>CM026215.1:11412066-13954566 GCA_014839995.1 Xenentodon cancila
TTGGATTCCTTTTCATCTGTGTGTGTGTCTCTGCATGTAAGGTTGCCAGGTTCCTCTGGTGTGCCTAAATGGCTTTAGATTTCTTTATGCGGCGGCGGAACTCAGTAGCATAGAAGAAAAGTGTGAGCTCAACAGTGAGAGTCTCTTCTCCTGTGTTTGAGCCAGCTGCAGCCTCCCATTGCCATTCAGCCTTGGCTGTGTTTAGTGGTACTATTAACAAGCCAGATGCTGTGTTTCTCATTCACTTATCCATAATCACATCCTGCAATGCCCGTACACGTATACTGCAATGATTCAGAAAAGGGTTTTGTGTCGGTTAAAAAGAAATGTGATATTTTCAGTTTTCACAGGTCTGTGATTCAAAAGGTTTGGTGCTAGTTAATTGTAGAAATGGGTATGAGAGAGTAATGATGTACAAAATTTATATTAATACATTATTACTGTAAGTTAGAATTAGGCATACCTTTTTAAGATTTGGGTAAAAAAAAAAAAAAAAGAGGGACTGACAATCTCAATGACATGTTTTTCCCCAATAGGGAAAATGTATTTTCTGTACTCGGAACAATAAAAGGTGTCAGTGAAATCATATAATCTATAGTGAAATGACAGCAATAGATTACTCACAAGATTAAATAAACTTTGACCTCACTTCTGTTCTACAGTCATGGCAGACTGCCCTCATACAATTGGTGTTGAGTTTGGTACAAGGATAATCGAGGTGAGCGGACAGAAGATCAAGCTGCAGATTTGGGACACAGCTGGGCAAGAGCGCTTCAGGGCCGTCACTCGCTCCTATTACCGTGGAGCTGCGGGAGCACTTATGGTCTATGATATCACCAGGTAAAGCAAAAATCTGGTTTCTGCATGTACTGAAAATCTACAATTGCTGCAAGGTCTTCACTTGACATGATTATCTGGAGTATATTACAAGAAATGTGTTAAATGAAAATGAAAGAATTTATCACTTAAAAAAAAAAAAACAATTTGTGATTCCATAAACAAGTAATTAAAGGGTGTGGACATTTTCCCCTCTTTTCTGTGTCAAACAGTGAAACGTTACCTGGTCCAAATAAGTACTAGTTGTTAAATGAAGACTGGATATAAGATAAATGTTCATGGAAAACAGGAAGCCTTTATACTGGTATCTGTGGAGTACATCTAGAAGTTGATAGACAGAAGTTTCATTACTAAACATTTCAAAGTTTTAATCGTACTATTTAATGCTCGCTGCTCTCGACCATCATTACTGAGGCCAGGGCTCCTGTGTGTGTCTGTGCACTCACCTTTGCATTTGTGAGCGGGAAGGCTCAGATAGTGGAATGTCTATCCTGGAATGAGTTGGATAAAATGCATCATAGACGGATGCTTTCTGTATCAAAAAGCAGTTATGTCTGTTGGCAGTAATGGATAGGAAATATAAGAGTTTTCTGTTACTGAAGCAGAATTGATCATTGTTTTATCCGGTCTGTGAAAACCTTTATCCTGTGCCTGTTGTTGTATACTCAGTTTTGGTTGGGATCTCTGCTTTTGTACACTTTGTGACCAACTCCTTTTTAGTTTAACTTTTTGACATGGTAGTTGTTAATATAATGTATATTAGTATGATTTTTGAAAATGAAAGTTAGACTGTAATGTAGAATAAATAAAAAGTTATCAGAAGTGGAGACGGTTGGTGTTGTAAGATGTCAAACACTTCATATAGGAGATAAGCAACTACAGTATTTTCACGTGCATCCAACCATCAGATCGTTGCCTCTGTAATTATCTTGTTCTCGCTATGCTGTAACTGCTGCTTCTGTTAGAGATGGCATAACTCTGCTTGTTGTCATGGTGTCCTGCAGGAGAAGCACTTACAACCACCTGAGCAGCTGGCTGACCGATGCTAGAAACCTCACCAACCCCAATACCGTAAGTTTAGAATACCAGTTTGCTCTTGGACTGCTGTCTTTTTACTACCAGTGTCTCTAACACCTTGCCCCCCTACATGTTAACCGTCCCTTTATAACCACACTTCACTGTTTCCTTTTTCTCGTTTCTTTGAGTCGTGTCCTCCCATTGCTACATTTTCAGTTTCCCGCTTGTGTTCTCCCACAGATCGGTTTAAAACCACATGCCCATGGCCTGTCCATTACTTAAATAGGTTTTCTTAGCAAATATGATGTGCTCTACATCATCCTGCTGCTCTTCAGCAGAATGATTGTGCAACAGGCACCCGCACTTCCTGCTTTTTATAGCAGCAGCTGAAACTGTTTCTCCCCATTAAATCAAAGGCTTGTGTATACACAAACAACTAATTCTGTTTGATCATAGTATATAATCAAGAGTCATTATTGGTGATTTTAAAATAAAAAAAACAATGTGGGCCGGCAGATTTAGAAATATGTTGCCTAATGTGCACAATGAAATATGTCATTGAGCATTAAACATTCTACCAAGGGGTTAAAATAAAGTTGCAGGTATTTAAAATTGAGTTGTGAGGAGAAGAGCTTATTGACCTTCTCGTGTACTACATGCACATATCACTTTTACACTTGTGCTGACATGCAAGAATGCTGCTAATCGTCCAGAAGCAATCAAAAGCCGCTGTAACTATTGTCATAACTTGTTTTTGCGCCAGTGTCTTGTTGTGACCAAGAGGTGGTACTGTTGTGTTTGATGGCAAACCACATGGCGCCGCCCCGTTTTTTTCCCCTCCCCTCCCCTCCTCTGAACTGCTGAGCACATTTTAATCATATGACTTGCACTTTGGTCACCATCCAAATGAAAAGCTCATTATTCCAAACTTAATTCAGCAAGTCAGTTCCTACTTTTCTACCGATGAGAAATAATTACTATAAAAAATGACTTGATTAAAGTTTAACTATTTAAGGCTTGAAACATGGGCCCAGGTATAAGCATGTATTACATTAGGCTTTAAATAGCCCATAAATGATTCATTACAGCAGAAAGTGAGCTCATAGCTGCCCGGGGTTCCGTCTCACTTGTCCCTCAGTGAATCAGTATCTCAACAAAATTCCCAGCCTCTTTTGGGTTTTTTTTCCTCCTTTATTGCCTTCAGCTCTGTTGTCTCAGTTTTCCCTGAGAGTCTTTTCTATCCGGGGGATTGTGTCACCGCTCTGCTTCCCATGTGTGTGTGTTCAGGTGATCATCCTCATAGGGAACAAAGCAGACTTGGAGGCCCAGAGGGATGTCACGTATGAGGAGGCGAAGCAGTTTGCTGAGGAAAACGGTGAGCCAGACATCAAATTATGCATGTGGGGAAGTCGGCAGAGTAGATTAGATCAGTGTCTGTTTCTTATATTACTGAAGCAGCAGCGACGACTTGGTTGGAAAGGGAAGAAATAACTTGTGAGCTCGGAGCTCAATGTTTCAAAGACTGTTTGTGTTGTGTTGCACAGGTTTGTTGTTCCTGGAAGCCAGTGCAAAAACGTAAGTCTTTGCAACCCGTGCAACAGCACAATGGGGAGTTTACCGTATCCTGCACTTTATCAGTTTGTTTTAAACTCTGATTTGCTCACGTTTCCTCTGCTTTCAGAGGCGAAAATGTTGAGGACGCCTTCCTGGAAGCGGCTAAAAAAATATACCAGAACATCCAAGATGGCAGTCTGGACCTAAATGCCGCCGAGTCAGGGGTCCAGCATAAGCCCTCGGCCCCTCAGGGGGGTCGGCTAACCAGCGAACCACAGCCCCAGAGGGAAGGGTGCGGCTGCTAATGACCGAGCAAAAGCAACCCGTGCCCTACCTTCCTCTCTCGGTCTGTTCCACTCGCCCTCCCTCAACCCCGCCCATCCATTCCGACACCACCTCACATTCATCCCTCATTGAACCAGGAGCTTGAGAGAAGGGCTGCAGAGGAAAGGAACGGGAGGAAACACACCGACCAGGGCCAGACTGAGCTGGGCTATGTGGACTACATCCCCCCCCCCTCTCTTCTTCCTGTCTGCCTGTCTCACCTTATCACTGTTTCACTCCTTTTAAAACTGTCAGTGTATTTCGGTCCCATCACTCTCCTCTCCTGCTCCTCTCCTGCTCCTCTCCTGCTCCTCTCCAGTCATCCTGCATCTGTCTGTCTAGTTCCCCTCAGTCAGTAGTGTTGTAGATGCCACCACATGTTACTGGTCACTGACACTTTAGGTAGATATAATGTTCATACAGTAACAAAGCAAGACTGTTTTTTTTATGTTTGGTTTTATAGCTATATATGAAATGTAAACACTGCATTAAGTTTAATTCACCAATGATCAGTTTTGTCTAAGTGGAATCTAAATTATATTCCCAAACTGTCGTGCATGGTTTATGATTCCAGCATTTTATCCAAACATGCAGATGATATATCCCACTCGTGTTTAACGAGTGTTGGGGCAGAAGGCAATGAAGTAGTTTGAGCAGCCGTGCAGGTAGAGGCTCTGTGTGTGTGTGCGTGTACGAAAACTGTAGCTGAGCAAGCTTATTGGATCCAAACCGATTAGTGGCTTTTATCTGTTTTTGCCACTTAGCACAAAGCAAATCCTTTGCTAAATTAGATAAACTCGAGTAAGATAACAGTGGATGGAAGTTGGGAGCTGAATCAACACTGGGAATGATAATTGCCCACAAATATCTTTTGTGTGAATCCTTTGTCTCTGACTTGAGACGTCACAGGAAGGAATAATGAGTTTTCCAGCTGGCCTGTGTACTACAAAGCTGGACAGATGGTTTTTTGGACTTAAGTTAAGATGTCACTTTATCAAGTCTTTTCTCTTTCTTTGGTGAAAAGATTCATCTTTTTTTTTTTTTTTTTTTTTTTTTGCACCAGCTCTCCCACCCACCCCCAAAACACTCCCCACTCTCATATCAACAGGTTCTGTCTTTACCAGCATTTCTTTGTCATTGTTTGTTGCCTTATTATAATGAATCTTTGTTTTGCTGCACTTGTTCTTCATACTGATAACAGGTTCCCCTGATATAATAAATTTGCTCTTTTTATGATAATTCTTGCATTTTACTGAAGAAGAAAAAAAAGTAAAATAAAAAGCAGTCATTCATGGCGTTTCCATTAGCAGAGTGTCAGCAGCATGGATGTACAGCCACATCTTTGCTATTTGGTTGTAAAAGCATAAATGTCGCACTCCTTTCTTACCGAAGCTGCACAGAAGATCTGATTTCTTGTTCTTTTTGCGCAGTTTTTGCACTGCCTCAACCAAACGCCAAGCAGCATGACCTACTGAAACATGATGAAATCCAGTTCTGTTTGTTTCCTTCAAGTACGACTTCTCTGTATCATAGCGACTCCCTGATTGGACAGCTGTATATATTGCTTCTAAAGTGCTGGTGATGACATAGCTAATGTACTTTGGATTTAGAAATTTATTTGGTTCTGCCAAGATCTGTACAGTCGGTGTGCTAGTGGGTTGCCTGTAATTCATGCTTGGGGAAATTCTGTAATATAGTTTCTATTAATAAATGTATGTAAAGGACAGACCCTTATACACCCCCACCCACGCTGTCTGCACAACGCTGAGGCTGCAGATGGATCGAGGGGAGCGGAAGTGGATCGAGATGATGTGCGAACTAGTATTCAAGTCGGCAAACATTGCTCTTATTTCTGTACAGAGTGGAGAACGGGGCACGTCTGTGTTGATCTTTGGGTTTTATTTTTCATCCCATCGTGGCTTCTGTGTGGGAGGGGCCAGCATTACTGTCTTAACTCTTGGGGAATAGGGATTGGTTTGTTATTGTGGGAAGTGGGTGGGCTTCCTTTTTCCTGCATCCCACCTCTTTGCAGTTTGAGTGACCACTTCCTGCTTTTGTCTGTCCAAAACTACAAAAAGAAAAAAAAAAAAGTACATATGTATAAATTTTTAAGGAGCTGTGCTAACATTTAAATGCGTTCTTGCGTGTATATGATTTTAAAATGTTGACATTTTGATTTTAATGACAAAATACTCTAGACAGGAAAAAAATAAATTATACATAACCTGTTTGTTTGCCTTTGTTTCTATAAATGTTTTATATAAAGAAAAGTCTTGAACTGATCTGGAGACGAGCTGCTTTCAGTAATTTAGTTCAACTCAGGAAATCACATTAAAAACGACAAGATTCAGAAGTGGAGTTCAAGTAAGGCAACTGCTTTGTATTTTATTGCAACAAAGATTGCACCCAGGTTAGAAAGACGCGCACACACAAACGAACATTTACAAATGAAAGGCGAGTTTGTCTACAAAACTGGTGATTGAGGCTTAGACAAATGAGTGAAGTAGTGGTATGTTTGGTAGAAGGAATGGAAGAAGGCAGCAATAGCAGTACCATACTGAAGTCAAGGCAGGTGGCGCCGACTTTTGTCCTCTGGCATCGCAGTCAGACAGGGCACATGGGGTGACGCTGACGGCACAAATGCTGGAAATGTTTAAAGATTTAGAAACGAGATCATATTAAGCTGAAGAGAGACTTTTGTTCTAGCTGTAATCGTCACCCTCAAAGTTACAAATCATTTTGTGGCACAGCAAGTGACAAACGTTTCAGTCCAGTGTTTCCCCCAGGATATCGTCTTTTTTTGTTTTTTTCTTTCTGGGGTGGGAGAGCCTCTGAAACAGCATTTAGACAACGTGGAATCATACTGCCATTCTCAGGGAGAAAGGCCTGCTGGAGAAACACGGAGGCAGTTGAGCCCTTTTAAATGACCAAACAGCACACACGGCCAAGTTGCTACTAATGGCTTTTTTGACTGGCAAACAGAAAGTTAAATCAAACTTATGTAGACACACACACACACACAAATATATATATATATATATTTATATAAAAAGGTCCAGTCTGAGGACAATACAAAACAGATCCACTGAGTTGCAGATCATGCACCCTGGTCCCCCTCCAGTACAGGCTGCACACAAAGGTTTTTGGTATGGTAAACATTTATATCCAATGGACAAAAACAAAGCTATTCTCAACCACTTGGCACATTTTATCAAAAGCCATACTTCTGCATGTGAATGGAGAATGAAACAGCCCTGCTAATAGTGTTTAATGCACCATGTGTTACCGACGTGAGCAGAGAAATGATAAGATGAAGGCTGGAGGCTCATCGTGCCCGTTAATGCCGCTTTATGGCACGTGGTTGCAAATACTGCAAAAAGCATCCACACAAAACAAACACTAATACTATTTTTTTTTTCCTTTCAGCACACAACCAGTCACTAATAACTCGATGCACTAGTGTTGTAAGGTGCCCTGGAACACGACTTTTAAGTGTTTGTTTTTGCTCATTGTCGCAGCATCAATGAAAACTCCCCATCAGTGATGGAGACAAATATCACAGGCTTATATGTTATTTTAGGTCATAAAGGGGGAAAACGACAAGCAAAATACGCAAGACACTGATCCAAAAATGATTCATGTCAAAGAATTGGCCCCTAGCCTTGTACTCAGGCTAAATGACAATGTGCATTCATAGTTAAGGCTGCGTGGCGACGTCCACATAAGGTTTCCTTAGATTTCATCAACTGTAACCACAGGCTGAAGTAAGGCAGGGCGAGGCGAAGACTGCTTTCATTCAGGCTCCACCTTCCAGCGCGAGCTGGTAGGAGACACTGTAACATACTTAGTTTCCAGTCTTAGTGGTGAACGGCTTCATGGCGCTACCTCTGAACAATGTCGCTGATCTCCTTGACAGAGGACAGCAGCTTGCTGAAGTCCTGCTGCGCGTTGGAGCCCCCTGTGGCAGCAGGGCAGATTTGAAGGTCGCACAAGCTGTTGTCCAGCTTGTTGATGGCCTCTCGAAAGGCAAACTTGTTCCTCATTTGCTGGATGGAGTCGACGTAGCTCATGCAGTACTTTGACAGGTTCTTGCCAGCCTCCAGTACGGCGCTGTGGCTACCCGTCTGCTCAGAGTTGCGGGAGATGGCCGCGCGCAGCCGCTCCGTTCCCTCCAGCACCATCTCGCGGGTCACGGCTGAGTTTGGGGTGCGCTCGGAGGCCTGACGGGGTGCAGTCTTGCGAAGAGATCGTCTGGTGTTCACTAGAGGGGTGAACGCAGTGGAGCTCTGATCACCAGGGGAGGTAAGAGGGGAAGACAAGCCTCCGAGGCTCAGGGCGGTGGGGGAGGTGGTCCCCAAAGTTGACGAGGTGGAGGTTTTTAACGGTTGAGGTTTAGAGGTGGAACCCAGGGGCAGCTTTTTGGAGCTCTCACTGATGGGGGAACGGGCTTGGTCACTGACGGGGGCCGTGTGATGTGGATCTGGGATGGAAGGAAGGTACTTAGATTTAATGTCCGAGGGGGAAGATGTGGGAGAAGATGAAGGGGACGGGAGTTCTTGAGTTGGACTACGGGGGATCTTGCTGCCTCTGCTGTTGGTGGGTGGCGGAGGAGGGGCTGGCTTGGGTTTCTGTAACTTTCCTCTGTCCCTGGCGGGTATGGGGTCTACAGTGTGCTTGTTTCTGCGGGCCCTGCACTCTTCTCCAGCCGCCCCCAAAGCAGGGAACTTAAGCAGCTCAGCATGTAGAGCATTGGTCCTGAAGTTCTCCTGCCCTAGCACACCTGCTCCTTTGGCCACCTTAGTGGTCAGCACCTGTGGACTGGAGCTAGACGTGGGGTCTGTATCTTTACCCAGGAAGGCAGAGGAAATATCCGGGGATGTGTTGAGACGTGGCGGGGGGGTCAGGGTTCCCATTCGAGAGGTCATCTCCCCTTTCTGCTCATTGGTCTTCTTTCGTGGCAAAGCTGGCTTGCCCCCTAAGGTGCTTGAATCAAAATGCCGCTGGCCCATATCTCTTGGCAGCGTGACAGATTTCCACTCGGTGCCATCTCTTCCATTGGACATAGAGGACCAGAGGGAACGAAAGGATTCTTCCTCGCTAGGTGGTGTTGTAGCTGCCTTGCCTCCTGGAACAGGCACTGCCGGAGCTCCTTTCTTCCGGGGGAACAAAGGTCCTGGGTAGTTAGGAGCCCCACAGCTGATGCCTACTGCCCCATTGTTGTTCGTACCCAAGAACTTTGAGGATTCGTGGCCATGCGCGGTATCATTAAAGGACAAAGACGCACCATTATTAAAAGTGTCACTGTCTCGAGGATCTGGAGTTACAACCCTTCTGTCCGGGTCTCTGAAAGAGGAGCTGCGTTGGGGAGGAGCCGGGGCGTTTTTTTTCTTTTTCTTGATGAGGCTGAGAAATCCACTTCCCCGTGTTTTGTCTTTGTCTTTGGGGAGCAAGCGGTCATCCTCATTTAGGTTGTTATCCACGCGCTCTTTCCGAGGAAGCATCGGCGATGACACAGCCACTTCTGGGTCCAGTGGGTCTGAGAAACGGCATAACCAAAGGGAACAGTTGGTGGGGAAAACTGTTTAAACTCCAATCTTTTATTCTTCAAAAGCAGAAAACAGTGGCTGACTATTATATTATTGCTGATGAAGGCACATGACCTCAGGTGTGTATCCCACCTGCACTGTCCCCATCCCGGTTTTCCATGTGTTTCCGGAGTATTCTGGTCTTTGTGGGCAGCTCTGGAGCCTGCTGGATGGATGATAATATTGCCTTCTTCCCCTTCTTCCCCAACTCCTTCTCCACCTCTGTAATTATACATTTTGTACATATTTAACAAACTGCATGGAAAAAATGAGCAACAATTGAAGAAAAGATGCTGTGTTTGTTTATTTTAAGTTATTTGTGCAGTGTTTTAGCAAAGAAAGAAGCACTGACCATCAGAGATGCTGGATTCCTGGAACATGGTCTCGAACGCTTGGTGTGTTTCAGCGAAAGACGGGCGTTCCGCGGGGTTCCACCTCCAACCTATGAAAAAGAAACAGTAAATATTAAACAGAAATTTAGAGACTTTTCTAGACGGGTGGGGTTCTTTTTTTTACACTCACAGGCTGTCATGAGCTCGTAGACTTTCTCCGGACAGCCCTCCGGTCGGTCCATACGGTAGTCTCTTTCCAGCAGCTCATAGACCTGGGACAGGTCAATGCCAGGATAAGGAGACATCCCATAGGTTGCAATCTCCCACAGCAGCACACCAAAGGCTGTGGATGCAGCAACATGAAAATTAATGTTTCACACAGTATCGCTACACGAAACCTGCAAACAGTTAAAAATAACTGAGTACTTTGGAAGTCCTTGTGAGGAAGAAGCAGCTTACAAGAAAAACAAGAGCAAATTTTGTTGTTCACTGAACGACATCAACCGTACCCCAGACATCAGACTTTATAGAGAACTTGTTGTAGGCCAGGCTCTCTGGAGCAGTCCACTTGATGGGGAACTTGGCCCCGGCATGAGCGGTGTACGTGTCTCCGGTCATCAGTCTACTCAGGCCGAAGTCTGCAACCTTCACCAGGTGGTTCTCCCCAACCAAACAGTTACGGGCTGCCAAGTCCCTGCAGGGGAAAAAAAGAAAGTAAGCACGGATTAACAAGCTTATGGTGCTGCGACTTTCATTAGGATAAACTTAAGTAACCCAAAATGTTAAGTAAGCTGATTGGAACACATCACCATTAGTAAGAAGTAAACAAGAAGATGGTGAAGGAGACATCAACAGCATCTGCTGTGGTGTTAGGTTACTTGTATTTGTTTTGTCTGGTACAGCGGCACTAGGTGAGTCTTAACAAGCTTCAATGTTGATTTAAAAAAAAAAAAAAAAAAAGGCATACAGAATGTCATAAATCATCTTTCAGCACAGTCAGTAAAGAACCTCGTCAAACATGCCAGAACAGACCATTTATGCTACAACAGCGGGCTCTTTGTGAAGGAAGGGGAACGTGAGAGAACAGCTAAGGAATGAGGAAGAGAGAGACGACCCTGTACCGACGACTATCACACTCCGAAGAACAAAAGACTGAAAGAGTGTTTGAGCTTTACGCCCACCTGTGAATGAAATTTTTTTTCTCAAGGTACTCCATAGCAGAGGAGATCTGTGTGGCCATGTACAGCAGCACCACAGCGTTGACCTCCTCTCTGTTGCACTCCCTCAGGTAGTCCAGCAGGTTCCCGTGGGTCATGAACTCTGTGATGATGTAGAACGGTGGCTCTCGTGTGCAGACACCTGCCAACAACGTAAGGATACTGAATAAAACCCAGCAATTCTATTATAACGTGTGGTTTTATGTTACTCTGCTGTCTATTTAGTATTTTTAAATCAGAAATACAAGAAACTGCATCAGCTTTACAAACGTTACATACCCAACAGTTGCACCAGGTTGGGGTGTTTGATCTCTTTCATAACGGCAGCTTCCTTAAGAAACTCCTCCACCTCCATTGTGTCCTCCTTAACAGTTATTGGCCCAAAAAAAAAAAAAAAAAAAAAAAAAAAGTGAAACTACTTGTAGTTGCACCTACGTACCAGCAGATGGTAGCAATGTCCCATTAACTGTAAGCTCCAAATTTTATTGTGTATTTCGTTATTCTTTATCCTCAGACACTCAGAGGCAGAGGGAAGTGCATAAATGTTCGCTTGGCTTCATACCTTTAGTGTCTTGACAGCCACAGTAAGATTGTACTTCTTCCAGACACCTTCATACACCTCCCCATACTGGCCCCCTCCCAGCTTGTGCTTCATGGTAATGTCAGTGCGCTCCATCTCCCACTTGTCGTAGTTGGGAGAAACTCCATAGATGGTGGGCTTGTTGCGCTTCGGCGCAGGGTAGTGCAGCGTGGTGATGAGGCCGTCCGACACAGTGGAGTGGTGGTGGACCAGCTCTGCCAGTGTGTTGAAACGGCTCTCTGATGAGACGTACAGCTGAGGGAGAAAGAGTTTAACTGAGCGACTGCATTAACAGGGCTACAGGCAGCCTACACACACGCATCACAAAAATGAAACAAAAACAAAAAACACTCCTTGTTTTGGATTGCTAACAAATGCAATATAAATTCTTAGGGTTGAAATGCATTTTCTGAACATGTTGAAAGAAAAAGGAACTGAGACCAGTGATAAATGGAAAAGTTCTGATCTTGGCCCATTCTGAGCTTGTAAAAAAGGCATTTGTCAGGAAACTGGTGGACGGGAGGATATTGGTCAGGGCTCAGTGGACACAGACTTTTCCATCATACAAGACTTTCATATTCCAAAAAATGTTTTCTCTCTTTTTCCTTTTTGCATGACAAACAACACGCATATAGAAAAAAAGACTACCCTTTCAACTATTTGAATTTCATCACATTTGTCAGTTAGATGTTCTCCAAGCTTAAAGAAAATCAGTATTTAACAAATGTGTGGAAGAGAGACGTTTAACCAACACAAAAACGTTTTTTTTTTTTTTTCCTTTACTGGAAGCAGTGAAAAAGTCAGTGGGAAACAAAAGCTGCTCCTTGAGGGAATGCTGAGGTAATCTTAAATTACTGGAGAAGGTTATCATACCAGACTTTAGAGTTCGCTGGGAGGATGGAAAACAACACGAGAAGGGACCTTGTGCGTGTGCACGTGTCTAGCCGTCCCTGCCTGCGTTTCTCCTTTTGTTTTTAACGTGTTCGTGCTCAGAACGTAGCTACAGCTGTCTTCTCTAATGCGCGTCAGTGTCTGGGTCACATCTCACGTCTGCTGGCTGTTACAAGAAGCACAGACGTGCTTGGAGGCATTCCTGCCATAGTTAGAGTTCCTGAAGCCAGCTCACCTCGCTGCGCCTCAGACGAGCAACGTGGAAGTGACTTCATGGGCCGCTGCCAAAATGAGAATTTCAGCCATTTTCTTTACCAGACACCAAACTGCTTTAACTTATTTTAGCCTTTTAGGGGGCAACAAAATATCCAAATGATCACGCAACGCTGGTCCTTTTTTGTCAGGCCGTTACGCCATCTATCAAATATAAGTGGGGCTGGTGTGAGACTGGATTACACAACAGGCGATTGTTAAATCCTTTCTTTGTCAAGTTCAAGTTAGAGCAAAAACCCTTGCAGCCAGCAGAAATAAACAATCCCTCCTAACACTCTTTCCTCTTTTATAATCGTTCGACCGGTATGACCAGGAACAGCTTTCAGACTAGTCATGTATTCTCAGGACAGTGTGCGAACTTGGGTAAAGAATGATTTTAAGTGACAGTGATCGATAATCATCTTTAAGAGGACAGAAAACGTTCTTGGTGCGTGTATACCGTACGCATGTATGCATCCCACTACCTTGCCGTCAGATGCAGTGTTAATCCTGTAATGGTAGACTCTCCCTTCATAGCGCAGAGAGATGGATCTCTGTCCAGGGCTGCTCTCGCTCTCCCGGACCAGAAAGCTCCCGTTGATGCCCGAGCTGAGCAGGTACTCCGCCGCGTTGCGTGAAACAGGCCCATGGTACCAGCTGTGCTTCTCCAGGCTGTTGACCGGGGTGATGTAGTTGGAAGGCACCCAACCCTGGCCATTCTTGCTCTGTGCCTCGCACCATTCACCGTTGTGATTGTAACCCAGCACGCGCAGCTTCTCTCCTAGTTAAGCAGACAAATGTAAATCCTCAAATTATACACGAGGCTGAGGAACTCAAAGGGCAGTTGGAGAAAAATACGTTTCGGGGCTTTTCTTTTGTTTTGACATAAACTCTAGAAACGTAAATCTTATCCTGGTTTAGACAGTATATGATTGACATACTGTATCAGCACGGTCTGGAAAATTATGTTGTGCTGGACATTTTCTTGTTTACTCCAGTGCCTGTGTTCCCTCCTTCCCTCCTTCCTTCCTTCCTCCATTTGTCTCTGTGATCCATCTGCAGTATTGTTTTACAGTTTGTTCAGTGGAAAAAGACCCATATGTGAGACCATTGTCAGGAAATGAGAGTCAGATGGGAATGAGGACAAAGATGAAAGGACAGGCGACACAAATAAGGACATTCCCAATGGTAGTCTCAAACATATGACGACATCTGTTATCTCCAGATATGTTGCTCGCTTGTCAAACCCCCCCCCCCCAAAAAAATATTGGATGTACAGCAAATCTTATTTAAATTGTTATGAATCATTTGCAACTAGAATCATTCCCATGTTTTTAGATGGAATGTGGAGAGTCCAGGTTTGTTTGTGTCTGCAGAGCTGAGCCACATGCCATCACTCTTTACGTTCTCCGCCTGTTCCCTATTCTGCTGTCTATGTGCATTATGTAACTGAAACTTGCCGCCGATCCGAAAGAAAACGTAAATGCGCTCTCACCTTTTGTAATGCTTAGTGTGTTGTCACCGCTGGCAACAAAATCATAGAGTGCAACGAACAGGTTGGGGTCATTCTCGCTGGGTCCGGCCAAAAGGTTCTCTTTGGAGTTCCAGCGGGCTGCTTCAGTCAGACCCTGACCCTCAAACTCTGGTCTCTGGAGAGCTTCTATAAAAACAGACAGTAAGAGTGTCAGCATAAAGTCATTTTACTAAACATGAGCAAAAACACCAACATCAGTGTGACAGAGACGGTGACATCTTTTCTTTTAGATTTACATAACCCGAAGAAGAAATCTGCTGCTGAATCATTCATGTGCCAGATAAATTCTTACACATCCCCCTTCAACTTGCTGCTACAAGAAGATCATACGATGTGAAATCACACTGGGGGATTAGCGTTATAAGCTTGATCATGTGACCTGCACTGTCCTTCGTGTCTCTACAGCTTTTCCTTCCCTGGATTATTCCTTCTTAGTTTAATTTTTCTTTAATACCTTTATGTCAACGACGACTCCACATCAGACCAGAGAATGTGTTTCAGCATGACATCTCATGGCATTTGTAAAATAGATGTGCTTGAACCTCGCAGACAATCTACCTGAGCTCAAAGGGCTTTAGTTATGTTAATCATAGACCCGGCGTGAATTATGGCCCTTTCAGAGCAGTAAAACTGTTGGATAAATCTCAAAATGTGAGAAAATGGAAAAGAAAGAAGATTGTGTTTAACAGGAAGGTAAGAAAAGAAAGCCAAGTGAAGAAGGAATTTTACTGCCGTTTGGCCTAAACATGAGCTTAACTGCGTAGTTTCCTCAGCTGTTGGCACACACACATGTCCACACGCGTGTCCACACACACATGTCCACGGACGCGTCCACACACACATGTCCACACACATGTCCACACGCGTCCACACACATGCCCACACGCGTGTCCACAGCTCACGCAACTTTTTATCCGAGATAAAAGGCTGAAGTACCATTAGGTTGTTACTTCCATCTCCCATCTCACTGGGAGATGGAACTATCTCAAAATAATAATAATTCAAGGTTACAGAGTGGAAACTGAGCAAAATGTCAAGAAGTGACAACACAGCCTTAACTAAATCGCCCACCTCTCCACAAATCAGAAAAACTGGAAAAAATAAATCGTTTGCTAGTAATGTGACATATTTACAAATTACTTCACAAATTTAAATGATTCATGTCAGAACTACATCAGACTGTAACATTTTATTTAATCTGTGGCACAGAGCTCGTCTGAGCAACTCAGCAGACCTCACAGACTTTATGAAAACTGGCCCACGGCTTAATTCTTATCCCTCACTTCCAACAAGTTTTATCGACCTTGCACAACCTTCTTTTGGCTTCCAGCTTCAACATGTCCCAACACTGCATGTGTTGCTGATGTGTTCAGCTATCCACACCAATATTCATGTATTTAAAAAAATAAAAAATAAATCCATAAACTGTGTGTAATGTTTCACTTATTTTTAATGCAAACAAAATAAGGAATTTAATTTCCAATTTCAATGTACTAATTAAGCCCAACACTTATCAATACTGCCTCTAACCTTAATGAAGCTATTCCAGTGCTAGAAATTCTTGAATCATGATCAAATTTTTGTAGACAGAATAACCAATACTGCAAGACACTTGACAATCCAGTAGCCTTAAGATTATTAAATAAAGCTGATAATGCATTTGATTAATGCTTACTGGCAAGTCAACAGCAGCTTTTATTATCTGTTGGTGCCACGCCAACACCACCTGGCTGTGATCTTTGAAGGCGTAAAACCCAAACAAATTCTGTGCATTGTTAAAAACCCGGGGAGCTCTGACAATCAAACAAACCAAACGGAAACCTCACTCAGACTTCACAAACAACAAATTAATTCTGCAGATCCATAATAAACTATTAAAAATAGCTCTAAATATTACCAAATGATTTACAGTTGCTATTCCGAGCTTCTGCTCCGAATAGTGACACACAAAGGCAGGTTTTACCAAACCATGTCAAAATTACTTTTCTTTAAAGAGAAAAGTTTGACCATGTACCGGAAAATGCCCTTAGTTGGATAATGAAGTATAATATGACTTGGCCGCTACTCTCATTGTGTAATTCCATGTTGACTGAAAAAGTTGCAGAAATCTGGATGATGCCTCTGCAAACATCAAGACGCACACTCGCCTGTCACTTTATTAGGTACAATTCCTAAAGGTAGCTGCTGAGTGTATGCCATTTTGCAGAAAGGAAGAAAAAAGCTAATAAAAAAATTAATTAAGATGCAAGTTATGTATTGAACCACGGTTGGATTTCTACATTCCATGAGAGTCCGTCCATTCACAACATGGGGGGCTGCTGGATTTTATGAAAATCAAAGCAGAGATCCTCCAAAGAACACTACAAAGACGACACTCTGGCAAAACAAATTAACCAGAAAAGTCACATGCTACGGCTCCGGACCATTTGGAATGTTTTTAAGAATCAAGATTCAAGCTGACAATTTCCTGAGGAATTTAATGTTTGTGACATAGTTTGGTCAAATTATTGCAGGGACACAAAGTTTTTATATCCTCTGGGTGGAATAATAATAATAAAAAAAAAAAAACAACAACAGGTTAGATAAACACCTTTACAGAGTTGGCTGAACATAAAAAAAAAAAAAAAGTTTAAATTGTTTATCTTGATCCACGGAAAAGTACTGTAAAAGTATTAGATTTTTTTTTCCCCCCTTGAACTACGATTTGCAAATCAATTGAGCAGTTACTTGTTACTTAAATATCAGAAACTGAGCCTAGAAATGCACTACATAAACACTTAAAACACATCTGAGTGCCATACTTCTTCAGAAAAACAAAAAGATGAAAAAAAGAAGAAATCAGCACATTTGGTGAACTGCATGTTGCGTGTGTCCATAAAAATGATGATTAACTTAAGATTGACTTTTTTTTCTGATCTCTTCACTGTCAACAAACATGCATATAACTAGCAATCACAACTAATGACGAGCCTGATAGTCATCAAAGAGACCAGGAAAGTACAACAACTAGGAGAAACATTTTCTGTACTTGATGCTCTAATGGGAGCCAGTGGATAACTGACCTGGACCGCGGGTGAGTTACTGGTGTTACCTAATGATTGCCCATCTTGTTTTCACATTACTTTTAAGTTGTCCATTTGCATCACACAGTTGTGCACCATACACAATCGCACTTTGTATCAGAGCTGTGAACTCTCATCTTTTCAGCTGCATAGCATGCACCCAGACAGGAACGCTACTTCCATTAGTGCAGGAAAACTACAGCCTGCGAGTCCTGAAAGGTTGTGTCTCAAGGTTCAATAAAAAAGGAGTAAAACAAATTAAATATAGATAAAAATCAACAGCAATGAAAAAAAACATGTACACTACATACAAAACAGGGCCGATGTTTACAGTCATGAAGCTATTACAGTGATTAATATCCCAAAAAGCAAACCTAACAACTTTAGAACAAATAGAAAAAAAATCTCAAAATTGTCTGTAGGATAGAGTCGACATCATCATCATCACCATCACCATCATCATTCTGTGAGTGGAGATGAAGATAGTCAGTTCGAAACAGATTCCAGGAAGTCTAAAGAACTAATTGATTGATACATTTTCTGACCCGAGTGGCCCAAAAAATGAAAGGGTTGCATACTGGAGTTGCTTTGGGCAGTAACGGTCCTCATTCAAGGTGATTGTTTGCCTAAAATGGGGACAGAAATCCTTCCACACAGATTGGTTCATCAACCTAAACATGCAAATGTGGTGCTTCTTTGACTGTGGAAACACACTCGATACAGATTTGTGGCACATAACACCTGGCTCTTGCTCTCTTTCTCTCTTATATATACATTTTTTTCTTCTTTCTTCACACACATATTTTTCACATCTTAAGCTGCAACTTCCAAGCTCCATTCCCAACATGAAATCACATCATGTTAAGGCTGACACTGTAGGATATTATGACTAGCAGCCAAAGGTTTCAATTTCAGTTTATCCCTTGGTAACACTAACAAGAGTGGTGTGTTCCCAATGAATATTGTAGAATGAAAAACAGATGGGGTCAGAGATTAAGCCAGATAGAAAGAGGCTTAAGTGAAAAAGAAGGAGATCTGAGAGTAAGCAAGAGCAACTATACTGCTGAGAGTTTAGCTTGGTCATAAAGTGTGGGCAGCGCATTTGAGCAGCTCATACCACACATGTCCACTTTACGGGCCACAAATACCACAGCTCTTTGTGAGACAGTGACAGCACACAGACACATGGGCCAAGAAGACACACACTCAGAGGGAGGGGAGGGAGGGAAGGAAGGAAAGATCATATGATAAATGAAACAGATGAAGAAGCTTAAACAAAATAAAATCAAATGCACAGAAGGATCCTTTATCAGCCTGCAGCAGTTGTGAAGTGGGAGAAATGACAGCATGTCTTGGAGTCATTAGTGAGATGACAGTCATGATGATTAAATGCGTGTGGAACTAGTAAAGAATTCATGGTTGTGACTCCACTGAGAGTCACACACTGATGCAAGATGTAAAACTTCTCCAAAAACCAGGCCACCTAAAGCAGCTTAAAAAAAAAAAAAAAAAAAAAAAAAAAAACCCTGATGATCTTGGTGGTCTAAGTTATATGAAATCTTTTTGTAACCAACCGGCTGGAAAATGTGTAACCTGGAATAGCCCAGGTCCAAAAATCACTAATGCACCACTTCCATTGAGTCAGCCCCATTCCCAATCACATATTTATGAAGGCACATATATTTCCTTGCATCAACTATGACAAACTGAAAGCAAGAGGAATAGTTGTAATTATACTTTTTATGGTTCTATCTATTGTAGTTGAAGCTGAGAACAGGGTAATTGGCCAGAGCCCAATGAAGGACACCAGAGGCCCACTAAAAGACAGGGCTGTTAGATAATTAAATTAAAAAAGAAATACAGCAACAGACATTTAGACTGCTGTTGTACCCGTTGACTACAATTATCCCAACGATGTCAACCAGCTTGCATCAAATTACGAATGAGAAGCTGCAATTTGGACGAGTACATTTCTGAACAAGTTCTACTGGTACTTGTACCATATGTTCTGGACTTTTTATCACTGACATTGACCTCAATGAAGAGCGTACCAGGTACCAAAAATGACTTTAGAGTGCATTACTAATCAGATACTATAGCCTACTTTATTTCTCTTTTTTTTTCTTGCCCCCCCAAATTCATGTGCAAATCAATTACCTATCATGTCATAAATAAGAAACATTATTTTCTATATTCATTGTTACAGTGAGCAAATTCCAAGCAAAGGAGCACAGCAGAGAAGTGAATGGGAGAGTGCAGGCTGAGATTAGATCTCCTCTCTAATAAACAAAAGTTAAGTGGGACATGGTCAGGAGTCAAATTTCCTTGTATTCTCGTCTCTGTCTTTCTTTCCACTTTTTTCTTCTGCAGTCAGCCAGTGTGTCTGGCCTCCTTCACCCTCCCCTTTGCTTATTCTCCACTTTCCCCTCCCCACTCTTTAGTTTCCACATCTCAGAAGTCATTGTTGAGACTTTTAATACCTAATTTTTGATCCTTCTGCCTTTGCTTATTAACTCTTAGAAAACTTTAAAACAAGGCCCAAATAAAGAGACACCAACACAGACTTCAAGAAATATCCTTACCTTCCAAATAGCAGCTGGAAGAGGACGAGAGGCCTTTCTTAGATTTACACCCCACCAATTTCAGGCATATCTCCAACATTTTCATTTGCTTTCTTTCCCTTCCAGCTGAAAATGGTGTTTTCTTGTTCAAACCAGATGTTCCTTGAAAGTTTCCGTCCACATGTGTCCAACAAAAGAAAAAAGAAAACTCATACAAAAAACACCAACAAAATATGAAACAGGACTAAGCTTAATTATATAGTGCGTTGCTTTCCCAATGTCCTTCCAGCTGCTGTAAAACTATTTCCTCTCCTTTCCTTTCAAAAACTGAAAGCGTGTGCTGTCCGGCAAAGTCTACCAACTTTTCGTCATGAGCGTCTCCATCTTTTTTTTTTTTTTTTTTTCTCCTTTTTGAATTCGGGTTTGTTTTTTTTTTGTCAGTTCCACTCTATAGAAATAGTCATCAGTCCAGCAGGGCAGATTGAGTCCAAACGGTTGCTTGACTTGCAGATGTGTCAGTTGAGTAGGCAGCAGGGCAGTCTGAGCGGTGCCATTCCTCGGTCCTATCCCCCGTGCGAGTGTGTTTCTGAGGCGCAGGGACTACTCGTGCTACAGCTGCCAACAAAGGGCCTCTTTCAAGCTCGGCCTGCTGCACTCAATGACATCAGCTGAGCCCTCCCACCTCCAAAAGTAGGAGGGAGAGGCTGCTATCGCACAAGCACTGCCCCACACCAGAACAATACAACCACCACCTCACCAAAAATCCAAACTTCATGCTAACGTATGACACAAAAGGCTGGTTTAAGACTTTGCACTGGTTGAGATTCAGTAAAGGCGTAAAACACAGTTCCTCTTCCTTTATTGAAATCATATGATGATTACAAAACGCTCCTCCAACTTTTGAACCCCCTCCCCCCTCTCTTTTTTTTTTTTTCTCCCATTCTCTCTTCCCAGCCATGGTTTTTCCCACTCTTTCTCCGAAATGTTTACAGGTTGAGGAATCAGTTATGGAAACAGACCCGGGTTGTAAAGACATAACTGAAGCTTTGAACCAACACAGAACAAACAGCAACTTCAGCCACTTTTCTCTGCACTTCATATTTCTATTAAACTACGCTCACTCTTCATAAGAAATAGGAATAAAAAATTAAAAAAAAAAAAAAAAAAAAAAAGATGAAAATGAAATATTTAAATCCATGAAAATGAGAACTAGAATGTAGTGATACTTGCAGCATCATGTGACCATGTTCATTTGAGATGGCATTCCTTGTCTACGCCTAAAGAAATCAAACTATCCAAACATTTAAAACTATATTTTTTTTCTCTAACAACATAATTTCACATTCGGTTCCTTGTTGGGGCTTTTGATAGGTGTACATGACTGCTCATAATCCGTTTGAAGCAACAATATAGGAGAATAAATCCTATAGGTGTACTGAGATATATAAAAAGAAAAAAAAATATATTCTACCATACATGAAATACTGCATTTGTAAATCTGAAGTTAGTAATTTATGAGCTGTGCGTAATGTTTTAAGTGATTTTGTCTATTCAACCCACGTGGCTTGAAAGGACAACTGATCATCGTTACTCTGCAGCTGTTCTTGTGACTAAAGCAGTTTCAATCTACTGACTAAGTCCGGCAAATATTTTCCATATAACGGACAAACATCCAAGACGGCGTGTGCTTGTTTAAGTTCAGAGATAAGAGGCTTGTCTGTGGGTGATAACATTTTGGGATGCTGATTACACCATTACCACATTTCACATGAATGCCAAACCAGTTAATTCACCTGGTCACCAGAATTTCCACAAAATAGCTGGGAATACCCCTTACAAAAAGCACACAAAAAGTACAGTAACTTCAATTGTTTAAAAAGTTTTCAAAAACAAAAGTGAAACATCCTGTGCGTTACCCAATTTACTGATGTTAAAAGGACAATGCCTATCACAAGTAGACGGTAAAATTTAGGCAACTTTTGTCTGAATAGGTGTTTATGAACTTTAAATATGTGTACAAACCAATGATAGTGAAAAGTTATAGAAACCAGCGCAGCTCAATTTTTACTTTTTAATAATAAAGTCAACAAGCTTAAAATCAATGCTGACTTGTAAAACTAAAAGGATATCAGTGTGATGAGTGCTCTGTATTCAGGTCAAATGTGAGTAAAGTCACATACTGGGACTATTCTTATAAGTCTTTTGACTGCGCATTTACTTTAAACTCTTTCTCAAACTCTTTCTCAAAAAGGTAGCAAGCACAAACCTATGGCGTCAACAACAGCAAACGGTGTACCCTGAAAATCAAAATTCAAAATCTGACAACCAAAATCCAGGCATCCATGAGCATGCCTCAGTGTAACTGGCTTAGTAAGCAGCAGCTTCACCACGCCAACCATTGGGTCCCTACGCCTCTACATCATTGCAACAGTGCTGGTATGGCAAACATTTGTCTTCCTCTCATCCACCGCCCCAAATGCCAATTAAGAAAAAATGCAGGCTTCCTCAAACTCTGAAAAAGGCCTATTAACTGACCACAGTCACAAAGTGTTGAGGAGATGAGAGGATAAGGGCAAGGGGAGAGGGGCTGTAAAAAAAAAAAAAAAAAAAAAAAAAAAAATGGAGGCAAGAGGAAAAAAGGTTGCAGATGGAGAAGCATGAAGCACATTGTTTGGAAATGAGCTCATAGGAGAATCGCTCTCATTTTATAATGTGGACCAAGTATGTTAACAGTTTGCTGACGTACATCCAGCCAAGAAAACGCTTTTTGGCACTCGTTTCTCGTGTGCCCAGTCCTGCTTTCACGACTCCTTTCTCCAAACCTTCAGGTAGAGAGCAAACTGTATTCCCACACTCGCTTGTTTCAAACCAAACCATAATGGTACAAGACTTTTATTACTCGCACCACATTAGATATGGCATGGATATGTCTGCTTAATGTTTGTTCTTCTGCTCATGCAAACATGATCACACTGTCAAACAATGATAGACATGGAAGCTGGCCCAACACCAAGCAGAAATCCTGCCCATTTATGCTATGGAACAACTGGTGAACCAAGCAAATTTTAGAGTTATTTCATTCTAGTCATTCTGCTCTGCTTTGTCCTATATTAAAAGTATAGCTTGGCCCTGAAAAAAAAAATCTGTAAGAATAAAATAAAGTTAAATATCACATACTCAAGGATACTGCATTACATGTGTTATTCAGATGCATGTTTGCACATAAGAATAACAATAATACCAACCTATCAGTCCAAATGTCTGAGTGAAATGATTGAGGGAATGGCCATATCTTTGAGGAACCGTCTCACCCTTAGAGATGCAAGTTAAATTATTTTTAAATAGTCATCAGGAGAAAAATCTTTGAACAGGCAAAGGTGAAGATCCCTTTTCATAAACTGGCTGGTTGTTGATGTTGCTATCCAAAGCAGTTAAACACTGAATCATTCCGTCCTAGTTTGGCCTTTCCCCGTTTACGATTACAACTTTCTACAGCAGACGCATGACTGCCAATTTACTGCTTCCTTTAAAAAACAACGCAGAATCTGTTTGTAAACTATATGCTAGGTATCTGATAGTAAGATGATAATGTCTCGTAATGGGTTAACAGATGAACAGAGGCAAAAATAAGCCGATTCCCAAAATGCTGGAGTATCCCTTTAAGGGGCTTAAATTTGAACATATTTATCTCCACAGAAGAGTCTAAGTGGAAAATTAGCATGGAGGATGAAGGTTAAATATAAAGCATCAGCCTGTGTGATCAGTTCCTAACGCTGACATACTGTTAAAGCAAACACACAAACATCTTTAAATCGCTTACAAACAAAGGTTGTTTTTTTAACAAAGAAAAGATAGTTCAGGTTTTTTTTTCCTCTAGGTCTCTGGGCTCCATTTTCCAACTGAACTGAAGTAAACTAATGTATGTCCACGCTTGTGCATAATCTCACTTTAGTCATATCCCACTGATTTTAATTATCTCATTGCAAATGCACTAAGCTCAGCATCTCACCAACCTTCAAACATACACAGGTGGAGGAGCTAGTATGTTGAACTACCACTGAGAAAGCTGAGCCTTTGGAACAAGAGAAAACCATTTTGTCATAGCAGGCAATATAAAATACATCTACAAAAACTACGCGACAAACCTAAGCCTTTGCTCTTTTTCCCAGGTTACAGAAACTGCATGGGTACTAGACACGCCCAATGCTTTTACACTTCAGTAAAGGGCCAGCAGGTGAGTTAAATTCAAATATTTACCACAAAAGAACGGAAGAAAAAATAGACACATTAACTCCATTGCAATGACATATGTGGAGTAAGTGCTAATCTACCTTTCAGAACTATTCAGTTGTTTAATGAGTGTCCAAACTAGGAGAATCAAACTTCTGAAGTAAAGAGCTGCAAAAAAAAAAGTATGTTTACAGAAATTTGGTGTTATTTTCTCCATTGTCCCTTTGGACTTAATTCAGTGACTTACCAACATAAAAACACTCTGATAAGAGCTCACACACAACCTCTACTAACTGTTTTTTTCATGCTTTAAACCCTAAATGTTTTGCATACATGATCTAGATGCCTGGGGAAAGACCCCATTTGTCTGTATGCCCACTGGAGTAAAAAACAGCAGCAACACAGGAGAGCAACTCTGGCTACAAGACTCTTGTGCTGCGGTGGTGGACCTGGTCGGGCTTCTCTAAATGTCTAAGTGGATCCAGATGCAGCGAGCATTGCAGGCCCCCTCTTATTCTCTTACAGTGCAATGAAGAGGAGTTTAATGCAATACAAAGAGACAACAGCATTTAAGTCAAAACTGGGCTCACGAGGGAAAACAAAAAAAACACGTATTAATAAAACGGGCTAGACAATGATTACGTAAAGAAAAAAAATACGCTCAATAAAAACCACCCTTGACATATGTTAACAGAATTCCTACGATTAGAACAAGAAACCATGAACACACTGGAAACTTATACAAAAACAGTTACAAAAATAAGGCAAATGCCCCCGTGTCAAATGATGTCAGACTGGCGTTGGCTATAATATGTAGGGGTAAACTTTTCCGCTGATACCCGTTCTGCCTTTTTGGCATCTGAGGTAACAGGTTGTCTGCTGAAAAAACAGCAGCTGTGCAACTGCCTGCTCGGGCATCAAGCAGGGAACAGTTTTAGAGTTAGTTTTTTTGTTTGTTTTTTTTCTACTCTGTGTGTGTGTGTGTGTGTGTGTGTGTGTGTGTGTGTGTGTGTGTGTGTGTGTGTGTGTGTGTGTGTGTGTGTGTGCATGCGTGCACGTGGAACCAGGTGGCGGCAAGCTCCCAAACTGCATTCCTAACACAAGTTGGAGGTTCTCTCTGTGAGCATGTGAGCGTTGTATGCACCATATCTGTTTGTGCAGTGGTGGAGGAAAGCAAAGAAAAAGAACAGTCATGCTGTTTTGTTGCTGTTTGTACTATGATGATACATTAACTAACCATAAGACAGGACTGGAAAAAGTTGGAAAAAATATTTTAGGAAATCTAACTCGGCAATGCAAGCTTTAGGATACACAGCAGATACTGGTCAACCTCAAACCCAGATTCCTTAAGTTACAGCATTTCAGTTGTGGAGATGAATTCAAAAGACAAAAAAACCAGGGTGAGTCAGTGACTCAACAGAACTGTTTGTCCTAAACCGACAAGCACACACTTTCAATTGTTCTGTGCAAAAGATCCCCGGTATATGGAAAAGTCTTTTGCAAAGCTCTTGTTAGCACATTTGTATGCGTTACTTTTTTCCTTTAGATTAATCTTGTTAGGTTTTTGGTCTATAGATTCCTGGTTTAAGAATTTAAAGTATGACCTTATGATAATGCTTAAATAAAGACGGCACTGGCTATTTTTGTAACCATTTACTGAAAAAGGCACATTTTAAACCCTTTTGCAACTGTGAATAAAAACATGTACATGAAAAGAACATTCAATATACAGATCCAATCACCGCCTCAACTCTAGCCCGTCACCCAACCCCTGAATTTATGTCAGAAACATTGGAGTTTTTCCTGGTAATCTCAGGACGGATTCTGAATATCATATTTTAAATAAGGGTTCTAACAGTTGCATGGACTAACAGATGACTTCAACTTCCCTCTCCGACCAGTTGTGACAGCTCTGTATTCCTCTGTTGATTTTAAATGGCCTGTTCCTCATTTCTGCTTTTGTTCTCTGTGCTTACAATAATGTTGGTGAAATGTATGATGCAATTATGAAAAAGTTAAATGCGGGGGGGAGGGGTGTAAGTGGGATTGTACCAGTTATTTGAGAGAGGAATGCGCAAGAGGTCACATACTCCTTCTCACTGCTGCAGCCTGCCTTAAGTTTAATTCACCCAAGTTTTCTCTCTGTGCAAAAGAGGCAATATTACTCAACACACCTATGATGAAAGAGATCATGTGAAGGGAGCAGGGTGAACTGGCTCAAAAAACGAAAAGGCTCAGGAAGGAACACATAAATCATATAATCATACTTATTGGATAACAGTTGCACAACTGTTTCACTGAAGATGAAAGAAATACAGGTGAAAAATTCACACATACAATTAAATGCTCTGGTCCTGGTATTAGATTACATAGAGTTAGCGGAGAGGGGAAGACATTTAAAATAAATTAATTTAATCCAGACTACATTGGACTATGAAATGTATGTAACTACATCACATTTTTCAAAGCTTGGGGAAGAAAAAAAAAAAAAAACACCACCCAGGTAATATGGTTGGGAGTTAAATCAGGGAATGACCAGCATGGACATATCATAGTGGAATCAGACATAACTAGGACAGCAAAGAGACGTCCCTCCCATATCTGTGGGTTAAGGACAGTAGTCCCATCACATGTATTAATCATGCTATAACTGTACCTCATCTTAAGTACCGATATAAGATATTTTTTTTACCCCCATGTTCTTTGCAATGCTGCATAAGTTAATAGAGATTTAGTGTCAATAATACATGCACAACTCTCTTCTGACACAGATAGATAAGCTAGTGATCATGTGTCAATGAATCCTTTTGTTGTTGTTGATAAGGCAACACATCCACTGCATGCAGTAAATGTGGGTCAGTAAAAGAAAATGATGAATTATGATGTTTTCAGAAGGTATTGCCATCCTGAAAGGATAGGCTAGCTGTTGTCATGGTTATTTTAACAGGAAAAGCAAAGGGAAAAGAGAAAATATAAAGATGGGGATACTAAGGGGAGATTTTCAATACTATTATTTGGAGAAACGGCAAATTTTAACCCTGATAAAGACCTTTTTTAGGGTGTAATTTAATATGGATGTATATGGTCATCTAACAGACACCTTGCAAAGCTGGTCACATACCCATTACGGTCATTAACGTATTAATAAATAATTTTTTTTTTAAATACAGTGGATAATGTAAACCAAATCCAATCTTTAACGTAGCCCAGGCTTTAGTCACCATGGCTCTCAACAAAGTCCGTGAATCCCAAAAAAGAGTTTCACTGACAAAAACAAATACACACATATACACAGACATAAACTCTGACAAGCTTGTCAAAATTCTATTAGGGAAAAAAAAAACAACATTTAATCACTATAAAGTTCAGACAGAAAACAGAGTAGATAAGTAAGAATCCACTCTTCACGAAATCCGTGTTAGTGTGTGTATGTGTGTGTGTGTGTGCACGCACTCATAAATGTGGAGACATGACCAACCACAACGTGGGGCAAGCCACCAGGGTCCTAACAGCTGGCCTGAATGAGCATGACTACGAGGCGCCTGTCTTGTGGGTATGCACGAGTGGGACATGCACAAATAGACACACACAGACACATGCACGTGCGTGCACACACAATTCCCATCTTCAGGATCATGGGAGGAGATTTGGTGTCTAGACTATATAGATTCCTCAAGTTCCAGCCAAAAAAGAGCCAGTTAGTGACTCAACGATTGATTCAGTTACAGAATACACAATTACTGCAGCTGTCGTATTAAACACTCACACACAAAAATCAAATGATGTCACAAAAGGAGAGTGTGAAGACCATCTACCCTGAACCCTCTGTTGTACTTTGACTTTTTAAAGTAAAATCAAAATAAAAAAAACAAACAAAAAAAAAAAACAGCATCTTAATATAAAAATACAAGTCTTCACTTGCTTTTGACATTTTCACTTTTTAATAGAAACTTTTCTCCACCACACTTTTGACTACCGTGTAATTTTATCTTAGTCCAGCTGTACTTCTTGGAATCTATGACGTGACTACACCCCTGCACTGGTTTCTCATCTGACACCCACTTCTTTATGATCTAAGCTTCTGAGATTTTTTGTAATGTAACTGATCATGACACCTCTGCATCAAAGATTATACCGACTATAACCCCTTATATTCAGTCCTGGGCTACACTGTACGTGTAAGTTATCATGTTAATATATTTACTGTTTTTTTCCATCTTATATGGAGATCACATAGAAAGTTGCCTAACGGTTTATTTATCCACCCCTCGATAAACGCCTGTGAGTGTGTGTGTGTGTGTGTGAATGTGTGTGTGTGTGTGTGTATGTGTGAGAGAGAGAGTGAGTGTGTGTGTGTGTGTTAGCTAATGCATTGTTTTTCTGTGCACGTCTCTCTGACATCCCGTTATGACCCTAAACAGAATTTAGCAAATAGAGGCATGCAAAAGCAGGGTGTCATCTTCCTTGATCCTCACACTTTGTTGGTGCTTAACAATACTTGATGTGTTGCCAGGCCAGCCTCTGGCACTCAAAGAAAAAAAAAAAAAGAAGCAGGGCTTAAGTTTATGAGTAAGAAGAGAAGATCTGTTATGTTTTATAGTACTGACTTCTATTTAAGCAAGCAGAAACACGCCAAAGGTCCTTGCATCTGTCGCCCAACTTTGCCTGGTTGGCTGATGAACTTAGGCTGGCACCATCCTCCACATTCATGCAATTTGCCTGTATTTAAAGCAAGGACAGCAGGCAATCACATACCAAAACCCATGTCTTAATAAACTCCTTTATATCATCTTGCAGCATTGCTTCTAGTTGTTTCTCAAAAATTTTAGAAAGAGAGAAAATCACAACTAAATAAATTGTCTTTTGTGCCATCTCATGAACAAAATGACTGTTTTCTAATAAAGCAATGAAACTTCAAAACAACACAGATTTAAATATCAGGAGATTACTTACTCTTCACACAGGACCACTTGCATACTTTTAATCAGAAGTTTTGCAATGTTATCGCAAACTCTACACTATCTGAAACAATTGGGTTGACTATCTGGTCTGAAAACTGTGTTTTTTGAACATAACACACACGAGAAGAGGCATGGGAACTGACTCAAAACCATGCAGAATGGGACAAGTTCACAGACAATAGTTCTAGGGAAGAAGCAGGTGATGCAAGTTGTCCGCACAATCATTTGTTGCTATTCCATGGTGCTGCTGCTTCTTCATAGTCGTCTCTTCATTATTTCACATATTTCCTTTCCTTATGAAAGGATGCAGAGTAACAGGCAGCTCTAGATATATTTATCATGTTAGATATCTGCCTCTGGAGGGGGCTTGGTGTTGCGGAGTTTCTCTGAACTACCTTTTAGTTTTGCATACTTACAACTACGAGTTGCTCACTGGAAAGTGTCCATTGCTGTCATTTTTTTGTTGATCAGCTTGGCTATTTGCAATTTTGTCTTAAGTTTCGTCTCTCATACATCGAATCAGGGGTGATGTCATGTTTTCATTCCGCAATGCATTTTTGGAGTAACACACTTCCCGTTGCCATGGTGAATTTACAGTGAAGTCGCGAGATGGAGCACGTGTCTTATTATTCATTTGATTTCTATGATGCAGGTCAGGTTCCTGGGAAGAACTTCAAAACAGAAAAATGACTCTACTAGGAGTAGAGGCACTATCTCCTCTCACTTACCATAACATAGTAAACTATGTTGTTTATAGTATCAGTTTGGAAGCCGATGGACAATTCAGCTGTTAAAAAAAAAAAAAAAAAAAAGTAATGACATAAAATCAGCTGAGCTCGACAACTCCCTTAAAACAGTAATAATAAACACACGTAGAGAAACTGGAACCTCCAAAGATGACAGCAGCAGATATGTGACGTCACCTTGTCATTCTGTAGTGTGAATGTGGTGTTTTTCCATTACAAAAGAAAAAACTACTAATGAAATTAACAAAACCAGAATGCAACTTGTTTATGAGATTTACACCTTTTTTAAACCTACTTTAACGGAATTATTAAACTGTATTTTCTCATAACTGCATCTAGAAAAAAAACTTGCAAGTGAACATATTATTTTCCTTCATGGATGCCACTTGAACAATCTTCCACCCAAAAAATAGCAGTTAGGAGTAATTTTATAATGTTTACTTAAATTACACACATATAAAAAAAGGGATTACTGTGGCTGTGACAAGCATACCAATATAATAAGGGATAGCTACGCAAGACCAGATTTAACAGTTATTATTTGTTGCCACATATTGGTAACCTAAACTACATTTTTGTACTTTATACGAAAAAAACAAAACAAACATCTGTCATGTTCAGACCTGCTACTTTAAACAGGCCTGGTAACATAGTAATCCATTGAGTTGCATGCTCTTAAAAGCATATTCAGTTATCTGAACTACATGCAAAGACCCAAGTGAAAATGCTGTGGGAGCTATGGCTCCAGGAAATTCACTATCCTGCTGTGTCCTTGCAATCTGTGTGAGAGTCAGTGAGATCATACTTCTCTGCTGTACAGAACACAGAGGCTAAGAACAGAGACAGGTCTCTTCTTGCCCCCCTCAATACCTGTGTCTCTCTCACAGGCAGCTGCATACAAAAGGTCTGAACCTGCCTGCTGGGAAGCAGCATGGTGCTGGCTGTCCCAGGGTTAACGAGCTCGGCTTAACAAAAAGAGGGGGTGAACAAACCCCCCCCAAAAAAAAAAAAAAAAAATGTTGATGTTGCCCTCCTCTTGCACCATGACTCATATCCCCTCTTATGGCCTAACCTGCTCATCACAGGAGGAAAGGGGCAGAAAGGGAAAACAAATACGCCCCGTCACTGACCCTTTGCAAAAGTTGACCCATTTATTGACAAAAGCTTTCGTTCTGTTTTTCTGACCTTCCTTGTCCTGTCCCCCTCGGTGTTATGCAAGACTTTGAGTCAGTGGAAAGTGTTCCTTCCAAGGCAATCGCAGTCCTACACTATTGGTAAACTTATCAGTTAGCTGGATGCATGCTGAACACTTTTAAAATGCCAATCTCTTTCTCATTATTATAATCATATTTATAGTTATTAGTGCAAGAAAACAAAAGCTTTTGCTTTCTACAATTAATCTTTCCCTGGCCAACGGTATATGACGCAGAGTCACACACACAAACACTGAGACACTACAATAGAATAAGATGAAATTATTATTATTTGACATCTGTATTGAACTAGTTCCATTTACTAAAGAAAAAAATTTAGTAAAAGGTGTGGAGTGCCAGTTTAGTTCCCAGACTCTTATGGTGGTTCAGTTTTCTTCTTCTTCTTCTTGTCCTTGTCCTCCTCCTCCTCCTCCTCTCTAAAGCAAGGTGAAGCCTTCTCTAATGATAAGTTCATGTTATCTGAACTGATCAAATTAAATCTTTATTTCATTGTCCAGAGAACAATGAGACAGCAAGGCAACTCATCAGCAACATAATGCAAACAAAAATAATGGAAGATTTTTTTTTAAAACCCACAAGAATATATATGAATAAATAAATAAACAGCATTTTCAGTTAGAGCAGATGTCCTCTAAATACAGCATAAGAATCGTATGATTAAAAAGTGTATACGTGGCATACTTATTGTGCAATAAGTAAGTAGCAGCATAAACAGCAGCATTGAAATGAGGCATGACAGAGGTAGTTTAGTGTGTGTGTGTGTGTGTGTGTGTGTGTGTGTGTGTGTGTGTGTGTGTGTGTAGGGGGGTCTGGTAGTTCTTGCTTTGATAGACCTGTACCTTCTTCCAGAGAGGAGGAAGTGGAGCAGGTCATGTGGCCAGGGTGGGATGAATCCTTAATGATCCTGAGGGATCTGCCGAGGCAACGGGCAAGAAAGAAGAAATATTCTGGAAGCGGGGCTCCAATGATCCTCGCAGCCATCCTTGCCACCCTCTGCAGAGAGTGCTGCTCTGCCCTCATGCAGCAGGAGTACCACACAGACAAGACAAGACACTGGGAACCTTCTTCACAGCTTCTCCCTTTTAATAGAGATGTGTGTGGATCTGCTGCCCTGTCCTGCAAAAGTCCATGATCACCCCAATTGAGGTTGTGTCATCTGCATATTTAATGATGGAAGTGGAGGGGAAAGAGGGAGAGCACTCGTGGGTGTAGAGGGTGTATAGGAGCGCACTCGGCACGCAGTCCTGTGGGGCCCTAGTGCTCAGTGACAGGGTAGGAGAGACATGTTTGCCCAGCCTCACAGATTGTGTCCATGTGGTTAGGAGGTCCAGCGTCCAGTTATACAGAGGGGTACTGAGGCCTAAGTCCTAGAGTTTGGGGATGAGTTTGTTTGGCAGTATGCAATTAAAAGGCAGAACTGTAGTCTATGAAGAGTATGCATGCATACGCGTCCTCATGTTCACCTGCTTTCCTTTGCAACTCGCAAGGATCGAATGAGGCACCAATGTGGCCATTTCTGTTGCAGCTAATGTCCAGATGTCAAGCTGAACTGTTTCTCTCTTGTATAACTTGGAGGATGCTGATGAATTTGATATGGACAAAATTCTTGTTCACCAGGCTGTAAGGTTTGTTTTTCAATCCTTTCTTTTATTGCACAAGAGAGTTGTAAGTTTCGTTTGTGGATACAGCTATAAACTGTGTTCACCGACAATGGTTTTTAAGAAGTGCTCTGAGTTAATACTGTGCTTTTTGGGGATGTGGACTGTAAATGGTCCTAACATTTTGGGAAACACGGTGGTGGCATCTAATTCACTGTGCATTTGTCCAAAAAAACCCTCACATGTTGATTTATGGCAGACTACAAGAGCATTCCTGTACCATAGTAATTTTATGTTCTGTGTTATTCTGGGCAGTAAACACACAGACCACCGTGAGGGCATTTTCATTAAACTAAACTTGTAAATAATAACCTGCCAACTATGAAAACAAGAGATAAGTAAGAAATGAGGTCACAGCTGGTATTTATACGTTATGTTTAACTATCAAAGTCAGCCTTCTGTGTACTTTCAGGTTTGGAAAAATTAAAAAAAAAAAATAAAAACATAAGGCCTTAACCAGCAAAGGAATAAAAACAGACAGACTGCTCCATGTAACCACACGTTAAAAGAATCACAACCCAGCAGAGCCCAGGAGTTGACATCTCCAGGTAAAACTTAAAATTATGACACAGTAGATATTGTACTTTAGCACAGCACCAAAAAGGCCTCCTTAGGAAGTGTAAAATCAAAAGAAAAAAGTAATTTTAACATACATCTTAATGAGCACTTTCAAGCAATACACTTCAAATTTGGTTAATGTTATGCGGGTTTGATTTGTTCAAAATATTCCAAACAGCAACACAGCAGACGTACTCATTAAAACGCTGTTACATCTCCTGAATAAACCGTACCGTTACATCACACTGAGAATGACAGTTAATCAGTTGACCATGGCAGATACAGCAAGTGCACCAACACAACACCATTATAGCTGTAATTTATTGCACATTTTATGCTTGCCAGCAGCAGTAAGTCATGATTTCCTGCATCGCTACAACAGTATTCACACTTTTTCAATTCGAGGTTCTGATAAATCAAAGCACTTCTAAAGGTTCCCCACGTCAACATTTGACAGCGAAGACTTATGCCAGGGACCGCCTGCATGACTACACTGTGGTGCATCTTATAAGCTGTAAAAATGTATTATTCGACACTTTAAAGAATCCACAGGCGTACGTCTGTTATCCAGCTGGCAACCTACTTTCTTAATAGAACAATTATTATTGAACCGATTACATCTGTATGCACTTATGTGTCTTTGATTGCGTAAGGACATGATCAACATCTTGAAATCTTCCTCTTCAGAGGTATTTTTGAACCCTTTTAGTCTGGAGCTGTAAACACACATTAAGGCTACATCATAAATCTTGATTGCCACAAAATTAATACATTTTTTTAATAATGCAGGATGAGTAAAAGCAACACATTTTGTGAAAATTTTAAACCACCAAGTGTCTAATAGTATTAAATGATTAAAATGATTTCCATCCATTTGTATCCCGTTTATGACCACAAGGGAACTGAGGCCTGTCCCAGCTGTTCAAATAAAATTTATTATCAAAACAGTTGCTAATTTAAGGTACAATTGATAAGTTTCCTCATAGTCTAGTTGTAATTTAGTTTGATGTGGTTCAAGAGACAAGTGAGGCATTCTGTTACCCGTTTTAAGACCAATGCACACATTATGCTTAAAAAGCTTTCTGAACTTTCTCAACACTTGAACCCTGTCAAACCAACTGCTAACAGCCTGAGAAATCATTCAACCAGCAACTGTAAATAACCTTATAAAGAGTTTAGAAAAGTGCTTAGAGCTTACCGTGTTTGTCAAATACATTGCAGGGCTGACTCACGTGGCGCGATGGATCCCTCCTTCCCCCCTTGATGAAGGCTGGCAGACTGGGTCTCCTTTGATCCCCTGGAAACTTCCCAGGCTGCTGCCCCATAAGGGCAGGGGGCCAGGCTGCAGCCGGGACTCTCCAAGCTGGACTCACTTGTTCACCTTCCAACGGATGGCCGCCAGGCAAGAAGAGGATCAGGACAAGACAGGAGCCCCTTTGCTGACTCAGACTGTCCTTTCTGGGTGAACGGGTGATGCTGGCTACCTGCGTAGATCTGTATTACGCTGGTATGCCCCTGCTTATCATGCATTAATGGAGTATAGATGCTTTAGATGACAGAATAACGCATGGAACAGCGATCTAGAGGAAAAATAAAAATAAATGGCAATCAGTTATAACTCTAGTGAAAGAAATTGATAAAAAAAAAAAAAAAAAAACTTTACTAATTCTCAAAGGGAAATTCATTATGTAAACTGTGACTATTGTGACAGGACAGCTAATCCTTTCAGCATTGTGTCCAGAACACAAAAAACGTTTAAGCTTGTTTGACACTTCAATATAAAGATTACTTCTAGAAAAATATTCAGTGCACTTCACCTTTGATTGTGTAAGTTTTAAATAACCTACTGGAAAAGTGCTGGTGATGGAGAGCACCGAATCAAACAGTTATTTTCTTGGACCGAGCTCTGGGGGTGCAAAGGCCACACAGGGAAGCCTCATACCGTGATTGACATAGTTAACTTGACAGGCCTGCCCCATCAGGGTAAACACTTTTCATCAGAGAATAAAGGGGGTTCGCATCAAATCTTAACTCCTAATGGGAAAACTGACCTGAATCATGTCATCAAAATGCTCCAAATGTTAATTAAATGTTGGTGCTTCACTCGGTCCCTGTCGCACGTAGACAACTGCTCCACTGACTGCGTGTTTTTAACACCCATCACGCTTTGAAATAAAAACAAGTTGGTGTTTGTTAACCGCAGTGTACTGCAGGCTAAACCCTTAACTTTCGAGGAACTTTGTTTTTATTAGCAACAAAAACAGAGCTGCAAGCAAAAAAGGGGGTATTTACTACGAGTGCCTCCACCAAAGTTCCAGCGGACCGGAGCAGAGATTTTTACCCGCAACTCTCATCACTCGAGGACAACTCGTTTTATTACAAAAGCAGCGTCATAAACGCTTCATCACCAGCGATACGCTCCGACGTGACGAGGGCCACTTTTACACTCGCGACTTAGCTCGTCCACTTCTTACAAACGTGTGTGTAGGCAACGCGGGCGACAGTGAGAACTTACACACTAGGAAGACTGAGATTGTTGACGATCTGGCGACCTCCAGCTAACGTCGAAGATAGCCATGGAAGCTAACCAACGGCCGCTGGCGGTTCGCAGCAGCCGAGTCCGAAACGCTCATCAACAGTTGGCTCTCGGCGGCTTCGCCACTTAACAACCTCGGGCAAGCGCGCCCAGAGACATGTTTGGCTCCCCGAGCTTCACCCTGTGCCGCTGGCCTTGTTCGGAAACCCCAGCTGTGTCCGTTTCAAACTTCCGCGTCCACTCTCCCAGTCCTGCGGAGCGTCTCCATGGCGCTTCTCCCCCCGTGGTCCCCGGACTAAACGACGCTCGACTCACGGAGGCGACGAGAACTTGATGGAACTCTGCCGGCCGGCCAGAGACTGACGACCCCTTCTCCGAGTCCTCCCCTCCGTGCACAGTTGCCGAGCTCTTCGTTGGCGTGTCCCCCGTTTGCGCACGTATTCATCGCTTTCACGTGAAAACCTGAGCGGTAAACTTTGCCCGAACAGCAGCTGCGAGCGTCGCTGGGGCCGCCATACTTCCATACGCAAGGTGGTTTACAGAAATATGTGGGTGGGGCGACGCGTGACGTCGCGAGCCTGCGTGGGCTCGCACACATGAGGACCAGTTTTGAGGTTTTGCAGTGATCAATAATAATAATTTAAAACATGAAGCAAAGCCATCAATTTTGAAAAAGACAAAAACAGCCAAAATGTAAAAACTTTCATCTTTGATAATTACAGTATGCAGTGAGGACACCGTCTTCACATAAATTGATAACAGGTCAATATAAACAACTAGGTAAAAAAGGTCATCGATATTTTTTTTATACAACAAATTTACCATTTTACACGTTTTCCCAAACATTATTTGAATTAGTTAATTAATTATCCCCAAGAAGTTTTACAGCTAGTAGTGGGGAATTGGGGGCAACTTAACAAAAAAAAAAAAAAAAAAAAAAAAAAAGGTTTTTATGTGATTAGTCTATACCAGCAGACAAATGAAATGGAACAGATTCAATGAAACATGTTCATGAAAGTGTTAACCGCATTAAAATCATGTAGCTTGCAATAAAAATATAGATGCTGATGGACTTCTTCTGTTTGTTTTTTTATAAACGCACAGCACCAACCTGTTGCCCAAAGGACAGTTTGCTGTCAGTTAAAATGCCTAAACAGTTGCACTGGCTGACACAAGACACACCAAGAATGTGTACAAATGTATAGTAAGTACTGATAGTTTTATTAACACAATGTCATTGCCTCATATAACATCATCCACTTTCAAACGTGTCTTATAAATGTTAAACTGTCTTCTGCAACAACCAAGAAGTTCACTTAGACACATAAAACATTGGAAAATAAGCAAGTTCAGTTTTCACATGAAGAGGTCAGTGGTCCCATCTCAAAGCGGATTGATGTGATCTGGCTTTTGCAATAAAATTTTTGGAGCTCTTTAACCTTCTTGTTCCAACAGCTTCTGATGCGTCAACATTACAATCTCCTCCATCACCTCAGGTTTCAAGATGTCTTTGACCTACAGTGACAGCAATAAAAAGACTTAAAGACAGATTTAAAGAAGAAATATATATATTTAAGACAACAAAATAATGCACAGCTGGCATCTGTTTTCAGAATTGGTAATTCAGCATCTCATTGAATTAATTGAACGTCTCAAAGCTGCAAAATCAAGTGCAAAAATCAATTAAACTCAGCCACTTTATTGAGGAAGAAAACTGTATAACAAATGTTTTAAAAAAAGACAATAGTTTTTGAATGCCAATAACTCTAACTTTTATGAGAAAAAAGTAATGAAATAATTTTTCACTTTCACCTGAGGTTGATACAACAAACCATGAAAGAACTGAAGTCAGAAGTAGAAAACTGTAGTCAAATTCACAGTGTGACCACCAGATGGCGCAATAAATACTGCAAAAGTCTGCTTTATTTATCGTAATCTCGTTTCATCTACACTGTTTCCATGTGCAAAGCAAAAGTTACATTTCCAGATTGACAGCTTAGAGTTGAAGGTGAAATTATGACACGAAAAAGCTCTGTGGTGCCTCCTACCTGGTGCTGGAGTGAAGATTCGTAGCAGTAGAGAACACTGGTGTCAAACAGCAGGACTTTGTGTGCAGCCAAAGCCAGCAGGCAGTTTCTCAACCTTGAAATCACCTCTCGATCCGACAGGCTGACAGGCTGAGGGGACAGAGACAAGAGATGGACACAAAAATAGCTTAGTTTTTTTTAAAGAATTGTCAACTGGGAAATTACAGCAGCTGCAGAGAAAGTTTTCAGACATTCTCAGCCTTGTGTTTTGGGAACTGTGAGACCTCATAGGGACATACAGAGGTGTTTGTTTCTTCTAAAGGAACATTCCAGATTTAAATCAAACCTGGGTTTGATATTAGATGATGAAAGGAGTGCAAAATGTCATTCAAAACCTCATCCATGTAATTCCACTTCAATCCTAATCCTTACAGGGTCCCTACAGACAAACTGAGGTCAATTTCAATTTCTTTAAACATATAAAAAAGGACTTCATACAGGTAATTCCTTGCAGACACGACTACGCTGTTAAAAACCAACTACTGATGCAACATAAAGTAAAGGAGGAGAGTTTGATTTCCTTGTTGGTAGCACTGCAGATGTGTTGCATACAGCTTTAGATGTTGTTGCTCCTTTGAGAAAGAGGGTCTCTAACCATAGGAGCTTAACTCCCTGGTTTAACTCACATATTCGTATGTTAAAACAGAAAGTGCGTAAAATGGAAAGAAAGTGGTACTCTAGTAGGTCTGTAGATATTTATTATGCATGGAAAGATAGTCTAATAGTGTATAAAAAAGCGCTTCGCAAAGCTAGAACAGCCTATTATTCAGTGTTAATAGAGGATAATAAAAATAACCCACGTTTTCTGTTCAGCACTGTAGCCAGGCTGACAAAGAGCCACAACTCTGTTGAGCCGTGCATCCCTGCAGCTCTCAGTAGTGAAGACTTTATGAGCTTCTTTAGCATTAAAATTGTCAGAATTAGAGAGGAAATCGGCCAGGCCCTCCCGGCAGTGGCTGTGGGAATTTCTTCAACCTCGGCGACCCCCTTATGCTCCGACCTGACTCTAGACTGTTTTGTTCCTGTTGACCTCTCTGAGCTGACCTCAGTCGTCAATGGATCTAAATCATCCACGTGTCTGTTAGACCCAATCCCTACTCGACTACTCAAAAATGTTTTCTCTCTGATTGGACCGACAATACTGAAACTGATCAACTTGTCCCTAGTCTTAGGATATGTACCACAGGCTTTTAAAGTCGCAGTAATCAAACCATTACTTAAAAAACCCTCTCTTGACCCAGACATTTTAGCTAACTATAGACCAATTTCCAACCTTCCATTTATCTCTAAAATTCTGGAAAGGGTAGTTGCAAGCCAGCTGTGTGAGCATTTGTATAGAAATGATCTATTTGAAATTTTTCAGTCAGGGTTCAGAATGCATCATAGCACAGAAACAGCACTGGTTCGAGTCTCGAATGACCTTCTTATGGCCTCAGATAATGGGTTAGTGTCCATACTGGTTCTGCTGGACCTCAGCGCTGCTTTTGATACTATAGATCACAGCATTTTACTGCAGAGGCTAGAGTATGTTGTTGGGATTAAAGGGACAGCTCTAGATTGGTTTAAATCATATCTGTCTGATAGATTCCAGTTTGTTCATGTTCATGAGGTTTCTTCCGTACAGACGAGGGTCTGCTATGGTGTCCCGCAGGGTTCAGTGCTAGGGCCAATCTTGTTCAGTTTATACATGCAGCCCTTGGGAAGTATTATCCGGAACCACGGCATTAATTTTCATTGTTATGCTGATGATACGCAGCTGTATCTGTCTATGAAGCCAGATGAAACAGAACCATTAGACAAACTTCAGATGTGTATTAAGGACATCAAGGACTGGATGTCCAGAAATTTTTTGTTATTAAATTCTGATAAAACAGAGACTGTTGTTTGTGGTCCCAAACAGCTTAGGAAGGGATTAGATGGTCTTGCGATGGCCTCCAGTAAAACTGTGCGAAACCTTGGCGTTATATTCGATCAGGATTTGTCATTTAAACAGCATATTAATCAGGTTTGTAAAACTGCGTTTTTCCACCTCCGTAATATCGCAAAGATCAGGAGCATCCTCTCGCAGAGTGATGCCGAAAAACTAATTCATGCGTTCGTATCTTCTAGACTAGATTACTGTAACGTGTTGTTGGCTGGATGTCCAAGTAATTCTCTGAACAGCCTCCAGCTGATCCAAAATGCAGCAGCGCGAGTGCTGACAGGAATCAACAAGAGAGACCACGTCTCTCCAGTTTTAGCTTCCCTCCATTGGCTCCCTGTAAAATTTAGAATCCAATTCAAAATTTTATTACTGGCATATAAAGTCCAAAATGGCCTAGCGCCGCGATATTTGCAAGACCTGATAGTACCGTACGTTCCTAATAGAGCTCTCCGTTCTCAGAGTGCAGGTTTACTCGTAGTTCCTAGAGTATCGAAATGTAGATTTGGAGGACGGGCTTTCTGTTATCAGGCACCATCACTCTGGAACCAACTTCCAGTTTGGGTTAAGGAGGCTGATACCACCTCCACCTTTAAAACTAAACTTAAAACATTTCTGTTTAATAAAGCATATAGTTAGTGTACATTTAGTACCTTAATGTGTCAGGGCCAGTAGTCAAAGCTGCAGCTACAGGACCAGATTAGAGCAGCTTATTTTAAACATAGCTTCGGTGTAGATATGCTGTTATAGGCCTATGCTGCAGGGGGGCACCAACATGATCCACTGAGTGGTGCCTTTCACCTTCTCTGTTTCTCTTTGCCTTCTCTGTCTCTTCTTCACCTCAACCCTCATTTATTAACAATATCCCATAAACTTAATTGTGGTCCATTGTTCTGGTAGTTTTTTGTGCTTGTCTGGCCCTTCTTTTCCTCTTCTTTGCATGTCCTGCGGACCAGAGCCTCAGGAGCTGCTTGCTGACCTGCAGTTCCACCTCTGACCATCCCAGTGTCTGCCTTCACCTGTCTGTGTGGATGTCTGTTGGATGTTTGCTGACACCCCGACCTGCAGTCCTCATCCCCTTGTATCACCGTCTATCCATATATCACCCATATTCACAGAAGTCTAATTGGACTACCAAGGACAGTTACTATTGTATCCTATCTTGTACCTTTGACGGTGTCTCTATGTCTCTATTCTTTCTTATTTCTTGCTCTACCCGGCTGGCCTTCGGCAGGAGGGTCCCCCCTCATGAGCCAGGTCCTGCTCAAGGTTTCTTCCCTCTTAAAGGGGAGTTTTTCCTTGCCACTGTTTGGCTTACGGTTTTTCTTCCACTAGGGGAGTTTTTACCTGCCGCTGTTTATGTAATAATTGCTCGGGGGTCATGTTCCGGGTCTCTGGAAAGCGCCTAGAGACAACTTGTGTTGTAATAGACGCTATATAAATAAAATTGAATTGAAAATTGAATTGAACTACTGATGCAACATAAAGTAAAGGAGGAGAGTTTGTGGCCTCTGCTTTCAAAAAACTTTCATCAGTTCTCAGATATTTATGACAAAACTGGCAAGTGTTCTCACTCAAAACTGGTTCATTTCACGTCGTGCTAGTTTCTTATGAAGGTTTACACTCCTTATATTTCTTAACTGTGACCAAAAATCTCCGTAACACACTGATAGAAGTATGTTCTACCGAAAGTTCCAGTTCGAAACTCTTTCAGAGTACCAACTGACTAAATCAAATCAAATCATACTAACTGTGAAAATACCAATAACTTCAAAAGGTCTGAAAGCTTTACATTGGTACTGCTTTGAGGTCTATGTCTTGTGTAAGGGTAACTAAACAAGTGCCATTTGATCATGTTTCTATTCCAGAATAGAAAGAAAAAAAAAAAAAAAAAAAAAAAAAAAAAAAAAAAAAAAAAAAAAAACTGGTGACGTGTTACATTTTTACTTTCAGTTCTGATCCTACCTCCAGGCTGGTGTAGAAGCCTCCAGCTTCCTCCTCCTGTTGTCCCGGTGTGGGATACAGCCACACAAAGCCATTATTTCCAAGGATAATGGAGGCGCCGCAAGGCAAGTTGTGGAAATGTGTCTTCTGCCTCTTGATCAGAGAAGGGGAAAGCTGTACCACTACCCCCTGACCCAACTGGCAAGTCAAAAACACATCAAATGAGGACTGTTGCTAAAACACTTTTTAATAAGGCAAAGCAAAAAAATGTATATTAGCAAAAACATGGATTTAGTTTATATAAATGCTTACTGTAGAGTTTAAAACCCAGGTATTTGACAGCAAACAACCTCATACAAAGCTCTAGATCACATTTAAGCAGGTGTATTATCACAGTGATGTCGTGCTTGAGTCCTTGTGTACATACTTTTCCATACTTTAAACTACGAGTATGAAGAGACAGGGCTCCATCTGAGAAAACAGACTGCACCTCTGCCTAAAAACAGGACAGCGGACATTAGAAGTGGAAATAAAGACAGTTTGAAGTATAAAAGCAATCAAAAGGAAATCTGACGTACACTGATTAGATCGCCCTCTTGAAGATACTCTCTCATGGTGAGCTCATCTTCTGCTGATCTTCTCCTCTAAAAAACAAATTTGACCACTTTGGTTAAAGCAACACTTCTACGACTCACTCGACTGCCTTTTCTATCCTCTCACCAGCTCTCCTCCAGGCAGATTGACAGACGACAGCAGTAGTACAGAGTCCAGCCTGGAGTTGGTCTCCACCTTCCACCTTTTCTGTTGTACCTACAAGTAACCAAAAAAAATGTACACATATTGTAAAATAATAAAATGCAAATAAACAAATACACCCATATTGACCAAAATGTCAACATACTGCTGTTATCACTTTTTTTTTTTTTACAGACGCATTCTCTCACCTCTGTAATCCTGCCAACCACAACATCTCCAACCTCGCCATTGAATCTGCAGATAAACGTCAATGCGGTGAAACTGTAATTACATCATTTCTGCAACAGCTGTGGACAAGTCATCTCTGAATGATCATGTCCACCGCAGACTTGCATTGTAAATGTTTAAGAGCTTCAGTTGAGTGTCTTACCTGGTTTGAAGAGGTCTGACACATATAAGTTTGTCCACCCTCTGAACCTTTCCAGCTACTGAAGCTGTCAGCTTGTCATCGTCAACATAGGTGCCATGACCCCTTGGAGAGAAAAAAAATGTGCATGTGCATATATATATATATATATATATATATATATATATATATATATATATATATAAACTAAGATCTCATACAATACAGTTACTACTCAACCATTTCATATTATATTTTTCATCAGGTGTAGTCTAGCAGTAAAGGATCGACCATTATTGATGAGATCAGATCATAAAAGCTAAATTTATAATATAAATCCGTCATAAAAGTTTCTTTTTTACAGCCTTACGTGTAACACTGCAACTCTGACCACATATCATTTAACTCTGCGTCTCTCCTTTATTCCATGCCCAAAGCAGGACCCACCTCATAAAACCCGTGTCTGAAGTGATAATATCGCCAGGGACCACCAGATCTTTTCGGTCTGCAGCAGAAACCGAGAAAGGAAATGTTGTCCTGATAGTCGGTAATCTCATGTCTGCAGCCATGCTTCGTTGTGCGTCCCCTTCGTTTAGTCTTCTGTGTAAGTCTATTTCCACACAGTTTGATCGGCAAGTTTTACCGCCAGATAGTTAGGAATGATTCAAGTCGTCAATCCTCCCAAAACATGCGAGAATTAAAACTGTAAAAAGTGTAACATCACTACATCAGGAACAGACCACGCTAAACCATATTCTCACTCAAATTGTTCGGAATCAGCTTTGGTCGCGCATTAACGCCCCCTTCTGGTGCGGAGTATCAAGTAATCAAGTACATGTACTCTGTCTCTTTTGAAACGATTACAATTTACATAGTTCAGGACGTTACAAAGCCCTCAAAATAAATGCATCTTCCCCAAAGCGGTGGCTGCTCTAAATCATATTAGAAAAAAAAACCCAAAAAACAGTCCATGTCAACATACAACTACCTCAATTGTCACCCTGCTATGTAACTACAATATTTATACAGGATGCCAGTTTGTTTAAGTGTACAAATGTCCATCTTAGTTCTGTACTACACTTTTTTTTTACATTATGCAGCTAGCTAGCTGTACTTGTTGTACACTAAAGTCTTTGTTCATCTTAAAAACACTTTGTACTGTTTAATTTTACATGAAGTAGGCAAAAAATATTATCTACTTACACAGACCTTCTGGTACCAGGACTATGGACCTTTTAATTGAAGGAAACTTTGGTTTATTCATGCCTTTTTCTCCCCCAGGCAGGTTGGCAGGCTTGTCAGTGGTGGTAAACGAGATTGAGCTGTTGTAGACAGTTGTATCAGAGAGTTGTTTCAGTGTTGATGTAGACCTGAGTGTCTTCAGCATTCCAATGGAAAGAGATTCCACGCCAGCTGACGATGTGACCAAGGGGGAGTATATTTAAATGAAAAGGAGTGTACCTATTACAGACCCTTGGGGAACACCACAGGTGACAGGATGGTATTGGGACTTGCCAAAGCTGCGGTTGGGTCCAAAAGAATGAGTAGGGAGGGAGAACCAGCATCTGCCGCCATCAAAATATCTTTTGTAACCTTGAGCAGAGCAGTTTCCATGCTGTGGGCAGGGCAAAATCCTGTTTGGAATTTTTCAAACAGATTGTCTAGTTGTAAGCTGTCCTGAAACTGAGTGGCAACCGCTTTTTCCAGGACTTTTGACAAAAATGGGAGGTTGGATATCACTCTGTAATTGGCAGATACTTCTGGATCCATGGTTTTTTGAAGAGTGATTTTGATGACTGTGGTTTTAAGCGTAAATGGAATACGGCCAGAGTCAAGGGAGTGATTTATTATTTTATTACTGAATCTAGTCAAACTGAACAGATATCTGCGCAACATATTATTAAAACCTAGTAGGACCGTGGGGAACTAAAGCAGAATAAAGTGGAAGAATAAACGTTGAAGGAATAGATAGTTATTCCCCAAATGTTTAATTTGGTCAGTCTCATCAAAGAAAATAAACGATAAAACTCAAGGTAATAATATAATAGTGGAAGAAAAACTATTTCCATCCCACAATGCAAATAAACTTAGGTATTGGGACTAAACGGTTTGTGAGGATAATCATGCGAAAGAAAGAAAGAAAGAAAGAAAGAAAGAAAGAAAGAAAGAAAGAAAGAAAGAAAGAAAGAAAGAAAGAAAGAAAGAAAGAAAGAAAGAAAGAAAGAAAGAAAGAAAGAAAGAAAGAAAGAAAGAAAGAAAGAAAGAAAGAAAACCAATGATTTCTGCCGAGACTTAATTTCGCCAACAGGTTTCAGTGTCGAGCCACGTCGGGTTCATCAACAACCTGGGTCCTCCTAACAGCCGGGTGACGTCAGATGTCAACACCACGCCGACGTCTCCCTCCTGGCCAATCAGCGGTCAGCCTAGCAGACTCTTGTAAAAATGGCGACGATGAGGCACCAAGATGTAAAGACTGGACGCTTAGCCGTTAATAAACACCGCTGGTCCGGACTCCGCACGAACTAACACGGCGCCACCAGCGTACGTCGCTCGGTCAGTTTGTCAGTCGCGGCGCGCTGTTCGACGCCGTAGGCTCGGGCCGCGGCCGTAGTTGCCTCTCGTCCTCGGTTACGCCGCTCTTTACCTTCAAGTTGGGAATCCGGCGCTAGCCCGCGGCTAGCCGCGTAGCTCCGTCGGCTGCTCGGGTCTCCCTCTGCGGCAGCTGTGGACCGGTAACCCGCACGGTTGCGGAACACTGGGCTCGTTTTACGCTTCTGCTTTTAACGGAAAGCAGCCGCTCATGAGTCGCCCGGATTACATATAAATCAGCACCGTTGCTCGAGAGTGTCTGGCATTGAGTTTCGCCGTCATGTATTTTCTCACCGGCTGGCCCCGGAGGCTGCTTTGTCCGCTGAGGAGTGAAGAGGAGCCCTTCCACATCAAGCCCAGCTCCCAGAGGTTTTACTTTGCCCTACTGTCAGAGACGCAGCTCAGCATCTGGTTTAGCCGGGTAAGTTGTGTAAATCGCACGCACTGCATTGGATGTCAAGAGTTTTACTTCGAGGTGCAGCTTCCTGACAGCCACACTCGTTTTTTATTTTAAGTACGGCAGCATCTGGCTGCATGTCCGAGTCGTTGATTAAAAGCGTAGCTGCAATAGGGATGCAGACGCAGATCAATATTACTGTCGATGGGCATTGATTAAACACCTGTACACCTGTCAAATAGGTGACAGCATATGCTGTTTGGCGTCATCATAGTTTTGAGCACATCCCTACACGTGTGCGCCTCACATAGGCGTTGCAGTTTCTCAGTTATTTCTTCATCAAATGACTTACATACGTACATTTCTTTAGACTTCCCTATCACTGGTCATAAGTAAAGCAGCTTTTTCAGCAAAACGAGATGTGCTTTTAATTATATTATCTTTATTTAACTCTTCAACATGTGCCTGGGTTTAAAGTTTACAGTATTGTCAACTTATTGATAGTTTATTGACCTGTACTCTGTCTGGTAGTAGCTCAGCAGTAAGTGAGGAACTTTTCAAGATAAGTAAAAAAACACAACTACACTGTCAGCACTTGACGAGATCTTCACGCATTGTAATACATTAGGAACATAACACTGACTGAAATGAAGTCGTCTTTTGAAATCCTCCAATTACTTATTAAACCAAGGCCTAAAATAATATTTACCAAAATTCAAGATTGCCAGCTGTGCAATGCTCCCAAAATCCTAGTCTCATACAAATAAAGAATCAAGTTATGAACACAGAACTCTTATAAGAAATACAGCCTGATTCTTATAAAAAAATTTTTTTTTAAAAGGTAGGGGAAGTCCGCAAATGAAGTTTGACAGAGTAAAATGAGGATGTAAGATATGAGCACTTTGTTTCTGACAGATGTGTTAAAGGTATATTCTCTACTCTACTGGTGAGGATAAAAACAAACTTGTCAAATTTAGGTAAATATTTGTGAGATCCTCTTGTTTAAAAATCACCAGGCACAAAAAGATTACATTTATTTCTTTACTCATGACTATTTACAGTCTCGTATGATTCCTTATATGTATAATTTATTTACTTGCTGATTTAACATCTGGAGCAACAGCAAGCGCACTAATTAGACCACCACAAAAAGGGGGGAAAATATAGATCAGTATTGCAATTATATGAAAATACATTTTAACGTGGTAAATACTGCTTCTCCACTGCGACTACATCTCAGCATCACACATCCTTAATGTAGTCACAGCTGTCCCCAGTACTCCCATGTCAGCACAGAACCCATCCATCACTCTGCAGTCCTGCCACATCTACTCTTTTCTCCATCGGATGGCTATTGGAGGACACCAAAGCCGTAGGTGGTTCCAGTATGTTTGCTAGTACAGATCACTATAAATAAGCATGATAAACACCACAAAAATGTAGCAAAATGTTAGGGAGCTACTGCATTTTCACAGTAGTTGGTAATATACTAAGGTCAAATCACATTTTTATTCCTTTGCCCTACCCCTAGTCCTCCAGCTGATTTTTGTTTGTTTTGTGTTTTTTAATGGAGAGGTACATGGAAAAAGCTGAGTACAGGGTAACATTGCTTCACAAAAAATGTATGTATATAATCCATGTATGGAATATATGGATTATAACATTATGAAAACCAATTATTTTTATCAGTGCCGACGCTACATCACCGTTGATTTGCACATCAGTCTTGCATATTTTCACGTCTAATTCCCCATGACTTGATAGCAGTACTCAGCTGTTTATGGTGATTACAGCTGCACCAGCTGTACTCACTGATCCACCAGCAATACTAGGTGTCTGGAAATCATCTCCTTTGGTCTCTGCGTCCTGACAAACACAAATCAATGCCTACAAGCAAGGCAATTACCATGTTTGAAGTTAGCCCTTTGGAAACTGCAGTCACACAGTAGTTTCCAGCGATGTATGATGCTGTAAAACAAGGTCACAGGAGTGTGGTAATTCTTAGGATAATATTTTTAGCCCTGTGTTTCAATGGTTATTTGTAGGGGTAGAGGAAAGGGGTATATGAAGGGCTAAAGGGTAGAAATGAGATGGGGCCTAAGAGTATTTCCCTAACTAAACAACGACTGTGACATCCAAGTCAACTGTATGTTCTTGCAGCTGTTGAGCAAAGGGACCAGTGATGCAAGGTGATGCCATAACTTGAGCTGGGCACAGTTATCATATGACTAGTGATACATTTTGGAGGGAAAAAAGATAGTAAAAGTGATTAGTTGTGGAAGAGAGGATTATCTATCAATAATGGAACAAGCCATAAATAATTGAACTCAGTGTACTGGGTTCAATCCCCAACACTGTAAAAACCGATCACTTCAGTTAAGAATGCTGTGCTGTTTTTGAAGTGAAATTTCAAACGGAGATCTACGTTAGCAATGTTTAGAACTGTATAATTCTGCCTTTTTGTTTGTGAGTATTTTCCTTGGTAACGCACAAAAAAGAGGCCATTAGTCTCCATAGTCTGCAGTTTAGCACATTGTTTACAAGAGTCTGTCTTCCATGGCATCTGTATATTATTGAGATGCAGCAACAATGGCTGACGTTTCATTTCCCGAGGTGCACACAGGATGTGACCATATTTTGCTTCCCTTCTTTCTCGAGAGCTCTGTGTACCTATAGGTATCAGTGAAGCATCCAGGAAAAGGAACGTCTGCAGTGTTGATTGGAGCAGTGGCTTCCTCTTGACATGCACCTTTGACATCTGTTAGGACTCTTATATAGCCTTCTGTACAGAGAAGAAATGTCAGAGAGGGTTGTGTTTATTTACACAATTATTTTACTTTATAAGTAAATGTTTTGATGAGATTTGATCTTTGATGTGTGTAATGACTTTCAGCAATGTCATTATATAACAGCAATATTTTTCCCTCTGCTGATCTCAGTTAATGTCGATGAACATGTAAATATTTTTGTAATGTGCAGGTGCATTGCAAAATTATATTTCTATCTGTATTTGGTCAAAACAACAACTTATTTTGTCCACACTAGAAGCAAGTATAACCCACAGCGGGCGTCTTGACGTTCTGCTGCATGTTTTCCTTTTCATAAACATGTGCTTCAGGTTATTTGGTGAATAAGCTGATCATACATTTTCCATTCCTTGTTGCGTTTTCCATTTCTCTTAGCCATTATTTTGCCAGCAGGTATAGTCTGTTTTGACTTGACATATCCTCAGCTGCAGACCGTGTAACACAGTAGCCGAGCATTGTTGCCATCCAGCCACAGCTGTGCATGTGTTTGTGAACACTTGGGTCTTGGTACTTGCAAAAAAAAAAAAAGAGGGGAAAATAAAACACACCAGTGTTGTGTTCCACATATAAGTGAGAGCAACTGTGCAATCAGTCATTCTTCCCTGCTACCAACCACAGGGGTACATTGGAACTAGTAATGCAAGGGAAGCATATCTGGGCAAGTTTCTCATTTGTACTGTGCAAGCTGTTGCAGTTTTTCTGTATTTTCTGTCTTTGAGATGTTTTACTTGTCAAGTTAAATCTTTGAAAGACACTTTTCCATTGTGTGGTCTGGCTAAGTGCTATAGGGCTGTGCAAAGGCCCCAAGTTTTATAAATGTGATCAGCATCTAAAAGATGGTAGGATTATATTACATTCACATAATCCTGCATTTTTTTTAACAAATAGTAGCATTATTAAGAACACAAACCTGGTCCTTTAGCATTAAAACAATCGCAGAGTTAAGAAAACAGATATAATCCATCATAACTAATAATTAAACATAGACTAAAACGCCAGTGATTCCACATGCAAGAGAAGAATTTGATTGACTTTAGTTCAGGGTTCATCAGTGTTGAAATTACACTGTTTTCAAAGTCCGATAACCTGCACATACATGAGATTATGTATATGAGATTACGCAGCACACCAGACCAGGTCGTCATGCCATCACTGACAAAAATTTGACTTGCACTGCTTCAACATGCAACTTTGGCAGCAGGCTTGTGCCACCATTATATGCTACATTAAGTTTCTGCATACTGCTTTTTTTTTTTTATAGCACTGCCACAAATAGACAGAGTACCTGGAGGTACAATGTGCTTAAGTGTAGTCTTCACAGCTACTGAACACATACTAAATTTGCAAGTAAACATATTACCATATCCATGCATCATATGACACTCTGTACATGTCCCTACTATCAGACAGGTCATCAGTTATATAAAGTCCTAAGTATTTAGCCTGATCACACACTTAAAGCTCTTTACCTGACAGAAGTCAAGAAATTACACTTTGCTGTCCTCCCTACTCCTAATGACCATAATCTTACTCTTCTTTGCATTGTATTTAATACCAATGTCTGAGCCAAATTGAGAGCAGACACTTCGTAAATGCTGAATACCAGCCCCATATGGTCAAAAACATCACCAAATTATCTGCATGCATCAAGTGGTTGATGTTGGTGCTACCGATCCTACAGCCTCAACTCTTTCAATCAATACAGCATTTAAAAAATGGAGACAAAATGCTTCCTTGTTCAACTCCATAGCTTAAGGGAGTTGAGACAGAGTTAATCCATATATATAAATGTGTAGATGGATGGATACTTTATTTATCCCAAAGGAAGTTTAGAACTTCACACGGACAGTTGAACATACCAGAAAGCCAGAATTCTCTCCAGGGATTTTTTGAACTCCTGTGTTGTGTTAGTTGTAAAATAATTTTTTAAGGTCTACATGATCAAAGTCTTTAAAGGTATCGATAAAGCACATTAAAGTTTTGCAATTATTCCCTGTTGTCTCCTTTTAAAGCAAAAATACACATTTTAAAAATGTATTTTATTTAAAAGTTTTCAATCAAATTTTGTGTTGTAATTCTATTTTATTCGAACCTTAACAGAAATCTAACTTTTGTTGTGATCCCTGGCTGTCAGCAAACAATGGTTTGAAATGTATGACATTTAATTATGGAAAGTTGTTAGGTTTGGGGAAGAAATGACAGCTAATATTTTAGAGATTGTTTGTGTTTTTCTAGTACAAAGCAACAAATAAAGATTGGACATCCAACTAAAACTTTTAACTCTGCAGCTGCAAAAAAAAAAAAGAAGAAAAAAAAGTTTAGTGGTTTTGTTTTGTAATTAATAAAAAATATTCAGCATGCAGCATCTGAAGTTTTGCACAAGATGCTTTTATGGCCAGAGGGGTTTAGGATCCTTTTGATGTAGTAAGAATATGTATTTCAGCAAATGGAAGAGACTGTACTTAAATGACAACTTTCCAAAAGACTGAATTTGTTAGAAATGCCCCAAGTTGGTCCACAGGAAGCCAAGTCAAACTGCACTGTCATCAACTATTTGGTTGTAACTGCTGGAGATGTTTATCGTAATGCATTTTCTTCTGCCTTGCTGATTTTCTTTTGTTAAGATTTTTGCTTTGCCTCAGTTCAACAGTCTACGAGTCTGAGGCTACGTGATGCTGTTTTAATCTGTTTATTCTTTGAGAGAATAAACATGAAAAGACAGTTTATCATCTAGCTAGTTCGGCCTCACCATCCAATTTTATGTACTTTTCTTTTACAGAAACAATTACGGCTGGGCGAGATGGAAAAATATATTAATATATTTTAAGGTTGAAGGCTGATGTCGCATATAAGTTAGTGTTATATATGAATTGGGTTAGATGATCATTTTTAGCTTGGTGAACTTTTAGTTCGAAATTTTAGTTTGTATAAAAACATTGACCCTGTGACTTTAAAGAATTTCAAGAATACCTGCTTGTTCTTTTTTTTAACTACTTTTTGTTTTCTTTTTATGTAGAACTTCATAACTGTATGTACTGTAGTGTTACTGAGACGTGAACGTTAATGGGTTTTTGTGTCCCAGTTAGTTGCTTTATTAAAATTTAATTCTTGGAAAAGGACACTGTGGTGCAGACATTTTAAAACCTCTTCTCTAATTACAGTAACTTGGGATCAACTTAGTTAGGATCACGGGAAACATTTGGTTGCTTGTGTTACCTGACCAACGCACAATGTCATGGTTTCCTGCAGTGTCAAGGCCTGTTGTGTCTAACTGTAAACACACATATCTGCCTTTCTTTAAAAGATTAGAGGTCACCATAAATACTTTTTCAAATGTATGTGTCTGCATGAATCTGGAATGTCTCTGGTGTGTTGAAAAAACATTGATTACATCCATTAGCAATCGTAATACTGTTTTCAGAATGGCTTTTTATTTTCAAATTTGTTCTGAGCTGTTATACCTAAATTAGTTCAAACTGTTTCAGCTTCAAAGCGTGGCTTTATTATAGATTTCCTGTTGGCAAACACCTACACTTCCTGCAGACCATTTCTGAAAGGCTGAAGAGTTGGGCTTTGCCACGTTTCGAGGTTTTAGATGAGTTCTTTTATTACCAGCACTCTTCTTCAACAGCTTTGTTGATACTCAAGGCTTTATTAGTTGTAGATTAACCCCTCTAAAGCGACTCGTTGGTTCTTGGTTCACAAGGTCATCAACCTCAGAGGAAGTCTGTGTTTTTACATTTTATTTGTTTTTCTCTATTGCCTGATACAAACAGTATCCCAAACCTCCGTTTACATCCGGAGGCGAAATTCTTTCTACATCAACTAGACCATATTTGGTAATACTTGAGATATGGTGAGAGTTTTTTGTTTTTTAAACTGAAGAGGTAATGCACATTAAGGAAGATGGATGGTCCTCAATTGGTTACAATTGTTAAGTCATACATGATAATAATGCAACAGCTAAAACATGCTGGCAAGAAATATTATTATATAAATAAATAAATAATATAACTATAATATAATAATTTATATAATATAAATAAAGGTTCCTCTTTAGCTTTGTCACACACATGGCCAAGGCGGCGGGCTTTCCTTATCATTTTCTGCAAAATAATATTTCCAGTTAGTGGCTACTGCACTTTTAGTTGGAGTTATGTATAATGAAGCCCTTTATACAACTCTATACCCTATACAACTCTTCACTCTATACCAGGTCATTCAAATGTGCATGATGTGCATTTCCTATAAAATTACATTTCTAAAGATTGCATCAAATTTGCTTCACTATTGGATGGACATGGCTGTTAAAGTACCAATAAAAAAGTTGTTTTTAGTTTCTCTTTTCTTTCAATCATTAAGGCCCAATATGTTGCACCATTTTTCTTCAGACCTCTGACATAAGTGCAATAAATGTGTGAAATATTTACTTTATGAGCCAGTCGGATGCTGTGACTTGGAAGACTTTTGAAGTGCTCATTTTCTTTTCCATTTCCCCTCTCCCTCAACCTCAGCCCAGCGTTTTGATAGTCAGCTATATCGAATCTGCAAAGGCGGCGGCCCAGTTTGGCTTCTACCAGAAGGCAGAATGGAAACCAGATGATTCCATGATAGCTGTGGCGGTAAGTAAACTATACGCTATACCACTATACAATGTTATCTTATGTTTTTTTTTTTTTTGTTGTTGATGATGCGCAAAATGTGCAAAACCTTGTAGTAATGCCTCTATACACAGGACAAAGACAGTTAATTTTTGCTCTGCTGTTAGAATAAAATCAGCTGTCTAACAGCCTATCTTTGAAAAGTATTTCACTCATCTAAAGGTTCTTAAGCAACAGTCATGTTGGCTCGGTGTCATCTTTAATCATTTGTTTTTCTCTTGTTTCCATTTTATATCTTTTATTCATTTCCAGTTTGATCTTGGATCTTATGAAGATCCCTATGTGGTATAATTGGTTTTCAGTTCTTAGGTAGGGCAGATGCTTGCTTTTTTGTGGATAGTTGCGGATAGTTGATAAGGATTTGCACATTAAATAAAAAATAGTGTGTGTGTGTGTGTGTGTGTGTGTGTGTGTGTGTGTGTGTGTGTGTGTGTGTGTGTGTGTGTGTGTGTGTGTGTGTGTGTGTGTGTGTGTGTGTGTGTGTGTGTGTGTGTGTGTGTGTGTGTGTGTCTCTATATATTATCAATCAACATGCACAACATCAATATTGCAAAAACAAAAAGGTCTCACAACAGATGTTTTTTAATTTTCTAGGTGTCGTGTACTCTCATATAAATGTCAATAATATATTTGGCCAGTTAAATGGTCAGATGGAGCTTCAGTGGCTGAGATGCCAATTTGGATCACAAATTCAAATGAAATTAGCACCATGAGCGTTGCAGTTGTTGCCGGATGCAGTTAATTTGTGTGTATAAATATATAATATAGTTACAGAGCTTAGACAGTAAGGGAATTTATAAAATGGTAACACTTTGCAATTACTATCATATACGTAGTCCATAGTAGACGCATCCATCAATCAATAAACCAAATCTCAACCAAACTAGCTACCTCCTTTGTTACATACCTTCTCTATCTTCATACTTTGTACTTTGCTGATCGTTTTAGGACTGTGATTCAATCTACTCCAAGTAAAGCAAGTTGTTATGCTGTGGTCTATTAGTCATAAGTGTTCTACATTTTTTAAATTTTATTTTTTAAGAACAACTTTGTTGACATATAGAGGCATCTTAAACTATGACCTCATTCTTTAGACCTTATGCGGGCTGATGTGAGCTATGTACAAGGAAAGCAAGCATTTGTCCAAACGTGCTCATTTGTTAGTCTAAGAAAGCCCCACTTTTGTCTGTTTTTGTAAACGTATGCTCATCACCAATAAGATAAAATTAGTTTTCACCAGAATCTTTCTGTATGTAAACCCACACAAGCTTATTGATCTTTTTTTAACACTGACCTTTGCTCTACAGTTACACGGTGGTTTCATTTATTACAGTGTACTTCCGTAACAGTATTGAACAGTCATCAAAATACACAAGATTAAATTCAACCAATAAGGTTTAACATTGAATTTGCGGATATATGTTTCTAAATAATTTAGTTTTTGTGCCTTTTCTACCTCATAGACACATTTGAAATACCTTTTATTGGTCATTTATTGACAACTACTGACTTTATTGCATATAACGCTGAAAACAGAGATTCAGCTAATATGAAGAAATGAACAGTAGCTCTGTTCAGCAGTTTTTGCAGCCTCTTATAGCAAGAGTATCCATCAGGCTGCAGACTGGGTTATGTCTGGAGTGATGAAGATGTTTATTTGAAAAACTTTCCTGTAACATTTATGTAATCGGGTGTTAATCCACAATTAGGAGAGAGCACTTTGACTCAAAGACAAACCGCTTGCTCCTCCCATCATAACTAAGCATAAAGTTAAGGAAGTGTAACGTTGAGTAATCTCAAGAAAGCAAGCGCTTGTGCGGCAAATGAGTCACTCAGGTTCTTAAGGTCATGTGATCAGCAACACAAAAGACAAAGAACTGGTTGGCATCCAAACGGAAGCGTTACTATTCAGTAGAGTCATCAGCATCTCTCGCAAAGATCCGTTCATTTGTGTTTGTGTATGTTTGTATCCATGCTCACAAATGTGTTAAACAAAAGCTTATCTTCAATGCTATGTAGAATAGTAAAATAAAAACCTGGCTGTTTATTAGAAGCGAAACAGATTACAGTTTGTTTGTTTTTTTGTCTTTATTTTCTTTGTGTTGCACCATCCCTTCTTTTATCAATGCTTTATAAGTAGTTGAGAGCTGAGGGGAGCACTTTTTAGGTAAATCTGTCAAGGACACGAGATGTGCCTCGGAAGTCAGTATTCCAGTGAGTCACACATTTATGTCCCAAAACACCACTTCTTGACCGTGAGGGCGTTTTGACCCACAAAGGCCTAAATGAAAGAAAAGCTTTGCTACATTGTTTAAGAAACATTTCCTACAGTATTTCAGGCAAAAATGTAATCTCCACAGAAGTATTGAACATATAACTTTGTATTGGCTGCTTTGATATTGCCAAAGACATTTAATAAAGGGTTAAAATCTCTGCGAAGGTGGAGATATGTGTATAAGAACCTCTTAGCTTGATGATGTTTATCTACTCCTCTTCCTTTTCCCTCCTCTTTCTGTCCTTATTATTGTCCCAAACTCTTGTCTTGATGCCAGAATATACATGAAGGAATGCTGTGAATGTGTCTGGGAAAGCAGTAAGTCAGACTCTCTCTCATGCTCTGCTAGTCTTAACACTGCAGGGAACAGGTGCAGACGTTAGAAATACCAGGGCTCACCCACTAGTAGCATCCTGGGCTTCACTTCCACACTTCATCTAGTGCAAGGGCTGAAGAATGAGCCACAGATCTTCTACTCGTAAGGAAAATTGTCTTTATTGCCCGTAATGCTAAAGATAATGGTTACTGGCAGGTCTAACTGTTATGCTTTCATCCATGATTATTATTTGAGCAGGATCATCTCCTGTGACTCAGAAAACTGACAACTTCAGCTGCACTGCTAAAACTGTATTGTGCTAAATTTGAGTTTGCCTTTAACAGTCTGTCCTTGCACCTGTGATATTTTTTTTATATTTTGTTTTGTCTGTGTGTGTGTTTAAGCCTGCAGGTTTTTCCTTTTGCTATTTAAAAATTCCATTTTAAACTGTAAATTTTAAACGTTTCTGAAGTGACAGTTTAGATGTCCTTACCTAAATTTTGTTCAGTATTGCACCACACAGCAAGCTGCCATGTCATAGTGGGAGCTTTATAACTGAAAACTTAACTTTCAGTGCCTGACCAGTAAAAGGATAGGCCAGGATTTCCCTTACTTTGACCGTATAAAGCTTCTAAAAATCACTTTGAATGACAGAGCAAGTACTTTAACCCAATTAACCGAATAAACAGACAGCACCAGTGGATGTTGATTTAAATAAAAATGACCACAAAGTTGCTTAAGACCAGGCCAGAAAGACATTTTATTTGGACATTACAGCAGGCTTACCCATAAATACTACCATGGGAGATGTGATACTGGCAGAATCTGAAACCAGTTCTGTTCAGAAGAATCAAGCAGAATGGAGTGAGCTTTTGCCATTAGATGCCAAAGGTGTAGCAGGCCCTTCATCTATAAAGAGCTAATTACCTCTAAGAGCCGCTGATACATACACTATGTCATTTCATACATGCGTTACATGTTTTTATTCAAAATGTTCCGTAATTTTATATTAAGAAAATGGCTCTTTTTCTGTCATGTCACAAGCCTCAGCATCTTATTAGCAGGTCATATTGTGCCTATCTGAACTACCTTCCCTTCACTTTTATATATGCACGCAAGCAAGCATGCACGCACGCACGCACACACACACACACACACACACACACACACACCACTCCTCCACACCATTATTATTGTTGTTTAATTACATAGAGAGAGCAGACTTTGACAACAAAACAATAAAGACTAGCTTTGGCCTTTCTAGTACCAGCTGCTTCCCAGATGTTAGGCAGCTCGCACATCCTGCAGACCTCAAGGCTAACGTAATCATCCTCATAAACCCTGGTTAGGACTATCTTTAGCTGAGTGTGTGTCTGCATGAAACTGAGGGTACAAAAGAAATAACTAAAGCAACTGACAAAATGAAATGGATGCCCCACCCCCACCCAAAAAAAAAAAAACAGGAGTCAAGAAATTGTTAGTTCTCCAAGCAGGGGAAATTCTTCTCACCATTTAACTTTTCTTTTGTGTGTTTTGGGATCAGTCCGGGGCCAAAATGTTCCCTCTGTTTTTAGACTCTCACACAGCAGCGCTCAGGAAAGTGTTTTCACCAGACTTGTTTTCAGTCAGCAAGAATTTGTGGCAGGGTTTTTTTTTTTTTCTTTTTTTTTTTTTCAGAAATGAGGTGCACATTCATACATTCAAACAGCTTGCTTGAATGTTCCAGGTTGTATGTAAAGGATGTATGCACTGTGTGGCAAGAGTTTGTCTTTGTTCAGTGATAGTCAGAAATAAGAAACCAGAAGCTATTGTTATTTTGTAAGCATTTACATTTGCATTTATTTATGATGTAGATATACCAGGAGCATGCAGTACCTGTGCAGTAAAAATCTCTGTTGAGACTGGATCACAGGGTGTTTTTGACCTGAAATGCTTATACTGGATCAGTTTTCTTTTCTTTCTTTCTTTCTGTCAGCTGCTTGATTCCACTGAACTTGTTTGTTCTTCTTGGGAGGAAGCCTGTATTTGACAGGTTGGTCTGGTTTTGGAGAATTTAAAAAAGTTTATAGCCACTGTCTCACATGAAAACAAACTTTTGCCATTTTAAAATCTTTGGTTGCGTTCTGAGTGATAGCTAGTAGTTTTTAAAGGACAGGTAACTTCAGGGAGTGCGGACACGTGCTGTAGTGTCTTGGACTTGTTTAGACATGCAGAAAAGACTCTTCAGTATAGTTGCACACTATGTGCGCTCTTTTACCAACCTCTGCTCTTCATTGCATAAAAGCTTTCTTCTTCATTCTGCTTGGAGGCATGAATTAAGTTCTATGAGGTAGATTTTTTTTTCTTGTTCTGTTGTTGTTTTAAAGTACTGTACCTAGAATATAATCTAATATGTGCTTGTCACATTTTCACATGCCAGTCATTCATAATATCTATGCCTCCATCCATCTTACCAGAAGAAACTTGCTTGATTTAGCTCCATGCACATCAATAGTTGTTGTTCTGTGCTCAGGCAGGTCCGGAGTGGCCCTCGGGAGCAGCGGGACAATTCCCAGTAGCCTGGGCTACTGGGAATCTTAAGTGGCCTGACTGGCCTGGTTGTGCAAAAAAAACCCTAAAACAAACAAAAGAAAATGCAGCAAAGCATATTGGTGCAGCAGATTGACCTGCAGAAAGTAGCATTGTCCACAAATGAAATGATTGGTGTTCGTTATTTGTTACTAATTGTGGTGATTTGGTCTAAATGACATAGTCCAGTTTTATTTTCAAACTGATCAACACAAAAGTGCACAGAGGCAAGACAGAGAGGCAAAGGGATGTGGTGGCGTTGGTTGTAATGGAGTCAGGGAGTGTTAGACGCTACAAACTTTTATCTGATGATCACTGTAATGATGACCTTGATATGAACTCCTGTCAAAACTTCTATTTTAAATGTTGCAGTGGTTGCTATATTGTTGAACCTCACATCAGCCTAAATGTAAAACTACAAATGGATATTCTAACCATTGATATACAATAGGTCATACTTGGGGCTTCCTGGTATAACCTGTATGACCATTTAGGTAATATGTGTTGTGTTAAACTGACAGGTTGATATTTTAATACATACCGCTTTGCTCTACCGGTCTGTCCACATACCGATATATTGTCTGCATCATCCAACACAGAAATAATTGCAGAACTGTGCCAGTGAAGAGCATTTTATTAATCCATTAAGAGAACTTTTGATTTAACCAGTTTATCAGTGTGTTTATCTGGTTTTGCTGTAAATTATGTGATTATCCTTGCTGGTTAAATGTGTTTTGATGTCTGAGGTTTATGTTTACAAATCCATACGGAATATGTTTGTGTGTGTGTGTGTGTGTGTGTGTGTGTGTGTGTGTGTGTGTTTGTGTTTTGTTGCAATGCTGGATAAAACGCCGGTGCTTCAGAGGCGGGTCAGCACAGTAGTTATAAAGATGAACTGGCAGCAGGTACAGAGCAACAGCAAGTAATTGTTTCAAGAATGATGAAGGAATGTGTAACATTTACAGTATCCTATGACACCTCAACAGTTAAACATCAACAAAATAAAAATATTTGGTAACATTTTTATTCATTGATTTTAGTTGTTTTTTTTAAATTGTAATGATTACACTAACCCTTAAATTCAGGGGGAGACTTGCAGGCAGGGCCATCTCAGCCTGGCTGTAGCTCAGAAGAGCGTACAGGTACGAGGGAATCTACAGTAGAAAAACAAGTTGTTGGTTTAAGTTTGAATTATGTATGAAATATGATTGTTATTAATATAAAATAGAGCTGCAATGATTATATAACATTAGTTAGATAGATAATAGATAATAATAAATGACTAATCAACTATTGAATTAAACTATGTCAATGATCAACCAATCGTTTTGAGTCTTTTTTAAGAAAAAAAAGTCCAACTTCTCCGATTGCAGGTTCTTTGACATAAGTATTTTCTGGTTTCTCTAGTCTACGACAATAAATTGAATATCTTTGGATTGTAGACTGTTGATATGTACAAAATAAATAGGCCAAACCTGAATTGAGTGCATGACTTCTGGCCAGACTTTGTTTGGTTTGTGCTCAGAGGTCAGATTTTATTCAGATGTATTTTAACTGCCTGATTTCTTATTAGTTTTTGTTTGTTTTTTTTTTTAATCACTACACAGGCACACTTTGTCTTGAGGGTCATCCTGTTTTGTAGACTTGTGGCAGAGTCTGAGACTGTTCCTGTCTGTCCCAGGTGCTGCAGCTCATTGTTGCAGCTCCCATTAATGAAAGCACGCAAGCAAAAAAAGCTTTTCAACTTTCCCTATGCCAGGCCACTGATTGTCCTCGAATCTCAATGCTTGCTTCTTTATGGGGCTTGAGTTGACAATGACTGGCATCCTGCTTCTTCCTGTAGCATTATTTACGTATGTGTGAACATATTAAAGCCATTTTTACATTGTAAAACTGAAGATATTTGGGAAAATGTGCATCCAATTTGCATGTGATTGGCTAGCTGAAGTGATTTTCTTTTTAAGAAAACACAATCTTGTTGTTTTAATTGAAGTAGCCTTGGTCTTCAAATAAGCAGTGAGCTGTTCAGATACTGTGACATCACAGACCCAGAGCAAGAGTGGAACAGCTTCCCACCTCCATCTCAACCCATCATGACTGATGGTGATGATCTTGTTGCATTTGCTGTACCTCAGAAATGGGTGGTGCAAAACTACCAGGCAGTATCCGTCCACAAGAACCAGCTGCAGTGAACAGAGCTCTATAAACTTGTTGAATATAGATACACTATATTACCAAAAGTATTCGCTCACCCATCCAAATAATTGGAATCAGGTGTTCCAATTAGTTCCATGGTTATAGGTGTATAAAATCTAGCACATAGGCATGCAGATGTTTGTACAACTATTTGTGAAAGAATGGGTCGCTCTCAGGAGCTCAGTGAGTTCCAGTGTGGAACTGTGATAGGATGCTACTTGTGCAACAAATTCAGTGGTGAAATTTCCTCGCTCCTAAATATTCCACAGTTAACAGTCAGCTGTATTATAAGAATATGGAAGTTTTTGGGAATGACAGCAACTCAGCCACGAAGTGGCAGGCCATGTAAACTGATGTAGCGGGGTCAGCAGATACAGGCGCATAGTGTAAAGAGGTCGCCAACTTTCTGCAGAGTCAGTCGCTACAGACGTCCAAACTTCATGTGGCTTTCAGATTAGCTCAAGAACAGTGCAGAGAGAGCTTCATGGAATAGGTTTCCATGGCCGAGCAGCTGCATCCAAGCCATACATCACCAAGTGCAATGCAAAGCATCGTATGCAGTGGTGTAAAGCACGCCGCCACTGGACTCTAGAGCAGTGGAGAGACGTTCTCTGGAGGGATAAATTGCACTTCTCCATCTGACAATATGATGGACGTCTGGGTTTGGTGGTCTCCAGGAGAACGGTACTTGTCTCACTGCATTGTGCCAAGTGTAAAGTTTGCCGGAGGGAGGATTATGGTGTGGAGTTGTTTTTCCAGGAGCTGGGCTTGGACCCTTAGTTCCAGTGAAAGGAACTCTGAATGCTTCAGCATACCAAGACATTTTGGACAATTCCATGCTCCCAACTTTGTGGGAACAGTTTGGAGCTGGCCTCTTCCTCTTCCAACATGACTGTGCACAAAGCAGGTCCATAAAGACCTGGATGACAGAGTCTGGTGTGGATGAACCTGACTGGCCTGCACAGAGTCCTGACCTCAACCCGATTCTTTTGAAATTGAGGTTGTTTAAGCTGCTTTTTCATATGAAGCTATTCCTTTCTGTCTTAAGTATAAGCAAAAGTGAGTGTTGTTCTGCAGTTTTGCCTTTTTTTAACTCAGTATCACTTTTGTGGCGCTCCAAGGCTGATGATGGGTTTAGCAGACCTCAGCTTGGCTCCCTGTCCTCTCTCCTTTTTAAACGAACTGCCAGTAACCACAACACCACACCGTGGAAGCAAAGGGTTGCTGTAGTATGTCATCACAAACAGAGAAGATTGGCATACAGAGGGGACAAGTGAATAAAACGTAAATGGAAGAATCATGATTTTTTTTTTTTTAATTAATTAATTTATTTTTAACTTGCTTTGATCTTACTCTTTCTTTTTCAAGAAATGTACGTACAGCCACAGGAAAGTCTTGGCAAGGTGTAGCTGATATTGGAGCCCAGACCAAGGGTCGTTTCATGTTTCAGGCAACAGGGTCGACTACAGACGTTTCCTTGACAGCAGCGTTTGTCTCCCTTTTGTGTGTATGTGCAGATGTAATACGATGTAATGGTTTCCACTGGATGGATCCTTCAGCTTTATCTGTTGTTTTTAAATGCTGACATAATGGTTTCAGAGTGTCATTGTAGTGTCACAGTAGCGGCAGATTAAGCAGCATAAAAAGTGTAGGTGAGTTATTCTTTGTACAACAGGTATTTTGGTTTTTGGTGGGGTTTTTTTTTTTTTTTTTTTGTATGTATTGATTGTATTACCAAGTTTGGCAAAACCTAAAGACAGACACACACACACACACACACACACACACACACACACACACACACACACACACATATATATATATATATACATATATATATATAAACTGTTTTAGTAGTATTGTTATTATTATTGGTGGTGGTGTTGTTATTGAAATAAATGTTGTGCTGTTAAAGATTAGCCTGGCCAGCTGTATGTATTCACTTTGCATAATTTCTCTCTCTCAAAATGGGTCTGGCACTCTTCCTCACAGCCATTTCGGTGGGTGCAGAACGTACCAAACCAATCTCACAATCACAGCTGGGTGGTACTTTACGTAATGACTCCCAGGAGCATCCAAGATAGACTATCCAAAGATCCAAGACAGCTGCAGAATTGTTAATAACATCTCAGGTTAACAAAATCTGACAATCATTCACCAGCATTCCTACTCCACTTCACATCATTTTGGATGTCTTTTGTTGAAACTAGTCTGGTTGTTTGTTTGTTTTGTCTACATCGCATGCATCGTTTCGTTTTGGTGTCCAGAGGCAGTTTCTTCTGTTCTCATTAGTACTACTTCCTAGAAATCAAATCTGAACCAGACTAGTTTGATCATAGTATATTAACTGAATGGACAAATTATATGTTAACACTGAAAGAAAAGAAAACAGATGCAGCTTGACTTTTATGGAAATAATTTAGTGTTATAACACTGTATCCATCTTATTGCTTTGGTAAAAACATCAAAGATTACAGTCACTGGAAGCACCTATTGTGCTTCCTGTATGATGGACACATAAACCCAAAATATAGTGAGTGTATGAATCTAGGAGTCCAGTTCAGACTCAGGCTCAGAGTTGAGCAGGTGGACTTGAGGGAAACTTTATCATCCTCTGTCTAATGGTAGTGTCGAGAAGACTGTGTGTCCCAAGCAGCTGGGCTGTTTCAGGATCTTAATCCTTAACCTGCAACGTTTTGTATAATTTTCCTGCTGACTGAGGAGAGTTCTTATGGTCTGCTCGCCTAAACAGACCACTCCAGAGGGCCATGTCCTTCCTTTTGTAGTTTCCCCATCCAGAAGGTGATGATCCCACACAAGATGGTCTCAGTGGTGCAGGTGTAAAAATTTCTGAGCACCTTCAAAAGGAGCTTAAAGCATCTGTCATCTGAGGAGGTGCAAATGCTACATGGCCTTCTTCACAATGGCGTTGGTGTGCTGAGTCCATGACAGGTTCTTCGAGATGCTCACTCTTTCCACTCAGAGCCAGTGATGAGAAAAGTGTCAAAGTCCCTGTGCTGTTTCCTGCTGAAGTCCACTATTGGATCTTTTGTTTTACTGATGTTCAACAGGAGAAGGTTCTCCTAGCACCTGTCCACCAGGTGGAAGACCTAATTTCTATAGAGTGTTACATCATTGTGAGATATCAATCCAACAGACTGTGCACCTTAGAGACCAGTCTGGAGGAGACTGTGGTTTTAAATGCTGCGCTATAATGAAGAAACAACCCTCTCACATAGTCCCTATACCAGTATCCATATGGGAGAGGGTCCTGTGGAAGAGGAGGGGTATGGAAATATAAAACAGTCAGCATGCTTGGTAATATAATAAAGCTGTCCAATTTATTTAGGTGTTTTATTTCTATTCCCACACATCTGCCCAGCTTTTTTCAGTGATGAAACAAAATTGGGTGTTATTTCTATCAGTCACATTTCCTGTTCCTCCCTATTCCATATGTTTCCATCTCATAACCTGAGATAGAATCAAGAGGCTTTGTAAATCTGTTTAGACCTTTTATTTAATCAAATTTTAGCCTTAAAATCTCTTTCACACCCATGCTTACTTTTAAAATTTCTCTACCCATTTCTTCGTTTGAAAATGTGTTTTTGTTCTCTAGCACTTTAATGTTCCCTCATTCTGATGATAAAATGTGTGATTTTGATGGCTTCTCCCTCTGTTTTCAGACTGCCAAAGGCTACATCCTCCTGTTTGACGTGTTAGGTGGAGGGGATGAGAAATACCTCTATGAGCCTGTCTATCCAAAGTGAGTGCAGCACATATTCGGTCTCGCACACAGAATAATACACGTTAAATGGAGCAGAAAGAACAGAGCTGCAGCAGCCTTAAAGGGATACCCAACGACCATTAGTACAATTATTGTCAAGTATTACCTATTTGAATTATGGAGGTTATGTGTGAAAATGCAATACTGCATGTGCTCTACAAAAAGAGAAAAAAAAGCAATGCAGGATGTGTTTTGCCTGAACTGATGAAGTAGTGGACATACCAATATAAGCGCAACAGACTAGATCCTGTCTTTATTTGTAAACATTGTTGAATTTAAGCAAACATAGGTTTTATTTATACATGTAATTGGCATCAATAGATATTTTTTCTCTCTGCAAACTTTCAGTCTGTTGCTGTTAATCTCTGAATAAAATGTAAAGTTTAACATTGTGGAAGCAGCTGAACCTCATCAGAAATCAACCCTGAGATTTCTGTTGGTGGAGTGGGAAGAAGAGTGTCGTTATCTGGGAAATATCCCCCACAATCTACAACACTGTAAAATATTCAGAAACTCAAAAAGTCTCATACCATGTCTCCTGCTTTCCTTTTATTCTTTACGTACCCCCCCTATTTCTAAGCTTTTTTTTTTAAAGTGGTTATGTGGAGCCAGCAGTGCGTATAGATCTGTGCTTCACATTCCTGGACAAAGTATCAAAAGAAGCCAGACAAGTCGGGGCATATTCAGTAATCTTTGTCAGCGCAACAAGATTCTAATAGAATCAAAGTTTTGCGTATGGTAAAAAATAAATTTCGGAAGGCGTGCTGGTGGAGTCATGTATTTATGTCTGTTTCCACAGAGCTGGTCCTCGTGTAAAGGTGACCCCAGGTTATAAGGAGGAGCAGTGTGCCCCAGCTCTGTCTTTAGAGATGAAGAAGCCTGTGGATCTGGAGGCCCCTATCACCAGGTAGATGCTCTCTCCGAATCTTCTTTCATGTTCCTTTGTTTTTTCTGCCTCAGACCCCACTCCTACTCTCTCACAGTCTTGGGTTGGTCATCAAGCACTCATTTAAACCGACATTAAAACAGTGCTCATAAGCACCCTGAACCACATTTAGTCTCGCTATATCTTAGTGGAAGTGCGTCCTGTAAACTATAAGCAAGTGGCATAAATATTGCTTGAAACTTGTGCATCGATTCAGCACTTTTTTTTATTTCAATTAACAGACAATTTGTGGTTTTGTACACACAAAACTTCACTCACATTATTTTTGCTTTATTCAGGATGTTTTAGCAGTGGATATAAACCATTAGATACTCATTTAGTGGATATGGCTGTTATATGTCCTATAGGGGGCATTGGGCTTGACATAATGGCTTGAAAAAGACTCTTCCCCTTCAGTTGGAGAGTTAGTATTGGCAGTGAGAGAATGGTCTGATCTTCTGAGTTGTTTGGACAGCTCTGCAGAAAGAAAAGCAAAGCAAAAACCAGGGGAGCAGAGCGATGGACAGATGAAAGGAACTAAGTGGAAGTGATGAGTGACTCCAGTTGTCCCAAATTAAAAATTCAGTACATTTTAAGGGTTCTAATTTACTGACTAGATTCCACTCTTACATTTTGCTCTGTTTACTCTTAGCATAGGATTCTTGTGAAATTTCCCCCCATGAATGTTTCCTTCTCACTTTCTGTAGCTGTAATGTTTTTATTTTATATTCCACCAATATTAAGGTTTAATTATACAAGTGTGTTCCTTCCTTCTCTGTAAAAAGGCATTACATCTTTGAAGATGGTTTTATCTCATTTGCAGAATTAGAACAAATAGTAAAGTTTGCCAGTCCTATCAGCTTATTTAACAGCATAAACCGTGTCAGCATAGTCACTGAAATTGTTGTACATTTAGTATTCATGAAATTCAAAAATAACAAACGAAGAGAAATCCCTATATCTGGGAGATAAAGAAATTGCAAAAGGGACTGCCAGTTAAAAAGCTTGTTTACCACAATCATGTTCTGTCCTGTTTGGTGTTTTTCTTTTTCTTTTTCTTTTTTTTTTTAATATGTTTTATTCCCGCACCCCCCCGTTGCTCACCTTCCCCGAATTAACCCACACCTCCTCGGCATAGACATCCTGTCTTTTGTTTTCTGAGTGACACCAGTCTTAACGCCACAAACTTCCCTTTTGTCTGAATATTTATTGTCTGTCGTTAACATCTCTGCACTCATCTGCTGATTCTCGACTGTGTGACAGAGATTATAGGCTAGTGATTTGAATGAAAGTGCTTCCTTGGCATTTGACAGGCGCATCTTTGATTGTACAGGAGATGCGTGGGTATCTCCTGCTGTGAAGCTGCAGTAAAAGAGCTTGCCTCCTCCACAGTCGACTGTGCTTGTACTCTTTGTTTCTCTTCATTTTTCATTTGTCTGTTCTCCTCTGAGTTGTGCTGAAGAATGGGGAAGAGGAGGGAACACTTTCTCTGACAATGGCACACACTAACATTGTTGTTGCCTCTCTTGTAAGTTTGAAGACAGTGTGACGAAGCACTGGCAGATCAGAATCAACTTTTTTTCTTTTGTTTTGTTTGTTTGTTTTGTTTTTCCTTCCTCCTTCCCAACAGTCTGCAGTCCCTCCAGGAAGACTTACTGGTTTGTACTGCAGATGGCTATCTCCATGTTCTGCACTGGGCCGGGCTAAGCACCAATGGACGCAAGGCCATCTGCCTTACTACAATCCCCTTTTCATTAGACCTGCAGTCTGCTAGAAGTAAGAAAACAACCCTTGGCGTTTGAAGAATATTTTACAAGTTTATAGCAACATTTCAGGGTGGAATTCTTTCAGAAAGACGCATCCAATCCTTCAAACATGTGTGTTTGCAGGTGGTCCCTCTCTAGACCTGGAAGGATGTTTTATCCATTGTATGGAGTATTGCGTAACCCTGGATGGCTTCGCTGTGGTTCTCAGTGATGGACGTCTGGGATTTATCACACCTCTGTGCAACACCATCACAGCAGATGTAAGGCCACACGTGGAAAGCAGATCATCTTAGTGTCTTAAGTGGTGTCTAATATGGCATGTTCTGCAGTTCTGACTCTCCCCCGCACGAAGAAACTGTAAAGGACAGAAATGGAATGGAGGATACTTGAACAAACATGAACAAACTGTGTGATAAGTCTTTAAACAAAGGTTAAACATAGAATACAAAGCTATAATTTTATCATGGCATTGACCAGCTGAACCAAACAGAACACAGGGAACCATGCTTGAACTATTTGAAGCAGTAAACTATGTGGTAGTATGATAATGTTTCTGTTTTATACTGATAACCATAGTTTACCTATGCAAAGACGCTGAGATTGCGCTTTCAGTGTAACTTTACAGTCATAAAAAAATCATCATTACCAGTTCTCAATGCATAATGTGTTTAACATATTCTTTTTCTTTCTGTGGATGTTCTGTGAAATGAGTCTTTTGATTGGAGAAGTGTTTGTAACTTCTGTTTTCCAAAAGAAATAACAGAGAAAACAACTCAAGTGAAAAATTGTTTCGACTGATAATACAGCATGTTAATTTGAATAGTTTTTCTTGGTGATTTTTATAAACTTGACATCATCCTAATGTGACTCACTATAGTTATGATGCAGTTATGATTGTTCTTGGCAGGATATGAACAGTTATAACTGCATTGGCAAGATATTTCTTCACATCCAAAATGGGTAAAAGTGTGGTCATTAAACTAGATGGTTAACCATGACAATATAATGTATAGAATGTAACCCATCCTGTTAAGCTGAAAAGTGAAAATTATTATTATTATCATTATAATTATTATTTTTGTTTAAATCAAGTCATAAACGTGTCTGTGTCTAGCAGCTACAAGGAGTTTGGGCAGCAGACGTGACCGATGGCACCTGCGTGGCTGTCAACAACAAGTACAGACTGATGGCTTTTGGCTGTGCCAGGTCAGTGTAAGCGTCTCGGTCTCTGTCTATATATTTACAATACAGAGTAGGGTGTGTTTGCTTGCATTTGTGTGTTACAGCAGGGTTGTTGCTCGTGTGGTGTGTCCACTCTGAGAATGTGTCAGTGTCTGTTTGCAGAGGCTTCCTAATGTGTGCGTGTGAGGATTTCCTTGTGGATTATTCAATCTGCCTGGTTGGCAGGAATTTCTCTCCTCACTGCTTCTTTCTTTTACCTTTCCAGTATCAGAATCAACTCTGCTGGCCATGTGTGCATACACAGACGAACAGTTTGATTTCTGTGCTTTTTGTTCTTTATGTATACACAGTCCACTGAGTTGTAACTAAAAAGTGGGAAGAACACAAACATTTGAAAGTGCATCTTCAGGATAAATGCTGTGGAAAGTCAGCAGGCGCTTGCCTACTGGCATTTCCCCCTTTTTGTTGCTCACGGTGCCTGTATGTAAGAAAGGTGTAAAATCGGATCACCTCTTTTTTCCTCTTCCCGAGGTAGAGTAAAAGGCGTAAAAACCGCAGCGTTTTTATTTACTGTACTGATGCTGTTCATGCACCTGAATCCGTCTGGTTACACTGTTTGGTTACAAACCTTCCCGGTCAACTTCTCCACACATCAGTGCGCTGCACCCACACACTGTCACTCTCTCGTCCATGCGCCTCTCTTGCATAATTGCACATGAGCGCTTACTTCTGTTAAAAGAACCGTGACAGTATGAAGAAAGCTGACAGCATCTTCCCCTCCGCTAAGTTCTTTTAACACTATTATTAAACTGAGCACAATGAACTTGATTGACCCCTTTATCTTGTTTCACACACATCACACGGAGTCACACTTTGGTTCTGGAATGCCGGTTTCGTGTATGTAGAGACATGCATGCGCTGGATTTTCTCTGGGACAGTATGTAAAGGACAGTGGAGTAAAATTGGTGCCCCAATGTTACGGAAATGTTACCAAACACCACTATGTACATGCATAATGTCATTTTTTTGACAACTGGGTTTGTAAAGTGTAAGTTGGCAGCAACTATATTCATAAAATGTATTGTGCTTTGATTATCAGTTGTAATCACACTAAAAAAAGTGTCTTGGGTTTATGTTGTTGTTGCAGAAATGTGTGTGTATATAATAAATGTTTATTAAGGTTCAAGCACATTTATGTATGTTTCTTTTTATTCAAGTGGCTCGGTGCTTGTGTACATGATAGACACTACAACAGGATCCATGCAGCTCTCCCACAAACTGGAGCTCACACCGAAACACTACCCAGGTATCATATCCCTTTATCCCTTTCTTTTTCTTCATCTTCCTTTTAGTCTCTGTCATCTCTTTACAAATCTTAGCTAAACCAGCGTTTCTCTTTCTCTCACTACACACGTATGTATGTATGTATGTATGTATGTATGTATGTATGTATGTATGTATGTATGTATGTATGTATGTATGTATGTATGTATGTATGTATGTATGTATGTATGTATGTATGTATGTATGTATGTAAATACACTTACACAGCTCCCCCTAGTGGGTGGGACGACCCCCACCACCTCCGCCAATCAATCATGTTTAGCACAGACTTGTGACTCTTTTTCCCTCACTTATGATCTCAACATAAAATCGCTTCACGCTAAATTCCTGAAGGAATGAGAGGTCAGATATGTCTGCACCATGACGCAACAAAATATTTTTTCTCTCTCACACAATATTCTACTTTAAAAATGGAAAACAAGCTTTGTGTCTTTTACTTTAGTCCAGAAAGAATTAATTAACTAGTTAACAATGTGCAGAGGATACATAGATCATATCTTTTTAGATGCTGTTATGTGCGCACTAAACATTAATGTAAAAATTATTTTAACAGAAACTTTAGAGGCTTTTATTTCTGTGGAAAACACAAGGTTATTTGTAGGTGAGAAGGTTTAAAACTTGATTTCAAATGCTCATGTACAGCTTTAGCTCTAATCAAATAATACGACTGAGCATCTACGATTGTATTCTCAATTTATTTAATTTCGAGGTTTTGTTATTCATAAAGTTTTAAAAGAAATATTGAAAACCTGAATAAACATCATGGAAAAATACAGTAATTAGACAGTTGTTACTGACTAAATACAATTTCATGTGAAATCATAAGTGGTCTCACATGAAATCCCCCCAAAAAAAGTTAATGAAGTGATTTACTGTATAAATAGAAATGAAGTTCCTTCAGTGCAGAGCCTTCACTGGAATTCATTTAATACTAGAACATAGCAATGACCTGAATCTAAAATATACATTTTAGTCAGAGTCAGAGTCAGAGTCAAGTTTATTGTCAATTCTACCACATGTGAGATACATACAGAGAATCGAAATTGCGTTACCCTCAAACCCTCGGTGCTACACAATAAATACATTTTAAACACAAAGTGCAGGTTAAAAAGAGACAAGAAACAAGTTGTGACATGACAACAACAGTTTTTCGGTTTGTTTAAAGTGACGTGGTGCAAAGCAAGCGGTCCAGATCTGCCAAAATACAGATACTGAGATCAGAGTGAGTGAGGGGGGGGCAAGGCGGGAAACGGTGGAAGAGAAGGGAGAGTGTTAAGTGTCCTGACAGCCTGGTGGACGAAGCTGTCCTTCAGTCGGCTGGTTCTGGCTCGGAGGGTCCGCAGCCTCCTCCCTGAAGGCAGCAGACTGAAGAGGCTGTGTGACGGGTGGGTGGGGTCTCTCACAATGCTGAGGGCTTTGCGAGTCAGACGGCTGCTGTAAATGTCCTGAAGTGAGGGGAGAGAGACACCAACGATCTTCTCAGCTGCTCTCACGACGCGTTGGAGAGATTTGCGGCAGGTTGCGGTGCAGGATCCGTACCACACGGTGATGCAGCTGGTCAGGATGCTCTCGATGGTGCCTCTGTAGAAGGTGTACCTGATGGGGGCCGGGGCTCTGGCTCTTCGCAGTCTTTTAAAATGTTCTTCTTGTTTAGACATTTATAACAAGACGGGTGCCGTGAAGTTGATCTGCTGGTCACCTGACTACAGTGTTGTCATGGTTACATGGGAGTGTGGTGGTCTCTCGCTGTGGAGTGTTTTTGGAGCTCACCTCATCTGCACTTTAGGAGAGGACTTTGCGTAAGTGGAGACACACACACGCACACACACAAACACTGCTCTGAACATACTCTACAAACATGACTCCTGACAGGATGCCAAGTATTTTTACTACTTTTGTTTGGTTGTGGTTGTTTTCTAATCTATATATTTTTGTAGGTATTGTTCTGATGGTACCAAAAAGGACCCCCTTAAAATCAGCTCTATGGTACGTGAACATATCCATGTGCTGCTGTGTGGCTCTATTTTAAAGGTGGAATATTGTTGAACAAAATCCCCCTTCCTGTGCTTCAGAGCAGATACTTCGATGTTGGCAGCCACTAAAAATAAGGAAGAAAAAAAACTCAGTTTGAAATAATGTCCTTTAGTGGGCCTTTCAGATTTCCAGTGGATTGTGACATCAGTATGTGGTTGTGAGATACACATTAATATATATATATATATATATATATATATATATATATATATATATATATATATATATATATATATATATATATATCTATATATATATATATCTCTATCTATATATATATATATCTATCTATCTATATATCTATATATATCTATATCTCTCTATCTCTATCTCTCTCTCTCTCTCTCTCTCTCTCTCTCTCTATCTCTCTCTCTCTCTATCGCGCTCGCTCGCGCTCTCTCTCTCTCTCTCTCTCTCTCTCTCTCTCTCTCTCTCTCTCTCTCTCTCTCTACCTACCCTCTCTCTCTCTACCTACCTTCTCTCTCTCTCTATCTCTACTCTCTCTCTCGCGCGCTCGCTCGCTAGCTATTTCCGACGTCTCCCGCCCCACTTGTCTAAATGTATCTTTTGCCTCGAAGCCTGAAGCTGAAGGACAGGTTGACAAATAAGACACGCCCTGTGTAAAACGGGAGGAGTGCTTTCAACTGAACCATTACACCTCATAAACCCAGTTGCTCTGAAAGCAGCTGTAAACTCATGCTTGATTAAAGCATTTTTGTGGTCATTATATGTACTAAAACTTGCACTGTGACACCTGTGTAGAGCTGGGGAGCAGAGGGCTACCACCTGTGGGTGCTCCCTAACAAACAGGAGAGGAGGAGACAGGAGGAAGCACAAGACGTTGAAATGGTTTCACCTCCTCGGCCTTCTCTGCAGGCTGGCATACTGCAGTTCCACTTCATTAAGAGTGCCCTCACAGTCAACCCTTGCACGGTGAGATTTACAGGGGAGCTCATTACCGTCCACTCTGAAAAACACTCAGTCGCAGTAAAGCTTCATGCTCCATTTTGCTTCTCTCACGGCTCTACAGAGTAACCAGGAACAGGTGTTACTCCACGGTGAAGACCGCCTCTACCTGACTTGTGGCGACCCCACGCAGATCCACAGCACCTCTGACGCACACCCGCACACACACTTGCACCCACGTGACGGCAGCCCTCTGCACCAACCGTCCAACCCAGACTCTTCTCTCTCTCAGGGACTCAGCACTTTACTTGGACACAAGCACTGGCACGTCGTCCAGGTGAGGATGTGTAGACATCACAGGTAGCAGAAGTAAGAGCTCAGGAAAATGCCTTGCTTGCCACATCCAAGGATCCCAGCTTTACACTCTCAAGACATCTTGAGCAGACAGAGTAATTGCTTTGAATGATAAAGTTAATTTACATCATTATAGATTATAATCTGTTAAAAGACAGCTGAGTGTTTGCTCCAATGAGGAGGTTGACACGGTGGTAGAGCTTCTCTCTCTGTGCTTTGTTGCTCATGACCAGCGTTTGGTAGTGATGGCAGTTAATTAGTTTGTACTTCATGCACATAGACCAACTTCCTTGAGCATAAAAGTCTTTGTTGGATCATTAAAACAAATAGAAAGAGCCAATGAATAATTGATAACGGCTAAATGCAAATACTGGTGACATCATCAAGTGCGGCATCAGACCATTAAACTTGATCTTTACTGTGTGTGTATAAAGTTTGTTGACTCGTGTTTGATTCGTTTTTTTGTTTTTTTATTCTGCAGATACACAGCACATACCTAGAGAGCAACTGGCCGATACGGGTAGGTGCACAAACATGCATGTCTGTACATTTCTTTTTTTCCTGGTCCTTTCTCGTCTGGTTCTTTGAATTTGAAAGCTCCATAGTAGAAGTTATTCAAGTATTACTAGATTGGGTCCTGCGTCCTGTTTTTCAGTTTTGCCCAACTATTGCAGTTTTCACTGCTCAAACCTCCCCGTTGATATGAAGCAGGCACGAATAACTAAGCTTGAATGTTTGTTTGGAAACATGAATGATCATTCCTACGCTAAAACTTAAAGGTAACACATTTAGCCGTTTCTGTGAATATTCAACATAAAATGATAGATGAGACAGGGCCGCGAGGACACTTTCTAAGGATGAAAGATTTCCCCCACGTCTGATCCCTGTGACGGAGGCAGAACCTATAAAATACCTTAGTTCCTTCAAAGAGTTTCTCTTGTGGAACTACAGCTTGGGGTTTATATTCTTTTGAAAACTAAAATTCCTCCTCATCTGAAGTTCTGTAGCAGACGTCCTCCGTCTACCTGAACTGAACCCTACAATTGCACCTGAAGAGAAGGTGTCCCACAGCTTGATGTTGCCACCACGGTGTTTTCCTGTATGCGTGATGTTCTGCTGGTGATCTGCTTTTAATGTACCAAACAGACCTTTTGGAATTTTGGACAACACGTTCTTGGATTGTAGGAGTACATAAACTGGTTGATTCTGATTTGTCCTCATTTTCTTTTAATAGGCTGCATTTTTTTTTTTTTAATAATCTAGAAAAACTTGCACATCGATTTACTTTTTTATTTCCATTTCACTGAAACCTTCAACTTTAACCTTGGTTGCATTAATAGTCACTGCACTAAACATTATTTCAACATTTTGTGTTATTAGTATTACGCTTTCTAACAATGTCGTTTGCAGAACACAGACATTTAGATATTTGCAGTTGTCATTACAACAATGTGCTCAGACTCAGAATGTTTACAAATTATTAATTTGGTTGAAAGCAGTTAATCAAATTATTATTATTATTATTATTGTACATGGACAGTTTTCCTGTTTCTCCTTTTTTTTTTTTTTTTTTAATGTGTAAATGTGTGTCACATTGGTAGGCAATATAAAACATCTCCAACGCCATCAATCCTGTTTGGTGTTGTGGATTGTTTTATGGTCCGTGTCAACACTTTAAAGAGTTGTAATAATTGCCTTGTGTGTGCACAGTTTGCAGCCATAGACACAGCAGGCCAGTGCATGGCTGTGGCGGGAAGGCGGGGGTTTGCACACTACTCCTTATTCACAAGGAAGTGGAAGCTGTTTGGGAACATCACTCAGGTATGTTGGTGCTGTTAGTTGAAGCATATAAAAGCCTCCCTAACTCCGTCAGTGTAGTTATCAGAAAATGAATCACGACTAAACATTATCTGAAAACTCACAAGTCGTATTAGATGCAGGGTTCCTCATTCACGGTTTGCAGCAATTGTCAAATATTTGTTAAAATATTTCAATTCTGGGGTGTAGTTATGTTTCAGATTAAATAACGGTGTTTTGTTTTCCAAATAAAGGAGCAGAACATGACAGTGACAGGAGGTCTGGCTTGGTGGAAGGAATTTGTGGTCGTGGCTTGCTACAATTTTACAGACCAGCAAGAACAGGTGAGAGTGATGCGCCTCTTAACCTCATAAATGCCATTCAATCCTGCTTGATTGTACTTGTTTGTCTCATGATGATGTCTCCCTGCTGACACCAGCTGAGGCTCTATCAGCGCTCTTCCAACCTGGACAACGCCTTCGCGTCAGTCACAAAGCTGCACTCAGACACTCTGCTGCTCAACGTCTTCAGAGACATGGTGATCCTTTTCAGAGCTGACTGCTCCATCTGTCTCTATAGTCTAGAGAAGAGAAATGATAGGTGGGTTGTTTATTTTTTTTTATTTGTTTTTAATTATATATAACAGAACAGGATCACAGGATGGAAAAACAACATATCAATGACCCCCCGAACCCCCCCCCCCCCAACCCTGGGGAGTAACAAGCCTAAAAATACATCTGTTGTAATGGGCAAATGTGGATTAACCAAGAGGTAGATGCATCCAGATCTCATGGTGTCTTTTCTAAACTGGATACGGTTTCTTCTCGTGACAGACTTCAGATTCTGGGAAATCACTTTCATCGCTGCTGTTAGATAATAGTAATACCTCGCTGAATTTTCCACAGGGAAATGAGGCTTAAGTAAAAGCCTTTAATCTACGGTAAATCCAATCACATGCTGGGACTGACTCTGTGAATTTTCATCTGGCTCAGAGTCTGTCTTTAAACATTTGTCTCCCTCCACTGACCAAAAGAGTAATTACACAACTGTTGATGACAGTTATAATGTTTACGTAAAGCAGGGTGGCCCGGTTCTGGTCCTGGAGGGCCAATAATTCCCTAGTTTGAGGAACTGGTTTTTACTTCTTTCTTTTCTTTTTCCTTTTTATTAGTCAACAAGGCTTCAAAAACTCTTAAATCTCTTTGTCTGATTGCATAGCCTGACTACCTGAGCTGGTTGTAAACATAGCCTGGAAAAAGTCTTTAAAACACAAACAAAAAAAAAGAAAAAAAAAGATGCCACGAGGCAGACGCACCAGCCTCACTGATGAGATGTTGTAGACTCGTGTCCGGTGAAATCCTGCAGTTGGTTTCTCCTCGGACTAATAACCAACTTTGTTGTCCTGATCATTTCAGTCCAATCCCGTCAGTCAGTGTGGAGTTGCTGCAGGAGGTGTCAATGTCTCGCTACATCCCTCACCCAGCTCTCGTGGTCTCTGTCACACTCACATCCGTGCGCACCGAGACTGGCATCACATTGAAAGCTCCACAGCAGGTAGCACAAAAAACGACAATCGCATACGCCCGCTGAGGTTAAATCAGCTGTATCTCAGTATGTCCGTGTGTGGATATGTGTTCGTATCAGGCCTGCATGGCAGAGAGCATCATGTTGAATCTGGCCGGCCAGTTGATCATGCTGCAGAGGGACCGGTCAGGACCACAGGTACGAGAGAAAGAGACACCAGCCATCAACAAAAAGCTGGTGAGTCCACATCTATTGGATTTTAACTTTTCAATTTCTATATTTCTCTAACAGCAATTTTTTTCTTTTCTTTTTTTTTTTCCCCCAGCTACCATTCAGCCCTCCTGTCGTGCTGGCCCAATGCGTGGAGAACGTCTGGACCACCTGTCGGGCCAACAAAAAGAAGCGCCACCTGCTGGAGGCCCTGTGGTTGTCCTGTGGAGAGGCAGGAATGAAAGTGTGGCTGCCGCTTTTCCCTCGAGACCACCGAAAGCCCCACTCTTTCCTGTCCAGGCGCATAATGCTGCCTTTCCACATCAACATCTATCCTTTGGCGGTGCTGTTTGAGGACGCCCTGGTGCTGGGGGCAACCAATGAGACTGTGCTCTATGATGGACTGCAGGGATCCTCCGAGCCACTGGAAGCAGTGTTTCCCTACTGCACTGTAGAGAGGACCTCCCAGATCTACCTCCACCACATCCTGAGGCAGCTGCTGGTCCGCAACCTGGGTGAACAGGTCTGTCCACCAGCAACGTGCTAGTTTATGGAGGTGGTTCTGTGAGGGAGAAGCAGCTCAAATGTCATCCTTTGTTTGCATTTTGTCAGGTTTTTATTGAAAATCCATCAGTTTAAAGTCAATAAACGTGATAATGTTTCCCCTCGCAGGCTTTGATGCTGGCTCAGTCATGTGCGTCCCTCCCCTACTTCCCTCATGTCATGGAGCTGATGGTTCATGTGGTACTGGAAGAGGAGGCAACGTCACGAGAGCCCATACCGGACCCTTTGCTGCCAACTGTGGCGAAGTTCATCACCGAGTTCCCCCTGTTCCTCCAGACCATCGTCCACTGTGCTAGAAAGACGGAGTACGCCCTGTGGAACTACCTGTTTGCTGCTGTGGGAAACCCTAAAGATCTGTTCGAGGAGTGTCTGATGGCTCAAGATCTGGACACAGCAGCCTCATATCTGATTATACTCCAGGTGCTGGCGTGAACTAATAAAAAATAAAACGATAATGTTGGTGTTGAGTTAACTTTTCTTCACTTCGTTTGTGTGACCACAGCTGACGTCTCACAAACTAAATCTCGTCTTCCCTCTCCTCCATTACAGAACATGGAGGTTCCAGCTGTGAGCAGACAGCACGCCACGCTTCTCTTCAACACGGCTCTTGAGCAGGGCAAGTGGGACCTCTGCCGACATATGATCCGATTCCTCAAAGCCATCGGTTCTGGGGAGATGGAGACTCCTCCAACAACGCCCTCTACCCAGGTGACGAACGTCAAATGACTTCAGCGGGACCTTTTTGTGTATTTGACTGTTTGTCTGTCTACCAACCTGGTCAGACAGAATAGTGGAGGACAAATAACAAGATATTTGATTTCAACGATCTGACTGGAATTCTCATAAATGCAGGTTAAGGCTTTGCTGTCTGGAGGACAAATAATCGGAAAAAAATTCTCCGATGTCCAGTTTTTTCCTGTGTAAACCAGTGTTTATAGTCTTTACCTGTTTGCCTGGAAATAATTTAACATTTGAGAGGTTTAAGTAAAACTGTTTTTTTTTTTTTGTTTTTTTCGTCTTGGTTTTCAAAATGTACTACATTTTGTGTGTGGATTTAAGTCTGTAAAAACTCAGCATGTGAATCGTTGTCCAGGAACCCAGCTCAACCGGAGGCTTCGAGTTCTTCAGAAACCGCAGCATCAGCTTGTCTCAGTCGGCAGACTCCATCGCCACAGGAAAATTCAACCTGCAGAAGACCTTCAGTATGCCCACTGGAGCGTCTGTTAAAGGGTACGGACACGCCCTCAATCAGCCAACACACTGACTTCATTAAAATAACGTTTCGTTCAAATGTTCCCACATTAACATCTGACTATTTCCATACGTTTCCTCTCCGTTGTTTTTCTGTGCTGTCTCCACCCCAGTCGGGACGTGGAGTGCGCAGAGAACATGTACATCGACATGATGCTGTGGCGCCACGCGCGCCACCTCCTGGAGCAGGTCCGCCTCCGTGACCTGGGATGCTTTTCTGCGCAGCTGGGCTTCGAGCTCATTGGCTGGTTGTGCCGTGAGCGAAACCGCGTGGCCCGAGTTGAGGATTTTGTTTCAGCTTTGAAGAAACTGCACAAAGATTTCCTCTGGCCGTTCCCCGTCATTCCTGTGGGAAGCCTCAGCTCACCACTGAAGAACGGACGCTGTCGCGCAGGTAAGTGAAGATGATGTAAAAAAGGTTTACCTTAAAAGTTAAATCTGGGGTAATTACCAATCAGTGCCAAAGACGGCCTGTACATGCAGGGCATTCCTCACGTTCTCAACCTGAAGCATGAGCAGCATGCAAACTAAGATTTCTCCTGCTCCAGTTAAGTGTCTTTTGTGTCATTGAAGTGCTGAGCTCACGGCTGTTGAAGTCGCAGTCTGCAGACAGTCTGCTGAACTACATGGACACAGGCCCGCCACTGACGTCTCCCAGCAACCACGCCTGGATGGACGGGCTCGGACCAAGGACCAAAGACGTGGACACGGCTTCATCCGCTCACTCCAACCAGCACTCGCCACAGACGCACGACGCCTTCCTGTCGCTCCTCACCAACAAAGGTAACGTGATCCGAGCAGTTATTCGCTCTCCTCACGGCTGAAATATGGACAGTAACTCGGCCGACTTCTGTGTTGTTAGTTTAAACAAATAAAGGGGCTGTAGCTTTTTTTTTTTTTTTTTTTTTTTTTTTTTTTTCCCCCACATGCATTTTCCTTTCACGGTTCACTCTTGCAGTCGAGGAGTACAGTATCGGCTCGGCCACAGACCTGACGGAGACCAGCTCAGTGGTGGATGACTGGACAATGGTGGACGAGAACTCCTCCACTTTGAGCCTGAGTCAGGCTGAGCTGGAGCACATCTCCATGGAGCTGGCCAACAAAGGCCCACACAAGTCACAGGTGCAGCTCAGGTGAGGCACTCTTCTTATTCAGATTTGTTTTTTCCCCCCATTTCTGGGTTTTATTTGACATAAAAGCGAAGCCGACACCCCCACGTCTCTGACTGTTGGAGTTTTTTTAAAGGTACCTTCTACACGTGTTCATGGAGGCGGGCTGTTTGGAGTGGTGTGTGGTGATTGGTCTGATCCTGCGGGACTCGAACGTCATCAAGCAGGTGATAAACTTCCTGGACAGTCCCGAGGTTCCTTCTGAAACTGTGCAGAGCATTCGGAACGGTTTATTGGCTGTGGATACATGGGCGTCCACTGACTGGTGGGTGGACCACGTCCCACGTCGATGTGTTGTGTGTTCCCAGTTTTCTCTCTTCTGACCTTTCTCTCTTTCTCTCTCTCTCTCCAGCCTGGGATACAAACCATTTTTAAGTTTAATCCAGCCACAGATGCAGCAGCTCCTGGAGTCGACGTCTGAGCAGGTGCAGCCCGAAGCGTTCCAGCCCGCCAGTCAGAACTCCAAGCTCGGTGTTTCCGAAGGACTGGGAGGAGCCACGGTACCTCGGGCCGAAGAAAGCAGAGGAGTAGCGACTCCGCTGGGCCTGGCCTTGCCTTCCATCGAGCCTGCAGGAGCTTTTTCTCGTCCCCCCTCGGAGGACTGTCCTTCTGACCAGTTGGAAGAACAAGGAGAGGAGGAGGGGACCTACGACTGCACCTTGTCCTGAACCACAGAGCCTCTCCCAGACTTCAACCTGTGAACTTTGGATTGATGGGAAGAAATTAGGAAGCAGCTGACAGAAAACTGTTTTTTGTGTGTGTGCATGTGTGTGTGACTGTGTGCACAAAAAGTACCTCTCTTTGCAGGTTCTTACTTCAGTCAGTATTATCCAATGTTGATCTTTGCTTTTTTTTTTTTTTTTTTTTTTTTTTTTTTTTGTCTTGTCCCGTTGAGCCTCCTGCGGATACTGAACTCTACCTGAGGCTCGACTGTCTGCCAGGCTTCAGTCTGACGGCTCCCTTCCAACATTTCACCTAAATGTGCTGTTCGGAGAGAAGGTCACCTGCGTCAGTTTTTACTCCTACATAAGGTGCTAAAAGCTGCTGAGCAGCACAGTAAAGCACCAGTTTTGTTTTGTTTTTAATTCCCAGAGTTGCCCACATAGAAAGCACCTATTTTGAATGAATACAGTGAATGAGAGAATCAGTTCAAAGAGTCGATCATGCTACAGAACAAAGCTTCAGTCATGAACCATTTAAAAGATTCGCTGAGGTGTGTCTGAGCCAACATGCACAAGAGGTGTTTCATACTTTCATACCTCATTATTTTAAAATATTTTGATACCTTTTCAGCAATGTTACGTAAAAGGGCAAGGGAAAAAAAGAATATATTTTTCTACCAACTGTCCATCTCGAGTTTCCCTGTGAAAAATCCTCCGGATATGAATTCTGTGTAATTCTTGAAAAGTTCTAGGACCTCTGAGATTATTCAAGAGAGGAATCCGCTGTTGCAAGCGCAGACCTTTTTCCTAGCATTCATTAGTGCTTTTAGTGTAGTTTTTACACGCCTAAGCCCCTAAACCCCGTTCGGGTCCTGGTCCAGCAGTGTCCGAGCCAGTCTGGCCTCACCTTTTTGGCCCAAGTGTTCAAACAACAAGCCCGACCCTTTCTTGAAGCAGACCGGCGGCAGTGGTGTCAAGTAAAACACCTGCTACAAAAAACCAAATCCTATGATTATGTGTCCACTTTTAAAAAAAAAAAAAAAAAAAAGGTTTCAGTTTTTTGAGAGAAGGAAACTGTCTCCCTGGTCATCGCAGCAGATCGTTGTTTTATTAAAGCCATTTTCATTTTAAGACCTTTTCCATCATCATGAGAGTGCAGTTTGATTCCCACACGGCAGTGTTAAAAGCTTGGCATCAGTGTTGTTTGAAATCAGCTGATGGGAACTGACACTTTGTCCAGTACAACATGCATATCACATGATTTTGAGTGTCTGTGTGGATTTCTGAATTTGTGAACTGCATTGTATTCATAATGTGTTGTGACTGAGGATGTCGATCACCTGGAATTGATTTTATTGTATTAGTCCTCATTATTGCTGTTATTTATTGGCATTACAGCTGAGTGATAATTCCTGAATTGATAAAAGGTTTGTTTTTTTTATGACTGATGATGACCTTTCCCACCTTTCCTAATCAGAGTGGTGCATTGGCTCTCAACCACAGGCACTAAAAGGTTTGTCGGAAGCATCAGTATTATATCGTGCAATCTCTTGAAATGTTACTCTAGCTTTGTTTTATGTTCACCACTTCACCGTCTCCTTCTCTTCAACCAAAACACATTCTACAGTTTTGTTTCTGTTCAAACTTGGCCTCTTGTGTTGCTCGACCCCGCAGCAGAGGGTCGTTGAAGTCCTTCAGTGGGTCCCGTGTCCCCTTTCGACAAGGCTACAGCCACACTACGCTGCTCCGCTGTAAGCTTTACTCGACTTGAACGTGGTAACTTGATGAACCAAAGACTTTAACGTCCAGAGGCCTTCTGTTTAAAAGACAAAAAAAAGCTGGCTGTGAGCTCGAGTCGTTACGCAGAGAACAAAACCTCAGACACAAACACTCACTCGTCCCAGAAACGAGCACCGACGCGCCGGACTGTTTTCCTAAGGAAATGAGAACTTCAGCCCTTTCGTGGATTCCTTCTCTGCATCGTGGATCACGGTGGACCTGTTGGTAGTCTAAGAGTATTCCCCGATGACTCGGATTAAAGTCTCTGGGCCAGCAGACATCCTCAATGCAGTCTAAAGCTACTTTTCTTGTACATTATCCTTTTCTACTCATGTATGGTTTTCTACTTCATTTTTTTCCCTTGTACATAATGACCAATAAATTATTTTTAAAAGGGGTCAGTTTTTGTCTTATTTAGCTAGCCAGGTTTCTTGGATAAAATTCAAAGTACATGAAGGATGATGCAGGGAAAAATATTAAAGAAAGAAGCATTTTAATTGTTGCACAAGTGCGAAATTAAATCAAGCTTTTTGCATAATAAATCATCCTTTCCATTTAACAGATTCCCTGTTAACCAGATCAATCTAAACCATCCAAAAAAATCAATGACAAGATGTGAAAATGATCAGTTTAACAAAACATTTCAGGTAACAAGATCAACAAATTTAACATGAATAATAAAAACGATTAACATCCACATTAAGACGTGTTCCAGTTGGTTCCTCAACGTGACATACATGTGAAAGTCCAACAGAAAACAAGACACTGAGCAGTGCGTGGTCAGTTTCATTAATACAACAGATTCTGTCGCTAAGTAACCATTTTAATCCAGTTTATTTAACAGAAGCTTGTATTTAACATGAAGCTCTCTAGCAGCTTAGGAGTCATTTCACAGCGTTTATGTCAAACTTCTCCCCGTTCAGTCAGTCCGGTCGGTCCGGTTCGGTCCCGCAACTACAGCAGCTCCGGCTGCGTTGTTCACCCACAGTCACGCTCTTCATTATACATATAAAGTCAGACAGTAAAAATTCGGCCACAGCTTGAAATGCTCAGTGACTCAGCTTTTAATGCAAAAAAAAAAAAAAAAATCAACTTTTTTTTTGTTATTTATACTGTTTGCATATTAACTGGAGTTAGTTTTATACACATTTGTCATTTAAATTCAGGCTGTGATCCGCTTCGCCGCGCCGTCAGACTTGCTTTAAACATATATCTAATAAAATGGTTAACTCCTACAAACAGCAGCCTCTTCTGTTCTCCCAAACGTGTATTACTAAATATTTTAAGAGGCCACACTGGTTTTTCCCACATTAAGTTTTCTAGTGGAGTTGCTGTTTAAAACATGGACAAAGAAACTGTTTTTAATCTTTAATCTAAACATCAAAACTGTCACCTTGAGTCAAAAATGTCTTATTTCTTAAGCAACTCTGGCACCAGCCACATGTCTGCAAAGACCTAATAAGAACAATAACGTTTGACAGAATAACCACAAAACGTTTCAGATTAATCACACCAGCTTCCCCAGAAATTCATACTTGGAAAGTCTGTTTGATGCAATCAGGAGCTCCAGACAAGCCTCAGCGTGGACCTGCTGGTTGCCTTTTCACTTTTGCCTAAATAGTGCATTAAAACCAAGATTTGTTGAAGACGGTGATGTTCACGTTCGTACAACACAACCGTTTTTTTGAGATCACAAGCACGTTTGCAACAATAAGCTTCCTTTTTACTTGGAAGCACAATTTAAGGCCTCCTTCTATAACACGTCTTGTTTTCAACATGTTTTCACACACTTAACTGGAACTTAACCCTGGATTACATGAAACGGTGTGTGAGGGTCACCCTGCGAACAAATATGCAGGAACTGTTCGGAGCCCACCAGAATTATCTCCCCTTTTAACAACGGGAGGCCTCAGTCAGCTACACATCAACTTTAGTTATAAACATTCATCCTTAAGAGCTTTAGAAAGTGTAATCTTGGTGTTGGACACTAATGTTTGATCACTGTGGAGGTAGTGGTGCGTTACCATGCGGACACATGTAAAACAGGTCGTAACAGCTGCATTGATGGTGTAAAAGTGGACAAAAAAAAAAAAAAAAAAAAAAAAAAACACACACACACAGAAACGTGGGCACTTATTCGTTTACGCCGCAGGCTCCCTCCAGCAGCACCGGTGCATCGTTTTACATTCACAGACACAAAAATAGGCTCGCTGGTTCGAGTCGTCCCACTTGGAGCAGGGAGACGTCATGCAGGGCAGCGAACCCCGAAAACGGAACTTTATGATTAAAAACATCATAAATATCAGACAAGTTGTTTATCAAATCCAGCCACTTTTGCAAAGTGCATATCCTTTATGCAAACTCTCTCGGGTTTTTGTTGTATAAAGCCCTTAACTTAATCAACTGGGACAGGTACGAGTTGAGTCTGCAGGGGTCACGTTAATCTTGGATACCTCGTCTCAGACGAAAGGTGGGCATCGTGAAAGAAAAAGTACTTTATTGACTACCCTAGAAAAGGGTATAGAATGGATGCTTGCAGTAAAACAAAACACAAAAATGAAATAAAACGTGCGCTGACATTTGCAGGACAAGAATGTTTTGCATGTTGCGTCACGTCCTGCAGGGTAAAAACGTCCATTTCAAATCCCGACTCTTTCAAACTGGCTGTAATTTGATGAACATTTCTGTAATGGCTCTATTATTTAGGGGAGAGAAAATGATCATAATTAGACCTGGAGATGGGAAAACGGGGGCCGAGTTGACACCAAATGAATAATACAGTGGAAATGCTGTCATTCGTTGATAAACAGAAACCTTACTCATCTTTCCTGTCGGCAAATGTTTTGCACATTCAGCTGGCAGTTACTCAAAGCTGAAGTGCTTTTCCAATTTCCAAAAAGCACAAAGCAACAAAATAAAACTGCTCTGTTTTGACACCTTTAATGGTCACTCTCTATTTTTTTGTTTTGAGCAAAAGATGGTAACTGGTGCTGCTGGAGACTCCTCATAGCAAACTCAGGTTTTTACAAAAGTATAACTATAATTACAGTAAGAGCAACTGCAGTTAAGCATCACTTCAGTGTGAAACAGAACAACATGAACTACAACGTGGTTTCCCCACGGAGCCACCTGGAATCAGGGGATCACCTCGGATCACAGGATTGTCCTTGTGTCTGTGTGCATTCAGTTCTTGTCGAACAGGCATCCCCGAACACGTGGAGAGAACTGCTGCAAGGTGGCAGACAAGAGTCAATGCTTTCCTCTTCAACCAAGGAGAGCCACTGTTCTCAGGAAAGCCATGGCATCGTGGTTTTAGCCTGCTGCATTTGTTTGACAAGCACAATGTTCTGCATCTGCGCTCCACGTCCTCGGACAATTTGCACAAATCAGCTCTCGTGGAATGACGAGCGTTTTTCACAGTTAACTCATCTGCTAATACCAACCCTACCTGCTCCTAGTACAGAAAAAAAAAGAGACTTTCAAAGTGTCAAATGTGCCAATTTATGAGCTAAACAGAAACAGATCTTTGTTACTCATCGGTATGTTACTACACCTACAGTGCAGATAGTGGTAGGGGTGGGGATTTTTCTTTTTTCCAGAGGAGGCTTAATATGCATTCAGTCTGACGACAGCGGATTAGAGAGCTGGGGAGGTGTACATGCCATATTAATCATTCGACAGGAGTTCTAGCAGAAGAGGTGAGTGACCCGGGGGAAGGAGCGAGACAGAGTGAGGAAATCAAAGGCACAACTGATTTGAGTATAAAAAAAAAAACAAAACTTAAACTCCTTTGTTTCGCCAACCCAAGGCGTGTGTGAGCCTGAGTGTCTGTCTGCAGGCTGACTGCTCAGCTGTTTATGTCTGTCAGCTGCTAAACCTACTGACACAGTGATGGAGGTCTCTCAGGCAGAGCTGGGACAGTGTGTGTGTGTGTGTGTGTGTGTGTGTGTGTGTGTGTGTGTGTGTGTGTGTGTGTGTGTGTGTGTCAGAGTGAAAAGGCAGCAGGGCCAGTCCTCTGTATCTTTCTTTGAAATGTCTCAGGGGGGCCCCCCCAAGGCCCGCGGCTCTCTGTATCCACCTCTCTGATGTGTGACGTCCTCAGTATCGGTACATGTCATAAGTACTGACCCAAGAGGAGGGGAAAGCCCATGTGGGGAACCTCTGGAGGATGTCCTTCAGCTGAGGAGTCCTTTGGTCTTCACCAAAGAAGTAGTGTGAAGATAGGGCAACTGAGATCATCCCCTCAGGGCCAGCTGGGTCCGGTTCCCTAGGAGGCTGATAGACGGACATAAAAGACAAAAAAAAGAAGGAAAACCTTTTGAGGAATTATCACATCTTTAGTCAGCATGTTTTTAAATCTGGAACAAAAGTATTATAAGCAAAGAGATATTGAGTTTGACTAATCCTTAATGAAGAAAAGAGAAGTGGAAAAAAGTTAAAATAAAATCCTCTTTCACATAACAGCAACAGTCAAACACAGCAGAAAAGTGTTCCAGCAGGAATTAATCTCCTGCACACGTCAATAACCGCAGCCTTTTAGATCACGATCGGCTGGAATCCTGACATGTCAGGAATTGAAAAATTGAACTGCTTCAGAAATACTATCAAATCCGTCTGGAGCAAGAGAGGAATGCCCGGCTGTTATAAGGCTGCCACTTCACACTTGATTTTTTTTTTTTATATTTTAACATTTTAGAGAATGAAGTTGGATAACCAATCCATTCAAGAGATTATTTTCACCTATTCTGAAAAAGGACGAGCAAAATAATCTGCATGAAAAGAAAAAAAAAAGCAAGAGTAGAAATATGAAATGTTAATGAGCCCAAAAAAAATAACTGTAATTGTCCTTTAAGCTGCAGATATTACCTGTATTTCAAACCAAAAGGTCCAGCTGGTGGTGCTGAGGCCGTGGGAATAAAAGATAAAATATTCTCCACTCAGGTCGAACTGAGGCGTCCCATCGCCAAACGACCAGGTGGAGAGGCTGGCACCTCGGTGAGGCATCAGATACAGAGACATGTGGGAGGGTCCTGCGTGAGACGACGCAAGGAAAAAGTGAATACTTGCATTTTCATATTTATTCAAATACTATTCACACAGAATTTAAGTGAGACAAAGTAACTGGCGTGTTTTGTGACGATGAAGCTCTAACTGAAGCCAGTCGGCTCTCAGTTCCAGCCTGTTCTAAACATGTGGTGTTCCACAGGGGTCTGTTTTGGCCCCCTGCCTCTTTTTGTTACATATGTTGCCTCTGGGGTCCATTTGTTAGAAACATAGTATCTCTTTTCATTGCTATGCTGCTGATGTACACCCCTACATGCCCTTAAATTCAAAAAGTAAGGCTTCACTACAACCTCTGCTTGACTGTCTAACAGACATCACATTCTGGTTGTCATTTCACCTTTGAACCTTTGTGACTATTGCACTGCCCTGCATGCAAGTATGGACCACACTTCCATCCAACACCTGCAGCTGGAGCAAAATGCTGCTGCTCGACTTTTAGCAGGTAAGAAGAAGAGGGACCACATCCCACCAGTGCTTTTTCACCACTGGCTTCCTGTTCGATTTAAGTTGATTTTTTAAATGTTATTATTGGCTTTTAAAGGAATGAACGGGCTGACACCTCCTTATTTGGCGGAGCTACTTTATGTTCATGCTCCAGCCAGAGCAATTTATAGTTATATAAATTATACTGTGTTCGATCTTTGTTTTGTGAAGCACTTTGGTTTTTAATGTGCTATTTACACAAAGTTGACTTGACATGCCATCACAAGTTCTTCACTTCATCTCATTCTAATTCTGGAAGTAAGAAACATCTTCAAGAGTGATCATTGCACAGAGAATCTAATGTCTTTTTTTAAGATTCTGTGATTCAAAGAGAAAATTTAACCTTTCACACTGAATGTCATCTTGACGGTTCCCCAGCTTGTTTCCTCTTTGGAAAGCAGGCGGAACTCCACAGGAGAACTTGGAGACACTTCCAAGGCAGGAAGGTACCAATTTTTCCTACAAATACATCAAATATTAGTAAAGAAAAGTGTAGTGCATATAATAAAAATCAGTCTGTAACGACTAAACATGTATAAATGTGACAGAGCAAGCCACAAGGCTGCAGGGCTGACCGGCTGAGGAACTTCACAGGAAGAAACCAGGGGTAACCGCAGAAGGGCCGGTCCTCCTGGCAGCGGGTCCGGACGGTGTCGTTGATCTCAGGGATGTGGGGCGTGACGTGCTGCATGCCCGTGAAATCAAAGCTGTTTATCCAGAGGCCAGAGTCTCGGCTCTCTACTTGGCCCTGGAGATTGTGGAAGGTCCGGGTTGTGTGCTGCAGTGAGAATAAAGTAGCTTTGAGCTGCTGTATTTAGTTGCATAGACATGCCTGCTGATCTATTTACGCCTTCCCTAGTCCACTGTATTCATGTATATTTAATGGTTATGCACATGAAGTCTTATGAAAACTTCTACGTTTCTTGCAGATGTTTCTTTGTACATTTGCGTGTGCGTTTTGTGACTTTAAACCTGCAAAAACACTCTCTTTGGCCGTGGGCTGTCTGAACTGCCTGAATATGGAAAGAAGAGGCCTCCAGCTACCAGCAGGACCATTATGACGAAGACAGAACCCAGACCGGCCAGAATCCACTTTGTGCTCTTCACCAAGTAGATGAAATGCAGCTGAAAGACATAAACAGGCATTACTGGACTGGACTGGACCAGCGGCCCACTCTGCTGTCTTTTAAAAAAAAAACAAAAAAAAATCAAACAAGCCAATAAGTATCTGATTTTCATTTAGATCAACATGGATAAAAACCTAGACCACAGTCTGTAAATGTATTTATCTTTTTGAGTCTGCATTGCATATAATGTGGGAATACTCACAAAAAAAGAGGAGAGGAAGATGGTTGCCAAGGTTACTAAGGAGGCCATCACCACCTCAGGAGGTATCTCTGTTCCACTGCGACCCATGATGGGTGTGAAAATCTCAAACACCACCCAAATCAGGAACATGAAGTGGACGTACGGTAGCGCCAGGCCCAGGAGGTATAGCACGCTGTATTTCAAAGACGCTCCTGGAGAAAAACAGTCCATGAGGAATCTTGTGAGTACACCCCACTTCCTCGTCGCTTTAAAGAACTCCGTAGCTTCTGAACATCTTTTTTAATCTCTCTGAATTTGCAGAAGTCATTCAACACTCTGACAAGCAGGTGCCAGTTCATTTAGCCTACAGAAAGTCCGGTTAAGTGTACCTCTGTGTTTAAACTCTTTCGCCAGCAGCAGTCTGGTGAGTAGCGGAAAAGCGACCATTAGCATGGGCACGTAGGCTGAGCACAGGCCCAGGTGAGTGAGCCACACGAGGCTGCAGCACCACAGCAGCAGGCTGACGTCAAAATAAAGGTCCCCCAGCTCCACCAGACGGACGCCCTGGAAGGAGAACACAGTCATACACAACCTCAGAATGCCGGGTGGAAGCTGTGACGGGCAGAGAATCAAATGAAATGCAGGTATGGCAAAAAGCTTTTTTGTTTTCCTAAAGAGAAAAAAAAAACAACCAAACATATAAAACTATACCAACTCTATAGCATGAGTCTGGTGTCAAAGATCAGGCTCATTTCCAAGTCAGAACTTAATGTTCATTTGTATTTATTTTGAATATTGAAACAAACAAAAATGTGCCGCAGGTTTCATTAGTGATCATTTCCTTTTATAACCGTTTAACATTTCAACCTAATATTGCAATATTTGTTTGTTTTTTTCCAAGTAAAGGTTATGCATTAAGGAAAAAGACGCACCCTATTCTTTAAAAATAGATTTTGTTTCACTAAACTGACACGCAGCCAGAAACAAGTTTAGGCCTTGTTCTTTCTGGAGTTAAATAGTGCTGTAGCTTCAGCTTCTGATAAAGTCAACTTTCTTCTGCGGCGTTGCTTCCAAGTTAAACTCTTTATTATCAGCTAAATGTCAAACACACAATGCTGCCACTCAATCTGAGACATAAACTCCAAGAAATTAACCTTTCAGACTCCTTTTAAAAAAAGAGGCTTTCCTTTCCAGGAACAGCAAACACTTCCTCAGGCACTACCAAAAAGCAACTGGCACATATCAGTGACAAGTCATTTGCTTTATGGGTGTGAACATGTGACTGGATGATGACAGTCCATTTTATAACTCTGTTTATCCGTGTGGATTATAAACCTACAAAGAGGTATTGCCCTGGAGGACGAGGAACCACTTCCATTTCTAGTATTTACTCTTAGCTCTCAATAAACATGAGTCCTCCAAATTTGGTCTCATCACACAAATCATAACCATAACCACATTCTCCTTCACCAATGATTTTTCAACACACAAAGAAATTACAGAGGCTAATTTTCACTTTTTTTTTTTTTTTTTAAACTGGTCTACCACCAGAAGTGGTACTCTTGTAAATCTGTAGTATATTTAAAAGAAGCCCTTCGTAATGCTAGAAAAGCTTATTATTCTTCACTAATAAAACAAAAACAAAGGCCAGTTTTCTGTTCAGCACTGTAGCCAGGCTGAGCCGTGCAATCCTGCAATTCTCAGTAATGAAGACTTTGAGCTTTGTCAACAGTAAAATCATCAGAATTAAAGAGAAAAGATCAACCAGGACCATCCAGCAATTTATTTCCACTTCAGTGACTTCCTCAGTGACTTCCTGAAGCTGCTGTCGGACAGCTGCTGTTTATATAATCGTCTCTGTAGCAAACCAATTAACCATGTATCAGTCATATGTGAATTTTATATAGCTAACAAATACTGACTACTAATATATATTTTTTTTCCACCCTTGTTAGGGTGTAGTTTGTTAAGTGATTTTTTTATTTTATTTATTTATCATTGCTGGCTCATTAAAGGAATTTTCTCACTCACCCCATAGTACAAGTTCTTGGCCAGTGTGTGGATGAGGATCATCTTTCCGGTGGCGGCAGCTCCATACAGACAGATGGATGCATAGAAGTGCGTGTACCAGAACATGGAGCGGCCCAACAGAGTGACTAGAAGGGCAACGATCAGCACCGACAGCAGGGTGACTAACCAGCTGAGCAACGCCACACCTGTGGCACAGGCCAGGTCACGGACATAGCGCGCACCTTGGGGAGAAGGACATGAACGAACTTCAAATTTCAAGAAAACCCACAAGAGTGACAAATAGGAAAAATGCATATAAAGCTCAGAAAATGACACAATCCAAGAGCCAGCGCAGGAAATAAATACAGGGGCCTACCTCCGCTGCCAGGAAGGGAAGCCTTCTTGGCTAGATAGAGGAAGGTGGCTGTGGCAACCACGTAGTTGAGGATGGTGCCTACACGAGCTGGATAAGCCACCACGACCACCCCAAGCAGGTCAAAAAACACCATGTTGCCATGGCGATACTTTGAGGAATCGGCCAGCGTCTCTGATGTTAACAGGTACTTCAGAACATCCAGGATGTTGTCACCTAGAAACCGGAAGCGACTGCAGAGTTTAAATGCATGAAACTCAAAACAGCAGACAACGTATTAGCAATTGTTTGTTTTTTTTAAGTAATTATTAGAGGAAGTGAATGACTTATATGACTGAATGTGAAACTGTTAACTCTCTACCATGTGACAAGAAGTCATCCTTGATTGAAATTACACATCACATGTAGATGACTGAGTTTACTGTTAAAACAGAAGAAGTGGCCTTTGACATCCCTGCAAAGCCTCCCAGACAGCAACGTCTGCAGTTATTAAACCACGAGCACATAAACAAACAAAAGATAATAATAAATAACTGCTTGTTTGCTGAGGTGGATGCGCGCCATACTATTAAAGACATTTCTCTAGCAACCAGCACACTCTCTACAAATAATGCTACACATTCATACTCATTTATTTATCTATTCCATGATGGGAAATGTAAAAAAAAAAAAAAAAAAAAAAAAAAAAAAAAAAAAAAAAAAGAGAAATAAATACACAGCGCTTCTCACTCACAGGTATGACTCATGATCCACTAGTTTCACTTACAGATACCAGTTCAAAGTGCACACTGGTCAGCGTGGGAGTGTGATTTAATAGCAGTAAAAAAGAAATTAGAGCGACGTGAGTGAGCAAATCTGACTAACATACTATTGAGTGAGACAGTTCTGTTTAATGGCCCAATCTAATGTTAAACAACAGAGATCTAGTTTGATAAGGATGAGTAAGAAGCGGCTGAATGCGTTAGAGCAGATTTAAGTTTCTTCTGTCCATGTTGGCCCCGATACGTGGCCTCGATTTGTCTGCACAGTTTGCAACCCGCACACATGCACACACAAGACAACGCTCCATTGTTCCTCCGCCTGGTGGGCTCACGAAGAGTAAACAACTGAGTGAACAACATCTATTTGTTCTTCTGGAGTTCACAGCTTGGGATTTACCCAAAATGGCCCTTTCTGTATTTTGCAAAATAAAAACAAATTCATTTCTTTCACTCCACCATACAGTAGCTATAGTCTCAAGAACTGTTAAGACTTTTATTTTTTAACATAAATCCATGTTAACAAAAGAAAAGAGAAAGTGATCCAGATTGATCTTAACATATGGACACACAAAAACAAATGTCAAGCAGGTTTTGTTCACACATTTCAGCCCCGACAAGCCTAAAAAAAAAAAAAAAAGGAGTAGCCGGTGTAGCGTCTGCTCCTTTTTTGGGGTCCTACTCTTCACCTACAAAGCTGTGCTGCCTTGTCCTTCAAAAGACTAAAAATACCCTCTAATAATTCTTCTCTAATAATTCATGCCTTTCATGACGAGTTTCTGCGCAAGTACAGAAAAGAGGAGGGAGGCAATCCGCAGCTGTGTACAGATGGAGGAAAGGAAAGGAAAGGAAAGCAAAGATCCAATCTTGTCTTTGGTTTTTAGTGCTGACAGACAGGATTTCCTGCTAAGTAAAGCAAAGTAGTCCTCAACACAAAAGCACAAAGCAGATTAGAAAAGATGTCTGTTGCCGGCGTGTGTGTGTGAATGCATTCATCACATAAGTAATCTGATTAATAGACCACTGACTGATCTGAGACTTGAAAATAAAACAGAAACGTGTGGCACGCGTTCGTTGTGTGGAAGAAAAGCTGCCGTAGTGCCCACTTCCACCTTGACAGACACACAGCAATCAGCCTGCAACGAAACGCGCAACAGATAGAAAAATGGATTTATATGGATGTGTGAAAGCACGTGTGTCCGCGCCGTACCGGCTCTCTGTATCGAGTCCGTCAGGATTCTGTCCGCAGTGTCATATTTGGTGTGGTAGATGAAGCCGTTTTCAATGAAAGCTAGATCAATCCCTGTGAAAAGAAAAAAACATTTAAAAAAAAAAATGGGTTTGACATTAAAGTCTTTGTATGCTACTCTGACAAGTTATGCTCCTACCTGGGATGTTACCAAAGTCTCTATATATGCGGAAGTCCGTGTCGGAGGGAATGATGCCACTCTGAAAGACTTCCTGGCCGACCACAGAGGCAAAGGGGTGTTTTGCTGCGTGAACGTAGGCTTGAACGAGCCACGGGTTCTCTGGACCTTTTAGAGCGAGGGAGGAAAAGTTGATGGGATGTTTGCCATACGTGACAGGAATATAAGAGTCTACGTGGATTATTGTGCAGATAATAAACACAGTAAGCGAAGTGGACCTGTTTCTTAAGCATGCTTGCCACAGTACCTGTCTGGAAAACAACTTCCTTGCCTCCAACACCTGCAGCCTCCAAGTTGATGAAAGCCCGGACATGCTTAGCCCAAGGATGCTGTGTGATGAAACCATGACTGGCCTGCATTTACATTTAGGGAATGAGACAGAGAAGCCCACGAAAAAAAGAAGAGGTTTTAATTAAATTGCAAACAGGCTGACGTTACACCCAAAGTGTGTCACACATCCATCCCTTTACCTGCAATATATTTTCTTCTGCTCCATTAAAGAGGAAGATTACACCATGAAGAAGTGGAGTGGGCTGCTTTGCCAGAGAATGGAGGACTTCCAGCATCACAGCGCAACTTACTGCATCATCACTGGCACCTAAGACGAGGAGACCAGTGCATGTGTGCCAGGAATACTAACTAGTTTAAAGAGACACAGTCAGGCAACAGAAATGTGTCCGGGCCTGGCGTTTACAGAGAGGCGTGCAACAGCGCATGAATATCGTCGAAACTAGTGGAGCAGCGAGAGTTTAAAAACACACACAGATGGTAGAGTTGGTAACCGTGAGGTACAGCCGGACAAAGTCACTAATGCATGGAGAGTAGGCTCGGTGTGGAAACATGAAGAATGCAACAAGCTGTTCAAAACCCCCACTACGTGTGGAAAAGGAGCATGTGATCAGGGCATGTGATATGTAAAGATTAAACAAGACAGAGGTATGAAATACTTTTCACTAATCATGTATGCAAAGGAAAATAAAAAACGGGCTAAAGATCAGGAACGTCATGTGCTTTGGCCTTCTGGTGAGGCTGCTTCACAAACTGCCTGGAAACCACTCCTTCTCCTACTCCTTCTCCTACTCCTTCTCCTTCTCCTACTCCTTCTCCTACTCCTTCTCCTACTCCTTCTCCTACTCCTTCTCCCGTCACATCGAGACTGAAAAACGTCTCATACAAATCAAAAGGAATGTTTTGTTCAACTGGGAAGTAATCTGATCACGAGCACCTTGTGGGATTTATTTGTTCAGGTCGCCGACTATCTGTCCTCTGTCTCCGCTCCCCTAGTTTTATTTTGTTTAAATTTTAAGAACAAATGTTTGGATTTCCAGGACATCAAAGAGCTAGCCTGTGTATTTTCCTGGTCCACACCTGATCCTGGATCAGTTTCCCGTTACCGCTGAAGCTTTATGTAAACACTTGTGATGTGAAGACGTGAGGGGAAAACTGCTCCAACCCTGCACCGGTGATGAAATTCGGCTTTTTACTCTTTGCAAGAAAAAAAAAACAAGACAATCGTTGGATGTAACAATCTGACCATGCAAGTCGCAATTCATTTATATCGGCCTATTATAGTTATTTAATGGTCAACAGCCTTAATCATTAGACTTAAAAAGGCTTTTTTGGAGCAACTTGAAAAGTCCAGAAATTTGTCTTGAGAGTTTAAAAATAAACAGAGGAGAGAAAAAAAAACAAAAAACAAACAAATTTAGCCATCGTTTTAACCCCGTATGAGTTCCTGTTTATTTTTCATAAACAGAATAATGGTTTTGTACCTGGACTGTTGGCCACCGTGTCAAAGTGGCAGTTGGCGAGCATGAAATGCTGGGTGCCGCCCTTTGGCTCCAGCCTGACAGCAATATTGGTGACATGGTCATAGAAGCTTGTGAAGCCTCCGAGAAAGTCAATGGAGAAGGAGCCAGTGGGGTGCTGCACGTCTACCGTCAGCTGATGACGGCCTGCTGCCGTCTCGTCTCGGATGTTCTCTATCTCCCCCAACAAGTATTTCACTGTCAGGACCTCATTCTCCTGACTGCCCACTGGCCGAGGGCCAACGCTGGTGATCTGCTCCAAGTGTCGTCTGAATTTCGAGGTGAGGAAAGATTGAAAGACAAACCAGAGAAAGAGAGCATTGCAGTTATGGTAAACTGTAAACCAGGCCCACTTGTTTAAATCCCATTACACCACACACACACACACAATTAAAACTGGGAAGCTCCAAAGGAAAATCTTTTTGGAAGTTGATCATCTTTGCCTACAGAATGCCAGTGCTTACTAATGAAGATTTCTCATGATCTATGTGGAATAAATTATCCTCACATCAGTCTGTGATGTCCTTTAATGAGTTACTCATCATTGCGAGTATTCACCCACGTGCTCACTGGAGTTGTACGTACCGATGACCTTTGTTTCAATATTTTTAACCCATCCAAATACATGTGTGATGATAGAAGCCACCTTGATCTTCTAAACTATATTGAATACATTTCCTGAAGTCATGTGCCAGCTTGATCACGTGGTCGCAGAAACATGTGTTTGTGTGTGTGGCCAAGTTTTTTTTTGTGTCAACTGAAGATGCATCCTGAAAACTGTACAAAACACTCTTCAGAACGGGTTTGTACTTTGGAAAAAAAAATAGATAAATGGAGGGAAGAAAGCTGTCCTTGCAGCCCTAGTAGTCGCAGCAAGTCAAGGACTGGACATTGATTGTGACCGTCTTTCCTTCACTTTAGGAAAAAAAAGGAAAGAAGGGGGTAGATGCTTTTACTTATTTCTCTGTAAAAAAAAAAAACAAAAAACAACTGCACCTGGCCTTACTGCAGGGTGTAACTTTGCTTTCAGTCATCAGAAAGTCATCTTTTCTGTCACAAAACTATCATGTGGAAGGTGATATATCCTGCTTTCTTCAAGCATCATCAATGACCTAACAGTTATGCGAACTTGTTCAGCAGTTTTTAAAAAGGCACTGATTTATGCTTATACATCTTAAATCTGGATTAGCAACCATGATTGTAACCAAACACGTTCAGGGGCCTAATCAGTTCACGTGCAGCACTCTTTTGCATAACAACTGGCCCAATGATGGCAAATCCTGCCACCCAGCACTTTTAAACTGAACCCCAGACCTGCTGACCTCAGATTTGGAGCCATAATCCCTGCATCCATCCTCATCACATGGACTGAAAAACTGCACAGTTAAGGAGGACTGATCCTTTAATCTGAAAACGTTGCAGAAGCTGCAACATTTCTACAGACATACAGGGTGCATGTATCATTAATTAAGCTTTTCTTCAAATGGATATTTGATCATGGGGTATTGATTTATTTTATAGATGTGTTTATTTTGTATACACAAGTTTATAACAGATGTAATAGAAGTGTATGCACGTGTATATATGTATATTTATTCATTCTAGTGGTAACGTTGTTATGCCTGGAATGAATCAATAAAGTGAAAAAAATAAAATTATCTCTAATTGGGAGGGCCCTGGGCATATTTTTAACGATAAACCAAGACTCTAAATTACTCTGGAGATGCATCTGTTTTTCTACTAATAAGTCAAACTATTGGTTTTCAGTGGCAATCACATTCCCAGCCTAGTTTCTTTCACTTGCCTATTTCCTCCCTCAACAAAGTTATACTGACGTTTCCAGTGTGTAAAACATGCAGACACTTGTATTTACCTTAAGGTTTTGCTATTTTTATTTCTTCACATTACTCGGTCACTTTTCAAATAGTTATTACAGTAATTTGCATCAACCTGCAATCATGCATTTTTTCCTGTATGTTTTAAAAGCACCTTCAAGCACGAAACGTGTCAAATAAACATGTTTTGATGGCAAAACCGAATACTTTTGGTTAATATTTGCAGCTTGTGGATAACTACACTGTAGGGGAAGGCACATGACGCACAGGTGAGTCCAGCCTTTCCGCGTGCGGGGTTTAAACTCGGTCCAAACACCTGTCCTCTCTTGGCAGCTCGCGCTCGACGTTCAGGTGAGGGTGGACCGGAAGAGAGACCCGCCAGCGGTTCCCCCAGCTTTTGCTTGTCGCTTTCCTGCCAGCGGACACAAACAGAAATAAACGAAACCCACCTGGCTCTACCCGCGTCAAAGTCGCCGGTCGGTTTCCCGATGACCAGCAGCTGCAGGGACAGATGAACCAGCGTCCACAGCAGCAACACGAACGCGCACACCAGCGCCGCTGTCAGCCCTTCCCGCGGCACGTCCAGGCTCACGTCGGGCTTCCTCTTCGGGTCACCGCTGCAGCCATTGTCCTCGTGCCGGTCTCGGAGCCCCTCGCTGTTTTGAGCGCCGTGACGCGGCGTCCCCAAAGGTTTGAACCTCCGTACGGCGGTGTCGCTCTCCATGTCTGAGCGCACGACACATCTGCTGCCCGTCCGCTCCAGCCCAGAACTAGTGACGGGTCGCGCCGAGGAACAAACTTGACTGGGAGCGCGCTGCGCGAAAGCGGCGCACCTTGAGTGGAGTTTGCGGGTTCGTTGATTGTACGCATTTGTCAAAAGCAGTTTATATGTGACTAGTAAACGTTTCCAGAGCCAATGGAAGCACTGTAATCGTTCTGTGCATTTCATAATAGCTATCTGTTGTTTTGTGTGTGGTGGTGGTGGGGAACGTGGAGGTCGTGTAATCTATCGCCTCTATTTCATAGAAACTCACCTAAAGGACCACTCTAAATCTAAGGAAAAAATAATTTCAAAAATTATTATTAAAAAGTTATAAACCACAAAAAGTTAATCCCAAGTGATTAGTTAGTGATAGCTGAACATGTTTCTTTGTCGCCATCTGGTGGAGGAAATAGATAAAACAAATTAAATGACTTGGAGATTATGTGGGCTACTCACTGTGTTAAATAAAATAAATAAAACTTTTAAATAAATTTACTTACGTCTCCACCACCATCATCAAGAACGAAAGTTCTTGGTGGATCAAGCTACCCATAAATATTTTAATACTTTTTAACATAGCTTCCACATTTGTTTCCCAGATCTTTATTGGGTGGCTCATCGACTTTATGCCTCGGTTCTTGATGTTGGTGAACACTGTAGTTAAATACGGCACTTCCATCTCTCCTAGACACTTCCATAGTTACACCAGTATGCCATCAGGACCAACTGCCTTCACATTCTTTGTTCTCGTCACAGCTACTCTGGCTGATCTTGACACTTCTTGGTCTACACCCCAAATAGTCTTTAGGGACTAGAGACTATTTGGGGTGTAATAGAGACTAGGACGGGAATGCAGGAGAAGTACTCCTGTCCGACTGACATTTGTTTTTCATGTGGGGGGCTCCCCGCCTGAGGTGGGACTAGGTGACACATCACAATTACACACTCAACACACGTTCATGATACAACCCACTGAAAAAGTACGTTTTCCTGCTACATGCAACAAAGACCTGTTCGATAAGCCGTCTGCTGACATCTCATGGATGGAAAAAGGCACTACAGTTTTGCAGTACGTACCTGCAGCTCTCACATCATGCTTATCATAAGTTGCCACAAATAACCTGGTTGTTTTGGGTTCTCTATCAACTTCTTTTGTAGATTCCATAGAGGAGAATTCCGGTGTTGAGAGGAGACCATTTTCCTACGCAGCCGAAGCTGAGTGGCCGGTTTGTTCATCCACTATCTGCAACTGATTATGTGGTGTGTGAAAACATCACTGTCCCACAAGCTTGTATTGATCCTGATGGTGAGAGATTAAAGCATTCCTTTTTGCTTTCTAAGCATTGCCCACTTTCTCTGTTGGGGCGGGATTTGATTTGTGCTTTGGGCTTGTCACTCATTTTGACACCTGAAGGTCTTAAGGTAACTAAAGTGACTGGACCTGTACAATAAATCCTCTTTTGAATGCTTACCAGAGGCAGTTTCCTAGAGGTGGGATTTTAGACCATCTGTTTCAGGCTGCGAGGAGGGTAGTCTCGTCGACAGGTGCATTGTGTCAAACGATGAATTCCATTGCACTACACATCTTAGTGTAGGAGCTTATAAAGAGTATGAACAACTTTGGTACTGTGAAGAACCTTCTAGTGCGAAGCTGATAACTGAGCCTCTGTGAATATCAGTTCTTTATCTGTTGTACTTATTGTCCGTACATTGTCTGTGCTGTTGCCGCAGCTGGGAAAGCTGCGTATGCTTCATGTGATTTGGTCGGTTATTCATATTTGACCCTTTTGGTCCCACATGCTGTATCTATGATTCTTCTGGAGCAGAAAACTTCACATTTGTCAGCTGCTAGATGGCTTCTGGATAGGCCAAACGTGTCAGTGAAGTGCTGGGCTGCGCTGTGGGAGGGAACAGGGGGAAACGGGCTTCAAAACCTTCAGAAACCACTGGGTCACGTGAAAAATGTTTTGTTCATTGTAACATACAGTCTATGTCTCAACCCAAGGAACAGGACAGCTTACTCTTCTTGCTTTTCTAACTGACATTCCCTATTAGACCGCCCCCTGGTGTGCTGGCCTAATACTGCCACATTTCCAGATCACTCCACATCTTCTCTCTGAAAAGTGGTAGACTGTGAAACATATTAAACCTAACACATTTGCACAAACGTATTAACGTCACTTATATATGGTGTTCTGTTAGTACCTGGGTTCGGTTTAATGTTGGCGTTCTAGGGTCTTGTCTTGTTTTCTTGCCTCTGTCCTCTTCTTTTCTGTTTCAGTTAACTTCTTTTCCTGTTTTACTGTGAAGGTGTGTCTTTGTCTTGTTGTTTTATGATTGTTTCCTCGGCCTCATTGCCCTTATTGTTTGCACCTGTATCACCTCAGCCCTTGAGAGCGTATCTATTCTTGTTAGCCCCCGTCTCTATATATATATATTGTCTTGTCTTCCCCGTCCTCCCTGGTGGTCCATCTGTGATTTTCCACAGTTCTGCGGTTCATCCAAGACTGTACTTTTCAATGCGTTCTTCCTGGACTGAGCTTTTTCCCTGTAGAGGAGGTATTTTGAGTTTATTTTGGATTCCTGTGTGAAGCCTTTTTGTGTAATTAAAATACTTTTGTTTGTACTCCTACCAACTCCATCTCTTGCATCTGGGTCCTACAACCAAAATCCTTAGTTATATGTGCAATGTTTTGTAACTATAAAGATTTCTTCTATGTTCTTTCTTCTGTATGAAATCATTCTTAAGGCCAAGTAAGTAAAATAATATTAACCTATTTAGGCCTTTTAAGGCTCCTTTAAAAACACATTTTAAACAAAAGATTTCAGCTACTTTTTTTTTCAAACCTTATTTAACCTATCTGTCTATTACTTTGTAAAAATCTTTGTTTTTGAAGAGTAAAAACAAAAAAGTGCCCTGGGGACCACTGACCTGGGTGCAAATGACACAGTGTCCAATGTTTTAGTATGTAAGATCCACACAGGGTGTGTGGTGAAGTTAGATTTCTCCCTCTGTGCCTGTGGTTGTAGTCGCTTGCCTCGATCCACCTCTTCTCCATTTCTTTGTCTTCCACTGACCAAAGGTTTGGGCTGACTGGCTCGAGCACCGCAGGAAAAGCTGACACTGTGGTGCATAATTGGTGCCGCATGAGCACCTGTGCAGTCTCAACAGACCTAGATAGATAGTCCACAACAAGCAGTAGCTGGTGTTCTTCAGTGTAAAAAGATTGACCTCTAACATCTGCTATGACCTGTTTGTGGCTTAGAGGGCAGAAGAAGCTCTATGGCATTTGCACGTTCTTTGATGCACACATTGCATTTGAACACAAATGCTCCTGTCTTAACTGCTTAGCTGTGGCCATCACACAGATTGTGTGCTCCTGTCCCCAACATTTGACTTTCCCCTCATGGAGCTTCTCTACCACACTATTCCTAATCACAGGAATTTGATGCCTGGTACCTCTCAATAATGGTCTTCTGTCAGAGCGTTCAGTCTGCTGGGATAAGCCCAGCCCCCTGTGCAGAACCTCATGACTTCAGCACGTACGTTGTCTGCACTCTGCTGTTTTCTTAGCTCAGACAGGCAAGCCTCACTTGCTGGCAAGCTTGCCACCACTGAGTCCATTTGTTCATCTCTACCATCAAGCCATCACTCTAAATGACTCCCCTCGTGTGGAGCCCATGAGAGTGTGTAAGGTGTAGTGAGGCTTTTCCTGGTAATGTGTAGAATGGTGTACCTGGATCTCATGAGTCTCATCCTAAATCTTTGTATTCTGGGAGGGAATGTATCTGGCACGTGATCACCCAGTAGGCTCAAAAGGGGTTTATGATCAGCTTCCAGCTCAAAATGAAGACCTACAATGAAGTCACAGAGCCCTTCATGCCGAAGTGTGGCCCAGCGCTTCTTTTTCCACTTAAGCAGTGCCCTGTGCTTGTGAGTGCTCTGGATGTATACACCGGCCCTCAAATGCCCTTGTGTTCTTGCAGCAGTAGACCATCTAGCCCATATGATGAGGCATTGGCAGAGATTTTCAGATTTCTGTTGGGATTGTTTTTGTGTCTCCAAATTATTGTGTCTACTGTCCAGGCATGCTTCACATACGTCAGCCGCTGTAGGCGCTTGGTGTTCTGTAACATTTACATAAAAGTGGGCCACCGATTTCACTCAACTGGCCTTTAGATACTTGCCCAAGCAAGACAGAAAAATCGGAATTCCCTTACATACACAACCAGTCTCTCCTATGTAGATTTTATGCCTTTCCAGAAAGTGGCTCTAACATACAGGCATGAAGACTGGCACAAGGGGGAAATGTTCTGCAAAGAAAAGTCAGTATGTAAGGCTTTTGTGTCTACTGTGACAGCATTCACACTTTTGGTAGACTAACACACTTTGCCATAACGCCCTCTTTTTCCACAACTGTGATAGTCAGCTTCTTTGCAGGCACTGGAATGTATAATGTGCCAAAGTCTTAACACATTTCAGGCACGACTTCTGTTCTGCTCCCGGCTGAGTCTTGTGCCTGTCTTTGCAAAGCTTGGCTGGCTGTTTTTTTTTTGTGTGTTTTTTTTCCAGACTTGCTTTTTCCTTTTCTTACCGTGGACCACGTCCACTTATAGCAGCATGTGTTGCATCTCCTCTAAAGTCTGTCTGTTGTCGTTTCACGTCCTCTGCATGTCTGAGCAGGTTAATAGCTTTTGCCAAATCCAGCCTGTTTTTCACCTGCAGTTTTTGTAATAATGTACCATCTCTCCTGCCTACAACAACCCTGTCACGTAACAGCTCATTTCGGAGTGGTCCATACTTTGAATCTTCAGGCAGTGCATACAAAGCAGTTATCGAGTCTGTGGATTCAGTCAGCCCTTGACTTGCATATTGATCATAGCTCGCTGGTAAATTACATTTTTATTAGGCACAAAAAAGTCTGTGAAGTTATCTCTAAGGGAGCTGTACACAAGTCTTTGTTCTGCAGTCAATTTGAGCCCCTTCAACAAACCATCTCATCCACTTCCTAGAACTGTGGCTTTGAAAAGTCAAGATTCTTGCAGATTTATCGAGAACGTCACCAAAGGGGTTTGCAGGTATCAGTGGGTCATCTTGCCATTTGTACTGCTCCAGCTGTTGCTGTGACTGGCTTGCTTGGTTAGCCCAGCTAAGCATGATGTCCACTTACTGCTAAAACTCCTTTTTAACTTCTTGTATGGCATCCTCTATCCTTCTCATCATCTAGTCACTTCTTTCCCCTATGTTGTGTTGGGGCCTATGTGGAGCAGAGAATAAAGACGAGGACACCATGATTTCACGTTGATTGCTTTACTTCCCAAACCAACAAACAGGACAGCTCGCTTTTCTTCTCTTATCTACCCGACGTTCCCTGCTAGACCACCGCTTGGTGTACTGGCCTAATACTGACACATTTCCCGACCACACCACACCCTAGATCTCCTGAAGGGTAGAGGAATGTTTGAGGAATTTGCCTATTTGAACTGAAATAAAGACTTTTTGAATTGGATTGAATTTAAAAACAATATTTCTTCTTGCGTTTGAACACTTAAGATTTACATCCAAACAACTAAAGAAAACCACATACAACTTAATTTTCCTACATAATTTATCCCTCAAAGTGATTACCACAACCTAAATCCAAAGTAAACTGAGGCGTAAAAACATGCATCACGAATGAACTCTCATTTTTACTGAGAAGAAAACAATATCGATTATCGTATTAATTAAGATCATGTCACATGAGATTAGTTTCAAAATTACAAGTTTAGAAAATATGTGATGTTGCATGTTTATGGATCTGATTAATTAGGACTCTTTCTATCGTAGTGTGGTAAACTAGGGACCCCAAACAGCATCTTACATTACAACAACAATAATATTAATACAAAAAATGAATCGGGTTTTGTACATATTCCCACGAAGATATGCTGGATTAAAAAAAAAACAACTTAAAAGTCAAGTTAGGAAATCCAGCAATTTAACTTAACTCAGCATAAAAAAATTCCCCCCGATTTAGCAACGTGGTCATACACGAATGTGCAATTATTTTGAAGGACTAGCGGAAGCAGTATTGCGTCACGGTGGCCGTTTTGTTTTCTTAAACCGCTCCAGCTTGCCGAGCGTCATTACCACCGCCGAGCGTAACAGAGCCGTCAGCCGGTCGTGTCTCTATCCGAGGCCGGATGGTAAAATCCAACCTCCAGCGGATCCTTAACAGTCATTGCTTTGCTCGCGAGAAAGAAGGAAAACAGCAGCCCCCTACTACCATGGCGGACTTAAGTAGCGGTATCTGTGACATGATCGGGAGGTGAGTGAGCGGGGAGACGCAGCTCGGTTAGCGGCCAGCTAACGGTGCGGTGGGGGAGGGGCGGGCGGCCGCGGCGACGCGGAAGTAAAATACGCGTTTTAAAGTATCTTTACGGAGAATAACTTGACTCTGTTTCAGCAATGCGGTGTGTGCAAGCTTCCCTTGCTGCTGTCAGCAGATCTTTAGAGAACGGACAACTTTAAATTGGCGACGTCGGTTTCGTGGCCCAGCGTTAGCCGCGTTAGCTGCGTCACTGCCGTTAACTGCGCCATGAAGCTAATCGGTTAGCCCAGAGCGTAATCCCGTTGAGGGACGTTTAAACGGCGTGTGGGTGATTTCAGAAAATGTATGCGCTATGTGAAGTTGTAAAAAAATATATTTATATAACCAGAAATGCTAGATGACGTCTCAATTTAATGATCTTCACAATCCGATCGATTCGGTTTGTGGGCCGGTCAATGACTTGATGTCAATTATTTGAAATGACGCTTTAAAAGGCCCGTCTGTGTTCGGGCTCGAGAAAAAATAAAAACATTAATCGAGTGAAGGGGGGTTGGATGTGAGGTCGGGCTGTTGCATCTAGTCACGGTCGTTACGTGTAGGTTACAGGAGCAGTCAGACGGGATCTAATTTCAGCCAGTTTGACCTCGGCTGATAACGCTTTCTGGTCTCATTACGCAACTGTTACAGCAGCGAGCGTCGATGAGGCGGACACGTTTAAGGCTTTTTATTCAGTAGGTCGACAAACTTCAGGGTTGAATACCCATTTCTGTAAATGGGCTGCTAGGCTTTGCTTAAAATGCAGTGCTTTATCAGCACATTGTTGTTTTTTTCTTGGCGGTCTAAATCGCATTAGGACATTACATTAAACATGTAAGTGATGCAAAACATTTGTCAAAGCGCTTTTTACTTTAAAATTGTTTACTTTAAAATTCTTTTTTGTTACTAGAATTTAATGCTTTCACTTTAGGTGAACTTAAAAGATGTACTTAAGAGGATAAGGTCAGTCGAGGATAGTGAACCATCAAAAATAAGTGGGCTTATTTTTTATTACATGTTGGTTTTTTTGTTTTTTTTAAGACGGCTCCTGTTCATTATGTAAGACGAGCATAATGACAGTGCAGTGGAGCACAAATACAATTTGCAGACATGTTTTTAGATTTTAGTGCCTAGTTGAGTTATAGCCTCCACTCTATCCGACTATGAGAATGTATAAACGAAAGTCTGGGTTTGTGCTTTGAGCAGCAGATATTTGGGCTTGCTGGCCTCCCACTACATCCTTTTTGTGCACCACTCCTTAAAATGTTGTTTTAACAGCTCTGAACATATTGGCATTGCATTAGACAAAACTGTAAGGCTGTTTTGTTTGAAGCATTGAGGCCTAGCACATGCTTCCCATAAAGCACCTCAATGTCAGGAAGTTGTTGAAAAAGCAAATAGAAAATCAACACTTCAGCATTTGCGTAACTGTCCCCTCTGTTCTCCGCTCCAGCCTGTCCCTGCACTGTAGTAGTACCCGTGGCCCAGGGCCTCTGTGGTGCTCCTGATGCCCCTCTCCCACCCCTGAAGATCCCAGGTGGGCGAGGGAATGGTACACGGGATCACACTCCTTCAGCTCGGCTTGTCTATACAGTAAGTTAATGGTTACAGACAGGGCTGTATTCGGATGTGCTGTTGTGCTACTGTTTTGGAATAATTATTTCTTGCTGCTGGTGATTAGACCAGCTAAAGACACATCAGTGATTTTCCTAGACTAGGTGATTTCAGCTTTATCTGATGTCTCGTTATTCTCTCTGAGCTTCCTTCTTTTCTCTGGCGCTCTCTCTCTGACCCCATTTTTGTCATATCAAAAGAAGAAGAAGAAGAAAATGCAATTTCTCATGCTTGCATTATTTTAATTCCTATTACAGGACCGGAAGGTGACGGTAACAGAAGAGCCACCAGGGAATGGGCGCCCTGGGATACTCCACTTCCAAAGTCGTCTCACAGTTACCAAGACAATACAGTGGGATGCTGTACTAAACAACAGCGCACTCTATGTGGAGATACCTCTTGACCCTCTTCCTGAAGGTAGCAAAGAAAGGTAAGGCTTTTAGACAATGAGCATAAATGACCTGGTTACAGCATGGCCAGGCAGTTAAAATCAGAAGAAATGTTATCAAGACAATGGCGAAGGTAATGAGACCCTGGCAGCCTGTAGGCCTCTTCATAGAACAAGGATTCACCCTTAAATCTTATTATGCCCACTGACATACTTCAGGAGCCAAAGCAGAGCTTCAACGTCCCCATTTTCTAACTTATTTTGCTTTTCTTTCTCCAGTTTTGCAGCTCTTCTCGAGTATGCCGAAGAACATCTGAAAGTTGTTAGCGTGTTTGTCTGCTTTTACAAGAACAGAGATGATCGTGGTATGTCCCAACAGCTCTGTTTACCAGCACATCTCAGTTGGTTCAGACTCGTTATGTTGTACTCAGACTTTGAATTGTAAAACATCATCACTGCTTTCTTCTTCCAGCTAAACTGGTGCGTACGTTCAGTTTCCTGGGCTTTGAGATAGTGAAACCGGGCCATGCCCTCGTCCCACCTCGACCCGACGTTTTCTTCATGGCCTACAGTTTTGACAGGGACTCTTCTGACGATGAGTAGTACTTCTGACAACGCCCCATCCCTATATTTTTCTTCCTACCATTGTATGCTTTTCCTCACAGTCCCAGCATATGTACATTAGTTGTCTGTTAAACTCTGGGCTTCGAGCTACGAGTTTGAGTAGTCACTTCCTCAAGCTTTTTGTGTTCAAGGGAATTTGTAAGCTATGTATCTTGTTTTCTGCAACTGTTTTATAAGACTGTTATTACAGAGTGTAAAATGGTGGTATTGCTTAAAGGAGGGATTTAATTTTTAAATCACACTGCTGTCATAAGTAAATTTACAATAAAATATTCAGTTTTCCACAAATCTGTGTTTATTCTTTTAATGACCCATTTAAGAGTTTTAATTAGCCAATGTATATCATTTGTCATCTGGTCTGCACTTGGAAGCTAAAGCTTTTTTTTTTTTTTTTTTTTTTTTTTTTTAATAAATATAAATGTATATTCTCACTCTGAACTTCTGAATTGAAACAAATCATCGGGACCAGTTTTTTTTTTTTTTTTTTTATAAAGCACTAATGCCCTTACGTTAATTTCAAGCAACAGCCCCAAAAATGTGCACTTCCTGTCTAGTTAAAGTTTAGACTGCAAGTGTCGTGACAGGGTGAATGCTGTAGGCTCATTTTCATTGAAGACCGTATGAGTGTAACGGTACCAAGGGAGAGGAAAGTCAATAATCCAAAGTGCTTTTGCTTCTGTCTGCTGTGTGTATCTATTACATTACAAAGTTTTGTTTTTGGAGGTTTGGAAAAATAAAAAAGATGGTATTATTGGAATTTTTACCCCTTTGATGAACATTCTTTTGAACTTTGAACTGTTTTTGTTTTTCGGATCCACAATAGTGTTGTTCCCCTGCATAGTGGTACCTGTTGTGTTTCTGTGATAATAAAAACAAAAATGATTTGCTTTGTGTGTCCAATGACTTGACGTTAATTTGATGTGTTTTGTGAAATAAAATGTCAAATTTATTGTGTAACTAATCTGGACCCCGATGTCATGGTTACAACAGCAACAGGGCTGACATGCAGGGTGTGTTGTGGTTCTTCGTACCAGCAGGAGGCTCCACAAGACCCTCAATTATGCAGGAATACTGAACCCGAGACGTCTGAATAGTTTCCTTACTCCAGTGGGACTGCTCATCTTTCACCGGAGCATAAACTGGCACAACGGCACCAGTGAATGTTGTGTAATCATGTTTTACGATAAGTTAGTTTAATCAAAGCTTGAAGTTAGGCGCAGTTGTATCCTGGCCAGTGACGCATTTGTACGACTTTAAGGTTAGATGGTTACACAAGGAGACACCTAAAAGTAGGATCTGGTTTTCAGTAGACACCGTTAATTTAAAAAAAAAAAACTAAACAAACCTAGTTCTTGAATCCAAATATTTAATTGGTACATATCAAGTGTTATGACATGTATAAAATTTCAGATCACAATACGGAGCATAAAATTCTCAGACTGGCATTTGCGGCAAATGTTTGAGGTTGCCAACATAAAAAAAATGACTAATGATTAAACAAGAAGAAATGCAACTTAAATGGCGAAAAAAAAAAGTGTACAGACATATTAGTAAGCATTATAGAAAAATTAAACGTGACTTCTCAAACTTTATTCTTCAAAAGAGTGCAATGAAAATAAAACACAGCACTAAAGCCAAGCGTCCACAAGACGTCTAAAAGTTGTTAGTACTGACTGTAGCTTCACAGAGAGCAGAAGACGGAGGAAAAGACGGGAGTCGGGTGCAAAGGTCACAGCGGAGAGAGGAAGGAAGGCCGGAGCTCGCAAGTTGATGCAGGAAGAAAAATAATCTGAACAAGACTAAGCAACAGTGGAAAATATGCACATCACAGTTAGCTTTAAGAACCATAGTAGTATTTGTATTTGCATGTTGATTTAAAAAAAAAAAAAAAAAAGAAAAGATCCTGAATAACTGAACAGAAACAAGGACAAAACCACAAACTGAAAGCCTGCCAATGAGAGGGGAGTGTCAGGAACAAGAGGGTGCCCTGATGGACAGCGTTCATCAATAGCCTGCACGTCAACAAAAACATAAGAAACTGGTGTCTGAACAGGCGCTGTCCGTAACTGAGCCCTAAACAAAACCGAACAGAGCGGATCAGTCTACACATGACTGTCACACCAAAAGGCCAACGTTTTCCCACGAAACCAACTCAGATACATATGAAGTAGAGCACGCCAGGGGGGCCTCTGTCTACATCACGGGTGAATAAAGAGACTGTGCCGCTGCTCTCCATCCGATATTCTGCTTGGATCCTATTAGATGTGCCAACCGGGGCTACTTTTAAGTACCACAACCAGCACAGGAAAAATGTAAATGCTCTGCTAGTTTAAAAAAAAAAAAAAAAAAAAGCATTTAACCCAAGAGAGACTGAGTTTTGTGTGGCAAATCTAAGTTATATTGGTTGCAGAGCTCTCTGTATTCAACAAGCAATGCACCTCATAATCCAGAAACCCTTTGAATGACAGATGATAATCAAAGATACCAAAAGGTGAACATGGCCACGGGTAACTTTTAAAACCAGTTTCACAAAAGTATCAGTTTAGGAGCTAAAAAGAGAAGCAAAACAACAAAGTTTGAACAATATGATACAAAAGTGAAACAATTTCGAATTATAAGGGAAAGAACAATAAAAAAAAATGTCCGTAAGTGATGGCTATTTATTTAGATTGTTGCGGAGGAAATGAGTGTGTACAGAAGCTGATCATTTATAAAGCTGCCAAGTGCTTTTAGTTGTCTAGTTTTAACTCGTCTTGCAGAATAGTTACATATAAGGCAAACAGTAGCCTCATTACAAAAACATATTTTTCCCCAAAATGAAGGGGGTTTATAAAAGTCAAAGACGTTTTTGAGCTTTCTCAACACATACTTGGCCTGCAGCAATACCGGTTTTGACCGCATGGGGGCAGAATATCACAAGACAGTTTTTGTTTCAGCTCCTGGCAAGAGATGCAACGAATTGCACCACCAGTGGACACAGTGGTATTACAAGGCCGCTCGTCCGCACACCTCGTCAGTGGCTCTTTCGTCAACACAGCGTTGATATATGCCACCATGAGGTCAGAAGTAGTATTACCACAGAGTGTCTTTAAAAGAGGTATAGGAGGAAAGCGTTCAGTATGCTGCTTCTGAGGAAAGAGTCACTTTGTATCAGATCACAGCAATGTCTGTCATGTTTTCATCTGCCATCCCTCACTCATTTTTATTTTAGGCCATGGACTGCTGATGAGCTAGAAAACAGGCACATTAAAAAAAAGAAAAAAAAAAAAACAACCCTCCGTCACACAGTCTCTTTATCCTAATTGGGTTATAGAAGCACATCCTTGTTTTCCTTTACAGAAATAACAAATCAACTCTTCTCTTATATGACCCGTCTCTTTTTAAAACCAGTTCTGAACTTTTTATGAAGTGTTCTCAGACTCACGTGACTTTGTTTTGTCCTGGGTGTTGTTTTTCTGTGAACAAAGATTCAGGAGGGACTTAAAGCAGTTTCACCACATGCTGGTATATAGGTACTAGCACTCATTTTGTTTTAATCTACAGGTCCATAGTTTTACTCTGTCAGTTTACATGCTGTAACATCCTAATGGGCACTTCCATTTTTCCATTCAGCGCCTCCTATCCCTATCCCGACACACAAAAAAGGCCATTCATCTCTGTCTGGTCAGTTAACTGGTCAAAAATTAAACTACTGAACTGCAATTGTGTGAAATTTGGACTCTGTAACATTATATATTTTACATGCAGAAAATAAAAAGCTATAGAACACACTAAAGAATAAAAAGGGAAAGCCCCAAATAGGGTAATATGACTTCCTGAACACAAGAAGATCTCAAATGTTTAACATCGCATAAAAACACAAGCAGCCCAACAAGACGTTTGCCAGAATACAATGATGTAAAAATTAATTTTTTACATGGTGAATTAAAATGAAGAACTTACCGATCTGTTATTGAGTGCTAGTGTTTGGTACTTGACAGTACTGAAAGCACCGCAAGGCACACTAATCTATCTTAGTCTGTTACCGGGCAGGATAGGTGAATGATCATTCGCGTCAACATCAGACTGGTCACAGTGAATTTTTTTAATCAAAGATATATATCGAGTTTATTTAGGAGTGCTGCACGTTTTGGCAGTGACCCTTGTGCTCTGATGGTGTTGATCCACACAACCATCGTGTTTCTTGGAAAGCTCTCCGGTCAGGGAATATAATTCAGCTGCCTCTTGTTAGGTTCTACTACGGCACACTGAGCCACACGCATCTCAGCCTTCTGGATGTGATGTGAAGGTGATCCTTACAGCCCAACTCATCGACATACTCCTCTGAAATGGAAAAATGACACCATGCTGGATACTCAGGAGACTCTGGGGAACACTGATTCTAACAGGTAGAGCGATACCAGATGAATATCTGCAGAGCAAAACATAAACTAACCCTCTCTGTGGAAAGTCCCACCTGATTGCGGTTGCTTGGTAACACCACCAGTGAATGTGTCCTTTCAGGTGTCACTGGAAACAGCATGGAGGCAGCTCATCAAATGCTTTTCAAGCTTTTCACGATGTTGCAGGTAAAAGCTAATTATTTTTATTATCTCTGAACATTTTCTGGGAATTGATAAAGTAAGCTATCAGAACATCATCGTCTAAAATGCGATTCATGTGGCGTTCCCGTCTTGTTCTTTTTTTTTTTTCCCTTTTTTTTTTTTTTTCCAGATGTGTGAAATTATCACCCCTGATATTTGTTTGGGCTCCCTCCCCTCCGGCTTTGTGTTTTTCTGAAGTAAATGCATCTTTAGGCTTCAAATTGAATCTACGGAGAGACTTCCAACACTCCGAGCAACCAAACACAGCAGCCAATGTTTGTTCTCTGTTAAATACAGAGAAAGTTACATGTGGCGAGACAATTGTTGTGCCTCTTAGTTAAAGGCTTAGTGATGGCATCATTCCAAGAAAATGTTCCCAACCGGTCTAGGAAAGAAGCCAAAAGCAAGATTTGCTAATATAGTGGTGCTTTTTCGCAACATATTGTGCCTGACTCTCTTTATTTTACCTTGCCATGGCAGGCCGAATCTGTGACTGTCCCTCGGTCACATGTGCGTCTCCTCCTTCCTAAGCACTGTTACTTGGCAGCTGAGTAAAATACTCAGATCAGCTCAATATTTGGATTTTAAAACTGTATATATGGTACACAAAATGCTAACAGGTTTGCAGGACCTGAAATGCCGATTCAAAGATAAATTTGCCAACAAAACAAAGTACCGTGTGCCAATTAATGGATGCAGCGGACTACATGGTGGAAACTAGAAATGAACTTAATTCCTTGAGATGCTTGGTGGGAATATGAGTTGAGGTGTGTGGGGGTGGGGGGGTTGTGCATTGTTTTTGTGCCCACCTGTGTAGAAGGATTAGGGAGCTTTAAAAATGTTGTTTGAATTTCAGGCTGGTGATGTTGATGGCGAGAGTCCAAGTTCAGCAGTTGAGGTCAGTCCCTACTGAGGTTGTTTGTGTATGAATGATTGTATGCATAAATGGCTGTATATGCAATATACATATGCCCGCGGTTAAGTACATTATGTGAGCGCAGTGCATTTCAAAGTGGAGCTGTAAGTACTTGACGGTATACAAGGGTGCACGGAATGAATCCTCATGTGCGTGTATGAACGTATCCAACTTATAAGCACGATTTCGAGCTCATCGGCCCTTGCTGTAGCCGGGAAAGAACTGGTCGAGCAGAATCTGAAGCGTCTTGTTTTGGGTCATGACATAGTCCTTGCCTAAGTCGTGACGGCAGGCGGGGCAGGTGTACACCTTTGCTCGGAACGACCGCTGGAGACAGGTCTGGGGATGGAAGAAGCCATGAGAAATAAACAAAACACAAACAAACAGAGGGGAGGGCTTTTGTGTAGTGGGATGTGGAAGGTGACGGGTACCTTGCAAACATTGTGCGAGCAGACGGTGGTGATGGGCTGGAAGGCCAACTCCTGGCAGCACACGCACATGAAGATCTGCTCCATCTTTCGCAGGAAATTCTTTGATGTTCAAAGAATAAAGACAAGCATCAAAGGTAAGCATAAGAAGATATTAAAAAGTGATGTCCCGGTTTGATCACGTGATCGGAAATCTGAGCCGATCAATTCATTTCCAAATGATCAAGATCAGGTGGAAAGGATCAGATTCTTATCATTTTTGTTCCATTATATATATAATTATAAATATTGTTCATTTAATGTCTATCAATAATTGTAACCGTTGACAATAACAGTTTATGTCAGCTGGGGAGTAGGCGTAACCTTCAGTCTAGAGAACCAGTTGTGGCTGGTGAGCCGACGTCAGTGTTGCCAACTTTGCAAATTTGTTCCTATATTTAGCAATTTTTTTAGACCCTTATAGCGACTTAAAAACAAACAAACAAAAGATCTCATTGAAGACTTTTGCAGAGTCTAACTTGACGGCTCGTATCGTCCTCACTCTTCTCAGCGAGCAGCCTGTGCTGCCGTGGGCCCCTCCCCCCGTACCAAAGCACTCTTAAGGTCCATTTATGCTCCACACAGATGATGGACGGACCCTTTTTCTGTTTTCTCCATCATTTACGCGCATAATTTGGTCCTTTTTCCGGGCCCTTGCAGATCCGTCGCTTGAGGCAGCAAATAAGAGCGCTACTACCGGAAACCGCAGGGGCAGTGTTGAGCAGTGCAGCTGACATGCAACCAGCAAAAGGAAGAAACCAGAAAAGAAGAAGAGGAACAGGCAAAAGAAGAAGCAGATAAAGAAGAAGACCAAAACATATATAAAAAAAAAAACAAAAACAAAAGTAAAACAATACAATAACTGTAATCGGTTTGGAAAATAATCAATCGATGCAGATATTCAGTTTGCATTGAGCCGTTTTATTCAGCCATTTGTGACGATCTCAGCGCACCTGAACTCAGCGCTGCCCTCTAGTGGATGAACTGACCTAACAACTAAGGCAACGTAAAAGAAGCATGGGGGTATGAGGCCAACGAGGTATGACACCGCTTTAAACAGACGTGCCTATTTACATACGTAAGGGCATAAATGGGCCTTTATGCGGCTCAGTCCTCCAGCAGTCACGCTCAGCTGCAGTCACTGCAAAAGACGTTCACTTCTCCGTGTCCAAACTGCAAAAAAAAACCAAATCCAAGGCTGGCTGATCTTGCACTGGCCCAGCACCACTGAATAATGAATATTATAATTATTCATATATAATTGTAATTTAATAATCAGAATAAATAGGATAATATTCAATGGCGCTGCAGCGGATCAGGACTCGGTATTGGCCCACACTCAAATTCAAATGATTTAGACTTGGGAACAAAACCATGTCATTGGGACGTCCCTAAAAGAAAGGTTACGCCAAAACTCACGACGCGTATCTTATTTGTTCAGGATGATTTTTGCTCCTTGTTTTAGAGCTTCACGTCTAAACGCTCTGCCAAAGAAAAACATTAACTGATGAGGCTTAATGCTGAAGAGTAAACAGATGGGAGGTGATTAAGATCTGACTGTAAGAGAGGTTAAAAGCATGATTTTAGATGGAGGATTGATAGGGCCTTAAAAGAGGCTGCTGTGTGATTTACTCAGTGGACAAATGCTGGTGCAGACTCTCAAACATCCAGGTTTTGTATATCCTAAGTGCTTAAATAGAAAGCATTTTTTTGTTCTTAGTTATTAAAAACATTTCCGCTCTCATCCACACACAGGATCAATATCTGCTATTTGACTTCCACCACACCGTGGAACACCAGCTGTCCATCATCGGAAACCTACAACACCTGTCTGAGAACGGTTCTACTTATAGTGAGGGAAAAGAAAGGGAACACATAAAGAAAGCATTTAAAAACCTGTGGATGCAGTAGCTGGCCTTTGTAAAATAATCAAAGAAAAGAGAATTTCACTGTCTTTCTGAAGTTTTATCTAAGTAACCAAAAGATCTCGTATGTTAACCCGGCTGGGGATTGATGTAACGATACCAACAGGTCAGTCAGTGATTAACATGCGACTTCAATAAAAGAGAAAAGTATGAATGTCTTAAAAACATTTCACGACTCTGAAACTCTCAATCAGCCACTCGGAGCTGAGGAAACCTTTCAGATGAGAGGTGAAACAAAAAGACTAGCTGGCATCTGTTTAAACACTCTGATTCCGTGAGGACGCAGGTTTGAAGAAACTAAGAAGAAACTGAGCCCCGTTAGTGTCACGTTGCACTGAGAGTCCTACCGGCCCCTCTTTAAGGTGTTCCATGGCTTCATCCCAGAGCTTCTTGTTGGCTGTGTCCTCCTGGATTAACTGCTGCTGCTGCTCTGACAGCTGAAAGGTCTCCTCCACCTTCACACGTTTAGACGGAGGCTCCTCCGGTGGTGACAATTCTGGTAAAGACATACATTAATGGTTAAAAGCAGCAGCTTGTTTCGGAGCACAGAAAAGAACGGCATTAAAGCAGCGTATTCCTGTGAGAATCCTGGTGGTCATTCATCTGCCACCTTACAGGCGTTTCCCTGATCACGATGTTCTCACCTGTCTTCTTCTCACAACACCTGGTCTGATCTGCTTTGAGCATCATCTGTGAAAGCACCCACCAGTATCTCCAGTTGTCTTCTGCGCTCCATTACTTTGTGGCCCATCTTCTTGTATCTCATCCACAGGCAGCTCATCTTCTTCTTCTTCTTCATCTTCTTCATCGTTCTCCTCCTTCTCCTTGATTTTGCGTTGCCTTCGTGGCCTACCCCTCCCGCCATAGTGCTTACTGCGGCCGCCGCGGCCGGGTCTAGCGCAGGCCTCCTTTTTTGTTTTGTTGGCCATGGCTGCCAGGTAGCCCGGTGGGTACTGCGAGAGAGGACAATAGCGCATTTTACTTCCTACTTGTGTGAAAACTGAACATATACACGTTCAAAAACTGAGCTAACTGATGCACGAATACCAGGTTTTACAGAAGGAATGTACATGCATGCACAAGGCTGCAATCTGCTGTCCGACCTGAACAGAAAGGCCCAGTTTTTTGATCCTCTCCATCCCTTCAGGCGTCCATGGTGCTGGTTCCAGATCATCCCGTCTCAGCAGGTACCGCCAAACCAAATAACCACACTTTCCAATTTCTGGCCAGTACTTGACAACCTGTCGGCCACAACAACAGCGTCATTACATTTCACATTTCATTGGCACTGTTGTTGTTGACAGGTTGACCCTTCAGCAACATGTCAATGTTTAAAAAGCTACTCCGCATATGCATTTTTATCGTAAGGCTCGGAGTTTTAACATCGACAGCAATGTTATGGGGATGTTTTACTGGTGCTTTATTGAAGCTGTTCTTCCTTTTTCCTTTAGTTTGGCAGTTTGGATGACTGTCTCAATCACAAGAGCAGACTGATGAGCATTGTGAAGGCGTGTGGGAGGAATGAAGGTGTGAACCTTAATGTATGAAACTGCTCGAAGGTAAGGACTTTAGAGAAGGCTCGACCCATCCTGGACCACCCAAACCACCACCTTTGTAAGGATTTTACGTTGCTGCCATTTGGCCACAGAAATAATTTGTCAAAATACAAAAAAATAATAATTTGTGTCTTTTTAAACAAGCTATTCTGATAGCTGTATGACAAATTGGGCCTCGGGGATCATAGACATACCCAACATCCAAGTCTTAAGACCCAATGGAGAAACTCCAGATCATAAGACTATCCCCACTAGTCTCCTCTGGGGTCCCACCGGGCGAGGAAACCCCGCGGTCCGGCCTTACAGCAGCAAGTCCCACCGGGAGCGATTAAGCAGCAGAGTGGCTCCGAGCGCTGCCTGTTCAGCTGGATTTGTGAGACTGCAAATCCACCCGAAGGTTTGGACGTCACATGAGCGTCATCTGGTAATGTGCTCATTTAAAGATGCCCTGTCCTTTTTGGTATTGCAGACATAAAAAGGATGACTGCAATCAAATGAAATGCGCTTTTCTCCTCACACGTGGTTGAAAGCTCGTCTGAAACCCTCTAAATTGTTTACCCCCGGCTTGCATTGACAAATGCGATAACATGATGTCGATGTGTGAGTCAGCGCTCGCCCGTGGTGTTTTAACTTGAAAATTGACCGGATTCTCCTTTCCACTGTTGTGTCTGGCTCAGTCTGCTGTGTGTAAGTTGACACGGCTGGGCATCAACATAGATTTGGCACGTATGTTTAGTTCAGCACACTGAGTGGTCACTTCTGGGGCGCTTTTAGAAAAGCAGCGATTCACAGCAGTTGGCACGGTACAGCCATTTTCTTAGCACTTCCATGCCCTGCGGGACCCAGGGTTTACATAATAAGCACTTGGCATGACGGGTGCATGACTTTGCCAGCTGCTCTACGATGTGCCCATCAGTCAGGAACAGGATAAATCTGGACTCACCAGACCACATGACCTTTTTCTTTTGCTCCAAAGTCCAGTCTTCATGCACCCTGGCAAAAATAATGCCTTTTAAATATTTTTCTTTTCCTCTCCCAATTTTTTTCTTAAGGCTACACAGCTCTTCAGTCCAAAAAATCTTTAGTTCTCCCTTCACATTTTATGAGTGGAATGAATGAGAATGGACTTTAATCTCATTACATATAATCAAATACAACAAAATTATGCTCGACTATTCTTTTAAAAAGGCAATAATAAAGCAAAGTAGTGCAAAAAAAAAAAAAAATCTAAAAAAAAATGTAAAATCATTGCAACAGAGAGAAAAAACATTTACTCTGCAGTTTTTAATATACATCCAGTGAAATTGAGACGTGAGATAAACTATAATATATAAAAACTATGCCACCTTGTAAAGACAGATTAAAAACTGTAATGATAAAGAGCTCAGCCGGCCTTAGAAAGTGCAAACAGAACTATGTCTTAAATAAAAAAAATGTTGCGAAGTAACGTGTGTGCAGCTACACAGAAGCTTCAGTGTTGCATGCTGGAAGTGCATGGCGTGGACTTTGTTGAGTGTGTGTGAGAGTCTGTGTATAATTAACTGCTGATCTGATGGGCTGTGATGGAGGCGAACGTTCTCTGAGAGAAACTAGTTCTCTCAGAACTAGTGCTCTAACCACTATTTCATTATTTTATCCCTTAAAGCTCTTAATCCAGTTTTAGTAGTTCAAGCAATCTCCTTAGTCGTTTTCTTTGTTTGATAGAAAGCAAACTATTATCCATACCTTATGCCTTTCTTTTTTTCCCCTAATTAGTGTATGAAATCAATTATGTTGAACTGAATTGTCCTACATTTTTACCATAAATTACACAAGGATTCATTTTATTGTAAAGTAGTGGTAATATAAATGAAGTGACATGTAAAACAATTCTACTTTTGATGTGTAAAAACCTTTTTTTTCCTTTTAAACAACTAACCATATCTACGGTTAGTCCCTTAAATGGCAAAACCTTTTTGCCAGTACATATGCATTTGTTTGAATCTTGCAGCAGATGTTAGCTGTTTGTCCATCCACCAGTCCTCTTTGACCGACTCATCAAATGTACTTTATTGGGAGATGAAAGGGTGTATTAAGGGTTAAAACCTTTAAAAGTTAAACTTAAATTTGAGAGATTCTGTATTAAAACAATGCGCCTGTACTTGGTCCTTTTCATTTTATGTCCAGAGCTTTTTGTTGTGTTTGCTATATAACAGTCTACTGTAAATCCATATTGGCACTTGTTGTTTCTCTTGACCATACCTTGTAAATACCGTCATAGCGGTTTCCTTCCTCTGGAGCGTATTTGCTGATACGGCGACCTTTGGAGCTGCGCACCACTCTCACTGGTTTTCCCGCCCGCCAGTTCCTGGACTCTGCTCCATCTTTGTCGTTCAGAGGCGCATCGCAGTTTAAGGCCAGTGCTCTGAGGGGTTCAGGACTCAAGTCAAAACTGAGTGACGTGTGTGAAATCGTCCACATGGGTCATCTGGGTGTCAATTAGAACATTTTGTGCACACTTATGATCATCTTTAGGCGTTTTACCGATTCATGTGAGTGAGGGTTTGGTCAAAACAGTGTTCTCCAATCCGTTTGTTTCCTGAGAGGTCACGACCCCCGCTGCCTGTGTAGGTGAACTCATCTCCCCGGTCCTACCACGAGATCACCATAACACAGAGATCAGCAAAGTGTAGCACCCGTGTGCCTCGCACGTGGTTCAGCTGAAGAGCATTGACGGTGAAAGTCATCAAGAAGAAAAAAGAAAAAGAAAAAAGAAACCCACCACTTCATCCTCAAAGCCCCCTGCCAACACCAGAGAATAAGAGCCGTCGTTGCTGCGCCCGTGGATGCCGCCCACATGTGGCCTGTGAACACCTGCCTCGCTCACCTGAGAGGACGAAAACACAGAGAAAAACAGAAGTGTGGGATTAGACAACGACAACAGCTTAGACCTCTCTCAGTTTTTACAGTTACTGTGTTCTTGATTACTTTTGTACTGCACTGTGATAAAGAACCAACCTGTACTCTGAATTTCCATGTGGTTCCAACAGGAACACCAGGAATGGGTCCATAGTGGTTCGAAGGAACAATTGTGCATTCCTTAGTGCGCCCCACACAGGCCATACCCTGCAATTACATTAAAGACAGCATTTTATCACTGTAAAAACAGATAAGGGCCAATGTTTTCATATTCCCTTTACTTAGTTCATTGGTCATGAGTATATCAAATGAAACAACTTAAGTGGAGAAATCACAATATACATCCAGGAAAAAGGGGATCTTATTTAAACGGTATGTACAGCATTTAAAGTGTGAATACAATGCAGATTAGGTAAAGAAAAGCATTTAATTTTAAGGGTTATAAAGCTGTGATAATACTAATGTGAAGCATAAACGTTGTGTGTCTCTCAGCAGTTAAATGTGCACAAGAGCACAAGCCAGACTGTTTTCAATTAGTCCATAGAGAAAGGGAGCACTCTGGTAAAGAAAGGAGTTATTTTCCATTGGACGTTCCAGGAAAGTGGCTAAGTCGGGCTTAATGGCATTGTTCACATTACACCATGGAGCAGAGCGTCGGGGAGACAGCCCAGCCTGGATGGAAACAAGCCACGTAATTTCTCAAAACTGTTGCCATTTAAAAAAAAAAAAAAAACAACAAAAGTCTGAGGAGATTTTAACTAAATATTTATACTTTAAACAGATGCTCTGTTTAAAAAAACCCACACAAACTGAAATGCATGTCATATGCTGCATCGTCACATTTTCTGCCTCAGCAGCTCAAATGATGCAGTTTAGCTTTTAGCCAAGTAAACACTTGGAATGCAATTTTATGGTTTGTGCCCTCTGACGCCGTTAAATGGGGAAGGTTGGAAGTTTATATGGGGTTCATAATTTCAAGGAAGAACCCCAGCAACTCCATTTGGGGTCAAATAAATGTGAATGGCACCAAAAACTGATACGATCATCTAATTTGAGAGCGTGAGCCGTGATGCGCCCTGGAAACGTTTGACTGAAACGCATTTTTACTCAAAGTCACATATAAAACAGAAAAGATAAAGAGGGTCTTTGTTGAGAAGGAGAAAAACGTTAATGACTGCTTTGGGCACATTTCTAGTGCCAAGAATTTGCAAAAACAACTATAAATTAGAAAGAGCTGTATCTACTATTACCTTACAGCAGTTTTCATTCAAATAAACCAGCTTCTGTTTGTATTTTACGAACTCAGGATGTTGTTGATCTAAACAGTAATTGTTTTATTTTGACAAGCTTATGAAGAGTTCTTAAAGGTAGGGTAGCGGATTCTACGCGATTACTAACCCAGATGTCTTTTTGTCACATTCAACGAACATTTATGCTTTTATCATCTGCTAGGTATGTTGTTTCAAACAGACATTGATGTCATCCAGAAATCCCTTACCCCACCTTTAAAGAAAACACTTCAACCCATCTTGGAGATGAGACATGCAACATCAGTGGTTTCCGTCTGTTAACGCTCTAGAGTGGAATCACGAGCGATTTACGATGACGTAGCAGCGCGATGCAGATGGCCAAGTCTCCCTTTCACCTTGTGTCAAAAGTGAATACTTCAAACTGTATACCTGTTTTGACGTTGTGTTGATAGGCCAAGTAAACCAGAGTTATGATATATAATTTACACGGTGCTTTTTTTTTTTTGATATTGTCATTATGTTCAATGTAGGAAAATTATTGTCCTTGTCTTCATTTAAATTTTAAAAAGAGTATACAACTTTGTGGTTTGTTAAATTTGTACATAGGTTATTGACATTTACAATTTATTTAGCAATTCAAGTTATAAAAATGGCTTGTTAAACATGTTTGTCGATTTCACAACAGAAAAGACTAAATAAATCAAAGTTTTTCATTTCAGGATTATATGTTTTTGTGTAATTTTAGGTCCAGTGTGTTAATACAGTTCATTAAAACAAAATTAAATTCAGAGACTGTAAATTCACACGTGTGGTTGTGCTGAAAACAAATGATGCCGCACAATGCCAGGTAACTGTTTTCAAGGTGAAATGAAGTGGTAAAAAATGGCCAATTATTCCCAAGACTCCAGAGGGGGAAAGCGATTCCCAACATGGGGTCTTCACAGGTCACAAGGTTTTCACTGCAGGAAGGCTGCCGACATATATAACACAATAAACTTACCAGATCAACAAAAGTCACCACATCTTAAAGACGTTTTCTGTTCTGACATTCACAACGTTACCAGCCTCATAAAACAGCACATAAAGTGGCTCCCCAGCAGTCAATAAGAAGTGAACAAAACTTTCAGGGAAAAGCCTGAACAACCCTCGTTTATGTTTGCAAATCCATTTTTGAAAGCAGATCACCGGCTACAAGTGGAACCGTGTTAACCTGAACGTATATGAGTGAGTGATCAGGCACTGAAACTTGAATGTATTTCCAGCTGTCAGTCCACCCGGTATCTCTTGCCCTCAGGTCTCACCTTTCCCCAGTCCCTCTGACTCTCAGTTGTAGCAGAAGGCATTTTGGCTTTCTTCTTGCTGGCCTTGAGCTTCTCGCCGGCCTTGACAACTTCACTGGTGTCATTTTTACAGGTCGGACAGTACCTGGCAGAAAAAAAGGAAAAAGTTTCCTGTTTATTGCTTTTGAATTTTTCACTCGTTTACATCAGCATATTCTGGCAGTTGAGTAAAATCCCCCCCAAAAAATGTTCAGGCTCTATTCTGACGCAGACAACGAAAATGAGAAATAAACCAAACAAAAGAGAGAAAATTCATACCGAGTATAACTCACTTGCCAAGCGAGTTAAGCATCGCCATTTCGTTGTCTTTGACAGTTATATCTTTGTCATAAAAATATTCAGGTTGGATAGACTATCACATATAAATATATTATGTAATTTTTCTATTTGATTGATTTTAACCTTGAAGTTTAAGTTTATTTATTTAAAACAGGGACAAGATTTATTGATAAACATTATGAGAATGTAAAGTCATAGGCTAATCTTCGTCTTTTGTCCCTTGGACTGGTTGATGATCCCTTATAAATAAGAATCTCTTAGAGTTAAAAAAAACAAACAAATAAAACAAAACAAAACAGAATTAAACCACTGTGGCAATAACAACAAGATAGAGGCTACAAATTATACAGAGTTGTGACAGCAGTTTTGATTTTCCTGTAACCACATGTTATAATGTTTGGTATTTGAGCTAAGAATTGTCAGTTCACGGTACCGAGCTGCATGTTTTAGAGGCCCAAAAGAGGAACGCAGCTTGTCAGAATACACTTTTCCACAGTGGGACAGTGCAATCTCCTTTAGATCCTACTATTGTTGACCGGTTTGAATTATTTTTTTAAGAATTTCTGCAATGCCGGTGGAGCGAGACCATGAGAGATTTTAAATACTAAAACAGAATCAAGGTATTTAACATACATTTTTTCTCAGTTTAGCTATTTATATTTCTGCAAGACATGACAGTAATGGTGTGTTTTTGGTTTTTGCTTGGCTGTCTGTTTTAATGGGTTTTACTGCTGTGTTACAACTCGACGCCCAACATGTTATGCAGCAGGTCATATGTGATATAATCACAGAATTAAAATACAACTTTGCTAACTCCAAAGTTAGTTTATTGTTGATGTAGGTAAAGTTAGACAGATTATTATTTAATTCTGATGACAATCTTTTTGATTCCTGAAGCCGAGTTGTGAGTCAAAAATCAGACCCAAGTATTTAAATCGTTGAACTTCAAGCTTTTTCCCTGCACTAGAATATCGGGGTCTGTGTCTATTTTTACCCGTTTTGTAAAAAGCAACCAAAAAAACATAAAACATTCTTGGCAAGATTAAGATGTGGATGAAATCTCTGCAGCCAGTACAGACATTGCTCATAGCTGCTGTTGTGCAGTATGTTTTTTTTTTCCTTTAGTGTGTACATATAAAACACCATCGTCAGCATACACTTGGCAAATTACAGTTAGTGGACAGACACTTGGCAAATCTTTAATGTATAAAATAAACAGTGGCCCAAAGACCGATCCTTGTGGTACTCCAAGATTGTTTTCACATGTTTTGGATTTTGTGTTGTGAACTCTCACACACTGCATCCTTGATGAGATGTATGATTCCATCCATTTCAGTGTTCACAGAAACATTAAAATGAGTCATAACCACAAACACTAAATTATTTGTAAACACCCTTCAGTGCACATTGAGTCTCACTAACCAGTGCTGTGTGATTGTGCAGTGCAGAATTTATTAGCTAACTGCTGAGTTACATTCTCCATCTCTCACCAGTCCTCGTCATCCGGGATGGTGGTCAGTGGAGGGTTGAGGCAATAGATGTGAAACGCCATGTTGCACTCGTCACACAGCAGCTGCATGTGAGCATCCTGCTTTCCGCCACATACACAGCAGGAGCAGAATCGACACTCCGCGTCAGGGTCGGCCTTGCAGTGCTTACACTCTGGCCCGCTCTTCCCTGGATTGACAAAACATGCATGCGTATGTGAAAACCGAAAGATTCTGTGGTACTGCCACAAATCGGTGCGCCGTCAGAAACATACGTTTAAACTGTCCATCCGCACTTGAAAGAGGACGAGCTCCTGGTTTCTCCACCTGGTAGATTTCCTCTAGAAACTGAATTTTGCAATCTCCGATTACATCTCCAGGACCTCTACAGCGGAACAAAGTAAAAGAGGGAGAGAAATTAAAGGACAGTTTATTTGTTGTTTTTTTTTTTAAGATCTTTTGGACTCTTATGGCATTTATCTTTGACAATATTTAAAGAAGAGAGTGGGGAGCGAGGAGGAAGACATGCAGCAACAGAACACAAATTCAACCAGCTGAGATACATAGTCACAGTTAAAAATAAATAAAATCTACTTTCTGTATTTTTTAAATAAAAAAACAAAACAAAAATTAAACAATCTCTATTATGTCGAATTCAATTAGGATGGAAGATCATCACCCGAGAAGGATGTTGACTCGGAGCTCCTTATTGGTGCGGGAAGTTTGATTAAGCGTCGCGATCTCTCCATCAAACCAGAAGCCCCTCTCATCTGGCGTCTCCAAGTTGTAGTTGACCATCACATGCATGCCGACCTGCAGCTGGTCCCACCGCAGCAAGGTCCTGGCACGTGGTCGTACATCTATTGGTCGCATCTCCACTACGCCATTCTCTGGATAGCTGGAAGAGAGAAAGAGAGCAGAAGACTGCTGTCATGATTGCTCTTGACAATCACTTATTTTCAATCATGTTTACTGTTAAACTATCATTCAACCCTTCACGCCAAGTTTAATCAAACTGGTGTTTGTGTCACGTGTTCTTTACCAAGCATGAATATTACTGAAATGGTAACTAAATTAAGGCCAGCCTGTAAAACAGCTGAACGGTCAAATCAACTGTATCCTAATGGAAACAAAAGAGGGCAGTGCAAAATGACACAATATAAAGCACACATTCAGAATAGCATTTTCTGTAAAAGCAGACCGATATCCACAGAAGTCTGTTGAACAACACTGTAGGAAAAAAGCTGAAATAATAAGCATGGATATGAAAAAGAAAGGGTGGACAACGCCCCTGTGACATCACCCGTAGGTTTTCTGAAGAGTGCTTTCGAAGCCTCTTTGTACTATCAGGGGGGATTAACAGCATAACACATGTGCAATTTTGAACGTTAAAGTGCATAACAGTAAAAAGTAAACAATGTCAATGTGCCACTGGGAAAAACAAAAATGTAAACAGTCGGTGTGTAGTGGTGCAGTAGTGCAGTCTATTGATACAGACTCCTGTCAGCTGTTGAGAGACAAAGAAGAAGTTCCTGAGTCTGGTGGTCCTGCGCCTCGCACTCCTGTACCTCCACCCTGAGGGGAGGAGCGTGAACCGTCCGTGTTGGGGGTGGGTGGGGTGCTTGATGATGGGGACAGCTCTCCTGTGGATTCTGCGCTGGTAGATGTGGCAGGGGAGTCCTGGTGATCTTCACCACTCTGCAGGGGTTTGCAGTCCACGATGGTAGCGCTGCCACATGGTAATGCAGCTGGTCAGGATGGACACAACACAGCCGTAGAAGTAGCCGGATCTTTGGCAACATGCCAAACTTCCGCAGCCTCCTCAGGAAATACAGGCATTGCTGAGCTTTCTTCCCCAGCTGTTCAGTGTCCAAGTGAGGTCCTCGCTGATGTGGACCACCAGATATTTAAAGCTTCTCACCCCCATCCCTGCCCCCAGATAAGCAGTGGCTGATGAGGCCCCTTTCCCTCCTCATGTCTGCTATCATCTCCTTGGTCTTGTCCGAGTTGAGGCTGAGGTTGTTGTCTTCACACCATGTCACCAGAGTGGCCTCCTCCCTCCAGTAGGCTGCTTCATCCCTGCCAGTGATGCGTCCTATAATGACGGTATCGTCTGCAAACTTTAGGATTATGTTTTGAACAAATCTGACCAAACATCCCCATCTTGAGTCTTCCAGACCAAACCACAGCCAGACGCAGCCATCTGTTAGTACAATTATTAGCACAACAAAATGTTTTCTCTTTAAAATATGAAGGATTATGCCCTGCTACAACATGATTCTGAAGTCTAGTGCTAGTGATGACAACTGGCCATCGGCTGTGCCACTCGGCCACATGCAGGGACACACAGGTCGATTTAAGTCTGCAGAACTACACAGATAACTAAAAGTGTGAAAATTGCTGCAATGTGTTGCACAATACCTAAAAAAAAAAAGCTAAATAACACTCGTAAATTATGTCTGCAGGGCAGATTCAGTAGATGTCCTCTGGGTTTTAACCCAGAAGCTTCTATTTGGTAAAATTATGAAACAAACAACTTTGCTCCACTTTCACATATCAAATAAAGCCAGTTCACGTACAATCTCTACACGCTATGAAATATTTATCCTCAACAGCTTTCTCGCCAGATTCATGAGTAAAGCAATATGAAGAATTTTTTTTTTTTTGGTCTCCTATCAACTCATCCACGTAGACATTCAATTTTAATGCAATAAACTCACCACATCTGGAGAAACACAATGCACCACTCAACTGTTGGACAAGTATTGTACTTAAAGTCACTTGTGACTAAGACATTTCTGCAGCTGCTTTAAGATGAAAGTCAGGAAACATGACAACATTAATCTCCACTGTAAATGTAGTGTAATTGTATTTTTAGTTCTAACTGAAAGTCAGACATAACAAAAAAAAAACAACCTCCTAGTGTGATTTGATCAAGCTTGAGTCATCTATATCCTGAGAGGAGTTTCTGGGAAGTGCGGCACATTTCTGCCGCAGACAGCAGCTGCTTTAGGGTGAGTGAAGGTAAAGGGACAAAAGATGACCTGCAGCCAAAAAAAACGGCCGATATGTTGTAATAGAATGATTAAGCTAGACTAAACTTCCTTACAGTGTCGCCGTTTCTGACATCTAATGTTTGTTTTAAAGCTTTCACTTACACTTAAAGGGGCCTTCTGGAGTTAAAACAACCCTAGGTTTATTGTTAGACTGTAAAAAGTGGAAACCTTTACCATTAACATGATGGAAATGACATAAATCAAAGCCGTTTTGAGATAGAGAAAGATGCATCTGTGGTAAAATGGTAATTCATGTTAGCACAGGGCAGCGATGGAGCTACATCAACATAAATTAGTATTTCAAGCTTATGCCTTTCTACTTGAGTGTTAGTGTGGATAGGGTCCTTACTGACAAACCACTGTCATTTTAACTTTGTTTGCGACCAAAAAGTGCATAAAAAAGACCATTTGTACAGGCATCTATGTAACGTAACTGTAAAACTAAAGTACAAATATGCCCTTTGCTTCCAACACATGCTTTTTTGTGTTCATTCTTAGAAAGGAGAGGTGATTAACTCTCTTCCTTTTATATCTAATGACAGTACTTTTTCACAGCATTCAGTAGTGAACTTGTACATCCATCCATTATCTATACCCGCTTAATCCGTCTCACGCGGGTCTGTCGGAGCCTATCCCGACACATAGTAGGCGAAAGGCAGGGGTCCACCCTGGACAGGTCGCCAGTCTGTCGCAGGGCCACATAGAAAGACAGACAAACATGCGCACTTACATTCACACCTATGGGCAATTTAGACGTATCAATTAACCTACCCTGCATGTTTTTGTACTGTGGGAGGAAGCCGGAGTACCCGGAGGGAACCCACGCAAGCACGGGGAGAACATGCAAACTCCATACAGAAAGACCTACCGGGCCAGGAATCGAACCAGGAACCTTCTTGCTGTGAGGCAACAGTGCTAACCACTAATTCACCGTGCTGCCTGAACTTGTACAATCAGTCTTTTTTTTTTTTTAAATACATTTTTTGCACACCTAAAAAGTTAAAGTGACCTGGTTTTCACTGCAGGGAGCTTATCCGCACTATAATTCAAGTGGAACTGGATTTCTGAGTCTTTTCTGAGGTTTAAATAAAAATTTAATTTGACAATTGCCCCAATAGCGAACATGAAATGCCACCAATCTTATAACAGACCTATGGCTGCTTTAACTCTAAAGCAGCCATAACTAGTAGTAGTAGTAGTAGTAGTAGTAGTAGTAGTAGTAGTAGTAGTAGTAGTAGTAGTAGTAGTAGTAGTAGTCTAGCACATGCTAATAACCCACCCACCAAAAGAATAACACTTAAACTTCTTTTTTTCCCCTTAATTGGATTAAACAAGTGTGTGAGTTTTAAAGGTGTTATAAAGTGAGTTTTGTTGCCTTCAGACAGAGCCAGTTTGGCCTTTTTCTCTAGCCGACACTCACCAGCTGACTGCTGGGTGGTCAGGTTAATTGTGCAGGTTCCCTGCCAGTGAGTCACCAACAAGAGGAACGGATCATTTTGATTGTTTGCCAAAAGGTGGAATTATGCTTACAAATGAACGATGTTAAAGCACCAAGTCTTGCACATTCAGGATCTGTGGGAGGTCAAGGGCAAAGTAAGCGATTGTGAGCATGGGCATGCAGTGCCTGCATGTGTGCTTGTGCGTCTTGCTGGGAAAGCTGAGACTAAACTGGGTAATTCCACAGTTTGCTCTGATGCCAAACCAACAGCAGCTCGTTTTATGAATATAGTACTGATATATATAGTATTGAAATGCTATGGTAAAAAAAAAAAACTCTTGGTTTACTGTATTACAGAGAAGGGTAAAGCACTTGCTTTAATCTGACTGAAGAGGATCCGCAGACACAAGCTGTGAGAGTTAGAAAACAACTGGTGTACTCCCAGGAAGAGGAGGCCAGTGCGCAGTGCAGGGATTTCCTTTTTTAGGCCCAAGGGATTAATGTGGGTTTTTTTTTTTTTTTTTTGGAAGAGTGGGGGGGGTGAATAAAAGCAACACAAAAAGCACACAGACACACGCCAACATTGAAATGTGTCCACACAGACAGACACAGAGTAAAAGAGCATCAACTTGGAGGCACAATGAGACTCAGCGTGAACAGAAGGAGAACAGGGAGCACCACAACAGAAGCAGAAATGTTAAAGCTTCTTAGGACCACACAAGGCCTCTTCTCTATCCAGCTTCAGGCGCATGGACCTCAAGTTGCAAAGCAATCTAACAATAAATAATTAGGTACGCACCAATTAATGGGATAGTAATCTGAATCGGTCAACTTGTTTATAATCACTCACAAAAGATAGCCGAAAATACACTACATTATGGAGTACCATAACTGTAAATGAGACTAAACAGCCTTGCAATGTGATTCATGCATTAGGATCCCCAACTAGTTTTCTGAAGGAAACATTTACATGAAACATGCTGTATTTGAGATTGTGTTATAAAACGTAAGTGGCGAATGCAAGTTGGCTGCAATAATCATGCTATTGCAGAGACTTTAACATTTTATTGAAATCTCTTTCTAAACCTACTACAAGTAAGGGCCTTCAGACAAATTGTGGTCTATTGTTAACCACCATGAAAAAAAAAAAAAAAGAAAAAAAGATGTGTACTGGTACTTCTAAATGGAAAATACAACACAAATGGTTGACACTTCTTTTCTGGCTACTCGTCATCCAGCAGATCTGCGTAATTACAAATTCTAGACCACAAAAAGACCATAAAGCAGTTAAAACCCACCCCCACGTCCCCACGTTTCTTTCTGATGATGCTTCTTGACCTACATTGTCGAAATGATCCAATACTACATCTCCCACTCAGTCTTAGCCAGCCTACAGCTGCAAACAAAATGTCTTCTAATAACTCATAAAACCCGTGGCCAGAAGAGGAAAAAAAACCCAAAAGTCTTGGTTGGCCATTTCTGGCACAGGGAACAGCTGACAAACAGCTCGGCGGTGATTCAGCAACATCGATACTCCGAGCCATTGCCCACAGTTAAAGGGTGGAGGCGGCTCTGTTGTTATTCGAGTGGCGTACGACGGATCGGTATTTGACCTAACTGACCCTCACACCATTTCTGGACAATTTTATGACGCCAATGGGAGAACAACTTTTGAAAAGCGTGTACACAAAGATACCAAGGTACCTGACAGCTAAATGACTGCATATAATAATATACAATATAAATATCTGACACAAGGTCATAGTTTAACTCTGACTTTTGTTTTTATTGTTACGTTCTACATTGTGACATATTACTTAAAGAGAAGAAAAAGAAACCAGGAGGGGGTTTCTTTGAGATTTTTCAAACAAACTCAATACCCCTTCTTATGCTGTGACAAGACATCGTGAGTTTGAAAATTCTTACTTCTTAGATATAATTTTAGAGGACTGCTCTCATGGCCAAACCTGCAATTATGCTATTGGTCGGCACATATCCACAAACTGACATATTGGTTGGTTTTCTGGTGCAGACTGGAGGGACAGTCCTGTGGTATATTCTCGTTTGCTGCATTACCTTCCCATCACAGACTAACCCCTCTGGGTTTACAGGCTACCTGGTGGCAATATACACCCCTAAAACAGTTTAGGCAAGCCTGTAAATGGTTTTTAGATCTATAAATGTTTTTTTTTTCTACAACTTACACTGCTATTTTTAAGCCAGACGGGAATCCAAATCTCTTCTGCTATCTTTTCCAACTTTATCTCCAAGCTCACCTTCAGATTAATGGTTGATGCTTCTTACAATTTCATAATATAAAAAGTTAACCTCCACCAAAAATAAATCTGCATGAGAACTGGAAACTGAGATTGATTTTGGGGAAGTTATTTCTGAAATACTTTGCATTGATGAACTAATATCTCCTCATTGTATACTTTGTGCCTTCCTGAAAATTTGACTTGATTTAAAATAGATTTATTTTATCGTTTAGCTCTTCATTAGGAAGAAGTCAATAAAGAACAAATCACGGGGATTAAGGCTCTGGTTTAAGGTTTAAGTAAATCAACTTCAACAGAGCTGGTTATTAAACAAAAAAAAACAAAGCTGTTCTTAATAGCTGTCCTTTTTCAGCATTGCCAGCTATCATAATTCTTTTCCTCTTCAATAGGAAAACGATTCCTCTGGACTCGACTTTGATTTCCAGCATCATAGCAATGGACGCAAAAGATACTGGCTGCGGACTCTGATTGAACCGACACACAACCAAACACAGCCAATGACAGCCAGACTGGTATCAACAAAAGACATATAAAGTGCAGTGGCGTAAGAGTAGCCGGTGAATGACTGTTGTTTCCGGGGGAAAACCTTGTTTGTCCAAGATGTAATTATAAACTCCGCAGCCACCTGTGTTGTTTTTAACAGTGTCTTCTGGACACTCCTGGATGAGTCATCACATAAAGCCCAGGACCTGACCCGTGATTAGTTCGGTATGTTCTGTACCGGTGGAACCAGCTGAGTACCGGAACCGGATTTTCACAGAGTGAATTGATTTGGCTGACCAGGCTATTTTTTTTTCTTATGTCATGGAAAAGTGTTAAAACTGTTAACAAGCAATAGCAACAAAAACAGAAGCCCCTTATCCTACAATATCTCTATCTTTAAAAGAAATAAAAATCATGTCAATCAGACAACCATACAGTCATTCCAATATCTCAGTCTGGTTTTTGACTCAACAATCAAACAAGGACTGCTCAGTCTAGAAGGAAGGGCCAAAGAGAAAAACAATGGGCAAAAAGAGAAAGAGACACCAAACTGGAAACAGGACAGTAGATAAACATCACTGCAGCACTCGGGTAACAACAGACGATAAACCCCCACTTCTGTATATGCTGGCAGGACTTCTTCAGTTGAATATATTACTCATATAAATCAGAATCCAGTGCTCTTTAAGAGGTCTTTTAAAACATCTCTCTGAACCATAACATACCCATAATAATAAGTTTCACTTAAACAGCAAAATACCAAGCATGATTACAAACGATCAATAGATTTCTCAGATAGAAACAGCCCGTTTTTTACAGCAGGAAGCATAAATTGTCACTTGGCCTTTCACAATAAAATATTCAATAAAATAAAAGAATTGCATCATTACAATTATTTTATATAATCATGATAATGGTAAACCTTCATAATCGCCTATTTTATTTCCTGTTATACACCATTTAATAAAAGTCACTTCCTGATAAGGAGCTGATGGCCAATTAATGATGTCATCAAACTGTTAGCGGTCTCAGGATGCATTCACACCAGCCCTGTTTGGTCCGCTTTAAACGGACCAAAGTTTGTTTTCTTGGAAAGGTTTTTTTGGTCCACTTGAATATATCACAATCGTAATTCTTGGTGCAGCGCCACCACAGGCGAGGAGGCGAATACATTATTCAAAGGGTTCAGTTTGTTTCACAAACAAACTCGGACCAGCTGAATAGCTAATTTCAATCAAGTCGACTCCCTAATCATACCGAGTCTACCGGACTACCGGACACTATCGTGCATAGATTTCCTGAAGACGTCATGATGACAAAAGCTTCGTATTCTATGACATCATTCCCTTTTAGAAAGGTTATCTCACCGGGAACACTTTTCTTCAAATCACTGTTTTCCATTTTCAGATAGCTTAGGCAGAATCATGCGTGTAAAATAACAAAATAAAACTTAACCTATATCATTAAGAAGTGCCATTAAAAACCAAGAGCCCACTCCCTATTTGCAAATTAAAAATAAGTACAATTTAAGGGTGTATTTGTAACCTTTCTCCTATTTTGTTACTGTATTTCCAGACAATCCTAAGAGTACCCTTGATTCAACAATTGTTTAGCCATTCCATCATATTTGAAACTCAAGCACATACCACATCAGTTCACAGGAGCAGTTAAGAGGAAATCCCTCTTAATAGAAATACAGCCAACACGTGGCAAATCATTTTTTTTCCTTTCTTAGACTAAGAAGGCAGGACAAAGAGGTATATCACACATTTAGCATGGATTGAGACAAGCTCCCACTAAATACCACTGAAGATGAGGGCTAACACATTAAATCACTTTTAAGCGTAGGTTTTTGTTGAGCATACCAACTGGGACTGTATTTTTGGCTCATATGCTGAAGATACAAATCACATATTGCCGAGATGTTTTACTCTTTGCTTTTTACAAACAAAAGACTATTAAAAAATGTACTTTGAACATGTTAATAAACCGGTGTGGATTACTGGACCCCTGCAGGAGCACTCCTGTCACGTTGCATATGATACACAACAAATCAAAGCAGATCGCCAAGTAGCTGGAAGACTGAGGAATGTCAAAAGGGACTGAAACCCACACAAAAGAAAATACATTCTGATAGGGCAATAAATGGCTTTATAATTACTCTGGAATAACAGCCCTTGATAAAAAAAACATATATTCACATGCACTGCTGCCACGGACAGACTATAGAGGCTACATCTCACCAGTCTCATGTTCACAGCAATTACAGACAAAAGCTGAAGGAGGCGAGCAAAGAAGTAATGCTCCCGAGAACTCATGGGTTACCATGGAAACACTGGCTTCTGAATAAATCTGCTGGAAAAAAAAGGGGGGAATGCGAAAGATGAAGTCCAAATTGTAGCATCAACTACACAAATTGCATGGACTGCCAGGAGGGTGCAGGCTGTAGTTCCAGCAGGGCCGCCATTACTGGATGCTTACAGCTACAAATACCATACGTGCAGCATATATTTATGTTTAGAGGAGCCTACATCGGGAACAACAACATCATTTTGCCACAGACAAGTTCTCTGTGATGCATTTACCAATAACCCAATACGAGACACAGCAATGTGTATTCTGTTTCTTAAACAACAGCGAACAATCACAGCATTATTTTTCTGCCCCAGCCCAGAATGCTGCTGCACTGCCATATGCCGATTTCTGCTAAAATCCTTGGATTAAAATCACAGAGGATGTATTGCAGCATGTGTACCATTCATCAGCACAACAAGCCATTTACTTACTCTTCATATTTAATGTGGTAAACTATATCCTCCTCTCTCTCCTTGCTGTCCACTGCTGTAGTGTCCGTCTGAGAGGTGGAGGCGCCGTTACTCTCCGGGTTTAACGCAGCATTATTACTGTGACTGTCCGTTGTTTGATCCTGGCCATGGGCCTGTCCCTGCTCAGCCTCCAGCTTTCCATTAGTCCTTTTTGGAGGCCGACCCACCTTACCCTTGGTGGGTGTTATCTGTCCTTTGGGCAAAAGTGTCACGTTTTCGATGCAAGCCTCAAACCAGGCCCCAATGCTTACATCCCTGCAGTCCACCAGCTCGTTGATCTGTGGAGACAAAAACACAAAAATGACAGCAACAACAAAAAAAAAGAAGTTTGTTCATGTCTGTATTTCGTATTACATTCTGACACATACTCTTTTTCTACAAATTATATAATTTCAAAGAGTGCAGTATGTTTGGTAGTTCTTTTTAAAATCCAGTACAAAATTCTCATGTTATAATTATGTCACTTTAAGCATATATTTGAGAAAAGATTCATATTGAACTCTAAACCTTAAATGAGAACAAAAAAGAGTTTATTCCCCATCTATGGAGCTGCAGGCTGATTCGGTGGACATGCCTGAGCTACCACCAACATTACGCTGTAAAAGGGAACTCATTATAAAACGAGCGTCCTGTGATGGTAATATCCGTTACGTGCAATTTCTAGTAAATGGGTTAAGACGTGAAAAAATACATAACAAGCAGTAATACTCCCACTAAATGGTCTGTGTAACATTATTTTGAAAATTAAGTGTTTTATGATGCAAATCTTGCACAAATTTTGAATCAATCCCATTTTTCCTCACTATTTTTTGTTTGTGTATGTGGAGTCTTTTGTGAATGTTTAAAGCGTGTGACCGTGATATCCGGTGATAATACCACACCATGACGAACTGCCACATCTAGAACGCATATGAAAGTATAAAATCCAGTGTGCCAAAGCATGTGCTCTCATTAGCCATTTATAAACTCAGATTCAGAATATAAATGGCTTTATCCATCTTTGGAAGTGACAGCATTTAGTCATTTAGATATTAGTCCTTTTAGCATTAATACTGCCATTTTCACAATGCTAGACAGCTCATCAAGTGAGAAATGTCACTTATCAAGTACACACGGAGTCCTGTTTGCCTTATTACTGCCAATCATGCAGTTATTGCATAAAACACAGTGGTGGTGGATGGAAGCAGCCTAAAATTGTTTTTACGCGTCTAAGCTTACCGAACAGTCAGTATTTAGGCAGTATCAAATTTAATTGCACTGTAATAATAGAATAGTGGTTATCAGTTCAAAAAAACAGGGTCTTTTTGCTTCACCTGAATGAACCATATCAATTATCACTGCTGTTTGTTCTGAAATTATTCTCAGTAAGTTAAATTACATGTCTTGTGAACGTCTGTGACAACCCCATTCTCACCTTGTACTTGCCAATCCCTGGGTCAATCAGTGTGTTCCTGCTGGATGTGGGTGGCTGGGTGTCTTGTGCTGGACTGGAGGACTTAAAGCCGTTTTTGGTACTGGTTGAGTTACTGGTCGCGCTGGTGTCTGGCTTGGTTTCATTTCCATTGCTGGTAGTGATGCTGCTGTTTTCAGTGTCCGTTTTGGTTAAAGTATCCATAGCTGCAGGGGAGATGGGAGCCGGGGAGTTGCAGCCTTGAGACTTGGAGTCAGACGAAGTAGCAGTGCTAGATGCGAGATCTGAGGGCTCCTTGGTGGCGGGGCTGTCTGGAGGGTCAGTCTGGGAACGAATCAACAGCTGAACGATGTCGTTGAGACCCACGTTATAGTCAAACAAAGTCTGTCCATCCTCCATCTAAATAAACACAAATAAAAAACATGAATTACTCAAGTAGATGCATGTAGATCTGGCACCCCTGCAGAACACTACAAACTATTTGCACCAGTTGTAACAGGACTTTATGCAATGGCTCATACAGAAGCGACCAAGAGCCCAAGAGTTTCAACTCAAAACAAAGACAGCTGCAGAGTTGCTAACAACACCTTGGATCAGCATGGGTTTTTTTGTATTTTTGTTTTATTAACAGCAGACCAAACAACAGGCATTCACCAGCAATTCTACCTCACACCAACTTCACTCTATAGAAAGAGCTTTACCTGTATTCTACAGCCAACCTAAAACTGAAATAATCATATCACAATTGATTTGTGACTTGTTTATAATGTATGTACAATATTGAGATAGATGACTAGTGAGTTTTCATTATGACTAGAACAAATACTGTATGTTGCAAAGAAAAACCTGTAATGGAAATACCTAGTAAAAAATGTCAAATGTCGCAAAGACCTTTTTTTATGCTTTCATGAGGTGGTTTTCAGATGTGTCCATAGTCCAATTTTTTGCAAATGTAATGGAAACACTTTTTCACATTGCACAATATCACTGGACTTGGTGTAGTCAGTCACATGACCAGACCGTATGACCATCTGAATGATCATCCACTGCCTTCGTCTTCTGTAGACTATTTTTGCATACAGTGGTAGCGGGAATTGCAATTTAATTGTTTATTAACATAATTAAATATATATATATAGATTTAAAGACTGTATATATTAATGAAAATCTAGCGAATTATGGTTAAATTATCATTTCAGCATGCAATTGGCTGTCAATAAGAATGTGAAATGATTTTCAAACATTCATATTAAAGAAATCTAATAGTTTCTGTTAGTGTTTTCCAAATGCACAATTAGATATTTGGTAATCCCAGATGCTTAAGGCGTACAATTTAAACAAACAAGCAAAGCCAAGGACCAGAGGTGTAAAAAGGTTCAAAGTTAGACGTTTTAAAGGGAAAATTAAAAAATATTATAAAAATAATGTCAGTGCAATGTTGACATACACTGTCTTCTGAGAGTGAAGTATCCCTGATCTTAGCAGTGACAGTAGTTTGCATTTATTACATCCTCCTTGGCTCTGAAGCAGAAACACACGAGGTTCACAAGTGATGAGGTAACGTGGAGAAACAGCCACAAGTCATGAGGACAAACGGACTTGCCAGCTACTGCTATCTAAATCATTATTATTATTATTGTAATTATTATTATTACCATAAATTATGGTGAGTACACATTTTTCTTGATGAATGAAACACATTGTTATTATAGTCGCACAGTTTGGTCTTTATTTATTGGGTTATCTGGTAGAATAAGCAAGCGATATGGAACAAATACTCTGCATCTCCTTCCTAATGGATGCCTGTACCATATGAAACAAACGCCACTGCCCCGCAGAGAGCCCTCAGACGAAAACATAAGGTTGCATGTGAACACCTAACAACAAGCACATCGGGACTGAAGACTACATTGGACATAACGTAAGGCAGAAGATTCAACAAAGAAAATTAAAATACAGGCAATGTTTGAGTACATTTGTGTGCCTTAATGGTGTATTACGCCCTCGAGAAATAAATGCCAAAGTGCTGCAGCTCTCAGTATTTTTTTCTTTTCACTGAGAAAAAATAAATAAAAGATATGAAGGCATGAATTAAAGTGATAGCAGATGTAGCTAGAAGAAAGAAATATCTCGGTTTCTATGACAACCAAAAGGACACCCCACCCCCCACACAGTTAACACCCAGCCCCCACCACTCAAAATCATATATACAACCGCTGACAACACAACCCGCCAGGTAGTAGGGGACACAGGCATCACGAAATGGTTCTGTCAAAAACAAATGGACGATTAAACACCTTTGTTTACTCTTCTTCCACATGGTTGACTGTTGAGTAAAATCTATTGTTTATGGTAAAGCTACTGTGCAGCTTATGGTGCCCCCGCCAACTTATCACATACATTCGCCATTCATTTGAGCTCTGAACCCCACAAAACCCTTGTACTGCTGGGGGAGACGAGCATGGCTGCCACCCTCACTCACGCTCCCCTTCCCTCTTCTTCGTTACTCGACAATGGAGAGGAGGGTGGCTGGAGGTGTAGCAGTAGAGCAGGGAGGGAGCAAGTGCGAGTTCCCCATCCGTCTCCGTTTTTAATAATCTCATGAAATTTAGATCAGAGGAGCCGTGGTATGAACACAGCCGTACAGTGGTAATTATACTCACCTGTGATTCCGCTGTGGTCTTTCTGATGCTGTGGTCTTTTTGATTTATTTGTCCGTCTCCCTACCTAAGCTCAGTCTTCGATTGAGTAACCGTCAATCCTATATTGAAAGCTGTTGCTAAATGCACTGAGAGAAGAAAGACAAACAAACAGATAAGCAGAAAGCATCGTACGCAGATGAACAATAAGCGTGCTGTCAGAACCTGCTGCGGGAAGCCTCACTGTTAATAAGTTCGGGTTGCATAGATGGAGACCCATGCACACAAACAGAATATCAGAATGCCAAACAGTAGAATTGCACTGCACCAAACACAAATGTCTTTGCTGTTTCTAGACACTCTCCACAGTGAATTCATTAACATCAGTGTGATCAGGCTCTCGCTGCAAGGTGTTGACTTCAGTCACACTCAGCTGCATAACCCTCAAAACAAAGAACAACCAGCTAAATGGGCAGATGACGAGAAAAATCTTTACAAGCTCATGCAGGCAACGTCATTTCGACAGAATACAGATACACAGGCATAGTCGTGACATTTTCACCTCAATATGCAGCGTAATTTAAGAGCGCATTGCCTCTGCTGTCTTCATTATCTGGCACGGTGAAACGCTGCTGCTGTTTTACACATGAGGTCTTGGAGAGTCTTTAAAACAATCAAATAAATGACTGCGTGTGGTTGAAGCGGTATTCTCGACAACGCTGACTGGAACGAAATTAGAACTAATTCACAAAGTTGCAGCTTAATGTCAAAATGAACTTCATAAGAGTCATTTCATATCAGCACAGGCACAGAAGAAAACCCAAAGGAAATTGTCAGAACAAGCATCAGACAAAGACGAGACAAAGACCTGTAACTGCTGTAAAAAAAAAAATAAAATAAATAAATAACGGAAAAACACAATGAGCATTTGAAATCCACTCTTCAGATATGGAACCATACCAGCATGTCTGTAAGGGACTCTCTTGCCAGAAACAAATCTGTTTATTCTGTTGTAAATTTGCAGCCAGCGATAGCTATCAAAAAGCAGAAACATGTGATGCAGTGAAGCCGATATAACATTACTGTGTAAACATGTAGCTGTGCAGAATCCTCCCCGTGGACTTTAAAAGACTGCTAAAGCAAAAACAAAACAAAACACTGAAGACACTAAGAAACCTAGTTACCATCTATGCCTGCATAAGAATGAAGTAACAGGTAAAGGATGTGACTTAGGAGACAGAGTGGACGTTTTCCACTTAAGGGTTCAACCCGTCAGCACCTCTACATGCTCACACTGGCAGGCGGCTGTAGTTTGATACTTTTAACCAAATACATACAGAGAAACAATAAGAAGCGTGTTTTTATGCATGGTTAAAAGGTGCAAAACAAGAATGGACCAGTTACCGTTTAAACATTTTTTTCTGAAGTGTTAAACTAAAGTTTGATCAACACAACTTAAGGACTGGAAATTTCATAGCTGAGCAGAAATGATCCTCTTGCTGAGGCGACCGCCAAAACCTCCAACTCCTGCGCAATTATTCCTCACCCCCCCTTTGTGTGTGTTAGCGAGGAGTTGAGCAAAATAGGTCATATTACCAAAAACAATGGCATGGGGTGTGTCTGTGTGCCTGGCATCTACGAGCCTCCCACTTTGCTCTTTTATGCTTCAATCTGCCTGCAGTCATTTAGTCTTAAAGAGCAGTCTATCGCTCACTGGCAATTAGGAAAGACTGCAAAGGTTGTTTGTGTTTTCAACTTAAAGTTGCAGCTTTTTTTTTAATTGGTGTTGGCTCCTACATTTTGAAGCACTACTATGAAAGTCAGAACATTTAAGAACTTTTGATTTCAATGAGCTGCCCTTAAAAAAAAGCAATAGCAGGAATCAGGATGTTTCAAAACTGATTATAAGACAACTCTATTCAGATTTAAATTTCAGATGATGCTTCTTCTCTTTTTATTTTTTATTTTAAACTGACTAAAAAGATCCAAACCAAAGGGACTCTGTAGAAGCTTTAAAACTTCCTAATAGTCTGAGCTGAACATGAAAGTAGCAGCATAAAAACCTACCACTGAAACTGCTGACAGGTGATGGGGTAAGGACATTTGACTACTGGGCAAACTAAAACGATGAGAGTGAGTGGCGAAACTGTGAAAACATGTGAGTGTTAAAAAAAAAAAAAAAAGACAAAAGAAAGGGAAAAAAAAAGCCTGCAGTTGTAGTCTCGCTTCAGCGGCTTTCTTTGTCTTTGCCCTTTGTCCAGTCTATCTGTCAAAGAAGGGTGTGACTGTGCACATGCAAGGCTGCAGCTACCGTCGCTTCCCTTCAACATAAACAGCATTGCGATACCCCTCAGAAAACCCCATCAACTCAACAGTCGCCGCATCAATCCACGTATAATCAAATCGTAACAATATCTAGGTCACAGCAACCGCCTGTGCTAAAGAGAGCAGGCCAATAACTACAGTCCAACAGGCAGCAGTTAACTAGAAGAGAGTCCAACTATCTAGAAAATTGGTAGCTGCTTCAGTAGGGGGAAAAAAAAAACAAAACAAAACAAAAGCAGAAAAAGCGTACATATATATGAACTAGATGCCTTTCATTTCTCAGAGTTTCAAAACCAAAAGTGAAAGCTCTTTTAAATCTTGTAAATGTGGAGCCAGCTGCAGAAGGGAGCGCGGAGGCTGAGCAGAAGGGCCGAACGGGCAGTGGAAGGTCTGAGACTATGTTTGCAAATAAGTGACACGAGACATTCAAAAGGGAAACAGATACGCAACAAGGAGTCAGGCAAATAAAAGCAAAGCAAACAAACAAAAAGAAGAAATGTATAATATGTAGGCTCCGAAAACGGTAGCAAGACACTGAGGCCAGTGTCTTCTGGCTTAGGACGGTTCTGACTGAAGGGCCAAGCATGAATTTGAAGTGGTGAGGCAGCGTGAACACGAGCTGGAGGGAAAAACAAGACGCCATTTTGAAAAGAGAATTAGACCGAGTTGCTCTGCTACAAGTCTAAACCCTAACAGAGCGCAGGCACCACTGTGCATGGAAGGGTACTAGCCAGCGTTCGCTGCATGTCACTGGCTCATTCCATGCATTACTTAGCACATGGAAATCCCCTGAACATGGCTCCCCACTTACATCCCATGGAAAAAAAAAAAACACACAAGCACAGAATTTATTACACATTCCTGGGCTCTGATCGACTACAACATTCATTAACAACTCCAGTATAACTGACTGGTTGTTAAAGCACGTGCAGTTTTGACTGTGCGTATGCAATAGTTTTGAAAAAATAAAAATAAAAAAAAAGAATTCCTTAACTCCAAAAAGAGCAGTCATGTTTTCCATTTGAAATGACTCCCAAACTTCACAATAAATGTGTTTATCTTGGAGAATTTTTCATATAGTTGCCATTATTCAGTTATTAAGTTTCTGAGTCTAAACATTTTTAAACAACGTTTAAAAGATATCTCTTTCTTCTGGGTCATGCAGCACAATCTATGTGCCACAGAGAAGAAACTCAACAGATCGGTGTGTATGATTCACGGCGTGCAGACTTTATTGTCCTTTAATTTATGCAGGAGGAAATAGGTTAAACAATTTGAAAAATGCGGATAACCATTTTTAAAGGAGTTTCATAACCAAAAACACCACCTGACACATTTGAATCAAGGGAGAGGGAGACTAAAGTACGTGAAGTGAGTTCAACGTACGCTGACTATTTGTCCTTAGACTTGTGTGCCTGTCTGATTCATGCTGTGTTAGTATCAGCAAAGCTGCAAAGTTATGCAGAAACATGTGAGCAAATCTGGGCACCAGTCTCGTCCCAGCAGCAAACATCCGGTGCTTATTACTAACACTAATTTTTCACACATGAGATATCATGACTCACTCTGGCTGAAGTTCTTTCCCTCATGTAATGCTTGTTAACATATTTAGACAACTGGCAAATAATCTTCTCCAAACTGAACATTTTCTACTTCTTGGCATTCTGTTATTACGTGTGTCTGCACGAGTCTCCTTACACATAGGTGTAATAGATCATAATGAGCCTACTTTAAGTGTAAGGAAAGCAGATTTGTTGTCTTCTGAAACAAGTATGTGGTTACTTTTGCCAGCCATACTACCACTTGTCCAAGATTGGGTCACGCCAGAAGCAGGCTAAGCAACAAGTCCTAGACCTCTCTCTCCATGGCCAATCGCCTCCTATAGCTCTTCTGGAGAAATACTGAGGTGTTTCTACGCCAGCCAACAGATTTAAGACCCTTTTACATTGGCAGATACCCTGCGTTTAACACTGGAATCTAGTGCGTCACCTGTTTTTTTTTACATTAACTGACATGGGGTGGCATGTAGAGCTGGACCCACTGATAACTTGCCTCCGAGTGTACACATAATCGCATGTCAGATCTAATGTAAACAGAAGTGACGTGGGGTGGCGGGTTATGGGTGGGATTTGTTGATGACAAGACAAGGATGTCCGCAAGCTCCTCATCCTCAGAGCCATGGATGTCAGAAATCATGTTGCGCAGAATCACTCAATAACGCCTCCAGAGTCACGCTCCTCCCCTCGAATTGGGGTCAGGCACCGGGGAGACAATAACATGTCTTGCCTTTACATTGCCCATTGCACGTTAAACATTCGTTCATCATTCAGGTATAATAACAGGGTCTAATCTACAAAACGCCAATCATCTCTCCAGCGTGTCCACTTCACACTTGGCTGCAAACTACTCCAGCTGAAGATCGCAGCTTGATGAAGTCAACAGGAACACGTCATCTGCAAAAAGCAGAGATGGAATCCCTTGGCTACCAAACCACACACCTCCACGATTTGGTTGCGCCTTGAAATTCATGTTCATAAAAGTTATGAACAGAATTGGTGCCAAAGCGCAGACCTGATTTGAGTCCAACTCCCACTCTGGAACCTCTGTGGAACTAATACGACTTACTACCGGCAATGCAGACCAAAATGTCCCTTTTGTATAGGGACTGAATACTGCCTAGCAACAGACCAGGCACCCTATACAACTGGAGCACCCCTGACAAAGTACCCCCAGGGCCTCCAGTTGAATTCCTTCTACAAGTCCATAAGGTACCTGTAAACTGCTGGGGCAAATTCCCAGGCTTTCAGGTTGCACATAACATGTGGCCACTGCCCACAACACACATAGACGTAACTTACGTCTATAGTTATCCTATCATAGGTGTCAGAGAAGCAGATGCCAGTTTTTGTTCTTTTAAACTAACAGGCTGACTTTTGCCAGCAATACTATGTTTTAACACGAAAATGCACTCTAACCTCTGTTCACAGCAAGACAATGACCAAAATATTGTAGCTTGACTGGATCCTAACAACTAATTCAGTATATCAAGAATGCAAAAAAGAAATTATCTCACACACAGCAGTTCAGATCACAACTTGTACCAGATTTCCTTGTTTAAATAGTATATGTTCTAGAAAATCTTAAACTTGTGGATCATCAATGACGATTAGACCATGGAGGATACAGTCAGAAGCTGATATATCCACGCAATGGACGCTTTCTGTAACATCAGCAAAATCACTGCTGGGGTGCTGAAAAGCCGCAAGAATCTTGCGACGTTGCTCATCTCTTCCGTCCTTCCTACCTCCCCTCTTTCTATGGTCAGCATCGTAGACTGCATAAAACAATTGATGCTGATTAGGTCACGTGACCCATTGGTTAATGAAGACTGGTTTTGAAGCCCATTTTCACACCCACCGCATGTCAATGAAAGTTAGATTTGCTCCCAGCTCCTTCAGCCAAACCCCGCTGCAATACCTGCAGAGATCCCATCAGACATTTCCAGTGGGATATACCGCAGTCTCAGTGACGAAATCAAAGATGACAGTTGCGTTTACCTGAGCCTGGGTTAATACAAACAGGTGGTTGCTTCCCTGAGCACGGTAGCATGACAATTACGGATGAGGCGGGGATAGCGGCTGGTCATTAGCTGAGCTGACTGTTAATCAATCATGTTAGAAATAAATCCATCCATCTTCAATACCCGCTTTATCCATTGCAGGGTCATGGGGGTCTCCCGAAGCCTATCCCGACACATTACAGGTTAGAGGCAGGGGTACACCCTGGATAGGTCGCCAGTCTTGTTAGAAATAAATGCAATGCTTTATATAAACAGCCCCTAAAAATTGCAAAACCCTTTTTACACTTCCAGGAGGTGGTTTTTCAGGCAATTCGGTAATCTAGTTCATCGCAAAAGTGTAAACAAAACGCTTTTTCAGGCATCTCTGCGTCTGTGGATGTGATGTAGCTGGTCAATCTAAAGTCATCAAAATTTAGTTTCCATCTCCTTTAGGCCTCATTTATACGATGTAGTTGTGCTATAACACTATTTAATTATTATGCATTACATACACGCTATGCCGCTGAATTATCATTTGAATAATCATCCGCTGCCTTCATCATCTGACTATTTTCTCAACAGCAGTAGTGGCAATTGCAATAATTTGTCAAAAGCCCGTTTTACATTGCTGGTTACCCCGCGTTGAACACGCGGATCTAGCGGGTCAGTTCTAATATAAGCAGAACTAATGCAGGGTGGCGGGTCGTGGGAGGGATTTGTTGATCATGTTATCTGAGTACACCCTACCAGGGGAGCTTTTTTTTTTTAAAATACTTTATCATTATCATTTTATAACATAAGGAAACAGCTGATGGGAGTAACAGCAGCAGGACGTCATGTTGGGCCTATATTTGCAAGATGAGTAACTGGGGAGACAAGGAGATCCACGAGCTACTCAACCTCGGGAGGCGAGGACACCATAAAATGGCATATGTCTGGAACCACAAAGGATGGTCCATTGTTTGAACAACTGGCCACAAAAATGACAAACTGGGGCTTTGCAAGAAGCAAACCCAACAAAAAAACCACTCATCTCAATGTTCACCCATCCCCCTTTTGAAAATGACATGTCTGACAGCGTATTTCATCCTGCGGTGAAGGGATAACACTTTATTCTACATGCCCACACATCTTTCATTATGTTATGCTGATAACGCCTCCCGACTTGATTTCTCTGAACTCGCCTTCAGGCATAGGGTAGCAAATAACAAGCCTTGTGTTTATTATATTATTATATATTATTATATTATGGAGCCAGCCTCTAGCGGCCAGTCGAGGAACTGCAACAAAACTTAGTTCCACATGAGTGTCAACCGTACGTTAAATGGCTGGTGCTTGGTCAGCATCCATATCTTGTTCATGTTCTTTAGTGAGCTACATGCAGTCATCCTGGCAGATCAATGCAAATGATATTGCCTCCTTAACTCCCTCTAGTGCACTGCAATTACAAATGAACATTTACCACTAAACCAAAAAGGCCTGAGACATTTATGCAAATTTACATGAGACTTCAAAAACAAATTTTCAGCGTGAACACATTTTCATAACTATGCTATGCCTATGCTAGTCCATGTTTCTAGCACAGTGAATGTGCCGTCTCCAGAAACCACTCCTCAAGTTCAAATAACTAAAATAATAAGTTCAAACAAAATATACCAAATGGAATTTTGCAACTGTGTCAAATATCGTGCTGGTTCCTATAGGTATTAGAGATGCATCAATTGCAATTTTCTTTGCCGATTCTAATCTGTCTTTTTTGGCCTTACAGCAAGGATGTAAAATGTGGTCCTCAGGGACTGCTGTCCTGCATATTTTGGATGTTGCCCTGCTTCAACACACCTGATTCAGTTAATGTGTAATTAACAGACTTGTGCAGACCTTGATGGCAACCTGATGAGGATCCATTAATCTGAATCAGGTGTGTTAAGCAGGGAAACATCTAAAAGATGCAGGATAGCAGCCCTGGAGGATAGGAATTGGACATTCCTGTCTGTGGAAAAGCATAACATGTTCACAAGTGGTTGTACCATCATATTATTCTTATTGATGGTGGAGGGGGGCAATTTCTAATCTAAGCTCAAATATTTACTGTCCCATTCCCCCACCTCCCAAATAAAGAGATAATATAGGAATACCAGAAAGTATTGGCTAATATCAGCAGCGAATTCATTGAGAATGAATGGACTTTACTAAAATCTAGCAAAATCTACAGAAAATTTGAAAACAAAAACATTCTTATTAAAAATGAATACAATTTATTATGGGATTTCCTTCAATTTGTAAACACAATGAAAGGATTTGGAAAGACTATAGAGTTAACTGTACAACTATGTTATATACACTTCTTAACAACTTTCTGATATGTTTAATCTATTTTGGTATATTTAAAACTAAGCTGCGGGGATAAATTGATCCTCTGATTGTGTTATATTCCCTGTGTATCAGCAGATATATGACACTGATATAGCAGATAAACATGACTTATTACAAAATACTACATAATTTGACTTGTGAAGTTTATCAAAATCATAAAATACTAAATTGAGGCCTACTGTTTGAATACACAACAGAATCAAGCTACACACTGTTAAAGCACATATGGAGAATTAATGATAAAATCCCTCAACATCCATCTGGGTCTGGGCTGTTGTGCAGCACAGAGTACAAAGTCCTCAACTGTCAGTCCATGAGAGGACAGCTTTTTCCAGCAGACAGACCTCTGTGTCCTGACTGTACAATGCACATGGTGACGCTGGGGTGTAAACAAATATACTTGCTGTAGGGCACGTGTATGGAAAAATGTAATTTAAAACACACACAAAAAAAAAACAAAAACAAAAGTAAGGATGGTTTCCTAAAAGGCTCAGCAAAACTACAAATGCAGAAATGTGGTTTCAATTAGGGGCATTTTGGAACATATGTAAATAACGATAACGTTAAGTAGTTTTTTGTTTTGTTTTGGGGTGTTGTTTTTTTAATGCACACCGTTCTTAGACGTGGGGTGTGTTTTAGTAATTAACTACTTCGGTATGCATGTGCTACCAGAGTGCGATGTCCTCTTTTCTCTGTGGTGCCAATGTAAACAAACATGTCTACGGCTGTGGGACATTTGTTGCGTGCGCCCATACTCAGCTCGAACCCAAACAATGCAAATAGAAAACTCATTGGGATAATTCGTACATTCACGTTTTCCCATAGGATGGCACACTACGAGCCCCGGGCTCTTGCACAAAAACTATTGGCGAATTCCTATCAAAACAGGAAGCTCGCACGGGTCCGAAACGGCTTCAACACCAGAGGACCACTCGCTCCAGTCTCCACCAGCAGCCTAACCCTGTCAAGCGTCAAAACTGGCCGTTAGCGCGAAGGACTGGCACAGAAATCGGCTTTACCTGCTTCCCTCGGTAGAAGAGCCGCTGCTGTTGTGGGCTTACATTGAAGATGTCTTGTATTTTTATTCGTAAATACTCAATTTTAGTCAATCTAGAAAGATCCTCAACGGTTCGCGTCTCCTTCCCGTCTATAGTACGAACCTGGATCCACATCGTCGCGCCGCTCAATTACGCACTCAGATAAACAATCAGATAACGCAGTTCTTTTCTTGGTTGCGTATGTGTTTACAAGCTCAAATAAGATAGGAATGAGTAATTTCAGGACGCCATCGCGTTTTCCTCTGCAGAGGCAACGTCGGACTGGCTCGCGCAGGAGGTGTCTCACATGAGGTCGCCGCGCCAAGCAAATCTCGCGAAGAAACGTTACAGCAGCTCCGGCCTCAATTAAAGGGACAGTTCCCCAATTTTTAATGTCGACGGAGACCTTGAGCCATACACACGTTTTATTTCACTTATTCTAATCAAAATCGGGTTTAGGACATTTGAAACGAATGAGTACAGCCGCCTCATTTTCCATTTGCAGTTCTTACGAGTCACATGGGTGTAAATCCGCCTCTGGCCTGATGACAGCTGCAGGCTGCAGGCCCCCCCACAGGGAACCAGTACTGTATGGATGGATTATTATTTGAAGGTTTCTAAGCACGAACGTTGTCGCTACAATCAAAGTACACCATCCATACACCCCTATTCCCATTCAGGGTCACAGGGATCGACTGGAGCACATCCCTGTCTCTTTGGGTGAAAGGCAGGTGTACAGGTGGACAGGGTACCAGTCCATAGCATGATCGCATATGATCACATATAGCCCCCCACCCAACCTTACCCCACCCCTTGGGCTCTTCTCTTCCAACAAAGACAAATGTAAAACTTCAGCACATTCACAATGCTGATGTTTAAGTTATGAGCCATGATATGACTTTCATTGACTAAAAGAAGTGCTTATTAATATACTATTACTATTATACTTATATAGCATACATTCTCTATATGTAAGAAAAATTAACAATACATACACACACACACACACACACACACATATGTATGACTCCATAACATCAAAATAACACAGTGTGTATCTTCTTGTATTGTATTTGCTTTTTGTTTCTTCATCATTTTACCTGAAACTTTGAATAAAATTCAACTGTAAAATCTGGTACTCCACACACTGCATCATGGCTGAGCCAAACATTATTGGACAGCAGAGGCCCCTAGTGGCATAATTGCCTAATTAACAGCAGTCCCAGTTGGAGCTGAATGTTTGCAAATGCGTACAACTGTCAGAACAAGATCAAGTACCCGTTTTGTCCTCTACCTAAACTAGACTTTAAAGACTTACCTATTATTGTATGACAGTTGCTCAGTAAAATTCAGAAAACACTGTTTTTGCATGTTAACTAAGGATTTTAACTTCTCCCCACCTCAACCTCCAGCACTTACAGTATATACTAGAACAATATATGTTCAAACATATACATATATATATATATATATATATATATATATATATATATATATATATATATATATATATATATATATATATATACATATATACATATATATATATATATATATATATATATATATACATATATATATATCTATATATTATATCTATCTATCTATCTATCTCTATCTATACTATATATATATCTCTCCTATCTCTCTATATATATCTATCTATATCCTATCTCTCTCTCATATCCTCTCTCTCTCTCTCTCTCTATCTCTCTATATATATCTATATATATATATATATATATATATATATCAGTGATATATAGGACCCCCTACCCAAATGAGTAAATATGGGGACATCCTATACCATTTTGGACAATCTTTTACTTGCACATATACAGCTATTATTATTATTATTTATTCTTCTTCATTGCTGCCTCAGACGGTGCTATATTGCATTCCCTGTTTTAATACTGTGTTAAACAATGGTGACAATAAAAAGCTGAGCTTTTCTATTCTATTGTCTTGCGCCACCTAACGGTTATAGCGGGAGTTTATTTTCCTTGTCCCCTTTTAACCCTAAAGACACTATAGCTTTTCAAGTAATAAAAATATATTAAAATCCTAATGGCACTGAATAATTGTCATGCATATTAATACTATTTGGTTTCTCCTTTTATTTTTGCTCCTTCACTCTCTCTCCCTTTTGTTTTTACTGACAACTGTCTCCCTGTGACAATCTTTCTTGCACAGATTGATATTTACCGATATAAAAACAACATTGTTTTTTTTTTTAATAATGAGCAAAGTGCTTGTGCATTTTTATACATTGTCAGAAACAGCGCTGGTGCGACACGGAACCAAGCCGTTAGGCTTGCATCACGCAGGGTGGAAGTGGAGCATCTTCGGCGAGGTGAAGTGGACGCTTCAGCAGCATTCGGCCAGCGCTCCTTTGTGTCCTCACTGGAGGGTTCAGAATACCCGGTGCACATTTGTTTTTTTGAAATGAATGTACTCATTTGACAACTTTATAACGCGTCTTCGGCGGGACAGCAATAACAGTTGGAGTGTTAAACATTCACGGGCAGTCGGCTGCTAGTGTTACTCCGGCTAACGCTCCACTAGCGGTCCCGCTGTCACTGACATCACTCCGTGCGATGACGACATGACAAACCTGCGTAACTTTCTGTCTGCCCGACGTTGAATTTGCACACAATTCTCCACTATGGACAGCGAGCGCAGCAACTGCAGGCCCCAGATCGCAGCGCGGAGCCCGCCGAGCCCGCCGGCGGACCGTCGCGGCTGCTAAAGCCCGCCGTCTCGCCTACCTGCTCGGCGACACAAGCCGCGCTGAAAAAAAAAACCCGTCGAGGTACGTCGCTGAGCCAACCAAACTGCCCACTGCTCGCTTTGTTTTGCTCTTATTTTCACCACGTGACCCAAATACGGGACTGCGCTGCAGATTTGTCCCTGAGCGGTTAAAAAAACAGAAACAATAAAAAAAAAAAACAAAGTTTGTTTACTCGGCTGTTGGACGTTTGAATTGGCGTTAGCTAACTCGCTGTTGCTAACTCCGAGCTAACTAGCCGTTAATCCAGAAGAGAGAGGGGGAAAAAAAGAAAGTTTCCAAAGATCCAGGAGTTGGATAAAGTTACGTTTAGCTGCTCGTGGTTTGAACCCGATCACATGTAACTTATCATGTGTTTGCAATAACGTGACCTGCTCAGATTACAGGTGTTATAATGAATCTAGAAAGCCCCTCAGAGGGGTAATTTTATTAGGATCTATGTGAGTAAACGTCACCGTGAAACGTTAATTTCTCCAGATCTAGCTTTCATTCAAACGTTGCAGTCGTGTTATTTATAATCAAAGTTTGACTCAAGTGACACCTGTTACCCACCTCAGGTGTCCTGCGCCATGGATCAGGAGGACAAGAAAGACCAAATCTCGGAGGACCCGACTGAGACCGGCCAAAAGTCAGAGCATCTGCAGCCCACCGATGTTACGTCTGCACAGTGCAAATGGGTGAGCAACAGCTGTAAAGACCTCTTAACATCTGAAGAGAGACTCAGTAATGGCACATGTAAAGCCAAGAGCGGAGTAGCATTACATTGTCCTGGTGACCACCTCGCTCCAAACCACAGTGGCATGTCAGAGTTCTCAAACAGTGACCTCTTACAGTCTGAGGTCTGCATTTCCACCAACAGCAATAGTTTTGAGGATGATATGAGCTACGAGGTTCAGCAAGCTTATAGGATATTCACCGGCTTTCTGCTGGACAAGCACAAAGGGATCACCAGTCCGTTTCTTCAACCCATCGGGCACCATGAGGGGGAGTCCAGGGGAGTCCAGGGTCGAGTTCAGTCACAACTCAGGCAGTCCGTGTGCTTGCGGAGGATAGAAGAGAAGTTTATCAACAAGGAATATGAGACCATCACGGAGTTTGTTGCCGACTTCAGGCTGATGTTGGAGAACTGTTACCGCTACCATGGTGTGGACCACTGGATTTCCAAACAGGGTCAAAAGCTAGAAATCATGCTGGAGCAGAAGCTTACATTGCTGTCCAGGTAAAGGTCATGTATTAGATTGCTGAACTGCAAGACTAAAAGATATTCTGTGTTAACTAAAAAAGTGCTATATGAGTGTGTGTGCGAATGGATGAAAAAGACTATATAAGTGCTGTATAGATCCAGTCTATTTATCGAACAACAAATTGTTTTGCAACATGTATTGGTGTTGACCTTTTATTTATTTTATTTTATTTTTTTAATAAATTAATCAAAGTTGTCCCACGCCATTGTTGTGTAGCATATTTGCACTGCTTGGCCAAAAAAAAAAAAAATCAAAATAAAAGCATTATCAGACCACCTTTACCTTTGATACACGAGCCCTGGCATAATTTTCAAAAACCATTTTAGTATCAGATCTTTGCATTGAGCGTGTGAAGGTTCTCTTACCTTCACTGTGAAACATTGATGTGAGTTTAGCTGTTGATTTTTGAATAGATTTTGCAGAATGTTTTGATAATTTCAGATCACACATCATTCAAGACCTTGTAGTGACTATCTTCTTCTAAAATGATAGTTCACTACTACTCTTCCAGGTTTTAATACTGCATTTGAGAGTTCCTAGCCCAGTTTGAGTCGCATCAGCAATCACTTTGTTGCGTTTACAGATCAGTTATATGACCTTTTAACAGGATTTCCACAAGCACCAGATGTGATTTGTGACATGCTTATTTAAAGCACAAGAAGCTACTAGTTGCATCAGTTAACATTGAATAACTTATTTTCAGCTAAAATGTATTAATCATGTCTTGTAAACTCTTACCTGTTTGGTTACTCAAGTCCAGGTGGTGGCTATTTATTAATTTTTTTTCCCTTTGGCCAGGTAGTATATTTTCCCAGCATTAATTGCGCTAAATAATAGAAGATATTTCTGATGATGCTGAGGAAATAGAGCAAGATAACAATTCTGGCGCATTCTTTCAAAAAACAAACATTTAATATTTTAAAAGGACTTTTTCTTTTGAGGAAACATCTCTTTTGCCTTAGGTGACAATAACTCTTCACATTTTTTAATTTGTGTGTGTGTGTGTGTGTGTGTGTGTGTGTGTGTGTGTGTGTGTGTGTGTGTGTGTGTGTGTGTGTGTGTGTGTGTGTGTGTGTGTGTGTGTGTGTGTGTGTGTGTGTGTGTGTGTGTGTGTGTGTGTGTGTGTGTGTGTGTGTGTGTGTGTGTGTGTGTGTGTGTGTGTGTGGGAGCGTCCTGATCCTCTTGATACTCTGACACAAACCAGACACCAGGAAAAAAAGCAGTGTGACCTTTTGTAAAAACAAAAATAGTTTCGCCTCATGTATTTTCTGTTCACACAGCTGAGGAGGTGCAATAAGTTGATTACTTAACAATTTGATGAAAACTATGGTGGCACATTTTCCGTGATTAATTTACGAGTCACGGCTGTCTAATTTTATAATATTGAGTTGTTGTATGTACAGATTTCTCTTCCATTTTGTTGAAAAAATAGTTTCTTGCTGCTGAGTTTCATGAAGCCTCAACACGTTCTCAGCAAAAGCCCCCACAGCAGACCTGTGAGAGCAGCACATCCCTGCTGAATGAGCTGAACACCTTCTTCACCCGCTTCGAGGCACACAACACCACTGCTGCACAGAAAGCTCCACCCCCTCCCGGCGACCAGGTGCTGACGCTGTCACCGGACAGTGTAAGGAGATCCCTCAGCGGGATCAACGCTCGCAAAGCTCCGGGTCCTGACAACATACCTGGTCGTGTACTGAGAGACTGTGCAGGAGAACTCACGGATGTCTTCACAGAATTATTTAACATGTCACTGAGTCAAGCGGTGGTTCCCAAGTGCTTCAAAGCCACCAACATTCTTCCGTTCCCGAAACAGTCATCTCCCTCCTGCTTCAGTGACTACCATCCAGTTGCACTGACTCCTATCATCATGAAGTGCTTTGAACAGCTAGTCATCCATCATATCAAGGCTGCGCCCTTGATATGATGGATTGTTGCTGACTTTAGGACACCCAGCATGCTTCTCTGACCATCAACGGTGCTGTTGTGGAGAGGGTGAGCAGCACCAAGTTCCTGGGTGTCCACATCTCAGAGGACCTCTCCTGGACTCTTTACACCGCATCACTCGCCAAGAAAGCACAGCAGCGTCTCTACTTCCTCCGCAAACTGCGACGAGCCAGAGCCCCGGCCTCCATCATGTACACCTTCTACAGAGGCACCATGGAGAACATCCTGACCAGCTGCATCATCGTGTGGTACGGAGCCTGCACTGCATCCTGCCACAATGCTCTCCAACGCGTAGTGAGAGCAGCTGAGAAGATGGTTGGTGTCTCTCTCCTCTCACTTCAGGAGATTTACAGCAACCGTCTGACTCGCAAAGCCCTCAGCATTGTTAGAGACCCCACACACCCGACACACAGCGTCTTCATTCTGCTGCCATCAGGGGGAAGGCTGCGGAACCTCCGGGCAGAACCAGCCGACTGAAGGACAGCTTCATCCACCAGGCCGTCAGGAAGCTGAACACTCTCCCAGCTCTTCCTCCGTTTCCATCCCTGCTCCCCCCTCACTCACTCTGACCTCTGTATCTGCACCAGGCACTTTTGACAGAACTGGACCGGCTTCTTTGCACCAGGTTACTTTAAGCAGACCGATAAGCTGAACACCTGCAGGACAATCACACATCTTTAAAAACATGTAAATTTCACCGTCCTTATTACAATACAGTTCATCATTAACAATAATGTCTATCATCATACTGCCATTTCATTGTTTTTATTGCAATTTTATTGACCCCTGTTCTTAAACCCAGCATTTTTTATTATTTGTGTCTTTTAGATTTTAGATTTGCACTTTGTGTTTAGAGTAATTTAGCACCGAGGGTTTGAGAGTAACGTAATTTCGATTCTCTGTATGTTCCTCACATGTGGTAGAATTGACAATAAATGTGACTTTGTGGCTTTGAAAATGAGCAAAGGAAGAATTGAAGATAAAAAGAAAGTTATTTTTAGGAAATAGTTTGCCATCAGAAAGGAAAGTATGAAATGACAATGGGTACTGTATCTGTAGTTCATTGTTATTTAATCATTTAAAATTGTACCTGTAAGATTAACTTAATGCAAATCATGAAACTATATGGGGAAAAAAAAGTTCACTTTTTCTTTTGTTTGCTGTCAAGTCCAAGAAGGATGGTTAACAATGTTAAAATAAATTGTACATTTTTGTTTTCCATTTAGGTGTCTCCTCTTTCAAAATCAGTGCAATCATTGTGCACATAGTATATTTAAATGTACTTATTTAATTTTCTATAATTTGTGTAATTTTGAGTAGCAGGTTACAGAAAGTAGATCTAGTAGTGTCTTCAAGCTTCAGCCCTTTTTTTCTTCTTTTTTTTTTTAATGTTTATTTTGCAACATTCCAAGACAAGATGAGACAAAACAGACAAGTGGAGTGCAGAAAAATGTAAAAAAGACAAAAGGTTAGAATGGAAAACGTTCCTAGGTAGGAGTGAATGGTGTGACAAGGGTGTGTTCGTGAGTGTTAAAACCTTAATTCAAGAAGAATAATGATGATGCAGTACTCTTAATACTAATACTAATTATAATTGTAAGGGTGTTACCTTAATAAAACTGAATAATAAAAAAACTGAACTCAGACAAAGCTAAAATGAAAGTGTGATAATATTAACACACAATACTTGACAGGCCTGTTTGGATGTACTCTGTCTTGTATTGACAGCCCTGAAGTCACTTTAGTTATGTCTGTCATTTTTATTTTTGTGACAACCTAGGACATTGCGAGAGAAGACAACCCTGGCTGTGACATCTAAAGGACGTTTTGGTATAGAGGAGGAGCGGAGCCCATGGGGGACGTCCACGAGGAGGAGACTGGCACCTCGGAGCCTAACTACAATCACTGTTGGCGGGCATGAGTCCGTCATGGTACAGACGCTACGCACTGAAGAACAACAGCGGGCCAAGGAGGAGAAAAGGTATTTCAGTGTTTGAATGCAAAGGTGACAAGTCATGGTTGTTTTTTTTCCAGTTTGCTGCAAAAGTTTTATCTGGGGCTAAAAGATATGTTTGTCTTTCATTTTCAGACAACGTGAACTTGAGAAGAAAGAGGCAGAAGAAATGTCAGCCAAGGAGCTGGAAGAGTGGGAGCAGGGTTTACTGTCTCAGGCTTCCCCCCACACAGTGGACACCCTTTGGGAACTCCCTGCTATCGGGCACTTCCTCTGTTTAGCTCAGACTGCCCTCAGCCTCCCTGAGATAGTATTTTTTGAGCTGGAGCGTTGCTTGCTGATGCCACGATGCAGCCAGCTCCTCTCCAAAATCATGTCTTCCCTACTGTCACCCCCACAGCGGAGAGCCACTATGCAACGCCGGCCTGCGTTGCCTTATCGCCGCTGGGAGTCTGAGCTGAGGCAGCGCGTCATGGGTTGGTATCGAGCTGTCGGAGCCTCCCATGATCAACCCCGGCGGTCTGAGCAGCTTGGACTTTGCCACCAGTTTTTTAGAATACTGGGAGAGGTGAGTCCTTTGGAGGACAAACCCTTTCATCTGCTGCCTTTTTACCAGCGGGTTTGGATTGTGAAGGGGCTGTGTGACCATGTGTATGAGACACAGAAGGATGTGCAAGATGCTGTGCTGGCCCAGCCCATCCATGAATGTCGAGAGTCTATTTTGGGCTATGACAGCAAAGAGAATGCCTATATACATTTCCCGCACTTCTGTGGGGCAGATCTGAGAATCTATTGCCAGAGCCCCAGCACGCCTCCATCATTTCCGTTTCCATCTATTCTGGTGAAAAGGGTTGAAACTGAACAAGGGACAGAAGGTGAGAATATGAAGGGAATAAAGAATGAGGGGGTTAAAAATAACAGCGTATATGATGGAGCCTCCATGGGCACAAGAGAGTCTGAAGATTTAGGAAACAAGACAACAGGGACACTAGGGGTTTTCAAAGAGGAGAACGCAGCAGAAGATAAAAAAAGGTTTCATTTGTGGTCACTGATGACAGAGGAGTCATCCGAGTCAAGTTCTTCTGATGGAGACTCATGCAAAGACTCTAAAGCGGACTTAAAAACGCATTCAAACTTCTTATCTCTCACACATAATAGTCTTTTGGGAGGAGGGGGTGTGAACATTAATGTGAAGAAAGAAATTTCCGATGAAGAGCCAGAATCCCAGAACGATTGGGGCTTCTTATTGGGTTGGGAGCGTGCCATTAAACCAGAAACTAAAGATCCCTGTCTGAATGTAGGGGAGCACAGCTACACAGGGCGGTCGCCTGCTCACTCAGGAAATCTAGGCTTCCCAGTTCAACCCCTGGGACTCAAGACAGAAGAGGCACGTCCCAGTCAGGGGAACCAACCATTTTCCTGTTTGGAATGTTTTGGGAGCAAAACTAGTAATGTTAAGTCAGCAGGGCAAGCCTGCTGCTGCGGCAGGGCTGGACAAGCAGCAAAGTCATCCTTACAGAGTGCTCAGAACCCAAGTGAAGAGAGGGCGAATAACAAAATCTGGACTAAAAAAAGGAAGTGGAAGAAAAAGCACAGGAGGGAACAGCCTCTAAGGGTGAAAAAAGAACGCGAGCGCCTGCAGCACGGGGACAGGATGAGGCTTTCTCCGTCTGAGGCTGCCAGGTCTGCAGTTCTTAAGGTTGCCACAACAATCAAGAAGGAGGAGAAAAAGAAAAAGCACAAAACTGGTGAGAAAATATTCATTATTGATTTAAATCCATTGGTTCATTTTAGTATGGTTACCCTTTTTTTTTTTTTTTTTTTTTTTTCCCACCCAAAAATTATATTATGGTTAAATACTATTTCACATTTTGTTGACAGGGAAAAAGCCTGAATCTTCGAAGAAAATTAAAGACGAGTCTCCAACTGAGCCATCTTTTAAGGTAGTACCTGTGTGCTATGCATGTCATTGAATGTCCTTTTTTTAAAGAAATAGTTAAAAATAAAGTTTGTAATGATGATTTAACCCTTTGTACCCCTGTCTTTTCTTTTCATCTGGTATAGTTGGTTTGTACGAGTCTCGGTGAACTGCGAGAGCTGATCAGTAAGATAGAAGATGAGCTGGATGACCTGGAGAGCACGAAAAAGAGATTGGTTGGTGCCAGTTGTTTCTGTCACAGTCCAGAGAGGACAGTGTTTATTTCACACATTTCAATGCTGTTGATTTCCTTCCTTTTCCTCCCGTCCTCCATGTTTTAACTGACAGGGTCGGTGGTACTGCAGGAGAGAGGCAGTAAAGGAGCTACATAGCACTCTCATTAGACTTCTAAATGAGCTTTTACCCTGGGAACCCAAACTTGTCAAGGCCTACCAAAGGAACAGGTTTGACATTTACAGAAAAATTGAATAAAAAGTTAATTAATGTCAATATTAATTGTCCAGAAAACAAGAGAGCACACAAACTTTATGTAAATACATCATCTTTGGTAAGAGCTATATATTTTTTGCTTCTGCAACAGACTTCGTTTGAAAAAGGAGTTTGATGATTTCAAGAAGCACCCAGAGTACAATAACTTTGTTCGCGAGGAGTGTGTTTCATCATCATCAGATGATGATTACGGTGAAGAAGAGATGGAGCTGGACGCGGATCACTGTGGAGGATTAGAAGAGGAAGACCAGGAACATATTGTTCCTAGGGGCCTTTGGAGTGGAGGTAAAGTAATTAAACTACAACGATTTCTGTAATGTGAAATATAAATCATATCTCTAGGAAGTAGTGCAAGAAAATAACATTATGAGTCTGGAATTTTCCTGTTCTTATGCTGTACAGCACTTTGGCTAAACTGAGGTTTTTTAAATAGTGCTTTATAAATAAACTTGAATTGAATTGAATTGAATGAGTAGAGAAACACATAGTGACCGCCCCGTCACTCTGCAACATATTTGAGTCTCGTATTTGCTCATATGAAGACGGCTCAATTCTATTCCGTTCAGTACAGTTCCGTTATCCAATTATTAATCCCCAAAAGCAAATTATGTGTTGCACCAACCGTCATTTTTTAAGTCTCTTTAATGAGTCCTTATAGATGGTTATAGCTATGAGCAGGAAGGATCTCTTGTAGCTTGTCTGTGCTGCAGTGGATCTGTGGATGGTTCTGACTGAAAACACTGTTGAACCACTCTGTTACGAAGAGGATGCCAAGTGTTCTCCATTATATATTTTATTTTATGAAGCATCCTTCTTTGCAGAGTCAGCTCCAGAACAGAACCAGCCTTCTTTATCAGTTTACTGTTTTTTAAGTCACTGGCTCTGATGCTGCTCCCAAATTGACCTCATAAGAGATTGCACTCTCCCCAGCAGACATATAGAGGATATGCAACATCTTGCTGCAGACATTGAAGGACTTTAGCTTCCTCATTAAATGCAACCTGTTCTGTCCATTTTATAAACATCATCGTAGTTTGGTCTCCAGTCCAGTGTGTTGTTCGGTTGTACACAGAGGTACTCATACTCCTCGACCACCTGCACTTCTTCTCCCACATCGGAAAAAGTGTTAGACTTTTTCCTGGTCCTTCTGAAATTCACAGTCATCTCCTTCGTTTTGGTCATCTTCAATATGAGATGATTGTTCCCACAACATGCCACAAAACGGTCCACCAGTTCTCTGTACTCATTCTCCCGTCCATCACTGAACCAGGTTACGGGACTCTTGACTTGTACTAGAACCCTGAGCTGTACATAGTAAAGAGAAATGGTGAAAGCGCTGAGGTGCTCATGTGGTGCTAACCAACTTATCAGACTATCAGAACATACTATGGATAAAAACTTCCAGCTAACAGTTCAATATCTGGGCTCCATAAACACAGTTTCATGGTAGCATGTCCTTTTGTTACACCATCTATGGTAGAAAAACACTGCAGTTCCACTGCCCTTACTGTTTCTGCTCTTCTTCAAATCTGTCTGCTCATATTGTCTGAAAGCCAGACGGAACAATGATGGAGTCGTGCACCGGTTCCTGCAGCCTCATAGCAAAAAGGTCACGCAGCATAATACTGCATTCCTGATAACTCTGACTGGATCAGCACTCCAAGCTCATCCAGTTTGTTTGTGAGAGATCTCACGTTCCCCATTATGATCGAAGGAAGAAATAGTTTACACTTCTTTTATTGCTTTGCGTAAGACATCTCCTCTTCAATTCATTGGGGATTTTTCAATTAGGGCATTATTTGGCGGTTTAAAAATCTTCATCAGCAGCTTCCACCTGCAAACAACTCCTGTTGCCATGGTTACTGATCATAACAGGTGGTTAAAAAATGTCTGAAGTAACTGTAGCAATGCTTTAAGCAAATAGATCACCGTCTATTTGTCCTCTAGACTTGCATGGGTACTAATGTTACAAACCTGTTCATCTTTAATATTTGTAATTAACATGTATGTTATGTTCTCAGCAAACACCAGGGATTTGAACGCTGAGTCAGCTGCAGAAAAAACTGTGACCTACGTACCCGCGAACCACCTAAAACACGGCGCAGAGAGCACTACAAGTACTTTTGCTGATTTGCGGGGAGAATCAACTTCAGAACTGAGCCCAACAAAGCAATCTAAAGATTTGGCATGGGCAGCAAGGATGCCAGCTCACACGTCAGCGTCACCCACATCTCCTGTCCCTTACCCCAACAGTGGACTACCCAAGGGCTACACACCCATCCCCACCCTGCTGGCTAAGAGTGTGGGAAACAAAGTGACCTTGATGAAAAGACCTACTGATTTCCCAGTTGTGTCCAGTGCAGATGGTGGGTCTTTGGCTCTCTCACATTCTTCTGCAGTTACCATGTCAAAAGTTTCAAAAGCACATTGTTCTCCATCCAGTTCCCAACCGAATTTGCAGCAAATGACAACACAAAGGCCTCAGCAGATGCAAGTATTTGGTTACCCAGGAATGGCAGCGGAAATAACACAAGCCAAACCATCCCAAACGGAACCAAAAAACCCCATCCAAGTGATGTACAAAGTACCCGAGGGACTGAGTCACCTTATAAGAAAAGATGGCAGCAGCCCTGTCAACATTTCTGCTCTGGATCAGAACACTTCAGAGAAGGCCACGCAGCAAGTGGTGATCCTACCTTCTAACCTTCTCATTCAAAAAACAGAAGCAAAGGTGTCCTCTTCAAATCCACAACATTCTAAGGGCATTCAGCTTGCAGTGTCTAAGGGGCCCAGCCCTGTGTGCATATCCACTGATGTGCCTGGGTTCAGCATTCCTGAGAATAAAATCCCTGTTCACCAAGTAGCTCCACTGAAGGATACCACGACAGGGAGGACTTCTTTTATTTCCCCTCATCTGCTGCAAGAAGGCATAAACACAATAGGATCAAAGGGGGCAAACGTTTGCAGCGTTCTAGCCAGCACACCGCAAGGTAGCACGTCATCTGCTTCAACAATTACAACGCTTTCCAGTGCAGTTTCTGCTGAGAATGTTAAATCTGCAGACCCCGGACAGGAGCTGAAGACTGTGTGTATCCGCGACTCGCAGTCCATCTTAGTAAGAACTAGAGGGGGGAACACAGGGATCGTCAAAGTCCAGACTTCTTCAGATCAGAATGCACTTGGGGCCTTTCCCAGCTGTCCAGTCATTACTATATCCCCTCAGTTTAAAGCCTTTCTTGTGTCAAAGACTTCAACAACTCTCTCTCCTTCTGCTCCTTCTCAGACTTCCCCTTCCACTGTCACAACAGCGACCAGTATCTCAGTGAAGCTGCCACAGAAGCAGAGTCCTTTGGTATTAACGGCCCCTTCCAGTAACACAAATTCTGTTCTCACCACAGCCACAAGTAGCACTCCTGTAACAAGCATACAACCAAGAAACGAGACTAAAAGCACTGCTAATGCTTTAAGTCGAGGCTCAAATACCTCATCGGCTTCTACAGTTGAAACAAAGCTTTCCCAGCTGCCGCAGAAAAATCCTATTGGTTTTCCCGTTCCAGTTTCAAGTAGTTCTGGTGTTCCCCAAGTCCTCCCACAACAGTTCGTCACCAAGGCAGGTGTTAAACGAACCAATCCAGAGGAGAGATCCCAGGTTACTAAATACATCCTGGTAACCCCATCTTCGTCCTCACCCTCGGCCTCAAATGTAGCCATATCAAAAGGCACAAACCTCTCCACAAACTCATCTCCCAGTTCAAGAGTCGTGTTCATCGGCCAGCCCACAGCACCATCATGCACCAACTTCATGGGGAGCATTCCACAGCAGATGACCTCCTCATTATCAAGTCAAACTCTAAAAACGGCATCAAGTCCATCCCAGTCTATTCCAAGTGTCACCTCAGAGGCATTGTCCAAGGCTAACAACATTTCTCTGCCCTCAGGTATGTTTCTTTAAGTTTTTCTTGGAATAATTTAATAGTTATTTGCTCCTGTGTTCTATTCCAGTTATAAAATAAGAAGCAGGGGCGTACGTTTTGAAATTTAAAATGTAAACATTGACGAAGTTAATAGCTGAGGACTGAACTGAAATATGCTGTTTATTGCTTTAAGTGACACCAATGTCAGATGCAAAAGCTCAGCCCGTACATATTCAAGCATAAACAATTGTCCCAAAAGTAAAAAACTATTGTGTGCAGACATGAGTAGAATACTTTGGTCCAGTGGCCCTAGTGGCATGCTGCCCCCATGGTTGGCATTCTGTGTGGTTCCCCTATCTCCTCCAAGGAGATCAAGATCTCCTTTATGGTGACCATTGGCCTTTTGGTTTGTCCAGCACCCTTCATTCTCCACTGATCAGTTTGGGTAATTAACCAGACCTACAAAGTCTCTTCTCTAAGTTATCCCACTTTGTTTTATTTTGTTTGTTTTCTACCAACTTTGCTTGCTTTGGTGGAGGAATGATTGAGTCTCCTGTGTTCTGCAGGTCTATAAATGCTGTAGATGTTCTCCTCTATCCTTTCCCAGATCTGTTCCTTGACATAGTCCAGTCTCAAAGGAGTATAGGGTTCTCTCCTCTGTGCTGGATTTTCACTCTGACATATGCCATCAGCTTTGAGGTCTTATAAATGAAACGTGTTTAGCTGTCTGTTTTTGAAGAAGTATGTGTAGAGTAATTTAAAAAAAAAATAGAACAATATATTTTCAGATGACTCCGAAACACTAAAAAATGTAAATCTTTTCACTGGCACTTCAAGTGTAGATCAGTACCCGTGCAAAAAAAAAAAAGCAATAAAACCAAGCAAAACAATGCAGTATAAATATTGTTTTAAACACAAAGAATTGTACATTTCAATATATGTTGACAACTATTATTGTGTTACCAGGGGTTCAAGTCCAGTTGTCAGGGAAGACGACTACTATTGGACAGAATATTGGTACCGTGTCACAGTCTCCTCTGAAGGGGGTACCAGTGTCCTACTCAGGAACATGCTGTCCAACAGCGACCACCACCACTATTGGACTGGTCCCAGCAATGAGTTTAATTACGGTCAAAAGTTCTTCATCCCAGCTTGGCACTTGCAGTTCTCCTACCACCAGCTCTTCACTTCGAGGCATCCCATCCATCTCTGTAAGTTCCCAGTTAAGCTGCTCCACATCCACCTCTACTGCTGTCACCATGCCTGCAGGAAACATTAACAAGAAGGACCTTGGTAGGCCTGCAAGTGTGTTGTCCAACAGTTCTCATGCTCAGATGACCACTACTGTTGGGAGTAGTGCAGCCCAAACACCCAGCCCAAACCCGGCCCAATTTGACCGTGGTCCCTTGTATATTAAAAGTGGCATTAGTGAGGAGAAAACACCTTTCCTGTTACCTTCTCAACATACTCGTAATAAAATCCAAACCCCTTTTACCTCTACACCAACGACCTGCACAACATTCACCACCTCCACTAGTGGCCCAGTCCAGCAGAGGATCATCATAAACACCTCTACGCCCCTCGCAGCTGGAACACAAATCCTTCTTAATGATGCACGTTTTGTAGTCCCTCCCCAGGGTTTGGGTCCAGGCAGCCATGTTCTCATCATCTCTAGCCCTGCACAAGTGCCTACTGCCAGTTCTGCCAGCACTGGAGCATATGTACCTTCCAAAGAGGCAAGTCATGCCAGTTTAAGCCCACAGACACCAATTCTACGACAATCTGCAGCTAGGCTGCCTGGTGTGCCAGTTGTAAATTCTTTCACAGCATGCACCCCAGCAACTGGTCCATCTTTGCCAGCAAGCACTCAAGTCGCCCCATTCAGACTTGCAGGAACACCTGACCTGAGCTCAGCAGCACCCACCAAAACAAATGTTATATCAGCATGTCTGAGGCTGTCATCAGCTCAAGCAAGTCATTTTGCATCACCTGCTGTTAGTACATCCTCTTTGCTGTCTTCTACACTGAGTTTAGGAAGTGGACCAGCCCTAGTTTCCCCAGTGGTAACTAGTGCTTCTGCTCTCGGTTCAGTCAAGGTAACTGCTGGTACAGCTGGTCCAGCCACGCAAGCTGAATGTTCACTCACCAAGTCACCTGCTTTAGCATCCCCCTTGCCAGCACAGCTGTCATCCTTGCCTCTATCACCATGTCTTTCAGCGGGTGCTCCTTGTAGCCCCATTATACCAGTTCCTGCACCCCTCTCCTCAGCTCCAGCTTCAATGGCAATAGGCCACCAGCAGGTGATTGCAGTGGCTGCTTTTGGTTCCACTTCACAGCTCCAGCACACAGCAGTTAGTCCAGCTGCACCCTCCCCAGTTGATCCACAGGGTATAGTTGACACAGGACTAACGAATGCATCTATCAAAAACAAGAAATCTGTCATGCCACCAGTGGTTGTTGGTACACAGAGACCAATATTGCCCGGAGTGGCAGTCCCACCAATTGTAAGTGCAGTGTCCAGGATGCAAACACTGCCTATTGCTACTGTTCCACCAATTGGAAGCACTGTCAGCACTTTTGAAACAGTACCTGTGGCGGGTCCACCTCCATCAAGCACCACTGTAATAACTCCAACTCAACTGATCACATCTCTGACGACTAAAAAGCCCACTCACCCACCTGCCATATGGACCAATCAAGCACTTGGAAAGCCCTCCGTGCAGACCTCAGCCCTGGGTAAGCATACCAGTGTAACATCAGAGCTGCTCATTAGTCCTGATGGTGCTGTTTTGAGTACTGTTAAGTGCCAGCTCAGTCCAGCAGAGATGATTGCCTGCCCTAAACCTTTGGATGCACTGGTGGTTTCTTCCAACAGTTCCACTGGAGCACTACAAACACATGATTCCACTTCACGGCCTCCGCAATCAGACACAAAGTGAACCAATTGAACCAGAACCAGCTACGTGACAGCTGCTTAGTCTTTGCAGGGCTACGGTACTGTCTGTTGTCTGTATCAATAGCTGCTTCCATCAATAATTTGATTCATCTACATTTTTGATACAATGTGTTTAACCCCCTGGTGAGATTTTTTTTCTTTCCTTTTAGAAACTTGGTTTATCAAACATACTGAAACTGTGTGCTGTCTGTAATAGGTTCCTTCAGTGGAAACTACTGAGATTGTCCTAATATGAATGTTTTAGACTTTCACAAATTCACTTCATGGCCAGTAATTTGCAACAAGTAAGAGGGGAGGGTAGATTTAATCAATTTCAAGCAGAGCCTTTGCAGTCGAACTTTTCGATGCAATTAGATACTGATTTGAAAAAATAAATGGTTTGTTACTTATATTGGCAAGTTGCTCTGCTTTATCTGTTATCTTCAAGATACATCTGTTGGCATTCAGTTTTCATATCCCTTTTTTAAATTGTACTCTGAAAACTACATACTTTTTTTTTAGAAATATAAACTAATAGATACATTTTTACTACATGTTTGAGTCAATATAAATTGAGTTTTGGAGTCACATTTATTTATTTTTATCATTATAGATTTTTCAAAAATATTTACTAGATACATTTTCATTGAACAAGTGTGGACATTACTGTATGAAAATAAACAATGCAATTGTCCTGAAAAAGTGTAGGCTGTTTGTCTTTTTCTTAACACAAAGTATGATGAAATCATTTATTATTGTTTGATGACATAACATTTAAGTTTGTAGTCTTTTTTTTAAGTGAAAGAGATGTTTTCCCTCTTTTGATGTATTTAGCTGTGAAGCATGAGGAACCATAGGAATAGTTACATCTCATTTTACTAGTATCGGAAAGAAAAGAACGTTCAGAGTTCATTCTTCAGTGTTTCCCATATTTCTGTCATCCGTCAGCACTCGTCCTTCAGGGAGAATAAGGAGGAGGCAGCGGTCCCGAAGAAATCTTTTCATAGGCTGGAGGAGCATTAGGAACCTGCGGAAAAGCAAAACATTTATTTTACCTCCAGGTTTATGACTGTTAATGACCTGAAATGTTGACTACAGAGTTCAGAATCATCTGTTAAGAGCGCTGATCTTTCATTTTCCTAGTACAAATACTTCCCTCAGGAGAGAAACATTTTTAATACCTTCACTTAGTCTGGTGACCTAATAATCTCCCTCAGGCATCCGCTGCATTACTTCAACTTCACATGCTCTAGACTGCACACACAAATGCTCTCTGTGTCAAACTATATTTCACAAGTTTAAAGTTTGCCTGTTGGCAATGCAAAAATAAAATGGTAACCGTGTCCCAGAGAACGCGTCAAAACGACTGTCTGTAATCTGTTAATGATACTCTACCGCTGGTCTGAAGCTTCCAAAATCAGTGAGAGGCATCTTGTTGTCTGCTGAAGGTCCCGCCTCGGAGTACTGGCCTCCTGTGTAACCTGGTGAACCGGATCTTGGGCTCTGTCGATCAAGAGAAAGACGTGTGAGGGATTGTTGGAAAATCTCATTTTATTTTTTCAAAAGGGAACGCTGAATTCTGTTTTACAATCAGGAGACAGCATTTTCATTTGCATGTAAATATGCCTCATTCCAGCAAGTTGTTTTACATTTAACTTCAGTTATATTTTTTTATGCCGATACCTTTCTTGACTAGTATATAGCACAGATTATTGCACATAAACTGGGATGGATGCTTTATTAAAGTGAAACATGGTAGTCTAACCCGGATTATTTTGTAGCCACTCCTCTTCTTGAAGTACCAGCAGCCCAGGATGAGCAGGGCTGCGAGGATGACCACCAGGAGAGCGATACCCACTGCCCTGAGATGCGCAAAACACTTCAGTTACTATTCACAGCATTACTTTAGAATGTGCAGTATTCTCCAATATTGCTGAATAACAGATTTCATATAAGAAGAAAAAATAAAAGCTCTATGTTACGACCAAGGCTGTGGGTGAGGCCTACAGGTGGAAACGGTTTTATTCCTGATTTTAAAAGAATTGAACAGGGCTTACTCCTCAGCTCTGACATATCCTCTACGGCCGCTGGCAAAGTAAATGTTGAAGTCTCCACGAGGCATCCCGTTTGTGCGATTGCAAAACATCAAGCTGAAAGAGAAACAACTTTAACATAGCAACATAACCGCTGCAAACCATCTCTGTTGGATACCTGCTGACATCCTGACCTGCAGTCCCACCCTCTGACCACCCCAGTGTCTGCTGTCTACACCTGTTTCTATAGTCGTCTCTGTAGTCTACAAACTAACCATGTATCAGTCATATGTACATACAACTCTTAGTTCTGCTGCTGATGGATAGTTATGTAAACTGTCTTTTGTACCGTTGACGGTGTGTCTGCGTCTGTTCTCTCTCTGCTCTTCATTCTCTCTTTCTGATCTCCATTTTCCTGTTCTAGCCGGCTGGCCTTCAGCAGCAGGGTCCCCTCTTATGATCCAGGTCCTGATCAAGGTTTCTTCCCTCTTAAAGGGGAGTTTTTCCTGCGACTGTTTGGTTTAAGGTTTTCCTCCTACCAGGGGAGTTTTCACCTGCCGTTGTTTATGTAATAATTGTTCAGGGGTCCTGGGTCTCTGGAAAGATCCTAGAGACAACTTGCGTTGTAATAGACGCTATATAAATAACATTGAAATAAAAAACTAATTTTAATTATGTTGGCTTTTATTATTGGCCAATGAAACAATGCAGACTTGTTGTCAGGTATGGTATCGAACACCGTAAAGACAAAACGTGTAAACACAGCGATTGGTAACCATTATCTACTCATAATGACTTCATTTAGTAGATGTCCACATCGTTTTCCATTGAGAAGTAACTGCAACCCTAACATATAATCCTTATTACCCAGCTTTTGAAATAACGTAAACTGGAACTTAGGAATGTGAAACATTTGGCCATTTTAGTTAATTCCCTTAGTTTGAAATCAGACTGATCAGAGCATAGAATGCTCTCGTTACACATTTTTTTCTCCTGGTAATGAGATATGGCTTTATTTACCTTCATAGCATCATGTTAGACTATCTTTTGTGACTACAGTTTTGAGAAGACAGCATTTTGGCAACCCAAACCCTTAGATAAGTTGATCAAATTCGATAAAACAATTTATGGGTCACTTAACGGCGAACAGTACGAATTTCTGTGCGCAGTGAAAGCAGCCGTCATCATTATGAGGCAGTGAACTGCGTAATAGACAGTAAATCTGAAACACCTGCTGCAGTAGGAAATTCCTGATGTTCTCTTGTGAGTTACAAAAGGCCATCAGATTATAACTAATGATAACAAATTCAATTATTCCTACTACCTTTTATATATATATATATATATATATATATATATATATATATATATATATATATATATATATATATATATATATATATATATATATAGATATATATATATATATATATATATATATATATATATATATATATATATATTTAAAATAAAAAAAAATCTTATATCTTACCAAATTGCTTTTGACGACAGTTAACACTTCCTCCGCTCGCCTCTTCTGAAAGACTGGGTCCAGGGACTTATGTGTTACTTCACTCCACAAATATCTCACTTCAATCTGTGGGAGAGCAGCGAGGGGTAAGGGAAAAAAAAAGGAGAAAAAACTCATGACCGTCACGGGTTAGAGACTCATGGTTAAACCCATTGAAGCGAAGTAATTACCGTGAAACCCCGGAGCCCTAAACGCAACATTTTTGTTCACTCGTGAACCTCCATCCAGCCACTGCTGGTCTTTCATGTGAGAGATGAAGTGCGTGCGCATGTGCGTGTCATTTACAAAAAACAAACTACATTAAATATATACAGGGGGGGCTGGTAAACACTTCTACCATGGAAATAATACCCTTGAAAATTGGAAAAATAAACTTGTCACAATCCCCATATCACAATTTGAACATGTTAGTAGTACAATAAATGCCTATTATGGTTATGTAACAAAACATTAAAGGCAAACATTTTTTTTAATTATTTAATGAAACCCTTAATGACATTTAGTGAAGCTTATTTTCATTTGATTAACTTTATTTTATTTATTTTTTTCTCAGAAGTAACCACAGCATGCTTGACGCTGCAGTCCTTTGGAATCACCAGAATTTGTATATCAATTATTTATAAACTTTGATCATCGATCTAGACAAACACAATCTGATTAATAGTATAACAAATGTATTTCCATGTCTTTCACTAATATATTGATCATCTATTTATGGGGCAGGATGGGAAGACTATACAGTATTTATGTAATTAACTTCTCCTAAAGTCACTAGCAGTTAGATGTTTCTGTTGTGGAAACAAGTGGAGGATTAAAAATATCTGCTCTTGTCAAGAGAGACTGCTTTGTTATTGAAACAAAATCTATGCACGGGATCAAAAGCATCATTCATCCTTCACAATAGGATACTTTTCCCACAAGTTAAGATCATGACATGACCCCAAAGAGGTGAGGTCTAAAAGTAAAGCAAAATATGAGCAGAAATATTTAAACTTACTGAGGTGTTTTATTCTGCTGACCATGAAAAAAGACTGAATAGAAGAATAATAGAAAGAAAAGCCACGTAAAGACTGTTGCAGGTTACCTGGTAATCAGAAGGTTGTTTGATCTCCTGATTTGGTCCAGTCCACATGTCAGCATGTAGATAGACATGATCCTGAACCCTGGATTTACCTGTGATGTCACCGTTACATTGGTGCACAGTGGAGAGCTGGATGATGTTTGGTGTTGAATAAAAGCCAAAATACACAAATATGTGTGTGAAAATGTGTGTGAATATACAATTTGTCACTTCTCTTTGGAAAAGTAAGAAATAAACCAAAAAAAACCTGAAAGCTCAACAAATGTTCTGGGAAACAATGTGTGGAGACATCACGAAGAGTTGAACCATCTAAAAACAAAAAAACAATGTTACATTTAAGAGCAGAAAGGCACCATCATTTAACAATAAAGCTTTGTGGCAGGGTGCATCCTAGTTTGGGCTGCCGCTCTGTCTCAGATCTCAGATGGTTTACAATCACTGAGAAAAAAAGCGAATCCAAATTTAAATGTACATTGCAGAGAAGAATATGAAGGCAGCAGTCCATAGACTGACGTTTAGGAGAGGTTTCTGACGCAACAGAAGACAATGATCTAAACAAAACAAATAATTTACAATGAAATGGTTGAAAAAGAAGAAGATCATTGTTATAGTGTATAACATTGTGCAAAGAACAGTTGGTGTTAAGAGGTTGGAATAGATATCCCTCATTATTGTACAGGTCTGATACGCATCTGCAGTGAACATCTGATGGAGCTTGTTGGCTTGTAGTTCAACTGTGCACTGTGAATTATTAATCAACTGAGCTGAAATTAAGATGAATTAATGCAGAGGTGCTCCATCACAGTAACTTGCTCAGGTTTACATGATCTGTTGTCAACAAGCACTGCAGGTCTCCTGCCCCACTTCTGCTGAACTGAATCCATGTGAAGAGATGCTGGAGTCCAGAACATGCTCTGACCATTTGGCCATGCCTTGGAGGACATGCTATTCCCACTGTTTCCTGTTTTCCCGTTTCGCTGATTTTACTGTCTAGGAATCTCACACTGCCCTTGATGATCTATAGTGGTAAAAGATTGAAAAATCTTCTTTGCTTCTCTTCATTTTGCTATTTTTCTGCACCCTCTATATCTTTGTTTGCAATTATTCAGGTCAATGACTGTTTTGTTTTTTTTCCCAAAGTTCAGTCAGCTGCTCCCACATGTCTTTCCATTGTCATGGAAATTCATCACGAAAATAGTTAAAAAGTTCCTGAATCACCAGCAAAACTCCATGAAGCATAACAGCATCCAAAGCAACAAAAAAATGTAAAAATTAAAAAAAAATTCCCTCCTCAAAGATCATAGAGAATAAAACCTCAGCAAAAATGATCTTGAAGAAACAAAGTAAGGCACAATTTGACAGAGCAGCTGCAACAGCACGACACTTGAACAGCACAGTTCTATAAGTGTTGGTGTGTTTCATAAATACAAGAAAGTAAAAAACATATAAATAAGGTGAGGAAAGTATACAGTCGATACAGCCCGGAGATGGGGAAAAGCAGTTTGCAGAATGTTTTTTCCTCCACCAGAGGGAGACCACAACATGCTTTTCAAACTAAGAGCGCTATTATGCATCAAGCCATACGAGTTATATTTTATGGATATATTACATGTTTTAAGTTAATACTTTAATTTAAGAAAATAAAAAAATATATAAGAAGAGTTTGAGAATGACAGCTCAGATCATGAATTCATTGAATTGTTAATTTTTAGTTTGTGAGCAACACTTGAAGTCTGGATCCAATAGGCATCCCTTTAGAACAGGTTTCCTTTTTTTCTTATTCTTTTTCAGATTTTTGCTGCAAACTGTCTTCAGTCCTTGTTTTCTTTGTGTTTTTTTCTGCTATTTGAGCACTCGATCAGGCTCTGCCAAACATCCACTTCTCTTTCAAATACTTCTGGGACCATAAGATAAAACCACATGTAGTTTCATGAGTAAAGGTGTTTACATATGAAGGCAGAAGATCAAATCTTTTTGTGTGTCCACATTTTTGGATTACCCTGAGCCCTGATTTCTTAAAGTTCTGTGTCATTTATGGATTTGTGTAAATATGAATAGAAAGTTTGTTTCTATAGACATTAATGTATTTTACTGATGATTATTATTCCGTATGTTTCGGCTCATGCGTCGTTTCAAACCATATCAATATTTTGTCTTCTTATCATCTTTCTCGCAAAGGTTGATTTTAGTTTTATTAAGGTACCTAATTTTTAGGGAATTATTTCTTTTTTCTTTTTCTTTCTTTGGTATGCAAATCCATTATTGGGAATCCGCTCTACAGCTGTAAACACGAGTATCGCCAACATTTTCCAGTTAAGCGCTTTTTGTATGAACATCATTTGGAAAAGAGACTTTTTACATATGAAAGACAACTTGGAGGAGACACGCCCTTGAGAATAAGGCATTGCAACTGCAGTTTCACGTTTTTCACATCTAAATGACAACATTTTGAATCTAAAAGCGGCTTCTCCGCGGTTACGTTGTAATAACTTCCAACTACTCTTCGGGTCTGTATTTTCCGACAATCCTGAAAGTGAGCACTAACAGTAACTTCCAACATCTCACATAAAGCCAGTGGCAGGTCCGTAACTCCGAGCTCGCCCATAACTGATAAATTGACAGAGAAAGAAAAAAAAAAGAAAATAAACTAAAACTCTGTAGGTGCGTAGCAATTACTTCTCGGAGGAGCTGTTTGAATAGTGGGACGGAGAGGGAGCTAGAGACTCCTCTCCTGCTCCAGCTGCCATCCTGCTCCTCCTCCTCCTCCTCCTCCTCCTCCTCCTCTCCACCACCACCAGAGCCACTTCTCTTTCTCATCACATCCAGAGGTAAATAAGATAACATTCAACAGTACCGTTTCTATTTCCACACTTAATTGTTTACCTTCATGCATGTTTCCGCATTTGTCAGACACAACAGACAGCCGAGGAAGGGAGGAATGGAGGAGGAGGGGGGGTTTACAAACATGAACAGAATCGACCAAGAAGGGGGGTAATTCTGATTTGTGATGGGGTCTTTGCTTTGTATATACCCCTGCTTCCTTGGCGTCGGGTCGGGGTTACGCTTCCTTTAGGCAAGTCCGAGGTCTACTTTGTTGAGCCACGGATGCGTCGATGAAGGCCGTCGCAAGTGCGAGGTGAAAACCGTAGCCCGGCGGACGACCTATATCCCGGGGAAACGGGGCGACGAGTCGCGGGCGAGCCTCGGCTAAGTGGCCGCGATGCCCGCTAGCTCAGACAAGTTGGAATTAAAGCTCCGACTAGCCTGCTAGCATCCAGTCGCTGCTAACCGGCTAACCGCCAGTTGATTTTAGCCAGTTTCTCAGACGTCGCCGTGTCGCCCCCCACCTTTTTTTTTAAATTTATTTATTCCTCTTTCTTTTTCTTTCTTTCTTTCTTTCTTGCAGCGTGAGTCTAAAACGCCGAAATAATAACAACAGTGTCATAATATCGTGACAGTCGTCGTCGAGATAAGACAACGTCGTCGTTACGGTGTTCGGCTACAGTCCCAGAATTCATAACCGAGACGACAACAAAAGAGGAAAATGAGAGAAGTAGCTCACAAACGAGAGGTCTGACACGCCACCTTTACATTTCTGTTTTTGTTTTGGTGGTGCGAAAATGTACGTAAAAGCATCGCGCGTGAGCAGACGTTTGATATTGGAGGTACACAGACGCAAACACAGCATTGTCCCAACTTTCTTTTTATTACTCATTAAGGTTTTCCCAGTCACCATAGGCACGCACTTACAAGGTACGACTTCACTGCGTCTGCACAACAACAACTAGAATGTATGAAGACACTGTGTTTTTCTCAGCCAGTCCTTGCAGAGTAAGCAGGTTAAAATTGTATACACTGGAGGTGTGCGTTTGTGGATAAATACAAAATTAGCAGGGAGTAAGATGCTTTTTCTCTCAGGAATCTTTGATCAATAACACGAAGACATGTGCAGGCTTGCTGTAGGGCCTGTATAAATTGTCTGGCGTAGTAATATGGTTATACACTGTGATACTAATACATTGTAATAATGGACAATCATAAGTTCATTTTCAAACCTCACACCAGAATAAGCACAGCCAAATTAATCTACGCATGAGCATATCCTGTTATTAGTAATCCAGCAAGGAACAGAGTTTATTATGAGCAATAAATGCCTACATGTGTTTTTTTTGTTTGTTGCAGCACTTTGGAGATGTGACGAATAGGGAGAGACTGGTGATACTGAGCTGCCTGTGCATTGACACGACCTCTTGACCTCATCTTCAGCATGAATGGTGATATGCCTCATGTTCCCATCACGACTCTTGCTGGAATTGCTAGCCTAACAGACTGTAAGTACAACATCTGTCATTTTAAACTCTTCAGCCAGCCATAACTAGCGCTCAGACCTAGATGTGGCTGAGGATTACTCGTTAGTCAAGTAGATCAACAGTGGTCTGGGATGTAGTCACACATGAAGATAGATGATACATGTATAGCTCAGTGTTACTTTGATTTGTTTGATTTTACATGGTTGTGGTTCGTAGTAAAGTTTGTTGTTTTTTTTTTAATAAAATGATTGCATGTTTGTCACACTATTATAGTATTTAAAACCTATGATTTATTAAAAACACTGCAGATATTATAAAGAAAATAGGCAAAAAAAAATAATCAAGCATCAGTTAACATACTCTGACATACTGTGGATCTGTTGCTTGTGTTACATTAAATCTTCAGGGAAACATTTTATAAATTCATACTGTTAAGTAGTTCTGTTTTAGATGCCTCCTTATTGTGTTTTCTCTTCTTTTATACTTAATCTAACTTATCTTTCTATCACTTTTAGTGTTGAACCAGCTGCCCTTGCCTTCTCCTCTTCCTGCCACCACTGCTAAGAGTCTGCTCTACAATGGAAGGATCTCTGAAGAGGTCAGCAACCTGTTGGTGTGTCGAGACGAGAATCTGGTGACTCAGCTGGCACACAGCCTTAACCAGGTCTCCACTGAACACATGTAAGCACCATTCAATTATTTTTAAAACTTCAAATGCAGTGGTGATTTAAGAGAAAAATGCATGAAAGCAGTTACTACCGAATGTCTTCTCAGATGTGCTGACTGTAAAATTATTTTGAGATTGGAACAAAACAAACCCCCCCCCCCCCCCAAAAAAACAGTTGTTATAATACAGTAATTGTCGCTGGTGTTGACAACTCACTTCTGCAGTAAAGTTGTCCATGTTTTACTTTCAGAGACAGTTTCTCCAGATTTGTCCACTTTATGTTTTGGTTTGACAGAATCAGAAGATGTGAAGTCTACATGGAAAGTCGTAGCCTGTAAATGACAAGCTGTTCTCCTCCTTTTTTTTCTTTTTTCTTTGCAGAGAGCTGAAAGACAACCTTGGAAATGATGAACCAGAGGGTGACATGCCATTACTTCTTCAAACTTTACTGTCCAGGAACCCCAGAATCTTCAGGGACAAAAGTAAGCTGGGCCAGTATAAAGTTTGGGGCAGTAAGAAAGGGATTCTGAGGCATAACAGGCTTCTACATAAGCAGCTACAAATGTATAGTACATGTAGGGCACACGTTTTTGTTGGCATTTATGCTTGTCTGTTGTTGTTTGCATCACTCTGTAATTACATCACCAAACATTAGCTGGCGTTGCAATTTTTATTTTCTGCAGCGCTGTGGCTTGAAGTGATGAGGTTCCTTTTGATTACTTCCTAAATGTAGCTCAGACAGAGCAAGAGAGCAAATAAAGCATATTGTATGTTAAGTTGGGCTGATAGATGTTGAGCATCATTCTACCTGGTGCGAAAATGACAAAGAAGAAGAAGTAGTGGAAAAGATGAAGAATTACCAATGTTTCCCTGTTAGATTTTTTTATTACAAAGTGGCATGGTTACAGCACAGATAAATGTCTGTTCAGGTGTGGGAGAAAAAAAGGCAGCAATCGTTTGCAAAGTCTTATAAAGATTTTTTGGACAAAGCCTACTAAGGATTTTGAGTATTTGACTTAAAATACTAGTTGAATAAAAGTAGTTGAAGTCGATCAGCAAGTTCAGTAAGTATTTTGAATAGTTAAGTCTTCAAGGTGGAGTTGCCCTAATTTTGCAGCGTTGAAAATCAAAAAAGTGCAGTTATTCTTTGATACATTGGTGGCTAATGTGCAGGTATATGGGGGAGAGAGTTTTTGCATGTTGAGAAACAAAGTAATCACTGCACCATCTGTTGCATGATCAAAATGCATATATATGTGACTTTGTTATGCCAAAATTGGTACTAAATATTAATATATATATATATATATATATATATATATATATATATATATATATATATATATATATATATATATATATATATATATATATATATATATATATATATATATATATATAAATAAGTAATCACTGGAGAGATTGTTCTGTTTTTTGGTCTGTAAATGCTCATTCGTGCTCCCTTTCGTACCTAAATAGGCACGTCAGATTCCAGCGTTATCATACATCGCCCCTCTCATACTTACGTGCATGTTTTACTTTGCCGTGGTTAAGTCAATTCATCCATTAGTGGGTAGTTGAGTTTCAGTATATCTGCATTGACTGATTATTTTCCAAACCAAATACAATTATTGTCTCTTTTTTTTATATTTTGGTGTTGTAAAAGTCAATTCAGAAACATCAAATGTCTTGGTCATCCTCCATTCACAGTGCAGACAGACAGCATTTAATCCTTGCAGGTATTCAGAGACTTTTGTCTTTTCAGTTGACTTCCCAGAAAGTTTGGTTGTATTTTTCCATGTGGGATCATTTTTTGTAAGGAAGTGCTTTTGAGAGTTCCTCTTGAGTCTAGCAAGTAATAAAAAGGTGCATTAGATTTCTATAAATGTTTTCATTTACAGTGCACAGCAAAAAAGAAATATTAGGCAAAAAAAAACTCAATTACGAATATTAATTAACAGAACAAAATAAATGAAAAGATGATAAAGGATAGGCGGCTCTGAAGACCCATCAGCTGCATCAACACTCCTTTCACTCATCGCTTTGTTGTGTGCACGAAAAATTTGTCCCTTTGTCCCGGACACACTTCCATTTGTCTTTTGCCATCTTTGGACTCCCAAATCATGAGCTATATCGTCGCAGCTATTACTGCATAGCTGCTTGTCCCTGTGCTCAGACGACGGGATGTCATAGATATGGCTGCAGTTGTGGAAACACTCAGACAGCCTCTCTTAAAAACTCCTGCAGTGTCTACAGTTGTTGTTGTTGTCGCCGTCTTCTTCCTACTCCTCCTCCTGGTTCTCTTCTTCTTCGGTTTGTTCCATTTGATGGTTGCATGTTAGTTATTTTGCTCGACACTGCCCCCACAGTTTTGTGGCATTAAGCGGTGGATCCTGAATATGCACCAAATTATGCACCTAAACGATGGGGGACACGGACCAAAGGATCCATCCTGCTTAATATCCACCTTCTGCGTTGAGCCTTAAACACCCCAGGATGCACCTTTAATGGCCTGGACTCTGGACCACAGAAAAACATTTACATAAAACTCATAAAAGAAGTCTTGTTAGTGTCATGAACAAATATGTAACTGATTTCCCTATTCATATTTTTATTTTTAGTTTTTGTACAGGGAAATGTATTAGTTTAACTATCAGCTTATAACATGCTATAACATGTAATGGTTTAAATTACGCATTATCTTGCTTACTTTCATCATCATGATTTGTTCAATAGCATGAACAAGACATCAAACGTTTTGTGTACATGTTAAAAAGCGCAAACACAGGTAATTAATATAGGTACAAGCTGGAAAAAGTGAATCATACTCTTGCGGTAATTTCCAAAATATCCTCAACAGAGGATATTTTGTCTTCACTGATGCACTAGCCTGTTAAAGCCATGAGTAAAATGTTTTTATTTTTTTCATAACTCTCCCTTTTTAATCCGTGCTTACAGCTGAACTTACATTAAACCCCTAATAGTAATTTTGACATTTTTAGAAAGTTTTATTTTAGAAAGTATACAAGGCCAGTCTTGCAGTGCTGTGGCAATTGTGAACAGCTGTACAATTGTATGAGACTTGTAGGTTTTGCACATCTGTGGTTTTTTTTTTTGACTCAACAGTGATCATTATCTATAACCTCAGAAGTGAACTTTGACTTGTATCCACGTCTATATTGATATACAATAATTGGGGAAAAAAAAAGAAATATGATTAAAAAATGGCATTAAGTTGACCCTCCTAAGTATATTTGTACTACTTGGATTTTGTTTATAGTAATCAAGTATGGTAGTAAAAGTGTTTGGATTTGCATGCTCTGCGTGTAGTTCAGTATTTACATATCATTCATATATTAAAATGTGTTTATTTTATCCCTCTTTCTTAGGTGTATTGCACCAGCCACTGATACAGCAGTATAAGATTTCTCAGAACCAGGTTCACGGGAGTCCAGCACTGAACTATCAGCAAACCACTGTCCCTCAAAGCCCCTCTGGGTAAAACAGTGCCACCTTGCACTCAGATGATGAAGAAGCAGAGGCCTCTGTTCTTCTACTAAGACTACCTCTTCCTCTTTCACAGATGCTTTACATCACCACAGTCTGGGTCTGCTACTCAGTTTGTACCCCAGCAGAACAGTCCCATACCTAGCCCCTATACTCCTCAGAGTCCTGCAGACTACATTCAGTACAATCCACCCAGTTATTCTCATCATCAACAGACTCAGCAATGTGAGTACAAAGACAATTCAAGGGATAAAATATTAGTGGTGCCATTTTTACAGGAAGTACTAGTACTTTTTCTGTATTTCTAACATGGTTTAATGATCTGCAAAGATTAGAAGAATCTGTGTGCTGAGATTTGAACCAACAGTGTGTCTTACCCAGTGGGTTGAAGCATCAAGTTCACACAAATCTGCATTGTGCCACCTTGCCACATCACTGTGCTGAAGTACAGTACTTTAGAACATAACTGCGTTTAAACATTCAGAGCACAATGTCTTTTATTCCTCTGATTCTTCACTTTGCTGTAATGATCACTGCTCTCTGTTCCTATTCATTCTTTAGCTTTTTTGACCTCTGCAAGCTGAGTTGTGCTATTTTTTCCAGCTCACAGCATTCAGTCTTAGGCATGACTGTCTGAGACTAAATGCCGTGTTTACGAGCCCAAACAATTCCCCCTGTGCTGCTTAATTTTTTCAGATTTTACAAGCTATGGTGGAGACTGTGTGATGACTGAGACAGAAAGGCAGAAGTAAGACGGTGGGTGAACTCCAGCGATCAGAAATTTTCAGTGCTGTGAGCCCCACCCCAGAAATACCAGGGACTTTCAAAGTTTAACTACCTGCCCTTGTTGGTGGTGGTGGTGGGGGAGTGTATGAAATATCTTTACACTTCTTTCTTTAGTCCCTGACACTTGCAGTGTAAGTGCAGCAGGTCAGGAACTCAGATGCACTGAAAGTCCCTTGTTTTTCTAAAAGTGCAGTTATTAGCTTCTTGTCTCAGCTATTGCTAGGGCAGCAAATAGCTTTACGTTCATTTAAAAAAAAAAAAAAAACTTTTTTAATCTTCACTTTGAGTGTATTTATGTTATGTTACAAGTGACCCATAGTCAAATGATGATGCAGCTCGGCTTTAACGTCATTTTTATGCACCCTCAAGTGGCAAGGAAACATTTGATGATCATCTTAATGTGGCACAGTAAAACTACAGCTGTTTGTTTAGTAGAAAGAAAATGTACAGTCTGACAAGAAAATGAGAGCACTTGCCTCCTATAGAAAAAAAGAGAGGATTAACTGGTGGTTTCATGTTCCCCTCTGTTTTAGTTTCTACTGGTGTGAGTAATATCCATGACAGCAAAGTCTCTGCACAGCTATCAAGTAATTCATCAAATCATAATACAAGACTAGGCTCTGATGAAGACTACATGAACGTGGCTCACAGACCGGGAAATGAGGTGAAGAACAGAATCAAGTTATCCTGAGCTGGACCTTAGCAGATGCTGACAGTTAATCGTAATTATAAAATTTCTTGTGTTTCAACAGGAGAAGGACTCTTCCATGAAGGCTGCCACATTTTCTGTTAAATCATCCCAGACTGCATGTTCCCCTGCTGGAAGTGAAGGGGCTGTCAAAAGTACGCTGTCTTAGCAACAAGTTTATTTTTCTTCAGTCGAACTAAAATAACACACCACCGTTCAATTTGGCTTTTGCAAGGGCTTATTCTCTAATCCTCTTGGTTGCTTCATTTTATTTGTGTTTCTGCAGGATCCAGACCTTCTCTTATCATGCAGTCACCCCCGCCTGATGTGCCACGAGGTGGATCACCTGATATGCTCCTCTCCATGTCTGATCGCAGAAAGAAGCAGAAGGAGAGGAGTAAAGAAGAAAATAAGCATATGAACAAAAATGCCTTGTATGACATTGTCAGTACTCCGTCAAAGGACTCCACCAAGCTGACATTAAAACTGTCCAGAGTGAAGATTCCAGATGTGGAAAAATCTGAAGAACCTTGCACCAGGTCACACATGGACTCAGACCAAGTAACAGATATGATGAACACAAACAATAATCAGTTACCAAGTACACCCCAGGACTCTTCACACAAGGTAGAAGCTGAGGAGCAGACAAACTGTCAGCAGGTTGCTGTGCAGCTAAACACCAAGGAGACTGAAGTCATTAGTGGGGTGGTGTTTGATGATTCTGAGATGGACGCACTTGCAGAGATTGAGAGAATAGAGCGCGAGTCAACCAGTGATAGAGAACGATGCTCTAAAGAAGTTCAGGATAAAGGTACATTTTTATGTGTCTGATTTTTCCCTGTGTCTTGCATCTTTCAATTTCCTAAGGTTATTTTTAAGAGACTAACTACCATTGTTTTTATTGCAGACAAGCCACTGAAAAAACGGAAGCAAGACACTTATCCTCAGGAACCCGGAATTGAGTCTAGTGAGGGGCCAACTTCACATGGGAGCAACAACATCAGCAATCTGACACCCAAAAAGTCGAGTGCTGCAAGTAACGGTGCCGGTCGGCCAGCTTTGATGGTCAGTATTGATCTGCAGCAAGCTGGCAGAGTAATAGGACAGCCTGTAGTTGTCTTGGAACCCCAGCTATTGAACGAGAATCATTTACGTCACCTCAAGACAAATACTGATGGAAAAGTCAATAAAAATGTTGAAAACAGACCTGGGATCATCAAACAGTTTCCTGACACCCCCCAGAAGTCTGGCTCAGATGGACAGCCCGAAACCCGTAAACAGAAGCAGGAAAGCCGGCATGAATCAAAACAGAAACATGACAGCAAAGCTGACAGCGACAGGGGACATGCAGATGATAAACATGCAGATACAACACGGCAGAAATATGACAGGCATTTAGACTCACGCCACAAGGAGGAAAAGAACCACAATCACCGATCTCTTGTCAGCAGGCCAGAGACTCCAAAAACTACCGGCAAGGTGGACCTTTACTGCAGAGATGAAGAAGACAGAGATAAAGAAAGGAATAAGGACAGAGACAAACAGAGGGACAAAGAAACAGACAGACTTAGAGAACGAGAGAAAGTCAGAGAAAAAGACAAATCCAAAAATAGAGACAGGGACAGTGACAAAGCCAAAGACATTGCGGTAAGCAGAGACAAAGCCAGAGATAGGGAAAAGCCCAGGGACAGAGAGAGAGGCAAAGACAAAGACAGGGAGGGTGAAAAAGATGGGGATAAAGACAAACCCAAAGACAGAGACAATGACATGGAAGGCGACAAAGACAGAGATAAAGACAAACCCAGAGATAGACCTAAAATCAGAGATAAAGACAAGAACCGAGACAAAGACACTGAAAATGACAAAGACAGAGGTAAAGACACACTCAAAGATAGAGACATGGACAGAGACAAAGGCATTGAAGGTGACAAAGAGAGACGTAAAGACAAAACCAGAGATAAAGACACGGACAGAGACAAAGACATTGAGGGTGACAAAGAGAGACGTAAAGACAAAACCAGAGATAGAGACACGGACAGAGACAAAGACATTGAGGGTGACAAAGAGAGACGTAAAGACAAAACCAGAGATAGAGACACGGACAGAGACAAAGACATTGAGGGTGACAAAGACAGATGTAAAGACAAGCTCAGCGATAGAGACCTGGACAGAGACAAAGACATTGAGAGTGACAAAGACAGATGTAAAGACAAACTCAAAGAAAGAAACAAAGACAGAGGTAAAGACAAAACCAGAGATCGAGACGACATGGAAAGTGACAAACCCAGAGAAAGAGATAAAACCAGAGACAAGAATAGAGAGAAAGTCAAAGAAAATGACAAAGACAGAGGTAAAGACAAACCCAGAGATCGAGACAACAACATGGGAAGCGAAAAAGACAAACCCAGAGATAGAACTAAAACCAAAGACAGAGACAAAAATAGAGAGAAAGTCACAGAAAATGACAAAGACAAAGGTGAAGACAAACCCAGAGATCGAGATGACATGGAAAGTGACAAACCCAGAGAAAGAGATAAAACCAGAGACAGAGACAAGATCAGAGACAAAGTCACAGAAAACGACAAAGACAGGGGTAAAGACAAACCCAGAGATCGAGACAACGGCATGGAAAGCGACAAAGACAGAGGTAAAGACAAGTCCAGAGATAGAGACAAAACCAGTAATAGAGACATGGACAAAGACATGGTCGACCAGAAAGACAAAGAAAAAGAAAGAGACAGAGATGGGAACAGGAAGCACAAGATGTTGTCAAGGGAAAATTGCAAAAGAAGGTCGCCTGACCAGCACACTAAGACTGAAAGCTCCTCAACGAAGCAAGATGGAAGCAAAAAATCATTGGAGCTCAATGGTCGACAAAAGACGAGCTGTCCCAGCCTTCACATCCCCCCAAATAAGGAACAAAAGACGAGAGGGGATGGGAGCATTAGCTGTCTCACTGGAAACAAACGGCAGGCCTCTGAGACAAAAGCTAACGAGTTCCCCTCATACCTGCTGGGGGGCAAGTCAGGAAGTCTTAAGAACTTTGTGATCCCTAAATTGAAAAGAGACGGAACAAATAAAGATCTCCAACTTAAAACTAAAATATTAGAAGGCTGGAGTGAACCGATGGTAAGATTGGAGCGAGTGTCACTGGTAGAGAACTTAAACAAAAGAGCTAAACCTGTTGTTGTGCTACAGAGACTCAGCATTGAGGATGTAAAAAGGATGATTAAGGAAAGCAGGAATGCACACAACTCCAGATCCAGGAACTGGTCCTCCTTTGGCAAATCAGCAGGAGGTATGAGCTACTTCTTTTATTGGTCTAAATTTGTGGTAGCTGCAAGCCATTTTGTTGACATTGCCTTTTTCTGTGTCTGCATCCACATCAGTGTGTTTTCATTTCAAGGCATCTGGCATCTACTCTTGTCTGGCAGGATCAACCCTTGAAAACAAAAATTTGATTCCCATTTGTGCTTCCAAAAGCTTGGCTTACGTTCTCATGTAGATGGGTAAAGCTTTCATAAATGATGATGTAATGCACACATTAGCTCATGATTTGCTCTTGTGGAAGATAACACACAAACACATCTTAACAAAACTGACTGTGTACAAAAAAGGTGAACGTGAAACGGCATGCGCTTCTTACTCTTTTTTCCTAGTCTGCATTTAAACATGTTGCTCACAATCAGTCCTGCTTCCGGGTTTGGATGGCACGGAGATCATTCATCCCATTTATAGCCAAACAACTTTGATGCAATATACACATACATGCAGAAAAAAAGCTCACATATACGCCTGTAATGACAATTTCAGCCTAAACAAAAAACTGTTACAACACCAAGCATGACTCCTAAAGTCTGGTCGGCTACATTTCGTCCTCAAGCATGCCGGCAGGGGGACCCGGCAGGGGGAGTCAGTCATGCCTGGACATGGCATGGTACAAATTACCCAGTGTGAGTACACACCAAAGCGAAGGCTCTACAGACTGCAGCAGTGTAAAGCTCACCCCCCTACGACAGAACCTCACTGAGCCAGCAGTCAGTCCATATTATCCAGAGTTTTTGTGACAAATCAAACTCGTCTTTACTCTCAGACCCTTTCTTTTACTCTGAGAGAAATGCTTTCATTTGTAACCTTTTTCGGTACCAACAACAGAAAATATGCTCAAAGACTGGCATAGTTAGGAAGTGGTTAATAATACTCCCAACTGACGATCCATGCAGTACTAGAGCCATTGTAAGAGCAATCTAAAACAAAGTTTCAAGCAGGGATTGCTGGCTGTTTTCACTCAAAAGATGTATGTCTTGCTATGTCTTGTTCTGTCTAAAATTATGCATTAAAAAGGATATATGGTGATAAATAAAAATATGGCCTTTTGACTTTGAAACTGAATCTCTCCTTGTGCATGCTTCAAATTTCTTCTAAAACCCTCTGAATTGTTAACCCACAGCTTCCACAGGTTAATGTAATGTCTATGGACAAATCAGAGTCCACTAGTGTTGTTTTATTTTCAAAAATCCGCTGGATTCTATATGCCATTCTCATGCCTGACCTCCTGCCAGCTCATCTTCTGTCTACAAATAGACACGACTTAGCCACGGTCCAGCACAAACATGGACTCAACACGCATTTTTAGCTGAGCAGAGAAGACGGTCGCTTCTGGGATGCTTCTAAACCGCTCCGCAGCTCCTTTGGTGCGACCACGCTCATTGACTAGAATGGCCGCGATTCACAGCAGCTGGCATGGTGCAGCTGTTTGCCCGTTCTTTCTCCACGCTGATCTTAATATTGTTTTTCACAATAGAGCACATTTACACACACAGTACCAGCAAAATCTGTTTGTACTGTGTATATTCTTTCACCATAACCAGCATGGTAAATATTTCTCTTGATTTTTTCCCTTGTGTGCTGTGCACATTAGGTCTTCATATCAGATCCATTACTCCATAATTGTATAACCCAGACAATGTGACCTCTTATGGGCAAGGAAATGCACACAAAATCAGCATTTTGCAAAAGAACGTTGGTATATGCCTTGGATGCGCTGATACCTCATGAGTCATTGGTTTCATGGCTTTAAGTAATAATCAATTCCAGCGAATTGGACTTTCTATAGATGATTTATTTTATTATGCTTGAATCAAAACTGATGTTTACAGCATGATTATGTACAACTAATTACAGTGAATTAATTTGACTGCAGTCAGTGTTGCCACCATGGGATTTTTTTGAGTGCACACAGCCCTACAGTCTTGTGACTTTTTATGGGGCTTGGCAGGGTCGTTACCTATACTACTCAGGAACAATTGGCACACGCTTGTAATTTATGAAAGCAGTGGATTCACCATTAGAGCAACATCTGAACAGTTTTGTTGTTTAAGAAAAAAATACAATTTTGCCTGACATATATTTCTCTTAACACTTTTACTAAAACAAATGGGAGAAAAGTCTAGAAACATATTGGGGAATGAGGCTGGTTATTATCAAATTTTAAAAGAATATATTTGGATTAATATGTTTATCCTGTGCTCAAAGTTTCTCTCTTATTGCTCTTACAGAGACATTTTGTGAAAGGACAAATAAGCGAAGACACAGTATGATTAGTAAAGGATCCAAATATGCTGAGGTGGACTCAGATGAGGAACATGGTGATGGTGATGGGTCTGACTCTGACTCTGACAATAAATGTGAGTATTATGCAATAACTCCCAGTTTTGTTTACCTATGGATTAGAATGCTACACAATCTGTTAGAACTCCAGCGTTGTTTTCACTTGACAAAATTGGATTTACCAATGCAGTACTGGAAAAAATATGCACTTAAAAATATTTTCTGATTATAACTTTTCATGTAATTATCAATGTAATCATTTGGATTAAAGTCTTGTAACCTCTTCATTTTTATTCTCTGATGTTCTTGTTTCAGCTGCAAGAAAAAGGTCCAAGAAAGAGCATGACAAGACATGGAAATGTTTAGATAAGAAAGGTTCGAGGGACCACCGTCGAAGTGGAGGTATCCATAACTCTCGCTGGGGTTCAGGTAGCCGTCACCAGGAGTGGAGCGAAGATGATTCAGATAACAACTTGGCTCCAAAATCCCTTAGTGAAGGTAAGACTTTTTTTCACCGTCCTAAGGGAAAAAAAAAGGTTGTAAGGTAAATTTTAACCTTTAAATTTAAATTTTATTTTAAAGATTGCATTTTGTTCTTTTCGTGACTTTCAAAGGATTACGTTTAAAGTTGTGACTTTGTGTGATTTTTTTTTTTTTTTTTTTTGGTAAATTATTTTCTTCTCATATACGTAGAATTTGCTTTGGCATATTGGTCCAAACTCCAAGAGCAGCTCAAGACTAACCACAAACTAAAAAAAACATAGATGACTCCCATTTGTGATCTGATTTTGAATTTTGAAAACAAAAAAAAGAATTAGAGGCACTGTCCTACATCTCTTAAAATACACAAAATAGATCAGTCAGTATGTTTAAATGCACTAAGAGAAAGTTGAATTATTGCCTTAGTCCGACTGATATCGAAGTTTTAAAAGCCATGTGTACACCTTAGTCTGGCTGTACTCGAACCGAACTGGAGTTCTTGGAACCGAGCTATTAAACCCAGATAATGCGGTTTTAAATTGAGCTCTTCCAGCATGTAAAGGCAAACCACGGTTAGCCGAGCTGTTGACTGGCCTAGGAATGCCCCTTCCGGACGTGACGAGACCGCGGTAGCGGGAATAACAGCAGTCACGGCATGACAACAGCACAGCTGTGTGCATCCGTGGTCAGGCTTGTGATCAGGGTTAGTATGTACGAAATGTACAGAGCTGCTGCATCGTTGGCGTCCATATCTTCACTCGTTGTTGTCCTTCTACATCTGCTTCAAATCTGCCACGTTTGTTTACTAATTGTTCTAACTAACCGTAAGAATGCCAATGTGAAAGGATGTGTAGCGCCACCTGGCGTTGCGGAGTCCAACGCACATCACTCAATAATTCAATTCCCTTCCCGCTCATATACTCGGATTTATCGGAAACTTCAGTTAAATCCTTAGCTCGATTACTGCTCGATTTAGACGTGCATGTAACCGTACTGACTGAAGAAACTCGGCTGATGTGGTGGTAAATACTGTTTGCATGGTCTGTGCCTGCCTTGATTTTCTTCAGCACATTAAGTTAGTTGGAAATTCAAATTGACCTAGTATGTTAATGTGCACGGTTGTTTGCCTCATTTGTCTTCGCGTGCTCCTGTGGTGGACTGCCAATCTGTTTAGAACGTACTCCGCCTCTCCCTCCACTTATTTTTCATCTCATCTTATCCATCAGTGTATCATTTACATAACAATAGTGCTCTCAACAAGCTAAAATTAATTGCTACGTCAATATATTGACTTAGTGAAGACTTTTACTTGATTGTTTATACATAGTGTGGCTCTTTTCATGTTAAACATACCCTAATACGTTAGGTAGGAACATAAAAAGGACTAAAAACAATGAACAGTGGCAATTGGTATCTGTGTTTCTGACAGCTGTCATTCAAACTTACTGTCATTAGAAAATCATTTCTTGTAAGACCAGTCGCTGGGGTGACGTGATGACTGCATCAAAGTTAGTAGTGAAAGCTTGTTTTTTTTTGTTTTTTTTTTTGGCTTAGTGTCCAGGAAAATGAAGAAAAAGGAGAAACTGAAAAAAAGGATGTCGCATGATTCTAAGATGACACCGGAGGGTATTGATCTGACATTCAGTGTGCTGCTAATGCATTTTACCACAATAGACTCTAAAACTGCATCCACTGATATTAAACAACGTGCTTTATGTTGATTTCTTAGAAATGATAGATTCCTCCACGTTTAAGAGATTTGCATCCAGTGTGGACAGCATTCTGGAGAGCCTGGAGGATGTTGACCTCACTGCTACAGGTAACTATGAAGAACAGCAAGAGTTTCGAGTTTACTGGCATTTGTTGGAGTGGTGTGTTAAGACATATCCTCTTTTCTTTCAAACAGATGATGATGAAATACCTGAAGAGCTCTTGCTTGGGAAGCAGCAGCTCAGTGAGCTAGGCAGCGATTCTACCAAAATTAAAGCTATGGGCATCTTAAACAAGGTAAAATAGAGTTGTTGTTTTGTTTTGTTTTTTTCATGGTTATTCTCAGCCTTGCAGATGGGTTTATGCTGTTCAAAAGCCATCACTTCACACCTGCAGTATTGTTGAATTGATTGTCATATTTCTGTCCACAGTTTTCATCAAATAAACTGGTTAAAATTTTGAGTATACTGGAGAAGAACATTTTGGACAGCGTCAAACTCTCCACCTTAATGAATCATGTAAGTTGTCAGACTTATATTAATGCAGCCATTGAAGTGTGAGGTGTAATAGCAGTTTAAATGATTTATTTATTTTATTTTTTATTGACTTTGTAGGATAATGAATCCATAGATGAGGAGCGTTTGTGGCGCGACCTCATAATGGAGCGGGTGACTAAGTCTGCTGATGCCTGTTTGACTGCACTCAACATAATGACATCTCCACACATGCCCAAGGCAGTTTATATCGAGGATGTGATTGAGAGAGTGTTGCAGTTCACCAAGTTTCATCTGCAAAACACTTTGTATCCTCAGTATGACCCTGCATACAGAGTGGATCGCCACGGAGGTCAGCAACAGTATTCTGTCTTTTGGCACTTGCATACTGGCATTCTGTAACATTTACGCATAAGTGAGCCACCGATTTTATTCCATTTGCCTTTACATACTGAGCCAAGCAGAAAAATCCCACAAAACGCATGCCCTTATAATAAATAATAATGTGTGGTGGAGACAAATTTTCCCCTGTTGTCTTCTGCGTCCCTGTGAAGCACACGTACAATGTCGTCACAAAGTTGTTAGAAAAATTTTCACACATCTCACTTGGTTATGGAATGGGGGTGTCCCTTACACTCACATTTTACACCCTTTTTTTCTACCCTAGGATTTCAGGGTAGTTCTGAACAGGAGAGAAAAAAGGTTTTTGTGTTTATATTTGCTGCCATCAACAAAACATTTGGATTGTTTTGCTTGTGGCTTAGAAAACAGCAAAAGGGTTTTTTTTCTGAGAAAGCAAATGGGGACTGCAAGGCAGCTCCAAATGCAGCTGTATACCTACAATTACCTAAAGACAAGTATGGACTACCCTTAAAAACACTGAAAAGAAATCAAAGAACTTGACCTTGAATGCTCTCAAAGACACTAATTATAAGTTTGTTTGACTTTTTTTCAAATGAATGACAGTTAAATACTTGAGATACCTTGTTTTTTAATTTTGCTGAATGTCTCACATATGCAAACGTTTTCCCTTGCTGTTTCAAATCATTTGTTTGGTTTGTTTGGTTTTTTTTTTTTAGCAATGTGTTCTTACTTCCAGTGTATCTTCCCAACTCAGGTGGCACTTCAAAGTCCAAGAGGGCAAAATTTTCCACCCACAAACAGAAAGTGGTAGTTGTTCTCTTCAACAAAGTATGTGATATCATCAGTAACATCTCAGAGCTCCTCGAAATACAGCTGCTAACTGACACCACAATTCTCCAGGTGCGATTTTGAATATAGTCATTTGATCCCTTATCGCGTCTGACTGTTGCGCTCTGCCATATCTGATTTCTTTTTTTTTTTTTTTTTTTTTTTTAATTTTAGGTGTCCAATCTTGGTATTACACCCTTTTTTGTGGAGAATATCAGGGACCTTCAGTTATGTGCCATCACACTAGTGACAGCAGTAAGTCAGCTTATTTGTTGTCATTTTAATTATTTTTGATTCAGACTGGGTATTTTTCTTAACATGATATATGACATCTCTGTCGCGGTCTTTTGTGTCACTCCTTTGCATTTTTTTCTCTTTTTTAGGTGTTCTCTCGTTACGAGAAGCACAGGCAGCTCATTCTTGAGGAGATTTTTAACTCTCTGGCTAGACTGCCTACTAGTAAACGAAACCTCAGGAATTTTAGGTAACTGCCCTGTGTACCAGTTTTCTCAGTCAGATTACATACATTTGGTGAAATCACTATGACGCTCACCTGTGCTGCTCAGTAAACCCAAGGGTGCCCCTACTTAATACTCCTCAGGCTCAACAGCAGTGATTCAGGTGGAGAGCCTTTGTATATCCAGATGGTCTCAGCCCTCGTTTTTCAGCTCATCCAGTGTGTGGTTAACGTTCCATCCGAGAAAGATACAGAAGAGGAACGGAATAAGAAGGTAACCAAGGAGGAATGATCAGGTTTTTATGTCATATGTAACAGGAAAAAAAGTTCTGATTCAGAAACTGCTCGACATATTGGATACTTTTCCCTAGGTGGATAAAGATGTCTTCATTACGAACTCTTATGAAACTGCCATGAGGACAGCTCAGAACTTTCTCTCAGTGTTTCTCAAGAAGTACGTCATTATTTTTGTAGTCACTATAGAATATGACATGTATACCTGGTGTCATTTCTTTGCTTGTTCACCTGAAACTATGATCTGTTGATTTTAACAGTTGACTGTGGCTCTAATTGTCCTTGCACAACAAATCTGTTGCATGAGCTCCATCATTTACAAGGTCTAAGCTCAAAAACATATTACAACATCATTTTACGTGGCATGTTTCAGATGTGGCAGTAAGCAGGGCGAGGAGGACTACAGGCCTCTGTTTGAGAACTTTGTTCATGACCTGCTGTCTGCAGTCAACAAGCCTGAGTGGCCCGCCGCTGAACTGCTGCTCAGTTTACTGGGCCGACTGCTGGTTAGTAGCACCTTTCTCTCCTTCGACTGTCCGCTAGTGTTAGGTTCTTTTTCATTGTGACACATCCACCATGTCTGTGCTGCAGGTGCACCAGTTCAGTAATAAGCAGACAGAAATGGCACTCAGGGTGGCATCACTGGACTACCTCGGGACTGTTGCCTGTCGCCTGCGTAAAGATGCCGTCTCTAACAAGATGGACCAAAGGGCTATTGATCGCATCCTTAAAGAGGTGAATTACACAATTACAGGATTAGGTAAATGTACAAACTACCGGACAGGTTGAACTGCTTTTGATGTGCTCTCTGTGTATGTTTTCTCCTCAGACTCCAGGCAGTGATGAGATACAACAACTGCAGAAGGCTTTGTTGGACTTCATAGATGAGAACATTGATACAGATCCAGCTTTAGTGGTAATTGTTTAAATGTCATTCACTAATATTTACTTATATGACTTAAATTGTGCTGTCATTTTTCAAAATCTGCGATCCCATATACATGTGTTTGTGTCATCCAGTTTGCCAGGAATTTTTATATTGCACAATGGTTCAGGGACACAACAACAGAAGCAGAAAAGGCGATGAAGTCTCAGAATGACAGCGACGAGGACTCTAAGGGCCACCATCATTCCAAGAACGTGGACTCAACAGGGGAGATTATGCAGAGAGCTGAGGCACGTAAGAAATTTCTCCGCAAGGTCATCAAGACCTCACCATCAAATTTCAGCTCTCAGAGGTAAGTACTGCTTCACTTTGGATAACTGAACCATATTGCGGTGCTGTTTTTTTTTTTTCTTTTTTTTAATTGTGATATTAAACTGTACTCATGACTTTTTTCAGGATAAACTCGGACACTGTAGACTATGAGGACTCCTGTCTGATTGTCAGATATTTGGCCTCCATGAGGCCATTTGCACAGAGCTTTGATATTTATTTGTCACAGGTAAGAGGATTGTTTTAAATAATCTCTTTTTTTTAAATGGTAGGGGTTGTGTGTTAGTGTTTTAGTTGATGAATGCTTAGAGGTGGTCCACAATCTTAGACAACTTTTTAGGCAGTTGTTTACTTTAAACGCCATAATGTTCACTTTGCAAAGTCTCTGGATCCCGTCCAATGTTGTCCACACCCCCCAGTGTAACTGCATGATGTAAAAGTGCGGCAGTGCACAAGTCCAGATATATATAGGATTCATTTTGCTCAAATCACTGTGAGATTTTTGAGACCTGAGTTGTTATAGATCACAAAAAAGTTGCTCTTGGCCCTGAGCTGAGCATTGGTTAGACTGGCTTTACTAAAGTTTTATTTTTAATTATTAAACCGAGAGTGCACTGACCACTTTCTGCTGCAGGTGAGACACTGACTACTGATAACCACAGACCCTGAATATCCCATAAATAGCAGTAGATCACGTTGTGTTATTTTCTTTCGCCATGTTCCCATTTTTTAAAATATAGATCCTGAGAGTGCTGGGTGAGAGTGCCATCGCAGTCAGAACTAAAGCCATGAAGTGTCTGTCTGAGGTGGTGGCTGTGGACCCAAGTATTCTGGGACGGGTAAGTCATCTATCTTGGCGTGGTTCTCTAAACTTTTTCTGCCGTGCCTTTCTTTCAGCAATGTGCAATCAACGTTCGAAAAAAAAGTCAGTAAACTTCGGTCCAACAAAAAGAAAAATAGGAACGTGATGACCTGTAATGACCCTGTTTTCCTTTGCACATCTCTTCAAAGTACAAACAATAAAGTGCAAACTGTGCAAAAGACAAAATTAGCAACCGAGTGCTGGTATTTGGAAGGATCAGTATTTGTTTGCTTGTTAGAACTCAGTTCACTGTATCACAGCAGTAAAATAGTAATTATATACACAGGCTGTGCTAATTTTCACTTTACTTAAGCAAAAAAACAATTTTGATATGTAAATAAACAGTGCAGATAATTGGCAAGAAACATGAAGTCCATTTGTGAGTGTGATCATTATTAGTAGTTGCAGTACGCCTGTTTTGCGCTGTAGATCTTTTCAAAATGAGACTTGAGGTTTGTCGCTGCCTTTCAGTTCAAGCTCAGTGTTCAGTTTGGATCTGTACTTTGCATTTAGAAAAGGAACATCACATAAAAATAAAAGTAAGGCAGAAAATGTCTACGGGTAGAAAAAACCTGAGTTGGCGCTCTTCCTCCGCTTCTCTCACTTCCTCTGTCTCTTACTCTGTTTTTCTGTCTCTGAGCACCTTTGAAGTGTGTTTTGTTTGATCCATAGTTTGAGCATCGCTGCGGTTTTGGATCGTACATAGCTGCATTTTCCAAGGAGTCAGTATCATGCGTACTTGTCAGAAGAGACACTCCTATATTGATCAATGTGCCTATCTATACTGGCAGTGTAAGGCTTGTGTTTTATTGGAGCTGTTGAGTAGACACTTAACATGCTCTAGGCCTCTCTTTATCATTAATCCATATCTAACCGACTTCTCATTTATGTTTCAGTTGGATATGCAGCGTGGGGTTCATTGTCGCCTTATGGATAACTCCACCAGTGTTCGGGAGGCAGCCGTTGAGCTCCTGGGACGTTTTGTGCTGAGTCGGCCGGAGCTCATTGAGCAGTACTATGACATGCTCATTGAAAGGATATTGGTAATTTTTACAGCTGTCTTCTCCACATTTTCCTTTTTTGACATAATTGTAGCATAATTCATATGGTTAGGTTTGCATGGATTTGGTCACATTGAGGGTGATTTATGTAAAGTAGTGGGAATACATTCTCACAGTTTTAAGTGGAACATTGCCATGAACAAATTGTGACAAGAGTTCATTTGAAGTGCATAAGTTTGTCTGAGGTTACATGGTTTTCCAACACTGCCACCTAAGTACTGAATGGAGTACTGCAGGAATTTGGGAGTTGAACACCACAAGTGAAGAAATGAGAGAAATACCTACATTTAATCATGTTTCCTTTTTGATCGGCGACATTGAACATCTTTATTTTTGTTTTGTACTTTCACGTTTTGTCTGGCTATTTTCTATTTCTTATTTAGAGAAAATTATTTAAATGTTTAACCTTACTTTTGTGTTTATATAGGACACAGGTATCAGTGTGAGAAAAAGAGTCATTAAGATCCTAAGGGACATTTGCCTGGAGCTGCCAGACTTCCACAAGATCACTGAGATGTGTGTGAAGATGATCCGGAGAGTCAACGATGAAGAAGGGATCAAGGTTTGGGTTTATTTATGTGTATGTATTTTGTTAGAGTCTATTTTTAATTGTTAATGTACAGTTTTACACTTGAACATCTTTTTTGTTTTGCAGAAACTAGTGAATGAGACATTCCAGAAGCTCTGGTTCTCTCCCACGCCCAGTCACGACAAAGACGCCATGACCAGAAAGACCCTGAACATCACAGATGTGGTGAGTACCACTTAAAAACAAATATTTGTACCATTGTTCAAGTAAGACATGTGTTGATTTTAATTGAATATTGTCATAATCTAACTCATCCGATTTTGATTTTAACCCAGGTTCTGGCATGTAAAGATTCAGGTTATGACTGGTTTGAGCAGCTTCTTCAAAATGTGAGTCCTACTGTTTTATACCTCAGCAGATTTTTACATCCATATTTTGCTCTCTCATCTTATCTAATGAATATATATGGTTGTGATTGTGAAGCTGCTGAAGTCTGAGGAGAATGCTTCCTACAAACCTGCCAAGAAGGCCTGTGTCCAGCTGGTGGACAATTTGATGGAGCATATACTAAAATATGAGGAGTCCCTTGCAGGTTAATGATTGAATTATATACATTTGAGATGTTTTTGAAAAAAAAAAAACAACTATATAAATACATTGAGCTAATACTTTGGTGCTAAATCTTTTTTTCTGTCTGTTTTTCAGACTGTGAAGATAAAGGTGTAAACTCAGGCCGTCTAGTATCGTGCATCACTACGCTCTACCTTTTCACTAAAATCAGAGCACAGCTAATGGTCAAACATGCAATGACTATACAGCCCTACCTGACCACCAAGTGTAATGTGAGTACCATGTCATCTTGTTAAATGTGCTTTTTTATACTTTTTTTTTTTTTTAATTAAGACTGGTACTGGAACAGAAAACCATGTTAACTTTTTTGTTGTTGTACAACAGGTCCATCTAGTGGCAGTAAAATGGAATTGCATCTGTTTGACACAATTGCACAGTGTGAGACTTAACTCGGTTCACGTACTACATCTGTTGCTTTTTTTTTTTGTTTTGTTTTTTTCCCGTGATGTAATTTTAGACTCAGAATGACTTCATGGTGATTTGCAATGTGGCCAAGATCCTGGAGCTTGTTGTGCCTCTGATGGAGGAACCAAGTGAGACTTTCCTCACCACCACAGAGGAAGACCTGATGAAGCTCATAATCAAATACGGCATGACGGTTAGTCTCATATAAAGCTCACAGGTTTCACAAGCAATGCTCAAATCATGGACAGCATTATCATGAGAATTTGACAATCGTAATATCCTTTGTCAGGTCGTGCAACACTGTGTAAGCTGTCTGGGTGCTATTGTGAACAAGGTCACACACAACTACAAGTTCGTTTGGGCTTGTTTCAATCGGTTCTATGGTAAGGATTATGTTTGTGTAGTAATGTCAGTCCCTTTGTGTTACAGCGTGTACCACGAACTTAGTTATGAGGTAATTGTCACATAGTTAGAAAGGCAAACCTCAGGAAAAGATCTAAAATGCACCAGCATGTTTGCTTGTTTATTCACTTTCAAAGTGCAGATTAAATTTACAACCGCCTGCGCTTAATCACAGAACGAATATTTATGAACATTTAACAATTAAAGCAGCCGTTGTTTCATTTTATTTCTACTTAATTTATGGTACAGGAGCTCTGGCTAAACTCAAGACACAGCACCAGGAGGACCCCAGCAGCTCCACTCTGGCTGCTAACAAACCTACACTGCTGCGCTCTCTCTTTACTGTGGGGGCTCTCTGTCGACACTTTGATTTTGACCAAGAAGAGTTCAAGGGTGCTAACAAGGTATACCCCAGCACTTTTTGTAAATGCTGTTTTCAGAACTGCTGTAGTACCTGTTTTGACAGTGGACCCTTTTTGCCTTTTAGATTGTCATAAAGGAAAAGGTTTTGGAACTTCTCCTGTATTTCACCACACATGAGGATGAGGAGGTCCAGATCAAGGCCATCATAGGCCTAGGTATATTGTACTTCAATCTATCCTTACACAGATTATATAATCCTGAAGGCAGGGACCTTTTCATGATTCCTATAGGCGCTGTCTTTTTTCTTTTTTTTTACGTCTAACATAAATCATATCATAGAAAATACAGTCAGTTTTAAACATTCAAAAGATCTGTTTTCATAGAACTGTTTTAATTTTTCAATCTCATACTTGTGTATTGACTTGTTGAACATATATCACTGGACATTTCAATTCATCATTAGAAAAAAACATAACATATCAGCAGCTGTTCTTTACATTAGTTTTTAAAAGCATTAACCCTTGCAAGGCGCTAAAGATTAGGCAAGCCTACTGAGGAACTGAGGGCCTTCGCTCTGGCTTGGGTCATCTTGACCCGGGCCTTAGTGCCTTGATAGAATTAAGGAAACACAGATGAATGGATTAAAGCCCAAGAAGGTTTGTCTACCTTCCATAACACTCATAAATGGAGCTGCTTGGGTCTGAATCCACTAACTGCTGACATGTTTTCATGCTTTCTGTCTGTAATGTTGGCTTTGGTTTTCTAATTAATTATATGTTTTATTTAAATATTTCCATTTTTAAAGGGTTCCAGTTCATCATGCACCCAGAGCTCATGTTTGTGCAAGATGTGAAAGTTCTGTATAACAGCATCCTGTCAGATGACAACAGTGTGGTCAGTCTGAAGATCCAGGTGCTCAAAAACCTGCAGACATACCTGCAGGAGGAGGACTCTCGAATGCAAGAGGCTGACCGCGAATGTGAGCAAAAATAAATCTCACTGTTCTCCTTCCTAAATGATAAGAATTATATTGATACATATTGATTAGTCTCGTGTTCAGTGGGTCATCCACAAACTGATCAAGCTGATGTGCTCATCTGTTCAGGGAAGAAACAAGCCAAGCAGGAGGATCTGAAGGAAATGGGGGACATCTCATCAGGCATGAGCAGCTCCATAATGCAGATTTACCTGAAGCAGGTTCTGGAGTCCTTCTTCCACTCACAGTCAACTGTTCGCCATTTTGCTTTGAATGTTATTACACTGACTCTCAGCCAGGGCCTCATCCATCCAGTACAGGTGTGTTTACAGTCTCACATCAGGGGCAGGATCCCCTGAGACTTAAATAATAATTATATAATACAAGAAAGATCTGCATGGGATTTTTAATTTTTTCTGCTATTTGTGTTTAGTGTGTCCCTTATTTGATCGCCATGGGAACAGATCCAGAGCCAACCATGAAGAACAAGGCAGACCAACAACTGGTGGAGATTGACAAAAAATATTCAGGCTTCATCCATGTGAGTGGTTGCTCACAAATTGTTCTCTAAAAGGGTTTTTCTGATGGTCTGACTTAAAAGTAGTTGTGGTAAATGGTGCATAAATATTTTTATGTCTGGAAAATCAGTCAAAAGTGGAAGCATGCAGCATATGCTGACCTGTGGAAACAGCTGCCTTTCCTGCTGTAACTAGTAATTACATGATTCTAGTGCTGCTGCCACCAGTGAAGGGTGTTAAAAAATCTCCAGTGCAAATGCAACAAGCACAAAGTGATAATTGACCATTCAAACCATCATTCAACCATTAAAATCTAATATTTTTCATGTCCATTGATAGTCCAAATGCGTTTCACCTTATCAAAACATGTTAGTTTAAGGATAGTTATTTATTACGGATAGCTTTTAATAATAAGCAAAGGGCTTAAACAAATTAATTTTTTTGGAATGATTTCAAATGTTGTTTAATCTGCATACCTGATGGATAACGAAGCTCTTTCTTTGTATTCAAAGATGAAGGCAGTTGCAGGGTTAAAGATGTCTTACCAGGTCCAGCAGGCCATAAACGGATCCAAAGTAGCCGTGATCCGAGGTTTCCGTCAGGACGACTCAGACTCAGCTCTCTGTTCTCATCTCTACACCATGGTCCGAGGGAACCGACAACATCGACGGGCCTTCCTCATCTCCCTGCTCAACCTGTTTGATGACAGCTCTGTACGTTCATTTCTTTTCGTCAGACTGGCTTTTATGTAGCGATATTTAGATGTTTGTGTCCATGAAGATAAATGTTCTTGTCGAATTAAGTTTAGAGTTGCATGGATCATTTGTTTTGTTTTTTTACTTTCATATTTTTAGAAAACAGAGGTGAACATGCTGCTGTTCATAGCAGACAACCTGGCCTGCTTCCCTTACCAGACCCAGGAGGAGCCTCTTTTCATCATGCACCACATAGACATCACTCTGTCTGTTTCTGGTAGTAACCTGCTGCAGTCTTTCAAGGAGGTAAGAATCCTTCTTTATCACATAAACTGGTGAACAAACTCTCATCTGCTGCATGCTAAAACTCTAATATGCAAAGTAGAAAATATTTAACCAGATCTATCCAGTAGACAGTCTGACGAACTGAAATTTGAAGCTTAATTTGGAAACCATGGTTGCTGTGTTTTCTAAGCAAAAGAGCATCTGTACCCCCTTTAGAAATGACATTTTGGAATAACATGCGCTGGCATCCATATGATGTTCTTTTAAGTAAAAGAATTACAAACATATTAAAAGGGCTCTATTGGTAAAGAGTCTGGGTGGAAGCACCTGAAATCAAGTGTGAAGGAATATTGAAAAAAATACATCTGGTCTTCTAAGTCCTTTAGAAATGATTATTTTTATTATATTCATTAGAAAATTACAAGCTGACCTTGTTTGTGATATTTAGTCTGCATTCGATCAGTGACTCATTTTCTTGGCTTTGCAGTGTTTACGGAAGGAGCCAATAAAGCGTGAAAAGAAGGTGAAGACAAAAAAAAGAAAGAAGCATCATTCTCGGAGGAAAAACAGTTCTGATGAAGATGACGAGGACAGCAGCAGCAGCAGCAGCAGCAGCAGCAGTTCCAGCAGCAGCGATGAAGATGAGGAGGTGGTCCACAGGAGGAATAAGTCCACAGGCTCTGTCTCAGATTCTGACGTGGAAGATGAAGATGCAGTGATGGAGCGTCTTCCCGAAAACACCCTTCCTCTGCTGGAGTTTGCCAGTGCTTCACAGGGAATTCTGCTCCTGCTGGTGCTCAAACAGCATCTGAAAAATCTTTATGGTTTCTCAGACAGGTAAGAAACATTTAAAATGCTGCAACTCTAGTCTTTTATCACTTTGTTCTTGTGTGTGAACATGTAGTTTGTTTATGTTCCAGCAAAATCCAGAAGTACTCTCCGACAGAGTCGGCCAAAGTGTATGACAAGGCAGTGAACAGGAAATCTAAGGTGCACTTCAGTCCTGGTCAGACACTGGCGTACCTGAAGAGCGACCTGGCCAACACTGAACTCAGCTACGAGACTAAGAGGAATATTGTCAAACAGTATTTGGATGTAAGCACTTGAGGGTTTTTTATATTATCTCAATTCCTGCAATAGTTGAGAGACACAACTGTGGTGTGTGACACGAGAGAAATTCTTCTTTGGCTTGACTTCTGCAGGTTCATAGACATTTCACTTAAAAAACGTTTTGTTCTGTAGTTCAAGGTACTGATGGAGCACTTGGATCGCGATGAAGAGGATGAAGATGGGGGCGAAGCAAACACCAATGCCAGAAACAAAGCCATCAGTTCGCTGCTGAAGGTACCAAAACCCCGGAACCATAATCACAGTAATCACACTGCTCCAGTGGAGACGGACGATGAGGACAGTGAGGATGAAGATCCTCCCATGGTAAGAATCTGACACATCCTTAAAGCTCCTTAAGCATAATGGTTTTCAGCACATCTACTTGCAGACATTTGCAACAGCGTATTGGAGGAATGGTTTCATAATTAGCTCATAGTACTATGCAACACCCTCTTTTTCAAAGGCTTTAATTAAACTGGAAAACCTGCCATCACTATATCAAATTACTTTTCAATGCTTTTATTAATTTTGAATGATTTGTTGATTAAATTACTCATTTGGGCATTTAGGCAATATTTGCTGTCACACTGATGGATTATTTAGTTCTTGCAGCCTGCTTTGACTTGTTCAACTTGCATTTAATGTGCATTGGAGAAGTTGGTATTTATAACACTATCTATAAATGTTCTTGGAATAAACACCAGATCTTTTGTCTGCATAACTGAGAAATAATGAAGGAAGATCCAACATCTATCAGTGGCGTGCTTGTAATCAGTTGCCCAATTACATTCTAATCTCTGGAAAAGATGGTTTTACATATTAATGTAATTGTATTAATAAACACTTCTTATCATTTGAATGTAGATACACTAAAATTAAAGATGAGTGTTACCTTAAATTAAATATTATTTGTGACAAGATGCCATCAGTCACAGTCAACATATTATTCTAATTTGATGTAAGCATCTAGCCAAGTATGTTCAAAATACAGAGCTGATTTGAAAATGTCCAAACCTGTAATACTTGGTATTGAGAAATGGCCAGTATCTCACTCCTCCACCTGTACCTCTGTTGCTCCACCACCGTGTTATTCAGTGTACTGCTGTCTGTGTGGACAAACATCAAAACATTTAAATTAACTCCAGAATCAGATGTACTAATCAGCTGCAGTGCTAGCAGCATTTGAATGGCAGGACTCTAATAATCAAGCTCAAACGAGACTGTTTTTTTGATAAAACTCAGTACTAATAACCATCTTCTAAAGAGTTTACATAAGTTGTTGCTATGTAGGTTTTCATGCAATCATTAGAAAAAGCAGAACTAAAGTTAGGGTGGGAGATGTCTGGGTGTGGGTATTTCTGTTAACATTTGAAACAAATGTTCATGTGCATGAATCCCCTCCCTGTTATTGATTGGCTGAAGCAATATTTGGGGCGCACTTAGTTTCTTGTTTACACATCCAGGGCTGTGTATGAGGACATTTTTCTTTTTTTTTACACTGTACTCACAATAATGCGTCTGCCGTATGTTACTGACTAAATGTAAATAAAGAAAAGCTTAACATTAACCTCACATAGAATCACTTACCCTACCTTTAAAGTAAAGAATTAACTCAGAAATGACACATGCAAGTGACTGATGTGTCAGCTTTGTAATTTACAATGAAATACTACTAAAACATTCAGAATCATGCATCTTAACTACACAACTGATAAATGCTTCAGTAACAAAGACAGTTTAGCTTACAGAACTACTAAACTGCTGTTTTTTTTCTTCTTTTTTTATATTTTTCTTTTAAAGCATAATTTCAGTCGGTGTCATTTCTTTTTCTTTTTTTGAAGAAATAATCATTTCTAAACAAAAATTGTACAAAATTATTTATTAAAATGAATAAATTCACATTTTTATTAATAAGCAGTGCAATCAAGAATTAAAAAGTTGGATTTTAGTTTGGACCAGCGATGCTACTTGTCTTTAAAAGTCACTCTGGAGCTCTAGATCGGTGTCTTAAGCTGTCCGTATGAAAGGAGACTAACATCGTCACGTCTGTCCACAGAGAAAACCAAGGAAAGATGAGGATTCTGCTGAGGATTTGGGCCACAGGAACGAGACAGTGGAAGTCATGGATGTTGTTGCCATCTGCTGTCCCAAATACAAAGACAGACCACAGATTGCCAAGGTCATCCAGAAGACCAGAAGTGGCTACAGCATACACTGGATGACAGGAACCTACTCTGGACCATGGGCTGTGGCCAAGAAACGGGACGGTCGCAAAAAGGTTCCTTGGGTTGACAATATCAAGGAGTCAGACATTATTTACAAGAAAATTTCCTTGACAAGTGGACAAAAGCTCACGAACAAAGTGGCACAGACGTTACGGGCGCTATACGCTGCCAAGGAGGGGACTAGGAGTTAATCACGTGACTCCATCAAACAGCCCTCACAGCCCAAATCTGTAAATGTACTGTGTTACAAGCAGAGAAAGTAAACATCTTTAGAGTTAAGGCCCTTGTGGAGGAAGAGTATTGTGAACATTTACCTTTTTAACTACAGAAATGTGTAAGGTAAACACAATCAAAGCAGAGAAGGAAATGTTTGGGAAACCTGTGTGGGAGTTCCTTCGCTGTTGTGCAGCAACTCGGTTGTTTGATTTTTACTCCCACTGTATCATAGTTTAACTAAAAACATGTTTATACCTGAACATAATTCTGTAAAAAATGAAGTGAATGTTGGAAATTAGTGTATTGATGATGTTCTTAATAAAGTGTTTTTGGAATTATAACTAGCACCAGATGGATTTATTCACTTAACTTGAACTTCAACAACTTTTAACTCCTTGTTTCAAACACTTTGTTGTTTACCCTCACTGTGTAATAGACTACCTTTGATATAATTTATTTATGTTGAAAGCAGTGCAGTATCTGTGCCTATATTGTTGAAAATATAGATTTTGATGTTATACAACAGAGGGCCACAGTAAAGTTATCGCCTGCTCTTCTGGTGGAACAAATACTGCAATAAATTTTTCTTACGTCTTTGTTACTTGTTTGTGTTTTTTTCCCTCCTACATCAGATATGTCTTACATACAACCCCAAATCAGACACATTTAGGACAGAATGTAAAATGCAAAAACAAACAAACAGGAATTCATAAATGTACTTTTTCACTTTAACGTAACTGCAGGAGGCATGAGCGCAATTTACCTAATGTTTTCCTGCCAACTGGATTTGCTAATATACTTGTGGACATGGACATCCGTAAAACAAACATGAACTTGAATAAGAGATTTGTTGTGATAAATTCTCAATTTATCAATCAGTTTTTTTTTAATCATTTCAATTTTATTGTAATGGGTTTGTTAAGAAACATGACATAATCTCTTCATTTTTTCTCCTCAAAGACTCTTGCATTGCTTCTTTTCTACCAAGTCAAGTTCACAATCACTCATTGTTTTTTTTATGTTGTTTTTTTTTTCATTTTTCTTATGTTCCCTCATTAACACATTTTATGTACAAGCATTTTTTGAGTTTGTTGCAGGCTGGAATTAGAAGAATTGGGACATACTAACAAATTAAATAAAGCTGGTTGAACAAAGCGCAAAAAGAAACGTCCTGGGTTCAGTCTGTATATGCATCTCAGCATATGTAAGAATGACTGCTTTTTTAACATATATTAATGTATCTATGTTTTATCTTTTTTACTGGAACAATGTAGAATGTATTAGTACTTAATATTGTACGTAGATCTGTGATAACGAGTATTACAAACATATAGACCGGATGATGGCAGCAGAGACCTCTACTGGACCCAGGAGGCCCAATCAAGGAAAGGGGAGGGGGGTGGGCGGAGAAGAAGAATGACGCCGATCCACACCGGAAGTAAACTCCTGCGCATGAGGTTGGCGGGCTCCTAGCCGCACGCGACTGAAGAATTATTTTTGTTTAAAAGTTGTTGCTACATTGGGAAATACGACTTGTAAGCCGAATTAGTCAGCATCAAACGGAAACTTCGCAGTCGGGTAAAACAACAAATCCGTTTTAAAACACCTAATTTTACACCATAGCTAGTTGTTAGCCCGCATGCTAGATAACGTTTGGGACGCAGCGGGTAAAAAGCAGACTTCTCGAAATCACTGGCTCGAATTGACGCCCAGAGTCCTCAAAGGCGAGCGTTTACTTTCGCGCGGCGTCTATATTGACTTGTGAATTGTTCCCAAGCCTGTCTGGTCGGGCTCTTTCTGGTCTGGAGACAGGTCCGCGGCGGCGGTCGCAGCGATGCCGTCCGGCGCCGGACCCAGCAGCCCTGCAGCTCAGCTCGCCGAAGCGCTGGAAAACTCCGCCCGGCTGATCGACAGACACCTGCAGGATGACCGCTGCTTCCCCGACCTGTCTGAGCTGCTCAGCGTCCCTTCACACAGTAAGTCACGGACAAATGAAAAGAAAAACAAAAGTAGCAGAGATTGATGCCGGTCTGTTTACAAATGAGCCCCCAGACGGAGATGGGGAGTGATTAAAAATCAACCAGATTAAATTATTTTAAATACACGCGAGCTTGGAGCAATACTGGACCCTTAGTTTCTGAGCTACAAGTACTTTTGGGATTGTCGGGTACTCCGATTGTTGACATGCACAACTTGCTGGAACTTATCATCAAACCTCACGTGTCATTTCCAAATGTTGTTTTGAAAAACCCCAGCATCTGCATTAGTTTACTTAAATAAGCATGTTGTAAACATGTACACAACGTGTAGTTCTTAGTTTAAAAAAAAAAAAAAAATGATGAAGGCTTTATAGTCCTTCCACTGAGGCAGCTGACTGACCCACAACACATCAGTAAAAAAATTTTTAGGCAATACTTAGTATGACTGAAATAGTTAAGAGGATGAAAAGAGGAGCATGGTGTGTAGCACTGGGGTTGTAATCAAAAGGTGCTATTATTTAAGAATATGGTGTACTTAGAGTAACATTATATAAAGGTAATAATAGTTTCTTCTCTGTTCATTTTAAATTCCACACAGTTTTTGCAAACAAGGGAAGTGAAGTGTGATTGGTGTGAGAAAATGACCTAATGAGACTTTGCTGGCGTGTATTGACAGACATGCCGTCCCTGTCTGGAGTGTCGGATATGGACTACCCTCTTCAGGGACCCGGTTTGCTCAGTGTACCGAACCTCCCGGAGCTCAGCGCGGTTCGACGGGTCCCTCTGCCGCCTGAGCTGGTGGAGCAGTTCAGTCGTATCCTTTTGGTCATTTAAGAATCAGTAAAGCAACCCAGAGTTTTCAGTCTGGCAATAAATAGTTTTATTTATTTAATTTTTTTTTGACACCCAATAAATTTGAGTTTATGCTTAACCATTCTATAGATATGCAGTTTAACTGCATGATGGGAGTTTTTCCTGAGATCTCCCGCGCGTGGCTTACAATCGACAATGACATCTTCATGTGGAATTACGAAGACGGGTGTGTAGCTTTTCAATCAAGTGGTGCTGAATAACAGCATAAACCCACAAAGTCCAATAAATGTACACATTACTATAACTAGTTTAATTGAAGTGATTGTTTCGTCTTTTCTCTGGATATTTCTTGCAGCGGCGATGTGGCCTACTTTGATGGCCTGATTGAAACTATTTTGGCAGTAGGTCTTGTTAAACCAAAGCAAGGTATAATTACACATTTTTGCAACATTGACTTTATTTGCTTTTGTATTAAATGTTAATGAGCTGTTTGTGTCCTCCCAGGGATTTTACAGCCACACATTCACTACCTGTTAGTGTTGGCCACCTCGGTGGACGTAGTAATCCTCGGGCTCAGTTTCCCCAAGAGCCAAGGCGGTGAGTCTTTCCTCTGCTGTTTTGGAATAACTCCTTAGGTGTCAGAAAGGAACATTTTACGTTTTAGCATTAACTGAATTGCGATTCCCTTTTTAAAGCTTCAGTGCACGTGTAAAACATAAGTCATAGTTACATTACCGGGCCAAGTCGGCGGGTTACTGCTTGTCAGTGCCAGCAGCACATTACCCATTGACCTCAAATTACATATCAAGTCTTTAATTGTGATCACTTTCTTTGTTGCTAATTTTCTATCTGTTGCTGTGCAGCCATAGAAAGCTTTGAGGTCACAATTGCTGTAGATCCTTTTTTTTTTTCTTCTTTTTAATACAAATTGTACATCCCTCGTGGCATTTAGACATTCTTACAAGTGACCATAACATCAGTCTACATTTTTTACAAAAACACAGAATATGTTGTCTTTATTTAGGGCAGTAATCCAGGCCAGCAGCCCAAAACTGGACATTTTGATAGAAGCAGCGTAATCCATGTGTAGTCTTTTTGTGAACGTTTTCACCCATGGTAGTGGTGGGGCTGCCTTCCTGCATGATTTAGATGTTTCCCTGTTTCAGCACACCATGATACAAACGATTGTGTCATTAACACGCTTATCAAGTCCTTGATCACAAGCAGATAACGACCATTCATTTAAATCAGGTGTGTTGATGCAAGGAGACATCTGAGACATGCTGGACAGCAGCTCTCGAGGACTGGGGTTCCCCGTCTCTGCACTCTGGTGTCCTCACAGAAGTGGAAATAACGTTCTTTTTTATTTTATATTTATTTTAGGTTTGAACGACAGCATGTCTGGAGGGATGCAGCTGCTGCCAGATCCTCTGTTCTCCATCCCCACTGACAACACCTACATCCAGTCCATCACCTCCACAGACCTGGGACGAATCTTCATGGCAGGAAAGGATGGCTGCCTGTACGAGATAGCGTACCAGGCCGAGGCAGGCTGGCTCAGCCAGCGCTGCAGAAAAATCAACCACTCCAAAAGCTCGCTGTCCTTCCTTATTCCATCTGTGCTCCAGTTCTCTTTTTCGGAAGATGGTGAGCAGTTAGTACACATGTTAAGTAACATATGCCACTGATCTTATTGAACCACTCCAGAACATTTTTTTTTCTCCGCAGATCCGATTGTACAGATTGCAATAGATAACTCTTGCAACACACTCTTCACACGCTCGGAGAAAGGCGTCCTGCAGGTACGACATCTGGGTCCCATAAGGTGTCTGTCTGTCAAGGACACTGATCATTTGAAGTGATCGGCACTGAGCTGAGTAAGAATGTGTCTTTTTCCAGGTGTATGACCTGGGAGCAGACGGCCACGGTATGAGTCGTGTAGCAACAATGTCCCAGAGTTCAATAGTTGCGGCTGCTGGAAACATTGCCAGGTATGACTGCATGTCTGCTTAGTTTTTTGTTTTTTTTTATGTATGATTAACCTTCCTCATTGTGAAGTAAGATTTTTCTCTGTTTTCAGGACAATCGATCGATCTGTCTTCAAGCCCATTGTCCAGATCTCTGTAATAGACAGATCTGAGTCGTCCGATTGTCACCTGCTTGCTGTCACTCATGCAGGTAAAGGTCAAATATAACGGCGAGAAGCCACCCTTTAAAAAGGCTCCTACATTATGTCCGCATCAGCTGAAATTCTGTTCTTGTAGGTGTGCGTCTCTACTTCGCCACCGCCCCTTTTGCCCCTCAGCACCAGAAACACATCCTGGTTCGGCCTAGCATGCTCGCCTTGGTCCATGTCCGTCTGCCACCAGGGTTTTCTGCTTCGTCCAGCCTGCAGAAACCGTCAAAGGTCCATAAGGCCCTGCACAGCAAAGGTGACAGATCAGATGGGGGTTGCAAGCTATGATGTTTGTTTTAAAAGTTGCGTGAAGCTGCATCACCTTCTCTCCCACTGTCTATCAGAAACCAGATGCCCTTGTCCTCTTATATCTTGCAGGCGTTCTCCTCATGGCTGCTTCGGAAACCGAAGATAGTGACATCCTGTGGTGCATCAATCATGATTCCTTTCCATTTAAGAAGCCCTTGATGGAGACCCAGGTCTGAATTCTTCTGTGTGATACAGTTTGGATTTTGTTCTTAAACAGAAAAAAAAAGACACTAATTTCTTTAATAAATCACCATGCAGATGATGTCTAATGTTGACGGACACTCGTGGGCTCTGTGTGCCATTAATGAAGAGAAGCCTCAGAAGATTTTTACTCCTCTGAACAAGGAATACATCCCTGTTACGGATTCACCAGTGGTGGTCCAGCAGCACAACGTCCCCCCACAGAAGTTTGTTCTTCTGTCAGCAAAGGTTAATAGCCCATCATATTGCATGAAACCAGCGTAGTCTTATTATTGTATGATAAAACTGCATCTCATGCTCTTTACTGTCCTGTAGGGGAGTCACATCTTCCAAAAGCTGAGGCCTGTAGACCAGCTCCGCCACCTCCTGGTGAGCTGTGCTGGAGGAGAAAGTGAGGAGATCGAACGCTTCTTCAAGCTGCACAGGGTACAGTCCGTGACAGACACTCAGCTTGTAATTTTCTCATGATGTTTTGTAGAATAAAACTCGAGCAAAGACATGTGCATGGTTTCCTGCACAGAGTTGCAGTATATAAATACATAAATTGTTCTGTTGTGTTCAGGAAGAGCAGGCCTGTGCCACTGCACTGATCCTCGCTTGCTCCAATGCTGCTTGTGATCGGGAAGTTTCCCAGTGGGCCACTAGAGCGTTCTTCAGGTCGGAGGATTAAGTTCGTTTGCATATTTACACTCATTTACGCTGTGCACTAATTCTTTTTTTTTTTTTTTTTTTGTTAATAGATATGGGGGTGAAGCACAGATGAGATTTCCAGCAGCCATGACAGCTCCCAGTACCGTTGGGCCTGTGATGAGCTCTCCAGCACCAGGTAAAGCTTCAAACACACAATCCACAATGGCACATGTAAAGAGGAAAAGCAAGAATGCACTGTGAATTTTTTTGTATTCCCAACGCCCACTCAGGCATCATTCCTCCTGCTCTGGCCACTCCGTTTGGACCCATGCACACTGGATCGGCCCCGATCACGCCCATGTCAGCTGGCCCAGAGGTCATTTTCTCAGGGAAGCACAACGGCATCTGCATCTATTTTGCTCGCATCCTGGGGTACGTAAACAAGTTTTCCGAGGTCAGAGGTTAAACACGTTTTATTGCAGCCTTGCTGATGTTTTGCTGATTGTGTGTTTTTTTAACTCTTTAACAGAAATATTTGGGATAGCAGCATTGCTGTGGAGAAACTCATAAGCAAAGGAAACCAGACTGTCAGTATTGTAAGTACAACAACTAGATTATGGTTAGATATGTCATGAAGACATGTTGTTGAGGGTTTTTTTTTTTTGAAGGACGCTTTTGATCAATAACACTTTTGTCACGTTGTCGCCCAGTTGGAAAGCAGTGTTGGCTCATTTGAGCTGGAGTCAGTCCTTCAAGAGCTGAGTGGTCTACAAGAGTTTCTTGATAAAAACTCTCAGCTCAGTCCGTCATCTCTTGGTGCTGCAAGGTAAGATCTCTCCCTCTGCTGGCTTTTACTTGATTTGAATTGATTGCTGTGTTTTCTCCCTATTTAGGTTGCATTAGTTTTCTCGCTTTGGCAGTTCTCCAGATCCCAGTTTTGCCACTGACGAATTAAGACTTGAGTAAATAAATTCTTACTGACGCACAAACAGCTGACATATGGGCCAGTTTGAACAAAATATCAAATGTAATATCTGTTTAGGGACCAATTTGAAATGTCTTAAATGTTTGTTGTTGTTTTTTTTTTACTGCAGAGGGAAGCACGGGGGATATCTAATTTTTTTTTGAATGGGGAAAACTACAACAAAATCAAATCCAATTTTAAATAAGGGTTGTCTTAAACTCATTAACTTGTGAAACTAATATGAAAACACAATGTAATTTGCTGTGTGTTAAGGCATTTAATAGTACTTTCAACGTCTCTGATTGGTTTCTAAAACCCCACTTCAACAGACTGTTTTTCCTCCTTACTCTCTTTTTCCGCCCCACTCTCCACTCCCACCCGGTTAGCTTCACCTCCCCTGCCAACCTTCAGCAAAGGCTGCTGGGTTTTATGCGTCCTGATGGAGCCAACTCCCAGCAGGTTCAGCAAGAGCTTCAGAGAAAATATCACAGTAGGTCATGACTTTAAGCTTCAACGTTTTCCTCGGTGTGAAATACAGATGAAAATTTGACTTTAAGTCAATCCTTTAAATAATTATTTTCGTCTCTGTATCCAGCCAAGGCTCAAGTCTTTGAAAAAGTGTCTCTGCAAGGTATCCAGCAGTTAGTGCATCGCTCTTACCAGACGCTGGCCCTCTGGAAGCTCCTCTGCGATCATCAGTTCAGCCTCATTATGTCTGAGCTGCCAAAGGTGCTCATAGATGCAAATACTGTTTAGCATTACAAGCAGATGTTCAGCAGATGTTCACCTTCCAGCCGAGAACCTGCTGTTCCGTTACTGCCCGCATTCTGTCTTTTTTTTTTTTTACGCTTGTAGGAGTTTCAAGAGCAGATGAAGGGGGCAAGTTTTAAGGATGTTGTGATCCGGGGTAAAGAATTATCCGGAGCTCTCATCACGGGCATCATTAACGTCTACATCAAAGATAACGCCTCTGTGAACGCCATCAGCAACCACCTGCGGGACATCTGCCCCCTGCTGTACAGCAGCGATGATAGCGTTTGCTCAAAGGTACGTCTGTTTTTCTTAAACTTCCTTCAATAACAAGTGTAAATGTGTAGTTATTTACATCTCACAACTTTAGGGGGCACCCCTAGAATCTGCCCTGAGAGGTTATTGATCCGCCTACATTGATTTGTGTCTCGGTGCACTGAATTCCCGTTTGTCCCTCGCTCAGGCTAATGAGTTGCTGCAGAGCTCCAAGCAGGTCCAAAACAAAGCAGATAAAGACAAAACTCTGAGGGAGTCTCTACGACTCTACCAGCAGATCAGCCAGCACACGGACCTGCCACTCGTCTGCTCTCAGTACAGACAAGGTAGGGATGTGCGAGACACTGGCACTGCTTGAATTGTTCTTACTCTAAGTCTACTAATGCCTTTCAACTTGTCAGTGCGTTTTTATGAGGGAGTCCTTGAGTTGTGCCTCACAGCAGCAGACAAAAAGGATCCCCAGAGACTGGGACCCCACTTCTACAAGAACGGAGAGCCCGAGGAGGACCGAGTCGGACAGCAGGCTTTCCAGGAAAGGTAACACAAGAAAGAGACAACACAGAAATCACCTGCAATCAGGAGTAGCAGTTACCACCAGCAGTGTCATCCTCTCTTTTCTCAGACTTTCTTGTTACAAGTGCATCACAGACACCATGCAGGAGCTGGTGAACCAGAGCAAAGCTGCTCCTCAGTCCCCCAGCGTCCCTAAGCAGCCTGGACCTCCTGTCATGACCTCTGATCCGAATATGCTCAGCAACGAAGAGGCTACAGCTCATGCGAGTAGAAGAGGGATAGATGATGCTCATTTCTTTCCAACACTATGCATCATTTGCATTTCTAATGAAAATCTGTCATTCCCCTACAGTTTGAGCAGATGCTTGGTCTGGCCCAGAGGTCTCAGGACGAACTGTTTCACATCGCTTTGTACAACTGGCTGATTCAGGCTGACCTGACGGACAAGCTGCTAGAGGTATCATTCCCATGCATGTTTACCTTTATTTACAACCTTTTTTTTTTTTTTTTTTTGTTTCCTCACCCACTGGAGCCAGTGAAGTTAGAATATTCATAACTATATTTTAATTAAATGCTAAGCAATGATTAAATATGTATCAAGTTTTATATTATTACTGTTGAAGCCAGACACAAAAGATAAAAAACAAGTCCTGTTGCATGTTAAATTAGCTTTTAAAATTACAAGAAGGTAATCAATGATTGCTTATTTAAGATGCTGAGCCGTCATTGATTTAATGATCTTAAACCAGCTCAAATGAACTAAACTACTTGGGTGTAAAACCACAAATGCATTTTGCAGATATAAAAGGCTTCAGTCACTTTCCAGCTCTGGGCTAAGTTAACAAAGGTATTAAAAGACAAAACTTGAAATGATCTAATTTTAAAATGTGGTAAAAGTAACTGGTTTATCCCAGCTGTGGGGAATTTGAATTTTAGAATTTTAAAGAGATGGTACTTATTCATTCAGCTGTTTCTTTGTGTTGTGGTTTCTACAAAGAAATAAAGAAATAAATAGAGTTCAATCAGCATATTATGTTAAACTGTACAAACAAGCAGTATCCAAGATACAGAGAAATAACAGATAACTTAACAGAAATAATCCCACCACCAGGTGGCAGCACCAAGATGTTGCAGATGTCATCAAATAGATTCCCATATAAAGGGCAACCCACCATCAAAAAAGGGAATCCCCAACCACACACGACTCAGTATTGTGGGTCATGCGTTTATCATGTATCATGACGGTAGCAGGTTTGTGCACAGGCAGGCGTAGCACAACAGAAAGGGGAAAAAAAAAACATGCGCAGCCACATCATCTTAAAGGGACACCATCTCTTCGGGAGTGGCAGGGAATTTATTACACCAGCTGGTTCTGTTGAAACCTTGTAAAGTATCAGATCAAAAATGAGCTTGGTGTTGATCTTGAATCTGTCACTGACTGGACGAAATTAACTTGCAAAGTGTTCACTTACTCCTGTAAGTTGGTGGTGGTAGTAGCGGTGGTAGCAGTAGTAGCGGTAGCAGCAGTAGTAGCAATAGCAGCAGCAGCAGCAGTAGTAGCAATAGCAGCAGCAGTAGTAGCAATAGCAGCAGCAGCAGTAGTAACAATAGCAGTAGCAGCAGTAGTAGCGGTACCAGCAGCAGCAGTAGTAGGAGCATTAGCAGCAGCAGCAGTAGTAGGAGCATTAGCAGTAGCAGCAGTAGTAATAGCATTAGCAGTAGCAGCAGTAGTAATAGCATTAGCAGCAGCAGCAGTAGTAACAATAGCAGCAGCAGCAGTAGTAACAATAGCAGCAGCAGCAGTAGTAATAGCATTAGCAGCAGCAGCAGTAGTAACAATAGCAGTAGCAGCAGTAGTAATAGCATTAGCAGCAGCAGCAGTAGTAGCATTAGCAGCAGCAGCAGTAGTAACAATAGCAGCAGCAGCAGTAGTAACAATAGCAGCAGCAGCAGTAGTAACAATAGCAGTAGCAGCAGTAGTAGCGGTACCAGCAGCAGCAGCAGTAGTAACAATAGCAGCAGCAGTAGTAACAATAGCAGCAGCAGCAGCAGTAGTAACAATAGCAGCAGCAGTAGTAACAATAGCAGTAGCAGCAGTAGTAGCGGTACCAGCAGCAGCAGCAGTAGTAACAATAGCAGCAGCAGTAGTAGCGGTACCAGCAGCAGCAGCAGTAGTAACAATAGCAGCAGCAGCAGTAGTAGCGGTACCAGCAGCAGCAGTAGTAGCGGTACCAGCAGCAGCAGTAGTAGCGGTACCAGCAGCAGCAGCAGTAGTAACAATAGCAGCAGCAGCAGTAGTAGCGGTACCAGCAGCAGCAGTAGTAGCGGTACCAGCAGCAGCAGCAGTAGTAGTAGCATTGGCAGCAGCAGCAGGTTATGTGTGCGCTTTAAACCAACTCGGACCCCTTTGAAGTGAACTATTTGCTTCGCTTTATGTCCATAGAGTCGTTTGTTAAACCTGAGTATTGTGAACATAAAAGTCAGCTTATTCTGGTTTTTAGGCTTCTTGTAAAGTAGAACGCGTGAACGGAATAACCACGGATGCCTCATGAGAAAGAGAACTGGGCCCTTTTTCGAATAATTTTGAAGTAATAAGTTGGTTGTTTTTTTGTTTTTTTTTTTTTGGGGGGATCCACATTAAGATCACTGATTTCAGGTCACTTAAAAAAAAAAAAAAGACTACATGTAAACATGTGGCCTTTACGTTCCAGGTGAATTCTCCATATTTGGAAGAACATCTGATGCATATGATCAAACAGGACCAAAGTAAAGTTCACAATATGGACCTGTTGTGGCGCTACTATGAGAAGAATCGCAACTTTGGCAAAGCGGCCCACGTTCTGGCCCGCCTCGCTGACATGCACAGGTTTGAACACACCAGTGGTTTACCGACCAGTCACGAACACTCTGCAGATCCCTGCATTTGTAGGTGAAAACCCGACTGGAAAAAGTTCCTTTTTGTTTTTTCCTGATGCAGCACTGAGATCTCTCTGAAACAGCGGTTGGAGTATATTGCCCGAGCCATCCTGTCTGCAAAGAGCTCCTCTTGCATCTCGGCGCAGGCATCCGACGGAGAATTCCTTCATGAGCTGGAGGAAAAGATGGAGGTGCGGCGTCGGTCGTGGCAGAGAAAATTTGGCATGAAATCCAGAAACCACTCTGTCTGATTTATTTACTCACTTTCTCTCTCCTCCTCTAGCTTGTGCGTATACAAGTTCAGATCCAAGAAACTCTGATCAGACAGTATTCCCATCATCCCTCAGTGAAAAATGTCATCTCCCAGTTGGACTCTGAGCTAATGGACATCACAAAGGTAATCTGCAATGCCAGAACAATAACGGTACACTTTTGTTGTGACTGTAAATGGGGAAAAGTGTTTTGTTTTTTTTTTAATTAATTTTTAAAAATTTTCTTCTTCTCTTGTGAAGCTGTACGGAGAGTTTGCTGACCATTTCAAGTTGTCCGAGTGCAAGCTCGCCATCATTCACTGCGCCGGACACTCAGACCAGATCCTGGTGCACTCGCTGTGGCAGGAGATCTTGGAGAAAGGCAAGTGACTCATCAACATCCTGCTGAATACATAAATAAATAACCCCTCTGTGCTCTAACGCATACAGCACATCTTTGGTGTTTTGGTTTTCAGAGTTAGGAGACAGCGTGGCCATGAGTCCAGCAGACAGGATTAGATCTCTCAACCTGAAACTGGTATCTCTCGGGAAGATATACGCTGGAACACCACGATATTTTCCACTGGGTAGGTTCAATTATATTCAGTTTTTAACCTTGTCATAAGTTCCCGGCTGCAATTGCAGTCATGTAATCAGACTTCCCTTTCTGCATTGTTTATGGGAGTGTGTCTCTGGGGTGCAGGTCTGTTTGCTTGTGTGGGTGCTATTATCCTCTGTTATCTTCTTTACAACTGACCTGTTGGAACCTGTCATGTCTGTGGAGACATTTATTCCTTTTACGTGCATCCGCATGATCCGATCCGTCCCCAGTGGTGAACATGACAAGTATTCAGTGTTAACGAGCACCTATCGGTCCTGTGATTGCAGAGTTCCTGGTGAAATTCCTGGAGCAGGAAGTTTGTCGACTGAACTGGGATGTGGGATTTGTCACGTCTACTATGCAAGAGATTGGAGTGCAGTTGCCTCGTCTTCTAGAGGTCTATGACCAGCTGTTTAAAACTCGGGTATGTTCTTGTCTTTGGGGTGTTTGGGACAGTTGCTCTGCAGAAACGTCTTCTAAACGCATCGGTAAACCGTCACTAACTTGCCTGGTCTTTGCAGGATCCTTGCTGGCAGCGGCTCAAGACACCTCTGCATTTGGTGGAGTGCATTCACGTGCTGCTCTCTGGATACGTTGATGACCCCAGCAGGGTTCCAACGTACGACAGGTAAACCTTGCCGTTTTAGTGACGGTTCCAAAACCTCTGGACTGCAGTTAAATCCTGCAGTTCCCTGCATCCTCTCATTTAACTCATCCACTTGTGCTTATCCGAGTTTGGGGCACAGGGTGCACAAAGAGGATCTCCATCTGCCCGGTCATCGCCTGCAGTTCTTATGGGATAATAATAAGGTGTTCCCAAACCAGCCTGGCGATGTCATCTCTAATCAGTAACCAGTGTGTCCTGGGTTTGTCCCAGGGCCTCCACTCTGTTGGGATGCCTGAAATGCATCCAGGGGGCATCCGATCTACCTCCTCTGGAAGTGGAGGAGCAGGGACTCTGCTCCGAGTTCCTTCTGATTGGCGAAACCTCTCACCCTGGTTATTTTTAAATCGCCAATACGTGTCATTCCACTGACTATTTTGAGTGTTCAAATGCATTCACACTGAATATTCTGACTCCACGAGAGCTGAAGATTACAGCTCGGTGACTACAACATGACTGCCTCTCCAAAGAGCAGAAACATATAATTATGAGGCCAAACCACTTCCGCTCTTTGTGATTAGACATTCTGTGACTAAAATCAGTGATAAAGGGATTTTTATTTTCCTGTCAGTCACTTATCTGTGAACTTCAGTCATGGACAAATTTATAGAATCTCAAAATACCCACTTACGTTCTGCCAAGGTTTAGAAATGTAGCGGATGAAATTGAGAATTATTTGAAACCAAAACGCCACGAACAAAGTGTTCTTGTTTGCTTATCCTGGTTAAAAGTTTGTTGTTGTTTTTTTTTTGTTTTGCCTTATTCAGACGCCGGTTCACTAATGTTTGTCTCGACAACATCTGTGGATACCTCGTGGAGCTGCAGTCTCTCAGCCCAAACGCAACCCTTCAGCAAACCATCGGCAACTTCAAATCGCTGCAGGCGAAGCTGGAGAAACTCCACTGACGTCACTAACGACGCCATCACGACAACGGGACACTTCCAGGGCTTGCACTGTTGGCCTTAAAGAAAGATTTGATTTAAATTGTAATGGTGAGCAAGCACACTTGGCTGTGTGCAGTTAGGTCGATTTTTTTTTTTTTTTTTTTTTTTTTTTTTTTTTTTTTTTTTTTTTTTTCTCGTTTATGTATTGCTGGAAAGGGCTTCTTTCATGACACAATAAACACTTCTGGTAAAAGTTTGAAAGACAGGAGACACATTTTATAAATTATTTGATACGTTTTGTTACATGAGGCAGAAAAAGACTTGCGTATCTGCATCCGCGTGTCCATATAACTGTCGAATGTCTGAAACCACAAAACTTTAAACATGTCTTCATTAAAAAGAAAACAAAAAAACACATGAACTGGACAGTTTGTGTATATTGAAGTTTGACTCATTCGTTATATTTTCATGATTGTAGTTGATAAAACACCTGACTCGAGCCATTTCATCACTGGGCAACTATTTAGATTAGTTTTTTTGAGGGGGGGCAGTTGTATGTTGTAATTATGTACATAACTTGGCCATGATGTCATCTCCACATCCATAACAGTCGCATACTAATGTGATTAATTTCCATGGTGTGCGTTTTTGCAGAGTAAAGCGGTGCCATTTTGTGCAAACGTGATTACTTTTTAAAATTGGTGCTGTTCAGTTTTGCACTAAAACTGGTCTTTTGTTGAAGTTGAATTAAAAAAAAATAAACATTTATAAAGAAAAGACACCTGTCCTAACTTTTGTAGAGGAGCGTTTTAAAAGCATCTCTCAGACAAACGAGTGCTTCTGGGTGAAATGCAGCTTGAGTTAAATTTTGCAAGTAAATATCAGCAGAAAGTGGCGTCAAAATGCTGCGCTGTTAATGTGACACTGTTTATCCAATTATCTTTAATTTAAAACAGCGCTGACTTTCCTACCATTATCCCTAACAAGATACTAATTGCTGAAAGTCTCCAATTAGCTGTGCACTGCATCACCCAATTATGTTTATTTTTAATGTTATGAAAAATAAAGTATTTTGATTTGATGCTGTGCTGATTTTCCTCAGTGAGTTAATGCATTTACGGCAATGTTGTGCTCTTGCTCAACATGGGAAATGAAAGCAGAAAGACCCTTGTTTATGTTGGTGAGCAAATCCATTTTAAATTTGTTGTCTTGAATATTTACATACCTGCAAAATGGGAGATTACCAAATTGAATACGATGTAATGGGTAACATTTATTACATAAATGCATGTATATACTTAATGATGGGCCATTTCAAGGAGAAAAACCAAACTAGAAAAAAAAGATCCTAAAGATTCACTTCAATACCACAAGAGTTGTAAAGCAGTGGAGCCTTGGCTATAAACGGTAGCGTTTAAATTTCAAGTTTAATAAGGACGCTTTGAAGATCTCAAGCTCTCGGGGGGTGTGCAGTATCTTCAGAATATTTACTCAAAATAAGTACTCTGCATGCTTATGTTTGAAATCTGACAGATAAACCTCAAACAATCAGCTCTATAATCCCAGATTCCTCCGATTTTATGCACCACTCCTATAGTCAAAATGGGGAAAAAGAAAATGTTTTATACAATCAAAATAAAAAAAATATTCACAATGATACAAAGCAAACTAAGTTTTTTTTAAAGTTTAATATATAATAAACACTTCAGATAAAGAAAAAAAAATGTTTAATGTATTTTTTTTATATATCTGCGTTTAAAGGGTTGAAATAAGGAACAGCTGAAGAATTGCAGTGAGTATTAGGTATATAAGAATTATAGGTATATATGAGCTGTAGTCAGCTGAATGCTTGATCAGACTACGGTCAAACCGCACAACTTTACATGTTTTTTTTACATTTCTATCTTTTGCAGGAACAAGTAAGTTTTTTCACTCCGTGCAGGAGTATGTAAGGGATGATGCAGGTGTAGGAAGCTGCACTATAGCTGACCACTATCACTACGATGGATGAGGTCTGGATGTTGTTGGTGATGCTCAGAGCCAAGTGAGTCAGCCAGCAGACCAGGACCACGCTGGCCACGGCCACCACGCTCTTTGCCGCCCTGGCTTGAGTGCCTGAGTTGGGACCCTCCTTTGATGGCACCTGGCTTGGCCTTGAAAGGTTTTGTTTGGCTCCATTTTTACAATCTGTATCTGTTTTCCTGTTTTGGGAAGAAGCTTGTGAAGTTTTACCTGCCAGTCCAGCATTTGCTGTTGAATATGAACGCTGACCTGTTGAAACTCGGCTTGGGGGATCTTCGAGCTTCTTAGAGGTGCCTGGACTTGAAACAATGCTGATTGATCCGTTTCCAGTTTTGTTCTGAAGACTTCGGTTTTCTTTAACCAGTTCCTTGGCTGGATGAGAATTATGGTTCCCTATGCGCCTTTGGTTTTTGATCAAAGTAACAACAATCCGGACACTTGCAAATAGGATCCCTGTCAGAGGAAAGCCATTGGCCACGATTAAATAAATGGTCTCGTAGGTTTGTTTGGTAAGCTCGTTTGGGAAAACATTTATGCAGTCTTCGTGGCTATCATTTGTTGTTACCACTGAGACATAAAAGAAGTATGGGATGCTGAAGACCGCAGCCACCGTCCAGCTCCCAGCCAGCAGACAGCCCACGAGGCGCATGCTGTCCAGCTGCACAGGTGCACCTCCACGTTTAAGGGATCCAACCAGCTTCTGGTGCCAGAAGGCACTGATGAAGAAAGTTGTGAAGATGCTGCTGGTTTCAGAGAATTCGGCACAAAAGCGAAAAATGGCACAGAAGGTTTCCCCAAGGAACCACCTTCCAGCAAAGTCTACCATGGTGTCGGGGATGTTCACCAGGTAGTTGGTGAGGAGGTTGGAGACGGCCAAGTTAATGAAAAGGACCTTTTTGGTGCGGAATCCAGATTTCCGCTTGGGAAGGGACACAATAACCAGCCAGATGTTTCCGAGGATCCCTGCTATGAACATGAGCGCTCTGATGATGGGTTCAATCAACATCACATCCATTTCTTTACAGTCAGACCACAACCTTGTTCTCACTGACAGATGAAAGAGGTTGGGCAGCTTCACAGGGCTTGTAATGTCAAGGATGCTTTATTCTTTTGGTATTTATATTAAAATTATAGGAAGCCCAACCCATACTCTGCGGTTTAAACATCTTTCCATTGTGTTTGTCCCTTATGGATTCTTCATCATAATCAGACTCACAGAGAGGGAGGCGCTTTTTACTCATGACAGACACTCCCACCTCATTTATCTTAAGCCATGAAACACCCATGGACAACACGAAACACCCGTGGACAAAATGAAACACCAGTGGACTACATGAAACACCAGCGGACTACATGAAACACCAGTGGACTACATGAAACACCAGAAACCACAATGATCAAATATGTAGCTGTTCTTCAACTGGACTTCTTCTCGTGCGAAAATGTACAGATGTTTTGTGTTTGATTTTGATCCTGCTGTGGTGTAGTTTTCTGTCTTTTTGTCAAATTTTGGTTGTTTGTGTATGTTATTGTGTTACCAAGTGTTTTCTGCTGCAGTGTTAGTCCTGCATCTTTTTTGGTTTCTGTCTGTCTCCATTTGGGCTTCATGTGGAATTTTATGTCTCTTTGTGACCATTTTATGGTTCGTATTTGTTATGCACTTTCTTTTTGTGTCATGTTTAATGTCATTTAATGTCCTCCTGATTAAATTATTTGTCTTTTTAGAATCTTTACAGAATAAACAAACACTGGCTGAACTCTTGCTCACCATATAAATACATAAAACCATCTAGACATTTACCATTTTTAAATGTATACATGGTAATAACAAGTTCATTACTAAAACATTATCATAACAATATATAGATTTTATTATCTGAGAACATATATGAAAAAACAGAGCTAAACTTCAAGTACTTAGGTCTCATTTTGATGTGGTTAAATCAACATGATTCTGCTTATGGCTGCAGATTAGAACTGGTTTCAAACTTACAAATATTTCCTTGTCTCATACTGAGTGTTTGATGTCACCAACAGGTGAGATGAGATTTTGAAAACCTTAAACTTCACCCATTTACAATGTGAAAGCCAAGTTCACTCACCTTAAAACTGGTAGGTAAAAATAAGTCACAACCCACAGTCCAAATAGATTTATTAAAATCCAAAATAAACTTAAACAACAAACAAGATCAGGAATAGAAACTTCTCCACTTAGAAAGACTTAATGGTTTAAAGCATGTGAACATTTCTATCAAAGAGTGGACAAAAGATCAGGAACTGAAGATTACGTTGCGGTAAGCATCTAGGCCATGTCTTCTTCACCCTCCTCCTCAAACTCTCCTTCTTCTTCTACAGTGGCATCCTGATACTGCTGGTACTCTGACACCAGGTCGTTCATGTTGCTCTCAGCTTCTGTAAACTCCATCTCATCCATGCCCTCACCGGTGTACCTGAAAAGACACAAAATAAAACGCTTACTGACAGACATGTCACTTTAGGCTAAGAATGTGCCAGCGAAGTACATAAAGCTGGTTTACTCACCAATGGAGGAAGGCCTTGCGGCGAAACATGGCGGTGAACTGCTCCGAGATGCGTTTGAACAGCTCCTGAATCGCTGTGCTGTTGCCAATGAAAGTTGCAGCCATCTTCAAGCCACGCGGAGGGATGTCGCAAACGGCGGTTTTGACGTTGTTCGGGATCCACTCCACAAAGTAGCTGGAGTTCTTGTTCTGCACGTTCAGCATTTGCTCGTCCACCTCCTTCATGGACATGCGGCCTCGGAATATGGCAGCGACGGTGAGGTAACGGCCGTGGCGTGGGTCGCAAGCTGCCATCATGTTCTTGGCATCAAACATCTGCTGGGTGAGTTCAGGAACCGACAGAGCCCTAGAAAAGACAGCTCGATTATAATTTATGTCGAGTTTAAAATAAAACGAGTAAAAGAAGTGAGTGTCTGGGCGGCAGGATCCTGCTTTTCTACCTGTACTGCTGACTCCCTCGACTGGTCAAGGGGGCAAAACCCGGCATGAAGAAGTGCAGTCTGGGGAACGGCACCATGTTTACGGCCAGTTTCCTCAAATCAGCATTGAGCTGGCCGGGGAAGCGCAGGCAGGTGGTCACCCCGCTCATGGTGGCTGAGACGAGGTGATTGAGATCACCATAGGTGGGGGTGGTGAGTTTCAGTGTGCGGAAGCAGATGTCATACAGGGCCTCATTATCAATGCAGTAAGTTTCATCTGTGTTCTCAACCAGCTGGTGGACGGAGAGTGTGGCGTTGTAGGGCTCCACCACAGTGTCTGACACCTGTAAGAGCAGAGTGGATAAAAAGGCAGCACAAAGGGAAGAAAATGTAATGGTTTTAAATGGATTAGGACATCAGACAAAACATCAAACATTTAATGTGGGCATATCTGAATGCATGCTATAAACCTTGGGGGAGGGCACAACGCTGAAAGTGTTCATGATGCGGTCTGGATACTCCTCTCGGATCTTGCTGATGAGGAGCGTGCCCATGCCGGAGCCTGTGCCTCCTCCCAGGGAGTGTGTGAGCTGGAAGCCCTGGAGACAGTCACAGCTCTCTGCCTCTTTTCTCACCACATCCAGGACCGAGTCCACCAGCTCAGCTCCTTCAGTGTAGTGGCCTTTGGCCCAGTTATTACCTGCTCCGCTTTGTCCTGAGTTACATGCAAATATAGATATCTTACACAGCGGCTGTACCAGAATCTTTGTTTTTTATCCAATTCTACATAAAAATGACTTATAATTTTTATTTCTTGTTTAACAGCAGAGTCATTACATCAGCCAAATTCTCACCGAAGACAAAGTTGTCAGGTCTAAACACCTGACCGAATGGACCCGACCTCACCGAGTCCATTGTGCCGGGCTCCAAGTCCACCAATATTGCACGAGGTACATACTTGCCACCTAATAAAGAAAATGCAAACAATAAAACAATTATTTTTTCCATTTTGGTAGTTAGAAAACTACTATCTTTGAAATACTGACCAAATAAAAATCTGCTTTTCAACCTACAATTTCAGTCTGGCTAACAATATGATCTCCCTTTCAAGGTGGATGAAATAAAAAAAGTGAACCAGGATGGGATAAACTTTTCTAACTGTTTTTAATCAATTATGAGTCATAATTAAGTTTAAAAGTAAAACCAAGACTGTTAAGTATCCCGACTAAAAATTCATGTACTAAATTCAAAAACAAAAAGCATTTATATACCTCCACAAATGTAGGTTATAAAGCATTTCTTATTTTTTTTTTACTTTGGCCAGAAACGTTTTCTACAAACTTTCATGATAACTAATAATCCACCCAAGTTTGTAGGTCATTATCACTTTGTTTTTATTTGTTTCAATTCTTATAATACTTTTTAAAATGTAGTTTAAGTAATGCATGATCCTTAATTAGATAATGTATAACTAGTCAAAAAAATAAGGATCTTCAGGTTTAAGCAGCCTATTATTTTAGTGCTGGGTCGGTTGTTTGTGTTGTCATGGCAACTGTGCCATGGAAACCCATGGACTTCACGTTACGGGAGATAAAGGCCCCCTGCTGGATGCTGACAGTACTTAGAAAGTTCTAGTCGGGTATTGAATTACCTCGTATCATCCACAAATCAACTAATCTGTCGGTGTAACTACGAACTCTCAACATAACGAACCCGTTGCCTCGTTGTAATACACGTTGATCCGCTCCAACTGCAGGTCGCTGTCCCCGTGGTACGTACCGGACGGGTCAATGCCGTGCTCGTCACTTATCACCTCCCAGAACTGAAACGAAACAATAACAATGACGGAGAACGTATGAAGTTATCTGTCTGGTCATTCAAAACCAACGGATGTCATCAGCTTAGTCGCTGAATGAAATAACGATAATCAAATGTTACTTTTATACGAAAGCTCCTTTTGAATTTGTTTTTTTTTTTTTTTTTTTTTACCTTTGCTCCGATTTGGTTTCCACACTGGCCAGCTTGCAGATGCACAATTTCTCTCATTTTGTCAAAATAAAAATAACTTAAATCGATCCGCTGAATAGAGCTGAGTCCTCTTTCGAGACGCGTTTGACTGATTAACCCGAGAGAAGAGAAGGTAGAAACGTTACCCAATTCTGATGTCCTGAAACCGCGATTGGGCCACCAACGTGTCAATCAAACCCTCCAAAATTTCTGATTGGTTGCTGAAAATTACTTTCAAACTTTGCTTAGATGGTGACCCGGAGACTCACTCGGTTGCCTGGTAACGGAAAACCGCCACAGCGTCTCCGGGGAGCACCGCTGGACTGGCCATCGGCCCACTGTTTGTTTGTTTTAATGTAATAAGTCTCTTCGTTTTAGGATACAGGCACAAAATACAATGTAATAAAGAAGGGATGACTGATTGTTGGCATTTTTAAAATAATATCAATAGTAAAACCCATATATGGCTCAACCTCAAGTTAATGTGACAAAATAAAAGTAAATACTGTTCAGAATAAAATGACTTTGGGTAAAAGCCCAATATTTAGTGTGAGCTTCCTCAGCAAGCATATATGAAACTGCTTTTGATTAGACTATCCAATACGTTGTAATTAGTGATATTATTTCATTGTATTTAGTTTTAATAGTCAGGGTCCTGTATTTGCTGCTTGTACCTATAAAAAGTCTGGAAAAGAAAACATATAATATAATTAAATATAATACTATATATATATATATATATATATATATATATATATATATATATATATATATATATATATATATATATATATATATATATATATATATATATATATATATATATATATATATATATATATATATATATATATATATATATATATATCCATCCATTATCTATACCCGCTTTATCCGTTTCCGGGTCATGGGGGTCTGTCGGAGCATATATATATATATATATATATATATATATATATATATATATATATATATATATATATATATATATATATAAGGAGTGCATAAGACTGGTGTACTATATACAAGTGAATACCGCTTATAAATTAATTCAATTCAATTCAATATACTTTATTAATCCCATAAAGGGGAATTGATTTTCCAGTACAGACTAAGACATGTTGGAGGGGTGGGGTGTGTGTAATTGATATTACTCAAAGCTTCTTAACTTATAGGCCACATCAAAACAGTTATTTTTAGTTTTAGGGCTTTATCCCCGCCAGCATGCCCACGTGGGCCCCATCTGGATTAAAAGTGTGCTACTTGGGTGTAGAGTGGTGTAGAGTTAGGGCTTGAAAGGGGTAAATGTCACGGGCCCCTTATATATGCCAAATATATGCGTCCCATGAGGGAGTACAAAATGGACATGCTGAGAAAGGATCAAATTGTGTAAGTCCCATATAGTTTCAGTAACATATGCCCCATATGAGAATATTAAGCAGGTTGATCTCCCATTATATCCATGTACATACATTTTGCTGCCCACTTTAAGCTCATGTTGGGGCCACATATTATTAACTAATTATTACGAACATGATCAGAAGTGTCTATAGTTAACCATCATCTCACCCTGTCTGCAAAAAGGGAAAGTTAGTATGTGCATCAGGTGAAGGGAGGGGGTCAGTGGTGTAGTAGCGCTCCACGTCACTGACGAGCAGCCCGCAAACACAAGCAGCAGCTTTGTGTCATCTGAGCGCTGCTGTCTGCCGGGACGCACCGGGGTGCGAAACCCAGAGACCAGTGGAGCCCCGGATCGATCGATCGACTATGCTTTTGTTTTTTCTACCACTTGCGATTCACCAAGGGCTTTGCCGGACGTACCCGCCAGCATTTGCCGTGGCTATGAGACACTGATGAGAGCGGAGAGGACAGGATGCCCGCCGGCGGCTCCGACTCGCTGAAACCCAGCGCCTTCCTCCCGGTGTCCACGGCCGCCTGTCTCCTGGTCGGCTCTACCTCCCTGTTCTTCGTCTTCACGTAAGTGCGACCAAGTCTTCGGAAATAAGTGGATTCATGCACAGTTGGCTTGTCCCGTTGACGACTCGTCTGTCCAGTCGTCCAACCATCCTTGAATATTCTTTCATTATAACTTACTCATATGACTCTTGAGTCCAAAAAAAAAAAAAAAAAAAAAAAGAGAAACCAAAACAAAACAAATTCTTTCATTATAAAGTTGCCATATTGTTCAAATACTGAATATATATTTTCAAAACATCTTTTCATAAAAAAACGCATTGTATTCCTTTTATATTCATGAAAAAAGTCAATAACCAAACAAAAGAAAAATATATATCTTTTTTTTTTTCTGTTTGGACTTGGCTGGGTGGCAGCAAACCCAGTGCACCCTGTGGACTCAAGAGTAAGTACAGATAAGGGGATAAACCACCCACAATCCACATGTAATACAAGGCCAATATAGAAATTACAATATGTGTGATAAATGTAGCATGAACGGGACTTGAAAAGTACAAAACATGTTAGTATCATACTTGTGCCAGAGTTAGAGTAGTTAATTCAATCTTTCTTATTTCCACCTCATTTTGATGAGAGATGAAAATGGTGAGAGGTTAAGAAGCATCCACTCAAGCCAAGGTAGGAAATCCCCCCAAAATATACCCTAATAGCCAGAAAACTGAATTAAAATGATGACTGTAGGTTTGTCTGACATGTCTACATGCAGTATTTTAAGCCTTCGTGCACATAAGGTACCACAAACAAACGCCCTTCTGATATCCAGTGACTGGCAGCTCTCACCTCATCAGTGGTACCAGTCTACTGACCCTTGGCCTCTGCAGCTGTATCTGTCCTAGTTTCTCCTGTATTCTCCAGCCGTGCACCGCTGCCACTGGAATCTGGCACCAGATTGAGGGGATGCAGATTAGGATCCTGTGGCTGATGGCATGTGGTCCCCCATCTGGAACAAACTGAGTCTGGAATCTTTGACTTTATTATCAACTGTTACTACATGCAGCAAGTCTGTTCATGCTTTGTTTGACAAAAAAAATCTCAAATGACATAATTGTCCTGTAGATTAAAACCACAGCTAGGTTGTCTAAGCTGAACGGGTCTGGGTTTAGGAGTCTGAATGATTATCATTTGTATGCATTTTTACGCAAGAACGCAAAAATATGTAAATATATAACAAATTTATTGGAACTTGCACCCCTGAGAGTTTTGGAGAATTGGAGACAAACTTGTGAATCAAAAAATGTTCAAACTTCACCTGGTAGAGCCCTGCATCTTTTCAGCATTGTACTTTCCTTTTTTGAATACTGGTGTTCTGAAAGTCTACATTTGCATATTTTTAGCCTTCAAACCATAATTTAATTGCTACAGAAATAAACCCTGCGGTGATATTTATATGTATAGAAATCCATCGCCCCTTTCGTATGCTAATATTCATGTAATTATCAGCGTCAGCGGTTCTGTATGAGCATTAGTGAGAGCACGAAAGCTGTAAAGTCTATTTCTGCAGCAGGTTTTGGGGGAGTCAGAGAACAACCTTCAGATTCTCGGGGCTCTGTTGTCTTCCTCCGCCTGATAAAAGTCATCACTTAGCACTTTCCTGCTTTTGTTCCTCTGACTGTGAACTTTTGTTTGGAGTAGCCGCTGAGGTGTGGCACGCTGTGAAAGTCAGGGAGGCCGCAGACATGCAAGACCAGGAGAAAAGTCCCCAGACGCGCTGCGATCTGTCTGCTGATAACGTTAAAGAATAAAGTGCCTCTTTAGTCAGCAAACTGTGCAGGAAGAAGACATTTGTTCTGTAAAATGCATGTGAAATATTGAAGGTGAAGGTGAAGTTGGCACTTAAAGGGAGGTGACTACAGAACATCAAACAGATGGAATTATACTAAATATTAAAATAAACTCCCTGCAGTGCATCAGTTCAACTGTTCAATACTCTGTAACGCCTGTGAGACGATGTGTCTAAAGCTGTCTAACATTGACTAATATTAACCTCCATTAGCTAATGGTCAGAATAGAGCATGCAGTAAAACCTCTGAGTGGACTGAAATGACCAAGGATGTGTTTTATAGCTCAAGAATTCACCCTCCCTTATTTAGTCTGCAAGAGTTCGTATAAAAGGACGTGGAAGTGGAAAGATTTCACTGAAGTGAGGAATCTAAACTGTATTGTCACTTCATGGACAAAAAGGAAAAGTACACTTCTCTACCCAATTTCCTTTGTTTATTGGGTGACATACATACAGAACAAGAAAAAAAGACATGTGCATGACACAAATCACAGATGGAGTAAGAAAAGATTGAACCTGCCCCGACATGTGACCTGTACTTTAACTATTGTCTTCTTGTCTCTGATTTTATGGCAGTGATGTCATTTATGTAATTGTGACAGTTTTCCATCCAAAGGACTCCTGAACTTCCAGTGCGCCTGACTGCGTGGAGGGGCGTCTGCTGTGCCACTGACCCACTATGGGGATGAGGGCAGCGTGCAGATTGCAGAGCAGCTTACTGTTCAGTGTGATTTATTAGAGCTCTGCTCGGGCCGTTTCATTAGGTGGGGCTTGTCTTGCAGCGTAATGAACCGTCTCTCCCTGTGGTCCAGATGGTCTCAGACCAATGATAGAGGCCCTGCATCCATGTGCGGGCATCCAGACTGTAATCTGCTCCACATCTTTTTGTAGATTTATAAAGAGAAAGGGGGGGAAAATAAGCTTTTCTTAATGATTAAAAATGATTCTGGAATTGATATAGAAAACAGTGTTAGTTTACTCTGCCTTGTTTTGGTGGGATTTACTTGAGCTTCTTGTGTGGCGAGAGCAGGGTTGCAACTAAATAGCTTTAGTTGTACAATATAATGTAATTGTTCATTTGTCACAGTTCAGGCAGAAATCAAACATGGCCTGAGGTAGTGAGAGGAACGTGGACACAAATCTGAGATAACATGCCGCCGGGAATGCTGGCCTTGAAATGAATCATGTTACCCTGCCGTAATCTTTCTGTCCACATCTCGTCATTTGACATTTTATTCTGCTGAGGTTTTTTTTCCAATTTTTTTTCTTCTTTTGTTATTTTTGGTTATGACCTCTAGTTCTGAACAACAGCTGTCGTAAGAGTCACCCACAACAGAAGACTATCAGGGAGTGAATATATCTATATGTCGAGCCTTGATTGCATGCTCTCTGCGTCCGGCATCTAATGTGAGGAATCCACAATGCACAGGACAAGCAGAAATGGTCTGTAATCCAAAGTTCATAATCTGGGGATTACTGGGTTTGCAGCTGGCATCGGCAGGCGCTCCTCTGAAGAGTGGCGGGGACCCCTCCCCCCACCGCCTAAAACCAGCCCCAGGGTTTGGGGATTGGAGCTGCGCTGGGATGAAGCGCAAAAATTAAGCAAAGGATTTTGTTGGTCTTTTCATTTTGTGTCAGTCTTTGTGGTTTTTTTATGATTATTTGTTCAGGATGTAATTCATGCCTTTTTTTTGTCATTTCTCTGCGATATGTAACATTCTATCATTTATCTGTTTTATGTATACATCATATATATATATATATATATATATATATATATATATATATATATATATATATATATATATATATATATATATATATATATATATATATATATGATGTATAGGTTATTCTTTTGGTCTCTGAACACAAGTATGCTGCCTCTTTTAATACTGTCACTTCTAATCACTATAGATGTCACAGTCTGACCTACAGCACGTTTAGATCCAAGATTTAGAGTAATGTGACCTGTTAGAAGAAACCAGAGCAATTTCAGAAAACTGCGTTTTCCAAGTGAAAATATGTAGTTTTTTTTTCACTCTTTATATAATGTCAGCAACTCATTTTAAATATGACAAAAATAATGAAAAGTGGACAAATGTAAAAAAAAAAAAAAGAGGTTTCTAGAATAACCTCCAACCGAGCAACCGTGTAAGTAAAATAGTAGGTTATCAGAGGTATCAGAGGCTGAATCTGTCAGAAACTAAGTTGCAGAGATGTTCACCACCCTGTAAAATACCTTGATAACAAACAGTTAGGAAATTTCAAATTGAAAACCAACAGAAATTTTCAGTAAAAGATTCCCAACATCCAGTTAAACAGGTTTATACGTGTGAGAAATTATGTCTTCTGAATCAAAGAACCTAAACCTAGACATCGTCTACAATCACTGCAATAGCATGGAGCCCACAGGGAAGGTGCTAAACCGGTCTGGCTGCAGTCCGGACCCGACGGCCACCAACATTTGGTACGTTATGGAACATTAAAGAAAGAAAACGTGTCAAAGAGGCGACAAACGTTTGAAATGTGAACATACAAAGAAAACCAAAAACAGAGTTTTGATATTTAGCATGTTGATGTTTTCTGGAAACAGGTCTGTAGTTTTCACGACGTTACATTAATATATATATATATATATATATATATATATATATATATATATATATATATATATATATATATATATATATATATATAAATAACACATTTGGCTGCTTAATGTTGTGATGCAACACTAATTCACAAATTGGCTTTTGCTATCACGCTGCTCTGCTTTAACCTGATGATCCTGTAATGTGACAGCCAGTTAAGTTGAGGTGGGATTACCAGACCAAGGACTTAAAAACTGAAGACTGAACCACTTAGCCAGACAGACACTGATAACATGTCTGGCAGGCAGGTTTCCTACATTCGACTTTCCAGATGCTTTGATCTTACGTGATCATTGTCTATTTTTCTGATTTTGCTTTGTAAAAAGAATTCCACTTTTTTTTTTTTTTGTACATGATGTATAGACTTAATAATATGCAGTATTTTTTTTATTTTTAAGTAAACAATTATGATAAAGGGTATCAGTCAAGCTTCTCTGTGCATCTTAGATGCGGTGAGCGTCTTCGCTGCACTTCCGGGTGCAGGAAGATTGGGTCTGGAGAGACGACTTCCTTTAATCCCCTTGTTTGTGGCACTGGTGAACACACTAATACACGCTTATCTCTCGCTGCAGACAATTACTTTTTTCTGATCCACTGTTCCCATTAGGAAAAAAAAATGGGATGTAGATGATCCCTTAAAGTCTTTACTCTAGGCTTGATTTTATGTCAGCCTCTCAGGAATGGATGCTTGCTTGGCTTAAAAACTCTTATTTACAACAAGAACACAGCTTCTAAACTACAAGTCCAGGGAGTAGTTTCACTTCTTTCTCCTGTGTGTGTGTTTCTTCAGATGCCCATGGCTGGCCGTGACCATCTGCCCTGCTGTGCCACCATGCTGTGCCATCCTTTTCCTTTTCGTGCTATCCAACTTCACCATGGCAACGTTTATGGATGCTGGGGTGCTCCCGATGGGTTAGTAATCAAAGTCATGTTACATTTCATTTTTTTTGGGTCGTGAGCATTGGTTACTCGAGTCGCTCCTTGTTTTCTCTTGCAGCTGGTGACGATGAAGACAAGGAGGATGAGTTCCGCGCTCCGCTCTACAAGAACGTGGACGTTAAAGGCGTCCAGGTGCGGATGAAGTGGTGTTCGTCGTGCCATTTCTACAGACCTCCGCGCTGCTCTCACTGCAGCGTCTGTGATCACTGTGTGGAGGTGAGTGCACGGCCGGTTTTAAAGTGGCAAGAAACCCGTCAGAAAAGTTACCTGTTTGAGAGGCTTCAAACAAATGCGGTCGGAAATTCAATGGGGCAAACAAAGTGATAGGGGAAAATAGTAGATGTGGGAGGAGATAAAAAATAGGCCTCATGAGTTCAGGAATGTGTGTGGGGAGACGCTAAATGAGATTTCTCTAAGATGGACAGAGGGTGATGGAGGGAGAGACCTCCTTAATCAGATTAATCCTTTCCCAGATCCTTTGTTGTTTCTGTAGAAACACAAATCGAAAAATTTGCCGTATACTTACAAGCCAAGGTGGATATTCCACAAGCTACAAATGAATAGTCAGTATTTAAATATTTAATAAGACTTGATCTTTTGATGGACTCGTGTTTTCTTTTTCAGGACTTTGACCATCACTGTCCCTGGGTGAACAACTGTATCGGGAGGCGAAACTACCGTTACTTCTTTCTGTTTCTGTTGTCACTCACCCTTCACATGATCGGCGTCTTCACCTTTGGCCTCATATTTGTCCTGCACCACATGGACGATTTGTGGACGCTGCACTGCGTCATCACGTATCCTTGTGTCACGTTTAAGAAGCCCATCTGTGCTCAGACTATTATAATTATTATTATGAAGCAGTTGTCCTTATCCATCTTTTTCCCAGTTTGGTAGTGATCAGCATTTCAGGGTTTTTTCTTATCCCTGTCCTGGGTCTCACTGGGTTCCACTTGTATTTGGTTTCCAGAGGTCGTACCACCAACGAACAAGTGAGTCACTCCAGTATAGAATCCCATCTTTTTAAATGCAGTGCCACCTAATTCACTAGTGATATTCGTCTTTCTTACTCATGCATTCTGCAGATTTTCTGATTCTATTAAAGCCACTTTATGTAGCAACACCTCTTCTGACCACATGGGGTCATTTATGTCTACCGTGTTGATGAAAGAGCTACTGAAAATCTGTGCTGATGGGCTGGGACAGGCCAGAAAGTCTTGTCATAGCACTTTGTCCCTCCAAAGGTGCACCTTCACATAGGCTGACACACAGTCAGAGCTGCCTTTGCTACATAGAGCAGCATTAATGATTTTGGACCCTCAGTGTATAAAACTACACAACATGGACATATCTCCTCACCTTTCTGTAGGTAACTGGGAAGTTTCAAGGAGGAGTGAACCCTTTCACACGAGGCTGTTGCAGCAACATCGAGTATTTGGTTTGCAGTCCCATTTCTCCAAAGTAAGAAGCTTCTTTTTTTTCCTGCTTCTGCACTGTCGGCAGCCTTGTACTTTGTTGACTGACAGTGTGCTGTCCCTGTATGTCCTGGAACCTCAGATACACAGCAAGACCCTGTAAGAAAAAACTCATCTATGTCCAACCTCCGTTCCTGAGGCCAGAGCTTGATCGACAGATGTCAGTGAAAGTTGGGGACAACGGGATTCATAGCCTTGCACTTCATAATAAAGTATGCTAAAACAGTCGAGCATCTTCTAAGGATTGTCACCTCACTTGTCAAGAGATATGAGACATGCCTCTTATGTCTATCCTTTTCTTTTTTTTTTCTCCTGCCAGCAATCCTCAGCTGGAGCGGTTGAGCTGTCAGACATCAAACAACTGAAAACTCCTCCACCCCTCCCTCCGAAACCAGACCGCGGTCTGCTGAAAAGCCAACTTGCTGTTATGGATGGTACAATAAAGTTACACATGCACGCTGTAAATAAAGTGTCATAATTAGACTCAGCACCTCTGAATATTTTCTCCTTCTGCTGTACTCTGTCGTATAGTGACAGAATCATTCTTAGTATAAAAATGAATTAACCATCCTTGTAAAAAGGATGACTTTAGTGTGAAATATTGGGCTTAAGTCAAATTTGTGAAGTCAGAGGTTATTTAGAAACAACAAGGCTTTCCATATCTTGACAATGAGAAAGACATAGCCCCAGTCGCTGAAATGAATTTGCCGATTTTTCTATACATCTGCCTACGGTTAATCACAAGCTGACCTCTTTTTCAGATATGGGCCATTACACCAAATCCATCATTCCTGTGTCTATTCCCACTGTGCCACAGCTCCGGCCAGTCCTGGAGGCCATATCCAGGGGATCATCACCCATTCCTCCAGAGCAGGTGACTCTCAGCTTGGATTGTTCTTTAATGTGAAAATGATTTTTCATCATTCAAGTCCTCACTTTGATGGGTGCCTGATAGACACTGCTTTCTATTTTGTGCTGTGTTGCTTAGTTGCTGAAGACATCAGAGCAGCAAGGGAACAGCAAAGGTCCTGACCTCTGCTCCGAGTCTAGGGGAAGCCCGGGGAGAGGCAACCATCAGGCCAGGCTGCTAGCCCAACCTCCCCTCCAGCCCAGCACCGTCTCCACTTCGCTACAGCTCAACTCTCTGACGCTCAACTCCCGTTCCCTCACGCTGAAACACAGCAGTCGCCATGGCAGCAAATCCCAGCTGCCTGCTGTGCACACTGACGGGTGGGGATCCAACCACCCTGCAGGGATCATCTCTTCTTCTGGTCTGCTGGCCACTCGAAGCAGCAGCAGTAATGGCAGCCCACCCTATGATAACCTCATCAACCCTGCAGATCCCCAGTTCATGGCTCAGAGAGGCGCCCCTTCTGCCAGCTATCACCCACATTTTATGGCCCTGGGCACAGATGGGACTTACCAGCGTCCAGCCCCTCACACCTACAGTCCTGTGTTCATGGGTGTCAGCAGACAGTCTCCTCAGCCTCGAGAATCATCTCCGTCTTTACAAGGGCTCACCTCAAGGGATGCCTCACCGTCTCTGCAAGGTTTCATTCAAAGAGAACCATCTCCTGCTTTTCAAGGGCTTATCCCAAGGGACCTCCAAACCCAAAGCGTAGCAACACGAGACATTCCCCCTCCAAGTCTGTTAATGCGAGACGTGGCTCCTCAAGGTATTCGAGAAAGCCTTCGGGATCTTGTTCCACAAGACATGACGCTTCCAAAGTCCGCTGCTGCGCGCTATGACAACTTTTCAAAAACCATAATGGCATCTATCAATGAGAGACGTGAGCTGGAGGAGAGGGAGAGGATATTCCGTATGCAAGCCAGATGCCAGGCGCTCTACGGCCCAGATGTGGCGATCTACGACATCCCCAGCAGAAGGAGTCTACCTCCAGACAACGTTCGACCTCCAGGCTCCCGTGGACCAACGCCTCCAGCCTACGGCTCCAGGGAGTTTCTGATGAGTACAGGGATTCTAGGTTATGGGATGAGGACCTCACCTCTCTCCAGCTCCTCCACATCATCTCTGACTCATGGCCCCAAAATCTCCAGCTCTCCTCTGCAGAGCAGCAGCAGCAGTCTGCAAAGCAAGGGAAGGTCTTCGTCGCCAGCGTATTGCCCTCTTGAAAGGCAGACCCAAGGCCTCCCTTCCTCTACCTCTACTCTGCCACGTTTATCTTCCACCACCTCCTCCGCCCCTCTGTATTCTTCCTACGCCACCACGAAACGCTCCTCACTTCCATTCTCCCCGGAGGGCAAGGAGTCTGTCACCATGGGAGCTCTGAAATAAAAATTTTCCATGTTTCTGGCGGTGTGAATGAATCATCTATGCAGTGTTAGTCTCAGTTTTCACAACTCCAAAATCTTATGTAAATAAGAGGTCATTTTGGGCATTTATGCGTGGGAGAAGGTGTGGAAAACAAACACTCAGTTGAGGTTTTACTTGGAAGTATTCTTGCAAATAAAAAAAAAATGAAAAGAAAGAAAACAAAACTGAATCTCAGGATATTGGTGCTTCCTCTTACAGACAGAAGGTGCACTTTCATCTCACTCAAAGAAAAAGAGCTATGTGACGAAATCTGTTTGTGTTTTGATATTGTGAATCATTGTCATACCACATCCTGTAATTTGACTCATAAAAAAACCTTGTTTAATAGATTTTTTTTGTAGCTGTTTATATGAATAAACTTATTTTGTAATTTCCACTTGTGCTTGGATGTTAATATGTGTTGTGTGTATGCCTCTAAACTGCAAACAAGTCAAATCAAATACAAGCATGAAGAAAACCATCTTTCATTGTTGGTTTTTAAACAATGTTTCAAAGTTTCACAAGGGGTTTAAAGTACATAGATGTATCCTTTGGTATATAAATAAAAAAGTAGGCTGGAGGAAATTAAATAATTTTCAGAACACCGCTGTATTTGGCCGATTTACGCTGATTCCCTGCAAAACTGTTCTCCCCGCTGAGTACGTATGTGGCTCCCCCTAGTGGACAGTTTTAGTGAGTGGCATGACGTCAGACAATCAGATCCACCAGAGGAGGCTGCTTCGTGTAAAATCTCAGCATGGTGTAACTATATCTACAACAAATAATGGAAAAGATAATTGATTTTTCTTTGATAAATCCTACACTTCAGTTCAAGATTGGTCACATGAGAAATCCCACACTTTTCCAGACACATTCAACTGTCTCTTCTTCAATCTGGCATTCAGTCTCATGACAGGATCATTCAATCTGTGTGCAGATCTATCACCATACAGGTGTTTCAAATAATTTCAGCAGGATCATCTGTCCATCTGTGATATTCAGGATAATGTGATTTATATACAGTCTTTTCACTAGAAATGGAGTAATCCATAGCAGAAATAATAAAGAAAAGCATGTAAACCCTTTGGAAATTTCAGCTGATCTTCATCAAAGTCACACAATGTGCTTAAGCTGATAAAATACTGTATAAACAGTTATAATTTTTTTAGCACACCTATCAACATTTACAATGCCAGAGGAAAAGTAAGCAAACCCTTGGAATTAATAGCCGGTCGAACCTCTTTTGGCAGCAACAACTTGATACAAACACTTCCAGGATTGCAGATTGTCCAGTGCAGTTTTGATTACTTTTCTATGTATGATGGACTCATGAACAGCGATGTCTTCAAACCTTTTGCTGTTGCTAGGTGGTTGTTCTTGACCTCATTGAGGACTCTGGATCGTGCCTTTGGAGTAGTTTTAACTCTACGCTCTCATCTAGGAAGAAAAGCCACAGTACTAAAGGAAGTTTGTATGGATTGATGGATACCTGTATCCCTGTTTGCAGGCTTATGCAGACCTTTTTATCATGACCCTAATAAGCGTTCACTGAAGCAATAAGTACATGGGTCCGCTCACTTTTTCCACTATGTTACCGGGAGTTATAATTGTTTGTGAGTTGTTGCTAAAAGCACCCTGTGTTCATCTATTATTGTAACTTAGATGGAGTTCACATCACATTTTATGGCAAATTATTGCACAAATCCAGCTAATTGCAAGAGGTTCACATACTTCTTTTTTTTTTTTTTTTTTTTTTTTAACAAACTGGCACTGCATGTTGATTTCCGCTTTTCAACATTGTGCTTCTTTAGAAGCTTGGATACAAATTGACATCAAGCCAGCAATCCACTCAAGGTGTCAAAGCTTTACTAATCTAACAAGACAGTAAATAAAACACAGCCTAAGCTGTTAAACTGTAATTCAATCTGCAATTCATAAAACATTAAATGAGAGATGGGGGAATCATCCATTACAGGTCACAGCCACTCGTCATTTCCTAACATGCCTACACACATGTTAGAAATGGAGGACAAAATCTACAGCACTCTTCATCTGTGCACAGCAACCCAATTGATTTAAAAGCCATCATCCCTTTTCTCTCTTTTAGCTCTATCTCTACGCTAAAGCTGCATTTTCATTTTTTTTAAATCCTAAAAAGAACTGCAGAAGTGCACGAAGCAGTGAATATGTGCTCTCAAAAATGATCAAGGACTTTGTCTCTTTTTATCCTCCCTGGGACTGATGGTTTGGATTTTCGCTGGATGACCTCGTGATTATTAGATGACGCACCAGATGAGATGCACAGTTTTGTTGTTCCCCAAATGAAAAGAAGATGAAGAATAAGAGACTTAGTTGATTTGTTATATGTTCAGATGCTTCATCTCGCTCCCACTAACATTTACTCAGAAGCACCAAAGAGGTTCAAGATTGGTTTAGCTATAAAAAAAAAAAGAGATGGAAATGAAAGAAAAATTTGCTTTAATGTCACCTGCATTACTGAAAACTATGACAAAAATGAAATGAAAAGGAGTCGAGGACAAATCAGCGCTCCTAGGGTCACCTACGTTCCTGCTGCTTCTGCAACTCTGAAACTGTTGTGAAATGTTCAGATGAACGGCTGTTTGTCTTGTCTTGTGAATCCTATAAAATCCTAAATGTCAAGTGCAACACCAAGAATTGCACGTTGGCCCTCTATCACCTACCCCTCCCCACCCTATCCCCACCTGTCTCCCCATCCCTGCTTTTGCAGCCAGAGGTAATATGATAATGACGGTAATGACAAAAGTGCTGCACAAAAGAGGCCTTGCAGGTTGTTAAGTTAGAGAGGTGGATCAAAAGTGTTTAGTACAGAATCTGGTGCCTTAGAAGCCCTTTATCGTACATGCTGGATTTTAAATTATATTTCTTTATCAAACATGTTTAATTCTAGATGAGTGACTGCAGTTAATGCTGCTTCTGCACATAAACTATGGACAGCTTTTTCCATCTGTCCTTTTGATGTTCCATCCAGACTCGAACTCAAGCATGAACGAGTGGTGTGCAAATAATCCCATCTTTATTAATCCAGACATGAGTTTGAAGTCTTTGGAATGACGAATTTTTTTAAGGATCAAAGTCAACAGACTCCCACACCTGTAAAATATAGTAACTCAGTCAGTGTGCTGCCTCTGTATCACACATTCCTCTATGTTGCCATGGTTCCCCCTACATCCAAATGCTCTGTGTTGTAGAAAACGAAGCAGACAATTGGGAGGCTTGATTTGGAGGACGTGTGCAATGGCCCTGAGATACATCACACAAAGGCAGCAGGAACAAGAATAAAATGAAATGAAATGAAAAAAAAAACTACAATGTTCCAAAACACAAATAGGCATATCAGTAAGTAGAACAACCTCTCCATCCATCCATCCATCCATCCATCCATCCATCCATCCATCCATCCATCCATCCATCCATCCATCCATCCATCCATCCATCCATCCATCCATCCATCCATCCATCCATCCATCCATCCATCCATCCATCCATCCATCCATCCATTGGGGGCAACAGTTTCTCCAGTGAGCCCTGGGTCTGCACCTCCTTCTGCTGAGAACACTCCGTTTGAGGGCATCTGTCCGCTGTCCTGACCAGATGCTCAACCCACCTAGATGACTGAACTTCTGAACTCATCCCTGGAGGTCTTCACTCAGAGAAATAAACAAGACCGCATAATCTGGAATCAGTGAAGATGCCGTCCTGAGATCTGGCTGGACATAGTAATTCTATCCATAAAATTGTGGTGACAAAAAGGAGCCATGGCAGCGTCCAGCACACACAGGGAACGGCGCTGGTTAACTTCTGGTAATGCAAACCAAGCTCTTACTCGGGGGATGGCCTTCAATAAGAAACACCATACCCCCTACTCTGACGCACCTCCTAAGAGAAAACCACCAAGGAACATGCTCATAAGCCTCATCCAAATCCATAAAGACTGGCTGGAGAACCTCACATGCTGCTTCTGTGCTTTGTGAAATTCCCTTGTCTGAATTCAGTGCTTCCTCCAGTGTTGCTGTGTGCTGCTCCTCAGGGGCCACTCTGCATAAACATTTCATAATAACCGCTTGACATGAAACTGTTTTTTTTTTTGTCATCAGTCTGTTAATCACACTCTTCTAGTTCTGCTGCAGATTGACCTACATTTGCACCCCCCCCCCCCCCCCCCCCCCCCCCCAACCCCACCACCACCACACACACACACACACACACACATCTCTCTCAGTCTGTGGCTGTGGGTGTGCCTTCTCTTGTGCCTTCTCTTCCTCTCAGCTCATTGATATGCCTGATCATCGAAGGCATCGCTGAACTGGCTGATTGTCATTTTCAGCTGCAGTGCTGCCTCCGAGGCATTCCATTTCCTCCCCGGGCTGTCTCTCGGCGTGATTAAGCACTCTCTGCAGTGACACTTGACAGGGAGGATTTGGATTAATAACAACCCTGGTTTGTGGTCCCAGCATAGCGGGTCATATTTTATAATATTTACATGATTTATCTGATCTCAGGGAAGGCCTGCATTGTGGTGCGGGCATAGGGAAGTTGTTTTCTGTATGGGTGGTCCTGACTGGCGGCTATTACTGCTCTTATATCCTGCCAAGGGGGTGCAGCATTAAGTCAATGTGAAAGTCAAGACGTCAGGAGGTGCTTTGTCATTTATAGTCTCAGTCTACTCTCAGTCTATTCCAGAAAGCAGTAGTTTTTTTTTGCAAGAAAAGAGTCGTCTCTAAATGTGTAAATAATAAAAGGAAAGGGCACCTTTCCTTTCTGAAGCCAGTTCAGTGACCTTTTCTGGTATTTCCAGTGTCAGTATGTGTTTTCTGTTTGGGTGCACCATCCAGAACATAGGCAAAATACAATATTGTTATAATGCAAACTTCTCATAGATGTTTTGTCTCTGCATCAAAACGAATAAGGCTCAGCTGCACTTGCCATCCTAAACAGAACAGTGGTGGGCAGTGTGTGGGTTTAATTAGGACAAAAATTTGCATCGACTGTGTCTCTGTGAGGCAGAGACCACAGGAAGGATGTGAAATGCCCTGCTGAGCCCCAAACACTGTGCGGGCATTTTCTCGCAATTAATATATAACTACACACTGTAATTTAATATGTCTTTTACTCTGCGGGTGCATGTCGGCTGATTCTGCATATTACACTCCACTGTGCACCCTCTGTTCATCTCAGTGTGTGTTTGGATAATAGATAGCAATAATTACATTCCTCTGACATATGGAAACAACAATCTGATGTCCAGTTTCTGTGGCGCTGAGAAGGAGCTGCCTCATCTGCACAGCAGCAACAAAACAGCATCATTTACGCTTTAAGATTCAGTGTCTGCCAGAAAAAAAATAAAAAAATATATATTTCAAATTTATCAGTGAACAGCAATCAGTCTTGCTGGTTTCTGAAAAAAGAAGCCCCTGGAAGGAATTGAGGAAATTAAAGTCCCCCGTTAAAATGAACACGTTTGGACTTTTTATTGTATCAGTAGAGTATGAAGTGCCAGTGCAGATGTGGATTTGTATTTTCATTAGTTAGATAACACAAAGTAAACACTATTGAGAGCAAAAAAAAAAAAAAAAAAAAGAAGTAAGGGAGCCTGGTGATGATAATGACTAAAAATGTTCAGGATAAGGCAGCTGGGTGTAACTACTTACCTTCAACCTTAAACTACATTTTCTTTTCAGGCATAAAAGGACATGTGTAGGTTCTGACAGATGTTAAAAAGAATAACAAGAAAAATGTGTTGTCCATCAACCTAAAGATGTGTTGAAAATATAGTAGTATTCACATCAGTTCTTCTGGAAAAGCGTCATTGATTTTTGAAGCACTAAACAATTTAAAGTGAACATCATACAATACTGGATGATGCATTTTTCTAAGGTGAGTCATTTCCTAAAATGCATTTCCCACAAATATTGGGAGAAAACTCCGTGGCAGCATGAAAGCTGCGTGGCTGTGTTTGGATTCAGATGTATGAGATTTTAAAAGATGTAACTTTAAGTACTGGTATAACCACAAGACAAGGATGTCACTAAAAAACTGAGTCAGCAGCAAACTTTTGTTCTCACAGTGAACAATCGATTTGGAGGTTTGCATGTAAACACAGATGAATATGATGATGCAACACCAAAATTAGAAAGATAGCGTTTTTTCTTAGGTTATGTGTATTCATCAACTAACATGCATGTTTTTGGACTGAGAGAGGGAACTAGGAGTGCCTGGAGAGAACATGCAAACTCCACGCAGAAACATCCCTGCTGAGATTCAAACCAGCGACCTTCCAGGTGTGAGGCGGCAGGGCTGCCACCACACCCCGAAACTGCCCGTCGTTCATCAATACATAGCAATATAAACAAAACCTAATCTAGAGAGATTAAAGAAATGTAACCGTAAATCCAGGAATGAAGTAAACACATCAAAACCAAGAAGCAACCTCTGCTTTTCCCTTTTGAATTTTAGACTGCTTTGTTAGTTTTAAGAATATCTAGTCTAAGTTTTTTTTCTTAACCCATTAGCAATGATATTTTTGCTTAAAATAAGACAGTTTTTACTGGATTTATGGAATATTAGGCTTATTTCTAGAGGGTCTGTTTTTGCAGTGTACAGAAGAGCAGCTCTAAAAGCAAGTCTGTTTTCACTGATCCTCATATGAAAATGTTAAACTTTATAGCAGAAATACAGAATTTATTGTCAGTCTGGTGCAATAAACGGTCCTGGTGTCCATAGATAGATTTGACATCGGTGACTAGAGTATGAAGGGATTGTTATGTGCACCATCAGTTATAATGGCATTAAACCGCTTATATATATAGATATTTGAGGATGTGCTTTTCTTGAAGTGACACTAAAAAAATGAACAAACAAACAAAAGACTGCAATTAATGGTTTCAAACAGCTAGAAGTAAACATTACTGGTGAAAATCATTTTGAAGCTGTGAATTAAAGCCAAACAGAACATAAAGTATAAGTATAAAGATAATATGGCCTGTAGTGATTTTAATTGCACTAACTCGGTTATATCATTGGTTGGAGTCTGGAGTGCACATTTCAGATGTCATTTAGGTAGCGACATCTAAAGTAAAGATGGATGGATTTGATCAGAATACATAAAAATAGCTCATCCGTGGCAACTGAGGTAAAGTGGGCATGTATAAACCAGCTATCAGGCTTTTTTGTTTCACCCATTAATCTTTTTTTTTTTTTTGGATTTGCTGTTAGTTGGGCAGAATCAGCTCCTGCCATGATGGTGAGGACCAGAGCTCTGAACGATGAGCTTCAAAACCAGAACCACCTTTCAGAAACCTATAATTAGCAAATTTATCCAGTATTTTTCATTCACCACCATTCATGACTAAAAGTTAGGAATGTGATTGCGGCAACAGGGTGTGACGAAGTTGGGAAATATTCAAAATTTCCAATGATTAATTTAAAGTAGCAGTGTGTAATTACTGTGTCAATTACTGACATCTAGTGGCCACATTGGAGACAGCACCCGTGTAAAACACCATCCACCCACTATCTTCCGACAAATTTCATGCACATCCGTGATGAATACTGACCGCGTCTGCTTATTGCATATTTCTTTGGTCTCTTTATGTTTTAGGTTCTTTGACGAGGTCTATTTGCATGTGCTTGTCTCTTCTTATTTTCTGTATCCAGCGCAATCCTTTATTTCTATAAATATGTACCCTTCAAACTTGTCAAAAGAAAAAAGAGAAAAGAAGAAAATGATGTGAGCTTAGTCATAGATATTTGCAGCTTTAAAATCGCACAAAATGTTTTCTAAAGAAGATTTGTCAAAGCAAGTGTGTTGAACTGAATCACAAGCATACTCCAGGAACACTTCTGATTCTACAAAAACCTCCATTAACAGTTTTCCCCTCTTAAATATATCTTTATCTAGATGTTGTAATCTGGGATTAAACAACTAAATACATATACAGCTGAAGCTACAGACAAAATTTGTATGTTCAAATCAAAGATTATGGGTTCCCAACCAACCCCCCCTCTTCTCTTTATCTCCTTCTCTGCCTTGCTACACCTTTTCTTGCCTTAGTGCCTAACAGTTAATTATACAGAACTGGTGTCATTCCAAGGAAAGCTTAACTTAAATGAACTAAAATAAAGCCAGTGGGCTGTTGCACGCATGTATCTGATCCTCTGAATAAGCTCTGATGACTGAGTGGAAATATTGAATCAGGATACCAACAGACCACAGCTATAATTTGTACTTATACATCTTTTTTGGAAATATTCTCAGTTGTACACTTTCTTAGTTATACCAGGAAAGAAAATACAATTTCTATACTTTTGCTGCGAAGCCGAAACGGGCCCTTTTCTCTGTCACCTGTCTTCAGGGCATCTACATATATAGACATCCAACAACTTTCTTTTAATTGAAATAAAAGGCTCAAAGATCAAACTTTCCAAAACCCACTTTTTTTTTTTACCTTCAAAGTCTTTCATAAGCCTGCTCTCTCACTACCTGCCAAGACTTCCCCATCCTCACACTCCTTCTACATTCATGATAAGCTGCTATGTATCTGTCCCACCGGCGTCAGAGCCTTGAGCTGCTCCAAACCCTCACTTGTTAGGTCCAAAATACATTTATAATGTCACATTTGTGGGAGTTTTCTTGTGTGTATTCAAAGGCGTCAACAAAGTGAAGTGCATCGTGTATGAAACACGCAGCAAACCCAGCAGAGAAAAGGTCTCCAAAATATCCAGCATTCAAAGCTGGACATCCATAAAGGTAGCGTGCCAGATGTGATAAAGGGTAAATGGTCATCCGGGGCTTAAATCCCAAAGGGCTACTTAACTGGATAGACTGAGTAATGAGATCACTGTAAAAGGGGGTTACTGCAGGCTCATCCTAATGCTCAGAAGTTCAAAAGCAGTTGATTGAAAATGAAGCAGTCTGCAGGCAAGACACGCTGCTACACTTACAGATGCGTGAGCCTCAGGTGGATGCAGACTGTGCCACAACAGCTCTTCGTCAATCCAACAGTGAAGCAGATTCTCTGCTCGGCGTGTGGATCTGATGCATGTGGTGTCCTTGAAGATCGAGCTGCGGTTTAGACCTGTTAAAAGCGTCTGTTGCAAATATGGAAAGAGGCTCATTGATTCTGGCAAGAAGAGGCAAAAGGCTGACATTTTGTAGCATTGAGTGTAAGTCAGCGTAGTTTACACCATTAGAGATTGCCAATAAATGTAGAAAAATGCAATATAAGACGTACAAGGTCTGATCCGTCATCTGAGGCGTTTTGAGCCTTCTTCTAAAAGATTCCTATGATAGACTGACTGCCAACTGAATTACAGTTTATTTTGACCGAAGGAAGTAAAGATGAAATATTAAAATTGAGTCATTATTAACTTGAAAAAGGTCTAAATATTCAAACACACAGTTCAAAATTTGAATGACCAAAGAGTAAAGTAGCTCAGTGTGGCAATCAGCTTCAGTTCAACGTTTGGTATTGTGGGAAAGGGAAGACTGCAGAAAGCTTTTGTGGTATGTGTGCTGGCAGTGCAGGGTTTTTTTTTTTTTTTTTTTTTGAGCAGCCATGCCTGAACTAGCTGCAAATGAACATCCAAACACGCCTGATACATTTTGGAAAGCGGTCCTGCTGATCTATGAAGTTAGAACTGCACTTTTTTATCCACAGTCAGCGAGGGTATGTTTGGCGAAAGTAGAGTGCAGAATGTGATGAAAGGAGCTGCCTCTCCAACTGTGAAGCACAGGAGTAGATTAGTTGTGATTTCAGCTTGGTTTGTAGCTGGTGGCCAAAGTAAATGTGAAGGCCGGCACAATGCAGGGTCCTCGGAGTCTGCACAGAATGCAAATAATCAAATATCGGAGTTTTGATTCAGAACAGTGAGTGTAGGACAGCTCACAAATCTCTGTGATCCATCTTCTGTTGCTTTAAAACTGTTTAAAAATGTCTTTTTTTTTTTTTTTAATTTTAACTCCCGTTTGGAAATCTGGTGATCTTTAACTGACATCCAATGTACCAGAAAAAAACAAAACAAAACGATGCATGTCCAAAACATTTAAAAAGGCACCACAATTCAGGTGAAGCTTCATGAAGCCTCACGTCTCACAGCGAGTCACTGCTTTTCTTATCTGTAGAGAGAAAATAAAGTGCACTTGAAAACTAAAACACATGCATGTGAATGATATGGAGGTAAAGGTTGCAAGAATTTTTTAGGGACTTTTATTTAACTGCAGACCAGAGGCTTGTGAACTTTTTAAAAATCCATATTTGTCCCATTTGCAGCTCTTTACATAATCTGCTTGCAGCTTAATAATAACAATGCTTTCATTAGTGACAGATGCTCACCATACTGCTTTCACCGGAGCTTAGGTTTAGGGCAAAAACATAATTTCTGCATCTGATTTTATGTCTGCATTAGACAGAGAGTTTATTTTTGTCATATTTTCCATTGCATGTTGTGTTTTGTGAAGATTAGTCAAAGAAGATTCTAGTTAAAAAGTACCTGGCCTGACAAAGCCGCTCTGTTTTCTATTTTTGAACCAAAACCATTACGAGAGTTAATGTTGGTGCTTTCCAGTTGATGGGGCTTTTGAGCGTAGCGGTGGAACAGTGGGAGAGCGGAGGGAAGCAGAAACCACTTCTGGAACAAATAGGCCTCTTTTCATATGCCGGTAAATCTTACTTGTGAAAACAGCGTTCCAGGAATGTTGCTCTGATTTAACTTTGTAAAAATGTGAGGACATGCTAGATTATTTTAAATACGAGTCACTGAAAACATTTAAACATACATATATATATATATATATATATATATATATATATATATATAAAAATATATGTACTGCTATGTGAAGAAATGTGAAGTGGTAGCACCTGATCATAGTCGGTCTTAGTACTGGTCAAATCTGACCATTTTAAATATGACCAATGAGACTGAATATCCCAAAACCAGGATCTTGTTATTTTTCAACAATTCTGATGTAGATTTGGTGGTGTGCCTCAGATCATTGTCCTGTTGCTTTAGCTGTTTCATAGATAACCTCACATTTGCCACAAAAATACTCATCATGGTGACCGAGTAACTAAAAAGATGCCCAGACCTTGAAGCTGCAAAACAACCCCCCCAGTAAAATCATAAACCCTTCACCACCATGCTGCCATGGACTTTACCATTTCTCACTGAAGCCTGTAGGGTCTGAAATGGGACTATTAGTATTTTTATTTTTGGGGGCATTGCATCCTACAATGTAAATTATCTTCCTAACTGTCAGATGTTCAACATCTAGTTGTTGGTAAATGGTTTTATTACCTTTTCTAGATTGATGTGCAGCAGCAATCACTTCTCTATAACTGTAGTTTATGTGTTTCCCTCTTGGCGTTATGTTCACATGGAGCTGAATACTGCAGATCAGATAACTGCAAGTAAAAAAAAAAAAAAAGCTTTTATAGGTCTGCACATTTGCTGATGACCATCTCAACAAAGGTAGGTAGGGCTAAGTAAGATGCAGCTCCTGGCTGTAACTGGCAGTCATATTTCATGTCATATTTCCACTGAGCTTTAATTTGCCAAATAGTATCACTCACCATGATCAGATGGGTTTTCTCATGTTTGCACATAAAAAGGCGTAGGGTTAGATGGAAGAAGTGGAGAGGTTGATCGGACCAGTGCGCTAAATAAAATATACTTCAAAGATGCAGAGGTGGTCATAAGAGAGCTTAACATTACAAAGTGTGGACTATAAAAGACCAGGAAACATAAAGGAAATTCCACAGAGACCAGTGAGGATTTCCAAATGCTCCAAGATTTAGTGACATGGAGGGCTTCCTTTAAATCAACGAGGAAGACAGCTGATAAAGAGCAGAGGTCTGATGATGATGGCAGATCATTTTTACTCGGATAACTGCAGTCTCAAAGCAGATTCTCTAGTGGGAGGGAAAATGTAGTTTTAAAGGTAATTCTATCATGTTATAGTCTTTTTAGTCAAACAGTGGATTATTTTAAAGATTATCTGTCATTTCCACAGAGGACAACTCCAGTGAGTACGTCTAAATATTTAGGTGGCATAAATTCAGTAGCTGGTGGAGCATTTTGATCAATCTGCCTCATTTGCATGAATCTTCTTTGTTTTAATTTTGACTGAACCCCGCTGGAAGTGAGTTGAGCAGGTGCAGTGCGGGATGGATTTGTGGGCGGACGGTGTTTGGGTTGGGGGGGTGGTGGTTTGTGTCACTTGCTTTGCAGAGCAAATGTTCAGCTAAAGCCTGGAGTGTGTTTCCCTGCCTTCTGCTGCATTCACTGCTTATGCACCTTCCCCACCCCTTCCGTCCCATGTCCCCCCTTCCTTGTTATGCTGCACATGGGTGACACAGGACCGGACTAGTGCGGGCTGCTCTGCGCTCCAGCTGCATCTGCTTGCGTGCCCACAGGGAACACAAGCAGTGTTTGTGCGTGCATGTGTGTACTTTGCCTGTGCACCAGCGTTGCCAGAAAAATATGGGGAGAGCACAGGGATTGCAGGGCTCTGCACTTACCTAAGCCATTCACGGGCTCAGCATCACACAGTTGATTCAGCACCTTGGTAATAGCGCACACATTAACTGCAGCACAGATCAGAGGAGGAGTGCAGTTATGAAGGAGAGAGAGAGAGAGAGAGAGATGGAGTGGAGAGAGGGAGAGAGTCTGAGAGGGGGAACGTCTGTGTTGAGCAAATGTGTGCACGGCGCGTCTAGTGTGTGTTTGTGAGAGAAAGAGAAATAGAGGCAGTAAGTGTGAGAGCGGGAGGGAGAGAAGGAGCGGACCTGTGTTGGTGGGAGCTGGGAGGAAGGATGGCTGCTCGTGTTTGAACTGCCTCACCTGCTCCAAAGGAGGCAAAATTTTAGCACAGGCAGAGGAACAGACGTCTCACTGGGGGTGGGGGGGACGGGGGGGGGACGCATCTTCTTCATCATTTGTGAGGAGACAGAAGAGACTTAGCAATGCCTGCTGAAGTCAAAGAGGTAAGTGTGTGTTGGAATGGCTCTTTTTCCTCTGTACCCTCCCCTCTTTTTTTTTTTTCAATTTTTTATTTTTTTTTAATGTCCATTAGTTTTATCTTCCTGCAGAGAACTGTAGCGCTCCACAGCTTTGCATTCTGCCTGTGTCACAATGAATGAAGGAGCCATCAGTCGTTCCGTTGCCCCTCACTGTTGGTTGGTGCGGTCTCCTTCTGTGCATGGTGACAAGGTGCTGACATCTTCATAGTGTGTGTGCGTCTGTGTGCACATGCACGCCTGTGCATGCACACAACTACATAGGCAACATAAGGGAGATAACTTTGATTGCATCATGAGGAGAGGTTATCCCTCTGGGGGTCGATGCTACACACACTCCAGTGAGTGCATTGCCATGTTGTAGCTGTGAAACAATAAATTAGACCATGCAGCATTTCATTTTTCAAGGTCCAGAATGTAGCCAGGGTGTAAAGGGAATGGAAACTTTCAGAATCAGTTTTAACCCCTTTTCTTCTCTGAGATGTCATTTTGAGTCTGCACTTTAAAACTTGGCTATGTTTAGGGTGAGGGTGATGTATTGCCTTGTGTGCGGTGGTGCTTTAAACTGGAAACACTTGTTTTAATGCCTCTACAGTGGCTTTTCAGTTGTGCACACATTCTCTGGATTTCCACTGGAAATAAGAGTTACACTGACTCAACAGATAGTGGAATGTGGACGGGGATGTGACAAAAGTTGTGACTAACGTTTCCTGACATCAGTGGGCTGATGTCATGTTTTATTATCCTGTGGAAAACTCTCTGTTTAATCTTGCACTTTTGATAAAGACAAGCTGTCTGCTCAAGCCAATTTATACCCCGCTAGGATCCCGCCATATAACCATTTTGCCCCGCTGATGCATTTTCAATCTTTCAAGTCACTGTCTGTTTGTGAAATAGATTTGACACACGTTTGAGTCATGGCTTCTGCCTGATGTGCCCTTGAGCTGGTCACAAAAAAAAAAAAAAAAAAAAAAGAGTCTAAACTCGCACAGAATTAGATCAGGCTCTGTGTCTCCTAAAATAATACCCAGCTGCAGCTGGCCTTGATTCTGAGAAGTCGATGGAAACAAGATGCTAATCGTGTCATCCTGTCTCCTGAATCTAACATCTATGTACTTTTTTTTTCTTTCTATAAAGCCAAGTCAGATTCAGAACCATCAACTTGACCTATTTGGCTCTGCGAGCACTCTCTGTGGTGGTGCAGCGAGTTATTTAAATGAGCTTTGACTCACAGTGGCTTGGCCTTCTCTGGAGCTCGAATCAGACTGAAGACGGCACACAGGCCCATGTTCAGCCTATTATCTTCCTCTAAATCCTTAATCAAGCTGTCTGTAGAGGACAGCGGCTCTTTGGCCGTCTTTTGGCAAAGCATTCATTTAAGGCAGCCTAACAGTATCTCATCAACCTTCCCTGGAGGTGTCCAAGCAAGGATCATCTCACCGATGCCAGTTTCTCCTGTGTGACCCTTTCATCTCCTCTTTCGTCAAACACATTTTGCCCTCAGATACGAGGGGCTCTTGTTTCTGGTGGGCTGTTTGAAAATCAAGCTCTCTCTCTCTCTTTCTCTCGCTCTCTCTCTCTCCACATCCAGGCAGCCGTTCACTGCAGCCTGATTTAATGCAGTAGAGTTTAGATCTCGTTCACTTTATTGCCGCAGCCTCAGAAAGGAGAGAATTTCTGCAGATTAAACACTTAATCTGCTTTTTATGTCAGAGTATCCTTCAGGATATTGTATTTGTGCATGTTAATAACACATGACTGATAAGACCATATTAGTTTGTCATTCATTTTTCAAGTCAAAAAAGCAAATTGATTGAGATTTAGAGTAACACTTCAAACGCTAAAGACGGGAACGGTTCAGTGGAATGGTTTCTTTTAATTATACTCTAATGTTTTGATGGGCTGTTACATCATTGTTTTCCCCTCCTTTTGGATCAGTTTAACTGCTTCATGCTGCATTATCAGATATTCACAGAGATCAACAGTGCAAATACATATTTTTTTTGAATGTGCTCTTAAAGAAATGTGGATTTCATAAAAAATTCTGCATTAAATGTGTTTACAGTCATGAAAGCCCGCAGGTTCTTTCCGACAAGATGCTGAATAATTAATCCTTCTCTACCAAATGAAACACATTATGCTTGCGGAAAGAGGAAATTTAAGTTCTGTTTGAGAAAAAAAAAGAGAGCAAATTACAGAGATATCCACATGTTGTACAAGAGCAGCAACTTGTTGACTCAAGAGTCGGTTGCGTCAAATCGTGTCTCACCAAACCATTTACATGAAAAGGACAAATGATGATTGACATTTACTCTCATCGCGATGCTGATGTGTTGCGTCGGAGGGACATTTTTGTTTGATCTTTTTTTTTATATAAATACATGCTATAATAACACAGTCAGAACAACTCTCAGGGACAAAATTGTGCAACAGATATTTTCATCCCATTTTTTAAAATCTATATTTTCCCATTTAGATAGATATTTCACCAGCGGTGTTGACCTACTAAAATGTACCTGAGAATCCTGGCGCAGATGCATTCGTCTTAAACAGAAACCCTGCTTTACATTTTTCCTTTGTGTTCACTCAAGTAGACGAAGGCAAGCTGTTTAAATCTCAAACGCAGTAAACATGTAACTTTATCTTTCACGGCCTCCCTGTAAAATGTTGCCTGTCAGTTTTTATCCAAGTCAAATGAACTTAGATACTTAGTGAAAATAACAAGTTGGAAATTTAATAAGCAATAAAAATGTTGGGTTAAAACATAATCAATTTCAAACAGTGGAGTAATTACGCAACCTAAGTAATGGCCTGTTTTGACCAAAATGATTGAAAGCACATTGCAGTGAGCATGTAAATAAGAAACCAATTGGGCATATGTGAAATTATTCATTTTCTAATCCTTGTTATAGCGATCTGATTGAGATATGTGAGTGACTGCGTTACAGCTTGGTTGTAAGTCAGAAGGCATGTACGTAGGCTTGAGTGGTGAGTCGGAGTGAGTATGAGTGAGTATGAGTGCGGATGGCTGGTTGTGTCCATGTGCGGTCATGTGATGGATTGGCGACCTGTCTGGGATGTACCCTGCCTCTTGCCCGATGACAGCTGAGGAAGGCTCCAGCTCCCCCCCTGTAACCCTGAACAGGATGAAGTGGGTTTTGAAAATAGAGATTTATACTGAAATAGAAAAGGGCCCATTCAAGTGTTTCGCTAAAAGCATACTAGAATCTAAAAGTGGGAAAAAACAACAGCACTTTGTGCCTCTCCTACTGTCTCGGTGCAAAAATACCACAAACAAAACAAAACAAAAGCAAGCTACAAAAAGGAACTTAAAACTTTTTCCAAAACAAGTACAAACTGAATACACAATTGCCTAAAAGTTAGTACCGCCTTCTTTAATCTAATGTTTTTTTTGTAATAAAAATGAAAAAAATGACTTTTAATATTTGGAGAATGCAAACTCAGACAAAAAACAGAATATCTCTGTTTTTTTTTAACCATGCCATTGTTTATTTAACAAAAAGCAAACCAAAAAGAAAAAAGAAATAGGGATAGGGTAATCAATCAATGATCAGAGACAGTCCACATCCCACTCATCAGTTGTTGCCCTAATGTATGTTTTAGTATTTAAAAAATATTTCAAATAAACAACTTAATCATCAGTATTCATCAGCTGACCGACTAGAGACTGCAGATGACTGCTTAGACACATTTTCAAATGAACTATGCTCAACTACTGCTGTGCTGACAGTACTAATGCATTGATCATTATGTCCATTGAAATATGAATTTTAAGTATATTTTATGTAATGAAGAGGTTTGAGGGACAATAACAGTATTATTATGTAATACAAGGATATGTAATATTATTATGTAATACACTAACATGTGAGCCTCCTTTAATTTCTCCACAAATACATAAAAAAAAATCAAGTAAATGTACAGTAAATGTTTTTCTTATTGTGTAACAGTAGTCTTTGCTGTAAGTATAATTATATTCAGTGTAACAGGTTTTTTTCTTTTGTTTTTACTGTGTAACAATGTTCAACATTGCTATCAATTCATTTTTCATAAAATGCTTGTCTGTGCAAAATGTTTTTTAAAACATGAGCAACTCCCCATCAAACAAACCGCGTCAAAAACCTGTCCATTATGCTCAGAGGTGATTCTAGAGTTTCTTGGGGCCCTGGGCAAAAATTCACAGGGGGCCCCTCCAACTAATTAATCAACCGTATATAGTAAATAATGTGACACAAACAAAAAATGTGAGAGAAAACATTTTTTTTTAAATAGTGCACATTTGTATTTTTTCACAATAAAATATAAACACCACTGGCACGTAATGCACTATTATTTCCATCCGTGCACCTTAGTAGCACATTTTCTAAATTTCTTGCCAATGAATCCTATAACTTAGCTTGACGGTTAAGTTTAACTGGACACAGCTTTAAATTGATAGCTAAATAATGAGTTTTGTCCAAGAGATCTATTTAATTTCCAAGCTGCTAGCTGAGTAAACGAATTAATTGCAGGTGTCTTTACTGTGACACTCAACATTAGCAGGGCAGACTGAGATGCTCTGAGCTAAATTAGCTTATATAGATCATCTGCACTACTTACCACTTTCTTGATTCTGTTTTCACGCCTGCTGTTTTTTGCTCCCCTTTCATTTCACACTGCCAGATGGATAGCATCTCTTCATTTTGATAGAACCGCTCTCATCAGGTTTGTTTACGTAAGATGCAGCGAGAACAAGAGCTCGGGACGGGCCCTTTAGGGAGTTCTCCACCGGCTGACCACATTCACTGCAAATTCTCCTCATTATTGTCACTGCTGTGTTACGATCCAAAGTTGGTCGGGTCTTGCTCAGGGCCCCAAGCATCTTACTGGTATGCCTGTTGGCAAGCGGTGCCTCTGATACTGCTACTAGTGTCCAAGCATTCATTTTTTCATTCATTCATACCACACCCCCCGTAATGGCTCCACTTTGGGGACCACTGCCCTACAGCATTTCAGTCCGGTTGCTGTCTGGTCTTTGAGCAGGCTGATCTAAAACCTTTCTTCTTCAAATTTTCATCCATTCTGGTGTAGATTTGCTGTTGTGCTTCGTTGCGTTTTCTTGTTGCATGACCCAGTTTTGATTAGTTTTAGTTGTTGGACAGATGGTCTCACATTTGCCTCTAGAATACCCTGGTGTACCGAGGAGTTCACGGTCGACTTACTCAATGAGGCCTCTGTGATTGCAGATGTAGCTCTAAGTTTTTTTGTTTGTTTGTTTGTTTGTTTTTTTCTCCTTTGGACAATCTGACCTTGGGGTGAATGTGCTGGGATGTCTTGGATGATCAAGTACTGATCATCAAGTACTGATGATTAGTCGAAACTTAAATCCTATGGAAGCAGCACATATGATTATTATTTTACATGTTTATTTACCTTAAGGTGCGAGTTAAGCAAGAAAAGAGCAAGTGAATTCTCCACCCGTCCCCATTTCTAGGCTCTGCTGCCCCCAGTTTGGATTCTAGTACAAGCAAATGTTTCTGATATCATATTAACAAAGTGAGTTGACTAATTCTTTTTCAAAAATACAAGGGATCAGAGAGAGAGAGAGAGAGAGAGAGAGGAGAAAAATGATCTTTCTACAGATCTGCCCTGTTACAAAACTGCTTTCATCAGCCTCTGCAGTCTACAGACCAATTTGTCCCCTGTAAGTTCATTTACTAAACCCCACTGAAGGAAGGTTTATCACTTGCATGATGATGTCCAGATACAGCACATGTAGGCCACGGTGGAACCCACTTAACTCATGCAGCATTTGCACAATGATGGATCCATCAGACAAAAAGGGTGATGAGAACAGGCTTCTCACTTCGTAGGGGATGATATCTGCTGCAACACTGACAAAAGCCTACAGTTAGATACAGCTAGGTGAAGAGACTATTTATTCATTTATAGAATATACACAATATATGGATGCATTGTTTTTCATTTGCCAGTGCAGTTTTAGTTTGTTCTTTATTTTACTATTTTCGTGCTTTTTGGAATTATTGTTGTTTTTCTGCTGTGAACATATTTTGCACCTCGGGGCCGCCCTGAGTGTCAAAATGATTTCAATAAAGTTGAGTTTTAAGCTCTGACTCTGCATCAGGTGCGGAGTTCTTATTAGTTTCAGGCTTATTTAAACATTTTTGTTGACAATATGAACTAGTAATGTTAGATTTGAGCCTCATAATGCATGTATGTTGTTTAGGAGCAGAGTTCTGAGGGGATCCCTGAACTCTCTTTGCCCCCGGAGGTGAAAGAAGCAACCCAGGAGAACCCAGCAGCTGCTGATGAACTGGACACGCCCACCTCCATCGCCTCTGTGATGACCTCGACCAACGAAAGCTCCACAGACGCCACTAACACCCCACATCAGACGGACACTGAGGTTCATCTCCACTTACTTACATGCAGCAATTTGTTAATCAAGGTTTTTGAGTCAATATCAAGCCTTAAAAAATGTATTGTAATTACTTTCCGTTTCATTGGGTACCACATAATTAGTTTTCTGCTTGAAAAAGTAAAAAAAAAAAAAAAAAAACAACAAAGAAAAACATGAGTTTTTTTAACACTGTAGAACGAAGGAATTAAAATCAAAATCAATTTACCACACTACACAATTAAATTTCCAGCAATTTATTTTGCTTCTAAACAGGGGCTGGACTTTAAATTGTTTCATCAGAGTCCAATCTAAACTCATTTTCAACTTGGGAATTCATTTGGAAGTAAAGACAAAATTGTGATTTATTAGAGGTTTACAAAGGGGATAGAGGGAAAAAAAACCCAACAAAAAACAGATATACAGTTTATGTAACAAAATCGTATTTTCAAGCAAAAATAGTCAAATACTTTCTGATGTGAATGTGAATAAACCAATTTGTTGGTAAATAAGATTAACACAGACTCTTGCAGAAATAACTGTTGTGGTGCAACCGTCCCTTTAGGAGCCCAGATCTGTGGAACAAGAGGGTGAAAAGGTTTTGATTGAGACCCAGGAAACTTCAGAGAAGCAGCAGGAGAATGGCCTCATATCTGATAAAACTGATCCCACATCGGCTTTGGAAGCTCAAGATAACACTTCCAGCCAGCAGCTTACTTCTGAAGCAAAAGCTGAGGCCTCTGAGTCAGTCACACCATCTACAACAACCACCACTGTAACCCCACAGCCTCAGCTGGCGCTGCAGCCTGGAGAGCCTCGTCCAGTGAACCTGGACGGCCAGAGCAGAGTGTACACAATCCCTGATGCCTTTAGAGGCATCGGAGGCGATATATACACAGGATATGGAAGCCTTTCTCGCTTCTCCCTCCATGGCTACCTGCCAACCAAAAACTTCCAGCCGGGGGCTAACTACACCTTACCCTTCCTCAGGGACATTTACACCCCCACAGGCCTCAGCAACCAATCAGAGGAGGACAGAGAAAACCTTCTAGACAAGAAGACGGATCACTCAGCTGCCAGTTATCCAACACTGGGTGGACTCCAGCAGTTTAGGCCAATAACCACAATGGAGCTCCTCAGGGAGCCCTCAAGAACCAGGTAAGAGGATTGAAAATGAGATTAAACATTAGCAATCCCACAGGATAGGCTTTGGAAACAGGTATAAAAGTCGCCTGAGTTTGTTTATAAATCCTGAGGTCTGCAAATGCAAACATAACTGAGCTATTCTGTGTTACTGTGGCAACTGCTCCTTTGGTTGGATGTGGTCTCTGTTATCTTTCACATGTCTCCCATTATCTCCTGCAACTAAAAAACGATCTGATCTGAGCTAAAGGCTCCATAAAGCCAAACAATCTGCAACACTTTTTCAGTGTGGTGTTTAGTTGTGTGCAATAATTGTGGAATCCACTGCAGTTAATGTAAAAGAGAAGCTGCTTTGGTTTTTTTAAGCATCTTTCTCCATCATGCTCTGTCTCATCTCACCGTCCTCCCGTTTCTCTCTGCAGTCCAAAAGGCAAACATAAAATCCGATTTAACTAGAAGTGTAAATCGATCCTTTCAGACTGTTATTGTGATTCACAATGAACTTGTTATGGGACATGCAGTCAGATAGGACCTTATCTTATCACCTAAACCTGGTTTACTCCTTCAGTAAAGAAACAAATAAAAAACTCAATACCTGCCCAGTGTTAAACGTGTACATTAAATTGGCTGCATAGTAGAGTCAAACCTCACTTTAAAGTTCGAATGGAACATTTCCTTGCAATTAAATTTGACAAGCATAACATGGAAAGACAGAACATGAGAAAATAAGCTGTGGTAAATTTAACTGTTTACGTATTGTACAGAGGTACATAAATACAAATACATATACACCAGTCAACCATAAGATGACGACCAAATAATGAGTGGGTCTTCAGCATTTTGCCGAAACAGCTCTAACACAGTGAAGATGTCGAATAGTCTGTCACACAGATTTATGCACATCCGTCATTTATTTTAATTTTGCTGTAGCCACCGGCATGAACTGAGGCATGAGCTGTAGCTGTGACAACATAATAACATTAAAAATACTAATTATAAGTGAATATTACCCACAAAAGGCAATTAAATAATTCAAAACTAAAATGAGACTTTGTAAAAATCAGTTTTTAGAACCATCCTAGGAGCATTTCTGCAGTGTGCACATAAACTTGATGTACTTATACACATCTGAGGAGATGTTGTGCTCAGAAATTATGAACAAGTGAAACACAATATCAAGTTGCAGACGTCAGTATGAGGACACTCGGGCTCTAGGGCCTGTTTTGACTGACGAATTTTAAGACGTCTGTTAAAGTTGTGATTGAAAATTTTAACGGTGTCACAGAAAAGCTGAGTCATCACATACCAGACTATGTAAACACTTCCCACTCAGGAAGCAATCCTTAAACGAGAACCGTTTAATCTTTTTCTCATATGCTGACATGTTTTCCTGAGATATGACACGTCTGTGGCACTTTTTTGTGTAAAAAGTGCACCATTCAAACACATCTTTTCAGCCTATTTTTATAGGGCAGGCTCTTTAATGGGGTGGAACGTAGCATCCAACTCTGCTCCAACCCTTTTCTGCAGGGTGTGCCTCTTATGATGTGGTTTTACAGCTTTTTTCTAGCCGCTTCAGAGGTAGAACAAATGCAGCAAGATGTGATAATGGGTAGAGCTAAAGACTGCAAGGGTGGATAATTCTCTGTGTCTTATACAGTGACATATTTTCAGTCTTACGGTTGTCTTATGTCAAATTTTTGGACTTGTTGGTCACTTCAGACATCCACATTTATATATATATATATATATATATATATATATATATATATATATATATATATATATATATATATATATATATATATATATATACATACTTTTTTTATAGTAAAAGTTTACTATAGATATTTTTATGAGCATAATTTAGACTCTTAATAACAAGGATAAACATAAACACAGATGCGAGAGAAAAATAAAGTAAAACATAGAATATGTGGCGGTACATATTGCTTCAGTAACAGTGCAAAACCAACACTTGTGCTAATTTCATCCTAGAGGACCGACTACGATGACAACATGTATCAAACTCTGTAGCTGTAAAGACATCCTGAGGAAGCAGCTACTCTCTTCCCATGAGTCAGCCTGGATAATAGAAAGACAGATGGGCCACAGTTAAGTTGCAGCTGGTATCAAGCAGAGATGGCAGTCTGCTGCAAAGCTGATAAATAACGAGGTTTCGGCGGTTATTGCCTGCCAGAAGTGTTTCCTCGGCCCATATAGAGTGACAGAACTATTTACAAACAGGCACATGCAAGTCCTGCTTAATCGATGCAAAAATGCCACAGGACAAATGTCATTCAACATGTCAACATGTCGAACTTGAAAGCAACAACATTTCCAGGTCTTGCTGAGAAGGATACAAGAAGATTGACGTTGTCTGAAGTCTGTCGGTTTGTCAGAAGTTAAATAAAATGTACACCAATTCAAGCTAAACCCCTATAAATTATTTAAAAAGATTCATGATGTAATGTTGGACTGATTTGGGACTTGTTGAAATTAAATCACGTGAGATGTTCAAAGGGGGAAAAAAAACTATTTGGCAGTGGGTGGGGCTGCAACGAAACCACAGATATCTGAAATGTGACTCCAATTACAAGCTGCTTTTGATGAGAGTGTTAAGATACTCATCTTGAAAATAACTTTATCAATTATGCGATATAGAAGGGACATGCAATATTTCCTTAATTAATTATAGTGGAGTGAAAGCGTACACTGACATAGTGTTGTAAGTCTACTCATGGGAAGAAATGGATAACCTGGCGTTGCTTAAAGTTCATTAAATTCACATCGAGCTTTTTTTGTTGTCTGGGGTTGCCGGGCACCCAGTCGGGATCCCGGTAAGTCAATGACCCTGAAAATGAAAGAGTCCATTGTGTATCTTGTGTAAAGCTGTAACTTCTCTCTTTTTGTGTCTTACAAGTGCAACATTGGTGACTATCTGTATCTCTCCAGGAGTGGTTATGATGACGCGTTTATGGCCCAGCTGGAGGGGAACCTGAATCCTTTCTTCCAGGCCATGTGCCGAGCCCAGACCCTGCAGCTTCCCAACAAGCGCAACAGCATGGTGAGCCTGGACAGCATCCGAAGAGACCCGCGCTGGAGAGACCCCAACCTGCACGAGGTGATCTCGATGCTCAGCCACCCAATGGACCCAGTAAAGTCCAATGCCGCCGCGTATTTGCAGCACTTGTGTTATGAGAATGATCGAATCAAGCAGGAGGTCCGCCAGCTAAACGGGGTTCCCATCTTAGTGGAACTGCTGGATCATCCTAAAGCTGAAGTCCACCGCAAGGCCTGTGGTGCTTTGCGCAACATATCCTACGGAAAAGATCACAATAATAAAATGGCCATCAAGAACTGTGATGGCATCCAATCTTTAGTAAGACTGCTGAGAAAGTCCAGCAGTGTGGAGGTCAAAGAGTTGGTCACAGGTAAAGTTAAACTTCTTAGTCTTATAACGCTGAGTGACAGCCTTAGAGTGACACCCCACATCTCCTTTCTCTTTTCACACCAGGCACTCTGTGGAACCTCTCATCACATGAGCCACTCAAGATGACGGTCATCAACCAAGGACTTCAGACACTGACTGATGAAATCATCATTCCACACTCAGGCTGGAGGAGAAGAGACTCAGCTGAGGCCTCCAAACTGCAGAGCGCTGAGTGGACAACTGTCTTTAAGAACACCACCGGATGCCTGAGGTAACCTAGTCTGCTGCCACGGATTAAAAATAAACAATGGGGCTAGTACTGCTTTGCCAACGGTGTCTTTTTTCTGCAGGAACGTCAGCTCGGACGGGGCAGAGGCTCGGCAGAGACTGAGGGAGTGTGAGGGGTTGGTGGCAGCCCTCATTCATGCCCTCCAGTCAGCGGTCATCAACAAGGACACTGACAATAAGGTTGCTGGAGTCGTCATTTTTGATAATGAATCACAAGAATAACACCCGAGACGTTTTCGTTAAATAATGGGTCCATTGATCAAACCCATTATCAGTAGAAAGTTATTCAGAGCATATTTCATGTGCAAAAGGTAGCGTACCTCTTTTAATCCCTCTTTTAATTTCTATAGAAAAAGATAGAGACGGGTTTAAAAAGAAGCATTCCACATTGTGGAGAAATTTCAACCCTTTCTTCTTTACGTTGCATCAGTTCACTGATGTTTTTGGGTATTTGTTTATGCACAGTTCTCTTAAAGTCTCATATCTTCTAATGCACAACAACTTCTAATAAACACTACCATCCTTGACAATGGGTTGTTCATTGCACCCCCCCCCCCTGCCTTGTATTTGCCTTATATGTTTTACAAAGAGATTATGTTTATAGTGTGTACTAACTTCTGCACATGACTGTTGTAAATATCAACATCTTAAAAATTCATGTTAGCAAATGAAAAATGGAAACTTTCAGTTTGATTAAAAAGGAAATCCTGTGTTACAGCTGTGGGTTATAACTGATTTTTCACTTCATGTCCATTAAGTGAGCTCTCCTCTCCTTCAGAAATAATAATGATCTCAAATTCAATTTAACAGCATGCATCTGCTTGTATCTGATTCAAACATTTAGTGTAAGTTTTAATGCATTTCATATATCAATCAGTGCATTTTTTTTCTCCATATGGCAAAGTGGCTATTTAGTCATTATGATTGAATGCGTTTTCTACATAATCATCTGTTTTAACTGCTCTCTATTTAGTCGGTGGAGAATTGCGTCTGCATCCTTCGAAACCTGTCCTATCATGTTCACAAAGAAGTACCGGGAGCTGAACGGCTTCAGGAGCCCCACGCTGGTCATCTCATGAGATCTGTGGGGCATCAGAAGAAAAAGAATGACCCTGAATGCTGTGGAGGGAAAAAACCTAAAGGTATAGACTTTATTAGAGTAGTGGAAGTTGAGTTTTATTGAATTCAAGTTTTGCAAAAGTGACATGTTTGTTTTTGTAGTATAGGGATGTGCAGATGGTTTAAATGTTCAAGGTTGAGAATCCAGCAAGTCTTATGTTCAATGTGTCTACAGGAGCTTAACCTTTTATAGGACAGTCAATAAAACTATTGAAATTTTAACATTTCAACTCCTGTCCAGGGGTGAGAGTTATAAGAGAATATTAAAGGACTCATTTTGGTAAAAAGTCATAGTAAATATGGTTCCCTTGCCGTGTAAAGGGTTAACCTACTGATTCCCAGAGCCCCCGTACGATGTTTTGTTGTGGCAACAATGAAGTTAACAAGGTAACTTTCCAAAGGTTTCCAAGCAAATGCAGCCATTCACTCAATCATCCATGTTTGAGAGTTGAAATTTGGGTAACATGCAGTTTGGAAATCGTTCAATTGCATCAGCGGCAATGATGCATTCTAGTTAGGCTAATATTTATTTATTTTTTCCTTAGTCTACGGTTTCGATGTGGTAGAAATTCCCGTTTTCATCAAAGTCTCTCTGCCCAGGTGTTAAAGATGAAGAAACTGGCGAGAATTCAAAATTCTCCCAAGTGTCTTTCAGCCATAGAGGTCACGGCTGTTCAGTTGTAGAGTAGGTTCTAAGTGAGTCTGAGGATGTTTTTTTTTTTTTTTCTGGCGGAGGTTTAAAAAACTAGCCTAGGGCTTTAAGGAGTTAAAATAAGCTCCAACCATGAAAAAAGATCCACCGAAAAAATTAATAATCTATAAAGACAGTAAAACCAACCAATTTCTCTGTTTGAAAGTTTTCATTTGCTGTTGGCATGTCTTTGCCTCGAGCATTCAGGATTCACATTTTGTATTCCCACTTTTATGCCACAGAGCGTCTGAATATTTCAAATCCCTTCTCACGGAGGAGCCACGGATATATTTTGCTCTGCTTGAGAAACGGCAGCTTACGAATGTGATAAAAGCTTGCTTGCACTTTGTCACACCTGCTATAACAATCAGAGAGAGCTGAAAAACTCCTAAAAGTGGACAATGATGTTTGACTAATGCATATAGTTAATTTACAAGCTAATGTGGAATAATAAAACTGCAGCAGTTTGTGCTGGAAGTCGGGCATTTATGGGTAAACATTAGGGGTTGCAGTTTGTAGTGTTCTACATCTTTGAACTAAACCACAGAACAAAGCAAACCTCCTGTCAGCAGCTCAGAGTCTCACCGCACGGAGGAGCTGTGTTTTCTGCTGCTGTGTCCTGTTGCAGCATAATCTAATCTCTGACATTGCTCTTTGTTCTTCTCCCTTCAAACTGCATTCATCAGAGGAGTGGTTTAGTCAAGGTCAGTCTGCTCGTTACTCCTGAACTCTTTCAAAGCTTCTGATATTCTAGCCCCATACTGCAGTAAATTTGCTTACATTCTCTACTCGTGCGCTAACAATCAAAACTGTTGTGTCTGTGTGCATTTGTGCATCTGTGATGTGCAGGTTGGAAGAATGGATTTATGGACAGAAAGTGCAGTACGCTGGATTTACCAAAACGCACAGAGCTGTTGAAAGGTACAACTGTGGAAAACATGACGTCAGCCTCGCTGCATTTTATATTCAGTGCAAATACTGCAGCATGCAAAGCTTATGATGAATAGATGAAGCGTAAAGGTCATCCATCATGCATTACCGTCCTCCTCAAGCAGTAATATTATCATACTTCCGTACAACATCTACTTTCTGTGTTATTTTATTTGTTGTGTAAGCATGACATGGGCATGTTATCATATGAATGCAACACCACATATCTGCACCTGCACCACTTGTGACTTTCATCACTAAAACAAGATGATTGATCAGCTAAGAGAGTGATAACATATTACCTGGCAGCATCTAGACGCTGATGGCAATATAGGTCAGTCAACTGCTTTCATCTTTACATTGTGTTTTGCCTTGAAGTGGTTTAAGCCAAACTTGCAGGATGAATAAAGAAATCGAGAAAGAAAAAACAAACAAACAAAGAAAAAGCCCATCACACTAGCACTGCAGGCCCGAATGCTGTGGCTCTGCCTGCCATTATAACAGAGATTAGAGCTTAACTTATGCCTCCCATGCTGCAGCCAGTGAATGCAAATCAGAATGACAATCATGTTATGGTTCAAGGTTAGCCTTACAACACTCGTCAGCCATCCAGCAGCCTTTGCCGGCTCGGCCCGAATTAAAGAGGGAGGAAATCTCTGCAGTGGTCTGCTGGATTTATAGTTGTCTTCCTTTTTATATATTTAGCTACTAACCTACCAACCATCAACTTCAACTGACCCAGAAATGAGAAATTATGAATCGCATAAACATATTTGCATTTAAATAAATTAGTTTGCTGAATATAGCCAATAATGAATGTCACTAGGAGTAATACAGTTTATTATGGCTTTTTTTAAAAAATATAAATATTTTATGATCTAATTTATTTGCCTTTCTGTTCAAGGCTTGGAGCTGCTGTACCAGCCAGAGGTGGTGAGGCTTTACCTCTCTCTTCTCACCTGCAGTCGCAACCACAACACCCTGGAGGCAGCTGCAGGAGCGCTGCAGAATCTCGCTGCAGGACACTGGGCTGTGAGTAGATGGAAGAGTTCCAAGTTATCATCACTACAGGGGTTGTAATTGTAAAACATGCATAAAACTTCTGATTTATGCCAAATTACTCATATTTACCTGCACATTGTGCATAAAGCGGTTTTTATGTGAATGCAATGTTTGGGACTCAAAATGAGTATCTACTGTATTTAGATGAGATCACCATGGTTACTGTCATAGATGGTGGATTTTCTCATGCAATGTGGATTTGGGGTTTCTGGCAGCATCATCTCTGTGTCTCTCTGCTGTTCAGGCCAAGGAGATGTTTAAAACAGAGTTTGACTTTAACAAATTATTTCAAAGTAAAATCCATCTTTGCATTGCGGGGTCAAATAAGACAACTTCAATGAGCTTGTACTGGAAGGCATGCATGCCCGAAAGCCTTTTGATCTCAGCTGGTTAGTTTTGTTTTTGAAGCAACATAATTAATCAACTTAATGTAAATGTGCAGCGACCGTGTCATCAGTCTTTATGAACAAAAATAACTTAAGCATGCACTGAATGTCTTTCTGAGTAAGTCCACAAGTCTTCTAGATAATGTACTGGCCAAAATATAAAATACCATGAATGTAGCTGTTATTTAACTCTATAATGACAGATGTGTCACATTTTATACACATATTTGTGAGACCTCTTCAGCACACCATAAGTTAAAGAAAAAAAACGTTTTATACAGTAAAAGATTACCCAGTGTATTCATAATGATAAAAAAAATATTATTTGGAGACGGTTAAAACAAATTTGGGAGAGTCAAAAAATCGAGTAATATTCATTATTAATCTGATTTGGAATCAGATTCAGCATATTAATTTGTTTGTGATTGATCTGGTGTTGTGTCACAACATTGATTAATGCTGTCTTTGCGGTATTAGGATTCGCAAAGGTAATGAAAACAAACAAACGAACCCATCAACAGAGAGTCAGCAGACTGTCTTGTGCTTCTGCTCGCAGTGGTCCAGCTACATTCGAGTGACAGTCAGAAAAGAGAAGGGGCTGCCCATTCTGGTGGAGCTGCTGCGCTCCGACGTAGACAAAGTTGTTCGAGCTGTGGCCATTGCTCTCCGGAACCTGGCCATTGACAGAAGGAATAAAGATTTAATCGGTACTGTGCCAAAGCTCTCACTTATTTTCCACAAAGCTCTGAGCTTGGACATTCACAGCAACTCTGCCACTTCTGTCTGTCTGTCTGTCTGTCTGTCTGTCTGTCTGTCTGTCTGTCTGTCTGTCTGTCTGTCTGTCTGTCTGTCTGTCTGCCTGCCTGCCTGCCTGCCTGCCTGCCTGCCTGCCTGCCTGCCTGCCTGCCTGCCTGCCTGCCTGCCTGCCTGCCTGCCTGCCTGTCTGCCTGTCACAGCGAGCTACGCTCTGAGGGACCTCGTTGGTAATCTGCCGTGTGGACAGCAGCATCCAGCCAAAAATCTTGAAGGAGACACCGTGGTGTCCATCCTCAACACAATTTACGAGATCATCGTGGATAACCCTGAGAACGCTCGAGCACTCATACAGTGTAACGCGGTGCAGAAACTGGTGGCCATCAATAAGTCAAGGTACATAAACGTCCCGTTGTTCCTTTTAAAAACAATATGAGCTTTGCGGTTTCCTATAAATGCCATAACAAAACAGAGCAAACATTACAAATGTTATTGACAGAATACAGTATGAAAAAGAGCAACTGAATGATTTAAATCCACATAATGTTGACACAGTCTCATGATGTCAAGAGCATCATATCTTTCACGGAAGTTAATCATCTGGACAGTAATCCCTTCAAGCGGCTCTCTGTTGGTTACCACAGCATCACCACAATGTTTTGTTGACAGCCAATCAGCTCGGGAGACCAAGGCAGCTTCTCACGTGCTTCAGACAATATGGGCCTACAAGGAGCTGAGAAACACTTTGAACAAAGCAGGTTGGACCAAGAGCCACTTTAAGGTATTTGCTTTTCCATACCATGGCAATTTAACGTGAGGAAAAAGAGAGTGCAGAGCAGAGAGTGTAATATAGATCCAATATATTACTTTTCTTACTGCAATCATATTTGAAGAAGTGCAAATAAGTAACATGATTTTTATCTTTCAAAGCCCACAACTTCCGGAGCGACAAAAAAGTCCAAGAGTGCAAAGCAAAGTGGCGATGACATCACCTTGCCGCTGATGGACAAAAGCCAAGGTATGAAAATCACTGCATGGCTTCCTTCAGTTAAACATTTTAATGAGAAAAGTGTCCTCTAGTTAGGGCACACATAATGCTTTTCAGCATACAGAATTTCCTCAAACTTCAAAGAAGATGATATTTTCTGTTACAGACCATATTTTTCTCAAACGTAGCCTTAAACCACCGATGTGCTTATGAAGGTTATCGGCGCTGACTTGTCTTATTAGTCTGAACACTCTCTCCCAGAGGCCGGCCAGCTCGCGCATAACCAGTCACCATTCATTTGGACATTTATTTTTCTCAAATCTCTTCTTCTCTTATCAAACAAGAATGTTCTGTCAAGGCTACCTTCTGAATTATGAACACAACTTAAACATCTTTCAGGCTAAAAAAAAAACTAAACAAACAACCAAAAAAGACGTAGGCGTAATTATTTAATTGCATCACCCTTGTAATCTCAAGGCACTTAATAGTGAAAAGCTAAAATAATCTATTAAAATACAATCCAATTTTAAGTGGAATAGTTTGATTATTGATTACACATTTCCACTAAAAGTGGTCTTCATGTTATTGTACATTTGTGATATTCCTCTCTGCCTTATCCCACTTCTATCTGAACCATATTTGCTCTAATTTCTTTTTGTAATTGCTCTCTCTCTCTCTCTCTCTCTCTCTCTCTCTCTCTGTCTCTCTCTCTGTCTCTCTATATATATATATATATATATATATATATATATATATATATATATATATATATATATATATATATATATATATATATATATATATATACACACACACACACAAATCTTCCTAACTGGAACAAGAAATCATATATCTTTTTTATCATTTGTGTAGCCATAAAGCCATCAGTGATGAAGTATAACGATAGATTCATGATTTATTATTGTCCTTGCTCAGAGTTTTCCACATCATTGTCTCCTATATTATTATTCTTTTCCTTTGAAGATGTATACTCCACCTTGGAACCAAACGGCAGAGTTGGAGATGGAAAGGGCCCTGTTGTAGAAAGAGACGCACTTCAGGTAACCAGCTTGTTGAGTTTTCTTATCGTTTCTACAACTGTTGAACATTTAAAAGACTCCATAACACTGAACTGCTTGAACTATATAGGTTTGGAGAATAAGACATTTTGTTCGGTCTTCGTACTAGTGTTTCTCATGCAAATTGACCGACGCTGACTATGTTTCCTGACACAGGCGACAAGTGAAAGGAAACACTTCATCAGAGCTGGCAGGCCTGCAGTGGGCCTCATGGATAATAAACCTCCACCACTGGACTCCTGGGTGTAATCGGAAGAACACGTCCAGCTGAGCCAGTTAGACCCTGTAACGACACTTTTCGTTGTTGAAATGGATGTGCGCCATCTGATCATTTGTGTACAGACAAATTAACAGTCAGTTTAAAAAAATAATAACAATAATAATCTCCGTTGTTTACAGGCCTTAATGTGCCAAATATTTACATGTATTTATTATGGAAATTATTTGGCAATAGATTTATGGATTTGTCATTTAGGATGATATGCTGTAAGTCTGAAGCTCATGACTGATTGATTATCTGTCACATATGGAATAGCCCAAATATGCAAACTGTGACGAACCATGACTCCAAAGAATATATGACATGTACAATTTGAATTTTACCGCTTATCTACTGTATACTTCTAGATTGTCATGCGACAGTAGTGAGACCTAAAACAGCATGTGGATTTTTGTTGTTGTCCACCTCCATGGTTCTAGGCTTAAGACGGATTCTAATCAAAAATGATTTTTGAAATATCTTTATTCTTTATTACATTTAGGATTAGGGTTATCATCAGGCTAACTACCCAAATTATTTGAAATTCAGTTCATTTTTGGTAAATTAGAGAAGACTGTGGAGTCATTTGTTCTCTGTTTAAGTCTCGTTTGATGACGGGTGAAATGGGATTGTACATGTGTAACAAAGGACTGTTAATATTCCAAAGGAAGGCATTTATATTGTAACGTTTATTGTTATACCCATGATATTAATTAAGAGTTATTTATGTGTATTCGCCAATACCAGTAGGTGATACAGCTCTGCTTTGCAGTGGTCCTTTTTGCATTGCGATGTTGAATGACAATGAAAATAAATGCTGTGCATAGTTTCTCATTTTAATTGGCATTTTTCTTTTTATGTTATGCACTGAAGTAAAAATATTCTTTTCCAGTAAGTGTGTATGCAGGATTAAACAGAACAGAGGTATAAAAAGAAACTACATAAATAAAATAAAATCAACCAAATGAAATATTTAACCTTTTAAAAGACATTGGTGCACATGAACAGTTGGGACATGTAAAATACACCAAGTCTACAGTGGTTTAATGGCTGATTTCCTCCATTAGAGAATTGATAGAAAACACTTCAGTTTTCTCAGTGACTTGGATGTAATTTCATATATCTACATTGTAGCAGTTTATCAGGGCTTCGTGTTTTTATTTCAGTGTGGGGCAAGGCATCAAAAGCCATTAAACAGATGAACTATCAGAGCAAAGCCAGTGTTTGAAGAAAGCATGCATCAAAATGAAGCAGCATAAGTGGACTTCATGGATAGTCATAAGTCCCTGGTATGGTGAGAGAGAGGAGGGGAGTGCAGGGCCTTAGTGACATCTCCAAACATGTCAGCACATTGGACAGCACAGCCCTGCCCTCAGAACCAAACCTCAAGATCAACAGGGGCAAAGCTGTTTTCACTTTGGTCCCAAGAGGAACCTGTTGTCATTTAATGAAGGAAGGTCTGCAGGTATATTTTTCCCTCCCAAGACATCCACATCCTCTCATTCTTTGGATTTTAAATTTTTCCTCAACTCAACCATGACTACTTCAGCTTTCTCTAATCTTGGGTCTGTCAACACTCTGAGTGTCGTGCTTCTGGTCTTAACTGGTCTGAGCGGGAGCAGTCCAATCAAGCCTGCTGAGAACCTCCGCAGGACATCGCTTGGTGCGGATGCAGGTGACGATTCGATCCTTAATGCGCAGGATTTTCTGAGCCAGTTTTTGTTCACGCTGAACCTCACGAGACTGAGACCCCAGACCAGGCCCGTGGCAGCCCATAAGGAGCCCCTGCCGGAGTACATGCTGGAACTGTACAACCGATTTGCCAATGACCGCACCGCTGCGCCATCGGCCAACATCGTTCGCAGTTTCAGGAATGAAGGTACAACATTATTGATTGATGTTGATTACCATCATGGGTTTTGATAAAAGTATATGTTGAATACTGCTCATTGATATATAGTTTGATATTCATAAGATGTTTTTCCTTTTTGTTGAACCACTTTAATTTGTAGAAGTTGAAGTCATGTGCCATGAATTTACAAATGTTCATTTCTATTGCTTTATTTTGGTGTTTCATCAGAGAATTTCTTTTTTGCTGCTGAGACATGTAGGAAAATCAATGAGAACCCACTTTGATTTCATTTCATTTCAGATTCTTCCAACTACAATGTACAAACCAGAGGTGTGCGGATACATCCCCTGTCGTTCAATATCTCCATGCCCCATCAAGAGCACGTAACTATAGCTGAGCTTCGCCTTTTCACTCTAGTGCGGAGAGCCCAAAGACCATATGCTGGCTTTGACTGCAAGATGACAATCTACGAAATACACGAGGGTGTTGTATGGACAAAAGAGGTGGGGAAAGAAGGGAGAGGGAGGGATAAAGAGGAGGTGGTGCAAATGAAGGATTTGGAGGAACTGGTGACAAAGCATATCCATGCATATGATAATGGCTGGGTGTCGTTTGACCTCACTCATGTGGTTACACTTTGGAGGAAGTCAGGGTATGCAACTCACAGACTGGAGGTTCATGTCGCAAATCTGGAGTCAGAGGAGGAATGGGCAACACGCAAGGGCACAGAGGAAGGCGAAGGTTTGGTTGAGATTGACATTGACAGGAACTTGGAGGGCAATCACAATGCAGTGGTGATCATATTCTCAGATGATGTAAGCAGAGACCGCAAACAGGACAGACAAGAGCTCAATCAGATGATCAAACATGAGAATGACCTTCTTGAAGATGTGGGAAAGCGCCAACTGCCTCACTGGGGCCACGCGAGTGACAACACTGACCACGCTGACCAGGAGGAGCTGTACAAACAGTCTGTCGTGCAGCTTCAGTCCAACCTTATCTATGACACACCTCCTCGAATCCGTCGCAATGTTAAGAGCGAGTCGTGCAGGAGGACGCCGCTCTTTGTGGATTTTAAAGACATTGGCTGGGATTCATGGATCATTCAGCCTCTGAAGTATGAAGCATACAAGTGCAACGGTGTGTGCAACCCACCCATGACCTCTGAGGTCTCGCCTACCAAACACGCCATCGTGCAGACACTGCTGAGTCTCAAGAGCCCTGAGAAAGCGTCGCGTGCCTGCTGTGTACCCACTAAACTGGAGCCAATCTCCCTCCTCTATCACGACAATGGCGTGATCACATTCAACCACAAGTACGAAGGAATGGTGGTGGCAGAGTGTGGCTGTAGATAGTATTACTGCGACATAGAGACTATCTATCTATCTATCTATCTATCTATCTATCTATCTATCTATCTATCTATCTATCTATCTATCTATCTATCTATCTATCTATCTATCTATCTATCTATCTATCTATCTATCTATCTATCTATCTATCTATCTATCTATCTATCTATCTATCTATCTATCTATCTATCTATCTATCTATCTATCTATCTATCTATCTATCTATCTATCTATCTATCTATCTATCTATCTATCTATCTATCTATCTATCTATCTATCTATCTATCTATCTATCTATCTATCTATCTTTTTTTCCTCAGTATGTGACATCTAATACGGTGGAGTTACTTGTAAACTAAAGATGAACATGTGATGTAAATTTGCAGTTGTATAAATGCAAATCAGTAAATATTGTGTAATGTAGAAACCTTTGAAAACAATGAGTCATGATTTATATATTTAATTTGACATGTTTATACTTTAGAGTGCTTTGAAACAAGTTCCACATTTTATTCTTTAACCATCCATGTTTATATTTACCCAGAACAGAAATGAATTGAAGACAAGAAATATAGTTTGAATAGGACATATAAGAACATTTGGGTACAAATTTCTGCCTTTGTCAGATAAAGTATGACCCTTGTCATGGGTGGGGAATCAAAAGGGTATAATTATAGCGCTGATGTCAGGCACTTCTAAAATAAAAATAAAAGATACGGATGTTTAAGTATGATAAGTAATACATATAAAAGTGAGTACAGAATTTCACAGCCCAGAATATGAACTAAATGACATTTAAGCCAGGGGTAGAATATAAAAATGAAATCCATAAAACTGGTTAATTCCAGTTGAATTATTGGTTTAAAAAAATCCACAGTTTAGAGCGGCTTTTTTAAAACTATGTCGACCACTTAAATGAAAGCACACTTGTTTTATACATATATATATATATATATATATATATATATATATATATATATATATATATATATATATATATATATATATATATATATATATATATATATATATATATATATATATATGTAAACCCTAATTTATTATTAAATAATTGATTGTTTAAAAGCCTTAGAAGGAGATGTACATGCTGCAAATTTGTAAATTTTGTCTGTGTATTTTGGAGCCACTGAGATAATTTAAATACTGTGATATTTTGTCTCATGTTTGCATGCCAAACTAAGAGAAATGTATTTTTGATGACTTTTGATGAGGAGGGGATTTACACGGTTTTTTGGAGGTCCCCGTGGCTTCTTGCCTAATTGTTTAATTTCTCTTTGCTAACATAGCTGCCAGCTGCTGTGAAATCATTCTTTATACAATGAATTTGTATTCTGCTTTCATTTCACACACCAAAGTGAATGCTATTATGGTTTGACCAATAAAAAAAAGAATTAAAATAGTTATGTTCGTTGAGCATTTTTTTTTTTTTTAGATCTGGGCATGGTGTTTCATTGTCAGGCTATCACTCTCATTGTAAGAGTGTTAATCCCCATCCTCTTGGTTGTCACATGCCTGGCGGGCCTCTCTGTGCCCGCTTCCATGCCATAGTGATAAAGAGGTGTCAGAACCTGGAGTCTTGTAGGCCATCACTCAGGGTACAACGCCACTCCAAGTGGCAGTATTTGTGAAAAGGTGGTGTCAGATTCCTGGTCCCTAGTGCCAGCATGTTCTATTGACAATCTGCCATCAGGCTGGTCGTTGCCCTCTGAACCCTCCCACTTCCCTTTTCTGACACTGGCATGCTTGCACCCTTGTAGTGGCCATGGCAACGGTACAAACGGAAAACATAAAATAAAAATATGTCACATCATCACCTATCTAGAGCCGTTAACAGTCACAAGTAGATTGTGATGGAATAACACCGTGGGACGTTCGGCCTTAATGTGACAGCCACTTAGCATGCAGATTTACATCAGCTGAATGTGCAGGACAGAGATAGTGCCCAGAAGGGAATATATTGATATGCAAATAAAGAACTTAAAAAAATCAGATTACATAAGGGGATTTTTCTTTTTTTTTTGGCTGGAATGCTTTGATATCTAAAACTATGTTTTAATTGTATTAAATAACATGAAAATAGTAATTATACATACATATATATATATATATATATATAGATATATATATATATATATATATATATATATATATATATATATATACATACATATATATATATATATATATATATATATATATATATATATATATATCTATATATATATATATATATATATATATATACATGTATATATATGTATGTATATATATATATATCCACAGCAAATGCAGCAAATGGACCGCCTCCTACGCAGAGAAATTTTAATGTCGTTATCGAGAAAAGTTACGTAAATACAACAAACAAGCTGCACTACGGCGCCATGGCCACGCCTGTCACGCTTCAACTGCGCGTGCGCATTTGAAGCGTGGTGGGTGGAGTCTTGTTTTCTTTTTTTTGTTGTTGTTGTTTATTTTCGTGGCCAGCTAGCAAGTATACGCGTTGCTCTCAGTGGACAGTAGTTTGGGAAGAAAATTACTTTCAATAAACTGGACAGACGTACGTGCACGCGCTGTACTGCAGATACACGTTGTGCTTTGCGGCGCGGTTATCTCGGCAGCGTTAAGGGAGGAACTTGGCTCGGGAGCGACGTGAAGCTGATGAGCGGCGGTTAGCTTCTACGTTACCACGCTAGCTTAAAGAAGACAAACGTAAAAGAATTCACCCACACGGAGAGCAGAGAAACTCAGGCATCCACTACCCACCAACGCTGCTGGGATTACTGCTACTGGGGTCGCCGTAAGTCAGCATCTGTGTCTTATTTTGATGTCGGTAACGTGCTTCGTAAACTAGCATTCGGCTTTAGCTGAGCTGCGTTAGCCAGCGACGCGCTCCGAAGAAGCGCACATTTTATTATATATATATATATATATATATATATATATATATATATATATATATATATATATATATATATATAGGCAAGGATTTTAACTCATGGGAAGTAATGTCATATTTGTTCATTGTATATCAGGTTGTGAACCTGTATGCATCAATGTACTAGATGTGCAAGATCCCGTATATCGGAGCAGACGACCTTCAAAAGCTTTCATTAGAGGCTTCATTAATGAAGATTTATTCATGCCTCAGAATTAACATGAAATACTAATATCTAACTTCAGAGTACATGAAATTGGGACTGCCGGATTTTACTATCAGAGCCGTTTATCAAGGCTTTTGGCCAGTGCCTGAGCTGCATGTCATTCAGTAAACAAAACGGAATATGTGGCAAAACAATTGTTTTTTTTTTTTTTCTGATTGTGTCATTTTGTGACCATTGGGAGCCAAAATTTGAAACACAATTAATTACAAAGCTGCACATGTTGCTCAAAAGTATTTTGAGAAAAGAATTTGTATTTTAAAAGTCAAGTGATTGTGAATTTTATTAGATTTTTTTTTTTTCGGTTAGAGTGTATGACATTAACTGACCCTGAAATATCACGTTAATTAATTCTCCCATGTGTGAAGTTAAGTGACTGGACAGTTTTGCCTCTGCTTTAGGTCACTGGACGTGGGCTGAGTTGGATCAAGACTAACAACTGTAAAGCCTTCGTGAGATTGATACCTGAAGAGCAACATGTCAATCACAAACACTCCCACGAGCAATGATGCCTGTCTGAGTATTGTGCACAGCCTCATGTGCCACCGACAGGGAGGAGAGAGTGAAAGCTTTGCTAAGCGAGCCATTGAGAGTCTTGTCAAGAAGCTGAAGGAGAAGAAAGATGAGCTGGATTCACTTATCACTGCCATCACCACAAATGGAGCTCATCCCAGCAAGTGTGTAACCATACAACGAACTTTGGATGGCCGTCTGCAGGTAAAGTACATTACCAAGTTTGTTTAGTGTCACTATCTTTAATTGATAACTTTGAAAAGCACATAGCATATTCTTAGATCCTCTTTTCTGTGCTTTAGGTTGCAGGGCGTAAAGGTTTTCCTCATGTTGTCTATGCAAGACTGTGGCGATGGCCAGATCTACACAAGAACGAGTTAAAACATGTGAAATATTGCCAATATGCCTTTGACCTGAAATGTGACAGTGTATGTGTCAACCCGTACCACTACGAGAGGGTGGTTTCTCCAGGTATTGGTAAGCGAGAATCAGGTTTGAAAAGTCTGGGCTACATCTTAATGATTTAAACTATTGGTAAATATGGGACACTATTGTCGAACCACTAATAGATTAAATTAACTTTTGATATATTTTAATGCTGTAGCCTGTTTAAAATAATTTAAAATAAATTAGAAAACCAGAATATCGCTGAATATGCTCACAGCAGTAATTTAAGTAAGTCAGTGTCTCAGAATTGCTCACAGTATTGACCTACATAATCTGATTTAGTGAAGCTGATTCGTATGTTTTTTTTTTTTTTGTAAATGTGTCTGCAGACTTATCAACATTGACCCTTTCAAATCCAGGTACAAAGCTTTCCTTTTCCTTTGTCAAAGATTTTGAGGATGTTCATCTGTCTTAATCATGTCTGTCATTTTCTGCCAGGTCCGCTCATCGTAAAAGATGAGTTTGACTTTGATAACCAACAGTCTCACTCCAGCTCTGAAAGCCACCTGCAGACAATTCAACATCCTCCCACAAGGCCCGTTCCTCAGGAGACCTTCAGCAGCCCTGCTCTCCTGCCCCCATCAGAGGGCAACAATTCAGCTTCAACTTCTGCTTTCTCTGCCATCAGTGCTGGACCTTCAAGTGAGAGGATGCCTTCATTGCAAATTGAACATAATATAGTCAATTTAAGATTATATAAAAGATGGTATGAAAGTTTTAGTTGTTCATAACACCAGTGGGGGCTTGTTAGTTTCAATTAAGATTTTTTTTTTTTTTTTCAGGATTTACCTACATTTGAATTAGGACACCTTTAATGCAGTAACCTAAACGTTTTATGAACATTTATGAACATTAAATGCGTGTTTCCAGATCCAACCCCAAACTGGAGCAGAAACAGCAGCTTTACCTCAGCGGTGCCTCAACACCAGAATGGACATCTTCAGCATCACCCACCCATGCCTCACACAGGACATTACTGTGAGTGTTTGTAAATGCATAACGCTGGTGCAAGATGTACCCTAATGTCTCGCTCGTGTGGTAAAATCTCGGACAATCTCTGTGTGTGATGTTCCTATAACCGTAACCAGGAGCTTACCTTTTATTTGTTTTATTTTTAAAAGGAAAAAAAGCGGGTTGCACAGCGGGTCAGGAATTATTTTGTATTATCTACATTTGTGGTCGGGTTGGCTGAAAACGTTGGGGGATTGTGGGTCGTTTCTAAACCTGCACGCGCATCACTGATCTCTTCATGTTAACCACCCGCCTTGGTTCTTGACTATGGAGCCATGTCATATTAAGATCTTGTTTGAGCTGCTCTGCGATCTGTCTTCACTCTTCACAGTAAGAATTGGTGTGGTTGCGGTGGTTTTTGCTCAAAATTAATGCTGAAATGTTCTTCCCAGGGCCTGTTACCAATGAAATTGCATTCCAGCCTCCCATTTCCAATCACCCAGGTGAGTATCGAGCCGTTGGCAGTCACCACTTGGTGTTAATCCGACACAAATGCAACGCACTGACGTTTGGTTGCTTGTTCCAGCTCCGGAATACTGGTGCTCCATTGCTTACTTTGAGATGGATGTTCAGGTTGGGGAGACATTTAAAGTGCCATCCACATGTCCGATAGTGACCGTGGATGGCTATGTGGATCCATCCGGAGGGGATCGCTTCTGCTTGGGCCAACTGAGCAACGTCCACAGGACAGAGAATATAGAGAGAGCCAGGTAGTCTGCAACACACTTAAAGATGTAGTCGTCAGAAAACGAAAGTATAACCTCTGTCAGCTTTAAGGTTTTACATAATTTAAAAACTCGTTTTGTCCTTGAGCTTAATACAAAGTAAATACTACCGGAGATGAACACTAACAAGTCATATTACATTGTATCATTAACTGAGCAAAACGTTAAGCCAAAATGCAGACAGTCTGAAGATAATAAGTATACTCTATGATTTAGTAGCTTGTAGAATCTCCCTCAGTAGCAATGACTAGAAACTGATGCTTTCTTCATGATGCAAGTCACTCGTGGTTGTGGAGAAATTAATTGAGGTTTGCAAGGATTCATCTACACACAGCTTATATTGAGCCATTGCAGCGCTTTTACTCTTCTTTCTTAGACCTGCATTCAATATGCTGAGCCTTGAAAAGTCTGCATTGTTACTGATGGGTACTCAGAAATGTCTTTGAAATTAGCCTGGTCTGACCTTTTCGGTGAACTTGGTGAGATGTCCACTACTAGCTGGATTGGCAGCCGTCTTGAATGTTTTCCACTTTCTTATGGTATAATTGTGCTCATTGTTGATGCCTTTGTAAATTGCCATTGTGTAAACATTGTGGTCACATTTGCTCCTGATCCCTTATTTGAGTGAGAGCACATAGCTGCTAATTATCCTCTTTATTCCCGTGGAAGCAGCGGGAGTGCACCTCGTTTTTTCACGCACTGCTTCCAGTTTAGGTTTTGTCCAGAAGTAATCGTACATTGAAATGTGGTGTGTTGTTGTTCATCTCAAGTTGTGTTTATCTAATTTTAAGACCTTCTAAGGATGTTTTCTCTTTTATATTGTGTCTTGATAAACAAAATCCTGAAGTTCCCTCTTTCACACAACCGCGTGTTATCCAGTTTCATGGACGCGTTTTTTTAAGATATGAATGACTGCGGTAATGCTTTTAGTTTGTACTTGATTTTTCTTTCGTATGTGAAGCTTCTTTTAGACTTCTAAAATAATCTCTATAAAATGATAAACAATTATTAAATGTGTTATCTTTCCTGCACTTTTTTGCTTTGCGTCAACTAATTATCTCGTGTTCCTCGTTGTTTTTTAGACTCCACATTGGCAAAGGCGTGCAGCTGGAGTGTAAAGGTGAAGGAGATGTGTGGGTGCGTTGTTTGAGCGATCATGCAGTGTTTGTGCAGAGCTATTATCTGGACAGAGAGGCTGGACGCGCCCCGGGGGACGCTGTTCACAAGATCTACCCCAGCGCCTACATCAAGGTGAGATTACAGCGAGACATTCCAAGTACAGTTAATCAGAAATGTTTCATCAGCACGGGGAAGCTGCTGCAGCCACTGTAGGAACTCTGCTCATACTTGGCACTATTTTTAGATAAACGGTGCATAGTTATCTTTTTAATTATGTGGAGTATGTGTGGCTTTTTTTTTTTTTTTTTTTTTTTTTTTTTTTTACAGCTTTATTGTGGAAAGGTTTGAAACGCATGTTCCTGCTGTGTATACATTTCCCGAATATTCCAAGGCAGGTTTTAGCAGTTGTCTTGTGTTTTGGCAGGTGTTTGACTTGCGTCAGTGTCACAGACAGATGCAGCAGCAGGCAGCGACAGCGCAGGCAGCAGCTGCAGCGCAGGCGGCAGCAGTGGCTGGGAACATCCCCGGGCCTGGCTCTGTGGGAGGCATCGCTCCTGCCATCAGTGAGTCCTCTTACTGCCGCACTTCGCCTTGAACAAATGTATTATTATGATTACTGCTCATCATCAGACTCTGTGGGGCAGTTCCGAGCCTAGACTAATATCAGGGGCTTTCACGTAGCACTGCACAGCTCAACGGCGTGATTAAGAGACCGATGGGGCAGTAGAGCAATAAAAAAAAGGAACTGAGGAAGTCGATCAAGAGCAGAAAAACTGAACATATCTTAATGATTTTCTCATGTTATCCATTTATAGATTTATTCTGCTAAACCCTTTGCTTAGAGGAAATTATGTTGGAATGATTTAATTCGATTGTCAGATATCAGAAAATATATTTGGCCTGGACATGGACACAACATACAGGCTTTTTACTAAAATCAACAAGGTGGTTGTTTTAATTGTATTATTGTTATAACTGTGTGTGTGTATTTGTTTTTTTTTTTCATTAAAGAGACTAAATAGTGGACCAGAAATGCAAATTAGAATCACCTAGGTTTGTTTTGAACAAACAGGGCCTTGAGATTACTTTTGAGCAGTGGACCCACGTCACCCTGCTTTGTTTTGTGTGGTAGCACCATGTTGTACCAAAACTCTGCCTGTAAATCCTCCTGCAGGTTTGTCTGCCGCTGCAGGCATTGGGGTCGATGACCTGCGCAGGCTATGCATCCTGCGCATGAGCTTCGTGAAGGGCTGGGGGCCAGACTACCCACGGCAAAGCATCAAAGAGACACCCTGCTGGATTGAGATCCATTTACACAGAGCTCTGCAACTACTGGACGAAGTTCTGCACACCATGCCCATAGCTGATCCTCAGCCTCTTGACTGAGTTATGACAGATATGGACTTAAGAGAGAAAAAAACACTTAAACACAAACAAACAAAAAATGAAACTGTACTCTTAACCACTCCACCTGTATGCTTGGAGTGCTGAAGGACTGCAATCACATGGATTCTGTGTAGGTTGTAGGAGTAAAAACAAGGACCTAAAGGCTGGCAGTGTACTCCAAAACTCTTCTTTAAATTGCAGTGCTGCAAGCAGTTGCCAGTATACGCAGCTTAAACTCAAGATCTGTAAGTTCAGCATCTTCCATATGGCTGGAGGAGTTGTAGTGTACTGGAAACATGCCACCACAAGCATGCAAACGACAACCGGTTTTCCAAAACTCCATAAAATACGACCTGACCAAGGCCTGCATCGCCACAAACCTCCAAGAATGTGTTGAATCCCTGTTAAAACGGGCAATAATCTGAATTGGGCATCGTTTTGTGAGAAACAAGTGCCCAACAAGAGATTGATTGTTGAATATCAAATAAGAATTAATTCAGCTCGTTTTCAGTCCATACATTTTTGTATTTACAATTAAAAGATTAAAAAAAAAGCATCAGTTTCTCTTTAAGATGGCTTGAATGACTTACCTCATGTGTGTACTTAGCTGGAGTATACTGCCGGTCCAGTTCTCCTTTATTTGCTTCCTGTAGTTGGAGTTCTTCCCCGTCACAGATCAGGTTTTGATGGGAAACATACTGTAGTCATGTCTGTGTAGAGTGTAACTTAAAGTCTGTGCTGAACAGTTCTAGTTAGGGTTTTTTTTTTTTTTTTGTTTTTTTTTTTTTACCCGTATCTGAAAAGCCCATTTTATGTCTCAGCACCACGAGAAGTCTGTGATCACTAGTCAAAAGCTGTTACACTAAACCTTTTTAATTTTGTTTAGATTTTCTTTCATTTTTATTTCAGTTATATTTAAGGAAGTCTGCTTTTTTTTAAAAAAATTAGGTCTCCATTAGCACTTTAAATTGTGTTTTGCCTTGTTTCATAGTCTTGTCTGTGGGTACTTGTATCTAATCTCTTACCATAGAGTTTTTCTTCCTGCCAGCGACCTCAAGATCCATGAACATGCGGCTCTTTGTGCTGTCTGGCCTGCGTCTCGCTTCCGGTATCAAACACTGCAGGTTTAAAAAAAAAAAAAAAATGTATTCCAGTCTTCGATACTCAAGGTGGTTTGGATGGTGCATCAAGATTAAATGGCTGACAACCACTTTTTATTTTGTGAATAATTTAGATGACGATTATTAATAAACAGCTGGGAGAAGATTGAAGTGTGAGGACGTGTGAGCCATAACAATGCCAAATTATACTGTATGAAATGCTGAAACCTTAACAGACTGCGGTCATTTCACTTTTACATAGTCTAAAAGTTACTTTTCTGAATAATTAGTTTTTTTTTTTAATCAAAAAGTTTTGGTATTTAGAGCTCCATTTACTTCCAGCTGTGGCATTATTTTATACTCTTCTTTTGCTACTTTTGAGGTCATAAATCAAAACATAAAAATAAGTACATTTTTCAGGAGATGCAGAGTTCATGCTCAGTCTTTCCAGTTATGTCATACAATCTGAATACAGATGGAGTTTGAATAATATTGGTGTTTATGAATAAACTATAATGGGCAAACAATGAGTCACTCGTCAGTGTGTGGATCACACAAAGAAAGAGGACACTGGCTCTGAACAAGAAAATGTTTATTACTGCAAAGACAAGTCACAAATTTTAAGAAAACAACACTAAGAAGCTAGCCTGAGCTGAGATCTGAAATATTCAGAAAACGAAACTACATGTGTCATTAATAGTTTCTATAATCATCAGTACGACGCACTAAATGACAATGTCTTTGTAAATATAAAAGTCCCCCACTCGTCCTTGTTTTTTCCTTTTTCCTTTTTATGTAAAATACACGATACAAATCACCCTACACACATTGGTTTGCTTGCCAATTTGAGAATATACATTTTAAGTAGCAAACGTAACGGCACACGAAAAGAAAGTCACATGAAAATATGTATTTATATTATCAGATACTATACATTATCCAAAAAGAAGGAAAAAAAAAAAAATCACGAAAGCATTTAAGCCAACATAGATAAAATGTCACCAAAAGAACAAATAATTAGGGCACAAATAAATACCTTTTCAGCTTTTTCTATGTACACGTTTTTGTCAAAAGGTGAATTTAAACAAAAAGCCTTCCCCAAATGTCATTGCCAAATGCTTGTGCTTGCATTAGAGCGTGCTACAGCTGGCCACCACTCACTAGACTGTCAAATGGCACTTACAAACCTCAAAACGGGTCACAGCATTCAGAAAATATTCTACAAATAAAGAAAAAAAAGGAAGAAAAAAAAAAAAAAAAAAAATCACAATCATGAGTAAACAACTTAGAGAGCATTTTACTTACAGCAACTCTCCTGGTACAGTTACCAGTTCTATACATTTAGAAGTTGTTTGCAGGTATTCATCCATGTTTTACGAACCAAGTGTGTGTGTGTGTGCGCGCGCAAGTGACATCCGATAACTTATCAATAGTCCCGTCAGAGGAGTTGTCTGAATGCTTCACAACAGCACTGTTTTTAACAGTTAGACATTATATATATGTATGAAAATGACAAACGTCTGCTCTAAAGCCTCCATCTGTAGCCCATTCGAGACCCAGCAGTCACCCAGGCCATCTGCTCCGGCCCGGGTGAAGTTAAAGGCACCACAGTTTGCTATGGATCAGTGAAGCTGCCATGTCATCCACATGCAGTGGCGATTCTCACTCACATCTTAAGTTTTATGGTTGGAAATGGGCTTGTTTGCAAGTAGCTGTTTAAAAACAAAACAAACAAAAAAAAAAAAAAACCCCAACAACAACAAACAAAAACTTAATTTGTCAAATTCAAAGACTCTGAAAAACGAAGTACAATTGTGTTGGCAGCATCAGCATCAGTCCAGTGTTGAGCAGGCGGGCTGTGAGATGCACCGTCTGAAAGAGCTAGATTGACTAAAAACAGCTGCTAGCAGCACATGGCAGGTGTGCAACACCAGAAAGCACTTAACAATTCAAAAAGCACAATTCAGACTCAAAGAAAACACCTTTTAAGCCATTTTCGCTTCAGGCACACAAATAATACAAGTCACCATCTACAGTGTGGTAATGAATGTGTGTGACAAAAGAATCTAAGGTTAATTTAAATGAAAAATAGGGAAAATCCAAGTAGGAGAAGAATGAAACATGCCACGGGGAAGGAATGTATCCAGCAAAACATTCATCCCTGACTGTGAAAGCTGGACAAACAATATCATTTAACATCTTAAAAACTGAGTCAGTCAGGAGAAGATGGAGAAATGGGATTTTTTTTTTTAGCAGTTACTTAAATATAAATCTATATAATCTGGTGCAAGTGTACATGTTTTTATTAGACATGATGGCTGCTTTTGATATCGACATGGTTTTAAAGTTGGGACAAAGAAGGGGAAATTCCTGGATGCGTTCACGGAAACGTTTCAAAGCCTGGGATCGGGATAAGGGTGCATTTTGAGATTACAGGTTATCCAAATGGATAGAACACTAAAAGAAAAAACAACAACATGAGTTTCAGACCTAAATGACACTTGAAATGCATGTATGATCTGCATACAGGCACAACATAAGCTCAATAAAGCAAAAAGATTAAAAAGAAAAAAGGAGGAAGATCTGTCCACATCAGCAGGAATTCGTCAAGCTTTGTAGGTTGTGATTCCAGTAAATCCAGTCCTAACCCCTCTTTACAAAACAAAACAAAAAAAAAAACAACAACTCTAAGTACAGTAGGTCTGCTGTTTGCAGCGGTTTCATTCTTGATTTATAATCAGAACTCATAATTTATCCAAGACCACTTAAAACAATACAATAAATATTAATAAATAAATATTTCTTCGAAAAGAAAAAAAAAATACACTTGAAAGAAAAAAAAAATGTTTTTAGTACCAAAGTGTTTCTATTTAGAGGATTAATCTCAATATTCCCTAAACACAGAAAGCTAACAGTTCAAGTATATATGTAATTGTAGAAATCCGAAGTTAGTCCCAAACCTTTCCACTTTCACAGTCTATAAACTACTTGTAGATGAGCTACCCAAAGAAACATTCACATATTAACAATCAACCACATAAAAAGCAACAGATATATGTAATGTCTTCTTTTCATATATTATACATATATATCTATAGATCTATATATCTCTTTGAATATCAGAAAATATCTACTTTTGGTCCACTGTACAAAGATGATCTTTAAACAGGGAACAAATGATGAAGCATTTTATGGGCAAAAACTGAAACAAAAAAAAAAAAAAAAAAAAAAAAATCTATCAGAGGTGAGAGAAAAAGCAATGCAGGTTTTCTCTGTAGTGTTGAGATTTGTGCAGTACAGTGGCGTGTGTGCAATAAGGTTCGGTGACTGTGCTGCACGCATCAAAGGGCTGGCACCACTGGTTTGAGGTAGGGTGACTGATGGATGTGTCTCTATACACACAGTACAAGCACACAGAAACAGGCATTGGAACATATGCACATAAAAGCACATTGCAGATCTACACATCCACTTGCTCTCTAACACACACACGCGCACACACACACACACACGCACACACGCGCACGCACACTAATGCAAGAATAGGCCTCAAGGGGGCAGAGTGAGGGCAGGAGCAAGGCTAAAGACCAGGACTCAGATTACAAGCTTTAAAAAAGCTGATAGAGAGAAAACAACCGGTTGTGTCAGCGCCTGCATCCCACAGGTCTCAGCACTGATGAGCCAGCCCAAATCCAGCCATGAGTCACCAGAAAAGCCAAATCTGTGGCTGGGACAATGCAGAGGGGCTGTGGGCTTCTCTACAGCACACAGTCAGGACTACATGAACAGCTGCATTTAAGTATAAGGCACTACGATAAAGCCGAGGTACATTAAATCCCTGACATTCCTTCTGCGCTCCAACATGGCACTGTGGGACAGGAAACAGCTTCTGCGTGGCTCAAACAGCTCACTCTTAGCTTTCTACTGTTGGATTATTTTTTTTTTTTTTGGTCCACTGCAAAAAACTTAAATTTCATTGAGAGAGAGAGAAAAAAAAAAAGAACAGAACAAAAAACTGTAAAATCAGGGAAACGTGTTCAGGAAATTTTAAGGATTACAGCTTATCACATAAACCACACTACACGGCATCTAAAATGGACAAAGGCAAGCGTTATGCACAGGGTGCATAGAAAAGGTAGCACTGAGGAGGCATCTTCCTCACTTTCATCCCCATCTACAGGAGCAGCATCACATTTGGCTAAATGCTGTAAATGTTCACCAGCAGGTGGATCACCTAACTGTCAACGAGAACTGTCCCAGGAGCCTTATCTAAATATCCGAAACGGAAAGTTCATTTAGCTACATAGAATACTCTAAAACATCTCCAGTCAGATGTTTGTCAGCAGTTGGAATGTACGTCCACCGAAATCACACTAAACTTAGCAGAGACGACTAGAAATTTCAAACTAAAAAACACAAAAATAGCACCATGAGCTTTGAGTAATACCAATTGAAAGTACAGCAAAACTATGTACAATGGGTGAAGGTTTGGAGTTGGGCGGTGCTTTTGCTCTGCTGGGACTAGTGACATGGATTTGAGCTCTGAGACATCAGTCATTTGAAGGAGGTTACTTTTCCTCCAGGTTAAAACCTCGTCTGTGTACACAGACGGGGGCAGTAGGTCGCAATTGAACAGGAAACATGTAACGGGTCCAATTCGTCGCTTTCCTCCACGTCCCTTCCACCAGCTGCCGCTCTATGTTAGAGTACAGACTCACAGGATGACTGCACATCCAGAATCTAATAAGTCAGACAAAGACACAGCACATCGTGGCCAGAGTATCACTCCTCCACTGACCAGACCGGATAGGGAGCGGAGCACGTCCACACAAGTGTAAACAGATACAATGCATGAAAAGGACGCAAACATCTAGACTTACAGTAAGAGAGATATGTGGAAATATGTGAGACAGCAAACCTGGGCCAGACAAGGTCAGCTCTGCCCCTCAGACCTTCAAACTGAGGCGTAAGTGTTGCCTGTGGTGCTGCAGTGGCGGATGGTGGGAGTGCCAGTGGAGGAGGTCAGGATGTGCTCCGTGTGGTCCTGCGGGGGCTGTGGCAGTGAGTGGAGTACACCTGGTTGGACAACGCCCACCACAGGGTGGGTCCCATCCTCTAGTGCCCCGACCTGGATCACCTGGATCACCTCGTGCTCCGACTTCTCCCGCTTGGCCAGAGGTTCTCCAGACTCCTCTGTGTACTCTTCTAAGTCACTGTCCATGCCACTTGTTTCATCTAAAAACAAACAAACTTTACATTAAAGTCGCTTATAGTTATTCATTATGCACCTTTGTGTTCAGCAATTATGTTTTTTTTTTTTTTTTTTTTCCTTCTGCTTCTCAACTTTCCAATCATTTTCTTTCCAGTTTTTCGGCACACGGGAAGTCATTACTGCTTCTTTAAGAGGTTCATACATTTTTCACTAGCTGCTCATAGTTGCTTATCTAATAATCATCAATCCTCCCGTGCATGATCAAACTGATCTTGTATGTGTGTGTGTGTGTGTGTGTGTGTGTTTGTATTAATAAGGAAGTGGCGAAGCGATGGAAACCTTTTTGCCCAGCCGTGGCCCAGACAGCTATTGACATTAAGCTGGAAACGTCTGATTGGCTTACCTTTATCAATGTTTGTAAGTGATAAGGTGTTGAGGCTGTCAAACTGAAACGAGAAACAAACGTCATGAATAGAGACGTCACCCGTGGTTGTGTTGTTTTTATCTACACAGAAATACTGTACGTTGTATGAAATACATTTACCGTTTACTACAGTGCATGACGATGGAACTCGCAGTTAAATAAAACAGAATACTATTGCAGGACATTTACCTCGCCCATTACACCGATGGGCGTCTCTCCGGTGGCTTGGGCCACACGGTGTTCCACTAGGTAGAACATGTACTCATCGTAGAGCAGGCGAATCAGGTGGAACGAGCCAAAGCTGGCAGCACTGCGCAGGGTCAGGTCCCTGATCACCATAGAGCTGCAGAGACGTGAAAAATATTGGAGGCTTGTGTCTCGATGTAGTATATTCTCAAACATGCCTGCGAATGGCTGACACTTTGCAGACCTGTAGAAGGACCACTTAAGCAGGAACTGTCGCGCTGCCCTGGGGAAGCTGGGCCTGTGCTCGTAGGGTTTGAGCACCTGAGTGACCACATTCTCCAGCCAGGCCGCCCACTGCTCCAGGGAGCTTTGCTGCTGCAGCGTGGCTTTGAAGTCCTGCTCCAAGTGCTGAACCACTCCCTCCTCACACTGACACACCCATGATGCCTGCTCCTGTACAGCAACATGAAGTTAGAGCAGTGGCTTAACACACACACACATACACGGAAAGAAAACACTAATAAATGGATATTCTTTACCCCACAATGGAAACAGAGAAGGATACCGGTGCAAATATCAACGGCAAAAATTCAAAGAACTGCTCTGACCTGTACGTTGGCGAAGTCAACACGGTTGAGATCACTCAGCATCTGGTTGATCTGCGATGTGTTCTGCAACACAGCTCGTGCCGCCTGAGCCAGGTGGTTCAGTGACGTATATCTGCGCAATGTTTGCGCAAAGGCACTAACAGCGGCAATCTGTGGCCAGAATTCACGCAAAAACTCAGTTAAATCTACGCACTTTCCAAAACAAGAGTCGACATACTCCTCCCATGTATCAACTGAACATATTTCATCACTACAACAGCGCACCTTGGTCTGGACCATTCTCTGTGGAATGGTGTTCATGGCATTATTAAGCCAACCTTCTAGGCTTTTGGCAAAGTTGCGAATGGCTTGAGTCAAGGCACCTGAAAAAACAGAAAAGAAAAAAGAAAAAGAAAAGTCCAACTATGTCAGAAACTTTACGTTACAAATCGTGTCACTTCAGTCAGATAAACACGAGAGTTATCTCACTGGGAATGGGTCTTAGGACATCAGGAATAAGGATCTCCACGAGGGCCTGGTACATTAAATGGTCACAGGTGCTCATCCACTTAAGAACTGCCTCGTTTCTGCACAGCACCAGGAGCTGAGCTCGGGGGAGACGCGCCTCAATCTCACTTACGCTGCTGCAGAGGAAACAAACCATATTTACAGAACCCAAATTTATCAATTATAATATATACACATATAAAAACAAACAAAAAAACAAAAAAAACGTATGAGTACTAGGATTAGCTCAACTTCACCTGTTTTCTGTAACTGTGGCGCCCTCTACAGTGTCAGGAGGGGAATAACGCCAGAACGTCTGCCACAGCTTCTCTATTAGACTGAACTGGAGGTTAACGACCACATCCAAGATAGCCTGAAACATACCCAGAGAGTAAACACGGGGTCGTCGATCTTAATGTCCAACATTTCTGAAAAGATTTGGGAACTGTTCAACAAAACAAAAAAAAAACCTAAGAATGTCAAGTTAAGATTCAATAAAGGAAAATAAATGACATAAAGTAAAACAAAACAAAATGAAAAGGACTCAGTTATTTAGGTTCTCTAATTCTTCCCAGACATCAGGATAGTTGGTTAAAGATAAAAAAAAAAAAAAAAAAGGAAGAGAAAACACTCAAAAGGCCAGTTGTCAACGTTCATAAACCTTATTTATAAATACATGTGGCCTTTACAAGTGGCCAGGAATGTCCACATTCTCAGTCTAGCTCAACGTTGGGTCTATGAACATGTTCAGTAGTTTTACTGTCTTACAGCAGTTCTCTTTGCACAAATAAGCGTTTATATTTCAAAACCAGTGTAATGAGAGATTCAAGAAAAGAAGTAAACAAAGATGAAGATCTGAGAGAGGAGGAGGATTTATATGAACACAGTGAAACAGATGTCGACTGCTAAGACAACAGGTTGCTGAAATAAATCAATAAGAAAATTTACAGTCATTAATTTTCATTGCTATGCTGATGATACACAGCTGTATTTGTCTATGAAACAGAACCATCAGCCAAACTTCAGGAATGTCTTAAGGACATCAAGGACTGGATGTCCACTCATTTTTTGGTCGTAAATTCCAATAAAACAGAGGTTGTTGTTTGTGGTCCCAAAGACCTTAGGAAGGGATTAGATGGTGTTCTGGTGGCCTCCAGTAAAACCGTGAAACTGTGGTGTTATTTTTGGATTTGTCATTTAAACAGCATATTAATCAGGTTTGTAAGACTGCGTTTTTCCACCTTCATAATATCGCAAAGATTAGGAGCATCCTCTCCCAGAGTGATGCTGAAAAACTAATTCACGCGTTCGTGTCTTCCAGACTAGATTACTGTAAAGTATTATTAGCAGGATGTCTAAGTAATTCTCTGAATATCCTCCAGCTGATTCAAGTGCTGACAGGAATCAACAAGCACGTCCCTCCTGTGTTAACTTCCCTCCATTGGCTCCCTGTAAAACTTCCAATCCAATTCAAAATGTTATTACTTCCATATAAAGTCCAAAATGGCCTAGCGCTGCAATATTTGCAAGACCTGATAAAACCATATGTTCCTAATAGAGCTCTCCGTTCTCAGAGTGCAGGTTTACTCGTAGTTTCTAGAGAATCCAGATGTAGATTTGGAGGACGGGATTTCTGTTATCAGGCACCATCACTCTGGAACCAACTTCCAGTTTGGGTTCAGGAGGCCGACACCACCTCCACCTTTAAAACCAAACTTAAAACATTTCTGTTTAATAAAGCATATAGTGAGTGTAAACTTTATTGTGTTAGGGCCAGTAGTCAGAGCTGCAGCTGCAGGACCAGACTAGAGTTATGATCCAGGTCCTGCTCAAAGGTTTCTTCCCTCTTAAAGGGGAGTTTTACCTGCCGTTGTTTATGTCATAATTGATCAGGGGTCATGTTCTGCGTGTCTGGAAAGATCCTAGAGACAACTTGTGTTGTAACAGACGCTATATAAATAGAATTGAATTGAATTCATGTTGCCTACATAATCATGTCTATAAGTAAATTCAAATAAATAATCAAATCGTCAATTAATTTGTAAATGAGATGAAATTGATAGGTATTGCTTTGACATCTAAAAGCAGTGAAGTGTGATCAGATGTGCCATTTCGACATTTAATTACAACAGTTTGGTGACTGAAGGGAAAGTGAAGTTTCTACTTTGTCTAACCTCACAGTGCTCTCTATAAAGGGACTGGAGAGCTTTCACGTCCTCTTGGCTGATGTTCTCCGAGTTGCTCTGTCCCAAGTCCAGCTCTACAAAGTCAGGGAGCGCCCGTGATGCATCTGTTGGGAAATATATAAGTATATAGACCACTGTACAACAATATAAAACCCCATATTGTGTAGTGTATTTCAGTGACTCTTGTTCTTTTTTTTTTTTTTTTTTTTTAACAAAACATTCAGATAAAATGAAAAAGTTGCTGACCCAAGAACTGCTGGTGGTGCTGGCTCTGCGCAATGACTGTCTGCTCTGCTGCACCAAGATGGTTCTGGCCTCCACTTGAGTAATTCTCCCCGGAGCCCCCGTCAAACTTCTGCACCGACTTGAACCTAAAAATCAAAAAACTATTATCACAAACAACTGTGGCTAGTTTCACAGTGAGTGGTGGCGAGTGCGCCAGGAGGTCTGTAATCTACCTATGTTTTTGCTGAACAGGCTGCTGTCTGAGAGCCATGTACTGCATGTCTTCTTGGAGCCTATTGAGCGGCGAATCTGGTTTCACACGTATACCATAGTAATGATATTTGGAGTTCCCTCTGCAAAACAGAAAGTCCAACATGCTGACAGAGCCATACTGTGAAGTGAAAGATTTAGTCAGTAAAAGCAAGCAGAGAAACAGGCAAACTTTGAATTGAACTCTGTCCTAAGAGGGAAAAGAAACAGAAAAACAAAACAAAAAACAAAAACTAGAAACCACTAACCTCGTCCCAAGGCGCCTTGTACGGAGTCCCATGAAGATGGAGCGAATGAGTTTGCCAAAAGAGGCCGCATTTACAGGGTCCAGTTTCTGCTCCTGGCAATGGCGCAAATAATGACTATAGAGGGTGGATCGTGGTAGACTTACACCTTCTGCTGTCTCGTAGTTGTCCAGGAGCCACTGGAGCTACAAGATGGAACATGTATTTTTAATTTCTTTATACTTAAACACAGATCCACCTGACATCTGTCAGAAGACTTGATACAGCTGCGTGACAGCTCCGCAAAAGCTTCTACGGCAGCCAGTGATTTTCCAAAGCAACAAGTAAAAACCAGCCACATAAAAACAGCAAACGTAACACCAAACTGAAATCTGCAAAGATTTGAGAGAAGCAGACAAGCCAAAGAGTGAGATCTGCAAGAGTTAAGGTAAAGCGAAGGCAAGCGTTTAGAAAAGCAACTTACATGGCTGTTGAGCAGCGAGCTTCTCTGACTGGATAAACCCTCAGATTTTTGGAGCGTCTCAATCGCCATTTCAATCTGATAAACCACGAAGCACAGGAGAACAAAATGTAAGAGAGGAAAAAAAAAAAAAAAGAAAAAAGAAAAATCAAAACCGAAGCTACAAGAAAAAAAAACTAAAGAAAACTTAAAAGTGTAAATGTAAACAATACTGGCCACAAGCAAAAATAAATAAAAAGACAATCTAGGAAAACAAAAAGGATCCCAAAGCGTTGCACCACTAAACCCAAGCAGAGCAGGACGACCTGTCGTTTCAGTAAAACCTAACATTTAAGCAAACACAAAGCAAAGCTAAGGGCCTCGACTGTAGGCGATTTGCTTTAATGCAATCATTCAGGATTTCTCAACCACCTGTCCATCCAGAAACTATCATTTACAGAGAAAAAGCCATCTTCTTTACAAAAACAAAAGACTACTACTGGCAGGTGTGCAATACTGAGAGAGGTGTGCCGTTTCTCCAGGATGCTTAATTGGTATAATTGCAATAACACAGATGTACTCAGATGTAGAAACAAAGTCCCAGATTATTTGAACATTTAAAAATGATCATTATCTTGAGCATGTTTTGTCGTCGTTAAATCATTATAGAGACTGACACAGTCTGCAGTGTGCTCCTTACATCAGGGAGGGGTGATAAGCAGAGGCTAGAAACAGCTTGTAGACAATCACGGAGGAGGTGCACACAATTTCTTTCTCTATAATACAGCATCATATTATATATACATAGTGTATATGAAAACTGAACAAACTAAAATATGTAAACAAGACAAAAATGTAATGCAACTAATAGAGTAAAAGATAACTAAAAGCAGAGCAGATCTCAATAAAGTCAGTAGTTACTATGTCGAGCCCTATATTTGCAAGACAGGAGATTGTACATACAGAAGCAGGCAGGCAAAAGTAAGCCAAGGACCCAATCAGCGAATACAAGGCAACTTACAGTGGCTGGGGAGGCTCGTGCGGTCTGGGTGGCAGGGTGGGGTCCGGCGTTGTCCATCAGGTATGTCCCAGAATTGTTGCTGATTACCTGACCCCCTGCCAGACCCATGCTTATTCCTCCAGTGCCCCCTCCTCCATTGTTTGTCATGCCATGAGTCGTCACTACCGTGGACACTTGCGACGAGCTGCCCTGCGTATCAAAGTAGTTCCCTCCACTGTTCTGGCTGTACAGCTGTGGCTCCGAATAAGAGTAGCTTCTTCTGTTCAGATAAGAAAACAAACACATCAAACACCGTTTCCCATAATAAGGACTATTAAAAATACAGCACCCATTCCATAAAGATAAAACAAATATATGGAATATTTATGTGATTTATGCGAGTTTAATGCGAGTGAAATTCATCTTGCTTTGTTGACATGAGCTTGGCGCCCAGATCTCTGCGCAGCAGTTTGGTGGTGTTGCTTTGTATTTCTAAAGCACAAGACCAGCAGCTCTCCTTACATAAGCGTTTCCACCACTTTGTCTGCTTGTGTCTGCACATATGCTGATGTGCATGTGTGCATCACAGTAGGGCAAACACTGCTTGAGCTTGTTTGTGAGCTGTGTGTGTGTGTGTGTGTAACCCCACTCCTCACACCCAGGGGACCTCTGCACAGGGTGAACCATTAAAAGACACGTCTAGTCCTGGTCATGTTAAAGTGACAGGAACGAAACCAAAACACGTGAATGCCCCCCCCCCACAAAAAAAAACAAAAAAACAAAAAAAAAAAACAAAAACAAAAAAAAAAAAACAGTGCTCCCCTTCATTATCGTATGCTTTTGAGTGACTCACATGTTGCCATTGGTGTAGACGCCACTGTTTTCCTCAACATACTGCACCTGTGCTGGGTAAACATGCTGAACCTGTTGAACAGTCTGGGCCTGGCAAAAATAAAGTGCAAGGGCTTCAAATTAATTATTCAATTGGATAAAAGTTGCAGACATGCAGGTGCACTTGTGTAGGAACATTTGGACCTAAATACACATAAAGAGCTTATATGTACCTGCTGCTGCACAGGCACCTGCTGGGTAGAGCCAGTAGGCTGAACAGGCACAGTGGTCTGAAGGGGGACAGTGGTGGTGGATTCAGCGCCTGCTTCAGGGGTCTGCATGGCGCCTGAGGAAGAGACAAAACAGAGATTTACTCAAGAGAGATAATGGTCTCAAATGGCACATATCTCAAACCTGTAACTCTAACTAAAGCAACTTTATGATTTAGTAACCAAATGAGCTCAGTGCAGTAGAAAAATCATGTCTATCAGAGACTAATATTTCATTTAACAAAACACACTTGTAAAAACTTTACAATCACTGACAGGTTTCTAGCTGTTGTCAAAATAAATTGTGCAAATTTGCAAACACTGATTTGTTTTATAAAATCAGCAACATCGATCATATATGAACCCAATGTTTCATGTTTCCATTATTACATACAAAAAGATATAGATATACAGATATATAGATGCATAAATAAATCTTTCTGTCAAAATTATTATCCTGTCTTTAGTGAGTCCAAAACATAAACGAGAGACTAATCTCCAAATAGCAGGAAACACGAGGTGTCATCGCAGACTTGTTGGTTTTGTCCAAATCAATGTCACTAAAGCTGCTCTACTCCAATTGTACCCAAACACCTGTTTCTGCCTGGTGGTACTCAATGTTCTCAGAGCCTCATGCATCACTGACACATGGTCTTGTCTCCACATTTGCAGCCATAAAACAAGTTAATATTTAACAAACACTAAATAGATGCTGCTTTTTGTTGCTCTGCCAGTTTTCACTTTTAGAGGCTTAACTCTACTTGTGAGTGAAGAACCTGGATCATCATTAAGAAAAAAGGTTTACAGAACAACTGCGAAGACACCTCATTTTGTGTCTTTGTGCCCGTCTAAATGTTGGCATAGTACTTTGAGAGTAAAGACTAGGAAGAGAGAAAACACTTAGGGTGGACCTGTGTTTGTGAGTGAATAGTGTGGCTACCATCACCCATTCCATGTAGGGAAAAGCTCCCTCTTCTTCATCATAGTTTCCATGAACAAGCCTCACTTGGTTAATTAAGCTGGGTCTCCTAACGGCTTCAAATTACTCAAGGGACAGTTTGCCCCTTTACTTTACATTCAATGTTACACAAACCTTTATTTAGTTTTTCTTTTTAAGACAAAAAGGGAATCATGACAGTTTTGGAGATCTTTGGGAAGAGAATTAATTTGTCTGTCATTGCTGGAAACCACAGCAAACTTCCACAAAAAAAGCAGTCTTCTGAATACTAGAAAAACATTCAATTCTATTCAATACAAGTGGCTGTATTGTTCCCACATTTTCTCATAGTTGTTTTACATGCAAGCATACAAAAAACATTAAAAAAACAAAAACATCAGTTTGAGTAACTGATTTATTTATTTATTTTTCAAAGCCTTAAAATGTACACCATGTAAATACTGAAATCTGTGTCACTTTTTGGTCAAACCCGTTGAGACTTCACGGTGCATTCAAGTACAATTTAGAAAACGTAAAACAGAATATTATGGTTAGCCGTCATTACAATCAAATCAATGTCTTATATTTGAATTTTTCTGTATTAAAACTGAAAGTGAGCTTTATTTTCCAATAAGTGAGACAGTAAAGTAGCCAATATTTGTAGAAATAACAAGCCTGTGCATCATCATTTGGTCTAAAAATACAGACTTGCATTTATGGCCATATTACTTTGCTCCAACAATAACTGGATGTTAAGAAAACTTGACGATGCAACTGGTACACTACAAAAACACTCTTGTCTTCTGTACTTTCAAAGTAAACGAATACAAGCCACATCGTTTTTCAAAATATCACATCATACACCCAGTTTATGGACCTCACTGTACTATATTTGGTTGGAAAAAAAAAATTAGACATGCAGAGAGCAGAGAATGTGGAATTATAGTCCACAGTGCGGTTTAAAAGCTAAGCACATAGCTCCAACTGAGCCCACTTAATTGAGAAAAGGAGCCCCTGTATCAGAACACACTCTTGTTGCCTCACCTCAACCCCCTCCACAAAGAAATCCACACACACACGCACACACACCTCCTGCCACACCATTCAGGCACTCCCTTGTGGCCCACTTAAATGCAGTGCTCCACTAAGCAAGTGCAGCCCTACAAAGACACAGAGGAACAAAAGCCACCAAGGAGTGCAACATTTTGCCCCGAGTTTCCTCCCTTCAATTCCTTCTGCTAACATCCCAGGATACAGAAGATCTGCAATGGCAGCTACAATAGAAACACCAAGAATTGTAATTTCCTCCTCTAATGATCACGCGTGACAAAGTTGAATTCTAACGTATGAAATCAAGACATAAAAATCATACAAACTGAATCATAAAAAAAAAATATATATATAAAAAAATATTTTCATATAGAGTTGCATGATTTGGTGCTTACAATGCAGGAAAACAAGTGAAAAGCTATGTGATTGGAAGTTGAAGAGGTGGATGGTATGCAAAGAACTGTTTGTTTAGTAGGATGGGGGTGAGATTACAAAAAAACTGGGAGTGACTGACATTGTAAGGTTCGCCAATCCTGATTTCAATGTCAAAAACTATCAGTATATGGGAGTCTGTACCCTAAAGCATTAAACCAGACTGTGTCGAGACTGAACCAGTGGGAAACTAAATACTAGTTATGTTGAAAAATGAGTCAAGTCCAAATGTACTCTGGTCCTCTTTATGGGCTGAAGCGAGCTGTAGGAGAAAAGAGACTTTAAATATATGCATTTCATCGCAGACACAAGGGTTTGTACAGACGTCTCTTAAATTCTTTTAAATATACATTACAGCTGGAAGGCTGTGACAAAGAAAAAAAAAAAAAAAAAAACATGCAGCTGAACCATGAAAATGGCTGACAGAATAATTGAATTAATCAGCTACTCTTTAAGTGATTGGAAATGCAACAGGATCCAGGCAGCAGGTGGCATGGTACTATTTCTGCCCTGCTGGACTACAGGTAAGTGGTAACACGATCTAATAACTGGCAGTTCCTAACATCCTGTTTTATTAGTGCGTGTGTTGTACGGGTGACCTAATTTAGGTTGTGAATTCAAACAGACAAACATTATTTTGGGTCTTACTTGCATATATGAACAAGTTTAATGTAAGTATTTTCATCACATCGGTTCACTTTGCTCTTGTGATTTTAGGTTCAACTGAACAATGCTTAGTCTAAAGGAGGATGATGGTCAGTTATAGTTTGTATATTGTTAAAAGCCTTTATCGTCCTGCTGTGAACACACAGAGATAGGGTCTCTGGGTTTTACATATCAGAACACAAAAAAAAAAAAAAAGATGACAGAATGACTGACTCAGTACAGAGTGAATGAAGGGTAAATTCAAAACAGAGCATTATGGGAGAGATGCATTTGAGAGTGAGAAGTTAGTATGAAGTATTTTTTAGAGTGGAAGAAAAAAAAAAAAAATCAAAGCAGTTGCTGTAGCAATGCCGACTAAGATAAACAACCTATTTTAGTAGACCTCAAAATAAAAAAAAAAAATATACCAACAACTACAAAAAAAGTAAAAGCTTGAACTATCAGTACTTAATTAAAAAAAAACAACAAAAAACAAAAAAGATAATCTAGCCCCCATCAGCTCTTTCAATTTGGTAAATACAATCTCATCTGAAAAACAACTCGGCTTATTACGCCACGCCACTATTGATTTAACAAAAACTAAAACAAAATGATGAGAATTAAGTGGGATGTGGGATGCTGCTTATAAGAGCAACACAGTTAAACAGATCATCAGCAAGTGTGACCAGCTCTATAAAAGCAGAAGTTGTAGATGCTTGCAGGTTGGGAGCGTTCAGGCATGCGTTTTCGCAATTCTAAAGGTGGAAATCGAGTGTTTCTGTCCGCCAATCTAGGAAGGGTTATAAAGAATCCAAACAATTTGTAACTCATCATTATACACTGAGGAAGATCATTCACAAATGGAAAGCTCTCAAGACAGAATCTTTTCCATGAGTGGATGACCTGGAAAACCACTCCAAGTTCCAAGAAACTGCAAAAACCAAAAACTTGCATTTTGGACTCTACATACCTTAGTTATCTAAAAACCTGAAGTTCATAACAACATTATGTAAAAAGACTGCACAACTAGGGATTCCTTGGAGGGGCTTCCTCTTTTTTTTTTTTTTTTTTTTTAAAAACATGAAAAAAAGAGCACAGCATCACAACTTAGGTTTTCAAAGATGTATATTATTATTTGAACAAGATTGAGTTGTTTAGCCATATGGCACAATGACAATGGTGAAAAACCCACCACATCAACTGTTAAACATGGGAGTAGAGAGATGATCATATGCATTTGTTTTGCAGCCACAGGACCTGGGTCACAAGCAGCCATCGAGTTGTCCATGAACTCCTAGCAGACCTTAAAAATGACAGAATCAGCACGTTGCAAAGGCCCAGACGTCAGCCAGATTGAAATGCTGTGGAAGAGAACTTGACCAATTTTAAAACAAACTAAAGGCCTGGGTATTTAGGTCCATATATCTAACTCTTTAGGAATTAAGTTTCTTCCCGACTCTGCTGGTCAGTGTGGACCGCTTAAGTCCACCACTGGTGAAGGATCACCTGCCCTTCCTTCCTTCCCCTTACCACACAAACACAACACCCCACCCCCAACAAACACACACCTGTTCACTGCTCTAATGGGAATAAGAGTTTGCAGGTGAGCAGAAGACCGAGAGCCAAGATCAAATATGATGCAACACAGAAACACCCAAGTATCAAACCCCAACAGAATCAATACATTTTCAAAAGCAAGTTGTTTTTTTTTTTAATCTGGTGGGAGGAGTAGGTAAACAGCACAATTTTCTGAAAAACTGTTCTTTATTCAATTTCAGCAAAAATAGATAAAAATCTGGCAAGCCATCTCACCCTTATAGGAGTCATCTTAAATTTTATATATAATATATATATATATCCACAATACCATCTATTGAGGAATACAATATAGTGACAAGCCCATTGGGAGAAAACGCAATACAGATGAAACAAAAGCGACTGAAGAAAACATTTGGGTATTTAAACGCAACATCGACTCAGTGATATTTGGCTGCAGAACCTGACCAGGTGTGATCACGTCGCCCATCACGACCATCTGATGCCACAAAGAGGGCAGACGGAGAGCAGCTCGGAGCTGCGTCGCCCCGTAAGACAAAAGGGAAAGTAATGGCTCAGCTATTGTCAAGCAGTTACTAAGTGGAGGGCTAGCACACGGCACTTTTCCTCTCACAGCCGACGACGCGGCTATGCACGACACAGAAAAAGCCGAACCACCCGAAACACAAAGCTCGAATGCATAAAGTGATATTACCCCCGAAAACGGGATACCAACAGGCAGCGGCGGGAGGCATCGCTGGGGTTAGCAACCTAGCCGCGACAGGCACCTGCTCCGGCTCCAGCTGACCCGTTAGCATCGCCGACTAGCCCGGTCCGTGGCGGCCACTCATCGGGGCGAGTTCAAGCGAAACGCGTTCACACGATTCCGCACAGCTGAGCCGCTCGAAGCTCTCCGGCAAGCGGCGGGTTTCACGGCCGGTGCGGGGCGAGCGGGGCGTCTCGCCGCAGCGAGCCTCCGCGGGCAGCGTTAGCACGCAGGCTACAAAGAAACACCCTCGCTAGCGAAGTGGAGCAGCTATCCGGCGGCGGAGCAAACACGCACCGCGAGCGCTTCAAAACCCCTCATACACGGGCACGAGGGGGAGTAAAAAAAAAAAAAAAAAAAAAGAAAAAGAAAAAGAAAGGAAAATACTTGCATTCCGACTAAAAATAGAAAGGAAATTGAATCAAACCTGAGCTGCGGACTGGTTGATGAAGATGAGGATGGTGGAGGAGGTGGTAATGATGGAGCGAGGTTGTTGTTGGTGGGTTACAGTCGCCAGGACTACGGTGACTATGGCGCTGCCTCACTGGGCAACAGTTGCTATAAAACCAAACTCATCGGCCTTACCAGGCAGGTGGGAGGAGCGCACATAAATGAAATCACACGGAAATGCAGATGTGCGCTAAGGACGCTGCCAATATGCTCCCAAGGCCGATGCGCTCCAGCTCATGGGTGCGATCTGAATTATTTGGAGGCATCACATTTATTAAATATGTAAGGTTATAAAACACAGTTTCGAAGAAATATAGTCACAGATTTATTTGAAATGGCTTTTAGGAACAAAAATGCCCCAAGACTCCAAGATGCGGTCAAAAGGTTGTAATCTTTGCAACATAACACATAATAAAACAACTAATGGAAACTGCTCTGAATGAAGTTTCTAATAGTGTGAAATATTTATATAGTCAGTCATGAGGGATCTATCTTTTTGCAGAACTAAGGCTATCATTTCACTTTATTGTCCAAGACAAGATCACAGCTCATTTTTCCATCTTGAATAAAGACATTACATAGAATCGGTGGCTGAATGAAACAAGAAGGAAACTGATTGAATATAATTCTACTGAAAGCTGATTGGATGCTCTCATTTCTTTAACCTGACATACACCACATATCACAGAAGTGTAAGCCAGAAATGTGTAGACAGGCATCTAATATCTTATTCATTATACTTTATTCCCTAATAGAGTGGCTGTCTATGGCATTATAGTTCTCCTGAAAACAATGCTGTTTTCTTTTCTTTGTTTTTTTCTCTCCTTTGTTCGTAATCTTGCCTAATGACAGAAATTGGAGGTTTAAATTATGCTCAACTTGCCATGTCTCTTATGCATATAGCAGCTTGATTGAAGCAAATATATTCGTCTTTGTGCGTTATTTACAATAATATTCCAGCCTTAAATGAATGGCACACTATTTCCCCTTGTTATAAAAACAAGTGTCACTATTGTGATCTGATTACTTGCATGTTATAAAAAAATAAAAAAAGATATATATATGTACATGTAATTGGGTGCAAACATTTAACAAATAGCATAAGTGAAACATGAAATAAACTCAAAATTTATTTTAACTGATAAAAATGAGCAAACAAAGCCAGCATTGCTACGAGCATGCTTACTTTGAACAAATCTTATAACCAACCACCTGTGTCCACTGCACAGATTTTTTTTAAACAGCTACTAAACAGATGCTTTTTGGAAAAGCTGTTATTGTTGTTGCTAAGCAACTAGCGAAACCCATCTGAAGCATGACAGTCTCGCTAAAAGAATTTTCAAGTAAAACTGTTTGTTCTCCCTCCTCCCTTTTCTCTGATGACACTAACGAGAGCCAATGACTCAGTCAATTAACAGATTTGTTTGTTATTAATTTTTATTCCTTACAAGTTGTTGCTTTAAAAATATTTAAAAAAAAATCCACTATTTTTAGTTTTTTCCCCCCCATGTTATTAAAAAAGAAAAAAAATGAAAATGATGTGCGGAAAATATTTTTTTTCTTAAGTCAAGGATATTAAGTTACAAGTTGGTTGCTGTGGACACCATGACCTTCTTATTATGTGAAGACAAGCTTCTGTATTTTTAAAAATAATTCATTCATTTATTTTCAAACCTTATCAATATCTGTATGGCAATGTCAGAAATATAAAATCAGATCAAAATTGATTTTAATGTACCTTTCTATAACCGAGAGAGACAATATAGGACAAACAACACAAAAAGACTTGTCACTTTTGTCTTTAAACGGCTCAAAATATATATTATGAACACGTATGTTGCATAATATGGGACCCCATTTACTATGAGTGAATAGGCTACTTTTTGCTGATGACCTGTTTTATGCACAGAAAAATAAATGGATTCAGCCTGAAGTCCAAGTAAAATAAAAATAAATATGAGTTTTAAAGCTAAACATATGTTATTAGGGCTATTAATGTATTTAAAATGAGGTTTCATGGTCTGCTGGGAATGTTGACGGATCTCAAATAATCTGAAATGACAAAAACCAGTGGGCATTTTCCACTCTCAATCTTTGTAGCTCTGCAGAGAAAATCAATCCAGCTTTGGTTCTGTCAGTAAGTACGCAGCCCCTCTAATTTATATACTGAGCGGAGGAGCTCAACAAAATGAATTCACCCGGTGTAACTTGGTAAGAACATGCCCATAATGTCCTCTAACAACTGTGATGTGAGAGTCTCAACTTGGCCCTTCAGACCATTGAGAACAGTCAGAGCAAGTTAGTGCGAGTTCCTGGAACATCTGTGGTGCTGCACTTTCAACACTTCACTTCCAAAAATGAATCCTTGCCTGCTTCACTTCAAAACTCTGCACCAATTTAATTGGACTGTCCAAGTTCTGTAAATTCTTGCACTCACTGGAAAGCAGTTAACCAGCTCCCTATGAGATACATATGAACATGACATCAATTGTTTATCTGAGGCTAAATGCATCAAATAGGACTATTTATTACATGTTAAATACACTGTTAAGTAAACGGTGTTGTCTTGATTTCAGACCTGGTGACTGATGAACTGTCCAACTTCACAGTTCTCAGCTCTTATAGTGCAGCAGTTCTAGAAGGGTTTTAGGATGGACCTGCACTTGTGACGGCCTGTTGAAGTGGCAACTGAGGGTTTTTTCAGTTTAAATGCATATCTTTTTCAATTTTAGAGGTTAGGGTTAACAGCAGGAGGAAAAAAAAAGAGAGAAAGAGGGAGGTAGTTTAAACCATTTCTAACATCAGCTGTCATGGAGAACGTGAGAAGCATGGAGTGCTGATGAAAACAAGGCACAAATGTAAAGAATTAAGAATGTGTTTCATCAAGACAGCTGCAGGAACATGTTCTGCCCTCTAATACTCAGATTTTACACAAGCAGATAGAGGCAGCATGCAGAGGACGGACTGCCGTGCTTGCTGACAACATAAATGTAATCACAAACCTGTTAAGCATCCTCAGTTTATACTGCAGAAATATCATTCACCTTTGAGGAATAGTAAATTATTATTCAGCTCAATTCAGTTCATTTCAATTCAATGGGCAACCACTAAAACCATTTTTGAAGTAATGTTTCTATGCCACAAGTTCTTTTTTTTTTTTTTTTTACCAGCTGGAAATGAAATGGAAATGATGAGGTCTAGAAATGTAAAACCATCTGCCATGGGTTTAGAAGAGGGCAAACTGTAATTTAAACTGTAATATAATTTGTAGTAAAATAAACAACAAAAAAACGTCAAAAAGTCAGTGTTATTGCAGGTATAAATTTGTTCTTGGCACAGGAGCTCTCATAGCACATTACTACGTTCAGAAAGCAGGTAATACATATGAACATTACAGTGAAATGTTGAGGCTTTCTTGTTACTATAGTTACAAAGACACGGTTCTAAGAAAAACTTTAATAAATGATCCTTTGCACACTTTGCTTTGATTGCAGTGTTGACATTGCTGCCAGAAGCTACCTGAAGTACTACAAGCTACACATAAGCCGTGTAAAAACTAAACAAGTAAACATCAAAAACCCATAGGCACAGTAATTACATTGATTAGCAAGGCAGGAAGATATGAGGAGTACAGGAGTCAAGTCCACTATTTTTACTTACTCAGTGTTGTTTTATCACGTATAATGCTTTTATTTTGATAATCGGAGCTGCCTTCATGGGGCTTTGCTGTGTATGTGGTCCTGTAGCACACTTGACTTCGGTGGAAGATGGATAAAAAAAACAAAACAAACTAGTGCCAACGTAGGACACCCACGAGTCGGTAGGATCATCCCTCATTATAGACGCACGTGACCTCAGTCATAGCATGGTCCACCACACCAAAGTAATCCCCGCCGTGTAGGACTTGATGAGGAAATTCTTCTTCACCTTGAAAGTGGACATCAAATCCTGCAGATGGCCACACACAGATGTGTTAAGACACATGGATGCTCGGAGACATTCATTAAATCCATTGACAACAAAACAGTAAAACAATCCTTGACCAGTAGAGGTTTGGATAATATTCATAATTTCAAGAGTTTTTTTATGAGATGACTCCCCCGCTGGGATTATTAACTATTTAAAAAAAAATCTGCAGTTCACACCAATCATTTATATGAATAAGGCAACTTGAGAAATTTTCCCTGCTGGGAAAATGAGAAAAAAATGACCTTTTATACCTAAAGGCCACTTTGAAGTTGTATAACTTACTTTGAAACTCCAAAACTATTTCAAGACTTGTTGTCAAGGGAGGATAATAATAAAAATGATAATATAAAAATTATACACATGATCTATTAAAATGTGCATAGTTATAATGTATAAATATTAAAATCACCAGCCACCTGCTACACAATATAAAGATTAACTGTATGACACAATTAATGTGCATGAAAAATAAAACAAATCTGTTCAAACAGATGTCAAACCTCACCATTGCTTATAGATTCATCAGATGTGAAGCTTACATGTTTTTCAGAATAATACCCCTTTTGGCACAACTGGGTCCACATCTGTGGAGAGAGGATTTTGACAAACCTGAAGACTGATTTGGATACCTGTGCTGGGATTTACCACATCAGGAGGCTGACTGAACTGCTTCAAATCACAGTTGTTCTGCAGGCTTGGTCCGCTGGGAGGATGCGGGAGGGACGTGGAGGAAGGAGGCCCACACAAATCCATGGTGAAGAGCTGATGAGAGGAAGGATCAACAAACCTAAAATTTTTCAAAATAAAGTAAATACTTTGCTTGATGAAACAAATATCTACATATTTCATGAACATGTATAAACAATCTTGGACAGCTAAGTCTTTTTGATTCATGAAACATGGAAAACCTGCTGGGACGACCAGACCTGGGCATGTTGGGACTTGTTTTAAAAGCCCTCCACTTGTGGATTATTTTCCAAAGTGGAATGACTGATTTGAAAATCTTTTGAGATCATTTTAAATCCCTTACCAGACCTTTTTCTGAGGGCCTCAGGGAGCTTTTTTGCTCTCACCATGGTGCTCACTCTCACTTCACCAGTAAGGAGCACACCAAAATAAATGTCTGAGGTTTAAATAGGGCACGCCTCTTTCAAAATGCTGAGTAATAATTTACTAATCTTGTGCCTCCTGGTGTGATCCACCTGCGTGTGAATAAATGTGAGGGTGTTCTAACTTTTTCCTCAGTTAGAATTCACCTTTTGTAGAATTACATTTACACAATATCTTGAAAATTGTTTTCTTGAGTTTGAATTGTTTAATTATATCACTTTAATCTCTCAGTATTGTTAACATTGAGATTAAATATCCATCTATAAGGAAATATTACAGAACACCCAGATTTACACAGGGTTTTCACATGACATATATACACACATATATATGTATATATGTATATATATATATATATATGTATATGTATATATATATATATATATATATGTATATATATATGTATATATATATATGTATATATATATATATATATATATACATATATATATATATATGTATGTATGTATAATGTATGTCACACAAACATACATGCACAATACTAATTCTGATTTATGTATATATGGAATGAAGTGCATTAGTGTATTTGGAAAAATACTTTTTTTTTCTTTAATACATCTTTGGTTTGCATTAATACGTGTTAAATTTGAAGCAGAAGTGGGTGGTAGATCATACACACTTAAAAGAATTCACAAAGCTCCCGTCATCAGAAAGATTTTCATCCTTGTGTTGCATGTAATAAAGAGAGAATTACTCCTTTTAATGCATGCCACTGCCTCATTTCCTATGCATCCTATATTCAATCCTATGCTTCCTGGTGGTGTAACCCTTAATTTTCTACACAGCAGTTCTGGTACAGGGATGCAGCGCTCTCCATGGAGGATGTTTTCCAATTGATCTGTAAATAGAATCTGAACGCACGCATTGCACTCAGCAGCAAAATATATGAAGAAACATACCGTCTCCATTGTTGTAGCCATGTTTGGCAGTTGATTTAACTACGTAAGTAGTATGTATGGTGCAATTCATAGCACTTACGTGTATGTCTAAAATATTGTTGTCTGTGATGCAGGAAAACAGTTTTCCTACTTTACCACATTGAACATTTTCTCTCATCTTCTTTTCATCTTTTTCTATTCAGTTTTACATAATTTAATAATGTGTAACATTATGGACAATATTTGCAACGAAATACACAAATCACTGTTTGGAGAAAGCTAATTGAATTGATGAATTAACATACTATTTAGTAGCCATGGCAACTGAACTCCCTTCTCCTAGCTACGATCAAGTGACACCTTTGCATGTCTATAAGAATATTAAACAAGCCAAAACTTTCTGACAATAGATAAAACTGGGAAAGAATTGAAAGGACTGCCAGAAAAGTGTACAAAAAAATGGCAACAAGGATTTTACAATTGATTTAACATCTAAAAAAGCAATTAAAGTGTTCTGTCCTCTTCCACTGGACCTTAAATTGCATTTTCTAGATTTTATGATTCACGCTCGGAATTCCTCAGCGGCTCTTGTCGGTGACTATAGCATCCATTGATGCAAGCGGTCGAGACCAATGAGGCAAGGCAAGGACTGCTCTCAGAGGCTGATTGTCTTCACAGAATCCTGCCGTGAATGCTTTGGCCTACCACTGATATGAGAACAATAAAAGCCAGCGAGGTGCCATGAGCATCTGGCTGCTCTGAACGACAGAAATCCTTTATCACACGCTTTGAAGTGTATAGATAAAGGGATATTTTCCATGGCGTTGACAAGGGAAATTGGATGCTGTCTATTCCCGACCATGAAGAAAGCTTCACGCCAGTTGTAGCCCCCGTGCACACGCACACACACAAACCGAACAACGCCTACTGTACTGATCACTGTAATTATAAGTTTGTAGTCTTGATACAACAACAGCAAATGTTTGAGATGACTATTGTGACGAATCAGAAATGCTTAAAAAAAAAACAAACAAAGGATTTGTAAAGTATTTAAATGTTTGGTATTAGTATTTAAATCATGGAAATGTTTTGGAATTCCTGTCAAATTATGCATGCTAAAGTTTAAGAATAACAATCTGAAAGATCCATAATACCAGAAGTTTTTTCCATAATCCAACTTTACACCAGACCAACATTATGTGGTGCTAAATAATCAGAGATGCCATGTACCTGTAGTTATCTTGTAAAGAGATTGACCTCGGAGCAAGGTGAGGACTGCTGTACGGGTCTTGTCCCGGTGCAGCTGAGGAACAGGGATGACACATACTTCAGGGCTGTGAATCTAATGAATAAACCTATTATGTGTACATGCTCGCAGAGGAACATGTTTATGTATCTGTCTTTTTTTTTCTCTTTTAATTCTTATATCAACGCATTCATGGAAATAGCCAAGGCTTACACATACCAGAGAACGACTCATGAGATGCACCAGGAGAAAGATTGTCCAGTCCTGCCAAAGGCGAAAGGCTGGTATGTAGAGGGTGGATGGTTAAACAGTTCGTCAGTGTGTCTGGGGTTACATCAGTGGAGGATTTCATCTAAAGTAATCACACAGTGGATGTAGACATAATTAATATAGTATAACATAGTATAATAGTGGAATTCTGACACGACAGTGTAAAATAAAAGCATTTAAATAATTAAAAAGTACTTTATTTATCTCCAAAGGGAAATTAACTAAATGTGTCCATCTCCATTCCCTAATATTTCATATTGTGGAATAGAGTCCATTATCATTAGTCCATTATTATATTATTTCTATGTTCACAAATAGAGACAAGCTGCATTCCAGCAGAAGAACCCTTTCCCATCTGCAAACCACACAGTGGTGGCAAAAGTGTCATGGTTTGGGCTCATTGACTCTATAGGGGTCTGTTTGACTTCTTTTAGAGGAAACACGTCTGGACTTCCACAGACAACAACAGACAGAAGAAACAAACCATGAGGCAGGATGCACGGAAGCATTGTAACAGAGACGTATTCTTGAATTCAGGTCCTCGAAGTGCCACTGCACTCAACCTTTTAGATGTTTTCCTGCTCCAACATGATACAAATGACACAAATGACAGTTTCTTTTAACAGACTAATACATATCTTGATGGCAAAGTCATGGTGATCCATTCCTTTAAAAAACAGTTGTGTTGGAGCAGGGAACCATCTAAACTACACGGGCAATGGTCCTCGAGGACCTGAATTTAAGAACACTGCAATAAAGCAACTAGGCTAAGAATTTAGTCCTGTTAGATAGCAAATGTGAAGTGCAATCTTTTATGAAGTTCCAATAAACATGTGTCACAGGGGGTTCAGTTGAAAGAAGACTTTTCAAATTGTCGCTTTTTTTAGCATCAACCCACCTTCATTATCTGTATCTATGGTGACATACGCCTCAGAGCTAAAGAGCATCTCTCACACAGATGCAAAAATCCAAACTGCCATTCTGCTGTTATAAAGTGAAACTTTGAAATAGAGTGGCTCTCGGTGGGAAAAGAAAGAGACAACAACAGAAAAGAAAATTAATGAGAAACAACATGATAGCGTGTAATTTCCCAAGAACTATTTCTGTCAGTGTTAACCTTTGCTTATGTGTTCACTTATAAAACAACATTGCTATATGCTTTCTTCAAACTGCCACCACACCTTAATTAAAGACAACGATCATCTTTGTACTGATAACGCGCAAGACTAAGAGATGTAATGAATATAATGAAGTGAAATATGTGACATAGGTTAAAATAGTTTATTTTCTGTGTATGAAGTGGGTTGAAGTGAGGGGTGGTTGCATGCTCGCGTCTAACGTCTCTCCATGTAAATTCCATGTAAAGTCTCTTTAGGGGCCACACAACAAGACATTGATCCCTCCGAGGATCAATGTAGAATCAGAACGGAGTACTTTCAAAAATGTAGCTTTGTTTTCGTAATACTTTTGATTTTGAGAAGAACATTATGTTGTATTTTACTTTTAAATGTATTTTATATATTTCTGCCCATTCCTGGTTGGAATATTAAGGAAGAGAGGCTTGCTTTTAAAGTTCAGTTAATGACAAAATCAAAGTAAAAGGTACAATATTCAAAGCAAACTGTGACTCGCGTAACAGTAGTGCTTTACTCGCCTTCTTCCGTAGCTGTCGCTCATTGGAGGAATGTGACTTCATGTGTTTCCTCAGTGAACTGGGATCAGTGTAGCGCTTCGAACAACCAGGCACCTGGCACCCATATGGCTTCTGTACAGCCACGGACACATAAACATGCATGTCGAGTAGACGCTCGTCGAAATATCGTCTGTAATTAAACGAGCGTGCATGATTGGCTGCCACTCACTGTGTCCAGGTGTGTACGCTGGTGTTTAGCTCTGTCACTTGAGTTGCTGAAGGCCTTTTGGCAACCAGGGTGCTGACACAGATAGGGCTTCTCCCCTGTGTGGCTGCGCAGGTGGATCTTTAGGTTTTCAAGTCGAGAGAAAGCCTTCTTGCAGCCCTCAAACTGTAAGCACATAAAAAAGTGAAATGTGAAGCTATTTTCCCAACCACCGGGTGAAATCCAACATAAAATGATGCACACGTGCTGTACATTTTGGGAAGCTGCATATTTGCTTGGAATCACCACAAACAAGAGGATTCCAACTTTAGAGCAAGCAATGAATGAAAGGGCAAAGAGAAAGTTTTTTTTAACAGAAAAAAAGGTGTCACATTCAGACAAACTGAGGTACTGAGATATTCTAATCTGGTTTCATGGCTGACTGAAATGAATCAATAAGAATCATGTTGATAATAAAATTAAAGAATGGCATGTGCATTTTGACTTTGAGGACATATTAGAACTGGAACTCTTGCCTATTGTGAAAAAAAGTAATTGATTACTTATGTCACTTGTCTATACCGGTTGTTTCTATCAGAAACTGCTATACCTTTCATTGAATTGAGAGTAACTTATATTTGCATGCTTAAAAGATCCTTAAAAGTTAAAGATATATGATGAGCAATACAAGGAGCTAAGTTTGACATAAATTATTCAACCATTCTCCTCTAGTTTTATTTTTAAAACTTCTTAACATGTGCCTTATTTGTTATCTGAAACTCAAAAACATATCAAAACACAACATTAAACAGGCAGTGCTCTTGAAACCGTGATTGTAAATCCTTGATAGAAAAATTCATTTCGTGGCCGTGGTGTCACCAGCAGGGGTCGCTGTTAATACACAGATTTAAAACCATTGTGTTTTCGAGCCTGTGTCTCGCATTGACTTGACAGCAATTGGCAGCAATTATTTCCACAAATAAATAAATTGATTAATAAAAAAAATAATTACACATTATCTAGAACACATTTACAGTAAAACTAAAGAATGAATACATACATGACAGATACAGATTGCTCTGTATTTTGTATTTATTCTGTTACAAGAAAATTTGACTAATGCACTAATCCCAGCCAACAAAATAACTCTTTTTGCAGCATCATGCGACCAGTGACTTCACTGCTGAAACATGTGAATCATCAAAGAAGAGGGAGAAGACCTTCTTCTCCCTCTTCTGGGGAGGGAGGTTGGAATTTCTTACAAAGCTTGATTGACAAAACACTCAGACCATGTCTGATATTGTTATTCTTCCTCGAACACAGCATTCCTCACATGCTGATACCTCTTCGTCATTGCTGCAAAAAGCCAAAGTACTTTTTTTTCTTCTATTAACTGAAATACCTTCCCTTTCTTTCCCATCACAACACAGTTATTTCCTGTCAATATCTACTCTCCGGGACTTCAACTAATCCAACTTGTTTGTGTAACTAAACTGGAAAAATTGATTTTCAAGAGATTTAATTTCCAAAAAAACATTGTGCCAGGGCAATGTTATCACTACCATTGTTGAAATGTTTTATTGTGGCCCGGATAAACAAAGTTCTTAATAACAAAGCAAATAGAATAAAAAGAAAACTCAACAAAAGAGATGGGTAATAGAAAATAAATACTTCTTGTAATCTCTCCCATTCATTAGAGAAACCTCTGGGCATTCGTTCCACTTCTGATGTCACACTAAATACTCCTTTACAAAGGTGACAAAACAGACTAAATATAGGTTAGACAAAACATTAACAACAGACCACTGACTCAAGAAAGGCAGCGCAGACAGAGATAAATAGTCTCTTAGCACCAGCACGGACAGACAAGCAAGAAGCAGCATAAAGCTCAAATCCTGGCAGGACTTCATCCCAGTCCAGACGTAGGTAGCTGTGTAACTCGCTCTCAGCGCCTGTGTCACAAAGCTCTCACCAAGAAGGCTTTTTAGTGTGTCACAAGAGATGGTTTGAGCAAAAAGAAAGCAGTGTGGCTTCTCAGTGTGGACAAGTGTTACAGCCAGCTTCTGACAGGTCCTGGCAGGAACTCGCGCCCTGACTAAACAATGACAGCTGTGGTCTGTGCCAGCAGACTCTTTCCAGGCCTAGCTTTATTTTGAGGTCAATTCACTCTGGATTCCACTTTCTATCTTTTTTTTCTCTTTTTTGTTTTTAACCTCTTTTCTTAAGTTTTTATTTTGGCGTAACATATACAGTTAGAATAGGCTTTCACAGATATGTGGTGGATTATAGTGATTTATCAAATTCAAAAAAAGTTAAACACTCATTATTATGTCATTTGGGGTCATAGTTTTAAAATTTGTATTTAAACAGAGATGAAAAGACAATTTAATTTCCAATGCTGATATACTTTATATTTATTCTATTATTATTATTATTATTATTAGTAGTAGTAGTAGTAGTAGTAGTAATAGTAGTAGTAGTAGTAGTAGTAATAGTAGTAGTAGTAGTATTTACTTGTATTTGGTCTTATAGTGGTACAATTCTGTTTCCAAAAAGTTAAAACAAAACAAAGGACATGTCTTTTGAATCGTTTAGACCCTACTTTGAATTGAAAAGAGTGCAAAGATAACATAGGCAATGTTTTAAACAATCTTTTTTTTCCAAATCTTTTTTTCAATGGAAGTGACAGATTTCTAAAAAGTTGAAAATGAACAATTCCTGGAATGAAAAAAGAAAACAGACTGAATTTCAGCAATTTCAGCAGAAATATAAATATATAATTAAACTGCATGCCTTACAGACATTTTCAGTAAAAACCTACAAGAACATTGGCTACAAATAAGACACTTTGAATCAAGAAATTAAAGTTAAAGGGCACATGAATTTTCTGGCTTGTTGTCTTAAATGTGTTACCAGCTTCAATGAAGATATTTGGATGGAAAGCACAACTGAGAGGGCTGTTTTGGGGTATCTCTTTGGGTGAAGGTATTGCTTCTTTCAGCAGAACAATGCCAAATCACATTCTGCACATATTAAAACCGAATGGCAGTCTAGGCCCATCTCTAATTGGAAACATTTATCACATAAATATTGAGGAAATAAATGCCCCTGACCATTGAGCAGATCACAAAAAAATCCTATGCCATTGATAATAAGAAAACATTTTACTTTTAACCACAGTATTTGTCTCTCATGCCTCTATCCGGATTTTTCTGAAATATGTCACAGGTATCAAATTTAAAATGTGTTTAAAATTTTTTTTTCTCAGTTGAATATTTAAAAAAACATGAAATATCTGGTTGAATTGATTTGTCTCTCACTGCATTGCGTTTTGTTATCACACGCAAGTGTCCCAACTCATTTAAAACAAGATTAAGAAAGTTTGACAGCCACGGCGTACAACAACTGCAATCTCCACTGAACATCATTTAGATAAATTATTAATCTCCCCTATCTGGGAAAATCCCACAATCCACTGCAAATTGCTCAGAATTAAATATTTGTAGAAGAAGTCCAAGAATGATAACTGACCTCATGACTGTTAAAATCATGTGTATATGTTCGAACTATGGTTGGAAACCGTTTAATGCTTAGATCACCGTTACACACAGACAGAGTGGTAAGTCGAGGATATAAAAACCATCTACTCAGTCATTGCTAAACAGATTACACAGTGATGGGTGCAAGTCTGGGCCTGCTCTATGTCCATAGTGTAACAGGAGCTGTATCACTGATGCAGTTCTTGTTATGTCGCGTATGAACTTAAGTGACCTCCCATTTCTAATCCATAGGATTCAATATGAAGTCGGTCCACCCATTGCAGCTATAACAACTCTTCAGGGAAGGCTATCCACAAGGTTTAGGAGTGTGTTTATGGGAATTTTTGACCATTCTTCCAGAAGTGCATTTGTGAGGTCACACACTGATGTTGGACGAGAAGGTCTGGCTCTCAGTCTCTGCTCTAATTCATCCCAAAGGTGTTCTGTCAGGTTGAGGTCAGGACTCTGTGCAGGCCAGTCAAGTTAATCCACACCAGACTCTGTCATCCAGGTCTTTATGGACCTGCTTTGTGCACTGGTGCACAGTCACGTTGGAAGAGGAAGGAGCCAGCTCCAAACTGTTCCCACAAAGTTGGGATCATGGAATCTTGAGCTAATCTGAAGACCACATGAAGTTTGGAGGTCTGTATCAACTGACTCTGCAGAAAGTTGGCGACCTCTTTGCACTATGCGCCTCAGCATCTGCTGACCCCTCTCCATCAGTTTATGTGGCCTACCACTTCGTGGCTAAGTTGCTGTCGTTCCCAAACACTTCAATGTTCTTATAATACAGCTGACAGTTGATCGTGGAATATTTAGGAGCGAGGAAATTTCACAACTGGATTTGTTGCACAGGTGGCATCTTATCACAGTTTCATACTGGAATTCACTGAGCTCCTGAGAGCGACCCATTCTTTCACAAATAGTTGTAAAAGCAGTCTCCATGCCGAGGTGCTTGACTGTATACACCTGTGGCCATGGAGATGATTGGAACACCTGATTCCGATTATTTGGATGCATGAGCGAAGACTTGTGGCAATATAGTATAAGTCTTAGTGTATGTGACAGTTTATCATAATCATTAATTTCTCTAAAGAACTGGCTTCTACATCAGCAGTAGTAAGTACCAGTAGTTTCTATTATTGTAATTACTCAGAGGCACTTTTCATATTTAGTATTTCTTTAATTTAATAAACCTTTTGACCCTCGGGTTTATGCAGCCATATTGTGACTAGTGAATAGCCTCATCTTATGTAAAGTAACTTTAAAGCCTTGACAAAATTCTCAATCTTCTATTAAGTCTGACAAAGTTATGAGTAAAATGTATGAACTCTTTCTTTTATACTAAGAAATTTAACAGTACAGGACACACAAAAGTGTAAAATGTAGATGTTGGTAAAGGTTGTGACTGTGAATCATTCATCACTGAATGATTATAAAGAACACGGAACCAACCAATGAAGGCGTCTCCATGGCAACAGAGCTACCTCCGACTAATAAGTAAGTATTTTGGAGCAAAAGGTCAACGGCAGGTATGCATGCTGTTAATAATTAACTTATTGAAAGCACTGACATTAAACGTGTTTCGCTGGTGGTTTATTAATTACTCATCCATGTCTAGCACATTTTCACAGTGGGAGTGAATAAAAGACAAAGGAGGCATGGCCATCCATGTATAATGTTCAGCAAAGCTGGCTGCATGCCTTCAGGGCTGCAGTATGAGTTGTCTGATAGTCTACTACTTTGGTCAAGAATTAAGCATTTCAACAACTAATGATGATATCTCATTAACACTTTGTTGGCGCTCCATTTTTTTCCCCCCATCAAGTCCTGCCTGTTAGTTGTATTTATGACATTTGGTCATACATCACAACAAATGTTAGATTAATTGCCAATACATTTATAACAGAGAGTCACGGTATCTAGAGGGTTCATCTGGATGACTGTGATAACCTTCTGACTTCAACACGAACACCAGCTTTTCCTTCCTCTTGTAATATCTCAACATGTGTTGGTTGAATTAGCTCAAAATCTGGCACAGAAAGACATGCTGGCAACACCAGTGCAGTGGCTTGCAAGGAGGTCAAAATTCACGTTAGTATGAATTCCTAAATATGGAAAACACTGATCTCCGAAAAACAGAAAGTCAAAGATTAAGCGTTTTTTTGTTGTTTTGTTTTTATCGCCTTAGGCAAGATAAGTGTATCTTATTTGTTCTGTTCTATTTAAGAAGAAGACAAAAAAAAAAAACAACAAAAAAAAAAAACAAACATGCAAATTATTGGGAACTTGCTCCGAGGAGCTATGTGCATGGATTCTGAAAACAAATGCAATTGATGCCAACAAAGCACACGGTTTCATCGAGATAAAACATTTTCATTTAACTGTTTGCTTAGTTTGTGATATGATTAAGAAACAGACACATTCATAGAAAGGGCAGGATTCTAATTAAGGTCTTAAAGACCAAGAAAACCTGCAAAGGGAATTGGTTTTAGCCCCAAAACAGAAAGGTTTGTGGCAATGTAGGAAATGCAAAGAAAAGCCAAACAAAAGCAAAAAAACAAGTGAACTTTACAAGTACTTTGACTTTTATTTCCTTGCAGATTTTGCGTTATTTGGTCATTTCCATCCATTTCTGCATTTCAGGTCTGCAACAGTGACAGTATAACTTTTGCCACTTTGTAATGTTACCATTTCCCCTCCCAGCACTGTTATTTTATTTTACCATTTTTCCTGCAAACGCTGCTTAAGGTGTGCACTCAATGTTTTGGTTTGTATTAATATATATCAAAAACACTTCCAATTTTGTATTTAACAAATTTCTGAAAATATTTTCTTATTATAAATACATTAGGTAAGTTAATGGATTTTTTAATGTTTTTTTCCCCAATTATTTTAGTTCGTATTAAATTTACTTAGGTCTGTTTTATCTGTTCAGTATGTAAGATGTTTTGGTAACAAGACTCAAGGTAAGACAGACAGTAAAACTGTCTGGGGAGGGGAGTCTGCGTTGTAAATGCTGGATAGATGAAACTGGCCATCATCTGTGTCCCCTGTCCAGAATGTGGACATTGCTGTTTTTGATAGAGTGCTACCTTCCTCTTTGAACCAGTGTGTGTTGACCTGAGGAGCTGCGGTGTGCTGGACTGTATATACCGTACGTGTAGAAGTGTAATCGTCACACTCTGCTGAAGGTTCTGATATGACCCCATAACATTGTAACATCACCATAGTGTTCACAATCTCAAAGTTCCTCATCGTCTTTGGTCTGGAGATCATAATTAGTCTGAACACAATACGTACTGTTTGATGATCCAACTCAGATGCCTCAGAATACAGAAACATCGACTCTGCGTCTGGATCAGATTAACATAGGGCTTTTTAAAAAAAATGTTATGCACTCTAAAATTTAAAGTGGCATTTTGGAATGAACCAAATTTGGAATGGAAGTAATCCCTTGCATGTGTGGTTAAAAGAGAAACTGATAAATGCAGTTCATCTGTGGAAACATGTCCACTGTAGGCTTGCGCCTTTGATCCTTATGTACTGAAAGTTTTGTTTTATAACATAATGTACTATAGTAGGAGAAAAATGCACATCCTTAACAATCTTTGTTTGAGAAACACACAAAAACACATTCAATGACTTTCTCTGATATTCTTTAAAGTAGATATCACGTGCCGTGTTTGCTCCTCAGAGACTCATAATTATCATTACAATTGATCACCTGTTGACATAATAAAATCGTTACTTTTGTTTAATTTAACTTCTTACTGGGACCTAATTTCCCCTGTACCATTTTTTTTGGAAAGTGTTGTTGGCCTGAAATGCAAAAATGTACTAACAAATTAAATAAGTTGAAAAGATAAAACAGGAAATGTCTTGGATTCAGTCTTTCTGGGCAGAAGTGAAAGTCAAAGCCAGTGTAGGAATCACTGCATTTGTCCCCCTTTTATCTGTGTTGTGGGGTTTTTTTTGCATATTAAATTATTTGATATTAAAAACAGCAGTAACCAATTTGTGGAGTGATCTTTTTTAACTTGCAAAAGATCTGGAACAGCCCCCCCCCCCCCCCCAAAAAAAACTTAATTCATCTCAGTGACACAAACCTACAGCTGAACAAAAAGGCCTATGGATAAACTTCATCTCTCTGGCCAAAGGGGTGAACGCGTAGAAAACAGAATTACAGGGCATCACCTAGCCAGAATCAAAGCCAAGTTCGTCAGATGGAGGTCTGGCCAACCCCTGGCTGCTGACAGGCTGTGGTTCCCTGCCAGATCTAAAGTGCTAGACCTCCTTTGTACTTATTTAATAACTATACAATTGAATTAACTCTCATATCAATTATCACAGAGCTCTGCTAATTACCATGTGGCTGAAGTTAAGATGAGAGCGAGGCTATATATTTTTTTTTTAAATCTAAACCTTGGCTCTATACCCAGAGCATACGAAAGCATTTACCCCAACAAAGGCTATTCTTGGCAGCCTGAGGCTTTAAAACATCAACTTGGCACCGTGGCTTTGAACGGCACCATCAGATCTGAACAAAGTGAGCTCTGTCATTCATTATGATCCTGCTTTGACTGCTTTCAACAAAATCACAGATGACTAAGAAAGATTTTGCTTGACTAAGAAAGGAACTTCGTGATATATGAATTGTTAGGAAAGAAACAGGAATGTGGAAATTTGTTTCTAAGAGGCGGAAGAAAAGGAACACATATACAAGGTGTACCGAACATTTGTTGGGTTTCTCTCCTGAATGGACCCTCATGTGGATAAGAAGCTTGTATCGAGCGTTGAAGGGTTTCAAGTTGCGCGGACAGCCCACCCAGTAACATGTGAAATCCTCAGCCTTCCTCTGGTCCACATGCTGCTTCTCAATATGCCTTACCAGCTCCTCCTTTTGGTCATAAACTACACTGCAATCCATCCACCTGCAATAGTGGGTGCCACAGTCCTCCAGCTCTCCGTCTTCCTCTTCTAGCATTGGAATCTGGGGTAAAAAGCTGATCCCATGCCTGTGAGGAAACATGGGAGCTTGTATGGCAGGGTCCTGAGAAGGGGGCTTTATTCTGCGCTGATATCTGGCGAGGTGGATGTGCTGGTGTGAGTGGTAGGGCGGTGGAGGCCCCTGTGGGGTAGTATCTTCTTGCACCGTTGACACTGAAGCTGCTTCTAGCTGCAGAGGCTGCAGAGGATTGTTGGAAGGTCGACTACAGCTATCTATACACTTCTCCGGAACCTCGGTTTCATCCGGGAGACACTGCTGCTTCACCATCATGTTAGCCATCTGGCTCTCCAAACCCCCTCCCCCTTCAAGCACCTGCACACCACACTTTGACTGTTGGGACAGAACTTGTAAAGAGCCCGGCGTGCCGTAGGGATAATTCTGGGGGATGCAGCGGCCTCTCACCCCGAGGAAATGACCATATCCCTCGCACTGAACAGGTGAGAGTGTGGAGTGGGAGGATGGAGAGCCGCGGGAACCATTGATGTAAGCCACAAGCGAGGTAGGGGAGGTGCGTATAATGGAGTTAAAATCAATACCCATGACATCTGACAAAGGCGACATGGAGAGGGCTCTCTTCTTAGCGCAAGATTGCCTCGGGCTCCCAGTCTCGCCTGCAAAGAGGTATGAGGGCAGGGAAGCAGAGGTGCTTGTGCCACCTGAAATGGTCGTGCCCGACATCGCCGTGCCTGGGGAAATGCTGAACTGCTCGCTGGCTTGTGCAGAGCTCTGAGGCGATCCCAGGGGAGGAAGGACACGGTATCCATATGGCCAGTCGTGTCTGCCACTAAACATCGACTGGGTTTCAAAGAGGCTGAGAGTAGTGGACGCCAGGGATTCTCTGGATAGCAAGGACCTGACAAAAAAAATATACAAGTTTTTGCTTTAGCGACGCTTAACTTTACCTTTAAATACAACTGCACTTTCTGACATGGCTCACCTGGCATCAGACTGGCTCTGGGGGCCTGCAGTGTACGTGTGGCCTGTAACAACACTCATGGGAGGGCTGGTCACAGTCAGGCTAACAGCAGCTGCTTGACCAAACACATCCACGGCAGAACCAGACACTGCGCAATCTGTTGGATGCAAGTCCAGTATTAATTCATAAAATATTCACAAGAACGACACTTTACACCGGTGCATATCATCCAAAATCATCGAATAAATGAAATCAAAGAAATGCAGCACAATTTGTTCAGCTTAGAGAACAGATTATGAAATTTTCCTTTCAAACCTATTCAGGCCGGAAACGTGCTCTGCTCTGCTAATCACTAAGGAGCTTTTCACCTCCTCCCCAGTTGAAAATTTAGAGCGTCCTGTTAAATTATCGATAAATAATACATGTGGATTTAAAAGTGCATTCACAACACAGCGTTTGTGTGCCGTGATGTTTGGATTTTGAAAACAGCACGCTGAAAATACTGCTCTGGAGAGTAAAGGTATAATTAGATTTAACTCCCACACTTGAGTCGGTTAAATATTCCTAAGACTTCATGAGGTTTGTCTGTACCTTTGAAGCTGTCGTTGCAGGAGGTTGATCTTGTCGGTTTGGTAGTTCTCAGTGTTGCGGGTAGCTGCTGCTGGGGAGGTGTAGTCTGCCCCGCTAGATGTTTTCCGTGGGTCAACACCTGCCTGCGGAGGCTCAGGGTCGGCAGGACCACGTGGCCTCCGCTCGGTTTCCCGGAGGTTACAGGATGGATGCTCCCTCGTTTCACTTTCTCGGTTCTCCCCAAGGAGGGAGTGAGATTGGTCAGTTCGGGGGAAGACGAGGGCATCCTGATGGCTTGGGTCTGGTGCCCTCTGATCATGGTCAGTGATGGGGACACACTGCAGGGAGACACCAGGAGCTGGCAGCCTTTTCCACTCATGACTAAAGCAGATTGCTTTGGGGACTTTTGCTCATGAGGAAGCTGATTAAAGTAATGGTTCTTTGAGTTTGTTCGAGTTCATAAAAAAAAAACAAAAAACTGGTCATCCGAGGCGTCTCTAGGAAATTATCCAAACATAACAAGGGATTAAATACAAGTATCTAAAATGAGATGAAACAAATAAATAAAAAAGATCTTATACACAGACAGTCCTTTTACTATGAACTTTGAACCTTTGGGTATTTTTTGTTGTTTCATGCCTTAAATGTTAAAAACATCCCCTCCAATTGAAGCATATTAACCAAAATATAGCCAACTCATGTTAGAAACCACAGTTTATTAAATCTGTATGAGGTATAGTAGATATCTTTAGCAACATTAAATAAAATTGAAGTATAATTTTATTCACACATTCATTCATATAGAGATTCTACTAACAAAAAACAAACAAACAACAACTTTGAAATCCTGCACCACAGCAGTTCAAAACACAAACACCTCTGGATAAGTTATTGTTCATAGCGTTAACTCACCTATTGTCGCAAACAGTTTTTCCAGCGTGACACGTCGGGACGACTTTCTCCCCCAGTCCTCCAAGCTGTGGATATAATCCAGACAGCACACACAGACCAACTGTCCAGCTTGTCCCAGGGGTTGTGACAAGTGGAGTCTGAAGAAGTGGAGCCTGCGCTGAAACTCTCGCAGCTCCAGTTCTCACCCTGGTGTCCAGGAACTTTTTGGCTTTTTTTCCTTCCCGGTTACACTTTTGCCCTTGTAGCTGCGTGTGAACAATGTCAAGTCATACGGAGTGCACATTAAAAGTAAATTATTAAGGATTTTTTTCTCTCTCTCTCTCTCTCTCTCTCTCTCTCTCCAACTTTTAGTTGTGACAGGTGTTGCGCTGACTAGCGCGTACCCGCCGTAAATCGTTTACACCTCGCGGGAGCGCGCTTCAGAGAAACGCCGCAGAGCAACGCTTGGTAGTCTGTACTAACGTTTACAAAATTATATCTGGAGTTTTGAAGGAAAATGGAGAATTTCATATAGCTATGTCGCAACCTGCATGCAGGTCTGTTCAAACGATATTTTCTTACCCTCTTCTTACCATATAGAGTCAAATATTTTTACCATGTGATATTTTGGACTGTTTTCAGCAACTTTTTTAACTTTTGACTGTGCAGACAAGTTATATTACAGAAAACTGCAAGATGGCATGTCCAAATATAACGTTCTCACTTTACAACTCAAAATTAGACTGCTTTGAAGACGTTTGGAGAATTTAAAGCAACACTAAAACTAATTTAGATTAAGAGCATATTTCAGCGTTCCCCAGTTCAGGTCCTGCAGAGCAGCATGTGTTAGAAGTTCCCCTGCTCCAACACAGCTGATTCATATGAATGCATCACCATCAGCTTGTCACCAAGGTCTTCATTCAAGTCTGTCAAAGGACTACACCAGAGTTAAATTAACCCTGAATCTATTAAATAAGAGTGGATGTTTTTTTGAGTTATATTTGCAGCATACTAGTCTTTGCAGTTAGCCCAGAAGGCTATCAAAAGAAATGACTATTTTAGGCCTCTATCAAGATTAAAACATGTTATTCTGTTCAAATGAAAATGTGGATAAGATTCCCACAGATGAACCAAGGAATTCCTAACTTGTGTAAACAAAAAAAAAGGAGTGTATTAAACAGGGCTGTCTGTTATTATTAAAATGTTTTTTTCTGCTCACTGTCATAAGTCTGTACAAGTCAGCTATTGTGAATAGATGCAAAAGAGGAGAGTTCATCGCAGATATTTAGGTACTGATGTGGTTCTCTTGGGTCACTGATGTCTTTTCTTGATTTACCTGCACACAGTTTCTTAATCAGCACATCTGCATCTGCTCCTTTGATTACAGTTTATATCCAGTTTTCCACAGCGAGATCATTCAACACTCTAATGCTACCAAGTCTTACTGTTTTGCTTACGCTTTTTTTTTTCTTTCTTCTGATCTCCATGAAGTCTTTGTAGGTATATCTGGCTGCACCTGCCTGGTTTTGTGTGAAAGTGGGGGGATGGCAGGGTTGGAAGGAGACAACTACTCTTCTGCATTCTGCTAAAGTTCACATGGACATGCCAGGAAACTGTAGGTGGGTGAGATGAATCTGAACGTTTCTTTATTTAAATAAGATGCACCATGTTAACAACCTCAAATACATAAAATATTCTTCTTAGCAGAAGAATAAAGTAAATATTCTGTAAAGTCTTGACCTCGAGACTTTGATCTTCTTGACCTTTTAATAAAAAGGTTGTGGCAGGACCTGAGGAGAGCAGATCAGGGGAGGAAACCCATCAACATGCTGTCGTAGACGCTGAACTGTGTGACTATATGGGGTAAAAGCTCCTACCAGCTGATACGCAGTTAACAATTACTGCAAACCTTTAGTTTCACGTACTGCTGAAAAAAGTGGTCATAAAGATACCGATAGCAAACGTTTCACACGTTTCTTCCATTTACATATATACTATCCTAGATCATTCTCCCATATAAGTTATTTATAAAGTGTGATGCTTTTTCTCACACTGGTTTAATTTGTGTAATGGGATTTACTTAGATCATTATCTATTTTTTGGAACGTGTGGCATATTTATAACATTCATGCTCGACTTAAAAGACAAACGTGTCTTGTTGTGATAAGAAATGACAAAATAAACTTGAAATCTCATGTCAATTATATACCCAAAAAACCTTCCAGCAGCATTGCAGTTCTGAATAAAGCAGAGCAAATTCTGGACCACATTATCTCCACTAATTACACTGCAAAAAAGAGCAATAAGGATAATTCATAACACAGGTTTTAAAGATCATATAAATTCCCTATTTTTTATTATCAGGAACCTTTTTAAATTCCTTGATCTGGTTCATTTTCACACAGCACAAATGATGTTTACAACCTTCCTCCTAAACAATATTTTATTTTCTTAGTAGAGAAGGGGGCAGGGAGTTAATATTCAAACATCATTTGGTACGTACAACTTTGAAAGGTTTGTGTTTTTCTGTCTGTGGAGTGAACCTGTGGAACAAAAATAAATGCAGAAATAAAGCAATGTCCAAGCATAAACGGGTTTAAAAAATGGCACAAAAGTATGATTTTCATTGGATACAAGGATGAACAAAGGGGTTAACTCCATTTAGAGGTCAATATGCATGCATAAAGGAGAATATAGGTGTATGTGTGTCTCTGTTTGTGCACTGTATATATTGGTTTTATAGAAACTTCATATTGGTAAAACTCCAGCAGGAAGTGAAAGATGATTCATTAGTGGAGAAGGAATGGGGGAAAAAAGCTTTGCCTCTCCTTTCTTCTTCTGGAACAGCTTGTCATTGTTATTGGTATTCTCTTTATTATTATTATTTGTTGGAAAGGCATTTATTTATTCATTAATTCATTCATTAATTCATACAATTTTTGTGTCAGAAAAATAAGACTGAACAAAGACCTCGGCAATACAGCAATACAGTTACACAACTCATAAAATGCTGAGCTAAATCCAAACTGTAAACATACTTTAATATGCTCTAAATATTGATGAGCCAATTTGGTTTTTAGTGTAACCTCCCCCCTATTGTTACCATTAAGTGACTGTAGTGTTTGCTCTGTGGATCGTGTTCATGGATGGCATGGAAACCAGCATGTGTACAGAGGGAAGTAACCAAAGGGAAGCCTCCTCTCCACAACTCTATTTATTGTTTAATAGACAACGAAAATACCCATACATCTTTCATTTATGCAAATATTTCATATAGAATATGTAAAAATCCTAACTTTGTGGAAGTATGCGTCTTTAGAGCTGCACAATTACCCAGTCAGTCATAATCACAGCAGGGAACGCACAGAACATATGGACATTTGGTAAGCTGCTATGGAGGGATATCGCTCTGCACAAAATCATTTCACCTCACTGACAGAAATATTCAAAAGGTAAAATGCACTTCTTTTTTTTTAAAATAAAAATATATACTACTTTGCTCAGCAGAAACTTATCGTGGAATACAACCAGTTAAGGATGTGAGGACAGGACATGGACATGAACAAAAGAACAAGAAAGAAAGGAATAACTTGATTTGTGAAAAAGAAAACAACAAAAAAACACCAACATGATGACAGCAATAATGGTGTATGCATACATGGAGGGAAAAAAAAAACAAATTGCAGAGTGAGGAGAGGAGCCTAAGGCATCATGGGATGTGAAGAGTTGCATTCATTTTATGTTCCAGGTTTATAATGATGCCTTCCATTCACTCAACAATGCAGACCACAAGTAGAGTTCCCTGCGCCGCCAGCAGGGGTTACTATTAGTACACTAATGGGCTATCAATACCGTGTTCATGTTAAAGCGGTGTCAAAAACGTTCAGATGCAGAAAACCGAAAAAAAAAGAAGAAATATAAAGGTCAAAGAATGATACTTGTGAAGATCACAGAAATAAGACCTCACCTTTTTTCTACCTTATTTAAATAATTGCAGCAAATGCTTCACATCTTCCTAGGAATCTTGTTTGCTTCAAGCGGTGAGTTGGCCTCTTCTTCCCTCCACAAAGTGAGTCACAGCATGTTTCCAAATGTCACAGTGTAACATGATGGTGATGCCTGTGAGCTAAAGAGAGAACAGTCACTCACTCTGAATTACAGCGTCAAACACTGACTGACGCTGGAAGCGGTCAACAAGTCCACTGGCCTCATGTACTTCCACTAGCTTTAGTTTGGGATTTATTTATTTATTTATTTATTTATTTATTTATTTATTTATTTATTTATTTATTTATTTATTGCAGTTTGAAAAGGAGAGAGTTTGCGCAGGATAAAAGAAAGTAAGTGAACTATAAGAGAGGAAACTAGTGAAAGAAAGGCTTCGAAAGGGAGCATATGAGATTTAAGTGGTGACCATTAGTGAGTAGCTCCATTTATAGCAATATTAATGCTGTAACAGACTCTCCCCCAATTATAGAATCCATTTTCTCCTTCTTGATGACAGCATCAGCACCACTGGTTGCAGCAAAGCATTCATTTCAGTGTCAAGATGAGAAATTGCAGGTGATTTCTCCTTAAGTTATATTACAATGGTCACTTAAAGTAATGCACACCACACTGGTCTCTGTGATTAATTAATCTGCTTTTGATTTGCTAATGACAGCTCAAGTCAAATGCAAGGTTACTGAAGGCTGAGTCAATCTTTTTAACTGCAGCAGAGACTACAGTAGTGAGTGCTGGAGATATCAATTTATTGGTATCGTCTCTCATCATAACGGCTCCTATTAGCCTGCAGCACCTCACGCACTTACAGAAGTCTCCGGATGTTAACTGATACGCACGCCAATATACAAGATTGCATTGAAAGTCTCTTATAAGCGTTACAATTATTCAAGTTGTTTTGTACTCTGTAGTCTAAAATAGACATTTTAAAGGATGCCCAAATCATAAAGGCATGCCAAAATTGTGCTCTTGGGGATGCGCCACCATCATATGTGCATGAAGTACAGTAGAAAGAAAAGACCTTTCCGTTCATTCGTCTCCTGCTCTGCTCACCTTGTGTCAGTACCAGCCCCAAGATGAGGATGAGTGTGAGAGCGATTGGCTTATGAGAGCCTTCCATCTCCATCCATCAATCTAAGCTGACTTCTCTAATAATCTTTACAGAGACGGATGAAATCCAGCAAGGTACAGCGGGGAACACAGCCGTCCACATCCTCTCCTCCAGACTCTGTCTTTTGCCCTTCTCTGTGGTATTTTTTTTTTTTTTTTTTTTTTAACAGGATGACTATGATAAAAGAATGCTGACACAACAGCCGACATGTTTAGAACTGCTACAAGGCCACGGGCTCGTTTTTAATTTGAGCATGCATTCAGGGTGAAGCCTAAGGGTGTGGGTGCTCTAAGCTCCCTCTTTCCTGTTCAGATATTATTAACAGAGCGCCTCTGGAATCACATCAAAGATGATGAGGCCCGAGAGCTGGAACACAATCACATGACACTTCCTAAGACTTCGACATTTACACAATGAGTGAAAAGAAGCTTGGACAACGTGAGATGTGGATCAAAAATGAAAGGGAATCTAATTTAAGCAAGCGAAATCCAATTAAATCTGTGTTATTCAACCGTAACATGATGTGGCTCAGTGTCAAAGCTTAATGTTGTCTTTCTACTTATGAAACATTTATGCACGAGACCTGGATCCTCTTTTATGGAGTTAGTTTAGAACTGACCCCAACCGGATGAATGACATTTTAATAGTACTTGAACATTATCCCGTTTAATGCATTACACGTTGCTGCTGCACTTGTCACGCTGCTGAAGAACTATATTCTCCCACATAGGCTGTAAGACTTTTTCCGGCTCAGGAATTTTGTTTGAAATCAGTGGTAGCGCTACGATGGTGGAGGCTCTCAGGTCATGCAAGACAACCTGGTGGGTCCAGACACTGAAGGATGTGTCATTAGAGCATAAAGCAGGGGGTCTGCAGCCCCCTGGTCAGGTCCTCTTAACATTTGTCTTCATTAAAAAAGGGTGCTCTCCGAGCAGATGGTCATTAACAGAACCCCACCTTATAGCCTCTGCAGCCAATATGCAGGAAGACACTACCTAGAGGACACCCAGAATCCCTTGGGGAATCAAAGAAAACTGCCCCATCAAGGAAAAAGTGATGAAACTTGGTAATGACTTCTGGGATCTTTATAAATCACCCCTTGAAATATTTCAAAATAACAAAATAAGATATGAAGATCAATATGTCAAACCCTGTGGCGAAAAAGCAGAAGTGGTCAGAGCAATACAGCAGATGCAAATGGCCCCGTGGAGGAGTCAGTCTGCAGGAGTCTGTAATCATCAGTAAACTCCAGCTCCATTTCCTTTTCCAATTGCATTTTTATCCCTGCAGCCATGAGCTCAAGGAAATCTTGAAACGCTAAATGAACCTGATGCAATTCGGAATCCTGCGGACTGATGGTGTCAAGACAGGAAGGTTTGTTTGGAGCATGCGGAGGGGACAGAATTTACTGAAAAGAAGACCTATTAGGGCCAATGCATTGAATTATGTGAGAACGTTAACAGTTGACGCGAGTTTGGTTGAACCCGGTGTGAGTTCTCACGCAAAAAAAAAAAAAAAAGCTTGATATCGTATGTCTACATTGTCAATCGCATTAAAAGATGACACAAGTGGGAGCTGTGATCTTCTACATCTCACTGGAAGCTGTCCACAAAACGAACTTTACTTAAGGCAGATGAGCGAGCTGTGAAAGCTCTTCACACCCAAGATTGCAATCGAGCTATCGTGCAGCTCCCACACCTGTCTGATAGACAAGCCTGAATGGTTTGACCAGAATTCAGGTTTTTCTTTTTGTTAAAAAAATAATGAAATGAAAAGTACATTTTTCACATTAAGAAGAATATGCCTGCATGCCTGACTGCCTTTATATTCAATATTCTGGCACCAGAATGAGCCTTACCCCCCCTTCCCAAAAGCTCCTCTGACTCCACAAACGCCTCGTCTGGTTGTGTGCAGATTTGAGAAGCTGCGGTTGTGTAGGTTTTTGTTTGTGACGTCACTATCTGAAAGTGTTTGAGAATTATTAAACAGGTGATAATCTCACTCGTAAGTTCAATACTCTGATGTTCTTGTATATAGAGTAGTAACACACATAACGTTGTAAAACCTCTTGTTTTGTCCATCTTTAGTGAGAAGTGCATACTTCTACATCACACACCAACAACGATGGTCACTGATGACTTCAGGAAGAAGCTTATATCATGGAGCTACAGTGGACATCAGCAGAGCAACTAAGAGACTCAAGAAAGTAATGATAGAAGAAGTGAGAAAGAGAGAACAACAGTGACCAAGCAAGAGACTTAACAAGAGTACATTGTATTAAAAATGACTTATCCTGCACAACTACTGGTTGTTCCTTCAGAAATGAAAACAACAAATGCTCTTTTGGATTGCTTTTACCTTTTTTAACTTTGAAGATCAAGTTATCTTTTACTCCACTGTCTTTTCATCGCATTTGGCATTTTGATAAAGGATTTCCTAACATTTGCATGCTGCCAGGGGGCCATTTCTTCACTGAATTTAAGCCTTGTCGAGGTCTGTCAAATACTTTATGAATCTAAAGCAACAACATCTGCACCCAGTGGCCGAGAGCTTATGTCTTGTCTGTTTCATAAAACGCCTTATGTGTACATGCTGTCAGCGGGGATAAGTTCAGCTGTAACTTTTAGTTTGCGTATGAATAATTGTAAATGTTACCTACATTTTAGTCAGGATGACCTCGTCGCAAGTCTCTTTAGCGGCAGCCGCAATGGATCCCAATTACTGCAGTAATCACTCCCTAGCTGAGAGCATGGATTCAGACAGGGTAAAGTATTATCAATCTTCATCATATTCATTATCAGGCAGCAGACGCAGGTGTCCCAGCCTCCCACTGCTCCACGCCATTAGTGGCTAATAGACAGAGGGACAAATCTGGCTTTTCCTTCACAAAACACACCCATTTAGTGTCTTTCTGGAGAGAAAGAAAACTCTTCAATTAGAGAAACAGTTGGGATATAGGCTGAGTGTATGTTCTTCATTTATATTGGGGCTCAAGCATGTTGCAGACCTCGGGTCGGCAGGTTACAGTGTCTACATTATGTGCGTGGTCAAAAGTCACTCAGCGGGGGGATAGCTGCACATCATTTGTTCTTGGCCGACTATTCTGTGCTGTCTCCAACAGTGATGGTCAGCGTGACAGCCATATATTATCTTTGTTTCACACGGCCTCGGGACAAAGAGGGGAGACGGGGCAGTGTCAGCGGTAGCATGTTTGTCACCTATCGATCCAGCTTACAATCACATGCACATAGGTGGAAAGGCCGAGTTGCTTCCCGCTGAAGAGCCTGGCAACGGCGCAGGCTGAGCCACAGACGTGCAGTGCAGAAGACTGTTGCAGATGCTTCGTGGCAACGCAAACAAATCACCTTGTTAGCCAGTTTCCCCGTAATAAGTTATTGTAGGACCAGGCTATTGCCACGTTCCCATTAAAGCTCATGAGATTTCAAAATTCTAAAATGCTTTTGGGTGGGATCGTTTTCCTATCCTCTGGCACCTGGTCGAGGTCATTCTATTAGTTTGGCTTGATTTACATATAAATTGAACATGCAGTGTTATGCACCTCCTTAAACTCATCGGTTTCACCACTGTATCCCATTATGTCTTCCATACTTCAAGAAGCATTTAATCTCGTCTTTCATATTGTCTTATGTGTCATCAAGTATCAAGTGCTATTTATTAAAATTAATTCAGCTAATAACGCCCATGGACACTCCCCCTTTTCCCGCAGTGTACCTATTCTAATGTGTATATAACATCTGTGTGTCTGGAGGTGAAATGGGAAATGTTGAAAATTCACTGGAATATGAAAAGCAATCATATTTTCTGTATCAGTAAGCAGGTCTTTGGTAGCTGGAGGTCATTCGTGCTCTCTGTTGTTGCTTGGGGAGGCATTTTGCAAAATCCCTCAAGGCTCACCTAGTTAATTAAGTTTTTCTGCTATTAGAACCGTGTGACTTTTGCTTTTACTGCTACACAAAGACATTTCTAAAGCTGAGGATTTGATAGATGTTACTCATCTATACATGGTCTTGTTTAAATAAAACACGTCACCTGAAATGAACACCAAAAAACATATATATATTTATTTTACATTGCGACACTATACACTAGTATTTATGATATGGATCTCAATTGAGCTGGAATGATGAAACTAGTTACGGTCTTTTAATCAAATAAATGTAAATGTAAAACTGTCTAAAGAAAGTCGGAAACTTTACTGTATGCAGGGGAGTTTTCGTGGTGTTTTTGAAATTTAAATGCTGTGGGAAAGTGGAAGCAAAGTCTAGATATAGAAACGTGTGGGTGCATGTAAGTGAGTTTATCCACTGCCAAGACATAAAATGATAACATTCAGGCACTTCTAAAGAGTGAAAAGACAAACTGATTAAAATTGTAAGGAAAAATGTACCTGAATGGTTTTATGCTGCAGCAGTGCTAATGCTGCACTAATTTTTTTGTTTTTTTTGCTCTCCTTGGGCAGCATTATTATATACATTTTCTTGCTTTGTTTAATTTTGAGTAGGTGAAACACATGGCCTTGCGAAGCATAGCCAAGATTTAGCAGACTGTCAACATTTTCTAAAGCGACACAGTGCTAAAATCTGCTAATTCAGTGTCTGAAAGGGGCTTGAAGCCTGAATATTGTGATAATTGTGCTTTGTTCTGTTACATACGTATTTATGGGTTTTTCCCTCAAGAAATAAATAAAAAAAAAAAAAAGAACCAAACCCCACAACAAGACAAAACATGTCTTAAATTATGTATCTGACAGGGCTACAAGAGTTACTGCAGGGAGGATGTACAGGTGTTGTTACTCAAAGTGATGGGAGCAAAGAGTATAGGATGAAATTGACCAGAACGTATTGATTGCCAAGCCATCTTTGTTATTGTTCTTTATTGACATGAGGAAATCTAAAACAAACACTCATGCAACATCTGCTGCAGCAAAGCTTTTAACAGATTTTTACATGCTGTCATTTCATATATTTAATGTATTTCTCATGCAGAGGGCTGTGGTTATAGTTGGATTTATGTATTGTTGTTATTTGGCTGTCAACCTTAAATGAACGCTCCTCACTTATTCATGCTGTGTGATTCTGAATCAGATAAACAATAGTGAACATTGGTCCTCTGAAAACTGAAGTCTTATGACACGCATACAAAAATATCTTTGTGGAAGCAGAGCACATTAAAAAGTCCTAGCTCTGTTTCAAAGACTGCATGAAACATCAACGGCTAAGAAACGAGCTCAAATAACAGACTTTGCACTAGTTTGCACTTCTACCGCCAAACTGTTTCTGATTTGCGACTACTTGCTTATTTGCTTGATTTTGTAAATCTAGCACATGCATATTGGAGAACTTATTAAACTCCAGTGGCTTATAGCTTTTCGGTAATCTGAATCAAGAGGAGGAGGAGCCAACTGTTATTTTTCTTTTCCAATAACAAACAATCAGATTGTCCTAAACTAACACAGGCGGTACTGTAGGTACATGCACGTTAAAAAAAGGTGTGTGTGTGTTAGTTTTATATGCAGAATTATAACTTGTCTGTAACATATGTATGTGCGCCTCTTTTATCGTCCAATGTTAACTTGAATACTTCTGATAAATCAATGCATTGCATACTTCAGACACAACGCTAACAAAATAATAAAACATTCGAATTTTGGCGTCTATGCTCTGATCTGATGAACCCCCATTTGTTAGGCATCCACAGAGATGTTGGAGCACCATAACCATAACTTCCTCCTCTTCCACAGAGCTGGAGCCTTCAGCTGGAAGCCGGGGGAGGAAGTGGAGTTAGGAGCAGCAGCAGGCTTGGCGGACCAGAGACATCAAATAGCAAGTGAGAGATGAGTAAACACACCTATGAACAGGATGGAGTAAATCGAAAAAAAGCAAGCATTAAGCTTCATTCAAGATGTCTGAGTGAACTAGCTCAAAGGGGCTGCCTCATAAAGTGCAAGTCAAGCTACTTTAAATGGACAAACTTTAAGTGAGCCAGTTGCAGTCGCCTGTGGGTCGGGAAAGTCTGTCAGTGTAGGGAATCAGGAGCTGACTGACTGCAGGTCCCAGCAAACCTCACCTACATTTTGTTTTCGCTCTGGCGACACTTGTTTCAGATGTCATTACTTAGTTGTCAACTTGCAAAGGTCCTGATGTGATCCGAGGTGAAAGTACCTTGACTGGAGGGCCTAGCTGCTGCAAGAGGTGGAGACAGTCAGGCTAGTGCCCTCTTGTTACCTTTGAGGATGCTTATTTGTGCTGCAAAGTTGTAGATTTTAACATGCATGCCAATGGAGACGGAGATGGAGCCATCCCCTAGTGGTCAGTCAAGGAACTGCAAATGAATGAACTTCCTGGTTGACATCAAAGCAGCAAGGGGGATGCAGCTCCTTGATAAATATAAATAAAATTACATGTGTCCACCTTAAACTGTGCAAAATGTCACTCACACTTTCAGGAAGGAGAAAAATTCCTCGCTAAATTCAAGCATTCCTTAATGTGCACACACCAAGCACGAAGAACCACAGCGATGGTTTTGGATTCAGAGATAAGGCACTCATGTCTTGATCGGTGTAAAACTGAATAAAATTAGTGGGGGGGGGGCACTGGTTAAAAAAAAAAAAAAATCTCCTTCACCATTTGACTCATGTTATTGAGGCATTCAATATGTTTGATTAAATTAAATTAAATCTGCACCTGTGTGATAGAGAAATACTTGACAGCCTGCCAACACTGTAAACCACCAGATACGATCCATTCTGTGCCTGTCAGAATGATTTCCAGTGCAACTTAATGTACCCGTGAACTACGCTTTTTTTGTGTGTGTGAAAGAATAACAGCAACATTTTCAGGTAATGGACATAAACTTAACAATGTAACAACTTTTATGCTGTAATTAAGCCATAACTTTATGAGGCCAAGTCAAGAGTATAGACGGTCATAATTTGAAGTAACAGCGATCCTGCAATTAATGTTCTCTGCGATTTTGTCAATTCATTTTACACAAATTTTCCATGACATTTTTCGTACAATTTCTTGGTATGACAGTGAGAGGGGCCGACTTTGCCATCTGTAATTGGTTGGAGTTATGCCAGACATACCTGCTTCTCTCACATTTCACAGATTTTATCCTCTGTCAGATCTTCTGTTTCAGTTCAGAAAACCACAGAAGAAACAGTTTCTGCACTGCAGAAAGAAAGGCTTGTCAAGGACAGTCAGCCTGTATCTCCTGACCTCCACCGAGATCAAACATGCCTCACCAGTGTGCCACAATTATTGGTTTTGGCACAAATACCAGATGACATAAGACATACTCCAGTTTAATCCTATAGGAATCAAGATATAAATATAATTAGAATCATCAGCTAAGTAATGCTTTAGGGTTGAAAGCCAAATGAAAATTTGGATAGTGAATCACTGTGGCTCTGGTTCAAGCCTTTTTCCATTTGACCAAACCATAATATGATACATCCCTCTTATTGTTTAATATGTCACTCAGCAGAGGAAAAAGAAAATAAAAACCTTCAGTGCACGAGTTACCAAAATGAGATACGCTCACACTGTGTTCATTTAAAAATCCGACTGGGACAATAATATAAATGTAATTATGTGTGTTAGATCAAGACTTCGTCTATCAGCATTTTCTCGTTTGTTAGAATAAAACCCACGTGGATTCTAGCTTTAACAAGTACTGTACAGATCCCAGAGGGGATTCTCAGATCGCGAAAGAAATCGGGAAATAGTTGGTTATATAAAACTGCCTCTTTCACGACGGTGGTGCATTTCAGAGCACATCATGAACCGTGACTAGTAGTGACAAACTCCTTCACAGGAAGGCATCTCTCGCCATTCCATCCATCGCTTCTTAACAGAAAAAAGATAAACCAAGCTTTGTTGGTAGGATAATGAGGTAATGAAGTTTGTTTTCTCCCTGCAGCAAAGCAGATTGAAACACCTCCACAGCCTCCCTCTTGTGTTCAGCTCAAATAAAAAAAAAAAATTGGAAGCTGAGGCTGATATATGTTTGAAAACAAATACGATGTCTGACAGACTATTTATTCTATTTTATTTTCTTTGTTCAACTAAAGCCAATAATGTGGAGTGCCAGTGGGTCTCTGCTCGGAGAAGCTCTCCAGTGTATGAAACTCATACCGGTGATAACAGATTGTAAACCTACCTCGCTCAGTATGTCTTTTGCTTATGAAATGAATTTAATTAGAAAAACAAAAAAAATTAAACTGTTGTCCCTGGACACGCTCATAAAAGACTAGTGGGACCAGTTTTCTTAATCTGTAACCCACTTAATGGGTTGGCAGATTAGCTTGCAAACTTAAAGGTACAAGTATACGCACATTTATAGTGTTAGAGAAGTGGCAGGTAGAGCTGTTGATCAGCGCCATGCATGAGAGTAATAGATCCGTTTAACGTTAATCAATGTCGCTCACAGGCTCATTGAGCAGTGCACTCAGCATCCTGCTTTTGTGTCAGAGAGCCTTTTAATCTAATTGGACATTAAACTCCTGTCATTATTCCTCATGCTCTGAGACTTATTTATGGCTCTCCTGCTTGCTTGTCTTTACCTTTTCATTACAGCATGCCAGTCTGCATCAGCAAACTCATTAAAGGAAATGAATCAAAGGAGAAAGCTGATGTGTGGTTGAAAAGTGTAATTTAATAAATGTGTGTTAGGCTGCAGTGCTCGGCACATCATTCATGTTGTTTACAGGCTGTAATGTGTTAGCAGGTGAGGGCACTTTAATAATAAAAACCTTTCACAAAGGCAAACATCAGTGCTGAATTTTAATATGGGAACCGGCAAGAAACGGGGACATCATTAGTGCTGAGTGCGGTCCGGAGGACTGTAATGGTGGGTTTGCTTCGGAAACTAAAAGAGACAAACAAAAAGTAACATTTTTCACAGGTGCAGATTTTCAGTTTCCCTCACATGTCAGTAACGTAATAAGTACGTTACATGTCGGTACAAAGTTGGCTGCTGTTACCTTTTGTGTTTTTTATTACAAGATGTAATTAACTCATTTAACAGTTAAAATAATATCAGTGTTAAAAAGCTAAATCGATAGGTGACAAAACACATTCTACATGTCTTGAAAAGGTCTTTAGTGGGGGTGTAGTTTTATAGGTCTTTAGTCTCTATAAAACATGAATTCCACCCAATGTAGCATCATTTTTCAACATCTGCCCTGATTGCAAAATTAAATCTAAATTTGGGAAGTTGAAGAAGTAAAAACAGTGCTGTAATGTTTGGGTTATATATATATATATATATATATATATATATATATATATTTAATTTTCATCTTTGGTAGCCCAAAACTGCAATGCATTGGTATATGAAGTAAAATATAAAGGTTTGAGATTAAATAAACCCTGTGATGACAAATTTCATAATGTAGAACTATTAAGAGCAACTGTATGTTGGCAAAGGTCTCAAAGATGCCCATCTGCCGCTAGACAATGTTTTAAGTAACAATTTACTTTTGAAATCTGGATCATATCTTTCCAAAGTTTTCAAAAGTGTTTCTCAAAGTAATTCCTCACCCATGTGGTTACATGAGTATTTGACAGATCCACAGTAGCGTCCTCTGTTGGCTTGTGCTCTTGGCTTTTAGGGACTAAATTTTCCCCTGATTTCTTGCATCATTTAATATAACTATAAACTCCATCTGATCTTTCTTTGTGGTATACAGTTGTTAAACATTTCCAGGGTTTTCCCATTCAGTTGTTGACAAAGTGCAGATCCTGTAAGGGTAAAAAGGACAAAGTTGATTTTAAATATCAATATCTTTTTCTCGACCAATAATGAGGAGGTGCTGACGGTGCTTTTATTCTTTCTTTCTTTCTTTCTTTCTTTCTTTCTTTCTTTCTTTCTTTCTTTCTTTCTTTCTTTCTTTCTTTCTTTCTTTCTTTCTTTCTTTCTTTCTTTCTTTCTTTCTTTCTTTCTTTCTTTCTTTCTTTCTTTCTTTCTTTCTTTCTTTCTTTCTTTCTTTCTTTCTTTCTTTCTTTCTTTCTTTCTTTCTTTCTTGTAGATTCTTTGCAACCTACATACTACATATGTTCAGGTTTTCTGCTCTCTAGAGAAGGACGTCCAGAGCTGGCATGTTGTTGTGCACAAAACTCACTGTGCACTGCAGAGCAACAAGTACAAGCAAAGTTAGTTGATGCACACAGTGCAGCAGAAATATTTCCTCAAGAATTGGTGGAGAGCAAGGCAGCAATATGAGAGTGAATTTTTGACTTAACACTGCAGATGCTAGATTTATTTATTTATTTATTTTTTAATAACTGTCAGAGGAGCTCAGATGCTGAGGACTATTGCAAGGTTTAAGGGTTATACTCCACAGTTGTCACTGTGTGCAAAGCAGCCAAAAAAACCTTCCTTATGTGCTTTTTGGGCGTTTATGCAAGCACTTTAAACTTAAATATACTGGATGCGTTAAGGCATGTAATCGTTTGGTATTTGAAGCCAACTCGGTGTCTGTCTGAATGTGTCTGTGTAATTCCCTAACCTTGTCATTCTTTGATGTTTTCTCATCAAAGAAGTGTTTCTCTCCTGTTCCGTTATTCTGTTTTTCTCCTGCTCTGACCACCCACTCAATCCATTTCTGAAATACATGGGTTCTTGCATTTTACATTCCCTTAGTGTGTTTTTTTTTCTTGCAGTTTGTTTTCTTTACTGAATGGTAAAATTACCAGTGGCTGTGTAGGAGGCAACTTTTACTGTTTGAAGAATTGGTGTTATTTATTGGAAATTACAAGATTGAAGCTTCTTGTTGCGTGTAGCTCAAACTATTTTTTTTTTTTGTTTAATTACAGAAATATAGACTGGTTTGTGTTTAAAGCTTAATTTTTCTTGCCTTAATAAAAACCTGGGGCTTTTAAATGGAAGCAAATACAAAAATGTGAGAGGTTGTAGTTACAGTTTTTATTAAAAAAATAGGAAATGCTGAACAATTTAAGTAAAAACACATTCAATTTAAATCATTAAAACATGATTTTTATGTCACCAGTATAGCACACGACATAAAGGTCCAAAGGTTGTGTTAAATTTATTTAACACATGCACATATTAAACCAAACCTCTTCCTTATGAACGTTACTTCCAATCAGATTTTTCCAAATAAAGTAAGAGAGTTGTTAATAATTCTTTTATCCATCTCTGTTGTATTGTAAGCAGTGTGAGTAATGTGGAGTTTGCTCTTGTAGTGTTTTAGAACAAAATCTTGATTCAGGCCCTCAACATAATATTTATATGGATAATTCGTTGTTTTTTTAATTTTTATCCCAGATCCTTATAATGGAGTCTATCCCCATCATATGTAGGTTTATTTGTACATAGTTATAACAGTTTAGTGGTGTTTGACCATATATACTCATAGAAACCCTTCCTCACATTAATTAAACCATTGCAACTACACCAAATACGTGGATCCATACGTTATTTTCTTTGACTGAGATAAAGGGAGAGAGCCAGACTCAAAGCACATGCCAGTGATGCAGGTGACAACGGCCTGGATAAAAATGGTCCTGGGGACTTTTCCAAACAATTACACTCATGCACTTGTATCCTCTGATAGTCAACTAGCAGTCAACAATGTAAAAGTGGTTATAAAGAGCCAACGGAGCAATGAAAGCAACAAAGATTTAATGATGAACCTGATGGACAGCCTACACCCAACAGGAAGGCTGTGCTCAAATCAATCATTGACCGCTACATGTGCGAGGGCTCAATCATCGCTGCTTGCAGCGTTCAAGTTTAAATTCTAATTTTCCACTGTGGAGATTGAATAGTAAGAGCTAAGAACTAGTCAGGTTTTTGAGTGATTGTAAGCCTAAAATACTTCAAAACTATTATTGACATGACTGAATGAATTGTACTTTTATGCCATTTGTACTTTCCATAAAGTAATTTTTTTAGAAGTATATAAACTTCATTTTTAATTTGAGCTGGTCTGGTCCAAGCTCCTTTATGCCCTGCAAAAGGATATTTCTGCAGAGAACTGACTTTGTTTTCTTTCCCAGTAAGTCCACCTAAACTTGCCGTCATGTGCTCAGGTCTGACAGCAAGAGTGACTGCGTCACATATGAATATATGGGAAAAAGAAAACTGTCTAATCGCAGCACCCCAGTACAATCAAAACCAGTTCACCTGATCAGGGGCATCAGGCCACCATTCTTAACACACAGTCGAAGAATGACCGAGGGACTGGAAGCACGTTTGATTGTCTCAGTGTGTTGTCACCAGGGTATTCAGCTTGTCCCTCCTGACTAATGGACTTCAAATGTATATTTGTCCTGAAATATCTGCACCTTTTTCTTTTTGATTTTGAAAAGATTTGTTTGTGGACCTATATGGACATATTTATGGTGCTGTCTTCAAATGGGAGGTTTCATATATTTTGTTCTTCATCGCACCTGAATCTCCTTTATACAATGTCCTTTCATACAACGATTACAACCTGGAAGCATTTCATTAGCCTAATATGTCCTGGCTGTCACATCCAGTGTTATTGTGCTGAGACTGCTGTTTTCATCCCGCTCTCGTTGCACTGACTCCTCCCCCAGAGCTAACCTCATCCCTTTCTGTCAACTGTAATACAAGAAAATGAATAATGTGCTTGTCCTACAGTTTATTTCCCCACAAAGTAATGCATGGAATTCCACCATTTGATTACTTTGATTACTCCTCCTATGTTCGTCTCCCATAATGTCCGGCCATTTGGACTCCCCTTGTCAGTAACAGTTTGTTTCCCATTATCTGTATGAGAGGTTAGATGAGCTTGATCATTCACTTTACCAGATTCTACTTTTTGTGCTTTTTCTGTGTAAAGCGTCACACATTTAACTTCCCTCAGTGTCTTCCTTTTATTAGTTTACAATGTTTTTAGCTTATTTTGTTTATAATGTCATTTAGGGAAATTTTTTTTCTGATTTATATGTGTTGGAAAAAATAGTCCAACTTCCCACAGCATTAAAGTAAATGACAAGGATGAATGTATTTTTGTGAAAAAGCCTTATGTAGGTAGTAAAAACAAACAAACAAACAAAAAACAATCTGTATTCAAAGTAATTAAACTGATTATCATAAATATATTCTTAAATGATGATATTATCATATCTTCAGTCATAAATTCATAAATCTGACAATATGGTGGGAGTCTGCTGCTCTCTCCTCCTCCATGGAAATGGAGCCTGTTCCCCCTGCACCCCGTGCATGGTCAATCACATACACATGGCATGGAAAATTAATTCCATTATTAAACATGCCGCACTTCAGAAATTTCAATTACCGACTGCAGCATGTGGAGGAGAAAAAAGTAATGCACGACTCTTCTAATGCATGAATATTGTATTAGGCCAAGAGAGTAATCACGACTGATGGCTACAGAAGTCGAGTGTCTCAAGGTCCATTTATATACATGACTTTTGGCCAGATGGCCACCTTGGACAACAGGTCCATTTATGCAGCCATTAAGAATTGAAAATTGTTAAAGTGGTCAAGAGCCTGTCAACCGGGGGCTCCAAAACAAAACGGCCACTCCACCTAATAGGTTCAGCAAGAGGTATGGTAAATGATACATAAATGGGCAGCTCTTTTGCAAACAAATTAACACTGCTGATCTTTGCCGTTTTATTAATCGCAAGTATTTGTGATACAGGGCAACGTGTTGCATCCACAATCAAAGTGTCCGTATAATGAAGCGAAATCCATTTTCTTTCAGTGTACAAAGTGTCGGAATGAGCGCTCAAGGTTTTTTCCGGTGTCTTCGGGGAAACTGGCAAAGCATAAACACAAGGGAACAAAGTGGTGTGTTTTCACCCCGTAGAGGACAAACACTTACCACTGTTAATTTCCTCACTTGCCATTTCTTCATGTTTTGCGGACCTGAGCACTCTTTCCAGTTGGGTAAAATGTCCCTTGCTGCCATCGAGCCATGAGTCTGAGAGGAAAAAAAAAGGTCAAAGCAATTTATATGTGACACACAGAGTTTGATCGCTTTGTCATCGCCTCGGGGGCCAAACCTGCCGCTCTCATAAGTACTTTCTGTACACACACACACACACACACACACACACACACACACACACACACACACACACACACACACACACACACACACACACATGCAGAGCACTTGTTATGACTGTGTTGTGCATGCACCGCACACACATATACGTAACAACTGCCATCTGCATGAGAATGTGAGAAAATGATGTAGGTAGCGTGGTTGGATGCCTTTGCTGTGTCTTTGACTTGTGTGAAAAACAGAGCGAAAGCGTCACGATGCGGTGGTTAAATAAAGCACTGTTTAATGCTTATTCTTCTTGAAACCGTTTATTTCTTTTTGCAGCATGCATTTTTCTTTTCAAGTTAACATTCTGAGACTGAGCAAGAATATTTTTTGCTATTTACTTCATGCAGTGCAGGCTGTAAGAGGGGCTCAGTCCGCCAGGCTTTGTCAAGATCTAAGCAGCAGGCCAGTCAGCAGCAGCCATGCCGCGTTTATTCAACTTACTCAGCCACAGAAACATCCCACTGTCACTTTCACTGGCATTCATTACATTCATTACATTCATTACATTTAACTGATCAAAAGCATTGATGAAGCTAGTTGTTGGGTAAATAGTTTTGAGATTTTAAAAAAAGATGCGCTTATTTGTTTCAGCAAACAACCGGCTAGCCTAGCCTAGCAGAATGACTGGATTTGGCAGGAAACAGTCGGCTTGGCTCTAGTCAGAGGTCAGAAAATCTGGCTACCAGCAACTCCGACGCTCAGTTTGAAACTGATACTTGATCTGCAGTCTTTGCTGGTTGCCTAGCAACCACCTGCAGCCAAGAAGTATGTGGGAAAACCAACCATCTATCTATTTAAGATAGATAGATAGATAGATAGATAGATAGATAGATAGATAGATAGATAGATAGATAGATAGATAGATAGATAGATAGATAGATAGATAGATAGATAGATAGATAGATAGATAGATAGATAGATAGATAGATAGATAGATAGATAGATAGATAGGTAGATAGATAGATCACAGTGGCATTCCACATTTTTGTAAAAAAATGATGTCCTAATAAGGTTTGAATGACTAAATAAAGATAAAAGGAGCCACTTATATTTATGAATATGGAACTATATGAATGAATATATAAATCTAACCTGATTTTAATGAGATTCTGCTGTACCTGAATATTAAAGGCTTCTGAAATTCTATTACTGTCTTTCTTGATATTACACCGATTTTAAAAGGTTGATTAAACTGCTTAAGTATACTGTATTATAATGTGAATGATCACGGGTGCAATAGCTTTATTGAATGTTTATTGATGTCCATGTACTCTACATATCCATAGCCACTTAGTCTATATACTTTTTGGCATTCGAATTCTCCTGCTGCTGCCATTGTACTTTGATGTTGCAAAAATGCAATTTCTCCATTGTGGGACAAATAAAGGTTTTCTTCTTCTTATTCCTCCAAGTGTATTGCTGAAAATACTCAAAAACAATATTTCAAGATCTGCAGTCGGTCACTAGAAGTTATAGATTTTGTTTATAACTCAATACAATGAAACATCAAGATAATAATAGAAGCCAGAAAGAAATGACGACCTTAGGTAGGAAGGGTCTTTAGTACTGTATGTCTGCTCCAAGTGCACTGTAACAGATGAAATTGTCCAGATGCGTCGTTATTTATGGTACACATCTGCTTGGCCTGACTGCAACAGAGCGAAGATGGGGGGAGTGGAAAGACTGGAGGCAGTAGCTGCCTCCATGAATACTCATCATGCCAATTCTGCTGTGATTTATGGAGCGTCTTGCCAAAGCAGGGGACAAATGACCTTCACACATAGTTAACAAAGGAAGATATCAGCGGACAGGGATTTCCGCATCACATCCCTCATTGCCTCGGGACCCAGACCACGCTCTGTGTGTTTGTCTGCGTACAGGTGTGTATGTGTGTGTCGCCGAGCAAAACTGTCACTGAGACTGGCCCTCAGGGCAGAGGGGCACTGCTGGTTGCATCCCACGTGTGTCTCTGTCTTCGCCGGGAGACCAAATGTTTATGCTGCGACGATAACAGTCAACAGTGCAGTTTATTTGCAATGTCCACCGCAATTAGAAAACGCTAAATACTTTAAGATATTCTTAGTACTTCATTCTGTTGTGTTGCACTCACAGTAAAGGATCATTTCATCTAAATGACAACTTCATCTCGGTACTGTCTACATAAACCTATATCAACCTCATTTTTATTTATGCTCTATGCTTCAATAGTGAAACACATACATATAATCTTACACTTGAGGATTCATTAAGAAGTGACTAAATAAACAAGAAACCTTTTGCTTTGGCCAGCTTCATCCCCTATTTTTAACAACAAAACAGCAGTTCTTCAGATCTCTCAGAGCCGGATTCCTGTTGTTCATCTGACTAAACTGACCTTCTGCGTGCTGCCACCGAGGTCCGGGTCCGTGTCACGGCGTGCCGCCCAGCTGGTTCAAGGTGCAGGAGAGCATGCTGTTTCCCACATGACCCCAGATGTTGTGACATGATGTCTGACTTCCTGATTCCCAGGTTTCCCAGGCCTGTCTCTCTGTTTCACACAAGTTAAAATCCTTATTTCAACTTTACGTTTTTGGCCACTGAATCTTTACAGATATTTTGGGCTCATACAATTCTTTTTCTTCGAACATTTTACAAAATGAAGTAATTTTCTGCAAGTCATCTTAAGAAAATGATCTGTTTAGAAATGAATATTTATGTATAATTTTGAATGAAAATACACATAATTTAAGTCCAAATAATGACAGGTCAGTGTGTTTTGACTTTCTAACTGTAAGAAACCGTGCGTTTTCCTATCGCTTCCCTGCGGGCATCAGTTCCATTCTGGGTTTCACTGGTACTTAGATAAACAATATAGTTTCAAATTTTATGCTGATGCCAGTACTTTATTAAATCTTTAGTTCTCAGTGGAATTAATCTGTAATATCCTTTCGCCAAGCATGCAAGTAAAAATGACGAGCTAAGACCAAACTGCATTACATGTATCCATGAGGCTCAACAAAAATGTATTAAATGCATTTTTTCCCCTCTACAAAGCATTTGGAAAATTGCATTTACAGTTAGGTCCAGAGGTATTTAGACAGTGACAGACTTTTGATGATTTTGCTTTTATACACGACCACAATGGATTTGAAATAAAATAAGATGTGCAGACTAAGTATAGCCTTTCAGCTTTAATTTTAGAGGTTTCACAAAAAAAAAAAAAAAATCAACTGACCATTTTGGAATTGCAGCGGTTTTAAGAAACATACCTCTGTTTTTAGGGGTTCAGAAGTATTTTAAAGTGACAGAAGTGACAGACAGTTAGGCCACACCCGAGTTTTTTTATTTACCTGTATATCTGTATATCTTTATCTGTCATATAAAATTATTGTTTTTCTATTTCTTAAATATGGGGGTTGTGCAGAGGTCTCAGAAATTCACACAAATATGATACCTCTGTTTAATAGGTTAAAGCTGAAAGTTTACACTTTTATTACATCTTAATATTTAAAAAAAATGCATTTTTATTGGTACAATCATTAAAATTCTGGCATTGTCCAAACACTTCTGGACCTAACTATATGTTATTGTTTTATTTTCTGGATTCATTTAAAGAAAACAAAAACTAAAAAAACAACAACAAATCAACACAACAATCTTAACAAATGCAATCCAGTTGTAAAGTCACATGATACTGGTTAATGACCTCATAAGTTAATCAACATTTTCCTCTTCTGAGTGAGTTTGAAAAAACGGGTTAGAGTTGGAATCAGCTAAAATCATTGACAGGTTAAAGCCAAACTTTTTACATAAGAACAAAATATAATCCTAAACAAGAATAAAAATAAGAAGGATTTAAAGAGATAAGACTTATTACTTAAAACAAGAAAAGATTCTGTTTATTGATGTGTAACAGGCTTTTTCTAACAGAAAAAACTGCCAAAAAATATATGTTTTACTTACAGCTGCCACTGTTGCTGTATTAAATGGTCTCAAGTGCAAGTATAAAACCCATTTCATAAAGATAAATCCTAGTAGTCAGTGCAAAAGGTTTGGACTCTGTCTGAGAAGAAACTATCTCATTATTTGTGAATCCAGGCCTGTGTGAATACCATGTGTGAGGGAACACATTTTTAGGTTGCCACGGTTGTGATGAGTCTTATGAGTCTCGCAGTAACATCAAAATCAGAAACTATTTACTTTTGATCAACAGCATCCATTTCCCACACTTATGGACTTCTGTAAAACTATCATAAAATGATGCTTAAAATGAACCCCCTTATGTTAAGATGAGACAACTTTGAGTCCTGACTTGAGCTAGTGTGAATGCTTCACATCATAGACGTACTTATCTGTGCGTGTATGTGTCCTCTTAAAAAGTTAATGCTTCGTAGCACTTCTAGTGGTCATAAATACGAGCAAGGTGCTTTTGAATCACATCTAGGACTTAAAAGTCAAATTGACATTGATGGATATTTAGAGAAAAGAGAAAGTTAAGTTTCATATTCAAGTGTACTCCAAGGATATATATATATATATATATATATATATATATATATATATATATATATATATATATATAGTGTGTGTGTGTGGTGAGGAAAAAGTAAGCTAAAATGATATTTATTATTCATTAAGCTCAACTGCAGAAGCAGGACTCCTCAGCGGGGGGAGTGTCCAGAAGTGTAGGTGACATCTTTAAACAGCGCTTATCTACATTTGCAGGTGCAAGCAGCTAATTTTAATGATGACAGTTTAACCAGGAGTCGGGAGCAGCACAAATGAGAGTGGAGTCACAAAGAAGCAGACCTGCAGATAATGAGGAGTTTACAATCAATCAGCAACACAGGCGCCGTGGGTTTTTTGTTGCTACAACACAGGACATGAGCATGAACCTGATTACATCTCAAAATATTTATGGTGTGATCTCCAACTCAATTAAAACTAAAAAAAAAAAGAAAAGAAATATGAACGCTTGCTGTAAGTCGTTCTCCACTTTAATTCAACTATTTTATTTCAGCTCTCAACATTTAACTATATGCTTCATTACTGGACAGCACGCGTAGACGAGGAAGACTCAGAAGCCGAATAACAACAATAAGTGAAACCTTAAGGACTTACCTAAAGGCCAATTTACACCTCCGTATAAACCCAGATATCTGTAAACAACTCTTATTCTAAGGCATATGAACCTGCTGGTGTGTCTCAGTGTCCTCACCATTTGGTAACATGATATTTCTCTGGAGTCAGGACATGTAGGTGAATGTGTGAATGATTATATCCAAGCTAATTATGGTGTTGTGATAAAAAGAAAACAAAGGTATGTAACCAGAAAACTGCCAAAAAGAACAACAAGCAGGGTTTAAGTTGGAGCAGTGTAAGTGCAGGGTGGTGGGGGAATTGGGAGGGAGGGTCAGTTGGATCCGGGCATGGTTAGGTACAACTTAGTATAGTGTAATAGTGTGAGTGCACACTGCTTAAAGCTCTCCCCACGGCAGCGGTGGGACATCTCGATGGCTTTTGTCCAAAAAAAGCTGTCTTACCAACCGCTTCTTCAGTAATGTTGATCATTGATATGATTTTTTTTATTTCAAAGTGATCAGCTTACTAATAATTTGATATTTGCTTCTGTAGATGCCTTTTTTAATGATGTGTTTCAACACCTTTAACATAGATGACTGCAGAACTGTCTTCCTTGACACAAGCACCCGGCAGCTGCTTGATTTTTACTGCAATGCCGCTCTCTTGCCATTTGCGCTTTTCCCATTTGTTGTATCCCCGAATGAGCGCTCAGATTAAAACTTTTTTTTTTTTCCATATTTGTGTCACTGATATGTTGACCAACGACTGTTTACATTTAAGTTACCGCACCATGTAGTTACGTCATGATAAACACTGCTGTTTCAGACTCAGTACATTTTAGAGAATTAGTGAAACGTTCTAGGTTGGACTACGTGCTCTGAGCCATTTCCTCTTTAGGATTTTGCCCACACTCAGATCATGTCGGTATTAATCTAGTGGGCTCCATGGATTCTGACTGGGATACTCCCGAGCTGAGACGGAGTGAGTGACGCTCCGTCTTCCTACCATTTGCAGCTGTTTCACATAGACAAGAGTGAACTAGCGCATCATATGATGTCACTCATAACCACGTAACTGAGGAAAAAAAAGATTGATTCACGTCCCGAACACACGCAAAAATAAAAACTCTGCTGCACCAACAATTCCCAGAAGTAAATGAAATTGCAGAAGAGCTAGTTGTTAGCATCCCTAAAGCTGAAAATGTATATGGCTACAGAAATCAGGCCGTAATTAATGAGCACTACAGCTCCTAATTGCAGTACTGGGCTTTCACAAAGATATATGGCTGATTCTCCTATGTTGTAAATAATGAGCCCCACAACATCAATACAAATTTTATTTCAAGTAGCCAGCCAATAACCTTGCCAAAGTAAGTTGCTTACAATTGAGAAAATAAAATAGTTGCAAAATTTTTTAGGCTAATTTATAACCCTTTCTTTACTCCACACTTCTACTGTGTAAAAGCGAGCAATCCCAATAAATCCTGCCTGGTCTTCCCCATCCAGGCGATACAAAACCTGGCACAAACTCTTTCCGCAGACTTCTCCAATATTTTTTTTTTTTTCCAGTCTTTATAACAGCATTAAATGGTGCTGGAAATCTGTGTGTCTCATTTGTCAGCCGTTTTTACTGGAGGCGCCTGACACTCCAGTCCACAGATCATGAACCCAATTAAAGCAAGTAATTTGTGTTAAATTTATTAGGCCAAAGTTGCTCTGCCATTGGCTCAGAGCTTGTCAGGCCTCACCTTTATCACACTTAGTAGTTCATGGTGGTCCCTGAGAGGTCTTTGGTCATTTTTGTTATTGTTGCTTTGATTTATTTCCCTGGTAGCAGAGAAACTATCCGGAGACTGCCCCCACTGCCCACTGAGAGCAAAGTAAGCTACTGCTTCATTATGTGCTTTTTCATCTTTTTATGACAGGATTATATGATGGACGAAGCTATACTGACTCCTTCAACTGCAGAAGTGTCTACGATCATATAAGAGCAGATTTCATTTTTTTCAGTTCATGACATCAAAATAATATAACATTTTAATTTCATTTTATATTCTATTTACTTTTACTTCCACAAAGCTACTCATTTAGCATTATGCTCCCATGTTTATAGGTAGCTGGGCAGCGTTTTGGTCTAAAATGACTCATTAATAGTATTTGAAAATGTTGACTTGATTGGTAAAGGTTAAGAGGCAGTGAAGCAGTCTCATGACTGCAAGAGTTACTTAAACAAACGGTAAAACAGACTGCAGCGCAGGAGGGGAGGAGACTGGTATTGTTCCATTTCAAGGTTGTCAGGCTGACTGATGATTTCGAAGCTTCGCATCATTCCTCTCTTTCTTCTTTTTGTATTTATGATGTGAAGGAGAAGAATTACAGTACAGAAGGTCCACAGAGTCTCCAGCATTTATTTCAAATCTCCATTTGACTGTCAGCTGTAGCTGTAATTGCTTTTGCCTCTGAAGGACATACAGTAAATATAACAAAAGTGAAAGATGGAAACAATTAGCCCATTTGAGTGTTTTTTCCTCAAATATCAAATTTTAGTTTTAAACCGATTTTCTTTTTAATTTAAACTCCTCTACTCTCCAGACAACTATTCATGTCTTTTTATGCAGTTTGACAAAGATGCTGTGTTAGTTAGTATCAAATACTTTAATTTGTTTGGGATTGCTGAATCATTCATGGTGAACTTCTTCTCACCTACTTTTTTTCCCCCTCAGGATTTAATTATTTCACAGAGGCCATGAATTGTTTTTTTTAAAGCTTCGAAGTTGGTAGAGTCACAAATCTATTACAGGTGCCAGCATCTTAGATCCGGTTGCACCTTTGTATTTATAAGGTTTGGACCCTAAAACAACCAAAAACATAATTTAACTTTTTTTTCCGGGAACTGGATGTTAAAATTAGGATTTTAAAAAAAGGCAAAAAGAAAAATGATTGTTTCCCATTCCCAACTTCCCATTAATCCACTCATTCAGATAAAACAAACTATTTAGTCAAGTGTGTTGAATCACCAAACATTCAGGAAGTTAGTTTTTGCTGCTAAAAAAAATATAAATATGCAGCTTTTTTCAATATATTTCTTATTCTTATTAATAACAAACACCATGTCATTGTTCTTATTTTTAAAGCATATTTTTGATGTTTTTCCTGTCGTCAACATAATTATATTCAGAATAATACACTGTCCCTTGTTTCCGTCTCTCTCAAAACAGAGACATGACACATAATACCTCGTGATAGTCCATCGGGCCCTTGTCGATCTAACTGTCGCCCCACCGGTCCATCGTTTGTCAAGACAGATTGTGTGTCATTCATTTGTTGAAGGGAGAAACCTAGAGAAATCCATTCAAGGAGAGATGAAGTGGTTTGATAGAACTAACTTTACAAGCTATTAATCTACCAGCAAACAACAAATACCAGAGTCCTCTGGGATGTCTTCCATAATGACAGTGTCTCGGACCAGAGGAGATGATGGGAGTAAATGGTTTGAGGTTTGAGGAATTTAAAAATCACCACATAGTTAAACTGTCACAGAGGTTTTGGACCAGTGAGCTACAGCTTTCCCCACAATTATCATCATAACAACAAATGAGGCAAACATCTTCTGGAAGAACAGTTTATTTTATCCACCTTAGGGGTCCAAACACTTAATCCACCTATACCACCAATAGTTCCTTGGCACTATTAAGACCTTACTTTAACGTCCAACCAGAGAAATCAAATCACAAGTGTTTAGCATGTGTTCACATCTGGCATCAAAATGCTTCAGCAAATCTGTCTTGCGTAACTGAAGCTGACAAATGAGGTCCACAAAAATCTTTTTTTTTAAACCTTTATTCAACAATGACTGTGCATAATACAAATCAGGCTGTATACAATAATAAGCAAGATGTGCCACAAACATGATGAATAACTCAAATGACAAGCTTTAATGCGGAAATTTACTCACAAAATGAACACTACTTATTGCTTACATGCGGATGATGTTTTTGTATTCAGACTAGGAGGAAAACATGGCCAGTCCCATCCCAGGCTGTTCTCAAAAGTGTCCATGATCGGATCAGAATCCGTGTTGGAACCCAATCAGATCTTGCCTCAGCTTGTGATCCGAATTCTCACAAAACGGTTTCATGCCAGATCGGAATGAGGCAATAGTGATTCTCTGTAGAGTTAACTCTGCCAACATGAGAAGAAGTATTGTTATCCACATAAGGCTGTCCACACTTTAATTTCACATCCCTCTACAGACTTCCAGCTTCATTCATCTCATTCCAGTTTCATTAATTCATTTCCCTTCAGGGGTTTATAAAGCATTTTGAATTGCGTCGAACTGACTCTGTTTAAGACATGGACTGTGCCCTTTTATTGCTTCATCTGATTCATCAAGTTATTTTGGCAAACTTGCTGTTGCTTTAACAAAAACACCCCAGAATGAAAACGTTTGAAACGTTTATTTGTTGTGCATCAACTCTTGATATCTCAATCTACATATTATCCTTGGGGGAGTAATTAGGCCGGAGCCCATACACCAAGCTATAATTATTATTAAACTAATGATCAGTTTCAGTTTACTCACTGAGTCTTCTTTTTTCATTTACGCTCCTCTCTAAAGATAACCTATTACTATTATTTTTATTATGGTTATTATTACATATTAAATAGTGATTTATGTTGCAGCTTTAAGCAAGAGTTGAGAGGGGCTTAAAATTGTATCCTCTGAAATTTATTCTCTTAGCAGTTCAGAGCAATCTTCCAAGTCACCGGGGAGGCATGTACGCTATACAAAACTGTCAAAGAAATGATCACACATGAGCAAACACATTTACTATTTTTATTGGCTAAATAAATAGACGATGTTGGATGATTTTGCATAAACAAACACACATGCACACACATGAGTTCACACCGGCGTTTTTGTTCAGCCGCACAGAAACTGAGGCGTCGCATTAAAAACGAGAGACCCATCTGGTAGCTTGTGCAAGTGTAGCACTCAGCGGACCCTGATTTCATTATCTCAGCATGTTCTCCATGACCCGGAGAAAAGTGACATCTGATTTACCTCAAGATCAATTTGTATGTAAATCAGTCAGAAACTGGAGGGCAATAGAGGGGTGGGATAACAAAAGCTTTTTTATTCTGAGTCCACGAGAAGCTTTTGAGAGTTCGGGAAAAACAGCAGTCTCCACAGAGATGCTAATAGCACTTATTTAAGTAATAGGACCCCTGCATGAAATACGCTGTCACGTTACACGCAGGATCAGCATATTGGTGTAAATTCTGCTCTTCGCCATCTAATGCCCACGTAACAATTTCTCCGCAGACTCTGTTCATGTTGCTTGAAATTGGTTTCACTTTGCAAAGACTCTGCGAGTCAGTACATTACTTAAAGCTATTGTGGTGGCTATCAAAGAATATTGTGACTGTCTTTTAAAAATAATTGGATTCAAAGAAAGGTTAAGTGTTATTCACTGCGCTGTTCTGCCAGCTGGTTGTTGCAGCCGTATTACCATAAACCAGATTTTTTTCAGCGCTAGAGCCCCTCTCTATAACTATAAATTATTACAGCCATATGGAGACAATATATTTTATTTTCAGATGATGAATGCCCCCTGCCTCATGGACATTTTGGTCAATTTCCTCCCCTTTGATCAGAGACCAAACCGGGCTCCTCTGAACTTTACTAGATCACATAAGAAGTGTCATTTGTAGCCTGGAGGAGTTTGCTCTCCTCTACTTTAGCTTCTCATCACAGCATAATGCTGATATACTGCTTTTTGGCGATATTATTTCTTGACGTGACATTCTACGTTTGACGGAGTAGATGCTTGCATGCTTGGTTGTTGTTGTTTTTTTTTAGCCCTGAACAGATGTTTTACTTCTTCCACCTCCCTTTTTTCTTCACTGATTTACAAGATTAGGATGATTTCATGTGTTTCTGTGAAGAGTTTATACACCGAAAAAGTGTTAAACACAGAATAATATACCTCATAATGTGATTCTATCTGTTTTCAGTTGTTGATACTATTAGGAAGCAGTGTGATCTCTGTTTACTAAGACGTAAGGAGACCAACAGGAGAACGCTGCCTCAAAATGGGAATGTCGTTTTGACTGGAAATTATGACATTTAGAAATGCCAGGTGGGTTTCAACCTGCTGAGCTTGAATTCGTTCCCGACATATCAAACAGACCTTTAAGAGCTGTGCACATTACAGCAGGTTTGAAAATTAATGCATGTATTTATTACATTTTTCATGTAGACACACGCTCGCACAAGTGTCGTACGTATCAAATATGAGCTAAACATTGTCCCACAACATTGCAACTATAAATTATGTTGAAGGTAGTTTAATTTCATCTGTAAAGTGAAATGGTCTTGCTAACCAATTAAATCATGCCAATCCCAGTGACAGTCATATAAAAGCTCTTTCTGTTATTAAACAGGCATTTCATTTCAGGTTGACACTGACAGTTATAGCAGCGACAGCCCGCATTGCTCACAAAACACCGGAAGTGACACCTGAAGCTTTCTCATGTTTGATTTAGTAACTGAGTTGTCCGACCCTTTTTTAAACATAAAGTACTCTAATAATTAGCCTGAGTTACAAGTCACCTTCAGGTAACTAATCAAACCACTTTAGTCTCCTTTATGTGCCAGCTTACAGCCGCAAACCTTTGAGTAAGAAGGAGGTAAACAGCTCATATTGACGATCTTGAAACGCTAAAGTTGTTTAGTTTGATTGAATTATTGGAACATCATATGTAGAGTGAATTGCATCTTAGCACATACCATGCATATTTCAACGCCGTGAATAAATCACGCCGTTTCTAAGACTGTCCTACAGACAGTTACGCAGCACAGGTGTGGTGGACTGTGTCCTTCTCAGGTAATTTAACTCCTCAGGTACCAGTCACCCTCCATGGCCCAGGGGGTTCACCGCCGCTCCTGTGGCCACCCTCAGCTGAAGTGAGCAGATACCATACATGTACACACACACACACACACACACACACACACACACACACACACACACACACACACACACACACACACACACACACACACACACACACACAGCGAAGAGGCTGAAAGCTGTTGATGACCTGTTTCACTTTATCTCTTCCATTAATTATTCCATTGGAGCTTCCATAGCAGCACCAGGAAAAGCAGCAGCTTCAACATCTGCTTCTCACGACTGACAGAGCGCTCCGGTTTTGGCCTATCGCGTAACAGTGACTGCATCCGCCCTGGCGCGGTCCTCAGCTTATTATCTGCTCCCTCAGATGAGAGAATGGGATGAGTAGCTGCATCTGCAGTAAACTGGGGAAAGTCGCTCGTGAGAGAATTAAAATGATTTTCTATCTGAAACGCACAGGCAGTATTAACGAAATCCAAATAGAAGCCACTGGGTTCAATAAAGAGGAATTCTGTCTGCTTTGCACCATTAGAGCTACTCAATTTAGTTAGATTATAGTAATTTATTTATAGCGCAATGAAACAGGCTTAGAAGTAAAGAAAAATGTCACGACAAGTCCATAAGCAATCCATTTGAAAGGGTTGAAAGGTTCCATGTAAAGGTTTAAAACTTGATTATTAAATCTGTTTGACTCAGAAAGAAAAAAAAAACATGTTAAATGAATGACAGAAAAATGATCATGTTGAGTACCCTGCTCCTGCCTTTAATTACCACTAAAGCAGAAATTCAGTCGGTAAATTCATTCAGTAAACACTGTATTCATTTTAAAATGACGTAAGCTGCATATGTAACGCGTTTTAATCTACGTGTAAAAGTGTCGAGAACAAAGAACAAAGGAGAGACACAAGAGCAAGAACCTGCCTATACATTTTTTTTTAAACTCCCTGACACGCTAAAGAATTAATCTCTCAAGCAGGTTTGACAAGTGACCCTGTAGGGGGTTGCAAATGTTATGGCAAGGGACCCTATTTAAGTAGCGTACATCTTAGCTTTTTTCCTTTTTTGTCTGAGTGATCTAATTATTGCATGTTAAATAGGCATCTGGTAAATGGTGCATATAATGATGCGCTTCCACAGAATTAAGTGCCTAGCTGTCCTGCTGCTGGGCTAACACATAAATTGGCCCTCCTCTGTTCTCTCTTCCTTCTCTCTCCTGTTATCCCTCATTTGAGTTCTGGTGTGAACCTCTTTCAGAGACGTGCCTCAGGTTCTCCGTGGATTAATGACAGTGGGCTGGGATGCATTTTGGTCCCGAACCCACGTCGGTGAGAGGGGCAAAAAAGGAGAGGAGCAAATTATAGGCGATAATTTGTAAACTTGTATTTATCAGTTATTTTGCATCATTAACCATTAGTTTATTATACAATTTAGATGAAGCGGTAGTGCTTAAGGGAGAGCGTGAAATGCATCGTCACACCTTGAAGTAGATGAAGTGTACGAAATTAAATGAGACAAAAACATTTAAATTTGTCATTGACTTATAAATGAGACTTTTTCTTTTCATATCTGTGGGTGGAAATGCATGCAAGCCTTTTGTTTCAAAACAGTTGTCATTGTCTTCTTGCAGGAGAACTCTGGGATGTGGGTGGGTGTACTGACATACACTGCTTACTTTAACTCATTTCACAACATTCCTGCTGGATGAAGGTCAGGACTGTCACTTGGCAGGTCCCAAACATGAACACTATCCTTCCTAACTCAGTGGAACAACTTAATGACATGCCTCCTTGCTGTATGATAAACCTTTTCTAGGGATTCAGTACAGATGTCCTGATATTTTCCTTTAATATTTGCTGTAATAACTAGTTATTACAGGCGAGCCTGTCCTGGAGGCAACATATAGACCTCAAACCATTATACTACCACCGCTATGTTTCATAAATGAAATAATCTTCTTACGGAAAATGCTTTTTCTTTCTTCACACCCTTATTTTTCAGTCCAAAAGGTTCTATTTTGATGTCATTCATGCATAAAGTATTTTCCAGCAGCCTCCTGGTTTGTCCACATATTGTTTAGCAAGTCACAGATGAAAGTGATGTCCTTTTAGGAAGCAGTGGGCTTTTTTCTGCCGCACAATCCTAAGGAGGGTTAAAAACAATCTTACAGTCATTGTGGATCACAGTCTAAACTCCTTAGATGGGATTTAAACCATTTTCAAACCTGATGAGCTTCAAAAACTCAAAAAAAATAAATAAATAAAATCAAAGTTTTTGCCATGACACTATTCCAAAAACATATAAGGGAGATCAGACTTTGATTTGTTTTGATCCATTTACTTTAAATCGAACAGGTTAACTGGTGTTGCTTTTTCTCAAACATAAATTAATAAATACGGTCCTAATTTACAGTTATTGCAAAAGGTTCACAAAGATCTAAGAACAAATATATGTACACAACGTAAAAACACTTCAGCCCATCTTGATTATTGTTGTGTGAGTTTGTGTTTGGAACCAGTTCAACTGATGGACAAGAATTACTGTGAGAACATCGTCCTGTCTGGGCTCTGTAAATATCAGCTTGCAGCATCATATCTGCTCTATTTTAGCAAAGACTCACCAGCGCTGCTGAAATTTATTTATATCTGCTGCCTGAGAATAACCTTTGTGAGTTATGAAAAGCTGTCCAGACGAGCCTGTTTAAATGTCGTAGCACATAAGTTCATCATCAGCGCTCAGGCAGAAGGCTTACAGGACCGATCTGTGATCCAACTATAAATAAAAGGTGAGCCCCTGGTACCAACATCCAAAATACTGACTGGAATCTGCAGTGTGGCCACTAGCAAATAGACTGACAGAAAAAAAGAAGAAGATATTTTTGGTATTGTCGCTGAGCATCAATGCATCAATTGAGAGAGAAAAAAAAGAAACAAAAAATCATAATAAATTTAGGCAATATCCTGTTTATTTTGGCCGTAATAAATGGATACACAGCTGTTTGAGCTCATAATAATCAGTAAGTGGGTGTGCTGAGGCTTTGTGTGGGGACATGCTTTGTCTTTTTGATTTAGATACATAATTCATCTCTGTGCCTTCAGGCGGTGCTATTTTACCCATCACCAGTCAGGGAAGCTCCAGTTTTTTCCCACCTCCACCACGTCCTCCATACAGAACTAATAAAATTATAACCTTGCAATGCCAAGGGAGTTAATTTTACATTAAGCTGAATGTGTAAACATTGTCTAACTAATAATGTTGACATTACACATGATCTAACTCCTGATCACAATCAATGTCTTCCAGACTTAAGGGTTCTGTTAAGCTAAACTGAAATAAAACAAACAAAAAACACACTCAAAAAAGACTTTTTTAAAGATAATTAGATGCTATTTTAGACAACTTTGCTAGTTTCAAGAATTTAAGTCAAGAACCATTTTCTTACCCCATTGGAAAATAAAATTGTTTTAAAAAAAGACAATATCTAGATTAATGGTCTATTAGGTTTATTACTAGAGGAGCTGTTTTTGCAGTGTGGGACTGTGTCTTTCCCGCTATTAAATTCTCCTGCAGACTTTCACGCTGTTCATAATTGATAAACAATAAATATAATAATAATAAAAATGAAACCAGTAATAATAAACTGATGAACTAAGTACGGACAATGAATGGACGTGACATGATTCCACGATCATAAATTATATTATAATAAATCGAATTAAATTGTATGTTATCATAGACTACGGAGAAACCTTCAGGTCCAGTAATGTTTGGAATAAAAAAGTAATACGTGATGCGTAATAATGCACGTTTTAAAAGAGTTCTACAAATGAAGAAAAGTTTGATATATTGCACTGATAAGTATTTCTGGAACTTTAACCGCGCTCTCGGTTTCTCTGTTTCTCCAAGTGAAACCTTAATGCCATGACCTTGGTCTTTGTGATTGATGACACACATTCGGCTACAATATGCTCCACATGCACAATGTCTCAATCACTGACATCCCTGTTAGTCGTTCGTAACGTGCTCAAGTTAGACATCATTAACTGTGACAAGATTAGAGGATAAAGAGATTTTTGTAATGGTGTGTAAGAGCATTCATTAACTGGTCTTGTGCCTGTTTTTGTCGGATTCTATAAGGGGGATGAAATTGTTCAATTAGACAATAGCAGCATGCGCGTTAATACTGCTGTATCGCGTCTTCAATGGTGATTAAATGAAGAAAAGGAGCAACTATTTCAGTTATATATATGTAGCAGTTTAATCATACTTCTATAGGAATCTCATACAAATCGGTAAATATAAGCGCATGCAGCTGTGCCTGTGGCAGATTGGCAGTAAAATGTGCCATAAAACACTAAGCAGACTATTAAATGTTTCACAGTTATGTTGCTTAACCCCACTAAGTATAGTTTAATAGTCAGTGATCTCATTACCATAGCAACCTCAAAACAGTTACAATGAGGGAAAAAAATAGTATATCTGCCCAAGCCAACACAAAAAGAACTTTTCCATGTTGTAGCGTCAGGGAACACCTATATATATATATATATATATATGTGGTCATCTTTGCACAAAAGCTACAATTGATTTAGTTTTTGAACAAAAGCAAGAGCCGGGTGACCAAGCCTGAGTCGTGTGGCGTTTGTCTTCAGCCTGTGCCATGAGTGGTGTGGTTGGAGGGCCCAGGGGCGAGGGAGGAACACGACAGGCCGAGGAGCAGCAGACTGGAGCTGTACACTCCAGTGCCTCTGCATGCTGAGGACAGCTGACGCGCTGGTATTAAGACAGACACATCTATGGTCCAAAGTTATAGAGGGGGAGGAGGCTGTTCCAAAAACCTGCCTGCTCTCGCTACATGTCTCACCTGTCTCCCTTACAGGCGGCCAAGTTGCCTGGCAACGTGCTCTGTGTGTGATCAAAAGCAAAAGGACGTAGAGCTTCAAACATACATGCAGACTTGCAGGCAGCAAAGCAGACAAAGAGGGGCGAATGCATGACAAACGTCCCATCGCTGAGTCTGTTAGTCATTGTCCAATAGAACTGTTGTCCTGACCACATGTTCTGACTGCATGTATTCACCACATTTGTTGACCTGCAGTGCTGCTTGCATGGGGTTCACAGACTGTGCTGCCACACTGGAATGGATTAGGGGACAGCAGGCCTAACAGCTTGGTTCGGTGCTATCTTACATGGGTGCCATCCTGCCTTGAGCATTCCAGATGCCACCTCACTAGTGGGTATTGTGAATGTGCTGTGAAAGGTAATACTTCACTGCTACCAGACCCCAGCTTTAGAATCAAATTTTACACTTCACAATAGTCTTTTATGATGATCGTAAAGTTTTATTCTGCGAGTATGAATCATAGTGTAGCGTTAAGGTTGAAAAGGAGCAGATATATTTCACAGAGTACTGACTGGACGAAGAGTCAGTGACACGTGTTTTATTGTATCACAGTCTAACTTCAGGATGTGCTACACAAAGGACGGACTGGACTGTGTTTTTTTTTCTGCTCTAATAGCTGTTATGCAGGCGTTATAATCTACCAGGGAATGTCTTAAAAAGAAATTCACAGCTCAAGGTCTTTGGGGTTTACAGCATGTACAACAATAACCTGCAACAAACAAACAAGTGTGACATGGAAATCGGTCCACCGCTGCTTTGATACTCTCTCACAGGGGTCTGCTCGTTTGAAACGGCTAAAGATGCCTTGGCTGTGAAGGTCACCTTCAGTGGCTTGCTCAGGTTTTTACCTGCACCCCACTCATGAACGTGAAATCCATCACCTGGCACCACTGTGGTAATGGACTCATTTTTTTCTGGCCGCTGGTTGTCGGGGAGATTCACGAGGGACACAGGTGTGGTTCCCGCACAGTGAATAATTGACCTTATGCCAAGGGGGGAACATGGAGGTCATCACTGCCAATGACAAAAAGGACACCTCCGAGCCTGGACCCGCAATGTCTTTGTGAATGGGAGTTGGACACATGTGGGTATGAAGCAATGAGGCTGGAGGGGGGCAGTGGGATCATTAATGCTGGAAAGAGAGGGAGGAGGACCAGGATAACAGGGGAGAGTGGTTGTTATTTGGAAGAAAACAAGTGCTGGGTGGGCAGGTTTCATAAAAACGGCCCACTAACAGAGGCGAAATATAAAGCAGAATTGCTTTAGCTGGATATTATTGATTATTACGACAGCGAGCTGACGGCAAAGTGTGCAAGATTTGTGTTTATTTTGAGTAATTAAATTTCTGATGTCTGCATTTATATAGACAGAAGGCAGAATCTCTTGCCAAGCAGCATTATTTATGATGACCATCAGTGAAAAAAACAAACACAATCCTTCATCATTCATTTTATTCAGCACATTACTCAGCAGAGTAAAAGATATGTTTCTGGCGAAGAAAAAGTAATCAATTCCGATATTCCCCTTTAGCCCACAACAATCACGACATCAAACTGGCACTTGGTGGTTACTATAAAAGCAGTACACAGCACTTTGAGACCTTTGCACATAACTTAAGAGAGTTAAAAAATAAGCACAAGTTCACACGCATCAAAAATGGGAAGTCAACCGTCCCATAGTCCAGGAAGAGCAGACAGTGGAAACTGAACGATGTATGGTCATATCGGTGTTCAGTCCGGCCTGGCTGTGTATTTACACACACAACCGAGTCGCTGCATTCACACGCGCGATTGTTTGAGCTCCAGGAAAAAAGAAATCTGTGCACAGCAGCAGAAGCTGGCACACCATCTGAAAATTATGTTAGAAGCACGGTGCTCACCTTCTGTTCATCTAGTCCACACAATTCTTTCTCTTATTTAACCTCTTTTACATTTTCTTTAGAGGTTGATTTATTTATTTTTTGTGCTTGTTTCTTTCTAATAAAAAAAATTATGTCCCTATGACCTCCGTACAGATAATATTCACCATATCAGAGGAAATTGTGGAGGTAATGTTGATTTATTTTACTTATCACAGAGATATCCCGATTGTGACAGAATAACATGCCATCACGCTGTTTGATGTGAATCATTTCTTTTTATCTTTTGCCAAGCAACACTCACACTGTTTCTTTTTTTTTTTTTTTTTTTTTTTTTTTAGCACAATATTTCATGTCAATAACGAGTGATAAATATAGCCAGACAGCTACGCTGCAGTTATTTTTCAATTCTTTGTGCTTCAGCCAGGTTCGCCAGGTCCTTTCTTCGGCTACCAAGTAACAGCTTTGTTTTTCTGTTATTGGGAGTGCCAGCGATGTTAAGCTGGGATGCACAGCTTTAACTGGCACATCATTTCCAATGAGTGATTAAAGCTCAGACACCAGTTATACTGGCACAAAAAAAAAAAAAATCCAGTTTATGCTTCTTTAGATTAAAGTTTTGTTGGAAAAAGTTACATAATTTTTTGCAATTTATCTCTCCATCTGCTATATTGAAACAGTAAACAAGAAAATATGTTAATTGGATTACAAGAGAGACTTGCTCTCAGCACTTTGGTGGAAAAAAAAATAAATAAATATTGTGTTTCTTTTCTAAGCTGCTGGTTGGAAATTTCATCTGGCTGTTTTGGATTTTGACAGATTATCCGAACCTTCCACCTCTGCTCACTTAGTGATAAAGCTTTGTGAAATTCAGCTGCAAAAATAATTCCACATTTCCAAGTACTTAACCTAATTTTAGCCACAGGTTTAATGTATTTCAATTTTTATTTACTTATTTTTTTTTAATCAAAGCATCACCTTACCTAAAGTAAGAACGGATGCCTTCTCAGCTTTCTCTGAAGACCTCAACGAAACTCCAGCTTTTGTAAATGGATAACTGATACCCACAAAACAGATTCAGGCGGAAAAAATAGGACCTGTTCAAAAATAATGATGGCAATATTCTAAAAATTAATTGAGCGCAGAATTGCCAGTCTTGATTTAGGACCCACAATAAAACCTGTGATTAATTGCACTCCAAACCTGTCTAGGATTAAACTAGTCTACGACTATTAATCACTTCGAGAGCCAAATAAAGAGCTTCTCTTCCTTGTTAATGTACACCTTCTGCTGCTGCTCCCAAAGGTGTTATAACAAAAATAATTTGTTATAATCTGGCGCTCAACTTTCATCTTTGTTGTTTGTTATACTTGGAAGAATCCAAGTTTCGCTGGCTTTTTCAGTCTTATTGTTGAGACTGGAAAGCCAGCAAAATCTTTATCCTATCGCCCCGCGTAGAAAGAAAACAGCCCTGGTAAACAACTGCCCCTCACAAGGAACTGGTGTCATAAGAAAGCATTGAAATAGATCAGGTGGTAGACATGATAATGAGGTGTACAGTAGCAACACTGCTGAGCCACAGAAGGAGACACTGTTACTGATCTTGTTGTCATGGAAAAGCGCTCCTGCACCTCGGCTCCTTTCATTAAAATAAAGCTCAGGTGAAATCTTTCATGTCTTAAGTGAAGTTGACTGAAAGTGACAAATGTTTCACCGTTTTCCTCAAAGCTGCATTAATAATGTCTGTGCATGTTTGAGATCAAGGTCTTTGGATGCTGCTTAATAATCAAATATTCAAGTCAAGCCTCACAGGGGTTCCTTCATCTATCAGTGGAACCCCTATATTTTAGTCAGAGTCATAATAAAATTGCCGCAGGAAAGAAACCTATAAACTTATGTAAAAATAATATTGGGAGCTGTAAGGCAGGTATACAATACCCATACAATTTATTCCCATTGATAATGGTCTCTTAAGGTCTCATTAAGGCCGCTGCTCATAAATATTTATTACAGCAGGAGAAAGAGAGAAAGGTTTTACTGATAACATTAATAAAATGCCTCTTTTATTTAGGTGTCCAACAGCTAGAGTGAACAACACCAGGACCTTAAACCTGAAGCACTACCTGGGAATATGTTTACACAAGGCCAGTGGTTCGGCTGCTTGCTCCCATGCTTTTGCTTTTTTAGTGGTCTCATGTTTTTTTTTTTGTCATCCCACAAGCACCTGAGCAATGGTCAAAGCTGTCGATACTTGTCGACTGCCGGTGTTAATGGTTATTTGCATGGCAGAGTTGTAAATTTAACAAGAACTTATATTCATCATGAAACAAGTAAGATTACTCTGCAAATCCACCGCGTTTTACAGTCGTTTATCACAATAAATGGCCTTTTTGTTCACGTTTTGAGCTCTTTGTAGTAGTTTTTGGAGAATTATATTTAAAATACTTGGGTTCAACAGCTGTAAAATAGAGTTAATTATACAAATCTTCTTGTGTGTCGCTGTGATGGTTATCATGTTCTGAGCTGTGCTTGCATGAGGTTTCTTTAGTAGTAGTAGTCCTGCATCAAGTCCAAAAGTATATATATCATGTTAAGTAGCCTGTGCGTGGTCCCGTGATGTGCTGGGGACCTGTCCAGGTTGTACCTCTGCTTCTTGCCCAAAGAGAGCTGGGAAAGGCTCCAGCAGATCCCTGTGACCCGAGAAAATATGGATTAGCGGGTCTAGACGGTGAACTGTGTGTGTATTTTGTGAACTGATGTAGAATCAATCTGATTTATTTTCCTCTTTGATACAAAAAAAATGAGTCTGTTTCCTCTAGATCTGACTTTGATTCTTTTCAGTTCCAATGGATGCGGATGAAACTGCCTCTAGACGTCAGAAGACAGGCTTACAACCAGACAGAGGAACGATGCATACGACTTAGGCAGAGTACAAGTCACACAAGTATCAAGAACAGACAAACAAACTGGTGTGCAGTAGAGTGGGAACGCCAGCAATTGACCGATGCCAGTTTTTCAGTAAAATCTTGCTTACTTGGATGTTTTGTTTACAATCCCGCAGCCGTTTACATGGTTTTGAATACTGAGTCTTGGACGTGCTTGTGTAAGTCATTGCATAAAGCCCAGGCCTGCTCCATTGTGACTGGTTCAGTATGTGGGGCACTGCTGGAAATGTCTGAGAAAAGACAGGTATTTGTCTCATTTCAGGTAAGAAGGAAATGTTTGCGGAGTGAATGGATATAGTTTGACAAACTATGACATATGAAGATATCTTTCCAGTTTTAACTTAAATAAAGCTTGTAATAATTTCAAGAAACGGAATGCTTTCTGATATGAATGAAAGACCTTCCATTGCTAGTAAAACATTCAAGATCTGGAAAAACAATAATGAGTCTTTGTTTTTGTGGCTTTTATCTATAACTGGAGTTCCAGTTTCCAGTTTTATAGAAATCTTTATTACAGTCAATACTCCAGTCTGTGGTTTTCTGCATGATAACCAATCCCCATATGGACAGATGTGTTGTGCCTCACATAGTTGGTTCTTATTATGAGCCAAGCTGCGGGAGAGACCCCACACTGAGAAGCCCCATCTTCGCTCTCCACTTCCACTGAGCCACCAGCTGTAGAAATGAGTGAAGCAGTCTCTCCACAATGATTCTGCCTGCGTAGGCTGTATAATAATGAAATCATTTTTTAAGAGGAAGATGCTGAGCTGCTGCTCTGTGGATATGCAGCTCACGCAGGACAAACAGAACTGGCACGCTGTAAACTGGCCTGATTCTGGCTGCAGCTTTATCACGTTTGACCACAAAAGCCGATTAATGGATTTCACCCCAGACTGGTAGAGCAGGGAGAGCATGGCTGTCTTAGCCCTACTCCCCAAAGAACTTTCCAGAGGAATCCAAAGATACTGCATTCGGAGTAAGAATGGGAACAACTGTGGAGCTTCAGAGAGGATATTGACTGATGGATATCAATTTAACCAGTGTGTCGCTCCCTTTCTGGACTGTCACAAGTGGCTTCTGCTTGTGAAAGATGATCATCACAGTGACAACGGAGTTTTGTTTATGTTTGTTTTTAATGTTAAAATATGTTTCAAAATGAACACATTAAAAAAAAAAGCTTTGTCACCAGTAGGTCTCAATTCTGTCAAATATGCCAAACTTCATTCTCACGTTGAGTGCGTGTCACACACAAGCTTCCCACTGACACCTCAACACTTCCGAAATTATTAGAAAATGTTGTTAAATGTATTTTCTGTCATAAAACTGTAATAGATTTTTTTTTAAAAAAAAGTTTCTCTTAGGTAAAATAATGATTCATGCCTGTTTTGAAATGACACAGTTTTAAAGCAACTGTCTGACTCAGAAATCAAATAAAAAATGTTGATTAGCGTGCAGTTTCTATCCAATCTTTGTAATTCCACCTTAGAAGGGATTTGATAAAATTATCTATTTGTGCGTTTCATACTTTTCAGTGTCCGTTTCTTGCTCTAAACTTAAACCTTCTCGCATTTGTTCATTTTTGTAATGCAGGAGGCATTGATGGGATGAGAAGTAGTTGAGTTGCGCCTCTGTAATAAAACTCTTATCATGTGCGTGACTCAGATCAGCATAACGTGTCTGCATGAACATGGTTGTCAAAACAACAACAGAACAAAACATCTGTTGTCAGTAGCCAAAAATGCATATATGAGGAGAAATGTGCTCTTCTCCTAGGAAGGAACAGACAGCTCTGTCATCTATATTTTGCATAATCTGTGAAGAAAGAAAAGCGAGAGGTCTATTCATGTACAGAAACGTACATGAATAGGCCTTTTGGGTGGTGTGTGTGTCACAAAACCCGTGTCTACCCTGAAGATTATAATAATAGTTGAAGGGCTCTTTTCTGACTTTACGCATCAGTACTCCAAAACAGTTTAACCTTCTTGATTGTCTTTAATACGTGTTTTAGAAAGAAATAAACACTCTGGCTATTCAGACAGCAGAGACCTAGCTTCCGATAAATCAGTCTTGTTGACAACTTTTTACATATTTTCTTTTTTGTTGTATGCCTAATCTTATGAGCTTGACTTTTTTTTTTAATAGTTTTTATTTTGAACTATTAAAGTCACATAACTTACTGTTAAATCTAAAAAAAAAATCGTGACAGAACAGAAAATTCAAAGAATGATTAAAACAAACAAACAAAATAACTCCAGCAACGTTTGACTTTTATTTCATTGCAGATAACATAAAATCCAAGAAAGAAAAATACCATATTTATCTCCCAGGGCTGTTTTTGTGGTCAGCTAAGTAATACTAAATTTTTAATTTTTTTTTTTTTAACGGTAGCTTGAAATGTTGGTAATTATTTTGAATTCCTGTAACTGCCTGAAGGAATAGCCATTATTTTTGGTATGCTTGGAATTTCTTAGCTCCTACCACCGAGTAATAGAAATGATAGTAATAAAACCTTATTTGATTAGCACTTTGACAATATCAGAAAGTACTTCACAAAAACAGATCAAGCAAGCAAGAGATGGATCATAAATCTATATTAATAAGATAGATAGATAGATAGATAGATAGATAGATAGATAGATAGATAGATAGATAGATAGATAGATAGATAGATAGATAGATAGATAGATAGATAGATAGATAGATAGATAGATAGATAGATAGATAGATAGATAGATAGATAGATAGATAGATAGATAGATAGATAGATAGATAGATAGATAGATAGATAGATAGATAGATAGATAGATAGATAGATAGATAGATAGATAGATAGATAGATAGATAGATAGATAGATAGATAGATAGATAGATAGTTGGGTATATTCCAGGTGAGTGTTGGACTCCCTCCATGGCATGGAAGGGGTCTGGTTTGGTGGCCACAGGATTTGCGCTCTGCTTTTTGCAGATGATGCAGTATTTTTGACTTTGTCAAAGCATGATCTTCAGTTGTCCTTGAAGCAGTTCACAGCCGAGTGTGAAACGGTAGGGATGAGAGTCGGCACCTCCAAATTTGAAACCACGGTTGTCAGTATCTCTGGGTGTTGTTCAGAAGTTAGAGAAGAATGTAGTGGGAGACTGACAGGCAGATTTGTGATTACAAATACAAGGGGCTGAAATAAGTTTCCTCAGCAGGGTGGCTGGGCTCTCCCTTAGAGATACGGTGAGAAGTTGGGTCAGTTGCGGTGGTTCGGGCATCTGGTGACACTTCCCTTCGGGAGATGTTTCAGGGAATGTCCAACGGGGAGGAGGCCCCAGGGAAGACCCAGGACACGCTGGAGAGATTATATCTGTCAGATGGCCTGGCCTTGCTTATCGCCCAGATTAGCTGGAGAAGGTGGCCTGGGTCTCTCTTCTTAGGCTCCTGCCCCCTTACGTCAAATTAACTTTCCCTCCAATCATGCTGTATTTTATATTCTAGCACACTCCCAGGAACCTTATATATTTGGTTAAACCTCCCTCTCTTTTCAAAACCATTATCATGACATATAATGATGACATCAGTATTGTGACAATCAGTATCATTGCTTAAAATGTATCTTATAATTGTGAAAAAATATTGTTCCTTTGACGTCAAAGCCTGTCCACTCCAGTGTAAGATTGCTACCAGTTTCTGCCGTCTCACCTTTACAAAATAATTTAATTACCACAAAATTATCTTTGTTGTACCTAGAAATACAGTGGCAGAGTTTCTGTGTCAGTGCAGTTCGAGCACTTGTTAAATATTCTTGACATCCGACTGCCATTATTTTCACTTCTCAGACAACTTCCAGAGAATATTCCGGTCCTTGCTCTCTAAATCTGTTCCATCCGCGCTGTCACTCAAATGCGTAGCCCACTAATTGACTCTCTCTTGCTGGCTGCTTCTCACATCAGCCTTGCTGTCACTATTGGAGATGGGAATCACTGAAAGTTACACTGCTGTTTCAGCAGATCTGATGGATAGCACAAATTGTATCATCTTTTCATAGGGAGACCTTCAGAGTGGGGGAGCATCTTTATTGGCTTGTGTTTTCTCAAACTGTGCTATACTGTATAACCCAGAGAACAACACATCACCAGTGAGGTAAAACTAACCTGCCTCACAATGGTCTAAACCCAGATAACATCCCTTCATCTTGTTTTTTAGTTCACTGTCTGATCTTTACTTTATTGGTGTTTCGCAGCTGAAGCGGTTTTGGTGTGGTATAACCGACCTACACAATAAGTAATACACTGGACAAAAGTTGATCTTGTAGTAATAATGGCATTTCTCCAGTGTTTTGCAAGATGCTGTGTTTTGGTGTCCCTTCCTTGGGCTTTATGAGTCTAAATCCTTGTGTGATAGGTTCTGGTTTGAATTCTTTGTTCCTGTCTACCTTGAAACTTCACACTTCACACACTCCATACCTCTTAGTTTCGGTCAGTGTATGCACTTGTCTTCGTATTGTCCTGCCTGTCTTCACTTCCCTGCCTCTCCGTCGTGCTTACGTGAGTTTTTCTTGCATCTCTCTCTCTTTCTTGCATCCAGCCTTCTGCTTGTCTCTTTGTTCATCTTGCTGCTAGTCATCAGCTTGTGTACACATTGTTAAAATTCTTGGAGGTGCAGTGAGAAGATAAGGATGTCATCAATATACAGGAACACACACCAGTTAAAAAAGCGTTACGGCCGTCATTGTTTTCCATGACTATGAAGACTGTCGGGACATCGGTGAGGCCAAGGGGCATTGCCACATATTCAAAAGGCTCAAGCGACAATTTGCGATGAGGAATGATCTTCTAGCTGTCACCTTTCTTGAACCTCACCAGTCGGTAGACAATTCTCAGGTACAGTTGGGAAGGGTTGGTCCATGTAGTAGCTTGATTGGCTTAGATATTCATTTTAAAGGGTGATATCATTTAAATTATAATAATCAATGCATGGCTGCAGTGTTTTGCCTTTCCTTTTCCATAAAAAATAAGCCATCTCCCAGTGGATAGGAAGAGGGGAGGATTATGTTATCTGATAGAGTTATTCATGTTTTACTCCATACCATCTGTCTCTGGCTTACACAGGTTATATAGGTTACTTGTGTGCAAGTTGTCTGTGTGGGGGGATCAATAGCAGAGTAGTAGCAATGATAAAGAGGCAGTGTGAGCTCTTTGTTAGCTGAAAACTTCAGCCAGATCATCATCGAAAGGCACTTCAGACAGGTAGGGTTTTTCTCCAGAGACCATCAAGCATCCAGCTTTAGCTGTAGGTTGTGCGGATCGTAAACAGGCAGAATTACAAACGTCCAGTGACTAATTATGGAATTGTGAATCTTCAAACACAGCTACCCAAGAACCACAGGGGTTGGAGGAGCAGAGATAAATAAAGATCTAGTGATCCAAGTAGTTACCAGCAAATGGAGATGACATGGTACAGAAAATTAGTGCTAGTTAGAGGAAAAGACTCATAAGAAGTGCCAGAGTCAGAATGAATTAGCTGATACTGAGCGTCTTGTTTTACTATTTTAGACCTCCTCCTGAGGAGCTTCATTATACCAGGCATGTGGAACATAATCAGACTCACTTCGATGCTACAGCCGCTGGCTGTTTTGGAACACCCTTGTTTCTTTATGATAGTTAAAAAAACAACAACAAGACAACATTAGAGTGAGAACCACCAGCATTGATCCACATTACTGGAAAACGGATCTCGAGGGGGAACCTGAGATTCTCAAATTCTGTGGGTAGCAGCAGGTGGTTTGGCCTGTGGAAAAGAGGCAGGAAGATCCGGAAGAGATAGGTGAGTAGAGGAGTTTTGCACCGAGCTCCCTGTCTGAGATAACTGCTGATTGGCTCTGCAGAAGGGATTGGAGCCTGTGTGTGTGTTGTTCCAGGAGGATGCCCTGTTGTGGCCTTAAAAGAGCAGATGTCACCAGGGCTGGAGCCGATCGATTTTAGCTCGATGTACAACATAGTCCTTTCAGATTTATTATTGAATAATAAACGCTGTGGCAAGAGTGCTGGCGGGTACCACAAGAAGAGATCACATGTCTCCAGCCTCTCTACATAGGTTCCCTAGTAAAATTCTGAAAGGTCATATTATCCGCCATGATCCCACGGGAGCTCTTCACCGGCTGACTACAATCTTCGGGACTAGAAACAGGACAGAAACCTGCATTTTCAGGCTCTTTTGCTGTGGAATGAGCTTGTAGTCTCGTCCCCAAACCTGAAACAGTTTTTGCTTTTAAAAAATTAAACAAATAACTTAAGAAAGCTTTACGAGAGCCCAGAACTTCAGAACCTCTTCTGTACACTAGTGACATGCTTTTTGTTTGTATATATTGCACATGCTTGTTTATATGCATATACATTCAAACAATATGCGTGTACAGTGTATAAACAAGATTTGACTTTAGGAAGTGAAATCTTGCAATTAGGCTTCAATAAGGCATACGTTACAAATTTTTTGTTTCTGATTGAAAAGCTCTATAAAGTTGAGCTGAGTACTACCAACATAAAAAAAAACTATTTTGAAATTTTATGTTATTTTTTTAGCCTTTATATCAAATTCTGTTAAATTAGATATGTGTTTCTTTCCTTTAATTTATATTTGATTTGACCTATGAATATAATCATGACATTATTCACACTGTTCTGAAATAAGTGTACTATGCAGTTCAGTGAATTGTTTAATAAATAAAATACAGTTGTATATTAAATGGAAAATTTCCTTCGACGTTAACTGGTTTGTGCCACGTAGCATGAGACCTTATACAATACTTTTATGAACCTTTTTAAACTTCTTTGGAGTGTGTGTGTTTTTTAAGTCAAGGCAGTTGATTTAAGCCATTTTTTCATGTTAAAACATTAATATGAAGAAAGGGCAATAATTCTGAAGCTGTATAATGTTTCCCTCTCAATCACTGGAGCTGCAATGTAATGTGTGTGATAAATTATGTCTGCAGCAATTAATCTGCTCTTTAAAAGGCACATTCAATTATTTAATGTATATGACATATGGTACCAGCATAAATGAGCAAATCAGCAGTAAAACAAATGGATAAATAGGATAGAATTCAAAGTAAATCTGGGATAAAGTTGCTGCAAAATGATAGCAGAGAGATTGTTGAGTGTCCCTGTCTTTATTCTGTAGGTGACGTTAACTTCACACATCAAGTTATTCTCAGATTTAAGACAAAAGTATTTATATGGGTTTAAACTGAAAATAATAACAATAACTGTGTGAATTTCACACTGTCCGACACTTCAGAGGCTTCCCACTGCAGCTGATGCACTGCAGACTTCATCAAAGTGTGCAGATCTCTCACCACAGCAGCCACAACGGTAGTTTCCCACTGAGCCAAACGTGCTCCCATCCTCTCTGCGCACTACAGCAATATAAGCATCTCCACAAAGCTTTACAGTACAACCCTGGTAGCACTACATAAATTAGTCGCTGAATGCAGTGTTCACTTTAGAATATCATGCAGAGGAGGCTTTGAGGGCTGTCTCTATCGCCACTGCAGCAACATTACTGTGATTAATGCTGCGTCTCACCCACCCTGGAGAAGAAAATTCTCGAAACTGCCTCTTGTCCTTCTGCTAATGCAACAGCCAGTTTGACCTAATTGTGGTACAGCTCAAGCTTGAAAGCTGTTCGGTTATTAACTATCCTGTTTCCTTGTCATGAAATTGCAGTCACATCAGAGCATTAAATGTTTAATACTTCTATAAATTTCCAAGCATGTTTCCGGCTCAGTCACAGGTTGAACCAGCATTGTATTTTCACAGTTTTTACCTGGGACACCAGTCTTCTCCCTCCTCTTTTGTCTGGTACAGAGAGGGGTGCAGTACGTGTGTTGTTAGACATGTACGAGATGCTGTCTCTCTTCCTACACTGGAGCAATAGTAAGCCGAGTCCCTGAGTTATTAAAGATTGAGAACATGCACTGACTTTCTGAAGAATTTGGGAGTTTCATGCAGTGCATGCTCGTGTTTTCTCTCTAGTGTTTTGCAGAAAAGCACATTACAAATCTTGACCAACAGATGTAATCTCAGTTTAAAACACAGGTTTGTTTCGTTTCATTCGCCTGTGAGTGTTGTCTGACGTGTTGCATTATTTCAGATGTCAAAATAAATTTAAGTACATTTGTAAACCTCAAGGTGGCAGCCCAGCCTCTGGCTTATATTCCCCCACTGAGGGCATTTGATAAACATTTGTATGAAGTTTGATTTGTTTATTTAAAGTGTGACTTGCTCCACATAAAGGTTATCATAGACTGTTTTTTTTTTGTTTTTTTTTGCCTTCATGGCTCAAAATAACATAATCTCTCTATATTATCTGCTAGATTAGCAGTTGTTTATTATATAACATGCTTCTCTGTACACATGGACACGGTGGTAAGGCCAAGTGGCAAGTGTTTTATTTCTGGAAACTTTCTTCTCCACATCAGAGTTCTCCTTAATGCAACACTCCCGGCCAAACACATGGCAGGTCCTAATCTGCTCCCAAATACAATCCAAATGCTGCCTCCTGTCTCCTTTATTGTTGTAAGAGGTTAATGAAAGGGTCCCGGTCCCTTGATGAAAAGATACAACCTCTGCTGGGGCGTATTTCAATTAGCGTTTGAGAAAAAACATGAAACAGGCCCGCAAGCCAGATATGTTTTTCTTTTTTTTTTGTCTAATGAGGAAATGTCTAAGAGATGTGTACGTTGTATTCTAATATTCTGTTCTAAGTTGTATTCTCTGATTTTAAGTGTGCAGGCTAAACAAAGAGATCTTAATCTGTCTAGACCTCTTCTTTGGCAAATTATATTTCCTTAATATTCAGGATCAAATAAAGCCCTCACAACATGCTTCATTGTATTGTTTCTTTGCATGCCACAAATCTGTCTGTTTGAGAGGATAGTCTAAATGATTCAGAACTGATTTAATGATATTTCTGTTTGAAATGTATTAAAAGAAACAATACGATATGCAGTGTAAGTGACTGCACATCCGGTCCGGTGCAGAGGGTGACAGATCAATATAGTCCTTCCAAGAAATCTAACACTTCTTCCAGAAAATCCAAGCTGGTATCTCATCTTAATATTCAGCAGGGTCACACTGCCAAGAAACAAGAACACACAATGTGCCATCTGGTAAATCAAAGTCCTCTCATCAACCCTGCCCAATCTGGAGTCTCTCTCTCTTTCCCTCTGTCTCTCTCTCTCTCAAGTAAATATAACAAAAAGACATCCGTGAACAAGTTTGACCAGAGGACAAGATCCTGATAGAAAACTGAACAGATTGTGAAGCAAATAGAGAAGTTTTGCAGTTTCTAAGAAAATTCATAATTCAACGCAAACCTGTTTTAGTTTGCGTTGTTGACATAATAAAAAAGACATAATGATAAATAATAAAACAGTTGAAAATGAATCCAATATTCATCCAGTAGACGTTGTGTTGGCCAATAACTGAAAAGCACCAATTGCTGCCATGCTTTGTTTCACTCCAATACTCAAATGTCCAAACAGTTTGTGTATGTCTGTGCGTGTGTGTGTTTGTATGTATGAGGCAGATATACACACACACACGCACACACACACACACACACACATGCACACCTGGCTACCATCCTGGATTACTCAGTTATTATTTTAGGGTTGGAAGAGTTAAACATGACCCATAATTGAATGGTAAGAGCCCAGGAGCCCTGTTTTTTCTCAAGCCAGTCCCTGGCGAGCAAGCAGAAGGACTAGACAAATGAAAGGAGGTGTGTGTGTGTGTGTGTGTGTGTAGGTGTGTGTGTGTGTGTGTGTGTGTGTGGTGGGCGGGGTCAGTACAAAAGTATCCACAGACCGGAAAAAAGTGGGAGTATGGTACATGCAACTGATTTACATTTAGAGGTTTTAATTGCCTACTTCTGAGTCTTATTACTGGAGTTTTGTACATGTTTATGTGGACGGCTCTTTAGGTTCTTCTTGGTTTTGAATTTAATGTACTGTCTGAATTGTCAATCATCCTGACAGTTAAAAAGAGAGCTTCAGTTGCCAAAGAGACCAGAGGCTTTTCGGTATTAACATAATGTGTATATACATACATCTATTGAAACTATTATTGCTTAATTTACAGCAACCTGAAATTGCCTAAAAAATATGCTGTCTTCTCATTTTTTGGGGGTCACATTTCTACCCCTTTATCAGGATATTTACCGTATTCAGAACTTACACTCGAAACAGCATAAAAATAAAAGCCCTTCTTCAAAACAGGAGACCACAGTGTCCTCATCAGAGGCCCATCAGAGTACAAAATAGCTGAAATATTTTGTTGAAAGACAAAAAATACTCAAAGGATTGTCAAATAAAATTAAATAACCAAAACGAGAAAGAACTGGACTGAGCCGTTGAGTAACATTTACCACAAGGAACAAAGAAAGCAAAGACAAAGTCAAAGTCCTTTATTGTTAAAGGCACAACAAGCTACAAGAGCTGAGTTGCCGTTAAAAATCTTGTGTCACGGACTTCCTTCCACAGCGCAATCTTAAAAGTATCATATCAACAATATATGTATGCAGAGATGTACACAAAACTGGTGAGTGGTGATCAATACCTGAAGCAAGGGCAGAAAGCAAAACGTATTCCAATGTGGGATAAAACAGGAAGCAAGTACTAAAGAATAAAAGAATGTCAAAAAGAGAAATGGTATTAAAAAAAACAACAACTCTATGAACCTATAATATTCAGTCAGCATGGAAATTCAAGGTCAACAGCAAAGCAAAGAAGCAGAACAAATGAACAGAAGCCCATTTGTTGGGATACTGACTATCACGCTGGGGTTGTGGACCTCTCAGGGTTTTCCTTTCAGTAGCTCCTGGAGGAACATGTGAAACTCCTTACTCTTATCATGTGTGGGGACGCTTTAAACTGGAGCCAGCTTTTAAGGAGGAACACCAATTTTTATAATTGAAGTTTAGTTACAAGTATTCAAAAATGCTTTAAAAAATTGGTGTTCTGATAAGCACCAAGCGGCGTGACTGGCTGGACTCTCCTGCTGCAATGTTGGCAGCCAAGTTAGTTTATGAGGAATGGAAGGATGGAGTCCAACAAGAAAATTCAGCTTCTGCAGTTTTGGTTCGATATTGTTCTTTGTGTCAAATGAGTCTTCTTTAAAACTTTCCTTCGTGAGTGCACTAAAACGTTAGTTCTGCAGTGTTTAATGCTGGAATTCTCTCTTCAAGATGGATCACTTGCGTTGAATGCATAACGTAGTCAGCATGATGTCACCTATTGAGTTGTACCCTCCCATTTGAAAGCCCCAACCTGGCACCTGGCCACCACCATCCTGATTTGTTGCAGCCACAACAAATCATGGATGAGAGGGAAGGGTGCTGGGATGTCATTTAACTGGCACTACTTGGCTATTTCAGTTGCTAAGTTGCCGTCGTCATGCAACGATACAGCAACATCACTGATGTTAGATCAACGCTGAGCGTATTAAATTCAACACTAGAAAAGTGTGTAAACGTGTCCGATCTTTTGAGTGTTATTTTAACACTTTTAAAATACTTAGATTTTAAATAGTTAGTTAATTTTTGTTGCTTCTGTGCTTTGGTGTTGGCGTCCCTTAGTGTAAATAGTTATCTTTTTAACTTAGCCTTATTTAACTTTGCAGATGTTGGAAAGGATGACCCACCCAAAATATGCGCAAACACTTGATGAAATTTATTCCGAAAGCAACACTTTTAATCTACACAGTGGTAAAATAGTACTGATAACAACCGACACTGACGAATTAACACTGGCAGATGTGTATTAGTGGTTTCCAGAAGCATGAAATGAAAACAGTTCACTGTGGCCACTGTGGCAGTTATTCAACTAAAATAATACCAATGAGTCATCTTGATTGCAGTTATACAATTAAAAATGTAAAATAATTTATGCTCACCCCCCCACCCCCCCTGTACAGTTTATCCCAATTGCTTCTTCTTGTTCGTAGGTCTGTTTAAGGACGTACTTGTCTCTGACATGAGTTCTGAACGTCTGAGCTCACTGTTGCTCTTCAAATCCCACCTCTTCCCACCTCTTTCCCGGCGTCCACATGTAGACTCCACTTCTGTGGAAGAGGGTTTCGTTATGCCCGTCACCCCGACCATCTCTGTATATGCCAAAAGAAGTGGGGCAAATGGGTTTTGTCATTAAGAAAGCATTTGTCTTTATTTTGAAAGCTGACTGACTGAAATGATGCTGATTTTGAGGGTGGGCTTTTAAAGTGTCTGTTTGAAAGGTCAAAATTTCTCTCTTGCACTGAGATGCAAACTGGCAAAAAAAAAAAAAAAAAAAAAAAAAAAACGCCTCTAAAAGCAACCGGCTAATGGCACGAAGGGCTTGGCGACTTTGAAAGCGGTTGCAGCCGCCATGTTGAATGACATGCAGCAGATGAAGAGAAAATGGGACTGAACAGGATTTCCCCCAAGGAATGAAGATCAAAGCCTTACCAACAGGAAACATAGTTAATCTCCCTTGTCTTCCTGCTCAGTGGGGTACTTGTCGCACGGTAAGGAAATATGGGGCAAATGCGAGGCCTACAGTAAGATAAACATACAAACTCATAAACATTGGTGCACACTTGTTTCAGATCGGTATGTTTTTTAGATATGTGCTCAGTATGACAAATTCACAGTTTACTTTTTCCTCTCTTTTTAATGATCCTCTTCAAAATGTTTGGAAATTATATATCTAAGAGTAGCTCTTGTGGAATGTTTACTGGCAGTGAAAGGGAAGTATAATTTTTCCCTCCATATATCTGAGTTGTATCTGGCCATAACACAGTACTCAACACCACACTGAGGATATAGAGTTAAGGACCCAACCCAACTTAATGGCCTTCCCTGAAAGGAAGCTATAATTAAAGTTAAGTGAGCAGATGCTGAAAGAAAAGCATTTTTTTTTTTTTTGCGATAATAAATGCGGTTTTGAATTTAACACCTCGGGTAGAGGAACCCTGACTAAATGCCCCTGAGGCCCCTGCCACTTCTACAGTATGGCATAATGCTGCTGTAAAGTGCGGTGACAACACCCTCCTCCACTTCCACTCAGCTCTGCTCTCCTCCCAGCCTGCCGGCTAAGGCTGAAACCCTCGTGCTTCAGAGGGGATTGGGTTACTGCACTTAAGTGTAGCAACAATGTTGATGAAATTGAGCCCACTAATGTTTGCATTGTACCTACAAGGCAGCTATCCCCCGACTGTGGAAAGAAGTGTGGAAATAAAAAGAGGTTAAGTCTGCATTGCTGCCACTGCGCTCTGAAATTTTCTAATTAAAGTTAACCATTTGTGTTCCCACAATTTGGGGTCATAACTTAAATAAAGTTACCAAAAACTGTGTAAACACTTATAGGAGCTAATGTCACTACTGCAGGATTAAAATAGCAATTCATTTAGTTATAATCTTATACACAAATGATGGAGGTGAAATGTTCTGTGCTTGATTTGAACCTTTAATTGCAGTTCAGCTAGATAGTAAGGAGACCCTTCAGGGATCGGAAAGGGAGGACCCCCTGCTGTAACCTGGTGTAACCTGGAGCCAGAGCAGGACAGGGGTCCTGGGATATCACAGAGCCCTTGCCCCGAAGGGCCCCCACCAGAGCGCCTCTTCCCCGTCTGAGCCCGACGTGAGGCCCGCCTGAAAGCCCCAGCCCCTCAGCCACAGCTCATCTCAGCAGGGGAGTGCTGGAAAGCTCTCCTGGCTCCAATCTGGTGCAGAAGAGCAACAAACTGAAATCCGGGCCCTGTTTTGTTTTTTCATCAGCAACCCTTCAAATGTCTGGTTTTCTACTCCTGGGGCAATCGGATCGATAGCATTATCGTGTGTATTAGCTGCTCATTTTCCATTGCCTGCTGTTGTTGTACATTGTTGTCTGATGTATTTCCTCCTCTCAACATACAAAGCAAGCCTTTTCAGGGTGAAATTAGTCAGAATCATCCCATGAACAAGCTGCTCAAAGATCCTCTACCAATCTTCTCATTTGTACGTATGGGATTTCCTAACATTTGCTTTTTATCTTATTCGAGTATACCCAAGTGGGGATAAAAAGGGTTCATTCACTGCTGTGCATTTAATATACTAAAAACAGATTTGTATATCTTTGGTTAAATATTTTACTTTTAAACGGAAGGAATGGCAAACAGAGATTTTTGAAGGCAAATGTTTATCCACAAGTTAAAATCATAATTGTGAGTGTGAAAACTGCAAGAGCTTTATGAGATTAATAATTTAATACATAGTGATTGTGTGTTGTCTCCACGACTGGGTGTGACCAAAACTGACTGAGAGATTTTCTTTTTTTTGGTTTTCGTCTTTACTTTTCTGCTTGTTCTTGCTCTTATTAATGAGACAAACAGGTCATTGTCGGAAATGGATGTCTTTCATCACAAACAAAGCCCTACTTTTTGCCCTCTTTTGTGACCACTGTCACAAACCTTCCCCACATGCACATGCAGTCACATTCGTCAGCTTGTCTCGCTACACCGTTTGATTGGGTTTAACTCTGTGTTTCCTTTCGGTTCCTGCTGCAACAATATGCAGCTTGGATGGAAAAGCTTCAGCTCCCGTCACATCCACCTCCCTCTCCTCCTTCCTCACTTTGTGCAAACATGTCCCCTTTTCCTTGTGTGGATCAGATGGCAGATGCTTTAATGGGAGCTGCACTGAGTAATGGGACAGGATTGGAGTTTGACACACTGACCCCACCCATCAGTGCTGCTCGCCACCAGCAACGCCACGGGACGCTCTCTGGGAAATGTCTCTACTGCTTATTGGAATTTCTTTGACGCGTCTGAGTTTCGGGTTTCAGAAGAACATGATCTGTGTTTTCCACCAGACCAGAGAAGCCTCCTTCATATTTGTCTGAAGATCACAAGAACAGAGGTGGCAGATTTTAGAGTTTTACCACGGCAACATATTCTTTATTGTTAGATCTGCCTTTTGTTGGTATTGCTTTTCTATTTTAAGGCAGTTCCCATATGCAGTCTGAAATTAGATCATCAGTGGAGTGCTTTAGTCCTTTGTAAGGAGACTGTTTATCCTGCAGTATCATAAGAGAGGAATGTAAAAGGGTGTAATAGATTCCTGCGTGAGCCTTCGTTAGTTGTCATACACTGTGTTTACAGTAGCTTTCTTGGTTGGACTGCATTACCACAACCCGGCGTTGTTCAACCCCTCGAGCGTTCATAAATCATCCTTAACAGACAGACCTGACATCCTTCTCATACATCACCAAACAGCCTTTTACTCATCTGTAGTTCAAGCGCTGGATGTACAAACATCCCTGGCTGTGTCATGTCAGTTCAAAACATGGCTGAAACTAACACTCTAACAAAGAACAACAGGCTTCTCTTTCAGGCCTGCAAGATGAAAGCATGTAAGTGAGTAAGTGGAGAGCTTTCATGCTTTAGAACATTATACTGCTCTTTTTTTTCTCTCATCTTGCAGGAATTTGAATTTTTGCATGAGTATGTCAAAGCCAGACAGCAATGAGAATGAATTAGACTTCTGTGAAACTATTAATGATGTGCCGCTGAATGAGAAAAGGCACCGGAAAAAATGATGAAACACATAATAGGAAACTTCCTTTGTCTTTTAAAATCTGCTCATTCAGTTTTTAATACTATATTCCTGTGCAATTAAACTGTTCTCTTGTGTTTAAAACTGCATAATAATGCAAATATGCATTTTTTCCTATGTATAAACATTGGAGAAACTTGAAACCGAATGTATTTAAGATGTTTGATAGCTTTATTGAGTTTCAAGTTGTTAAAGACATGAAAGATAAACTTTAAGTATCAAAGCTGCTTTTCGCTTCCTTAAGTGATATTGCTGGGCAGCCATCTGGCAGTCAAAGTGCTGCTGCCGGTTTACCAAGACTTCAGCTGATGCCTGACTTTTATGTAAAGCAAAGAGTCCTGAATAATGTTTATCCCCACTGCCAAAAAGTATTAGAGCGGTGTGTGATCGAATGAAGTACACTTATTCACAATGAAACACTTGTACTGGTGGAAAACAGTTCAGGCTGGATCATTTGAATCTGGTGAAAAAGCAATAACTCTTTTGCTGCTGGAAACCCGACACCAGTCATGATGGTCTGCCGGGCATTGTTCCCTGTGCAGCCATCATGACAAAACGGACAGAGAAGCCTCCCCATTGATCACTTACTAGCTGCTTTTAAACCATCAATACATTTTAAAGCACCACTTAAGATCAGGAGCATATGTCTCCCGACTTTCTCCCTAAGTGCTACAGATGTAACGAGTTGAAAAGCAGCAAAGCGCTGTAATAGCTTAGAGACATGTAATATTCTGATAAAACTCACAAAAGTAGATAAACCACTCACTACACCACATAGCAAAATAAAATAAAGCCCCAAGGTTATAAAGCCATTCACTTTCATTTCTGTTGTTGGTATTAGCCTGAGGTAAACTTTGAAATTAGTTTTTTTTTTTTTTTCTTTTCTTTTCATGTTAAAACATCAGTTTCAGGTTTATTTGAGAAGATATTTGATTACTTTTAGGAACCATAGTCTTGCAGTTCTCCTTTCTCCTGCGGAGAACTATTGAAAGTAAATTTGGACTCGTCTCTTGCTGCAACTGCGTGTGGATTTAAACACGTAAACAACCGATGAAGAGAATCTAGAGAGCAATGGCAGGAGGGAAAATGTGAAAGTGACCGAGCAAGAGAACAAACGAGAACATGTCAGCCAGTTGTAAAAGTGGCTTAACCTCCAGCACCTTCTTAGCTCACAGTTGCTAAAGGTCCTTCGTGTCACTTTTATTCTTGCATTCATTTGACACAGTTAACTCTGAAATTAAATTGCAAATGGATTTCTTCAAACCACCAAAGAAAATCGAAACACTGATAGTGATACATAAATAAATAAGTGGTGTGGATATGTTTTTATTCTTAAAGATACAGTTAATCACCACTCATATCAAAGCATCGTATGCTGCTAGGTTAAGTGTCCAATGACTAATCACTGTGTTAATATCAAAGGTAGACCGACGGGCTGATTATTTGGTTGGTCGGGTCACAGGGGTCGTAGCCTAAGTTGGGAAGCCCAGACTTTCCTCTCCCCAGCCACGTCGACCAGCTCATCTGGGGAGATCCCAAGGCGTTCCCAGGCCAGCCGGGAGACATAGTCTTGCATGTCCTGGGTCTCCCCCAGGGTCTCTTCCCAGTGGGACATGCCTGGAAAACCTCACTAGGGAGACCTCCAGGAGGCATCCACACCAGATGCAAGAAGCCTCATCTGGATCTGGCACATGTAGACTGGTTGGGCAAACTCCCATGCCCCCTCCGGGACCCTGCTGAGGGTGCAGAACTAGTCCACCATTCCACAGCCAGGATGAAAACCATACTGATCTTCTTCAATCCGACATTCAACTATCCGACGGACCCTCCTTTCCAGTATCCCGGATTGGATCTTACCAGGGAGGCTGAGGAGTGTGATCCCTCTGTAGTTTGAAGGCACCCTTCTGTCCTTCTTCTTAAAGAGGGGGACCACCCTGGTCTGCCAATGTAGAGGCACACATTGTTCAGGACAAAAGTACTCTAAAAGAAAAAGTCAGTTTTTGCTGTGAGCTCCTTCAGACCCAGGTGCAAAGTTGCAAAGTTTTTAATTTAACTCTCAATCTGCAGTTAAGATAGTCAGGTTTGTGTATTTTCTGTTTCCATCTGAACGGGGCTGGAAAAAACAAATAGATGTCAGTAAAACGTTGATGAAAAAAAGAAGACTGGCGTGCCTAGGACTTTTGCAACTGCATATTGGTGAAGATCAAGCTATTTATAATGATCAACTGACATATGAAATGTACAAATGTACAGACTTGAAATTTGACACGTCCCTTTTAAGAGTAAATACAAATCACCTTAGGGGAATAATAGAATAGAATAGAATAGAATATGATAGAATAGAATAGAATAGAATATGATAGAATAGAATAGAATAGAAATAGAAGTAATAGAATTTGCATGTTTACCCAGGTTTTCTTCAAGTACTCCAACTTCCTCCCACACATGTATTTTAGGTCAGTTGGTGTTTCTAAATTGCCTAAATTGTGTGTGTGTTTGTGTGTGTGTGTGTGTGTGTGTGTGTGTGTGTGTGTGTGTGTGTGTGTGTGTGTGTGTGTGTGTGTGTGTGTGTGTGTGTGTGTGTGTGTGTGTGTGTGTAGTGGTTAGTCTACATGTGACCCTCTGATGGACCTCTCCAGGGTGTACCCCTGCCTGAGTAGGAATGGGCTCCATGAGATTCCAGTGAGCCTGGAATAAGCAGGTAAGTAAATATCCTCTAAGAGTGAAGGGCTAAATTTGACATAATCTTCCAACTACGTAAACTGTATATTCACATTAGAAAATGTTCCTTAGGAAAAACAATTAGTCGTGGGTTCTTGCTGTGTTCTTTGTTTCTTTGATTTAATGGTTTTTCTTTGTCATTTGGATTCTAATGTTCCGCAAATTTTATCCCATTTTTGTCCATATTTGCTTTTTTACTGTTTTATTTCTTTGAGCAGCATTCCACCAGTTTCCATTTTTATCCTTGTCTTTGTCATCTTGTTTGTGGTTGTATGTGGTTCTTTTCTTTACATCAACTTCTGTGCCCCCCCACTCTACTCTACTTAGTTTTTTTTTTTTACTTGGATTCCTGTAATTGAACTTCCTGTCACTGCAGATTTTTTAGTTTTATTAAATACAATTTTATCATTTTATTCATCAACCTGCCCTCTCACCTGTAGTCTATATTTTGTTCCTGACATAAATGAGAGTAAAACAAGAGGAAAAAAATCAGTGGATTATCTTATCTTGTGAGAAATAAAAACTTCTTGCCCATTCATCGATTACCCATTCACACACCCACCACCGTGGAAACCCACCAGGACAAGGCTATGTTTTTAAGAGTGAGATAAATGGTCTGTTTGCTTGTGTTTAGAAAATTAAGGAGATGAGATAATTTGTTGAATTAGAGAAGTGAATGAAGAAACTTTGCCTAGAGCCACTTTAGCTGTGGATAGTCCAACGTAAAATTCAGACATATCCTGCATTCCTATCAAACATGAGCAATAATTGAAGAGAGAAGAATAATCGTGCGGTCTTTTTGTTCCTCGTGCATCACAAAGATTACCCAGCATCATCTAATGTGTTTTCTTTGGCTTTTCTGTTGATTAAAACAAAATTCCAGTTAACAAAAAAAAATTTTTTTCTCTCATTAAATGGCATTTTCAATTCTCCTAATAATTCTCACTAGACTAATTTAAATAATAGATGTTGGACAACAATCACTGGTGATTCTAATTAAATATCAGATGATCATAATGAATGACGAGGATGTGCGGTAATTTATGGGAGATGTTTACATCATTTTATCCTCATAAATGTTTTTTCATGAGTACTAAAGCTAAATGGATGCATTTCATGATGCCAGCAACACCTGTTTTGTACCAGAGCGCAAACAGCTTTAAAAATAATATGAACACAAATTTGGGGTCTTAAGTGGAGAATGATGTGTATAAACCTCTATACTCTGAGTTTGGTTAAATATTCTCTAAAGGACATTTTATATCAATCCGGCAAACAAGAGCAAATCTTAGTATTCAAAGATTTTTCTGCTCATATGATCAGTCAAAAGCATAGTTGGAGTTTTCAGTGTAAATTTTAATTTACAGCACACATTCCATCATTTATAAAAGCACCATTAAAAATTAGTTGAATGTAGTCAGTCAAGAGGAACAAGCAGTTATTAATTAAATTACAAATGGATATTTTTCCAAACATGGTTCATAAACTGTATTAGATGGTGTTGTTTTTCTTGTTCTGTCTTGGACTAATGGTAAAAAACAAAGAAGTCCTTTATATTTATTACCATTTACTTGATGACGCTGTGCATTTTTCAATTTTTGGTACTAAAAGTACCTGTTGTGGTACAGATGAAACATTTAAAATGTCATCTTGTGCAACATAATATCACATTCCCTTCTGTAATTGTGTAAATATGGCAAAAGTACAAGATAATGACCTGTACAAGAATGTGGCATGAGTGATAGCTTGTTTATTCAGGTCAACGTGTGAATTTATCGTTAAAACAAGGAGACACTGTGAAACCAAGGAGACAAAGAATATTATTTCACCCCAATGCTCCAGTTTACAGTGACAGTTTTAAACAAGAGCCAAAGTCTCAACCTCCTCCTCCTCCTCCTCTTACCGTCCTTGACACACTTACCCAAGGTGGACATGCTGACCCTATCAGCTGGTGCTGTGCACATCCCATCGGGGGCCATAACATCCAGCAGCCCTCCAGCATCTATCTCCCAGTCCCATGTGCCTCTGTGTGGCCTCCTTCAAATGCCTTGGGCTGTCCCTCGGACAATTCCCTCTCAAGAAGTGATTAATGCCTGTTTACTTCGGTGAGGCCAAAGCATTTCCCTCTATGAAAGGGAGAAAGGGAAGGAGAAAATGAGAGGGAAGGATTATATGAAGCGGTGATAAAATGCTGTAAATGTATTGATGGCAGAACGTGATGTATTGCGATGGTGAATATGTTATATGTATGCCCTCTAAGCTGAGGTGAGTAAGACATAATCAGGGGCTTTTAACCAGTTAGACGAAGCATTACAGGGAAGTCCACAGGTCTGATTCACAGCTTCCAGTGAAAAGAAGAAAAAAAACAACTCTTCAAGGATGTGCTGAGTTTTTATTATAGACTGAGTCACCGACATCCCATAGCTGCTATATGAGTACTGCTCTTGCTGTTATGCCATCAGTCCAGGATGTACATTCAGTGATGTTTTTATGGAGGGACAGCAGTGTGAAGAGTCTCAAGGAACTCATGTTTTCCATTTAAGCAATAAGGAAAAACAACAATAAGAACAATAAGAAACAATAAGAAAAAAGATACTAAAGACAGAAGAAAAAAAGTGAATCCATTCAACTACATACAGCATAAACATGGGGATTTATTTTCAAAAACAAGCTTTGCACAAGAACGCAGGATGCTATTTAGAACCGGTTAATTGGTGGCGCATATTTATGAGATGTTGTCTTGCATATGTGACCTGGTTAATTTTGTGTTCGTGTATATGTGCATCATATCACTTTTGATGTTTCTGAACATCTTAAAGACAGAAAAAGTGCTTCTCTTATCACTCTGTCTTATTAAACAAAGAGAAAAAAGGTTTCATTTCTTTACCCAAATGTGCAGTTGTCAGGAAAGTAAGATAGTAAGTTAAGATACAGAAATGGTGCTTAAGATAATTTCAGATCTTTGTTTCACTTTAAATGAGGACAATTAGAGATATAGATTCTACCCTAAAATAAATATCTATTTTTTAATCTATTTTGGTTCATTGTTGATCTATTTTGATGTTCTTTGTGTTGTATCATCACTTTTTTTTCACCTTATATATTGGTATAGTTATTGAAAAGTTAAAATTGATATATTTTCTTTTTGGCTCCTTTTTGTCCATATCTTGATCTTCTGGTAATAATAGATAAGAAAATAAAAAAACACTTATTCTGACCATGTTTTATGCCTAATTTATTCTGTTCAGGCTTGCAGGTAAGCCAGAGCCTGTTGTCTCGGGGTGAAAAAGGGTCAATTATACTAAAATCCAGCTTCTTTGAGGGTTCGAAGTCCTTTTGAATCACTGACTTATCAGAATTGGGTCTAACTGGATCCTACGAGCCCTTTTGGGTCCTTTGACTTTGTATGAACAAATGTAGTAGCACTGTTAGTGAACTGGGATCCCAATACTTCTGAAGTTGATACCAAATGTATAAACGTATGTTTTAGCGAAAGATTTGTTACAATTGAGTTGTAAAAATTGGAAAGCAACATTCATTTTATTTAAAATAAATAAATAAAACATTTTAATGTGTGTTTTTTTTTTAATTTTTGCATCCATTTAAGAAGGAGGGCACAAAAGCCCAATTACAAGAAAAGAGGAGAGTCATTCTCTCGCTTCACTGATTCCAGGGTCCGGGGTGAATCCGGGCATTCCTGTGAATCCATAGGCTTCCAGATCAGGGGGTTGAACGCTCCAACCATAGGGTCTGACTATAAAAGTACAGTTAACATGCAACCACCTTGAGCAGAAGTTTGAAAGTTGGCAGTGGGATACGGATACGTCAGCGCAGAAGGAGCTCGCAAAAGCACAGTTACAAGAAACAAGAGGATGCCGGTAGAATATTGATTTTGACCCTGCACTTATTCAGTCAGCATATCTGAGTCATCTGTCCATGGGGTCCTCGGACTTAGGTGAATTCGCATACTTCTGAATCAGGAGGATGGACGCTCTGATCTCAAAGGCACCGGCAGTTTATTTGTGTATGTTTAATTCAAAGGATAGATATGAAGTTATGAATAAATCTGTCATTTTTGCGAGCGATTTGTAATTCCTGCACGACAACGCTGTAATATATCAAGTACAAGGGTTCAATTACTTAAAGTTCGGGACTTGTCCAGGTGTTCTGGTGGTTCAGAACAGACGAGTACGACTTCTGATGAGTTCGTCTTGTCTAATTTCACGTGGCTCTATGGCGTCTTGTCTAAGGTGGACCCCACTTTTTCACTCTAAGACAACTGGGGCAGGCTCTGGCTTATACCTGCAAGCATAAATCAGAATAAATCAGGCATAAAAGATGGAATTATAAAAGTTGTTTTTTTTTCTTTTGTTACCCCAACATCAAGAAGGAGCAAAAAATACATACATTTTTAAAGGACAGAGCTCGTATCCTACTGAGGTACAGCCAGAGCTCATGTACTCAGCCTTTTCAGGACATTCCTACACCTGGATTTCTTAGTGTCTGTGACAGTATGACGTAACTGGCTGGGTTTTTATGGCTATATTTCTCATCAGATTGTAATCTGCTTGGCTGATACCTAATCTCACATGGTCTGGACAGATACTAAACAGAGCGGCGCTGGATGCTTTGATCAGTGTTGGAGCAGTGGAGGAGATATAAGACGTGTTAGAAGGGAAAGGTTATCTGGTCTGTGCCCCAGCAGGGCTCTCACCTTCCTCAAGGCAGAGTGCAAATGAGAACTCTGAGCTATCAGTGGCTGCCGAACAGGGTCAAGGCCTGGCTTGCATCAGCAGTCACAGCGGAGCAGCCCTGGTGGTCTAAGGAGCTGGAGGATCCTAGATAATCAAACTTCCTTAAGCACTGCATACATGGTAAATACGGGCACCATTGTGAAATCGTCTTCAGGCTTCCCCCATGAAATAATAATTTAAACTAAGGGTCTTCAATATCCAGCTGTGTTGTTGAACCATTTTCTCACTATGCTCCATTTAAAACATTTTAAGCCATCCACACCACTCTAAACACGGTCTGAGTAAGATAGATTAAACACTTCCTTTGTTTCCCCGTAATTTGAAATGGGAGGTTCATTGAGGTAGAAGCCTCAGCGTGATACAACTGAGACATTCACTACATTTTAATAAACAAATAAAAATATGGGTAAATGCAGGAGGTGGGAGAGAGTAAGCTGGTTTGGTTGTAAACGTAGACTGAGCTATCTGGGGAAGTGTGTGGCGGTCACTGACGTGTATGACGTGTATCTGTCTTCATGAATAAAATCAAAGCTCAGTTAAGTCATTCCCTCCTTTAAAAGCAGCTTCAAAGTTGATTAATTTCACACTTTAGATATATTTTCTTTTTTTTAATCAACATAATTTAAGAGAAAAAAGCTTCGGCGCTGATTGTGCAGCTGTCATGTTGAGGCACACTCCTGGTGGCAGCCGTGTCTCTGGCTCTGTGTGTTTTACAGGATGACTCACAGCCTGATGGACAGTCAAATCGATATTTTGACTTTGGCCACGGGAGTTTCTCTTACAGGAGGAGCGGCGGTAATGGAGGAGGACTGTAAATAAGTGGAGGGTTCTTGACAAATGAATCCATTAACATTTGCCTATGTCGCCTGGCGAGCAGATTTGCTGTTTTATGGAGCAGGAAAAAAGAGCTTGTAAATCTGAGGGTGCTGCAAGGGTGAGGAGCTGAGAGCAGGCTGAGGAACACATCTCCCATGATGCACCACTTTATCTCCCTCCCAAATGGCATCTTTATCTGCCTAAATTAAGTTTTGATTTCTTGCCACATACGGAACCACAAATCACTTTTAATACTGATATCAAGAGCAGCAGTAAAGTGTGCCCAAAGCGATGGAAAGCAGCTTTATTATGTGGCGCAAAACTGGCATCACCACCATTCACTGTCTCTCTGTGGCTCCCAGTTGTAAAAAAAAAAAAAAAGAAAAGAAAAAGAAAAAAAATCACCCCCAAATCCCTGCTTTGTGTGCAAATCATATTATGACATTTGCCATTATTTAAAGTTCTCTCTAACCTGCAGCTGTGCACACACAGGCTGACAGTAACTCTAGTTATCTACCTGTTACTCTGCGGATGATGAAGAAGGATACCCCTAAAGGTGACTTAATTTATAGCTGTGATTAATTTCCTATTCCATTTTCATTCCGTGATGTTTATCTTTAAAATGAAAAAGAAGCTGGTTCGTATATGTGTGTATGTGTGTGTGTGTGGCAGTGGCAAGGGGGGGTGGGGTCTGGACTGGCAGTGGGAAGGCTCCACCTACAAATGGCATTACATTGCCTGTGCATAATCATTAGTCTGCCTGTGAATCACTCTTTTTGTCTGCCTATCAATCTGTCTGTCTCTCTGTCTAATTGATCCACAGCCTGACGCTGGAGACAGAGGAACTGTGAATGCTCAGCTGGAGAAAGAGATGTCTGACATGTATAGTCCTGAGAAACATGTCTCTCACGAACAGATACTGAATATGTACGCACGGTAAAATGAAGCCAATTATCCCCAGAAGCGGACAGAACTGGGGAGCATGAGAGGATCACCAAAGGGAGCAGAAATGACTCTCCCGAGAACACGAATCTCCAAAACAGAATTTTCCAGCAAGAAAAGTCTTGACAAAAGTGGTGAAGTGGCTGAGAAACAACATGGTTCTGCTAACATGGCTGAAAATTATTCAGAATAATGTTACCCATAGATTTTATGAATAATGCTTTCTTAATGTCATTTTCATCTGTTTTAATGTCCTCTTTGTTGGCAGAGACTAATGTCACCCAACTCAATGAAGACTGGCTCATTTCTGGAGACAGCCCCCAGTGGTCAGTCAAGGAACTGCAGACAAACAAGACGGATGTAGACCCTTGATGAATATCAGTAAATTAGTATCTTTAAGGGTGCATGCTCTCTCTCCCTGTCTCTCCACCTAGGACAGAGTTTGACAATATATTGGAGATGTCCTTACTGGTCACAAACGTTACCCAGCTGTTTTCTGTACATGCAAACATCAACATTTATTGTATGTGTATGTGTGCATCAATAGCACCTAAAGCCCTAGTCAGAGTACCTGTTGAGGATGCTTTAATAAATGTAGAAAAATAAATAAATAAAATCAAAAAGCATGGGGAAGCCACGTTGTTTATGGAAATACACAGTTTAGTCTCCCTTCAAAATGTCTAATGGCCTAGTTTGTCAACAGCACAAAAATGCAACAAAGTCACAATAAAGGCTATAAAATTGTGAGATGGCAACATTTTATGTTTTATGAGAACATCAACTTTTTCTTCAGGCCACAATGGGAATCGTGAACAGTGCAGACGTGAGCTTCATCAACATAAACTCTTCCAATTTTTATAGTATCTTGCTTATATAAAATAATGTCTGCACTTTCTAATGGTGACGTTGGTGATAGATCAAATTCATTCAGCTCATAACTTTTGCAGTTAAAGGTCTCCAATTAAGCATTATAGAACTAAACTGCCGAGTTTGTGAGACAAACAGACAACAAAAGGATGATGTGCCCTCTCCCGAGCAAAGTTGTCACAGAATCGAAGAGATAATCAACTTAACACTCAAAGAGGCTGGTATGTTATTACAGTCCAACACACTGGCCTGTGTAAAGGTGGCCAACAGTGTCTAACATATAGCCAAACATTTTAGGCCAGCCATTTTCATTGTTTTATTAAAATTTTTATTTCATCCATATTTATTGACAAACACACACACACACACAATGTTTTTAAAAAAAGGACTTAATAGGTATTTGTTGTGACCCCTCTCGGAGCTCAGCACAGATGTAAACTTTTAAAATACTGTCCAGTGTAGATCTTTGAAATGAAGTTAATGGGATTCCTTCCACGTGACTGCTGAGATGGGGAACATCGTGGAAAAACAGCAGACAGCATGAGGAGAGACAGGTTGAGACAGTCAACAGTGACGAGAAGAACTATTTTGAAAATATTTTGGTGACTTGGAGTAACACATCTGCAGTATTTTATGATCTGTAATGAAACTATGGGTCACACAGGCGGTCTTGGAGAATATAGTTAATTAAAAAAAAGAAAAAACTGGTTTAAATAGCTCATATTCAACCACTCAAGACACTTTATTACCTTTGATTTTTTGTTAATTTGTGGGAAATTTAGTCAGAGCAAGTAAGGTACAGACCTAAAATCCTCAAATGAATTCAGTTTATTTGTATAATAAAATCTATAAAAGAAAACCTGTATTAAGGCACTTTAATAAAAAAGAATAAAAGCTCAATGCAGTTTAATTAAAAAAACACATCCTCATTCAGCCTTTATGCATCTTCTGCATTACTATTGAATGGTTGCCCCTGCGTCACATCCACAGTTTCTGCCGTTAATGTTCATGTTAATATTTGCACATTGAAATAATTTCATAAGCTTAGAAGCTATAATGAATATCATCGGGAAAAGTGTGAGCGAAAGGCTGAGACACTTTACAGCCTTTTTAAATCTGAGTCTCTAAATATGATCACCTTATAACAATGATCTAGTTGCTTTAAACATGAGCTACTTGTGTAAGACTGAAAACGGTTGCTTAAGGCTCTGCGTCCATTTCTCACGCAATAATTTAGCTTTGTATTGAACATCTCTGCTCCTCAGTCTGGCCCAAATAACTGAATATTGCATTTTTTACATATGACATCATCCCTATGGAGTAATCTTGGGATATCAGTTATTACTATACTATGTTTTTTTCTTGGAAACACTGAGTCACAGGCAAAAGCAAAACATTTAAGTGACATTTCACGTGCAGTATTTGTGTGCTGTCCTCTTGGGATTGTTTCCTGAGCTTAAAACATCCATCTAGCAGCAGTTCTGTGGGCAAAAATCCATCTTTCCCAGCAAAGGTGTGGATGTTGGGGCAGTTATCTACTGAAAAGATCATGTTAACAGTCTTGGGGCATTTGCACATTAGCGTTTCTGTGAGACAGAGCTATCACGCCTGACACACACGGCACATCCCTTTTCAAAAGCGGCATCGGTAACTCTGCATGTTTTAGGTTGCATGAATGTTTTTAACTCTCTGCATAAGTTTTTGAAATTTTTTATGCATTTAACGTAGCTAAAATCCATTTAAATTAATAGCCGTAGCAGGCTATTCTTCGCAGTTACAGCTCTCCCAAGCAGCTGACCGAAAACACTGCAACATGTAATTTCAGATGGCCGATTCGCTCTGGATGTCACAATCTGCACCTCAAAGGCTTGTGAGAAAAGTCAGAAAATAATGTCAACAGTTGTTCAAAGTTAACAGGCCACAGATAGAATTAAAGTTCAGAGCAACAGCAGTGTGCAGAAGGACATATCAGACAGCACACATCATTTAACCTTGAATTGGATGGGCTGCAGCAGCAGAGCTGCGCCACTTTCCACTCCAGTCAGCAAAGAGCAGTAAAATGAGGCTATGTGAACCATCACCAGAGCTGGATATTTGGAGACCAGAAAAAAATAAAGTGTGACTTGAAACCCCCCCCCCTCCTTTTTTCTTTATTTTTTTTTTATTTTGACATACTGACTAAGTTGTGACGTGGCCTTCGTGGCCTTCAACAGATACAAGCAGTGTGAAGACATGCCATTGCACATGCACACACTGAATCAAGAGTGTTTAAGGAACATGACAGCGGCCTTGGTTTTCATCCTATTGCTCATACTCTCTTCATATCTCTACCAAACAGCGCAGTGTTGGGATCATGTGGAATGTGTTGATAAGAGCATGAATTATTATATAGTCAGCAAGGACCAGCCGTCCCCGGCGAATGTTAACAGCTCCTTGTAGAATCTATGTTCTCTGTGCAATGGCACAGAAGGCCTGCCCATCTATTTTCTGTAACATACCTAGTATTTCCCATTACTGGCAACAGACTTTGCAAGGTAGTAAACGTACCTTTTTCACAGGTAAATGTTCCAAGGCGAAATGTGATATACAATCTCACCAGTATATTAAGTTATTTTCTTATGGGTTCCTTCCACTTGGATGTGTCCTGAAAACTTCCAGCTGAAGTTGGCAAAGTGCTGTCATTAATGTCTTTGCCCTTGAACGTCTGGGCTCCTGACAGTCTTTTAACATGTTTGTTCTTTTCGTCACTACCCAAATCTCACGACCACAGGTGAAGGCTGGAACATTAAAGTTTTACCTCAAGATAAACCCTTTCAGTCGGGGAGTAAACTCTCAAGCAGGAGAGAGCAATTCACCATTGTCCAGCAAAAAAAGCAACAGCCTCGGACTTGGACGTGCTGACTCTCGTCCAAGCTGCATCACACTTGACTGCAAACTGGCTGAGTGAGGGTCACGGTCTGATGATGCCAACTGAACACAGACAATTTGCATAAAAGTACTGAAGAAAAATGTTGAGACCTCCCCCAAACCAGACACTCTTCTCTTCTGGTTTTTTTTTTTAGTTTTTTTTTTTTTTACTGTAATTCTGTCCATGAAAATCCCATGAATAAGGGGACAAATCTGGCAAAGGCTAACACCGAGCGTGATTAATGTATTTGACTCTCTCCTGAGAATTCAAGCACAGTTGCAACTCTCTGGCAGGCCCTATAAGGCTTCCTAAAGCACAAGGCTTTCTTTGTAAAACAGTTACAGTATATGGGCTCCTGCGAGGTGGTTCTATCTTTTATGAGTAGGACAGAATCAGCATTCTTCCTTTTTGGATCTAACTCTCCACATTCTGTCCTCAGCTTCTATGCAACACTGACCGAGCTCATTGTGAGAATCTCATCCCCACCTGGAACCTTGTCTCAAGGAACAATTTAATAAAAGAAGAAAAAAAGAAGAAGATTGATTTAGTCATTCTGATGCCACCTACTGATATGTGAACCAAAGCAGGCATTTATATAATAATAAACAGCCACATCCTAATGCAGATGTTGTCATATTCAATTTAGATAGCGCCGAATCATGACAAATGTCATCTCAAGGCATGTCGGCAATACAGTTCAACTCATTCCACATTGGTCTTAATTAATACAAAGCCACTAAAGTAACAATAATAATTATCCTGAGAAAAACAAAAAAACAGGCGAATTTTGACAGAAAAAAGCTCCCTTTTAACAGGACAAACCTCTGGTAGAACCAGACTCGGGGGAGGGCGGCCATCCGACTCGACCGGTTGGGGTTGAAAGGACGGGAAAGCGGAGAGAACAGCAACAACAACAGATCAGTGGCACCTACTGGGAGGAAGCAACGCAGGTTAATATCAACAACAAGGATGTCTTTAATAGAGTATGAGTGGAAGACAATAGTGTAAGGAGAGGTGCATCACTGGAGGTCCCCCAATAGTCTAGGCCGTGCGTGCAGTTTGCATATTCTGATGTGATTCTGATATGTCATCACTAAAGCACATATCCTACAAGAAAAATAATGAAAAACATAAAATAAAACAGTAAAATAAAAGCATTTTTGTTTTTTAAACATTGCGCTTTCTACCACAACAACTCCCTGATCTATCATAATTTTATTTTTAGTCCAATAGACGATGATCCAGTTACTGAAAAGTGATGAAGAACATTTTTATTCCATCCTTGTACTCATCAGTTCATGTTTATCTTTCCTGCAAATGTAACTCTTATTATCTTACTGGCCCTAAAGTTGTCTGCGGGTTACAAGCAGATGGATGATGCAACTCAATTTGGATTTAGGTTGTAAAAGATCTCATGTGATTTTTTTTACAAACTCACATCAACTCTACAACGTTGTGCATTTTGAAACATAATTAACTTCACATGTACAATAAACTGGTGATGGAGGGCAGAAGAATACTCTGTTTCTCAAATTAGATTCATATTCCAAAAGTTTCATTTAGGTGAAAAGATAGTTTCACATTAATGTGAAGCATCTGGGTATTTCTCTGACTTCTCTGACGTTTAACCATTTCATTTCATGTATGACTTTATGCCTGTTAGACTGAACTCATTATTGATCTTTCTGACATGTTAGTAGAGTGGTTACAAACAAGGGTAACGAGGCCCAGTTAGGTAAACTATACCTTCCACTGGCGGTGCCTGCACTAAATTAATGGGCAGAAAACGGAAACACCTGTTTGCAATACATGAGGGTGCAATGTGACCCATGTTTCGTGTTAGGATGGACACAGCGTAATTTTTACTTTCAACTACACTGTTCCTGGTGGAAGAGGAAAGTGTTGCTGGTGTGTTTTTCACATTAGTCTGGGGATCATTTTAATAATCTCGGCAATCCATCAGACTTATTTTGATGAAAATAATTTCTTATTCCTCACACCACTTATTCATTTCTGTTTTTTTCTTCTTCAGTTTACTAGACTAGCACTCTTATAATCCTCTACAGACTTTCAGTGCGCCACTTAATATTTTCTGTATACTTTAAATGCCTGGATGCTTTGAGTTTGCCAGACTTTTACAGTCCATTTAACGCGTTATTCACGCCAGTCTTCCGGTCTGTGCGCTGAAATCCAAGACTTGGATTTTATCGTCCCGCTGATGGGCGGCTTCCATTCCTGACTGCTGTCCGGACCAGATTTTGATACAGCGCCGCCACTTGCCGGAGCACTTGGATTGGCTGAAGGCGCAAGGTAGCCCGCAGAGACGGCTCCTTCCTCCGGTTCAGTCCCGTCAGTGGAGCGCCAGGCGCAGTGATACGCACGCACGGCTCCCACGCTTGCTCGCTTTCACGCGTGAAGCGGTTCGACAGAGGGGCACTGGGAGCATGCATTTGCCTTCAACACATCGATCCACATCTCGAGACAAACCTGGTGCACCTTTTTAGGGGGGGGAGGGGGGAAGAAAAGCAAACGAAGAACAGGTTTTATTGCAACATCTCGCCATACGGAGGGCGATGCAGCCACCTCTTATTCCATAAAACTGTCACATGTTTCCAAATACACTGCGCTGGATGTATTTTCTGTCAAGCCCTATTTTGCGCTCGGGGTTGTGAAGGGGATATTTGGGACTCGGAGGCATCACAGCTACGGACAAAAACGCGCGTTTGACCGCATTTTGTCAGTGACTCGGACTTGACTCAGAGCGTAGTTTGAACTCTTATGGGCTCCTGCGCGCAAACTGGCAGAGACGGAGGAAGAGCGCTCAGATCCTCTCCCGAGATGCCGACTGCGTCCTGGCTCTTGCTCTTTCTCCTGGTGGATATCGGAGTGGCTCAAGGTAAACTTTTATTATTGAATTGGGAACTTGACTTCACTGTGGGTCAAAGTTTTATAAACTCTTGTGTCTCGGGTGTAGCAGACAGGAAAAGTGCATTTTGTTTTCACACGCTGAGAACAATCCGACCTTATGTCACTGAGTTATTGTGGCGATGAAAGCATAAGTTCACCCAGTAACCTGCATCGGGGGCTTATGGAATAACTGAACAGGAAGATATAAAAAACATAGATGCTGTTGAAGGGGAGAAACCACGATGGATTCGTGTTGATAAATCATAATTGTTTTTCCCGGACTCAATGGACTGAAAAATTCCTTTTTCAGATGTAATCAGAAGTAACATTTGGAAACGGCAACAAAAGCACTGACGCATCTTTTGTTTTCTTTTTAAGTAAAGATTTATAACGCTTCCAAGTCGTCATAAAAAATGACAACAAACCCCAAATCAACTAAAAATGTCGAAATAAAAAAACAACTAAAAAGTAACCTTAATCTATTTAGGCTATTTTAAGTCGTGACAAAACCTTGCAAGTACCGTGAATTATTACATTTAGTAGTAGATTGAATGTAATCAGTAGGTTGAAATGACAAAGAAATTAAGTTCAAGAGCCAGCTGACATTTTCAACAGAAGTCATTTGTAATTTCTACTTCAATCAGTAAGCACATTTTAAACCAAACATTTTTTCCCCTTCAGAAAGCTGTCTGATGATTGATGCTTTCTGTAAATTGTCGTGGCTGTCAGCTATGGAAAAAAGATAATCAGGACAACACCTGAAGCCATTTACTTAATCTACTTTCTTCGGAGGGAAACTGTCTGTCATTGGGAACTAAGCACCTCTGTGTGAGGACCAGTGTTCACCGTGTGTCTGTGCACGTGTATTAGATGCCATTATGTCTCTTGAAATAAGGTAGGTGGTATGTGTCTTCTCTTTGATGTTGTAACATGATACACTGGGGGGAAATTAGCAGATGATTTCACTAAAATTCTGAATTGTAGGTCTATACAAGTGTGTGTTTGATTGTATCTTGTTTTTTTTTTTTAATGAAGGAGTCCACGTTCATGTGAGAGCAACACAGGCTCACATGTAAATTGGAGGTCTAAGCACATATCCTGGGCAGGGATGAGGGTCTGCGAGCAACCTTATCTTGCTGCTCCAGACTTTCATCTCACTCCTGCATAGTTAATGAGCAGAAAAAGGGGAGGAAGAACCAAATACAGCACAAGACCAGTTTCTGAAGGGCAGGGTGAAATGACATAATACCCTTTCCAAAACCCCAGAGAACTCTGTGTCATTGACAAGATGGGAATACAAACAAGGTTCTTCTCTGTCCATTAAGAAGTCGATGCAGCAGGAGAACATTGTTTGAGCCTAATTAATGGGCTCGGCTATTTTGGGGCACTGATGAGCTCTACAACATTTCCAAATCGCTTGAGAGACGCTTCTTCAGTGTAAAACTACTGGCGATTAAAGTGGCTCACTTACACAACGGCTCCTTCTAACACCATTCCCGTCTTTCATATTTTGCTTTTTCCTTTTGGGGCTTTTTAAACACATTGTTAGACATTGAGATTAATTTCATTCGGTTGTAGCAGTTTATTTTTTCTTTTTATACTTCCTTTGAGATAACTTTTTCTCATCGCATCTATTTGGGTGCTCATTATCCCGCTGAACTCTTGACTAAGGAGACAGGTTGAGACACGCCGAGGTAGCCGGGAGCTCTGTGACAGCAGCTTGATTGGAAGTTCTTGGTGAAAGAACAAATCCACTTCCGATATTTCCACGGCAGTGGCAGAGCTGCACAATTCTTTCCACGTCTGTTGCATTTTATTAGAATGTGACGAAGGATGTCATTTTGTCGTGGGAGCACATGGGGTGCTCCCTCTGAAAACGGAGATTGTCTTACGTTCTAATGAGACTCTTGCAATTAGCAACGTGTAGTTTTCTACTGTAACTCTGATTTAAGGGTCAAGGCTGCTTTTAAATCTAAGGAGTATTTTGTAATTTCTGACAACTTCAGTGTCATGTAAATCATGCACAGTGAGTCAAAAAGCATCACCTAAAGTGTTTTTTTTTTCTTTTTCCTTACCTGGCTGACACTAACCTTGACATTTCCAGTATACAGTATAAAGCTGTATTAGCAGTGGATATATTGGCTTTGCTGGCCGACCTGGAGTTAGTTCAGTTTTTCCACAGTGCAGCTCTTACGTCTCTCTCTTCCTCTCACACCATCTTCCTGTCTGTGCTGCGTCTCCGCTTTCTAATAATGCATCCTCTGAGGATTGTTTATGGAGGGGAAAGTTAAAGGATATTTGATATATGTGGAATATAAAGTATTGTGACTCAGTGCACAGTAGGAATTTGCTATTTACCGAAAATATGAAACTCATTTTCAGAACATGCTAAAAAAAAAATGTATTTCACTGTGAATGTCTTTTTAATTAAAAAAAAAAAAAATCATTATTCTAACAGGCATCTCTTGGGCTTTACAAGTAGCTCATTGGGTTTGCCAACATTACAACTTCTATGGTCTTTTTATTTTTTTCTTGCGATGCACAATGAGCACATTGTGTGTATGGAGCAACCATCATATATTACCCCCCCCCCCCTCTGCCCTCCACCCCCATGATCACCCTTTTCCAGCATCCATGAGCAGGAAAGATTAACATATGACGATGCACAGTTGAAGACTTTGATGTTACTCATGGATTAAATTGTGAAATGCACAGGTGGAGGAAGTGTACTAAATAAATAAATAAAAAATAATGCAGCGTGGCTGAGCAGGGTCAGAGGTACATGCTGGTTTCTAGCGGAGCGACAGGAGGAGCATGGTGGCAAGTGATAATTACTGTGAAAAGCGGCTGCTGAGTTTGCTTCCCTGCTCCTCTTGATATCATATACTATTGTTATGAAAGCAGAAAATATACATGTTTGCTATTTTAGGTCTGGGAACAGTTCTGCATTCCTCCCGTGGGTGAGGACATCTTGTGCTGTGTCGGTGGAGACAAATGCTGTGACTGTCAGTTACAGTAGGCCTGTTGTGATTTCTTTTTTAGGTGTACAAATTCCCATGTGTTGCTATTTTTTTTTTTTATTCTCACAACATTAAACCATCTCATGTACACTTCAGTTACAACTTGCACGCTTGTTATCTCACCTTTTTATTTATTTTTTATTTTTTTACCACATTGTCAGGATGCAAATATGGCTGAAAAATATGAATTTCTGCATCATATTTGAGGTGCAGCTGTGAGGTATGTCTAAATCTGATCAACTAGCTGTTGTGGAAGTTCGGCCAATTGGAGTTCAAGGAGGCTCTTAAAGTCAAACTTCCATTGACTCCCATGTTAAAATGACCACCTTAACAGCAGAAATAAACACACAAAAATTGCATGGTCTCCATAGGTAGAGTTTACTTTCATGATGTATAATATACATCATATGTACCTCATCGTTTTTTTTTAAAACCACTAATTTCTAAGAGACAGCTTTGCAGTCTGTTTGGTCCAAATACATTGCTGTCATCACTTTAACTTGCACCTTTCAATGAGCAAATTTACAATTGTTCATGGAAGAACATAGTTTCTCAGTAAGGCGAGTAAAAGTGTGGGAAGCCTAAAACCTGTCTTGAGTTCTGGAAAAACAATGTGATAGTTCATTTTGCAGGAGGTCAGTGGTCTGGGCTTGTTTTTGGTTGCTGCTGGATTACGTTGTAGTGACAAAGCTACATATTTAGGTCTATAAAAAGATCATGGTTTAGGCTGATATAATCATGTCACAACATTATCCACGTCTTGGAAAGCCCCAGTTTTTTCCAAGATTGGCAGGATGTTGAATCCCACCTAAAGTGTATGTCCCTTGATAAGAAGGCTTTTTACAAATTTGTAGTATGTCTTATAAAACTCATACATAATGTGTTGTTAACCAATGCTGCACATTAGGATATGAGACAGGGTGATCAGAGATTGTCCAATCGGAAGGGCGACTCTTCGGAATGTCATTTCGGTTGGATGATGTCCTATCAATGTTATATGATTCTGTTATTACACAAGCTTTTGAAGCAAGTAAACTTGACTATTGGAGAGGATTCCTGTGTGGTGAAATCCTGTTCCTCCCAGAAAAGCACTTTGTGGGGAGAAAAGAGAATGGATGTGATAAAGGAGATTGCAAGGACACAAGGAAGGGACAAAAAAGGTGGGGATAGCAGAGGAGAGGGAACTGGAGCCATGAGTGGGGAGGGTGAAAGCGAGATATGGGGGGACAAGAATGGACTGGGGGAAGAGAGCAGAGTGTCATTAATCACCCTGTGTGACACTCTCAACTACAGGGGAGCTTCACAGCGCAACATTCACTTCTATTAGCAGTCCATTAGCAGAACTCGGCACAAGTAGCAGCACTTGACAGGTAGTCCTGTGCCAGAAGGGCTGACCTGTGTCTCTCCGCGATGCATATTGCACCACCCTGGATTGTCTGCATGTATGTATGATACGTCAAAGCACACCACAGGGCAGGGATTACTATGATACAGTGTGGCAAGTTTTGCTTTTTAGGCTATTAACAGGAAATTGATATAATTGCATAAAAAGGCCCCGCTTCCTATTACTCTACTGAATGAGAAGGGAGATAATGATTCTAAAGATGATGATGATGATGGTGCTGGTGACCCAAATCCCTACCTGTGATTTCTCCTTTTGCCGGAAAAGGGTTCTTCAAAGTTGAGATGACGCATTAGAGGTACAGTCATTCCTCATCCAAAGGCTTGTTGGCCTATTACTAGCCAAGAGCCCTGTGATTAGAGAATTGTAGGTAGGAGGGGGTTTGGACCACTGTCCCTGCTCTTGATCTGCAGTTCTTTTATGATTAGAGATCAGAGCCAACAGTCAGAAAATCTGGGGTTGAGGGGTGATGGAGAGGAAGACAGAGCCAAAGGGTAGAGAGAAGTGATTATGAGTTAAGTGGCCCTTCTCATGCCATTATAAGCAGCAGGGCTGACAGAGCACATCATGAGTGAGAATAAGTGCACACTCCACTCCTGCCCTTTAATTTGGCATCCAGGCCTCCCCCCTAGTGTTCAACCGCTAATGTCCTCCTGCATTTCTGTGTTCCTAACGGGAAATCAGTCAAGGACATGACTGTACATGTACAGACAAACATATATGTATGTGTGTGTGTGTATGTATCTGTATTGTATTAGTACTAATATGTTTATTATATTTAATCAAGAACTATGTTTTCATAACATAACAAGTAATAAAAAAATACTTAACGTCTCTTCTTCTCTATGAACAAGTAGTAGAAGAAGAAAAGCAAAAGGATGAATTATAAAGTAATTTAGTTTATTTCCCCTCTCACTTTTTTTCTATTTAAGTCCGTGACAATCACATCATTTTCACTAATTTGTACTTTTTATTTTTCCCTAAATGCCTTTCTACCCTTGCAAAGACGATTAGGATGTAAAAAAACAGAGAGATGGAGTGGATTTTACATGTACCTGGAACGCTGCCGCTCTCAGAAATTCACATTGTCACCGTGCAGCCAGTAGCTCAGTGTGCTAATTAAGAGGCCAACAGAATGCTGTAATTTCCCCGATGTCCTTTAACGGCATCTCTTAGCCCAGCATGGAGCGTGGAACAATCTCGGTAAACACAGCACTAAATTGCAAGCAGGGGCCTAACATGGCCCGGCAAAAATGAGTCAACCTTCAAAACACTTTGGGCCAAATTCTGTATGCAGTTTTAAGTTGTAATCCCGGGCTTGTTTCATTACTGGGATTCAACGTAATAAAAGCAGCAGTCGTCAAAGGAAATTAAATAAACCTTTTAATTCCTCCAAAAATAGAAGACTGGTCTCGCAGGAAACATCGTTTTTTCCAGGAGGTTTGACGTGAAGCATCTCCACAGCGCTGGAAAACGCTGTGAACTAAATTTAGGTATATCCAAATCTGAAAAACTTTTTTTTTTTTTTTTGTCCAATGACAATTTAATTACATAACTCTGCTGCATGCAATTAGTTACTTCCCAACACCGCAGCAGCGTCTACAAAAGCCAATTCCTTTAAACTAATGCAATGAAGATGATTAATGGATATCGGCATCTTGTGGTGCTCCTTTTTAATCCTCTGCCTTATCAATATCTGGCCACACTGATGCTAAAGCCAGGCTTTATATTTATTTTTAAAAAAGAAAAGCCCACACGCCACTGAGGCCGTAATGGGCGAGATGATATCAGCAGTAACTCGTCACCTGCCGGTTCACATTTCTGTAGATATCCAACCTACTCTTTGGAAAATAAGTACAGCTACTAAATATCTCTCAGTTCTGACTCAGATTGACAAAGCTAAACCCTTAATCCTGGCTTTGCCCTGTCTTGCACTCAGAGCCAGAGCTCGACTTGAGGAATGAGACTTAAGCAAATATACAAAAGCCCTCCTGAAGAATAGGAACAATATTCATCTGTAATAAGTCCTTCTGTAAAGCCTGTCTGCATATTTTTAAACCGCCATGTGGAAATATCCCATGTGTTATATACCTGCAGACTTAAACGCGAGCCTCGACTCTGCTTTGTGAACGTGGGGCGGCGGTTTCCACTTTGCTGTGCTGATGTCTGGTTGCAGAGGGCTGTGGACTCTGTGTGTCAGCAGAACGGAGAAAGGAGGGTGGGGGGATGTTGCGCGGCATGAGACCCCGTGTCCCGGTTGAAACACGAGAGCAGGAGACCCACGCTCCTCATTTCCTGTCTCCACTTTTATCAGCATCTTGCCCTCTGTTATTTCTGCGCTCTTAAAGCATCTGATGAAAGCTTTACCACAGATAAATGTTTGTGTCTCCTTGTTTTTTATGGGGCTCAAATGAGGTACTTTATCCTCCCGTCCCCCTCCTTCATTCTCTCTTTGCTTCATTCCAGTGTCTGCTTTTGAGATGCCACAAGAGAAGTTACAGTCTCTGGTTTATATTATGGTTCCATAAAGTCAGGCTGGGGACGCCTAAGAGGACAATGATTGTGCTTGTTCATCTAAGGGAATACACTTTTACAAGAAGTCAGGGAAAGAGCTTGGGAAAGGGAGGTTTATTTGAGTTAAACCACATTTGTGCTGACTTTGTTGAAAGTAATATTCCACCTATAGATAAATTCATTGATATTTCTGGAGTGAGAAGTGATTTATCTTTGAAAAGATCCTCCTGTTTGCGTCCACAATGTTTTTGCTTTTTTTTTTTTTTTACCTCCTATCGGCTCTTCTTTCTGAGTCTTGCAATTCATTGTGTTTTTTGTTTTCACAGCTTACTTCATCAATATAGCGTTGTCTTTGTGTGCACATGCTTGGGGTTTTTTTTTTCTTTTTTTGTTTTCTTTTTTTTTGGCACTTGTGGTAACAATGTGCGTCTGCGTATGCGAGCGTGTATGTTTATTCAATAGCAGCAGAGTTTGAGAAAGTCTGCTTCAGAGAAATCTGTGTGCATACCAGACCATTCATCCTTAGGAAATCAATCTTTTTCATAATTCCCCTCATTTTTCTTCCATCTGTTATCTACAGAGCTGCCAAACAGACTTTTAAACAGAGCAGACCCTTACCAGAGGGCAAAATAAAATGTGTTTCACAATGCCAGCCTGTAAAGTTGTCGTGTTTGCTCAGTGAAATGAGGTGCTAATTTAAAGCTTCAGAACTGGTATGCGCTGTTGTATGATTAATCCCCACCCCCAACCCTCCCTGTACTTCTTTTGACATGAGCAAAGAAGAGTTAATGCATGACAACAGACCTACATATTCAAAACCAATGTGGAAGGATGTCCAAACTTTTTACTGGTACAGTATTTATGCAACATGCTTGACTGGCTTTTTTTGAGTAATTATTCTGTACAAGTCTGAACACACGCGGGGAAATTCATCACCTCAAAGGAAAAAAAAAAAAAAAAAACCCCAAACAAACAAAAAAAAAAACTAAGGCGGGGGTTTCAAGGCAGAGTTAACTGGCTATCATCAGACTCCCTGCCACCGAACCTTATAATTCCACCATGTGACCTCTTTTCTTCAGTTTTGGGATTTGTTACTGTGACTCCAGTTAATAGTTTTCAACACAAGATTGCTGTTGGGTGTCAGCACTTTCCTGTGTTTGTACAGCGTGTGTGTGTGTGTGTGTGTGTGTGTGTGTGTGTGTGTGTGTGTGTGTGTGCGCCATATCTCCATGATCAGTCCCCGGTGACTTAAGTACTGGCAGACAGTGTTTAACTGGGGCAAGCTCAATGGGTCTCATTTAAATGGGGCCCAGACAGAAGCCCCACGGTGAAAGGTTATTTTATGACTCCTAACATGTAAAGTACACTGCTGAAGCTGCTACAGTTGTGTGCTTGCCAGAAAGGGCAAACTGTACTGTATGGTTGGTCTTTGTGGAATCTGTAGGAGATCCAAAAGGCATCGCAAGAACTCAAAATATGTCACTTTGTAAAGAGAATCGGTGGCTCTGTCGCCTTTGATTTTTTTAAATGTTTTCTCCATTTAATGAATACCACGGAGATTAAATTGATAATAAAAAGTGGCTGCACAGTAAATGCGAGGGTGACATGATGTTTTAACAATTGTAGAGCGTTTCCCCCAGACAAGGGGAGCACAGTGTTTCTGTATCACAGTCCATGCATGCGTTCTCTTGCTGAACATCTGAACATGCCATCACTTTAAATCAAACTAGGTCAAAGGCCTGACATGTCTATATTTTGTACACAGATGCATACTGTCAACACACGTCTTGTTTGCTGTTTAACCTCAATAAACTAGTCATCATTTGAGCCAGAAAGCCCAAAATATTGAAACAAAAATTTACCATATTACAAATGCTATCAGATCTCACTTGGCCAGGAAAAGTACTGTTACAACACAAAGGGATCTGTTTATGCATTTAAAAACCATATCTTCAAAACAAATATGATTTTTTTTTTTTTTTGTAATTAAAATATGTAACGGTTTTGTGTCTGCTGTCATCGTTTCTCTTGTGACCTCTCCTTTGCCTTCTCCCACCCCTCGACTCTGTTAATCTCTCATTATATAAGAAGCTGTAAAGTGAAGTGCGACGGCCAGAGCGTGAACTTCAGCACAGAGGTTTATGTTGCAGAGACACGGGATTGCTTTTTCACTGTGACTAACTGGTAGAACGCGGTGAGGAAATATGCAGTTTAACCAAGCATCAGTTTTATCCACTGTCAACTGTTTTGCGATAATTCGTGTAAAGAGTTTGAACCAGGTCCGAACTATGGCGTCTACTTTGTAATTGATGATCAAGGAAACAAGCTTGGACACCTAAAGTTAAGAAGAAAACAAAAAGAAGGAAGGAATTAGTTATACCTCCTTTTTTTTATTCATAGCAGTGATTGTGAGAAGCTGCAGGAGTGGCACTTTTAGTAGACTGAAATATGTCCGTTTTACAATGCAAAGGTTGCCATGAAATTTTGTATAAACATTTACAAACTGAGAGCAAACCCCTGACCTGAAACCTTGGTTCATTTCTTACATTTGCCCCTCTCTCATCATTCATTTAGTTGACAAACAGCAGATGGATTGACATGAAATAAGGTCCATATATTTATGTTGCCATGGTGATAAATCTCTTAAAACGACCGAGGATTTTGATCTACCTCCACCACGTTTGGTTTTAGCATTTTGAATAAAATATTTTAAAGAAATATGGCACCCAGATGTATATTCCCCATAGGTTGAAATGTGATAACTTTGGTTGTCCAGCTAGCGTCTTCAACATCAGAATGGCATCTTCTATCATGATTGACTAGGTTATAATTCGTGATGATTGTTGTAGAAAATGAACAGTTACGAAAGGAAAAAGAGGGACGTAAGACACAACAGCTGTCTCTAGCTGGCCTTGAACAGGGGGCCAATTAATGTGACAGAAACTTTATCTTTAGGGCTTTACAGAATTGCTCTTCATCAAATGAGGAGGAAAAGAAATGGCCGAACTTAGGAAAATATCTTTTTTTTGGTAATTTTTCCTGTGGGGTCCAGACATCTTATACAGTACACGAGCGTTGGTAGACACAGCGCAGTAACGGTAAACTGATACACCGTAATGGCCTGCTGCAGATATGCAGGGGCATGTGCAGCGGAAACCGATAATTCAGTGGTGATACGCTATGCATAGGGGTTCCCGGGGTTTTTAGGCTGACATGAGGTAAGTTGATCTGTCAGGTAAAAGAGGAGAGGGTTGCGCTGGGGAGACGTGAAGGGGGGAGGCAACACAGGGTAACCTCTACTGTGTAGAGGAAGGATCACTGCACCAGTAGATTATACCTCCCGATGAGTTTCCTCCAGTAGCAGCTTGTTTAAATGCCAACGCAAACGTACTTTACGTCTTGAATTTAGGAAGCTGCGTATTACTTAATCGCGTTGGTTGTTACAAGTCCACAAAGACCTGTGAGCTCTCTTCTAGCCATATTTATTTTTTCTACTTTTCTGTGCCGAGTATTTTATTTAGCACCCTGATGCCACATCACAAAACCCCTCCAACAAAAGCATTGATGCAACCCCGGGAAGCGGAGGAAAAGGGGAGGCGGACGCGAGGAATAATATGAGGCACAGAGTGAGGAGCCACTCCTAAGCTGCATGGCTTTTACCCACAGGATGAACAAGCTGGAAGCATCCAGTATTTAGGGACATTAACCCACAGCTATTCTGAGTTGCTTTGTGTGGCTTTTTGTTCATGGAAGAGCGGCAAAAATCTGGTAAACAAATACAACAATACTGAAGGAAAAAAAAACCCAACTGTGTTTTGCAAGGACTGGGCAACTTTGAACATCTAACTTGCACGCATATTTCCATTCCCCTGTAACCTCTTGGGAAATTTGGCAGTGTAATCCGAACCTTAATGTGTTTCTTCTCTGTGGAAGACGAGACACAAGCAAAACCTGGTTCTGGTTTTCACTGCTGTTTTTCTAGTTGCCGGTTGCTTCCACAACGATTGAATGTAGGGACGCATTCATGACAAACTGAGGCTGCAATATTTACGCAGACGCTTCCATTTTGGTTTGCTTTAATAAGAGCTTGACAGAGTGGAGTGTACTGTCCATGGAATTTCAACAGGGCATGTCAAATCCAAGGAGTGCCAGCGGTCACTCCTTTAACATGCTGCTCTGTCTGTAGTCATGGAGTCAAATGGATTGGTCAAAGCAGCTCTGACACATAAGAGTTGGACAAGTGGGAGGACAAAAGTAATCAGCGCTTTGATGGATGTGTCACAAAGAGGGGATGTTGCTGTCTAACATCTATCAGTGGATAAAGGATTTTTCTTTCTTCTGCTGAGCCTTGCACATCCAACTTCATTCCTCATTTTTAGCCCTCTCTTCCCTCTGGCTCCCTTCTCTTACTGTGTTACAAGATGCTGGTAGTCATATGGAAAAAAAAAAAGAAAAAAAAAGAGAAACTGTGCCTACAAAGAGTTTTTTTTTTTTTTTCATTTGTCACTTTGTGGCCTCAGTTATAAGCAGGCAGCCTTTGTCCTTTGTATCAGGGTGGTCTCTTGGGAGTGAAGCAGACATTTTAATTCAATCAGCTGTAACACCCCCCCCCCCCCCCCCCCCCCCCTCCAGAAAAAAAAAAAAAAAAAGCTCCCTCATCTCACTTCAGTGATACAATTACGAGCTTCTCTGCATTGGCCATCTTGTTGTGATTATATATGTTTACATGGGAGGGAGGTGTTTACTGAAAGTGCAGCCCCCTCCTGCTGCTCATTTAGCTACTGCAGAAGGAGAGCTTCTGTGACATTTAATTTATTTATCCTCTCTGGAAGAGAAATATGATGATTCTCTAACTAGCATCGTGAGTGCGTCTTCCTGAGTCCCATTCCTTTGAGAAAAGTGACACTAGAGTAGCTGAGAAAAGGGATAACATGCATGTTTGTGTTTAACCCACTGCGTGTTTAAAGGCTTATGCTTGGCCCCCCATCTAGACTACACTGTTGTCCCTTAAAGTTTGAAACCTGATGGTTACACAAGTAACTGAGCTGTGTTTTGGACCGCCTTCGTCCAGACAGAGATCTCCAATGTTGTTCCTGGAATCTGCTGAAGCTACTCTTCTAGTTTGGGGTCACAGCCTTGAATACCTCAATTTGAAGCTCCTCTTGTTACTTCTTCTTGATGATGCCGTTGCTTGGTATCCCTACGTCTATCCCTAGAAAGTCTGGCTGGTCAGCCGTCCCCAGTGGTAGACCCCAGCCTCAATATTCTTGTATTCTTGAAATGTTTTGTATCAGGCATTTCTTCATCTGTCACACGGCGCAGGGGCTTCTCCCATTATGGTTTCTACTTCGTCTCCACCTCCTCATTGGGTCTTTGCTGCCAGAGAAGTTTGCTTTACAGTTCAGGCCATCGTCCAGATGAATTTCTGGATTTTTGTTCTTTCACCCTAAATTGTGGCTTTGACATTCACTAATCCTTGGTCTCCTTCCCTCTGCTTAGTGTCCAGTCTGAGGGGGCTGGACTTTGGGTGAAACTCTCCATGCATCACGAAGAGCTTTCTTGGCTTCCATCTCCTCCTGCGACTAGGATATTGTACCACCGGGTCATTTGAGAGTTTGCATTTTCTCTGGTTTCATCTGCCATCAGTCTATGAAATCACATGAGACTTTTAAAAAAGAGAAAATCAAATAATTTGTTTTCCATTTCATATTTTTAAGTACCCCAACCACCGCTGGCCTTGCTTTGTCCCATTACCGCAGCATTCTAGTGATAACATTGCCTCACTAATCTTACTGATGGTCACATTTCCTTTCAAGTCGCAGCACTCTGTTTTATTGGTGTAGCATTATGCGCAGTGTTTTGCCCATTGTTTACTCCACAACATGCCACTTGTTATCTCATGCAGCAAATGGCCATGTCTTTACCAATCTTGTCTGGCTTTTGTCTGCTTTCTGCTTTGTTTTTTTTTTTTTTTTTTTTACATTGGATGAGCAGCCGTTTAGTGCAAGGGTCAGGGTTGTAATTGACAGCCACCGCTAAACAAATCTGCCCGGCTCGGCGGTAGACCAACCCCACCTCCCGGCCCTTTCCTCTGGTCTAATCTAACTAATGCACCCATGTGTGTGCTGGAAAGTGAATTAAACGTAGAAAACTCAATACCTGATCCATCTGACAGAGCTGCCTGTGTGCACATTAGCAGTTTCTCTGCAGCCTCTGTAATTGTATTACACAAGTTGGCCGCTCTAACGATCGGGCCTTACACACACTTTACACACTCATACACACTCTGACTGTTGTCGTTAATCGTTGCCTTCGCTGGCCCCGGAGGCGTGCAGCAGGCCAAGAACAGAGCGATCGAGAAGGAGGATGATGAAGCGTGTATAGTTCAGCCCTCCCTCAAGGCTGACATGAAATGAAATCATAGTTTGTGTGTGTGTCAGTGTGTGCTCTCAGGAATTGGTATATTGTACAGCATCTTCTTTTGTTTTCATAACTCTTTTGTGGAACTCTTTGTATCTGCTGCTTTGCCTTCTAATCAGTGCCTTTTTGGGCACTCCCACTGTGTGGCCCTGTTTCTGTCTCTGCTTTCCTTCTCCCCACTGCCCGCTATCTCCGTCCTGTCAGCAGTCCTGCCACTTGCCAGAGAGCACAGCATGATAAGATGAGCTTACACTCTCCTCCCCTCTTTCCCACTAATCTCCCTTGACCTCTGCAAGGTTAAAAAATGCACACGTTTGTATGATTTTCTTCCTTAAAGTGGTTACTAGACTTTTACAAGTGAAAGTGGAGGAGGACAGGGATGGGAACAAAAGGACAGAGAAGGTGATTAAAGGGGTTATAGTGTTGATTTGCTGTGTGTTGCCATGCGAGCAACCATTCGCTCTGGCCTCACTAATGGAGACCTCAAGAAGGGGCTCTTTAAATTTTTATTTATTCTAACAGGCTGATTTATAATGATGAGCCACAGACTCTTCCCACCACAGCAGGACATTAACAAAAAAAAAAAAAAAACTCCTGGGGAGGAAGGCTACTATATAAAGATATACATGGAAGGGATAAAAGAATCCAGCAGATAGATGGTGAAAGATGAGCAGCATCTCAAAGCTGCCCGATGTCGTCCGAGGGACCTCTGTGACCTCTATGGCTCCCAGATCCCAGTGATCTCCTACTGGCCAGATGACACCCCATGATCTCAGGCCTGGGAATAAGTCTAGTTTGTGTGCATATGTGTGTGTGTGTGTGTGTGTGTGTAAAAGTCCCTAAGGGAGGACTTTTTATCTTCTCAGAGAGTAGGTCATCAGATATGCCTGTGTATTCACCTCCGTGTGTGTGTGTGTGTGTGTGTGTGTGTGTGTGTGTGTGTGTGTGTGTGTGTGTGTGTGTGTGTGTGTGTGTGTGTGTGTGTGAGCACAGACAGGGGAGTAAAAGCTGAAGAGCTGGGATGGGTGACTTTATCATGGTTATCTGAAAAGGTCACTCCGTCATTGTTGGACAGCACTTTACAGAATCTCTCTGTGGTCACAGCAAGGCAATGTGATCCTGGAGGGTCAGAAGGACGAGAGGGTAGGATGATGCCTACATCTTGAAATGTTGCACCGGTTTAAATATAAATGAATAAGAATTTCCACTAAGTACTTTTGAGGCCGAAAACCTCATATTGTATATCATTAGATCGAGACTTCTGCATTTACAGCATGTGGTTGGAATGCTGACATGACATGTTGGTTTATTTCTTATCAAAAACATTTTAATTTACAATAAATAATATTTTACTATAAATAAAGTTTTTTTTTATATAAGATAATTTCAGTTATAATGGTATACACATTCAATTTGATTTTCAATTCAATTTTATTTATATAGCAGATACTACAACACAAGTTGTCTCTAGGCGCTTTCCAGACACCCAGAACAAGACCCTCGAGCAATTATGACATAAACAACGGCAGGTAAAAACTAGTGGGAGAAAAACTTAAACCAAGCAGCAGCTAGAGCTGCTCTAGTCTGGTCCTGCAGCTGCAGCTGTGACTACTGGTCCTAACACACTAAAGTTTAAACTAACTATATGCTTTATTAAACAGAAACATTTTGAGTTTAGTTTTAAAGGCGGAGGTGATGTCAGCCTCCTCAACGCAAACTGGAAGTTTTTTCCATAGTGATGGTGCCTGATAACAGAAAGCCCGTCCTCCAAATCTACATCTGGATACTCTAGGAACTACGAGTAAACCTGAACTCTGAGAACGGAGAGCTCTATTAGGAACATATGGTACATTTGGACTTTATATGCAAGTAATAAAATTCTGAATTGGATTCTGAGTTTTACGGGGAGCCAATGGAGGGAGGCGAAGACTGGAGAGACGTGGTCTCTCTTGTTGATTCCTGTCAGCACTCACGCTGCTGAATTTTGGACCAGCTGGAGGATATTCAGAGAATTACTTGGACATCCTGCTTATAATACTTTACAATAATCTAGTCTAGAAGTGACAATTGCGTGAATTAGTTATTCAGCATCACTCTGGGAGAGGATGCTCTTAATCTTTGCAATATTATATAAAATAGAAAATAACAGCAAGGTTTCACACAGTTGTACTGGAGGCCATCGGAACACCATCTAACCTTCCAAAGGTGTTTTATATATATATATATATATATATATATGTGTGTGTGTGTATGTATGTATATAATGTTAAGGTTTCCAGTTACCCTCGGGCCCTTTTGTTCCATCCCTGGCATGCAGCTTTTTTTGTGAGTATTCCCTTGAAAGGTATAATATTATTTATCCACTTTTTAAAATGTTTCTCTCCATCAAAATAAAGCAATTACAGGTGGACAAATGATGTCTTTAAATAACAGCTGAGGTTTGGGATGAGTGCTTGTATTGGCTCCACTTCTTGGACGGATGCAATTAAATCTTCTCGTCAAGGTTATTTTTTTTTAATTTTTTTTTTTTTTTTTAAGCTCATAATATTTATCGTTTACAGATTTTGCAATACCACAATACTCCAAATTACATCACCATATTTGCTGAATAATGAGACAAGTAACGAAGTCATTATTATATAAATGATAAATCAGTACTAAATGTGAGCCTATGGAGGCACAATGATCTTCAGAGTAAAAACGGTGTGGAGGAAGGGACTCATCCTCCTGTGTCTGTGGTGCACAAGCCAAATCCCTGAGTAACACTAATCCTTCTGGTTCTGCTGGTTATCTCTCCTCCTGTTCTCCTCCCATCATCCCTCAGCAGGTATGTCTCCTCTGCCAAAGGTCCCTCTCTTGCATCCGTGCGCTGTTTTCCCAGTCACCTCAACCGCCACCCCTCCCAACCTGACACCCCTACAGGGCTCAGTTTGTTTTCACCGTTGTGCCTCAGTGACATTAGCCACAGTAATCCAATTGAATGCAAGTCAGACCCAGAGCTGGGTTCTGTGCGGTTGAGGCGTTTTAGGGGATCGCATGGAATCCTAATTAAGCTCATTAAAGCTCGTTATTAAAGCTTGTTAAATCTCATCCTGACATGGCAAGCGCAGCTACTGGTGTTAGACTTTTCTAATTCACACACACACACACACACACACACGAGCACGCGTGCGCGTGCGCTGCCATCACACTCGCACAGACGAGCTCAAGCGCGCGTAGAAATATGCTGACTTCCACACAGAATTCACCAGTCTAATGCGCTTGTTGGGTGTAATTAAATTTCTCAATAAGCCCCGCAGCTTTCCCTACTGAACAGAAAAGTGACATGAGGAGGTTTTGTGAGCAGTATCGTTGGCCAACATCCAAATACATCCCTTTGTGCTCATGCAGTTGTAGAGAATTTAGTATCATTCATGAACAGTTTTGGCTGACAATACTTTTAAACTAACTTGATTCACTGCTTAAGCAAAGTCAAAGTACTTTTGCATTTCCAAAATTAAACAGCATTGTATATCTCAGTACTGTATGGAGCCTAATGTGCATCAGTCTTTTAAACACGGTATTTGACTACTTGCATTTTTGTGCTGGTAGACACATTTTTTTTCTTTTTTTACTTTTATGATTTGGAAATGTGAAAAGTCTAAGCTCAGATGTCTCATATGCCTGTCAGTGAACGTCATGCCTTAGTTCACATCGCCGTTCCCAACCAACAGCAAATCTAGTGACCTTTTGGACAAAACGCCGCACAGCGAGAGTGAAGTCTCGCCCCTCGCCCCGGGCTCACCTCTACGCGTCAACATTGTTCAGTCAGTCAAGAAGGGCAGTGAACAGGACTTGCCATGGATGCGCTTTTGCTACCTATTACAAGCAAATATGGAACAACAAAGAAATTGTTAAAAGTTCAACATTTTAATTTGAGGCCATTACTGTGGGCCACTCAGTATTGGAGTATTGGACTCATCCAGTCCTTTGTTACTCATTCAGTTTATCACCTCTATGGGCAAACTGCAGCTTTACTGTTTGCAGATGACATGAACCTGTTGGCTTCTTTTAGTAGAGACCTCCAGAGATCATTGGAGTTGTTTAGAGCTTAGTGTGAAGCATTTGAGATGAAAATTAGAATCACAAGCATTTAAAAATGATGCTGATGCTACATTGGTCTGTTTTCGTGAAAAGGCAAAGATGCCTTCGCTCCAACCTTCGTCTCATATCATTATGATAATAATGGGACTATAAATACAAGTTGCTGAAATTGGTTTTCTTCAAGGATGGCTTTCCTAACTCTTATGCATAGTGTGTCAATTACTGCAGAGAAGCTCAGAGACGAGTCAATACTCATCTGCATCAAAAGGAGGCACCTGGTCAGTATCCCTGCTGGACACCTTCCAGGGGAGGTGTTTTTAGACGTGTCCCATTAGAGGTAGACTGAGGACTCAAGTGAAGAGATCACGTTTTTCCACTGGAACCACTCTGGTGTCTTCCTCATAGAGGCTGAAGAAATGGCTGAAGAGAAGGAGGTCTGGGAATCTCTACTCAAGCTGGTGTCCTTGAAGACTTTCTCACCTTCCATCCAGAAGCCTTGGTCAGTTCAGTTGATGCAAGCCTTTGAGACTGCAACTGCAAGTAAACTTTTCATAAAAGATTTGCGCCAGCCATAAGAGAGATTTCAGTGAAGTGGAAAGGTGTTAAAGGAGTGCCTCTCTTGTTTTTTCACTCTCACGCTCAACCATGTTCCTGTGCGCCCCTTGACCTGACACTAAATTTACACATCAACTCCAAATATTGTTCTTTGGCTGCGAGGGGACACGGTGAACCATGATGTTTTTGAACGTCTGTGCGTATGTGTGTGTGTATGTAAAGAGAGAGGGATGGAGGGAGAGCGAGAGAATCAGAATCAGAAAGCGTTAGAACGACTCGCCTCACAACCTGAATCAGCCCTTTGATGCTGACTGGCCTTGACATCAACAATATGGCCTTTCACAGCCATCCACCTACCTCCGAGGAACTTGCCAAGAACACACACATACACAGTATTTCTTTCTGTGTCCCCACTCACTGTAGTTTTTTTTTTTTTTTTATTGTTTACCTTTCTTAGCTTTCTGTTGCTTTCACAGGAAATTGCTAAAAAAATAAAAAGGGAAGAGACATACAGTAAGCGTTTATATAGTCAAGGTGAAACATAGAGCATTGGATTCGGTGAGTGCTTTTCATTCTGCATTCTCCCAGCAGCAGTGAAGCCCAATGATCTTGTTACACCGTCTGCAGACGTGACACCATAAACACCAGTGAGATGACAGGATATTGAGCAGAGCTTGGTGGAGAGGGGAACTGGTCAAAGCTAGAGGAGCACGCAGTTCATGGCAGTGGATATCCGTCCCTCACAGATGATACATGATATTTTATCCTTCTTTTAAAGTAGTTCCTTTGTGTGCTGCACCACTATTGTGATTCCACAAGGGTTTTCAGTGTCTGTGGTTAAAGAGCTCATTCCTTATAAATGTTGAAACACTCAAAAGTCCTTTAAAGGGAGGCTCAGAAGTACAGCCTGGAGAGGGGCATCCATCAATGACATCAGTGCTAATTTTGATGACATATTCTGCAAAACATGCCCAGCTGTGTGTGAAGAAACACATGAGCTCAATGTTTCCATGTGACTTTTTTTTCTGTACTTTTCAGCACCTTTCAGAAGCAGCTGCTTATATCAAACATATGTTCCTTGATTGTATGAAAAGCATTGGCCGTGACTACCCAGAAAAACCGATGCTTTCTTCAGATGTGCAACAAGCAGGCTTTATTTTTATTTCAGGCAGCTCAAGTTGGACGTTTCAGCATCAAGTGGCATCAGTTAATTTTGCTGCTGTAGACTCATATGCATGTTTGAGTGAAGATCTTTAACTGTAGTCCTCGGCATGCCATAACTAGATAACACAGGAGTTAAGGAAGTTTGTGCCTGTCATTCATACTCCATAAATGGAGATGCTTAATCAAGATGCAGATGCATGCCTTACATTCACATAAAAAAAAAAATAAATAAAAAAATCTCACCTTACTTGATTTCTTAAACTTTTTCTCAAGAGGTTAAAATCATTTACTCCTAAGTTAAACACACCAAGCATGCCATTTCCTGAAGATGAATACTACTCTGTGAAGGGAAGCACTAAATACATCCAGTCATTTTCCCTGAAGCATGAGACTGTGTTTAGGTGATGGGACGGAAAGGATGTGGCGAGTTGCAGAATGGTTGGTTGCACTGGTGCCTTCCTGCCTGCACCTCTGCCACGTGGACTCTTTACATTTGATATACATTTTTTTTTTCTCATCAAGAAACTATTCAAGGACTCCACCCAAAAAATATGGGAGCCAGATAAGGAGCTGTATTTCTTTTGCCTGGATTTCTTTTTCAGTTGGGGAAATAATCCATTCTATACCACCTCACCTGCTTATCTTAATGCCAGTTTGCTTGCCAGTGGCTTTAATTTGGCCAGATTTTTATTTTGGACTCCTTAACATCAACATCATCAAATTATGCAAACCATAAATATGTAGTCGGGGTGCATGTGCAAAGCTGTAGAGACAGCTTTCATTTTTCACAACTTGTGGAAAAACACACCCAACAATTTGAATTTTCCAACGTATGCATGTATCCAATTAGTGCCTGGGTGATTATTAAGTCAGTAAAAGCCACTTCCGACATCAACTGCAGTAATTACAGTAATGGCAACAGTAGACATACAATCCCGCTTCCCACTGATGATTTAGGGAATCTTATATTTTCAGCCTGTAAACACTAGCTGAAGCCAGGTGCTGTCAGGAAGCCTTTGAGCTGTACCCCGCCGCTGCCTGTTTGCCTGCATGCATCCACAGCTTCACTGGTCAGAGACTCATATTCCAGTCTCTCTGACAGGGTCGGTTTGCTTTGATAGTCAGGCCTGTTTACTGCTCCATGTCCTGGGGCTAACTGAGCTCAGATCACCCTCAAATGAACTGAGGAGTGAGGGAAATATTCAACACAGCTGTGCTTACTCTGAGGACTGAAGTCGGGGGAGGCATGCTGCGATGCTTTCAGGTGCTGAGCAGGTCCTGCCTCTGATGCTGTCTTTGGAGAGGCTGTTTGCATTTATAAAAATGTTTGTTCAAATATGAAAATAAAGATGTTCCCTGTGGCAAGGGATGGGAACATAAAGAAAGAAAGTGAGCAGGATGGCAGTAAAAGGTTTTTCTTTTTCAGGAAGTAGCAAAGCGGATAACCTAGAGGCTGGTTGGGAATACAGCGGCAGTCATTCAAACAGGCAAACTGTTCTTTGGTACACGAATGTTGACTTTCTTGTACCTTTTGCCTCCTATTATTTCCTGAACAGGCTTAACTTGCAATCTCTTGTCATCATCTACATCTAGGATGTTTTTATCTCTCCTCCTAATTTTTCTGGCGCATTTAGTAAACATTTAGCGTCACCCTTTTTCCATTCTCTGCTGAAATGTCTCCTTTACCCTTAGACCGCTTACCGTCTCCGTATGTCTGCACAACACATCCAAATCTGGCAGCAGCGACGTCTGTGGTACAGAACGACTGCAGTGTAATGAATAGAGGCTATGGCCAGAGCTGTTTGGCGGGAGTGGGAGGAGGAGGTCACATATGCTGTTAAAGTGAGTCAACAAATATGGCAGGTAGTTTGGAAACAGCTTTGGCTCGCCAATAATCAATGCTCATCATGTTTTCCTGCCTTGACATTGAACAGGCAGCTGTGGAGTAGCTGTCATCGGTGTGCTTGTGCTGTATAGCTGTGCGCGTAGCCTTTTTCTAATTATGAACCTATTCTTAATTCATGAGAGTGGTCGTGCAGATTAATGCACACCCATGCATGACTGATGTTTGTTTACCCAACTTAGCATCCATAAAATGCTTTTTACCATTCTTCCCTTTTCTTTTTTTCCCCTGGTCTTTTCTTGCAGACACATGTGCAATAAAGCATTTAAATATGTAATTTAAGATACACTGTGTCATTTTTGCACCATCAGAAAGAGCGTATCGACGTGTTTCTTTATGGTTATTATGAGTTATTTAGGATATAATTTTACAGATTGGTATACCGCTTTTAAAGATTTACTTTAGGTATAGAAAATGCTAAACACTTAAAACAAATACAGATAAAGATTTTGTGAGCTTTTGCAAAGCTGCCAAGTGAATTTGCTGCCCAGTAAAACATAGAACAACTGTTGTCAAGAGAAGTGGAAAGTCCTGAACAAGCTGTGAGCAAAACCATGTTGTGAAAGTATCCATACTGCCCACTGTGTTGCTGGCGCCCAGGCTGGCCCCCTGTTTGTATGTGCATCCTGTATCCCTCTGCTTCCCTGGCCCTCCCTTCGTTTCTCCATATTTCCACTAGTTTATTCAGTCCAAGCTTTGCTTGGTGTGAGTTCTGGCATGCTGGCCCTGCCCTGCCCCTGTTCCACTTCCTCCCCCTGGCTCGGTGGCCTGCCTGCTCGGCGAGGACAACCTGCTCACCTCCGGGGCAGCTGGCATGCCTGATGGACCCATTTATCAGACCTGAGGGAAAGGTTTGGGGGCCCCACGTAGGTAGTGGGTGGGGTGGGAGAGGCTTGTCGCGAACTTTACTGGGATAGTTATTAAATAAGGCATGATGACAGGACGGGGAGAGGAATGCTTTCAACTTCCTCAGCGGGAGATGTCCAACACAAAACCCTGGGACTGGATGGATGATGGAAGGAGGGAGGGACAAAAAGCAAACAATAATTTGGGGGATTGGGAGGGGCACAAAAACATATTTAGAGAGACAGGAACTCTTAACGAATTTAGTGGAGGTTTGAGGAAAATTTGAGCATTAGGAAAGCAAGTTTTGGAGTGTGAAGAGAAAGATCACAGTTTGTCTTAAAAGACAGATGACTAGCCCTGGGTGAGGGGCTGGCAGCCTATAATGCTGCGGCTGGTGGCTGAGTGGCCGATTACTGAATGACAGAACCCCTTACACACACACACACACACACACACACACACACACACACACACACACACACACACACACACACACACACACACACACACACACACATTCAATCTATTCAGGGTCTCAGCAGGGAGGAAGACACAGCCTCTGGGCCAGGGGCCAGCGGAGGGATCCAGAGGGCAAAGAAGGTCTCCACAGTTTCAAACACAGCCAGGAGTTAGCGACTGGCCTGGGAAAATCCAGGCCCAAGCCTCCACAGTGTCAGCTGCATTCAAGCCGAACAGTAGCACATCCTTGTGTGAGCTGGCGTTTGTGAGATTCCACTGACCCTAACTCCGCTGCACAGCTGTTCAACAAGGGAGGAAGAGAGTTGGAAAGGGATACGGAGAAAATGGATAGAAGATGCAAAAGCTTGAATTTGCTTCCTCTGGGCAAAATGATTGACTATCTGGCATCCTTTTGTCTACACTTGGTTGTTCTGAACAATACTTGAAAATGTTTTATTTCATCTACATGTATTTCCACTCTATCATTATTACACTAAGAACCCTCTTGTACACAACATCATGTAGACCTTTACAGTAATAATACAAAGTATTTTTAGGCCGTTTTTCAGCGTTTGTTTCTGCAGAAGACAAGTACCAATTACAGTATCTCTGAATGACAGAACAAGGCCAAAAACTCTCTCTCTCTCTTTTTAAGAGGCTAAATCATCCATAAAATTAATTTAAAACATTTTCAATATTAGGTCAACTAACGATCTTAGGTTTTGCCATGGACAAATTGTCAGATTAAACGTCAATATCTAAAAGTCATTTGGAAGAGCGCTAGTCAGTTACAGAGCCCCGAACTTCCAAATGCCAATTAGCACGAAAGGATTCACCACAAGTGAACATGAAGTTCCTCAAGTGATTCTGCTTCTCTTGTGCTGACAATTAAAAGGCACTAAAGTTTAAGTAATAAGTGCAACCACAAATGCAAGTGCTTATTTTCTTACTAATCCTCTTATATTTATTGGTGGTTCATTATTTTGTGCTTTCATACAAATAGAGTTAAAGTGCCTTAAATGGCATGAAAAGAGTCAAACCTGATAATACAGTGTGGTTTATGTAATGTTTTCTTTTACAGGAATATCTAGTGAAGTTAGCTCACCAAGCAGCAAGCTCTGGATTGTGCTTCCATGTCTAACCGCTGATGTCATATGGATTCAATGAAAAGTCCTCCCCATAAAACATAAACAAAGTTGCTGTGACATCAGCTATCGGTTTGTTAAAAGCTTTTTACAAGTCTTGAGTCCAGGCCATCACCATCTTGAGTTTCTGGAGCCAGAAATACAGACAAAAGGTGAATACAAAGGACAAATTTCCTTGGAATTTTATAATTACTCTAAAAAGGACCAGCAGTACAATGATCCAAAAGAATAAATCTAAGTTAACTGTGACAGTAAACGTTGAGAGTTTTTGAACAGGACTTTGTTTTAACCACAGGTGATTCGGGCCAACACTTTTTAAGACGTCAGAAATATTACAGCAGTAAAGGTGAAATATATACTTTTACACAAAATTAATAACATTTTGGGCCTTCTGAAAGAGGTCTCTGTGACATTTATTGTTAAAAGCACCCCAAGGATCATTCTTTGGACATCTGTTCATGGCAAGAGTGCAGCATTTTGTGCTGGCTTGTACAGTCAACACATTTTCTACCGCCTTCCTATTTTTGGCATGATAAGTCTATTAACTGCTGCTCTTGAAAACAACAATATCATGGATCTTTGGAATTGCTTGGCTCTGTGCAGCCAGGGCTTGGCTTTCCGAATAAGGAAATTCTGCCGTGCAACTCCATAATTTTATAAATGTCCTAGTGTGACGTAGAAACAGGACCAACATCCACAAGGCTCAATTAATCCTTTTGTCCTGACTCAAATAGCATGCTCAACACAGAGTGAACCGTTTGATAAGGCTTTTTTATGGTCAAGTAGGCCTCCTTGAATCCAAACTGTCATGCTCGAGCCTTAAAAATGTAAATTTTCCTCAATATGTCCCCTTTATGGCATCTTCACTTCAGCTCCACATCTTACAGCATATGTCCATTATTGTTTATTTCTTTTAAGCTTGTGGTCGCCAGATCGTGCACTTTTAATGCTTGATGGAACTCGTCTTCAGGAATTAAAAAAAGAATAAATTAAATTAAATTAAATTAAAACCAATAACAAAATATAAGCAAAACCTTGAACACAAAACACACATTTAAAATGCTCCACCCCACCCTGTCATCCTTCCCACTTCAGACTCAAAACCTTACGCAACCCGGGAACTTGAGATTTCCAAGCGAGTAGAACTGTTTTCTGCTTCGTTTCTGGATTTGTCATTTGATTATGTTCTCACAATGTTTTTGTAAAACAATTTGGCCAGCCAGGCCACTGTGTTGGAGACCGCCGGCATGTTTGTGAGGGAAAATAACAAGAGTGGCTTGTCTGATGCCAAGTTTCCCATGAAAAAATTACCCATGAAGTCGCTCATTACAAATAAACAAATACAGCTGCCAGCATAATGAATTGAACAGCAAAACATGTGCACATGTTCAAAAACCTATCTGCCCTCCTGTCTTGCTCTCACAGGCATGCATGCAGCCCTGTCAGTTTTCATCCTTCACCTCAGTTTTGTAATTATCTTGTAAATTAACCTGGAGGTGGAAGTGCAAATGACGCACTTCTGTCCTCGCCATTTTGCTGTGACTTTTCCTCTGGTTTTAATTTATTGCACGGTGAAGAGACTTGAGAGAATGAGGGCGATGCTTTATTTGAATCAGGTGGTATTCAAATTTGACTATGCAGATCATTTCAAAGTTCTTTTTCCTTGATCCCTTTTTTTCACGCACAGACCGTCACTCGTTGCATATCTGAGTCTAAAATGAAGGTTTTGGATGCATTTTTACAGAAAGGCGTTTTTTTTTTTTTTCTTTCAATAAAAATCATGTTATTTTCGATAAAGAAGTTCTTATTTATTACAAATGAGCCTTTTGTGTTGAATATAAACTCACAATGTTAATACTAGTCTACTCTGTCCTCATCTTCTTTTACTTAATAAAAGCTGCTCCAACACACACAAACAATCATTTCATTCTGTTTAGAGAATCAAGCAAACAAATATAGGACTTTTTCACAATTGTTTACTTTATGTGTACTTTTGGCTGCATCCGCACCAGTCCAGACCAAACAGTGTGGACGGAATAAAGGAGTCTGCCTGTCCGTCATTTTGCTCCGTGGAATGGGGAGAAGATACTGCATAATGCAGTGAAATATGAACAATCAAACTGCAGTGACTGTTGTTACTGCATGGGATTCAACTCTCAGTGCAACATTACCCTGCAGGATTCCTAAACGTCAGCAACAATGACAAGCGACTTATTGAAAGTCCTAAAATAGTGTGACAGGCGATGAATATCCGAACCATCTTTTTCATTTTTGCAGTACTCATGGCATATGACTTGGGTGACGGAAAGAGAGAAGCCCGGAAAGTTTTGAAGGATGAATGCAACATTTTGTCCAACTGCACTCAAAATGTCAAGAGAATCAGGATTTGGAGCATTTGCTGCTGATGCCCCAAGGACATTCTCAATACAGCACGCCTAAGAGTTGAAAATAAAGTTGACTGTGTGTGCCTTTCACTTTTTATTTCAGAGTTTTGCTTGGATGCTGTCGTAAGTAAAATCTTAGAATAGAGATGAACAAAAGTGCTTTAGCAGTCAGTCGAGGCAGCTAATCAATAAGAGAATATCACCTTTTTTTCTCCTCTAAAGATGACTAAATGGCACATTGCTCCATATCAGCTAATTAAATCTCTGCCATCAGAACATGTTTACAGAAAGGCCACTGCTGACGGATGTGGGAGGCCTTTAACGAGACATCTCGCTGTGGTGTTACTGCGTCGAACTAAACCAAGGGACTAAATGAAGTGTTTCACTTCATATGTGTTTATAATGATCTTGTTATAGTTTTCAATTTGAATACTGCAAGCCGATCCGTGGTGTATGTTGTTGTTGTTGTGTGTTTTTTTTAAATTTTTTTTTATTATTAGTTGGTTTAAAATGTGTTCATGAGTCTGGCCAAGGGCATCATTTCCACTTCAAGAAGAGAGAGACAATTGTTTTGACATTATTGGGACCACAGTTGTTTAATCAGCCCCCCTGTTGACTTTTAAAAGAGCATGTATTTATTAGCCCAAAATAGTCTTTTCAACAGTGGATTTACTTGAAATTTAAATCAAATTCAACAACTCAGGTTCATCTGCTCAGGACTGAAAGGCTTTGGCTGATTAGTGAACCTACAAAAGCTCTCTGGTAATTTATGTAAATGCGTCCATTTACTACGGAGGTGTGGATCCAAGTTATTAGATTTTTTTTCCCAATCAAATTTAGTAGTAAAGATATCTAATAACCTCACATGGACTTAAATACGGGTACCAAAAGACTTGATATCTTCTCAGATAAACTTCTTTTATGTCAAAAAATGTCAATGTTCATTTTAATTACATTGAAATTCGTACTATTTAGTGCTATATACAACACACATAAGTTAAACATATAAACAAATGTCAATAAAGGAAACGTTTTAGACTTTCCTCACAGCCAGCTATTGCCACAGTCTGTTATCCATCCCTGAAATGTCTGCAAATGGCCATTATTCCAGAAAATTAAATTATGTGAGCTCGAACCTGCTGTGCATCATGATGACTTCACTATTTGATAATATTTGTTAAGATTTGGATGCTCAGGGAACATTCCAGCTGCACAAGTGATGGTGTGTTAACTGACAACAAATAAACATAAAACTAAGAACAAGAAAAGAAAAACTGCAAAAAGTATTAGTGTTGCATAACTGTGAGAGTTCCTCCTGTCACTTTGTTCTTAAAACAACTTCTTCTGACATCCCACTTAAATTCACATGAACAGAGAATGTCTTGGTCCACTCTCCGTCTCCAGGTGTTGCTCATTACCAACGTGTGGTCTCATCCAGTGCAAAAGTTAAGGTTCCTTTTCTTACTGGTGCAATAAATTTTGAAGATAAAAAGCTTAGTAAACAAGTCTATGTGTCTGTCCTCCCTGATGTTATGCTCTAAGAAGGAGCTCCATTGTCCAAATACATAGGTTTTATTACCACTGGGGCAGCAGAGCTGCTTGTTTAGCAGTGTTTCCTCGTAGCTCGGTTCTCCTGTGCTTGTGTGGGTTTTCTCTCTGTACTCTGGTTTTCTCTCATAGTTAATGTCTTGGTGACGTGGTGAAGTTGTATATTCAAAAAAAAAAAAAAACCAGCTGGAAAAGGCTCCAGCACAGCCAGTCACCCTGAATTGGATGAAGTGGATATGAATATTGGATGAATGAAATTTCCGCAGCATTGTCTTAGTAAATATCGATCGTGCTTTTTTTTTTTTTAAGCTGAAAAACAATTTGCAGATACGCTACAGCATATCTGGGCCTCAGACTTGTTTTGGACCTCAAGCTCAAGGTTTTTCATTTTCGTGTCCTGTCTGGAATGCTTGATGGCAGACTTGTGTAAATAGGAGTCACGAAGGGCTCAGAAGGAGACCAACCACCAATAACGAAGAGCACTCTGCTCCATCAGGGGTGGGAAGACGGGCTACCATTAACTCTTCCCTCACAGTTTTATTCACAGAAACCTTTCAACGTTTATTGTAACCTCCCCTACCTACGTGGATTTTGTCAGGTTTTTCTTTTTTTTTTTTGTATTCAAGTTGTACTAAACATAACAGTGCCTGTAAATGTCTATGACAAGACAAAAGACATTGAAACAGAACAGCATTGCTATGTTATCTTGATTATGTTATGTTCATGAAAGTTGCAAAATGTTATCAACTGAAACAGATGTGTTAGTGGATTGGCTGAAACTGTATGTAATAGGAGTCGATTTTTTTAAACCCTCGAAAGACTAGATTTTTACTTTCCCTTTTTCTGAGCTCAAATTGCTAGACTTGTCTCTTCACTGATGCAAAATAAGACTCCCGGTGATTGTCACTCATATACTTGGTAATTGGCATTTTAACACTTTCAAGATGAAGTACAGACACCTTTCGCCCCCCCCATGAACTCCCACAGCCCACGCTTACACCTCACACTTCAGTAAGCACATCTGCCGCTTTAAGTGCGTGCATGCACGGACAAAGACGGAGGCTGAGATAGAAACAGAGAAAGAGATATGATCTGTCCGTCAGCCGCTTTGTCAGAGCATCTCTCATGTTGCCGTGTATCTTCAACTGCTCACCCCGTTGAGCGCTCAATCATCAGAAATGACTTGTATGAAATTTTTCTTCGGACTTTGAGCAAGAAGGGGAGAATATGCAGCAGTACACGGGTTGCAGAGTTACCCATGTGGAAGCACCCTGAGTGCATTAACACCAGCAGCATGTGTGTGGGGGAGATGTGTGTCTGCATGCCCATCTACACTTTCAAAATTCCTCCAGGTCCTGCTACATGTGCTTGAAGTGAACCCTCCGTGAGCTCATGCTTTAATTTTTCAAAAGCTCGGATGCTGGTGAACTTAACCTCAGAGCGACCTCGCTGATGTCAGTCTCCTTGGGCTGCTATGACCCACCTCCTGTTTTTTTTCTTCTCGGTAAGCCAACAAAATGTCTCAGCAGTGAATTCAACTATCGGAATGGGACTTAATTACAAGAACCGACATAAAAGGTTTTGGTGGTTGCACTTGTCCCAGAAAGGCAGATTTATGTAATAGCGATGGTTCAGCGATAGTGTATTATATACTCTGAGTGTGCTGATATGTAGAGGCAGCTTTTATCATATTAACAAGCTTTTTTTTTTTTTTTTTGTTGTTGATTTCAGATAACATTCCCTTTATGTTAAACAGTTGCTATGATGTGGAAATGTGAAGATCTGCAATGCTTTTCTAAAAGTGATGAAGGCTTGAGAGAGATAAAGCACAAGAATAGCAGGTGCTGATAATATATGGGCTGGATACAGATGAAAAATGATCACATATTACTCAAAACTGAAAACACATGCTTGGGCTGAGGCCTCTGGATCATGTCCCTGTAGAAAACCAGCTACAGCATCCGTCTGATGTCTTCACGTCCTACCAGATCATTGCAGAGAGAATAAGGAGCCGAGGTGGAGTGGAGGGACTGCATTTTACATTCAGCCCCCCTCTTTCCTGCCAGTCATCCATTTAACCCTGCCACCGCGCCTTGTGCAATATTAATGCCTTTAAACGCAGATGTGGTGAAAATGTGTCTGAAGGAGCAGACCCCTGCAGGGAGTGCAGCTGCACACATGCGAAGGGTTAAGAACGCACACGCTGTATGGTACAGACTCTTGGATACTTGGGCCCATCGTCCGTTTACATTCACACGGTGTTTTCATTCAGATGTTGTCTGAGTACTGTCGTACTGTACATGATCTGTTCAGCCGCCTGCCATGCCTAAGTGTTTGAGCAGGCTCTTTTCCTGTTGTTTGAAACTAAAATAGGCTCAGCAGAGATTTAGGGATCAAGGTGTGTTTATGTGAAACCCTAAACCAGCTCAAATGCAGGCTATTCAACCAAATACCCCTGAATATTTGCTCGTGTGGCTGGGCCCTTTTGCTCCCTGTGAGGAATGTTGATCTGAGAGGAAGAGGCAGGTGAGAGGTGAGCAGTGAGGGCAGGAAATCAATTCAGCCCTATGTTACCTGAATAATGAATAAGGCGCTATCTCCAGAGGTTGGAGGCGTATAGCTGGACAGAGCTGGGAGATGTAGAGATGTGTCTTTTGAGAGTGAATTGCATGGTGTTTTTGTAACGTTATGTAAACTAATCTGTTTATATCTATATGAGATTGACCATAATGAGGAAACGTATATCCAGAGTTCCCCCTCAAAATAAGTTTTGACATTGACTTTTATTTGTTTAATTAAACTAAGGAAATAAAAGGTGAAAAAAATAATCAAAAATAGACAATAGAGCTTGATTTCTGTTTTCCTCTTAATCAATATGTTAATGATTAAGCTTGTGTTGTATTCACTACTTTTTAGGGAGATTTGGCAGCAAAAAAAAGGACATTTGTCACTTTCATTGTTACCAACACAAAATCAAATCACATTGAGGGGGTTAACGGCATAATGTAGGATTCAGAAGTTGTTTTCACATCCACAGTGATGGACTGAGTCTGACATAACAGTTGAAAAACAACCAATGTCACTAACATTACTAAAGAAGGACAATATTTACCAGACAAGCTTTGCCGTGGATGACCTTCCTATCGCAGCACTCCGGGGAATATCACGACACGTTACCTCTGTGCCACACCTTTTAGTCCAGTGCTCACACCCAGTCTTTAGCTACTGCCAGCAATACGTCGATAAGTATCCCCGCGTTGTTTTTGATTCCTGACAGTGTCGACGTAAACTGCTCACGGGATGAGCTCTCTATGTTCTGCTACAGCTGCTGCATTCACAGCTGGTGGCCAGACTCATTTTAATTTCTGGTTTTATTCTATGGAAGAAAAAAAAATCTCAGGGTCTGTTGAATATTGTGAAGCGAAAGGACAAGTGCTAAGAAAAAAAAAGAGAGAGAGAGAGAGAAGGAGAATAGAGGTCTATGGGGCGCGTGAGCTCAAAACATCTTTGCAAATGGAAAGCCATTATTTGATACTCCAAATATCCAGCATTAAGCCCACCCCATCCTCTGACTGTCACCATCACCCTCGGCTGGCTTTTAAGGGTTTTCTTTTTATTGACGTGTGTATTGAAGAAGCCGGCACATTCAGTGGTGCGAGTGAAATTGAACAAATCTGAACTTCTGACACTTTGGAGTGAGTTGGTGGGTGGAATATGGGAAGATTCTCAGACGGGTGGGCTCACCAGGACAACCCACATCCCTGTACTGGATGAAGTCAGCTCCTTCAGATGTATTTCCACACTGCCGACAAAAAAAAAAAGGAAAAAAAAGCATGCTTTCATTTAAAAAAAAAAACAAAAAAAAAAACCCTTTCAACCTCGGAGCTCAGGCTCTGTGAGGGACCTCTCCCTTTCCGCAGCTACTGTACATGCACGCACACAGACACGCATGCATTTTCTTCAAAACACATGCATGCGTACCGATCTCATGAGGATGCTTCCTGCACAAGTAATAGTGCCAGGGTGCAAAGACGGGGCTAATATTGGCTCTTAATATTTGATGCTCTCAGAGGAGCTTTGTGTGTGTTTTTCATCAGGATGTTCCTCACCGTCTCCCCCCTCCACCTTGCTTGCCATGTCTCTGGTCAGAGATTGTAAAGAGACATTAGATTGCTTAAAGAAATAGATGGTGCTGTGTAATCTGCTTATATCATTGATTTATCTTTTTATCCAATTGTTTCCTTTTGTAACCTTACTCCAGGCTATATCTCTTCATAAGAAAGAAGCTGTGCCCTCTCAGATGTTTATCGACTTAGCTCCTACATATTCAATTATCAGTCAGTAAGTATTTAAGGACAGGTATCACAAAGACATGTATCGACTCTTACATTTAAATGTGCTACTGGGGTTTCCTTTATTCTTCTGAAAGTTGTCACAAAAAAAATCCACCGATTTTATTATTCATGTTTCAAATATCCCAGAAGACACAACATTTGATGTGATTGTTTGTTACAGGAATGAGAGAAGTGTGTACTGTAGCCCAAATAATTGGTGGAGGATTCTCAGCAGGGGAAGGTAAACTGAAAGTGACACCAGGGTGGAAAGCTCGGCGTGAGGCCGCCTTCCTTTCAGCACTTCATCTAAAACTTCAGACCCTGTACAGTTTCACGGTAACGCAAGTGAAAGCTCCCTAACTGGAGGAGCAGAGAGCCTTTGGCAGACAAACGCTGATCCTCCCCCCCCAAGCTCTCTCCATTAATCTTTTATATCTAGGGCTAAATATGAGCCGAGTTGATGTGACGCTGCGTCTGTGTTGGGGGCAGGCTGAGGAAAGGGGGGAGGCCTGTTGAGGTTAAGTGCTCCGGTGTGTGTGACTCCAGGGATGCGAGGAGGAGAAAGAGAGGGAGGGGTGTATTTTCGAGAGGAAAATTGAGGGTGAGAGAAGAGGAGAAGGAGGACAAATGAGAGATCATCCCATGAGGGGAGATCTCAGAGTTGGGGTGGGGTTTTATGAGTTTGGCCTCGGTGTCACACATGTGCATGCTCACACAGACGCATGCACAGATACAGGTGGTGAGCCTGAAACAAAAGCCTGCCTAATCCAGGCCACTCTCGTCTTTCCATCTCTCAGAATCCCAGAGCTCCTCTCAGAAGGGGGTGCACGCATAATTTTCTGTTTATTGTAAGTGAAGTTTGTACGTTTTAAAATTCTCACAGCGCTTGTTTTGATATCTGGTCGACTGCCGATCTTCATGGGGGGGCTGCTACAATGCCGCAGCTTTACAAAGCACTATATGAATGTATTGTTACTGACATTTGAAGGGATGTCTGGGGATGCAGTGGAGTGTACAGTCCCGCTTACTGTCTCTTTTGTCTGTCTCCTGCTCTCTAAGTCTAACATGCACAAGCATGCTGCTAAAATGTAGCCAAAGTCCCTGCTGTGACTGCATGTTAGATGACGGAAGACACAAATATATGTGCACGAAGCAGGATACACCGCGGCAGAACACACCCTGATCGTCATATCAAAACAGTAATGAGGGAAAAAAAGTCAACATTGTTCTCTGCCACGCTCCATTAACAACAGCAGAATCCATAATAGTATTCATTTTCAAGCAGCTTTATTTAATAAAGTGGAATAGGCCTGGTTCCCCCATTACCATAATGCTACTTAACATTAATCTTGGTCATTAAAGAAGACTCGTACACAATCCCCAGGCATCCCAGTCTCTGGAATTAGGAATGAACTGAGGGAAAAAGAAGTGCTTATGGCTGTAATAATGTGTTTGCCCCCGTTTTTCCAAAAGCAAAAGCCCCTCGGTTCTTAATGTATCTGGATGTATTGATGCTGCCAAACACGACTTGGAGGTGAGGTTTTGATCTTTCGCTTTGGATGTAAACAACTCATTAGAAAGAGAGTAGGGTGCCATGACTGGCAGGGACAGCAGGGGTGCCTGGAATAGCGGGGAACACGTAAACTGCCTCCCTATCACTGTCTGCTCCTCTACTTCACTTTCATCCACTCATCAGCTTCCAGAGGCTTAATGTAGAGATACAGGGGTATAATTGCGTCTTACTTACAACACCCATTTCTTTTTTTTCTCCCTCACTTTTACCTGGTGATTGAGCCTGAACCTGCGTTCAACTCCCCTCGCTGCTCTTCATCTTACTGTTTTAGACTTTTATTCCACCTTCTCACCTCATCCTTTTTTTTTTCTCCCTCACTAAGCTGTGTGACACCACCCCACCCACTAACACACATTTTTTCTTTTATGAAAGTGCCAGCCCGTCTTTCCTCGTATCAAGCCATTTTCTTTTGGCTCCGTGTCTCGAGAGATGTGACCTCTACACTTACCTTCTCCTCCCTTCTTCACCTGTGTTATCTCCTCTCCTTTAATTAATGCCACAAATTCCATGGAAAAGGTTGTGAAATGTTACACTGTGGTTTAGTGTGGCGCGGTCAGTACATAACTTCCCAAAAAACCCTTTTGGCAACAAAAAAACCCCACAAAAAAGCTTAACCTTAGAAGCCTTGGGAACATGTCCTCTTTATGATTTATTCCTGCAGTTCTTAAAGCTCTGCCCTCTGAGAAAGCACAGTTTTGAGTATTGCTGTGCTTCAGCTGAGCTGTACAAATCCATATTTACTGGTACTGTGATCAATAATTAGTGCTCACACCAAGCTAAAATAGTTGCTGTTGCATTGATTTAAAGCAATAGTTCATGCATGCTAATGAGTCCTGTGGACCATAAAATAAAAGCTTTAAAGTCTGAATTTTACAATGCAGACATCAATGCTGAGATCTAGGCAGCCTGAGGAGGACACGAGGCACAACTCCATGATTGATTTTTAGGTTATTTTTATGTTACCCAAGAAGGCTTTATCATAAGTTTTATACTATTGACTGTTAATGTTAGCCTGAAACTGTTAATTGGATTCAACACGGGTGTTAAAACTGACTTCTGTTGCCATTCCCCTTTATTTTTCTCTCCATCCAGTGTGCTGAGCAGGGATTAGTGTCTCTTTGTCCCTTTGACTGGCAGCTCTGAGTTTTCGACAGACCCGAGTGCCACCGGAGTCCCATCAGATCAACCTCAGTAATTAACTTGTTTAAACAAACCGAGAGCGGCAGCCGGGGAAAAAGCTTTCAGTTTACTTCAAAAAGTCATTAAAAGGGAACAGGGGGGAGGTATAAGTGACACAGATGGTTGTGCAGCTTTATCGATAACCTGGAACCTGGGTCTTTTGTCTCTGTGCTTTTATGGTGGGGCGGCTCTGTGTTCTCTGCCGCAGGTCAGTCGGGTCTAAGTATCCCTCTGCAGAGTCCCAGACTTAAACAACTTCCCCATTGACCTTTGTGTACTGAGCTCAATTAGAGCTTGCAAACACAGATTCTAGAAAGACAGCCTATAGACACTACAAAGAGGATCAAAGGGACAAGGAAGCATACCTAAGGGAAAGTCCTGGACTGCAGCTTTATTATTACCTCCATTTAGCCTGGTGATTCACCTTCTTTCATAGGCAGTGAATTAGCTGATATGCGTCTCCTTCCAGGCCCCAGAATGTTTACTTGTTGAGGCTGTGTGCAGAGCCATATAATTTAATTGTCACTTACCAAGCTGTTTTTGATGCAGTCGAAGTTTTTGCTCTGCTGATAAACCTCATAGTACCTTACTGAAGCTTCTTCTCCTTTTTTTTTTTTTTAAAGTCCTGTCCAGATAGACACAGCTTGCACTAATGAGCTGAGCTTATCACCATTGCAGCAATCTCTATCACAACACACGCACACACACACACAGCTTCTCTGAGTTGTACAAATGGTGCCTGATTCTTTTTTTCTTTAATGCGTTTCTCTTTCTCCATTGTGTGCATGAATGTGTCTGGGTGTGTCTGTGAATGTTTGTATTGTAATTACACGGAGGACTACTATCCATTAAAGATGTTTTTCCCTTGCGGATGAGGGACAAATTCGCTTTTGCAGCACTGACCGTTAATAATAGAAACTTTCAGGCTGAGTATGAGCACAATTTCCACAGAGCTTCATTTAGTCCACTGTCATTAGTAGACTCCCACAAACTGGCACGTGCAAAGAAAGTGTTGCATATTTTGTTCAAAAAAAAAAAAAAAGGTAAGTTATATTTTGAGCTTTAATTGACACCAGCAGCCACATAATATTTCTGCATTTAATAATCTTCCTTGTGTCATTATCACAGTGTGGAAAACACACAAACAGATGCATAGAAATGGAGCGGAGACGAAGCCATGTAAGAGGCACAGGCGCGCTTCAATGTGATGTGTGATCTTCCCTCAACTACAGCCACAAGACAGACAGAGGAAATGATAGCGGGGGGAATCTATGTCCTATGCTGGCTTTGTTTCCACCTCATGAGCTTTGAATTAACACATTTATTAAAGCGGTGGGTTGAGACCTCCACTCATTACTGGGAAGCTGCAGAACTGCTGAGTTGGGATTGCGTGTTAGGCAAAGGTCTAGCTCCAAATGAGACTTGTAGATTAGTGGATTAAATGTTTGGGTAATTAAAAGGAAGCTGTCATTGCATGTATTATCTACTTATGTGTTACTAACGACCACTGAAACACACGCTGCAAATGAAACAGCGTGTGAATTTAGGTGTAATATGTAATTCCACACAAGATGAGTGCAGAAGGCAGCAGAACCAAGAAGAAAAAGCTACTTTATGGGTTTTTTGGGGGTGGGGTTTCTGCGCCTGTTGCAAAGATGTCAAACCTGATGTGTTCTATTTATGGCTGTGATGGCACAATAGTTTCTCCAAGCTTTCATGTCTTTCCCAAAAATATAAAACTAGAACAGCAGCAGTTCCAGAGAGGACATGCTGGCAGTCCTTATTCATCAGGCAGCTGTTTAATAGTTTTGACCTCCAAACGGCTGTGGTTTTCCAGTAATGTACCTAACTGCTAGAAGTTGCCATTGCGAAAGCCGACTCAGCGAAGCAGAGCAGCGTTGTATACTGGCCGAAGGAGAAGCGGCCAGGATCACATTGGCACATTCATAGATGCCCATTTCCTAAATAAGGAAATGATGAAGAATTTAACGGAAGTTACTTTTTGATTTTCAAGTTACTTCAAGTAAATTTCAGTTGGAAGGTGACACGTTCCTTCAATTGTAGAGCAAATAAATGCTAAATTAAAAACAAACAACAGGTGGATGGTGCGTGTTTGATCGCTTTTGTGATGCTTAGAGACTAATTCCTGCTTGATGCAAGGAATGGAAGGGTCATTTTTAACTTCTCAGGCTCTCTGGCCCAGTCACCACCACTACTTCACAAAGCCAAACAGTTTAGAGCCAGCGAGGAAAGCCTGAGCAGTCACAAACCCCCCCAACAAAAGAAAAAAAAAACATTCCCTTTTTTTTTATTGCATTGGAGAATCCCTCAGAAGCTCCTTGCTGAAAAGCTGTCAGCACCGCTCAAGGTTTAGAGAGGGAGCGGGGCAGGAAATACTCCTGATTAATGATTGGATCAGCTCATAAACTGTGAAAGCAAATTTGCCAGCAGTTGAAGAGCAACTACACAGATTTTTGATCAGCTTCAGATGTACTAACTGTGAAACCGTGTAGGCCCACTGGTATGAAACCCCCTCGTGGATTCTCCCTCTCATTTCCTGTAGTGTTTCCTGCTCTTTTCCACAAAGACTGTGCTAGCTCTGTCTTAGGGCTGGAAGGGAAAACGGCAGCTTTGATTTGATGCCTGAACATCAGTCTGTAACTTTACCCCCAAGTCTTTCTCCTCTGCCCTGGACTGATGTCTCTAATGTCTTCTTCTCCTGTCTTTTGCACGGCCTCATCCACCATTCCTCCACGGCTGGCCCTACGGCTGCTGCAGTCAGCCGGGCTAATGGAGCCACTTACTGCCCCTTTAAATCTTAACGGTGCTGGTTAACCCTTTATTGATGTTCCTAGACCCCTCAGCTGCCTGCAGGCTGGACAGACTGTAAATCTATTGCCTGGGCTTGATCACCTGATTGCAGGGAGACTTTGAGGAAATGCAGGCTTGGTCATTAGACAAAAAGAAAAGGAAAATGTAACTACAGCCATTTGTCAGAAAGTGAACAGTGATGTTTTTGTCTCTACAAGCCACTTGTTCTGCTTTAAAGCTGCTGGCTTCTGGTGTACGCTGCCAGTGAACGCTGTTTTCAGAAGTTCCTAACTCTGCTTGCGTAACATTATATCTGCATCTAATTCGCACTAACGTGAGGCTTCTTTGTTCGGATTGTTTTGTCTTTCAAAGACGAGCTGGACGAGCTGCAACTGAATTCAACCTCAGGGTTTTATCAGACAGATCAGCGACGGCAACTGAAAACCGCGCATTATGTGTCATCTTACGAGGCTCATTAAATTTAATAGAAGTGAGTATACGGAGGGGAAAAGAAAAATAAAAACAACCAAAAAACAAGAGCAATGTGTGAAAGTTGGCTTTGGGTGAAAATGTCACCTTCCAATGGAGAGTTTATAGTTTGTATATTCTACTTGAGTTGAGATTCATTTAGCTTTTGATGGAATCCCCTTTAGTCACGGAGAATCTTACAGCTGCTCGCAGATGTTATCGCTGCGTTCCTCAACTGTTTGTAATAGAGACACTCCAAAGCCTTAAAACCATCAACAGATCCCCCCCCCCGAGGCTCAAGGAGTTTTATATTGTCTGCAGCCGTCGTCCAAACATCTAATAACCCATCTTAGGTCTTTAGGCAACATCCCACCCTCATCCTGCTCATATCTGCTTTCCCCCTGGGAACTCAAATGGAGGCAAATGTGGTTCCCATAGGAAAATGCTTGGTCACATGCAATATCGCAGCTGTGCCACCTCCTATGGTACTTCTGCAACTATATCTTCATGAAAGGTGGCCTCAACTGTGGTCCAATAAACTCTACAAGCCTACTTCTCTTCCTTTTTTTCTCCCGCTCAGAAGCCTGCCCTCCGCTCCAAAGGCCAGCCGTATCCTTTTACCTCAGGCGAGGTTGGTCTGAGGGTCTGGGATATGTTAGCCAGCTGCCAAATGAAAGGGGATAAATCACGCAAATGAAAACAAATAGAGCCAGGTCTGCTGAGCTCTAATTAGAGCCGGTCCCCGTACTCTGAAACTCTGCTGTGTTCTGCATACTTGACAGTGCTCCCGGAAACATGTGTTCCTCCTGAATTCCTCCGTCTATGAAACAGAGCCATGTGTGGCTGCACAGGGGGCACAGTTTAGATTTCAGGGGCACTTTTTTTCTTTTTATAATCTTTAAATCTTCTGCTCTGTTCATGTTCAGTATACTGTTGTACAATTAGAGTAAGTTCCCTGGCATACAGCTGAGATACAAATCCCACCCGCAGTGTAAAAGTGTTAATATGATTTTTTTTTAACGTGCTAATGCGCAGCAGTTTACTTCTACGCGGTTTCAAAATGTCTTTTTGTGCTGACATCTGCTTTGTTTCTCCTCTCTTTTTCTCTCGTTTTCATGTATCCTGTCTCTGCTGATTCTACTTCATAAAGGTAAGCATGTTTTTTATATTTATATTGTTTTTATTTTTTCTCATTGTTAGGGAAATATACAACACATTATTTGACTTTACAATGAGAATCATACATGCAGTAATTGCTTTTGTGAATGAGCTTATATAACTGGACGCCCAGACTAATGCCCCTTCACTTGCTGCTACTCCAACTTAAGCCTCCAAGAAGCTGCACCTCTCTGGCATGTGTCACTCTGCATCTTTCACACGTTCTCATTTGTGTTATAATATTTTGTTTAGTTATTTTCATCTGCGTGGACTGAACTTTGAGCTTGCTCTTTTGAAGCGTGAACTTGGAGACCGCTGTTATAAAGCCTGCGTCTGTTCCTGTCCGTTCAGGGAGATTTGGGAGACCGTTTTATATGTGTATATGTGCTTCAACGCAAATCAAATACCAAACCTGGAGGTGGAATAAATCAAAGATTTTTCTTTCTTTATTTTCTTTGCATCCCCTTACTTACCCAGGGTGAATGAGTCATAAATGAGCGCATGTGAATCGTGGGATATGAGAATGAGACAGTGAATTAGAGTTCCTCAGAAACACCTCAGGTTGACAGATGTTTGTTCACCTATATTCTTATTAAGAAAACATCAACTTGCTGCTCCTTTTAATCCCGTCGCTGGCCCCAGAGGTTCCTTTTTGAAGTATATCCGTGAATGTGCCATAAGAGGGAAAACGTGCCCTCCAGAAACAAGGATTCCTGCTCTTCCAGAATACATCTATAGGCTGCTGCACAAAACAGGAAGTCTCACTGACCCACGAACCAGTTAATTTAGCAGCCGACACCTGCTTGAGTCCGCCACTCGCCGTTCAGTGTGCACGCTTTTTTTTTGTTGATTTTTTTTTTTCTTTCTTTTTTTTTTTTTTAACTGGTATTACTGCACATCTCCATTAAATATTTAAACATAAGGCTGGGAGCATGCTGGGGTACACCGTCTGTTCCCCTTTCACATCAAAAACAAAAAGACAGTGACGTATTTTGAAGATTGGAAAAGAAACAAAGAGATGAGAGGGTTTTACAGCAGCTAGGAGAATCTTGTGTGTGGAAGTAAAAGGGTGGTTTGAGCAAAACCCCGGCAGACTAAATTATTAAAACAAAAGATTAAATTAATAATACATTTAAAATCTTTGCGGTAATAAAATGAAATAAGGCTTTGTGCTATTTGTGCCGGTTTTGAGCGTAAGATCTAAGACCTTTGCACCACCTGCTTCCAGACAAGTTTATTCTGAGGCCTGAAGAAGAAAAGACAGATGGGGTCAGAGGTCAGAAAGTGGAGCCACCCTGCTCGTAATGACTTTAACCTCTGACTTTTAGCCATGTCATGACTCCTCTCTTAATGTAGCGTGAGTGACAACTTGGCAGCTTTTAACATTCTTATGTTTGCATGTCTAGTATGCAGAAGAAAAGCTCAGATTTATGCAAACTATATATCCTGATTGCAACAATGAAACGACAAATAGCTGCGTAACGCACCAGGATGTTAAGATTACCTGGATGTTTGCGCTTTTGCGTTTCCCACAGTCTTATGATTACACATGCATTGTCACAATGATGCAAAATCCTGAAAGTTTGTTTCCAGGAAGCCCCCTCCTACCCCCCTCCACTGAAGCATGGCATTTGTGCTTCCTTGGAGCCAGGAGTCCCAGCTTTCTATCTAGCGGAACAGAGGACTTCAAACGTGACTAATTGTTATCTATTTGTTTGTTAATGTGCCACTTGTTTGGTGGTGTTGGTAACAGATGTGCCTGATGAGCTTTGTGAAGTGGCAGAGGAATGCAACGGGGTGAGCCTAATCAGTCGCACAATTATAAGTTTGGGAGTGCATCATGTGGATGAGCAGAGGAGGAAAGTAGACGCTTTTATCTTGGTTTTCATTCTCTGTGCTTGCTGCATCTCTACCACGTGATTTACACGGGATTTTCATAAATGCAAAAAGAAGATGATCTATAGACTATTCACCTATGTCAGCAAGGAAAGCATAAAGAACCACTGGTTGGGTGAGGGGGGGGGGGGGGTAGAGCATTTAGTCCATGACCTGGCCAACCTGTATATCACAGAGCGAGTAAAAGAGGAAGTTGAACTATCTGATGAGAAGTGGTAGTGAAATTAAGATGGATCTGTTGCTGTGGAATGAAAGCTGACATACTTCCTGACCTCCTTCCCGACCTTGTGCAGAGACCGTTGAAGATTCTGGTGAATGACCTGCGGAGTCAGAGCGACAGAATACGCAGTGCGAGTCTCACGCCCACAGGTTCACTTTGAATTTTCATCACTCTAATGACTTTCTAATGACTATTCTCACTACAGAATTTTTGTTAGATTCACAATTAAATCAAATCCGGTTAACTTTTTAATTCATAAATTATAAATGCAACAAAGCTTCTGGATATAGGATTATCGATCGATCAGACTAAAATTCCCCACTGTTGGACTTTGCGGTGGATGAGCTTATTGGATTATTGGAACTCTTGAAATTTTTTTATTCTTAATATGACATCCATAAATACAATGCCCCTTAGACTGCTTCTTTTTTTTTTTTCTCCAACAGTTGCAGTAAATGTTGTCAGTCATTACTGAACTATTCGTGTGCGTCAGTTCAGTTTAGACTCAGCGAAGCTATAAAACTGTTTATTAGAAAAAAAAATAAAATGTTAAACTTAGTTGGGATTGAGTTGTGGTTGGTTTGCAATGTGCTGGCTCTTGAGGAGGCACATAATGACAAAGCCTTCTCTGTTTTTTGCAGCAGTGAAACATTTTAAAGTATTTGATCTCACACGGAAAATATATCATGCAGCTTATCAGCCAGATTGAGACAATATACAATATTCATAAAAACAGCCCTGCCCCAAAGGCAATATTCCATGTGGATCTTTGGGTGGAGCTGCATTATTAACGTGTTATGAGATGCACAGTCTTTGCGCAGTTCATTCCCCTGGCAATTTATCATATTTGTGTCTATTTATGACAAAAGAGCAAACCAAAATGAGTGGTTAAACAAATGCTGATTTGCTTTTTATTTATCAGCTGTGTCATCTTTTCAAAATGAAGCTCCATGAGTGACGACGGTCAGGAAACAGCACACTTGGGTGCTTTTCTCATTTTCTTGTATCCTCTTAACATATGGGAGGAGTTTTTCGTGCTTTAAAAAGATGACTTACCCTTTTAAATTGTCAACCGTTAAATGCTGTGCCGGTTCGTCGTAAAATTACACCGGTTCATAGTTTTTGTGATTTCTGGCAAAATTTCACATCTTGTCTTTTCATTTTACCTTCTCATTCTCCTGCAAATTGAAATGATTGCACAAGAAAATTACACTTTAGGCTTGAAAAACACCTCCGTGCTTTGGTGTCATAGTTAAAACTAAAGTTAAGGATTTCTATTTCCAAAGACGGTGTGGATCTTCTCTTTCTTTCATCGCCGCTTAAGGTCGTGGGAAACCCAAAACTGAAACTCGTCAGTGCTACTATTTAAATTCTTTTGACAAGGCACAAATGCTCAGAGGCTTTCTGGCAATCACATACATTTAAACAATTTTTAGCTCATAGCACACTGGATCTCAACATACTTCTTTGTGTTCCCGACTGCAGAGAAATGTTTCTCTGCTGCTGTGTATACTGAGATTGTTCTTAGAGTCGTGTGTTGTGCGTTCACCATAGTCTCTGTGTGCATATATCTGCATATTCATACATTTTTGTTTCCATGCCTGCAAAGTGTAGAAATCTCCCTTCGTGCTACCAAATACTGAGTGTCACTAGCAGTAGGAGACAGTGGTGTCAGAAGAAGCTAATGTACAGTCCTATAAACAGCAATGGTTCCTAAGGGGATTTAGGACTGATATGAAACTTCTACACCAGTCATGTGCTATGTTGTCTTCAGTGTAGTGTATTTGTTGTAGTTCATGATAGGCAGGGATGTTTTGTGACGAGCTATATTAAAAAGACATTAGGAAAAATGTAACCTGGCTGGGGTGCCATCCTTTTGTCAGTACATGGAAGATCATTTTCTGGATTTGAATAGTTTTAGATTATTCCAGTGTGTGTGAGACAGGTTGTGAAATGATGGAGATTGTATCAGTCTCCCCCAACGAGCTGTTCCTTTAATCCAAAGGCAGCTTCTTCATACCACTTATATTGCTCCAGTAACAGCCACGTAGACTGAATGCAATGCCCCTGGTAAGTTCATTCTTTATTTTTGTCTGTTTCATGGCGAATGCTGCGCTTTAAATATAGTCTCACTGATTATGTCTAGAAAAAGTTGTGATAATGTTTAGTGTAGTCAGGGACAGTGGTGCTCGCATGACCAGATACACCATAAATCATTCTGTCAAAAAGTGGAGGGAGGTGGGGCTGGATGGGGCGAGTTGTAGGGGGTGATTTTGAAGGGTTTCTGCATGGGGGGCAATGACAGTTTGGTAAGGTGATATGAAAGGAACTACTAGCCTGTGGAGAAGTCCCCCAGCCCCCCTGCGCCTCTCAGTTCTGATATCTCGCTGTCTTTTTCCCTCAGTAGCCACCGCTGTCTTTCTGTCTGTCACTGTCTTCTATCTCACCCGCCATGTTTTTATCCCCTCCATTAAGGTGCTGTGTTTACACTGTGGTGTGTATCTCCTGGGCCTGTCTGTCACTCGCACTCCCGAGTACTAGGCCCCACATATCACACAGAGATAGGATTTATTGAATTTTGAAATGTGGTGCGTGCAGTATTTCCACACAAAGCAAACTCAGTATGCGCAATCTACCAATATCCGAAACGATCATATTACTGGTATCACGAATTAACCCGACTACAATCTGAACCACCAGATGTTGACTGCTGGTATACGTTTGCGTGTTGGCTCATTCTCCACCCCTTCTGCAACTACTCACATTTTCAAGCTTTCCTTTGCTATTGGGAAAATCGTCCGTTCTATCAACCTCATTTGATGACGATGTTCACGCTTTATTTTTGCAATATCTGCTATCTGTCAGGGATATTTTTTAATGTATGCATCCCTGCATTTTGCCGGCGCATCCTGCAGGCATCTTGGTGTTGACACCACCAACTAGGAACAGTTATCGATTTAAAGTGACACAAAGGAGTGTTTCATGTTCAAATATCAATTTAGACTTCATTTTCATGAATATTTGATTATTTTTAGAAAGTGCCGCCTAGCTCTTGCAGTCTGTCTGTTGCAGATGTTGTGGCTAATGGTAAGTATGCATTTCCAGTAGCTGATCAAGAGCGAGCACAGATAATGTGAGAGACACTGGAAATCTCTGTTCCCCTTTCACTCGTCAGCTGCGTATTCACAGCAAGAAGGTGCAGTATGTGCTTTCACAAAAGATTACAGCGCTCTGGAATCTAAAGATGACCCCTTTTCTCTACTTTGTGATACCTGGTCATTCCCATGTCTGAGCAAGGCTGTTAGTCGGCACACCAGGCTTTGTCACCCATAGACTCTAGAAGAGGAAAAGTGGGTGAACCTTCTGTGATGGAGGAGTGCTTTTGAAACGCATTTCCCCCTCTTGTATGTCAGGTTGCAAATGAGCGGAATGAGCAGGTCTGGAAGCCGACGGGAAAACTTTAAGTCAGTCACAGTAAGCTATTTCAGCTTAGCTGAGTAAGCATGGGTCAGTGGACCCTCAGCTGACTTGCTTTTAGAGCCAGCCCCTTGCGGTCAGTTTAGAAACTTTAACTTTTCTTAGATTCACATTAGCAACAAACTGAAAATTGGAAAGTTGGCGCTTGGTCACAACCAGGTCACCGTCTCCGTGACGGACTAATTTCATCCGCTGCATAAAGAGTTTGCGGCCGTACTCATGTTCTCGCCATGCCTACCCACAATACCAGTTTAGACAGCATTTGTTTCCCGCCTGTTATGCCTTTGTTATTATGTCCCAAAGGTGGAACAGATGTTTAACAGCTGCAGAATGAAGTGTTATGCTATTGCTACTTCTTGCCATTCACACTGCACAGCGGGGCGGCATAAAGGGGCAACAGAGGAGGAACAATCTGTGTGAATGGGGCTTTGGTTCTGCAGAGCCAGAGGAAGGTTAACACGAGTGCTAGATGTATTTTTTTTTCAGTCTTACATAGAAACTGTTTGCAAAGGCTTTCAAAAAACAAAACAAGAACTATTGAAGATTGCAAACCCTGAAATAAGCATCTACCTGTCAAAAATACAAGTAAACTTCAGCCAGTCCTTTGACCTCAGAGTCACAACGAAGGCTGCTATTGTTTGTGGCCCAGAGCTACAATTACAAAAATCTGATTTGTCTGAATATTTGGGTTTTGACTCTAATAGATATCTTGGAGCCTAAATTCTCCCATTATCCTAACCCCATGATATTCCAGCTGCTTTGCATGGTAAGAAACTGTACTAGCGATATTAGGTTACTAAACGAAGAGGAAGAAGGAGAAGAAGAAATTCAACTGAGTGCCCTTATAAGAGACAAAAACAGAACCTCCTCTAAAAAGGTGTTTTCATCCCTCTTACATGCATATAACTTTCAAAACTTTGCTTTTCCACCTAACATTTTTCTAATTCACCACATATTCTTTTCAAAGTACTTTATGGGACACGACTTATGCTGAAAAATGGAAAATCATTATTTTATACGTATCTGTGCTGTCATGGTTTTCGTGCGTGCGCGTATTTCTGCACATGTTGCTGTTCCACAAACATCACTGGTAACTTAGTTTCAGCAAGTTCACTGTCTGATCAGTCTTTGTGCTTTTTAGTGATTACTGACTAATATGATTTGACAATAAATGTCACTGCAGCAGCTCTTCATCATAGCTGTCAAGGGAAATTCTTTCATCTTTTGAACTCAGTTCAAGGATTACATGCTCTGTAAGCGGATGAGACGTATGCGCATGGCAGTGATTCATGAAAGCATTTCAGAAACCCATTAGATAAACTCAAAAACACATGGGCATCAAACTATAAACAAGGCTGCAAAGTACACCTCATGAAGGGGAATCGTGTAAATACTTACATCCTCTGACAACTGAAAGCTATCAAAAACTTATTTTTTGAAAATGATGGTTTCTGTCTTAAGCTTGTTTTTAACTCAAATTCATTAAATGCAGCACACATGCATTATAATTAAAAAAAAAAAAAACTGGATATAAACCTGAAGTAGTAGTCCTTTAACATTACCACCCAGGATCATTTCTCTTTTTCCTTTTGAAAAACATCCTTGTAGATTTTCAAACACTTGTAAAGGTTCATCGCTGCATGTGCAGTCTTTGATCCATCGGCTTGATTTTACTGAGACATTTTCTCCTGTATAATCTGTGTCTGCATTATTATGAGGAATGGAGTGTACAGCATGCAGCTGGGTGGGCATATAAATGCAGTCTGCATGGGTTTTTAGCTTGTGCTCGCTTTCATGATTGAAGGCCATGCGTGTAGGAGTGCATAGCAGCGACATCAAGGGGCTGATCATCGATGGGATCCCTGTGGAGTTTTATCTGCACGTCGACCATGTGAGATGATCGCTGGGTCAAATTTAACCTTTCAGCCTAATCAAACATCTTCAAAATCATAGCTTTAGTTAGATTTAAGACGACGGCACCTTTTTGCGTTTGTTTATTTTGCTTCCCGTCTTTTTCATGCTCTGGTTTGCTGGTGAGGTTTCCGTGTCAGTTGTGTTTTAAACACCTGCTTTGAAAGCAGAGATCAGTCGCGTGGAAAAGCCCAGCAGAAGCCTTCAAGGGCTGCAGATCACAGGCAAAGTCAAATATTTGGGTATGGAGCGTCTGGGAGGTGCACAAAAGAAATCTTTTCATCCCTCCCCACCAGATGAGGATTTCTTCAGCTGTCAGGAAGCATATTAGGGTTTTGGGGATCGAGTCCTGGCAGGTGACTGGGTGAGATACATATACCAAAAAGAGCTGAAGAGTGATTACGGTATACTCTCACAAGCCACACTGCATGCTTCATCTGCTGCAATGGTATAAATAACACAGTTTAACACTTCAGTATAGCTTACTGTGCAAATATTTAGTTTTCATGAAACATTTCAGTCTCCTTTTGTTGTTACATTAATGTACAGCAGTGAAAAACTAAACAACGGCATTTGTATAGCAACAAATGTCATCTAGTGACATTTTTGCAGAGAAAGTAAACAAATTAAAGCCTCTTGAATTTAAATTCAGTTAAATAAAATTCAAAGACAATTTAATTTAGCATAACAGAACGTACAGAATGCCAGTTTGTAAAAAAATTGTCTTGTTAAAGAAGACCAGCGGATCATATTGAATCTTCACTTCAGTTCAGTCTCATGTCCTTTGCATGCATGGATTAGCAGTGGAAAGAAGGAGCTCGGTTTTATAAGAAAGACTAACAGCAGAAGCACAACTCGGGGAGAAGCAGGGAGTCATCTGCCTCAACCGCTGAGCCGTGAGAGGACAGGCCAAAGAAATGCACAAAAGAAAAGCATAAATAAATAAGTCTTAGGCACAAGTGGAGCACCTAGGATGCAAGGGCAGTGATTATAACAATAATTAAACTTTAATGTTGGCATCTGTTTTACATTAGTGACAAAACCAGCAGGTCTTTATAGTCTAAATCCACTTACAAGTGCTTCAAAAGATTAAGTGTGAGATATCATTACTCTGCTACACGGTCATGTGCTGCAGGAGCACACGTATCTGACTCTAAAGGTAGTACCGGGGCTTTGAAATATCCACCTGAGGGTGATTTTTGTTCCTCTAAAATGTTGAGAGGGGAGATTGGAAGTACTTAAATTTTCATTACAATTCAGTAGTACAGTTGCCTCAAGTGCAGATAATTTGAAGGCAGTGCAAGTGTAAAACACGATGCCTATGAACTAAATTCCCAACTGCAAATGAAATACACGAGTTTCCTAAGTGTAAACCATCTTTTTTTTTTTTTGCTGTGTTTTAACCCGAGTTCCTGCGTCTGAATATCTTATTTATAGTGAGCCACACAGTCTAATGGTCTGTATTTAAATGGTGTCTATTGATCAATAGTTTTAAAAAACCAAGATAATGCAAGTGATCGTTGACATGAGCTTCATCTGAATATTTCAGGAAATTCACTTAAGTCCCTTGAAAAAAAGGGCATTTCATTTTGTTTTATTTAATTTAAGATTACATTTGGAAAAACCTGATAATTAATGTCTGATGGTATTTCTATTCCATCATGATTTACATAATACCTAGCTTTTTAGACCTTCCTGAATTTAACAAGCCTGAGTTTCTTAAGATCGTAGTATGTGATAAATGCTGGACAAGTAAAGGTATGTTAATGAAAATCTAATTGTGCAGACAACAGAGGAACATCAGTCCTTTTATCTGTAAAAGGAATCAACGGAAACCCCCCAAAAAACCATCACTTTATGTCCCATTCCTGCTGTCATCTATGAATTTTTAAACATCTGCCATTTAAGAAGGCCAGTGAGATGTATAAAACTGAGATTAGAAGAGTCAGCCTCTCTGTTTTTAGACTGTGGGGCTATCACTATCTGTGGCTGTTTATCTGCATACCCCTGTGGATGTCAGGGAATGTGGCTAAACTGCTCAGGCTTAGCTCCGTCCTTGGAAGTGGTTGAGCGACAGTAAGGTTGAGAGTCAGACAGATGCCCTCAGCTCACCACAGATCATTAATGCATGAGGAAGATGGAGATGGGCAGTATCCTGTTCCACTGGAGAAAAGGTCATGGCCAGTGGAGACTGTGAAGGAAAGACAACATGAGTTGGGATTGAAGGCAGATGCAAAGGGTGGAAGGAAGATGAACATAGGAGGGGAAACATGGGAAAACTGCAATATGAGGAGGAATTTTATAGTGTGATTTTGCATTATGTATGGACGGCTACCAGTGCATTTGTGTATTATTGTGTACGTGCATGCATTTTTCAGCCTTTTACATGAACACTGGAGATGGCAGGATATCTGACTCAGCCCTTTAAATCAATAACTATAATCACATGGACTGCATTAAGAAACCTAATGAAGCACTTTACATGGGTTGCTCATAGAACTATTCTATCTTTATCCCTAAAAAGGTCTGCGAAGCAAACCCGAATCATTCCCCAAATGCTTGCTCAACCCCAAAATTCAACCTCAACCTCTCCTTTTCCCCAGTACCACCCTTGTCCTTTTCCACATTGGCTTGAGTTTTTTTCCCCCTCTTTTTTCAAATCAATATTGCACATCAGGGCGGACTCACGTTGCAGCACGCACATTGATGACTCCCGCAGGAAAACACCACAAACACACAGGGTTTGAACTTATGAGCACTTGTAACCCCTTGAACCCTGCAGACGCGGCACGGGGTGTGCAAGAAGTCCAATACAAATTGCACCATTCAGCACCTTAGGGTTTAAGGGTTTTAATAGCAAAAAAATGGATGAGATCTAGCATGTTTTTTTTCCTTGTGTAGTATGTCAGTGACTGCCTCAACTGTCTTCATGATGCATGTTTTCATAAAATGCTGTTTTAGTGTGAGTTTTCTTGACAGATGCTGTGTAAAATGTGCTCTTCTTCATATGGAGGGTGGTGCTTTCATTAAACAAGTGATTCAAAACAAAAAAAACACTATGTAAGTGTAAGAGTCGGTGCTAAGCCTGCAGGATGATGTCACATCATTAGTTATTTTCACATAGCCTACTTAACAAAAGTTTCTCCAGAGCCAGAACAGAAATTATGCAACTGTTTTCATAGGCTCTCCATGGCTATTAAGTCAGCCGCCTCTTTAATATTGAAATGGTGCAAACCCTCTTAGGACAATTTTTTTTTTCCTCTCTTCTATTTCATTCTCCCTTCGACGGTGACAGTGATGAACCATTTTGTGATTGTAAACTGTTCCACACAATACACACAATTTCTAATATTAATTTTTTTTTTTTTTTTCCCTCAATTCACCCTGATCTCATTTACATTCGCAGAGATGAGCTTTTAAAGCCAGTAGCACAAATTTGTTTTGAGCATTCCATATGAGATGCTGGAATCTGCTCTGTTCAAGCGTGGCTGTGTAAATGGTTGTTGTGGCTGGGAGGTTGGCATGTTGTGGCTGTCTTTGCTTTTTCTCTCTGTAGGCAGCCTCTGCATGTCCATGGGGGGGCCATAGGTTGAGTTAGGTTTCCCGATGGCAGAGGTAACGGGTGGTGGAGTGCAAAGGGACAGGGAGGGGGGGCGGTGCATACTTGCTCCTCATTGCCCCTCCATTATATGCGGTTGACCTATTTCACCAGTGAGCAGCGCAGAGCTGGGAGGGGTACAGGGCAAAATCACAGGCTGACAGAAGTCCCCCTGGTGAGTGAAGCTGGGTGCGTGATTGCCTAATGGAGTCACTCCCCACACTCACAAAACAAACACACACCTACTCTGTGCCAATCTCCCTTGCAAGAGTCTTTTTCCTCTTAACACATCCATTAACAACTGGGGGGGTCTGTCCATGGTTGTGCGTGTGTGTGTGTGTGTGTGCGTGTGTGTGTGTGTGCATTATTGCATGAGAATCACAGGTGATGGACAGCCAGTCAATAAGGAAATGTTGTATGCTTTGTACATTTTTCATGCTTTGATAACAGTATTGAGATATTTTTTCCAGATTGTAATATGAAATGAATCATTTAAAATTTACAGCCACCAGAGTCAGTATCTGGATCTTTACAGGAGGGGCTGGTACAGTGTTTTAAGTGTATTTTGATGTTTTAATGGTGTTGGGAAAACACAGTCAATAGTTTCACTACAATTTCCAGAAGATGTTTACCTCTATTTAGGGATAAAAAGCCACAACAAATATTTCACTATGTTTTCATTACATCTGAAGGATGTAATTCTTTTAAAAATTGCTCGCTTGAGTCACCAGAAATGCCACTAGGTTACAGGGCCTTGTTTTACAAGTGAACACACAGAAGATAAAAAGGTACTCGGATAAAAATGATAAACGTGTGGTACAGAGAGTAGTAAAATAAGTTAATGGTGAAATGTGTCCTCTGGGTTTATTAAAGCAACGTTCAGGTGTATTTTCCTGTTAAGAAATCATTTTTTGATTCATATTTTGAAGTATCATCTGGCACTCACTATTTTTTTTGCCAATAACGACCGCCGGCCTGACTGCTGGGGGGAATGCGCCTCGCTTTGTGTGACTGTGTCACATAGCTGCGGCAGGCATCATGGCTGAGGCAACTAAGAGACCCAAGAAAGTAATGGCAGTGACTGAGAAAGCATAAATCAGCACCTTAAAAGCAACTTAATCCCGATTATTATGTTCCACTCGGGTGATCATTACTTATTTATTACCATTATGTCAATCAAATTGCTGTGGTTCATAAAAACACAGCTTTTTTTTTGTAAAAGCAACAGTCCAAAGTTCACCATTTAAGATGCAATATATTCAATTATAAGGGATTTTATTATAAGGGATAATTTCATTAATATATACTAAATAAGCTGCACATAGGTTTTAAATAAAGATATACTAGCTTCAAAATTACTCAAGCTTCAGCTATCTGAAATTTGTGCGTTTGTACAGTATTTAATTATTTCTTTATAATAATAATTATAATCTTTATATATATATATATATATATATATATATATATATATATATATATATATATATATATATATATATATATATATATATATATATATATATATATATATAATTTGTTTTTATTTTTTACTACATTTACTCGACTAAGAGGAAAAAAAAAACAATATGACAAGGGCGGGCAGAAAAATCTGATCTCATGTTGTCACTGAAGATGTATTTTGGTCGCACTCTGACTCCAGATGCAACCTGTAATCCATCTCAGCAGGATGTAGAAACCGTCGGGATACGATGCTCAGATACCAGGGTCAGAGCAGCAGTTCCATGGTTTTCGAGTATATTTCAGGATGGTTTCAGGTAGTTATTTTTGTCGGTGCTTTATATACCATAAAAGAGCATGGCTGTGAATTCATCACTACAATCTGTCAGAGGAGCTGCAACAATGCAATTGGAGCATCATTCAAACAGAATATAATGTAGTGTTTAAAAAATAAAACAATAAAAGGAGGATCAGCATCTTAAGCAGTGCATGCAAAGTCTTTCTCCAGGTTCAGAGTCAGCACATGCAGAAACATCTTAGGTAAACCTCTCAACAGCATAGCCATCGCCCTGCTGGATTAGTACATGTGCATAATGTAGCTTATGTGCAGAAAACAGCATGGCTCAATTTCCCAGAATGCTTACAAAGCCCTTTTTTAGGCATAATCCCAGCAAGCTTCCTGGCTACCCTTAAATGAGCAGGAAGAGTCAGTGTTGGGATGAAAATATGAGGGAGAACTTTCACATCACACACCAACTAAAGTGAGGGAGCCAAAGAACCTGCGACTACTGCTATGTTCCAGTTCATCTCTTTACTTTTTAGTCAACTAAGTAGTTTGAAAATAGAAGGCACAATGAAGTCCGTTGTAATGGAATGATAAAATGCTGCTGGGAAGTCCAGTGAGATGTGTTTTTACGAGTGTGTTAGTGTGAGCTGAATATCAAGTCTTCCCAGAAATGCAGATAAGAGAAGGAGCTGCATTAATTATTGTTTGAATTCAGGGAGGACCATGTCTGCAGCCACACCGACTCAGCTTAGCGACTGTGTGCAAGCATGATTAATAGTACTCGACAGAACTTTGGGCACACCTACTCATTCAAAATGAATGGGTAGGTGTGTCCAAACCTTTGGCCGGTAACATATATATAAGCGATCAAACCTTTGGGAATAAAGTGCCTTTTCTATAAAAGCATCTGATTTGATGGCGATGGCTTCCGTGCACCATCTGATTGCTGATCAGCTGGATTTATGTAATTTTTACATTAATCCTTGTTTGAATTCAGTGCATCGCTGTTCAGCTGCAGTATTCGTGCTGCCGTGTTATTTTAGTCCTGTATGATCCCTCTCTGCACAGTAAGTGAAGAATTTGCATGTTTTACAACAACAAGCTTGTGTAACGGTATTTAGATTTTAACAAAAATACACCCATATCAAACACTTGAGCTGTTGAGCTAGAAGCAGCATAACAAGTAAGTGGAAAAGCGGATAGAGTTGGTGTTTTGTGAGTCTGCGCTGCCCCTGTGCTTGACTGTATACATGTCATAGCCCTCAGGGCCAGACAGGGTGTCAAGTCTATTAGCTGGCGATTGCGACAGGGGTCTTGTTTTCATTATCAGCATTGTAACGGTGGTGTATGTGGCCTTTAATATATCACCTCCTGGTCCCCTTCTAGTGATCCCGGGGCGAAGATTTATGATTCTGAATTACATCTGCCTTGTCACATTAATTCAGCCATCACACACACAGAAACATGGACACACACGGAAACAGCTGACATCCCACACTGTCCAAGCCTGTTTCAGGGCAGGTCCCCATGTTTGGTTTATTAGCATACAGTAAATCCTGATTTTCTCATTTCCTGTCATATCTGGGGTCTCTTCTAGATGGTTGCAGGGCCTTTTAATCAGTAGGGTTGGGAACACGGGAGACGACGTAGTTTTAGTGAAATTAAAAAAAAGAGTCTAAAATCATCCATGTGCCTTTTTATTCTTTGTCATCCTGCATTTTGACTGACTAGATTGTGAGTGCACGTTATATGCTTTAGGAGAGTGAAGTTGATATGGAGGATGTAGATGTTCGTGAGTGTGTTTCTCAGGGTAATAAACGGGCAGCCAGATTCGGTGACAGACCTGGAGAATAGACCGTACTCTGGGGACTGTGTGTCTCACACAGTCTGACACTATTCTGCTCTGTAATGTCCTTCAGATGAAGTGTAGCCAAGGGTTTTTTTTTTTCCTTTTTTTGAGAGAGGAGGTTTGGACGTTTCAGCGCTTCGAGGTACATGTGCGAGGTGGGCATGTGTGAGCTATGTGCACATGTGCGGGGGTAGCGCATACTCTTTTTGCATAATATAATTTTTGAACTGACAACACATAATGAGGGAATGATGGGATCATTGTCTTCTGGATTTTGTCATATGGGCAGACTGAATGATTATCATCACGGGTCCATCCTTTGCTTATGTGTTTAAATTAGTCTTTTTTTTTTTTTTTAAGAAAAATGTTTTTCTTCTACTGCTTTTATCACCGCCTGTCAGTAAAGGAGAAATACTTTGACCGTTAGTGTAGGTAGAAATATTGGAAATGCAATAATCTTGCATTTAAAACTTTTGCCAAAGAGAAATCTATTTGTCATTAATCTTCTATTAAAGGTTGGCTCCTTTTTTTGGTTTAGTGTTAATGGACTGGACCATGATGACTCTTGCTGGAGCAGTAAAGCATAAGACAGTGTTGGAGGATGTGATTCAAAGCAGCCTATTTTCCAAAGGGCAACATTCCGCATCAAGAATATTGCATTGAGAAATCTGATTAAATGTTGCTAGGAGACATTTCTACTAAAGGATAGTTAAGCATTCTCTAAGTTTTATACTTGTTTCTGAATTTCTAAACCTGCACTTAAGCTGTCAGGTCTCCATAAGGACTCAACACTAGTATTCTTAAGATATATGTTTTATATACATTAGAAAAAAATAGCTGTGGTGCAATGTCGTATTTGTTATAGAATATCTGCTATACCGTACAGTACTTGTCTGTTTTGTCCTCTTTCAATAGCAAATTGACACCATTGTCGCATGAGGGTAGGGGTCGTTTTAAATGGTTCTCTGCCTCATCATCATGGCGTGATTTGTGCTACAGCTGAAAGACAGTCTCAAAGGGAAAAAAAACACCCACTTTTCTTAATACCTTAAGTTGCATTTCCACATCTTTGCAGCTTTGTGCTAAGTATGGTTGATGAACAAATTGGCAGCTTTCACTTGTCATTTCTAGGATGTTAATTTAGCACAGACAGTTAATTAATATTTACTTTGATTAATGGCTGTGCTTTAGCTTGCAAAGTGCCTACAGTGGCAGTGAAAGGCATGAGGTTTTTGCATGCAGGCTTTTTGAATCTTTTTTTTTTTTTGGTTCTACCATCATTAGTTCAAATAGAAACCAGTAATATCAAGCTTTTTCTTCTACGAAAATGCGATTGGAAAGCAAGTGTTAAAGTGTTTCTCTCTCTTTTTCCTCTCTCTCTTTAAAACTAGTGCATTTTTAGGGAGTTTTTTTTTTTTGGGGGGGGGGTTCTTTTTACAGTAGGTCATCAAGTTTACAAGAAATACTGAAACATCTTTCAAATACCAGTTTATATACATTTTTAAGAATTCATTTTGCAGATGACTCTTTTTGTAGCTTCGATAAATGATCCTGTTTTTCTGTTGTCATCTTACTCTCTGTATATTGTGATATTTTTCTTTTTTCTGTCCTTTCTCTGGTGGCATGGAGGAGCTACCCGCTGATATTGGCCAATTAGCTAAAGTAGAGGCAACGCATCAAGCTATTGGGCACAGTGAGGGGTCAGAGACCGCAGCATGTGTCCTCTGACAAGCCCAGCTCCGCTCTATGCCCCACTGGCCAGTATGAGGTTGGGTGATGGCTTCGTCTGGCTCTGGGCACCCAGGGGTGTGACATGTGACAAGTGACTGGGTATGCCAGTTTGCGCTAAAAGGCCCAGTTGTTATGACAGCAAGGGAAGTCAATCAAGGGAGTTATGTATGCAATGGCTGCTTTAAACTGTATGAAAGTATTTGTGCATCACTGGATGCAAGGGCTGCAATTGTGGATGAGCAGAAAGGCATGGGAGCATGACATATTCATATTGACACATGTCACTGAGGACTTGAAGCATAAAAACAGCAAACATCAAACCTGCATGAAGTTAATTGGGGTTTGTGTTGCATTCTCTCAGTTTAAACCCCTGTTGTACCCCTTTGGAAGGTGTTAGGACAGACACCCCGCTCCCTCTGTACACCCCCTTTTTCTCCTTTTTCTCTCCCCTGGACTCTTCTTAGAGAAATGTGTGTGCCAGACCGCACAGCACCGTAAATTAGTCCCGGGTGGTGACATGGTTGCTTGCTGGGTAATTTGGACAATGGGGCATTTGACAGCTCACCCATCACAGCTACAACGCCCCGGGGAGCCACTTCTCCTCCAGAGCTTTTCTCTGTCTCCTTGTGCTCTCCACCCTCAATGCTGATGGACTGACTCTCTAAGTAGCAGCATCATTCTGCGATCAACCACCAAAATGACTTTTCATCCGTGTGCAAATGGGTGAGGGGAGGGGAGAGGAGTGGAAATACAGACCCCACAAGGAATGTTGGAAAACCTTAACCTATGGAGATGGCGATGCAGAAGGTTTAGATAAGAAACAGGAAAACAGAGATTAGGAGATGATGTGAGTTACGCATTAGATTAATTGAAAAAAAAAAAAAGCGATAATTACTTTTGTATCTTAAAGGTCCCCAGATTGTAAAATAAAGTCAGAGTGGTGTAAAGATATCTAAAACAACATGCACTCTAAACTATGACATTTATGTGATTTGAGTGGGTTTAAATGTTGAAAATTCACTCCTCTATGGCCCTCATCCTAATTAGCTGTTACATAGATCCCGTGGCAGAGTTCCTACCTGACTTTCCTTTACTATATAAGTACTATAAAAGTAAATTTTACTTTAACTAGTTGCACAAATTGCAAAATTTTAATTATATTTTTGTCTCATTTAAGCACATTGTTTTGCAGAGATAATTAACACCTCTTGTTCCTTCTCCTCACATTCGTCTCAGTGATTTCCCTGGAAAAGATGTTTCCTCACCTCTTTATCAGATCCTTAACATAGGAGGTCTTTATTCCCTTTGGTTTGTCTGAGGGGTACGAAAATTAAAAAAATACCAGATCCATTTTTCTTTCGCATGAGGACTACAGTGACGAACTGTGTGTTTACGCGGTAATGTGTGAAACAGCGCTCTACATATGATGAAATACACTTTTATGTGGATGAAAATGAATGTATATTTTGAAGACTATTACACGCTTGGTGAATGAAATAATGGAAACTGACAAAACCCCACCATCATGATGCTTTGACCTTGCCTCTTCTGGCATTGATGTGACTGGAAAGACAGCAACCGAAGCCTAGCATGACCCTGGCAACCTCCTGCTGCCTCCTGCCAGAGTGGAGTTTGTGAAGGTCAGGGATGGGGATTAGAGAGAACATGTAAATGTCACCAAAGAAAAAGACTAATGATGCAAAGTTAGGGGAAGTGACCCTTCACAAGAACTGATTCTGCAACTTTTGTTTCTGCTTTTATTTCCAAGCTTATTTTTATTTTATGTGATTCATGTCCAGCATCTTAAAGTCTGCAGGGTCACCAAAGTTGAGAAGTAAAATTGTCGTGCAGTTTTCTTTGTTTGTTTTTTTTTTATGCTTAGTGCAAACAGATTTCTCAGTACTGTGGTGTCTTATTTTCAGCTGTCTGTTTGTGTTTTACCACACTAGGCTGCATCAATTTGCGTAGATTAGATTTTCCAATTATGTCACATACTGCGGTAAAGACAAAACCCATGATTTGGACGTCCCACTTTAAATGTTCATTTCATTTCTGCTGGCTTACGTGTGCGTGAGCACGCTCCGAGCTGTTGTGATTCCGGCCAGCATCATTGAAATGCATCTTTGCTGGGAACTGATTGAGGTTAATGTGGGTGCCACCTTACTTTTAGTGAACGTCTGCTTGTCTTTCTTGACTTGTCCTCCCCTGCCAAGTTGTGTGATGGTAGGATTCCCCATAGATGAAATATGAGTGTGCTTAGCACGCCCCGGCAGAGAGGCTCAGATAGGAAAGGGCAAGGGAGAGGTCACTGGCCCTTAACAGTAATCAATAAATACCTGCTGCAGCCAAGCTTTAGACAGGGCCCTGCAGCCAGTGTGTATAGACACATCGGCTTATATAAAGCACTCAAATGGAAAGAGAAATTAGAGTGGAAGGAAGCCTGCACTCATTTTGCCTGTTTCATGTCGAGCTTCTAAAGGATTTTGCTGTTAAAACAACGGCAATATATATTGATTTAAGCCAGTGGGATGTATGGGTCTTTACTTAATCCAATACTAACAAGTATTGACTTGAGAAAGTCATTACCATAGATTTATGTTCACTCAATATAATGGGTAGGTGTGCCTAAAGCACATTTATAGGTAGATCTGATTGACAGTCTATTTATCCTGCTTCAATTGACTTGACAACTGAGTGGTTTATTATTCTGCTTGACCACTCAAATGCAGACCACCACTTGTTCTTCCCCACAGTGGAATTGCAAAAAAAACGTTCCCTCGTAAAAATTCCCTGTTGTCTAATAATGTTTTCTCTGACTTGAGTTGGAATGTATATTTCATAAAATATGAGAAGAATCAGTGGAAAGAAAACGGAACTGGAAAACAGAAGAGAGAATGAGGAGGGGAGAGCAAGAGGGGACAAAAAAAACAAAAAAAAAAAGCCAAACAAAAAAAACAGGAAGGAGGAAAAAGACGATTTATACCAATGTTCGTGTTTGTTCATGCTTGACTCAGCCCTGATGGAGGGGAAACATTGGTCTCACTGATACACTGCTTTCCTTAGAACAATAAATCTTCTTGAGAGCGAAAGAGCGAGAGCTTATCTTGCACAGTAATGTCAAAGCCCCAACATTCAAAATCTGTTATCGCAGGCCTTAACATACTATATAAGAAATACAGTCTCCAACATGAGCTCTCGTCGCAGGAATGTTAAGAAGAAAAATAAATGCATCATGCGGCGTACGGTCTGTGCAGTATAATCGGTCAGGTCCTCTGAAACTCTGACAGTGATACAGTTTGTATATTTTGTATCTGTTCATCAAAATGATGGATTCTGTATGAAGCAACTAAAATATCCCAGTAACTCAAGATTCAAGATCCTTATAATTCAGGTGTTTTATCAAACACGTTGCTTTACCCCTTCAGGAATTATAGCCGTTCATTTGCATGTTAACTTCAGTTTCTTTTAATGTAAATAGATGAACTAACATGGTTCTAATAGTTTTTATAGAAAAAAGTCATCACAAAAACAGGTTCGGTAGTTAGATGCACATTCTTGGCAACCACTGGCTGCAGTCAGACACCCATGGTCATTGATTGTTCGGTGCTGAGTGTGTCCTCCTTCGAGGTGCTGCCTGTAGCTGTTCTTTGTCTGCATTCTGTGATTTAAAAGTTTGCACAGTTTATATGAGTGCAGGTAACTGCCTTAGTCACTGAAGAAAAGCCCATTTATTTTGTCTTAGGAGGGTATTTTCAATATATATATATATATATATATATATATATATATATATATTTAATATTGTCATTATTATGTCATTATTCACCAATGCCTTGCATGGCCATTCAAGCTATCATTTTGGGTGCATTTGACTAAATCTGAGCAAAAACAATCATCCTGTTACTTCTGTCAGCAATGTCACGGCTGGTAATCAGCAGTGACCCACAGGTCAGAAAATTAAGAGTAGATGGATACGTGAGTCTGAAGTGTGAGTCTACTCTTGAAGTCCAACCGTCACACTTGTGTTTTTCACTTCCTTTTTTCAGTGTTTATTTTCTGATCTTTTCTGTTGCTCTACTTATGTTGCCTAAGATGGATGGATGGATGGATGGATGGATGGATGGATGGATGGATGGATGGATGGATGGATGGATGGATGGATGGATGGATGGATGGATGGATGGATGGATGGATGGATGGATGGATGGATGGATGGATGGATGGATGGGTAATGCAGCCCACTCCCTTCATGAACATTAAAATACTTGTTCTGCTTTGGCAGTACATGGTAGTAACTGGTTCAAATTTGATGTAGCAGGATCCTGACCTTGCCTCTTCGCTGGACAAGTAGGGAGTGAGGGGAGGCGTGAGAGACGAAATATGGAGTGAAAATACAAACATATGTTAGATTATCTTTATACCATATATTTGTAGTTTGGCATCTAGGCTTGAAGCTCATTAATCCCCACAGATGATACCTATGTTGAGATACTGGGAGTGGGGAGCAATAACTTAACTCATTTGACCTTTTTTAGACACGAAGCCAACAGGTGGATGCTGTGGTGGGTTGTTTTTTTGTTGTTTTTTTTTAGCAGCAGCAACCAGATGGACACCATTTTGCTCCCTTAGATGGGCCAATAAAGTCGGGTTTAAGTGGCCTGAACCATGTAGTGGATGTATGCGAATGCAAACTTGGTTGAGTTGTTGCTCATCGATATGCAACCGTTTTAACTTTGGAGGGTTTTTTCCTTATTTCTTCGTATGTACGTATAGTTAGCCAGCCAACTAAAATGTTCTTATAAGAACTTTTCCACATTTGATTGGCATTTTATGCCATTTTTTTTTTCTCTGATAGGTCTTTTTATGTTTTGCAAAACCAAATAACATAATTATGCAATTCAACTGCATCCTTAGTTTTTTTTTTCTTTCTTGTTTTTGTTTTTAATACAACAAACCTTGATTGTTGCTGATATTTTGAACAAGGCTTCACAACCAAGATTGTATTTTTTGGATCTTCTGCTGCCGTTTTCCATACCATCTTTCATTGCACTTCTTCACAAGTGAATTGAAAGGCAAAACTGTTGGAGCATTTATTGTCTGAAGTGTGTGAGTTAAAGGTTTGAGAGAAGAGCAGCTAAATCCCGGGACGCAGTCAACACAGTGTGGACAATGACTCGATGTCTAATTTACTGTGACTGTCCTGTTATCAGTTTTCACTGTTCTCAGCACAATAGACCTCATTAATGTGACTGAGGCATCGAAGTTCGAGTAATGGTGAGATCCTGATTGCTGATTAAGAAGTAACAATGCCTCAGGGGTTTAATTGTTACTCATTTCGGCTTACAGTACTTGAAAGACGTTTGGTCCTCATGCAGCCAGCTAGTGCTTATTGGAGATAGATTTATTGTGAATTTTGTCTGCGTGTCGTGTCTGATGTCTAAGCGCCACACTTCTGTGTCTGTATGTAACACCTCTTTTTAAAGCTCAAAATGTGCCTCTTTGTGAGTATTTATTTCAGAACTTGTCGTACAATGTCTTCTTTCAGGACTTTTGCGATAGTATTTTGCTAATTCCTTAATATTTATGCACCCCCACAAGTGTTGGAGTAGACCCAAGCAGACGAGGGGCTGCTTGCCAGGAATCTCTTTTACCTTCAATACAACTTGAATTAGTTCAATAAAATGTCTTCATTCTTCGGAACAAGACCTGCTGTTTTTTCCCCCAACATAATTGTGGCTTGTACCTGACAAATTCATTGAGAATACGACTTAATACATGATTTTGCAGATTATTTATCTGTGAAACTTTTTATAGTTGAGGAGTTGAGCTGATCATTTTCAGCTAATTTTCAATTTGAGCCTTAAAATATTCACTAAGAAAGCTTACAGTGTAAATTTGGAAAACACCCCGACTAGAGAGCAAAAATACAATTTTATTAAAAGCACTGCAAAGACATATTTCATGAAATTTTAAACATTCAATATGAAAGCAGAATTTTCTGATTAAAGTCAAGCTAGAGAATTACGAATGCTTAAAAAATCCACACTGCATGTCTAACAGTGGAAGAAGCTGTATTAATGCCCAGGTTAAAAAGGATAAGAGACCAAAAATGGAGAGAAAAGTGTTTCACACTGCATTTTTAAAATGTAGAAGTACAACAGGATGGTTAGGTAGCTCTGTTTTCTGAATCAGCAAACATTGGCTCATCTTGAGAATGGTAATATGGAAACCTCTGAGCTGCGTTCAGTTAGTGGCAGTGGGGCCAGGATGCTGATAAAAGTAATGTTTTGTCACTGAGCTTTTTGTTCCTCTCAGGATTCTGTTCAGCAGCGGGGAGTGGAGAAGGAGGGATGGAAGTGCTGGGTGTAGTCGTGGTGGGGTGGGGGTGGGGTGCATGATTGGTTAGGGTCTTTCATTTTGTCATGTGATGTCCTTTTTTCATTTCTGGCGTGATTTTTCACTGCAGGGCTACTTCCATTCACATGAATTTGTTATTTCTTGCACGGAGGAAGTTGATGAATTCAAATATCTGTGAGCAAATGTGAGTGCACATTGCATGTGAGCAGACGAAGCACGCGCCTCTCTGTTTGCAAGGGTTCTGCGCTTTCATGGATGCTTCAGATCTTGCTGCCTCACAATTTGACAGAGCCGTGGAGCCAGGAGGGATGGCAAGAGAGATGGAGAGATAATGGAGACAAGGTTAACACAATCTCTAATGAGTTTCCTTGGCTCTCTTTGCCTGTTTCTGGGTCAGGGTCCCTTTGGCTGAGAATGTGGGTGGACTAAGGACTGTTGAGCACAAAGGAACAGAGCCAAGGTTTACTGAAATAGACTTACACATTATAGAGCCATCACCTACATAAAGATCTAATGGAGAAGAAAGTTTCAAAGTTGTTTCTTATTTAGACGGAGAAGGATGAAAGCTGATCAGGACAGCTAATGGTGTTGTTCCAGCTCTTCAGTACGCCCACTCAAACACAAGCAGCAAAGCAAACCGCTGCTCTGATAGGTCAGAGATCACTTGAGGCTTTAACGCCTCCAGTCAATAAGAAGCATATCATCAACCAGCAAAAAGCGGGAACAGGTTTGACTTTTTTTCTGATGGAGTCAGTCAACCACAAACGAGCACAGACCAGCGCTGTGACCAGCACCAATAACAGCCCCCCCCCCACCCCCCCCCCCCCCCCCCCCCCCTCTCTCTCTCTTAGTGAGGCTCCACCTGCACTTACATTTCCAAGCAATCATCTTCAATCCATGGCAGGTATGGAGGAAGAGATAGCATTAGAGAGACATTGCAGGGAGATATCATCTCAGTCGAGACATTATTTAGTGCTTCCAAAGCATTCATGAGGCAACCTCTGTCAGACAACAAGGCTCCAGCGTGTCCACACAGGCCAGAGAGCCAGATAGATATAACAGCTTGGAAGAATTACTGATGGGCTGATAAACTCTTTTATCTGAACAGTCCTGAACAGTCTACCTTCCTGTCCTGTTTCTGTCCTCTGGTGCTATGTTAGTGACTGTCTGCCTAACTCCATTTAGATGTATCAATCTGTGTCTGACTGACTGAGTTACTATTGCTGTCTTTCCCTTTTCCCTCTTCCTCCCTCTTACCTTATGTTTCCCACTGTGTCTCTGTCTCTATTACGCTGCCTTCTTTCTTTCACACTTGTGAATAATTAATGTCTACCGGTTCGATGGTAAGAATAGAACAGTTCTTGAGGTGACAAATGGGGTGGCGAATAGGCTTCATCCTTTCTTCAAAGAGTTGGAAAGTTAGCGGCACACACCAGCACATTAGTGCTACTGCGAGCATTTGTTCGCATTTGTGTGCGTGTGTACGCGTTTGCGCGTTGGCTTGGAGTTGTGTGTATGCGATTTAAGACACGAAGATGAAAGGGAGTTGTAATTACAGGAAAGCGTATCTGTCTAGTGCAGAAGTATCCGAGGAATGGCACAAACTGGGCCAAAAGCCTGAGGTCATTAGATCTGCTGCGTGACTATGTGTATGCATTTAAGTGTCTGTGAGAGCTGGTGTTTGTGTGTGTGTGTGTGTGTGTGTGTGTGTGTGTGTGTGTGTGTGTGTGTGTGTGTGAGTGAGTGAGTGAGTGAGTGAGTGAGTGAAAGTGATGAGAAAGAGATGCACACAGGAGAACAGCTTATAAATTTAAATTTGGAGCGTCAACCTCTGAACCCTGCTGCCCGTTATTGGCTCCAAATGACTCACTGGTCAGCAGTAGCTGGTTGTGGTGCGACCAAAGCAAGGGCCAGTTTCTGAAAATGCATGCAGCCTCGTTGCCTGAGAGGAATCCCAGAGCTTCCTGCTTTCCAAAATACACTTGTGCAAACATTCCAAAATATCAAATGATAGGGATTTCACTGAGTGCAGCGGGAATGGTTAATCCCATGCAATGGCTGTGGCTATAATACTCTCCCACTGTTTCTTGCCTGCTTTTTCCTCCCATGTCATTCTTTCTCTTTCTTTCTTTCTTTCTGTTTTTTTTCTCCTTCTCTTTTGCATCCATCTCTCTTTTCAACTCTGTCCTCACCTCTCCCCCCATCTTGACGGTGTTTCTCTCTTCACAGTTGATGATGACTTCATTGGTTTGGGTGAGCTGCCGGAAACGTTTCCCTCCGACCCCCCGGAGCCCTTGCCCGTGTTTTTGATGGAACCAGAAGAGGCCTACATAGTCAAGAACAAGCCAGTTAACCTGTACTGCAAGGCCACGCCAGCCACCCAAATCTACTTCAAGTGCAACAGCGAGTGGGTGCACCAAAAGGAGCACACGGTGGAAGAAAGGGTCGATGAAAACTCTGGTGAGTAAAAAGATGAGTTGCGGCTGCACTCCAGAATCTATCAAATTGTATATATAATATAGAACAAATGTTATATTAAAATACCTGCAATCTGATCACTCCTGATTCAAAATCCCTTTCCAGATTTTTTTTTCCGCTCCAAAATATCTGCTCCTGATTACGAAAACATTCTTTCATGCATCCATCCATTAGCTTCATGCACCTGACCATTGAGAGGGCTGGAGTTGTGGGATGAACTCTCAGAATCACAGAGAGACATGAACATGCCAAAAAAGACTCCAGTTGAGCAGTAGGGCCAAACCCAGACGCTTCTTCCACAGGTGGAGTTATGGACTGCTGCAGTAAAGGAAACCGCTTTAAAATAAGCTCTTTTGTTATAATCTTGATACATTTCTGTGCTTCCCTAGATATGTCTAATGTCTTTAGTCTGACCCCTCACGTCCTGAACAGGTGCACCCACTTATTCAGGTTAACTTGATATCCCTTTGTGGCCTTGGCAGTTTGCATTTATTCCCACAGTTTCTGTTTTACAAATGCAACACATTGTGTGATCACAGCTAGCTCTTTCTTCAGTCTACTTCAAAATGCTCCACACTGTTAATTACACCCAGGGAACTGCATTAGAACAGAATCTGAGTCTGAATTAATAGACTGAAGTTGTAAAAGATGGACACAAACCTGCAGCCCTCATGTTTGCACCCGTCTTCATGAACTGAACTGTACCTGCACTGTGCAGGATAATAATATTTAGCGTCACACTCGGCAACGATATTGCCTGTCATCATAATTGAGGTAGCAATTTATATGAAAGAACATGTTTTCTTCAATTCAGGATTTATAGCAACATTTGCTGCGAGACGCCTGCACAAGCACACAAAATACTAGAGCTATTGTATTGCTGGCTACTTTGTTTAATGAACTCGTTGCATCACTCCATCTGAGGAAAAGTGTTGATTAACAGACTCTTAATGAGGACATGAAATTGGAATATCAGTGCCACTTTCAGTTCTTTGATGTGTGGGTCTTTAAGGCTGTGCATGTACTTGTTTGTGGGCATCTAGAGAAAGTGAAGGTACTGAGGCTCCATCTGGGTTGTTTTCTAAAAAACTCAGCCCCTGAAGGCACCAGAGCCATTACACACAACAGCCCAGCACTGATAGGCTGCATTCAGCTGCTGTATTGGAAATTGAGTTCTTTCTGTCGCCCACAGGTACCAATCACATTGCATTTACCCTTTTCACTCCACTGTTTTGCCACACATGTCTGGCTCACAGAGACATACACTGGCAGCTGCTTCTTTACTTTAATGTGAAATGTTGGGCCTTGTAAGCACTCTCATACACGCACACACTTCAAGAAATGGAGGTCATGTTTTATCAAGGTATGTGATAAAAATATACTTCTCAAGTGGTGTTAGAACTAAACTACATGACTAAACACGGTATTAGAGACAACAATCAGCACATACACAATAGGAGCGTTACAGCACTGGTAAAAGATGCAAAAGCAGGCACACAGGTTTGTGCAACAAGCACAAAATAGACATTGAAAAAGAGCCCAGAAATAGTTTCATTTTTGCCTAGTGTTCAACAGGAGGAATGCACAAATCTGAGCATGTGTTTCAGAGTAATGGTTGTGACGAAGAAGAGGGATAGGGTAGCAGAAGCTCCTAGCCTTTGTGTCAGGAGGTTTTGTGCTAAAAGCATCAACATGGAAAACAACCCACAGATCATACCCACACCCACTCTACATAGCCATATCCACGGGCTATTTACAGCACAGATATTCATTCATTTATGCTCTTGTAATGCACACAAAATACACACTACACCACAAGAGCACAGTGGATGTGTGTAGCTGCTCTCAACCCACTCCATTGCTCTCTGATTTCCCCAGATTGACAGAAAAGGAACACCGATAGAAACCAGTCAGCCCTGGTCAATACCACTAATAATGAGCCTGAAGAAATTGGATCTCTTGCTCCTTGAATTTTTTTTTCCTATCCCTCTTGTCTCTTTTTTTCTGTGGCTTACTGTCATGTTGGAGAGAGCCAGTGAGCTTATACAAATAACACAGAATGAAATTTTAAGAGTGCAAGAGACTGAGGAGGGAAACTGCAGGCAATCATTTAGACTTCAGACTGCATCCACTGTGGATTTATCCAGATGTTTTACATTCTCATTTGAAAACTGGGTGCAGAACTGTGCAAAGATTTTCAGCACGCAGACATTTAGATTGCTATCCATCATGCATTATTGTCAGGGAAACATTTGACTTGATTTCCTAGATTAATTTTGCAGTGTGATAATGACTTCAGATAATCAGCAAGAATTTTAAAGGAGAAAGATTAGGCCAATTCTCTTTATTTTATTTTTTTTGCCAAAAAATGGGTACAGTTTCCTGAGGTGCTGATAAAGTGTCCAAGTCTCCTTGGACTCCACCTATGTCTTTCATGGAGTAGATTCAAAAGCTTTCACATCTTCTTTTGAAATCAGTGCAACATCTTGGTGCTACCCAGTTCTGATGTACAGCAGAAACTGTGAGGTTTGGAGGAGATGAAGATGGGCAAGCATAAAAGAATAATTTAACTCTGATCAGGGTCTGCAATGTCACAAAACCCTCGCTGAAGAACATTAACTGCCTAAAACATAGTGACTGGGTTTGTGTATGCCAGTGTTTTGACACTAAAATATATGGTCTCATGCACATAAATGGCTTTTCAAGAGTATTTATTATGAAAGGTTGATTTTCGTAGTATTTTTACTGCCATCTCTTCCTGACAATTGATCCAGGTACCAAGGGCAGATAATGCAGAGATCATTCAAGCCATTTTTCACCACACAGAGCACTAAAATGAATGGAGAAAAGCTCAGACTTAAGCCTCTAAAAACCATTTCCACTTAGGCAAAATTAAACAAAACAAAAGGCTGCTATCACGCGAAAGTCAAGACTCCGCAGACTGCAAAGGTCCGAAGTTTCCCACTCAACAAAAACTCTGAGCCAGAACTCAAATTTCACTGTCTACAGCCCAAGTTTGAGTTCGGGCTTCTCTTTGATACTTCACCATAACACACTCTTGAAATCACAATAACCTGTGAAGCAGTTCCCGAGATACACCCATGCCCAAATAGATGCAGCTCAGCAACTGTTAGCTATGTCATTTTCAAACTTTCGTTAGAAGTCGATCAAGGGCTCACGCTTCATCACTGTGAAGGAGTATCTTTGGCTGATCATACTAACTAAAAAATAGATGGTGACAATCTTGCAATGAGCTGGATACACAACATTGGTGTTTAGGCAGGTGTGTTCCACCTTGGCAGCTTGCACATCCAGTCATTGATTTGGCACTTTATTTTTTAAAGATCACTTGACTTATACCTGTTGCAACGCCATTGCTTAGTGGTCAAAACTGTTGCCTCACAGCACAAAGGTTCCTGGTTCGATTCCTGTGTGGAGTTTCCATGTTCTCCCTGTGCTTGCGTGGGTTCCCTCTGGGTACTCCGGCTTCCTCCCACAGTCCAAAAACATGCATGTTAGGTTGATTGGTTATTCTAAATTGCCCGTAGATGTGAATGTGTCTATATGTATATATGTAATGAGCCAGGATGGGCTCTGGCAGACCCCTGTGACCCTGCAAAGGATAAAACGGGTGTGGAAAATGGATGGAGTAAGTAAGAGGAGTGTGGGTGTGTGTGTGTGTGTGTGTGTGTGGTTGTCTTTCTCTCTCTCTCTCTCTCTCTCTCTCTCTCTCTCTCTCTCTCTCTCAATATATATATATAATGTATCCCTATATATATATATATATATATATATATATATATATATATATATATATATATATATATATATATATATATATATATATAATTTTTTTTCTTCTTTTATTTCACAGGTGGCTTATTTCACAGTTATGATTCACCATTAGATCGCCGCCTTGCCATCTCCTGTATCGTGAAACGTTTGCCTTCCAGTGTCGGGGAATGGCTATAGTCTCTTGTGAGCAAAACAAGCATTGATCTGAGCAAATGTGCTGCAAGTTAATTATAAACAGCTAGTGTAATACACACCAGAGACAGCTTGTCACTTTCTAAGATGGGAGGTAGAAGATCAAACAGTAGTACTCTTCATCTCCGTAGATAATCAGAGCATTTACTCCTCCCTCCTCCTCCACCAGATCGTCTTCAATGTCCAGCGCCTCCTCTTTTTCCTAACTGGTCTGATCAATAATGTTAGCCTGTGCTAACAGTAAGGAGCTAGGCTAGCTCACTCATTAATAATCTCATTAATAATGAATCATCTCAAATGAAGCGCCCGGCGTCAGCCAGCCATGAATTTAGCATATTGTCGAATCATTTCAAGAGCTAATGGCTGCATTGACAGGTGTGAAGTAGCCCCTCATTACGCTCATTTTGTCTCTCATTAAACCCAAGTTGAACAGTCATTTCTGTTCTGTGGTCATAACTGGGATGTTATACTGTATGAAAACTGCTGGCTGTGCAAACACTGCAGCACGGTTCAGAGCACTAATGTGTTTTGAAGCTTTACATATACTTCACGTTTAGTAAAAGCCACAAATTCATGAATGAATCTTAAAGGGGGATGTGGCATTTTTTTCGCCGGTTGGCATGTTTTGCTGAGGTATTAAACGACTGTGATGCGATTTGGTTAAAATGCCAACAGAATTATGCAACGCGAATGCTGCCTTTGGTCTCATAACAACTAGGTGTAGACGGTCCACCCACCTCTTCCTCAGGGGGTGCCTCTCTTTTGAATCTGCCATTAAAGCCGTGTGCTACCCACTTCCAATGTACAGCAAGAACATGATATGTCGTTTGATGGAAATAAAGCTGAGGTGGCTGGATAATTATGCTTCAATCTAGGTCTGGGATGTCACAATACCCTACAAATCTGAACAGCCCAACCAAATTAGATCATTTTCAGACATAGGTCGCTTCTTTGCTTTGTGAGTTTTTGAGTTTACAGCGGTGACTTCATAATAGCCAAGGAATTGATGTTTTTAAAATAAACTGGTACTGTATCTAGTCAACACATGCATTTTAAGAGTTCATGCAGTATGTTACATAGCTTTCTTACATGCACGCATTGGTTAGAGATGTTGAGAATTTTGAGAATGTATTCATTGGTTTCACTAGGGATGCTCCTGTTACTACACTCAATAGGGCCCTCTCCCAAACTCACCTTTATCCTTGACATTCTTAAACTAACAAAGCATCCTCTTAGGCAAATGCTTCGGCATAGAGCAGTCAGTCCTTTGCACATGCATGTAAACACATGGCGTACATGCAGAGGGGAACGGTGACACAACACACACAGCAGCTCCTCTGCCTGTCGGCACACTGCGTAAATTTTACATGAGGGCTAAGCTGGTATGTGGGATGTCACTTTGCCTCATGTGTGCTAGAACAAGAAGACTGTGTTAATGCGCTGAACCTGAAATAAAATGGCATGTTCATTTTTCTAACCATCCATTCTCAGAACATTTTCCATTCAGCCAGAATTTCCTACACCTATATATCATGAACCTTTGCCAGCAAAGTAGTCATCAACTGTATTAAGGTAATAGTAATAAGTAATGCGTATATGCTTTTGTGTTTTATCTATGTGTGAAATACTTTAGTAACAATTTGGTTATGTTATAGTATAAAGCCAAAAGCAGCAGATGTAATCATCAATCAAATGTGCTTTTTTTAATACTCTGTTTTTCTGTCGCATTAATGTAAATTACAAAGACTAAACTTATGCAAAAATAAGCTTAGGGAGCTTTTTATGATTACTGAGGAACATGGAATGGAAACCCATGATTACAGCACACCCCATATAACTAAATCATCTATTAATCCAGCTGTATATAATCCATATGTTTTTATATATATAGATATAGATAGATATATATATAGATATATAGATATATATATATAGATGTGTGTGTGTGTGTGTATTTCTATTTAGTGTATTTATTTTTTTTTAATTTAGATTAGCAACGAAGGCTCACACTGTGATCCAGATTAGCCTGTCTTGTCTCTAGTTCATTTGGCAGTGAATCCCTCAGTAATGAATTAGATTGCAGAAAAATATTAAATTACAGTCTGAATGCACCATGGGAGACTGATGAGTCAATGATCTATGACGCCTTTCAAGGCAGTACATGATAATGATGTCACAAAGACAACACTCGGCATCTCCTACATGCTATGAAAAGGAAGGAGTAACAGAAGGGGTAACTCATGCTAATTTGAACACATGCCGTCTATTTCCATGCAAAAGTTTGATTTGTGCAACAGAACTATAAAAGCACAACTGAACCTGATCATAAAGGAGAATTCAAATATCAAATTTAATTTATGGTACTTTAATTTATTTCTTTGATCAAACAAAATTGCAACAAGTCTTAAATTATTGAGTTGTTGCTCTAAAGAATTTTTATTCTCTGTTGTAAAAAGTGAATTAACAACAACTTGTCAAAGAATTTGAATAAAGGGAATGTAACTATAGTTGGCAGACTAACTTTCAGCACGTTGGATATGAAAAGAAACGCTTGCAAATTCAAATAGTTGCATTAAAAAGAATAGACAAACTCGACATTTTTATAAACATTAAGGTATAACATTGTGGCGGGGTATTGGAAATGGAAAACCTTGCCAGTCACTGTGTTCCCTCCACTCTAACCTTGTTCCCTGCTCATATGTCAATGTCTATGACCAGAATTCCATCCATCCATTCATTATCTAGACCCACTTACTTCTTCTCAGGGTCACGGGGGTCTGTCGGAGCCTATCGCGACGCATTGCAGGCAGGGGTACACCCTGGACAGGTCACCAGTCCATCGCAGGGCCACATACAAAGACAGAAAACTAAGCACGCTCTCATTTACACCTACGGGCAATTTAGACGTATCAATTAACCTACCCTGCATGTTTTTGGACTGTGGAAGGAAGCCGGAGTACCCGGAAGGAACCCACGCAAGCACGGGGAGTCTTGTGTGGTTTCACACTCCACACAGAAAGACCCACCGGGCCGGGAATTGAACCAGGGACCTTCTTGCTGTGACAACAGTGCTAACCACTGAGCCACCGCGCTGCCCTGACCAGAATTCAATTATATGTATTACAATTAAAACAAACACGGTCTCCTCGTCTTCTCAACTAACAAACATTTCTACAGCGTTTGGCACTACAGTGCATTATTAGTAATACTACAATACTCCCCACAAAGAAAAAAAATTAAGAAAGTGAGCCGAGTATGAGAACCAGTGGCTTGTTAAACAGATATTCTCCATTAATCCATAAATTTTCTGCCAGATCATGTTAATTTTCTAGTGAGAAATTGGGTACACCCTGGGCAGGTGGCCAGTGCTTCGCAGGGTAAACAGGGTCTCTGCGTTGGGAAAACTCTCAACGTGGTGGTGATTACACAGACTAGTGATGGTGATGTAATGTTACTGGGAATGTTTCCTACGAACACAAAAGCCTCTCAGTAGGAACCAGGAATGATTCAAATGTTGTGGTCCTCTCTGCCTTCGCTGCTAACCAGGTACATGAACATGACAGTTCCGGGAAAATTACATCAACTTGATTTTTTTGGGGTTTTTAACCAAAAGGAGGCCCATATCTAAACCCAATAGAGCTGCACTTTTGGGGGATTCGGTGGGATGGCATGTTTACAGCATGAATGTTTTTATAGTAATAGTAATTTAAAAAATATCCATAACTGCTGACGCATAACTGAATAAGAATTTCCAACAAGAATCCATGTAAAATTAAAACCGTTCTTCCCAGCAGCTGAGTTAAAGGGGCTAGTTTCTCAATTTTAATGGTAACGTATTTGTTGTAAATGTCTGTTTTTAATGTTATTATCATTATTATTATTGTTCTTTTTGTCAAAAGAAAATCAACATTTAATTGTTTTTTTAATCAAGTTCTAAATGTATCTTTTCATCAGTTTTAACTGATAAAAGGGGAAGATAAAAATCTATATTGAGTATATGACTGCCTTTGTTTATCACTTTTTCCTTCTCTTGATCATTTACAAAAAGAGATGCTTAATGCCTTTTACCTTTTTATTTATATCAGACTGATACCTGGAGAGATGCATTTAGACGTTGCAGCGCCTCTCTGTAGTCGGTGCGCTCTAGGCCGCCGCCTGCACTGCGATAGGAAACGCCAGCACCGGTAACAATCCAAAAAAAAGCATGATGTTGCAGGGAAGCCTGAGTATCTTCAGTGAATTTTGTTGCACTGCATAATATATGCATAAGTATGGATGCATAATTTATTTTCTCACACACATGAACATATATGGACAACACAAGCCCTGATATACACATGGAGTGGCAGCAACATAATCTTCTTTGGAGTGGCAGCTGTGGGTAGTGGCATTTGTTCCGGGGAAGATTTGTTTGTTTGGGTCCTGGCACCCAAATGAGCAGTAATCAGAGGAGTTAGCAAACAGGATTGTGTTCGCCATGACGCCGAGAATCCGCCCCCACTGGGCCTGGACGTAAACAGCTTAGCACTGAGGCTTTAGAGTCGGGCCTTACTGACACACATTGTGTGAGGTTATGGGTGTTTGATTTCAAAGGTTTTTTTTTTTTTATTTTGTAGTGTTTAGTTTTGATCTATTTCCTGTCTGTTATGAACTTCATGCCGTCCTTCTTTTTTCCCCCATCTCCTTCTCCCCACCATCCTCTCTGTCTATCCTCGCAGGCCTGGTTGTGAGAGAGGCCAGCATAGAGATCATGCGGCAGCAGGTGGAGGAGCTGTTTGGGCCTGAGGACTTCTGGTGTCAATGTGTGGCCTGGAGCTCTGCTGGGACCACCAAGAGCCGAAAAGCCCATGTTCGCATCGCCTGTGAGTGACCATTATTCGGTTGTGATCTTCTTCCGTCATCTTTGTATTACTCTCCAAACAAAACCTTCAGACTGCAGAGAAAATACATCTCACAGATGGACTTGTGTACCATCACAGATTCTGGAAATATTTGTGGATAAGGGTTTCACAGGCATGGGATTTAAGTGTTCGTCAGATCTTGAGTCGGTAGAAAGTCTGAGGAATTGGTTTCTCTGGGCACAGTGTAAACCTTGAGAGGAATAGCAGACGAAAAGGGAAGATAAAAAAAAAGTGTTTATCTGCAGTGGAGAAGCGATATGGTGCATGTTTACACCACTGTTCTGTCTTTTTTTTTTTTTCCCTGCGTGGTCCTCATTTGTTCTCTGTCTCTGTATTTGTCCTCCTACTGAAAAGCACAGTGCAATTGTTTCCAAGTAATGAGAAACATTCTGCGCTGGCTCTGAAGTGTGGGTTCATTTTAACTGTTTCCCCAAAGGATATTCCAATGAGAATCTGAAAAGTAATGAAACCCCAGAAGTCTTGATGCGGGAAGCAGAGTTGGTTAAGCATAGTTCCAGCATCAAGACATTTGTTTTTTTTTGCAACGCAAAACTTATTGCATAACACTAGTACTTTTGCATGACTGTCAGAATATCACCTGATAGGTCTTCTTTTGTCGAATTAGATTGATTGTTGCACTTCTTAACTCCTGTCAGTCGCCTTGAGGCGCTCTGACAGACATGCCTTACCCTCATTTTTTTTTTTCTTCTTCCTTTTGGTAACCAGGGTTGAAAGGCAGGATATTTTGCGATATAATATGCTGTCAACACTGCTGAATAGCAGTATCACTGGTGTTGTATTTTTGGAACTCAATCCCACCGCCAGAAGGATTTCATCTTCACTACACAGCTCTACAGATGGCACAGTATCAACCATACTCAGTTTAAAGACACCTAGCAATTACCTACCCATCTCCCTCATTTTTATCAATCTTATCTAATTCCTTTTTCATGTTTATTCCTTTATGTTACTATATACCCTCTACCCCACTCGTCCTCGCAGTATCTTGTGTATTCCCTTTATTTCAAATACTCTTAGCTATTCCTATGACTTCTTCTTACACACCGGCCTGGTGAGTTAGAATCGTGCCCCTGAGTCTCCCACCAAGTCGGCTCCCGCTGCTCCACCTCCTATAATCAACCATGATGAGCAGCCTGCCAGCACTAACCTATCCCTCAAATCACAATGGACCCTTCTTCCCCTCCCATTAGCTTCTGCTGAATGAATTAGCTCCTCTGCTGGGCTTTCTCTCCGGGCAGGCTTCTCGTCGGAGCCAGATTCTATCCTGTTTGGCTAATGGAAACTGGGGCTGTTTTCCCTCTTCTCTCCCATCATCGAAACATTTTCAGTTTAATCACTGAGTCACAGCCAGCTCTTGTTAGCCAAGAGGAGACGTAAGTAAAAGTTTATTTATATAGCACCTTTCGCAGGCAGACGTCACAAAGCGTTTAAGAAAATAACAATAAAATGCAGTTACAATAAACTGCAAATACGATACAAATAACTTTGAAAACTCTGAAAATCAAATTCCCAGAAGGAATAAGATTAAACATTGAAATAACATGATGGTCGTAAAACAACCCCTGATCCGCCGCAGTTAAAATACTTGGAGGAACACAGGGGTTTAAGTGAGTTACAAAGTTAAAAAAAAAAAAATAAAAGTATTGTAAGAGTGTGGTGAGAGGAGGGAAGAGCAGAGCCCCTCTGATCAGCCGTCCTCAATGTGAAGTCCATAAAAATGCTTTGATTGGGCTTCATTTTGGGAGGAAGTGATTGCTTACCAAAGTGAGGCAGTAAAAGAATACGCTGAGAAATTAAATCGGTCAATCAAATTAATAGAAATTCTTTTCAAAGGTCTGGTTCAAGGTAATTGCTGCTGTGAAAGTTGGAAATAAGGGTTGTTTTTTTTTTCGTCTCTTTGTGGCCTTCCTTGTTTCTTTTTTCTTTTTCTTTTTTTTTTTTACAGTGTAGGTAAGCCACAGCTTCAGCCACTTTACAAGAGACTTCACTAATGAGTGAAAGTCACACCCCATACGTGCTAACTGTCAGGCCCAATCCAGGTTTGCACCAGAGGTAATGATTTACTAAGCAGAGAAGAAGCCATTTCTGAAGTGTGAGGCTGGTGTAATTCAGCATGACGAGCACCCAAACACATCCACTTACTGTAATGGCAGTCATATGTCTGTCTTTGTTTCTGTGGGCCTGCGAGGATGGAAGCGTTTTGTGTGCTGAGGAGCGAATGCTTCGGGTCCCACAGGAATGTCGATTCAGCTGCTCCCACACCCTCCAGTGTGCCACGGCACCGTTCAGGGTTATGAGGAAAGGAGAGACACCAGAGGGGAGGGTTTTTTTAAACACACGTCCAATAACAATGTAGAGTGCAAATTATTCACTCGCATGTTACTTGCTGTTTTCAGTAAAATATTGCAAGTCATTAAAAGGAAATGTAGATGTCTTTATAGATTCAAAAACATTGGGCTTTTCCATTAAAATTAATAGTGTAATACAAGTTTATAGGTGAATTCAATGTGCAGAAATGGACTCTATCAGTTGTGGCTTTGGGAATTTACATTCTCTGGTCTAAAATGATCATTTATGGCAACAGTAAGTGTTTTTTTGTTTTTTTTTTTGTCCTTTCTCCCTGTACATGTCTGGTACTTAGCTTGATCTTGCCTTTACTGATAAATCTGCTTTAAACGGAAGGACTCCTTGGACCTTATCACCAGTTACTAGCTGCCGGATTTTATGGTTCAGTCCAAACCGCCCAGTGGCAACTGACTGACTGCACGCTGGGCTTTCATGGCAGTGCCCACGAAGACTCGCACACTCCGTAATACCTTTATGTGAACAAATCAAATTGAATTTATTAGATTTCACTGTGACACATTTGCGGTAAATCAAAGTGTATCAAACCATGAGAGAATAAGAGACTCAATTGCGTCCTCGTCTGTCATTCTTTGTCTGCATATTCTTTTGTATTTTGGACGTGGTTGATATTGCAGAACGAGTATTAGAACCACAAAAGTACAATACCTATTTTGTTTTTGTTTTTTTTACCTTTTGTCACTTATTTCTTTGCTCATCCGCTCTGACTTATAAAACATAAGTGTGTCCTTGGTTCAAACTCCATAAACCTCTCTGAAAGAATGAGTCCCTCTAGTCATTCCTACTTTTAATTTCATAAAGAAATTGCTTTAAATTCAACACTGTCCTTTTCAGCTTTTATAATACACTGGAATATGTTAAGTTATTACATATTCCCCTCAAGACATGCATTCTCACAGGTTGAGCTGGGACGCAGACATTTAAAATATATATATATATTTGAAGCTACATACATTTTACATGGATCTATTATGTTTTGAATAAAAATACTGAGCCTCAAAGTATTTTTGCATATTCTACAGCATTTCCAGGACTATTATGTGTCTAATTTTTTTCTCTAGGAAATGCAGAGCAGGTGAACTTGACCAATGAAATAGCTGTGTACAATATACAGTAATGTTTTCTAATCTTAACAGCCATTCAACAGAAATAAAAACTAAAAATGAAAATGAAAACTTGATCAGTTTTTGGGATTTCTGCTCTTATTGCAGGTGATCATGCTGTTCATTCTGTTTCCATTCATTCACAAAGTCCCCAGACACTGAAGAGTGTTTCTTAAGCATGATAGATAAGGATACTATATCTTATTACACACTGAGCCCAAGAGTCTTTAGAGTCTTAAGTGATTTATGTGCAGTTTGCATTGACATCTGGAGTGGAAATTCTGCAGTATATACAATATGCATCCCTGCTCATTGTCAAGTTCTCTCGGTTTATCATATACCAAATTTGAAAATAATGTACAATTGTGGAGCTCTCTGGAATGCGACGTCTGTTATTTATGTCAGCAAACACTGTCAACTGCAGTCTATTTTTGTTTTAATGACAGTATGGAAAAGAAGAGGAGTCATATTGGTTCCACAGATATTTAAAATTTGGATGAGGGTATATTCTGTGAACTGACCTGAAGTGAGGTTTCTATCCTAATTCAGCTGGTGTGTGTGTGCGTACGTGAGTGTGTGTGCACCTTTTTACGCTTTATATTTGATTTGATGCTTCAGATTCCAAATTTTTCCTCTCCTGCCGTACTCCACCAGGGCTTTTGCACCACTTTTCTTTTTTTTTTAAGTGAAGGACAAGTGATCCCCTTCCGTCTATGTGCTTTTTATTTACTAAATGTACCTTAGTGCATCTTTACATTAAATATGAACGTACCTAATTGTCATCTGTTCTTTATTGCTCAAGCACAAAAGCAGATACTATTGACTACTACAGCATTTATTATTTTTCTTTTTTTATTGTTGGTATGCTCCTATTGATTGAATCAACATTTAATCTGAACTGTTCCACACGATGCAGTATGTGGTACTATTTCTCTGTCAGTATCTATCAGTTTTGCCCTACTTTAGGTTCATACTAATGCGATGTTTACTTTTGTCTTTTCCCTGAAGACTTGAGGAAGACGTTTGACCAGGAGCCTCTTGGGAAGGAAGTGTCACTGGAACAAGAAGTTTTGCTGCAGTGTCGCCCACCGGAAGGCATCCCTGCAGCTGAGGTAAATTTAAAAAAAACGTTTCACTGAGTTTAGATTCGTTTCTAGTTGAAATAATGTATTTCTTTAAAACTATCCCTTCTAAAATGTGCATGTTATCCACAGCAATCCACGCAGTTTTCCATACTAAGCCCAGCTAAAAGCTCTCACCTCAAATCCAGTAAACTGGCTTCTCTGAAAAGAGGTTTATGCGATTTTCACTGACTTTTTGGGGTCAGTTACTGATTAAATGTCACAGTCTTTTCTGGTGTTTTCTCTTTTTTTCTTTTTTTTTTTTTTTAAATACAAAATTTTGTCAAATATGCAAAAACCACAATACTACTTTACCGTGAATATGTTTTAAAAACATGCATAGCATTCTTGGCAGTGCCAGAAAGTGATTCTGTTCTGATATTAAACATAAAATGTTGTAACCCGTGTCCTGAGGCCATGCTTCGCCTCAATTTAGAAATGTCCATTTCATGAATTGAAGCCAAGAAAACACTAAATAAATCTGATACAGTACATCGCACAGATAAAGACATTTTCACTGCTGCCTGGGCTATTAAAGTCCTTTAGGTACTTCCTGAACATCAGTCAGTCACTGCAATTTTAAGGAGAGAAAACTGTAATTATCTACTGAGAGAAAAAAGAATAAATGTCACAGGGTAACAGCTTGGCCAGTATCTCCGCCCTGCTCTGCTTCCCTGCTGCCCTACAGTGGAGCACTGTTAGAGCTCCATCTGAAAAGCCTCAATTGAGATTGCAGGAACATACGTAGCGGATAAAAGTGGAGTTTGATGAGTAGGATTTTTTTATTTTGATTTATTTATTTTTTTTTTTTCCATTGGGGGGGTGAAGGTACAGAACTTTGTAAAGGCTTATGACTGACCTGGAAAAGCCGAGCTAAGTGAGTGGAACTGTAGAGCATTTACCCCTGCTGAAAGTGCTGACAACCTAAATGGACAAAAGTTTTGGGCCGGCTCCCCTTGTACAAGCCAAGCTTCACTCTGGAAGCGTTTCAGTAAAAGCCATATAGCATCGCTGAAGCTGTGTGAGGTCGCTATAAATCCTAAATTGGCTTAGCGCAGGATTGAAAGCCTCAGCTGGGGTCCAATTATGGTCCATTTACAGTTTCTGCTTCAAGGAGTTGGTGTCGCGATCGAGATGTACTGTACATCAAAGAGTAAATTGGAGTCTTTTTCTGCATTAGCAGCATCTTCGCTTTTAGTAAAAGAAACTATTTTTGTGTACTGTAGACTCTCAACATCAAGGCAGCCACTTATTCTAGAAAAGGTGGCTTGTTTAAGCTCTGCAAGCACCATTAAAGATCTACTGTATCAAATCCAAATAAAGGATGTGTTGCAGTTTTATAGTATTTGTTCAGCTCTTTCAAAAGCATTGAAAAAAAGCATTGGGATAAATTGGGACATGCATCTGCGCTCTGAAAACACTTAGTGTTTTCTGTTTACTTTCCGTAATGAGGTATCATTGATTTTTGTGTGCGTATATGCACACCTGTTGCTTATTATATTACTTACTCATAAATAATTACTTTTAAAAGAGTTCCATTTCACTTGATATTCTCCCTTAAAAAAAAAAAAAAGTCTGTTTCAGAAGGAAAATAAGAAATAAAGGAAAAAACTGAACAGTGTTTTGTTGGGTTTTTTTTCTGTATTTTTCCATCTGTGTCTTTCAGGCCTCTTAATACACAAACTCGCCAGAGGAAGAAAACATGAATTTCCAGAAATTTGCAGTGAAGTAATCATCTGTCACGTTTCACCTGCTCAAGACAGGAACAATGATAACAATAGTGAGGACGAGAGAGGCTGAAGGCAGGAGGAGCAGTGCCATGGTTTTTCAGGGTGTTTGTTTAGTGGATTGGGCCTTCAGTGAGGCGTCAGTTCGCTCTGGGGTTTCCTTTGGAGCCCCGTGCTCAGTTCGTGAAAGGCTGGAAGGACGACAGGCAGCGATTAAGCCATAACAGCCATGCTCCTACAGCACTTTTGTTTAATTATGTGGGCTGATGGCAAGAAACATTTCTGTCTGCATGAGAAGGATAAAAACGTCATAACGCATTTGCTCTAAAGTGTGAACAAAGTGATTGTGACTGACCAGCTGGCAGATGTAGATTCACCATGGATGAAGTGAAAAGAGCAGCCAAAATATTGGATTTCGTTTTTGTCAAACAGAAACAAAAGAATGTAAAGAAGACTTTAGGAAAACGTACCCTGGATGTACAGCACTATCATCACTGCTGTCAGGCTCTCGCATGTCAAAAAGTGCAAGGACGTTTTTATTTTTGGTAGTTGCTTTGTTTTATTTTTCCAGCAAATAACGTTCCACTCCTAAAATCAAAGCGCCATAATGGCTACAAGCAGTGACAGACTTAGATATTTTCATAGCTTTTAGAGAGAAATTCAGTTTGAATCAGTGATGACGCTAAAATGCTTCAGACATATTCCCAAACACGAGAAGCTCACATCGTGCAGAATCAAAGGAAGTCAGTTATAATTTGTTTTGATCTCAGATTACAACAAAGCACCATGCTGTTTGATGTGAGCCCGTATCAGCCCTCACTCTTTTGTCTTCCCACATTTCAGATGATTTACATCAGAAGGTGTCAGGATGGTTAACCACAGTAATGACATCTTATGATCTTATGTCAGTAGGTGTGAGTCCGTGTCGGCTTTCCGGGGAATCTGTTATTGCTGAATAGTCCGGATAGTTTGTATGATGACGCAGCAAGTTTTTCCTGACAAAATATATAGAATATTTCTTTTTTTAACATTTCACAGGAGCTTCAAATCCGAGTTCAATCTAAGGTTTTCTTATTTTTGACCACCGTTGAAATATACATTTACAGAAGTGTAGTTAGTCCCTGAGCTGTGGAGCGCACACACATGAACATAAATCCCACACCAACACACACTCACAAAGAAAACAAGCAGCAGAGATTTATTTTGGCTCTCGTTGCAACCATTACCAATGGAGCTTTGGTCTTGGAGAGCTGAATTACAGCAAGTGAGGTTTCTTAAATAGCAGAAGGATTCAGTCATCTGAGCGTCTCGTATGGTCTGAATAAATTAGACACTCAGCAGGCTCCCCGAGAGTCATTGTTACACGTTTCCATAGCCATGAATATTTGATATATACTTAATCAAGAGGAGAAGGGAAAAATGTAACTGTTGAGGCTATTCAAGGAACAAGAGACAAGGAGCAATCTGGCAGAAAAAAGCTCGATGCACTGTTCCACCGTAATGTGGGCTTAGTGGAGTGCTGCCCACAGTTATAGTAATAAAGGTGAAGATGGGGTTGGAGGGCTTCCATCAGCTCACTGCAGATCTGTCCTTTCTGAGTGCCTCCATGAAGCTTTTTCATCAACATCCTGAGGGCCTCTACACAATAAGAGTGGCCTCTTTTCATACCGACTATGTGACAGCCTCATAAAATGGACAGCGAAAAGAATGTAGCCATATTGTTTCTTTTTCTTCCGCCGTGCCCTGCATCTCCATTTCACAGCCCTTGTCACAGCCCCAAGACAAAGACAAAAGTTCAGAGGTGATGCAGCACCATGAGCCGCTAAGCCCGTTTCCATGGCAGCAGGATTTTAATTCAGGCATCTCCTCAGTCATCCAGGGTCCTGCCGCGCTATCGCGAGTAACAAGTCATTGATGCTCCACAGGGAATGGGCCCTGCTGCCATGATTAAGTCTTGGCTTAACTGAGAAGAAAGCCAAGAAACACAAAGATCTTTACTTCACACTTCAGGGAAAATAATATAAAAAGCTAAATCAGATAAATCTTACAAGCCCAGGCAGAAGCCAGCGCTGAATTTTAAGATTTGCGCCTGGTTATTTTAGTCCTGAGGGGACCGAGATTTAGTTATGAAGCTCAAATTTTGTTTCCTCGCTAAATGGACCTGTAATGATTCACAGGACAGAGTGTTATGATACGTATTGTAATATACCCCAAAAGCATTGCTGTCATGCTCTATCTAGATCTATCTGACACTTTGTCCATACATCACACCACTTAAACATCAGGAATTAATGGTTATTTTAGGCGTGGTTCCACTTTATAGGTGCTTTAGGGCCAAACCATACTAGTCACCTTGTCAAAAACTTGGGAAGAATGGGGTATAGGGGAGTTACAAAGTGCCAAAAGCAACAACTGCAGTGCCCAGTGAAACAGGAAGTGCGTTTTCATTGAGGTGCTCAGTGGGACAAAAATGTACCAGGGGACCAGACCAGAGCCCTGTGGCACTCAACCAAAAATTACCCCTTAGGTACTCGCCTGTCAATCGTTGCAGTTTTACTGCGTGAAGCCTGTGATTTCCTGTAGCAGCCGTACATTTGTAGGCTCTTCTGTGCTGTCGCAGTCACTGCTTTTGTGTTCGGTGAGCCAGGTTTGATATGCCAAAAGAGCAGTTTCTGCATGTGTCCTGTAAGTGCCTGTGACACAGTGAAAAGAAGCAAGAAACGAGATCTAAAAAAAACTACATTTGTTACACAGACAATAATACGAATGCTTTTCACAATATACGCTCCATTTGGCTGTGCATTAATTGTATGATAAGAGCTGAACAGTTAGAAGAGATAAGGAATGTGAGTTCAGGTGCAAGAGGCAAGCTATGTCTGCATGTCCTTGGAGCTAGTTTAGAAGTGTTTATTTGCTCTCAGCAAGCTGTGAAGAGCTGGAGACAGATGAGCTGGAGAAGGTCATTACTGCTGGCTGCAGGCTTGGTGATCCATTCCCCCCGGAGATTTACTGTAATATGTTTACTTGATATTAGTATGTAAATAGACAGAATGAAAAAAACAATGTTTACGTTTATTAAAAGCTGAAATTCCATTTTTTAAGTTAAAGAGAAATTGAATCAATAATTTGTGATTATTTGTTTTTATTTAATTTACCTATTTTTTTTTAATTTTTTACAGTGTTCATACAAGACAGACAGCTAGCAGATGGTTGGAGATATTTACTGAAGTGTCAAAAAGTGTTCTGGGTCAGAAATGGCATTTATTGCATAATTAAGTCTCGAAAGGTTTTGCTGCTACTCTTCATGGATTTACTTTTCATAAAATCTAGAATTAGTCCTAAAAGAGAGAGAGTAAAAAAACAACCTTTATTAAAAATGTACACTTTGTTACAGGCTTTTTTGCTTAAATACTTTTTCTAAAAGTACTTTACTACCCAGATTTTAAAAGATCAGATGTTTTTTCCACTGGACACCATCAGCATCAACCACTCTGACTCCACCTCCATCAGATATTCTTACCCTGCCTCCCATTAATCCACATCACATCCGAGCTGAGCTACAAACGGCGCATGCAAACACTCCTCTTATCACATTTCAAGCTATCAAACCTTTGTTTATTTTGGCTCGTTAATATTAATACTGCTCACATTTCCATACCTGTCATGCATGCAGATGCAGAGCATATGGCTTGTTGTCGGCTGAAGAATGATTTAACAATCTTTTTTTTTTTTTTTTTTTAAACCTTTTTGTGACACTATCTCCAGGTGTGTTGCTAAAGCTTGGAGCAGAAATATTCTGTGAAATGAGGGCAAACAAATAAACACTGGATAGATAGTTAGCCTTCATGTGGAGGAGCTGGATGGTTTATAATGACTTTTCTATCGAGGAGACTCACACATTGCTGTGGATCTTTTTTTTTTTTTTTCCTCACCTCTCTTCCTCTTCACACCCTTCTCTACCCCCACACACTGCTGTGCACTCTATTTATGACACAACAGCGATGAGTAATAAATGGCTTCGCCTCGCATTGGTTCTTAACAAGTGTGCGAATTGTAGACGGTGTATTCTGCATATCGGGCTAATTAGTGTTGTGCTGGCAGAGCGCAGAAACATCCCACTCGGTGGTTACTCCTACATTTGCTGCCACAGTCTGGTCTGCAGCCAGTTTTGTTTGCTGGAGGGAGAAGAAGTGACAGTGGAAGGACACAGAAGCTGTGCCCTAATTTAGGAGTTAGATTCTTCAAAGGACATCAACCCTACTGATGGATCGCTGCAAACGCGGTCGAACACATTTTGCATTCAGCACGCTTCTCAGCGATTTGAGAGTCAAATATATATTTAATATTAACATTGGATCATGTGACATCTAAAAGAAGTTTACTGCAGAGATAACCAGCAAAAAAAAAAAAAAAGTAGTTCAAAGGTTGGTAGATTATAATATCTTCTTCACTATTCACTGGTGCAACATTATTCATTAATGATGCTGGTTATTGATGATCAACGTCAGCATGAGCACAGATGTAGCAGGTAAGTGCAGATGTTTTGGCTCAGAGTTAGTAAGTGAAAAAAATGAAAGTATATGATAATTGGGCATTTATCAGATAGCCTCTGAGTCATTCTGAAGCACCCTTATTGCTGTGTTTACGTATAAAGTGCAATGCTTGTCGAGACTGCCATGTCCCTTCATAACTATCCATCCATCCATTATCTATACCCGCTTTAGCCGTTTCTGGGTCACGGGGGTCTGTCGGAGCCTATCCCGACGCATAGTAGGCGAAAGGCAGGGGTCCACCCTGGACAGGTCGCCAGTCTGTCGCAGGGCCACCCCTTCATAACTAGTAACTCAAAAAAAAGCATCACATATTGTTGTTTTTTTTTTGTTTTTTTTAAGTTTTCTCCATGCAAAGTGTCTGACCTTCAGTGGGGATGTCTATCAGCACCACAACGTTTAGGTAAAATTTCCCACCAATATAGGCAAGGCCAACGCAAGTCTATTTGTATAGCACATCTCAGCAACAAGGCATTTCACTGTACTTTACATAGTGAAAACGTAAAAAGTAAAGAGACCAAAGAAAAAACAACATTGAGTTACAGTGGAATGACATAATAAAGAAACCTTTAGCTACAGTTACAGCGCTGAAATGTTAACGGTGTTGAATGCTGTGCTGAGGTCCAATAATACCAGCACGGTGGTTCTTCCCCAGTCTGTATTTATGTGGATGTCATTGAACACCTTGACAAGGACAATCTCAGTGCTGTGGTGAGCAAGAAAACCTGACTGGAATATGCCAAAGTGGTTGCTCAGAGTTAAGGAGCTTTACTTGTTGAAAAACAGCTTTTTCAATAACCTTCCTGATGAACGGAAGATTTGAGAAGGGTCTGTAATTTTGCATCAGGAACCTGGCTACACTATACTTTTTCATCAGTGGTTTGATGACTGCTGTCCTCAAGGTAAAACACCTGACAAAAGGGATGACTTTACTATTTGAATCAGTTCAAAAGTATTGACGGGTTAAACCTTCTTGAAGAAAGCTGTGGGTAAATTATCGAGACACGGTTTAAGGATTTTTTATTTGCCATTTTCAACCAACAGTCCAGACACACTGGAATTCATGTGCAGAGACAACAGGAGGACGTGTGTAGCTGATCCACAATATCCACAAGGTTTTTGTAGTTGATTGGGTAAAATTGTGTCATTCTGTCCAAATTGTTTTTGATTAGACGCAGCGTTGTTCCTGGACTTGATATTGATGCACTGACTGCTTTCCTAAACTTCAGATTTTTTTAGTAAATAAGTTGGCATAAGTTGGAATATTCATTGCAGGCCTTTGTAGAGTGGACATCAGATGCTACTGACCTGCGATGGTTTGTTACCTGTCCACAGTAGCAAACAAGGCAGGACTGATATTCATGTTTTTGTTGATGATTTCAGAAAAGAAGGATTCTCTTGCATTCCTCGCTTGGAAATTATATCTGTGAAGTCTCTCTTTGTAGATATCATATTGAGGTGGAAGAGTGGACTTGGTTAAATGTTTCAGTTGAGCTGTCTTTAAAAAAACCACATTTTTTATGATTTCTCTTTGGCTACACAAGTGGATAGAAATTATGCTTTAAAAAAAAAATCAAAAAAAGTGGTCAGATGACAACAGTCAAAAAGACCCTGGAAATGCTACGACCCTTACTGATGCCCCGATTTGTGCGTTGCCTGTTTCACATGTTGAATCAAACCAAATTTTTAAGCACATCACATAGTCCTTTAGTCCCTCTGTCTTGTCAACATGGATTATGTTTAAGTCTCTTGTCCTGCCATGATTAAACAGTTGTAATCAACACATACCACATACAGCAGGTCATTGAAACCATTGAAAACGTCTGCGTTGTGCTTTCGCTCTGGTTTTGCTGAATGAAAAAAATAATAATAATAAGTTTATATATATATATATATATATATATATATATATATATATATATATATATATATATATATATATATATATATATATACATATATATACTATATACATATATATACATATACATATATATATATATATATATATATATATATACATATACATATATATATATATATATATTCTTTAATCTGTCTCTGTTATTTGAAAAAGATTCAATATATCCTGCTTAAGTTGGACTTCTTTTTAACCTTTTGCTTCAGGCTTTTCCTCTTCAGTTGTTTGCAACCTTCTTTTTCTCAAGACAAAGTCATGCAACATTTCTCCATCTTTACTCTTTCTTGTCTGTCCTTGACTCCCACCAGTGATGAATTATATAAATATATATTTATCTTGGCTCACAAATAGCTGCCGTCCTGCAGATGCACCTGCTCTCCCTCTCATTCATCTCTCTTCTTCTCTTCCTCTTGTATCCACCTTCCTCTCCTTTTGTCTGTCTTCCTCTCTCGGTTTCCATCTTACTGTCTGTCTCCGTGTCACTTGGCTGTATCCGATGACAGCTGACATGCGGCAATTTTCTTTCGTTAATGACAAGAAATGTGGCAATTACCTTTCCGGATGTTTTACTGCCAATCAGACACTAACGAGCTGCAAGTGTGTGTGTGTGTGTGTGTGTGAGTGTGCGTGCGTGCGTGTGTGTGCCAGTTTGTGTGGATCTGTGTGTGGAAGCTTATGAGTCTGTTGGCATGAGGAAAGTCTGGACAAGGGCATTATGAGACGTAAGCTTTGCAGAATTTTGATCAGATGAACTTTTTTGTTGATACTGGTTCACCTTTTCATCTTTGTCTCAGTGCAGAATAGGAGATTTGTGAGCTGGTGCTCACACACATTCCCATTTATGTTTGGAGTTTCTACCATTTTCTGTTCCCTGTCACTCTGTCTTCCTTCCAGCTCTCCATCTGCAATGAAAAGCTCTTTTGTTCAATTTTTAATTACTTTCTTCGCAAAAATTGTTTTGACATTTGAGCACAGAGCATTTGAAAAAGCTGCTTCTGTGATTTTAGGCGAAATTGGATAACTTCCTCGTTTTATTAACCGTCAATCTTTTGTTGTTTTTTTTTTTCATTTCTCATGCTTTCACCAGTGCCCTGTGCTCAACACTCCCTGACACAGCCGCTTAAACTGAAAATATTTTTCAATTAGAAGAAAAACCTCACTGTTTCACTTGTTTGCATCATCTGAATTTGTTCTGCTCACGACACATGTTCCCTCACTTTTCAGCATGGGAACAAAAGACGTGCAAAGTGACACTCAGATCACTGTCAAATCTTTGTTCTCTAAACTCTGGGGTTTTTCTCTCTGCTGGAGTTTTGTTTGATTTATATCCTCAGTTAAAGATTGATGATGACAATTTCACACAAATACAAACACTTGCCCACAAACTACTTTTATGGTTATTTAATAAATACATTTAGGTCCACATTTTAATGAACACTTTTGCCTCTTTGCATTTAGGTCATGTTTAGAACCACAATGCATCATAGTTTTAAATTTCTGCAAAAAAACCAAAAAAAAACCTCCAAAAGTTCCAGGTTAGAGTTGATGCTGAACTCCTGGTGTGTGTTGCTCCAATACCCAAAGTCATAGCAGATGTAGCAGATGTTTAACTGCCACATCAGCAGGTGTCACAGCAGATTAGTTAGATTAAATTATAACAGAAGCTGACTCAACACTACAATTCTGAGATGAATAATTGTATACGTGCAGCAATTACCACACGCTAAGGCTTTTAGACTGATAAACTTTTTTTTGACCGGATGGCTGTGCTCCTCAGTCCGTGGCCTTAGGGCTCCGTGCCCTGTATGTTTGAAGAACAGCTGTAAACACGTGCAATCCAGTCAGTAAAATCACGGGAATGTATTGTAAACCATAACAAACATAAAAGAAAACACTTCTCAACCTTGACGGGGGTCAGCACTTTCTTAAATGTCCTGTACTACGTACCACAAGTCGTGCCGTTGGCATTTGAATCAGAGCAGTTATTAGTTTCAGTTTGTAGACATCGTACTGTATCTCTTCTGACGCCATGAAATCTATTCAGCTGACGGGTGTTTGAGGAGGAAAACAATTTTAAGCACCAAATGTGCAGAGGAAATGCATCAAGAGGTTTATGGTAAAGCTCTGCACATATGAAGTTTACCCCCAGTGTTTGTTCAGATGTTAGTTTTCGCCATGGAGACGGTTGTGTTATGGGCTTTATTATGTTGGAGCTATATGTCTCGATCTTGAAGATTTTCAGCGGTAAGTAATTTTGGAATTAAGCATTGAAAATATTTCCTTGTCAGTCACTCCCACGGTGTTCCCACCGGATGAGGGCGAAGCCAGTCTTTCAGAGGTGGGATGCAGATGACATGTTTTACATCTGTCAAAATCAAACTATAACAGAAATGGGTGAAGCTGGTGATGCGTAATACCCAGCACGCCCCACAAGGAAGTCGATCTTCTTTTTTAACAAAGATTTGTCATTTAACGATGGCCAGCGTGTTGTACATCACATGCTTTTTTTCTGTCTTGTAGCCTAAAAAAAACATCTAAGAACAACAGTGTCTGTTTTGTGCTGGCAGCACTCATATCAGGTTATTGCCCCACTTTTTTGAGATACTTTATCTCTCATGAGAAAGACCCTTTATAAACACCCCGCTTATCTTTGCTTACACTGCTCTTTGGTGTCGTATCTCTCATCAAGTCCTGCTCCTCATGGGCTATCACAATGCACAGGAAGTTAGCTGTTTGTCAGGCATCCTCATTGCTGGACAGCTCCTTTTGAAGAAAACCGAAGGAACAGGAAATATTTTTGAATCAAAGCGGCTGCAGAGTGTAAACCTTTACACCTCTCGAAGAGAAAGAGGATCTCTGTGAATTACAGTCAAATAAAGGCTCCGAATGATCCCCCGTTCTGTGATGGAGGCAGGAGTTCAATATCAGTATGATTTAGAGAAATGAAACTCATAAGAAAAGGTCACAGAGCCTGTCGGTTTTCTCGATTGTGGAGAGTTTGCTTTTCTCCACTGTCTGACAACGCTGTTTTTTCTTTAGTGTTTTGTTCTAGGGGAGAATAAAAAGAGCATGATAGCTATTGACTTTTTGTATCAGGACCTCTGAGACGTAAACAACTGTGCTCTAATCCTAGTGCTCACTGTTATATGAGAGGTCGGGCAGAAACAAGAAAAAACTATTGCGGTTTAAATGCTTTAAACACTGATTTTTTTTTTTTTTGTTTTTTTTTTTCTTCCTCACAATTTAATGAGGTCAGACTGTCTTGTGTCATCTTCCTTTGATAATACTTTTGTGTTGTCTGCAACTTTGGTTGTTTGTTCTTTCTTCATGTTTGTCTTTTATTTCATCAGGTGGAGTGGTTAAAAAATGAGGAGATTATTGATCCTGCTGATGACAGAAACTTCTACATCACCATCGACCACAACCTGATCATCAAACAGGCCCGCCTCTCTGACACCGCCAACTACACCTGTGTGGCAAAGAACATCGTGGCCAAGAGACGCAGCACCACCGCCACGGTTATCGTCTATGGTACCAGAACTGTCTTTTGGTTCACAACACAGTACAGCACATCTCGCATCGGCTTAATCAGCCGGACTAAATCGTTCCCAGCGCTTTCACACAGTTCGGTGGAACTTGATCAGCAAACATCAATCCTCCTTTTTGGCTGTGAGACAAGTTGGGTTCTGCTGCCCGGGAAAAGTGCTTAATTCTGTCACGAGGTCGACTCGAGTCAAAATAAAACAAATTTCAAAAGTCGCTGTGCATAAAGCAAATCCTTCTGTCACCCGCTGCGTTTAACATTTACTCTTTTTGTTTCTGCCGGAAGGTGTGCGAGGAATGGAAGATCTGTGATTTTCTGAAGCATGTGAGAGGTGCTGATATAGCTGAGCCATACTCAAGAGAGCCCTGCTGTGGGTTCACACAGACTCAGCCATTGTCTGCTGAATATCAACCAGCCTGACTGTTACTGCACAGCGTGGCTGTGAAGTTAACTTTGACGCCTGCTGGAGGCTACTCAAGAACAAATGGCACATGAAGCAGATGCTCTCTTGAACCCAAGACAATGTTTTCTTTTCTGGTTTAAATGACTTTAGGGTTGATCGGTTTTTCTAACTGCGGTTTGCCAAGTTTATTATGAAGGATCTCTGGTGATGCTGCTTATTTACTGTCTGTTTTATATCAACTGTTTTTTGGGTTTTTTGTTGTTTTTTTTTTTTTTACACTGAGTGAAGTTAAAATTACTCAATGAAAAAGATGTGACCAGATGCCTGAAACTGATACTTCCTCTGGGATTACATTTCAAATCAATAGCTCAATATAATCCCTGACTTTTCCCTGTCTCTCTCCTGGACTTGAGGGTTTCGTATTCTTCGCAGGGCTTTTGTTTTGTTTATCTATGACTCTGACAGTCGAGTGCATATTGAGAATAATGTAACCATTTGGGAATCGATGTAGGGATGATGCAGAAATGTAACAGTACAGATTTCAGGGACAAGTGTCTCGGCGAGGCTTTCATGTCATTTAACACAGTCTTTAAGGATTAAGCGCTTTGATGTCAGCTCAGTCTTTCCGTTTCTATGATGGCGTGCTCACAGATTCAAGTGTAGCTGCGCTGCATGTAAAAGCGTTCACATTGTGTACACATCAGCCCTCTCTGATACTAGTGGTGGAAATGAAACGCAGAGTGTTTCCAATCCAAGCTCTTCACGAAGACACTGGAAGCAGGAGTTAATAACAACAACAGGGTGAGGAGAAGGATGAAGGGAAGGAGAGAAGATGGAGCCTCAATCCGTGGAGGAGAGAAAGAAGACAGCATAGAAGGAGATGTTTTGAGGCCTTCCCTTCGAGTCCGCTGCTTTGGACTTCACTTGTGTCACATTTGAAAGTCGGCGGCTCCGCTGGGGGTCCGATTACGCCATCTCAAATGCCACAGACTTGTTCTCAGTCACCAGCCCTGGTGTCACTCTGCACTGGATTTGGTCACTGACAGAGATGGATGACAGAGGGAAGAGAGGCATTAGGAGGAATCAGTGAACGGAAAATGGTGCAATCTGAACAGAGTTTACAGTCTGGCTGCGCTGCAAAGGAATGACCTGAGGTGCCCGGGTCAAAATGCAAGAAATAAATTCACATTTCAGTACATAGTATATATCCGCACACATGACTCAGTTATTTACGCTGAAAAGTGCATTAGTGTTTTACATTTAATGGCTTCAAAGAGATGCAATTCTGTTAATAATTTACTGTGGATTTTATTGGATATTATACTTATCGATTATCATCCTGCTTAAAAAGGGCTGTGAAAACATGCAGGAGCCAGTCATGATTATGGTTTTAATTGTGTTTTTACCATCTGTTTTAGTGAACGGTGGCTGGTCCACATGGACGGAGTGGTCGGTGTGTAATAGCCGCTGCGGTCGTGGTTACCAGAAACGCACGCGCAGCTGTACCAACCCGGCGCCACTCAATGGCGGTGCCATCTGTGAAGGCCAAGGCATCCAGAAGCTTCCCTGTAATCCCCTCTGCCCAGGTACGGCATCACGTTACAATATACCGTTTCATGAGTGGGTGGAAATGGTTAAGAGGCACAAAAAAAACCAAAACAACAACAACAAAAAAACTAAAACAGATGCATAAAATGTGATTAAACTTTCCATGTGCATATTTCACCCTATTTGTGCCTTCACACTTACGTGTGTCTCTCTCCCACCTATATTCTCACTGTCTCAATCACGTATCCACTCGCCCACTCATGCGCTCACGTGTGTCCTCATCTTCTCATTCCTCGTTTGGTTCACTCGACCCTCATCTGTCCTGTCTGTTGTGTGATAGTGGATGGCCTGTGGACAGAGTGGAGTAAGTGGTCCACCTGTGGGACAGAGTGCACCCACTGGAGGAGGAGAGAATGCAGCGCACCAGCACCCAAAAACGGGGGGAAGGACTGTGAGGGCATGGTGCTCCAGTCTAAGAACTGCACCGATGGGCTGTGCATGCAGAGTGAGTACCCGACTAATCCTCTGCTACTCTCTCTGACCTGCCGACCGGAGAAATCTCTTCACCCTTTGACCAGGAGTACCACTGTTCTCTTTCATCGCCATGCTGTGTTTTGCACCCTGCCATAACACTCTCGCCGTGTCTGTCCCTCAGTTTGTTTCACTTCAATCATGCATAAAAAGAAGAGAAGCTCAAAAGCCTCTGTGAAATGAAATACACACGAAGCTGTTGCATGAAATCAAAAACCACCGCACAGCTTTTCTTGTGGCAGCCCTGCCGCAAGTTAAGATTAAGACACAGCTCGTCAACATGAGGAAAACCTTTTAGATTGTTGTCACAAACAAACATATATGAGGAAACTGAAAGGCCACGGAGTGCCCATGTGTCAATCTCAATCCAGATCCATCTGTTAAATTCACCGGTGGCTGGCAAAGTTCTTTATTTAAATGTCTGTAAATTACACAAAAAGCACCAGGATGCACCAGCCTTTTTTTTTTTCTCCCCTCATTTACTGCATTTGTCTGTTTTTAATGCTAACAAAAATGGGCAAAAGCCAGTTTGTGGCGCAGCCAGATATTTTTCCGCAGGCAAGGAATTGTTTTCCAATTCTGCTTCTTCCAGCAGGTTAAAAACAGCCACACGGTTCAGCCTGCCAACAATCCTGCTCCCACTGCCTTTATAATACATTCAGAGACTTGAATCATGCATCAGATGCTTTGATGTGCTTACTGCAGTGTTAAGTTGTTACGAGTATTTAAAACCCTAAACGTGAGCTTCGAAAATAACCTTTGTCATCTTTTCTTTGTCTTTAATAAGAAGAGGATTACAGGGAGAGAGCTGCAAACGCAGCGCAGTAACTGAGTTAAACTCTGTCTTGTTCGATAAAACTCCGATCCAATAAACAGCTTTGGAGGTGTTAGACCCAATCACTGTCACAGGTGCCTCTGTCGTGTGTAAAACCTATTACAGATGGTGGTTGTGACACTAATGATATAACAGAGCCTCGGCTGCTAGGTGTCTTAAATTTGATACAGCTGGCAAATGCTTTGTGCAGCTGATCAGAGCCTTGGCTGTGCCATATTGTAACCCGCTACCTGCTGCGAGGTGTCAGAGGAATTGAACCGACATGCCCGTTGATCAATATGCACAGTAATGGTCCTGCAAGAAGACTCGCGTATATGTTTGCAGAGCTTAGAAAACTATAACTTCAGCGTTCACAGGTCTCATTCAGGGAATGGAGCAGCTGGATTTGTTTGTCCTGCTGCACGTGAAAACATCAGGGAAAAATCTATGCGAAGGCCGAGACAGAGACGTTCATATTTGCCTTCATCTCAGCGTCTGCATCACAACATATGCTCACCGCTCTCTTCCCTGCCCTTGCGCTCGCCCTTCTCCAGTCAGCCCATGGCAACAGCATTAGTTGTTGGCGATTGATGGCTAGTTTGCCGAGAATATAGAGCCATAATGATATAGATTTAGGATCATTTCGAGGATTGATTTTTTTTGGAAGCTAAGAGGGTGAAGCCACTTATGTCAATGCTAATGACCATTTCCACGAGCATTTAGGAGAATGGCCCATTATCTGAAAGCTCACGTTATGGCAAATATGATTGGGAATGGAAGTTGTGTGCAATCCGAACTCACCTCAGACCACTGATCTGCTCCCTGCAGTGCAGGGCTGGAATCTGAGCAAACATGTGTCCGTGGATTCCATTGCAGTTTGATCTTATTTTCTGTTGTTTGAATTTATTTAAATCATTTCAATTGCCATCCATCTCTGAAATATGCCAAAGGAATTTGATATGACTGCAGCTCAAAATAGGACTCTGCTGTTCAGTGTAGAAACACGACTGGCTGGACCTGAGACGAAAAGGAAAGTGTTGTGTTATAATTTACTTTGTAGCTTGTTTATCACATTTAGACCATCAGGGAGTTTTGGGAGTTGGGTTTAACGGAGTTAAGTACCTTCAGATTGATCTAGAAAGGTTGCACTCTGAGAACTTCCCAACTCTGGCATGTATAGTTTTCACAGTTCATCGATGCTGCGTCTCTGTTTTGCACTCCCCCTGTGGTCTGTCTTTCGTGATTTCTGATGTTGTTTTCCAAGCCTTTGGAAACCCTGCTCTCAGACATGACATTTTCTTGACATATTGATCCAGAGAAAGGTGAACGCAGACAACAACAAGGGCACATGCTTTATTGCTGCCAGACATGGGTGGATGATCATGACGCTAAGCATCATTTCAGTTATTTACACAGGCTTTGAAAGGTCTGGATGAAATTGAAATAAATAGTGTTTGTTGCATGATTCAGAATTTTATTTCACATACATAAAAGGGAGGAGAAGCTAAAGTCAACCTTTGACAGCTCTAATGATATCTCTTTTGTTAGATGAGGGAGTAAGTTTGAACTTAACCTACCTAAAGAAGTAAGAGGGAAGACATAGAGGGTGCTTTCCTGTACTATGATCTCCACTTCCTTCCACCTTCTATGATGTAAGTTAAGAATAATGTTTTTCTTTCTGGGGCTTTGAAGATTCCTTTGGAGTTCACCCACAGAAGCTTTTATATTCTGGCTTTACTGTGGACTCAGTCAGGATGTATAGAAACTCTACAGGACGGCTTCCAAGGGGCCATCAGTAAAACCGGCCCTTACAGTCGCCTCCGCCTCACTACAACCCGACATCCCAAACGCCTGAATGTGTGTGCCGACTCCATCTATCAAGCCATTGATTTTCATGTCAGTCCACTTGTTTGCCCATGGCACGCTCCCTTTCCAATAAGGACTTCATTGTTTGTATAGTTGTTTATGGACGTCACAGGGAGAGTGAATATTATGTGTGCCGGTGCGCTGTCCCTGGCTGCCGGTCCAGCTGCCATTCCCTAGGCCGACAAGAGCCCCCAAGAGTCCAGCGGAGACCCAAACTTCTCTTCTTCTCATGCTTCCTAAATCTCCAAATCGCATGTCACCGATTTTTTCAAATCGCTTTCCTTCAGCCTTCATGCACTCACTGCTTTCCAAACATAATCATTCCTTTTATCTGGCGCACTAACCTGGCCATCTACCTTCTAGTGACAGATGCAAGGCTGTGGGTTCTATTGACGCTGCAGGAGCCCACACTTTATCAGCCCCTCCACTCCCCCTCACCTGCCAGCATCTGTCCTGCTGCTGTTGAAGCACTAAGCCCACTTGATGGATTGCACCACTCCCTCACAGAACCTCCATGCCCCCCACCCCCCTGCTTTCCCCATCCATCTCTATACACCGTACACAGATACGGAGAGGAGGGGCCAAATCAAGAAAGATCACTTTCCTGTGTCATCGCTCTTGCTCATGAGTTTGTTGCTGTCTCGTTTGTTGAGTTTGTTTTTCTGTTGGTAATTTGATTTTTGCCATCCCTCTTCCTTCACTCCCCACCCCCACCTTACCTTTCCCCTTCCACGATCCTTCCTCTTTTCAAGGTTCCTTGTATCAGAAGTCCTCTGAGACAAAAGACAAGAGTGATTTTGGAAATTCATGTGAGTTTTTGTTCATTTTAATTTATCTATATATATTTTTCTCATTCTCATGTGTGTGTGTCTGAATTTTATTTTTGTGTTTAACAAAGCCTTTATAGGGGGTCGACATTGTTTTTGTGACTTATTTTTTCATCGTGTTTTTTTTTTTAATTTGCAGAGCACCTCAATCCACCTTTTTTATTATTTCTGCAATTTTTCTTTGTCATAATATGTTTATTAGCCCGCTGCCTGGAAACGGCGAGGTTTCCGTTTTCTAACTCTGAGCTAATGCTGCCATTTGCGCTTAATGAAATTCAGTCACTTTCCCTCAGCGTCGTTATCTTGGGGGGTGAAAAATGTAGAAATCACTCTTGTCTTTAAAACAACACCAGTTCTCTAAGATACTATACAGACCTAATGCACAGTGTTAATTTTTTAATAATACAAATTAAGTTTGTGAATTTTACCAGCTTTGGGATTTACACTTCATCACACTTTACTTTGAAGCTATAAAAGACGGGATAAAAAAAGCAGTGTAGGGTTGAGTTTTTGTTATGCTGCTGAATGAATTGGGGACAGATCCGCACCCCCCTGATGGTAATGTGATTCTGAACATCTCAACTGCTTATTTCCTTTTTTTTTTTTTTTTTTTTTAAATATTGTATACTCAGTTATTCTCTGAGTCTCGCCCTCTTTCTTAAATCTCTAGGTCCTCGCAGCGCAGGGACTTTTCAGTGATCCTTTTCATTTATATTTCTTTACTATTCCCTTTCTGACAATGGCTCGTGTTCAAAGCGATGTATTAATCTAAGTGATACATTTTTATGCGTACACTTAGTAGGTTGTTGCCTTCATCATCAAAGCGTGGATGGGAGATAGTTCAACTGAGGGGATATATGTTAAGTAACTGTGGAGAAGCGTGGCAGAGGGAACGTGGTGAAATTACATTTTTAGACTTTCATCACCGGCACCCTGCTCGGCTTCCTGTTTGTGTCTCTGCTAGTTGAAGGATTAGAGGACTAACGTATATGAGCCGGTGCCTCAATCAAGGTGGAATAGAGATGGCCAAGCTACATTTATACATTCTGCAATAAAGTTTATGCAGTTAGAGCCATGCAGGAAAACTTAAACCACTGCTAAAACACTATCTTCTTCTTTTTTTTTTAATTCACTGCAGGCGCTGCAGGCAAAATGGGATGAAGGTTAAACTGAATTTCACTTCACATTCTGTAAGAGCTTGAAATATAGGTTTTAAACTGACTGCTGCTCTTACTTAATTCAATTCAGATTCAATCTTATTTAGAAATAAACATTAAGCGGGAAGAAAAAGGCTGCAGGGCAAGCGTGTGTATGCAACTTGTCACAACAAAACTCTTGTTTTCCTTCTTCTTCTGCTTATTTATGCTCGTTTGTGAGAGAAAACAGGAGACACTTGAGTGCCATCTGCATCCACGAGGCACGCAAGGCTAATTTACGCAAATGCGCGGCCATCATGCATGTCTTCAGAGTGTTTCCCGTGGATTTATGGCTGATACTGCCATCTGCTGCAGACTCTTTGAAATTCACATGCTCATATTATCTTAAAAGCGTGAGAATCTCGCTTATTAAAAAAACAAAGCTTTTTTTTTTTTTGTCCCCCTTATGAATAAGTATGTGTTTTTGTAAGCTTTTGCCATTGACTCTATGAGCAACCACATGACATGTAAAGTGTACACTGATGTGTCAAGCAATGTGCACACATGCCCCTACAAGCCCTTTAGCATTTTGTTACCTCAAAAGAAGTGTTTCCCCCCCTTCATCAGCTTGTGACACTGAAGGACATTCTTCGTCGAGCATCACAAAAAGTTCAGCCTGTCAGCCGGCGTCTGTTAAAAGGCCTGATCTGTAATGAATGCCTCTGTGCGTCTGTTTCTACCAGCCGCATATATCCATCCATGCCAAGCTGGCTAATCACAGGGGTTTCTCCAGCTGGAAAGTGGACACAGTCTCTGGGAGGCAGTCAGAGATGAAAGGCAATTTGAGAAATCCAAGCTATGTCTAGATCCTATCTGCAGTGTGTAAGAACAAAGACGGACAGACTCTGAACTCCAACGAGGAGCATGGTAATTTGAAGATGAAACCATCAACATCTCTGTCTTCAGAACTTTTGATCTTGCTTCTGAGCACAGATCAGTGTGTCACCGGGCTACACTGCAGCCGCCAGATTTATTAATTGTGCAGTTTCTTCAGATTTTATCCTCATTATCTTTATATTCTAGTTAATTATCATCCTTGCGGGGTGTTGTGTACAGCTTCTTCTCACATGCTGAGAAGCTTGGCTTCTTTCAAGAAATAGTAACCTGGGACTTTCAAAAAGTCTCTGGCAATTAAGTTGAAAGTATCGCCTCTTATATTTGTTTGGAAAATGGACATCGTCTGTCAGAGATGTTTGTGGGGCTTAAAATGTTTATTGTCCCTTTTTACTTAAGACAATTAAAAGTGTCCTTTGAAGTAATACAGAACATAAAACATATGTTGTGTACGTTTTTTCCCAGTGTGGTTATTAATATCTGGTTCAACCCAGGATATTAACCTCCAGATTAAGGCTTCATCAGATCTCAAATACTGTTCACTGAGAAATAAAGTTAAATCCAACTGATGTAGGCTGTTGAAATGTTAAAAGACTAATTTCTTTTTTCTTTTTTTTTCTATCTCCCTTGTATCTCTTTCCTGCTTCTTTCCCAACCCTCCTACCAGTGGCTCCCAGTACAGATGATGTCGCTCTCTATGTGGGTATTGTCATAGCAGTGATCATGTGCCTCGTCATCTCCGTTGTCGTGGCGCTCTTCATTTACAGGAAGAACCACCGGGACTTCAGCTCTGACATCCTCGATTCCTCTGCCCTCAACGGAGGCTTCCAGCCAGTCAGCATCAAGACTGCTCGCAAAGGTGGGTCACATGACGCGTGTGTGTGTGTGTGTGTGTGTGTGTGTGTGTGTGTGTGTGTGTGTGTGTGTGTGTGTGTGTGTGTGTGTGTGTGTGTGTGTGTGTGTGTTCTCCCCGAACTAAAAGTAGTATGTTTTAATAGAATTTGACATGGAAAACTTTGATTGTTGTTGCTTCACAAATTTTCTGACTTAGAATTTGAAAAAAAAAACAACAAAAAAAACCAGTCCTCTATGACAGGAATAACATTTTAGAGGTTTCAAATACCCCACTTGGGAGTCGTTATACTGCAAAAACTCATTTCTAAAAAAGTTTTTAAAAAAAGGCTTGTTTCAAGAAAATTAGAAGACTACTTTACTTTACTAGCCACACAAAATGTTCTTACCCCAATGGCAAAGATATTTTTTGCCTAAAATAACACATTTTTGACTGGACTTTGTATGGACTATTAGGCATATTTCTAGAGGGGTTGTTTTGCAGTGTGTGTCTTTTACTTACAATGGCCTGCTTTTTTCCTTTACGATTAGTGGATTTGCTGCCGTGTTTATCATTTTCTTGTTAAAAAGGTCATCCTCTTGTTCAGCCTTAACCCTAAAACAGATTTTGATAGTTATCTCATGGAGAACATAGTTACAGGAAGGTCTTCTGTATGTCCAAAACATTTCAATATCTAGGTTATCCTCAACTGCTCTTTGAACAGATCCAGGACTCATATTTGAATTGCCAACACTATGGTGTCCACTTACACGGTGAAACCATAACATCTCCACCGCTCGGCTTCATATGACATTCTTCTGGTCTGCAGCAGAAGAGTGTACTGTTACTGGGAATGAACAGCCCGGTCTTTGTTTCATTTGTTTGTAAAGGTCTGGTGTTTGACTCGCTGATTGCCGGAAGCGGGGTTTTCTTTGATGCTCTCTCTGTTTGGAAGGCAAAAGCGTTTTGAAGGTTAGCCTCCATGCAGGTCAAATGTGTGCAGTCTTTTTGTGACGGGAAGCAAAAGCACTCATCAGCAGAGCGTCAACAAATCCAGTAGTTGCCTTTTGGAGAACCTGTAATGAAATGATTCTATACCTCTTGTGAAGGATTCTCTTTACAGTGAATTTATGTAGTTTTTATAACTCCGAGATCGTGTTAAAGCCCCTGACGGATTTTCTTTTTTCTGAAGGCCCTTGAGGGCTCTTTAGATCTCGACATGACGCCACACACACTTCCAGAGCCACCAGAACACCAGACTGATTTCACCTGCCATGCAATAAGGAGACTAATTATTTGCACATTTTCAAGTTTCATACATGCCTTACTTAACTTTTCCATGTTGCTTTAATGCTTTATTTATTGAAAGTATAAACATGACTGCTAGTGTCATTTCCGTGACACTTCCATTTCCGCGTATCACCCTTGTTCATAGTCACTGTTCAAAGGAAGATCACATCTCGCTTAGAAAAAGTCAGTGCAGGATACGGGATGCGACATGACTTTTTTTTTTTCTTTAAAGAGAGTTCCGAGTTTTCAGTGTAGAAGTGGAACTTCAAACGACTCGATACAGCGGGACATCAGTGCTGTTTTTACAAATATCTGTTGCAGATGTCAGATATCAGGAACCGATATCATGTCAACTTGTACACTTAATAAAAGAGGCCAAACTCACACATTTGTAATGCCTATTTTAAAAATATGAATTTGTCCTATATGGCCTAAGGCAGCTGCAAAAAAATAAAAACTACAAAATAAAAATAATTCTAATACAAGTGTAAACAAGATTACACACAGACTCTAGACACATCTATGCTGTGGGACATCTGGTGTTGCTCTCATTAGCAACCCATAACATTAACCTGTTGAGATATGTTTGACTCAGTTGCTCTGGCAGCAAATGCGTTAGTGATTATGTGAATGTAAATGTGCTCTTTTGCTGTGGATGAAGCTTGTGAGAGAACAGCAGACAGCGTGTTTATGCGGGTGACATGGTCGAATCAAATGCTTGTTGTTGTGATGGGAGACCAAAGTGTGCCCCGTCATTAAAGCATAATTAGGTCGGTCCCTATGTTGCAAATGGGCTGTGATTAAATTTGAGTTGATGACGTGGGATTTAAAAGTGAAAACAAAGGGATGAGGACGGGTGGCAATGAGCAGAGTGAAAAGACAGTTGGATAACGGAGCAATCAGAATAAATGTGTTGGAAATGCGCACTTTGGTGTTCATAGTAGGAGGAACGAAAGAAACAGGCAAAAGAGAACATAAATGAAACAGACCACAGAGGTGGAAACCTTGATGATTCAGAAGGATGGATGCCACAAGTAAATGTTCAAGTCTATAATGTCGTATGAGCGTAGAAGGATTATATCTGCAAAAATATTTGCAATTCATCCTTCAGTTCAGTTCAATTTAATTTGATTCAATTCTTTGTACACAGTTTCTATTATAAAAGAAGTTGTCTCTAGGCACTTACCAGAGACTCAGCGCATGACCTCCGAGCATTATTACATAAACAACGGCAAGGAAAAACTCCCCTTTAAGAGGGAAATCATTTGCGGTATTAAGCTGGAAGGGGACTTACCCGGGGACATGCTATATCTGCCGTGTCTTAACGCCAAATTAGACTTAATTGCGGCCCAAAAAAAAAAAATTCATCTTTATTATCGGGGTCCTGAAACTATGAACTTGCTTCCTGGAGATACTGTTTATTGTGTGGAGAGCGTGTGTGGTGGTTATACTTTTTTTGCCTCCCAGCTACGAGTTCCCAGTTGGGAACGGTTGGCGGATGGGCTGGAGCCCCCACCCCCCACCCCCACCCCCACATGACCCTCAACAGGGCAAATCAGTTTCAGAAAATGATTTTTCTTTTCGTACAACAGTTTTTCACAAAGTTTATCCTTATATTTCTTTATAAATACAAGTACTGATTATGTTAAAATTAGCCTTTGCCTTTTCAAATTTGTTGATGACTAAAAATCACAATCAAATCTTGGAACTGAAATGATCTGTCATTTTAAAAACAGATGTGCAGATGTGGTTTTGTTTTTTTGGGGGTTTTTTGCCCAGCAGAAATACAACTAAAGTAATCTTTGCTTTCCTAAAGGATTATTAAAAACTACTATTACCCATACAAATGTTGCATTACCACTAATTAGATATCTTAAAATCACTTTATGACGTTCACAAACATTTATTCCATTTATAATACCGTTATAAAAAAAAAGGGGGGGGGGGGGGGGGGGGGGTCGTGAGGGGACTTAAAGACGGACAGCACCCACTCAGACCAGCTAATAGACCCATTTTTGCAGCCAACCTGCAGAATAAACTCAACCATAGCGATGCCATCTGTTCCTCGTGAATCACAGCTGTATGTAGCACTTCCCTGACTGAGTTATGTTTCTTGCAGCTGAGGTGGACTTTCTTAATGAGAGAAAAACAAATGAGTTTGGCAAAAGCAGCAGTTTCGCTGATTGGTACCAACAGTTCACTTCCTGGTGCTTACTTTGGTTTCACGTTGGTTTGTTTTTTTTTTTAACATTTACTTTCCCGCTAAACTTCTGACACGAATTTTGGCTTTACTAGAGTCTCTTCCTTTTTCTTTCACAGCTGATCTCCTAACTGCACCCCCTGACCTTACGTCAGCCGCCGCCATGTACCGCGGCCCGGTTTACGCTCTCCATGACGTGGCTGACAAAATCCCCATGACCAATTCTCCTCTGCTGGAGCCTCTCCCTAACCTGAAGATTAAGGTGTACAACTCCTCGGGGTTAGTGACTCCGCAGGACGACTTGGGCGGAGAACTTTCCTCTAAACTGTCTCCAAAGCTGCCTCACTCCCTGCTGGACAACAGTGACAGCACAATGGGCCGTCGCACTCAGACGCAGACGTTGCTTCGCACGAGGGATCCATCCTGCACCGCTCTGGGCTCCTTCAGCTCCCAGGGAGGGCACCTCATTGTGCCCAACTCAGGTACAGCACCGGGAGTTGACAATGGTCTTTTTACGATTCAGCGCATATTCATATTATTGATAAACATCATACATTATTCCAGGCTGTTGAATTATCTCATAACTCATAAGCTGTCGTTCTGTATGTTTTAATTAAAGCCACAAATGATCTAAACTTGTCACTATTTAGTAACAACACCTGCATTTGTGTGTATGTGCATGTTGAAATGCACATTAAAAGGAATAACTCCTCTCCACTGTTTGGCGTCATTAGACATGAGATCTACCATCATTTCTTCCCGCTATGCTGTTAAAGGAACTCTCGTGTTTCATTGGTAACAGGCAGGAATAGGCGACGGGAGTCCAGTGTTTCACATAAATTGAATACTTCAAACCCAATAACTACCTGCCATCATGGCTGATTGTCTGGCACCATCCAGGAAGTTGCTATGTCTGGTCAGGAAATTATGTTTGGTGTTAGATCAGATCAGCTTTGCCGTCTGACCTTTCCTAACCCCGGCCACAAATCACTCATTGCATCCGTCTGGCTAATATTTCTACTGTCAACGGGAAATTACCCAGCGTGTAACGCCCCACACCACAACCTGTCATTTTTACGAACTCGGTTTAACATGTATTGAACACAGAAGGTGTGATTTAATTAAATTGATTTGTTTTTAATTAAATAATATTGTGAAAATAGTTTTTAATGAAGAAAAAAAAAACATCAATAAAGTGACAGTGTGCATATCGATTGTTGATATAAAATACATCACTGCACTTTTAAGATAACTTATGGGGAAACAGTGAGTTAAGAGCGTGCATTTTAGACTCTTAAATACAATAGCTAAAAATCATCTGTTGACTTCTTAAGTTTATTGTAACAAGAAAACATCCAGTCCTCGTGCAGATAAAAGTGCTTCCTTAGCACACAGGAAACTAAATGCCAGTCAACTCTGCCGTTAGTCTTTCATTTCTGGGGGGTTTATTCTGGTTGTAGATGCATGCGTCTTGCCACCACCAGCTGCAAGAATCATCTAGAGGTTCTCCGAAGGTGTTTGAAAGCCTGTGCAGGCTTGTTTTGAAATGATCTGACCATAGGGACTCTTTTAAATATACCTTGCCACACTCAAAGGCATTCACATTTTTTTAAATGCCCTAGAGAGCACATTTGATATTGCTTTGATTGCAATAGACCTTAAATTCATTAAGAGAATATACCTGATACTAAAGCACCGTATCTGAAAGTATTTATTTACATGTCATTGATTTAAAGAAAAATATAGAACATACTTACTTGGGTGGAAAGACAAGTATTAACATGAAGAGAGATATTAAGAATGAATATAAAAATTAAAGAAACAGCTAAAGCATATAAAAAAAGAAAGTATATTTGTCAGATTATGTCAAAAAAAAGGTTTTTCTAAAAGATGTTACATAGATAACAGATACATTTTCCTACTTATGTTTTCTTATAACCAATATGGGCTTGATTATAAACAGGTCAAGTGATTTTAGATTTATTTTTTGTACGGTATACGTTGTGTTCCAGTTGCAGGTCTGCCTGTATTGTAACATACTATTTCTTTTAGGAAAACTCACACACAGAATTGACTTTGAAGTAACGCCTGAGCCATATGCAACTTATCAGCGTATTGACTGCTCGCAGTATGACACGAGTTGATGGATACCTACGGGTGCCTGCACTGGAAGTGCTGAAGTAGAGGTGTTCTACTTTCAGGCAGCTTACATTAGCCACGCTGTCTTCACCTGAACCACATGTGGGCTGTAAGTGACACGCCACAGATGCGTGTTGACAGGCATAGACAAACTAGCTGTGACATTAAAGGATACACAGGCTTCTCACATTTCTTAAGGTTTTCATTTTTCGTTTTGATACCTGTAAAATGTTCTCAGCTTCTGGTTGTGCTCAACCACCTCATCAAGTTACATAGGCAGAGCTGAAAGGAAAGAGCATTTGATATTTGATCTGTTTTGTGTGTCTGGGTAATGAAATATTTTGTGGCACTCTCAGCGTGGCTGTTTAGTATTTTGCATTTTAAAATGCATTTTTCATCTTTTTACTGCTCTGCTGTGACGCAGAGCGACACTGTGAGACACATTCCCGTGGCAGAGTTGTGATTACCTCGCAAGGTAGCTAGAGAAGCTGTCTGTCACCTTTTGAAAAGTTCAGTACAAGGACATTGGAAATCAATGAGCTATCTGAAAAAACCCCCTCCTGAGAGAGAGAGAGGGAGAAAGAAGCCGAATGTGTATGCATGAGGGAATTTGGGGGATAGGTTCCTAAAAAAACACATCAGACATCATATCAAATCAATCTGAGGTGGAAAAATGTAAATCACGTTGGCTGCAGGAATGTGGGAATGTTATGAAGAGAAGAAACATCATTGATTTTAGAAATGAAATGCCACATCATTTCCTAGTACCATAGAAGAAAGCAATCAAATATTAGTTTATGTATGTCTGAAGGTCATTGCAATTATTACTATGTTTCTTTAAGAAAGATAGAAATCACTTTCCCCCCCGGGCTCCAAAGATACTTTACTGCTTTATTGCATTAAAGATGCAATAAGTACAGCAGGTCTAGCTTTCTCTAAAGGGGTCATTTCACAGCAGCATGCAGCAATCACATTTAATCATTGCATTGGGTTCTGCTTTAGCTCAGCCATCTTTAATTTGTAGCGAGCATGGACATCAGAGCAACTAGTGGTCATGTGCACTGTTTCCAGACACCCCTGCAGCGTGGTATTCCAAGTGTTCCAGCAATGCTTCTTCACTACGGTCTGCTGGAAAGGCTACGCAACTTGACTGCGGTCAGAGCCAGACCTCCAGTCCTTTCGCTCACTTCATTCTAACTGTACAGTTTGCGTCGTAGGCAAGTTAGTTGCACTTTAGAAGTGGAGCACCATCCATGCATTTTTTTCTTTCGCTCACTGCAGATTGTGTAATGGTTCACATAGTCGCTAGGTGAAGCATTACACGCTTTTCACGCTTTGATAATGAAAGCAGCAATTAGTACTTTTTTATTTTTTATTTTTTTTTGGGGAGGTATTTTTGCACTAACATAGCCAAGACATGCATAAATGATGAAATTATTCTCCTCTGTTGCACCAGTTCCAATGATATGCATATTTTGTGCGCCTGTCTATGTGCTCCCCAGGGGTGAGTCTGCTGATTCCAGCGGGGGCCATTCCTCAGGGTAGGGTCTACGAGATGTACGTGACAGTTCAGAGAAAGGACAACATGAGGTACGCAGAGCCGCTTGCAACATCAACACCCCAGAGCTGTGTTTACCCCGTCAGCTCTGTCATGTCATACATGCACCGAGACTCCTGTCATGCTGTCACTAAACGCCATGTGTGCGCTTGTTTCCCTGCTCACCTGTAGGCCCTCGGTCGAAGACGGCCAAACGGTGCTGAGCCCCGTGGTGAGCTGTGGGCCACCCGGGGCCCTGTTGACGCGGCCCGTCATCATCACCATGCACCACTGTGCCGTGTGTGACGGCCAACAGGATTGGCTGATCCAGCTCAAGAGCCAGTCACAGCAGAACCAGTGGGAGGTGAGATGTGGGATTGAAAAGGAGACTGGTGCTACAGTACTTTCTGGATCCTGTCAACATGGTCAAGTTAGGAAGTTAACTTTTGACAGTCGTTTGAAGCATTAACATCATGTTTGGCAACGTATAATAAGATTCACAGATTGGATTTATAGGAGCGAGCAAGAAAAAAGTTAGAGACCAACTTTCCCTGCTTTGCATATTCAAACAAGCCTGTAAAGGAAACCTCTGCTTGCAGACAATAGGAGGACACTGCTTTTTCAATGTATTCACATCTTTGTTAAAGCTGTTTTTATTTAGGTGTTCTTATGTGTATAAATCTTCATGTGAGTACTGTTTTTCTGAAGCCCTCAGGTTACGTGATAAGTCTTGGCTATAACGTGGCTTGCTATTATTTCTCTTATTTCAGTGTTCCCAGTCCAGATCCTTGAGGGCTACCGCTTTTCTTAGATGTGTCCCTTCTTCAAAACCCCTGTTTGATGATGATCCATTTATTTGAATTAGGTCTGTTGGAGCAGGGAAACATGCAGGGCAGTGCCCTTGAGGACCTGGACTGGGGAACACCACATTATTTGCATGTCTTCATCCCTTTATTCTCATTGTCACACATGAATACTATAATGCCTAGAAATTGCCTAATTATTAGATCATTTGTATAACCTGTGCTTCCAGTTTCATCTAAAATGATAGTCATCAGTAGTAAACATCATAGAAATAGTCTGATGGCCATGCTCACTGCACAAAATACCCTTCAGCTGCTGACAAACCTTCCAGGAGACACGTATAAGAGATTTTTTTTTCTACTGAAATAGAGAAACTTTACAGGTGTTACCGGTGTTCACTGCTTAAACATTTTTGTCGAGCATGTTTGTGCAGAAAGCAGAATTAATATATTGTTTACAGTTATACAAAAATGGGTCTACTCTATGTAAGTTTGATTCAGAAGAAAATAGTCAATATTTCACCTTCACACAAGGATAAATCTAGTTAACATCAGCGTATATCCATCATAAGACTCTTTCAGTTCATTATGAAATAAGATTATTTCCAGGAAGTGATGACATGAGTTATAAAGCTAAATGAAAAAAAAAAATCCAAAAAGAGCAGTCCAGCTGGCTTCACATGCCACGGAGACATTGATGAATTACTTGGGGGGTATCCAATAAAGCGCAGTGTAAACAGAGTATCCTTAAAGAAGAAATAACTATTGATTAAATCTTTGACCCATCAGAGCTGCTGATGGTAATATGTGCAATGACTTCAGCTTCCTTTATATGAGCCGCTTTTCCCCACTGAGGCCAGCCTCCGTGCTGCATGAGTGAAAGATTGCTTTATGACACACTCTGTCAAAATCTGTATTCATCTCTGCAGTGAGAACAGGAGAGATGAGCTCCACTAAAGGAGTAATCCGCAGATCTTTATATTGAGAATAATCAACTCATCCAGGATGCTGCACACACACACACACACACACACACACCCCCCATTAAAAAGCACACAAATTCACACTTTGTCATTGAAGAAACATGGTGCTGTGATGATGACAGCAGGTCATATAATGAGGAACATGTGGGACTTTCAGCTTCAGTAATTCCTCTACAAAAAAACCTCCAAAGAGGAAAGAAAAAAAAAAAAACCCTCAGCTGATGAATTCAGTTTGTGAATAAATTAAAGTCCGTGTGTTTGCATGCTTGATTGTTTTCATTATACTCGTGTTGTCTATAAGAAGCAGAAACCTACTTTTCCACAATGTGTTCCAATTATTGTCCAATAAGGAACCTTGGTGCCATCCCACCGGACCAGTTAAAGAGTCTAATGATCCACCTTAGTACTGCTGTTAAACGGTCCTGCTCACAATAAAACGCTGTAATTCCTGTTCTGCCTCTAATAATGCGCTGAGCACCGGTGTGCTGCTCACAGGAGTGTTTGGATTAGAGAGAGAGTGACAGAAAGACAAAGATCAAGAGAGATGGAGAGCGGGTGAAAGACAGAAAGACATCGCGGGTAGTATAAATCGCCTCAGACCCCAGACAGTGTTAATGAAAGAGAAATGCGTATGGCCATTAGCGTTGTTACAGGGGTTAACTACAAATGGTCTGGATGCTCCCCTTTCCATTATCTGGCACGCATAATGGCAGTGTCACGCACCGTTAGACACGAGGAAACGCGCATGAACTGTTGTTTCAAAGGATCACATCTTTCATGAAAAGACCATGACCTTAACTGTACTTTCCTAATTAAGAATATTTATCAGTTCGTTCAGTCTGAGTTAACTGAACGTAAACGTAACATGAAGCTGAATTTTAAAAAAAAACAAAAACACTCCCTCGTCCAAAATAAAATAAAATAAAGGATGTTCTGGATGTTATTTTCCCTCTGACCTACGATGATGAATGACGACAACTGCGGCCAATATGATATATTTGTTATTGTGAAAAAAAATTTCTTAGGTTAATTATTACATTTTCATCCACAAAATAATGAAAACAGACCTAAAACAAAAGTTTGTTCAGTACTATAGCTTGTAAACCTTTTTTTTTCTTTATAGCCCACAAAGGATCAATGCCTATATGGGGAACTATTCTCCGTTTGTGCAAAACTTTTCTCCGTTTGTGAGATTCTTGGGCTGCCCATCATGCACAGCTGTTTGAGGTCTGTCCACAGATTAGTTTAATGACGTATAGGTCAGTTTGTGCCTCTTTGAGAAGTCCATTGAGGATTTTTAGGTGTTTGGGACCATCAACCGGCTGTAAAAGCCATGCCCTTTCCTTCTTTTAGATCTGTACAGATGGCGTTAGCTGGTGTCTAATTGAAACTATTCTTTTCTCCACCAGTGACATGTTCCCCCCTGACACTCGCTGTAGTACTGATCCACCCCCGTGTTAAACAGTTGGATACTGCAGGTGTTCTTGTCATGAAGTCATCTACTTTTTTTTATCCAAACATACCACTCCTCAGTGTTCCTCCTCAAAGCCTCTTTTTAATCAAACAGAGGTTTTGAAGGCCATTGCTGCCTTTGTTTGTGGATCCTATAGCTGGATGTTAACCAGCAGCCACAGAGTTTAACATTTAGAGAGAAAAATAATAAAACATTGCTTGAAATTGTAAACATAATTTTTTATGTTAATTAATTATCTGTATAGAATACTGAATTCTTGATATTTCCTTTTTGTCATTCTTGTATTTTGGCCCCACGTGCAAACTCATTACATGTATAACCCTTCATTGTTTTTAAAGCTTTTCTTTGAAAGCCTACTTGTATTTTCTTGCTAGGATATTGTGGTAGTAGGAGAGGAAAATTTCACCACGCCATGCTACATCCAAATGGATGATGAGGCTTGCCACATCCTGACAGAGACGCTGGGCACATACTGCCTCGTGGGCCAGTCTCTCAGCGCTGCGACCATCAAGCGCCTCAAACTGGCCATCTTCGGTCCCGTCACCTGCCCTGCCATGGAGTATCACATCAGGGTCTACTGCCTGGACGACACGCAGGATGCACTCAAGGTACCGCGGGTCTAATGTGTCTTGGTATTTTTGACGTCTGATGTCTGCAAAAGGTAAAATTAAATGTTCGTAATCAGATTTATTAGTTTTTCATTATGAGTTTGTGTGTGTGTGTGTGTGTGTGTGTGTGTGTGTGTGTGTGTGTGTGTGTGTGTGTGTGTGTGTGTGTGTGTGTGTGTGTGTGTGTGCAGAATCAGAACCCTTTGTGCTGGTGGGTCATACTGAGGGGAGATTAGTGCTTGTATTTGAAAAACATCACGGTGCCTGCATCAATGCAATAAGTCACAATCCCCCCCCCCCATGTTGTTGTCTCATCACCTCAATTCTCTTTAATACCTGGATGCACCTACATGGAGGACAGATAAGGCAGGAGTATTGTACTGAAGGGGGATATTGAACGCAGTTATTAAGTTTGGGAATGAGTAATGAGAAGCGATAGTGATCCTGCTGTGCAGACATTAAGTTCAGATTTGAAGGTCTGCAAACTGTCCGGGCAGGCAAAATATATTTGAAGTTTTTGAGGTCAGTGTGCACCGTCTCAATACTAATAAAGTGTGTCATTGTGTTTCCAGGAAGTTCTGCAGATGGAGAAACAGATGGGTGGAAAATTGTTGGATGAACCAAAGACTCTGAGCTTCAAAGACAGCACCCACAACCTGAGACTGTCCATCCACGACGTCCCCCACGTGCTGTGGAAGAGCAAGCTACTAGCCAAGTACCAGGTAAACTGGTGATGTCCCGTTTCAGAATAGGAGCAGCAACAGCGCCACATGTTGTCTGACTTGCTCCTCCGTCCTCTCCTTGTCTCTGCAGGAGCTCTCTTTTCAGCAAGTCTGGGACGGGTCACAAAGGAATCTCCACTGTTGCTTCACTCTGGAGCGGTTTTCTGCCGGCACGCTGGACCTGACCTGCAAGATATGTGTGCGTCAAGTTGAAGGAGAAGGACAGATTTTTCAGTTGGACACGACACTATCAGAGGTAGCGTCCTTCCACTTAAATGTCACGTATACTATGCTGTTAACGTGAATACAGCAGCTTTTTCCGGTGTAAAAGTAAAGCAGAACAATAAAGTCCCTGCTTGAGACAGGAGTCATCCCTCCTGTATGTGCGCTTTAATCCAGACTGCGCTGTAAGTGCTCCAAGATGTTTGCACCTCTTGTTGGACGTCCAGTGATTTTACAAGAACAGCTCAGTATAATGGATTTGTTGAATACGAGTGCATATGCATCACAGTTGTTTTGAATCTTTTTAACCCTCCTTTCACTTAAATTGTGTCAGTTGAGAATGCAAAATATTGATTTCCTGTAAAAACCTGATATCCATCAGACTTTGCTGGTAAGCGTGTGCAAGTGCACTTTCAAAAAAGGAAAAAAGAAGAAGAAGAAGATAAGTACAGTGTGAATGGCTGTTATGATCCCAATGCATTACTTTTCCTTTATGTGGCGCGTTCAATGGTTCAAGAGAAGAGCAGAGCTCAAACCTGCTCCAGAGAGGATTTTTGTGGAGTTTTAAAAGCAGCGTGATTTATAGATTTTAACTGAACTTAGGTTCTGTCATAGCTCTACCTCGTTCTTTTTGGGAAGGTTACCACAAACCTCGAGGGTTTTGAAGACAGGAAGTCTCAACCCTGCTGGCTTCACCTAGTGCTGCTTTTCACAGACCGGTGCAGACGCGAGAGGGGCACGCGGGGATAATCACCCTCCAGTCATGCTGTACTTTCTTTACGAAGGACATCTGGCCAGGAGAATAGAGCCCGAGGGATGGAAGAGCATTTGGCTTTGTGCTCAGTAATGAGATGAATTGTAGTACACGCGGTGCAGAGCTCTGTCCCTGCCTGGCCTTCGCTCATCTGTCCCTTGGTCACGATCCCGTTTGTGTTGCTACAGTATGTCTCAAGCACTTAATCCTCAGCATGGAATATATTTAAAATCATTTAGTTTACATCTAGTGATGAAATTATTAGTCCAATAGGAAGAAAAGTTTTCTCTCTAAGAACAATGGTCCAGCTATGATCTGCGTGCTTCTGTCGATTCATCTTGTAATCTCTTTGCAGGATTCCCAGAGTATCGACACGTCTCTGCTGGACCCTGCAAGCAACATCACAACACTGGTGGGGCCAAATGCCTTTCGTATCCCCGTTTCTATTCGGCAGAAGCTCTGCGGCAGCCTGGACGCACCGCAGACCAGAGGCAACGACTGGAGGATGTTGGCCCACAAACTTAACCTTGACAGGTGGGAAGGCGATTGAGATGGTGACTTAATTCCAGGCCATAAGTGATGACAAATCTGGCAACGGGAACTGGTTGTCTAAAGTAAGATGATGACTCACATTTATGCCATGAGCGATCATAGTCTGGCCAGTGGGCTGTCAGGCTTTGCTTATTTATTTATTTAACACAGTGAATGATGTCAATATGAATAAATACTCAAAAAGCTGCTCAAGTGCAACTTTAACTACCAAATAATCATCTTAATTTGAAGCAGACGTCAAGGGTGCATGGGGGAAATTATAGATAGCTAATCTTTTTTAAATTTGATTGTGATTGTTCTGTGGGTAAGTGATTCATTTTGATAAACATCAGCTGAATTGAGATTAATTGAGTTGGAGGGAACTGAGAAAGACAAAAAGCACGGAGACGGGGAGATACGGCGGTGCTCCTCTTTTCAAAACGTCACCCGCGTGCCTTCGATAGTGTCGCGTATGCGTGTGTGTGATGGAGGTGCAGCAGGCATCCATTTATAAGGTCCCGGCTCAGCGGGGAAGCCTTATCACAGGCAGCAGCTGCAGATTGACAAGACCGCTTACTGAGTGCAGCGTGGAGGAGGGAGAGTGCAGGCGAGGGACTCGCAGCTTACAGTGGAGATGCTTACATCTCAATAGTGTTCATACAGAAAGTAGCACATTCATTTTTTTTTTTACCCAGTTTTTTATTACCTTTAAAAAAAAAAACCATGAAGATCTTTGAGTAAAACGTTCTGAAAGTATTAAGAAAGTGATTTTTTTTTTAAATTTTCTTTTACTTACAGGATCTGAAATTACACATGTATGCACATGGCTACAGTTTGTGAATAAATACTAAAGCACAAAGGTACAAGTTAAAGTGTGTTTAGGTCCTTTAAATTCTGTCAGCGTGACATGAACATGTAGATGCAGAAGAGAATGACAGGATATCCAGAGCCTACTGGGAATCCCCGAATGTAATGAAGTTCAGCAATAATCTTTCCATGAAAGCAATACTCCAAAAATAATTGAAATTTTCTTTTACCGATGGAGGCTCGGGGGAGAACCTCTGGTGTACTATGTTCTTATGGACAGCAGTCAAACCTGCAAATAGGATTTTCCTGCAGATTATCTGGTGTTCTCACTGAGGGTTGAACGTACGTAGGTTATGCAGCAACGGAAATGGTGTTTACATGTTAGTTTCAAGGCCCAAACATGGTCTCAGTCAAGTTGAAGACCCTGGTCCTCCAATTGAAAATGGTAAACGCTAAAGCTGCACTCACCAAGTGCTCTCCAGATGAATTCAGCTGCAGTAACAGTGACCAGAAAAGAAAACATTTTGTTTTGACTGTAAAGGTCTTAAGACAGTGGATTCTCCCAGGAACTTGAAATGATGTTGTAAATTGAGTTTAAACTAAACTAGAAAATGTTACAAGCGCTTCATGTCGGACCCAGTGGTAATTTTCTTTTATCCAAGACACTATACGTTCCCATTTTCACTTCAGTCTTTAAAACATTTATGTTGCGGTAGTGATTCCTGCCTCATCTGGCGGAGGTGAAAACGTGGCAGCTTCACGATCCCAGTAATGACAGGTTTTAACAACATAAAATCAGCTACTGTCAAAGCTTGAGAAGTTTAATTGTGCTTTCAAGTGACATTTTGAGATTCAGTTGATCAATAATGTTGCATGAAATCTCCAGGTTGAGTTGACCTAGTTCGTGAGCGAGATTAGACATCCACCCTTTACAGGGTACGCTGGAAGGCAGCAGTCTCATGTCAAAAAAGCAACTGTGTCTTGAAAATTATGATGCAACACCCAGGTCACATTGGTTTTAAAGGTATATACATGTTGCTTCACATCTGAGTGGGTTTATTCTAGTAAATCCATACATGTCTTTCCATTACTTCTCCCCTGACATATTTCGTTCTCACCTGTTCCTCTCTGTTTATTTCATTTAGGTATCTGAACTACTTCGCCACCAAATCCAGTCCTACAGGAGTCATCCTGGACTTGTGGGAGGCCCAGCATTTTCCTGATGGCAACCTCAGCCGCCTCGCCCAGGTACTGGAAGAGATGGGACGCCATGACAGCCTTGTTCCTGCTGTGACTGAGCACTGACATCTGCCCATCTGGGACCGTGACAGTCTAGAGCGAAAGACACACACACACACACACACACACACACACACACACACACGCACACAAAGAAAAACAGGACAGTCATTTGGCATTTTACTGACAAATGACATTCACACTCACAAACGCTGCCTGAGTGTATTCTCAGAATAAAAAGATTACAGCCAGGTCTACTAACTGTAGCCATGACCCAGTTAAACATTGGCAACGATGGATTTAAAAAACGTGGAAACAAATCTTTGCGAGTCACTTCTCTGGCTGTCCCTTCCCCTTTCTGTTACTGCGATGTGACATTTTTGACTCCAGTTTTCTGTGGAGATGGCTGTGTGGGTATGTGGATGTACTGTGTGAATGTTGATGATTTCCTCACAGTATCCAAGAGTTACTGACACAGCACGCGAGGTCAAAGGATAGGAGGAGGCAGACCCGAGATCGGAGGTGGAATCGCCCCCCTCTCACAGATCGGTTTCCACAGCAACTCCAAGGAATTGTATTTGTTCTGTGATGACATAGTATTTAATAATATTCCTATTTATACGTATCGTTTCTTTTTTTCATTCTGCTTGTTTATGAGTTTGTTGCAGAATGTTTTCATATAGTTGTGTTTTCATTATGGTTGACAGTTTCGCAGCACCATCTGGTGGACATCTGGTGCAATTACGGCTCACCCAGTTGGCCTTATACAGTATACTGTATAACAGAAGGAAATTATTCATTTTGTGATCCTGTTGTAATTACTTTTAATATTTTTAGTCATGTATAATTACTGATTTTCAGTCATGCGATTGTTTTATATTATTGTTTTTAGGCTTTAAAAAAAATGTTGCATCAGTGCTTGTTTTTGTTGCTGTTTTTTGCTTTTTGTTGACTTTTCTTTTACTTTTTTTTCCCCTCAAGATGATTCGGATAATTACAAAAGTCTAAAGGAGAGGCCACGAAAATGTTACAGGCAAAAAAAAAACGAAAATACATTTTGATTGATGATTATGATTTGTATATTGTTCAGATTTTATCATTTACTTGGCAGACTCCAGAGAGATGTTGTAATCAAGCAAGTATATTTTTATAGGACCAACGCAGAATAAATCAGCTACTTTTAACCAAATAACTGATATCCAATGTTTGAGGTTAAAATTAATACAGGAAGCGCCCACCTAAATACTGTGTCATTTCATATGTTCGGAAATAAATCGCATTCATCTGTACTTTTGGAGGAAAGTGGAGACTTGAACTCAGACTTTGATGTTTGTATATTAAACGACAGAAGCCATCAGTGTTATGATGACCGATTATGTGCATAAAGATTAGTAATCGCTGTAAATGCATTCCTTTATGCAACAGCACTTGCAAATGTTCAGCTGTTCTGTATGGGTTTATATTTCATTATTTTTACTTTTTTTTTTAATCGCCGTAGTCCACGTTTTCGTAAAGCCGTCTATGCAAACTTTGCATCCTTTTGAAACAGTCTTTCATTCTCAGCCTTTGCATTCACTCGTTGTTCTTTAGCTTCACGATTATTACTGTGTATAGTGAGAATGTAGCCTGTCTGTTTCTGGCACTCCTGAGTTTCTTGTAACAGCTTGTATTTCATCTGTCAAGTTATTGTACAAAGTGTAAGAAAGAATTTTTAAGACTAATAATAAATTATATTTATATGCAACATTAAACACATGGAGAATGCTCGTTTGTGAGTATTAACATTAATCTACAGAACACAGAGTTGTTTTATTGGGGAATGTCGTCCAAATCCACTCACACATTCTGTATATGCCATCATGGCAGACAAATATAGATAATCTGTTCAAAGACACATTTTAACATTATTCCTGCAAGGCAATAATTAAAGAGTTCACACTGACTTTGTACAGATGAATTGTGGGCGGAAAGAGTAGAGTGTGAAGAAGAACCAGACCTGCAAGCTCTGGGAGTGTAATATAAAACTGACCGTATTAACAAGGTGTCTCAGTTTTAGATCACAGCAGAGTATATTTAGAAATGGTCAACAGGAGGACCGTGCAATGATCTGCAAATTTCATAAACCCAACTTTTATTCACATTCATTAATAAAATATTGAAAACATAAATGTTTAAACTGAGAAAAAAGAAAGAAAGTAACAAGTTTTGGCCCAAATCGTAGTGTGTCCGGATCACGTTGACGTCAACGGTAGCCACATTTATGGATGACATGAAGTGTCGTCTGATTTACGGAAGTGCTCCTGAACCCGTGTAGTGATTTCCATTTCAGACTCGGCATTCCAGTTTTAATGCAGTGTTGCCTGAAGGCCCGCAGATCCTGGCCATACAACACTGCTTTTTAGCCTAGTCCCAAGCGCACAGGGATTTCTCCACATCCTCGTTTAATAATATATGCACTCTAGAATGATGAAAAATTCAAAGTCTTCACAATTTTATTGCTGAGGAACACCATTCTGAAACTTGTAGATGCCATTTTCCAGAATGATTATAATAATAAAGGACAGAGGTTTATTATTAATATTATTATTATAATTTCTAAGAGAGTTGCCTCTCTAAAATACTTTTTTCTTTTTATACACCAAGTGACCTCAATTACTTATTGGCAATTAACCTAATTAATGCCAAGATATTCTTTTAGGTGTTTCATCGTAGCACCACGTACCTTCCAAACTTTTTGTTACCCATGTTCCCGCCCCTTTAAGATGTCGCTTCCATCAAATGAAAAATGTCAAATTTTTCATAAAATGATGAAAATATTTTCCATGTTCTTTGTAAATACAATGAGTATATAATATTTGCAAATCATTATATTGTTTTTATCTTTTATGAAATGCTCCAAACTGTTTGGCATTAAGAGTTGTAATAATAATAATAATAATAATAATGTCGGGCAGCACGGTGGATTAGTGGTTAGCACTGTTGCCTCACAGCAAGAAGGTTCCTGGTTCGATTCCCGGCCCAGTAGGTCTTTCTGTGTGGAGTCTGCATGTTCTCCCCGTGCTTGCGTGGGTTCCCTCCGGGTGCTCTGGCTTCCTCCCGCAGTCCAAAAACATGCCGGGTATGTTAAGTGATCACTCTAAATTGCCCGTAGGTGTGAATGTGAGTGTGCATGTTTGTCTGTCTTGTGTGTGGCCCTGTGATGGACTGGCGACCTGTCCGGGGTGTACCCCTGCCTTTTGCCTACCATGCGTCGGTATAGGCGCAGACCCCCGTGACCCGGTAACGGATTAAGCGGGTATAGATAATGGATGGATGGATGAAAATGTCAAAAAGCTTGAGCTAGACCAGAATGTCTTCGGCTGGATGAACCACCACGGATCAAGTTGACTGTAAACTCCTCATGCAGTGAGTCTCATTTAAAAAAAAAAAACAAAATTACTTACACACAAACACACAAAAGCAGTTGTCACAGTAAAAATAATATGTTCATATAATACTACTATATGGCTTTAAGAAAGCAGCGCAGGAAACTCCTGCTGTTACTCCTGATCAGAAGGACAACAGTCCTCCTCTGCAGGGGTCCTTGGCCACTCGTCCACCTGGACCATCTGGACCTGGCAATCTCTCAGCTTTCACAGAAAGCACAAATACTTGGTCTGAAGAGAGGGTGGAGGGAAAGGTCTCCACTGACACAAAGGTTTTGCTTCTCTATTTCTTTTTTTTTTTTATTTCCCTGGGTTCACAGTGACTATCATCTGAGTCGATTATCCTTGTCGGTATCTTCTGGCCTGTCATTCAGTCTCTTTATGTTTCCCTTTCTTCTGTAGGCCAGTATAAGTGGTCCGTGCCAGTGGTAATGACAAGTCTCTGAGTGATAAGAGCACGTCTCTTGACTCTGTGTCACAGTTTGATGTCTTGGGACTCTAACATCTTGGCCAGCGTCTTCTTCACCCGCAGGGCTGTGAGGCGACACGGTGGGTTGTGAGTCCAACATTCTGTCATCAGTTTCCCCATCTGTCTTAGACACTGAAGACACACATGGACACATACATTAGAGTTCGGCAGCATTTTAAACATGTTAGTCCACACATAGTCCATTTATCGAGGGCTTTCAGACCTTTAAATTGAGATTTTGGATGTCATAAGAATATGTAAAAAAGTCATCATCCCATCTTTCACTCACTTTCTAACAATAACGTGCCCTCTAGTGAGATTTAAATAAAACAAAAACAAAAACACAGCAGACACGAGGGACACCGGCCCCTACATAGAGAAACTCTTGTGGCTTTGTTATGCATTACTCCACCATCACCTCGCCATCCTCCGAACACGGGGCTTGAAAGGCCCTGCACATCTACGTCGCCACTTTACTGACATAAAAGGAGCATCCGGAGCGGGGTTTGAGTGAGAATATGAATAAAAAGATGTCAAATCAACGATTCAAAAACATAAAGAATACCTCGCTGCTCCAGTGGTTAGAAATGGAAGGTCTTAGTCTTTTAATGCAGACAACCTCTCTCATGTCCTCATAGGAAGGGTCGGTGGGCACAAGGTCATGATAGGGGAGCTGATACTCCTCCACAATGCCTGTAGGGACAATAGAAAGGCTTCAGAATCAGTGATCAAACCATCCGTCAAACGTCGATCCGTGTTAAAATGATGTTAAACAAGTTTCCTGACCTCCAGAGATGCAACGTCGAGCCATCTCCCAGAGAATCAGACCAAAACTATACATGTCGGCCATTATGAAGGACTGGAAAGTGGCCCTGTTCAGGGTCTCATCCAGGACTTCAGGCGGCATGTAGCGCTTTGTACCAACCCGTAGGTTAGATGGGATATCTACTTCATTGGTGTCGCTGGAACACAACAGGAAAACACATTTACTTTTCACGGTTCAGGAGAAGCCCCAGATGTATATGAACTGGGAGTCCGGAACGGGCGACACCTGTTAAACTTGACAGCCAGGCCCAGGTCTGCTATACAACACGATCCGTTCTTCTTGACCAGGATGTTCTTGCTCTTCAGGTCCCTGTGTGCAATTGCAGGTTTGCCTTGTGTGCCATAGATCTCTGTGTGCAGGTGGCAGAGGCCCGAAATGGAGGAGTACGCCAGTTTTAGCAAAGCCTTGACATCCAACGTGTTGGACTTGAGGTAGTCGTATAAGGATCCACTCTCATGGTAGTCTGTAATAAGGTAGAGCTGAGTCCAAGACCCGGTTCCTTTAATGTCAGCTGCTATGAATCCTGGCGATGAGACGGCAGAGACGAGAGGATTGAAAAACAGCCGCGCACAAACAAAACAACGTGTGTGATTTAGCCTGAGAGGGAAATCGTGCAGCTCGTGCTAAACCCAGTCAACTTTAAATGTAAACGCCGTTAACTTTTAACTCAGCGCCGCAGTCATTTTTACCCAGTATGTTGTCATGCCTCATCAGGAAGGTCTGATAGATCTCCGTCTCTCTGAACCAGCTATCTTCCTCAGTGGTGAAGAAGACTTTGACAGCCACTCGCTCCCCCCTCCATCTGCCCATCCACACCTCTCCATATCGCCCTTTTCCGATCTGCTTGACCATCTGGATCTGCTTGGCGATGGTGCGCTGAACCTAATAGCAAAAACAGATGAGTAAATAACAGTTTAACTTTTCTACTCAACTAAAATCACACAGTTGCCTTTCTTTCTTCTTACTTGTATAAGAGTTTACTAAAAATCCCTTATATGTAATAAATTACTATTTATTTTTTTTAAATAGCATTTTAAAATGACCAATCCATCTTTATTCATGTTTGTGTTTTAGGTTTGAGTTTGGGGGCGGGGGGTGGGGTGTCTTTAGAATCTGGAGGTGCGAGTTCTTCTGAATCCGAGCCTCCTATCAGAGGATGAGCGTTTAAACAAATAATAACCAGGATGGGCTGTGTCTTTGAGCATGACTGAGGCTCGGAAGAACGCAGGAGAGAGAAATAAGTTCCTATGAGCACCCAGTGATGTTTTTGTGTATACATTATGATTCTCTCCACAGCTTTTGCATCTGCTCTCTGGATGCTCTCCAATCGGGGCCAGTTCCTCTCTTCTTTTTCCCGATGAGTCGGACAAGCTTTTTGTTTTTGTGGTGGTTAGTGATTGATCGCCTAATGAGCACCGGCCCATGAGTCCTCTTCTGACCACACTGGTGTCATCTGCAAACTAAATCATCGGACCTGTGCCGTCACGGGTGCACAGTGACCACGGCGTTAGATACAGCTCACAGCCTAGGCAGTGTAAATGTGGGGGGAGAGATGGGGCGGCAGGTTTAATAGTCTGTGGACGGTTTGTGAGGAAGACTTTTGCCCAGTAGCAGAAGGATGGAGGCAGGCCAAAGATGATTTAAAAAAAAAAAATCAAAACATTATCTGATTTTGTCTCATAAGTAACAAAATTCCCTCTTACTTTGAACTGTAACGCATAAACCGTTCACTTATTTAACTAAGCAGACTGTCACATACTGTAGGCCAAGACTTTGCAGCCAAATGGCTTATGTCTTAATACAAAGATTCATTCTCCAACCATTTTTTAGCATCACACATTTCTTGGCATTGAAGTCTCCGTCCAAGTCTATAAAATCACATTACTGGCATCAAATTCAGAAGAAGCGTGTATTTAAAAAGTACAAAACTACATTTAAATTATTTTCGAATACATCTAGAGTTTGAAATTTTACGTGTAAAATTGTTTAAATGTAATGTGGAGAGTCATTTTGTCTTTTCTGTATTAATGTATGGACATTTGAGACAAAGTTGTCTAACTATCTTGTGTAGCTGATATTGTGAAGCAGAAGAGCTGGCAGGTTTTCTTACCAGCAGAGGGAGTCCTGACCCAGAACCCGAGCCGATACTGTGGGAATGCTCTATCAGGTCCTTCAGTGTCTCCCCAGGCGGAATGAAGGTCTCATCCTGCTCAAGATCGATACTATAGCGCGGCTGCGACGTCTGGCGCTTGTATCTGACACAGAAACGGTGCAGTGTTTGCTGAGAAGGCAGAAGGACGTTTTACTTTGTTGACACTGAACTTGCACGTTACCTACCTGAAGTAGCAAAAGATAAGGATGACACAGACGAGACTGCAAACGGTGACTGAAGTGAAGAGAGCTATGTACTGGATACTGCTGTCCCCATATTCTGAAAAATGTTGACATGATTACATGTGAATCATATTTATTCATCTAGCGACTATCTTTAAGCACGGGTAAACACATATCCTGCTCTGAGCAATAAAAACAGTCAGAGCCAATCAATAGGTGGTGATGCTCATTTGATCACTCTTATCAGCTCGAGGATCTTTTTTAAAATGCATTGGCAGGGATGGGCTCTTCCTTCGCTCTCCGTCTGCCCCCCCCCCCCACCCCCCCACCCCCGGCTACACAGTGCATCATTGATCTCATCCCGTTCCTGAATCCCACATATCGGGTGTCACACTGACATCGCTGCAGGAGCCCCGTGAGGCATAAAGCAGCTCTGGGGCTCTAGCTTTTCTGCCTCAGTCCTGTCAATCAGACACACATGCAAACTCAGGGGCCTGAACACAAGAGATGCTTTGCAGTGAAGTGGAGAATAATGCACATGCAATCAGAAAGATGAGTAGATAAATAAAAGCTGCAAGACTGTGTATGTCAGGATTATTCTGTATTTGTTCTTTTTTTTTTCTTTTGTTTTAACTATACATTCTTATTGTTTAATTTGAAATTGAACAGTGCAACACCACATACTGTGATGAAGAAGTTTATGCTTCAGTAACCACTCCTTACTGCTGCACAGTGACATTATACTGAGTACAGTGTTATAACAACTGTTGCAAACGTTGGCTGCAAATGATCAAAACAATGAGATCACTCTCTCTCTCTCTCTCTCTCTCTTGTTTTGTTTTTTTTTTTTTTTGTTACCAGCTTCACAAATCAGTCTGTCACTGTTTGCACAAAGGTCAAAATGAAGTTTTGGCTGTGCAAAAGCATAGCGGTTAATACGCATGGAGGAAGAATGTGAGCGTTTTGGCTTGTTGTGGCGCAGCAGATGGACAGATATCTCACATCCGTCGTGAGGCGAGAAACTCAAGCGGGCTCTTGGGAGAGGCTGTCCTTTTCATTAGAGAGTGAGAGAACAAGCTAAGTCGGCCGGCTCCGTTTCACCTGCCTCCCTCTCTCTGACCCAACCCCCACCCCCCCCACACCCAGAACAGCTTGAGCCGCTCCACTGCAGCAGTACACTGTGGTTTGTAACAGTTAAAGCTGTCACTAGCCATCATCGGCCAAGCGTAACCTGAATTGGTCCGCACTAAAAGCCACTGGCGATTCAAAGTGGACAGGATTTCACCGTGTGAGAACCGGTGCGTAAGCGGGGAAAAAAAAAAAAAAAAAAACTACCTGCAGTCACAAGTGGTGGAAGCGTAGGACGTAGATCTCTGTTGCAGTAGTCCTGATCCGTGCAACACTCGAGAACTCTCCACGAACGTACGACCCATGTGTCCTTTCACACACATTAAAAAAATATTTAAAAAAAGAAAAGCATAAATCACTTCTTTTAACATGGGAATTAATATTTACATAACCAGCTGTCCTTAATTACATAAAGGGTTTTCCACTTTGCTTGAAGAGAGAGGCCTGCATACAGAACCACACTGAGTCAAGGGCAGGCCCTGAGAACTTAATAATGCCTCATGAAGAAGAACACACCAACATTTCACTCCTCCAGGCAGAAACACACACACACACACGCACGCACGCACACACGCACGCACGCACGCACGCACGCACGCACGCACGCACGCACGCACGCACGCACACACACACACACACACGTATACAGACTGACATACTGCAGACTTACTCTGCACTGGAATTCAGAGCCAGAAAGTGCCAAACAACCTGCGGTCAGAACAGCATGACCGCCCTCTTCCTCCATGACCATGGTGAAGCAGAAACCATTAGTCCTACCAAAATATACACACACACACACACAAAGTCATGTAAAGTAACATTGTCTTCAGTGCAAGTTCTCAAAACCAGCTTATTAAATCTGATTCCGGTATGTGAACGTGGAGACTAGATCTTTTTGAAACCTTTATCAGACAAATCTAGCTCTTAATTATTACACGACCATAAACATTTACGGGCAGTCCCTCAGATTTCATACTTATTTGGGTTTTTAACTCAACTTGCAACTGACGTTCTATTACAGTTCTGTGAAACTGAACTAACAACCATTCTTGAATATATACTTTTCTTTTGTTTTTACAGAAGCAGCCTAAAAAATCTACTCCTTCTTTTTGCATTTTAGGCCGTTAACAGGATAAAAGATGAAAAACTAACACTGAACTCAGAGTCTATGGAATTACATTTAACAACACCTGTACTATAAAAAAATTATATTTAAAAAAATGAATCAATAACACTGATTGTTAACACAAACTCTGTATTTTTTATGTCATCTTTATTTATTATTAGTACTTCCTGTTTCTACAGTATATTTTAACATTATATCTTTCTATTTTACATATACATTAGTATAAAGACACATAAAACGGGCACTTTAAGTATAAATCTCTCTTAAATGTATATGTAGCTATGCCTTAAGTAGTTTGAGGGATTTCGTTAGTTAGTATTGCTGATCATCTGTGTACTGACCAGTGGGTAACTGGATGCCTGTTCATCAATTACTTTGAATAATCTTTGATTTGGCCTTTCAGTGGCTTCAGTTCAGAGTTACTTCATGGTGTGTGTGCACGTGTGTGTGTGTGTGTGTGTGTGTGTGTGTGTGTGTGTGTGTGTGTGTGTGTGTGTGTGTGTGTGTGTGTGTGTGTGTGTTCCACTGTACATGCAAGTGTTGTTGACAGAACCCTCAGGGCACTGTGGGTAGCAGTGGCACCGAAGCGTGTCTTCAGCCGAAACTGTGGGTGTGCTGCTGCTCTGCTCCACCCTTCGCTCCGATTCCTCCCTCCATCTGCTCTTCAGTAGCAAGGAGTCCAACATGTTGGCTGCACAGAGAGGGCAACCAGAGAAACGGGGTTCAGCATTCATTTTCACGTACTCTATGAAGTGGAAAGCCTGTATGTCCATATTCACGGTGCTTTGAGGCTGTAAGACACCCCACAGAAGATGTTGGTGGACACACATAAAGCTATTAAACCCATAAAACACAAGAAGAGCTTTAAATTCATGGTTGATATTTTGACCAAAAGCATCTCAGAGACGTTTCATAAAGACCTCGTTAATACAATTCTGTCGGCTTATGAAAAAGTTACATATGTCTCCAGTACGACGCTGGTGTATAAACAAATATGAACAAACCGTTTCAAAACACACACGCGGTGTAGAAGTCGGGGTTTAGTCTGTATCCGTCTGGGAGGTTCATACCTCCCCGTCGAGGACTCCACAAACCCACTTATTAGAACAGGAAAAGTGTTTTCGATTGTCACCAATTCCTTCCCGCCCTGCACCATAAAGGAAACGTCACACCGTTTTTGCATAGCCACATTTATCCTGAACACTGAGACATGGAAGCGGCCTCGAGCAGACTGATGAATGTTGTGGCTCATGATGTTAATGTTTAGTAGCTACTACTGCTCGTGTTTATGATCATTTAAGATTATGGTTTATGTTTGGCTGCACAGTGATTGAATACAGGGGTCACTTTTAGACCCTATAAGCCTTTTCTTATAGATCCCAAAAATAAATGTATGAGCCTGTAAATAACAGAATGGGGACTTGGTATGATTATCATGTCAGTTGATTTTTCTGCCATGGATGGATGGATGGATGGATGGATGGATGGATGGATGGATGGATGGATGGATGGATGGATGGATGGATGGATGGATGGGTGGATGGATGGATGGGTGGGCGGATGGGCGGATGGATGGATGGATGGATGGACGGGTGGATGGATGGATGGAAGGATGGATGGGTGGATGCGTGGATGGGTGGATGGATGGATGGATGGATGGATGGATGGGTGGATGGATGGATGAATGCATGGATGGATGGATGGATGGATGGATGGATGGATGGATGGACGGGTGGATGGATGGATGGAAGGATGGATGGGTGGATGCGTGGATGGGTGGATGGATGGATGGATGGATGGGTGGATGGATGGATGAATGCATGGATGGATGGATGGATGGATGGATGGATGGATGGGTGGATGCGTGGATGGATGGATGGGTGGATGGATGGATGGATGGGTGGATGGATGGATGGATGGATGGGTGGATGGGTGGATGCATGGATGGGTGGATGGATGGATGGGTGGATGGATGGGTGGATGCATGGATGGGTGGATGCATGGATGGATGGATGGATGGGTGGATGGATGGGTGGATGGATGGATGGGTGGATGCATGGATGGGTGGATGCATGGATGGATGGATGGATGTTAAACTGTTGAATTCCTGATTAAAATGGTCCGTACACAAGGACGTGCCTTTTTTGCTCTTCCTGAAGACACATGCAGTCTCCGTGCAGAGTCCGACTAGTTTTGACAGCAGCTCATCCCTGAGGACGCTTGTGGTCAGGGAGCTGAACAGCCTAGTGCCACACTAGATGGACATGCTCCTCTCACTGCGACTCTTTTTTCCACTCACTCACACTCTAATGCTGGACTGATTTTTTACAGCTTAAAAGACAGTAACACCCAGTTTCCCAGTCACCTGCACTGAAAATCCTGATTGTTCACACAGCTGTTGAAGACAATGTCTGTGCAAAAGTGATCAAACAACATTTCTGAAAGGCGGGACATCACATTTCACTGATCAAACCAAAGAGAAGCCTTCCCTGACAGCTTTTAGTATAATGAGTGTACGTCTAAACAGCGCGGCAGCCTAAAAGCCAACCAGCCATTCAAAACGCGACACGATTTATCCTTTGGATGAGGTGATGACTAAACAGACTAACTGTTCTTTGAGTGGTACTCTGTGTCCTTTCATCCTACTCTGTTTTGCTATTTCTGTCAGAGGGGAAGTTTGTGGAGGTGTAGCTTCTGATCCTCCCTCACAGCGGCCTTGCATTCTCTATCACGGTTCTGCAAGTACGATGAGGGGAAAAAAAAAGAAGAAAAAAGACAAAAGACAGCAGTGTTTTATGAATTTGCCATGTGCTCCATCCAAGCGTTTTTTCAGTGGGGAACTAGAAAACATGACAGGGGCAGGTCAGAGAAAAGGAACAGGAGTGCTGACATCAGAGTTGTGCGCTGGAGCGTTGGGAAAAGGGAGCGTGTTTGATCAAACGCCAACCTCTTAAACTAAACTCATGGGATTTCAAACGTTAAAAAGGAGAAAGCAGTAAAACTTTGTGTCAGACACAAAAGACCACAGCAGTGATTGGGAAATATATATATATATATATATATATATATATATATATATATATATATATATATATATATATATATATATATATATATATATATATATATATATATATATATATATATGTATACAGAGAGAGAGAGAGAGAGTTCCTCAGCAGAGGAGGAGAGTTTTTTATTTATAAACGACTCACACTTGTCACTTTAACTTTAGAATTCTCATTTACAAATAAAAATAAATTAAATGGAACCAAAACGATAACTCTGTTATTTAACAGTTAATATACAGTTTATATAATATACGGTTTGAGGATTTCAGATTTACAAAATTACACTACTGTACTACTGTGTTACAGGCTACTGTAAAGTACTGTTCCTCTTTCAGATGTGAAAATACCTGGTTGTAGAGTTTTATTTAATGAGACAAAAGTAAACACTCACACACATACACACACACACATACAAAACTCGTTCCTCACCCTCCGTGGGTGGTGTCCCTTCTAAGCTCGGGTCCTCTACCAGAGGCCAGGGAGCTTGAGGGTTCTGCGCAGTATCTTTGCTGTTCCTAACACTGCACTTTTCTGGACTGAGATATCTGAGGTTGTTCCGGGGATCTGCTGCAGCCACTCTTCCAGTTTGGGGGTTACTGCCCCGAGTGCTCCGATCACCACGGGCACTACTGTCACCTTCACCTTCCTGGCCTTCTCCAGCTCCTCTCTAAGCCCTTGGTATTTCTCAAGCTTCTCGTGTTCCTTTCGCCTGATGTTACCATCACTTGGTATTGCCACATCCACCACCACGGCTTTCCTCTGCCCTTTGTCTACCACCACGATGTCTGGTTGGTTTGCCATCACCATCCTGTCTGTCTGTATCTGGAAGTCCCACAGGAGCTTTGCTCTGTCATTTTCCACCACCTTGGGAGGTGTTTCCCATTTTGACCTTGGGGTTTCCAGCCCATACTCCACACAGATGTTTCTGTAGAGTATGCCCGCTACTTGGTTATGGCGTTCCATGTATGCTTTCCCTGCCAGCATCTTACACCCTGCAGTTATGTGCTGGATTGTTTCCGGTGCTTCTTTGCACAACCTACACCTTGGGTCTTGTCTGGTGTGGTATATCTGGGCCTCTATTGCTCTGGTGTTCAGAGCCTGCTCCTGTGCAGCCAGGACGAGTGCCTCTGTGCTGTCCTGTAGGCCAGCTCTCTCTAGCCATTGGTAGGACTTCTTGAGATCAGCCACTTCAGTTATGGTTCGATGGTACATCCCGTGTAGGGGCTTGTCCTCCCATGATGCTTCCTCCTCCAGCACCTCTTCACCTTGCCATTGTCTGAGGCATTCACTGAGTACGTCATCCGTTTGGGCCTTGTCCTTGATGTACTCATGGAGCTTGGCAGTTTCGTCCCGGATAGTGGCTTTCACACTCACTAGTCCTCGGCCTCCTTCCTTACGGCTTACGTACAGTCTCAGGGTGCTGGATTTGGGGTGGAACCCACCATGCATGGTGAGGAGCTTCCTTGTCTTAACATCTGTGGTCTGTATCTCTTCCTTTGGCCACCTTATTATTCCTGCAGGGTATCTGATCACTGGCAGGGCGTAGCTGTTTATTGCCCGGGACTTGTTCTTGCCATTGAGCTGGCTTCTTAGGACCTGCCTTACTCGCTGGAGGTATTTGGCTGTTGCCATTTTCCTTGTAGCCCCTTCGAGGTTACCATTTGCCTGTGGTATTCCAAGGTACTTGTAACTGTCCTCAATGTCTGCTATTGTTCCTTCTGGGACTGAGACCCCTTCTGTGTGGACTACCTTGCCTCTTTTTGTCACCATCCTCCTACATTTCTCAAGCCCGAATGACATCCCGATGTTGTTGCTGTAGATCCTGGTGGTGTGGATCAGGGAGTCTATGTCCCGCTCGCTCTTAGCGTACAGCTTGATGTCATCCATGTAGAGGAGGTGACTGATCGTAGCTCCATTCCTGAGGCGGTATCCGTAGCCAGTCTTGTTGATTATTTGGCTTAGGGGGTTCAGACCTATGCAGAACAGCAGTGGGGACAGCGCATCTCCTTGGTATATGCCACATCTGATGGACACTTGGGCAAGTGGCTTGCCATTTGCCTCGAGAGTGGTTTTCCACAGGCCCATCGAGTTTGCAATGAAGGCCCTTAGAGTGCTGTTGATCTTGTACATCTCCAAGCACTCAGTGATCCATGTGTGTGGCATCGAGTCGTAGGCTTTCTTGTAATCAATCCAGGCAGTGCACAGGTTGGTATTTCGGGACTTGCAGTCTTGGGCGACTGTTCTGTCAACCAGGAGTTGGTGTTTGGCTCCTCTGGTATCTCTGCCTATGCCCTTCTGTGCTTTGCTCATGTATTGCTCCATGTGCCTGCTTATCTTAGTCGCAATGATGCCTGACAGGAGCTTCCATGTTGTGGAGAGGCAGGTTATTGGTCGGTAGTTAGGTGGGGCTGCACCCTTTTTGGGATCCTTCAGAATCAGGATCGTTCGCCCTTCGGTTAGCCATTCTGGGTGAGTCCCATCTCTTAGCAGCTGGTTCATTTGTGCTGCCAGGCGCTCATGGAGTGCTGTGAGTTTCTTTAGCCAGTAGGCCTGGATCATGTCTGGGCCCGGTGCTGTCCAGTTTTTCATACCTGAGACTCTTTCTTGGATGTCTGCCACTGTGATGGTGACTGGTTTCTGCTCCGGGAGGTTGCTGTGCTCCTCTCTTAGGGAGACTAGCCATTGAGCACTGCTGTTATGTGCTGCATCCTTCTCCCATATACTCTTCCAGTACCTCTCAGTTTCCAGCCTTGGTGGGTCTGCTCTGTTGTTATTACCCTGCCATTGAGCATACACTTTCGCAGGTTGAGTTGCGAACAGCCTGTTTATTCGTCTGGCTTCATTGTCTCTAGTGTATCTCTTCAGGCGGCTAGCCAAGGCTTGGAGCCTTTGTTTGGCAGTTTCGAGTGCTTCAGGTATGGGTATCTGGTTATATATATATATATATATATATATATATATATATATATATATATATATATATATATATATATATATATATATATATATATATATATATATATATATGGTGACATTTATGGGGGTAATACTATATGGTGGAATTAACTCATGATGTATTACTCAGATAAAAATACACAGACACGGACGAACACAAGTCAATCAGATAGAAAAAAAAGTGATTTGGAACCAGAATTAATCTACCGATATTTAATAAATGCATCATTAGCTATGCTTTAAACTAACTAAATATACTGATTGTACTCTGCTTATCAAAGTTTGCTAATTATTGTGGAATTAAAATGCTATGCACATTTTTTTTTTTTTTTTTTTTAAATCAGAAACACACTTTTTTTTATCTCACCTGATTATTTTTTTTGTTTGCTCTCATTCATGGCCATGTTTGATCTGCAGGTATCGGTAACATAAGGTAAGATCCATCAACATGTAAAAACAGCAGAAGTCCCTGCTCTGCTCTCCTTAGTACTGATGATGTCCAAGTAAAATTAAAAGAATATATACAATTACAATTATGTGCACTTTTTTTTGTCACACTTGTCCATACACACACACCCACCCACGCACACACACAAATTTGCTGTGTCTGCGACATGGCACACTCAAGGTCATCCTGAAATCTGATCTGCATCCCCCACACATTCCATGAGCTTCTCCTCAACACTGACACAATATGACACACATGCATGCATATACACACACACACACACACACACACACACACACACACACACACACACACACACACACACACACACACACACACACACTGAGAAATTGAAGTGTATAATAGTGGTAAATTGCTCATCTCCATCAGCGGTTCTGTATCTGGATCTGGGTGCTTCCAAACCAGATTCCGCTCCTCCAGAAACATCTGCATTAATGACAGCAGTTCATCTGCTGCCTTTGTGACCATGTTTCTCATCTCTTCATCTGTGAATGCTGCCACCGTGAAATGTCACACAAGCGACACAAGTAAGACCATGTGGCAAACCCGATATGAACACGAGCTACGTGTCTTTAAGGGGACTTACGGTACACGGGAATGAAAATGGGAATTTCCAATATCATGTGAGATATTTTTTGTTTCATTCAGCTACTTTTCTGACTATCAAGGCAACAATATCGCTGAAGTCATTTCCTTCTTTATTTTGGCAGAAAACCATGCATCAAATTTAATACATTTGACGCTACAGGGTTTAAAGTACTATGCATTATGACCAATAATAACAAAACAACTTAATTATTTGACTGAGAGGGCATCGAATATCATCTTTTCATTTAAAAACCATCAAGACATGAGGTCATGTAGCCCAGGTGGCTATTTTAAAACAGAGATGGAAGCAGAGGAACTAGCAGAAGTAATAGGTGGGGGGATCAATGCTGTGACTGTTGTTTCCAGAGACGAGATTAGAGCGATGTTTTGATAGGAGGAACTTGTTCTTGGTGAAAAAAAAAAAAGAAAGAGGCAAGACGTCTTACTGGAGCACACTTCACAGCACCACAGTTAGTACATCTGTGAGCTCTGACCTTCACACAGGATGCCCACTGGTTCTCATAGAAAAAGAAAAATGGGAGATAAGTTAGTCCAGGTGGTCGCTATAAGCCACCATCTTCCCCGGTGCCTCCAGAGTTCACTCTGACCCCTAAGGGGTCCACCCCAACCTGCAGAGGGGCCATACATCCTCCTTCACCCCACCATCATGGCCTCATTCTTCTCAGCCCCCTACAGGCTTCAAAGCCCTCTGCTTATAGAGACACTCACACGTGTGTGGGACCATGTCTAACATGCTCATTCCTCACTGTCTGGTGCTGCTACACATCCACATCAGGTCATCCGTTTCCACCGGGAAGTTTCCATCAACCTGCTCCTCCGTTTACCTGCCGTGACCAGGCTCGCCCTCGTGACGGGACGGCGCGTTCACCGCGAGGCTCCCGCCAACCACGCCAGTAATTCCCCGTAAACCTTAAAGAGACTGACTTTTGCCTGATGTTTAGACCTGCTCCGCACTGTTCTTCATTCCACAACTCTGAGAAAACCAGTCCAGTATTCACACTGGTTGCACAGACAGAATGTTCCACGCGGGTGTGAAAACTGCAAAGAGACGCTATATTTACAAGAAAATATTTAAACACAGACAGGCGTATTCACAGACAGAGACTAAATCACTGCTTTATTCTGATTTAAGTGATACCAGCATAGAAAAACCTTTTTTTTTTTAAAGAAATTAGATTATTCAGTTGTTGAATTTTTTTTTTTTCAGATCTTTATTAAAAAATTGATGCAAATTATAAATGAATATAGTCATGGATACAATTTATATTTATATATGTTTCCATAGTATTTTCTACACAGCGCGACAGTTTGCTTTACCTTTATTACACAGTGATAGGCGTAACGCAGGTGTAGAGGAAGGGGCCACAAGTGTGTTTGTGTTCTGTGTGTGGAACTCAACACACAACCTTGATCCTGTCTTCTCAGATATTTCTGTTAACATCGTCTACCCACAATTCCCATCAATGCATCTCGCCGCTCTCCTATCTGTCCATGTGGTCTGGACTTACTGGAAAAAGCCACAAACCGCTGGGTAATGCTGGGGTTCATTACGGACGTATTGAGAAACTGCAACCGTAGCGCCTCCACATTATGTCATTTTACCCAGCGACAATGTCTCGGTAGAGAGAGTGGGTAGATGCTTCTGGCTTTGCTCAAGGTTGTTGAAGGTTTCCATATACAGTCACTTACAAATGGACTTTAACTCTGCAGCTACGCAGGATCTAAGGGTTGTAATTGTAATATGCGGTATGGACTTAAGAGTCAGCAGCCACAGAGTTTAGGTTGCAACATGGGGAAATAATGAAGCTGGTTATGAAGAAACACGAGGAAAATCCACCTGCGACCACTCTGACTGCTCCGGTAGCTGCCTGTGAGCTAATTGCTACGAGGCTTGTATAAATCTTCCCATTTAAGCTCATTTCCTCAACTGCAGAACTTTCCTTTAGATTTCATGTTCAAAACTTTTAGATTTCCAACTGTACATGTTTTTGTTGTTAGCTGTGCTTATTCTGCATTGGAGCTTTGCAGAGATGTTAATTGATGAATGATGTATAATACCTGGAAATGTAAACTAATTGTTCATACTTTTGCTTTGCTCCTGTTGAGGATCTGTAGTGAGACGATGTGTTAAAGAATGAACAGAAAGCCCTTGGAGAACATTTTCACTGGCCGAACTTTACATTTTCCGCTCCTGGTTCAAGCCAGCCTTTCAGCCGATCACGGCCTTAAAGATTCTCTACTGAAAAACTGACACGCAATCGTGAAAAAAAGCCTCAACCTATTCACGCATCAGGAAGGATCATTACTCAAAAGCTTCCACTTTAAACGCTTACAACTGCAGGATGCTCACAAACATTGGTCCTAAGCCTCTGAATTTTACAAAACAGGTGTATGAACGCGACGCACATGAGCAACTGTGATAGAAAGCGTGACCGCCTGAGCGGCACATCTGCCTTGGGATCGAATTCTGTGTGGGGGATCTGCATCCACATCCTGACAGGAAGTAGCTCACACAGGGCTGAAGGAGCCTAGTCCCGTCAGAGACCAACTGCTGCTGGACCGCTGCACCGGGATGCACCTTGACCTCACTCTGTAAAACTCACTCATCTCCCAAAGAATGCATCAACAACGGCTTTAACGCGTTCAGTTTATCAGAACGAACGGTATAAACATTTTTTTGCAGTATTTAGATAAAGAGGTCTGTAGGAGCTGGTTATCGCTGGGTTCCCGTCCTGTCTTTGACCGTCATCTAATTGTCTTTTTTTTTTTTTTTAAACATCTGAATATGTGCTCATTTAAAATAATGACATCTAGTAGCAGAACCTCTTGTTCACCAGTTTTTTTTTTTTTGTTCATAAATTAACTTCTTCATGAGTATGAAATAGATGAAGAACCACAGGGGAAAAAAGAAAGTAAAAATCAAATAAAAGCCGCGACTAACAGAGAACATGAGAAACAGTGTCCTTTTAGGGTAAGTGATATCTGCGGCCAATATATATGTAAACTAAAATAAAACAGAAAATAAATGCTACAAACTCCATGTAAAACAAGTTTCTCTATGTCTTTAATTTTATGTCTGTCCAGAAGCCCAGGAGGTGACCCGAGTGCTTGCTCTTCTGTATTTTTGTACACTTTGATCCAAAGAAAACATTCTTCTTAACTAGTAGAAGTGGAAACAGCAGATATGAGACAGGCCAAGTAGGTTTGGATGCTCTATCACTTCCAAATACGGGACAAAATGAACCAACTTTTAAGCGCCAGACTCAACAATATCACAACAACTATCACAACAGTTTTATCCCGTGATTGCAACATTTCTCATATTTGTTCTGCATTGTCACCGGGTGACTCGGGCTGGGACTCATCTGTTTTCCGTGAACCCTGCATGTGCACAGGAACAGGTGGCAAACTGGCTATGCAACTCAGATTTATGGACAACCTCCCACATGTTTAACTCATTTGGGTGACCTCTGAAAGCTCAGATCACAGAGGAAACTGAGGCACCCCAACGCTGCAGAAAGGTCTTTTAGTTGGAAATCTTTCCAAGTGGCTCACAGCTTAATTTCATCTGCAATTTGTCAGTCTGCACCGGCAGGTAAAAAAAAAAAAAAACATAAAACGTACCATGCTGCTACTGCTGGAAGACAGTAAATCCATCTCTCTCTTCATCAGGAAATGTGGCTGTCTTGTTTGTTTTTCTTCTTTTGCATATCTTCCCACATTCTTTATATCTGTGTAGCTGAACACTAAGGGGTTTCAAACTCTTAGCTTTGTCTGAGCAGAGTAAAGAAAATTCCCAAATGAAGGCTTCATCAGCAGCTGAGGTATTTCATGACCAACTGTGAAAGTTACAGTTAGCGCTGAGGCACAAAGGCAGTGTGGGATTCTACAGCTGGTCTTCAATTTTTACACAATTATAGCACAACATGGCTCTGTACAAGGCAGGACTATTCAACTAGACGAGGATCTGCTCTCAAGTGAGGTTCATTTCGTACAGTTTTGTACGTTTTGTACCTCCTGCTGAGTTTTAACTCTTTTAACCACGTTTTATGCATATTATTACCCCTTAATGAACTGATGAAGAGTAACACACTATCAAAAACTCAGTGAAGACATGTACAGATGTGTCCACGAACACATGAGCAGGGAATTCATCTTTATAAATACTGTGTTTTGAGAGACATGATGATTTTAAGCTTCACACAATGTTCTTTTTAAGTGTGATTCAATACGAGTGAGGCTCCAATTAATGTGTGTGTGTGTGTGTTTTTTTTAGACAACATATATAATTTTCTGAATTCACAATTTTGTCAAAGTCGGCGCATACTGCACAATTGTCCATTTCCATCTAGTCAATGGATAAAAGCGCATCTTAAATTCACTCTTTGTCCAACCAAAAGTCCAAACAAACTAGTTTCATGACTTTTTAGTACAGGTGTTAATTTTTGGCACAATATTCAGCATCAAACCACATTTCATAATGCGTTAACTTGGAAGTTTTGTTACACCTTTGTTAATGAAAAAAAAAAACAAGAAAAAAAAACAACTTTACAACCAAGAAAGAGAGAATTCATTCTGTTTAACCCTCAGTTTTCACACTCTTTTCACTTTCTCACTCTCAAATCCTCATTTCCAGCCGTGGATTGTGACCACGACCCTCTTAAAATATTTCTATAAGGGGCTCCTCCAAAAGCAAAAATAGTAACTTTACTTTCAAGCAAAAATAATAAGTAATTGCAAAAATAGTCGCAGGTTATTTTTATTTATTTATTTATTTTTTTTGTTATTCACCTTATTGATATAAAAAGACAAACTGGGAAATTCTGAGATATACGTGTGACCGGTCAACTGCAAAATATTGCTAAAATAATTTTTCTCAAAATGTGCAAATAAAAAGGTTGCAATCCACAAACTATTACTGTCACTAACCAGCTATTTCTGTTTAGTTTCTCTGATCAAACGCAAAAGGTCATGTTCTCTAGGGTCGAAGCCTGCCGACCCTCCGAACTTGCCACAACCTCACAGGACACCATGACGCTGCTGCCATTCATGGTAAAAGACAACTGGCTGTTAGTCTTCAAACAATTCAAAACATGAAGCTGGGTCTGGAGAAGGAGAGCACTGGGGAGGGAGAAGAGAGGCCAGATAAATGCACGCACATTCTCATGGTAACCCCTGTGGAGATTAGAAGAGCTTTTGTTCATCATAAATACCAGAGGGCTAAAAAGTAGACGGATAAGCCCACTGAAAGCACAATCAATTTATCAGGTCATGGTCCTATCAATACGAATGTCCCAGACCCAACCAGAAAATAAAGTGTACAATCATACTCTCATCTCCGTTGTAAACATATCAAAGAAGAAGACATGTTCATAATAGTTGTCTTTCATTCCTTCATTTCTGCAACAAAATAGTGAAAAAAAGTTTCCAAATACAGTTGAGTGAGAGGTGTGGTCCAGCTCAGTACTCACCATCAGACCCACGGCTCAGTGATCCAAGTCCAGTCGTGAGAAAAACAGCCAGCCAGGTCCAGTCCTGAAGCAGCCACAGCACCACCATCATGTCACCTCCAACTTTCTTTAAGTCCCCAGGCTGCTGCGACAGCAATCACACCTCTTCCAACAAAGAGGGTATCTCCTGAATCCCTTCTTGTGAAAAAGTTTCAGTCCTCCTTGACTGCCGCCCTGTACTCTCAGGAACTTCCCACAGATGCCTTTGCAGCCTCCAGCACTACTACACACTGACAGCCTGGGAAGAGACAGACATGGAGAAGGAAGAGAGGGACAAAAGAGAGGGAGAGGAGGGTGTTACTGAGGTGCTCTCTCACTGTGCTATTCGTCCGGCCCTTTCTGCGGCCGCCTCACCATGAAGCGAACAGCTGAGTAGATTCACACATGTCCCCTCTGTGTTCTTCGCACACGCACACAAATGCACACAACCACACACTGCAAATTCTCACATCACCAACACGCAGAGAGGAGAGAAGAACGGAGGTGGCTAATGGGGTGGATCAGGGCTGTGCTTGGGGACTGAGGTAAGGACGATAACAGAACGATAACCGCAGACATGCGAACATGCAGCATAAAAAACAGGCACAGAAATGACAGTGAGCCCTGAAGATAATAAACTTACAGAGCACCCGCTTTTATACTAGAGTGAAACCGACTGGTATGAACACCTGGAAACCAGAAATAGGTTATCCTTAAAGATGGAGTGAAAGAACCAGGAGAAAAACATTTGGATATTCATTTATATATATATATATATATATATATATATATATATATGGAGAATTATATTCTAATCTTCATTCTTGAGTTTACAAAAAGAATAGCTGCACTATGTCTCTGAAAGTCATTTGCCCCAAAGACAAAAAAACGGTGCACGATAAAAAATAATTAACACAGAAACAGGAACCAGCGCCCCCCCACCGCCACATCCTAACATGATAAACAATAAAAGCCGCACGCACAGGTGCTGAGTGAATTGCGAAGGCCATGTATTAAATTGCAAACAAGAGTGTGGTATCAAAGTTCAAGTGTGGACTGAATCACTTTCAGATGCTCATGTGAGCCTGTGAGTGTAAGGGGCAAAAAACACAAACACTCGCCAGCCTACAACAGGAATCAAGCCATCACATGTCAGGTAATTAGAGGCGATTAGAGCTCACACTCCAGGCACCAATTCAGCGTTGCAACTTTACACTTACCCAGAACACACGCAAACATGCAAAAGCACAGAGGAAAATGGCAATAACGAGGGGACGCACATCCGCTGAGGGTGAAAGATGTATATGTGCTACAGGTTAAGACCATTAATTGAGCTATTAGACTACATTAGTCGACCACAACACCTATGTTAAGGACACTCGATGTGCAAAACCGGTTCCTAGACTCAAATTTAGTTTCAAATGATACTAGAAGAGGCCCACAGAAGTGACAAAAAAAAAAAAGAAGGTGAGTAAGAGCATAAAATAAAAGTAACAACAGCCAAATGGACTTCTCCACCCAACACCTGTCCCCTGTTAAAGGCTGGCTGGGTGGGAACTGCAGCTCCTATAAGCTGCTTCTCCCCTGTCACTGCTGATTTGTGCACAACTGTGTATTACATGTGATAAGTCAGCCTGTTCTGCGGCATGAGTTCATGGGGAGTGATGTGAATGGGTCAGTGCACCTCACACGCCCTTCTGAGCCCCATCAAACGCCCAGAGTGAAGCTTCTTCTTAGCGACAGCCCACTCAGCCCAAAGGGCAGGGATGGCGGGTCCGGGGGAGTGAGCAGCTCTGTGGGTGGGGGTCACTGCACTTCACGAGGGGGATCAAAGTGAGCCAGACTGGTTGCAAGACCTAACTTTCAGTCAGTTATCATAGTTGTTAAAATCACACATACTATATTGTGAATAGTTGCAGTGCAGTTATACTGCAGCACTGAGTCAACATGTGAAACCCACCAAGCCTGCAGCAACAGACGTGAAAAATAAGTGCACTAAATATGCACTTATTCTAGACATTAATATTCAACGTTAATTTCATTGTGTGGCACTAGATGGAGCTGTCATATGATTTATAGTACAAAACATGGGGCGTAGTATAGTTTAGAGTCAGAGAACACCTCAAGGAGCTGACGCCCATCCTTACTTGTCGCGGGTAGAATTTTGTTGTGGATTTGTGATACCGAGAGACACGTGATGAACAGCTGAGAAGATCTTTTTGTTGTTGTTTTTTTTTTTTTTTTTTTTTAAAGTTACGTGTATTTTCATGGCACTCCATTTTTGGCTTTGACCTCAGAGTACAGTTGGAAATGCATTACTACGCCTGCTTTGGTTTGGGGTTGGGCGGTGTGGGGGTGTCTGTGGGGAGTAGTTTAACCCTGAGGTCATACTCAGTTTGTCTTGTTGATTCTCTTCTATCCACATTCTGCCCTCCAACATTAAGAGATCCATTAATTCAGCTTGGTTGCTTGAAATGATCTTCCTCTGTTTCATAAAGCAAACATTTTCGCCTGAAACAGAGACCTTACATTAACACAAGCAACGGCGTCACAATGCACCATGTCAAAGACGCACGTTTTTTATTTCAGGAAAGGCTTTTAAAGGAGCAAACATATCTTTCATCAAGCAGACAGGAGAGCGAGATGGATGACTGTGAAAAATCACTGCTAACCTGTGAAACAGAAAGCTATAGCAGAACACGGATGATGAAATTACCCCGAGCAGAACAGGAATGCGTATCCTGAAAGATGTTTTAGCCGAGGCCAAACTGAGCCTCGGCTCTGTGAAATTTGGAGGATTTTCAGCAGCTCACAGTTAAACTCCTGTCACAGAATCCTGGAAAGCCGTTTATTACCGTGGCAACACAGCTGTCTGCCCCAACTGGCCTGATCAGCCAGCAAGAATCACCATCTTCATCATCTGATTTGACAAAGATCGTCTTTCTCTCTTAATTGAGTTAGCACAGGGGTTAAAAAAAAATTACATACATTTTAAAGTGCTACCTCTGATACTTTAAACCGTCTACAATCTTTATTTTAGGATGGATTAAGTGTGAAAACTGCAAATTTACACTTTACAAAAAAAATCCAGATTATGTATTGACTTAAGAAATACTTTAAAACAACAATACAAACTATAAAAAGAAAAGAGAAAGTGAAAGACAAACAGAATATAGAAAATAAATCTCATTAAAACTAGATGGGACAGGAGAATAAATCAACTGCTATCAACAGTGTCATTACTGTCTGTTGAGAAATATGAATAGTCTTGAATACTGTGTCTAAATAATCCCAGATGTATTTCACATAATTAGGAGTTGGAACTAGTTTTCTGTTCAAGACATACGGCGGCTGAAAACTAAACACGGTTTCTCCATATTTAGTGTTCGCTCTGGATGGGAACAGAAAGCAAACCTGTCCCCGATGACTTGAGGGATCTGGATAATTCAAAACATATCGGCAGATCAGAAATGTATTTAGGGATGAAAACAGTAATAGTTTCAGCTCAATGCAGAACAGCAAGCCAAAAGTATTTTTCTAACACTACTCAAAGACCGTCTTTGTCTCACAATCAAGGTGAATTCTTTTGCATCAGCTCTCATCAACAGTCTAACTTGGACTTTCATTTTCTGCAGAGTAATTCAGCCTTCAAAAATGATGGGAATACTTTCCAAAAACATAAAATTTCATTACATGTGCATGTAAAGTTTAAGTATATATATATAAGTGAGGCGGGTATATATGTAGAATAAAGAGTGAGAGTCCACGGGCTGGACAGAGAGGACAGATCCTGATGAATATTCAAGATCCCCCACTAATAGGGTCAAATCACTCAGCTGAGATTGACACTTTAAAGTTGCAAAGAAAAGAAAGTGGGAAGAAAAACACCATTCATAAAGGGTGAAAAGGCTGTCACAGCAAGACCCCCACCCCCCCATCACCCTCACCCCCACTCCCATCCAGTGTCTGACACTATTTTAGTGTCTCACTGTCTCTTTCTTTATGATGTTATGGTGTGATACTTGAGATCACTGAAAAATGATCACTTCTTCACTTTTCTTTTATCTTGTTTCTCTGCTAATGTTTTTGTTTGTAACATGCAGAACTTCTACAATAATATGGTTCTAGTGTCAGCACAGCATTACATTATGTCAAGCCCCTTTACTGTGCTCCAGACAACAAGATCATACTTCAACTCTGCAGGATTCAGTCTATAGAAAGACGTTTGCAGTAATGCGTGTCTCGCAAAAACACAAAGGCACATATGTTGCCAGTCAAGAAAACAAGCCCAAAAACGTCCTCTTTAAGATAATGCAATGTTTCAGTTTCACCTAAAGGAACAATTGATTACATTTAGAAAGTTTTGCTTAGGTGTCGTGGTCTCTCATTCCTGTCATCAGCAAAAACTCAAGCCGCTTTCCAGAGACCCAGAGCATGACCCTCGCGCAATTATTAAACAAAACAATGGCAGGTAAAAGAGGGGACCGTACTGCCGAGGCCCAGCTGGGGAGAGCAGGAAAAGAGAGACAGAAACGGGAGAATGAGGAACAGAGAGGAGAGACACAGATGTATTGTCAATGGTAAGACTGTCGACGCTAATACGCAGCAGACTACACTACTAAAATGACAGAACTAACTGAAGAGTCTTAAAAAAGGAAGTCCGGTGCAGTCAACAATCATAGCGGCAGGAGCAGAGGAACACTGGACTGCTCCTATTTCAATTTGTGCTGCACAATCTAGAAGAAGCCGCTCTGCAAGTGCCGTTGCTCTTCAGGTTAGAGTAGATCTGGCACCATCGTAGATCACAACGTAGATCTGGCTCCATCTCCTGCCCCCAGCGCTGCATCAGCCGGCTCGACCGATGTTGGTGACGCCAGCAAGGCCGACCAAAAAAAAGACAGCGGGGCCTGTCATGTTACGCAGTACCACTCAGTAACTCGTCGTCCCTCCCCTCAACTCGGCCAATAACACCCCTAGCACTTACACTGCAACGTGCACATTAAACACGAGTTCGTCGTCCAGAGAAAGCAACGGGGTCTAATCTAATAACGCCCAAAGAGACTCAAGAGAGTAATGACAGAATAGAAAAGTGACTGAGCAAGAGACCAAACGTGAGTAAATCTTAGACAATGTCATGTAATGTTGCCATTTCTTATTTTGTCTAATTCTTCCTTCATCTCTTAATATGTGCACCATTAAAATGTTGTTGTCGTGTCACATTTTTCACTTCGATTCTCTCCACACATTCTCCTCTCCCAAGACCAGGTCTGGAGGAGGGGTACCATTCCAGTATCTGTACCCTCTTCTTCCTCAATCATGCTTTTATAATGTGCGTAGAATGAGGTTTTGTCCCTCTTGTTCAAAAATATATGGACATCCCGTGAAAATATTTCACCTTGTAAGGCAGCATTTTGGTCTGCATGTAGTTTTCTGCATTAGTACCACCACCATCGAAGTGTAAGTGATACGCCGCCGGTTCAGCAATGAGGTTTCAATCAGGCTTCAGGCCTGCAGCCCTGTCCTTTATGCACTGAAATCCCTCCAGGGTCCTTGAATCAATTATCATCATGCAGTGTAGACGTTTCAATGAGTTTCTTGGGTTTTCCTTTTTGTTTGTTGCTTTTTTTAAATGCAGCACTAAAAACCCCCATGCGATTTGTTGAATGTCTTGGAGACCTGAAATGCAAAAGTGGCTGTATTCTGACATTTGGATTGAATTTGATGAGGACAAAGACATGAAAAAAAAAAAAAAAAAACCAAAGTTGATGTGGCGATTTTTAAAAAATGTATATATATAATATATATATTTATAACTTCATTTAAAGTTTTAGCTACTACACAGCAGTAGACTGAATTGCTTTGAAACAGTCCTGACATTTGGTAAATTTTGCTCGTAGTTCTTTGTTTACTGAACAAAATACTTTAAATTCTAACGCTTTGATATTGTAAACATGCAGTGTCAATGTCCTATTCTGTGTTTTTTACTTCCAGCGTGAGAGACCTTAAAGAATTTCCCTTTAATCTGTTAATGAAGGTTAGATTAAAATACCTGATCAGATTTCTCCATGAAATATCTTCTGTTGTCGCTGTCACTACAGTAAACTAGACATAGTTATGGCAGTTAGAAAATCCTTGAACAACCCTACAGATGCACTCCATGTAAAGATGTGTCGGTCTGAGTGAATGGGTCAGTAAAAAGGGGGATTTTCCAAGGCCTAGACAACAAGGCAGATCTGCCAAGAACAGCAGAGTGAAGTCTTCCCTCTCTGTTTTTCTCTGTCTCTCTACCAGCGAAGGTCACTGGGCCGGGATCTGCACAGAGGAGGCCTTCTTGTTTTTGTCAACAGATCTGGCTGCCAGTAAGCCATGCTTGAGTTAATTCCCTCACAGCTGCGTTCCACCTTATTTTCTGGTCACTTGATCACTTTACCTTGGCATCTTACATAATAGTGGGCTCTCATATTGCAGACGTGCATTAACCAAAAGCAACATTTTGTTAAAATAACATTTAAAAGTACTGCGCAAACACATGCTTGATTATTTAGATCTCAGATGGTGAAAATAAATAAAGCTTTTGGCATAAAGTGAGTCCACATACATTAAACTCACTGACCTGTTAGTATAGTATGTCGTCTACTCACAGGCACATGTGTCTTGCCTCTATAATAATTTTCTTTCAATAACAATAAAAGAATAAGGAAAATAACTTAGTAAACAAAAGGTGTAATTTGGTGAAACGCAATATTCAGAAAAATAAGGATTACTTTGAGCTGTTTCTTGGTAAAGAGAGGGAAAATAAAAGGAACAGCTGCTCTCGAATCAAACAGAAAACCAAAGGCGATTTTCTCAACACGGACCCTGTTGAGCTGGATTTGGCAAACTTGAGGCCTTCTTGCCAAGTCATCCAGGATCATTTAATGAAGGGGTTGTTGCTGCACGTCTGCTGGGCGCTGCTGAGCAGACGCTGCAAACCAAAGGGGTCTAATTAAGGGGTTCTTCTGACGGTCAGACAAAGCAATCAGCGGGGGTCAAGACGCTGGACCACAAGCTGGCTGTGACCCTCACACCTGCCTGGTTGCATTATGGCACAGTGTGTCTGCACACAGTAAACACGTTGACACCAGCACATCGCCGCTGAACTAGAATCCCCCCCCCACACTCATCAGCAAGTGTTCATGCTTTGGAGTTCATTGATGGTACTAATACGTGTAGCACAGGCAGTAAAAAAAATGCATTAATTAATGCAGGAAGTGCAAATTAATCTTATGTTTTGCATAATCAGAGAAAAATAAGGGAATTTAAGATATAATTTCAAGCTAAAAGTTCCAAAAATACAGATTTCTTTTCCAGGTTATATTCATAGAGGATAAAGGAGATCTGATCACGTACACCACCTGACCTTAAAAACATCAAATGAAGCCTGGCAGGCTGCAAGAGGGCCCCATATGTGAGCGTGTCAAAAGTTCATACCCTCCTTCCACATAGCTCTCCCTAAAAAAACGAAGAGGATTGCCGAGTGTGAGCTACAGCCCTGCCACAAACAAGACTGATCGCTTCAGAGCGACTCCACCTGTCTCTCGCTCCGATTGGTTTTACTAGACACTGAAGTGCTAAATAACCAGCAGAGAGGGACCGAATCAGGGTCAAAGAAATGGGGCGGGGGGTAAAAATATGCATGAAAAACGTCCATGTCCGTTTGTGCGAGGAGCGTAAAGAATAAGCAGTTGAACAGACCGCCGAGCGCCTCAGAACAAAGACGGAGGCATCACGTTTGACGAACGCAGACGTTTTGGTTCAGATTGTGAACGTGATCAATAACATGATCAAGTCACCGAAAACATCTACGTCCTCTAAGGTTGACAGGAGACTGTAATTATGGGAAAGTGGTGGATTCACACACTTATTTTGTGTTCGCACTCAGTATGTGTAGAAATTTCATGCGAGTTCAACGAACAAGGACACTTGAAAACAGACATGAATAAAAAACTTGAAAATGACAGTGAACATAGATTAAAATGTAGCCAAACAACACATAAAAAAAGAAGATAACTTATTGTAACAGGATTTCAGAACCTTTCAATTTGATCAAATCTGCCAGTTAACATTGAAATGTGATGCGTCACATCGTCATTTAGCAGTATGACGACATGGTTCAAAGGAGTTTATAGTAAACAAGGTTGTCTGGACAAAGTAAAATGATAAAGGAGCAGACACACAATAAAATGATATGTGAAGAAATGTGGAACAGAAAAAACAACTTTGTCAAAAGGGAATGAACCTTCTTGGACCGATGATGAAAATGAACAGCATCTTGAAATTTTAGTCTTTATTGTAGCACTTATTACTATTATTTTGAGCTGTGGAGCACTATAACTGCTTCACATTTTCATCTGGTTTACACTTTTAAGTAAACATTGGATAATCGAGATAATTTGTTTCTTTTGCACTTTAAAAAAAAAAAAAAAAAAAACTACTTGAGAAAACAGCATCACAATTAAATCCGCATAAAACACAATTAGAGCAATTTGCTTCCGTACTCGCAGCATATGTGAACACATAAAACGCCAACACGGTATTTACGACGGCGTTTGCACACTGGATCCTTTTTACACGCGCTCCCTGCCCCCGGCTGTGGTACGGCACTGAAGGAATGGATGCAGCCCAGCCCTTGGAACCTCGACCGACTGCACTGAGGCACCTCTCTGTGGACCAGTTGACACAGACAGGCGGGGTTTGAATGGCAAACTGGCCCCCAGAAAGAATCTATTCATGACATTAGATGCTCGTTGCCATTGTGATTAATAGCATTAGGACAAATTTTAGTTTTAGTGCTTAATAATCCAGAGAGAAAATTTATAGAAGGAGTTGGTGCATTGCCGCTGGTCAAACTACCTGCTCTGTGTGGACGGAGTGGGACTAAGAGTGAGCGTAGGGAGGGAGGGAGGGAGGGAGTCCTCCGTGCATATTTTCCATGTGTACCCACGCCCCTCTCTTAACTGATGTGCTGTTGAAAGCTTCTCTTTGTCAGTTTGTGAGTAGCGTGGTGGCTATAGTGAGACGCTGTGGTCATTAGTACATTTAGATGGAAAATTTGTACTCAACTTGGTAGTTTCACACATCTAAAGAAGCGTTTTGTAAAGTCAGGGGGTTGAAAATTGAGATGAAGCTTTCAAATCATCATGTTAAAAGTCTTTTGAAAAAGAAACATAAATAACTCAAGTGGAAGTCTGTGCATCCATACATCTATACTCTTCGAGAAGGTTGAAAAAAGCACATGATGATCAACTTCAGTTGAGCGAAAAATACCCTGAGAGGCTTGTTAATGAAGAAAAGATGTTGAAAAAAGATAAATAAATTGTCAAAATAGTCAAATTTGAAAAGGACTATGACTTATTCAATGACATATGAAACTGCTTTTTTTTTTTTTAACAGTCTCCGACACAATATCGCGGAAACATGCAAATTTGACAGAAGTCGGTACATTAAACAAAAAGAAAAGAAACATAAACAGTTAAAATGCAGATGTGAAAATGTAACTCCTGCCTGTGATTCAACAGCTTTTAAAAGCACCTTTAGCAGCAATAACTTAACATTTATTCACTACACTGTCGCATCATACCAGAACTTTCACAGCAGCTGGCGACGTGCAGCGCCGCTTTACGATACAAGCCTGAGGTTTCAGAATAGTATGACTACGAGTAAAAATAATACACACATTTGTGTGTGTATTATTATAGATTAATATAGAGTATGTTAATTTATATACGATAGTTCTAGACCTTTTACTTGGTAGGATGCCAAGTCATTTCTGCAAGAATTCAGGAGTAAATCCATAGATTTGCATTTTTCAGAACAACCCATTATATTTATTTCCTGTTTTACTACTTGCACTTATGTCTTTGCTTTCATTCCCTCGCTACAGGCTGGCTACAATAATGCCTCAGCCTTCAACAAAAGCAGATGAGACGTCGCTGTTTCCTTCAAGAAAGTACTAAGTGAGTTTTAAACCATCTGTTCGCGTTGCTGATGAGAAAGACAGGGGCCTCGCAGTCTTGGCAGAGAAATCCTGTCTCCAGTTGACCCAGGGATCATTTGTCAAACGGGCACATTTTCCCTTAATTAGATGAAGCAGGCCTCCAAAGAAATTTAATTGTGCGGGAAAAGCAGGTTTGTTGCTTCTATGTGTGTAATTCACACGTGGTGGAAACATGGACACCTGTTTTCTGGCTTTTGAACAACATGGCCTCAAATATTGACAACATCACCCTGAACTGTTTAATATTTTATCACGTATTTCAACCTGCTCTGCAGAAGATTTATTATTTTAGGTGAAACATACATTCCTGAGGAATAAGAATACAGAGTAGTAGAAAAAAAAAACAAAAAAAACCACCTTAATAAGAGACTAGCGATGTAAAATACCTTCAGTAAAACATGCTGCCTGTAAGGGAGCATGCAAGAGATATGCAACAGTTTATTTTTAAATTGTTTACATATGTGTAAATTACGGAGCACATCATCCACAGGAGAGCAGAAACAATTAAGTAGTGTATTGTCACATTTGTGGTATGTCTCAGACAGCCTCATCTTCATTTTAACTAATCACTTAACACATCTTTTATTCATCATTGGGGCAGTAAATGCACTACTTATCCCACAGTGGACACTTCAGCTGGACTTATAAGTGTATAATTGTGGTCGTGCTCTCCCTGTTTGGCTGTCTGCAATATTATGAAAGAAGTTATGATTTCATGGAGCTTGGTGGAGGGACAAAGCATGAGTTAAACAAGAACCCGTTCGATTTTTGCTGTGAATACAGATCACTTGCTGTGAAACTGTGAAACAAGCTGAGCAGAGGATTCCTCCTCAGGGAACGTTTATATCGGAGGTATGAATTTGATTACATGTAGGTTACTCATCGTAATATGCAGAAATGACACACAAGCACACCAAAAAAGCTATAAAATAAGGGTCATTACACATGCAACGTGTGGCATGAAGCTGCATGCCACCGGATTCCTTCTTGATTTATTGGACAATTGGACGCGAGCTTTCTGGTTTGATTTAGTGATTTCCTTCATAGTGAATTCCAAGATATTTCTGTATTTTCATCTAAAACAGAGTCTCCTGTGAATCAATCTGGACAAAATGTCTGATAATGGAATGACTCAAGTGTTAATCTCATATAAAGCAGCCTTTAATTTAATATTAAGAAAAATGAGCAGTGGATTGTGTGTGCGTACGTGTGATAAATGGGTTGTTGTAAAGCTTATTAGATATTACTCATTTTTCTCTTTCCATGAAGTGTCTTGTGGCATTTAGTCCATGAAAATCTTTCTCCCCGGGGATCCGGGCACATTAGATACGGAACTATCAGCAGGCTTTTCCCCCTGACATTGTTGTTTGCTCTCTCCAATGATAGTGCAATGAAAACACAGGAAACAGCTCGGAGAGCACTGGCTGCGATCGATGCATCCGAGCCCAACTGCGAGCTAGGTGAAGGCCTAACATCTGCCCTCCTCACTTCTCTACCCTCTGATAGCCTGTCAAGTCTCCCTCTACCGCTAATGTATCTGAATGCAGTGTCATCTAGTGCCGCCTCACAGCAGTCAATAAATACTGGAAATGCAACCCATCTCTGAAACATCACGCCTTCACTTACTGTAAGTGCACATCACTGAGAGCAGCATCCCAGCGCTGCTGACAGGGAGGAAGACAATACCAGGTGGCCTCGGCATCATCAGACGCAACCACAGACAAGTTTTCAATACTAAGAATATGGGTGACAGTGTGGGGCGTTTGAATGGGGCTTTCATTTGTAAAATATGAGCCAATATGTTACCTATCATTCCAGGAATAAGGAATACTACACACCACACACACACACAAAGGCTTGTGTAGGGAGGATGAAAACACGGCATGTTCTGTCACATTAAAGGAGACATATTAAAAATATTCTGGGCTTGAGAGCACTTATTTTGGTGTTTAAAATAGTTACCGACTTAGAACTTTGAAAAAACTCAACCTCATCACCGTCATAAGAACTCTCTGAGACAACTCTGCTCAGACAACATGAGACCGCTTGTTGTCAGCCCAGACTAGTAAAGCACCCTGACTTCATGGAAAAGGGAAGATTTTCTGGAAATGATTGTATTTGGTTGTTTTTTGCTCTCTTGACTCTGGCTGCTGGCTGTGAAGAGTGGAAAGTTGTTGGCAGGAGCATCTCCTTCGACTGGTTTCACTTCCAAGCCTCTGCTTCGTACTTCTCCCTGTCCATACACCTTGTCTTGGTTATTTTGATCATAGCTGTAAAATGTAAGCTCCATTAGGCTATATTTGAGGTAACTATTATACACAACTGGAGAATGGAGAGAAAAAAAACAAAAAAAAGAAAAACGATATAAGAGCTTTATGCAGAAGCGATTACTGTTGGCAAAGTGTGTGTTGTTCACTTTAGACTTTGAGAAAAACACAACATCCCCACAACTACAAGTATTCACATTTTTTGTCTTTAATTTTCTGTCCAACAATATTTTCCAGTTATATTTTGCGTTTACTGCACCCACCACAGTCAAAGTAATTAATGGCGCCATGGATCCTGTACAACTGGGACCAGCTGCGTGTTATGTCTTGTCACCAGCACTGCTCTGTTTGACACCTTCCGTCACATCGCTCTCTTCCCATGCCAGGAATATGTTGGAGCACTGGTCTGAGGACTTTTTGTGCCCACCCTCAAAGAACAAACACTTGTAAGACTCCACAACATGCCCATCTGCCCATCCCTAGAGAGCAGGCAGTGCCAGTGGCTGTAATTGGAGAACGGCGAGTAAAACAGCTGCTCCCGCTCCGTCCTGCATCTGCCACAACTGTGACTTGACGGAATAAAGTGAGAATGCAACCGCACGTTTGAACTGTCAGTTCAGTCACACTCTTATTTTTTTTTTTTTTTTATCTTTTCCTCTCTGCTTTTATTCGTCTGACACACCAAAAGGCTTTGAATCGATACTTGCAGCACACATTGCTTTCCTAAATTATTTGGTCCCCAACATATTTTGTTTTTTGTGAACATAAAACGTAGGCAGGCAGTTTGCAGTAAAAACTTGATCCAAGGTGTAATTAGCAATTTTGCAGCCTTCTTTGTTGTTTCGAATAGTGGCTCGCGCGAGAGACATCACATAAAGCCCACCCCTGTTATTAGTTTCTGACTCATTATTACAATCTGTAGTGTGCAAGACTTTAAACACAGTTACGAGTTTTAAATTCAAATTCAAACTCAAATAAGCTGAAGTTAAATATAAAAGAGGCCCGCAGCTTTTAAGATTCCCTCCTCCAATATGGCACATAGATGTTCAGGATTTCCGTTCTTATTAGGTGGATTTTAATTATGATTTTTTGCAAAACGAAAGCAACAATTCGGAAATTGCGACACAGGAATCACTGCTGGGGGTCGGTGTTTCCGTTGAATGGTGTTTTTCTTTTCATTAGTGTAACTCTCCTAGTTCTTTCCATATCTCGGCCTGCGAGATATCTTATCAAAACAAAGAAGATGAAAATTTCGTCTTCAAAGAAGATGGACAAAAATATCTTTAGTTATTGCGACTGCCGCTACCGCTGCTGTGAAGATAAGTCTACCGAAGACAAAGGCAGCGGGTGATTGTTCAATAAATGCAGTATAATGATTAAGTAGAGTCATAGCACAACTACGTCATCTAAACCAGCCCAAAACCAGCCGGAAACATCTGATTCACCGACTACATCCCATCAAGTGCTGCCGGAGGTGTGGAAATGTGAAAAAAGTGTTTTTAATTAAACCTTTTTCTAAACTGGTATTTGCAACATTTACATAACTTTTTTTTTTTTTAAATTCTAGGTGTTTCCATTACAGGTTTTTCTTTGCAATATTGTGCAATTCTAGTGGTGATAGAAACTCACTATACGACATGGTCAGATTTTCCTTTCTTTTATTTAATGAAAAAAAAAAACAAACATTGACTCTCTCAAAGAGCCACGTGAGTTTTGTACATGTACAATTGAACAGCTACGACTTGCCGTTTTATTCCTCTCATCTCTAATCGGACTCACAGCTTTCCCAACATGCATCTTGGGGAAATAACAACCAAATAGTTCCTTCTCACATTCTCCGGTTCTCATTCACACATCATTCAGGGCTTTTTGACACATTCTCAATGAGGTGTTGATGGCTGCCTTTTACAGTACACCTGAGCACTGCTCCCTGCGCTTTACAGCAGAGTGTTTTGGAGGCTATTCAATACTATGTCAGCCATAAGAATGTCAGCATTTATTTTCATCTCACAAAACAAGAGACTATATATAAAATAGCAGTTGATTCCCTCTAGCAGAGCTTAGATTGGTCGGGAAAGATCAACGCAACATATTAGTCATCAGCAGTGAAATATGCGCAACATGCCAGCTTTATATGCAAAAAGCTAGTAATGTATAGAGCGTTCTTGAACTGGTATCTTAAGTGGAAAGCAAAATAGGCAAATCTGCATTTTTTTACCTCAACATAATCACTCCTCTGCGAGCCATTAACTCTGCCACAAATTGGCCTCGACTTGTCTTTGCTTCTATAGTTAGATGTGGGGATGTGTGCAGCCAGTGTGGCATCCTGCCCATAGGTACGGCAGAGTGTCAATCCACCAGACAGCCTGTCTAGCAATGATCAATACAGGATTAGGGACAAATCCCTTGCTTCAGACCTTGATTTTCAACTGTTAAAAATTCCTCAAGTGTCAAAAGTTTTCCCTCATGAAGCCAGGTGAGGCAAGAATTTTCCATCTTGGCTGTCAGACAGGCAAGTACATGAACCTTTTGCTGCTATCCATCGCATTTTAGGTATGAACTGGTAGGCAGAAAGAAGACAACTGAAATAAGTTTTTAAAGTCAAGACTTCCTTAACTCATAAGGACCCACAGTGACACAGGTTTCACACTGCCTTTAAAAGCCCTGGATGGTTCCTTGCACCACTTCGTCTGTCTCATGCACCCCGTATGTTTTCTTGAAGTGGAAATGGGTCTGGGTTCTTATGGGTTAAGATGTGTGTTTGTGTTCTTAGCGCCTCTAGTAACTGGCATTACCAGGTGTGTCTACGCAGGGAGCAGAAGAAGAAAAACAAAAGCACAGAGGAAAGCTGGCTCCCACCGTTTGACACCGAAGTACACAGGGTTAACTCTGCAGGCTAGTATGAATGACCAAAACAGATGAGCAACACAGGGGGTTGACACAGATGTGAAAGCTTGTCTTGACTGGGAATAACTGGGTATGCATATATTTATATAAATAGATGCCAGCTACCGATAAATAAAAGAAGAAGAAAATGTCAAAGAAGAAGAACAAACTGGAACAGAAGGAGCTGAGATGGTTGTAGTTACTCTACAAACTGTAGAGGACTTCTCAGCTTTATCCATCCATCCATCCATCCATCCATATCCAGGTTCTGGCCGTAGGGGAACTCCTTCTCCCTGATCCACCTCCTCCAGCTTGTCCAGGGTCTTCTTCCGGCTGGGACATGTCCAAAACATCATCCCAGAGAAGTGCCCAGAAGATATCCTAACATGATGCCTAAACCATCTTGTAAGAGGAACAGCAACTCTACTTTCAGTCTAAGTTGATCATACGTCAGAGTAGGAACTTAGATTGACCACTATACAGAGTCTTGCCTTTTGGTTCAGGTCACTCTTCACCATCAGGAGCCACATTCACTGCACCAATCAATGTCCCACATCATTCTTCAAACATTTGTGAAACAACCCTTATATAAGTAAATGTCTCTCCTTTTTAATCTTGGTTTAAAACATTTATTGCAATAGCCAACAAAAAAAGTAATCAAAGCCAGTAACTCTAACTCCTATATGTACTCAGCTAATTTCAGCAGCTCTTTAACTTTAAAAAACAACCACAAAGACAATAAACCACAAGAGGGTAGAACACATCTGCCTCATTTGTCAGCACGTCCTACATAAGCCAATAAACCCTCGGCTCTGAGCAGGGTGGCACAGAGGTCACTCCACTGCATGGGTGATGCTTTGAGGACAGAGAGAAGAGAAGGAGAGTCCATACCCCACGTGGATCTGCTCTCCGGTCAACATTTAGGCTCTCTGATCCTCTGGGAACCAAGGGCTCAGTGGGCAACCTGAAACCCGTGATCCCATCCTCACACAGCACAAGCAATCAGCAGCGATTGGAAAAGTGTGCAAAACCAAGAGTCAACAACTTGAGTCAAAAAAGTAATTGGGTTATAAGTGTATTTACAGTCCAGCAGCTGCAGTTGAAAATCAGAATTGGCAAAAGGAAAGACTGTATCCAAAGTTTTCTGTGGCCAATTCAGGTTAATTTAGTCACAGGTTTAGTAAGCCTAAGAGATTTGTTGTTTCCATTGTAGTGACTGGTTGTTGTCTAATAATCACTGAGTTTAGTTATAAGATTATCAAACATGATGTTCTTAAGTCTGTCTGACTTTAATGCCGGGAGAAGAAAACTTTGAGCAACACCTGTGTAGCCCAAGGCCAGTGGTCTAGTAATTGTTCACTAAAAGCAAGCAAAAGATAACTATAAAATATGCTGATGGAACATCAAAGTATGACCTTGCAGAGTGTTATCAACCTTGAGTGGTCAGAATGCCAGGAAACCCCATCTGGTTAAAGAAGGGGATAACTGTGTGATCTAAAAAAAAAGTGGGACAATGTAGTCAGCCTCCGATAAAACGAATGTAGAATACTTAAAGGGAGAATGAAGGGAGAAATACGCCAAATGATAAGAGGGGAGGGTCCTAAAGGCCCCAAAACTGTATAAAAGGAGAAGGCGTTCAGTAAGTTTTCAGACTTAGCCCGGGCTACTTCTCATGTATGGTACTGTTGTAACTCTACAATAAACCATCATTGGACCTGGAACCAGCTGAATCCGTCTCATCTTTGATTCTTTGTGACTTCTCATCTTTAACTCACTGACATAGGCATTAGACTTACTTAAAGAGTTTTAGTTCAGTAATTGGACGTTGAGAAAATCCACAACACCATGGGGAAGAATACACCTGAGCTTATTTGCAAGAACTGTGGAGTCCTTCAAGGACTGATTCTTGGACCACTGTCACCCAACCTCTACATGCTTCCCCTAGATCAGGTCATACATGACGACAATGTTGCTCACCACAGTTATGCAGATGGCACCCAGATTTACTTGGCTCTTTCACCTAATGACTCTGGCCCATTAGACTCACTCTGTCAGTCCTTGCAGCGCGTGCAATTAGCTGGATGTAACCAAGATTCCTTCAATTAAATCAAGACAAGACAAAACTAACTATTTGGTAATAAAATAGAAGCCATAAAAGTTGCTGCCCAGCTTGAGTCCAGAGGGCTCAAGATCAAAAAAAATCTTGGAGTTTTAATGGACTCAGACCTGAGCTTCAACCGCCACATCAAGACTAAGTAAAACTAAAGCTAACTTAAGCTCATCTGCACTTAAGCTCATCTGCATAAATAAATGTGCTGTAACCCCTGCTTGCTTCAAGGGGAAATAAAGGTTTCTGCAAGATTACAAACAAGTGGACATGTCATTTCTGAAAATGATTGCTATTATTCTAAGGACCACCTTGGCTCAGTGTGGTTTTCTAAGGATGCAGTGTGAATTGGGTGTAGGCAAAGCAACCTTTCATTCTGAAATATTGAAAAAATAATTACGAAGTGAGGTAAAAATATGAGGTACACTCACACATTTACAGCTCATTAATGAGGCATCCAAGGTTTTAGTGCATTTACCTACTGTGATGAAATTCTGCCAGATTTATTAATGAAGGTCCAGTGTCAGAACCAGAGACTAAAGCATTGGCACAGCACACTTGGCTAAGCAAGGCACATAACATTCATTTGCCTTGCAGGAAACCACTGCAAAGGCACACATGTGCAGGGACTGATACATCACGACAAGGCATAAAAACAGATGTCCTGTCACCCTGTGTGTAATGTAGACAGTGGGTGGAGAAATGATTGGACACAGTGAGCCATCAATTTAACTCAAAGGGGATTAAGAACTCCAGAATGTTGCTGAACTCTATCTACACTCAGCTCGCAGCGTAAACCCGAGTCTGGGGATGGCAGAAATATAGCCTGCTCGGGTTTCTGCAGGCCAAAACACAGAACAAAACACAACAAAACAAGCCGGCAAGTCTAGGTTTATTCAATAAATTAAATCAATGTACAATTTAAGATATACTTTTAACAGTTTTTAGCTGGGCAGGTAGACTGAAAGCAGGAAGAGGGAGCTAAACGAAACTTACCAGACAACATCCAAGCCAAGGATGTCTCTTTGCACAACGAGGTAAAGCACCCCACTGGAAAAAAATGTAGTATTTTATTTTTTAATAGGCCCATAAGGGTTTTTTGTTTTTGTAATTTTTTTTGTTTTTTGGTTAAATCCTTCCTGACTACTGAGGGTATCTGCTTTGAATCTACAGCAGAGAGAATCTACTGCCTGCCATACGTTGCTACTTGCCCACCCACCCACCCAGCCAGGCTGCGTTAGACGCACCCCCCCCCCTCATCTCACTGAAAATAGACAGTAGCTGCCTCTCGTGGAAACACAAGTAATGAATCAGCAGTCCTGAATATTGTAAGATATTTAAACTTTACAATATGAGCTACCAAATGTCTCAGAACTGAGAAAACACTTTAGCTGATATTGACATCACGTTAACACGTCATAATAAAAGAGAGGCCCATTTCTATACTATTTCTATACTATATACTAAAAGTACTGATAATTTCAACGCAGACTTCAATGCAATACATGCAAGCCGGAATAAGTGGGTTTTCTTGGTTTTCTTGAATTCTGTGTCTGGTTCAAACATTTACCGGTAAAGTTCCCCGACATTAGAAATGTGATAGGTTACAGGGCAGGCCAGCGTCAGCCAGCGCGGCCACATCAGCAAATTCCCAGAGCACTATTCACACACAAGGTGTAGAGTTATGTCCGAGGCATTTTGTTTTTTCCTGACAGAAACTTTGCAATATATAGTTTTGAAGAACACATTTGAGGCTTTAGGAGATTAATAACTGCTGGAGTGGCACTTTAATTAGTGCAGGTAGCACTACAGCAAAGCCAAGTTAGGCTTATTGCTTCCTGGCTGGAGCTTCATAATTAGCATAATGACATAAAAGGAATATTGATCTTCTCATCTGGCATGCAGCTTCAAAGCAATATCCATCCATTTGGCATACCCACTTTCCTCTGCTCAGGTCATATGGGTGTTGAGGTCTATCCCAGCTGTCTGCCAGCACACAGAAAAACAACCTAGTCTGGACTTATTTTTGCCATTTAACTTCTACCTTTCAGGTCTGACTAAGTGCTTACGAGCACATGCTCAAAAACGCTTTCTAGGATGACTTAGAGTTAATACACCAAAAGTCTTCAACCCCTTAAGTTAGGAAAATTAGTTGAGTTTTCTTAATCACACTTGACTCTTTTACAGACGGGACTCAAATGGTCAAACAAGTAACCCATCTAAATATCTTTGCCTGACTCACCAAGTTTTGTTTTTTGTTTTTCTGTTTACATTAAATCCACAACGACTTAAAATATTCAGTAAAAGCAGTCCCAATAAAAGGCAAAAAAAAAGAGGGGATAGAAAAGAAACATGCCTCAAAATTTACATCATCACCCCCTGAGATGTCTCCACCCCCACATCGTTTAATCGTTCAAAAATGAGCAGCATTCTTGTACCTCAGCTGAGTTTATGTACTTTTTTGTATACTTAGTGAGCTTACTTGATAGATATAACACACACAGACAATGAGAGTGCCATTCCAGACATGTTTAAAGAGATAAAGCTAGATTTCAAAGTAGAAACCCTGGAGCTTGTGTCTTTGTCAGAGGATCTCCAAGCCCCCTCCTTCTTTTCCTATATCCCTGCATCCCTCCCCGTCCGTCTCTGACCGACCTCTGGGGAAGGTTTAGTCTCAGGATCTAAACTCCAGCTATCTTTTTTAAGACTGTCTGTCTCTGTTTTGATTTGGTTTGCTGCCTGCACTTATACTCTTACCAGTACTTACCAGCAGACTTGTCAAGCCACCATGAGAATATTTCCACAATTCACTCATACTGATGGTGCCCATGAGCCGCAGCGTACACCATCAGTGAAACCTAATACGAGACCTACGCAGCCAGCAGGGCTTATTGACAAATGAAGAGCATTAGTAGTACTCTGTTGTTAACATTGCTTTGATTGATGCTTCATCATCATCGGTCACTTGAGCGCTTTGGATGAGTCCTAATCAAAGCTGACTCAAAAAGCTGCATCCAGGGCACTCCGAGCTTCCTTAAAGGGTTTATCAAACTGCCGTCCAAGCCGGGGCTGATGCTCTCATCGGTGTCTGTTGGTACGGGTGCAAAATAGGGATGCTGAAATTGCCATGGTTCTGACCATTCCTGAAGCTGGCATGTGCTGGCTGTGCTGGCCTTGAGTGCTCTCTGCTCTATTTACTTTGTATTACTCTTTATTTCTCTGACCAACCCAGTCGCTAAATGCATGCATGGGAGGGGTTTTTCCATGCCCTCAGTTGTCCAGGTATGTGTAATGAAATCTTGAGTTCTGTTTAGAAAACCCTAGGAGTTCCCGTCATTTTCACATTTTGAATTTTCCTCTCCTCTGCACTCCCCTCTTCCTCCTCAAACTGTCCACCCAAGTTTACATTACTTTTTAATTTGCAGGCCTTTTAAAATGTAAAATAAACACAAGTTTTAAAAGGTGGAAGAACACCCAGCATCTTGACCTTTTTCTTTTTTTTTAAATAGAAAAGAAAAAAAAACTGCTATTATTTTGTAGAAGAGTCTTATGTCTTTTCAACAGGGACTTTAAATCAGTGCAACCAGTGAAATTGCAAACATTTTGGCACGTTTGATAAAACTTGTCTTGTCACTTGTCTTCCACTTACTGTACTAGTGGAAGCGTTGAGATATCAACGTGCAGTACTTGGTCAAACCTGATCTTTGCGTTGTTTATAGCAGACACGTGGAGAAAATGACTTTATTCAACACAAATGCAGGCCAACTGCTGCAGATGCATTTAATAAAGTCTTCAGGAAGGCGGAAATACTTCAAAATCAGGGGATACATGTGACAAACTTTTGAAACTGCTGGGAGACATCCCATATGTGTGGTAGCCAATGAAAGAGCAAGGCATCAGGTGAAGTCACCAGGAGAAAGAGCCTCCCGAAGGAGACCAAGCGGAGACACTGTAACACTATACCAAAAAAACAAACAGGTAAATTGAATTACAAAAGATTTTTTTACTCACTTACAACTATCACAGATTGTTTTAGTTTAGGTTCTGAACAAATAATCGAACGCAGTTAATACTGCTCATTTCCGCCTTCGCTGCATTAAATAATCAGCCCATCTTCTGCTTGTGGTCACGCGTCATTTCCCGTGTGTATTCTGTTGACCACATTTAGTTTAGTAGACCAGCTGGTTAACGTGGTCGCTGCCAGATCACCTCCACCAACGCCCAGAACAGCTAAATTGTGTCCAGGCTGTCAGTTATAAAACAGTAAGTCATGTAGTCTGAACGACCCAGCAGTCTGCCCACTCAGAGAACCGCGTAGTCGGAAAGTGGCCTTAATAATGAGAGCTGCCTTTATTGATACTGATATAATGATGTGTAAAAAAAAAAAAAGAAGAGAAAAGTTAGTTGTTGTCTCTTGTCGTTGGCTACCGGTTAATCACTAGTGACAATAAAATGTGAAGTTTCCACAGAACTTTCAACTAAATGTTCCTTTTTGCCTTTGGTGGGTTTGGCCAATGTCTCAGATCTAAAAAAACAAAACAAATAAAGCTTATGTGGAGTGACCAAATGACCTCAATGACCTAAAATTAAATGTTAACATGCTGGCATAAAAAAAAAAAAAAGAAAGAAAGAAAAGATTTTGGTCCTTGCAGTTACTTTTCCTTTCATGAAAACAGTGGAGATTTTTTTTTTTTAAATGTCATACAAATCTAAACTTTAAGTGTAAAGGCATGCATCATTAAGAAACCAACTTCCAGTTCGAGTTGAGGAGGCTGACACAACCTCCACCTTTAAAACCAAACTTAAAACGTTTCTGTTAAGTAAAGCATATAGTTAGTGTAAACTTTATTGTGTTAAGACCAGTAGTCAGAGCTGCAGCTGCAGGACCAGACTAGAGTCTTAAACACAGCTTCATCCTGGATCTGCTGCTGCAGACCTACGCTGCAGGGGGACCCCAACATGATCCACTGCCTGGTGCCCCTCACCCTTTCTCTCTCCTCCTCCTCGGACCATCCCAGTGTTTACCTCCACCTGTCTGTGTAGATGTCTCTGTTGGATACCTGCTGACATCCTGACCTGCAGTCCCACCCTCTGACCACCCCAGTGTCTGCTGTCTACACCTGTTTCTATAGTCTCTCTGTAGTCTACAAACTAACCATGTATCAGTCATATGTACATACAACTCTTAGTTCTGCTGCTGATGGATAGTTATGTAAACTGTCTTTTGTACCGTTGACGGTGTGTCTGCGTCTCTTCTCTCTCTGTTCTTCATTCTCTCTTTCTGATCTCAATTTTCCTGTTCTAGCCGGCTGGCCTTCAGCAAGAGGGTCCCCCCTTATGATCCAGGTCCCGATCAAGGTTTCTTCCCTCTTAAAGAGGAGTTTTTCTCCTTTTGCCTAAGGTTTTCTCCCACTAGGGGACTTTTTACCTGTCGTTTATGTAATAATTGCTCGGGGGTCATGTTCTGGGTCTCTGGAAAGATCCTAGAGACAACTTGTGTTGTAATAGACGTATATAAATAAAATGCCTGAATGCTTTACGTAACATGTAATCAAAGATTTGAGTTTTGCCGACGCGTGTTGCCTGCTTGGACAACAAGCAGACATCCAAACACTTCACAGACAAATTCTTACTCTACGTAATGCATTTTCATACGGTGATTTGTGTTTTAAGAGATGTGCACACGTAAAATCATTTTTTTGAAGGATAACATATTAATTGGTTTAATTGAACTATTAAAGGCAGGAAATTAACAGACAAAAGGTGTATTTAGTTCAAACACATGGTCCCTAAAAGAATTTGGGTAACTTCTGTAAAGAAAAAAAAAATCCAAGACTAATATTATATTTCTCTGATTCAAACTCTTGCTTGTTACAATTATATGATGAAATAATTCTGGAGACTTAAGGATATGGTTTGTCTTACCATCTGAGTGGCATGAAAGTTGTGTTTGCACAACATTAATAACTCCCCCTCTTGCAGAAATTAAAGTTAATAGATTTTACTAGCTGTGGTGAATATTAAAGCGGGAATATTCGAGACAGAGAGGGTAAAATAGAGGGTAACATTTTGTGCCGTAATCCCCCCTCCTAAGACTTGAGGGTGGGGATTTCTGAGGTTTCTCAGAAGTACTTTCTCCCAACCCAAGCTGTTTTTTTTTTTTCTTTTTTGGCCCAAAGGGGTGGTAATCTGTTGTGGAGATGCAGAGGAGGGAAGGGAAGGGAAGGGAAGGGAAGGACTCCCCCTCAACAAAAAAAAAAGTGGAAGTCTAAATGCAGATGGTTCCACCTAACAGATGTTTGGCAAAAAAAAAAAAAAAAAAAAAAAAATCAAACAAATAAACCCAAATACATCCAGTCTCTTATAGAAGCCAAATAAGCATTTCATCCCTTTTAAACCTCCTTCTGATTCGTGAATGGCCAATGTGCACTTGTGTGTGATCATTCATGAAGGAGTGCAGCTCCACATGTGTCACACAGCAAATTAACAGCTGTAACAGCTCTTGAACACCTGCAATAACAATCCAGGGTGTAGCAGGTTAGCGAGCAGTTACTCTCGTTCTCTCTCGTAACCCGATCCGGCCTCTCCTCTAAATTCTCAGAGCCACAGAAGAAGCCTGGAAAGGCCGGGAGAGAAGCTGCTCTCTTCTTAGACTGGATAAAACCGTAACTAAAGATGAAGAAAAAGTGATTGTTGTAGCTGACTCATTTTTCCTTTGGCAGTTAAATTTGAAAAGCAGAGAAATCTCCACATGTCTGTAGCGGGTTTATGAAGGCAGCAGTTTGAACTGTAACCAAACATGTGTATCTTATAAAAGGTCATGGTGACAGCTCTAAAATTGATATGATGATATTATTGAGCTTTAAATGAGGATGCAAAGTCACAGTTGAGTTGGGTCTCATATTCTATATTGAGCCCGGACTCAGTGTTGCCTTTACTAATTCATTTAAGTGGCCGTGTAACTTTTCTTTCAGTGATGTCATCAGTCTGAGCACTCGCAAAGCAAAACAAGTAACGTAAAAGTTTATATTTGGACAAAAGCCATTAAATAGTTTGTATTGATGTACGTGTGTGTAGATATTATCAAAATAATATATATTAGTAGATCAATTCTGATCTAGGCTCAGTTTATACTGGAAAACTGGTTGTGAAATCATTCATTACGTCATTGTGGAAAGCCTGGAAAATCATAAGACGTGGCAAATGCAAGTTTTTCAACAAAAGACAACAGTTGCCACGAACTCAAAAATCTAACATGCAACCCAAAGTAATACGACTCACCTTTTTTTTCTGCAACAGCAGTGCACTAAACCCAGTGTTGCAGCCCGTCTCATGAAGTGCAGATATGAGTTTGTCACGTGCCACCTGCTTTGGCCGGCCTCTTAATCCTGCAACCGATGCAGAAACAAGTCAGAAACTGAAAGGAGGGTTGTGTGCGAGAGTATAGAGGTGCAGAGGCAGCTGACAAATATGCAACACTGTAGTCGTGCCATTCTGAAGGTGGACTCACTTGATATAATCCAAGGAAACCCAACCTCCAAAGTCACTGAAGCATCCTCCACATTTTCCTCTATTCCCAGGATTTGAAATGCAAAGCTCTGACATCAATGCACTTCTTCGCAGACCATCCCACAGGTACGACTCTGAACGTCATCTGAATTCTCCACAACCTATGGAAAGAAAGACACACGAAAGCCATTTCGCAGTCCGCCATTAAGTGCTGAGAAACGGGGTTAAAGTGAACAAGAGAGAAATTGATTTCATGTGTTGGTGTGTCCACAGTGGCTCTCACAGTCTGAGTGGCACTCAATGTCACTTGCAATTTAGCGGACAAGCGTGAATTTCCTCTGCAGGAGCGCATATGGTGCCGAATGCGGTCCGCAGCAGAGCGTAAAAAACTTCTGAACAAAGCATTCTCAGATTAGTCTGTTCAAAGATCCAACTGTCAAAGAAGATCACGGCGATATGCTTAGAAAGAGGTGAAATAGACAACGCTGGTACACAAGCGAGGAGTTGTGGATTTCTCAGAAGTCTCGGCACCATGAATCATATTTCTGAATCCTTAATGCAATATTTTATCAAGAAAATAGCTGGGGTGCTGAACTAAAGCAGCGAGGAGTGCCGAATCTTCTCGTGCAGTGATTGTGGGTGGTCTTGCAGACTTGCAAACCTGTCTTTTCTTAATAAACAACTGTATGAGAGCATAATTATGGGTTGACATTGACATCCTGCCTGCTACCTACCTGTCAGACGTGTATTAGCTAAAGGAAAACATTAAAAAAAAGTCTCATAAATGATAAATTAATATAGATGGTTTTTTTTGGCTTTCCCCCCCCCCCAAACACACACACCCTCACACTGACACACAGCTGTCTTTTATTTGTGAGGATCCAGTCACAGATGGCGACTGAGTGTGAACTTTAACACACAGATTCTTGACATTCTTTCTGGGTGTGAGCTACTCTCCAACTCAAACTGATGCTTGGCTTCAACTCTCTTTGCTTTCTAGTCAGCAGGTTACTGTCACTCACGGAGTGCAGGTGAGCCTATGGCACACAAACATCCTACTATTGTCCTCTCGCGGTACAGCAACACTATTTTTCACAGCCTTGCATTTATTAAGATGCTGCACAAAGCACCGTCTTCATGCTGGAGCTGTGTCAGCATATTTTCTTGTGGCATCCTGTAGTGGCAAGCTCCTGGCTTAATGTAAAAGGAATTTTAATTATACAATGCTGCACTCCAAATAGGAGGTGGCAAAAGATATATATGCATCAATGGAAAGAAAATCTTTGGCTTGCCACATGTCATCTCACAAATGGAGGCAACGAAATGAAACAGCACTGAATATTTACAAATTTTAAACACTTTGGTGATGAACTTGTGTTAAAAAACAGAATAATCATTCATTCATTCGGGATGTTTCAGGAATTTAAAAAAAATGTTGCTGTGAATGGATTTACAGTACATATTCACATTTCCATGACAGCATTGACTCTGCAAATCCAGTTTTTCAAAGCTTCAGTTGAGCCCATCCAATATTTCTGACAAGATGTCAAAACTAGGTTTTAAATAGAACAGAGGGGGAGCAAATACATGTTTAAAAGGGAGGACAACTCTGCCATTGATCTTGATGTTTTGGTCAGATTGTTTTATTACCATCTCTGAATCTCTCCATCTCTGATAGATTCAGAGATTGTGATAAAACAAACTTTCAGGGAAAAAAAAGGTCGCATAGTATCATTTCCCCAGGTATTCCTTTATGCCTTCTCATGCACACATAAAATCCTTTACCGCACCTTGTTGGAATAACATCTTTCACCTTTCAAAAATCAAGAACAGACTTCTGTAAGCCTATCTATGTAATTAGTCAGGTAAAATCAAAGTGTCTGAGAGTTTCTGTAATGTACCACGCTCTAACAGAAGTTGATCATTTCCGATTTAATTTCCGGCACTCCACTCTGTAGATGGAGCCTGCGACTCGCCGCGACCTTTAGAGCAGCAAATTGTATTGTGCTACAGTCATTGTGGTTTATTTTACATAGTCTATCAACATGTTCAGCACAAAGTCAATTAGCTTGCCACTTTGGAGGCAGATTGCTGCAGAGAGCATTGCAGTCTCAAATTAGACACACACACACACACACACACACACACACACACACACACACACACACACACACACACACACACACACACACACACACACACACACACACACACACACACACACACACACACACACACACACACACAAAACGAACCCCGCCGAAGACTACCTCCAGTGCAGGAAAATCAGCACAGTCTGTACTGATCGATACAGCTTTTAGTTTTAGGTTACACTTTCTTCACAATTTCACTGGTGTGGAGCATCAAGTGAAACCGCTACACATTACACTTCTGAGCTCACTTTTATCAATATATATCGGCCCTGCAAAGAAGAATGTGTACGTAAATAATTAGTCTGCCATATTAGAAATATTCTCAGATAGATAAAGAATGTTTCCCTCATGTTTCCCTCAGGTTCCCTCACCATGCAAGCGAGAGGCATCTACAAGCATCCTGTCACTACTCAGCCACAGCACTTGTTTTTCTCTGAAAGACAGAAAAAAAGCAAGAAAAAGCTCATGTGTCTGCCATCTATAACTGAAAGGATTGAGACTAAAATTTCAAAATCGAGTCATTTCCCTACTTTGACATTAAGCCACTTATGCAAAGTACCCCGTCTCCTCTTCTGTACTTCGATTTTCCATCACCCTCCACGTCATCTTTTTCTCCTTTTTTTTTTTTATGCGTTTTTCTTTCTCTAGTAACAGGACGTCTGCTTTCGCTCGCAAGGTCGCTGACCAGGGCGGCTTCCAGCGTGAAGTGTCACCTGCATTAACCTCTCATCAACCACCAAAGATGAGGCAATAAGCGAGGAATCTGTGGATTTCTGCAGGTGTGGAAGTGGAAGGAGATCAGCTGTACTCTGCCTGTACTTCCAGCGCTGATTCCAGCGCTCATCTTCAAGACCTCATAGCTCCATACCATCCCAACAGAGCACTTTGCTCATGCACTACAGGCTTACCTGCAATTCCTAGAGTTTCCAAAAGTAGAATGGGAGGCAGAGCCTTCGGTTCTCAGATTCCCCTCTTGTGAAACCAATCCCAGTTTCTGTTTGGGATGCAGACACCCTCTCAACCTTTAAGATTTGGCTGAAAACATTTAAGCCCAACGTTAAAGCTGGCTCTAGTGACGCTGCGCCATCCCTTCCCCAGTTCTGCTGCGACAGGCTTACCCTGCTTCGCTCTGCATGATGCCGTTTTGGGAATAGCAGACAGAGAATATGACAGTGACATGCCTTGGAAAAGTTCTACTCATTGCAAGCCTTGATTTGAAATACTCCTTTGTCAGTGTGTGCTTATAGACGAGAATAAAGGATGTGACAAAAACACATATTGTTCTAACAGGTGGAAAAGACATTAAAAAAACAGACTCCCTGTCAGTTTGTGTCTCGACTTCATTTCTATCATTTGTCGCTGTACTCATGTTACAGTGGGTGTGAGGTGACAAACTAAAAGAAAAGCAACACCAAAGACTTCATTCTTTTCTCCAGCGTTTTCAGACCAACAAGATACTCAGTCTGACTGATTTCCTGGCAAAAAAAAAAAAAAAAAAGCCCCTTCCCCATCCCACAAATGCCACTACCTGGAAAGTCCTCAGATAATACTGCTTCTATTCAGCTTGTTAATATGAAGAAAATAATCTCCGCCGGGATTGGCTGGACTTGCTTCCTGCAATTATGAAGGAGGAAACCCGGGGTGAGAGGTCACGACTTGCTAAATTTAGCTTTGTGGACAAGCCAAAGCTCGTGCCAGTATCTACCACGATACAGAGGGTTTGTTTTTAAGCATTCATAAGCATTAGAACGTGAATAACTGAAACTATGTTCCGGTGCTTGTGAGAGTTTTAAGTCTACGATTCTATTTAAAAGGGAAGCAACCTCTAAGAGAAGCTGGTTACTCCTGCAAGTCTTGCTGAAGGGCAGGTACCATGTGCGCCTCCGACTTTCCAACAATCAGTCAGACATACCCCTGATGGAGTTCTTCGAAATTATAACCATCTTATATCTCTTAGGCATTAACTTCCTGCTACTTCATTTCATACTAAGTGATGCTGCATCACGCTTCACTGTTTAGAGAATTTGTGATGGCTAGAGATCACTGAGTGTGCATGCACTTGGAAACAACACTGCCAGCTGATTTGTCTCAAATTCAAAAACGCATTTTAGCCAAAAGTCGCTTACACACAGACTTCTGTGAGGACTGAATGGACAGGAGGCTGCTTTCATACCGTGAACCTAAGTGGCCTAACAAGGAGAACACAAACACGCACGTGCCGTGCTGGCCATCACGGCCGGAGAGCCCAGCGCACTGAAACACTTGAAGCCGGAGTCTGCGGCAGACCACAAAGAGCCGCTACGCCAGCACCCTCACTTGACATACCATCTTCATCGTGTAAGCGTAAGAATGGGAATTACTCCTGGCCAGAGGCAACGCCATGCAGAGTGAGAACTAACTGGTGGTTTATTCACTCTCTTAATCCTTAATATTGGCCCAGCTGTGTCTCAATGAGCTTCTCTGGCGTTTAGGATGCCAGCCAACACCACGGCCCTGAGAGAGGTGCATCAGATGGCATGACAACCTCCCCCTGCCTCTGGGATGCTGATGTAAATGTCAGGTGATGTCACAGCCATCACTCTGTGGCCCTGAACTTATGACCGCACAAGGAAGTTACCAGACGCAGTGCAAATCTCTGCTCATATTATCTGAATCCCGTAACAAATGATTGCAGCAGTCAGGAAGTGAAATCTTTCTCTGTGAATGACCAAAAGGTATAATTGCATCACATGACCTCCATCTGTCGCTAAACCGAAGCAGATTTCTTTATTCAACAAGAGTATTAGAAAAAGCTGCAAGTGGAGATGACGACAGAGCAATCTGACAAAAACAAAAAAAAACCTAAAGGGGAGAAAATAAAAACTTGACAAAAAGGTTGATATTCACCGATGTCATGGAGTCATATAACAAAAAAACAAAACTATGGCTACTGCTTTTCCACGTCTGGATAAAAGTTGGGTCTTTAAGAATGGAAGGGAAAAAACCCTAGGATTTTCTTTAATTCAAATATTTGTCGTTAATTAAACCAATCCTTTTTAACAGTTTTAACCACACTCGCAAGATTCTTCTTCAGGTCTGACATGATAAACTGCACAGCAAAAACATGATTAATGACTAATTTACCCTCATCGCCGATAGCATCAGCAACACCGCGTGAGTCCCGCGGACCCTCCACTTCAACCGGGTCGTAGAGAGAAGAGCGGCAGCAAAAACGAACTCCGGACCCGTCCGAGGCTGGAGGAGGACCTCAAACCGCACGGATCTCCTTGTTCTCCTCTGCCTCCGCCTGTCGCGACTTCAACTCCTGCGTCGTTTCTTTCAGTTTTCCAAGTGAAGTCCGCACCGCAACTCATGATCCGGAGTCGTCGCTCCCACGCCGCGCGCACAGCTCCCACCTCCGACGCCTTGGAGAAGTGCACGAGGACAAACTCCCCTCATGCGAGGGTTTGACACCGTCAACTCAACACGCCTTAATTGTTTGAGTGCAAATAATAGGACAGATTTATTGGACTAGAATAGTTCTCCTGTCCCTGTGGAGATGCACTTTTCCATCACACTGCAGGTTAAATGCCTCCGACGGCTCATGCCGGTTCCTGCCTTCCTCTTGACGCGTCTCTACATAATTACTGTCACAACTGTAGATTTACAATCCGCAAGACAAACCACGCACGTCTTCGCTGTGCGGTTCTCCGTCAAAAATACAAGGCAGTACCGGTAATCTAGTGCACGCTGACTAATCAGTACCGTTTGATATTTCAATTTAGTCAAATTAGATAAAGAAAAAATGATTCAAGTGAACCAGATAAAATTAGAAAAATAATGATGGAAGAGCGCAGTTTATTTAAGTTTATATCCAAATATGCTTTTATTTATTGAGAAAATTCCACCAAAAACCACAAGTCATGATGACAAAGTCCTGAAGTTGTGAAGAGAAGATTGCAGCATAAACATTGTGTGCGTGTGTGTATGTGTGTGTGTGTGAGTGAGTGAGAGAAGGGGGGGGTTTATTGCCAGAAATAACATTTCATATGGCTACTGATCATATGAAGTACAATCGCTATAAAAAAAAACAAGATAAACTGAGCCACGACTTGATGCCTTTTCAAATGTACACTCAAATGCATGAACAATGAAAAAGCACCTGCAGTGTAATTTGAACATTTCCATATACATTTTTAAAGGGGGCATATCACAAAACAACACATTTTAGTGCCTTACTAACATATATTTGAGCGTCTGAAGTGACTACCAAGTCAAAAATGTTAAGATTACACAATCACTTTGTTTAAAGTCACCTTAAATATAAAAATATGTCGGTTCAGATTAACAGGATACTGTGACATCACAGACCCAGATTAGAGTGGAATTATCCAGCCTCTACAGCTTTAAATCCACTCAATTTCACCTCTCGCTGCATTTGCCGTATTTTTAAAAGTGGTAGCGCGAAGCTCTTGAACCAAACGTCTTAAACCAGCTCCAATGAAACAAACTGGGAAAAAAAAAAAAAAAAAGGCCTCAGGAAGTCAAATAAAATGTCTCATTTAAACAGGTGGCTAATCATTTATCAGGAATGATTTAATGCTACATGATCTTAAAGAGTTATGAATGACATGAATAATAACACCTTTAAGTTTATTTCCATAACCTGATCATGTGATCCCTGCTTACAAATAAATACGTTTTCTTCTTTAAGTTAAATAACCCAGATTTGCAAACCTTGCTCGGGCTTTCATAGAGCTTTACACATCAAAATATTTTATGATCGGTGACCCTCCGAGGGGCTCAGTAGGTCACTGCAGTAAACTTTCCTTTTCTGTGCTGAACACGAGTGCCTCATCTAGAGCTCAACACGCCTCTACTACAATTAAACAGCCCAGTTCCCAAACATGCGTATTAAAAATCTACAAATACTAACAGTGCATTGAAATGTACTCATATTAGCATATTCAGCTACATAAAAAAAAAGTTATGAAATCAGTAATGAGAACAGCAAATTGACAAAATATTAGCAGAAATTTAAAGCTACAATGGAATGTTTGATCAACCGTTATTACACTACAGCGCTTAAACCAGTAAACCAGATCATTTAGCTCTGAACACGTTTTCATCCGATGAACTCCTGTAAACGGGCTTTGTTGTCCTATCTTGGTAATACTGACGATGGCAGATCAGATGTTGACAGTGTGGGCGTGTTTCTTGCACAAAGGCTTGTCTTTTTTGGAGAAGAAGCCCTGGCCTTCCAGATTGGCGGAGCAGACCTGTGAAGGGAGCCACACGTGGACAGAGAAGAGGCGTTACTCACACGCCACTCATACTGGCGGCATTTACCAATACGTTGCAGAGTGAAATCGGCTTCCAGACCTACCGCGCACACAAAACAGGTGTCATGCCAGGTGAAGCCCAGAGCCTCCAGGAACTTATCCCCCGCCTCGATGGGGAAGTCGCAGCCGTGGCAGTTGGTCCCAAACAGGGTGTAGTAGTCTGCGTTATGAGCGCGTTGACAAAAACGTTACCCGTTTGCGCCTCAGGTTTTCTTAACAATACTTTGTGTGCTGCTGGCTACTTCCTCCTGTACCTTTTTCACAGTATGGTTGTCCGTCCTCCATGTGAAACATGTTGCCCCTGATTGGCTGCTGGCAGGAAGCGCAGACGAAGCAGGACACGTGCCAGGTCTGTTTCAGGGCATTCATAACCTCCTGCAGAGAAAAAAAAAAAAAAAAAAGTTTAAAAATACAAACATTGAACACTTTTCAAGTTAATATCGTTATGCTATTGTTCTAGTATTGATGCATGTTTTTAAATCATTTGAAATGGGTAAAAATGAAAAGAAAAATGTAAAATGTAAAAATGTAAAATGTATATCAGATTTGATAAAGTTTGCCACAGCTTCTATACATTTGACTCAATGCTGACAATTACAGTAAGAGTTGTGTTTTTCCCCCCCCAATACACATTCCAGGTCTTGTTCAAACACATCTCTTATCACCACAAAGTAAAATAAAAATAGATAATATAGTAGTTTGGTGGATGTAAACTCAAAATGCATCTCTCAAAATTATTGTAGAAGTAGAAAAAAAAAGAAAAAAAAAAAAAAGAAAGAGAACAACATGTCCTCAGGATTTTGAACACACCCCGAGAATCTTCTGGTTGCAGCGGGCACAGGCGGGAGCGAAGAACTGCTCGTAGCAACGCACACAATACACCTGGTCCTTCTCCTCCACAAATCCGCGGTCTGCCAGGGAGGAGTGGCAGTGAGCACAGTTGAATTCCTCAGGGTGCCATGACATGCCCATGGCCACAAGGAAAGGGCCCCTGTGAGAGCATTCAAGCGCAAGTCTTTAGGCAAAAGTTCTGCTTTCGATCCTGTAATCAGTGAAGCGTGTTCCAGTGCTCCAAAGTCATTTGCATAAATGCAGTTGTTCTGATGTACCTGATGACGTTGTTGCACTTGCAGCACATTGGCGTGCGCGTACCAGCTGGGATGTGCTCAGCCCGCTGCACCAGAGAGTTGAGGTCCTCGGGATGTGGCTGCGGAGTGGGGCGGTCCGGTCCCTTCGGAGCAGCACTGGCAACTTTGCCAAATGAAGGAGATGGTCCAACCTTAGGAGTACCTGAAGCAATAAGATTATGAATTAGTGTAGTGCCCAAAGCAAGACACGTTAAAAAAAAGTAGAACACAATATTTTGGATTTTTTTTCCCACCACGTCTCGAATGGGATTTCCAAAACAGAATACAGTTTCAGAGATAGATCACAAAAGGATGCTACTGTCCTTGCAGGGAGTTCTTGGATATATAGTAACCTAAGTAAGTAATATATAGTAACCTCCACTGAAAACCGGAATCAAAAATACCAGCACTATGGGACAACCATAGTGCTGATAGTATTGGACCTCAGCATGGCATTTCACACCGATGACCATGGTATACTGCTAGAACCACTGGAGGTTTAGGTCAGACTTTCTGGCACAGTCCTTGACTGGTTATAGGACAGGGACTACCATACTTGCCATAACTTTCTTCAGTTGAACAAAATCAGGACTGAAGTTGTTGTTTCTGGACCAAAAGAAGAGCGTTTATTTGTCAGCATACAGCTTCAGTGATCGCAGCTACAAACCAGTGATAAGGCTCAAAATCTGGGTGCAGCCATGGACTCAGACCTGAACCTTCAGAGACACGTTAAGGCATTTTCAAAGTCGGCCTTCTTTCAGTTTAAGAACATCTTCAGGAACACTAACGAGACAAGATCCAGAAGAAACATAAGTCTCCGTTTATGACCAAACTACATCAGACGCTTACTTTTTATGTTTTCAATATGTAAAAAGCACCTTGAACTGCCTTGTTGCTTAAATGCGCCAACAAATAAACTTGCCTTGCCAGAAAAGTTTACTTATTAACACTGCTGTGGGTGCTTCAACATACAGAAGTACTCTTGCATTCAGTGCTCAGCCGACCCTTTAAATGGGCGCTGACTGTTATTAGTTCATTGAAAGTATAAAAGTAATAAATAAAAAGGTTGTGCAGTAAATTCCACGTAATCAGCCTCCATATAGAAATATGGCCACAGTGAGACCTGCTCGTTCACATGATGCAAGTGTGTTTTAATCTGATGTATAAACAGCCAACAGAGAACTGCGGTGCCCTCGGCTATTCTCATCCCCATTTCTGGAAAAATAATAAGTGGGAGCACAAAGGGCGTTTGTTCACGTATGAGGACCCACTTGTATCATTTAGTAATCCCGTTACTACTGACCCCTGGCTGATGTTTATCAGCAAATATTTGCATTTACCGGCTCAAAGTCTCATATCAGGGATGGCTGTAATTCATGAGATTTCACACAAAATAAAATCCCTAATTCTTAATTTAACAATCTACTCGTCTCAGGGAACCCTGGGAAAAGCTAATAATTTGAGCTTATTAAGATAATACCTCTCATCTTTATAGAGCCCATAATCTTAAATAATTGACAGCCAGATGTTAAAACCTGCTATAAACGTTAAAGCGTAGATGTAGTGATTTGGAGGAATGAAGCTGCCCTCTGTTGGCTAAAAGAAGCAACACCCCCTTGAAAACTGGATACTCCAGATTGTGGAGGTTGAAATAAGTAAAATGAAAAAGAAAGGACACGTTAGGTGCACTTTACCTGACAGACCTCCAGGCGGGAACGACGCTTTGTTCTGTGCCGCAGGGCTCTTGAATGTCGAAGCAGGGGCAACATTGCCATTTCTGGGTGCTGGTGCAGTTTTGGAATATGTTTTGGCTGCAGACGATGTGTGCATGGTGGGGGTGGTTTTGACAACCGCCTCACTGGGAAAATTGATACAAACTTCATATAAATCTAAACTACACATGAAAACAATCACACAAATGCACGTGCGTATACGCATTAAACAGTACAATGAACAAAAGAAAACGACCACAAAAACGGCTGCTTATTAAACATCCCTGCATTCATTCTCCCGAAACTCTGGGACATGATGACACAGCAGTGACATGATTTCCTCTGGCGTGTAAAGTGCAATCAGAGTTGCAGTGTATTTCAAAAGGAAAATTAGGACACTAGTCTTACTACACTAGTCCTTATAAGCTTTCCTTCAACAGTAGGACCACCACACACACAGATATATTTAAAATCTGCCTTTTCAATTCAAAATATAGTCTTTGTGTTACTGGAACCAAGTTTCCCATAATTGCCGAAAGCTTTGTAACAGCTGCAGGGGCCAGAAGTTTCCAACCAGGAATACATTACACAACTGCTCAGTGAGACTGCGATGGGCACTTTTGCTGCCAAGCCCTGAATCTAAATGTAGTTTTATCTTGATTTAAAAAAAGTTTTTATTCAGATCCTGGCATGTGATTTTGTTTTATTTCAAAATCACACTTGTAAAGAAAAGATGGTTTGCCAAATGCTGGTGAAAGTACACGTGGATTCATATTAAAGGATGCTTTGAATAAAGTAGGTTTCTGAACTGTACTAAGCAGGTCTTTTTAAGCTCTCCTCTTCACCTGCCAGGTCAGAAAGAAAAGAGGTTGAAAAATGAGCAAAAGCAGAAAAGAAGTTTATTGTGGCAGAAGGATGAAAAGCTGACAAAACTAAACAGTTGTAGTTAGTGTAGAAAACAAAGGAAAAATATAGATATACTCAGAATATTAAAGAAAACAATTACAGAGGAAAGCTGAGGCTCAGATTACAGGTGTCAGAGAAAGGCAAACACATACAGGGCAAAAAAACAAAAACTGTAGACTTTATATCTAATTGGTTACACACAAAAACAAAATACTTGGACACCACCAGATGAAAATGTACCTTACAACAATGTGAGTCACAGGGTTTGTTCCAAACAAAGTTGCCCATGTTAAATAAATAACTACGCCGCTATCCTACACGTTTAACACTCGAGCTGAAACATCGTGATGCCAGTCTCTCAGCTGGTTGTACTTGTGTCCTATTACTTCTGGGTCCAACTTGCTCACTCTGATTTGTCCCATAAGGAAGGATTAAAGAAATACGAAAGAGAGAGAGAGAAAAATGAATGATTAAAGACAGAAGAAGCAGCGCAAAAGACAATACAAGATAAATCACAGAAATGAAGGAAAGAGAGAAAATTGCAGAACATTCAGAGACTCTTTAGAAAACAAACAATGGTTTGCAAACTTGAGTTCATCTGAATATTTTCTTTACCTTTAGAAAGAGAGAAAAAATAACATTTTTTTTTTTAAAAAAGAGAGAAAAGCAAGACTCTCCTTTTGGGAGGAGTCTTAACTTGCAGCTGCCAGTTTGGTTATTTGGATCAAACCAGCTTCAAACTGCAAACAGCAGCAGCAATGACAGCCTCTGCCACTCGATAACTGTCTCTAACCTGCCATCTTCCATCCTCAAATTAAGCTTGACAGTGCAGGAGCACTCAGGAAATCAGAGTTTAACTTTAAATCCTAGGCCTATAGACATGTTTAAATTAATATTTGAGGACAGGCGCCGAATCGGAAACCCTACGATTGAGAAATTATTACTCCCTGCAGACACTAAATTAAATTATATTATCAGAAAATCACCAAGCACTCACCTCTTTCCACTGTTCTCGGGATTTTGCTCTGAAACGAGGAAGGAAAAATGTAAATATAACAATTCAGCTTCAATTGGAGGTCGTGTTTCAGCTTCAAAAGACTCTGGGCTCATCCATTAAGAGGAAAACATGAAAGATTGTAATCAATGCAAGAAAACAACGACTGGACATCTGGAACTGTTCTCTGAGGGGTCAAAGTTGGACAAACACGAGGAAGATTAACTTCACGCTCATTGCACAAACAGAGGAAAACATATACTGTAAATGTTATTTTGAATCTAAACAGATTCAACCTTAAAGAGAGTTGAGAGCTGAGTCCAGAATTGGAGCATGCACATATAGCTGTTAAATGTCTCTAAAAGCTTAATAGAAACATGAAATGGCAGGTGTAGCAGAGTTTTAAGAGGGATACAAAAGGCAGTGCTAAGGAATTGTATGATGTGGCAGATCTCCAAGCAACTAGGATAAAACATTCCAGGGATAAAACATTTTTGCACTAGACAGCTGCAACATGGATCCGGTCGATGTGACGTGGACATTCTAACGACGGAGTGTAAATCGGCGTATTACAGGGTCCGCTTGTTCGTTTAAACTGCTATGAAATTCATGAGCGCAGTTTTTCTTTTTTCCATGGCGAAATTTCACTCCTCTACGACCCTCATTCTGAGCCGTTTCCCATCAGAAGTCCCGCCCGATTGCCCAAACCAAGTGTGCCGCGACTGCCCTTTACTGCAGATAAATGCTCTGCACTTACATAGCACCTTTTAACCTTGTTTAAGTTTCTGAAAGCACACTCTGCATTTCATTTTTACAGTAAAAGTCTAACAGTCCTGTCGAGGACAGCGATAGCCTGACCAACCATCTCAAAGAGTGAGTCTGGAGCAATAATAAACTGCCTCTGGACACCACTGGACAGACACACAACCAAAGACTTGATGGAGGGAGCGTGCCAACCAGACTGTTATCAGGAAAAATATTCCAAAGTGGCATTCTGTACAGGAGGAATGCCACTGAGGTGCTGTTATCGTTTCCTTCAAAGAGGAAGGCTTTAAGTCCCGTTACTTGTCTTGTTCTTGTCCTGAGCTGCTGTGAACAATCACTCGGCATCAGTGCCAGCCACCTTGGCTGTTCTGACCAATTCCTCACATAAAGCCCATCCCTGCCACATCGGGTTCAAAATGTGACGTAATGGCGGAGGTGGCCATGAGCAGGAGCGGCAGCTGCTCTATGCTAAGAGATAGAATTTAGCAAAGTGAAAGGTACGACTGTCCGGGCCAGTGCCAAAGGACACGTCAATCCCGCAAAAACCAAATTAAAATGTTCTTTCAAATTTAATGTGATCACAACAAGTTTAGCACACACCCTTTTCCGTGCCAGTCATCTGGGCCAGGATGCGAAAGGAGCGGGACTGGGAGGTTCCCGTTCGCGGGTGCCAGTCTTCTGTGTCCTCAATCAGACGCTTCTTGCTGGCATCGCTCAGTGGGGGCGCACTATGCTCAGGCTCCACACCGGGTTTCCTGCACAGACAGAACAACCATTGAAAGGGTAAACATTTGTGTTTTTAAAAACGGGCATTGATGAGATCGCCACACAACAAAGCATCATCATTAAAAATTGATTTGGTCTAGACAGACTAACACATCCAAAACAAGTTCAAGTACTAAAAATAAAAGCAACCAACACGTAAAATGTACAAAACACATAAATGATAAAACAAGTGTTCAGTGCACATCAATCAAAGGTGCAGCTCTTGGATACACGTTTCACATTACGACCTAGCAGCTATTAGATTGTACATTTACCTCCTAGGTCTCACTGGAAGTGGAGTTCTGCAGGTGAGCAACAAGAATATTGGAAGCAGAAAAACATTAAACACTTTATGACAAAGTGCATTCAAATTAGCCTGGTAAAAGCAATACTAAATTGGCAGATTTAATTAAATCAGCCGCATATTCACATTATTGGGCATTGCACCACAAGAGGGGAGTAATGCTCTTCCGATTTAAAAAGGTCTTACTTCCTTCCAAAAATAATTTGACAGTAGTGCAGAAGCCAAAAATATATATACAGAGTGTGCAAATGAGCTGTTTAGTGTCCACGCACGGTCACAAACTCTTAGTTTACTGGCACAAACTCAAGCATGTGCAACCAGCGTCACTGTGCAAGAATGTTTACGTGCATGATCCAAAAAAAAAAAAAGAAAAAGAAAAAGGCACACGTCAGACTATTCTTAGCCAAAGCAGAATATAGAGGCATTGACTTGACTGGCCTTGAATAAACACACTGACAGTAGTAACAGATAGGCCAGACAGATGCAGAGCTGGGTGGCCTTGCAGGAAAAAGAGTGAGTGTGCTGACGGGCCTGGCAGAACTGGGCACAAAAACAACACTGGTAGCACAGTGAGAGCACCTGAGAGGACAAACGTACGAACTGGCCCCTGGCGTCCTCCGATGTGTCACGCATCGATTATTTGCAGGTTTGTTTGGACTTGTGTGAGTTGATGAGCAGGAATGTGAGGTTTGTGAGGGTTAACTCAAAAGGAGATGAAGCATGTCTCTGGTAATCACAAACTCGAGAGATGCAGAGGCTATAATCACATATCACATGATTAGATGGCTACTGCAGCAGCCATGTTATCATTCATGGCACTAACTTGATGTTTGCGTCTTCGTCCTCCTGTGGGTAAAGAAAAAGGACATATGGAGACGTACTGAAGCCGAGATGGAGAATGCACATAGGAGGAAAAATATAGTCCAACCCCCTCTTTCTTAGAAAACGTGCATAAAGAAAACCACAGAAACCCATGAATGGAAAGCATGCAGGTCAGGACACAAAAACACATACACATGCTGAGACCAGTACGACCTCCCTACTGAAGCTGACGCTTCAAGGAACAAGAAAAAAGAAAGATTAAGTAAGACAGAAAGGCAAGGTAGTCTGAACTTATTTATCCAACTTTCTGAGAGTTGTTAATTACCATGTTTTATATCACTTTTGGACATTTCCTACAAGCTTTCTGAACAATTGTGTCAGGCTTAATGATCCTGGTCTCTAGAAGCACAGGACTGGCAGGAAGAAGGATAATTGGAAACAAATGTTACCCCCCTGAGTGCCTTTTGGGCAGATTACAGATAGATAGGCATATTTTAGAAAGTTAATCGAAATTGCGCCCCCCCCCCCCCCCCCCCAGTTGCCCTGAACAAGATTTAAACAAGATGTAAAGTGAGCCTCGTATTTATGTTGTGTGCAGCTGAGTGAAATTATAGATGACGCTGGTCTGCGCCACTGTTTAGTTTTCAAATGAGATACATATTCTGAGGTGAGGTGTAATGGGCCATGAGGTAAAGGGAAGATCGGAACGAGATATTCAAATTTGTGTTATTACATTCTGTCAGAACAACTGCACCGCAAAAGCGTCTGCCAACCTGCAGCGTCTGTCAACTGCAACTTCTGAGCCGGCTGACATACACAAGCAGTGCGACTGAATTGATAGTAGTTTTTATGCAAGAGAAAATTTGCAACACCTGGGTTAGGATGAGTGTTACGTACCCATTGATATGCTCTGACAGTCCCTGACTCTCCAAAAGACCTCGCCTCTGTCCCATAGCCACTTCGCAAGCATTGGCATTGGAGTATAGTTGGATAGGTGTGTTATAGACGGAAGGCTGGGGTACATTAGGATTGGAGGAGGGGGCTGTCACTCTGGCTGGAGACGAGGAGTTAGATGAGGAGGAAGAGGCAGACGGTGAGGTGAAAGCGGAGCGACCGGGGCTGGTTTTGGGGACTGAATTTACTGGAGCTAAGTCTGGGCCGAGGTTGGACTTCAGCGGAAATGGAGGCTGCGGCAGCTGAGAGGGGGCGGCTGGTGTAAACGCCGATGACTCGGAGGGGATGGAGGCAACTTTGGAGGAAGCTGGGGAGGAAGAGGTCACGACCCCACCGCTGCCCCCTCCAAACGGCCGAGCTGTCTTGTTGTATGCAGGAGTGGTCTGACTTAGTGGCTTGGTGTATGTGGTGCTCGGCGCAGGGTGAGTGATTGGCACAGGCTTAATGATCTCTTGAGGTGCATCCTGGATGAGGGTGAAGACAAACAACATGCACAGACAGCAAATCCACAACAACTTTAAAAAAAACTCATGCAACAATAAATTCATACAAAAATAAGCAGCATTTTCACTCTGCTGAATGAATGAAAGCTTTAGCTGTGACATTAAAAAAAAAAGGTGCTCTTAAATTGTGTATGGTCATACATGTCAAGCCCAGTAGTGTTCTGACATATCAGAAAAACAAAATGTGCATGCTCCAAGCATCTCTAATGATAAACAAATGGCGTTCAGCTGAAGTTAAGATGCAGGGATGTTTTCTTCATACCTTGTGCACTTCTGTAGTGATGGTCGGAGGTCTGTGAAAACAGAGAGAGAGATATATAAATCACAGATCAGACAACACCTTTATATATTTAGCAGTTTAGACTGAATAATTCAATAGGCTTGAGGATCAAACTTCAGTTTATGGTTCAAATCGGGATTAAATTAGCTTTCAACAACACCAACAGCTGAATGTTTTTCAGCCGAACGCTGTTTTCTTTTAGCCGTGTGTGGTTTAAAAAAAAGGTCCTGCTTAGGCGGCATTAATCAAGAACAGCCGAACACACTGTAAATGTATAAATAAACGTCACCTCACCAGAACCACCAGCTTTAAATACTTCAGACTCACAAAAATGACTGTAAATGATATGCAGTTCGTTTATGGACTGGATCTTCCACTCTGAACACACCAAAATGTGGACGTTTTCATGTAAAACTTGTAATAATATCACTGCTCTCCTGCCTAAAGCTCACTTGATGTCACAGTGCAACTCCTTTATTTCAACCATCCAAATCTCAAAAGGTCAAAATCAGGAACAGTTTCAAAAACAAACCTCCCGGAAATCCTATTAGTGGGAGTGAGTGGGACAGACTTGACAGCCAAACTGCCCTGAAGTTACGATGACGGTTCGACTTCTATGTGATAACAGATTGATAAATAAAATAACTTGCAAAAAACATCATGAAGTCACAAGTGTGGAACTAGTTATCTCAATGTTCAGGTTCTGGAAACACCATAGTGCACTTTAAAGCATGGATCCATGCCAGTAATAATGCCAGAGTGCAGATTAATCTGATTTACACTTATGACCGAAGCTGCTGCCACAATTTTAACTCCCGCAGGACAAAAGAGAAGCCTGTTTATCTCATCTTTATCTTGCTCTTGAGATATAGAAAGTGAAGAACACGCGACGAAATCTCCACTCTATTTATTTATTTATTTATTTATTTATTTATTTATTTATTTAAACACTGTAGTGCACTGTTTGACAAAAGATTTTTGACATTTTCTGAAAAGCCTTTGCTGTATTGATAATTTTTGAAAGCATATCACAGTCTTTTTACAATCCTTATCTTACAAAAATAAGGATTTACTGGAGAAGCATTAAAATTCAAATGCAAAAAGAGGACAATGTGTCCCATACTTGGAGTGGACATAAAAATAATGTGTCCATCACAACTCTTAAAAACAAAACTGGAATAAAAGTAAAAAAAACAGACGTTGAGTGAGAACACCGGGTTCCGGACCAGGCACTAGGGTATGTCCCTCGGCTCCCTTCCTGTCTCTGCCGTCCGCCATATCAGGAAAAACAGTCAACAAACTCGCACATTTCCTTTCTGACAGAGCTGAAGAGCAAAAACGGAGCCTAAAACCAGGTTGTTAAAAAGCCCCACCCTGCAACCAGATGCTGACGTCATCTGTGACCATGCTTCCATTTACAGTTTTCCACCTAACAGCTAATATTCAGTCCGCTTATTTTCCAGTGACCTACTCTAATGTATTATTGCAATTGCTTATGGAGAGACACCTAGCAGTGCCAGGGAAAACAGGGAGAGGTCTAAAGATCAGACCAGCACAGCCGAGTCCAACAGAGCCCGGTTTATAATGAGACACTATGCATCTACTATCAGTGTCCCCAACTGGGGCAGCTGGGCGGATTCCCCCCCTCTGTCTATCCTTTCCCAAAGCAAACTGAGCAAACACTTGCCAGGGTGGTCCCCTGAACATCTGCTCAGCTCGGGCTCGCTGCAGTCCTGCTCTGTGTAGTCGGGTCTACTTTTGTTCTGCTAAATCACTCATGACATTCACTCACATTTAAATGTTTATTTTTATAAGTACAGAGGTTAATCTTGATATAAATAGGTATTGTCATGTTGTCAACTCATCTGTCACTGTATGAAGGGTTTTATGGTATTTAAAAAAAAAAAAGAAATAAATAAAACAAATGTATAAATTTGTTGTAAACTACACACTCCTGAAAAAAAGAAAGGAACCATTAAATCCATCGTCTCTCCAAGAGAGGATGGAGAAGCACCCATAGGTTAAAAAAATTAAATAAAATTATTTATATATATCCCTCAATACAAATGACAAAGAACATATGTCCTCCAGTATCCACAGTGAACAATATGTATAACTCTTCAGGAAGTCTGACTTAATCTCACAACAGTAAAGGCCGAAGCAAGAAATCACTGTCGAGTGTGTGTGACCTTCAAGCTCTCAGACGACAGTGCATGAGAATCCATCGTGCCACCGTGATTAATATAGCCACATGAGCTCGGGAGTTCCTCGGAAAACAGTTGTCACTCAACACAGTCCAGTGCTGCATCCAGAAACGTAGCCTGAAACTGCATTACGCAAGGAGGAAGCCATACATCAACTCAGAACAGAAACACGGGCCAGGTTCTCTGGGCACACGCTCAGCTCAGGTGGGCTGGAAGACAGTGGACACGTGGTCTGGGATCAAATGAGTCCACATCTCACCTTCCTTTTGGCCGAGTTCCATGTATCAGAGAAAATTATTTAAAAAAAAAAAAAAAAAAAAAAAAAAAAAAAAAAAAGCCTTGCAGGCTGCAATCAGCAGAAAAGTACAAAAATCCAGCAGCAGTGATGACATGATACGTATGTGGGTAACTTGCTTAAGTGAGAAGGTACGACTAATGCAGAGGTGAATATTAGAACTCTGGAGAGGAAGAAGTTTCCATCGAGGCGACGCTTTGATCCGCAGGGGTTTGGGGTTATTTGAGCAGGAAAATGCCAGACCTCATTCTACACAAGTTAGAACAAAGTGTCTTCACAGATGCGGTGCGCGTTGAATGCGGTCCAGATCTGTCTTCTAGTGAGAATGTACGGTGCATCGTGCAGAGCAAAGTCAGACACTGATCACCACAGACTGCTGAGCATCTGAAACCTTATATTCAGAGAGGGTGGACACAGATTCCTCTTGCAAAACCATTTTAAAATGTGTTACTGGCATCAAATTCCACATTTGTTTGAATTTTCTAAATACAATGTTGCTCATCAGTATAGACACTGGGAATATTTTCCTTTGTACTTGTCCCCTTTTAATAAAAAGGTTCAAGTAATGAATTAAATCATAAGTAATATTAATGGAAAACTGTCAAAACCTTCCTGACTTTTATGGAAACGGAGCATACAGTTTTACTTTTTATGCTTGAGCTGGCGGCTGTCTGGAGGCAGTGTGGCCGGCCATCCTAATTCTTTTCCTCTTCAATACAAAAAATGGATCTGGTTCCTCTGGATTTGACTGCTTTTATGAGCAAGAGTGCCAACAGATATGAAACAAACAAACCTCTCGACACCACAAGATAAGTGTGAAACCAATCAGAGCGAACACAGCAACGAGCTTCAACCAGAATATTACAAGTAAAAAAAAAAAAAAAAAACGTCCAAAATGGCAGAAATGGAGTAAGAACCTCGCTAAATAGCTGTTTTGTTTTGTTTTGTTTTGGACCAACTTGCCCACCACATTGCAATCAGGTCGGTACGTTCCGTGGGTTTTAAACCCACTTTGTGGCGTTACAAAGAAACTTGTACTTGAGTATTTGAATTTTAAGCCAGTGTTTTATTTTAATTCATAATCCCTATATTTCAGAGTTAAGTTTTGTACTTTACACTCATTTTAAATGAGTCAGCAAGATACTTTAACATGTATAAAAACAATCAAATAAAATACAGACACAAAGAAATATACAGGACATAAGAAAGTGCAAGCTTGAGTAATAGAAAGTGTTAAAAGTTTGTCATTTTTTCCAAATTTGAAAACATGAGCATGAAATGTGATGATTTACTTGAGGGAGGAATATTACATCTGTGCCATTACTGACTAATTCAATTCATTTTTATCCGATGTTAAATGAACTCAACACTCCACAGTTTAAAAAAAAAAAAAAAAAAAAAAAAAAAAAATTAAAAAATGTTTGTGTCTTCCAAGTATTTGAGGTGTGTCAGACTATTATAGTTCAGAGAAATCCTTCCCCTGATGATGAAACGGCCCAGTCAGAACACGTCTGCCGCTTCCCTGCTGAGCCACTCACGATCCCGACTTTATTAGATACCATGTTCCCAAATCTACAAGCTTGCTGTCTTTGTGCTCCATATTTATACACTACTGCCTTAAAGGAAATGAAACAAAAATTGGGATTGATAAATAAATATTGGATCAGCTAGACAGCAGATTCTGAAGCAAAAAAAAAAAAAGCAGAAAAAAGAAAAAAAAAGTTGCATAGTCCAGTTTTTGTCAATAATAGACTTCCCAGTGTACCCACCCTGTCACACACACACACACACACACACACACACACACACACACACACACACACACACACACACACACACACACACACACACACACACACACACACACACACACACACACACACACACACACACACACACACACACAAATAAGAGAATGAGGAGGTTAGGAGGAGGAGCAAACCTGAGGGTGAAACACACTGACGCATTTCCACGCTGGCTCTGTCTCTTTGAGGGCCAAGAGAAACAGTCTGGCATATGGCATGACTGGATGATGGAGAGGTGAACAGAGACAGCTTTCTCAACAGAAACTTATGCTCAGACCGGCTTATATACCCCCCCCTTTTTTTTTTTTTTTTAAAAGACGGGAGAAAAAAGTGCTTACATGCAAGTAGCTTTTCATTTTTCCAACACTCATTTCAGCCACAGTTTTAGAGGCAAAATACAACAGATTGTGGAAAAGTTCTATAGAAACATGTTTATGTGATCTGCAGTAACCCTGTGGCTGCCAGCAGCTGTCTCTGTCTTTTTTCTTTATAATCCCCTTGTTATTGCTCCTTTAATCCCTGGCTACATTTTCTTTACTCCAACTAAATGTAAGCAGATGTCATAACATATCTGGAGGATGTGCGGAGGATCAGTTCATGTCATACACGTTATGAATGTCATGCACAAGTTACAGTATTCCAAGACAGCCCTCCTACATTAACTCGCACGACACACAGAAGAGATGTGAGAAAACTGATTTCTCAGATTTAACACTAAATTAGTAAAAAAAAATAAATAAATGCATACAAATATTGGAGAGGAAACAATTAACAACATTAACGTAACATTAAACTCTAGAGGAGGTAAATGGCATTAGTTGTAGGAAGAAGAGAGAAAAATAAACAAAAAACGTCTCCTTGTGTTATTTTGTTTCCTATAATATTCTGAAAAGATGTGGCTTCACTGAAAAGGGAATTGTGGATGCCAATAAGGACTTGCAGCAACATTCACTGGAATAAAAAAATAAAAAATAAAAAAAGTCGGAGCAGCACTTCTCACAGCAAAGTTAAAGATTTACAGCTGTGACGGAAACGAGCCGTGCTACACTAGAGTAAACACTTATCAGTGTACCTGCGTGACCTGCTGCTACTGCCGACAGTTGCAGGGATACAACACCAACGTGCTTATTGCCCTGCGTGTACGCTTGGCGTTCGAGTGCACTCGTCCAAACCCGCGGTCACATGTGCTATATTGACAGAAGGGATCCATGCCATTAATTTCCATGCACCCTCTCTCAGAACATTGTAAGCACGATAACTCCCATCATACGTGGTCTTCTTGGCCAAAACAGGAAAGGTTAATTGCCGGGGGCAAACAAGATATTCAGATTTGCACTCAAGTGCTTGAAGCAGTCCGAGACACAGGTTGAAGAAGAGGGCGAGCAGGGTGATGTGAGGATATCGCTGAGGTTAAATGGCCCCAACCACAACAGAATAAACTCCCCTTAGTTTATTACTCACCATTGCAGGTCCAAGCGTGTAAAAAGCCCCCCCCATCTTTGATTATTTTTCTTCTGACCACCACACCACATCTGGTTGAGTCAGCAGGGGCGCCGAGCTGAATTGGATTGTCCTCTCCTTCACCCCGTTTCACCATATCTTGTTGGGTGTAAAGTGGCTGTGGCTATCTACGAGCCTGTCTGCTGACTGAATGCAGTCTTGCAGTTGAAGGTTCAGATTTAGTGGAATAACTCTGAAGTTATGCAATACATGGAGATATAAATATACAAAAGGAGAAATTCTAACTGTATAATGCAGTTATATTTAATTTATACTAATTAACTAGTGATTGCGAGCTCATGAAACAAAATAGTCAAGAATAAATTATCTGCACATTAGCCAGACGTATTAATGCAGCAGTTAGGCACTTAAAACTTTCCAAAGGCCTAACAGAAATGAAAAAAAAAAAAAAAAAATCTAAATGTGGTTGCACCATTTGACTAACTGTGTGGTTTATCGTTGAGGTTTGGGAACCAGGGGTGAGCGCCCACAACTTCTCATACATGGTGCTTCACTGCACTGCACTCCATGTTTCAATGTCAATAAATAAACAACAATTATCATAGTTTCCTAAGACTACATCCCGCAGCCTACTGGTGACTGTGAGCTGCACGGCAACAAGATTTCCATTATATTAGAACAAAAAGCACAACATTAGTTGAAACGTTCTGCTCATAGCAACAGGATAAACTTTTTTTTTTTTTTTTTTTTTTTTTTTTTAAAAGGAGGCTCTAAGAAAGGAGCTTTGTCATGCTCTGCTTAAATCAAAAATAATATCTTATCTACACATGTGCAAAGTCATAATATAAATCCTAATCAAATACAAGGCTGAATCCGGCGGCCAATTCAACCTCTGCACGTTATCTGTCCCGATGTGCTGCATCTAGAACAACAGGATGAGGAGGGCACTTCCAGGGTTCATTTCCCCTCTGAAACGAAAGCATTTAGTTCCTACCTGGAAACAGGAAAATTAACTGGTGTGAGCGTTTAACAACAACAAAACAGAAACTACAGACTCAACTATATCCAATCAGTAAGAGTAACAGTTAAAATTGATTACAAGTAGAAGTAAGCAGCAATGCTGGTGGGATCTTTTCCAGATGGTTCTCTCTTTTAGGATGGATGGTTAATGCTTCAAGTTTTATTAAATAAACACTTTTCTTTCTTTCTTTTTTTTTTACATTTTGATAGAGAAACACATGTTCACACACTGATAACCTTTACTCATTTTAACCAGATTGTTTTTGGTGGTCAAGCGTCTTTTTCAAGAACTGTTGTAGGAATTTGAACTATGGCAAAATGACGGGACAAAACTCTACTCGCATTAATCACCTCTCGGCAATCTTGTCCTGTTGTTGACAACAGCAGTCTTATCAGTGATCAGAAAATCCATAAATCAAGTCCGAGGGATGTGGATGTAAAAAAGTGGTTCCTGACATAGGGCACTCCTTCAGGTTTCTACTTGTTGTTTCGCATTTTAGTCCTGATTTTTTTTTTTAACATGGCACAAAAATCCTGTTTAGAAATGTTAGTACTAAAGTTTATCGCTAAAGGACCGCGTTTCATTCAGCCGATTTCATTTCACTACGACTTCATTTCTTTTTTTTTTTTTTTTAAACACAGATGCTGTGTATAACCATCATATATTCTATGTGTTACAAAAAAGATATATGAAGAAAAACGGTCCACAAACCAGTTTCTAAAAATGAAGCCATAAACCAAGCAGCCTGCAATCATGTGCCATTTAGAACGTGAAGACTTTTGTTGTTTGGTGGGTGATTGCAGCTGTAATTTACATGTACTATGAGACCAGAATGTTTGATGTTTCATTGTGCATCCATTACCCACAAGAGATTATATACAGCTGTGGGACGGGACTATTTTCAGATGGATTTCCCACGATTAAAAGCGCAGAGAGTCCTTTCTCCTTTGATGTGGTGATGGAATGACAGGACGAGCAAACCAGACTTTGAGTTTTGCCGTCAACATGTTTTATAGCTTGAACAGTGTGCGTGCTTTGCTTCCATTTGTCTTTGACTGACACAAAAGCTACTCTTCAATGGTCTAAAATATGGTCACCTTTACCTTGAATCTACAATATCAATGAAAATATAAGGAAAAGCAACATTCATGGGTTTTTTTTGTTTTTTTTTTTACCGTGTTGTTTACTCAAGTGTTACACTCCCGCTTGAAGTGTGATGGGATGCTCCCATGCCCTACAGTTATTCTGGGGCAGGACACTGTCCAAGTGTCCCAGCCACTCATGGTTTGGGTCCTCAGGCTGAATAATTGTTGCATCAGATGGAAGCCTGAACAGCCATGCCCTTTCACTTAATTAAAATTCTCTCTTGGAATATGGGCCTGGTATTCCTCCCATTTGCAACCATTTCCACCAGAACAGAACAAGCCAAAGCAGTCACAGCAGGGCAGGCACAAGGTTTAAAAAAAATATATATATATATTTATATGGGAGTGTCCCAAAGCCACCATTCAAAACCACAAAAAAATAAAATAAAATAAAATAACGAAGGCTGACCAAGCAACTCAGTGACAACATGTTATGTGAAATCGATAACAAAACAATATGTGGAAGATGATGATGTGGAAATACCTAAAGAGAAAATCCAAAAAAAGCTGCTTTGCTTGGGTAGGCATCCACCGGTTTACTTCAGTTTTTTTTATTAAAACTTTGTGATTTCCGTTTAAAACCTTTCTAATGCAGTGAATAATTGTACCACATCCAGCATATTCAGTTTTTTCCCCAGACATTTTCTGTTAGAATTGTTATCATTAAAAACATTTTCTGTGGCCATTTTCGAACTGACAGCTTCTATAATCAAAAATATAGTCCGATCTCCATTTGCAATCATTTTTAATAATTCAATGCAGACCACAGGGTTTTGAGAGCTTTCACTGAAAGTGCTTCGGCACTTGGGATTTAATAACCTCGGGGGCCTCCGATTAATATACTTCTGCGTAAAGAGCGGGACAGAGGAGCAGCATGATAAGATGCAAAGCTCAATGTCTTCTGCAGACCTGATCTGTTACACCAGCAACACATGGAAACGATTAGTTAAGAACTGAAATAAGGATGAAGTGATTCATTTCTTCTCTGTTTAGTGTATAGCCTTCATACATAACAATGCAGTGTTAAAAATATCCATTTAGGTCTTCACTCTTTGAGGAAATGTCACTCGATCCCGCAGGATCAAACTCTGCACCACAGTTTAACTTGGATTTACTGCAACTTTGAAATTTATTTGCATAAAAATTGGCTCAATAAAGTATAAATTGCAATGCGACACTGAGATCATTGCCATTGCTTTGCCTCAAAAATCTACTTTTTCCCAAATGTGTATCATTATACATCTGACAGCTTGCTATTACAGCTAGTTTACTGTTATCATAAAACAATTTCTGCTAAGATTTATGCCCCAGTGCAAGAAAGAAGAAGCTTACGCCTGTCTTTAGATAATACCCCGACTCCCTACAAGATCTCAGGCGCATCAGTAACAATGAACAGTTTTAAATTAGCACAACACGACTGCTTCATTTCCAAATCATGTAAATGCTAATTCAATATAGCACTAATAAAACAACAAGGGGCTGAAGCTCCTTGTTGCTGTTGCAAAATGTCCTATTTCAGACACGTCTCAGTGTTCTTTCCCCATTTCCTCGTGTTTTCTCGTCGCCTTGACTTCTCAGTCATCTGTCCAACTTGGATCCCGCGAGACACCGACCACCTCAGACTTTTGACTTTGCCAGAAAATAAAAACCAACCCCCTAACTTGCACGGATCTAGGCTCCAAACAATGGCTTGGCTCAGTAGGTATCTTTCAAAAACTCTTCCATACACACAAGCAGGAAAAATCCACAGGAAAAGAAATATGTGAGAATAATCAATTCCAATGGTGCTTTAAAAGCACCACGAGGACCTGGGCAGTGTGTAGTTGCATTGCATGCATTTCTCTGGTATCTGCAAATGACGTTGCATACTTTCTTGTGTGAGTGTGTAGTCGACATGAATGTATAGGACTTTTACCTCTGCAGAGTGAGACTGAGTTGGTCCATGCAGGCTTTAATTTTGTTCTGGGCCTCAAGGTGATTCATGCTTTCTGTAGAAATGCCATTAATAGAAAGGATGATGTCGCCAACACTCATCTTCGCTCTGGCTGCCTTGCCTCCCTCTGTCAGCTGCAATAACAGAAATAAATTAGAAAAAAAGTGTGCTCCCCGTGCTCGTTTTTCCTTTTGATTTATTTTATTCTATAATATTGTAATATTCTGTAACACGTTTCAGTTTCAGCTCAGTTTTTTTTATTCAAATAAGAGAAACGCATTTGACAAATGTAGCATACACATAGTTTGTTAATGTATTTCTTGTAATCACTAGGATTGTGATCTCCTTTCCGTTTCCTGTCTTATGTAACCCTTATCAGATGAGGTAGGCACATCGTCGTCCCTCCCCCCACATCAACATCACAACACTCATGAGATGGGACTCTACATCCACAAAAACAGCCTGCTGACGCAAAGAAAAAAAAACAAAAAAAAAACAAAACACTCCTTAGTACATCAAATGACAACAAATTAAAAGTACATGATTTAAAAGTTTGCATTTTAAAACTAGGAAAATCTTTGGCTAAATAATTTAAAGAAAAACTGAACAGAAGCAACTAAAAATAGGACTTATTTTTCCTTTGATGAACGTGATGTGGTTTTGAAAGGTGATGGGGCACATGATGATTGCTCTGGGAACCATTTTCCACTAAAATTAAAAAGAAAACAACAAAACAACAATGCATCTGGCTCCAGTTCTCGTCTAGACTCAGCTTCCCAATCAGGAATATGTTTTTGTTTAACCACAAAAAATGTGTTCCTTGCAATCTTGGCTTCTGTACATTCATGGCATGCAGTATAAAAATAAATACTTTCATACTGTGGGAACGTCACTGTATGAAATGCAGAAATGCTCAGCATGAAGCGAATCACAGAAAATCGTTTATGTGTGGTGACATCATTCAGGACTGGGATGCAACGCTACATGCCCACTAAGGAAATCAAAGAGATAAATCCAGATATGCTTGAACGGAACGAGGTGTAAAGCGCTCGTGCTCTGTGAATGCGTGGCTGGTGTAAATGCAATTACCATCTTAAAGGCACGCTATGTAGCAATAACACTTCAGACTACATGGGGGAGCATATCCCTAGAAAGTTCGTGTGTTAGCCCTTGTCACAAAACAACAGCAGATGTATGTGTGTGTAGAGATCTACATCTATATTGACCATGTGGCCAGAGCTGGAAATGCTGCACAGTGCGACTTTAACATCCTAAACTCAGGTTATACATTTACTGGACCTGTTGATCTTCCATATAGAGGAAATTGTAACGTGTCTCTCAGCACCTGTGAAGAGTATTTTCCAATTTTCCAAAGCAAATGAAAAGTAAAGAGAACCATACTGTCTGCATGTACTGTCTGCAAAGACCAAGGGAGAAGCATGTGATCCCTGATGGTTTTGATTAGGAGTGCAACAGAAAGGTGTTAAAAGTGTCTGTCTACCAGACAGAAGTGTTGGGTTAGGGTGAAGTTTATTGGACCTTTTATCCATTTCCACCTTGCTGAGACTTGCATTTAAGACTTGGGAAGTAGCGTAATAAAAACCATGACGATGTGATGACTCTCCACCAGGAGTGGTGACTGATCAGTGGTTATGCAAGGCTCAGCACATCTCATCAGGCAGCCAGCACCCTTTTAATGTGCATTAAACCTGTGTGATCATGCTGGCTGCCAAAAGAACTTTGTGTACTCGTATACAGATTTCATAATGATCGTAACTTTGTTACACCCTTCAGAAGAGGAGCAGGATAAAACTCGAACTGGCAGCAAAAATGAGTGGAGATACCATAAAGCTAAATAAGAGCAAGTTCAAAGTTCCCACTTCACTCAGCTGGAGGATTATTGTAGAAGACTTTAATTTTGAAAGCAAATCCCAAAAAAATCTACTGCTGTCATGGAAAATCCACTTTTGCAAAAGTATGCATTCTCCCCTCATTCTGTAATCTTTATTCCCATGCCATTGAGCAAAGCTGATTAAGACAGAAAAAGACAAAACGAGATATCATCTTTCCCGCCAGCTAAAGAAAGCATCCAGGTTAGGCAACTCTAAAAGCAGCCATTGTGCCATTGTGCTGATCCTCATAATAACAAAAATGGGGGGGTGAGCAGGAAGAAGAGAAAGAATGAGGAAGTGACAGAATCAGTGGCAGTGACCGCCACATTTTTCTGGACTTGTGCTTTCCTCGTCTCATTTACAACTGGATCAGCAGCAGGAAGTGTGGAGCACAAAGCTGAGACTGATGTATGCATACCAACGTCTAGGACATCCACAGTGTGGTCTCGTAGCGAGCACCGCTCACAAAAGGCTGAGCGCTCACTACACACAGTCACGAGCAAAGCTCCAGCTGAATCACTCGCTCGTTAAATGTACGACACAGACTCACAGGCACACCTGCCAGCATTTACTCAGTCGGACTGGTGTACTTTCAATAAAGAAGCCTCAGTGCTCTTCAGTGCAATAAAGAGAGAATAAGCACACTTGAGAGATCATCTGGCTCCGGCCTACACCGCTACGCTGCTCCGGAGATCAATAGAAGAAGAGTTGTTGAAAAATACGTGTCGCTGGAACATGTCTCTCCATCTCAGATCCTGCCTCCCTACTTCTGTGTGTGTGTGTGTGTGTGTGTGTGTGTGTGTGTGTGTGTGTGTGTGTGTGTGTGTGTGTTCAATAGTAAGCAAGAGCATGAAAAAAAAAAAGAGGATCAAAAATTTCTGTCCTTCTAGGGATGTGATTAAAATACAAACTGAGGAATTTCCATATATAGGGCTACTTACAAATATGTAGTATTTCAAGGCATAAAGAGAGGAGGGGGCTCGCGTAACAGTCTGAAAAATATGTGCAGTTAATGTTTAACGCTTTTAGCCTGTGGCAAACAGAGAACACTTTGCAAATCCCAACCTTTCAAAAGTCTCTCATGTGGGGACAAAACAAATGGATGTTGACTAAGAATCCCTGGCATGTGCAGTCTATAAATATAAATCTAGAGAGGTCTGAGACACTCGTGACGGCAAGCAGATAAGTAAATGGCAGAGGCTCAACTTGGGTTGAGCCACTGCTGTTCTGTCAAAAGAGCGGGATATTTTAGAAAATCTTATTAGCCGCATCATGTAATTTAATGTCTGCAATAAAAAAAAAAAAAAAAAAAAAAAAAAAAAAAACTTTTTCATCATTGAAAAATACCGTGCCAGGGTGTTTCAGGGATTATAGTTTTACAGAGGCTATCATTTAAGCTGTCCAAATGAATAGGGTATCTGTCCAGCTGTGTTTATGTGAATGGGATTCCTGCCACATAATGGTGCCGCTTCGGGGCTGTGGTGGTTCTCCTCCACACCGGTGATTTTACTGCTGTGGAGTTGGTGATAATGGCCGCTTCCTCCACTGCACCATACATCCGTAAAACGGTGCTTAAAGGTAGCTTATCGCGCAATTATTTGGCGTATCTGTGTGAAAGATTATGGTTTTAGGTACTAATATTGTTTATTTCTGGCCAAACAAAAGTCCTGAAGACTGCTCAGGTTTAAATATTCACTCAGTAATCAATATATTTTGTTTTTGCGTAACACGGTGTGCTTCAAACTTAAGGTAATGCTCTTTTAAAAAAAAAGGGACAAAATTACCATGTCTTTAAAGCATGCGTATATTTAACAACTAAAGACAGCGTGATGGTTTTAACATCACACTTCCCTGTTGGGAGGATACCAATCATTTCCAGTGCTGGTCGGTGTGCAGCTTCCTGCCTTTAGAGAAAGTATAGCCTAAGGAAGAGGGCTGTGGTCACTTCACATCTGAGAAGTCATGTTTCAGGAAGTATCTTGTGGTGAGGCTGGAAAGCCTGTGAGATGTCATGTCTGTGGGGATAGAGGACCTTATATGGAGAAGCCTTAGAGCTGACATGATGTCATCTCAAACACACATGGGAAAGCCGGCTGACCCAGTCTTGCTATAAAATGTTGCCAAATATTTGTTTGTAAAAAAAAAAAAAAAATGCAGCTCAGTTGCAGGTAACAGGGTGTGCTTGTGTGGTATTATTATTTGGATCAAAATTGTTATAGTCAATCTATAAAGCAAATTTAAAAAAACCCATTTAAAATCTACAGGATCTATTTGATCTGCCATTAGAACATTAAGATCGTGCAGCTTTATTTTTTATTTTAAGCATTCAAGTAACCTTAAAATACACCAAATACCGGTAATATAATTTTATGTTATATTGCAGTCTATTTGTGTGTTCAACCAGGCCAAAACACCCAACGTGTGTGTTTTGTTGAGCGGGAGAGGGAAAAATGGTGCTCAATTTGTAAAACAGAAGGTTTTTGTATTCAGAGAGGAATGCAGGTCTGATGGGTCGAGCGAGAAAAAGTCTCACTGCGTCCAGACCTGTTCCATCTGTGCTCATGGGCAAATCCACAGTAGCGGAAAGCTCAGTTTTGGATATTTGTTTGTTGGATAGACAACTTTTTTTTACAGTTTTTGGATCCATTCGGTATACCTGCCTGATCCAATGCAGGTTTAACAAGGGTTCGCTGGAGCCTATCCCAGCGTACTATGGGAGAAAGGCAGGGCTACACCCTAAACCACTTTTACTGCTACAAATATAGACTATCTGCATTTGCTCCTCCACCAAGTTGCAAATGTAAACAGCTTGAAAAATGACACTAAAGACTACCAAACAAAAGTGCCCTTTTCCTCCAAGCCAAACTAGCCAGTTAAGGGGACTTGAATAGAAAAAGGCAAACGATTGTTATGGTTTGACCCCAGTATCTTATGCCATCAATCTGGATGCCAGAGAACAGGAAAACCTTAAAGAAATAAAAAAACAAAACAAAACAACAACTCCTACTGAAAACGCATAAAGCAGGACCGACCCACCCCTGGAAACAAAGGTCAGAGACATAGACATGGCTCACGCTGCTGAGCCACGAGGTATAAAACGCGTTGTAGACCTGGCGGGCTTCAGTCAAGTGTGTCCCACCACCACTCGTTACTAGAGCAACTCTCAAAAACGGTTTACACTCGAGATGTTTCTGTCAAGCCCATAATTCACCAACACAATTTAACAATTCAATTCATAGTTTGCTTATCCAGGGAATAGGCTGTGTTTTATTGCAAAGACATGACTGATTTTTCAAAAATTGAATTAACTCTTTGAGTGCTGTTTTTCTTCTTTTTAAAAATAACTCACAAAATAAAGATACATTCTACAGTTAATCGTCATTTAAAACACTTAAAGCATCTACAGTCAGATGGGCTGTTAATCATGGTTGACAGTGACTGGGAATTGTGGTCCAAGCTGGATGAGTGATCATGTGCTGCAGACGACGGTGTTATCAAATTGTCGGCACATGTGCTCATTTTATTACATGGAACAAATTAAATTTAAAAAAAAAAAAAAAAAAAAAAAAAAACTGAATTTCTCTTTTGAAGTTTTTTTTTTTAATTCTAACATGAAAAAAAAGTGTGAGTGATCTAAATCATAATCAAGTGACAGTTGGACGTCACAGCTCTGACATATTGCATTATCAGGTCTGGAAGCCGGCAGCCGCAGCAAAACTCCGGACTGACACAAACGGATCATACTGGGATCAAACGCATACTGAAGATAACTGTTTCCACTAAATCCATATGGAATATAAGCACATATCCAGGCCCCTACATCGAAGCCCTAGTAGCTTACTAAAAAAACCCCAAAAAAACTCTAAACTCTGTGAACTAGTGAGCTATTTTCTTTTATCCTTCGGTTTTGATTCAATAAATTTTTTATGCAAGAGCTGGCCTAAAACACATGCACTCACTGTTTGCCAGCTATGCAGACCAGACCACAAGCTATCTGTCTTTGTGGTTTCCTAAGATGCCAGGCCTTTTTCCCCTCTCTCCTCTCCTTTTAAAAAAAAAAAAAAAAAAAAAAACAGCATAGTAGACAGCCAAAAACTACAAAAAAGCCCAAGGACACACAAGGGGGGGGGTATCGAACCGCCGAATGCAACACTCCACTACCTGAGATAAAGCAGGCCCCGGTAACCCTCGGTAAACCCTCGGCACGAGATGGCACTTTATAAAAAAAAGTGTGCTGAGAATGCAGAAAGGAAATTAAACGGCAGCACTGGGCAGACTTTCATCTGCTGAATTTAAAGAAGACAGGAAAACTGTCTGAGAAGAATAATGACTGGAGGGTTAAGGACACATCTAAAGTTAGATCAAAGAACACAGTTAAACGTGTTGTGGACAAAATTAACTCCACAGTACTCGGACAACTGCCCCACTTCTACACTGGAAACTGACTGCTCATGAAGAGCTGGCTCCAAGAAGCTCACAAATATTTCTGTCATCTATTACAACATAAGTTCACTAAAGGTAAAGCTTTAAATTGGCAGTATCATAACTTTCCTATTGTTTAAAAAAAAAAAAAAGCTTGGAAACGAACACATCTAGAAAAAGAGAGCGTAAGGCAAACGGAGAGCTAAAATTAAACTTCTATCATGTTCGCTGAAAGTATTACAAGCCCCTAAAAAATAAACTAAAAAAGAACATGAAAAGACCGAAGGAGGAAGAAACAGGTCAGAGGAAAGAAGAAAAAACACCATGTGCTGAAGTCCACGTGCGTATTAAAATTATCTTGACTTGTTTTTACAGACTTTCATGCTACAGTAGCAATCAAAATTACATCATTATGAGTGCTCTTTTTTAGATATGAAAGTCTGTCCAGAGATACAGAAATAGAAGCGACGAGATCAGTTTCAGCCATCAGCTGCGCTGCTTCAAGTCTGATCCTAAGACCAAATATTCAATGAACAATGATGTTTTTAACCCTTCCTCATATCCTCACTACATACAAAATATTTTCTGCATTTTGTGTATTCTTTTAGTGTCGTTACAACAATCAAAGCTGAAATTTTCCAATAAGGACATACACGGGATAACTGCCAGTGGTGTTGGTGGGACCAGCTTTGTGTTCTGTGCATAATCTTTAGACCAGTTACAGATGGTAAGCATATGTAAAGTCATTACATCATTATTCCACGGCAACCCCATCCATCTGAGCACAAAAATATAAGCTTGAATGTGATGTCAACAAAGAAAGCCTATTTGAGATTGCAGCTCTCTAATGAACCCTATAATAAGTTGGAAGTCAACCCAATTTTCTCCTCTCCTCTAACGAAGGAACTGAAGCAACGGTTAAACTCTTGGCAATAGTTTCCTCGTGTGTCGGCTACTAGTTCTAATCTTTGCCATGTTATTTATTTATTTAATTTACTTTGGCCCTTGGGATTCCAGCTGAGGTGAATTTACAAAAAGGATACGGCTCATTTCTGGCACAAGAAAAACAAACTTGAGCCATTCACTTGTCATGCGACTGGACAAAAATATGTCAGAAACGCACAACAGCAACAATAATAATGTGTCCGAATTAAAAGCTGCGAGAGCGGAGTTGCCGCTCTGCTTTTACTACTGAACGCTCCATACCACAAATGACTACGCAGGGCTGCTGGTGGACACAAAATGTATTTAACACGTTTATGGCCCATGAAGTAGCTGCCCGTCACCGAAACCCACACCAACTGAACTGTCAAGGTTCCAACATTCCCTACTGCTTGTGATTTTTTTTTTTTTCCTTGCTTTATCTTTACAAGCGTTTTGGGAATTTCACTCCAGGTCACCTGTCACATCTTGTTTTATATTCCAGTTAAAGATGGCATGACATATTACAGTCCACTTCTTGCTGCGTTTTATGAAGTGGATGGTTTAAAAAACAAAAAGAAAAAAGAAAAACCCGACATGGCACGGTGGCGGGTTAGTTACAAGGTATCTGGGCCTGTTTGTGTGGAGTTTTCATGCTCATCCTGCGCTTGCATGTTGTTGTTTTTTTCCCCCACTATGTTTTTCCAGCTTCCTCCCACACTCCAAAAATATATGTATGTTAGGTTAATTGCTGATACCAAATTGATGCAATTGTGAGTATGTTTGTTTTTTTTTTTGTTTTAAACCTACTTTTTCTCCGTGTGGGCCTGTAATGACTGGTGCCACATTTAGGATGTACCCGTTCTCTATGGATGGCACACATGACTGCATTTATGGTGCTTTTCTCATCTTGTTGACCACTAAAGTGCTTTTTACTTTTTGGCCGATGAAAAAAAAAAAAGGGTTTTAAAAGTTACTATGTCCTAACACAGATTGTTATGGCTCCAAATGGGAACCATTTTCCCCCACGATACTTAAAATTCAGTACCAGATTCTACTGAGTACAAATAAACAAAGGAACTGACCTCCGTTATGACACTGAGATTAGAGTTTCATAACAGGAAGCAGCGAGAACTGACCGACACTGCTCAGTCCATGAAGACGTTTACCCAAGAGTTTTACCCAAACCACAGACCCCAGCAGTGGAGTTAAAGCTGCCTATTCCTAATCGTATTTGACAAAGAAAGTTACTGTATAACTGAGAAACATCAGGTGCACCTATGTGAAAATAGACTTCTTCCTGAGTTGCATTGTCAGTTTTCTTTAATTATCACGACAAGCATTATGTTGCTGCACAGTCCTCTTACACTGTGTAAATGGTGAGATTATGCACATCCTGAGGCCAATCCCTCCTTTTATTCTCCCCCCTAACCTTTTCCTTTTTTTTTTATAAACAATGTGCAGTCCAGCTTGAAATAATCTAGTCAGTCCACTCTGAATTTATGTGGCAGAAACTCACGAATAGTTATTACAGAACCACTGTGGCTTTCTAGAGTTTCAGCCACTCAAGGCATTTAAGAAGAGTTTATGATACTTCAACAGCAGAGCAGAAACAAAGAGGACGTTTTTCCTGTGGATTTGACCAGGTCATATTCCAAGGAATAGGAAGGGACAAAGACCTATCCCTCGTCCAAAAGACGTCACACATTAACAGCCAAAGCACACTGTCATTCAATTCTAAGGTTTTGCATATCAGGGCACGATTAAAAAAAAACAGAAAATAAAATCTGTGGTCTTTACTAGGTCTTATAAGCAGGCAAAAAGAACATCAGATGAAATGAAAAACAAAAATAAATAATATAATTACATGTCACTATATACACATATATGTAAGATTAAAACAAAATGAAGACGGAGAGCATGGCAAACACACATATCCGTAGTGCTTTCCCAGAAATCAAACGGGGTAAATACAAATGCACTTGATCAAGTGTGATCATGAAAAGGAGGTGATGCTTTGAAAGTCTTGAGTGTTTCCTGGGAGAAGGCTTCTTTTTCGTTAAACACTTAAAAGTTGCATGTGAACAAACCACGAGACACCTGTGCCCGTGTCCTTTAGACAGACGCTTGGTGATAACGCACACCACCAGGGGGCGTGATCACATTAACATTATCTAATATTGTTCGGACAACAATAGGAATGGTGGGAGGAAGGTAAACGCCTTGGGGTAGGGAGTCACGGAGCCATGAACCTTTAAAAGGAGGAGTCTAAAACGAGCAACAGGTGTCACTGACGAGGCAAATGGCAAAATGTGCATGGACAGCATTCCTCGGAGGTGACCGTCGTGAAGTGAAGGGTACACGAGTGGTGTGTGAGTGCGTTCCACTCACCCGTGAGATGGTGAGGGGCAGACAAAAGTCCTTCCCTCCCTGCAGTCTGAAGCCCCACGGGGCAGGGCCTGCCAGAGAGACACTGTAGCTGCTGCTCATGATGCACCTAGAAGCAAAACATCCACATTTTACACTCGGTTGTTCATGTAGCCACCGTAAGAAGATAATAATAAAAAAAAAAAAGAGAGACATTAGAAAAGACTGATAACCCTTTTGTTTTGCTGAAAGACCATGTGTCATAACACATGGCTTTCTAAACTTTATCACAACGAATCTGCTTAACCAAACATCCTTATTGTGGACCTCCTAGCTCTGGAGGACCAGCAACAGCAGGTCTCAGATCCCTGGAAGTACAATTTGTGACGCACTCAACGGAAAATCAGCAATACATTTCCGAAAGGGCATCTTCTCAAGTGCCAGTGGAGATAAACTGGAAAGAATGACACAAGAAAGAAAGCTAAATACGTCATGCTCTCCACATATGAGGAATTAAATGGTTGAGATCAATTTTTAAATGAAGCTTAAACCAACCTGCAGCAGCAAGAAACAAGCAAAAGAGTGATAAGCATCTTGTGTAAGCAAAAAAAAAAAAATCCTGTTTACGTTCTAAAAAACCATCTTAGATATGAATCTTTTGGTGAGTTTTTGGACACATGTATTCTCTTACAGGACTCGTTGCTTGAGACAAACGATACCAATTTGTGTGGAGAAAAATTTGATTAAAAAAAATAAAAAATACTATCTATTACCAAGGCACCATAAATGTTCGTTTTCTATCTCTTCCTCCCCAGACACCTAGACACATTTGTGCTGCTCCTCTTCCCAGTAACTCATGGTCCACTGAGCAGCTCATTGCTGAGGTTTGGAGCTGCACGGATTAGAAAAGAAAGGTCCTGCATGGATTCACATTTCAGTATCTGCCCTGTTAATCCCTACTTTGGAACAAAGTGACAATACGTCTCTCCTCACAGAACTGCTGCACTATTAGGAGGACAGCGTTAAGACAAAGCCCGCCCTGAATGGCCTAAGACTATTAAAGAGAGTCTTCAACTTCAATTCACTGGCAGCTCAGTTTCTTTGCGTGCCTGCATCACCTGCTTTACCAACTCAGTGGATTTAACACCTAAATTAACCTTATTAGCATAAACAAATACAATAGTTAGATCAGATGCATGTAAATTAAATTGACACTGGGAATGCAAGACAAAGCCAAGATTATGTAGCGCCATAAATTTCTTTATGCACTATTGAGTTTCACGATTTCATCCATGCTGGTTATGCAGCCGCTTTCCCCTGAGAGCCTGAACTGGCAAGCTGTTTACTGGAAGTGGGACTGAGGTTAAGAGCAGTGACATGTTACGAGTTAGTGTATTATAAAATTTATTAGACTGATAATTGAGGAAACTGGCAGAAGCGTTTTTGCAGGACCGACTTTTCTCGTGTGTTTGAGTAAAAGGACTGGGGTGAGAGAAAGTGCCTCTCCGTCTGTCACACAGAACTTGAGAAAAACAACAAATCATGTGGAAATATACCACCTTTGCCCTACCCAACAGGAAGGGTGAGTGTTGACATGGAAACACAACAAACGCCCCTACGTGGCCATTACACAGAGCAAGGCGAATGTTGACGCAGATCTGAATCAGACTTTGTATATAGATGCTGCATTGTTGGATGTTATCTGTGTTTAATTTGAAGAGCATCTAAGAAGCACTGAAAGTACTAACATTTAGTTTTGAAGTGATAAAACTAAAAAAAAGGTCTGCTTCTTCTGTTAACGAAACTGCAAAAGAATCTGAAGGACAAAGAGGATTTTCTGTTGCAATCCTTTTATACTGAACTTGTAAACGTTAAAATTGATTACATATGCAGTTGAATTTCACTTTCCAAGTATATAACGCTCTGCCTGGAAAACATGAATTCTTGTTCATATTTATGCAAGTATTAAATAGTTCAACACCTGCCTTAATAATAAAAAAAAAAAGTTTGTGGACGGAGCAGTGAGGACACATGCTTTTCTGATGAGTATTTAATAAAAAAAAAAAAAAAACTATGTCTCTGTAAGTTACGTTGTCCCTCAAGAAGACGGCACCGCCTGCTGTGACCCGTCACCCGCCTGGTTGTACAGAGAAAACACATCATCCTGTTGGCCCACGAACAATCTCACGATTACGCCTAAAGGAGAAGGAGCACTTTTGAAAAAAGGAGACACTAATGGGAGAGTTGGGAGGGAGAGGGAAGAATTAAAAGTACATCTGAAAAGTGATACGGAGAAGTTGATCACCGGGAAAGTATAGAGTCACGCACTGCTCAGAGCTAAACAAACGACAAACTTTGACAGGCTTAAGTTATTTCATACTGAAAAAAAAAAAAAAAAAAAAGGTGAAAAGCTCTTCCTAGTATAGAAATCAGTTTGTATTCCTTCAACCTTTATGAACATTTCAAAGAAAGAAACATTAGTGCTCAGAAGAAAAGACGAGTGTTGCTTTGTCACACAAAAAAGCCATTTTATTGGTGTGATAAGCAAGAAAACCCTCAATTTCTATTGAAATAAATATTTAAATAAAAGTAAACAGGATTTGTGACTTGAATTTGTGTTAAAAAGGTACAACGGATCACATTAGTGATCAAAAAGAACTTCCAGCAGCAAGTGATGTCCGTGTAAATAATCAACTGGCCTTTTCAAAATTCAAGTGTTAGTCGTCAGGAATGCTGAATCCTGGACAGTGGTCCAAACTATTTCATCCACAACCCGTTTTTCATACGGTACCTGGGTAATGCTGAAAACAAAAACTTGGACGGCTAAAACATGGAAGAAACTTTGGAATCAACACAATAGGACAGATATAGCCAACAAAAAAAAAAAAAAAATTACTAAACACACAAAAAATAAAAGCGCTCCCAAATGCAAAATTAGCCCACAGGAAGCACGTTAAAGAAAGAAAAAAAAAAAAAAAAAAAAAAAAAACATGAAAAGTGCTCATGTCCTAATCTCAGAAAAAGGAAGTCAACTACATGTTTCACACGCTTTCATTTGAGTCTTGACCTGTGAACTGCCAATGCTTATAAACACTTATGTTTCTGCAGTCCCAAAGAGTATAAGCTCACATTGTGCAAACCCTGGGGAAATGCACACATACCTTTAAATCTCTCAGCATTTCAACATTTTTTCAGTATTAGCTTTCGCAGTCAACTGGGACGCCTCGGTTATGCCACATACTTCCAAATACTGTAATGTGGATCACGCTGACTCAAGTCATGCTTGACAAGCATATCAATAGCATTTCCTAATATGGAGAGGACAAACATTAGGCTCATCTCATGCCCCTGCTTGTTTTGCAATCTCCAATGATATCATGCATAGACATGAACTGACACACCTCGTGGTGAACTCAAACAGAGGAAAAACAGTTGAACTATGCATGATAACTCATCAGCAGCAACAAAACATCAACACATCTGTTAGTGAGTTAAAACATTTCCCAATAGGGTCTAATCTGTCCACTTCCTATCACGCTGCCAGTTCTGCTAAGTAATTTCAGCACTTTCCCACTAACAGCTATTGGCTCAGACATTCAAGTGTTCCAGTGGTACATGCAATTTGGACTTCCTTGATCTAAATGGTAGATGACTATCCAAACAGTCCTAAACTGAATGTAATCTCTTTGAATTTAAAGTAAAAATTGCACATGCAGCTAGGGAACAGTAGGATTATTGCAGCATCTATTATAACATGACCTTACAGATTGAAAATGTCAGTCGAAACAAAACTTCTCATATTTGATATGACAGTCAGAACTTGTCAGGAGATTAACTTCCACCCCCTCCAAAAATAAAAAATACAAAAAGAAGACCAGAAAATTCGTTATTGCGTTATTGAAAAGAAAGAATGACTCAAAGTTTTGGTAAACACAGTGTAGGATTAGTCTTTTTAAGTTAACGTTTCAGACATCATTTTCGTCAGGATGAGACAATGTTGCCTGGTAACACTATTGTAAAGCACGATGACTCATAAGTGAGGTAAATTTTTGCCATCTGAATGCAATCACTGACAACAAAGGGGAAGGGAATCTAATTTAGTATATTTGATAATGGGATGGGGGGGGGAGGGGGTGCATATTAATACCTTAAAAAAAAAAACTCTAGAAAAGTAAATTGTTTCCTTCGACACCCTTATCAAATGTTCTCTCAGTGGGACAACTTGTTCCAACTTTATAGGAGCCCAACTTTATAGGACATATTTCTGCTCACAGACTGGCAACATGTGTTTGATGTAAAGCAACACTTAACCCCGGACTTCCTATCACACATCAGATGGCAGATTTATTCTTTGAAAACGTTCTCAAAGAGAAGAAGATTAGAAATGTAAATACAGGTAATACCATTAATGTTTGACCCCGAGATCACTTGCTGCAGCGGTTTGCTGCAACATGTTCTCACTTTGAAGAAGCTCAGTGGGTGTGCCGTCAAACACATGTCTACAATTAATAGGCAGTTTAACATTAAGTTTAAACTACTTACGGCAGGGCAGTAAACTAAATGCGTTCACACACTATATCCATCGACTCGCCTGTTCTTGGAAATAGTTATGGAATAAAACAGGTTATTTCGATTATTTGCTATGTTCTTAATTGAAACTTTGTAACAGGAACATGCAATTATTACAACAACCACGTTTAATATTTATTTATTTTTATTTATTTATTTTTTTAAGCAGAGGGATGCAGCAGACAGAACTCACCTTGGCTCGGGAAGCCGGACTTCGTGTTGAGAGAGGAGCGGGACTTCGGTTAGTCGGTTTCGAAGAAGTGAGCTGAGCGGAACCGAAACTTCCGCATATAAGCCAACCCACGTCTGCTGTGGGAGGGTTTAAACGCAGCGCAACAGCGGCGCAGCGTGGGGGGGTTCAGTGGGGACTGGGCATCGGCAGGCGTGGGCTTGTTTAAGGGAGGGGCCCTGCGGGCTCCGTGGCGTATACACACTAGTTTCAAAATATTTAAAATAAAAAATACAACTTTTCTTCTCAAGAGAAGCGTAAGCTTCACACAAGACTCGAATTTCCGTCTCTCTGAAGGCTCGTTAGGAGGATTTATTTACCTCCAGGTTTCTAGTGCAGCGCGTGTTTATGTGTGTGTGTGTGTGTGTGTGTGTGTGTGTGTGTGTGTGTGTGTGTGTGTGTGTGTGTGTGTGTGTGTGTGTGTGTGTGTGTGTGTGTGTGCGCGCGCGCGCTGCGTACTGCGGTGCTGCTTTACATTCAGGTTACAAGCTTGGCCAGAAGGACTTTCTGTGTTCAAAAACCGGTGAAAAGTTCAAGTTCACTTGTCTAACAATATTACCAACATTTTCACATCCACCTTGAACAGAAATAACTTTTTAGGCTACAAAAAAATTAAATCTGAACCTTTGTGAGTTTTGCAACGGTGCTACCCGGTGTAATATTACTAATTTGTGGCACATTTTGTGACCACAAAAACGTTATTGTTGTTAATCAAAACCTGTAACCCCCTGTAATGGTTAGACAATACAATGAGTCACAAATTCTGAGAGGTTGCACTTTAATAGGTTAAATTTTATTGTATAAATTTATATAAATTTAATAGCCTATCTGACTGCATTTTTTCATATGTTGTTTTAAGTATAGATCAATATGACAGGTTTTAAATTAAACAAAGGACATATAGCAGATGTAACGTGTAAATATGGAAAGACTCCTTGGTTTGCCCTATTATACATTTTCCAAAATGCAGGTGTTAAGAACAAAAATAAGATGAAATGGAAGAAAAAAGAAATAAAAACAGACTTACAGTTACAACAGATGAGTGTGTGTCTTTTTTGTATGTCCAGTAAATTTCCACTATTTATGGGAGCTCTCTAACTGACCCCCCCCCCCCTTTTTTTCTTTATTTTTTATTTTTTTTAATTCTTTTACTTCACTGAATATCATGCATGTAATACATGTTGGCAAAAACCTTCTTGCATGATTTGCCATGATGTTTTGTTGATAAAAGTCTTTATTGAAATTGCTTTTATTTCTATTACCTGCCTTGGAATACTTTTTGATAAAAGATGCTTAAAACATACTCTCATTGGTATTTTTGAGTCCAGGTGAATTTGCCTTGTAAGTTTAGCAGTAAATTATCGTTTGTGCTTAAATGTTATGACAGAAATATTTAAACCTCTAATGCATTCACTTTCCTGGCTACATCACTGGATTGTCACACCATGTTTTCTGTTAAATGTCTCAGTGCACACGTCAAACAAATCTCGTGCCATCTGGGTGTATATTATTAGAAACTCTAAACAGACTCAAGTGTTGGTTGAGATGACAGTCTTTGTTTTGTGTGTTTTTTTTTGTTTGTTTGTTTTTGTTTATAATCTTTCTTAAAATGAACCTTATTATTATTATTATTATCATTATTATTATTATTATTATTATTATTATTATTATTATTATTATTATTATTATTATTATTATTATTATTATTATTATTATTATTGCTGTTGTTATTATGATTATTATATAGTTACCATCATGTGGCACTGATGCCGTTTTCGTTTAATTCAGATTTCAGTGATCTAGTGTTGGCCTGCCCTCTAGTGGTCAGAAGTGTTGGTGACCATTGTAAAGTCTGAGCCTACTGGGAATTTTCATATGGCTCCGAGGGCAGGGTTGAGTCTATCATGAGTAAAAGCTCAGAAAAGGTAACGCAGTAACACTACTGAGCACATTTGTGTCATTCTTTTTTCCCAGTAGCCTTTTTACCAACTTGCTACTGTAAGTCAATCTGGTGTTTAGACGTTTTGTGACAACAGGGAAAGATTCACTTATTTTTATCTTTTATCGATAATATGCCTGATTTTGCCACGTTTTATGGCCTCTGGGGTAGAAACTTTTATCTACGAATCTATCCCTATCTTCTTTCTCTGAGTTTCTTCTCAGCCAAGCCCTTTTCATCTTGGCAGAGGTTGTCTTGAAGTAAAGCCAAGACAAGGTAACTCTTAAAATTATTGGGCAAATTTATATTTTTTCTTATTTTCCAGTAGTTTCTTTTTACTTACCACTGAAAGTGAAGGAGATGTTGAGAAGTTTTGAGATACACATTATTAAATGCTTTATTTTTGAAATACTATCTCTAATATCAGATCTTGTATATGTTCTTTCTTATTTTATTGTTTTGTTTCCAGTTTGAAATTTCGCTAACTAAACTCATTGACACACATACATGTATATGTAAGTGTGTGTGTTTCTCATGTTGAAGCAAAGCCACACCATGATGACTGAGCCATGCATTGAATTGATAGGAGTTATTGATGGACCTCTGGTCATGCAGTGACTCACGTAGTATCCCAGTTATAACTGCGCCACTGGTTGTTATTTCCTTCTATTTCTGTCCATGTTTTAATTCTCTTTCCTCCAGCTGCTCTTATACATGCCAAAATGCCGACGGCTAGAGGTCGACGAATATATGATTTGTTTTTTTTATAGCGGATGCCAATTTTTTACAACTCAGGGCAGCCGATGACCAATTTAGGATGCCAATATTTCTTGTCCAGTATGTTAAGCCAGTTTTATGTTTTTACTCTCCATATATTAAGAAATAGTTGTTCAAGAATAATAAAGCATGCACAAAATAGCAAAAATAAAGCTGAATTGAATTAAATTAAAAGAAATCGAATTTAAAAATATAACATGGAAAGGCCAATAATGGTCTTTTTAATCAGATTAGTGACAGTTATGAAAAGACAAAAGTGCCGGCATGTATGTACATCTGGATCAAGAGAGCGTGGCACCTTCTACATTAAAATTCAGGTTTATATGTCTACTGACATTTACAAATACAAAACTAATGTGTGTCAATAACTTTGAAATGGATGTTGATATTGCGGGTAATATAAGACATTTATTTGTATTAAAAATATACATAAATTCCATTAAACAAATGGCATTTGGAAGATTTTATTGCACCTCTGGTAAATGGAGATTATCATATTGGAGTAGAAATTATTATTTCACTGAGTGTTAAAGACACGTTTATGTGTAGTATAAAAATAGATTTACAACTCCCATTTCCTGAAGAAAAAAAACAAAGAAAGAAAGTTGGAGCGTAGTGTGGAATGCAAATAACAACAGAGTGCAATGCATTGCACATCATTTTGACCCCAAAATAACAGATGATGAATATAAATCCTTCACCTATATTCATTATCATGAATGTGAAACCTAATACACAACAAAGTTAGGAATAAATGACACACTTCATTGCAGACAGTATCAACTTGAGATTTTCATGTCTGATCTCATGCACTTCATGTCATTTAAAATACTTCTCGCATATCAAGCTGGCAACACATTAGAAAGAATGCAGGGACAGGGACAACTGAGGGCTGTGTGCTATTTTTTGTAGGACAAAGAAAAACACATTTTGTGCATGTAAGAAAGGCATGGCTACGGAAACAGAGCGTGTGGGTTTTGATGTGACCTGCCTGCAGTCGGGATCTCTACTCAATAGAGAATGTTTGGAGAATTTTGGAAAAAAGTGACAAGATAAACTTGTACTGCTGCACACCTTCATCAGACAAAACAGGATTAATTATGGACTGAAATGCTGCATCGAACTTTTAAGGGTTATAAGAAAGATTGTCACATTTACAAAGTGATAAAAGCTTTTCCATCTGAACTTTTTAGAATGTGTTGCATGTCTTCAATCCAAAAAATTGATGTACAGTAAATCATGAAATGACATGGGGGAAACAGAATGTTAAATAACTTGGGTTCATGCTGACAGCGTTGAAAAATAAGGGTCATATAAGTGTAATGAGAAATAAAGCTTTCCTTCCCTCAGTTTCCATTACTTTCCAACTTTGTCTAATGTTGAACATGCTTGTGAAAATGACTAAACCATATAAAAACTTCCCCACAATAAATACAAACATTTATAAAGAAACTATGTTGGAAAATATTACAAATGTCAGAAATTGTGGCAGTGGCAGGTCTGTTCCTGAGAGCACTGAAACACTAAAAGTGAGAGGTGATAACTGACAACAATATATCCTGACGGATGATAATACATGTCATAATGTTGAACATCTGTGACACTTAAACATTGATCTTGTAAAACGTAATTCCCACAATCATAGCAGTGGAGGAAAGTCCTCACTTGAACAAAAATATTTTGACACCATGAAAATGACTGATTCTTGCTTTACTTCATGGTGGCTTTGGATTAAACGTACAGGAGCTGCTGCGGCTGCTGCAGAGTGTCATTTTCTATAGTACATACAATAAATGCTGCTGTGCCTGATGTTATTTTACGATGCATAATGTCAGCAAATTGTAAAATAGGAAAAACAATCACTCTAACCCTTGTAAACATAAGTTACATGTGGAAACAAGAAATATGCTTTAAATACAGCACTGACCATAATGAACTTTGCCCAGTAAGAAAAGAGAGAATCTGGTGGGTAATGTTGGTGATGATGTAAACCATTAAAATTACAGTAGTTTCTCTTCTCCGCCTCTCACCCGCTCACAGCTGGAGTACTCCAACCCTCCCCTTGAATAAGATGAAATGGGTATAGAAACCAGATAGTGCGGAGTGCTTGTTTTAACACAAAATACATAACTTTCAATAGTTATCTTTGGTCTGCTGGGGAAAAATAAAACATTGACTTTTAATTCCATTGCAGACAAAATGGATCTGAAATATTTCCTGCATTTTCTTGTCAACTAATGTCATTAACTATTCCATTTTTGCATTTCATCCCTAAAACATATATATATATATATATATATATATATATATATATATATATATATATATATATATATATATATATATATATATATATATATATATATATATATATATATATATATATATATATATATATATATATATATATATATATATATATAAATATATATATAATTTATGCAGGGAACCTTTGTGAATGTAGTTCCCTGCTGAAGTGCTTTACAAATGCCACTTCCTAAAACTTCACTGTACAAAAAAAAAGAAGCCTCATCTTAACCTTTTTTTAAATCTCTGAGCTTAGCGGGATCTGGGATGAACCATCGCGTAGTGCAGATGTTTTGTTGCGTTCCAGACCAAAGACCATCCAGACTGTTACCAGTAATGAGCACAAAGTTCCAGCTCTGTAATAGTATGCAGTTGTATCAGTGCCGCTGGCAAAGGTCATTTACACCTCTGTGATGGCAGCATCATTGCAGAAAAGAACATTGACATCCTGTGAGCAGCAAACACTGCCCTCAAAACATCTTTTCGAGGGATGTTCTTGCATTTTTCAACGAGACGATGCAAAAACCACGCAGGCATGGCTGAGGAAGAAGACAGGAACAGGTACTGGACTGGCATGCCTGCCTTCAGCCCTAAGCTTTTACCAACAGAGAATGTGAGGAGACTATCGAAACAAAAACTGTGACAACTACGACAGCTTAAGAGATGTTTACAGGACGAATGGAACAAAATAACTAAAACTTGTCATTACTTGGCATCCTCAAATACTAAAATGCCTTTTAAGTATTCTGAGTAAAATGGTGACATTAAAAAAGTTAAGAGGGAATACTATCCCAGCTTTTAGTAAAACATGTTTACAGGCCTGACATGCAAAAATGAACTAAGAAATCATGTGGAGTTGACAAGAAAAAGCTTTAAAAAAGCTGCTTTTAAGTTAAAAAAAAGAAAGAAAAAAGAAAAGTATACAATCACGATATCGTCTGAACTTCTTCTGATTTGGGGTTGTATATCTGTCAGGTTGTTTTTTTTTTTTACAGCATATGAAATATAATTGCACAAAGGAGAATAAACTACATAACTGAAAGCATAAACCTTTTAAGTTAAAGTCAGCAAAATACCCGACTTTTGCTCCGCCGTGCTTCAGTAGCAACTCCAATAGCAGACAAAAGATAACCAAACAGAAAGGTTTGTTCAAATATTTAACTAATATTATATATCGATATTAAAAACGTAGCTTCTTGGTGTTGTGAAAAGAAATCTTTGTGGATTCAGGTATTTGAGAATAGCAGTTCAGGGACTGTGAAGAGAGACTCGCATCTCTCCGTCTGCTTTTTGCAACCTTTGTCCTCATGATTGCTGTGGAACAACAGGCGCTCCTTTGAGTTCAGACTCACCATCACACGGGAATGGGCGCATACAGCTCTCTTCACAGTCTGGAATGATATGGATGTGTGGCTCATTCGCAGTCTTTCTGTACTTGCTCTTCCCATGTTTTTTTATGTTCCATTTGTTCCTCATCTTTCTGTTACTCCTCACCATTCCAGCTTTCGGGATGCTCCTCTTCCAGGCCGAGAACCTCATTCTGTTGACAGACTAAGGAGATATACTGTGGTCAGACCTGTCCAGTGAACCTTGCTGTGGGTCTAGGACAGAATTTAGGTTTAAAACAATCAATATTACATATATCTGTTTGTTATGCCTTTAAAGTGGTCAGTTTAGCAGTGGTATGAATCTAAAATCAGTTACAATGGGAAGCACCTACCTTAATTGTTCCTGAATTTTACTTCCCATTTCCTTGGTCTGCTGAGTCAGTGGCTCGTACTCTTTTTCAATTTCTGCTCCAAGGGAATAACCGGACTCTAGAGAGTTACTTGGATCAATGAGATCCAGCTCAACATCACTCCAAACCTTCTGGTATAAATAAGCACACAAACATGTAGACATCAAGGTCAGAGTTTATCTAAGAGACTGTTATCAAACCATGTAGTCAATGTAGAAACATTATTATAGTTTTCTGTTTTATTGAGGCTGCTCTTTCTCAGCTACGTTCCTTTCTCAAGGTGCATAGTCATTCAGTACGGCGAATGTTTATTCCATATCTGAACATTTTCATTATTACTATTATTATTACTTTAGCTCTTCTAAATTGCAATGTTGCAGATAAATAAAAAGCATCTTGACGTGAACAGACCTGTTAGACTCTAGATATGGGATTTATGCAGCCGTACCGTAGAAGGTCATGCTCAGTCTGTATTTGTTTCCGTTCTTCAGACCTGCTGCAGCATTCATACTCACTGTGTCTGACGTAGAAATGGAGGAAATTCGGTGGAACTGCTTTTTGGAGATTGATGACTGCCTACTCAGCATCGAATCTCTGATGGAGGACTTGCTGTGTGACACGCACATGCCGTCCCTCTTATGGGCACGGGCCAGGAAGTGTAGGCAGGGAACGTTTTCAGAAAGCGTGTCTCTGTTGAAACATTCATTTCAGTGAATTCTTTCTGTTCCCTTTCAGATTTTAAGGTAATAATTAATTATATAGCTGCACACACCTGTATTTGGAGTGTATGATAGCGTAGATAAAAGGGTTATAGATCGCTGATGCCTTTGCTATGACAGCAGGAACGGCTTTGGAATAAGGATTGAGGATGCTTGCATATCTGAAACACATCAAGTTCTGACAAGTGTAAATAGAAGAAGGGCATCTTACCTGTAATAGTTCAATGCATATGATTTAGCGTAGGATTTCGTCATGCTGTGGGTAAATCCCATAAGAGGTGAAATTTGGTTCAGGATTAGTGACTGAAGTGAATCTCATAATGCAAACCAAAGTCTGCCAAGCTGTATTTACATACCTAATGATCTCATACTATTATGAGGAAAGGTTGATCTTAAAATGTGCAGCCTAACATGCCGTATATTTACCCAGCCCAGGCGATGAGGGTGACGCATGCGTAAGGCGACCAGGAAAGCACAAACACGATGATAACCACAAAGGCAATCTTTGCCAGCTTCCATTCAGTCTTGATGGACTGCTGTTGCATCAATGTTGACTTTCTCAACTGAGACCCCAACTTCTCCACATCTCTGAACAGAGAGAAAGAATTGGGCATGTTGCAGTGGATATATTAGCCTTTGGAGAATAAAATAGAAAAAACAACCAAAGCCTAAGGCCCTTTAGACATAGTATTAACAGCTATCCCGAGTCATCCAAACACAAGTGGGAAGCCTCTGTATACATCTGTAAGCATACCCAGGACGCACTTGCATTAAGATTTGCCCACTCAAACCACTTTTAGCGGTGGTCTGGGCCACTTATGGCCACATTCTTTAAGAAACAGAAGACACTAACATAACAGGCATGTATCTAACGTGGTGAAATAATCTTCACTAAAACTTTTAACAATTTTTTGGGTCTTCGTTAATAGCATCAGAGTAAAGTTGGCTGGTACATTTTAAACCTTTAAGGCCCCCGTGACCCCAAAGAGAATATGTGGGTATAGATAATGGATGGATGGATGGAAGGTCTAAGGCAGCCTCTAAACATTCAACACTCTGTTGTATTTCATTAAGGGTGTACGTAGAATTTTACACTTCTGCATTTTGGCCTCCTTCTGTTAAATAAATAGACACGTTATATTGGGTTGTGCTGTTGTTCATCTGAGACTGAATTTGCTTAACGTAAAGATGTCTGAAAGGCTAGTTTTTTTTTTTTATTCTCACATCATAATAAATCCATGAAATGTTGTTTTCTGTAATTTTTTTTTTAATAAAACTGTATACTATGTATAGATATTATGTCTAAAAGTAAAGAGATTTTCTTTTTGTCCATATCACTCTATCCCTCAAGATACATGGCATAAATGTATGTTTTTTGAATGTGGAACTGAATGCCTGGACTTTATAGTCCTGGTAATTTCATTTTCATTTTATCTTTGGGAAACTAATAAATGAACTTATAATCAAATTGGGATAGCAATTAAATGTCATCACCCTTATCATTTTACATGGAGAAACTGATCAAAGCATGTAATTCAGTCAGCTTCAGCCTGTCAAGAGATGGCCTGCAACCATCCACATGACATGAAAACCCTGCTGATTAGGTCAGCTGGATAATTGCATTAGATCAAGATGACACAGTAAGTAAAGTAGCTGTGTCATGCGGGTAATTTCTGCGATTAATTCCCCTAAAAAGCTGAGCCTGATGGTGGCAAAAACCCTCATATTGTTTGATATTTTGACTAGTGTCCGATGAGATTACATTCCAGCCTTTTCACAAGTCCTGGTTGTAAGAGGTTCTTGGCCTGAAGTGGACTTTTTACAGAGATTTTTGCTCATATTAAAAATTTAGACCTGAAAATATGCACCGATTTTACAACATCCTAATTTTTCTTCACCAGTCAGTTGGTGATAATAAAAATGGACAAGTTGAAGATTTTAACTAAATGCTGAATCAGTGGTAATTTTAGCTTTGTCACCCAAACTTTGGCAAAAGAAGTGCTTATTGAATCTGGACCCAATTAAATAAATTTTTTATATATATATAATTTCATTAAACACAATTTTAAAGAGCGCAGCAGTCAGTGGTTGGAAAGAGGTGGGTTTGCAAACACTTGGCAAACGGCTACAGAGTATCGCATATCCAGTAAAACAGGGAAAAATAATAATACAAAAAAAGGTTCTTAAAAACAAGACTGTTCTTACTGGAATATGTAAGGACATGAGAGAAACGTCAATACTACGTCACAATGCAATTATATTCAGCAATATGTAATGCACTTGTATTTAAAATACTGCACAGGGCTTCGAAAACATTGTGTGTGTGTGTGTGTGTGTGTGTGTGTGTGTGTGTGTGTGTGTGTGTGTGTGTGTGTTTGTGTGTGTGTGTGTATTAATAATGTAAACATCTCAGTATAGTGTATAATATAATCTACACATCAGCTCTAAAATATATTATTTGTATGCCTGTCCTTTGTTTACTTTTCAAGTTAACATTCTATAGATATTAATAATATTTGTAGTAATATTCTGTATATTTCCCAGTGGTAATGTATTTACCTGCTTGCATGGCGAATGGCCAGGAACATGCACAAATAACAGTAGGATATAATGCCAAGAGGGATGAAGAACACAAAGCAGCACAACATCAAAGTGTAACTTTTATTAGCTGGAGTAGATGTCACATAGTCCCATGTACATGAGGTCATCAGGCCCTCTGGTATGTATGAACCTTTGGAAGAAAGTCCAAAAATAAGAAAGCACAAAGGGTATGGAAGTAAAGAAAATAGAGCAGTTGTTTAAAAAGACTTAAGTGTGGGAAGATTATGTCACTTACTCCACCCCAAAAGTGGTGCAAGGCTCCAGGCAAGTGAATACAGCCAGACCAGGACAATAATAAGGCAAGTTCGTCTCACAGATGTCCACCCTACGGACTGTAGAGGCTTGGTGATGACTATATAACGGTCTATAGAGATGGCCAGAAGGTTTATCATTGAGGTAATGCCAAATAAAGCCCCACAGAAGGCATATATTTTACAGCCTGCAGGGGATACATACAGAATGAAGCACTTGATTAATATTGTTTTTCTTACAGTTAGATGACCGATGATATAACATATTATTAACAGGTAAATATTCTAACTTGGCTTTAAAATACACAGGCCTCCAATGCAAAAAATATGCAGACAGTACGTTGTTTTCACACTTTATTTTTTTGAAAATGAACTTACTTCAACTTAAATGGTCACTATTCATGACAATTTAATCACATGTAATTTTGTATTTATCCAAACTAATGATATGCACTCCAAAACAATATACAGTTTCATGGAACTTTGAAAGATCTAACTTTTTGTCCATGAAATATGAATGACAGAATGAAGAAAAAAAATTTTTAAAAAGTACCTGTTTCTCCAAAAATCCACCCTTTGTACAGGCAGTTAACAAAGAAGATAGGTGACTGTGTAATTGCCATGAGGAAGTCACTGACAGCCAGGTTCATGATGAAGAAGTTAGGGGGTGTCCGAAGTTTTTTGTTGCTGAAACACATAATAAAAGATCTCAAATCAAATGCAATAACTATCCCACAAAACAATACCGACACGTACAAAATGACTTTCCAAAATAGGTTACCATGAGCTACACAAAGCTGAAAGACTTGCTGTGCATTTCATGTTCAGTTTCTGTTTACATAGTTTATGAAAGATCACAAAAGATTTTGTTTATCCAGAGAACCGGACAGACATTTGATTCGCTTTGGTTTTGCAATGTCCATCTAATAACTGCTGGTATCACAGCCCTCTTAAGTTTAAAAAATACTGATATTACACTTCCTTGACTCGCTCAGTGACCCCAACTTCAACTCCCAATGAACTTTGGTTGTGGCAAAAACATTTCAGCATACGGGGAAAGTCAACAGAACGGTGAATGGTGGTCGAGCAGAACTGGCAATTCACCTCAGCATGCTAAAAATGATTACCGGTTTATTTGTAGATGACCTAAAGCTGTGACACGTTGTAACAAAGATTTTAGGGAAACTTCTAAATTTAAAAGAAAAAACAGATTTTAAAAAAAATTCCAGCATGCGCTTCTCTTTTCTATAGTGTTACAGTTTCAACAAGTTATCGACTGATAACGTAAAACTTCTGACCCCCACAGTTTTTACCAGAAGAATAAATGAATCCGAGCACCAAAGAAGTTATTAAAAAATTATAATGATCATTTATTTATTAGCTTAAATGTGGGCAACTTAACATGATGAACATGTTAAGAAATGTGGTTGTATTGCACTGTAAAACTGTATTTGTGCTAAATCAGAACTTTTTAACATGTCCTTATATCTATGTCATATCTCCTGCCTCTTTTGTTTCTCTCCAGAAAAGTATCTGAGCAAATATTAACACCAAAACAGATACAAATAAAATGTCTACATTGAAAAAGAAATTTGAATTCCATCTACAATGAGTTCACATAAAAACTATTTTTGTTTCCAGTCGACGGTTTGTACGGAAGTACTCGTTTAAATTGAACTTACAAATGGGATGTGGGGTATTCCCAAGCTCTTCACTTCTACCGTATATTATGACAAACTCAACATATTACAGTCAAACACCGGCCTTTCATGAAGACCTATGCAACATGTGTGTGTAATGAGCCGGAAACTCGTCGTCTACGCAGTGTTTTTTTTAAAAAAACATTAAAAGGACACAGCTGGTCATGTTAATGATGCCTAGGAATGGCCTTTATCCAGTTACTTTTTTTTTTTAGCATATAATAGTTCACAGAACACACAGTTCAGATTGCCTAACATGATATAAATCATGTTAAGAAGTTTTTGGTACACTGAAATAAGATCCCAGATGGGACGAGTGTGTATGTGTTAAGTTGTCTCTACTTGCGTAATTAGCGACATATGAACAAAAGCCTTTCAACATGCAGAATTACCAACGCCTCAGTGGTTGGTATCTTTCATCTGTGAGGCATCCGCGTTATTTGCGTCAGGGAGCATGTTATGTTCTCATTTATGACATAATACTTATTTTATGTGACATAATATATATGGGGACTATAGCAGCGCAGGTACAGAATGACTATTTGCTCCTGCTGAGCTAGAAGTGGTCTCCTAAAAGTGATATTTTGCTTTGTATATCTACATTTTGTACTGCTGTTTATATAGCACCATGATTTCATATTTACTTATATAGTTGTTTTCTTTTATCAAATCTTTTGGGCATCGTCTTCATGTGCTGCCCACTTACTGTAAAAATATCAATAAGAGTGAACACTCTGCAGTCAGATGGGTGGGAGCGTTTATGTGTGTACTAAGCGAGTGTGACCTGAGTTGAGATTGAGTGATGCATCATTTGAGATGGCCGTGCTTCACCGGTTGCTGAACCTGCACAAAATAAATATGTTAGGCCCATGAGTTTTCCCCGTCTCTTTTGTCACAGTATATATACGATATACCCAGTAGTAGCCACAGCTAGTGCGGCCTGCTGTAGACTCAAAAACAAAAACAGCTTGGACACGACATAGCATGTAAATAAGAACAAAAAGAATTCAGTTGAAGATCATTTAAACCCTACATTTATTTTAAATGTGCTACTTTGGCATTTGTACTGCTACTTTACGCACTTTTCACATCTTGCTTTCACAACACCATGTCAAAATTAGATTTAATTAGATTTATTATTATTATGAAAATTGTCTTGGTTCATGAAGAGTTAACATAAAAAGTCCAGTAAATCAGGATTATTTAAGTTACATACTTTAATTCAGACATTGTCAGCTGGTAATGTAAAGACCATCATGGAAACTGGGTTTTGTTTTAACAATGTTGGGTTGAAAAGGAAATTCATAAAATGCAGAGACAATTAAGATCCAGTTTTCCATAGAAAAGATAGCAGCGCTAATTATCTGGTGGGACTACGCAGCTCTAAAAAGAAAAAATGACAGTCAAGTGTAAAATTCATTGTTGCTTACCAGTAAAAAGCATACATGACCAAGGCATTCCCAGTGACTCCCACTGTTCCAATCACCAACACAAAGAAGGCGACGATGTAGTGCACGTGGTCCGGGACGTCCACATGTCGGTAGAATCCTTGATCCAAATCCATGTCTGTGATTGCAACCACAGAGATGTTGGCATCAGGAAGTTTTGCGTTATGTAATGGTAGTAATGATCGGCTGTTACATGATACGGGAACTAAAACGAACAAAGTATATGTCTGCAACATTGCATCTTTAGCGTGTTTAGTTTCTTTAAATCAACTTTTCATTGAGAAAAGTTACTTAAGTCACATTCAAGTGAGCTCGTTTTCTTTGTTACTGACATGCTTTTGAGATGTGGGCATTTTAAGTATTTTCATGAGGAACTATTAGATTATAAGTCACCTAACTAATGTAAGATAATTGCGAACTTTGTTTAGATGTCATGATACTATTCTGACAAAGAATTTATCTAAAATTAAACTGTCATATAACACAATACATTCGTAAATCTTCAATTTTAACTCTATGGCTCATACTAACAGTCTATGCTTATTCTTTCTTTTTCTTTTTTTTCACTGAAGGGATGAAAGTGATGTGGCGTAAATGTAGCCGCGATAGTTACTGTGGGGAAAAGGGCCAGGTGTTGCGCAACTCCCGCTTGACAAGAGTGTGGGAAGGAAGTTTTTCTTTTTTTTTGTTCTTGTTGTGAATACCAAACGATGTTATCTGAACATACTGAGCTTTAGCTGTCAGACACCATCGCTGATTCCAGACTACTTGTGCATGCGGAGAGGTTCATGGTTGGCCGAGTAACTGCAACGTGCAAAACAAGCACAAATCACTGCCATCCCACCACCATGCCTGACAGCTGGCACGAGGTGAAGTGATTTTTTTTAAATGTCCTGCCTCCTTGTTATTGTGCAAACACACGTCCGCGTGCTTCAGATCAGCGCACTGCTGAAATTTTAATCAAGTAAATTCGATTTTAAGCACCTGGTTAAACCGTAAAAAAATCATTTCTAAGAAAGTAAAAACGCCTTTTTTCAAGAAAAGTGAAAACAATTTTTTTTTAAGATTGAAAACCCCCCAAAAAGTCTTTTAGTTCACTTTTTCCACCGACCTGACATGATGCCTTTAGAGTGAGTGTGCACTCTTCAGTGTTTTTTTTTTGTTTTTGTTTTTTTTTTTTTGCTAATGAAATATGCGTGTTGCAGCTTATAGAAACAGAAGGATTACGACAGTCAGAGCATTTTAATATCAATTATTAAAGCTTGTAGACTGTAAAATCGGTTGGCTAAGTATTAATCACAATCAGGGTTGAAGAGTAGTGAAGCTGCCATCGCTATTCTGGTGAGAGAGGAGATCCTCACTCAATATTATCGAGCTGATGTGTTTTACAGTTTTATGAGGTCATTAGTAGAACAGCCAGCAACTGCCTCCGAAAACCTGTTTTAGACAATTTCACTTATAATCAGGCGCCTTCAAAAAGGTAATGTAGAGGTGTGATTTTAACATGTTACGGATGCTTATTTATCCCCGTGCTGGAAGTGAACGTATGTTTGGTAATGGAAATGTCCGGATGGACTGTTCCCTTGCTCAGCTTTGACAGTGATTATAAGACAATGGCTACGCTTTGTTAATTTGATGGAATTCAAGGCGCCCATGCAATTCTTTTATTGTAAAAACACACCTTGTTTTCCTTTCATGCAAAATATAGACTGCCAGTGGAGCGCTGAGCTGTCTGCCATATCAACTTGCAGAAGAAAAACTGGAGAACATGTCTTTTATCACATTCATTATTCCTTCATTTGAGAGCCAAACGTGTTGTGCTGTTGACTGCAAGTACCCCTAAGTTGAGTGATGGCATTTAATTCAGAAGGGCAGCAGCAAATAAGACTCCTGCGTCTCCAGAGATAACATGGCAATACTCCATGCAGCACTTCCTTTTCAGCAGAATTGGATGCTAAATTGAATTATTTAGCTTCATATTCAGTTCAGTTTTGTTTTTGTTATTTTATGTGATGGTTCTGCAGTTACAGTTGTAGCAGCAGGATAAGAGCAGGTCACGTGGACTTGCAGAGTGTCAGATCCACACAGAGAGTCCTTGCTGTGCTCAGTGAAGGCTTGTGTGTCAGGACGGCTCTCTGTCACCTCTTACTTCCTCACAAATCAGACCCATGTCTGGTGCATGTGACACACTTATGGAGGAACGCACTATTTGTTCTTTTTAACCAACGTTTCCCAAGCCACTCAGGCGCCATAACATGTGTTCATGTTTATTTGGAAATTAAAATGATCGCAGAAAAGCACATAAGTTGATGAGAGTGAATAAGCTTGAACAAAGGAGCGCATGTCCTGTGGTCATTAATTCAAGCACGCTAAATGAATTTGTCTGCTTGATAGGCTTTAAAAGTATAAACCTATAGATCACAAACCTGACTAAAAGACATTTTCAATTATATAAGAACTGTCACTTATTAATTACATTTATTCATAGAAGTTCATGACAATTAAAAAGACTAAATAAATAAACAAAATAAGGTTTTGTGGTGGTGGAAATGATGCATTATGACAGCGTCTGTTTTTAACAAAAGACACGTTTCCCTCATCTTAGCCACAGTTCCAAAGGTTCGGTAGCAGATCTGTTTTCTGAAACATATATTATCTAAAATTCTCTTTTGCACATCGATGTCTAGCAATTAATTAAATCTCGCCATGTCAAAACAAAAGCATATTTATAACCTGTGAAAAGCACTAAATTCTCAATCCAATCATTGTGATTGACCCAGGGGAAGTCATTGGATCGTTGGCTTGTCTGTCAAGCTCTTCTTCTTCACTGAACAGGCGTTGCACATTTGTATATTTTGGAGGTGTGGTTTTGAAGGCAGGTTTGACGGAAGGGGGCTGCGCTTTGTAAATGCATGTTTTCCGAATCTCGCTTACTCTTACTGGTGTTTGCAACAGTCTCCTACGTGATCTCTGATGCCAGACCTTAACCAAGTAGTTTGTAATGAGTAAAATACCAACAAAGCAAAACATTTAAGAGTGAAGAAAGAGTGACTTAATGTTAATATTACCTTTTAAAGTAAAGTTATTCTAAATAGCAGTGGTTAGGACTGGAGATTAACTCAGTTCTTCTGCTTGACAGTTGTGACCTCTAGATTTTATTAATTGTGATTAAATAGTGCTTTTTGTGGGCAGAAAGCATCAATATTTCTCTCTGGTTCCCTGGTTAGTTAGTTTTTTTTGTTTTTTTTTTTTGTCCTTTTAGCACAGAGAAGCAGTAAATATTGTCTTTGTACTTACAATTTATCAGATTCAATTTTTTGACTGTTTAATTTTTGGCCCTGAAACTGCATTGTACTTATGTATACACATACACACACCTTAAATAGGACCTAAAATCCACTGACTGCATTTAGAAGTGAACCTCTTTTTACTTTAGTAAGTTTATATTCATTTATTTGTTTGTTTTTAATCCACCTCACTTTAATTACACCGCAATTCATTTTTAAGAGCACAAAAAAGTAAAATTTTTCTCAAATCAAAGTAGCGTTTCCCCCCCACAAATAAAGTTAATAGTATGAACAAAATCTTACAGTACCTTACTGTAAAAAGTGAAGCCCCTCTTCTCGTCTTTGCAGTTCTCCTGCTGATTTATGGATGAGAGAAATCAAAGCTGTAGTGCATGTAGTGGTGAAAAATCCAGCAGAATAAATGAACAAGCTCAAGGACTGCTTCTCTAGTCACTAAGACAAAAAAAGATGGAGCTTCATGCTCGGCAGCAGCAGTCAGCCAGCGCTGCTCTCAGTGCATGAGAGCAAACACTGAAAGGGACTGAGAGCAGGCAGCAGCGCACCCACCCGCCCCCCTGATGGCGACCCATCACACACACATATGACGGCAGGATGCATCGATCAAGCTGTGTGTTTGCGTGTGAATGAGAACAGTTGTTTGTCACTCTATGCACGGACAGGCACAACTGTGAAATCTAAACTATTGCATAGATTCCTTCTTTTGAATCTGCTTGATAGGGAAAAAATTATTTTCCCTCACAATTTCTTTTTTTTTTTAAACAATTAAAAAAAACCATGCCAACGTGCCTCTTATGACTCGTGTCACATGATATCCAAATGAGTTTTCCTACACACTGATTTATTTTTACCTAATACCTTTTGCCAGTGGCATAACTTCAGTCAAGCGCCAGATGTGATGTTTACATGGGAGGTGAGACAGTGACACAGCGTAGTTGCCACAACCTCCCACAGGGTGCTCTGAGAGCTGCAGAGAGAAGTCTTGTGCTTTTGAAAAGTACCAAACCTTTTACAAAGTATCATGCTTGTTCTCTGCTCATCCTTGTGTGCTGAGATTTCTGAGAAAAGCACTCAGATAAAAGCCTCCCAGTGTTTATCATCTCATGCACAACTGAGCAGGTTACTGTAACACTTCCTCTTGCCCTTTGATGAATCCTTTTTTTTTTTTTTTTTTTTTTTTACATCCAATCTTTACAGTAAAGATTAATTGTATTTTCTTTCCAGCAAGAGGAGAACAGAGCCCTCAGTATGTACATGTGTGCATCTGGTTAGCTTCTTTAAATCTCACTTAGTTTAGGCTCTCAGTTATTCATTGCATTTCAGTTTGATTTGTTTTTCCGTGTTTATTAGGGCTTTTTTTTTTTTTCTCGTTCAGTCACTTGCTGAGCCAAAGGATACAGTTGTGATGACCAGCTGATTCACTGGGAGGGCATTTAGCATCACAGGCACAAGACTGAACTGTTTTCTACATGTGGGTTCAGACAAAGGGAGCATTCATGATTTCTTTGTACAGTATGTCTCGTAGGAACCTGACATGAGTCCGATATAATTCTCATGCAGGAGGTCAGTTCATTGTGACAAAATGCACTCCCGGAGAAGCGGTTCAACAAAGCAAACGTGGCCTTATAAAATCTGCTTTATCTTTGTTAGCACCCTAAAGGAGGTGCAAATTGAACTTTTTAAGGTCATTTTGTCTAAATCACACTTTAGGTCACACACACGCTATAATTTTAGTAAATAAAAATGCTTAGATTGGGAGGACACAAGAAAGACAAAGTTCAAAGTCTTTTTCTCCTGTGGAGAAATTTGTCTTGGACGAAAGCGGTGACACTGCAATGCAAAAAAAAAACAAACATATAATAAATAGATTTGCATACAAACAAAATATATAAAGTACATTAAGATGTATATACATTTATTTAAAGGTATTAATACTGCAATGCATTCTAATTTAAGTTGCGGTGAAGCCGTGGATGCGTTGGTTTTTTGCTCGTCTTGCCCGAGGTGACCCCTCCACAACAATCAACGATCCAATTACTGTCAAAATGGTCTGTCACCTCTTTCGCTTCCTCCAGAGTGTGAAAAAGACAAATGGATCCTGCCAGATACAATAAATAAAATAGCCTACACTTGAGAAATAGTATGCCTGAATGCTTGGTGCACAGCAGTTCTTTACTGAATTAAACTGAAGGATGTATTGATTAAAGGGGATATCCCCTGTAATGTATCTAATTTATGTCTAAATGCACGAATGTTAGATTCAGATGTATTTCTAGAGACATCTGGGACAGGCCACTATTCCTGATCAGAACCTTTTTATTTACATATATGCTTAAGGTTCTCTGCATAGAGAAAATCTCATAATTCTGGTTTGTTGAAATTGTTTTAAGGCATAAATAAGGTTTCTTCTGTACAACAAAAATGATGCTGTCCACTTTGTTTCAGAGGCTAAATACCAGTGTTTTACAGTCACTTTTTACAGTCAGTGGGTCACAACATTGTCAACATTTCTGTTTTTCTTTGTTTCAGCAGAATAACAGAGGAGATTGAATTTTAGAATGAGGTGTTGTACACAATTATTTTAAATGTGGAGGTTGTGGCCTAAAGATGTTTGGATCTAATGTGCATGGTAACACCTTGTGTAGAGTGGTGTATTGCCCCAGAGATAATTGTGATTTACAACATTCTTGTCATTTTGAGCGCATTTTATGATCTTAAATAATAATAACGTAGTAAAAGAAGTACACTTGTTTAAAGAACAATAGACTTATGATTCTGAAGGAAAAAAAAAGAAGCACTTCACTGAAATCCTACACAATGAGCAATTTCGAGGTTGGTAAAAAATAAATCAACTCTTTTCAGTTACCTGGTTGAAAGGATATCTGCACTTAGAGATTTAATACCCCAGATGTTTTTTTTTTTTTTGTGCAGATGTGGAGAGTCAGTGTGAACCGTTCCTCAGCAGCTATAAAGCCGAGCGGAAAAATTAGATTTATCCCCCGTTACCCCAGTATCCACCTGGGCCTGAAGGTTTGCATTGGTTTATGTTTTGATTGCTGATTGATCGATTGTGCACTTCTCCTGATGCCTGACAAGCATCCTTCAGCATACACATAAATTTGGACATCAAATGGCTTCAGAACTAGTAGGAATCACACAAATGTTTGTCTATGATCAGTTTATTCCTGAAGAGCATTATAAAAATAGTTAAAGATAGGTTGCTCAGACTGATTCCAGGTCACAGGCAGGCAGACAGAGGAGAAAGGAGATGAGGAGGTGACACAAAAGAGAGAAATGTGAAGAGAGCCTTCTGGGTATAGACCTCAGAGTGTATAATTGAAAACTCCCCACTATGTGAACTCAAAGAGCTCAGAAAGCCATTTCTTCTTCTGGCCACATGTTGACTTTCACATAAGGCAGCGATGTTTTGTTTTTTTGAATCATCTCAGAAGCCCCGTGCAGAAACCTTTGGGGAAAGGACAAGCACTTACGAAAGTTCACCGGTTAGCTGAATGTGTCTATCAAAGTCTTGAACAAACTCCACCGATCAAACGAACCAAGTGGAACTAGACAGAACCATTCTGTAAATCAAAGCCACCATTGTTAACTGTTGTCACATGTCAAACCTGCCTCAGTAGTATCCTCAGTATCCAACACAGAATATCCATACTTTTTTTTTTGTTTTCCTCTTGGCTTTCAAAGAATATCTTGGAGCAAAGAATGCAATGCTGTGGGTTGTCTTTTGCATTTATACAACGCTGTGCAGATGTTTCACAGACCCCCTCACTAAAAGGGATGCACAGTTAGGTTTGGAAAATTCGGACAATGACAGAGTTTTTTTTAATTTTTGCCTTGTAACACCACCATAATTGAGCTGAAATAAATCAACCAAGATGTGATCAAAGCACAGACTTTCCGCTTTAATTTAAGAGGTTTCACAAAAATCTCCTTTACCATTTAGGATTTACACCAAAATACCTCCGTTTTCAAAGGGTCAAATGTGTCTAGACAAAGTGACATAGTTGTGAACGTAACCATGAATTTTAAGACTCGATTGAAATCGTTTGCAGTGTGGAGTCCTCCCTGAAGATGCTTTTTCAGGTCTTCGCTGCAGCCACCTTCAGCTGTTTGTGGGCCTCTCTGCCTGCAGGAACTGAAACTCATGCTCTACTGGGTTGAGATCAGGTGACTCACTCGGCCGTTGAAGATTATTTCATTTCTTTGAATTCAAAAAAGACTTGAGCTGCTTTCATGGTATGTTTATGGTCATTATTAGATGGTAGATCTTGACGACTCGCCTGTTGTCTCCAAAATATTTTCTTTTTTTTTTTTACTTGTGTTGATTATGTGTGTAGTTAACTTGTCCTCTGTGGTCTTCCAGGCCATCTGATGTTTTTGACTTCATTTCAGTGTTTCCAGTCAAGCAGCAGTTTAAGGGTAAAGTCGTGAAAACTCAGTCATTGACCAAGTTTGGCTTTTTTTTCCACCTCCTCCCCTCCTGTGAATAATCATCTCACGGCACTGTATTTTTGATTATTGCATGTTTCAGAAGATCACAGACACCAGAGACCCATTTGGCAGCTGCAGGTAGGATTTAGCCGTGACGACAGTCAACAATGACAGCTATTAATTGATTGTCCCAGATTGTCTCACTTGAGCTGGTTGGCTGAAGTTCGCGTGACTCTGATGGAGAAGTACGTCATCTAACCAATGCTACTTCTTAATTTATTTTTTTAAAGATGGAGCCAAATGGTTTCTGCACGATTTCACAGCTAGTTCTATGTGATGAACCATCAGTAAGATTGTATTAATGTGTATATTAATTCTCATTCATAATTTCACTCTATTACAAGTAGTAAATGAATGAATTACCTTAGAGTGACTACTTTTTTTTTTCCACCTTACTTAAGCATCTCAGTAACAGTGAGATAGATGATGGCAAGAGTTTAACTCAGAATCCAGGACCGTCATTTGGTGAAAAGTATTATCTAATGGCACAGAGGATCAACCACTCATTTATATTAAGAGCTTCTACAGACATGTCTATATGGATTACTACAGATTTAGTCATAGCTAGTGGCCCAGCAACTCACTGGATAGAGAGATTATTAATAAAACCAATCTCAGTGGCACAGTGAACTCTGTCAGAGGCCATGACAGCGCTTTACTGAGACACTTAGCTGCTGCTTGTGTCAATTACATTTACATTTACAACATACGGATGTCTCATGAAGAAGCCACATTGCCGTTGGCTTAATAATCCAGCCATGCAATGAACTTCTTCATGGAGGTTTAACAAAATATTTCCTTCAGGAGGTCAATAAAGAAGAATAAATTGAATTGAATGTACTCACAGCAGCTTTTCTATGCATGAGAGCAAAGATTATTGATATGAAAGTTAATAAACAGAAATGAAAGCGAGTTTATGATAGATGTGTAAGAAATGTAGAGAGGTCAAAATTCAGGTTTAAAAATGAAATGATTCCCAAAAATGTCACCTTTAACTTCAAAGTTTACAGTGTGTCACAAGGTGTTTAAGGCTCGCAGACCTCACACCCAGGGAAGATGTGGGGGAACCTTGTGAGGTGATGAAGGCACATCAGAGATCGCTCAAGCAATGAATCAATACCCCAAACACGAAGCTTCCTGCCCCTAACACATGTGCAAGTCATGATGTTCTCTGTTCTTTCATGATTTATAAGCTGACACACAGAGTTGCCTCATGCCAGTGATCTATTTTGCTCCATGGCTTTTTCTTCATCTGTTCTCTACATTATTAATATTGTTTCAGGAAAAGTTGTTCATACTAAGAACATCCATCCATCCACCTTCTATACCTGGTGTATCCGTTACAGGGTCATGGGGGTCTGCAGGAGCCTATCCTGAGTCGTTACAGGCGAGAGGCAGGGGTCAACCTGGACAGGTCGCCAGACTATCACAGGGCCACACACACAGAGACAAACAACCATGCACAGTCACACCTACGGGCAATTCAGAGTTACCAGTCAACCTACCATGCGTGTTTATATATATATATATATATATATATATATATATGAAGGTGCTGGACTTAGAGGTACTTTATTGTGTTTGTTAACAGAGGATATTTGTGGCATTGCAACAACGGATGATGTTCTCATGTTGCATGTGGAGTTCAGATATATTTTTAATATATTCAGGAAGTGTACCTCATTGCTGGAAACAGCCAATGTGCTTTCCAACTGAGACTTTGAAGTTGCCTTTGCAACAGGGCTTATTTAATCTTAAAATAATGTGTTTTTTTTTTGCACTGTTGTAATCTTCTCTATGCAGGAACCCTGCATTATAGTCCAAGAATTGTGTTCCTGTGCTTCTGAATCAGATCTGTTTTTACTCCTCCAAACGTACCTGTCCACACCCAGTAGAAAATTGTACACCCAGTACAAGTGTACAAAGAGTACAGTGACTTTATTTATGAGTTTATTTGTATAGTGACTCATCAAACCTACTAGATCTGAGTCTACACAGTGTTGAATGTGTTTGGAAGTATTATGTGTCATTAGCTTTAATAAACTGAGGGGTTTCAGATTTTGTTCTATTATTGGCTTGTTGATTATCAGATCTTGTACTCACCTCCTGGTGAGGCCTTTTTTTTTTCTGTCCTGCCACTTTGCCCATCTTATTCCTTTCTTCATCAGATCTGACCATTTTGATAAACTTTTCCACCAAACTGACAAACCAACAGTAACAGGCACACACAGCGGGAGAGAGAATACTCTTTACCAGATGTATAACGTGGCGTGATTAACCTTCCCATACACTGTTCGCCACGTTCCTGAACTAAACTTCATGACAACATTGAACACCTTCCAGCCCACATCCATTTCAGGGATGTCATCATTGTTTGCATCATCCTAAACGGACAGGTTCTACATCCCATGGTGTCAGTTCAACCGGAGACGCGCTGCACACGGATCTTCACTGCCACCTAGTGGATGCTGAGCTGCAGGTTTTCCCACTCATGTACAGTACTGCGTCGGAGTAGCACTTGGAGGTGGTCTGAGGTGGGCCTCTCCAGTTGTAAATAGTGTTCTGACACGTGTGTGACCACTCCGATGTCTGACCTCCCACCCCTGAAAGCTTAGCTATACCACCTGGAGGTAGACTGTTCTTGATCTCGCAGCACCTCCAGCAGGCAGGTAACAGCTTTCTCCTTCAGTCTTCCTGCAAAAGACCTCAAGCTATAATCCAGCGTGATGCATGTTCAAATACCTGCATGTATTAATGTGCGTGTGCATGTTTCTTTCTAGAAAAACAGCTTCAATGCAAAGGTATTTGACATGGAGGTTTTTAAAGCTGTTAGTCATTTCAGAGCTCCAAGTGGTTTGAGATTGTAAGTGCTAGTTTATTATGTTTGTTTTTTTTGTTTATGTTACAAATACCTCCGTGAAAACACATGTAAAAAGTCAAAGCACATGCTGCTCAGATCCTTTGAGTTGTGTTTTTTTTAGTTGCTTTATTTGCTTTGTACCGCATCTTATCGGCCAACTTGTATTTCACCCCTGTTGTTTGATCTGTTTAATTCTGGGATGAGAATTTTCAACAGCGCGAGTGAAGGCTTGCCTCTAGGTCAGTGTAAATAGGATTCAGCACAATAAAACCAGAATAAGCGTTTGCTTGTTTGGGGCTTAAACACATCTGGGGGAGTGTTTTGACAAAGGCAGACTCCTCAGACCGTCATACTTTCCCTTTTCTTTTTCTTGGATCGTGTCAGAGTCTGTCAGAAGTTATAATTAAACTGTAAAGTACCTGTATGTGCCATGTTCAAGTTGGAGATTATGTGCGCAGCTACGTAGAGTGAGTCAGATGGTGACAGACATTGGATGATATTAAAAACACAGCCCAGGTGCGATTTTCACTGACCCCTCCTCGGGCATGTCTTTTCAAGAGCTACATGATATGAGGTAGCTGTTAAAAAGCCTCCTACACCCCCTCCCCCCCATATGCCACCTCAGTCATCCCATTATATCCATAATTCAGAACTCAACAGTGCACTCGCACACACCTCTTTGATCAATTTTATCTCTCAATTTACGTGTGCTAAAAAAAAATGCAGCACCAACAATAGAACAAAATGTGTCTTGCTCCACCACCGAGCCTTCTCTCTTTTTCATTCTCCATTCTCTTTTATTCCCTTGTCCACATGCAGTGAAGAACAATGTGAGTGCAGGCGGACAGGGTGGAGGCTCATGACAGGATTGGTAACACGATGACACAACAAAGGCCAGGTGAGTAAAAATCCCCCTCCACACTGGGACATGTGTCACAGTCCAGCCATGTCGCCAACCTTTTTTGTGGTCTTGTCTCTTTTTTTTTTTTTTGGGAGGGGGGGACTGTCTTCCACCCTCCAGTCATAACGATAAAGCTCCCATCTGCTGCGTGGAAGCGGGTCTTTCTCTCTGAACTGATCCCTCACAGCAGTCTCTGCTTTGTCAGATACACTGCTCATGTTTCAGTTTTGACACCTCTGCTTTACACATGTGGCAGGTACCAAAGTCCTTCTGTTCTCTGGAGAAATGTATAGGGAATGTGATAGTTCTGCCTTTCCAAAGCTTTGCCCTTTGCTCTCCTGTGCCCTCGGTGAAAACAGTATTTTTTAAGAGTATAAAAAAACCACTTCTGAAGGAATGCATGAGTGTTTTTATCCTCACTACAGTTGGATAATTGACCCTTTGGCCGACCTATAACTTCCCACAAAAGGCAGAACCCCCGGACTTTATAGCTTTCTTTTTTTTTTTTTTATTTTACAACCTACTTTTGAATGCTCCTACTTTTTTTGTTAACACTTAATAATCCAGACTGTAACACCCACTTTAAGACAATGCCAGTTCTTTGACATACACCTACCATCTACACAGTCCGGCTGTATGGGTTGTTTCGTTATCGTTCTGTCTCATCCATTCACAAGGCTGTCATTCATCCATAGTGCTCTCAGCTGTTTCAGCGTGTCAGCAGTGTTGCCGGCGATTCTGCACACAAACGTGCACATGGCAAATGTAAGTAACATGAACCGACTCAGCATCCTAACCTGCAGTGAGGCTGCTTGTCATAGGTCAAGAAGACAGCTGTAGCGCTCGCAGACTCGGGCTTAAACTGATAAAGAGTCTCCGAATGGCAGTGATGTGTTATACGAGGCTGGATTATCTTGTTACTGTCGTGATAAAGTTCATATGTTGTCATGTTGCCCAGCAAACCTCCAAGAACACAGATCTCTGATCTTTGCCCTGAGGAGAATTTACGATTTTATCTTTAATCAAAAATTTTTTTTTTTTAATTCTACGGTGTTTTATAGACTCGACTCTTTTTAAGTGCTATCCAGAGTCTTTTAAACATAAGACGCTAAAACTTTGAACTATGTGTTCAATTAGCACAATGAGAGCGACTAGTTTGAACTATCAGCTATCAGGTAGTGAAAGCAAGTCGCGACAAGAGCCGGATATTTTCTCTAAACCCGAAATGACTCACTTTCCTTGAATGCTGGAAATCATTTTTGTCCTTGAAGCCAAACACTTCAGCGATTGCCACCCATACTTCACCTCCTTGTTTTGTCACGATGATAACGCTCATTTAATGATTATTCCAGAATATTTTTTTATCGCCTTTGTCAGCAGTATGCAAAGTCCCCATTAATCCATGTGAGATCAGACACAGCTATGCTGTTCAGCAACTACATTAAAGTCAATCCTTTTAAAATTGAAGCTTCTTTTTGTTTTCCTCTTAAAGGCAGTGATTGAAAATGAGAGACAAATCTCACATCATTTATTAAAACTGGTATAACAGACTGTATAGATCACATCTAATAATAAATTGCAAAGTGCCTCATCTACGATTCAACACAACCAGTAGCAATCACTAATTAGTTCAACCTTGGTTGTAAATGAACGCCATCGTACGTCCCAGCAGTTCTCCTCCCAAGTGAAATTGTGATGTAATTGAAGTGTAGTGAGAAACAAACTAGAGAGAAGTGCTGCATCCTGTTTAGCGTAATCATGAGTGATATTTCTCTGGGCTGGAAGAGTTTTGCTCCCTCTTGTTCGTACACATGCGTACCTAATGGATGTAGACCACCTGGCAGCCTGAGCAGTTTACACATTTTAGCACGGGTGGCCCCAGTTAAAGGCTGAACTCCTAACCTTTGCAGTAAGAGCCTTGTTACAGGGAGGTGTGAGATGTCTGTCGATGTCCTTTTGCAATATATTTGTATATAATATAGGGTGTGAGTTTTTCTGTGATGTGTTTGCAAGCATTATGAGGGATCACAACCTTTACCTGGACTGAAAAAAGTGGGTTAATGAGGAACTTTGATTGAGCTGCGTACATCTCTTAACCCAGAAATGCAGGTGCAAATATAGGAAGGCTAAACACATCTGAACAGAATCCCATATCACTGTAGTGTTTTTTGTAGTATCCACATAAGCCTTTAAGCATCAAAGACGGACAGATGTTCTCTGGTTTGTCAAAAAGAAAATGAAAAGACTGCTTAAAAACAAAAGTCCTCAAAGAAACATTGGCAAGGATTTATATCCTCCTACGGCGCAGAATATCATTAAACAATTCAGGGAATCTGGAGGAAAGTCAATGAGCAAAGGACAAGAGCATAAACCGAAGCTACACACCTGTGATCTCTGATCCCTCAGATGGCACAGCATCAAAACCCATCATTCATCGTCGGTGATATCACTACATAGGCAAGGGATTACTTAGGAACACCTTTGTCAAGCACAACAATATGAAAATACGCTCACAGAAATATCATTTTGAAGCTGTTGAACCACTTGCTCACACATTTGCAGAGCGGTGAACCCGTCACCCATCTGGGAGGATGCTCTGTTTATACGCTGCCCCGTTGACAGTTAACCTAATTTGAAAAAAAATTATTATTATTGTCATTATGTACAGGATGAAGTGTACGAAAGCTTTTTTTTTTTTACACATTAACGTAAGCGTAGTAGTAACTACACAACAATAGCGATATCACACCACCTTCACAAACAGACAACCGCATGTTCTGTATTCTGAAAGAAAGAGTTAAAATTTGTGTGACGGCATTGATTTAGACGTTTAAGACCAAAATACCTCTCTCATATTTCCACGCAATTTTGTAAGGTGACTGTTGACACCAAAGCCTCTGTGTGGTCACGCCGCTGTGATCAACGCTCCGGTCTGCTGAGAGAGACATAATATCCCGAAGTTATTACTGACAAACACTGTGATATTTGTGTGCGTGCTTGTGTTCATGTCAGTGAGTGCCACCCTTACCGTTGGCACACACGCATAAGTGTGAATGTGTCCGTGTGACACCGTTTTTATATAAGCGGCTGCCATAAATACATCAAAGGAAACTGTCTCGCACTGTTTCCGTGGGGTCAACTTAGCACCTGGAATGGTTACTCAGCTTTAAGTTTCTTACATGAAACTTTGCTCCCACAGCGCACCTGTGCTAAGAGCTGTCTTCTAGATTTTTCTACATGGGTGTGCAGCAGTAGAGGAAATACAGACTTAGCAAGTCCTACTGCTCAGCCGCCGGATGGCTGCCGTGAAAGGGACCTGCTCTGATCTCTGTGCATACCAGGCTGGATTAGAGCAGGAGACCAGAGCAGAAACAGGATCTGACCCTCTCTGCTATCACTCTCAAACCCCGCCGCTTCGTCGCAAAGACATCCTCAACACTTCCTGCTCCAATTAGTGTGACCTTGTTTCATTTGAGCAGCATCTCTGGGTCTTGTGAAAGTCAAGACCCCACTTTGTGCACCACTCTTTTTAGCAGAGACTTCAAGCGCGCAAGCATGACTGCTTGAGGTTATAAACAAAATAGCTCAGTTTAAATCTGTAAACTGATACAGATACATTAAACAAATGGACAACAAGTGGCGTAATAGTGACCCCTCTCAAGGGAGCTTTTCATCTTTGCAAAGTGGTTGTGATCAGCACTTAGCCTGTCCTGTTTATTTAGTAATGTAGTAGTAGGAGGCCTTTGCGGATTGCCTTTGACTGCTAAAAACCGTAAAGCCAGCACCAGGTCTGACACTGTGCCAGCTTTAGAGAAGAGGGTTAGTATCCCACGTCCCCTCTTCAAAGATGGGCACCACTGACAGCTGCCAAAAGTCAGGGTTCAAAGTCATGACAGGTAAATATCAGTGTTCGGGGTTACAGACTGGCAAGAGCTGGCAGTAGATGAATTCAAGCTGAGCAACTCAACCCTCCAAGCCCAACTGGAGACGCTCTGGCGGTCCCGATACACGTGTCGATGCATGGCGCTCCATACGCTGCATGAATTTTCTCTAAATTCCCTTCCTCTGTCCCTCATTTCTAATGCAGACAGCTGAATACGGCTCTCCCAGAGGGTTCATAGTTTCAGCAGGAGCCAAGAAGTGCATCTTAGATAGTCCATGTTTCCCATCTGTCTGACCTTCACTCCAAGAATAAAAATAATATTATTAGTTGTCAGAAGTTTGCAGGGTGCAGGGGCTGTGAATGCTTACACATAAACAGCTTCCGCTGTTCAGTGGTGATCTCTGAGGACGTTGAATTCATTGTTTCCATCGTGTCCTAATAAACTCAACTGGTCCATGGGAAAGAGCTTACCGGGTTCTCATTTGCACATGGGGAGATAATTTACCCATAACCAACAATAAGTTGTTCACACACAATGCAGCTAAAGCAGCTTTGATGACTATGGAATGTACCTCCCTGGAGCACTGACCTTAACTGCAAAACTGTTTACATAGATCAGACAATGTAGTTGCTTTAAAAAAAAAAAAAAAAAAAAAAGCCATTCACAACTGCACAGCTGGAGCAAACTGCAAAAATATGTTTGCTGAAGTATATCCAAATAGATATGTTTGGATTTTAAATGGCTTCTCTTTACTGATTTAGTATCTGCGTCTGAGAGATTTAACCTTCCTTACTTCCTCCCTTCTATTTATAACAGTGTCATAGTCCTGCTTGCACTTTGATAGTACCAAGTGATCTCATTTACACACTCTCACGCACAGTCACTCACACACTGGGCCTCATGCTTGCACATATTTTTTGCACCCATACAATCCGTGTGTGAACGGTGCCAACAAATGCTCGTAAAATATTTCAGCAATGAGTGAAACAGACGGAAATATACCCCACTGAGCACCACAATGGGCGGGCATTTGGCGGCAGGTCATGTCTGAATGTAGCATGTCCTAATGGATCAACCGAAAGCCATGTGAATCCTTTCGTATCAATTCCGACTACCTGCTCTCTGTCTCTGTGCCAAGAGCGGGCCGAGGCTCTGCGCCGGCTGACAGCTGAGCTTTTTGCGGCAGACAACTGGCACTTCTGTGCACTGCAGGCAGAATACAGAATGAGAAGTCACTATCCTGATCAGCATTCAAGCCAAAGGCGCTGTGCTCGGAGTGGACACAGTTGAACGAGAAGGTAACACTTAACATAATCCTGTTTTGTTTTTTTTCTTCATTTTTAATCCTACATTTATCTGTTCTTTAACCAGTAAGGTGATGAACTCCTCATAGTTTTGCTGTAAATGTTAAGTCTTGATAGCATTTTGACACTTTTTTGTGAGCTTGCAGTTTTGTTTCTTTGCCCTCACGTCCACTTGACTTCTGCCAGTCTGCGTGAACCGTCTAACACTCCTCACGGACGTCACTTCAGCTCAAGGACGCCACTTCCGTTGGGTTGAACTCCGAAGGAAGTGGCGTCCTTTATGAATGAGCTGCCAATGCCAGCTCATTTAAACCAAGTCGCTCTCATTGTGCCAATTGCGTAAGCTACACTTGTGGCTTGTACGATTTCACTGCAAAGTCAAACAATTGGGTCAAAACAATTTTGTTCTTCTTTGTTCTGCTAGGCAAGCACCGCATTTGTGTTTGTTTAAAGTTTAAAATGTTCAATGTATGTAAGAAAGGAAAAAAACCACCAGAAGGAAGAGTTACATCCTAACTGAGTTGGTTCAAAGTGATTGGATTCCCATAACATCATTCCCAAAGCAATTACTGGACTTCCAGAAGTCTCACGTGAGTACATAAAATTAAGTTTAAACCAGGTGTAAAGCCATTATCTCCAGATTTACAAATCAAACAGTGTGCATAAATACTTTAAAGTCTTTAAGTGACACTGCTGATAATTATATGAAAAAAAAAAAAATGAATGACTCAAAATGTTACACAAAAGCTCAACATCAGTAAAAAGTATTTTGTAGATAACAGACCCTTATTAGTGTTAGTTCATGTCCCAGTGGGGATTGCTGGAGTATTTTGAATTGAATTGAATGTGAATGATGGTAATGAACTGTGATGCTGAGGCTTGATGGTCAATCTTAAACTCGTACGGTTAGATGGTTAAATCTGCCTGATTGCATCATGTTTAAGATAAACACTGGGTTTATCTACAGTAAAAAGCCGAAAAACCTTTTTCTGAAGAATAATGAATTTCCTCTAATGAGATGAATATGAAATTATGAAACAGCACCAAATTAAAAAACAATATCTATCCTCTTCAACTTCTATTAAGAAGAATTATGAAAATGGCATAAACTAGAATTTGTTCAATTTCTTCAAACTCTGAACTTAGTGTCATTTTATCTAATAAAGTCAGTAAACCTAACAGCATGTGTTTGTACTTTGCTTTTCACCACATATGCACTCACTGTGTACTGTATACCAATTCAGTACTTTGCGTCTGGCTTTCTTTTCCTTTTGAAGTCAGTTATTGACTTCAAAAGGAAATTAACACAGTCAAAGTACCAAGAAGGAAGAAAAAAGAGGCAAAAAAGATAAACACCATTATAAACCAGAGTCACTGTCATGTTCCTACAGCTATTTTGAAAAAAATAACACGCTTAATGTAAGTAATGAAGGTATGCGCCTGGTCTGTGAGGCAAAATTATAATCACTCATTAGTAATTGGTCTGCATTATGAAAACAAAAGATGTCCCGTGCTAGTGCCCTGCAGACTGCACGGGGCAGGAATAATCTGAACCAGTCATTCACAGAAACATCAAGCTTACATAAAGTAAACAGAACATTTTCAGCTGATATATTTTTCTCAATTTCTCGAACAGAATCTGTCTTTTTTTTTTTTTTACTAAAGCTGGAAATCAAAAAATCTTTAACCGTTTTACTGAAAGTTGCCCACGTGGATCTGACACCACTAATCACTCAAACTACACTTCGGCGGTCATTAATATTTATATGTCCTTGGTTTGGTGATTTGGTTCATCCGGTTTAAATAATTGCACTTCGCTCTTCTGTTGTGTGTTGTAATTGTTTCCTTATCATAAAATACATGAAATTGGAAAGAAGCCCACATAGAGTATGTGTCTATCTCGGTTATGTCTCGGTTATGTCTCGGTTATGCTGCGATTTACATCAAGCAGTGACTCACTGAAGTCAGAGGCAGAAAAGGAAAGTTATTTCTCAACACATTTCATTTAATAAAACCCAAATATTTAAACAAAACAAGTCATTATCAGTGTATGTGTTAGACCCAATGGACAGGATTTCTGTAAAGATGTAGGAAAACAAAAATATTTGGTGCATTTGTTTCTGGTTCTTTTTATTTTAGAGCTTGATTTTAAACGGAACCAGATGCAGTGATCTGGAGTGTTTGTGTGAATATTGTTAAGTGCATGTATAAGCACTGTGAGGAGTTGTTTATGTGGACCTGAGCCTGTCAGTGCTCTGTGGAGGCCTGACATCAAAAATTGAGCTGCTTGTCCCATCGGTGGCACAAATAATGAAAAAAGGCTTTTCTCTGCGAGTGACGAATCTCTTCATCACACCCCATGTGGTGATGACTCCTTCGGCTTACTCATGTTTCTCTCTACCAAACAAATGAATATTTATTATAGTCTGTCAAGTATTAAGCTCAGGGAATTTCTGACATCCGCCGAGCATGCAGCACTCTCGCATAAAGGAACTCTCTAAGATGGATCTATTTTCAGTGACCATTATCTTCACAACTCTGTCTGTATGAGGCAAAGGAAGAGTCACTGAGGACTCCTTTGGGGAAACGTCGGCAGATATCACTGAACAATATACCCTCTGTCTGCCATATCTACCGAGCAGATTCTATCCCCACGCTGGCCTGAGATGTTGCATGCAGTGACGTGTAAAGAAATAGCTGCAAAATTATTGCACCCATTTGTAAAGTTCCAGTACAAAGAGCATGTAATGCTTCATATACAACATTCCCTGTGATATTAATACACGCTGACTACTATGTTTGTAATATGCAGGTGAATAAATGGGGTCATGCTGAATGCTTTACCCCAAGCTAGAAAAAAAACATAATAAAATCGGTCATCCATTCGTTTTCTATACTGGATTCATCCCGTTCAGACTCGCAGGACTCTGTGGCCTGGTCCAGCTGTCATCAAGGTAGAGGCGGGGTACACTCTTTACAGCGTGGCCGTCCATCACAGACTTACTGAAAGTAATATTAATTTAATGTCATTCTGTCGTTACGTGTCAGCCCAATAAATAGATGGGTGATTGTAAGCTGAAAAAGGCTCTTCCGCAGACTCTGGTGTAGCTTTTTATCGTCAGTGAAGTGCTCCTGTTGAACTTTGAATCACCTTCAGAGATCCCACACTGTTCTGCCACTTCTTCTCCTGTCTTCACCTGGTTCCATCTTTTATCATATTGTCCTGAACATAATAAAGACCTAATTGCTATTCCCCTGAATAGAAGTTCAGATTACATTAATGCCTTTTGCGTTTGTTTATACAGTGTAAGACGTAGCTTTCTTTCACTTTTCTTTCTTTTAACTGCTTTTTCCTGTTTGGGTTAATATGAGCCTTTGGGCTATTCCAGTATTCAATGGCAGGGTAGCAACAGAAATGTTTTATTTGTCTGTTGAACAAAAACACACTGATAACTCTCGCATTGAATGATTTTGATTGAATATCCAAAGTAAATGGATACTGTCACTTGGGAAAACTTAAGCTGGAGTCATAAGTCTGGTGTGAAACGTGAAGGAAATCCAAAATGCAGACGCATACGGCCTTATAACTGCTTGACAGTATGTTGAGAATGTCCCCAGTGGATTTATACCGACTTCCTACAGCAACACTTAGGGACGGTTAGACATCTGAGTCTTAGTGAAGTTACCATGAGATCAAAAACAAAAACAAATTATATAAATTCTGGAGGTTATATGAACCCTCAGCTGCCACTTAATACAATGAAACTATGTGAGAACTTAACAGAGAGGAATCCATACAATGAAGACTTGGCGGGGTATGCAGATGCAGGAATGGGCAGGGCTCAGGCAAATGACTAAAAGAAAACATGTATTAACAAGACGTTTCAGATCATGAGCAAACAAATGTGAGCCTTAATGCAACTGAATAACAGGTAAGTCGACGTGGATTTAAGGTGTCAGCGCGAGGACTTTCATCCCTTTGTACAGGAGCTCATTTTATCCGCATTTGACGTGCTAAATTGAAACCAGAGTGGTTGTTGGACACGCAAGCGCTTAGTTGTGGTTGGAACCCTGGCGCAGGAGCACAAAGCGACTTATATTCTTAAAGGAATTGTGGAATTCGGTTTTGGAGGAGATGAAACACGGGTGCGGCTGCTAAATCGCGAAGGGAGATGCAGATCGAAGCTGCTTCAGGTGCTGCGAGCACGGGTCCTGCTTTTGCGATCCGTGCGCCGCTGCCGTGGGATCACCTGGATCATAACCTTGTTAAACCAACCAGATGACTTTCCCGTGAACTGCCCGTCTTTGCAGCAAGTTTGCAGCGCAAATGTCTGCACGTACGAGCGCACGCGGTTCCTTAAAAGCTCGCTTCGCGTTGCTCACAAATGCGTTCCTTGAAAATAGCAAGTGAAGTGGGACTACTACGTTTGAGATGTGCATATAACCACCAGAAAGAACACGACACCGAGGCGCACAGCGCACGGAGATCAGGTTAGAAACATGCACCGCAACAGAACATCTCAAAATCGCATTCCGCATACTGAAATCCAAGCCGAGGACATCAGGATGTGTGACATAATACCCAAGACATCTGAAAATTGCGCTCCACCAAACAAGGCTCCAGGGGTGGTTTGGAGAGATATGTGGACCTCTGTTACTCACTGTTTGCTCTTGCAGGGATCTATAAAAGAGGGGCGGACATAAACTGCCCCCAAACGTCAGAGCGCACTTAACTATAAATCTCTCCAAACAGCCCTCCGCGCCCGGTGTTGTGTTATGCCCAGACATCTGTCCATGCTTCAGTCCAGTGCGAGGACACAGCGCGTGGATACGCTTCGAGTTTCATAGACGCCGGAGAAAATGGAGAATAACCGGCCCGATTTCAGCTGTCTGCCAGGAGAAGATTAGAGCGAAATGTTGGCTATTTTGAACTTGAGACCCGTTCTGGATAACACAGCGGTTTAAACGTTTCGTCAAGAGCTGTTGTCGTGTACTCCGGGGAGCGGACACTGTACACCTTTAGCGCCGTGTGCTGTGCTGGAGACGCTGATGTCTTCATTGGACTCCTCGCAGTCGGAGATGGTGGATCTCTCTCGGATTTCCGACGTGGAAACGTAGCATCCAATTAATCAGCGACTGCAACTGTACTCCGCGAGGCGCAGCGGCACTTGGACTCAGAGAGCGGGGAGACGCATGGGTTGTTTGGTGCGCTGGGTCGGGGATATGAACAACATTACTGGCGCTCTATAGGAGTTTGGGTTTTTGTTTTTCTTCTTCTTCCCTATTTGGACTGTAGTTTTATTTGAACTCACTTAACGGGAATTTTCTTGACGGGGGCTTATAAAAACGGTTCGTGCAGCTCAGTCTGCCGGAGACACTACATGAGCTGCGTTTTCTGCTTGGATTCTGCCACCAACAGCCAAGCGAGTTTTAGGTCCGCATGGGTCAGACTTAAGGTAAGAAGAACTCTGTCTTTTATTATGATATCCGTTTGTACAATAAAAAAAAAAAATACGACTGCACATAAACTGCTTTTGAAAGATAGTTTTTTTTGTGTTAAACTGTATACCAATGTGTAGCCTATATTTTCAAAAGTGCATTAGTAACGATTGCTGCCATGACTTTTGCATTGGATTTAGGCCAGAATTTATCCATGCATCCATGTTTAGGGTTACTGCAACATGCCATTAGACAAAGTCACGTAAGCTTTGGATCGCCATCTGGCCAACTCGCGCCATTATTTAGGTTATTGTTGCCAAAAGGTTTTTGGTGCCTGCGACCCTTTTTGTGAGAGACATACCCTCAGCGCTTCATTACAAGCCTGTCCGATATCACATCGAGACATATCACCATCAGATGAGAATATATAATAAGAGAAAGATGTCTGTGCTTAATCACAAACACTTGGAGTAAAATGTGTACTTTTACGCAGACGTTTACGCACTAGTTAAGTCTATATGATGTGGATATTTTGACATTACCGGATGTTTGTCATTGTTATTTTGCAGTCTACATTTTCCTGCTGGGTTCACTCAGATTTTTATGTTCACAGCACACACGAGACACTGAGGATCAAAGACACGATGACACAGTTATTAATACAGAATGAGTCGGGGTAGGTTTCACACGCTTTCCTGGCTGCACAAACGAGAGTTGGCCGACATTCTGGGACTGTTTTTTTTTTTTTTTTGTTTCTAATCAGTTTTACAGCAAACAATATAGTAAATAAAACTCACAAATATGCACTTTCCTTTTTTATTGTTATTATTTCTGCAGCTTTCTTCATAGGAACTGAGTCTAAGATGAAGTTATGGGATGTTTTGGCCACGTGTTTGTTGCTCCTGAGCTCTGTTGCCACAAGGCCTCTCTACCAAAATACTCAGCCAGCCAAGAGGGCTCACTTCCCCCGCAGATACCGTGATTCTGTGTCCCTGTCTGTGGAAGAGCCATTATTCCAGCGTGAAGACCACAGCCTGAAGGAGATCCCAATGGAGGATCCGTGTAAGTAGGACTTAGTGTGTTTTGATAGATCATCCGTGAAATCATTGCCAGTCTTGTGTATGGTGAATAACTGACATGTATTGGAATCAGATTAGAAACCATTACTGCCTGTGCAAGCTCGGTTTAATAACACTCATTATGTAGTTTTGTGTGAATGTCACAGTTTTGCTCAGACAGGCAGTTGGTGCTTCTTGAAGCTTGAGAATCAGCACATAAAGTGATAGCCGGTGGGTGGGTAGTCCTGTATTGATAAGGCTCTCTAAGACACATTGGTTATCAGTTGGGAGATCTTCAGTTCTGTTTTATTGCTGCTTTGGGTTACATCACGCTGATGTGTAAACAAACTAGCAGCACCAATAGGACTATGATCAGCTCCAGTCCCAAGCAGACGTCCCTCTTCACATTTACCCGTCTCCCCTTGTTTATATTCACCTCTGCCTCTCACCGGTTTAGAGACCTGTGACCTTTACCCATCTGCCAAAACTCAGAAATCATGGCATGTTTTAGAGGAGGCAGTGAGAAGCAGGTCACAGAGGGTTTTTTTTTTTTTTTTTTTTTTAAGGGGGAGGCTGGACAACTTTGGAAGGTTGAAGCGCACAGTGAGAGTTCTGTGTTTATCTCCATTTTAACAGAGACAGCGGGCAGGAATTTATTTTGTTTGGATCAATGTGACAGTGCATCATCCTCACATAAAAGCCAACCCAGCCAAGAACTAGATAAGGAATGGAACATTTGGGCAAGCGTTCGTCCTGCCACTTCATATTGTGTTCGGAGCGGGGTGACATCACTGATCTGCTGTGTAACCCAACGCTACGAACAGTCCACTAATGGAGTAAACAAAACTGCCGTGACAAGAGGGGGTGGGTCATTTGTTTTTGTGCATAGTGCTTAAAAAAAAACAACATGTTTTCTTCCTAAATAGTAAGAGTAAAATCTGCAGACAGCAGCTTTTAAGACATTTAGTCAGCAAGAAAGCAGAAAAATCAATGAATTGGGGATGATGATGGATGTAATGATTTTTTCTTGACCAATTTTTTTTAACTTTTTACTATTGATTATCCAAAATGACGTCAGAATTTGCAACACGAATCAACTCATCTGCTGCCAGAAACCTAGTCCGGTCAGTCAGCTGGTGTAGCCACCCTGTCTGTCAGCTGAAACACAATAGAAGGTGTCTAAATTAAAAGGTGGGCGTGTCTAAACGGGCTGACTGTAGCTCATCGGATACACCAAGGGAAGCCTAATTCGTCATGGAGCTCAGGCAGCTCAGATGGCCAAGGTAAGAGAGGAGAGATAGGTGACACTACTGTGCAAAGGCTGTGTTAACCACAACACCACCTGCCAGATATCTCCCCCCACCAGCTGCAACTTCTGCATGCACGCACTGCATGTTTACGTGCGTCTAAATGGCAACACATCTCCGCACGGACCTGCAGAGGTAATGCATCTAGACGTTGACTAATTGGTCCGTGTCAGAAAAATATGTTTTTATGATCTGTTGCCGGACCTGCACTCAAGTAGAAGAGACGTCACTCCATGATTGAACCAGCGTGTAACTCGCCAATCCAAGACTTTCACTCAAGTCCTCGTTTCTTCTCGGAACAGATGGCGAAGAGCTGCGCCGGTGCATGTTTTCAATTTCCAGCAGACTACAATCTGCTTCGCTAAATAACTCAAAGCAGATGATTTCCTTCTATTTGGCCTTTCAAGTCTCGGCGTCCTAAAATTACATCCATCAAAGATTTAAACACATCTCCCTTGGCGGTGTGATTGGTCCACCCCTACTGTATCAGCACACGCCGTTCCTGTGTGAGATGTTGGGTTAATGTAGACTCCAAACTTAACTTTTTAATAACCCGTCTTCTGCGTAGTGGGGGCCTGATGACATTTATCCCAAATGAAGTCTGCCCTAATGTTCCCACATTTAAGTTTTGTTCTTCTTCTGTGGATGAAACCAATTTAAAATTGGAATCCACAGCGCTGCCCTGCCAGGACCTTTAGCCTGCAAGCGATCCTCCAACAGCTACTCTGAAAGGAGTTAAAACAGGACACCTGCATGTGCACAAGAGCAATTCATCAATGCTTTTTGTAGCCCTTTTGTCTAACATCAAACTGTTTACGAACCCCTCGTTTCTCCATATTCATCCGCATTTTTATAAGCAGATACTTTTGGCATTTAGTATTTGTCATTTACATCTAGAAGTTGTTTCGACCCGACTTGGCTTCAGTGCGTTTATGATATTGTTCATGTTACACGTGTGCTGAGCTTGCGTGTTTAAAGGAAAACTCTGACAGGTCCCTTTCTTCAGGGACTGAGATGAGGTTACTGATACGCTCTTGTATCTGTTTGTTAAATCAAAAGCTCCTGACAGCAGCAGTCTTAGTTTAGACTGAACGCAGACAGAACCGTTTCTAGCAGAGGAAACGCCAGAAACCTGCTGTGTCTGGCCAAGAAACTGCCCCACGCATGAACCGGTGTGAATGGCACTGTCTTTTTTTTTTTTTTTTTTTGTGTGTGTTTGTTTAAGATTAATCGAAGAGATACGCTGGCTTGCAAAACTTTGGGGGACTTGTGGACAAAACGGCTGTTACAGTCAAAAGCAGACAAAAATAAATAAATGAACTAATACTAGAATAATTCCTCTGAATTGTGTTTCCTGAGCCTCTAAAAGTGTTTGAGGTGCCGCATTATTGTGTGTTAGTTTATCTTTATTCAGGATGTGTTTTGGGGCTTCAACTTTTAGATGCTCGTAGAAACCAGACCAGAAATGCGTTTCTTTAGTGCTTTAGAATGGGAAATAGCGTTTTATATCGCTCATTTACTAATTTAGTCTACAATTATTCAAAGTTGTCTTCGTTTTGTTATTACTTTGGGAATGCCGGTGCTGCAACAAGCTCTCAATGGTTGAGCCAGTTTGGGTTTGGGTCAGGTTTGAATATTGAGATTGTAAACGGTAACTGGAAATGTTGAGGGAGGTCATGGAAAAGAGGTAATGGAAAAAAAAATAAAGAGTACAGGTTTTCCAGCTGTGCTGTTTTAGATATTTATCTGTTGGTAATTTAAAGCAAGTTAATACTTTGACTTGCCTCCTGTAAATTAAGTGAATTGATGTCTTAAAGCAGGAAAAAGGCTTTCTCTTTGTCCCACAAAATACTGAAATAAAATATTTTTACTCGCTTAGCCATTTAAACTTATGAAAATATGAACTGCCGGTTCCCGAGCTTTTGCATTCATGTCATATTTTGGATCGTGTTGAAACACTGGTGTTTGAGTAATGTTTCCGCAGCCTCTGTGTACTTCACTTCAGCTGATTTAGTCATACTTCTACAAGATTTATGTAAATTAATCCTTTAAATGTAGCTTCCTAAAAGAATCTCTTCTTTCTGTTCCTTACAGATGACACTTTAGGTCCCTATCCAGAGCAGTTTGATGATGTAATGGATTTTATCGAGGCTACCATCAGCAGACTGAGGAGATCCTCAGAACCCAGCGGGGGCTCCAGGGGACGGAGGGAGCAGAGGCAGAGAGGAGCGGCAAACACGGGGGACACAAGAGGAGACGGGAGAGGGCACGCTGCCAAGAGACGGGGTCGAGGCCGAGGGGGAGGCCAAGGCGGGAAAGGAGGCAAAGGCGACAAGGGAAAGGAGAGGATGTCCGTTCAGAGTCGAGGCTGCTTGCTAAAGGAGGTCCATCTGAATGTGACGGATTTGGGGTTGGGATACCAGACTAAGGAGGAGCTGATCTTCCGGTACTGTAGTGGCCCCTGCATCGAAGCGGAGACCAACTACGACAAGATCCTGAACAACCTCACACACAACAAGAAGCTCGACAAAGACACACCCTCTCGCACCTGCTGTCGGCCGATCGCGTTTGATGACGATTTATCCTTTTTGGACGACAATGTGGTGTATCACACACTGAAGAAGCATTCGGCCAGGAAGTGCGGCTGTGTCTGAGGAAGTCACGGGAACGTGACATCGCGACAGACGTGAGCAGTGGCGACGGACTACAGGGGGGGGGGGGGCGCTGCTGTTGGACGTGTACACACTCGGTCAAATGAGGAGTGTATGGTTGTTAGTTTCTTCTTTTTTTTTTTGTCAGTTTTCCCGATACAGGTGAGTATCCAGAGAAACTGCCCGAGAGACGCTGAAACTGGAACAGCCGCTCGAAAGCAAACCAAACACTTAGCCTTGACAGTACCTATTAAGTCCTCAAGATCCTCACAAATATTTTTGTTCATATATATGCAAAAATGTATTGGCTGTGCACCGACTTACAGAAGATTAAATGCTGCTACACTTCCAGACTTCCAGACGTTTTCGCAAGTGGGATTAATTTCCCAGGAACTCTGTTGTTTCCATAGCTGGCCGACTCCAGATGAATCCAGAAACATAAGGAGCTTTCTCGGTTGCAGTCTAACTCATTTCCACTGCATAATCTGGATGCTGACGTGCATTCAGAGCCAAAGAACCACATGGGGGAGCAGCAAAGACTTTTTGGTGCAACACATCTACATTACAACCAGTCATCATATATATAGTGTGCAAGAGGTATATTTATTAAGATGAAATTAACTTATTGTTATTTATTTCAGTTCATTTTATGAGAGATTGTCTTTTTTATTTATTTAATAGCTTCATTTGTCCTGGATAGTGCCAAAGTTGAGTGTTTTCTCAAGCAACTTATTTCAAGGGAACTAGATCTGTTAGACACTCTGACACACAGTAGCAGTGATTTTATTGACACTTAGATCACAGGGATTCTCCGTTCAAACATCTATTAGCCATCAAACTAAGAATACATAGAAATGCAGACAAGGGGACCAATAGATTTTGTTTTTTCTTTTTTCATAGAACTGATCTTTTGTTTTGAAGTCATTTAGTTCACCTCATTTTTCACCAACGCGAGCACTCGGAGGCGGGGAGGAAACCTCAGCTCTCGCTCCCTCAGCACCTGACTCCAGCTCCAACCACCTTCTTCTACATTCTGTTTATAGAGAGGAGACTCAATCACTGCTTTGAGACACTTCTGAAATGGATAATCCAAGAGTTTTTTTTTAATAATATTCCGCCGACAAGTTTTTAGATTAAATGCAAAAATTAGCATGAGAGTGGTGGTCACACGAGGAGCTTGAAGGTGCCTTTTGAGAATCCGTCGCTTGAGTCACACGGTGCAGAATGTGCTAGAAAGCTCGCCAATCGCAGTGCGTTATCAGAAACCTCTCTCTGGCTTCCCTTTGGAATAACTGCGCTATCCCAGTAGGCTTTAAAATTCATGGCATTGCCTGCATTTCTCTCTGTGCTCTGACTGACAGGTCTTATTTTCTCAAAGGGGATTTGAAAGTGATCCTTTAACATGAGTCTTAACCAAATATCCCTGCTAGGAAAGGCAGTTTAAGAAGAAGAAAAAGGGGGAGGAAAAAAATAAAAAAAAGATCAAGCTACTGTAGCGGCTGTCTTTGTGGAAGTGGTGTAAATATCTAAAAGATTAAACGTTTGACAAAAGAGTGCATTTGGGAATAACTGAGCAAAGACCGTGGGCTGGCTCAGCGTGCTGTCTACGTGTGACAACCTGTTCAACAAATTAACTCCCTCACTAAAATAGGTGCAAATGAACGAAAGCGGGAGGCTTGTTGCTTTGCCCCGCGAGGGAGTCATTTTAAGTGGAACAGAGAGCCCTCTTATAGGTCTTGATGTTAACACGGATTAGGGACCAAGGTATCTGTACCCACCCAGCAGCAAGCAAGCCAGCTTTAGTGTGTAATCCCCCTGCACAGAACAAATCCACCACATCAAGCTGAATTTAGGCCAAACACTACACACACAGAGTAGAAAAAAAAAACAAAAAAACAACAAAAAAAAAAAAACAACCTCTTGCTCGTGTCACGGCATACCTCATCAATTGAATCATCTTCCCCTTTTAACAACTGATTTGTGCATAAACGTTTCCAGATGAGGATGCACCGTTAAAAAACTTCCCAGAAGCTCGAGCGCGTCTCGCTACTCACAAGACAACACGCATTAAAGTGAGTGACACGCGACAGCTTCTTATCTTCATTACTGTTTGCTCAGTTGTGTTTTGGCGATTTACTTCTTAGTTAGAAACGAAGCAACCCGCAGTGTGAACAACATAAGTTAAAACTGCATTTGTTGTCACTTCTTACACACCTCTGTGAGAAAAAAGAAAAAAAAAAAAAAAAAAAAAAGACTGTCATGTCTCAATTGTTTTGTGTTACAGAACCAAAGCTCTCTGCAAACTTTATTTTTGTACAATATTCATTTTATAACTTTTTACAGAATTAAACTTGTTTCTATTACACGAGTACGTCTCCTGGTTTTGTGCCACACGAACACATCAAAGCGGTGCCAGATGGTGCTAATTTGCTGGGATGTGTTTACACAAGCGTCATGTAAAATTGGGGATGGAAATGAAGGTTGAATGGAGAATTGTGAAGATCGCTGGAGAGATTGCCTCCACATTGTGGTGTCTCCTTCTGTTCTGCATTCTTGAACGAGAGCCCGGGGTCGCACAGTAAACAAAGGCTAGCAGTAAAACGCCACTGTGTTGTAAATCAAGTCGCTCAAGAATCTTTCCACTGTGCAGAGATGTGTAAAAGCTGGTAGCAGAAAGTGAAGAGGCATAGACAGTGAGTCATGAAACTGACTCGAGGTGTTCAGACCAAGAGCTCAAGTCCATATTTAAACTCATCAAAAACAAAACAAAAATCAAGTCCCAGCTCTCCTTAATTGAATCTGAACATTTTCCAAGCATCGAAACCTACCATTACAGTGTTACATCATTAAGTTTTTTACAGAGAGAGCAACCTAATCTTCATGTCATGAGCCCATGACGCCTCGTTTCAGCTTCTGTCTCATTAAACCCCCTTAAAAAGTTCATTGTGCTACGATTGGTGATCTGATTGATCCAAAACGGACAACAATCAGCTGCTTATTCTGTGTTGTGCAGTTATCCAGTGACGCTTTTATCCTTTTGCAGTAATTTTACATGAAGTTTAAAAAAAAAGAAAAGAAAAAAAAGGTACACAACCCACAGAATTAGAGCTCTTGTTGCCGTGGTGTCTCTCGGCACTTCTGGGAATCCTGGCTTATTCGTTGCATCCTGTAGAGACCGGATAAGACGGGAACCACGGAGAGAAAGGTCACGGTCACCTCAGGTTTACAGCATGTAGTGGAAAACTCAGAGCTCCTAATTGTTCTTTCGAGCATTAAATCTGCTTTATTGTGTCGTCTCCCGTCAGTTAGAGAATATCTCCACAGCTGTTCTGACTCGGATCCTCTGTGGGATTGAAATCTTCTGTACCGATTTGCCTGAATAGTTGCCTCAAACGACTTTAAATTTGGTGTTCCCAGACCAAAAGGTCTTCCCATTTTGAAGAATGTTTCTGCCAAATGACAAACTGATCATAACAGGGTTTGTGGAACATTTCTAAATAACCAATAAAGTAAAGCTTTTAACTATCTTCTGCATTGTTTCCATCAGTGATTACCCACCTAATGCTGAGGGCTCAGACACATTAGACAACGCCTGTGGTAATTTGACTGAACTGAGCCTAATAGGTCTGTATTTAAATGTTTCTGCTCCACATAAAGCTTCTTTCCATGTTGCTTTATCACATGGAGTTGAAATGATCAATATTCCCACCAGAATCAAAATCCGGGCTCTCGTCTCTTCCTGCAGCTGGAACGTCACATCGACGTCGCATCATGAAGCCAATCTGCCATCTTCTCGAAGCTGCTTTTCAAATACACCACTTATGGTTTGAGCTCGCCTGTGTCCGCTTCGTCTCTCACTTTTCATTTAATATCTTCAGGACATTTCCAAGGAGGCAGACATTTATGCCTTCTTGTTATTTCCACTGGTCCTCCGCTTTCCCCCTCGTAAGTCACCAAGTATAAACATCAGCTAAATTATGCATATGACATTTATATCTGTATGTTTTTTCCATATGTTTATCAAATATCAGTGGATATTACACAGAATCTATGTGGGGAGCTCATGCTCCTCCACGAAGGATTCTGGTTGTCCATTCGTCAGTGAGGCCGCTAAATAAATAACCTACATTTAACTCTGACTTTCAAGAAATGTGGTATAAAAGGTAGAGCTTGAGTTCGTGAGTTCATGATTCATCTTGACAGAATAATCACTTTTACAGTCTTTGAAATTGAATTTGGACCGGCGCATGCATGTATTCATCCTCTATATCTGTGTGCTTTTAAGAATCGGGAGAGCTGCAGCCTATCCTGTCTGCCACATGGCGAGAGGGGGGGATTACTCTGGAGGGTCTTCAGTCTGTCAGAGGGCGGAGAGGCAGAAGCCATGTCCTCCAACGCCGATACCTACTGTTAGTTCAGAATCATCTGTCATCCAAGTCGTGCTCATCCTCAGAAGGCTTGACTGAGGATGCCCTCTGGGTGGAAGGTGAAAACATCTTCAAGAATCAGGACTAAAAAAAAAATTTGTCAAATTGAAAGACCAGGATAAAACTCAAGTAGGAAGAAGATCGTGCAGAGGAAGCTTGCAAACTTGCAGCTCAGACCAGGAGTGTTTCCCGTTTTGTTACGTCTCGACGGGAAGCAAAAATAAAACGCTTGAAATAAAACACAAACATGCGTCACCGATGTCAAGAATTGCTGCTCATTTTACAACAATATTTAATTTATTTAATATGTAGCCTGCTCAAACTTTTTAAAGCAATGAGTGAAAACAGCTTTAAGAAAGTCTGGCTGCGTGGGACATCTTCAGCTGGTGCCTCAGAGGAAAAGTATTCCTTTGATCAGCAGGTAAAACAACTCCGACTCCTCTTCACTTTACATAAAATATATCACTACTTGACAAGAAGATACAGATTCCTTTCCTTAGTTATCCAAGTGGGATATATGCTGTAGATTAAAAAGATAATCTGCAAATACGTGAATGAGGCTTTAAATGCCACAATCCAAAAAAAAAAAAGGAAGAAGCACAGTTCCAGAACTATCAAACCATAAAAACATTCCCACGTAGCACAGGCTGAATTTTTATTACGTCTTTGCGATTTATTGTTTGTGAGCTGTTCTTCATGGTGATGAAAAGCACCAGACCACAAAATCTGGAGCTGATTTATGAGGCATTAGCAAACTCTGGAGATGTCAGAGGAGAGGACAATGGAAATTATAAAAAAAAAATAACATAAAAAAATACACTCCACATAAGTAAAACAGACGTAAAAAGTTTAGTCCTTTCAGTGGATCGTGAATTCCAAGGAGTGGGACATAAACTGTATGAAGTTACATTTCCCTCGATACGGAAGCGTACACGAATGAAGTGTTTGTGCTCCACTGTACCAGAGGGAGGAAACAGACGACATTTGATCAATTTCATTGGTTCTGCTATGGAGAGTTTTGGACGACACCTTTGAGCTCTGCTGCCGTCTGCGCGCCCTGTCGGATATCTGGTATTGAATCAGCTCCTGCAGAAGTCTTTCAGATTTTGCGTTTCTTCCATTCTGGTTCTTTGTCAGCTTCCTCGTCCTCCTCCGATTCATCTGCAAACAGGGGCTCCGGCTGGGTCCTACCGGGATTCAACAAGACCGGATTGAAACGTCTGTTCTTTCAGGCAACAGCACAGAAAAACAGTTTGGTGTAGAACAAGAATACAAACAGCTGTGAGATATCAGACGAAGTCACGACTGTTTAAACCAGATTTGCATATTTTATACAACCTGTCATAACTAGCCACGGCTGTAAATGGTGACGTAGTGTATATGCCATTAATACTTGCTGCATACTTGCTCCGATAAAGCATTAAACAAGTAATTCAAATTTCAAACCTACGTTTGCTTCGGCTCCATGTCGGATGCTTCAGGAAAATACAGGCCGGCAGATGAAGCTGGAGTAATGACGACTAACTACTAACCTTCTGTCTGAGAAAACACTGTAATCCAGCTCGTGTACTTCTTCCGATTCACTCCCTCGTGTATCACCGGTATACTATACTTAAAGACTGACTTGTATGCAAGCCATTAAACAGACTGTTAAGCTTACAGGTTTGCCCGGATCTGGTTTTGACCTACGATGTGTTTCTGTAAAACACCGCAGCTTTTTAAACAATCCACTGTCAAATTGATACGACAAAGCCCAAGAACCATCACAATACCATAAGTAGAAATCCCAATCTAACGCTGTCTGCAGATGAGAAACAGCCCAGAGATGAGACAGGGTGAATGAGAGAAGAAGACGAGATCGAGCTCGCGGTTTCCATTTCCGCTCTCTTACTTTTTGTATGCTGGGGCAACCCAGTAGGGGTTGTCTGCTGCTTCTTTGGCGTGACGCAGGATGGCCTCTCGCGGGTTACTGTCGTCAGTTTTGTCTAGAGCAATGTTCTTCACAATGAATGAAGACAGAGTGCCTCCGTGAGCTGCTACTCTGCCTCCTCGGCCTGCAAGAACATACGATGACTAAATCAGATACAGTTGAGACTTAAGAGATGCAAGAAAGGGAAAAGAAAGCACACACACCATTTCCAAGGGGGTCTATCTTCTTATAAAATGAAAAAAAAAAAAAAAATCATCAAATGTTACTTGTGGATTAAGCCTGGCATAAATAAGTGGAGGAAAAACTGGTTTTGCAGTGCATTGGTTCCAGATGATGATGTGTACTATAATCTACTAGACGCTACAGACGGTGACATGACCTGGCTTTAAAGATTTACATTTAGCAGATGTATGGGATGCAGCGTGCTGCTTTCCACTAGTGGATGTCGGGACTGTTAGCTGTCATAAGCAGGGTATCTAGAGTCTAACAAGTCCTGGTGTTTCTCAATGGCTGTCGCTGACAGAAATACCAGATATGCATGCATTTGAACATGATTAACAAATAGTCAAAATAATGTTTCCTCAGTTTTCAGACAACCACAGTTTACTCATTAAATACAGCAGTAAAATCTACTCAGCCACTACAGAGCGAAATGCATTTAAACTATTCTCTCTACTGCAGACGCAGTCGTGCAGCTGCAGCAGCTGCTGGATTTGACTGTATTTAGTGGAACTTTGAGCAAAACCTTTCCTACTCTCCAGGAATTACATCTTAAAAGGAAGAGGACGAAATATGCCCATGCACACATTCTTAAAACACGCAGAGATTTCCTGCTGTAGCTGCACACCAGGGTTGTTTAGGGACTGAGAGACACATCTTTCCATTGCTTGTAAGCATCCAGTCAACCGCCAAACATTACCTTGCACTTATGCGAAGTCAGTTCACACGCAAGATAAACAAAATAAAGACGGTCTGTAATCTGAAAACCACTGGCCTGCTATCGAGAAGTTGCATGTATTTTCATTTTGTGTCTTTCTCTCAACCTCAGTGGCAATTGCGTTTTTTATATTTATATATGAGATCATGCAATAGTGTCCTGCAAGTGGGCTGCGAGCGCAAGAATTTGGCTCTTTTAAAATGTCTAATTATCGTTTAGATGAGCTTTGATTCACTTTGATTAAGATTTTTTTTTTTTTTTAAATCTGTGTATAGAAAGACTGATTTCTTGCTTTAATTGAAACACACTATGATCCTGCAGGAGCTGCATATGGATCGATAGTCCCATTTGTAAATTTTTCAAGATTACTACTGTTTGTAGGTACCTCATCTAAAGACGTCAAACATTGTTTTAGTGGGAAAATAAAAGCGTTATGGATAGCTTCTATTATTACAAATAGTGCTGAAGGCAGGAAGTGAAAAAGCAGGCTAAGTAAAGAAACATGCCTAAAATTGGCAGTGGTGACTCAGCTGGATTAAAGCGACATGGAAAATGTGGTCTGGTACGTGTGCTTAATAGAGCTGAGCTCTACTTTTATGACTATGCATAGGTGTGGGGTTTACGGAAGTTTGCATCAAGTAACACTACAAAAACCCAAACATGGGTTCCTGACGAAGTTCACAATGTTTCCTTTTGTCCCAGATGTTAACAAATATGAGGCAACAGAAGACCAGAGTGGATCTTTGAAAGGCCAAGTTGGCGCAGCGCTTTTAAAGATTGCATAATACTGAACACATCAACAACAGTGGACTTGCACATATGTGTTAAAAAGAAAAAAGGAAGAAAAAAAAAAAAAAAAGCATTTGTCCAGTTAAAAGCTCGACTCGGGAAACCCTTCAAATACAGCTGTGGCTATGACTAATTACTTTCCTCGTGTTCCGCAGATTTGATCTCTCTCCAGCCACACTGACTCTACACACAGTCACATTACTCCTACTTTTTCTTACTGTGCTTAACGATTTGGCTGTTCAAATGTTACCTGGTCCGGATACAGGAGGCTCGGGCTTGTGGGATTTCTTTGGGTCAAGTCTGTCCTTTTCCAGCTGTTTTCGTGTGCTCCGCTGTCGGGCCTCTCTGAACATGGGTAAGGCATGAGCTGGAGACACAAAGATTAAACAAACATATTAAAGTTACTGCGGTAAGTAACAGCACATTACAATGCCACATGAAAAAGCAGTGCAGGAACTCTGCAAAAAGCCCCGTTTTTTGCAGCAGACACAGTACTGCTCTAAAGTCCAGACGGATTTACAGGCTGGCTGTGCACAAAGAGGGTTTAATAATGTGCACACCACCTCCAAAGGAAGAGTTGTGTTTGAGCTTGTAAAACACTAAATGTCCTTTAAACACATCTTTACTCAGGATATAGGCCCAATCAAGTCTACACCATTTACATCTATAAATGACACTGCATTCTAAAGAGTCCTGATCTAAAGGGTGCCACTAATCACCATTTGGGAATGAGCCGTTAGGAACTGAGTTGAGGCTTGCCTCACATGCAGTATGCCAGCGTCTCAGAATCCTCAGAGTGAGAGGAGGCTGTTTGTAAGAGCGCCACGTTTGTCGTGCTGGTTCATCCTCAGCAAACAGAAGTCAACATGTGTGTTTCACCTTTCTTTTCTGGGTTTTTTTTTTTTTTTTTTACCTACAACCAATATGGCCGGCCATTCCGGCTCAGAGTTTTTCACATACATGAGGTGGTACAAGAAGAAAGAATAAGAAATGCTTAAATGAGGGTGTGTATGTTTGGATAACTCAAAATATAAGTCCAATATCAAATCATTATCTCTGCATGGTGCATTTTCCTGTTAAAAAAAAAAAAGAGGAAAAAACAAAAAAGAGACAGGACGGACCACACACACACACACACACACACACACACACACACACACACACACACACACACACACACACACACACACACACACACACACACACACACACACACACACACACACACACACACACACACACACACACACACACACCACACAGCTGGACAAGCACTGTCCTAGGCTGAGCTACCTCTGCAAGCCAATGCAGAGTTGGAGACATATTGTTTGCCCCCCCAACTGCCCTGTTGGTGACACGACACCGGACAATGTCAGATGTAGCAGTGTCATCAATTTGAAGTGCTTTTGTAAAGTGATCGATGACTAACAGCAATTGTTTTTTGGCACGCTGGTGATGTTTGTTGTATTGAACTATTGTGCAGACAGAAGAGTAGTAAATTAACTTTTTGGCAGGCATTTTGAAAATGGTGAATGTCGATAAATGAGAGAACAAAAACGCACCCTTTCCGGGGGAGTGTCTTATGTGAGAGGGAATAACTCATTTGATTAAAGACACGGAATTTGTCATTCTGCAAACTATTTAAATGGACAGAGAGATTTTAACACATTAATGTTCACGTTCTTCATGTTAATGACAAAAAAGCAACTGCTTCAGGTCGGTCTGTAGCTGTATTTTGCACACTCCCCCCCAACAGATAAAAGCCCCCCCGCTCACCCTTTCTCATCCAAATTCCCCAAAGCTTCCCTCTTATGTACTCTTTCTGACAAAATGCACACTGGTATATTCAATATATGATTGGAATCAGACAAATACTTTGCCGATTTTTACACTTTCATGAACGCCATCACAACAAAGCCCCCCCCACCCCACCCCCCACCCCACCCAGCGCTTAAATCCTAGAGTGTCGGAGGGAACGGGTGCATCATTTAGTATGAATGAGTGCCCTTGAAGTTGTGTGAGAAAGACTGCGTGTGTGTTAGCATTTACGCTGAAAAGTGTGTATGCTCTGCTCTTATCCTCGGGGGTTACAAAGAGACACTGTAGTAAAGAGCCACGTAAAGTGATTTTCCATTCAGGAGCCCTGTCGCTGTTCAGTGTTAATTCTTCTCCTCCATGCTACATTAAGCAAAAAGGTTACTGTTAACAGATTCCCTCGCTTTTCTCAATGGGCCATCACTAGCTTCCTGTCCCTTCTAATTTTCCAGTGCCAGGCCATCAAGTGCGTCACTCGGCACTTGCAGCGGTGAAATGCCTGTCTACTTCACACCCTGTTGGCATGGAAATTAAATCACATGATGCATCTGAAATGAGAGTCACAGCCTAAACAATAAATGGTGTCTGAATTGGGACTTAGCAGCCGATCCGTGACATCGAGTCGACAGCTGCTCTGTTCCCGTTGGTTCATGTATTTGGTTTGGGGGCAAAGGTGTGTGAGGCACGCACAAAAGAGATGACAGCCTCATGTGTTGGTGATATGACAGGTAGTGGGGTAGTTTCGTGTTTGCTTGTGTTGTTAAACCGGCAGGAGATCACGCCAGCGGAGGTGGGAGAGGAGGTTGTCTCTTGCGTGATTCCTGCATGACAGGAGACCACATGGCCGTCGCGTGGCACAATGCCCCGCGGCCGTCGACTCAATAATCCACACCCCACTCAATCAGCTAATGGACCTGTGAACACCCTAACAAACTCTCATTCCATGCAAAGCCCCTGGCATGAGACAAGCGTTGCTTAGTGTGTTTGTGCTTTTGGTGCGAGAGGTAACAAAGCCGGGCTGGCCGGAGAAGAAACACGCTCGGCTGGTCACACCATACACTTAGGAGATAGTTGGGATGTTTTTTCTTCTTTGTGAATCTAACATATGAGGGGCAGAGCACTTCACAGAAAGGGTCGTGACTCAACATCAACTAAATATCTAGAGAGCTTTAAGGGCGGCACTTTACTGTGTTTCATTAAATGCAGAACAGCATGCTTTGAATAAGTCGGAGCAGAAGAAGAAGATTATGCAGAAGTACATGTTGGGTTCCTCTTGTACAGACACAGATAAACCTACGTGTGATGATGTAATCTTGTGTTAGTGCCTCTGCTTGTTTCTCTTTGCGCTTACTCTTCACCACACACAGCTTGGCCCCCCTGAAAGACAGACGGTATCATATGGAGATGAAAATGCTGAAAGACGTGAACAACGCTTTTTTATTTTACACAATTCCCTGCTTACAGAGGTTCATATTACTTATACATTGTTAAAAAAAGGAACTCAGTTGCTATCCAACAAGCATTAAAAGTAGAAAACAGACGGACTATGTACATTTACCCTACAACACAAAGAAACAATTCAGTTATGGTATGCGCTTTGCTGAAAATGCAGAGGAAACAGGGGAATTCTAAAACTTAAAAATAAAATTGCTCTTTTTCTAAAAAACCTGGAAGCTGTCCTTTGTTAAATCTGAGACTAATAACATCTTGAAATTTACATTGCTGAAATAGTATGTCAAACGTATGAATAAAAAGCATCTCGCCATTAACAAGTTTAAAATAAAACCAAACATATGCAGGGTTGCATGTGTATATGTGCGAGTCAGCCATGCCGGGTGCATTAATCTACACCCAGCGGGTCACGCCAGATGGTGCCTCTCCTCTATAACATGCAGCCTAGACTTTCCAAAAAGGAATTAAAGGACAGTTTTCCACTTTGCCTCGGTTTATTTTAAATGAGAACGGGCTCAGAAAATCAGCGGAAGTTCTTATGTTTTTCAGCTCTAAATGTGCATATTTGTCTTGATTTAAAAAAAAAAAAAAAAAAAAAAAAAAAGGATTTTAATAATTTTATAAATATTTTGAAATCATACAGGGGTGTATTTTACAATGAAATACTACAATGTTTTTCAGTTGCATATTCTGGGATGTAGCCATTGTAGCTCCTGATGTAGTCATGTGAGCTCATAGTAATAAAGGTGAAGTAACACCAAAGGTAACAATAAAAGGATAAACGGAGCATACCTGTGGCTTTTGACTGGATCATAGTATACCTTGGCCAGTCCGTTCCCAGTTCCCACCATTATCTGGTTAAGTTTTGGGTGCCACAGACAGCGGACAACACTCTGAAAAACACACACAAACATAAAAATGATCTGCATTTATTTATTATTTTTTTTATTCTTGTATAAGCAACCAGAGGTGGTAAATCTCAGATCATGATTTAAGACAGTCGTCCACATTAGGCTGTGATAAACTCACTCTGTTGTGAAGGTAGAAAGAACTTAGGTTGTGCTTCTCAGGTAAGAGTGATATCTTATTGCTTTAAGTACTGTGAGTGCGTGACCCAGGTCAGTTATGGAGGTACGGTGCAAAAGTCCCAGTGTGCTCTGCAGCTCTGGTTGACTATATTTGGTTGCTGGGATGAGTGTTGGATCCCTCGTCTGTGTGTGACAGATGGCCCAGTGCCAACAGGCAAATGTGACTACAGTTATCCAGAGGTGGGTGTTTTGTCTGTTTGTGTGTGTGCGCGTGACTGTGTGTGTGCGCGTGTGCGTGTGTGTGCGCGTGACTGTGTGTGTGCGCGTGACTGTGTGTGTGTGTGCATTAAAGGAGATGGACAAGAAAAAAAAGAGAGGCAAGGACTGAGATATACACACAGTTGTTACAGCAATGAAGATCCTCTGTTTATGCTGCGATATGTGAGTCACAATGGCGAACTAGACACCCCCTGCAGCAGCAGCTCCTTTATTCACACTGTATTATCAAAGCCTTCTGGCGGGGTCTAGAGCAGTAGTGTGGGATGGGGGGTGGGTTAAAAACTACGACTGGGGCATCCAGACTCAGTGACAGTAAAAGCTCCTTAACTCCCAGCTGTTCAGCTTCCCACCAGGATGACGGGAAGCAGCACAATCACACATAAAGACAGTCCCACAGGACAGACGTGTACGCTGGCAAGAAACCAGCACCAAGGTCTAGATGAACCTCTTTCCTGTGACATAATAGGAATGAAGCTGGACTTTGTCTGAGGTTCATGTGACAGGCACACCATCAGGTTAGGACATCAATGGTGTGTTGTTCTTGAGCCAAATAAAAGTTAATCTGCTCGACCAGATGAGCCAATTGTAACCGATAGAGTACGGTTACATGCACGTCTAAATCGAGCTGTTGGCAGTAATCGAGCTAAGGATTTAACTGAAGTTTCCGAGAAATCCGAGTATATGAGCGGGAAGGGAATTGAATTATTGAGTGATGTGCGTTGGACTCCGCAACGCCAGGTGGCGCTACACATCCTTTCACATTGGCATTCTTACGGTTAGTTAGAACAATTAGTAAACAAACGTGGCAGATTTGAAGCAGATGTAGAAGGACAACAACGTGTGAAGATATGGACGCCAACGATGCAGCAGCTCTGTACATTTCGTACATACTAACCCTGATCACAAGCCTGACCACGGATGCACACAGCTGTGCTGTTGTCATGCCGTGACTGCTGTTATTCCCGCTACCGCGGTCTCGTCACGTCCGGAAGGGGCATTCCTAGGCCAGTGAACAGCTCGACTAACCGTGGTTTGCCTTTACATGCTGGAAGAGCTCAATTTAAAACCGGCATTATCTGGGTTAAATAGCTCGGTTCCAGGAACTCCAGTACAGCCAGACTAAGGTGTACACATGGCTTTTAAAACTTCGATATTCATTCAACTTTCTCTTACTGCATTTAAACATGCCGACTGTTTGAATAAATAGGATCTGCTTAACGTGAGCCTTAAATGTGTCAATCATGAGCTGGAAGCTTGAGACAATTTCAATAAATAATTTCAATTAAAGAACTTGATAGGCATGCGTGCAAATGTATTTGTATTTCATCTAAGCCACATAATAATTTCAGTGTAAATCCTCATTTAAACTTAGTTAGTTAAATTAGTTGTATTTCTCCTGGAAAAGATCAGCTGCAACATGTACCAACATGTACCATGCAAGCATCATGAGGTCCTCAAGTCCACACAGGGAGGCTGTGCTCCAGTGGAAATGGGCGATGGATAACAAATTGGCCTGTCAGAGTTGGTACAGCAACAACAGTCCCCTCATAAAAGAGCTGAGAGAGACCACAGTCTGGAATTGTGTTTCACTCCGCAGGTGCTGTCAAAGCTTTGATGTTTATAACACATGGAGAAGCCTATACTCAACGACGAAAACAAAGAGTGACAACACAGACTCTAACTGATGTTCAGCTGAATTCACAAAGTGGCCAAAGACCTAAACAAGTGTGTCCACAGTGGAGCAAGTTCAGTTTAAGAGGAAATACTGCAGCATCTCGGCTCAGTGGGGCCCGCTGAAACTGCATCCACTAACAAGTCCACAGCCAATCCCAGTCTGATCCAATAGTAGGAATGCTTTCCAGATATACTCAGAGTATGATACGTTGATACTCCAGCCACCAGTGTTTGTTTCACATCCAGAAAATGTCATCACATCATGTAGGAGGAACTTTTTCATGGATCAGTTCCTCAGTAGCAGCAGCAGGATCCAATGTTGCATCAACATACCATGGCCACATAAATTAACTACAACTTTCTCAATATGTGTACTGATTATGAAATAAATAAGGCAACAGTAAAGTGCCATAACAGTCAGGAGTAATCCATGTTTAGCACTGGTGAGTGGATCCAAATGTGCACTTCTGAAAGAATGGGATACAGAAGCCAACTGAAAGCTGCAGGGGAAAGAAAAATGCTACTTTTAGTAACTCAGCTACACGCAGAATCGGCTACTGTCCAAGCAGTCTTTAAAAAGAACTACTTCACCGGAACAAATCACTTTTACATCAATCATGAACAAAGTCAATGTCTACCTTTCACGCTTGGTTGATGCTGGCGTAGATGAAAAACCGTTTTTGCATCAAAGCCCCCCTCCTTGAAAAGCATGGCTCTGAGTTATCAAACCCTTCAAAACTGCTTGAGAAGGGATCTAAGGGTGTTTATCTTGCCTCCAAACTCCTCAGATAGAAATCTAATCAAATAGTAATGGCATTCATGGGAAGCAAGTCCAACAAAATGTTTAGGTGGAAAAAGGGGTCTTGCTCATTTTTAGGGGGATGGTCTAATTGTGGATTGTCAGTATTGGAGTGGTGGTGACAATATTATGACTTATAGGTACACACATTTACATAAAGAGAAAGAACTCATTCACTTTTTAAAGATATCCATCTAAAAGGCAGCCAAAAACCTTGTGAGCTGTGTCTCACCTTGCTTCTCCCCATTTCTGATAGAATAATAAGAAAAGATTAAACTTGTCTGAATTATTTACCGAACAGGCCTGTGACAGCCTCTGGTCTCCAGCACACCCCAGAATCCAGGTCTGGGGTTACATAGACTGTTTAGTTAGAAATGACTGATGGTCCTTCCTTTCACACGGCTGCCTGGTACGCCACTTTATAAAGACTGCACTTAAATTCTTGGGCCATCGGAGCAGCAGACGGGTGATGTAAACACAGTAAATAGCACATTCATCTGGTTCACTGAGTGCATGTCAGCCGCAGACAACTGATCTGCTGCAAAGAGCTCAATTAGAATCTGATCAAAATTATTTCGTAAGTAACATTTCCATCTCATTGTGGTGGGAGTGATGTATTTATGTTCAAAATCGGATGTTGCTGTTCACTAGGGGCTCGGGGGAGCCTTTTCCATATGTTCAGTAAGTAACAAAACACTATAAAAAACAATGATGGGTAAAACTACAAGCCACAACTTTTAGTGACAGCTGTGGATGACCTCAAGCACTCAGTTTCTTTGGGAGGCTGAACTTCGCTTCGCTGCTTGAACCTCACTTATTAAGGCACGATAAAATGACCCCAGTCAATTATTAAGTCTCATTATTGTTGTTATTGTTTTATTTCTAGTTGCTTTGTCAACGTTCATTATTGATATAAAAGTACACGATCATAGAAACTGTTCAAATATATGAAAGCTATTAAAAAGAATATTTCCATGAACCCCACCCCTTAATTAACATACCTTTGTCGATTACTGCTAGTATAAAAATTTAGAACAATCATGACCGATAAAAACATTGCCATATTGAGTCAAGACTGCGTTACTTGTGTGGCACCAGGATGGATTTTTCGGGAAATCTGCGGTGGTAAGTGGTAAACAGCCAGGAAGTTTTTAGTATTTCTGACAATAGTAGAAGCTTGGAACAAGGGAAAGGCCAATGGAAAAAAAAAGAAAAAAAAAATCACTTCCAAATGTTTACCCTCTCTTCGGTAGCGTGAAAGAGAAGACAAACGTCCACAGAGTGATGCAAGGGAGCGGGGTTGTTAAGTCCTAAACAGACTCTTTTACCCAAAGTGTCTGAGGTGCTTTGTTTAAAGGTGTCTGCAGTGAAAGTGGGAGCAAACAGACACCGCCAGGAACATAAATACAGGAGACAACACACAGCCACGTGCTTTATGCTGTTTCCTGCAGAATAAAACCAATTTTGATTTTTTTAGTGGCATTTTTACTAAGCACTTAAAAGTCAAGTGTATTTTAACTGAACACAGAGTGCAGATCAGTCAGCTCTGTGGAACGTCATGTTCTACGGGAGTAGAACATGACGAGAGAAGGGAGACAATTACAGAGGCAAGATTAGCGGAAGAACAAAAAACATGTGGGCTGAATTATTTAAGAAAATCTGTATAACAATAATGAAAGACAATTATATAATTATAAAGTGACAAACACTGAAGAGGCTAAATTCTTTTTTCAGTGTATTCAGATGACTGAGTGCTGAAAGGTTCGTGCAGCTTCTTTAGGTTTATAAGTCTTTGCAGAGTTGAAAGCTTGCACTCAACTTGGATCCTTTTATTAGTTAACCTGCCAGCTGAAACTTCTAATGACAATTAACTAGAGTATAATCCAGTGACTACTGTTTTGTTATGCAATTATGGATCAAATTTAGATATTGAAAAAGCAATGATTTGTAATTTTCTCACCCAAAATTTGTGTATTTCATGCACATGCTTTGGAAATCTTTGTTGGATAACTGAGGTTGGCTGGCATGTTGGACGCTGTCACACACAAAAATATTTTGTACCTTTTCGCCCGCTCTCGCATAGTGGCCTACGTGAGGAAAAAATAATAAGTGCTTTAGCCGGGGAGACCGAGTTTCTTTAGAGGGGATCAGCTTCAGTCAGATGTCAGTGTTTTGACTAAACCTGTTGAAAAAGGCCTGAAGCCGAAACAGGAAAAGTAGGAGCAGGCGGTAACTATATGTGTAATTATATACACATACATATTTTTTATTATTTATATATATATATATATATATATATATATATATATATATATATATATATATATATATATATATATATAAGCGGGATTAGCAGTAGTTACAACGCATGTTACTGTGAATGGAACATGCTGATTGTGTCTGCAGATAATTTAATTTCAAATATTGCTCAGAGACAGCACATATAAAAGAATTAGGAGTATGCTGCCAACACTTTGTGGGAATGACTTTCACTAAAGGAAAGATCACATTACTCCGCCGTCTCCAAGAACTGGATCAAACCGTTTTTAAACTTTCCTCCTTTGCGTTCACTCTCCTCCATAACTCTTCTCATCATTCTCTGATCTCTCCCCCAAATGCTGCTCGTGTCAAATGTTTATCCCATGTGAAGACAGAGAAATACTGCCACGCTGCCAAAATACAACTCGCTTCAGACACATTATTTTATATTGGGAAGATATCTAGACACTGTCAAACTTAGAAGATTCTTGGGGTTTTAAGTTATATTTGTAGAGGTAAATTTGCCTGAAACTCGATTCCTGCCATGTACACAATAACATATTTACATTGTGATAACTTCATATTTTACAATTCATAATTCATTAAAAAAAAAAAGAAAAAAAAGGACATACTTGTTTAGGTACAAAATATTCAATTAAAATCTTTAAATACTGCGTCTGTGTTTTCAATTAAACCTCGGGCATTTTAAGGCTCCAAGTCTGAGCCCAAACCACTGGATGAGAAGGAAAGACGGGCACATTGTCTAATTATATGTTTTTGTTTATTTTTTTTTTTTTTTTTGTAAGCACCATAATCTCAACTAGCTAGAAAAATGTAAAGGGAGCTGTGGTGGTTGTGGGGATGAGACAGAACTCACCGCATTAGTAACTTCTATCTCGTGAACCTTCTGAAAGGAAACTCGATCAAAGAAAACCAATTTTCCGTTTCCCTCATCTTTCTTCACTGAGGTCCCTGTCACAAGAAGCTTGTCATCGGGGCTAAAACAGCAATCGGTCCTGTGAGGGAAAGTTACACACGTACAACATCGGTCCATTATGCACACATGATGCACCGTTCTCATAACGAGAACAGCAAACACGCTGTAATTAAAAGAGCAGCTGCAGTCTCACATGGAAAAGTAGTTGGTCAGTCTGGTAGCTTCATTCACAGGCTTCCTGAAGTTGCGTATATCCCAGATCTTCAGAGTGTCGTCACCTAGGAAGGTATTGTTGGTTACAACAAGCAAACATTACATAATGAAATCTGCTTTTCTAAAGTTTAATAAGTCTACTACATTGCTTTTCCTTGAGCCACAGCACAGCCACAAGGGTTATTTCTCATTTACATTACAAAATGATGTTAAGTGGTGGACTCTTGAGACTCATTTTTGTTTATCTTTGTGTAAGAAACCTCTCACCGAGCTTACATGCCAGAAGAAGGTTTGGCATGTATAAAGCACTTTTTGTATATATACATCTTTTGTGAGTTTAACATGTTTGTTAACAAAGACCCCTTATTTATTCACACACGCAGAACAACAGGATCAGCATAAAATCCACTGTTTTACTCAGTGAGCTGGACATAAAAACTTGTTCTAGTAGTAACGCATGCCGTCTCAGTAAGAGCAATAGCAGGCTGCAGGATTTTTGCAGATATCGTCTTCTCTGTACCTCCACGTGTTGAAAGAGTCATGCCATCGTAGGAAAAGCAGAGGCAAGAGGTGTCAGATCCCGGTGTGTGAGCCTGCCGACAGTGGAACTTTGTGTGAACCTGGGACAAAAAAGAAAATGAAACATCAATCATCATTCTGCAAACTAACAGTGAAGAAATCCTCCTTCAACATATACTTCTATGGAGAAAAAGAGTTTTTTTACATTTTTATGATTTCTGATTTTACTCTGCTTTAGTTGTAGATGTTTCAAGTCTGTAACTGTAGTAACAAAAAGACCATTTTATTCTTTGCGTTTTAAAAACAACACATGGTTTTCATTCCCAACACCGAACTCTACAACTATTACACCTACGAGAACATATGAAATACTAGCAGCTAAACTCTGCAACAAGACCGCAGACATTTACCTTGGCAAACCTTTAGGTTCCTATCTAACAAAAAGTATTTCTTTTTTTTCCACCCCTTTTTTTTAAATGATATTTTTCCTACTTCATGCACTTCGCCAGTAATAATGTAACCCTTGAACAAGCTTTATATCCCGCATGCTACTCCAAGTACTAGCAAATATCAAACACAAACAACTACTAGGATCAGCTGTAAAATACACAAAATTGAGTTCATGCCAAAAGCAGGTGAGTGAAGAACGCAGTAATTGTTTCTCTGTTGTTCTGAACACATGAACACATTTGTAAAAACACTCTGCTTATGACAATACTGTTAATCCAATCAGAAAATAGATTAAACTACTTGATGTTTTTTTTATTATCATCATTATTAAATCCTGTGTGCAGTTCCAGCTCCCTGAATGTTTAGACATGTTTAGACTATTGATCATACGTGCTTTGTAATAAGACATGTTGACACTTAAAACAATATTAATTGCAGCCAGGCTCCATATGAACTTAAATAAATAGTGTCATGATTATATCACCATTTCCTTAGGATGTTGCTATATATACAGTTTGAGAATGTGATCTTGCTCAGTTTAGCTGTGATGATCAGCATGTACCCCTGAAAACCAAGTAGGCTGACTGACATTTCATTCGAGGTCATTGTATAGACGCAAGACTCAACTGATTAAAGGAGACAGAGTAAATGCTATTCTTTTTTTTTTTAAGTTAATAGACAAAGACAAATAATTAGATTGAATATTAGCAAATATTCTAAACACAACTCCTTCTTCAGTCATGTACACCAACTTCTCGTTTGACAGTAGTTTCATCATCATGAAATGTCATCCAATTACTCCTCAAGGCCTATAGAGTTCGTGGTCTGCTTCTGCAGAGCAGAATGAGTGTGCAGTCCAGAGTCTGCTGATCATGACAGGAAATAATGGAGCACCAGCTCGTACTGGAGTTAACCTTTAAAATGAATCCAGTTTTTTTTTATAATTTGTTTTACTTTTTTTTTTTTTTTTAACATGATTTAACAACTAAGCTGATATAAAATTATTGTTTTCATAGGTAACTTGTCAAACTACTTACAAGACTCAACTGGGACATTTATACTCTGTTTGGTGTTTGGAAATATTAACTCATGTTTAATGCCATTTCTTGCACAGCTAAACTGAAAACAGACCATGTTTGTCATTTACACCGTTCTCAATCACACCTGTCATCAGTACTAACATTAACACCTTGTCTTGGCCTTTCTTTGCTTCGTACCGTTCCCTACACAATGCCTTGGTTTATCCTGGGTTGAGCAGATTACAGAGATCAATCATTACTTGAAGCTGGTGAAGCAACAGTCTGGGAAGTAGAGTTGCTAACTCTCAAACAAACATAACCTTGGTTTATACAGCTACGTTGTCATCAATTCTAAACAGAAGGAAAATAAATCAGTGAAAAGAGCATTGCAGCACTGCAAACTTTTGACCAAAAAAGGCAGATGAGGAATTCGAAGTGAGCACACAGCGCGGAGGACAGATAAGATAGAGGAATACAGAGAAACGCTCGCAAAATCTGCTGGAGAGAGTAGCGTATGAGATGGATGAGTGATGTGCCCTCATGATAACAAAATGAAAATAGGCCATATTTCGCTTCCAAAGTAAGTGGTAGGAAGTTATTAACTTTCTCAAGACAGATAACACCATTACCTTGCACTACAGATAACATGACTTACACTTTTCCAGATTTGGTCTTTCTGGGAATAATTTTCTATTCCTTATCATATCTTTATAGAATGTGTTTGTTATCTTTGAATATCTGCCTATTCTTTTTTGTTGGTGCACTAAAACGGAGGGGGTTGCAAAATGAAAGCCGGAGTGACAATTTAATACAGAAACTGAATTTTCTAATCCAACAGTAGCCCACCTTAAACCTAATTAGTAGCAGTTCATGTAAAACATGGTATATGTGTAGCCATGACGGTCCGTTTCAAAGATGTTCTCATACAGTCACTGGTGGTACACCAAAAAAACAGCGTGAATGGAGCAGACATTTCAGGTTATTTACTGTGGTTTACAGTAAAATAATTGGTTAAGATTCACAGAGTGGGAATATCCCAAACACATAAATATTATGCTATAAATATTCTGCAAAGGGAGAATGTTGAAATCTGCTTTACTCCAAACTCCATAGAGAACTGTGCAGATGTTTGTTTTATTTTCCTCCTCTGTAAATGAACCGCTTCCAACCAAGCTTGTGTTTTCACTAAACCACAGACTTTTTCACATCAGCTAAAAAGAAAGAAATTGAGCTTGTTTGACCTGTGACAAATCATTCCACAAGGTCCGTTTCTGCTTGTCTCTCAACTTACATCTTTTAAAAATTAAAATAATCTGTTACGATGATGCACATTCTCAGTCATCCAGGAGGAGGTAAGTCTCAAAGGCTTATATTTATGATGAGCGATTCAACGCAATTTCAGCATTTTTAGTCGCATTTAGAGGATTTCTCCTGATCATGTATTAGCTGTTCATCTTGTGAGTACACAGGTTGTAAAAAAAAAACACAACAATCCGGACTGTTCATGAAAGTAGAATTAGCAAATCCAGTGTATCTGAGAAAGCAAGAAAGCAGGACTTAACATATCCTGTGAAGTGGGTGTGGCTATTGCAAGGAAGGTGTAATTATGGTAATACAGTAGGTGTAACTGCAGAGTACACGTACCGCTTACCTTTCACTGAGCACGCAAAATTTATAACGGAAACGTATGAGGACATCATACATCTGACATGTAAAAAAGAAAATAATAATAATTTAAAAACTGGGCAATACCACCATTATAAACAAGCAAGTCCACCTGGCAAACTATAGTGGACAGACTGAATAAGTGAATAAGAAGTTGTTCAATATATGGGCTCTTTAAGTGCTCATTTACAAAATTATTTCTTACTCAGGGTGATATCAGTCAAACAGAAGTTGGGTGTTAATGACTATGTTAGAATTTCATTGTCAGAAACAGATGTGTCTTGTAAATGTAAAACTTTGAATGTGGTAGAAACACTTTTTAATGGTTTTTAATCATATTCTCTAATATACCTACTACAGTAGGCCTAATTACATGCAGGTATCAGCAGGATATACAGCTTGGATGTGTTTAATTAGTGCCTTTTGTTGAGATTTTAAACATCTCCAATAGGACATAAAAATACGTTGCTTGTCCGGTTATCTCCATTGAAGCCTTTAAGAAAATAAATTGTTGATAAAATATACTGTCTTTAAACACCATTTGTATTTTTGTTTCTATATTGAATATTTTTCCTATATTTAGATTTCTGTTAGATAAAACTATTTATGCGTAGATCTTTTTTTAGAGAGCTGATGTCTTTTTTCTTGAATCTGAATTTTCAACAAATAATCTTGTATATTAATGACTTGGGGGAAAAAAAAAAAAAAAAAAAAAATATATATATATATATATATATATATATATATATATATATATATATATATATATATATATATATATATATTCATTTTGTTATTTTTTTTTTTTTTTTGAATGTAGCAAAATGACCATCCCATTCCCTTTAGGACATTATGAATGGATTGCAAAAACCTAATCATGCAGGTCAGAGGCTTTTTATATATATACTAATATACAGTCGCCAGACTAAGTAGCACCATGCCATAGCTGAAGTAGGTGCATGTGTGCATCATACAGCCAGAATAAGCACAAGCTATTTCTAGATCATATGCTGCTGTTTTGAAAGCTTGACTGTTTATTTACTATCCTGATGTTGGCTGGCATTGCTAAATGCCATGGTGTTTGTTTCCTGTGATAATCTACACGCCTGCTTGTGAAACCAGACTCTCTTACACTGTCTGAAACCGCTCACACTGCTTTTGACGTCCTCTGAAAGATGTGGCCATATCGCTGGATAACAGGGACTGGCCAAGTCCTGGAGATTTTATTCGGTAGGTGAATGTTTTGCGAATATCATCACCAAGAACATTTTCAAAAGGTATATACCATTTGCAAGTAACAAAATAAGATACAAAAGATTATTTCATACATATACACACACACACTTAGAGGACCCACATCTACGCACGTTCAGCAGCAGGAGTTGATAAATAGCAGAAGGAAGACAGCATTGAATTTCATCCACTGCAGACTATGATAACAATCTACCACAGTGCCAACTGTTCCAAATCACGCCATGCGAGCTGAATTATATAAATACCTCAATGATCCATGTCTCTGTTTCTTCTATATTTTTACAACAGGACACCTGGAAGACAATGATGCCCTCTGTGCAGTCCCTTCATCTCACTTTGACCTTTGTTACCGTGTGAGGATCAAGTGGCCAAACCACAGTCCTGAACAGCTGCTCTGATCTTTCACAGAAATCATCAAGTTGTGATGGTGAGCTGGTGTGGAATGAGGGCCAGAAAGTCCCAAAAAACGCCTGTTACACTACATCGGCTATGTCTCAGCTACACACAAAAGTAGAAGACAGGATTGTTTTGTAATTGTATGAGGGGACATGCACAAAAGGAAACGTTGTGGCATTCCTCTTCTGAAAAACATTTAACTTAATAAGCGTACATGTAAAAATTCAAGGGGGGTATATTTAGGCAGTGTGACAACAACAGAAATGATAGGTAAGTCACAACAAAGGAACAGGGGTACACTGCAGATGTTCACAATTGATCTAGATAGCCTTCTGGTGTAATTGTGATTCTGAGGACCGTGAATATACTATCAGTGTCTTTTAGATCCCATACATTTGTAAACTTGTTTTTTTTTTTTTTTTATCCATCAATTAGTTTTCTATGCCTGTTTTATCTTATTCAGAGTCATGTAAGGGCTGGAGCAGCAGGGTACTGGATTGGATCACAAAGCCACACGTAGATGACCAACCACGCTCATTCACTCATATAGACTATTTAGAAACTCCAAAAAAACTTAACATGCATTAAAATCTTTGCATTTTGGATTGTAGGAAAGAAAGCAAGAGTTTTTCTGGTATATCAAAGTTTTATTATTTTCTCCCATTTTTCCCCATGTGCAAAAAAGAGGCACTTTTACCTCCCAGATCTTTTGTTTTCCTAACATTGATTTTTCTCTCCTTTTATTTGCATGGCAACATGGAACTCTGGTGTTTTGTGCAGCGCGTGATGTAGTGCTGTATTCTACAGATCCCGATGGATGGATGGATGCACCGGAGCAATAACACGCTACTGCTATGGTTCCTCTGCTCCAACATCACAGGACACCACTGTCCCAATGGCCCAGAGCTATCAGAGCAGTGAAATGGGGACAGAATATTAAAAAACTGTTGTAAATGCTGTAACTGTATGGGTGCGTCTTTTGCAGAACACCGTAACAGCCATCTCACTTCCACATATCAACCAGTCCATCACTCAACATTCTTCTCACTGACATCATAATCTCATTACTAAAAAATGTTTTATTAAAGATTCCAGGCTCCATGAGTGTGAGCTATCCAGTGTTGCACAGCATCACTAAATCAATGGAAAACTTTAATGAAATCTAGTGAGATCACAAGTTTGTGGTATAGAAACAGCAGCTCCTAAGTAGCACAATAGTGTTTATATGATCAAAATATGACCTGGAATTCCAGCCAGCAAAGCACCTACTGCAATTCTTTTGGCAGACTGCAATTTCCATTCTTCTCAAACGTCAGATCCAACAATTCTGATCTTCTTTCTAAAACGTTTAATCAACCAGTTACAATAAATGATAATCTTGTGAAAGATAATAGAAGAGGGTGGGTATGTCTACTAGCTTTATTTTTAGCCTTTGTACATTTTAAAGCACTGGGCATGCTCAGCAGGAGGGTGTTCTTTTAAGTGTTGGATTAAGTTTGATCTCCCAAATGTTGTGGTTGCTGTTATTTTTATCTTAGGTGTAAAAATTGCTATTTCTGGGTATTCTGCACTCAAAGTGAAAAACCTTCACATAGTGCATCCCTAATATTAACCAATCTAATGCTTCTTTATTTTTGTTGCACTAAAGCTTAATTGTAACACGTGTCAGTTGTTTTTAATTTAACCAGAACCGACAGTTATGCCTGGAATACTGCTAAGGATTTTTGGGATAAAGCCACCTTATCCAGACAGCAATAGAAAGTTTGCCATATTACCTGACGATAACAGTCATGCTGGCTGATTTGTCAAAACCACCTCTTTTGTCATCCCACTTTGAAGTCTGGAAACATGCAAGTTCACCAGTGATATCATAGCATTCCTTAAGTCTCTGTGGTAATGTTTTGGATTGAAGACTTGCACCCTTAATGCACCACGTATTACAAAGTGCACACTGTCTGGAAACCACTTAAATGCAGTCTTGTAATTGTGGCCAGAAAATGGACATGCAGGCACCCTCTGTGGCAGTCCACTAGAAGTGACCCATCTGACTCCCATCATTGGATCAATCAACTCAAGCCACGGTTCAAGAACGCAATGTGTCATCCTCAATAGCTTCTCTTCAAGCTGAGCCACAGCTCAAGGTCATGTACGTGATTGATCATGATTGATCTGCCTGCATATTCTGGTTGTGAGTAATAATAGCAATATGACAGAAGAGAGGCCTCATTTGAGTGGGGGAGGGAGCAGCAATAAAAGCATCGGGAGGTCAACTCCTTTTTAGGCTTGTGACTGAATGTGATTCAGCAGCACAGGTTGCTGATTAGGGTGGAGGGCACCAACTAAAATTCTTGAGCCATGCAGACGGGGCAGGCTCCACTGGTCAGGAAACAGACATGACTATTGTAAGCTGCCATGTGATGCAGGGTAAATATTTAGTTTGGAGAAAGAGGGGTAATAAATTTTGAGAGCTTCAACCCAATCACCTGAAGCCTGCTGCTGCTATGTACGGCACAGATAATGATGCTTGACTGTGGAGGAGGTGGTGGAACAATGGTCCGTGAAAACATACAATAGAAAGAAAGGAGTTTTGAAGTTTCCTATTCTAAAATCGGCTGTTGTAGTAATTATCATGTACCCTTCTTTCATCATCATGTACTTAGACTTATCTCTTTCCAATTAAGTTATTCAAACTCACATACGACAACTTAATTTTTACTTATCTCCATTTACACATGGAACACTAGACACATTCAACTTTGTCCTCAAAATATATGGGGTTGGACAGATAAAACAGTATCAAATGAAATAAGAGACGAAAGTATAAATTAACCCAAAATACACATATACCTCCCAGATTGTATAATGTCCCGTAAAAATATTTTTCTACCTTGTTTGGTTACCACGCAAGTACACATACTAAAATAAGACAATGATATCTTTACCCATTGCCAACTGAAGTGTGTTTATGTTCTGAAACACAGAACCATTAACTGTGGGGGGGTCGCCTTTAAAGCTCTGACAACACGAGGGGATGGTATTATGCTTTATCCTGCAGACTGTGAGGTACCACAGTTACCGAAAAGCATCCTTGATGACCTTGATTTCTTTTTCTTTTCTTTTTTTTTTAGACCATACAGCAGATGTTAGCTCTGACAAACACACACACACACACACAGGAAAAAGCCTCCTAACAAACTTCCAGACAAGTGAAAGCCATCAGCCATCAGCAACTCGTTCAACACAGGTTTGTTGCTTTCATCTTTCAGAGCCTTAATGTGAGAAAAGTAACCACTGGTAGACTTGAGTTTATGAACATAAATAGATAAATGTTAATTGTGGTCACTCAACATGATCTAAACAGCCACGACTGCTGTAGAATCATGTAACTGTCAATTAAACACTTTCTCTTTTTGGCGAGATCTTTTTTGTGTTAGTTGGGTTTTTAAACAGTGTAACAGTGTAAAAAGGCTCAGCACCGTCCCCCATTAAAATGGAAACTGAGATTGTTCTAAGACACTGTGTGTAACCACAAAATATCCAAACAGCATAACTTGTGAAATCGTGTCTGCAAATGAGCAAACGATAAAACAAACTATTCTAAACTTGAAGTATCCCTGTGATGTGTTATCTTTGAAAATACTTAATTAAGAGTGCTGCAGGCCCACGTTCAACTGACATCACTTATCTTCTCTTCACCGCCGTTTTGTGGAGGTGCGGCAAAAAGTGGCACTGAGCTACAGGACCCAGCAGCTCGTGGTATCATTTAAGCCGCCCAGATGCTGAAAATGCGCACGTCTCACTGTGACAGCCATGTTCATGTATGCTGCAGGAGATGCATTCTCCCCTACTGAACAAAACTCACTTTTATCCACAGTGAAACTCTGTCAAGTAACTCGAAAAAAATAAGCCGAGTAAGTGAGCATTATGCTTCCCAGGAGCCAAGATCAACTATTACCTCAACAACGGGAATCTTGAAGAAACAAGAGTTTGCTTTGATCACTTAATTGCCTAATTAACTAATTGTGGAAAATGTGCAGAGGGAAACTGTGACTGAGGCTCCGAGCTATTTTTATGTAACTCAACTTTATCATGACACGACAGTTAATTCAGTTACATAATCAGCTATTTTGAGTGATATTGTTATCATAGCTTTAGTGATAGCAAATTTGTTGTTTTTTATTTATTGCGTCTCCATCTGACTTTTCCAACTCCCTGGATTTTTATATAATGCATTCTCTCTCATGTATTGAGTAAAATCTCTCAGAATCTACAGATGTTCATTATTATATCTCAAATTATTCACTGTATTTAAATTTTTTTTGTTGTTTTTGGTTTGTGTCCAGCACCACTGTCAAATCAAAATGTGACAACTTTACATTTCCCTTTCCAGTTTGGACAAATTCATTTTAAAGTCAGGCATTCTTCATTCGCTAATGTTTTCTTGACCTGTGAACTCTGTGGCCTGTGACCGGATGACCTGAGTTTGACGACTCTGTACCTGACACCATAACAAAACAGACATCTCATATTTACAACCAGAAGTTGGTATGTGTTTTAAGACTCACACTTAGGTTTCTGTCCCAGATCTGGATGGAGCCATCTTGACAGCCCGCTGCTATGAGCCTCCCATCGCGGCTGTAGGTGCAACATGTAGGGATGACCTTTTTCCCCTGAAAGGAGCGAGGTTTGAACACAGACTTGTGCTTCTTCTCTGACTTCACGTCCCATGTGCGAACAGTGCTGAGAAGAAAAAGAATGGTTATTTGTATAAAGAAACTGTTGCAAGTCGGTCATAATATATCTGTCCGTCAAAACCCATTTAATCATTAATACCACCCAATGCTATAATAGATCGCACTCAAACGAATGCAGAGTGCCCTTGGAGTTTCTCATGAACATGAGGTTGGGCAGCTCTGTGTTGCAGGGTGAGGGATTTTGCAAACAGGACAACAATAGATCAGTCCTGACAGGTATGTCTGAAGCTTCCATGAAATCCCGATTCCCTTTCCTACATCTGCTGAACACATTACACAACCTGGAACAAAATGCAGACTTTTCAGAAATGCGCAAATGTGGGATTTGATTCTAAACAGCTACAAAAAGCAAAGCCGATGGAAACTCCTAGAGGTTATAGACTTATGTATCAAACATTGAATCCAGTGTGCTGACTTAAGTTTTGACATTTAAATAATCCAATATTCAGATAGATAACATATCCAAGTCAATGGAAAAAAAAAAAAGAGACAAAAAAAAAAATCATAATTTCTTAGTTACACTATTCCCCTTCATTTGGCCAAATCATCTTTTAAATACTTCTTAGAAATAAAGTTGTTTTTTTAAAGCTATTTAAGCCAGTGTGAAGCTTCTAAATACTCTGAATCAGACTGAAACAAGGTGGAACATTTCTCCTTTGACCTTTTTGCCATAACTTTCTTTCACAAGGATGTTTTACACAGTTTCTTCTGACCTAATCTAAATCTAAACCTTAACAGCAACTTCACACATTGAACCTATATCTACATGGGATTTTCATTCATCAGCTTGTTCTATGTTTTTCAATAGTTTTTTAATCTAAAAAAAAAAAGGACTAAACCAAATGGTTAAAAATATAAGTTGACAATGATTTAAAAATAAAAGAACAAGACAGATGATTCCCGATGTGACAGACTAAGAGCTCACCCGTCAGGGATGGAGGTCATGGTGACTTAACCCCACTCATTCATTTATTGTAAGACATAACTGCATGCACACATGTTTAGCCAACCTCTGATAGGCCTGCATCAACACTTATGTCAGGCAGAGTACATCCAAATGTGTCTGTGACCCACCGCTTGTCTTAGTGGGCATCTTGACCTTTTGGTCATGGGGTCAGCAAAGGGGTGTAAGCAGACAGGCAGAGCTGCTACTAAGATCCAGGCAATGATTCCTTTATGGCCAGCTACAAAGCCACACACACACACAGACACACACACTCAACTGTGTTTGGAAAAGTCTAACAATGTGATACAAGTGCCAGATGAAAACATATGGTTTGAGTGAGAACCAGCAAGGGTCAAATAAAACTCTGTTTGATGCATACTTTTGTTTAACTCTATAAAATCCAAAGGTGATATAACATAAAACACACACACACAGACACACACACAGACACACACACACACACACACACACGCCTGCCTAACTGATATAACTAAAGTAGATGTTTTGATTCATTTCAAACGCTGACTACTATTAGGTTTGATAAAACAACAAAACTAGGAGTGATGGCTGAAAGCCAAAGGCTGGATGACAAATACGTCCACCTGCTTCCTAACACAGACATCTCGATTTTGTTTTAAGAAGACTCTAAGCCCCAACATAGCCGTTTGCACAGCACACACAACTTGGAATGCTATTTATCATAAGGGGACTATCCAAAACATGGCAGTGAGAGCTGCCAGGAGGCTGGAAAAGGAGCCTGCCACAAGCACTGGAGACTTATTATTATTAGTGTTTAGAAAGGCAGGTGACGCTATAATTAATGATTTGCGCTCGAAAACTGCTCATTTAAATGTAAAAGTGTATTTTCCCAGTTGGAAAGAGAAAGCTTTGACAAGAAATTATGATAAAATTGTTAGGCCAGAGGAGGTGGTTGTTATTGAAATATATTAGTAACTACACAGCATAACTACCGGTAAGATAAACTAGTAAAATAAATAAAATAATAATAGTACCTTTGCTCTTTCTGCTAACATGTCTCTGTTTTCCCTTCCATCAGCATCCTGTTTTCCCATACAAACGCTTCTCGGACAGAGGGGTGAATGTAACAAAATGAAGCCCATACAACTCCAGTCATGCATGCACACTTTACGAGATAGCACGGTCGTTCACACGTCAGCTGAGGAGTGACAAACCCTGGGCCCCCGATTTTATCTGTCCATCAGGCAATAAGCCCGGTGGGGTTGATGGTTGCTAGGATCCCTTTCCCAGATAACATAAGGAAGAGAGAGCTGCACGCCTGCACATCTTTCACATGGTTGTTTATTGGTTGAATTCCAGTGATAGCTGGTTGACTGACTAACTGGAGCTTTGTTATGAGAGAGGAGGATTAGTAGGGGAAGATTCACCATCTTTCTTCACAGTTGAAGAAGTTAAAGCTAAGTAATAACAGAGGGATTTAAAGAAGCACACACGCACAAATCCACTCAAGCAAAGAAGCTAAAGAAGAAACAGTGTGGCCTAAACACAGATGGACTGTGGATACAGTAAGAGGCCAACTCACTACGTTTCACAACATTTTCTGGTTTCAAGCTATAGAAAATCAACTTGAAATGCCTCAACGAAGCAGGTGAGACCACACACAAAAAACAGCCTTTATTTTCCAGAGGTTGTGTCAAGCAAACCCCTCAGATTCAATAGTGCAATCATGTGATAAGATGCTTTCACACCTCCAAGGATGTAACCTTATATTCAGTCCAGTAGGAAAAGAAATAAACACTGCATTAACAGTCCACACATAAAGACCTAAAGGTCACTGTCAGTCAAAAATCCAGCCAAGGCTGCAGACTGAACACGGAGGACTCCTTTCAGATATATTATGTGCATTCTTGGGCAAGATATGGAACGCTAGCATTGTAAGGCGGGAAAGAGCTAAAGATGTGCTGAACTGTAAATGAACCCCATGTGTCCAACTGGAAAAATCGCCCCAACATGTTCACACTTAGTTTGTGGTGCCTGTCCTCACTCTTCACCCCTGTTCTGTCATGCAGATCACACCTAACAATATGATGGTTTTTTCCTCAAAAAGTCTAAAGTAAGCTTTCACCACACATTTGGCTGACTTGAATTACTTGGCAAGAAATGACCAATAAGGACATGCAGGACACAAAATCTAACACAGAAAATTAAAAGAGTAAAACACTAAAACCCCTTCAAGAAAATTCTACATGCTCACTTACAGCAGCCTAGATATGATAAACATCCCACGGTCATTGGTCTGAGCACAGGCAAATAATTTAATCCCCTACAGTTGAAAATAAATAAATGAATAAATAAAAATGCCATTCCGGGTCTCCTAGTTTACTGCTACATGTCCACGTCCAGCTGCAGCCCTGACAGAAGGCCAGCATGAGGGGAATCCCTGGCATTTGAACCTCTTGGAAACATTCCCCAAATGTGTGTGTTTTTTGTGTACACATGCTCAAATGTGCTTCAAGACTCGGCAGAAGAAACATGTGGCCCCAATTAGAAAGTCGTCATTTGTCCTATCATCAGCTCTACTGGCTGAAATTTCAGTCATAAAATAAAGATCATAGTATGGTTCTCACAATTCTCCTGGGTACTATAAAACTGCATTAGTGAAATAGAGGATCAGCAGCACCTTGTCTTTAAAAAAACCCAGGTGCAGATCTTTCTACAGGCTTATTATACTTTGATAACCCTTTTCAACAGTATAGCTTGGTAACGTTAAACACAAATGATTCTACATTGTAAAGTTTTTTTAATATAGTGTGTCTAGATCATTAGAAAGCGTTATGGCTACAGCATAAAAATACACCACTGACACAAAGTCCCGGGCTTTATTTTGGGTTTACTTCCAGCCTGGCCCTGCCAAAGAAAGATCCAGCACACACTGCTTACACATTCTGAGAAATATTTGTGTTGTTTTTTGTTTTTTTTTCTTTTTGTTCTTAAGAGAAGCCTTCTGTCTCAGAAAATACTTGGGTAGACCTGGCTCACTGCTTTAATAGGCCCCTTTGGATCAAATGTTGTTTTGTTGGGAAACATTGTGCCATTTTATACTTTCCACCTCAGACAGAATGGCAGGAGGATGTGAAATGTTGACACATTCACACTAATGTGGGTAGAAATATATTTCTCTGCCTAACTTCAGTTGCACAGTTCTACTAAAGCTCCATTCAACCCTTAGTTTGCAGGAACAACCACCACCTCCCTGCTGTTGCATTATCAAACTGCCTCATCAGTGCTTCCCTCTCATTCACTTCCTCTCTTTGGGGGAGGAAAAAAAAAAAAAAACTGGGTAAATGGCATCGTTTAAGGAGCGAGGTCTTGTGAATGAGATTCCACACAACTGCAGGGGGGCAGATCTTTAATTAAATAACTGGGCGGTCTGGTGATCAGGCATTATAATCTATTCAAATAATCACAACAAAGACTTTCTAAACCGACAGAAAGACCCAGAGAAGCTTAGGTGTCTGATTTTGAGGCAAACACCGGCAGCAGCAGAGACCCATTGGTACCATTAGTCTCAGCAGAATCCACACTTATTCAAAGGATGGCACTAAAGTGGATGGACCAGCATACATTATTGGGTGGTGAGGCAAAAAAAAAAAAAAAAAAAAAAAAAAGGAGTAAATTTTGGTTTTTTATTCCCCCAGTGGTCTATCCATATGAACTGGAGCATTAATAACCCATGTAGATTGACATCCTGGTTTTGCAAAAGGTTTTAATGTCCTATTTCTAGTGTTTAATGATGAGCACTATCACAGGTTTTTTCATGGACTCATGCAGCTGCAGAATGCAATTTGTATTCATGGATAAACATGCCAGCTTAAAGACAGCTTTTTTGTTAAGGTGCTCTATCTGAATATGTCCAAAACGTTACAGTGGGCACGAATCACGACCCAGGAGCCCCCCTAATTCTTTTAAAGCACGATGAGTCTGAAACAAAGCAGATGGCTAGGCGTGCTGTGACCGCACGTTTTACAAATTGGTTCAAGCTCTTAAGTGTCCTTTTTTTAGTACCAGTAAATCTCAACGGTGTCCACTGTTATTCCAAAGAAATTTACACATATTCTTTTCCCCACTTTGTTACAAACTGGCAAAAGAACAGGAGTTGTGTCTAAAAACAAATATACATTAAAGCAGTGATGGTTGTGGTCATTTGCACTGGAACCCAGTGTTTACTCTGTTAATAAAACCTGTTTCTTTGGCATGGATTTATTAGATTTATGTTAAATCACTAAGACTGCTTAAGAATAACCAGCACACACATTAAGCTTAACTGCCTAAACCTAATTCCAGTTAGTCTAATTTAGTGATCTTAAATGAATCTTCATGGTATCAGCTAAATTCTGAATGATTTGTCATCTTCATTCAAGTCAGCTTCTGGACTTTAATCCCTACTGTTTCTACCCTACAAGTTTCATGGATAAAAATATTTATTAATGTTAAATAAGGATGCGACACACATATCCATATTTATAAGAATGAAGGATTAACATGACTATTATAATCTTGAAGTTTAAAAAATAAATACTTCATCAAAACTACTTGACAATCATGCCGATAATTAGTGCATCTACACGTGGGATCGTTTTCTTTTTTGTATTTTTTAAAACAAAATGTGAAATGCACCCGTAGGAAATGTTAATTTTTTTCAAAACTGAATTTTGACCATGACAGCACACGGAGTAAAGTCACATGGTCTGTAACCCATTTAAACCTGAGTAATTACACTCTTCTAGCATTACAGCCAAGAAGTCAGTCCTATGTTGTACATCACGCTGCCTGTTATTTACAGAGCTATTCTTGGACTACTTTCTTTATTTCTTAGGTCCTCTGTTGTTCTGGAAAGCTACTATCAGCCTGTACTGAACTAGAAGGAAAAGAGCTTTTAAATATAAGGCTTTCTTTGCATGAAATCAGGTTTGCTTGAACCGAAGAAAAAGATCTTGTTGATCAAAATCAGATCAATTTTATGTGACACAAAGGCAGATATTTTAGATACATTTTAGCACATTTTAATGTAGTTATGTCAATGTGGATATAGTGTGTTGGAGGTACTGCCATTTGGCAAAGTAAGACAAAGTAAAATTTAATAAGAGAAGTTTATCAGGAGTACAATGATCAAGCCTCTCCACCTCCATCTCTTTTCCATCTCTGGGGTTCATGGTGCTGTGCTGACCCGTGCTGCTGCTGTGAACTGTCCCCACATACAGCTGCTCTATGCCTGTGAATGGGTCCCCCTTCGCTCCCCTCCACCATTCGCCTGTGAGCTGCCAGAGGCAACACCCAGAGCTAACGTGCCAGGGGAGGATTTCCAGAGACTCAATAAGAACTAAATAAACCAACCTCCACATCTGGGAGAGCAGTAACAGGGGTAAACACTGGGATGTGGCTCGGCCACAAAGCCAGGCTCTCGTTCCCACTTAATGATGATAGCTCTGAGTTTCTGCACTGCTGCCTGGCGCACTCACTTAGACTTATCACTGTGCTGTAGCTCAGTCGCATGTGTTTACACGCAAATATTCTTGCACACCTGGCCCAGAGAGTTATGCCTCTGCAGCCACACAGGTCTAATGCTGTCCTTGGGAAGCAATTATGTGTTCATATTTATAATCTGCAGTTTTGGCCCAAATCAATGCACATCACAAAAAAAAAATAAATGAATGCAGCATGGGTCAATGCACAGCTATAAGGCTGGCCTACACTTTTCAAATACATACATGGGACAAGAGGACTCCCTTCTGGTGAAAGAAGAGATATCGTGCATAGGTTGTCTCAATTCATTACCATTATCTATGCTTGATATGCATGTGAGCACAGAGAGAAAGTTAGTTTATATTTCATTAAATGAATAACAATCCACAAATTATCATTTAAGTGGCAAACGGCGTCAGAAGAAAGACAACAGAGATGTAAGAGTGTACTTGCAGTAGACTTCCAGTATACAGTACTTTATAATGAACATGATACTTATTTAAAACTTACCCATCATTGGAGCAGGTCATAAACTCCTCTTTAATCTTGGGGTGCCAGCAACCACAATTCAACATAGCTGTGTGGCCCTGAAAAGACGAGGCAAGTTTATTTATATAGCACAATTTAACAACAAGGTGATTCAAAGTGCTTTACAGAGACATTAAAACATCACATAAATAAAAAGCATAATTTAAAATGTAAACAAAAGAAAGAAAGAAAAATGAAGATTAGATAAAATCAGTGGTTAAAATGTAATCAAATTGTGAAACTTGAGCTTAAAAGTAAAACAGTGTGGATTTGGAGCTTTATTCAACTTCAGCTGAGAACAGGTGAGTCTTCAACCTGGATTTAAATAAACTGAGCGTTTCTGCTGATCTGAGGCTTTCTGGGAGTTTGTTCAGACACGTGGAGCATCGAAGCTAAAGGAAGCTTCTCCATGTCTGGTTCTGACTCTGGGAACTGTTTTAAAAAAAAAAAAACAAAAAAAAAAACACAAAACGGAAAAGAGCATAAAGTGACAATGAACAAACTATGTATTTTAACAATTACAAAACTGGGGCCAGTTTCCTTTTGCCCCTGCAACTTTTTTCAAGTCCGTGTAACATTTAGAAACATGGCATGGTGTCCATAGTCAGTAGAAGCTGGTGGAAAAGAGGGAAATGTTGCCAGGCAGAACCGATGTAATTTACAGTCCTACTGCACATATATAATTTGAAAAGACTGTTCTTTGTTACTGTTAGCCGTTGCCCTTTGTTTTCCCCCGTATACCAAACTGTTATGATCAAGGCCACGAGTTAGATGACGTGATAATGCATTTTTAGCCAAGTAGTGTGAAGTGGATGGCAAGTGTGAGGCCTTGTGCAGCAGCGAGAGAAATGACATTTAAATTGATAGTACTGTAACGCAGACGTATGTCCTCCAAGGACACAGACCTTGCTTTGCAGACCAGTTGGACCAGTTACATTGTGACACCGCCTGCTGCACAGCCTTAAACAGTGAGCTCCTTGCACAGTAACTTTTAGCCATTTCCTCTCCTGGAGGAGTCCTGTTGAGAATTACTCATAACAAAATGATCCCAAAGTGGGAAAACCTACAGGGAGGCCTCCCTGACTGCCAGGTCAGAGAAGAACGCTTCAATGCGCTGGGAAGAGGTTGCAGACATGACATACCACTATTTGACAGGATGCACAAGAAAGCAGAGTTGTGCATGAGCAGAACCCGAACAAATGACATCGGTATGTATGGGATTAGGAGGAGGGCCTGCCTGTTCACCGTCAAAGATTTTAAACACACCACTTTAATAACTGATTAACTGGGACTGCTTACACCTTGCCGTTTTATGACTAAAAATAATTACAAATTGTGACGCTGTTACATTTTATGGAGAAAAGAAACATGCCTAAAATAAGATGAGGTCAAAGCTCAGATGGGCTGTGAATGGCTCAAATGCTTCCCTGCTCTGTTGCATGAAATAAGCAATTATCCATCACAAGTGCTTCCCAATTAGGATGAAAGAACCACTGCTTCCCAAACAAACCCGATTCCTCCTCCTCAACAGTTTGGGACATCCAATTGCCAATGACTAAAAAGAAACAAACTTAAACTGATACTGTCAGTAAACAAAAGCATGCAAATGCTAAACAGAGCAAAGAGAAAAACCCTTCCTGACAACAAAATTGTACATCTGGGGAAATGGGCATGCCCACGTATGTTACTGCTGCAACTGCTATCAGGACAGGGTAAGCAGGTTTCTGGATTTGCTAGATATAAGCTGAAAGGACAATTGATATTTCAAACAGTGGAACCGGGTTGTGGACAATTTTGACAAGATGACAAAATGTTAAACTGCCAAACATTCCTTGGTTTCAGCTCTTTTGATGTGAGCATTTCCCCATTCTCTCTGGTTTTTGTCTTCGGATTGGAAGTGATAGATGGAGAAAATAATTTGAGGAGCGTTGCTTAAGGAGATCTGTGTTGAAAAAAGGTTTTTAACCACTTTCCCAAATGCTATATACAAAGTTAGTTAGAAACAACAACAAAAAAAAAGTCATCGAACCACATGCATACATAGGCACATGTGTCCCTAATCTCTCTGCACCCAGTGTCATGAATTTGGAGCGGAGTAGTTGTATGTCAACAGAGGAAGAGAACAGGAAAGAGTTTAATTATCACATGACCCAAAGCTAATTGACTGGGACACTGTCAGCAGGCCAAAGCGCATTTTCATTGAACCAAGCTCTCCCATTGGCTCCAGATGGGACTGTGAAGTGTAAGAGTGTACGATTTCCGGGAAACAATACTTGCAATCAATGGGCCTTCACTTCAAGTACCTCATACAGCTGGTATAAACCATGTCTAAATGCACATCAGCTGGCAGATGTGTACTGACCACCAATGTGGCCTTCTAAAAAATACACAAAAACTCCAAAAATAGACATTTAATTAAGATAATCATTTGTAAATTTAGGTATATGAACCGCAACAGTCCTGAAATCATTCGGAGTTCCTCTCCCGAGACTCCCTCTGGCTTATCAAACACCACAGACCATTATCCTCTCGCACAAAAGAAGCAGACCATGGACACCTTGCTACCATTATGAATTGGCAGGGCGTATCCAGAAAGTAGAAAAGCAGCTCATCCAGTCTGTGTTTAAAATTAGTTAAAACTGTTAGGCAGCGCTGTTGCTATAGTGATGAAAACATACCCTCCTTGTCTTTTTTTATCATTGAGTACACTTGTACGTTTTTGCGCTTTGATGTGTTGTATGAAATGCAGTTCATTACAATATAACCACCCACAAGGAGTTAAATAAACATATTACAACAATCGCATTTTGATCATGCTGGTAAATTGGAAAATGTAGAAGCATTGTGCAAACTACAACTTCTGAGAGTTTTCGAGCTGTTTGACTGCACTAGACTTTACACATGTTTCTAATAATACAGCACCGTCTCTGAGGACATCTGACATATTATTTACTCCAAATCATTACAACAGTGAACTTATTTTTATAGTATTGGCCATCATGAGATATTATTTTACTAATGTCCTGAACATAATTGATGAAATCTGGGAACACTGCAACCAGAATTTAAAAATGACCACCTGCCAAGCTACTATAAAAATTGAGATTTTGTGGATAAATAACTTAGGACCACTAAAGTGTATTTGTTTATTATTTTTTAATGTGTGAGTGTGTGTACTGACTGAGACTGGAGCCCTTTTTACACTCCTCAGTCAAAGAAATACTGACACCTTCACAGCACATCAGCATCTTATGTTTAGAGGACATATGAAGATGGAGTTGAGGTTCATTCAAGGTAGTCACATGGCTAAAGATGAGCTGGGATGGTCAAATCAAACAAATCTGTGCATTTTAGCACCTTTCTTTAGTCATCTTCATATAACAAAACCATTTGATGTGCACACACAGTTTTTTTCCTTTGATTGAATGATTATCATTTGGTTGAATGGTAAACATACTTGGGTTTTTTTCTCTAAACAGAACCAGACCAAATATTGTACAATGTGAAATCATCATGTGACACACATTTATAGCTCTATCAGACCTTGTTGCTGCCTTACCAGCTGCAAAGAACTGCTTCTATCTAATGTCACAAAACAAAAAGATGCACAATTAAAAAAAAAATCTATATTTTTTCTAGCATAGTTACAATTATGTGCAAAACTTAATGCCCTCTTTGACCTCTATGTTTTGTTTGTGTTTGTTTTTGCATAAAACATAATGAGAATAATCCGATAGTCATGAATATTAGTATTAAGCAAATATAACCTCAGATAAAAAATAACATAGAACTTTTTTTTGTTCACAAGACCATTATTTATCAAACAGAAAATGAAGCCAAAAAGAAAAAAAAAAAACATACAAAAGCTGACATTTGCAAAACTGCATCTGAACAAACCACAAAACAAACCAAATATCTGAAATAATGTCCTATGGACAGATGAGACCAAAGCCACGTTGCTTGGCCTTAATGATTAAAGGCATGTTCTGTAAAAACAAAGCAGCATTTCAGCAAACCCACTATCAAGAACAGTGATGATGAGATGACGACATGTGGAGTTTTGAAGCCACACGACCTGAAAACGTCACTGATTTGACTACAAACTCCTCTGAATACCAGATTAATTCAGAGGCAAATATGAGGCTGTCTGTCCAACAGCTAAAGCTTGGTCAAACTGGGTCATGCAACAGAACAATAATCTGAGGAATGCCACCAAGTCTACGTAAGAATTAATAAAAATAAACAAATCAAGGATATATTTGGCCAAGTGAAAGTCCAGACCTCAACCCATCTGAAATGCTACAGCCGGATCTTGGGAGAGTTGTGCAAAAGCAAATACCCTAAAACCCCAATGAAGACATGTAGAGAGGAATGGGCTAAAATTCATCCCCAATGGTGGAATTGATAAAGTGTACAGGAAATGTATAATCAGTTATTGCTGAGGTAAGGTAGATCTACAAGCTATTGAATCACTGTGGTACTTAGTGCTGCCTACATTATTCCTTTCTTTTTTCTTTTTTTTTAACTTCATTTTCATTAAATAAAAAAAAAAATTTAGGGTAAAAAAGAAAGGTTGTATGTTGTGGTTCGTCTGAGGTTGTATTTGCCCAAAATTACAACCCAACACAATCCAAAAACGTAGTGTTTTATTACGAAAAAGAAACAAAACAAAAAAAAGATTTAGTACTAACTTTTGCACATGACTGTGGCTGAGGAAAGCTCTCTGGCATACCTTGGTGTTGGCCATATCAACAATGTACTGGTCTCCCTTCACACACTCCATGACGTTGAAGCCATCGCGGTCCAGTATTTTGGCCTGTGCATTGCCAGAAACCACCAGGAGGACATCACCAGTGACGCTGTACTGCAGGGTCTTGATCTGATGGCTGGTAAACACACACACACACAACACAAAGGAAAAACCTTATCATTTCTGTGTTGAAGCCACATTGTTTTTATTTAACCTTTATTTAACCAGGAGAACCTTGTTGAGATTAAAAATCTCTTTTTCAAGAGTGTATATTGTTTGCAACACAAACCACCAAAATACTGTAATATAGGACCTACCCTTGATCCTTGCTTTCTTTGATATAAAACAAAGAAAAAAATGACACTCATCTAGAAGTGTATCATTTCAGAATAAACGCCCAGATCAAAAAAAAGTCAGCAAAAAAGAAGCAATTCAAGTCAATTATAGTCCATTAAGATTTGATGCGACTTACCTTTCAATCCAAGAGTAACATACAGACACTTTAAATATTACGTTTTTTTAAAAACTATTGTTTATCACGAAAAGTTCTTAACTAATATTTTACAACAAATTTTACGTAAAATATTAAAGTTACAACAATCGTTTCAGAAGGCAAACAAGAGAGGTTTGCATCTTAAAAGTCTCAATAAAAATCACCAATATAAATGTTACTTCATTGTATTTTTTTATTATTATTATTAAATGAACTAAAAGTTCCTTTCTTGGATCAAAAAAAAAAAAAAAGAAAGAGCGGACCTCAAAAGCTCAGTTTTCTGAATGGAACCCAGCTTTTAAGTAAACCAAACAGCTTACTGGATCACAGTGTAATCAAATTAAATGTAGCGAAACATTTTGTTAATAAGAGGAAGCCTGGTCCAACTCAGACCACTGGTTCCCAAAACCAAAAAAGAATTTGATCTTTGATGACAGCTTCAGTTAAACATCAAGTAAACACACATGCACACACACAAACACACGTAGCTTAACCATCTGCTTCTAAAAGCCTCGTTTTGCATGAAAAAGAGAGGATGTCACAGAGTGAGCACGAGGCTCGATGAGGCTCAACAAACGTGTGCATGTTTGCGTGTACACTTTGGTACATATAAATGAATACAATGTTTTCAGGAAACTAATTTCTCACATGCTAAGCAACTGTGTTGATGTTCCACATACCATTCACAGGGCTGCAAGGACCTGAAGGCCTGCAGAGACTGGTCCATCCCAGCAAAATCCCAGAACCGCACATCGTAATCATAGCCACCCGTCACCAGACGGGCTCCTGAGGGGTCCAAGCCAAGAGCTGATACCTGAAGAGACAATTAGATTTGTTACAAGTTAATTCACAAGAGTGGACACATCAGAGCTCAATAAGGTACAAATATAGTAAAATGTTAATTCTATTATAATGGTCTTATTAATCAAAAACTTGTTTTCATACTGCAGTCAGCTCTGGTTCTAGATAGCAGACTCAGAACAACATTTACTCATTTTCTCCCAAATGGACCACATGAAACAGACTCACAGCTGTTAACATTCAATACTAAGATGAATAAATATATGCAACAGCTATTTCAGCCACACATTCTTATTCCAAATAAAAATGAAAACTCACAAAGACCTTTTTTAATAGAGCCTGTAACAATTATAAACTGAGTGTTGCAAGAAAAAGCCTTACTGTTTTTGTGCCGTGCTGCAGTGTGATCTCATGAGTGTCTGGAACCCTTTTCACTGGATTCTGGGTCAGGTAGAGGTGAAAACAATGAAAAAATAAAGACAGAAAATGATTGTTAGTTATGTTTTTATAGTGTAGAATTTTATTCAGTTATAAATTATTATTATATCCGCATATTTTACTTAAGTTAAACTTACTTGATCCAAGTTACCATGAGGCCGTAAATGTGCTTAGTCATGAATCTCAAGGTTAGGACCGGAGCTTCTTAGTACCAGCATAAGAATTTTACTTAATTTCAAAACACTGTATAAATGACATACTAATATGCTGCAGGTGTCAGTGTCATTTGACAAATAAACAGAAGGATCCTGTTTAATACTACAATGACTACTGAAATTCTCCTGTGCTGCCATCTTGTGGTGGAATCTTAAAACATCCCACAACACAGAATCCACAGGCGCTTTCTTGATCCTTTTGACTAAAGAAAATGTGAAATTCAGCCATGAAATCACAAGCAATTACTGATAACCAGATTCCATTTCAATTCTCCAGTGTCCGGGTCCTGGTTTTATGCGTGCTCTTTCATTGTCAATGGATTATTTTGGACTCGTAAATAGATTACATTTTGTTTGTAGTGATTTATGAACCACATTTAAATGTTTTAACCTGGATTTTCCTGCAGTCAAAACATCTGAGCAAGAGAAATACCCACATCTTAAGCATGACAAGTTATCATCTGCAGTTTATGCCTACTGTTGCAGTAATTCAGACTTACGTCATCGTCATCATCATCATCATCGTCGTCATCATCTTCTACTTCCTCTTCATCATCGTCATCATCATCACGGCGTGCTGTGCTACCAGTGTAACCTGGTGGAAGAGGTGGTCCCACAAGCTCATCATCATCATCCTTATGAGCTCCGTGTTGAGGAGGCACCGGTGGGCCAATAACCTCAGAGTCTGAGTTAGAGTCTGACTCGCTGCTGCTCTCACTTTCCTGTACTCTAAATATGAAAAGTCATTGTCAAACAAAATAAAAAGTCCTCAAGGCAGAAGAGTGGACATGTACTGAAATAGTAGAGCAAACAAAGATCACAGTAGCATAAAAAAAAGAGAGAGAAATCCCAGCCTACCTAGAAGAGGCAGTTGCCAATTTGTCCCTCTGACTGTGATGCAACGGTGTAACTGACGTGGAGCTCTCCCCTTCTTCTTCTGTTTGAGCTCCCCTCTCACGTTCCTCTGAGATAACCAACATTACAATTAAAACACTTTCAGGCATAAACTCCACATAACGTCTTAATTTTCCTCCAGCAATTGTCTTGAACATGTCAGGTTCACAGTGCACGTGTGAAAACAGCTTTACACTTATACTATTATGCAGTATGACAAGCGATGGCAAACTTACCCAATACATACTGACTCCTTTCAATAGCTGTTCGCCGAGTCTGCTCAAAAATGGCATCTAGGTCAAACGTGCGGGCTTTTTTACCTGCAGAGTAAAAATTTGACTTGTTTCAACAATTCATGTTTGCCAAAACTGGAACATTTTGGTATAAAGTATTGAAAGGAAAACAAAAACAAAAAAAACGACAGCCTATATTCATGCAGAACTTGACATACCAAACCCAGAGAACCCCATGACGGATCCAATGTCTCCATCACCAACAACCTTGCCTGAAACAGAGATAACGTCTGAATTATAAATGTAAATGTAGGTGGTGTACTCTCTTCTTTGTTTTCTTAGCAGGACGGACTACTTTTCCCAGCTGGGACATTCGTACATAAGGCGCAAGTACACGAAGTATGAAGTAGTGAAAAGACATGACCCTGCTAAGTGGTCCATTAAAGCCAAATTAGATGTGTATGGGTTTAAAGTAGCTTTAATACATAACTCTTTAAGACTGCCTCTCTTGAGGACATATCGTTAAAACAATGTGATACCAAAGTTACACATTTAAAAAACATGTGTCTGTTAACAACATGCAATGTTGGTTATTACTGACAACAGTTAGTTGTTTTGTGTATAATTCAAGACTACGGTGGCGATTAAAGGCGGATTACTTTCAGTAATATGCTGTGATAGTTCATACAGGAAAGTTAAAACGACTAAAAGGTAGAAAATATAGTTAAATATAAGTTTAAAAGCAAGAAACGTTAACAGGGTGACGCTAACAACAACAGCAACCGCCGTTTTATTTTTAACTGGCTTTGTAGCTTCACCTAACTAACATGAAGAAATAACCGTCAAGCGCGTGAAAATCGTCTATTACTGTTTCTGTGCAGATAAGACAAGTACGGACACAAAAAGCCATCAGACCTTCGTCCTTGTTTCGGGCTTCCATGTTTTCAAATACTAACGTTCACCTTTCACTTCCGGAAGCTCTTCTTCGCTTGCTGCTGCGCGCCGCGTTCACGCGGCGGTGACGTGAACGTGCAGCAGCGCTTCATTTGGGACTGAGCGAGTTTACTTCTGGAGAAAGCCCAGGTCCTTCAGCGTTTGCAGCTAGATGTTGAGAATATTCTATAGAAGTGAGTTCACATCTGCAGTCATCTGTTGGGGGATCACCAGTGACCGAAAGAAACTGAACATACTGATAAAGAAGGCAGCCTCTGGAGCTGCTTGTGCAAAGTAGAATACTTCATAACCCAAAGAAGATCATGGACAACCCCGAGGATCCTCTGCCCAACAGAGATTCAGAAATAGAACCTCCTCAGTCAGAGGCTTCTTTAGATCCGCTGCAATACAGACCGCTGCAGGAGATCCTTCCTGCCCACGGCAATAAACCTGTACAATGAGTCTTTGCAGAGACTTAAATCACGACTACTGCAACAATCAACTTCCTTTTAAGGTTAATTAAGAGCTTTTGAATTAAAAATTGAACTAAACAATTTTTCTAATTCCTCTTAAAAAAATCCAAGGAATCTTTGGATTAGAGTATCTAAAACCTGCAGTTTTATTTCCAAAACCTGTCCTGCGACACTCCAAGTCTAGGCTCTGATGGGCAAAGCAAAATTTAGCATAAAAAGGTTTATAATTTGATTTAGAACATTTTACCAGCTCCTAAACACGGTGGTGGGTAGATCATCCAAACGTCATGCCACAACTTGTTTCTTTTTAATTTGCACTTTGTATTTAAAATTTATTTATTGTGTAGCACTGAGGGTTTGAGAGTAACGTAATTTCGATTCTCTGTATGTATCTCACATGTAGTAGAATTGACAATACACTTGACTCTGACTCTGACTCTGATCATGCTTTGGATTTGTGCTCCACCCAGGTAACAAATCCATGGTGGAAAGAAATGTGCACTCACCTAAAAAACAGCAAATTCCCTAAACAATTTTCATGTCATCTGTAAAAAATTGCAGATGAAAAAAAAAAGATTTTACAAGAGGACAATCTGCCCAAACTTACCCCAGAATGTGTAATAAACCACCAAGAATTTATCTCACAGAGCTTGAATCTGCTTTGCAGTAAGATTAAACCAAGATGAGTCATAAAAACTGAAAGATTCTTGGGTGACAAAATAAAACATGTATTCTTGGTAAAGAGGGCCATTAATAACTGACTGAAACAGTTGACACTGTAAAAGATGTGAAAACTCTGGTTCAGCTTAAAAGTTGAACCACACTGCCCAAACCTGATGAAAACCAGAAATTAGTCAAACACTGTATATAACTTTAGTGAATCAATGGAGCTTACAGTTACAGTATGTGGTCCAGCTTTAGAAATATTCACAATCAACGACAAAAACAGGAGCTACGGTTTCAAAATGTAATTTAGCTCAGTCGGGTATTACATAAACAAAGTGATTGTTAAAAAGAAAACAACAAATAACTATACAAATGCTACATATGATAACACCACTTATTGTGAATAATCTATCAAAATATTATCACTATTATCACAGTTAAAAATACTTCATAAAAACAGATAAACAGCATATCCAGTAGGCACTTGGTACATATTTCTATTCCAATCTTCTTATGCGTCCAGATGGTACTTTTTATTTGAGTTCAAAGTTCTTCTGCAGCCACCATCCTCTCAATAGCAGCCCAGTCTATTCTGCTGAGGCTGCTGCCGGCACTCTCAGAGAGGTTGTCCAGCCAGTCCATCTCTGAAACACCACCGCTGGCACCAACTTCCTCCTCACCCAAAAGCCCCCCCATGTCCTGAGAAAAGAGAAAACGAAAAAGTCACGGTGAAAATCACATAATCTGTCAAAAAAACAAGATTCATAGAATTACATTAACAACACGTTACTTTGCAACATGAATTATGAACAATAACTAAACAACATTATTCCTGAATTAAGTAATGAGAAGGGACATTTTATTTTGCATCAGTGGGGATGTCGGTTATTGATAAAAGGTTGATTCATACAATGTTAGACTCCTCCATGTCCTGTAGTCTGTGAGATTCTGAATGGTTCACTACTTTTTCCTCTTCCAGTGTCGTCTGATCCCTTAGAATTCCTCTTCCTGCAGCGGCTCCCGCTGAGAAAGTGCTGTTCATCCCTACTTCACTCTGATATCCAACACGGCGTCTATCATTCTGGCTGGGAGAGTTACGTTCGGAGTGTCTCTTAGTGCTAAGCATGCCACGTCTCGTCACCTGAGACAGACGGTCCCCTGGCAAAACAGTCGCTAAAAATATAAAGAAATCACAAAATAAATATGGTTTGAGATATATATATATATATATATATATATATATATATATATATATATATATATATATATATATAAAATGAAAAACATTTATGTTATCTATTCATGTTAAAAATGGCTACCTGGCCGATCAAGCCCCAGTCTCATTCGGAGATCTTCTGAAGGCCTCCCCGTCACAGACTGTGGATGGGTCACAGTTTGTCCCGACAGAGACTCAAGATTTCTTGCATCATTGACAAATATATTGCAGGTCCTGCTAAAAAATTTATTAAATACTAATATAACCAAAAAAGTTCATCATCATATATCGTAAATCAAATATGTGTAACTACAGCTCTTTATGAGAGTTTCAGGCACTTTAAATATGAAAATTCTCATACATTAGACGACAAAACTCCCAGTTCAAAATTCTTTTTTTCGTGATTATGTCCTCAGAGATTATACTTAGCAATAGGAAGAACAAGGACTCGGGGACTTCTCTATTAGCTGAGCAGACAACCTCTACTTTTTGTCCAGAACATCCACCAAAAACCCAGGATAGCTGAGGTTTTGAAAAGATTCTTTCAGAATTCTCTAAACGATTTTACATTTCAGTTACTGGCATATCTGTTAAAGTGCACATGTACTTAAGGTTTGGGACTGTCAAGACAATAGTCACGTATTATACTAAATAATCAATAAGAACAATAAGCGGAAATGCTAGCTCTGAAAACAATTATATTTAATGAGGCAGAGTCCTGGTCACCTTTCCGTGGCAGAAGTGCTTCCTGGAGGGGGAGCTGGGGTTGAACGTGAGGTGGAGATCAGTGGAGGATGTTCGGTCTGTGAGGAACTGCACGGGGCTGCAGGTGAGCTTAGAAAGTCTCCAGCCAAAGAGCAAGCCTCACGTGTCCTTTGCTTGTATTGCTCCAGAAGCACGAACCTATTAAACCAAACGGAAATAATACTTTACAAATACACGTCCAAGAATTCAGAGGACAGCTTTAACAAGCACTTACTTTTCTTTTTCCTCTCTGGTTCTCCAAGTGGTTGTTTGATTTCGGTTTGCTGATCGCTGGAGAAAACAAGTAAACAAAATGTGGATGTTAAAAGTAAAAATACATATCTAATAAAAACAGAACATAAGATATCAGCTCTCTTGAGAAGGTAACATTATCTCACTCCTGTTGAAGAGGAAGAAAAGGGTTTCCGCTCCCTCTCTCTCAGACTTGCTCTGTGTTTTTGATAAGCAACAAGTGTTTCCCTTTGTTTCTTTCTCATCCACATCCTCAGCTCTCTCCTGTCGTCCTGAAGAAGGGCACCTTTCGGTGACGTCCAGCTACTCTGCTGCTGGTCTTGCATGCTGTACGGCGTATTATTTATCACATTAGGAATAATAATCAATATCAACACATCCACTTGCAAAGCACACATTTAAAATGAATACTCTACCTGCTATGGTGTGCAGTCTGTGAAGTGGACAAATCCCAGGCAGTCGGTGATAAATATCCTTCCCTCACCAGCTCGTCTAAGATTTCTACTGTATCAGATAACTCAGTCTGACCTAGATTCACATCCGTCTGTCTACAGATTGAGAGGTAAATATTGTAAAACTTAAAATGAAAGGGAAGCACAGTTAAAGCAAAGACGTCATTAAATCTGTCATGAATCTATTTAACTTACTCATGTAATATCTCCGACTCAAGGAAGAGATCTTTCATTCCTGATAGAGAAAGACCAGTTGTTGAGCTTACTGATATAATTCCTATATACAGAAAGTACGCCTTCTTTAAAACATTGTTGGGGAGGAACATTGGCCAACTCTTCTTTGCAGTGTTGCTTCAGTGCGCTGAGGTTCTAGTAAACTGGAGCTTTGCAGGCATTAATTTATGTACAGCTCTCTTTATGTCCTGCCAATGTATTTCAAACTGGCTGAGGACTTTGAGTCATTTTTAAAATTGATTCTTATTGTTTTCAGCCATTGTGTTGTAGAATTACTGGTGTAAATCGAGAATGCTTTCCTAAATCGAGGTAAAGCAGAACCATAAGCTTGTGTTTACCTGGTGGGGAGTGAAGATGGGAAGAACCTGCTCTGTGGCGGTCAGAAGTAGAAAAATGAAGAGATGGCTTTGTTCCAGGATTCACATAGTCTTGATGGACCAGATGTTCCTCATCTTGATATTTTTGGCGCTCTTCACAGGGATTCATTTCAGATAAAAGAGCAGGTTCAGGTCTTGGTGTCCATGCTATTATAAATAATATACAGCTATATTAGTAGAATCAAACTGTTATGATAGTTATCTTGTATTACAGCTTTCTTGTATTTTCCATGCAGTCTTCCCAGATTAACAAAGTAATTCAATATGCAGTATGCAGCTGTATTTTTTATTTTATTTTTTAACATGTTTTCATATCAGTTACAATGTTTAGGCCCTACCTTCCAGTGGGACAGAGAGTCGGACAGTTTTCTTTGGTACTGCAGAAGTCCTCACATTAGGAGCGATGTCTGAAGAGAGCTTTTTAGGTCTGTTTACCAGCTGCATAAGGACATAGAGGAACAAACAAAGGATGATCTACAGTACTGCGTAAACACACCTGCTTTCAAGAGTCGGTAAACTTAAATGGAGCAAAACATATTGGTACCATAAGTACAAATCATGCTGATGTACCATTCTGGAGTTTGAGAAGTCCATCTCCAGATGATCTGCAATGTTCTGTAAAGCACCCAGCTGGGCATCCAGCTCTAACAGCCGAGAGGAGAACCACACAGTAGGAGGTGAGGAGGCAGCTCTGGGAGTTACAGAACTCTGGGTCTTTATGGCTCGACAGATCTCAGAATCAGATGGATCTACCATCACATCTTCGTCCAGTGTGACGCTCTCTGAAACTCTGAAACTGTGTTGGTTATGGCTGAGTGAAGGAGACGCTTCAGGGATATCTAGGCGACACAGGAAGAGCACCAGAATCAGCTGTTAGCACCATTCTTCAACACAGGTATAACTGCTTTGGTATCGAGACTTAACTGTGTAAAATTCTATGTTGAAACACATAAAAAGACCTGGTTGAGTGGTGGATTTCTGGAAATTCTCAGGAACTGCGAATGAGGGCTGGGGCTCAGCAGCAGCAGAACCCCTGATAACAGAAGTAGCAAGAACATGAAGCTCAGCAGAAGAAGGTGAGGAGGGATGAATGGAAGATGCATTTTGTTCTTCTGGACTCGGATGTGGTGGCAGAGCTTCATGCTGCAGCACATCCTCTAGATCTAAGACACTTATAAACTGGCGGCCACAGTGACCCTGCAAGATAAAGACAATGAAACAAAGAATTAAATTATTTATTATTTAAAGTTGATCTTTGTCAAAATAACAAAGGAATTTTATGTGTGGACATTACATGGATGATGTGCCAATGGTGACTAAATAAAAATGACACAGAAAAGTGACGTAAAATGATGCGCCAGTGTCTCTGAATAAGTTGCTTTCCATATGTTGTAATTGCACACAGCTGCCATAAGCTGGAAAGCGCCGTTCATCGTGCAAAGCCTGGATTCCTACCAAAATCTTCTCTGGTTCCTGTGGAGTCTCTTCTGTGTCTCGAACAGGGTCATCGTTACTTTGCACTAGAATTTGAAAAGACATAGATAAGCAGCTTTTTTAAAAATATTTACTCAAATTACATCTACGAAAAACAAATATCAGCGTGTTGTCCTTCCGGATCAGCTTACATTTTGGGCTGCCAGTCATACCAGAAGCCTGGACAGACACAGCTTTATCCACAAGTAAGGGAGGGCAGGCTTAAAGGAAAACAAGGAGCTTTAAGAATACTTGCTTATATTCTATATTTTGTAAAAAGTTCACTTAAAACAACCCTATACATTCATGAAAGTCAAGCAGCAGATATCAAATCTAACTGAGCAATATGATTCATCTTTCAACTTTTCAAATCGCGATAATTGATAGAAAATGCAATGAAAATGTGTGATAAAAACATTGAAACTGTGCAAAAATCTGTCATAATATTAAGACTGCAAATATTAAGCCCCGTGCTGACTCACATGGGTCTGTGTTAGTGAAAGCATCTTGGCACTCTGGGGGTTTTTTACTTGTGGATGCAAAGGCATGAAGTTCAGCTGAAGTGGAAAAGACCTTATCCAATAATCTCTGACCAGTCAGCAAAGAGACAGAGGGTCCTGGGAGTTAAATAAAAGCAGATCAAATCCATGTTAGATAGGACATAGTTTTTTCAACTGTCTGACACATTATACAGCATGCAAAATATGCAAGGCTCACAATCACTGGAAACATTTCTGTGAAAACGGTTCTATGATGTTCTTTCAACAAAATGTCAGAAGCTTGACTTCTTCAATTACTTTTTCTAACCCAATTATATAAAGGATTAAGTGAAACTTTAGTCTTTGACATTCCAAATAAATCTCTGGCACTTTCACAGTACTCATGTCTTTTTATTTTATTGGCTGTAAATACAAAAACATAAGAATGCAGGTTTATATTCTCCTTTCGAAAGCCGGGATTTCTGTTTCTTGCAGTGATTCCTGCATTTTTGAATAAACAAAATAGTTGTGTATTACCTGGCAATATATATGTTTTAACCAAAATTTAGTGGAAATACAACATCTTATTTGAATCATTTTAAGGTCTATGTTATGTTATCACCTGCGGTGATCTGTCCAGGAGTCTTGTCTTCAGCAACTACAGGCTCTTCACTTACAGGCACATCTGTAGCCTAAAAATATATCAAAGCAAACATAGTTGCTAAATCAGCTTAAAATTTATAAGGACAGAATACATCTTATCAGGACTAATGCTGTTTTACCTCTTGAGCTGGAATGATAGACTCATTTGGTCTGAATGTGACCTCTGTTTTTCTTCCCTTTGCTTTCTCCTCTCTCCTCTTCTCCCTGTAAACAACACAACTGAGAACAGTGAATAAAATGATCCATGTCTGTAACGTGAAATCTCTAACATTTAAACTAATCTGTTATTGCCTCTTGCTTGGGGTACAGCTAGAAGAAGTGGTCAGCCTTTCAGTAGATTGGTCTACTTTAAGCAACTGCATCCAAGTCGCGTCAGCCTCCTGCTGGCCAATCCCTGATCTCTGTAGCTCTCTGATGGAGATAAGACCGCTCATATGGGTTGAGGGAACAGCCTGAGGCAACATCTGCAGTAAATCCACATATTTATACATAACAAGATTAATATACAAGATTTGATGATTTTTAAAAATCAATGGAAGCAACCTACCCAGATTGGAAAGACTGCTTACCATTTTGGGTCCAGATTCAATATGCAGAAGCTTGATCATATGTGTCTCTATTACTGGTGCTGCAATAACAGCTGAAGGCCGGGAGCCCAATGGGAGAGATAGTCTGGGGAATGCAATGTTGCTGGGTGGAACAGGTTGCAACTGCAGCAGGCGGAGACCTTGCATTGGTGTAGGTGTTTGAGCTGGAAAACCAGGAGGAGGCAGAGACAACCCTTGACCAATGGACTGCCCTACTGCCGACATCTGCAGGTGTGAGTTCCTGGGAGCTGGATAACGTGGTGGATTAAGACTGAGAGGTTTTGTTGGAACTGAAAACATGTTCCTCTCTTCTCTTCTTTTCTTATCAGTCATGGCTTGGTTGTTGTGTTTAAGCTTGTACTGGTAAGAACCAACAGTTTCTGGATTTGGAGCATGTAGCGTCTGTTGCACAGGTAGATAGTGTGGGGTACTATCCTGGGAAGAAAGACGGTGGCGAACTTTGAGTAACTTCACACCTGATACCTGAGCTGAGCCATCCTGTGCCCCACCTTTAAAAGGCAGTAACACAGGAGTCTTTTGAGCAATATGACTGGAGTCAGTCATGGTCAGGAGTCCCTGTGAAGAAGGTATTAAACTATTGGTCTCCCTCTGCTGAATATCCAGTGACTCTGCCTGGATAGTTAGAGGCTGCATTTCCTGAAGGTAGAGAATTAATGTGTAAGACCCTTTTACACCAAAAGAGGATACATCACAATTCAAAAGGACATCAAATCATTACCTTAACATTTACACCTGCACCACTGGATTTGGACGGTAGCCTTTGGTTGGAGAAATGCTGGTCAACTGCTGCAGAGGTTTTGTCTGAGCTCCTCAAGGCTCTCTGATCAAACTGAGGGTCCCTGGATCTTGAATTTAGCACACCAATCACTGTCTGAGGTAGTGCAGGAATTGTTTGAATGGATGATGCATTAGGCTCAGGAACTAATTTAGCAGAAGACGATGATGGCACATTAGGATGTGATGAAGTCATGTCAGCCTGGGGCACAGAAGAGCTCTGCTGGGGTAATTGAATGTTGGAAAACGAAGCTCCCAAAACTTCACTTAGACTCATGTAGTTGATATGCTGAAAAGAAGGACAAATTATACTTTAGGTAAGAACTGATCTTTTAATTCAATCCTTTCATTTAGTCTAGTTTTTTCTTACCTGAACAAGACGGAATAAGTCTTCACCCAGACGCTGTCTCATTGGGGAGGTGGTCAATGGCTGATTTAGGGCTGTAGTTTCTTCAGTGGGCACCCCTGTTGCTGTGGATGCACCTGTTGCTGCGGGTGCCCCTGTTGCTGCGGGCGCCCCTGTTGCTGCGGGCGCCCCTGTAGGTGTAGGTGCACCTGCTGCTGTAAGTGCACCTGCTGCTGTGGGCGCCCCTGTAGGTGTAGGTGCACCTGCTGCTGTGGGCGCCCCTGTAGGTGTAGGTGCACCTGCTGCTGTGGGCGCCCCTGTTGCAGTGGAGCTTTGTGACTGAAGACTTGAAGGATCAACATCAGTGTTGGGAATCATTACAGCACTTGTGTCTAAAAGTTTTGCATGAACAGTTGCCTTTGGTTGGACAGTGAAAGTGGTAGAACAATCTGGATGTCCAGCAGGAAAACTGTGCCTTAACAAAGACAAAAGCCAAATTCAGCATTCAGTTTCAGCAAAACTATTGCATGTTTTAATTGTGTTTAATTGCAATTTAATTGCATGTTTTACATTTGAAAAAATAAACATTCTGCTATGACTTTAGCAGTAACTTAGCTACTAAATGAATAACTCTCCTTGCAAAAAACTATTCACACCTCCTCTCACAAGTAAATAAATAAATTCAAATTCGTAGCTTACAAGGAGGATGAACTGGTCCCCTCTTCAGCTCTTTCTGCATAGTCAAGGTCTGCAAGTTTTAAACTCTGTAAAGGAAAAATACAACAAATATTTATATCTTTGTGACAGCCTGAACTATACATATGGAGACAAGGAAAATTAGATGGCGATATTAACCGCTTCAGGTGTGAAGATGTTTGCAGAGATGTCATTACTGGAGCCAGAGAATGACACATCCAAAACCTCACTGTCACAAACGCTGCCTACAAACAAAATCAGACATACCAATTACTTTTCCTTTTCCAAGAATCTGCTTTACTGTGGTGTTTATGTTCCAATATAGCTTAGTAACATACTTTCTTTTTCTGGTGTAACATCTAAGTCATCGAGACATTGTTGCTGTGAACTGGAATGTCTTTGTTCAGAATCTAAATTTATTTGGGACCGGTCACAAGGAATGGGTGTTCTCTGAAACACCAGCTCTTCTGGCTCATCTGTACGAGAACCACTGGAAAGAAAAACAGTATACTAAATCAAACCAATGAACTCTCATGCACATACACTAAAATTCAAATAAAAAAATTAGTAATTACTCAACAAACAACAAATGCAGGTATTTTCTTCTCACTACTACTGAATTTAGTATTTATTTACATGAATGTTTGCTGGAGTAGCAATTATTTTGTCAAGCAACGTTTGAAGTCTTTAAAATTTCAGAGCTGACAAACTGATTATCCACATACCATACAAAGTGAAGTTTTGTACTCTGTATGGACAAAGACTAATCTCTCAAACCGAAAAAGTGTTGTTGTCATGTCACAACTTGTTTCTTGTCTCTTTTTAACCTGCACTTTGTGTTTAAAATGTATTTATTGTGTAGCACCGAGGGTTTGAGGGTAACGCAATTTCGATTCTCTGTATGTGTCTCACATGTGGTAGAATTGACAATAAACTTGACTCTGACTCTGACTCTCAGATTCCCTTTGGTCAGCTATATATGTGATGTAAACTATTCAAAACCATTGTGAATAAAACATGGGGAACTCACATGGATAGTTCATCTGGTTGCAAGTTATGATCGAGGCTAGTGATGGGAGTGTGTGCAGATCCAGGGTAGCCTGTATCAACACTGCTCTCCCTGTCCAGCTTCCTCTCCATCTCAGGTTGCAGCACAGGTGCAACAGTCAATTTCACTTGTGGAACATGGATGTGGGAACTGTAGCGTTCGGTCCCTGTCAGAGCTGCGTACCTGCATTTCAGCAAATTTAGGGAAGTGAGGATAGCAGGTGCTGATGCTTTGACACGAATCACAACTCCTTCATCAGCTGCTCCTTCTTTATTCTTCTTCATTTTAACACGATGTCCTAACCACACCCTTCTATCAGACCAGCGTACCATCCACTCAAGCAGCCTTCCCAGCTTGGGAAACTGTGTTTCTAATTTAGGATCCAGACCCTGCTGCAATTCAGTCACAGCTTCCACAGACAATGAGGAGTCTGATATGAAGCTCTTTGGGGCATGCCCTATTGTCAAGGCACTCTGACTAAGGCTGGCTTCAAAACTAAGACCGGCTCCCTTTGCTTTGCCTGGAGGCACATTGTTTTGCTGACGGCAGCCAAACAAACCTTGCTTCACAGTTCTCTGACCAGGATGAGAGCTGATAGGATGGCTAGTCCTGGATAATGGGGCTTCACTGTGGATGGGAGAAATTTGCTGCTCAGGTGTAGTAACTTCCTTTGCAGATTTATAGCAGCAGCCAGCTCTGAACACTGGCGGGACTCTGCCAAAGTGCGTTCTCTCTGGATGATGCTCATCTCTTTGACGACGATGAATAGTGGTGAGCACATCAAAGGTCAGAGAATGCAACTCTCTCTCCCTCAGATCGGCACAAAAACCCTTCAGCAAAGGCAGTTCACTGCTGGAGTCTGCACCATCAGTGCTGCCTTTCTCTAGCACATAGCTTAGGAAGAGATCCAGGAAATTCAGATACTCTTCATCTTCCAGCTCAAACTCCCAGGTGCCAACCACAGGGGGAGAACGTTTCTCTTTCTCCGTGGCTTCTCCTCTGTGACCCTCCTCTTGAAGTGCATTTTTAATCTTGACAGCAATCTTCTTAGTGTGTTCTTTGTCTTGCTTTGCTCTTTTGCCTCTGAAAAGATCATCAAATATAAAAGTATAAACATCACTCTTAAGAATAATTTCAGTGCAACTTTTCCATACTGGGTACCTGGTCATGCCGCCACAATTCTGTTCAGAAAAAGCAGCCTCAGAGGTATTCTCTGCTGTGTCTATATCGCTGCTCACTGTCTGGAGTCCACAATCAGTTAAGGTGCCGGTGCTCAGGCTTGTGCTCAGTGTTAGTTGTCCTAACATGGCCATGCCATGCTTGCTCCCCCTATCCTCTTCTTCCTCATCTCTCTCCCACAGATGGAGCTCAGGGGTTGCCAAGTGTCTCTGCAAGCGCACCAGATGTTTCCTCCTTTGCCTGAATTTGTCTTGAATCAGAATCATCGCTGCCTCATTCACCTCATTTTTCTCCTCTTCTGAGCAACAGAAAGAATGATGCAGAGGAGTTATCAAATTAGCATGCAGGGGTCAGTTCAAAGATTTCCAACTTATAGCTGGTTTTACAAATAAATATCTTACATCAAGTTTAAAGGGTCAAAAACAAGGAACATAAAACTATTCCATGTGTATATTTCTTTGTATGCTCACAGATGCATATTTCATGAACAAGCCTCAGACAAGCTTGGCACATTTCGTTTGGATTTCTATCAGACCCTGGCACTGAAGAATTAGACAAAACATGCTGGGCCAGGTGCACTGTCAGTTACCATGTGTTCAGTTTAACACAGTACTACCTAAACCAAAACATTTTGAGTTTAACTGAGAGCTAAACTCAACTGCAGTGCTGGAACATGAACAGGTTTAGCTGATCTGAGTAAAACCCCCTACAAAACCATAAGTGTGCTGCAATGTAAACATTAACCTTGCAGAGTCTGCAGACCTGCAGCCTAGATGAAAGCTATTTACATAAAGCAAAACAACCCAGCCATTCTCCCACCACACAGACTGACACACATAGTGATCTTGGAAGGGAAGGGTCAGAACAAATCGCTGGAGATGGCTAGAGCTGCATATTAAAACAATGCCTAAAGGTTACTTCCTTTTACATAAAAATGTAAGGAGCAGGAGCATTGAGAATTTAAACAGCTTTTAGAAGCACTTGAAGGTCGATGTGCCGAAAGCAATCTGTGGCCAAATGCATACTGCACTGGACCTGGAAACACAAAGCCAGGAAATGTCATAGCTCCTAATGAGTCTTCTGATGGCATTAACAGTGCCTGTCTTCCACCAGCACATCATTTACAGTCATTATCCTTATCATCATCTGTCTTTATCATCTTTGTGTGTGTAGACGTGGGTGTTTCCACACTGTGATCCATCTGAACAGACTGCTCTAATGCACTACAAATACACATCTTCCTGCTAGTCTTTGATTTAGAGATCAAACCCTTCATGGGACTAAATGAGGGTAAATGTTAACAAAATTAAAGTGCATAGTGAGATAATTGTCTCCTTGTGTTAAAGAAATGACTAACTAGAACTTGCTAAAGGGTACCCGTTTTAGGTTAAAGCAAACATGCAGGAAAGGAGCCCTCTAGTGGTCGATGCGACATTTCTGAAGGACACTCCAATCGAGGTCAGGCTCAACCTCAGCTGCAGGTTAAACCCCATATGGAAATGTGCAAGATGTCAGATGAGTGTGTTACATCACGCAGGAGTTTAACACAGGGTCAAACCTCAGCTAAGCTAGGGACAGTGCACTTTGCCCATTATGTTTTTCAAGGCTGATCAGTGCTGAAAAATAATGAGATGTCAGCTGAGGTGTCAAACCAAGTCAAGTAATTACTGAAGGTTTAACTACATACAAAAAAAAATTGCATTTTGAAAAGTGTTTTAAAACTTAATTTTTAGATATGCAGATGATGCCAATTTAATTAAATATTGATTTTTTAAATAAGATCAAGTGAAATGAACTAAAATCTGCATCTTAGATGTAATTATGGAGAAGAAAAAATAAATTGACAAAATTTACAACTTAAACATGATGTTTTTGGTTATGGTGTTTTGCAGATGCTGATGCTTTGACACAAATTATGCTCTATTGTATAAGAATATAAATTTAAATTTTACAACAGTCCTAATTTCCTTTACATGCTGTATAGAATTTCAAAGAAATCTGAGAGTGAAGAGAGGTGATCATACCTAGGATATTGCATTGCTTCAGTCTTTCCATCAGTGAGTTATACTTCTCTCTCAAAGGCACTCTGACAGACTCCTCTTCCTCTGGGAAGGCTCGTACCAGTGCGTCTACCACCTGCAAAGAGAAACAGCCAAAGAAGAAAAGTGTACTCACTCAAGATCTGTCTTTATTTCCCATAAAATACAACGTGTTTTTAGCCTGTGAATTGTTACCATAGACACAGGAGGTAGTTCAGAGCTAAGACTGAGCACTATGTCCTGAAGGACTTCCTCGGCACTGAGGAAGTGAGAGAAAGGCAGAAGACGACAGGCCCAGCGAAGAGCATCAACACAGGCTGAATTCACTTCTGGATCACAAGAAATCTAAGGGATGGGACACATACATATAAAAAGGTCAATCAGGAGTATGACAATCATATATTTACATGGCACATAATTATACACAAATGTAACACCTGTTTAACTTTTGCATGCTGTCTGGCAACCTGATACTTCCTGCAGTGAATGGAGAGCTGATCCCTCACATGAAGCATCCAGCATAAAGCACAAAGCTCCCTGAAACACACTTGTTGCAGAAATAAGTTAATAAATATAAAGTAAAATTAGCTACTTGACTATACTATTCAGAATTCACTACGAGTGGCATTTTACCAATGGTGTGAATGGTGTCATTGTCCAGGTGACCGTCTTTATTCTGGCCTCGCCTGAAGTATCCACTGGTGGTGATCAACTTCAACAGTCCCTCTGGAAAAGTCTTTTCTTCGCAACCAGCTGATGGGTAGGAGTACTTGTTCTTGATCTGAAAGCAAAGTTATAGACCTGGACTTGAAATTCCACTGGACCTAATACAACACTGCAATTTTTTTTTGTATGAGGATTCACTGAATGTGTATCATAAAAGAAGAAAAGTACAAAAACTTAAAAATACTTATTTTCAAATAAAAATCATAATTTATCAACTGTTGTCTTAAACATATATTCTCCGTTATTCACTAAGAATAAAAATGTTAACTGTTGCAGACAGATGGAAACTTTTCAGCTCCTCAAAGACGTACCTTGTGTAGAATGTGCCTGGCACGTCGCAGATGACTGATGTACCACTGGGCAGCAGGACGACAACAGTGGCCAGATCTCAGAAGTAACAACAATCTTTGGATAACCCCAGACACTTTGTGTCGACATGCAACTTCAGCAAACTGCCCCGCTGTCCCTTTATGATCCTGAATATAAGACACATACAAAATGTGCCTCTTCTTTTTCTTTTTACATGTAAATCTGCTGCATGCACATTTACAAATATTCTATTTTAACACTATACCTGTGTGTTGGAGGAAGGCTGAGGGCAGTAGAGCGGTGGGGAAGGCAGGTAGAGCCCAGTAGGCACCAAAGCAGGAAGAGAAGAGCACATGTCTTTGGCTGTATCCAGCAAGCTTGACAAGGGGGAGGACATGACATTGACTCCTGCCATGACTGAAGCCTTCAGAATCTCCTGTATGGACGCCTGCAACAAGTCCCAGTCTTCTCCTTCCAAAGAATCTTTAAAAAATGGTGATAAATATTGGAAGCACACAGCACAATTAACAGGTTCTATGCCCATACTGATCATAAACGTAAAGTTGTAAGGTCTTACCAACCTGCAACGCTCTTATCACCTTTATCTGCGTATTCTACAGACTCTAGAGATTTATTGCCAAGAAGACACTCCAGTTCAGCCTGAAAAATGCTTTCTGGCTCTAAACCTTTTGGCAGATGAAGCTCTCTTCTCCTGAGCCTGTCATAAAAGATGATATGTTCACAATAAAAAAAATGTAAAAACTATATATATAGAACAGCATTTTCTGCACGCTAGTGTTTACAGCAGAAACAGACAACAAAGACCATACAGTCATTTGTTCATTGTATATATTCAAACTGACCAAGTCAAGTCAGCATGTTCAGTGCAATAGCTGGTATAGGCTAGGCTCAGAGACACTGCAGTCTTCCAGTCCCCCAGCTGGTAGGCCATCCACACAGCCTCAGGAAGGAGCCCCCCTAGAAGAAGCAGGTCCTGGGCATAGGCCACCGTCCATACATCTGACAGATGTTGTTGTCGAACTGCTCTCGCCACCTCCTCCTGGCAGAGTGGCAACAAACGCCCATCGGTGGGGGCTGGGCAAAAATGTATGCATTACTACAGAGGAGCATTCAAATTAATCATCTTTTTAACGGACAAGAACATTTCGGGAACACACCATGAGGTAGATGCAACGGAGGCAGGACAGCCACACTGTGAGGGGGCAGAATGTAAAGCGGCTGGTTGGTGAAGTAAGACGTCATGAATCTCCCGAGGGTTTGAACCACCACACAGGCTGTCTCATTGTGAAGGTCAGTCGGGAGCCATGTGCAAGGAAGGAAATCTGTTGGAGCGTATAAAGGCACTAACTTACACCAGTAAAGCTGAATTTATGGTTTGTCCAACTGCATGTCAGATACTTGGACAGCGTTCTAGAACACTATCCCACCGTTCTGATGGCAATTTTCTCAAAACAACCATTCGACATTTACATTTTTAACAGATATGGGGGGGGGGGTGAAGAAGGGTACAAATGAGTAATTCCAAGTTTAAAATCTTTTGTCTTTTGTTAATTAATCAACCTTGTCTTAGATTTTTTTTATGTGTACAATCCATGGCAACACTTGCCATGGAAGCGCTGTCTCATTAAAAAGAAAAGATTCAGAGTTATCCAATTTCCCTCCCTTCCTCGCTCCCACCTCTTTATGGGAGCTCGCTTATTACTGGGAAAGGCCATAAATATACTTGTTTCTTAGACAGGACATGTTGAAGTTGTTATGGGAGTCTAATACTCACCTAATGCACTAAGATATTATGGCAGATCCATACTAAACAGCTCTACGGTTCAGTTATCTAGACAGTGAGGTATATCTAAAATATTACATCTCATTACTTTACAGAGTATTGAGCAGACCCTAGGAAAAAGAAAAATCTGCATTAACTTTCAAACTTGTCGTGGAGCCAAATCCTACTTTATAGTGGATTAATTATTTTATTTTGGCAGGCTGATGAAGGCTTAGTGCTAAAGGATTATCACTTCCCCCCATTAAAAACATTTATAATTCAAATTATAATTAAAATGCAGAGAGCAGATTAACCACATCAGCAACAAAAAGGGACATTTATGTTACAAAACCTGAATAAAAAACATCCAAACTGCTATTACATGTAGGTCATTGCATGCTTGCAATGAACCATAAATACATTTCTTTCCTTTTGTCTATTTTAGCCAGATATTGTCTCCTCTGGTTGTAACTCCTTCTTTTGTAATTTAATAATTGATATGATTTATCATGTTTATTTTTATGTTTTTGCAGATTTTTATTTTTTTATCCTCTGCCCAACTCCTTCAAATTTCACTAGTGTTACCCAGTCCTGTTTTAAATTGTTATTCTTTTGATTGTGGTTCTGATGGTTTATTAAAAATGTTAAAAAAAAAATACACAGCTTATTTATGAGCAGTTTGTTTTTAATAATAAACTTTTTATAATGTGTTTCTTACAATAAATCAATTATGTTTGAAGATACAGTTTGAACCAGTCAACACAAAGCAAAGACAATCAAGGCTGATCTGAGTTAAAGCATATACAAAATGTGAAAATGTTGTCCATTATTCAGAGGACTCTTCAACATATTAAAAGCATTATAAAACCCAAAGCTGTAAGAATATATTGAATTGTGAGCTATGTCTTTTAAAGATGTGTCTCAATAAAAGCTGCAGTGCTAACCTTTTACAGAACAATGAACAAATGTTTAGTGCCAATATCTTGTATTCCACAGGCCAGATCTTGGCAAGTGAATTTAAGCAATTGTGAGTAAAATTATTATTTCCAGGTGGTTCTTATATTCTAGCATTGTTAAGTTTGGAAATACTTTTTCTCGTCAACCAGCAATGGCTGGTTTGCATAAAGTGAAGAAAGGATCAGGAGGGTTTACAGCCTAAAGATATGGATTATTATTGGGGCATTTCCAAATGATATCTATATATCACAATGTTAACAGAGAGGGGAGATCAAAATTTTGTGGTGCATGTTAAAAAAGTATTTTCTTATACATTTTACAGTGCTATTTAACTCCATAATGTATTATCATGGCCCTGATGGCCTCAAACACAAAGGGACTTCTTACAGCTTGAGTCCATTAACTTGCTGCATAAGTAAAACTCAACACACTGAAGAATTATTACCCAAAGCTGACCTGATATGGAACTTAAACCGCCCCTGTGATGTCCAGCCCTCAGCAGAATCATCTGCGCCATGTGGTCGCCCAACTCCTGTGCCTCTCTCAGATGATACTGTGATAACAGACCGTATAGGAGTGCCAGACAAAGCCGTGTCTGCTGGAAGACATTTCGATTAAAACCTAGGAAAAATTTTAAAAAAAAGTGTCAGAGTAAATATGACTACATAGAAGGACAGATTAAAGCAAAAACTAAAGCACTGGTTCTTACTTTTGTTACTCTCTTGGCAGATTTGCAGTCGCAATGTGTTTGCACTTTGTGTATAGGAGCCACAGAGGAACAGATGCTCACCTGGGGATTAAATAGTAAAATTTATTCCTTGAACACAGTAACACATAGTCTTCTATTCAATCTAAGACAAATGATTCTGCGTTTGGCTTCTTTACTACCGGTAGTCATTTGCAAAACAAATGCATGTTAAGCCAGAAGTTAAGTGAGGCGGAATATGGAATAAGAGATATATCTAATTTTACATTTACAGCACTATAATCTAAATAGGATGGTTTCAGACCTGGATAAGCGAGCAGTGCAGGGGCATCCTCCAACCACTGTCCTGTTGCCTGCAGAGCTGCCTGAATATGCGACATGATGAGAGACAGCTGTTGCTCCTCCTCCTCCCAGCCATCACAACCTTTAAACTTTTTCAGTTGTTTTACATACTGCTGTGTGATGTCATACATCAGCCGCCATACTCCCAACAATCTAACAAAAAAAATAAAGTCACCACTGCTATTAAATTTCAAGATGACCTTATATGCAAATGACTCAAAAGGAGACAGTTAAATGCCTATTGTTGGCATCTAGTGAAACACTAAAACCCTTACCAATAACAGATGAATACATTGTTAAGATTGTACCTGCTAGAAGGTCTTTGGGGAACAGGTTGAGCCTGATGTGCACAACTGTATTTCCCCTCTTTCTCATCTTGTAGTAGAGGAACATGGTATACATCTGAATGCCACTGGTTTGGTTGCTGAGAATGTGATTCCTCCTCCTCCTCAGAAGACCAGACAATTTTCTGATTTAAGTTATAAGTGTGGTCAAGTGCATCAGAGACCAGCTGCAAGATAAAAACAACTCCATCCAAACTTTGAGAAGAAACTTGACAGTGACCAGTCTGCCATGGGTCAGCTGGAGGGGTCAGCAGAAGGCGCACTATTCGTTTAGTGAACTCCACCACCAGCCTCAAGCAACGTTGTCCATTTGAGGGATTGCCGTCCCAGGGAAGGAAAGACAAAAGGGTTTTGATGAGGTGCAAGAGGCGGGGATTAATGGAGGTGCTCTTTTCTCCTGTGTGGCCCATGGAAGTGGGCATCAAATGAAGCAAAGCAGCAAATTGGACCACACAGCAAAGTGCATGCTCCAACAGCTGAACCCTGTGTTCCACAGCTTCTCCAAGAGACATGCCAAATGCCCAGGCCGTTAGCAGTCTACTCTGGATCTTCCCTAGTTCACGACAAAGAGGAGTCCTCCTCCCCATTTCAACAAAGTTTTTATCATAATTTGGGCCAGCAACAAACAGAGTGTCATTTTGTGTTTCCAGGGCATGAAGAGTATCAAACATTGAGGCAAACTCCAAACGACCTCCTTCCTCCACATGAGGACCAGCAGGAATTCCATCTAAATCGGACTCATCCTCAAAGAAAGCCTAATAAACCACACACACAAGCAGCAGAGTCAATATTACCTCATTACTTTCACACAGAATTTGGAACTTCAGTTTCCTACAAAATACTACTTGAATAACCTGCATGCTTTCGAGAAGCTCCTTGGTACCACCCAATCTCTGCTGCAGGAAAAGTGGCAATCTGGATCCATCTGTGGCCTCTGAAATGATGGTCTCTGTGGGCTCACATCTAACAGTGAGGTTGAAGTCTTCTAGACTGCCATCAAGATTCAAGGAAGATACAAAATCCAGCCAAGCCTTCACATGGACCTGTGAAGAGTAAATATTAGTACAAAGGTTATTGTATGGCCCACAATGGTTCATAAAAAGAATTATAAACTGTGGTAACAGTTCTTGATATTCCTGGCAAATTACCTGTGATTTCGCCAGCTTGGAGCTGGTCTTCTCGAGATCCTTGCTAGTTTCTTTTAGAATTTTTTTCAGTAACAAGGCAGGGGAAGACCTGTCTAGTACCCTCATAACTGTTGCCATGTAACCATCAGACACAATGAGATACAACAGACGTGGATGCCAGGTCACGGAATACCGCTGCCTCAGGACATCACGTGCAGACATGCTAGAGCTGGACAGAGAGGCTTCTCCCTTCCCTGCAGACACTGGTGCCCTGAAGAGATAAGCAAGGTGCAAACACGCATTTTAAACAGGGTTTACACTTTATGCAAGCTTAATTTTGAAATCTGTTTGTAAAAAAAAAAAAAAAAAAAAAAAAATCGAGAGAGAAAACTAGGTGGCAGAAAAGACATACACAAAAAAAAAAAAAACTGTCATCACTAAGAGGCAATAACTCCAAACAAATAATAACAACAGAAAGGTTTACCGGTAAGTGACTAGAGGGTGCAGGGGCAGGAAGTGTGCAGGACCAAAGTCAACACTGCAACCAGAGCTTGTCAGAGTGAGAAGCCCTCCGAGGCGAACCAGCATAAAAAGAGAGCCTCTCTTCAAAACACAAGCCAGGAAAAGGCTTCCAGGTGACCAGCTGACGCTCCCAACCCAGTAAGACCTGAAAAAGGGAACATTTTCTTAGTATTCACTTTGGGTGAGAAAAAAAACAAAACACTCTTTCTGAAACAAACTACAAGACAGCTTGAGGTGGTCTAGACAGTCTTAACAGTGACACTCTTGACAGAAATGTGCAGATAGTTATTTCTTTCCCACTGATAATAGGATATGAACATGCTTTGCTTTTTGTCTTTCACTCCACTTTGGATCTCTCCCACATTTCTACTCTAGTTCTACAACATCCATTTCCAACACCTGTCTACTCAACTTCCACTCTATGTTGGTGACAGAGACAGGAAAAAGAGCAGACAGACTAAAAGGTGCATGGACTGTAGTGTCTGCTAAGAACAGCTGTGAAAGGACTGTATCTGCACTTGGATAATGACTGACTGTGAATTTCCATCCATGTCATCTACTGAGAGAGTTCACCTAAGGTACCCATCAACACTACATGTGGCGTCGTCAGTTCAGCTGTTGCCAGGCTACAAACAAAACACCACAATGCATTAATGGGAATCTCTCGCTGCTACACTTGCATCTTTTCCAACTGTTTGTCAAATATATTTTTTGTTAACTTATTCTTGCTTCATACTATAACAATATAATTTCCCTTTGGGAGCTTAAGGAAGTATAACTGATTCACCCAGTCGTTATCTATACCTGTTTTTTTATATTCACAGTCATGGAACCCGATGAAGCCTATCCCTGCTGCCTTGGTGCAAAAAGCGGGGTATTCTCTGGACAGGTTACCGATGCATCGCAGGGCCACACATAGACAACCAACCACACACTCTCTAACTCACTCGCTATATAATCAGTTAGACAGATGCTGACACAAATAATTGACAGGCAGTTTTACAACCCAAATCTCAGCTTTAGTTTTCCTTATTGAATTTATGATTACAGACCTTATATATTTAGATGGGATATCCATTTTCTTACTTCCACATCCCCCAAGGAAACTTGATATTGACACAAAATTCTGTGTGCTAATAAAGAGAACCTGTGTAGCCTGCATTCCAAGAAAAAATAAATAGAAATTCATTATTTTGCTAATCAGTGGACATGGGATAAAATGATGCTATAAATGGAGTATAGAGGACAAATAATGACCATGGGGCTTCTCTGGTTCAGAGCAATGGCTAACAGTTGACCATCTGGGGAGAAGGCTGGCACCAAGGCTCCTCTGGATTTAACTGGTTGGCAGGGTGGGGTGAGATGAGACATGGGGTATGTCTTGGTGGCCCACTGTATGCTGTAACCAAATGGACTATAAAAACAAATGAGCAAAAATTTAGCAAAAATGATAACCAATAGGAGTCCTTACTTTTATACAGAGCTGTTTACCTACCCCACCCTCACATGGCCTTCTTTCCACTGAATTTTAAGGACAGTAACAATAAGATGTTTCCCAGATGTGAAAACAAAGGCCGATAAGCAAGTATCACCCATAACCTGCGAGAATTGGAAGAAAACAAAAATAAGATGTGGCCTTTAAAACACAAGAACATGCCTGTAAATATGTCACTGTTTGAAAAGTGACACAAGTTTATATTTTTTTCAGTACGCAGACCTCTGTCTTGACAAAGATGGTGTGTTGGCATGCTTCTTTGTCTTGTGGAGATGGTAATATGGTCTCATCAAGCGGCTGAATATGCACCCACTGTCCCTTGACTGGGCCATCTCGCAGTCCTGTCAAATCCCTCAAGTCCTTACACTCCCACAGAAAAGCTTGCCCAGTTATGGCAACCAGGAGCACTCGCATCCCATCACAAGAAACCTGAAGAGACAACCTTTTGGAACTCCCTGTGAAAATTTAGACATTTTTAATGATTTACTAAAAATAAAAATAAAAACATCTAGAAATAACTTCACGTGTATGCAGCTACAGTTAAAAACAAAACCAACTATTCACAATCCTAAACCAGGTTCTAGATTTTGCAAGCGACAATCTGTATTATTCCGACTATGAGTATACAAATGCATGAGTCTGATTAAACAGTCATTTGAATCTTGCATGAGACAAATAAAAAAAATACATTTATTAAATTTAAACCACATGATTGAGTAGCATCATCCTCCTGGCCAACTAAGTGTTTCTATATGAGGTTCATACTTTGACTAGAGGTAATTATCTGGACTACTTCAGGGACTGATGTAGCTGTCTTCAACAAATCCTTATCCCTGTTCCACAGGAACAATTCTCCAGACACCAAAAGTCCACACAGCCACATTCCTGAAAAACAACAGATAAATTATGCTTGATCACAACTCATTGGACTGGTTAGCCTTCAATGAACACACTTCCCTCACCATTGTGGGATGAAGCCATTGTCACCACATTGCTGAGCAAAGGATGAAGTTTAGGTGTCTTTTTCTTTGTGCGACCAGACACCATGTTGATCTCACTGATCCGTCTGTCATCCAGCAGAAACACAGACTCTTTCTCCTGAGAGGCAACAACACAAGTTTACAATCATTTCCTTCACCTGATATTGCTGAGGTTTATTTTCACTATCTGAAAGGTTTTTCTTTTTCTTTTAACAATAATTATCGTCCCTCACCTGCCCGAGCCAGCAGAATCGGGGCCACGGCTTCTTCCGTTTGATGCTTGATGACAAAACAACTTCCAACTTCATCTCCATGACTGGACATTAGGACTTCCCCGTGATAGTACATTCAGGAAATGCTGGTCGAGAATGAAATATCACAAAGAGTAACTCTGCAGTTTGGGTAAAAGCCTGTAATATAAGCATTACAAAGAAAGGCATCATAAGAAAATATGTTTAAATATTTATACGCTTACGATAATAAATGACATTTGCAAACCATATTAGTGTCCTAGTTTTGACCTCAAGACAACCATTATTTAAGTATAAAGAAACAGAAATCGGTAAATAATGTTTACGTACCGTTAACTTAGCATTAGCTACCTAGCTAAATCTGCAAATACACGGTTAACTGGTCTTCAACAATCCTGACTTGAACATTTTAACCACAGGGGTTTTACTCGCTACTTACACCTATACCGAGTGTTTGCTCGAACCCTAATTAATCCATCATATTCAAAGTTATTCCGCTGATAATCGTGAAATATTTCGAAACTCCCTCCGCTCCAGTTGGCAGAGTTGTTTCCCATGATCCTCCGGGAGGAAGCCTCGGCTCGTTGCCGTAGGAACGTTGCTGGATATGACGACATTGGAAAAAAAGAAAGAAATAAACCGTTAAAATAGCAAAGTCTGCCCTTTGAAACGTTTTGTTTTGTGATATATTTGTGTCTGTCTTTCAAGGATGCTAAGCACAAAATAACACTTATTAATTAATCAATTTAATTTATTAATTTATTAATCATTATTTAATTATTTATTTATTTATTTATCAATAACACATATTAAATCACACTTATTAATCAAGAAGGTTTGTAGCCTCATTTTTGAGCTGTCTTCTTCAGCCTGGATGTCATGTGTTTCATTCATCCCAGGTCTCTTTAGAAAGAGATTTAAAAAACAAAATCTCACTGCATGTTTATTTTTGCAAGAGGATCAAACAAGGCGAGGCCAAGTCTAAAATTAAAAAGCACTATCTCCTATTTGTCCATTTTCATAAAGAGCATGTTCATTTTCTGAGAGTGAAGAGTTCTTGTGGTGATACTGACTTTTTCAGCTACGACAGAGCTGGACAATTAAAGCTTTTGTGACAAGAAGGATTTTTAATTCTTGTCTACATTTCAATGGAGCCAATGATTCCTAAATAATAAATAATTGTGATTTCATTTGGGAATATATACGAGTAAGTATATATCATGTGAAAGTATATATTATATGGCCACAGTGTTTAGAATTTATTAAACAATTTATGGGGACTTATTTTGATACTCGTTTCAGACAACATAGCACTAGTCCAGTGTGATGTGATGAATTTATGGACAATTGTTTTTTGATTTTTTGCATCACCATGAGACAGGATTCTCTAGGTTTTGGTAATGCTGCAAGGTGAAAGACAAACGACAAATTCTGGTCAAATATGATTCCAAGGTTAATTATTGCAAGGTATGCCTTTCAGAGAATCTACTGTATGTTGTTTTATAGCATATTTATAAGTTGTTTGTTTTTAGAAACATATACAATGACTTAATTTATATTTTGGCCTCATTTCCATAATTGACATGTTTTAATGTGTATAAGATGAACCTAAAACTTGAGAAACTGATCAGTTTCTGTGGGATTCATAGGTCAGTAGAGCAAGGTTTCATTATTTATACAACAGAAATGTCTTTGTTTCAGAAGTTATTGCGCAAAGGAGCCCTGTATAAGGAGAACAAACTGTCCCATATCAAGAACCTGGATTCTGGAACATCATAAATAACTCTTGGTGAATATGGATTTTTTTATTTCATTGTAGGATCTCATTTAGCCATCCTGACTCTGCAGAATTCTGCTGCGCAAACGCTCCTTTTCCAGCAGATGGCAACTCACCACAACAGGGACTGACAGAATATTAAGACGCCACAACCTGGAGATTTTGAACTCATACAAAAAACAGCTCTAACTACAGCTGAATAAATCACAGAGACAGACGACCAGCAGCATAGGAGGGCTTTTGTATATTCTCTATTACCAATTGCAGATCTCTCTAAACAAGGTCAAATTTCCTTGAGGAACTTCCAGCCCTATAAGCCCCGAATACTGTAGTCCTAGTGTTTTGTGAGAAGTAAGTGATTTTTCTCACTATAACTGTCCCTTGAGTTGTGTGTACCCTTAAGCAATAACATCTCTGGTTGGCTTATTATAGAGAGTTATTAGGTCTGCCCCCGGGCCCCTGCTGGTATTTAATTACCCCTGCAGTCTCTCCATTTCATCATGATGGAGATGACGGCTGTCATTGCCAATAGGTGAAAGCGGGGACCTCACCAGACCTTAATTGGTTCATTTGCCTCTGCCTGCCAGGCGCAGATGGAGCTCTTTATTACTGTCACTGGCAGGCTCATTCTCTTCTTATGGGGTGCGTCTTAAGAGGTAGAGCTTGACATCCTGTGAGAGCACGATGGCACGACCAAATTAAAATCCATTTGAGTGATCAAGCACCCAACAACTAAAGCTAAGTAAAGACTTTCATTAGATATGCTTCTTTTGTTACTGTTTTCTAGTTTTGTTTCAACAAGACGTGCAAAAGATAATTGTCATTAGTAGGCTTTAGTTGCGTTCATGAAATAGACAATTTTTGCAAAGTTCTTGTGGTATGTCTGCATGTGATTGTGTTATGTGACATTAGACAGGTTGTAAGATATTTAGACTATAATTTTGTTCAACATTTGCTTTATTTTGCACATTTTCTTGGGATCCAGCAGACCCTCGTAACACTGAAAAGTCTGGGATAGATAATGGGATGGGTGATTTTAAAAACTGAACAGAAAGGTATTTTAAATATTAAATTGATGCTTTTAATATATGAAATCATGTATTCAGCTAGAGAATATCATTGTCATTACTGCTTTGTGCCACTAAAAATGGACTCATCTTACTTTCATTTTAATGTGATTAATTTGAGAAATATTTCCCATATTTGTCTTTTCTGCTCAATACAGGAACATCAGTTGGCATGGTAACCTCATTTGCCATCTGCAGGTCTCATTCATACTGAAAAATGACACTCTTGGAGCTGTCAAGAAACATTTCAGTATTCCTCTGCAACAGTGGGTATGCCTGCTGTAAATCCCAGTGCTTTGGAGTGTGCACTGCTCTCTCTCTTTGAAGATAACAAATGGACATTTTTGAAAGGTTTGATTTGTAGCAAGTGTGGTTGAATTCCATCCCCACACGTTTGTGATATGGCTGGGAAGATTGATCAGTGTGCAAAAAGTGCAGAATTGTGTACAACCTATAAGGTGTTTCAAAGCAAAAGCTGAAAAATTTATGGTCACAGATGTTATATTTGACAACCCCCCCCCCCCCACACACACACACACACACACACACACACACACACACCCGCCCCACCCCCCAGGACCTGAAGAGCTCTTTCATGTGGAAAATGCTAGAAGTAAGGATAAAAGAGCCAATGTAGTTGTTTCCAAACTTCACCTTTAATTTGTTTAGTATGTGCAAAAATATAAAAGGGATAATAAGAAAGTGTTTCATGCATTGCATACACACTAAATGAGCAGACTAATACAAACATCAGTGGATATATAGTAATATACGACTGCAGAAAGGAGCTATAACTACTCCATTCAGTATGTTAAGATAAACTACTGGCTGTCGGATCTGTTTATATATATATATATATGTGTGTGTGTGTGTGTGTGTGTGTGTGTGTGTGTGTGTGTGTGTGTGTGTGTGTGTGTGTGTGTGTGTGTGTGTGTGTGTGTGTGTAAAAAGGACAGATGTGAAAGAGGTACAAAATTCCTACCAATGTCATAATGGATCAGGAAAGCAAGAAAATGTTTTTACCCAAAACTCGAATTCTTTAAAAAGGGAAAGGCAGCTGCAGATGCTTCAGACTCTTATGCTGGAGCGTTTATTGCATTCTGACTTGTCAAAGAGGGACCAGGTGTTACTTGTGACATAAGCCAGCTAGGGTCTTAAAACTGAACCAGCTAAATGTAATTCAGACATCAACTTAATTGATCACACCTGTATATTTTTCTATCTTGCAGTCTCAAACATATATTTTACATGAAAATGTCTATTTAGAGCAACACATCAGCTAAGCGTGCACACACACACACACACACACACACACACACACACACACACACACACACACACACACACACACAGATGCTTCAATGCATACATTTACCTCTCCTTTTTATGCAGTCACTTCGTGCTGTGATGCCATTAGACTTACAGCATGTTCACTTTGGCATCTGCAGAAAACTATTATTAGATTTAAACAGGGTGAGCAGTCAAGTATAGGCTGTCATTTCTTTCTGACTATGTCACATACTTCATGTTCTTAAGGGTAACAAGATAGTCAGTCATACATTGATAAATGCTCTAATTTTAAGTGTATCCAATTCTGGAGGCAAAACATATAATGTTATTCCTATTATTGATTTCCACACAGAAACAAACAATATCACATGCTTTGAGAAATGGATTACAAATTACATTATGTTTCTGTCTCTTCTGCCTGATGTAACACATACAACAAATCACTTTATTGCAGATATACATAAGCAAAGCTAAAAGTGTAAATTAATAAATTGATTAGTGTCCTTACTGGTTCTGCTGGACCTCAGTGCTGCTTTTGATACTATAGACCACAGCATTTTACAGCATGTTGTTGGGATTAAAACCGTGTTTCTTAATTCCGGTCCTCGGGCCCCCCTGTCCTGCATGTTTTAGATGCCGCCCTGCTTCACCACACCATGGTACAACTAGCTTTGTCATCATCAAAGTTGTGCAGATCTTGATGACAAATTAATGAGAACCATTTTTTAGAAACAGCTGTGTTGGTGTAAAGCAACATCTAAAACATGTTAGACAGGTGAGCCCGAGGACTGGAACTGAGAAACACTGGATTAAAAGGACAGCTCTAGGTTAGTTTAAATCATATCTACCAGACAGATTCCAGTTTGTTCTTGTCCATGAGGTTTCTTGAGCACAGACGAGGGTCTGCTATAGTGTCCCGCAGGGTTCAGTGCTGGGACCAACCTTGTTCAGCTTATACATGCAGCCCTTGGGAAGTATTATCCAGAACCATGGCATTAATTTTCATTGCTATGCTGATGATACACAGCTGTATTTGTCTATGAAACAGAACCATTAGCCAAACTTCAGGAATGTCTTAAGGACATCAAGGACTGGATGTCCACTCATTTTTGCTCCTAAATTCTGATAAAAAAGGGGTTGTTGTTTGTGGTCCAAAACACCTTAAGAAAGGAATTCGACAGTGTCGCGATGGCCTCCAGTACAACTGTGTGAAACCTTGATGTTATTTTCAATCAGGAATTGTCATTTAAACAGCACATTAATCAGGTTTGTAAGACTGCGTTTTTCCACCTCCGCAATGTTGCAAAGATTAGGAGCATCCTCTCCCAGAGTGACGCTGAAAAACTAATTAATGTGTTTGTATCTTCTAGACTAGATTACTGTAAAGTATTATTAGTAGGATGTCTAAGTAGTTCTCTGAATATCCTCCAGCTGATCCAAAATGCAGCAGTGTGAGTGCTGACAGGAATCAACAAGAGAGAACACGTCTCTCCAGTGTTCGCCTCCCTCCATTGGCTCCCTGTAAAACTTCCAATCCAATTCAAAATTTTAATACTTGTATATAAAGTCCAAAATGGCCTAGCGCTGCAATATTTGCAAGACCTGATAAAACCATATGTACCTAATAGAGCTCTCTGTTCTCAGAGTGCAGGTTTATTCGTAGTTCCTAGAGTATCCAGATGTAGATTTGGAGGACGGGCTTTCTGTTATCTGGAACCATCACTATGGAACCAACTTCCAGTTTGGGCTAAGGAGGCTGATACCTAAGAAGGGTGCCCCTCACCCTTTCTCTCTCCTCTTCTTCTCTTTCCCTCTTCAGCTCAATCCTCAGTTATTAATTAAAAGTATCTCATCAGCATAATTTTGCTCCATTGTTCTTGTAGTTTGTTGTGCTGGTCTGCCTCCTCTTTTTCTCTTCTGTACATGTTTGCAGGTCAGAGCCTCAGGAGCTGCATGCTGCCCTGCAGTCAGTGTCTGCTGTCTACACCTGTTTTTATAGTCGTTTCTGTAGATCACCAACTAACCATATATCAGTCATATATACATGGAATTCTTAATTTTGCTGCTGACAGATAGTTATACTTATGTATCTTGTCTTTTGTACTTTTGACAGTCTGTGTCTCTCCTCTCTCTGTTATTCATTCTCTCTCCTATTTCCCTTTTTCCTTCCCACCCCCCTCTCTTTAGGTCCTGCTCAAGGTTTCTTCCCTCTTAAAGGGGAGTTTTTCTTTCCCACTATTAGGACTTAAGGTTTTTCTCCCACTAGCAGAGTTTTCACCTGATGTTGTTTATGTAATAATTCCTCAGGGGTCATGTTCTGGGTCTCTGGAAAACGCCTAGACACAACGTGTGTTGTAATAGATGCTACATAACTAAAACTGAATTGAAAATTTAATTGGATAATCTGATTAGAGAGTTAAACTGAGAGTAAAAGAGTTACCATTTAATTTTTTATTTTACATTCTAAAACAATTGTCTGTTGTGAAATGATAAACTGCATTCTTTTCATCATCAAACTATTTTTCTTATACCAAGTAATATCTAACCGGAGAGATGTATCTACTTTAATCTTTTATTCAATTTTTAATATTTTTCAGTTTATACACACCCACACACATACATATATACATGTATATATGTATGTGTGTGTGTATATATATATATATATATATATATATATATATATATATATATATATATATATATATATATATATATATATATATATATATATATATATATATATAATATACTATATATATATCTATAGATAGATAGATAGATATAGTATAGAGCCTTGAAATTTCCAGATGGCAATTCCAAGGCTCTATACTCTTTTTCAGAACTCTTTCAGATCCCCAGAAAGATGAAAAGTGACTAAAATTACAGCTTAAGCATCATACAGAGAAACAAAGCTACAGGGAGGTGCAATATGGCTGCAAAGTACCCAAAACAGCAACTAAATAAGCACCATATCGGTGCTAAAATCACTACAAAGAGGAGGCAAAATTACAATGAAAAGAAACAAAAGTACTCCACAAGAATATGACCACACAGTATCAACAGACATGTGAAATTGCAAGATACAAAACAGCAGTTTGAACTCTATTTGGCAGCGCTGCTCATCCACAAAAGGGTATATGATGGGCTCTACATGTCGGTGCACTGGGGACCCCTTTTGGTAGCATTGATTTTGTCTTAAAATAGCAGGGAGGTTTATACAAGAAAGGCAATTTTTCTTAATAATGGCCCAATTCCATTCAGTTGAAGTGTTATAGCAGGTTGTTAGAATGCACAATACAATGGTCCATTGAGCTCATCTAAATTGACTGCACACCTTAATACTTTATAATTATACACTTGTAAAAGCCAAAGTTTCTGCAGTGTTTCTGCTGTTTCCATCGATACCTTTGGATTCGAGTCAGGACATTTATTTGCTGCTTAAGCCTACCTCTGCACACCTGATTCAATTAAGAACTGACTGAGAACAGGACTGGCAGGCCTGTAAAGAAACATCTGCTCTCTCGATCAATCACAGATGCAGAGGTCAAAAAAAAAAGAAAGGGAAAAAAAAAACATGAAGAAGACTTGAAGGAGTTTTGCGTTAATATATTATAAACAGATCCCCTTTAAAATCTTCAGCCAAACAGGAGCTAGATGCCTTCTCTGACGGGTTCGGCGTCGCCGAAAGCCCCGCCCTCTCTTTGATATGATTGGCTTAGGCGTGTGAATACTCAAATGCGACCTTGATTGATTGGCTCGGAGCCGGTTTTCAACAGCGCTGGGTTCTCGTTTCCCATTCCGACATCGCTCTCCGTCGCTCATGCCGCTCCGTCGACTTGCGGGGATGATGCACAAGTGGCTGCCCGTAAAAAAACCTAATCGCCTAAATTATCAAGCATGTCGAGGAAGTACAGTTAAATGAAACTAGCCTCATCAATGGATATTTCTCCCAAGGTTTCCAGCGCTCTTGGTGAAATCAGTGGCGAGATTGCTTTTGCGGAGGAAATACGCCTTCCGAGGAGGAGAGGAACCAATCAGCCGTGGCGAACCAAAGATAAACAAGCCTTATGATTAGACAAAACTCTGTAAGACGTTCATAGTATATCATTTTTTCCTCCCCTGTCTTCATAATATTTACAGAAAAATGTGTGTGTGTGTGTGTTTGTGGGGGACTGTTTGTCTGGAAAATGTATAGTTTTCCAGGCATATCCACCAGTTTAACTGCTTTTTAATTGTGTGTACAACCTAACAATGATGGAGAGGAAGAATTGGGGACGGCAAATGTGTTTAGTGCTTATAAGATTTTCTTTTTTTTTTTCTTTTTGGTGCCAAGTGTTGAAAAATGTCCAGCGCGCTATAATGAACGCCTCGCCCGTACAGCATTAAATTACAGCTATATATCTGAGAGATTTCAGTTGTCTAATTGATAATCATGTGGATGCAGACTCACTGTAAGGTCAGTAATGTGTATTGTGTGTACCGCATAATTCATCTAATGGAGTCGTACTCATTAAGAGTTAATTATAGGAAATGTTCGGCCTTTTTTTTTTTATTGTGTTAAAAAATCTTTTTTTTTTTTCTTCTTAGAACTGGTCTCTTGTTAGCCAATATCTGTCTGCACATGTGCACTGGATGATGGCTTTGCATCCACTGAAACGCGCTTTACATGTCAGCATCTCAGTGGAAGTGCTTTGAAGTGTGTTATCGGTCATCCGGGCTGTCTCTGATGGTTTCCATTTCTATTGTCTAAGAGCCGGAGGTGGGATCATCGCACCTCACTGCACCGGTGGCAGCTGGGGTTGAAGGTTAGCCGCAGCAGAGGTTCCTATAGATTACTGGCCAGGTGTGAAATTCAACCCTGCATGCTTTTCCTGCCGGAGAGAGAGCCTTTTATTACTCGGAGAGATGAGATGGGGTGTCAAAGCTTACCACCAGAGGCAGAGAAGAAAGGCCAGCAATTTTTTTTGTTTTTTTTATTACCATCTCTCTTTCACAGATTCATAATCAAAAATTTAGTACCTTAGAGCTTTGTTCATGAGTTTGACTTGAATCTGGTTGTGTTCACTCTGAAGCCTGACTATTTTGTCTTTGCATCGCATAGAAATTCACGAACACGTTGCAGCTAACTATTAGTAATTACTTTTTCCACAATGCACTAAAATGTGTGCTGCCTGAGCCTGAACTTGTTAGGAGATTATTAATTTGCAGTGGATCTCAGCAGTTAATGTGCAGGTATCCCCACGGGGGTTTCCCTCTGATCTCACATCACACCCCAGCAGTAATTCCAGCTCTGTGAAGAAAAAGGGATTTGTCATTTGGCTGCCTGCTTCCCTTTGCTTTCTCAGGAGCGAAGCTGAGCCCTGATTTATTGTGAAGTTTCCCCAGGCTCGCTCAATCTCCAGGCCTCCCGTATTACTGAATGAAGGAAACTGTTCACTGCAAGAATGGCCTTTTCTCTGAAGATTATTACCCAGGCCAGTACAGGGGGCTGATTAAGGTCGTGTCTTTTTTCCGTCATGTCATCCATTGTTTAAAGATACAGCAGATTTCCTGTTGTAGGTCAGTTCATAGTTGGCAGATTGAATGATAGGAGGTAGCAGATGACTTAAAAGAAATGTAGATGCAGTTACACTTTCTGTTGCTCTAATGGGATACTGTCAAAGTCTCAAACTGCCTAACAAATTGTCTTGTGCACCCTTTTTGTAATCACCTTTTTATCAGTCAGGGGTTGTCATGTGTAATTACGAGCGGCCTGCCATCTTATGAAATCTGTCTAATTGGTTTTTTCATTCTAACAGGATGGCGGGGTATGAAATGGGGGGTGGGGGGGTTAAAGACCGGGTCTCTCGGGTCACCGTGGAGGGAAGAGAAAAACTAAGTTCATTATTATTTTTGTCTACATGCTTTCATTCGGTAATTACTTTAAATTAAGGATTATCCTGCTGTCACATTGCACTGGATGCATCATCATTTGCCCTAAAAAGAAAGCCAGTGAGATGATCGCATCATAATTTGGTCTAAATACACTTTTCTTTTTGAGTATTTTTCTCTTATGTTTTTATGCTGGAGAGTTTATCTTACATAAATATATAAAAATAAATTTGCCTCAGGATTTAAATGGCTTAAAGGAATCAGTGACCCCAAATCAAGCAGCCACAGGACAGAGCTCGGGACGAGTTTGTTTGCTTTGCAAACAAATTTTTCCTTTCTTCATGGAATTGGAGCACTAAACATATTCTGCCCAGGCCTGACTTGGCATTCCAATTGTAGCTGTTTTTGCTTTTTCTACAAAAGAAGTTCTACGAAGCCTAAAGCCCACTTGTTCAGATATGTTATCAATTTGAGTCAAGGTTTTTTTAAAGGTTGGGCTGCATACGCCGTTGATTTTAAAGAGTATGGCTTTGTGTGTGTGTGTACAGGGATGAGGATGAGATAAGGCAGTGTTTACCCACTAAAGCTACCTTGGCAGTGGCCAGACGTGACCCCGTACTTTGTTTCTTCTGCCTTGGCACTAGTGACGAGTGAGGGCAGATTTGGGCCAGTCCAAGGCTTTTCACTCCCATCTGAGGCTGCTCTCAAAGATAAGGCTTAATAGCTCAGTTTTAAATTCATAGTTTCATTTGTGCTCAGCATCTTTACATACAATCGATCAGAACTAGTGTTTTTTTTTTAGATAACATATAGCAGAAGCTGTGAAAGTGGTGCACTGACCATGGATTGTTCGACTCAAACCATTTGTTGCTAAACTATATGTTAAATTCAGCACATAAGTATATTGTAACAAGTTTAATTTTGAGCTATCTGTACTTAAGTATTTCTAGCTGTTTTCTACTTGTAGGAAAATGTATTTTTCAAACTCCTACTAATTCCATAGCAGGTTTATTATTCATGTGCCCATCTTCTAGATCCACTTCCATCTATTCAAAGTCGCAGGGGACTGGAGCCCATCCCAGGGTTTAGTAACCCTGAACCAGCTGCTACACAGAAATACATGAGACCAGTTGTTTTTTTGTTGTTTTTTTTAAATAATGAGAAATAAAATCCATGCATAAATGTCAATTATAATTCAATAGAGCAAGATGAAACCTTTTTTGGAACTGCACAGCAGATAAACATAAAAGTATGTACATCATGTTTATCAGCTTCAAAGAACTCTTTGAAAAATGTCAGAGGAATTAAATGTAAAAAAAAAAAGGCAGTCGGTAATTATAAATGTGCCAAAGAAAGTTGAAAGTCGCCAAGCTTATTTAAGTGTGTTTGATAATGAATTAAAAAAATAGGGCAGCCCTGCTAATTGAAAGGAAAATTATAAAGGCATTAGAAATGCTTCATATAAGGTCGTTACAGGAGGTTATAGCTTTTGCGCTTTTGAGTATCTTTGCAGGGACTGGACAGCTGAGACTCTTAAAGGTTACAAGTGGAGAATCTCTGTCACGGTTAAGGACATGCAATGTTTTAGACTGATCTGCTTTGTCGTAGCGCAGCCACGTCTTTGCATAAGAGGCTTTAATGTCAATGTTTCTCAGAGTCAGCCCGTCATTAATGCTGCATGATTTACATCCAAATGAATGCCCTGGACATCTGTCTGAATACGGCCCAGAGATAAATGGCATACATTTTGTGCTTGGATTTAAAATGTAAAGGAAATGCTTTCTAATGATGTAATACTTTATACAGGAGCTAATCTCAATGGTAATGAGGCTCATTGTTACGAGCCGCAGGCGTGGAGTGTTCTTGCAAAGCAGAGCAGAGGGACTCTGGCTTGTTTGATTCTCCTGCACGTTAACCTTTTGTCATTTTTTTATTTATTTTTTAATACTTTTTCTTTACAGCAAAGAAGAGAGAGATATGGATGTCTCTGCTATTTAGATACCAGTTGTGGTAGCCATTATACAATTTATCCAGGCCAGCTCCTCTTATCTGCTAATCCAGAAGTAATAGATTCTATTAAAAATGTATGGTGGGATTGGGGGTGATCTGTGTACGTGCTGAGGGCTGTATAAAGATGAATCCAGCAGCTGCCGCAGCACTGCTGTCTAATTCTGTCTGTTTTTAAGACTCCATGTCTGGTCTCCATTGCTGACGGGTTCCTGCCGTGCCTATCTTAAGAAAACAATACACAATTGATTAAACAGCAGTGACTTACTACTCATCCATATTCAGACAGACGGGGTCTTTTTTTTCTTTTTAAATTACAGCTATCTTGTAGTAATTTATTCCTAAATCATCCCCTTTTTTGTGCTTAATTTTCCTTTTGGCTCATTTGTGATTCCTGGGAGGAAAGAAAAAATAACATTAGTATAGCACTCATGTAAGAGTGAAAGTGGTGCTCCTCTTAAACATTCGACTTGTCTCGTAATCAGTAAGGATCCTGAGGACTGTTAACAGGCGCGGGTTTCATGTGAATGGGGCAGGTCGAAGGTGTGTCCAGAGCCGACGTGTGCCCTTTTATCTGTGTGCTGCATGTTTGTCGAGAGGGAGGCTCTTTGTGCAGTCTGCTTCTATCTTTGGTCTGACTGTTGATGCTGCGCAAAGTCACAAAAGACAGGCAACATCTGTCTGACCCTCTGTCAGAGTGCTTGTGTAATTTAAGGCTTTTTGCCCCCCCCTGCTTTCAAGGATATTGTCATGCTATTTGTTTGTACAGCCAAATGGTTGGAGAAATGTGTGATCCATTTTGATTGCTTCAACATAGTTGTCAATTTGTGTGGTTAATCACGTACATCCAGCTTAATTATGTCAGGAACTGTCATCAGTGGAGAACATGCTGTGCTAGAATAATCACAGAGCATTCGTAGATGTCCTAAAATGAGTGTATGCAGTACTTTTGTATTTAATCAGGAAGTTTCATAAGATTTTAAAGTCTCTCTTGCATGAGTGAATTGACCAAAATGGACAGCATCTCGGGTAAGCAGAAATGCACGTATCATATGCAAAACGGAAACATTTAAACGTTTCCAAAGGATTTCTTAAAATATCGTATGCAGAAAAAAAACCACAAAAAAAACAAAACAATTTGGGAACACCAATCAGTACAGTAAACTAGGTGGTTAGTTGTAACGGCCAAAAGATTTCAAGGTTTGTGGTGATCGTCAGCGTTTCACGAAAGACTGCATTGTAAAGATGCATTGTTGAAAATGTACAAATAATATTTAATCTAAAGCCATTTGTTTGCTCAAATGCAAAAACATATTTTTAAGTCTCTTTGTTGAACTTGCTCTTGCTCAAAATGTCCTAAAACACCCAGCACAGATGCCACATTCTGTCTGCGACAGGAGGAAAAGCTTGAAAAATAACCCTGTCTGCCTAAATATCGTTATCACAACACGGGGGGACAGTTAGATGGACGACAAAGCACACAGTCTTTATCTAGCTGGCAGGCCCTCGGTGGATCTCATCCTGCTGCTTATCAGCCCCATTCATGTCGCCTGAGAGTGCTGAGGATTAAACGTTCTTGCAACTTAAACTTTATGTCCTTGTTACACGTTGGAGAAGTCCTTGAAAACATGAACTGGGACAGCTGTGAGAGTGTACACAATTGGCTTGTATCCTCCACCACAGTGCCTTGCAGATAGTACCCTTAGCTGCCTATTGGAAAGTTGATTCAAGAAAAGTGCTTTGAAGGAGACGGATCTCCTTCAAAGCAGCAACACTGATCGTTCTGTTAATGACAACAAGCTTGACCTTATTTAAATGATAAATGAATAACTACATTTTATAAGGCAGCGGACTATTGCTCTGCAGTTGTCACATATAGTTAATTTCTGTATTATTTCAGGCGCTCTGCTGAAGGATATCTTGGTGTGGCATCATAAAAAGCAAAACTCGATATGGATATGTTGAGCAGAGGGCTGAAGAATTGTTGATATCAAGTGTTCTGGGGTGACTTTGATCTCGTATCCTGCCTCTCTTTTTCGAGTAACAAGTTTTAAGATGAGAATTTTAAGTTTGAGGGGGGTTTTTTCTTCATAAAATCTCTTTAAATTTTCAAGTAGGATAGCAGCATAAAAGACACCCATCATTACGTGCATTTTCTGCATCATTTCTGGCTGCCTTTCCTGCTTTCACTGAAACTTTTGAAGTAAAGCCACTGCCGACCCCTCTCCGTGAATTCTAATGTTCTCCTTGATGTTTTTTTTTTTTTTTTTTTTTTTTTTTTTCCCTCCCCGCAGCAAATTATGGAAGTAATGGAAGGTATTCCAATTCATGTCTTATTTTCTACTTGTGAAGGGATTTCCCTGGAGATGGCTTTTTTTTTTTTTTTTTTTTTTTTTTTCTCCCTTGGGTTCCTGCTGCCTTTTTGGTATCTCCTGTGTGACAAATGTGTTCTAATAGAAGGGTTGTTGTGAAATGCTATTATTTTCTAAATGGAATCTGACCATTCTGAGGCTTTTAGCTCTCCTGATATGTGTGTTGAGATGAGACGGGTTGTGCTGAGCAATTTGAAGTGAACTTGTCACTAAGAGACAGATGTGGAGGAGAGGAGTCAAGATGAAGAGGGAAAAGTGAGAGAACCTTTTTTTTTTCTTCTTCTTCTTCTTCTTCTTCTTCTTAAATCTTGCCAAGACACTAATAAAAAAAAATAACACTTTCTCTTTTTTTCCTTTTGAAGAAAAGGTGATCATATTTTTGCAGCCCATCACTGAGCATTCTGTTCTGTGGTTGACTTGCTTTAGCAGCCCTCTGGACCCTCAGGGAGAAATAAAAACAAAATCCAGATCCTTTAAAACTGAGCAAGAAAAAGAAAAAAGGCGGTCTGACAGCTGAACGCTGCAGGCTTATATTAGCCTTTTCGAGGACTACTGCATCGTAAGGAAAATAAAGTGTTTCCAATTGTAAACGCTGGATTGATTAACTATTAATACTCTGTACTGTTAAGTCTGTGACATTTTGCATCCATAGCATTTGCCTGTTTACGAAATACCTGATTCCCATACATCAATGTCTTATACTGTAGCCGGAGGCTTGTTTTAGTTCTGCAAAGCAAGCGTATAGATTTTGCTGACTCGTTCAGATAATCAAAGACAATGTCAAAACTGATTGCCACTGAACGATTCCCACAGTGCCTGGCCTTCTCTCCAGAATGATTGCTTCAATCCAACCAGCTGTGGAGAAGCACAGTCTTGTTCAGACACACGCTCTCATTTCCTCTGACAGTACTTAACTCTGCAACCAGCACAGCGTGCTTTAGGGAGTCAGCTGCTTTTGGCTTTCTCTGCTGATCAATATGGCCATAAATTTACAGAACAAGAAACCTGGGTCTCTGGGCTGGTTAGCTTCGTCAGGCCATGTGGAAACACACAGCCCGAGGCTACAGCGGGGTTAGTAATGATCTGTGTGATCATGACCGACAGAGCAAGCTTGGTAATAGGAAAGAGCCATCATAACAGCTAAGCAGACGAAAAGAGATGGCCTCCTCATTACGCAGCTCTGTGTTCTTAAATGAAGTTCGAGTGAAGCTGAATTTTTATGAGAAAATTACACAAATGGAAGCAGACTTGTATGTCCATGTTTGCATTTAGAGAAATGTAGATTTGCTGAGTTTGAAGGTGATCTTCTGTTGCCAAAACAAAGAGTCATAACAATGTCTAGAATCGAGCCTCAGACTGGTGAGGACACACACTCGTGCATGTCTTTCACTACCTTTTTCTAGTTCTGAGTTTATTTAGTTAGAGGTCTTATTTTAAAACAGGAAATTAAGAACCTGACAGATGTGTCTGCATAGTGTCCGTCCTTTACAAACGGTCCATATAGTTTCACAAGTCAAACATCTTGCAGAGTCTGAGCAGAGTCTAACAGACTTTACTTTGATGTCAGAAGTTGCTCCCCGCTGGTTATCAGAGAGACTCTTCTTAGCAGAGGTTTAACTCTTCAGATCCAGAGGTTTATGTCTGTCTTTTTGATATCCAGTCTATGGTCAGTCCATCACTGTTGTCTAGACTGAGATAATAACTATTCGATAGTGGATCGAACATACACTTTGTATATACCGTTTCAAGAGAATAAAACCTCCAGTACCATTAAAAACGGCACGCGCAATTTGTGGTCTAACCATGTTTTGACAACTGTTTGGTTGATTGCAGGGAAATGTGTAACAGCCGCGATGCCGTGAGGATAACCCCTAATAAGTCTGAACTCCTCTGACTTACCCAGTTACCTACCCGACCAATGACATTCCCATCGAGCTCAGCTGTACTTTATGGTCTAATGTCCTAATAAGTTAATGGTTGCTTTGATGGCGTGCTAAATCTAGACGAACGGGTCACTGTGCACAGGTTGAGGTTAGTAGTGCTTGAAGTTAAACACTGTCTCTAAGAGCATCCTCTGAGAGCTGCTGATGTGTTGAAATAGTTCCTGCGGAGTAAAATCCCTGTTGTTTTTGTGTATTCCAGCAGGAATACCCAGGCTGCACGCAGCCCCTGTGAACTATCATGCTAGCCTGTATCCAGAGACGGCAGAGCTTCTCGTCGCAGCGTTTGGCCTGCACACCTAAAGGCCTCGATGTCCCTCCACCACAGTTACTGCTGACAGTAGCACCACCGCAGCCATGCACCCAAAAAGGTGAGTCCGTCAAACAGCTTGAGGCAGTCTAGTGTGACGGGGAACACCATACAAGCTTAATTTGGACTATTTGCAGAAGAAGATGCCGTTTATGACCACACACAACAGGTCTTCTTCATACTTCATATATTTTCCCTGTATTGGAAAATGTTCTTTTGTTTGAGCCAAAAAAAAAAAAAGAAAATTCACGTAAAGCTCCACATACATAGTTTTAGCTGAGATCTCTGCTGCTGTGAAGCTTCTTGAATTAAAATAACAAGCCTGTTGACGATGCCTGTTAATTGGGTCAGTAATCAGTGCACTCCTGTGGTGCAAATGCATGCAGGTCAAAGTGGACTCTGAAATTAGGGAGTTAATCAGCTCTCCCACACAGTTAGTAATGATGCACACAATTTGTAGTTCATGTCGGTGTTGTTTGACCTTCACTTTGACTGATTATACTGCCTTTGTTGAAAGGTTGGGTGGTTATCTCCAGCCCAGGAATTTGTGATTAGATTTCTTTTAATTTGGTGATTAAATTTGGCACGTTTGCAGACGTAGGTCCTGCCTGAAAGTGCTCATTATATACTCGGGTTTCTCCTCATCAGTTTTAGTTGCTAATTCCATAGTCTTGGCTTACTGGACAGCCTGTATTCACAAAAATGGATCACAAAGTTCTTTTGTGGTTGAAACCTCTGCAGTCACGTCTGGTTTTATCCACTTTACACCAAAGATCTTTACACTAACTGTACACACTGCAGTCCTATGATCATGAAAACTGTCTTTTCTATCATTATTATTATTATTATTATTATTATTATTATTATTATTATTATTATTATGACCTTTTGTGTGATTTCAGCTTCTGCTCTTCTCAAGGTAACAGGGATTATTAGAAATGGTGTAGCCCAAGTAAGACTGTGACTTAATATACAGTGAAAACACGCACATGTTTACCACGAACGTTATATTCACGTGGATTATACTAAATTATAACAAACGTGCATCACTGGCTGCAGGGCAGCGTAAATGTTACCAGCGCATGCTTAGTTTGTTTGCATGGCTCAGAACATCTTGAAATTGAATGCTTTTTAGTTTTTAAAAGTTTTTGAACTTCCACTAAGGAAGTAAAGAAAGAATGAATGTTATTTCTTACATTTGAAACATGTGTACTGATCAGATTTCTGCTCCTAACACCTGTGCTTTAGAAAAGCGTTTTCATTTATTCTGGATAATTAAACTTCCTCTAAGGTTACAGCTGAGAGTAACCATGTCGGGTCTCCTGAGGTCACCAGACCTCATAGTTTTTAAAAGGATAAAAGCTGTTGAAATCTGATGGGTGCAAAAGAAACCTAACAGGACAGTTGAGAAGCTGTCAGTGGAGCATGCACATAACCATGAGCTCTAAACAGCCAAAAAACGAGAGAAATCACTGTTGATGTGATGGACTGTAATTATGTCTCTCTTTTTTAGTTATAGCTAATCATGCATACACAGCTATACAAAAATTTGAAGGCTTCCTCCCTCGTTTCCCCGGGCAAAATACCTCGTTATTAAATATTAATTGGGAATCAGTGGAGCACTTGTCTGCTAAATGTTGGAACAGAAGGGCCCAGTTCGCCTCAGGCAGATTCAGGGATACATTTCTCATTCTGTTTACCTGCAGGGCCTCCACCCCTCCTCCACCCCTTTTGAGTTTTATGTACTGCGACTCTGCGTAGTGCAGGAGCCTCCAGCTTTACTCTGACATTTAAAGCACAGCCACAGGGAATAGACTTCCTGATGGGAGCTCAGTCTGTGTGGTCCAAGACTCTTCATTAAATGAGTCATTGCTGGAGAAAGTTGAATAGGGACAATCTTTAGCTGCTGCTGTGAGTTTTTGAAAGCCATTTCCATTTTTAGCCATTAATAAATGGCAGGCACTGGACATGAGAGCTCTCTCGACCGCATGCCAATGCGAAATATTTCTGAGAAGCAAGTGTTATGAAGATCAGAGTAAATGAAAGCCGTGCTCTTCTCTGCTATCTCAGCATGAAAGCAAGGGCTGGGAATGCTTCTTTCCCACGCTGCCGGCCTGTGCTCGGGCTGGCTTGGAGAGGGAAATCTTTGCCCAGGCTGGGCCAAGCGGCACAGAAACAAATGAGGAATGACACTGGTGCAAAGAAGTGCTCGCCAGAGCCTTCTCGAGCACACATAACTAAGTGTTCGACCCCGACGTTGCTCTGTTCTGAGAGCACCGTTCACATAGAGGCTACTGACACGGAAAGAAGGAGGCACGTGGAAATGTGGTGAATGAGTGTCTGTGCTTTTTAGTTTAGTATGTTTACAGAGGAAGGTTGTGAATAGAGAGGCTAGTGTAAGGAGAAACGTAAGAGCGCATTCTCCGGTGTTTACATCTCTTGTGTCTCGCTGCAGTGTGAAACGCAGAGAATGAGCAGTCGCATCTGATGCTCAGTTTGGGATGCAGGGCGGCTCAAACTCCAAGTCACAGCGGCTCTGGCTGTGAAGAAGGCAGTCGTAGCGGTAGTGTAGTGTTTACAGCGGTTTTCTACTAGGACTGACTAATCAAAACGCTTCCGAATCAATTCATTCATGCGTAGCTTTTTGTTTTTCTTGTTGTCTATACTGAGTGCATATCACAGCTATACACACACCGATGAGGCAAATGTGGACAATAATGTGGCGGTACTTTCTCCAAGGAAATTTCAGTTTATGCTGCTCTAACTCCTCAGATTCTCTCTTAATTTTCTCAAATTGTTTTTGTAATGTACAGTCTTCTACTTTTTACCAAGGAAACGGGGGTTATTTGTAAGAGCGACTCAGCCAAACCTGTTAAGTTCATCCAAACTATAGAAGTAATCTATTTCTTAATGCCTTACAATCATAAGTGATGTAAATTAATCTGGACGTTGACCTGATCACTCGTCAACCAGTAATTTTTGCTCCATTTGAATAATATATTAATATTGTGAAATTTCTCTTTTTCCAGAACTATTAAATGATTGACGTTTAGTATTTAGAAATTTGCTGAAACGATCAAAGACGGTAGGGTGCACTGTAGTTTGCATATACAATCACGTAAAAGAGAAAAAACGGCCGAATTTAGTTTTCCCGTTGGTGCATCCGTGAGCAGGGCCAACTTGCCAGCTGCCGGTTTAGCTGTTTGCTCTTGCTAAGCAGTAGATAGACGATCGCAGAGGCTCGTCTCAAACAGATGAATGAAGGCGGGACCAATTAATTACATGGTTCTAATGACTGGGCCTATTGGACCGACTGGGTGCATAGAAGAAGTTGTCATGGTAACAGAGAGATGAGTTTAAAATGCACCGTGTATGTGCTGCGCATAGTCCCTAGTTATTACACCAGGCCAGGGTATTTTAAATATCAGGATTATTGGTGTGGTAAACAAGTATTTGTGCCTGCTGAGAAGTGCTGTTCTGTAATTAACTGCCAGTTTTCAGTGCCATGCTGCTGCTGAGAATTTGACACTGGTAAACAACTTATCTCACCCATGTGTTCACGATAAGTCTTTAGTCTGACATCAAAGAAACGGTTTTGTTTTTTTTGCCTGGCAGCTCTGCCATCATGTATGGATAGATTTGAGTTTTATCTCATGTGGGAATCATATCTAGCAGTCGTTCTAATTGTTGCCTCATGTTGTCCCTCTGGGTATGAAAATGGTTGAAAGCTGTGGGTTCGGAAAACCCGACGAGCTTGTCCAACTCCGGTTTCAGTCCTGCCTTTGGGGCTTGTTTTGCCCGTAAATTAGTGATTAACTCAAACTGCTCCAAAACAATGAGGTCTCTGCTCTAATCTGCGGGGAAATGGCTGCAAGTGTGACCACGGGGAAAAGATTATTCAGTTTTAGAGTGGCAGAAAGCATTTAGTGGGTCTGTATGTGGGTGGAATGAAGGTTATGAAAGACAGTTATACATAAACCACTGCATAATTAAAAAGGGTTGTATTACTCTGGAGTATTTGCATATAATATTTATAAAATATCCTACTTCACATCATAAAGATGCATGGATCATACCGCAAATCAGAATTTAAATCGTGATTAAAGGTTTGTAATTGCCCTCCCCCCAACCCCAACCCCTTGTTTTCCAGCGTGTCTCCTGCATGGAAAAAGGAAATCAGGATTAGGTGCTTCCTCTTAAAGTGTGCCTGTTTCACTTGATGCTGTAACAGTTAAGCAGCGTGTTTAATGCGTATAATCCCTTGTGCACCAAGAAAACACTGAAACCTTGGACCATTAATGCGAGTCTTCTGTGTTTAGACTCAGACTCAGGTGCAGATTGTTGATGTGAGACAAGGCCCCGTTAAAATCTGCTGGTTGCTGCAGCACACATCCCCGGCACGCTGCTCATTTTTAAGAAAAATAAAAATACACTCAAGGTTTTGAGCCCTGGCTGGACTGCTTCAGTCAGCCTTGGAGAGAAAGCTGAAAGGTCAAAGAATGTTGCAGAGCTGCATGATGACTTTGGCCATGGGTGAATGCAAAAAGAGACTTTCTTTTTTTTTTTCTTTTTTTTTTGTATGCCGCCTCTGCTTACTGTCAGGGCTGAGGAGAGGTACGGCGCGCAGGCTGCAGGTTCAGGGTGATTAAGTGCTTAAGGTCAGACTGCTAATTATCTCCCTGCCATTCCTTACCTCACAACACACAGCTGCCATTTTCCCGTTGTCATGTGAACAGCCTCACATTTGTTTTCATTTCTTATCTTCGTTTTACAGCACGGAATTTTGTTGTGCGAGTACGGTACTGCTCAGCAAAGAAAAAATGGGAACTGTGTTTAAAATTCTTTTATAGCTGGCAATCTTGAGTTTTTGTTTTTTTTTTTTTTTTTTTATTTTGCAGAGGACTTCAAGATGATATTGATATCGTCAAATTAAATAGACAAGCCAGTGCCTTGCATCATCTTTTGATCATAATCCTTTACAGCTGAACAGTCCCTGTGATCTCTCATCACAGGAGGAAATGGTAATGAGCCGTGACCACTTCTAGTAAGGACTGTTTTCTTTTCAGTTTTGTTTTTTTTTTAAAGGACGTTTGGTTAGTTCAGAAACTTCCTATGTAAGGATTTTATTTTTTTTAACCTGCTTTTGGTACTACAGAAGCAAATCCTCTCTGACATCAGCAATCTTGTGGAGTTATTGTATTTCAGGTTAGGGAATCCTAATTTCTCCAACCATTTTCACTCACCACCTTTTACCACATGACAGTTATCATCCTGTCAAGCTAAATGGGCCCCTGCTTTTCCTCACTGAAACACAAGTGACGACAAAAGATGGAGCAAAAATGCTCAGACTCTCCAAACGGGTCTCTAAACTGCTTATACAGCCTAAAGCGCCTGCTGGACGGCAGGATGAACGATTGAGGATGTTCTTCTACACTAATGAGGCTTTGAAAGATGGTACCACTGACCACAAGTTGCTCTGTGAACAAGTTCCATCTGCTGACGCTCCATCGGTTGGGTAAAACCGATCAAAGAGGTGATGCATGGATTAAAGGATTCAGCTAACATTGTATAGTAAACTCAACAGGATGTTTTTGGAAGTTGCAGCCCCTATCTTTAGCTTTAATAGAAGCGTTCACCTAGAAACTCTCCACCTGTCTTCTTCTGTGACAGTTGAGGTGGAACCATCGTATTTGGAAAGTTTCGAGTTTCTTCTTTAGTAATCCCTTTGCTTTTGTGAATGCGAGATTCATTGTTTGTTTGTGCCTTTTTATTGTGGACATTTAAACACCGTAAACAAAAATAATCACGTGACACAACCGGGTGGGATTCAGCCCCTTTCTAAATGTCCAAGTCTCCTGCGTGGCAGCAATTCAGGCGAGGAGCCTACCTGACATTTCTTCTTGGAGTGATTAATGCCCACACTTAGCCGGTTCCACTCTTTCTTAATTGAAACTTTTAAACCCGAGTTTCAGGGTGTGCACGTGACCCCTCTGGAAATCCTAGAGAACACCAAGGAAGCCTTATGTTACATGCTACAACCATCAAAACCACCACTTTTTCACAGATGTAGATAAGCCTCTACACAACATCTTCTGCCTCGTTTGCAACTTCACAGTGAAACTTAAACTTTCACAGCGCCAGATTGCAATTAATGAGCCTCACAGTGTAGCTGTACTTAACTTGTGTGCGCTTGTACGAAAACCCCCGTTAAAACGAGCGAACACGCTGAAGAATGACTTCAAGAAATACTTTGACTACAGCCGCCACACGCTTGGTGAACGTGCGCAAACATCCCGTGCGGTGCTCAGTTTACCACAGTATGGCGCTGCAGCTCACCGCCACTTACGGCCACTGATCGCTGATAAACTCTTCAATATTGAGAGGAATGCCTCCGGCTGTAATTGTGAGCGGTTTTAATGCCGATCACGCTGATCTCACACGTAACTTTACATTCAACAGTAGTTGTGTTTCCGTCAGTAAAACCTAAACTGAGTCCCTTTTTCTTTTCTTTTTTTTTTCCCCCCCTCCCTCTCTCTCTCTTCTTCTTCTGCATGTGCATGTGTCACCCAGTTGTGGTGCTCAGATGATAAATGTAAATGCAGAGTGCCTGTTTGCTAATGAGGTTTCCATAGTGCCACATTAAGTCAGCCACAGTGGGAAGTGCAGCTGTGTTGTGTCTCCATGGCTCTGACAGGGCTGTAATCTGTGGACTAACAATATCAGACACCCTGTGAAGACGTGTTACCATTCAAAGTGTTTGAAGTGTTTGTGGAGCAGCGAGCAATCGCACCACGCAGGGCTTAGCACTCACATTTTACTCAATAAGAAATGGCTCAAATGCTGGGTTTCGATTTGTTTTGCTAAATTATCTAATGCTGGTAACTGCACAACATTACCCAAGGCAGAAAAATCGTAACAGTCCTGGTGTGTGGCGACGCAAACGGTTATTACGTTTTTAAATGTGTCAGTCCTTCTAGTCATCTAAGCTCCTTTTTTTAGGCAGCTGTGATCTTCTTCCCCTTATCTTTTACAGACACGAATAAATACATTTTTAGCCAAAGGCAGGAAATTGTTATTACTGCTGGCTTTTCCTCTTACCTCCTTTTTACATAAGGAGGATGCATAAGGGAAAACCAGAGAAGAGCAGGCTCACATCTTGATGTGGTTTAGTCCAAACACCTCTCCAACATCCCAGATGTCATTGTTTTCTATTGCAGCTCTGCACTGTGATTCGCGATAAGCAGGATTTTGCTGTGTTGTATTTCTCTGCAGAATTCATGCATGCTGCCGGCACCACGGCGCCTGCTCCTCTGCTCCGCTGGGAGGTTGTTGGATGGATTGAACACTCCACCTTACCTCTTTCCTCCATTTTAAACACCCAATTTATTTCTTTCATGAGGTGGATCTTGTAGATTGACTCATTTTCACAGTTGGGAGGCTCACTGTAGGACTGAAATGAAATGAACTCCCAAATCAATTTCAAATGGGAACAACAAGCAAGCTCTCCCCCGCATAGCTGGAATTGGTTTTGTTATTGAAAATGAAATGAAGCGCTCTTTTTGTTTTTTTTTGTTTTGTTTTTTGGGTTTTTTTTTTTTTTGCCCTTTATGGCAGATTACAGCCTCGTTCTTTTGCCTGCCGACTTGCTGTGTGATCTAGGTTAATTTCACCGGCTTTCCTTTTCTGTCCGAAATTGCATTAAAAGGTGGCAGTCGTTTCTACAAGATAAGTCATGGTGTTGTGTTTTTTTTCTGTTTTTTCTTTTCTTTTTTTTAACTGGGCATCTTTTTCCACCTTTTCTCGGTCACTTGGAGTTAAAAAGCCATAAATTGCTTAAATAATGGGGTTTAAACCCAGTCTTGCTTTGTCCGGTCTGCTTCCCTGCACACGTTTCAATCAGTGGGGTTTTGGATGATTTTTTTGCGTTTTTGCTTTTTTGATGTTTGTCTACTGTCTCCGTCTATAACAACTTGTCCTGTACAGTTTGTGCTCCAGACTTTTACAGTAGTAGTTTATGAGGGCATGAGTGGAATTAAAAACCCGTAAGCAGAACTTCATGATGCTTGAGTGATTTAAACATGTCAACGTTTGGGCTATTTAAAGAAACTCTTAAAGTAGTGACTTCAAAAGTGCTGAGAGAGGGTCATATTGAGCTTTTTGAGTTGTCAGTTTCTTTAGGGGTAGATATGGCTTAAATTTATTGTACTTGTAAAGGGTCTGAAGAGTAGTTGCGTTCAAAGTCCAGTTATCCTTCAGACCTGCCAGGAACACCTCGTTTTTGGTTAATTCCCAGACTCCTGGACTTTTCATCTCAGTCAGAAGGTGACTCGTGGTCCTGCAATGGCAACGGGATATGAGGGGGAAAAATGCAGGGATGTATGCATTTTGTAAATATTTGAGCATTAAACCTAAAAATGAAAATAACCTGTAAACATGCAAAATATAAATACATCAACAATGCATTTGCCAAGATTACGGGTAGTCATATTCATTCCTTACTGTTTTTATATTTATAAAAAGTCAGTCAAAAATTGAAAATGCATTTAAGAAACATATTCCACAAATCCTGCACTAAAATCCCCTCTCTTTTGTTACTTTTCATCTTTTGATTTCCCACGGTAAACTAATTGTGGGTTGAATAACTCAGAAGTAATTTTATTAACCGCCAAACAAAACAATGCTCAAGGCATTTCCCTTTTTTTTTTTTTTTTTAAATTAGTTTATAAGCCAGTTGATGCCCAGAATCATCCCATGAAACAGGTCTGAGACTGCAAACGAACAACAGAAACGAGACTTCTTCGGGACGACGTGTTTTCTAATCACCTTTTCTGTATGCTCTCTTCTCAGGCGAGCCAGCATCCATGGTTTCTCGTTATCCGTCTCCTGCAGAGTTGGATGCTTTTGCCCAGAAAACCGCCAACAGTCCACTGACTATCAAAATCTTTCCGTCTGATGTGCGAGTGCCACAGCACAAGCAGCTTAACAAAACTGTCAATGGCTTAGACACCACAGGCCAGCGCTATAGCCCTTACTCACACTCGCACTCAGGAGGCTACCAGGGCTTACTGGCCATCGTCAAAGCTTCTGTGGTGGTCAAAGGTGTGGTGAAAACATCTGAGGGCAAGAGGACTAAACAAGCAAACTCCCAGACTTCTGTGGCACCGTATAATAATCCTCTGAATAATGGCTACACAGTGAGGCATGGGCATAAGGCCTATCATATAAGCTCATGTAAGCCCCCTGATGTACCCACTGAAACACTTTGTTCTACTGTAGGAATGGCCTCGGGAGATCAGAGACTGGCCCCCCAGTCTGAGCTGGCAGAAGTTCAAAGCCTCATGAGGCAGATGAGCAGAGTTCCCAACAGCCAGGCCCTGCAGCTGGGTGGAGAGGCTCGAGCCAGCCCCTCGCTGCAGGCTGTGGCTGCAGTGGCACATTCAGACTCCGACTTTATCTTGGGAGTGCCACCTCAGAGCAGTCTCGCCTTCACAGGGGCCGTGCTACCTACACAGACAGCAGATACAGCCCAAGCTGGATACTTGGCGAGAGGAGACTACACAGTGTGGCAGCACAAAGCTCAAATGCAGCAGCAGCCCTATCAGCAGGGAGCAATGGGGATGTACAGCAGGAATAACGGCGCTCCAGGGCACAGAGCAGCAGAGGCTGGGGTTGGCCAGTCTCCTGAAACCAGCCTACCTTTGCCATGCTCTTCACAGCTGTCATATAGGTGGCACCCTGGAAATCTGAGTGCTGGTCAGGAGCGAGTCAGCACCTCTTCTCTGAACCGCACCTCCCTCCAGGGGGAGCAGACAGTCGGGCAGTACTTCGCTCCTCACTGGGACAACCCTCATAGTGACTGTTTTACCTCTCAGGTCCTGGCAACGGGTACATGTTCAGCCAGACCGGGAGACATCGGCCTCTCCCATTCCCATCTCCAACCAAACCTCCATCAGCACCACCAGTCACAGCTCCCTCATCCTCATCCTCCTCCTCCTCCTCCTCCTCACACCCAGGCCTACAGTACTGACCAAACCCTCTGCTGTGGGCTGCCTAGTTTTAGCCTGTGCCACGCTGCAGTACTCAGCAGCAGCCTGCAGTCTCTGGAGTGCCTCATCAGTGAGATTCACCCTCCCTGCATCAAAGAGCGCATGCTGGGCCGTGGGTACGAAGCCATAGGGATGCCTCAGCTGCTGGAGCACCAACAACAAACCCACATCCAGCTTCCCGTTTACAGATGAGACCAGGCGCTGCCACGCGACGGGACACAGAGGACAAACTTTTTATAGACGAAGAAAGTGTCCGTTTAGACATCCATAAGGAAGACATGCCTTTTTAGTTTGTGCATGTATTTGTAGAAGGCTTTGTGTTTGTATACCTAGAAAAAGGTAAAAGATAATCACAACTTGAGATACAGGTTGAATCTAAGGACTCCTCATGTTTTATTTTTGTATTTTAAATGGCCATTGAACGTGACTACCGTCGTTGTTTTAACACTGAAGCTGAGCTCCTGATCATACTTGGAACTTAAATGTGTGTTTGGCAATTTTTTTTTTTTCTTTTCCCCCCATTTTAAGTTGACCTTTATAAAAAGGAGTAACAGGAGGAGGGGGGGCTTCATTCTTGAATCTGGTAACAGTTTTTGTGCATCTGTTGTATATTTTTACGTAAGATTATTTCTTAGGAGGATGGGGAGTTTATGCGTATAAATGTGAATATATTTTTCTGTTGTACAGTTATACAATAGACCGAGTGATTTATCATATAGCATCTCAACCGCTGTGACGTACCCGCGCTCGGCTCGGCTCAGCTCGGCTCGTTACAACTGTTGCACATCCAAATCAACTGTGGCAGTCAGGCCAAGCAAGATTTACCCTCTGGTTGTATTTTTAACATTTTTAAACCTGGAGAGGTTGTGTGAACATTCTTCTTGGATGAAATGAGATCGTTCTCTGGAAGGTTGTGACACGGTTTCACAAGACCATGTGTGTACTGGAGTGCCATGTCGGAGAGCAGGCCTCCTGAATCAGCTACTGTCTTCTTTGTAGGGCTATATTATATCTGAGGGTTTGAGACGTGTGAGTGAGTAGTTCGTAAGTCTGCGGTGGTTCTGTGATACTCTTTATTTATGCTGGCCTGGTACGTTTTATGGCAAACTGTCTATAATTATAAAGTGCAATTATTATATATGAACATGTGAGCTCTCCCTATGAATTGTTGATGAAATAACTACTTTTTGCAGTATATGATCCTAATCCTTTACCCCATCTTTTTTGTGTCTTAATAAGGAATGTCAAGTAAATTAAATTTTCTAAACCCATCAAACGCTGTTATTGCACATTTTAGATTTATTGTCTGGCAAACATGCAGCCTTTTTTTCCATAAATGATGAACTAGTTTTGGAAAACTGGGAAACTTTTTTTTTTTTTTTCCCTCAGAGATTTAAAGTTTAATCACCAGACAAGTCTTTTTCTCCCCTAAATTTAACTAACATCCATCTTTTTCACTGAAAGTTTCTCTCCATACTATGGTGTAAGCCAGTTCTGGGCTAAAACACAAGCTGAATGTGCTCATTTTCTTTTCGCTGTGAATTATGTTAAACCAGATGGATGGGCCTGAGGCAGGAGCCACTGCATAGTTCACAAAACATACAAGGAGATGTGAAGGCTCCCTCTTTAAGACATTTAATTTCACTTTGAAAAATGCACCAGAATATCGGTGGTCATATCATTTAGAAATGGTCTGCCCTTAACCTTGTTTTTGAATTATTAATCCTGGTGTCTGGCTGCACTCTTATTTTGTTTCGTCCGTTCCCCTAAATTGGTTGCTATAGAAGTGACGTAGCTCCACTTGTGTATCCTATTATACAACAAACTACCTACACGGTCTGAGTAACGCTTTTAGAAGCACTATTAGAAGCAAAATCGAAATACCAATTGATGACCTCATTTCAGATAAATGTGTTAGAGGTAAAGGTCACTGGCTTTGTCATTGAGGTGGAGTAAGACTGTTGCAGCTTTTCTTGCAGGTTCTCCATCCTGTCAGACCAGATTCCTGATAAAACTGCTGAATTACAGACATGTTCCTCTTGCATGGAGGTGAACCCGAGCCAGTCGACATGTGGGACAAACTCTGGATAAGTAAGAGTGGGGAGAAGAGAATAAATGAGGAAAATGGATTTCTTTGGTTTAATTCTTCCTGAAGCAAAAAAAAAAAATAGTGTTCAGCAGTGAATAACTTGAATCCAAGAGATCCAAAGGGGCACTGAAGAATTCATATTCCATAAAGTCGCAGCGCCTCCATCGAGAGACAGAGAACTAAATGCTGCCACCTAGTGGGAGACTCTTGAACTGAATTTGACTTTATTTCTGTTTCATTCCTGGAAGACTGCTCACATTTTAATTCATGACAACTCAGGAAGAAAGACCATATTTATTCAAAGTATTCATTCAGAAAATATAGCTCTCGTGAATACATTAATAAATATGTATATGAATGATGAATTAAATGAATGAATTTCCGGATGGGTCAGATGAAGCATAAATGAGAACACAGCGAGCACGGATCAGAACAAATTAAAGACTCAACCAAAGGCACACAGGTTAAAAATACTCATGAGAAGGGGGGTGGGGGTGGGGGCTTCAAGTACTTTTTTTTTTTTTTTTTTTTTTTAAAGCTTTCCAAAAGCAGAATATGGATACTTAAAAAAAAAAAAAAAAAAAAAATTTTAAATAGAGCTGTTAAACCCTGTTAAAGGTGGATGTATCTGCAGGGCTCAGGAGGAAACAAAAGCTCCAACGGTGATAAATTAACATCTCCATTTAGTAACAAGTCTTGTTTTTCTTTCATGATGAAAGTCCCATGATGATGTCATAAATAAAGCAGCCCTCAGAATTACATAGTCCCTGGTAAGAGCGAAAGCAGCACTTCAATAATCCTACAATTACTTATATTAAACACAAGAATTAATCTATGTCAGTGGAAATTTCGCTTTAAATTTAAGGCATTGGCATAATTATAACACACAGATGGAAAACTTTACTCAGACATAATCAACCTAAGAAACAAAGCACCGTAAGGAGAGGAAAACCCCAAATCATAAACACTTCTTAAAATGGTTTTTTGTGTGACATCTGAGGGCGACTGACATGAGCGGCGAGGACCACTTCCGCACCTCCAATCCGTCCTGGGAGATCAAACTGTGTAGTCCAGCTCTGCGTTTAGATTTGTGTACATCTCATAGATGGCATCCACAGTGGGCGTGTAATTTACCAGAAAGAGACGCACATTTGCCAGACAGTCCTCCTCTTTCACTTCCTCTCCTTTGGAAAGAGCCTTGAGGAAGTTTGATCTGTAAGGAGCTGCAAGGAGCGCTGCCTGCAAGATGTCAAAAAATACAATTTAGGAGAAGGAACAAAAAAACCCAAAACAGAACAAAAACATTCCCCTGTAAGTAAATACAGATGAAAAAAATCTAGTATGATATACAGTTATGACCCAAATTGTTAGCCCACAAGAAACTTATGGAACACTTTCTTAAAATCTCTCTAATGTCATAAAAATGACACATTAAATGCAAAATTAAAACGGATTTTGTACACTCCAAATAAAATCATTTAAGTTTGCACAATAATTGTATTGAACATGCGTAACTTTTACATTTGCAGCTGTGCAGAAAATTAGTATCTTTTCTTTTTATGCTTTTTTTTTGTTGATGAAAACCATCTAAATCACAGCTGGTTTTAGTATTAGGAAAATACAACCTCAAATAAACAATAAACGTATCGCTTTTATAAATGCATTTAAGAGAAATTGAGCCAAAAAGTAGGTAGACAACATAAGTAATACTAATTATACAAATGACTCGCTGCAGCAGCAAAAACCTGAAGAAGTCATTTCCTGTGTGACCATCAGTCTCACATCATTGCGGATGAACTTTGGTCTGTTTTTCTTTAGTTCAGTTCATTACCCCTCCACCACTGCGTTAGACTGAAGCTACGTGATATTTCTTCATAAAAACCTAGTTTGTGTTTTCATGAAACATGGCGCTGGGCGAACATGACAACTTCCTTTTGGTCTTATCTGTGCAGACTGAACTGTTCCAGAAGTCTACGATTTGTTCAGATTAATTTGTACGATTTGTTCAGATTCAGAAAGCATGACAGACTCTCCGTCATGCTTTTGCGGTCTTTTTAGACTCACAAAGCTTTATCTTGGCAATTCAGCCAAACAAACTGTTCTTGGCAGTCCTCTAACTGCACAGGCATGAACATTAACATCTAACAAGCAGTTTAAGACACAAAAAACACAGTTTGTGCCTTTTTTTTTTTTTTTTTTTTTGGACAACTGGGATAAATTTGCAGGAACATGCACTACTGGGGAGACTCGCACTGTAGAGCACTGAACTCCCAATTATTTGGGAATGATTTCATAACTCTCTCCAGATTGGTGTGCCGCAACAACCGCTTCTCTATAATCACTAATGATGTCTTTCCCTCTTGGCATTGAGTTAAAACACACCTGGATGCTCCAGCCTGGTAACCTGCCAAAACATGTTTGTTTGTTTTTTTTTTTCCATTTTTCAAACATGGTGATTACTTTTGTACACCTGTTGTTGGTCAAAAAAAAATAAAACTGTATTTGTTCAGGTTTAGGGAAAGCAGGAAATAAGATCATTTAGTTATTTTAACTCAGACTGTCAGTAAAATACCCTCAAACGCATTGTAGAGTTTGTCTATGTTCTCGTGGATGTAGTCTTGCTATGAAAGATGTTGGTACTGTTCAAATAGAAGATGAGCTGCAGCTTACACTCATACAAACCGAAACATAAACTTTCCTTCACGTTTGCATGCGTCTTACACTGAAAACCTTCTGAACAATCCAGCCGTGGTACTTCTTCAGCGCCTGTTCGTAGGCCCTGGTGACATTGAGATGAATTAGGTTGGGGTATTTATCATCCCTCTCTCCATCAGCCAAACTCAGCAGCAATATCTGTATGAAACGGAGACCCCTGCAGGAGACACACAGTATTCAGACAACATGCATGTTTGCAGGCTTTATGCCAGCAGCCTAAAGTTCAACATACAAAATGAGATCCTCACCTCTTCAGCCACATCAGAGCTAATGTTGCTCCAACTTTAGGCCATTCTGCTCCATGTGCTTCTCGCTCGGCCTCCAGAATATCCTGCAAAGTGATGTACTTCGCAGGATCCTTACTATAAACTTCCTTGATTTTCTGAAAATAAAAAGAAGCACGTTTGAACGTGAATATGAGAATACACTAGGGGGACAGACAACACAGAAACAGGTGTACCCTACCGTTATATTGCCATTAATGTCTGATTTGATGACAGAAAACACTTTTGATCCCAAGCAGTCTGCAAGAGAAACAAGACATTTGAGAGCACGGCGATAAAATATGAATGTCCCTGGGGACGGAGAGGGGCGAATACGAACCAGCCCGTTACTAAACAAACAAAGAAAGGGAGAGAAAAGAAAAGAGACGGGGGGGGTTAAATGCAGTTAAGTCACAATGGGGTCCATGTGTAACCCATTCAGGGTGTAAACAAAGAGTTTCTCTATAGGAAAAAACAAAAAAAAAAACATGGCCACAGCTGGTACGGCTCGTCCCCGCGACCCAACAGCAGCTTTTTGTGCTGCGTGTTAAATAACTGCTATACACCTGAAAGTAACTGTCCCCGGACCGCACAGGTGTCGGGTCCGGGACCAGACAACCTGAGGGACGGGTCCGGCTAGAGGCGCGCGCGCCGGCGCAGCCTCCCCAGGTCACCTGACGTCCGCTCGCTGCGCTTCGATGTGGAGCCGTACTCACCGAAAAAGGAAGGGAGGTGGGAGACGTTGTCCAGAAACGTCTTGGTGTCAACCGATTTGTCCGGAGGGAGCTCTTGAAATTGATTATCCAATAAAAGAGACATGGTTTCGCCTCGTAGCCCGCCGGGGAACAGCGGCAGCAGCGGCAGCGGCAGCGGCAGCTCTCGGCTGGAAAGAACCCGGAACTGTGCTCTTGTCAGATGGGTGGAGGAAGCAGCCCCTATCACTTTCTGTCATCCCAACAGGTGGGAAATAACGCACGGACGTGCTGAAAAACGCCCCGCGCGGCCACAACGCACACACAGACAAGACAAAGGGCAAGGTGAGGTATTCATTATACTTTATTACGCCTAAGGCAGGGATTGTTTTCAACCACAGAGGCAGTAGTGAGCTATAACTTACAGGGAATGTGGATATGGGATTGACACCAGGGTGGAAAATAACCGAATCATCACACATACTGTTTATATGGGAACCCTTAAATCACACTCTTTACTGATGTCATTTATATCATTTGTTGAAAACAAAACTCCAGAGGAGGCCAAAACATTTTTAAAAATTAAATTATTGTAGAAGATATTTATAGTCTCAAACTTGATGGGGTTTTTTTTACTTTTTCCCACGTTTTCAACCAATGAAGCTTTGTAATAAATACTCCAGTTAATAGTAGTTTTTTTTTTAGACTTAACTGAGAAGCTACAATGGTTAAATATTTATTAATGACAGAGCTTTTGTCCTTATCAGAGATAGTTCTGTCTTTGGACAAGATGTTTTTCTTTTCCTTTCCACTATTCTTAAGGTTTTTCCTTAGTCTGGGTGAAATCAGATTTTATGAAGCTGTGTGGCAGATTCTCTTTCCACCTCTGGTTCAAACTCATCTGGCTCACATCAATGATCTACAACAAAGGTACAAGTGAGGGCACAGGTAAGTTCGTCGTTGGCTGTAAACCATGGCGGTACACGTGGGACCACAGGAAGCATGTAGAAAACACTGGCGTTACAGCATCACATCTAATACACAGAGATCAAAAGTTGCCAGAACCCAACTGCCGGCGGAGCCAACCCGAACCCCGGGACGAATGTTAGCCGTGTTAAAACAAAAGCTTATGAAAATAAACACTGATATTTTCTTAGAGGTATGACATACAGTTTATAAATAGAATAGCATTTGGATTATTCTGATAAAGAATTGCATGGGTACATACATCTACATATTTGCATAATACTATTAAAACCTATTCAAAGTGGATTTCACACAGGCCAGAGAGGCCATCTTCGTGAGAAAGCGTTTCCACTCACACACCTGCACACACACACGCTCGCTCACACACACACACACACACACACATCCATAAAACATCATACGTATGGCTGTAACGTGACTCCAAACACTACTGATACTTTACTGATAAACACATATTCAACCCGCTATGGGACGGAAACCGTGAATTCACCTGCTGGATGGCGTGAACGTGTGCACACTCTTGCTGGTCTGGCATGATTCTTAACACACTCAAGCTATTTGCATAATCACAGTTAGTTTACTCCACAAACATGGGCCTTTGGCAAGCGGTATCACAATGACTTGAGACTGCAATACTGTCGCTGCCTCTTATAAACATTTCAATGCAAAACAAAACTTGTTTCACTGGAGAAAATAAAAGTTCATCTGAAGTAATCCTTGATGCTGTGGGTTGTTTTTGTTTGTTTTTTTTTGGCTCTGACTGCTTTGTCACAGCAGAAAATAAACCCCAAGGAGCACACAATTGATGACTTCTGGTGTTCACTGCTTTACTATGGAGAAATGTATATATATATGTAAAAAAAAAAAAAAAAAAAAAAAAAAAAAAAAACCAAAAAAACTTGCTAATCTGCTTTGTTATTCAAATTGTACACACGACATTGCACTTCTGAAAAATCAAGTGGTTTCAATTTGTGAGGTAAGAAATTGCGACAGGTTTTCTCCTACATCTTTCATGTATGTTCATTTTCACATATGGATGGCATGAAGACAGAACTAAACCAGCTTTTGATTAATAAGCATGGTATTTTAGGATTTTCCCACCTCAAGGAATGTATTTGAATTACTGATATAAATCAAAAATGAAAAGAAGAAAACTTAGCAATGCGATGGATAAATGTACAGTATATTAAGTAAATCAAAAAATGTCTTTAGGACTTAGTTAGTTGTTGTTTTCTTTGGTTGTCACAGTAACAAGTAACTTAGCAGCTTTGGCAATGTCATAGGCGCATTGGATGACCTGCTGTGTGACCAGCTGGATGTCTGCCGGGCACGGGCCGTGTTCGACGGCCTTTTGGCATTCTCCGTGGAGCCGACCGGCGCTGGAAGTCAGCAAACATAGCGAACTTCGCACCGTCTCCAATGACGGCCTCTGTCAATGAAGAAGCGATGAAAGAATGACAGCATCCACAAACAAACATGGAACGTGGTTCAAAAGCACACGAGCACCGGACATACGTGTCTAGATGTGAGCGTACAACAAAATAATCCAATAAATCCCAAACATGAAATTATGAAATGCACAGAGTGAGGCCTAACAATTTGTACAAGTCATTTTAGATCGATTTCATCTGCTTTCAAATAATGAATCTTTTAAGTACTCAGGACAAACAACAAGCTGCTTACCTTGGGAAAAAGAGTGGCCATCTCTGTCACAGCCATACAGATTTTTTCAGAGCAAGGCAGAAAGCTGTGTGAGATGTAGACAAATAGTTGAATAAGACCTCAACTACTGTCCTCGTTTTTTATGGCAACTGTCCAACAGTTTAATGAACAATGAACAATAACACCATGAGGTAACATTTCCTGTAACAAACCTTTTACTCGTGTATGCCTTGAATTTTGTTACAAAATAAGATATACACATTGCAACACTTATCCTATTGTAAATGTGTCAGTTTTCCTTGTTAGGTCATGAAATATGAGACGTAGTGGTGCAGCCTTCAGGTGTAGCTCAGATATAATTATCTTAATTGAAATTAAATGGGTTTTTTTAGACAACACAGCTGTTGGACATATTTAAATAAATATCATCTATTAGTTAAGGACATGACAATTGAATCGTGTCAAAACTGTCATGAACATGAAAACAGCTGCATCTCCCTTAAGTGACTGCAGGTCAGTAATTAGGCTCTAATAGGAACATTGTCCTACCGATCCCTTAGGAAAACCCCGCGACTAATACTTTCATGTTTATTCTTTTTAACAAAGGTTCTTTTTTAGCTTTTTGATAAAAAATTACTTTGGATTTTTCCGCAGAATCTGGGCAGTTTGAACATAAAACACTACAGTAATATCACTTATATTAATGAATAAAAAGATGCCACGTATATGAGGGTCAATAAATGCTACGGGTAGATAATAGTGAATATGTCAAGTTCAATATATTCATAATGAAAAAAAAGAGATGATAATAAGAGGGGGAAAGAAAAAAATAAATAATCACAGAGCATGTAATGTCAGACTTTAAATTAACTTCAGAAAATATTACATGGATAAACATATGAAACCACTTAATCGCTGTGGATTTGGCGAGCCACGGGGGAAAATGTGATCATGTGGTGTTTGTGTCCTGTCAGCTGCATTAACAAACTCAAGACCTTCTCCCAGAAGACACGTGTTGTTTTTTGTTTTGTTTGGACCCGGCAGACTGCCGGGTTTAATACAAATGAAGTCTGGTCCTGGGGGCTTTAGTGCTGCTGATTTTATACATTGTGTAGTACTGCACTGCCAGTTACCTTCAATCGATTCATCTTTATTTATATACTGCCAACACAACAAATGTCACCTCAAGGCACCTTGTAACTTTGATGATCAATAGTTAGCAGGCCTGTGTGAAAGCAGGTGACATACTAGGCCAGGAGGACACCCACTGAAATCCACTGACCTTGAAACACTAGAGTCATTTGTGATCTTTAATATAGCCCACACAAAGAGTTAATACACAGCCATGGTTCAAATATATGACCCATAAACCACAACCTGAGGTTTACAGAACCTCATCATTAAAAAAATATAAATATATATATATAAAATAAAACTGACTTGTGTATTCAAATATTAGACTACTAACTATAAGCATTGAATCACTAATACGTGCTTTACCTTTCATGTTTGGTCTCCTGGGCAGCTCTCAGAAGCTCCTGAATGTTCTTGGTGATCTGCTCCGTCTTACAGATGACATCCTCAGTGCATGGCAGGGTGGCATCTCCTTCACCTTCCTCCTCTGGTTCCACTGCTTCAGAGACTGTAAGAGGGCTGCGATAAATTCAGAAATAAGACCAATGTTCCTTTTAAAATCCTGTCAAGGCAGTAGTTTGTTTCAACAGAATGACACAAAATATATCAGCTGACTGCTGAAAGGATATACTGCGCCCCCCAAAAAGTCTCAGAGCCAGAACCATGACCTAATGTCAGTTAAAGATGCTCTAATATGGCTAAATTGAAGCTCTGCTATGAAAAGGAGGGGTTCAAACTTTTATGTATCGTATTGTGAATATGATTTGGAGAAGCTGGCTGCTTGGCTCAGAGCTCCTGACAAACGCACCAGAACTTCCCTCCCCAGAGCGGGAGGGGAAGGTTGACATAATCCAATATAATAAATACAAAAAAAAATATTTTCAAAGATTTGCTTGCTAAAAATAAGATTAAATATATGACCTTGACGATTAAATTAGTTTTTTTTTCTAAACTTGATTGAACACAAACATTTATGGAAAAACATCAGTTTTAAAATGATCAATCTGTGTCTCTTATTTTCTTATCTTATTTTTAAGGGGACCAAATTAATACAAAGATGTTTACTCACCCAGCTTCTTCTGGTTCAGAATGGTTGGGGATGGTGTCATAGTCATTCTCCAGCATTGTACTCTGTCCTCCCAGACTACAGCCCTATAGGGACATCAATCGCTGGGTTAACATCAATACTGGAGATATGCTGCATATGATCAGCAGGCATTCATTATCACAGCAACTGCAGGCACATTTAAATTAGAATCATGCATTTCTAAATAAGACATTTCTTTTGGAAGCGAATACTGTGTCGTCAGATATTTGGAGCGCAGTGGATGCGATTAGTAGATGCAAAGAAATCCTGTTGGCAACTGAGGGCTGTGTCATCAGTATCTATCACTAATGACTACATTGTGATTTGCTTTTGTGCCTTTAATGGATACTGGACACTCCTGTAGTCTGATCATTCAAAACATTTGGTGCTACATTTTATCATCACTTCTGATGTTTACGTGAAAGAAGATGGAGTTGTTCAGATGACTGAACTGTAGCAGAGGCACTGCTGTGCATGCATGCAGACAAGACTGATAAAAAGCAGTTCAAAGACACAGGTCAGGAGAGAGAAGGCTGTGGGGTCAAGCAGAAGGACAGTTTTCACAGTCCCCTGGTGCTGCCTCGGAACCAAGGGAACTTTTCAGTACTTAACCCTTCGAGATCTCTCATCCCTCGACCACGACAGGGGAGAGGGGAAGGTAGGGAGGGAGGAGGCAGCTGTCCCCAAAGGACCCCTACCAATCTAGAAAGGGTTCAAACAAAGTTGAGCATACTCCACTGAGATGCAGAAAATGACTGAATGAATTAAATGAAAAACCAACTCCAGCCCCAAGCCAGGCACCGTCATTTTCGACAATAAGCAGGAGCATCAGTGCTTCTATGCTTACATTAGGAGGGAAGGGTTGTAAAATGACTCCGTCGTCATGGCGATTTGTTTCAGCTCTGTGAGAGTACTGCCTCAGAGTGGAGCCCGTCTCATACATGGACATGGCGCGACCTCCACGGGCTGGATGTCGACCAAACGGTCCCTGGGGGTGCTGTTGTCCACTGGGGGTTTGCCATCGCAGTGTTGTGTTTTCGGTCTGCAGGGAGCTCAGCTGTGGACGACAGAACAGCCTTCAGATCAAGCTTGGCTCGGGCTCATCGCAATAGCTCTGCTAGAGGTTGATAATTGAGCAGCGTACAGATGTGCCCCCTTGTGAAAGGCAGTTCTGCAAAGTTGCATTCAACTTCATCCATTTTGTTTTCGGTTTCTCTTTATGAGCGTTCTCAAAATAAAAGGTTTGTTTCCTTGACAAAAGAAATGCTGACACTGTTGACAGAAACTCTTGAAGTACTGAGAACTCCCCTGACAATTTTTCCACTGAGGTGGTTACCCTTATTTACATAAAAAAAAACACTTAGAAACTGAAATAAAAGAGCAGCGAGAAACATGACTTGCTCAGGTTTCTGTTAGGAGCTTTAGAAGCCTCATTGTTTTGGAAAAGTCACACAAAAATAAGCTTATTATATAAGACATGGGTAATATAAAGGGTTGGAATGACTTCCTTTTGAGACTTGGTGCTAACACCACATGACACATAACTGCCAGAAAGTTCTGAGTGATTTTGAATCTTTATTTCTGGCATAAATACAATGGTGACAGAAGTTTGACAATGAGTATAGTGTGCACCAGTGCAAAAAAAAAAGTGAGATATGCCATTTCCTTGCATGCAATTATCCTAACCTTGCTCTGCATCAACCGCAACTCTTCACTGAGATGACAATTGACTTTGAGAAGCTGCTGTATTTTGGCCTCTGATGCAGTGAGGGCACTCTTCACCTCCATAAACTCCTGCACTGTGATTGGTCCATCAGACAAGTCAGAGGACTCTGAGCTCTGCATCAAAAAAAAAAAAAAAAAATACCAGAATATTATTGATTTAAAATGTAAAGATAAAATGATCAAGGATCAATCTTGATGTTAAAAATAAGTTCCTTACCTTGGTCCTTCCGTCATTGCAGCTGTCTCCACACATTGCCTCTTGTACTGGATCCTCATCTGATGCCACACTGTCATAATCTGGCTGGTCATTGTCCTGGCTCTCGCTGTTATGGCGACTGTCTATTCCCTGAATGATCAGCTCCACACTCTCTGATGGTCAACCACAACATGAAGGGATTCAAGATCAAGCGTGAGTGCAGCTACAAGCAGCTGACTTTTCAATTAATATATTAAAAGAAAAAAAAAAAAAGAAAAATCAGAAGTTACTTTCTTAATCACAGTTTAGAATATTCCTTAACTGTCTACATTAATAGAAGACTTGGGGGTGTTTTGTTATAACCTGCACACATCCTGATTACTAATTTAATTACGGCTCACATTATAGTTAAAGTTCACACAGACGAACTCAAATGGTACATGCTCAGATTTAAAATATTGATCTTCTGTGCCTTATTTACAAAAACCAACCATCTAACTACAGCTGTTTTTTCCTTAAATAGTCTTGAAGTTATGTGTTATGTTATATTATTTCCCCATAAACAAATAAATCACATACACAACTAAAACAAAAGTACATGCATGGACAATGCATTCGATGTCTGTTCAAATAGAAATAAACATCTTTTTGTACCTTTGGGACTTTCACAGGAATTACCCCACTGCCTTCGTTTAGCGTCCGTTAAAATATCAATAACCAGGGTGGCAAATTCATGAGCACTAAACCTTGCCAATTTTTGGCGACCCTGAAAAGGAAAAATATTTTGTAACACAAAAAGGATCAAGTACCCAAAATCACCACAAAATGAAACAAACATTCAGAGTCTCTGGTGGAAATCCTTGCCTGGTTTCGGGTTGAGGAGTACTCAGGATTGACAGGCAGAAAAGGCACAACCGTGGTGTCTGTTACAAGCGTACTGTGGTTCTGAGTGGCCAACCAGACTAAAAAGGGAAAGAGGAATAAACCATTACACATGAAGTGAAAACACAAGAACATCTATATTTAGCTTTGTGTCATTTTTCTATTTAATTCTACCTGCATCTGTTTCCCTTCTGTCCACTTCATCATAAACATCCATGGCAAGTTCTTCAAACTGATGGTTACTTAACTACATTTGAAAATACAAAAAAAAAAAAAAAAGTTGAAGGACTGGTTCAGGGTTAAGACATTTGTAAAGCAAGTGAATGAAAGGATACATACTACAAAAAAAAATATCTCACCGACTGCAGTTTCTTCTTGGCAGCCTTTGCAAACTCTGATAAATCCAGACTGCTTTGGAAAAAAAAATTTAAAAAGAAAAGTTTTGTTTTTTTTTGTTTTTATCTGCTGAATAAATCCTCACCAAATAAGAAGTCAGCAAAAATAACAGAAGGTACTTACTTATTCCTTATCAATCCAATGCAGCACAGGGAAAAATAAGATTATAACTATACAGGGAATGCCTGCCACATTTCATAATAAAAGTAATAGCATACCAGAGCTGATAATATCATTTGGTACACCTCAAATATTGCAACTACCGGTACATTCATATCACTGCAGCTCAGAGCATAGGTATTACCTGTCTGCCATTTGTGGAATGATGAAGTGTTGCCCGTTTCTGTGATCTATAATACAAGAAGGGAACAGCAAAAAGGGGTTTTGACAGAGTGCACAAAAACAGCGACTCTCAACATCTTGCAGCAACTGTGCTCCATGTATCCACAGCACTTACCCGGTCTTCTACCACAGAGATAAAATGTTAACCGATCTGTAAGTTCATACTGGATCTCCACGAGCCTCTCTGCCAGCTCCTGGTGCCCCGCTTGTCTGCAGAATTACAAATAAAAGATTCACAAATGTCACAACGATTGTTAAAATGCCTCAGGTTTAACTTCCATAACTTTCCATATGATAAATAAGAAAATATTCAGAAAAGTGGGTTTGTCCAATAAGTTTATTTCAGTTTTTAGAATTTTAAGGCTCGGGATAAGCCATAAAATATAGTTATTCATTTGATAAAAGGCATAAGAAAACAAATGTTCATGTACTAAAGCATGACAATTCTCAACAAACAGGCTTTCTAGACAACATGGCACCATATTATTGATATTGTCTCTCAAATGTAAACCTGTGTTTTAATTTGAATTTACTTAAATTCAACATTTTCTTAACTAATTGAACCATCGGCACATTTTCACTGAGGTCTGCCTTTTGTGTTTATTGTACGACAACTCATGTGTATTTTTTTAGTCATGTCAAATGGAGACAAAATGCTTTCCCAGTTTCTAACCAAACTGCATCTGACATTTCTACAAGCTTGCTTTCTACACAAAAAGCAACATTTCTCCATTAACACATCAGTTTATAAATAGGATCCATACATGCATTTATTTTCACAAGTGCGTATCTCAATCAAGACCTTAACAAAGTTGGTTGGCGGTCGTATTTTTCTATACATTGCATAGACCACAGAGCTCCCTAGAATCCTTTGGTAACAGGTGGTCTCTATACTTAGTTAACAATGACATACAAAACACCCCAGTGCTTGAAAACAGGATGTTCTTTTTTTGGCATTGGTGCAATAACGAGAAGTTGTAACGTCATCTTGTGGTAGAATGAAATTCAGCTGTACACACCTAAAATAAAATCTTCACAAAAGCAAATGAAAATGTAACCATGTGTTGTTTTTCTTTTAAACAAAAAGGCATGTTTTACCTTGCATAATCAATGGGTGTCTTTCCACCGGAGTCCAGAGCTCCCGGGTCAGCTCCATAGACTGACAACAGCTCTGCCTGCAGCATTTGACCTGCTTTTGCTGCTATGTGTAGTGGGGTGTTTCCTTTCTCCTAATGTCCAAATATAACAATGTTTCAGCTTTGGTATTGACGCAACTTAAAACTTGTGACGGACGTCACAAATGTATTCTTTACTCTTTCAACCACACTTACAGGGTGGAAGAAGTTTGCCTGGGCTCCTAAAGATAAAAGTCTGAGGCAGGTCTCAAGGTTTCCTGTTCGAACACTGGAATGGAGTTGCTGGAGAAGAAAAGAGGAAAAACAGAGAGAATAGTTTGTTTGGATTCTTTAATCTCAACATGACCTTTAGTTTTCAAAAGGAAATACATTCTAACAGTAATGCAAAGTGCATCAAATCATTTTAGTAAAAACATTATATGGAAAAAAAAGGACAAAAAAAACAACAATTGACCACAACAATTCTTACCTTACTGAGGTCTTTTGCGGTTACGCTGTCATCCTCTCGACAAGGCATCCGATGTACATACGCCAACATCTGATATTTTGCCTTGATGAACTCTGTCTTGTTAGGACTGGAAATAAAAGATGCCAACATGTAAATATAGGGATTATTCCAAAACTTGATCATCATTGATATATACAAGTGATTACCTTGCCATATAATAGTCTTTTTATTGATTAGCACAAATACTGTCCTGACACCCTACAGTGATTCTGTGATACTTCATAAGCTTTATCTGTATTTTACTTAAATAGCATTAACAAACTATGTTATTGACAATGTAATATGTTTTATACTAGAGTCCCTGTTTGTGTTATAAGTGTTGCTGAAGCAGCTCTCAGGTTTGTGCGAGACCAATACGCAATTTACAGTCAAGCAAACTCTCACAATAAACAGCTGGAACTGTCCTCCGGGAACTATTTTAGTCATACTTCCTCCAACTGAAATGACTGCTTAGTTCCTTCATTACATAAAATGTCTGTTATTCTCTGCCTAGGTTCCTGAGGTTCCTGTCTGCCGTCTGATGATTTAATGCTGAGACCATGAGGACTGGCCTCAGCACGGCTGAGTTTGCGCGTGGCTGTCTGCTTATCTTTACTCCACCAGCCAGACACCATACTGACACAATGTTTACACCTGGAAAAATTGGATTTGTTTAGATTAATCACATCTTTCGTGCTCCCGTGTTTACTCGTTTTGCTTTTTTTTGTTATAACTTTGAGAACATAGTTATAGTTTTTGTTTCAAAAAATAAAAAAATAAAAAATAAAAAAGCATTAAAGCATCAGACATAACAAAATTAATTTAGTTGCTTTTTGTCATATCAAAAATGACATTTAAAAAAAGAGAAACTCTAGTTGGAAAATGATTAGCAAAACTGTCTTTCTGATCTAAAATCCATCTAAATGGCAAAATCTAAAATCTGATTAGGAGGTTGCACTTGACTGAACGTTATTTTTTTGTTTGGTTGTACTTTTTCTCATCTGCATGTCGACTGAAGGGCCAAGTTCTCAGAGTTAGCTGAAACTTACCTTCAATGAGTCACTGTTATGGCAGAAAAGGCCAACCCTGCATGCTCACTGACCTCAGCTATGAAAATCAATGTTGCCAATAGAGCTTTATGTAAAGCGCAGGGAAGCATGCAGAAATCTGTAGTGACATCAGATATCCTTCAAAAATACTTACTGAACTCTATCCTGGGGGTTGGCTTTGCGCTTCCCACTCACAGAGGAAGAAGGATCCAGAAGACTATGCTCCCATATGGAATTGGCTCCATTGCCATACAACGTCTGGACCATCTAGAAGAAACCACAACATGAAAATCCCAAGTGAAGAAAATCAATAGTCACATAGTTACGGGTGTCCCCCTCATTTGATGATTATGTAACCCCCCCTCTCTCTCATTGGACTGATTTTTATGATTATTGGACTGCCTGGTTTCACTGATTTGCAACTTGATATTCGGTTTCCAAGGACATGTTTATGTTTCCTACCTGAAGCTGAGAAGGTGGCCAAGAAGAGTGAGTCAGATGTCGGACTTGGGAGCTGTGTCGCCCAAGACCTCGATGGATGCTGCAACACTCGTCACAGATCAACACGCCCCTGTTAACAGAGGCCCAGCGTGGCTCTACAGCACAAGTAACACTTGATTAAACTGTCAGCTTCATATTGAATGAATATCATCGTCACAGATAGTTTTTATTGACTCCATCCATATTTATAGATCTAACAATAAACAGGTTAGATACGTCCTGGATATATCCTGATACACCATCAAAAACGGACGCTACTTAAAACAATTTAAAAAAAAATCAGGAATAGTATGGTATGGACTTAGTTGAATTATCCAAATAAACTAAGTGAACGTTACCGTTAAAACATTAATTCAAGCAAACAGCTTCAATAACGACGCTAATGTGACCACACAGAGAAGCACGACTGAGTCTTCAACACATTCCTCCACGAGTACACCATTTAAACTCGTTATATGCAGCCACACTGGGCTGCCACCGCTCGTCAGCGTTAACTACGTCCGTTAACCCGACGTAGTTAACCCGACGTAGTTAACCCGACGTAGTTAACCCGACGTAGTTAACCCGGCGCAGCCGTGAAAGTTGAGCAGTTCGGGCTAACCAGTTAGCTGGGCAGCTAACGTCAACGCTAGCCCGCTCGGCATCGTACCCGGAGCGCTGCAATCAGCGCAGACCTCTCTGCTTCGCACTCGCTTTGACATCCCTCAGCAGACGTCCTCGGAGTCCAAGAAGAGGAGATATTTTCCAAACACGTTACTGTACGGATATACGCAGACAAAACCGGGTTAGTCCGCCTCGGAAGATTGTATTTAGCAGTCGCTTCCAGGCAACGCAGCTGTCTGGTCTGCCCTCCCCACCTACGGCGGAACAAAGCGCTGTCTCGTTCCAATATGCCGCTCAACCTCCTCTGTGTTTCCTTGTCTGCGTCCTCGCTTGTTTCCTTCCTTATCTATCCTATGTGATTAAACGAGCCGCATCTGGGCTTTATTCTCAGTGCTTCGTTGCCAACACTAAGGTTCTAACATAACATCAAATGAGGACGGTCATCATATGAATATGAATTAAATAACATGTAACTCACTTGATACAGTGAAATATTGAAGACTACTCATCCCTTAACTGTCTTAATATAGGTGTTGTTACATCTTCAGTGTGGATATTTCACATATGACTGGCTTAGAAAAGATGAGGTGCAGTATCAACCTGTTCAGAAATATAGGAAATTCATAAAAGTTGTTCCTCATATATATAGAGAATGGATTAAGCTGGTTCCTCTGTTAGTTCTGCATAATCAGACAAAATGATTTCCAATACTAGTTAAAACTAAATGCTGTTAAGAATGTAACAATTTAAAAAGTGTTGAGGAATTGAGGTTGTGAATTAACCTCATATGTAAAATGTCAGCCGTCTTAAAGTGCTGTATTGTTATAAGTTTCACTGTCATTAACAGTCTTAATGGTTTGGCAAGGGCCGATCTCAATTCATAACATTGCTTTTGTATATACTGGTATCATAGATTGAATGCAATCTTAAAGAGAATTTTCCATTTTTAGCTTATCCTTAAAAAATTGTAACATCAGAATTGGACATTTGTGATAAAAACAGCCAACGTCAATAGACTTTTAGGCAAGTGGCGATTTGTTCTTTAAACTGACGTACTGTGAGATTACATGAAGGTGAGCAGGCCTGTGGCAACATTATCACGGAGGCGGAAGTGTTATGGTATGGGTTGGGTGAGAGGCCTTGGTGCCAAATTCTCCAGAGTTCAAGGTAACTACCAAAGTACAAAGCCCTTGAATGTGTTTTTCTAAACTTCAGAAAATGGTATGTAGCCCGTCGGATTGAGGATTGATATGAGGGTGCTACAGGTAGATAAAAAGAAATCTTGGCTGAGTAATCATGTGCCATCTTTTCTGATGTATAGCGTGCACAGTGCAACTACACTACTATCCTAAAACCGTTGTCATAAAATAATACGAGATGATACATAGTTTAGCATTTGAAATAATGGGCCTGACGGCATGGGGTTAGTTCCTAAACAGTGTTACACAGCAGCACCCTGTGCTTAAATGACACCCCTGATTGCCCCACAGAATAAAAGGGAAAAAATCATATTACCCTTTGCATTTTGCAACTCCTCGAAGTAATTCTTTTATATTATCTGTTTGTGTCATTGATACACACCGATGCAAAGTCACACCTGTGGCCACTTAAACGTCTCCACTCAACCTTGAATGCATCACTTTGGACTGTCAGAAGAAGAAGCAAATTCTTAACAGTCCTTCTGTATATGTACACTAATTCTTCTTGAACATATTGAGTCATTTTATTTTGAAATGAAATAAAATGAGGATAAAGCGGGTATAGAAAATGGATGGATGAATGGATGACATAAAATGACTGTGTGTCACATTAATCGTTTGACTTTATAAGACCAATATTTCTTGCACATATTGATCCCTCTCGCCATGCATGCAGCAGGGACGGGCGTCTGTGGACGTCGGCGTCAGCGTGCCACTGTGACTTTAAAGGGGTGGCGGTTCACCGCGAGGTAGCAGATAGGTTTAATTTAGTCTTTGAGATCGCGTCGTGCATCCAGGAGATTCTGTGCAGATAGGTCGTGCTGTCTGCAGCGCTTTTGTAGATATTTATCCCGGAAAGCCGTGCGTCTCGGTCGCGACAAGCTACGCGGAGCGATGGGAGGTACGGCTGCAGTCGCATATCACCGTTAATTTCCCAGACAGAATGATCAGCGTATTCATCATGTTTTCTCTCGTGACAGAGGCCGAAACGCGCCAGAAGCTGCTGCGCAATGTAAAGAAGGAGGTTCGTGGTATTTTTTTTAATTTTTTTAAAATTCCGTGCCTGCTCATTACAGGTCCATGTTTACAGGAACCGTGTCGGTGTATGTGTGTTTATGCATGCCTGTGTGCGTGGCCGTGGGTCATGGGGGTTGACAACGCCACAGCCCTTTTATTCATTAGTATAACAAGAGTGGATTTTGTAGGTGGCAGCAAAATTGCACAGTCTGTTTTTGTGCTGGTAGACTGGTCTGATGATGATGACGACGACGATGGTGATAATGATGACGGTAATACTGAAATACTGGAAAAAAAAAACCCTACATATTTAAGAGTGGGCTGCATAGATTCGTCTATTTTAATACAATACTCTTTTTTTTTTTTAGTCTAGTCATCAGAACATATAAAAAATATTCATGAAAACTCCTGTTAACAACTATCTTATTAGTGCAAATTTAAGGCGTGACCTTGCCATTTGTTTCATTTTAGTGCGTGATCTAACATGCATTATATATTAAAAACAACAACAACAAAAACAAACAAAAAAAAAAAGCCCCTGAATGTATTTGGACCTGAAAATATAGAAATGACAGCAAGAACAGCACACCTCCAAATTACAGAGAGACCCCAGGACTCCTCAAGGAGAGACAGCAGGATGACACCATTACTAGATTACTAGAACCTGGTACTTCCAGACTTCTTACTGTGTTTCTGCTCTCCCTCACATGTGACTCACTGCTCCTCAAAAAAAAAGAACAAAACATGGCCGTTGTGGCTCAGACCCTGCAACAGGGAGGGGCTTAGCTGTAATATATATTTAAAATATAACATATTGGTAAATAAAATAGAATTCAGAACTGTATCTCTTCTTTTCTCTATGTGGATATTAGTCGTATATTTAGTTCATAATAGATTTTGCATGGTGTTTACTCATGTCAAGAAGAGGAAAATAACAATGGCAGGCTCTGGTTGCAACAGCCACACTGGTTTTAATGAAACAGACTGGATCTTTAGGGTTCTTATACATCGCGGGAGGTGGTGATCTTTTTTTCTTGACATGGAACTCACAAAATCACATTAGTGTAAGTAATCAAATGTGTAGTTCATATTGGTTTATCTGCAAAGTGCCAGTGTACAGACAAGCATGATCTCTCGGCATTTACACCAAAAACAAATGGGCCAGCATTGTCTCAGGAGGTACAGAAGCCGTTTGCTGATATGAAAGGTGGTGGTTGGAGTTCTGGTCCATATGTTGATGAATCCTTGGGCACGGCATTGAAGCTCACTTTGCCTCAGTGTGTGATGTGCGGAATACAATAAAGTATTGCATAGGCTCATAAGAAAAAAAGAAATCTACCCAGATATCTGTAGTGTATGAGTGTGTGAAAATTCTGCAAGTAATCAATAAGACTGGAAACCTGCCATATAAATACATTGCTCTGACAATGTACAGAGGTTCACTCATATTCTAATTCAGGTCATTGTGTTGTCATCCATTTATGATTGCCTCCTACCAACTAAGTTTAATTCATATAAAGTCAACTTCTAAGAAAAACGAAAGAAAAAAATTAAAATAAAACCTAGCCAAGGAATTGATACAATCTACTCTTGGATCGAACGTGGAGTCTCCTGTCCTGATCATGCATGAGGCGACTGTGGGAAGGAGCAACTCCCCGTTAACAGAAAGACACCACTAGCCGAACCAGACTCATAAAGGGCAGCCAACTGCCTCTGCTGGGTGGGGCTGTGAAAGGACATCCATCCATCCATCCATCCATCCATCCATCCATCCATCCATCCATCCATCCATCCATCCATCCATCCATCCATCCATCCATCCGTGCCCACTAACCTTTATTCAGGGTCACCGGGGTCTACTGGAACCTAATCCAGCCGTTCAGGCAAAGGTCACACCCTGAACAGGTCGCCAGTCCATCACGGGAAAAAGATAAAGAGATGCAAACAAAGAAATCAGTCCAAAACGTGCCACAACATGAAAATACATTGTTAATTGCGGTAGTATTGATATATGCATAAAAAGTAAAGAACGCAGAATAAAGAAAGTGTCTGGTGCATTATCAGATGTCCGTTAGAAACCTAGACCTATTGCAGTATAATTAAGGATGTTGATCAGGTTCTCTAACCATAATCAAAACATAAAAAACACTTCATAGATTGTGGTTAAGCAATATGTGTTTAAATATGTAAGCCTCTAAAATTGTATTGGGTTATGTCCATTTTTTTCCTATATTTTGATCAAGGATACTAACAAATGTGAAAGCAAGTTTTATGTTCTAAAACAATAGTGTGTTTGTGGTGCTCTTTAGGGCATGGCATTGCATGTCATCTTTAGTCTTTCCTTACTCCTCTGCTTCTTGACAGGTCTTTGTCACCTTGTGTAACTGTGTCAGACTGATTAACACTTATCTCACCATGTGCCTCTCTCCTTCAGGTGAAACAAATTATGGAGGAAGCTGTAACCAGGAAATTTGTGCATGCAGACAGCAGCCACGTTATTTCCTTCTGTGGTAAATGTATTCCTGCTACCAGTTTTGTTGGTTTGCAAACCCAAACCATGGATTTTTTTTTCTTAACTGCAATATTTGGCCTTAACTTAAGTAGAAGTGCAAAGTGAAACTGATGGCATATAAACTGGGATAGACTGAACAAAACAAACCCAAATGTGCATCTTAGATTTTTTTTTTCAGTGAAATTGTGAATCATTGTTGTTTTAATATAAATATGTGCTACATTGTAAGACATGACATTATGTATTTAAGTGTATTCTGTAAATTAGTTTTTGCAACAATGCCGACTGACGGTTTTCACGTTGCCTCGAGCCCTGCAACCTCCTACAATTGCATCCTCATTGTGCCAAAAGGTCCTGAATTGTTTGTCCAGAGACTATAAAGCCTACTGATTAACTTTCCATAGTCACGTCTATTCATATGTAAGCAGGTGGGTGGATGGGGTATATATTGAAGCGGACGGGTGCTTTTCAAAGGTGTTAATACTAACTAAGGAGTGAGACATGTGATTCACCCCTCTCATATCCTAGCAACAACAGACAGTGTTATTTTCAGTCTATTTCTCCTTGTGCCACCTTTGCATGCCTTTCACTTCTTTTTATACATAAGGCCATGTTAACTTCAACTGAAATGAATAAGTGAATGAATCCAAACCAAATATTAACTAAGGCCGCTCATGTTTGTGTGTGTAGCTGTTGTAGAGGCCTGTGTGCTGCATGGGCTTAAACGTCGTATCGCAGGCCTGCTGTGCACTAATAAGGTCGCTGCGCTCTTTATGAAAGTGGCAAAGAGCTTTTCGCCTGCTGATGAACTCTGCCGCAAGGTCCAGGAGCTGGAGCAGCTTATAGAAAACAGGTGAAATGTTAACTTCTCTCTATGAAAGGCCGGAGACATACAATCGTTCTCTGTCACTTCTAGTCTTGTATATGATTTTGTTTTAGTTTTATCTTACACATCTCCAACTTAAAGCTTAATCTAAGGTCATTATGGAAACTTAAGAATTTGGTGCACTTACACTTTTGAGCTCAACTAATAACAACAGCAGGCTTCATGGATGCTGAAGGAACCCTCCTGAGAAAAGACTTGCTGTGGCTTGAATCAAAGACGGAGATATCGGGATGAGTGAAGATGGGGAATCCTTCTACAAATGTAAAGCAAGATGATAGTAGTGTCATGATCTGGGGCTGTTTTGAATCCGTCAGTGTACACGCTGGATGGAATTATGCAGAACTACACCAGAAATGTTCAGCATGACCTCAAAAGTGGTGTCATTTCATTTGCTCTCTGTATAACATCTCAATTATCAAGTTTCTTTTTCTTTTCTTTAGCAAACAGAACAATTCCTCGCTGAGTAATGATCGCAGTCGGCAGTCCAAGTTGCCCATCCTCCCTCCTCAAGCTCTAAAAAACCTTTGGATTCGAACAGCTCTGATGGAGAAGCTGTTGGATAAAATTGTCCTGTATTTGGTGGAAAACAGCAGGTATAATCCCATTCTAATAGATGCATTAGTACATCTTGCTTTAGAATATTGCCTCTCCTGTTTAATGTTTTATTTCTGTCTAAAGCAGCTTTGTAAGAACAGATTCCTCTACTGATCAGAGAAACAACCATGCATTTTTTTAATGATGCAATTAGCGTCGAAGTTTTAATTATGCATCTCCTTATATCTGAAAACCTGGGTGCTTATGTCTTTATATTCAGTGCGTGTATATTTTTGCATCACCACTTTTTGCTGCAGTGCATTTTATGATAAAGAAGCCATGCTGATGGATCCTGTGGATGGTCCGATCCTTGCATCTTTACTGGGTACTTCTCTCTTCTTTTACCAACTATTATTTTGTGTAATTAGCGATTCAGAATGCAACTTTGAAGCTGCTAACCTTGTTCAACAGTTGGCCCCTGTGCTTTGGAGTACACCAAAGTTAAGACTGCAGACCATTTCTGGACAGACCCGTCTGCAGACGAGCTTGTGCAGCGCCACCGAATCCATAGCAGCCACTGTCGGCAGGATTCTCCCTCCAGAAGGCCTGCCCTGGTAGGATAGTAAAAAAAAAAACATAAAAAACAACAACATGCCATCCAGCATTTGTCTTCTCTTTTCATATGCATGATGCTTGTAATGTCTTTGTAACCTATCAGATCCAGAAGAGGCAGTCCAGTGGCAGCATGGATGACCGTCCTCTCATGTGGGTGAGAGAATATGTTGAATCCCTCCACCAAAACTCCAGAGCCACACTTCTGTTCGGAAAGAATAATGTCCTGGTGCAGCCGGTATGTGTGTTGTTTTGTTCTTGGCATGCTTACTCTCCGAGGAACTGGATGCACCTTCTAATTGATTTATGTGTAATTGATCTTGATAGTAGTGCACTGAGACGTGTTTTGTTTGTGCCTGCAGAGGGATGACATGGAGGCCATTCCGGGCTATCTCTCCCTCCATCAAACTGCAGATCTCATGACTCTGAAGTGGACACCAAATCAGCTGATGAATGGCAATGTTGGAGAGCTTGATTCTGAAAAGAGGTTAGAACGCCATCGGGTAGAAAATTAAGTCTTATTCTTAGCCATCTAACTCATATTTATCCATCTTTTTCTCAGTGTATATTGGGATTATGCCATGACGATTCGTTTGGAGGAGATTGTGTATGTTCACTGTCATCAGCAAGGTATCGTATCTGCCTTAGAAGTTTTCCTCATAAGTGGGAGCTTAGCGGTCCCTAATCTAAATCATTTTTCTTTTGTTTTCTCCAGTGAACAGTGGTGGGACAGTAGTTTTGGTGAGCCAGGATGGCATCCAGAGACCTCCTCTACATTTTCCAAAAGGTGGTCACCTGCTCCAGTTTCTCACCTGCCTGGAGACGGGTCTGCTACCTCACGGACAGCTGGACCCACCTCTCTGGAATCAGAGAGGAAAGGTCAGATTAATAAATATTTTCCGGTAGCATCGTCTCAACTTCATGTGCTCTTCAGTGTACAAATGTACACTACCTTCCTTCACAGGGAAAGGTCTTCCCCAAATTGCGAAGAAGGAGTCCACACAGCTCATGTGATTCTGTATCAGATAAGGAAGACGATGAAGCAACCGATTATGTGTTTCGAATCCTTTTTCCTGGCAATCAGATGGAGTTCAGTAAGTGTATTTAATCAGCCTATTTTGCCTCTGTGATAATCCATTAAAGAAACATTAGAGATTACATCAATAAGTGTGTTACTGTCTTAACACCTAATTTCTGGTTGCTTTGGTTCAGAGTAATAATTTTTCCCCTGGGTATATAATCTATGCTCATAGATCATGGTTAAATAATTTTTTTAAATGTTAAACTGCCACATTTGTAATATTTTCCTGTCTTTTTAGTGTCACCTCATTTCACATTACACTCCTGCTGACAATAAGGAGTCTTTGCATGGACATAAAATAAATTTTCTACCATATCTCCATCTTCATCTTCAACCTCTCATGTGGTTTGTTTTCCCCATCTTTTTCTATACATATTTTTTTTTGTTATTTTAATTTACAGACATTCAGTTTAATGTCCAAATCTGTTGGAATTTCATCTGCTTTTGCTTGATTGCTGTGCTGCCAAAAGCCGCAGTATTAAGAGTTCCTGTGCTGTGCAGTGGCTCTGGAGATGATGGATCAGGGGGTTAATATGTGGCAGCCAACCCCTAGAAAGTCCTCGTGCTCCTCTTGCTCACAGAACGGCTCTTCTGACAGCTCTCTGCCTAACGGCTGCAATCAGGAAAGGCAAGTTTTTCCAAGGTACTGACCTTAATTGACTTTCTGATTATTCCGCTTGACCTAAAGTTTGCCGTTTGTCAACCTTACCAGGGCTCCGTTAAAGCTGCTTTGCGACACAATGAAATACCAGATAATTTCTCGTGCATTCTACGGATGTGAGTACAGACGACTGTCCGAATGCTTTTTGGAAATTTGGGAATCATTTGAGTTAATTTTTTGCAAAGGTTTATGTTTATTTTTACAGTATGCTCTTATTGAGCATCAGAAGACCTGTTTTTCCTCTGCAGGGCTTGCATACTGTCGCCATCTGTCTACGGTCCGGACACATCTTTCTGCGTTGGTCAGCACTACTATAGTTGACCGCGATGTACCCTGTGGCACTCTGGGAGGCCTGTCTGTGGAGGTTTGGGCCAAATATCTCAAGGACAGCTCTGTAAGACTGACACAATTTGTGTGTGTGTGTGTGTTTTTTTGTCTTTTGGTTTTTTTAGTAACTTATGGGGGGAAAAAAACGACTTATTTTTCAGGCTTATCAAGAAAAGGAGATACACAGGCTCGTGTATTTTGGTGGTGTGGCCCCATCACTACGCAAAGAGGTCTGGCCCTTCCTGTTGGGACATTACCAGTTCACCATGACTGAGAAATGCAGACTGGAGGTATTCGATATGTGGCATGGATTGCTTAAAAATATATACGCACATTTCCTAGTTGCGTTCTAATCTTTGGTCACCCGTGGTTCCGGTTCAGATTGACGAGCAGATGCGGATCACGTATGAACAGACTATGAAGGAGTGGCAGGGTTGTGAGCTCATCGTCCGTCAGAGGGAGAGGGAGAAGCATGCCGAAGCCCTCGCTCGATGTTCGTCCGGAGCGAGTGTGGAACGAGGGCCCGTACAGCGGGACTCCACCATCAGTACAGATGCAAGTCCAACAGACATTTTTGTCACAGTAGACAAAATATGAAAGTGAAGTACTTCCGACTCGACTAACAGTTGCACCTTTTGTCTCGTGTCTGACACTTTGTCCCACTCCAGTCGTCTCTGAGCAGCAGCTCAGACCAACAGAATGCCAACTCGCAGAGCGAATCCAGCAGCAGCGAACAGGTACTTATCCTGTATTCAGTGCTCACATGAAACATTTGGGCCTTTCACGACACATTAGAAGTCATCACTGTACATTTTGAGGTTGATATACATTTCTTTCCCACATAGAGTAGAATATACTTTTTGTGTCTCTTTAGGAAAATTTTTCATACACCGAGTCACGACATAAAATAGCTGGCTTCGTAGAATATAAGAACATTTAAAGGAATAAAGAAAAAAAAAGGTCATTAGTGTTTATTGTTTGTTACCCAAACGTGCCAACAAAACCTCTTGTCGAGTCCTCAGCTACCTCCTACGATAGTGGAAACATGTCACTGGTTTACCGAATTTAAGCAAATGCTTATCGTATCATGTTTTAGTTGATAAATAATTTAAAAAGTAACATTTATAGATACTATTTAGTAACATTTATTCATAAAAAATGCTATGAATAATACCTTTGATTCATTGGTTAGCAGGATTACGTGTGCTCTTGAAAACCTTTGCAGAGAGTTCGGATTACGTCCACAAAATATTAAAAATTCATACCAGGCAGCCAGAGCATTGAAACCATAGCTAAAACCTGTCACAACGGGACATCCTGCTGGGGAGATCTGCGTCCTGAGCGGATGCTATTTTGCCACCTGCTTAAACATACTTTGCAGACCGACCACAGGCCCAGCACGTCAACAGGACACCCCTACGGCGGCAGTCGTAGAATCAGAGGCGTTCACTCAGTCTTCACACTCCTCAGATTTCAATCCGGTGGGATTTGATGACATTTAGGGAAAGCATTCCCACTCCATGAAGATCACAATCCACAGGATTGCCTAACGCCTCCATATCAGATGCCCCAGAAATGCCTTTCAGATTAATAATTTTGGTAGCAAGACAGAGAAAAGCTCATTATTTAGTGTGTGCTCATGGCAATAGGGATGGTTGGTCGTTATGACTTTTACATGTCGTATTACCTAAATATTACCATGTATTATTACCCATGAAGGGATTTACCTTTTCAACTCATAATGTGATATTTGTTACTGATCTGTAATGCTTACGTAATGGTTTATTAACAATCAAGCCATTAGTTATAAATGTGTGCAAGGCATCTCATGCAAAAGTGAAGCATGAGTACATTTAACCTCTCCTGGATCTTAAATATGTAGTGTTTTCATTCTCTCGTTTGGCTAAAAGGTGTTTGTACTGGCGGAGACTGAATCCAGGGCGGAAGAAGAAGAAACACAGCACAGTAGCCTCGTGAAGGCCACAGATGGTCCACAACTTGGCCTCTGTAATCTTTCCGCTCCAAGTGTGTCAAATCAGCCTCCAGGCGCAGACTGCGACCTGCTTGTAACTGAGTCAACCATCAAACCAACCACCTCGCTGACAGCAGATGCACCAGAAGTCCTCAGTGGGGAAACTTCAGCGGAAGAAAAGAGTCAGCTCCCGACGTGTGGATCAGGAGGACAAGAAGTAAAACAGTCTGCTGTCAAGAACGAGGCTGCAGCACAGAAGACGGACACAGAACTAGAAAATGAGGAAGCCGTTGAGATGACAGCTGTTAAGTCTAAAGAAATATCTGAAGCTGAGGCTAAAGACGCAACGACTCATGTAAAAGCTGTAGATACAAATATGAATTTGAAATCAGCTCCAGAGAATACTAATGTTCTGAAGCTTGAGAAAGAGATTCATAATGAATATTTCCAAGCACCTCCACTTGGGCAGACCTTGACCCTTCAGGTACACAAGAGCAAAGATTCGGAAAGGAAGACACTATATCCGCTTGTTGCCCAAGGAGATAACAATTCACATACTGAAAGAAAGCCAGAAGTCACTAAAATATCTGAAATAACAGACGCAACAATTTGTGACTTCGCTGAAACCAAAAAAACTGTAGAGATTCCATTTGAGAAACCTGGTTCAAATTCTCCAGTCAGACAGGTGCTGAACGCTCTTCAGTCAGCATCGAGGGGCAGCCTTTCGTTATCGTCCCACTCTCGGCATTCTCCAGACACAGCCGACTCAGACGACTCTCCTTCTGCCTTGGAAATGGAGGACATTCTTACAGGGATAACGTGCGTGACATCAGAAGGTGTCCAGACCAGACCTTTGATGGGACTGGCCGCGCCTCCTGTCTCCCTGGCTCAAAAAGAGAAGCTGGCAGCTGACGAGCTAGATCACCATCTGGACACAGCTTGTAACACCAGTCCTGAGGGCACTGACCTGGGGCTCTCTGAAGAGGAGCCTGAGATGGATAATGTACTCACTGAGCCAGAGTCTGCAGAAGCGACAGGAATGACCAAATATGAAGAATCCTCCGAGGAGCAAACCTACACTGTAAGCTTTCATATGACAAACAAATAAAAAGGCAGTTTCAGCTGATCATAAATATAAACAACTAAACCTATTTCTATGCCTTCAGCAAGAAACGCTGGACATGTATTTGATCAACTTGCATCGAATTGACAAAGACGTCAGACGCTGTGACAGAACCTACTGGTACTTCACTCCTGAGAATCTGGAGAAGCTGCGTAACATCATGTGCAGGTAAAGGTTCCACTAATTTAAGCGTTTGCTTTAACCCAGAAGAAGGCAAACCAAAATATCTGAAAATAGGTGGTTGTCTTTGCAGTTACGTGTGGCAGCATTTGGATACAGGTTACATGCAGGGCATGTGTGATCTGCTGGCTCCCCTGCTGGTCATCCTTGATGACGGTCAGTAACACTTAAGGCATTAATTTGCCGCATATCAGCTGTCAAACAAACATTTAGTTAAACTTCGCCATGTTTGTGTTGGGGTCGGGGATCTTTGCAGAGGTAATGGCATTTAGCTGCTTTACTGAGCTGATGAAGAGGATGAACCAGAATTTTCCTCATGGGGGTGCCATGGACTCTCATTTTGCCAATATGCGATCACTTATACAGGTATGTTCACATTTGTTTTCAGGTACATTGATAAAAATGGATTGAAACAGATACTACACCGGAAAAATGTACATGATAAAACTAGAAGAGCAGAGATAAGGAAGACACTTCATCACACCTCAAATATAATATTTTTCACTTCCTCCAAAACGCCCGGTTATATCAGGCTTCATCTCTGTTGTCTTGTAACATTGTCTAATCCTTTCTATATGATTCTATATGATTCTTTCTATATGATTCACAATCACCGGCAGTATAATAAAATGTCACAAATGTTTATACAAATAGATCCTGGACTCAGAGCTGTTTGAACTCATGCAGCAGAATGGAGACTACACCCACTTCTATTTCTGTTACCGCTGGTTTCTTCTCGACTTCAAAAGAGGTGGGATGCTGGGATTGCAATGTTTGTTTGATTTACTTAGGAAATAAACCTACGAGCTTAGATCGAATAAACTACTGACAGATATTTGTTTTGTCGGTCTTTTCAACACAGAAATGGTGTATGATGATGTGTTCTCTGTGTGGGAAACCATCTGGGCTGCCAAGCACACCTCATCTGAACACTTTGTGCTCTTCATTGCTCTGGCGCTTGTGGAGATGTATAGAGACATCATTTTGGAAAATAACATGGACTTCACAGACATCATCAAGTTCTTCAATGGTAAGATCAGTTAAGATGATATAGTGTTGGAAACGGATACAATACTGATTTCATAATTGCATATGATTCTAATAATAATTTCCATTAAACAAAAGAGCAGCTTATTGTAAGGGTTATTTAATACTTTTATTGGGTTTCCTTTTAATTTCAGTCTGTCACACAACTGAATTAGAACATAAAGGTTCTCCAAAGTTTGAAAACCTAAAGCCTATTTTATTTTCTTTCTACTTTACCATGAAATACTTTTTCATAATGTTAACTTATTGATGTGTTTTGCATGATTTAAACAAACATGACATTATATGACACTGGAAATAACAGAATTGCTTTGTTAATCCAACTAAAATAAACTTTAAAAATCAGTGTAAACATATAAGTTTTTCTGAATTTGTTCTTAATGGTTTTCCCCAGAGTTGAACTAAAACACCCTGACATGCACTCCTGCATGTGAATCTAAATCTGACTCAAACCGGTCTTGATGCTTTGACCTTAAACAGAAGAAGATGTCCAGGGATCTAGCTCTTGCCAGGGATTGGACCCAAATCCAAGAGACTGGGAGCCAGTAGCAATAAAAAAAAAAAAAAAAAGAAGAATTTATTTGAGCAAAAAGTGCACAGAAAGTGCAACAAAGGCAGGATATTAAAAAAAGAAGAAGAAATCCCAAACAACAGAGCGCAATAATACACACGGCAAGAAAGGCAGCAACAGAGGAACAAAGACAAATTAAACTGACAAGTGATAAAAATGAATTTAACATAATGATTGGATTTTTTTACTTTTTCTCAAAGTATTGATTAGTAGTGTCATTTTAGACCAGTTCAACATTCACTAACTCACAGCTGTATTTGACTAAAAGCTACAACTCAAGCTTGTGAAATCAACCAAGCCATATTCAAACAGTAAATTAAAAAAAAGAAAGATAGAATATACTGATAAACTGAGATCACGTTTTAAGTAAATTGTCTAAAGCATTTTTACTTTACATGTGGGAATATGACCCTACATGGAAAAATGTATCCCTGCTCCAACAAAGAGTCATTAACAGATGACAGATGACTTGATGACAAGCAGAGGATTATGTTCTCATTTGAATCACGATAAGCAATAACCAACCCCACTGAACGGCTTGCTGCCAGCCAAATAGTTTGTCACTTATCACAAAGAAACAGTGTGGATTTGTTTCTTTATTCAAAGAAGCTGAGAACAGGTGAGTCTTCAACCTGGATTTAAATAAACTGAGCGTTTCGGCTGATCTGAGTCTTTCTGGGAGTTTGTTCCAGACATGTGGAGCAGAGAAGCTGAAGGAGGCTTCTCCATGTCTGGTTCTGACTCTGGGAACTGATAAAAAACCGGATCCAGATGACCTGAGGGACACTTTAATTTATTCAGAAATTTTATATGTCATGCAATCTAATTTTTCCAAGAAATGTTCAACATTTTATGTTAGGTTAGATAAGTGCATTTTTCAAAAGTCGTTGGATAGTTTTAAAAATCACGTTTTCACCTGCTGTCCATGCCACTGAATCCTCCAACCAAAACCCTCCCTCACTTTATATATCTTATTAATCTATATTATGATTTCCTGGTTGAATTGAATTGAGCATTTAGCGTTTAGAAAACGATGATGCAATTGAACAAATTTGATTCATGATTTGCTGTTCTGGGTCACCATTAGCCTGATTCTCCTGACAAGCCTTAACAAGAGTGTAAATACCGACATGGAAACGACACAGCATGAGCTGATGTTGGCGTTTGTGTTGATGTAGTGTGGACAGAGATCTCTACTGCCGCAGAGTTAAAACGCTAATGTGAATTTGAACTGGTTTGTTTCAAAAATGGCATTTTGAAAAAAAAAAACCCCCACACTGGTATGAGTTTTACTTCAGTAGCTATCCTGCACCTCTCCATTTGGATCAACAAGTTGACCAATCAGAACAGTCTAGGCTTTTTAGTGCAGAGGGCCTTAAAGAGACAGGAGTACATTTCAGTCAGGTAAATATTTTCAGCATTTAAGCAGGTTGTGTCTTTCAAGCCAAACTGATCTCTAACTTCTCTCCCCAGAAATGGCAGAGCGACATGACGTCCCGCAGGTCTTGATGATGGCCCGAGACTTGGTCCACAAAGTGCAGACTCTCATAGAAAACAAGTGATGCATAATGCGACGTTCCATGATCCCATGACTCTTTGTGCTAAAATGTTTCAGAGAAAAAGACAATACCACATGATAGTCACATATTCCAAGAACAGTGGTTGCTGTTAATGAAAGCCGTGTTTAGCGAGTGGTGGACTCATAAACGTAGTAATTTAAGCTGCTCGTTATTTTTAAAATGCTCATTGGAAAAAAAAAAAAAAAAAGTCTCCATTTGTTCTTCTTTCTATTCAGGAGATGCAAGTATTACCAATTAATTTATTTTTGAAGTGTTTTCGTTCACCCAGTGAATGTACCTTGTTGAAACCGCATCAGGATGTTATTTATTTTGCCTTAAATCTAGCCGTTGTTTCAGGGATGCAACAACCAAATTCTCCACTCTCTTTCTATTCTACCTGATTCATTTACTTAATTTACACATCTCGTGACACTTTTAATATATTTTCAGTATTGTTATTATTTAGCTGGAATGGTAGCTGCCACAGACAAACTTCTTGTGATATTTTGATATTCTTATATTTTTCAGTATGCGACATTATTAGATGACTTGATTTCCTGAACATTAGAGCAACAAATAATCATTTCAGGGTTCGTCAGTGCTACAGTGGGTTGTGTCTAAATTGCGTGTGGTCACAAGCTTGAATCTCAATAGCCATTTTGAGGGCCACTTTCTGGCCTTTCTGACATTTGATGGCCGTCTTTCTGTGTGCGCCTCTGCAGCACATGACTTTGCAGGATACACGGACCTAAACTCTGTGCAGACCAGCGTGAGTGCACATATTTTGCTTCCTCCAGAGGTGTGATGTACCTTGCAGAAGTCCGTCCTTTGACTGCGATGTTGGCTTTTATTTGTGCACAGATAAGCGCGTCTCTGGTATAGGCTTGTTCAGACGGTTGTTACAGATGTTTATTCGATCCCTCTGCTTGTAAACTCACATACTGGTGCTCAGGCTGAACCCTGGGCTGTTGGTTCTCATAAAAATACACAAGCGGAGTACAGGCCTGGCAACAGGGCCTTCTTCCAAGCAGCGTTGTGTGAGCCGTTGTGACAGTTGTTTTTTTGCAGTGACAGCAATGTGCTTCCTTCATATTCTCAACTTCCCAAGATCAGCCTGAGACATTTGCTCCGTCTTGTTCTTCTAGTCACAGTTGCCTTGTCTGTAACACACTCTCATTTTTGTTTTCTTTCGGCAACAAGGCTGTCAGTTTTATCTGTTTCTCTTCACATTAATATCCTTGTGTTTATATCTGCTGAAATCAGCTTGACTTTTTCACTGCTTTAGCTTCTTCGATGATGTGAAGAGTATATTTCTTTCTCTTTTGACAATTTCTTCTCAAATGTCCTGAATTTTGTGTGCTGAAGAACCAGTTCGTGCCCACACAGCACCGTTCACATTCATGCACTTCTTTCATTTGTGCAATGATTGAAAGGCCTCGTGCCCGTTGGTTTCTCTTTGAATCACCAGTCAAACTTCTTCCCGCTTTCTAGCTTGAGTGAACACATTAAATGTTTACTCAGGAGCTTATTTTAATTGGCCTGTACTGCAATGCTGCTCAGATTGTCATGATTTCATCCTCTAAAAAGAAGTAACCACAGTAAAAAAAAAAAACAAACAAATATTATCCAAGACAATAGTTAAATGGTGGCCTGAAAGAAGTATACAGCCATATTAATAATCATAGTTTTTAAGAGCAAGTTGTGAGATGTATAACAGAGGATTTTCTGATGTTAATCTGAATCAGCACAGTTGGAAGGAATTTTATATTTCTTTAAGTAATAAAAAATGACTTGTAAATGGCGTGTTATGCTCTGCGGACATTGAAGTCAGTTTATGAAGATTTCTTATAGGATTCAGCAACTCTTTTTATTTTGGGGATGATGTTCAGAGTGGATATTTTATCGTCTCTACTGATAACCAAAAAGCAAGTTGATGTGCCAGAATAGGTCAGATGTGTTCAGTCAGATTTTAGATTTTATCTGTGCCCCTTAAAATATCTGAAACGCACCCATGTTCGTTTCACTGTGGCTTATATTCAAGTGTTTTGATATCGCCGCTGATGTGTCTCCATACAACCTAAAACATGCCTGAGTATCGTTGTTTGTGTATTGCTGTTTGTTGTCAGAAGATATAAGATGTGTCTACAATGTGATTAAATGAAGCAGAATTATTGTACAAAGATAAGCTAGTACATATTTAATAAATGCAATACTATGTCTGTATATGGGATTATGATGAAAAGATGCAATTATTCTGATGGAAATATATTTTTTTCTGTCTTCTAAAATGGTCACTGAGTATAATTAATTTATTGTGTATTAAAAATCGTATATTTTGCATACCGTGTTTTGTGTTTTAATTTATGAACATATGAATGCTTTTGTGCAAACGTTATATCCATTAAGGCTGTGGAAAATCAAGTTATTTTTGCTTTTTTTTTTTTTTCTTTAATTCCTGAGAAATTTGTAAAATCTTTTCATTCACAACTGACTGATAAATGTGTCTAGTTATCAGGTTTCAGCAGACAAATTAAATTACTATGGTCCAATAATACAACAAATGACCAAGCTTTATTCATACAGAATATGATTCATAGTGAAATAAGATTGTAGATTGTATATAAATGAATGATTTTAGGAACATTTACTTCAACCACACTACTTTCTCAAATACTGAATGGGATCAATTTTAACATGATAGTTATAGTAAGTCATAAAAATGCATTGATGCAATGATGTTTTGGTCCAAACTTTTACTGGGACACAAAATGAAATGCGGTTACTTTCACAGCAAAGATAAGGAACATCTGGGGTTTTCCCACTTAATCAACATCATGTCCATTTAAAAAAAGGACTTACTCATACAAACTGAGGCACGTTTCAGGCCACTAACTCTTCATTATCTCCTTTAAATGTCTGTCATTCTCTTTTAATGGTATCACATACATCAGCAGTCTTCCTTTAGATGTCTGTAAATGTACATGACAGTTCAGGATCAACTGTCCCCTTAATGAACATGCAATTAAGATTTAGGAAAGAAGCCATCTGTAAAATTTTGCATTTTATTGGTAAAGAAAAATGAACAATATGCATAAAATTATATTCCACCTTCAGGCCACCTTGAAGTAATCTCCACACATTAAAGGGAAAAAAAAAACCCAAACAGAAGGCTCACAGTAAAAAAGACTCACTGATATTTCACTGCTGGCTAGTTTCACAGACTCTTAGACTGGCAAATACTCAAAGCTACACAAATATAAAAGACATGACGTTCAGCCTCTTTGCTGCAGATTTGTATACTATTTAACGTTTCATTGGTGTACTGGTTTCCGTTAAAGTTGATGTCCACAACCAAAGATTTCTTTATAAAAGAAATCTTTAAAAAAGGTGTTACAACAGTGACCATAATCAAAATAATGGTTAAAAAAAAAAAAAAAAAAAAAAAGAACTCTTTAAGGCTGTGGGAGCAAGCTGTTCAGGGGTTCCCAACCATGGAATGTACACAACAACAAATGACCATGTGTCCTACAAGGAGGCCTGAGGATTGAAGGAAAAAAAAAAAAAAAAAAAGATAAAATGCAGAATTACAAAATATTTCCTCCAACTCCTTTGTAAATGAATCATGAACGTTTTTTTTTGTTGTTGATTCTTTATCGGTAATGACGTGGTGGTGGGCTATGCTGTGAGGGGTGCCTCCTGGGAGGTGGGCTATGGCGTGACATGGCGTGGCGCGGAGGTGACTGGTAGCGAGGAGGGGGAGAGCCTCTGTTAAAGAAAGGTGGAGAATAGCGACCTCTGGATCTGGAACGAGAGCGTGACTGGCCCCAGTTGGAAGCCCCTCTCTCCTCAAAGACACGGATGTAAGAGGTCTCACCCTGCAAATGGAAAGAGGGAGTGAACGAAACGTTTGCTACTTTCACAGTCTTGAATCTACTGAACAACTATATCACATCATCACGGGTGCTCACTTGATGTGAACGGAACTCTGTCCGATCCAATCTGCGCAGCGCATACTCCATGTCCTCCCTGCGGAGGAATTCCACCACGCCTTCTCCATCTCGCTGAACATCTGCAAAACAAACATCTCCCGCTTCTCGCATGTGATCCTTCAGATCCTGCCAGCTCCCAGTTGGGGGAAGCCCTGGAGTAGGAAAAGACCGACTATGACTATCAGTTTACTTAACAGATAAATGGTTAATGTGCAGCATCTTTAATCATTCAGTGTTCCTCCTGTGAAGTATCTTATTGCTAATGGTTTAATGAACCCAGTTAGAAGTGCTAAAATGAATCATTTTAACTATCAACACAAAAATGTAATTTAAAAGTCAAGAACAACTATGTCAAAGTATTCTGTATATGCATTGCAACTTATATGACATCAGTGTTTCATTAGGAATAATCCTGCAATAATACCATTAAGAATGCATAATTAATCATGGGAACATCTTAAAAATAATATATAAATAATATATCACACAAGTAATGATGCACAATGATAAAATTACACCTACCAGTCACTATTGCCGAAGTTTGGGATTATTCAGCCAGCGTGACTGGTTTCTGTTTTTCATGACCTGAGAAGCAGACTTGACCAAATCCACTCAGTCCCCTTGACCTTCAGTCCGCCATAAGAGAAACATATCTGACTATAACTCATGTTGTCCTCGACTAGTTCCCTTGTCCTCCAGTCCGCCATTAGAGAGAGAAAAGTTACTGCCTAAGACTCATGATGTCCATCTACTAGTTCCTTGTCCTCCAGTCCGCCATGAGAGAGAGAGAGAAACATATCTGCCTATGACTCATGACGTCCATCTACTAGTTCCTTGTCCTCCAGTCCACCATGAGAGAGAGCGAGAACCATATCTGTCTATGATTCAAGATGTTCTTTACTAGTCCTTGTATTCCAGTCCGCCATAGAGAGACACATATATCTGCCTAAGACTCATGATGTCCTTGACTAGTTCCCTTGTCCTCCAGTTTGCCATGAGAGAGAGAGAGACATATCTGCCTACGACTCATGATGTCCATCTACTAGTTCCTTGTCCTCCAGTCCGCCATGAGAGCGAGGGAGAACCGCATCTGCCTATGATTCAAGATGTTCTTTACTAGTCCCCTTGTATTCCAGTCCGCCATGTGAGAAATGTATCTGCCTATGACTCAAGATGTCCTTGACTATATCCCTTGTTCTCCAATCCACCATGAGAGAGAGAAATATGTCTGCCTATGACCCATGATGTCCTTCTACTAGTTCCTGGTCCTCCAGTCCGCCAAGAGAAAGAGAGACACATCTGCCTTTGACTCCTATGCTTCTACCTGTCCATTTGACTTCCGGGTTGCACCGAGAGAGAGATTATTACTACCTGCCTACAACTCATGGGATTGACCTACCAGTCACTATGACCCGGAATTCAGATCTTCTTGTTGGAGGTCCAAACCTTCCTCTTGGTCCTCCACCTCCTCCCATTGGACCAGGCTTACCGGCAGTGGATCGGGGATACTCCACACGCAGCTTGGAGTTCCCATATCCATATCCATTCCTTCCATAGACAGCATCATCTGCATCCCTAAGAGAAGAGAGCAAAGACCTCCTTACCAAAATACACCTAGGGGACAGAGGTTGGATATGATGCATCCATCCATCCCCTGCTGGCGGTCACTGGAGATGATATACCACAAAATTTAGGTGTCCAACAATGGGAATGTGATTCGACTTCCCAAAGACCACTCCAAAAACTCACCGTGGGTCTTCAAATCGGATGAATGCAAAAGGGATGGTGCCTCTATTATTCTTCAATTCAATTTCACGAATTTTTCCATATTTGAAGAAGAGATCCTCAATGTCTCTCTCCTGGACATCCATTGGAAGATTTCCCACATAGATACGGCCGTCAGACATGTTGAAAGAGGGGTGGCTCTGCTGACACAGAATGGGGGGCACCTGCAGACTTTAAGATCACCTCTTGCTTTCACAAACAGCAGTGGAAGTGGTCCTTATCCTACTCCTAGTCCCAAAACTGTCCATCCACAGCCAATTCCTTTATTTTAGACAGAAACTAATCTATAAACCATGGGATGCTGTCTTGATAGTAGTAGTAAATGGGTTTAAAAAAAAAAAATTGGCACAGGACTCTGGATCCAAGCCTGAAAGCTTTAAAACAGAGCAATCAATATTCAACAGCTTTAATGTAACAGTCACAATACTGAATAGCAGTGATGGTATATGAATGCATTCCCACCTAAAATAAAAGTTACTTCATTAATTAAGTAAAATACATGTAGAAAATGATAAAATTATTTTAAATAAATAAACAGTTGCAATGAATAGTTTTAGTTAAAACTATAATAACAATAGTAATAATAAAATAATAATAGTAAAAAGTAAACCGATAGATTCGGACAGTTGGCGTACCAACCAAGCCTTTTCACTCACGTACAGTTAAGTAAGAACAGCCTAATATTTAACCTTAGATTCTCGGGAATACCGGTTAAGGTTTTTGTCCATATTAAGCAAATATTCCCATTTCTCCGAATGCTAAAATTAGCTGCCGCTAGCGCGCCCCGCGGCCCCGTAGCTTTTGTTGGCCAACGAGGTCCTAGCGTGGATTATAAAACGCGTTTAATACACACTTGGAGATAATCCACGCAACCTCGGGCCGCCGATGGGACTTTTTTGGGACTTTGGTTGAACAGGAGACGCGGGCCACGGCGGCTGTTTCTGCGGCAGACGCGTCTCTTTTGTTAATGAAGTTAAGGTCAGCTAATCGGCTACGAAGCTTCTGCTGCGGTTACAGCGCCAACGATTATAACAAAGCAGGGACGTAAAACGCGCGGCAATTTGGTGTGGAAATACAAGGCATACTTTGTTGAAATGCGTGATTACCTTAGTACGGAAATAATATCGTTTTTGTCGTAGATTTAACGCTACCAGACTTTCACACTATGCTGCTTCCGTGTTAGCAACCGAGCGGTTGGCTTCTTCTTCTACTGCCAATTTATGGCAGGAAGCAAGCAGGAAAAGCTCGTTGCTGTCTCCTGTAGTATCAGCTCGGAACCCCCAAAGACTCTGTCGCGTATTACTTACCTGAGTAGACGAGAAAAAACAAACGCTTTCGCCTCTTGAAAACGCGGCTTGTAGCTATGTTTAAGATCACTGTTTTGTCATAACGATTAATATTACCTAAGGGCAGGTTTTTCAGCTGGTTATAAATCTTCTTCTTCTTTTTACATCTTATCCGAAATATAGTTCCCTTTTTATTCCCCAGCGTTAGAAAGTTTTTTTTCCCCCAAAATAAAGTACTATTAAAAGTATCTTCCTTGAGATGTTGTCACCAGAGTTGCTCAGATTAATCAGGAATAATATTAGTGGTGGCTTTTGGAGCTTGGGTTATAATTTAAGTTTTTCTTCACTAGGGATATTAAAAATGGTAAACGTGTAGGCGATGCAGTACCACATCTGCACACTCTCAAAGACGCCAAGGCAGCCTAAAAGTTGTTGATTTCACTAAATAATTTAAATATGATAAAAGCACAACAAAGGAGTGTTGTGGTCAGTCACAATGACCTTGGCTATCAAATCAGGTTATCCTTAAGTACCGTTTCATGTCAGATTTGAAGAAATTCTCCCAAACCAAATCATATTCATGATAACTGAATTGACAAATAGTCAGACAGACTGAAAACATTGTTTATAACCTATATGACTTCTTACAGAGGTAGAATGATATTGGGAAATATTCTCTGCTCATTTACATAATCATATACAATCTCATGAAGGTATTTTCTCAGAAATTTCCATAAAGCAGTGGTTGTGGATGGGGTATACTGTAGTTGTGGTGTTATACGGACCTGGGTTTGTAAAAGAGAACGTTGCACAATCTGATAAAGTAAAGATAATGGACATCACTGCACAGCCTCTACACAGTATATCGAAACGACAACAAAGTCTTTTAAGTCTTAGTCTTCTTTAGCGCAATTTCATAAAGGAACGGATGTCATTCCCGCTCACTGTAATAACATCTCACAAAAACCTATTCGTGCCAGAGGATGACTACTCTGGGAAGAAATGTATGATCTACTTGAAACTCGTTGAACTCTATGAATTTAAACTTTTGAGGTCACTAATCCAAACCTTTCAGGTCAAAGACTAAAGTGGCATATGTTATGCTTTATTTGTCTTGCATAGTTTAGTAGGGTCAGAGTTAATACTCATTCTACACTTTACAGTTTTGATAGCGTCCCCATCTCACCTTTCTACCATACAGAGACATCTTAAATTACTGATCACTGAGAACCCAAAATTTGAAATTTTACACGAAGTGTACACGACTGAATTTTAAGAAAAGTATATAAATTGATGCTCACACAAATAATAAAAATAACAAATACAAATATTTTCATGAACTTAAGTGTTTGCAGACTTGAATTATCCCACGCATCACCTTAATAAAAGCTACAACAAGCCAAGAGAAGCCTTTATATGTATCAACTAGGTGAATAAACAAGATATACAGGTTAAGGCTGACCTTTTTTTTTTTTTTACGTACTTTTTATTTTATTTTTAAACACTGCTGAGGCTTGATGGGGCAAGTGGGCGGTTGGAGCTTATCTCAGTTGTACACCGATAGAGACCAAATAAGTACACACTTTGGGTGCAACCATATCAGAGGACAATTTGTACAGCAGAGGTCGCCTGGTCCATCATCACAGGCCAGCACAGAGACAAACTACTAATACCGACAATCACCCAAAGATAATCTTCTCTTTCCCCTCCCCTTTTAGAATAATCGCTTGTTCCTTCTTCTAACTAAATGACTGTGTTAATTTATTGGCACGATAACGTATTTATTTATGTATTTATTTATGTATTTATTTATGTATTTATTTATTCATTAATTAATTAATTAATTTATTTATTTATTTATTTATTTATTTATTTATTTATTTTATTTTATTTTATTTTATTTTATTTTATTTTATTTTATTTTATTTTATTTTATTTTATTTTATGAAGACCGAGCCAAAAGTTGCACGTGCTGTAACTAGAAGTACCGCCCCCTTAGACTGCATGCGAGCACGCGGACGTTACACAACATCGCTTCAGCTGCTCAGTTAAGAGAGCAGACGCGTCTCGGTGTCGCTGTAGTTAGAAAGGGAGGGAAAGGAAATCATGTCCTACACAAAGTTCGCAGCGTCTATCGTACGGACGAACTCGCGCGGTATCAAGAGTATCCGCGTCTCACCTGCAAGATGTCGGTCAACGGTTGCATCTCCCGAGAGCCAGGAAGAGAAGGAGCAGCAGATGCAGCGGTGCGCCGTGGTGGAAGCGGTGCCGCTCGAGCTCATCAGCCAGACCAAAAGTGTCAGAAACCGTCAGCTACAGAAACAGATTCACGTCGACTTTGACAACACCCAGGAAGCCTACAAAAGCAAGGGCAACATTGAACTCCTCCGAAGTTTGCTCGTCTTCAAGCTTTGTTCTATTGACGTACTTGTTGAGAAAAACAAAGAGGTGAGTTAATATTTGTTCAGCCGTGAACCCGCGACATTTATGAAAAATCTGAAACAAGGAATCCAAACAAAACAAAACAAAAAAAAAAAAAAACAAAAACGACCGAGATGCAATCATTTTCTCACACAGTGTACCTTTGTTTTCAGTTGATGGAGCTGAGTAGGAAGCTGCTTGGTCAGCGCCTGTTTGAGAAGCTGATGAAAATGACCTTCTATGGCCAGTTTGTGGCAGGTGAAGACCACAACTCCATCAAACCGTTAATCTGTAAGAATCAGGCGTTTGGTGTGGGTGCAGTTTTGGACTACAGCGTTGAAGAAGACTTGACACAAGAAGAAGCAGAGAAGAAGGAAATGGAGTAAGTGATCACATTTGTTCAGCGGTCTATCTCTTTTTTAACTGAGGGCATCAGTGCCTGAGACTGTTAAGTTTGCTCATAAGTTATGTAACACACTGAATTCATAAAAGCCAGCTGAGGCTTATTTATTTGTCCTGCCAAGCCCAGTATGGCAGAAGTTTTAATAGATAGCTGTGGTGCAGCCGTGTCCATCTCTGATAGTTGTAAAGAGGCCAAGACTTGCAAACAGATGCTCGTCCGGTGTCGGTTCCTTTACAGCGGATTTTTGAATGGTGGATTAAGTCAACATCATTACTACACAGTAAACAAAATAGTAGAACACTAAGCTCCCATTGCCTCAGCCTGTCCCAAGCCCAGATAATTAGGAAGGGTTGTATCAGAAACGGCATCTGACGTAAGACTTTTTCCAGTCGATATGTAGAACACGATGATCCGCTTTGGTGACCCCTCAGCTGACTCGGTGATTGTAAAGTTCACATTGGAGTACATCTGTCTCTACTAAGGTAGCAGGTACACCAACCATGTGCTAGAAAATGGTATTATTTGTAAAAACAAACAAACCTATTGTTCTTTAAATATAACACAGAATTGAAATAAGATTTCTTTTTAAAAATTTGCTTTGGTCACTTAAGTTCAGTACTTTGTAGGATAGGTTTGTTTCCTTTATTTACATTTGTAAGTAAATTATTGTGAGCTGTATGTTATCAGTTTGCTCTTATCACTTCAGATATAGCTACTGTTGTGCTTCCAATTTGAGTCACCTGAGTCGTGTAAATTCTGCTATATTTTTTCACCATAAATAGGCCATAATCTAAAGTGAATGTGTGTGTGTGTTTTCTGAAATAGCCAGCAGAGCTCGTGCTCTATTGGGCAGCTGGGATATACCCCTCTTTTCTGATTGGTTGAGCTGAGAAAGGAAAAAAAAAAAAAAAAACCTCTCACTGTGTGCTGTATACTTTTTATATGTGGTGAAAAAGAGAGATTGTTATAGACCACTGAACACAGTGGGAAGTGTTGGGTAATGTGATTACAATCCATAAACATACACATAGAGAATTAAGTTGCATTTTTGAAATGAAGCTGTTTGATGACCCGTTTTGGTTCTGTTCCCTTGTCTGTGTCTCATTGCAGCATGGTTAGAAAAGAGGCTACCATACGAACTGAATTAGTTTCAGCGATGCCAAAATATGAGAAATGCTCTTCCGCAACATCCAGCCTTAGTTCTTTTCGAGAAGCTCTCTGTTTATTGATGCTTTACTTTAACTGTTATCCGAAGCATTAAAATAACAGCAGATGCTACAAAACTGATTACATTTGTTTGCTATGTTTGTATAAACTGACCTTTTAAATTGGATGCATTTGTACTGTTACTGTCTGATGCCAACCGTCTTTCTGCTTTCAGTTCCTGTGTTTCTGAGGCAGAGAGAGAAAGTCCAGGTATGTTTAATGTGTGAATATATCAGTGACTAATGTTTAATTACCATTGGGGTTAATGGGGTATAATTGAAGCTGGATCTCGAGGCATATGAAGTGTCAGATGCAGCTTGGATTGTGTGAACTATTCTAGGATACTTTTGATTAGCACCTAGTAAAAATCACTCTTTATGACACTTTTATTAAGAATATTGGTAGTGCCACTACAATGTCATTCACAAATAGTTATATGTTCATGGTAGATTTACCCTCCTAAGACCTTGCGTACACACGCATGTGGACATCACACGTTTTGTTGTCTGTGTCATAATATTATTTTATTAACAAGAGCCCAAAGCAACAAGAAGAAAAATTACACCAGGTCTTAGGAGGTTAAGGAAAGCTTTAAATGCCATCCCAAGAAACCCAAACCTCATTAATTTAAAAAAAAAAAAAAAAAAAAAAAAGCTCAAATTCTAATTTCTCTTCAGGTACTGATCATCGTGAGAAAAAGTACAAGGCCCATCGTCAGTTTGGGGACAGACGAGGAGGAGTCATCAGTGCTCGCACCTACTTCTACGCAGATGAGGCCAAATGTGACAAGCAAATGGAGACATTCATAAACTGCATTAAAGCTTCTGGTAATGGGTTTTCCAGGGAAACATTTCAAGGGATTCTCCAACATTTTGGGAATTTGTTAATTTGATGACAACTCTAGAGTTTGATAAGAGTTCTTTGGTGTGTGTCAAAGAACCCCATCTAAAAAAAACCTTTGTTTCAGAATAAAGAGGAAAAAAACAAAGACAAATGTGATTTGCATGAACGTCTGTGGAATCACAAGCGGCAGATGATAAGATCCTTTCAGCCATGTGGTTTAAATGTGGAGCTCGCCTGCCGCTGTGCCAACAGAAACCGAGTATCTAGCTGCCATAAATGGGACCAGGTGTGATCAATAGTCAGGTTTTACATGTATCTTAAGTAGAAGATGACACCCAAACTTTGTCTCAACCATGGAAGTGTTTACGTCAGTGATACGTCCCGGTTCGTGATGTGACAAAATATAGTGCAAAAAAAAAATCCCTACGCCAAGCACACCTATTCAAGTGATTACAATAGTTATCATGCATGATGCACTCACTAAGTCTGTTCTTTTTTTTTTTTTTATTTTAAACTCTATTCGCGCCTTACCAGTGGTGCACGTTCCAAAAACAGTTCCTTGTGTTTGTTTGAGATTATTCTGTCTCATTTAACAGTTGTTTTTAGACAAGGTAAATAAACAAGTAGCAAATATGTAAATAACATGTCCTCAGATGGGATATTGGATGCACAAAAAAGAGAAAGGTACATATCCTCTCATCAAACTCTAAAACCAAAAAATACCGAAAATACCAAAAATGCTGGAGTATCCCTTTTAAGAAACGCAGTAAAATTCAAGTGTGATCAGAATAATAATGCATGTAAAAACAAAGAAGATATTGATTTTATGAAGCAAACAGGTAGTTAAACAGTAACATAGTTTAAGTTAACAAAATATGATTCATTCAATAACATGTTTGACATCAAATTGCAGGTGGCGCTTCTTATGATGGATTTTCTGCCATCAAAATGACTGCGCTGGGACGCCCACAGTTCCTCGTAAGAGCACATCCTCAGCTATTAAATCAATCGTAAAGATATATAATCTAATATACAAGCGATAGTGATTAGTGTTGTTCTTGTGGTAAATGTAACGCTCTGTGTTCTTACAGCTCCAGTTTTCAGAGGTCCTCGTTAAATGGAGACGATTCTTTAACTTCCTTGCAGCACAGCAGGGAAAATCTGACATGAGTGTTTTGGAACAAAAGCTGGAATTGGAGCAGCTCAAGGTATGTCGAGCCTCCAGTTTAATTCATGTTCATACATGCAAAAACCACTGAATTCAAGCCTTTATTTGATTTGACGATGTTTATTTGGTGTAATGCAGTAATAACTTTGAATTTTCTCCTTGTAGGAAAATTTGGCTCAGCTGGGAGTTGGAGCCAAGGATGACATTGAGAACTGGTTTACAGGAGAGAAGCTGGGTTTGTCAGGGTAGGACAGTAATCCATTCATACTCAGGCATCAAAAGATGCCTCAGTCGTACAGGGAGTGGAAGTGACGTGGTCTGGTGTTTTAAAACTGGAGCGCTTGCAAACACTGCCTCCGTGGCTGAGTTTGTGAGATTACCCGAAGGTGTCAACATCTTGTGAGATTCATGCTGCTAATTTAAAGGCATATATCTCACCATATTTTCTTCTTTCTGAAATTAGACGTATAAAAAGAATGAGTGATGTTAAATAAAATGAGCTTTTTGACTTTGAAACTGAACCTCTCTACATGGTTCAAACCTCTTCTCAAACCTCTGAATAGCTTCCGCAGGTTAATGCAATTATCAGTCTACAAGTTGCAGCCTGCTCGTGCTATTTAATCTCGAAAATTCACTCAATTTCTGTGCCTTTCTCATGTCAACAAGCTCCATCTACTGTGTGTAAATTGTCTGCTCCACTGCCAAAATACACAACATTTCTACCCGAGCAGACCATCGATTCACACTTTTAAACCACTCCAAAGCGTTTTCTGGGAGTCTGCTCTCATTGACTAAATGGCCACAGTTCACAGCGTCGGACTGGTGTGTCACAGCAGTTCTGCGCCCTGTGGGACTTGAGCGTTTGCTGTTGCTCTTTAGTACTGGTTTTACCACATGTGATTGCAAGGTGATCTGGCTTAGTTTGTCAGCACACTAAAAATACATGGCTGATCTATATTTGTTAGAAGCTGTTTCAACTAGCACGGACTAGATGTGCTGGGTCGGAAGTCACGCATTTGGAACAACGTTGAAAATGCTTTCGGTTTAGTACTCTGAAATGTTTGTCTCATTAATCCCATCACTACATTCATTCATTTGTAATATTAGGTTAGAAGTCTTTGGGAATAGCTTAGTTATTAAATGCAGCAGAAATGGGATTTCTTTTTTTTTTTAATTGACTTGTAGAGTTAAGCAAACGACATGAGATTGATTTTAAGATTTTAAAATATGTATTTTAAAGTTTGAAACTTCAGCTGTTGTAATACACCTTCCATAATTAATTCAAACTGTTTTTTTTCCCCCATATTTACTTCATATCCAGAACAATAGATCTGCTGGACTGGAACAGCTTGATAAATAATACAACAAAAATGTCCAATCTGCTGATGGTGCCAAATCTTGAGGTAAGTCATCATAAGGGGTGTGGTTAAACTCTGACATGGGAAATGACACAGTTTGCTGTATAAAATACGGAAGAATCCTTAAAATATTCTTATTTAATTATCAGTAAGTGGAACAGATTGTGATTAGAGTATAAGCTTTAAAGTCCGGCCCCCTAGCCGTCATCACTTTGTGGGAACCAGTTGGAACAACTTGCTAATGTAGTTTTAAATCTTGTAACTACAACATAAAATGTTGTTATAGTGAATGAAAAAAAGACAGAGAGACACAGAGGTAGAGGCTCTTCTGCACCATCCACCCTGCCGTCACTCTTTAGGCTTTCTCTCATCATGAAAAACGCCAATTAAGACAACTTTTTGTGTTTTGCTTGTGTAGACAGGCCATCTGGAGCCTCTGCTGAAAAAATTTACAGCGGAGGAGGAGAGCCAGATGAAGAGAATGCTACAGAGGGTGGACATTCTGGCTAAGGTGAGGACACTTAAACAATGTATTAAGATTTATTAAATATTTCTGTACAAAATGTGGAAGAATTATTATATTCCAATATATTTGTTTAGTTTGATGTACCGTTTTGAGTAACCTGTGCAATGACAAGTTTAACCTGTTAACCAGGATAATAAATAAAATGCTTATTTGCCACAAATTGGTTGTAGTTCAACAAAATTTCCACTTTTTTTTAAATATATATTTGCATTTTAAAGAAGTAAGTATGCTTGTAGGTTTTTAAGAACAAACGGTGATATACTGTCTGTGTGTCTCAGCATGCTGTGGAGAATGGCGTGAGACTGATGGTGGATGCCGAGCAGACGTACTTCCAACCAGCCATCAGCAGACTGACCCTGGAGATGCAGAGGAAGTTCAACAGAGAGAAGCCCGTGATTTTCAACACCTACCAGTGTTACCTCAAGGTGAGACTACAGATCCATCGCTACAGCTTAGTGAACTGTTACTACTCATCTTCATGTTTGGACAAACTAGTATTCTCAAAAAGTGAGCGTCACATTAAATTTAGATGTGCGCCGTGTCTTTCTGTTCAGAGTTGAGCAAAGTAGAAACCAAATCTGGATACTTTTTTATTTCAACACATTTGTGCCTAATTTAAAGCGTATGAACCTCTGTCCAGCTTTCATTCAGTGGAAATCACTTTGAAATTTTTTGGGAAAAATAATGTAAAAGGCCAGTATTGTTGCTCCCCAAGGCATTAAAACGACATTGTTTTTTACTATTAATACTATTTAGGAAGCCTATGACAATGTTACTGTGGATATTGAGTTGTCCCGGCGGGAGGGATGGTACTTTGGTGCCAAACTCGTCCGCGGAGCTTACATGTACCAAGAGAGAGCAAGAGCCCAGGAAATTGGCTACGAAGATCCAATAAACCCGGACTATGAGGCCACTAACAGGATGTATCACAAGTAAGCACCGAGTTCCTGAGTCAAGTTCCTGTGCCAGCTAGGAAAAGTTTTAATTCAACCATCTGCCTTGTTGTTTATCTAGGTGTTTGGAATATGTACTGGAGGAGATTGAGCACAGCCGGAAAGCAAATATAATGGTTGCAACCCACAACGAGGACACAGTGGAGTTCACACTTGAAAAGTATGTTTTGTCTCACTCCTGGACCGAAATTTAACAGATTTAACAGTGTTTGCCAAGTAACTAAGTGCGGACTCAACTTGAACGTACTGAAATGCCTCAAAGCTCTCATTCATAAAGCATTAACTCCTATGGATTACAGTAATGGCTGCAACATTGATAAAGTACAATATACTTTATTTGCTTAGCTGTCCAGAGCAATTATTGGGGTTAAAGAACAGAATTACAACATCAGTAGTGGAATACTACACACAATGACTAATTATGTAACAAGCCTTTCATGTGTTTCTGTTTATTTTCAGGATGAATGAAATGGATCTTTCCCCCACTGAGAACAAGGTTTACTTTGGACAGCTGCTTGGCATGTGTGACCAGATCAGTTTCCCCCTAGGTATGTTGCACTCAGCTTGGATGCTTAAAATCAAATCCTGGGTTATGAAATCGCAGCGATTTACGTCACAGCGTCATGCGGCTGCAGATGCTGCACTGGAACATGGTCCCTGCAGGTGTCAGCTTTGTCCATACTCGGACAGAGCAAACACGCTCCCCGTGGCCTTCGGCCGTTACCTAACATTACATCGTTTTGGCTGAGCGCAGGGACGTGTGTTTAGTCTGACATGAACATATCACTCACTCGTCAGCTGTGACAGACGTCAGGAATAATCCCTCCAGTTAAATGCGGATTCCTATGTGTGAATAGTGTAACGGCCAAATCCCAAGGCAATATTTGTATCCTCTCCGTGCATAGTGGACAATGGTGTAAAAACAGCTTTGTCTCTTTGCTTTTTCATTCAAAACAGGCCAAGCAGGTTTTCCCGTTTATAAGTATGTTCCATATGGGCCCGTCAATGAGGTGATTCCTTATCTGTCTCGTCGTGCCCAAGAGAACCGTGGCTTCATGAAGGGATCCCAGAGGGAGCGCAGCCTGCTGTGGAAGGAGCTGAAACGCAGGCTGCTAGGTGGCCAGATTTTCTACAGACCGGTCTATTGAGTGACAGGAGCACGACCGGCCGACTGTAACGTGTTTGTAAACATTCCATCTTCGTGTACTTCGAACTTATGTTTGTACGGGAAGGTTATAGTTGCTAAGCTGCACTGCATTGAAAAAAAATATATTTATATATTTTACCGACAAGTATTTAAGGTTGGGACGCTTGAGAGAGATTTGTTTTGCTTTTAAAAACTGATGCAGTAGTGTGGTTTTTAAAGCACTCATGTTAAGCCATTACAGCGAGCACACACACATTGCTGCAGTGGGAGTAAGTGATTATTATTTGTGCCTAAAGCAGAAGAATATTTTCTTTTTTCAGTTTTAAATTGTCTGGAGTAATCTTTAGGATCACTTCTTTTAAACACAAAACGATATGCACCTCTTTTGAATAAACTATGAATAAATATTTCCAAATGTTGATCTGTTCTGATGGCAGTGGAGGAAGCGTGTAGAGAGACGTACATGGTGTTTTTTTAATTATTTTGTCAGAGGTTGCTGAGTTGTACATAGGAACTGTTTGTAAACTTTTGAGAAGTAAATCATTTCTTCCTTTCTCTTCTGTGTTAAACATATCAGAGGTAGTTGCCTCTTAAAAGTGCCTTATGATTATTTAACAAGTTTACATGGAGGCAGTCGACTAAATAGGAACTTAGTTTTTGTGATTGTGCACCACTCCAAGGTTCTTGTTAATTGGTTTAATTAGCATGTTCATCGCTTCTGTTATTGCTCTGTTACGTTATTCTGTTTTTTTTTCTGTTCTGTACCCTGCAAGCAATCAAATCCCCTAAACAAGCTCAAATATAATTTGTGATTTATTTCAAGCTTCCCCCTTTCTTTTTTTTTTTTTTTTTTTCATCGCGTACATAGATGGTCTGAACTCCGGTTTTCTAGGAAAGATGTTTTTTGCATATTTCAAAGCTGAACAGCAGGAACTCTCGCAACGTGTTTTTCTAAATATTTTTAAACAAAAAGAAGTTAATGCTATGGTTTTCTAGGAAGTCCCTTGAAGTCCAAGTGCACAAAAGAGGCGGAATCACGTGTGGTTTTGCTGTTGGATGTTAAAGTGGGTGTGCCTGAACATTTGCCATTCTTAGAAATTGAGAGACTGGAAGACTGGACTGGCTCAGTGACAACCAGGAATTATATCTAAACAGAAATCAATTCCAAACAATGTAATGGCTTGTTTTGAAAACTGCTCTTATCCTGCATTGAAATGTCTTCTGACTGTCTTCTTATACGGTTTAATACTGAAATTGCAGTTTTTCAGTCGGTTAAGGAGAACTATCTGAATCATGTAGTACATCTATAGGGCGTAGAAATGAACATTTCATGACAAATGTTGTTAGACATTATACTATATCGCATGTATATATACAAATACAATAAAAAGAAAAAAAACAAGGAACTGGTGTGGAGCACAATTTCTGTTGTTCATGTCAGCTATAAGATTCAGTTACAGCTATTTTTCCTAACTGTACGGACTGATTTACTATATAAAAGTTATCCAGACATGCGTCCTTAAGAGTCTGTTTAAAAAAATTCATCCCGCGTGAGAGAAGGAAATGGATCTAATCTCATGAAGTCTTCCAAACAGCCAATAAGATGTGAGGTCTGGAAACAGCACAGTGAGAGGTGGAGATCAGTCTGATCAGACTCAGTCCCACTCTGCTGATGCTTCTAGCGCAAGGTGAGTTTAAAGCTCTCAACTTCTTCTTATTTATCTATTTTCTTTACAAATAGATACAAATTAGATTATTCTTGTCAAATCTAGCAAGAGAGAACTACTGTACAAGTGGCAACGATAACTCAAAGCATGCACTCAAACAGACACACCTGTTCACATGACGGCACTTGCGTGTATTTACCCAAAACTCATTTTATAAAGAGTGAGCATCAGTCCTCATAGCTGAAACACTCCTGTTACATTTAGCATTTGTCACTTAAAATGTATGTTCTTTTTTTTTTTTTTTCTTAATACTGAAGTCTCAATAATATGGTGAGTGTCTGTCTTCTCTTTCAGCTGTTTGTTGATATGGAAACGTTTAAGAACCATGCTCATATTTTAGGCGTCAACATGAGTTTTTGTCTTGTGTGTGTGAACAAAATAACGATGCAGCCATTCTTGTTCTTATCAGTATTATCTCGCATGCCTGTTTTTATTATTCGTCAACAACAGGAATTTCTCTCACCTTCGTAAGATCATTACATAAGTTGTGGTTGTACTGCTGGCTATGAAGGAGGTAAGAAGTGAATGAATTGATGTGTGTAATGCGTGCCACAGGGCAGGCATGTTTTGACTGTCATGTAGTCCCAGCATGCTCTGTTTCTCGAACCCTTATTGGTCTCTTCTGCTCATTTGTTGTCTCTCCACTTTTATTATGAGGTTTCAACTTGCCTTCGGATAATGTCTACCCTCACAACAAGTAAATGCATAGCTGTGGTACGAGTGCTGATTCCCTGGATTTTAGTGGCTAATATCGTCCTGGTGCTGTACAGCCTGACAAATCCGAGCCAAGTGAATATAAGGTAGTTATTCAATAACAAGGTTTAAAAAAAAAAAAAAAGAAGTATAGTATGCTTAACCGTACAGCTTATTTTTTTACAGGGAGCGTCAAGTAGACAGCTGTCCTCTCAGCGTAACCAAATCACTGAGGAAAAGTTCAATGATTCCACCCGACACCGCTACATCTGAGGAGGAGTGCTCCCCCAAAGTGAACATCATGTTCATGAAGACCCATAAAACTGCAAGCAGCACCATCCTCAACATCCTGTTCAGATTTGGGGAAAAGCACAAGCTTCGGTTTGCCTTCCCTAACGGGAGGAATGACTTCTTCTACCCATCGCCGTTCCTGTGCTCCCAGGTGAAGGACTACAGTCCAGGGGAGTGTTTCAACATTGTTTGCAATCACATGCGCTTCAGCCATGAAGAGGTTGTCAAACTCCTGCCTCCAGACGCGATGTACATCACCATCTTACGTAACCCGGTTGATCTCTTTGAGTCGTCCTTCCATTACTTCCACAGAACAATTCCCCTCACATGGAGCATTAGTGGACAGAGCAAACTGGAAGAATTTCTGAACAATCCCTTGGCTTATTACAGTCCAGAGGCTTTTAACTCATTCTATCTTAAAAATATGCTGTTTTTTGACTTTGGCTTTGACAACAACATTGAAGCAGATGATCCTCAGGTTATGAGAGCTATTCTTTACCTATCAAAACGCTTTAATCTGGTCCTCATAACAGAATACTTTGACGAGTCTCTGATTCTGCTCAAGGATCTACTCTGTTGGACCACGGAGGACATCCTTTATTTTAAGCTCAACGCTCGCAAGAGCTCGTTTGTGTCTAAGCTGGACTCTGAGATGAGGGCCAAAGCTCTACAGTGGAACGGGGCTGACTGGAAACTCTATCAACACTTCAACGCCACCTTTTGGGCCAGAGTGGAGGCTTATGGGAGAGAACGGATGGAAAAGGAAGTATATGAACTGAGGAGGAGAAATGCTGAGATGAAGAGCATCTGCATTGAGGGTGCAGGTGCTGTTGAAGCCCAAAGGATTCAGGACAGCCGTTTCTTGCCTTGGCAGCCAGTTGGAGAAAAATCCATCCTGGGTTACAACGTGAAAAAACACATTGATCCCAGATTTGAGACAATTTGTGTAAAAATGCTCACACCTGAAATACAATACTTATCAGACTTGGGTGTAAGCTTGTGGCTTACTAGACTATGGGGCTGGTTAATAAATTATTTTTAATAACTGTGTGTATTTTTTAAAATGACCACCATTATTTAATAACCATTAACAAGAGAGTTAACAAGAATATAATGAATGAAGGTGCAGCAAATGTACAACTGTATTTGATGTACGTGATATGAGGTTTCAGGATAACCTAAAAGTTTAGTTTAGGTTTTTCACCTGATTTCATGCTCATTTCTCCACCAAAATGAGTTCTGACCTTGAGACGTCATTAAGATACGGTCTCATCACCTGGATTATGCCGGACATGTATTGCTAAATTTGATTAACATGTCTAGCCAACACATTTTAACATTTTGTTGATCAAATAAGGGCATTAGAAAGTGTTTTATGTCAAGTACTTTAGTCTGACATGGCATCTGCAAGCCAAATATGTAAATAGAAATGCTCATCATTCCTGTGAAAGGCAACCAGATGGATCATTTCAGATAACACAGATGGATTAACATGTGATTTTAGACGTGAAAAAAAAACAGCTTAAATTCTGTGTTTACACTGTTTTTGCAATGAGTTTAGATTTGATGTTTTACCATTATGTCTTTTATGTTTTTATTAGCATTAAGACTTGGTTTGTCCATAATTTTGTGCAAAGCTTTCATTGCATTTAATGCATTCCAGTGCTCATGCTCTGTGGCTCCTCTTCTTGTAGAGCTCACAGTAACCAACGATGTGAGCCATTAAAACATTGCTGATGGAAGAATATGTCTGTTTTTCCCAGTATGACAGCAAATGTCAGTGTGCCCCCTTGATGCCTGAGGCCTTTGTGCAGTTTTATGCGATGTATTTGAGAAGTTGTGGCCTCCTCTGACCCCTATCTTAATGGTTTACATGATACCACCATTGTTATTGTACGGGAGTTTTTGAACCCTTGGCATCAGGCCATACGAGGTTATCTGCATAGAAGATTTTATATCTTATCTGTAAATTAATTAATTACATTTTGTATATTTTCTTCCTTGTCATGTGTATTGGTCTATATTTTCTGATAAATTAATAACTTAGTTACAATTGTCATTCTCATAAGTTAGATCAAAACAGCTGGGAGTGTATATAAACACATATATATATTTTGCCATTAGAGGACTAGTGCTGTAATAATCTTCCTGATATGAGAAATAAAGTGGAATGGAATTCCTACAAGCACTTCAGCTGTATTCCAACCACCACCATGCCGGCAAGTTGTACTTTATCATTAGTTGCAGTGATATTAAAATATCAGACTACCAACATTGGAGGATGTATTCAACACCTGACCTAAATGGACAAAACTGATCAAGAACACATACACGACTGTGGTTTCCACCGAAACACAGACTGCGACTGTACCTGTGGACATTTACATCCCTGTTCAGTTTTGTGTGTGTACACATACATAAACAGATGTGCTTACCAACAGAAAACTATTTTCTTTAACTGAGCGCTTTAATTCAATATCCCCATGCCAAAGACTCATATTGTTTGTGAATTAATGTGTATATGAGGACTTTCACAAATATGACAAAGATCTACACTTCTAAATAAAGATTTGCAGGTTACAACTTAACATAAATGGAAAAAAATAATTACAGTGAATAAAAGTGAACTCATTTAATAAAGATGCTCCCATCACAGTTGCTTTGGAACATGCATCATGTATTTGACGTGAAAAAACAAAACAAAAACCGTGGAAAACGTGTAAGACATTAACACGTTTAATTTAACAATTTACAATCTGTGGGGACGACAGGAGCGATACAGATATCAGCAACGACGTGGCCGAGCCGGCAGGTGGACTGGCTCCGCTCCTCCGCAGGTGTTCCGAGCGCCGCTGCCAGCCTGGGCGAGACTTCGAGCCAACTGTCCGTGTTGGGAGCCGCTTGATCGGGGTGTTGATACTAGAAAGGGTCGGTAATGGAAATGAGACGAAGCTGGCACCTCAGCCGTAAATAACCCCGGCTCGCGTCCTATTCGTCTTCTTTAGTCTCGTAGTTGTGTTTGATGTGTTTCCATAGTTTCTGCAATAAAACCCACATTTAAACCGACATTAAGACGCGTTTGAATCAAACAGCGGACGAGCCGGCGGAGCTAACGTTAGCGCCGCTTCGCCCTCCGCGTACAAGGTCAGGATCACATCAAACCGAACAACGACCACTCTTACCCCGCGGTTCATCTGCTCAAAGATCGTGTCGCCCGCCTGGTCAAATATCCGCTCGAAGAAGACTGCTCCCACCATGATGGTCACAGCAAAGGTGGACGTCCTCCTGAACAGAAGGTTGTAGACGGACTTCGCCAGCGCCATGTCGTCGGTGCAACGGGTACTGCGCACGAGCGGATGTGAGGCAACGAGCCTGCGGCGCCAGTAAACGTTTCCTGCTCGTGGTTTGTAAACAACGACCGCACATGAGGGCCGCCGCTTCGTCGAAGGTATTTTCTCTTCTTGCTACGCACATTGAATGAACAAAATCAAGGACATCTGAAGTTTAATGGGTTTGAGGAGTAGGAATTTAGATGCAGGCTTAATTTGCTCAGTCGTACAGAGAACTACTTGTTCACATATCGTAGTGCCCATTTTCCAAATTGACGTCTTGATACATTTATTGTTTAAAGGTTTCGTTTTTCTGTTATAGCTTTTTTCCGTGGTCACCATAGACTTTAAAAGAATCGGACACTCGCACATATATACTTATCCGTTACTCCTGGGTTGATTTGAACACGAAACTTACATCGTTGGGGCTGATTTGGATGTAACGCTCAACAGGACGTGACGTTTCCTGAATTCACAATAAAAGTCGTCTCCAGTCAAACACCACGTGAGGGACCCTGCATCAGTTGCCCTTCACATTTTTTCATTTCTTTGTTTTCTTCCACCCCTTGTTCAGGGGCGTTATTTTTAATAGGCGGTGTTCAAATGTGATTGTTGGGACAGCTGTATTATTGGGAGCACATGTTTCTTCTGCTAATTTTAACAAACGTATTTGCTGTTTTGTTACAACATACTTCTGGTGAGAATAACATAATTCATGACAGCTAATATAAATGTCTGTCAGAACCTCACAGATGACTTGTTAGATGATTCAAGATTGTGGGAAGAAATATTTTTTTTAAATATCTTTTTTGTGCTGGTAAAAGGCAGAAGAATGGAATCAGTCCGTCCCAACGTTTCTGGTAATTTGATTTTTCAGGATAAGTGGGAAATGTGTTTTTTATGTAGTTGTGGTTTTAATATCACATATCTGCTGGTAACTTGAGAACACTCTTATTTGATGTTGTGTTTTGCAAAGGTTTATCTGTTATTGTGTTCTGTCAGAGCAGTTTTATGTTTTTTCTTAATGTTTTAATTTATTTATTTTTTTATTTCTGTTCATTTTAGGTGTTTGAAAGGTGATGTTTTACTGCTCTGATAACCCACATCATGGGGAAAAGATACTATTGTGATTACTGTGACCGGTCCTTTCAGGACAACATGCACAACAGGAAGAAACATCTAAATGGTGTTCAACATCACAGAGCAAAAAAATCCTGGTTTGACCAATTTAGAGGTGAGATTTGCTGTCATATTGAGATGTTACAGTGTAAAAAGATTTTTCTGACAGTGATCCCACATGAAACACTACAATTTTTTATGATAAGCAAGTGTTAAAGATAACCATGTGCTTTTCATTGGCTTCCCAGCTGTTTTATTAAATAAACCACTATCACTGACAGAGATTATTTTATTTATTTTTTATTTTTGTTTCAAAGACCCTGCAGCTGTTCTGTACGATGAGCAAGCAAAGAAACCCTGCAGGAAGTTTCTCCAAAAGGGTAACAGAGCAATTGTTCCAAGACTTAGTGCTTTTATCAAACAATATTATCTGCATTTTTTTTGTAATTCTTTCTTTTTTGTCATTTCTGTCATTCTTGTTTTTGACTTTTGTTTTCTGTAGGAATTTGTGATTTTGGCCCAAACTGCAGGTTTTCTCACATGTCTGAAGAGGAACAGCTAAACTTAATGAGGCAGTTGGAAGGTGAGCTGTAACCAGTGGGTGGTGCTGTTTACCTTGTCAGGAATTTTTCAACTGACTAAAGTGATAGTCAAGTCTAAGTTGTATATCTGTAGCACATTTTAAACTAAAAGTTTAAACAAACAAAATATAAAATGTTCATAAATAATGCAGACATTGACCTCATAAATACTCTCCTGGTGTCACAAGCCTGTTTGTTGACATCTGAAATTACAGATGGCATGTTTCAAACTAAAGTATAAGAATGACACGTATAAAGTTATTGTAAAGAAATAGGTACTTCAGAAGCATGTGCTCATTATTAGTTGTCAACCACATATCTTATAGATAACTATGTAAACTGATATTTATTTTTCTTTGATTTATCCCTAGAGGAGAGGCACAATAAAGAGGATTATGAGGAGAGAATGATTGTTGGGCGAAGTATAGCAGAATGGCTTTTGAAAAGGGAGAAGAAGCAAGCCGCCCTCAGTAGCAAAGGGTATCCGCGTTCATCTTTGTTTTAAAACTTTGCTCAACATGGTTAGCATGACTAAAAATCATTCCTGTTTATTTTAAATTCACTTATTTGATTATTCATTTTTGCAGGGATCTGAAAAGATCTAAAGACGACGGCGCAGAGGTTGACATAGACGACGAGATTCCTCAGCAGCTCCTCTCCATTCCTGACCTCCCACCGTCCCTATTACCTCCTCCTCCGGGTGGATGGAGAGTCCGACTGAACACGGAGTGGGGTTGAGATCAGTTCAGACTTGGGTTCATATTGCTGCTCGGAGGGTACGTGACATTGGCGGAGAAGAAAATGTTTTTATTAAGACTCCCAAATTTGTTATTTCAATATCTAGTTTTCAACTGCCACAAAACTATTTCTAAGTAGTTTGTATTTGAATAACAGGAGTAATATGTTTTCTTTTGCATACCAATGAAAATATTTTTATCCTGCCTATAATAGATATGAAATAAAGTATTTAAAAGTGTTATATTTAAATTTGTTAAATCAACACCAGCTGCCTCATGGAGTTAATTTAAACAAAAATGTCCTTAAGTTTTAAAGCAAAATCAGCAAATCAACCTGTTACTGCAGATGATACGATTGTGTTCTTGAACGGATTACTCCTGATCTGATGGAAATAATGTTTCTATTGTTTTAAATAAATGATGCATAGTCAAGGACCTCCATGATGTCGTGATTTAACGTTTGTCTCTGGCTCAGCGCTGATCATGTTGGGTCTCATCACATGAATGTCTCACTTCAGGTTCCACAAAGTTTCACCGGTGGCAAGAAGCCACTCTGGCCCAGTTGCAGCAGCAAAGGCTCACCCAGATGTTCTCCAGAAACCTGCAGATGGAAAACTGTGTTGTTGTGGAACGCTGCAGCTTTTTCTTTACAAGCCTTCTCGTGTACACCAGTGTTGGTCAGTGTTCTCCTGATTTGGGGACTCGTGAGCATCAATAATAACCAGTTCTTACACAATCATCAGGCACAGAAGATGGTATAGAGTGTAAAACAGAGGTGGGAAATTTATTTAATTGGATACAGGTGGCGAATGCATCTTGGTGATATTGTCCAGGGTTAAATTCACAGATTCAGAAATTAATTGGAATCTTGGAACAAGATTCCAAACATCAGGTGCATTTAAAAGTCTGGTTTCTGTCATTATTGTATGGTGCATATGTGCACCATAGGTGTATTTAATTTCCAATTTCTGAGGGTTGTGGGGCATTTTAAATTGTTTTTCATTTTTACTTGTCAGATTCAAGTGAAAATCTGATGTCAGCAGTCATGTCCTTGCTGAAATATTGAAAACACTCATGTTTCAGTGACGACAAAAGGAGTTTTGTCATTGAAATGTTGGGAGCTAAAATGTTTACAGGTTGTCCTCATTTAAAGTTGTGTATGTCACTTAAACCTTTTGAGATGGCCTTTGTTGTCAAAGATGTCTTGGATGTTATTGAGATTAAACTGTGTTTTGTTATGATTTCTTTGGCTCATGCTTTTTTAATGTTCCTGGTTTGTTGACATCACACAGAAGTGCATGTTATTGCTGGTTGGCGGCAGGAAAGAAAGCAGCTCTGCAGCATCACGTCATGACAGACAGTGAAGACGAAGACTGCATGAAAACGGCTCTCTGCATCGTGTCAAAATCATCTTAGTTTAACTATGATGGTTCGTCCACAGCAAGTGTTATCTGTGTGTGGGAATATGAACTGCCACACAGTTTTAATGCACTTGTCTTTATTGGGCTACATGCATCTTAACACCACTTACATTAGTGTATAATTGATGCACTGACCTTTACAGAAGTCAAAGATAAACAAAACAGAGCTTTGACATAATGACTGAAAATGTCAGCTGCATGGTATGACAGTTACTACCTGGAAGTTAGTGGAACTTGGAATACTGTTGGAGAGAAACGGACTGTTTCCGATATGTTATTTCACTTCAAAAAACCATGAAGCATCGAGATGATTTTTGTCAAAAGGAGTAAATGTAATAATTAATTTCCTATTTTTGTCCTGCTAGTCTTTCTGGAGACACTTCACTGGCATGAAGGGTTTTCAAAAACATGACAGGCGGAGAAAAGAAAAACCATTCACATTCCAAATAAAATGTATAAGTACAGATAAGACAATCTGTCAACAAAGTGTACACAGATCTGTTCATCAAAACACCAAAACATACAGAATAGGACAATATTTGCTACCACAGTGTCTTTAGACAAGATTTTGCACAGTGATTATATTTCACACAGACCCTATATCTTATATATCTTCACATGAAGAGGTAAAGCAATGTTATATAAACTGTTTTCTGTGATTTTAAATGTGTTATTGCCAGTGATTTTCACTTTTCCGTACTCCCTCCCCCTTACGTTAGAGCTTTGATAAAGTTTAAGATAAGTAAAAATATATTTAAAAAAAAAAACAGTTTTCAAAATTGATCATATTTGACAAATCTCTGTTAAATGAAACTTTTTTAAAAATGAATTTTAACAAATTCGAAAAGTCAATGCAAGTGCATGGCCTTGAAGCAAATAACTTTTACTTGAATGTCCTGTCGTGGAAATTATATATCAGACACTATTTTTTCTGCATTTTTTTTGTTTGTTTGTTTTTAAAAAGGTTATGTTTATATTCATAGTAAAATAACAGATTTAATGTATCACTTATCAAAGTAAGAAAATATAACCATGTTATACTTTAAACAATATGTCATTTCAGTGGTTCATGTAAAAGCCAGAAAACCATGATATGTTAAATTATTGTTCACAGCTTACTGCAAAGTATTTAGCATTTATATATTGTTTGCACATCCACAAAAACGGACATTTACTTAACTCACTTAACAAATTGCATATTTATTTGAACACGCACTTCAGAAATTGATCTCACCCACATAGAGCACACATTTATTTCATGCAGGTGTGGTGCATGTGAATTCCTTCACATGTATTTGCTATAAATATTACAGTTAATATGTAGTTTTGTCTAAACACTATTCTATATATCTGCAGCTGATATCACAGGTCATTCTGCTACAAAACCTTCTTTCTCTAAAATGCATTTGATCTCATTTCTAATTCTTTTTGCAGAGGTACAGAAATGAAAGGGGCAGCAACATTTTGTATGTATTTTAGACAGATTGAAAATAAAATTTGTTCTTCTGTTGTGTGGCGATCAAGAGATCAAAACTTTTCCCGGGATCTGGCCTTTGTTCCCTCATCTGGTAATTCTTAACCAAATGTGTTACTTTTTCATCTACATATTGGCGTTTGCTGCTCTTTTCAGTTAAAAGTAGGGTTAGTGATTCTAAAACATTTTTTTTAACTCACTTTTTATTGTCATGTTCAGTACATATCTCCTTACTCATCTCGTGAGCAGTCTTAAAAAAAAAAGAAAAAAAGGAAGGTCTTCGTACACAGGCCTGGCTCTCTAAACTGTGAACATGGGAGCAGACAGAGTCGTGGCAGTTTGGCGTTACTGCAGCCAAACATTGAGGGGGAGTGGGTTTGTGCACAGTAGGAGCAGATGACTATTTTCTGTTTTGCTGATGTTTTGTTTCAAATATCAACAGATGTAGGGACATCCAGGATAATCCTGCCTTCTCTGGAGGTTATGTTATATTATGAGAAAAATCTCTTACCCTACCTTTAAAATCTTAAAATTGGAATAGTTGACACTGCAGATGGAAATGCATGTGCATGATATGAGAAAGAAAGAACTTTCAAGCAATTCTTCCTCAGGTTTAAAGCAGTGTCATTAATTCTGAGGAAACCTTAACATCTTTGTAGGTTTTTTTCTTTTTTTAATTTTGACAAGTCAACTGGAACTCATTGGATCTGGTGTAAGATCCCAGAGTCTGCAGGACTCCAACCCTGCTTATTTCAGCAGTGCTTGTGCTTGTTTACAAGTTTAATCCACTTATTGGGCTCCTTGTACTTCGTAGAACAGAATATTGGGAAATTTCCATTCCTTTCTGTGCCTTCAGATTAGATTTGGAGACCTGGGGTATGTTGGATAGGAACATGAGATAACAAAAGGAAATGGAAAACGTAAGTTGCATCTTGGATAGGCAACGAACTACTGTACTTGAGAAGTGCCCTAAAAAGAAAATGTAATGGTAAAACATCTGATATGTTAAAGTTGAGATATTCCAGTCTGCACAGTGGTGATCCAACCAGCCAGTGACCGACCACAGACTGCCGTTAGATCCACTACCCATCTGACCTTGTTTATTAAAATAGGAGGGCTGTTTTGTTCAAATTTAGGTTAACTATGGTGCTTTCTCAGAAAAATAAAACAGTTTAACTCAATGTGAGCTGTAATTCTGTGAAAGTCTTGACACATTATAATAAACTGACACAGAGACACAACTTTTCAGTGCTCAGAAACATATCTGTTGTAAGATAAATGACCCACTTCTGTATTGCTTTATTACTATCCTTGGTGTCTTAGTATGTGATGCATTTTACATCACACATTTTAAAATGCAGCGTTTGCACAGAACACACTGTACACTGAAACAGTGAAATATTAGAGTCCCATTCTGCATTCTGGTCTGATATTATTGAGGGAACCTGTGTCTGATACTAATCAGCCCTTGAGATGCCTTCCTTACGATCTGTTTTTCACCATGTTATGCTGTGATAAGTGGTAACACAACACCACTGTATGACATCGTTTCATCCATTATATAGTACTGAGATGCAGTGATAGCATCATCATGGGTGCAAACTATAAATAAAATCTAAAAATATGAACATAGTTGTTTTTTTTCTCAGAGTCTGCCCTTAGATCTGGTTGTCTCCTGCTGGCAACATTTATTTACTTCATCCCTCTGCGGAGCATTTGATTTGCTGCAATGAGCATGACGCTGATGATAAATGCAATAGCGAAGGCACAAATCAGGCTTTTACGCACACACGTGTGCTTTTCCTGCTGTGTTGGGCTCGCTGTGGAGAGATTGAGAAAGAAGAGAACATTAGCACACCTGTGAGCCTTTAATATTTCTGAGTAACACAAAAACGGAAAGGAAAAATCTCTGAAACATACTATCAATGTCCACATGTGACTCTGGGCTGTTCAGGTGGTTCTCCTCAGTCATGATGATGTTCTCTATGTCTTTCATGGTGAGGTGGTCTCGGAAAGTATCGTACAGGAGCCTCTTGAGCTCATCCACAGTCAGTTTCTGCATATCGCACTAGAAAACCAGAAAGCCCAAGTGAAAGGTTTAATCAGCAGAGGAGAAACTTCTGCCAAAACACCCCCCAGTGCTGCACATAAGCAGCAGGTCAGCAATAAAAGGCAGAGCAGACTTCTAGCCTTTTAGCAGTCAGACTTCATCAAACAGCCCCGATGTGGAACTTTATCCTCAGAAAATAAAAACAGTCAGCACATTGTTTTCTCCCCAACTCTTTCTCCAAAGCTCTAAAACAGTAGCTATATTATATATTATAGCTATAAATGAACATCCTTCTTGGCTAATATGTCACATTTACATGAAGTATGCTTTATGTTGACTGGTGTGCACTCATCATTTTTTAAAAACAGAATGAACATTTTCAGTTAAATAAAGTGTAAAAATTGTTTATTTGATTGTGGAGATGGATGCAAAGAAGGATGACGAAATCAGTTTAATGGCGTTATGTGTAAAGGCTGATTGAAGTTGAAGCGTCCAAGGCCACTCGTATTTGATCATTGCTATGTAAAAGCCTAATGACGATGGCACCCACCTTCCAAAATACAGAATCAAAGTCTGCTCCGTGGAACTTATCAGGCATTCCGGCAGCGGAGAGCTTCGGGCCAAGCAACGTGACAAATTCTTCAAACCCAACCTGACCATCACCTGATGAAACAGACAGAAATACAAACATGTCACCACAGAGCGCGCGTGTTCGATGAGACACATACGAGAGAGAACCACATACCATCCGTGTCAAGTCTTTGAATGATAACCTCCAGCTCCACCTCGTTTGGCATGTAGCCCAGGGAACGCATGGCCATCCCCAACTCCTGCTTTGAGATAAAGCCATTCCCGTCTCTGTCAAATACTTTGAAAGCTTCGCGGATCTCTGTGGAGAGGAAAGGATGCATGGAACAAGCATGTTTACACATTCAGACTGTCAGAAGGCTTTCTCAGTCAAATGTTCAGATGCAAAAATGAAAATGTGTGCACAGACAGTTCATATGAAAGGTTTAACGAAGCTTAGAGCAGCTTCTGGATGTGTTTGTGGAGAAATCCAAGCAGTGAGTCTTGGTCATAGATAGTACAATCCCTCCTTCTCAGAAGATTATGTTACGTTTCGAGATGAAACTGAAAATAATAGTAAAAGATACTGTTTGAACAATAAGGCAATCTTAATTTACAACTTTTTTTTTCTTTTCTTGAGCCAAACAGGCCTCCATACACCCTGCTGCCTCGGTAAATCCTCACCTGGTACGCCACCTAGACCCCAACAAATACACTATTTGTTCCTGCCTGAGCATCATCTGACACTTTCGTTAGAGATTTAAAGTCTTTGTAATTAATATATATGTTCTGCTAAAGTTGCCTGAAAAACAGAACTGATGTTATCTGCTTTTAAGACATCATGATAATCACATTGGTGGGGGGGGGGTGTCTTATTTTTAAAAGCTTTACAAATGCACTGAATCACTGTTGCTCTGAGCAGAAAAAGCAGGAGTAGATTGATTGTTTCATGTCCACGGAGAGAAGCAGAGCTCAGCGGAGAGTTTGAACAGCATCGGTTGAGATACGCAAGGTTAACGTTTGAAAACTGTTCTGTATTTGTGTCTGCAAACACTCAAGTGCATATTACAAACCGGTGACAACCAGAGTGGCATTTTTCTGAGTTGGAGAAGTACAGATTTTTGATTGATTTTCTTTCATTTTAGCATCACGCACACAATGTGCCCAACCCATGAGACACTGAACACAGTTGCAATGGGCAAATATTTTATATTATCAGAAAACGGCAAGTGATTTTACAGCTCATTTGTGGACAAAAATAAACAGGGTTTCCCCCCAACAGTCTTGGGGGTCAAAATCGATCAAAAAGAAATCAACACAAATGGAGGAGATTGAAAAAAAGAGAAAAATACAGTTCCCTTTTCTGCTTCACTGTGTATTCTCATTCAAAACTCAGGTTATAAATCAAACAGTAGCTAATTTGCAGGCAACAGTTTTCTAAACTCTGATCAGATTATACAAATCACTTATTTTGCTCACATTTTTAAAAAGGTGCACAAGAGCAGGACATCAGTGATGCTTTTTTATGCAGATTTTCTAACATACAAGATGGTTAGGTATGGTAGCAGCCAGTAGATAAGAAATGAAATGATCTCACACGGCACCTTTTTAAGCTTATCCAAGTTCTACAAAGTGCTTTGCAACGTGTTTCTCATTTACACAGACACACTGCAGTCTTTCTATTACATATTCCCTCTGTATACAGTAGCCCTTTGATTTTCACACTCACGCTCCTCTGATAAACAAGACTGGAAGGTTGTCCTGCTCAAGGACACTTCAGCACATGACGAGACTCGGGTTTGATCTGCCAGCCCTCCAGTTGGAGGACTCAACTCATTGATCCAGGTCCACCCCGGCCCTGCAACACCCGATACTTCCAGCATTCCCCTATTCGCGTAACCAGAACCACCTCTACTAAGCTTCTGAGATTAGACAGGATCAGGTAAATCCAGAGTGGTTTGGTTGCAAAGCAATTAAATAAAATAAAGCAGTATATAAATTAGCCAATGAATTGAAGAAGAAAAAAACCCGATAACAATACTGAAATAACTGAACAAATAAATCCATCCACCTCATCTAAACCCAATGTGGGCTCAGTCACTCATCATCAAACATCCACGTAAGCAGCATCATTTGTTTATTCATTGTTGATTTATATTTTTTTACTTGACTATTGCTATGAAACAATTATTGACTATTGCTATAGACTGTGGTTATTCTGATTGCTTCTGTTACGGGCAGAGCTCATTTGCATGCAGTCGTAGCTTTGAAAACACAATTTGCATGCAGGCAAACTAGTGGACAAGCACAGGCCATTTATCTTCTGCACATGACTCTGTGTAGTTTAGAAGCGATAGGTTGTAGATTGGGTTGTTAACTAGTTGTAGTCTGAAATGATATGGTGAAAAATACTTACAAGAGGAGAGTGCGTTTGGGACTATCCGGTCAAGTGACATGATCTTTACCATACCTTGACGTGTCAGACATGACAAATCTGTCTAAACTACAGCAGCTAGTGTTGCTTGAGGTTCGTTATCTTCCCTCTGCACCAGTCTAGCTTCAGTGCCGCGACCTCTGGTGACAGTAGAAAATAATGAATTCGGTGAGGCTGCTGAACAGCGGCTAGACTACTGATTGTTTCACATTTTGAGGAGATTTAAAAAAAAAGGGCTACAACTATGTTTTTACCACATAGAAAAAAATAGAATTATGTATTTCTTTTGCTTTAATATACTGAACCATTTCATCATATACTCTCTGTTTAGTCATCGACTTTGAAACACAATTTTAAAGTTTTTATACATAAAGAGCAGAGAGTGAATATTTTATAGGTCATTTTTACTGAAACGTAGAAGTCAGACACATGAATACCATAATTAGACATCCGGAGGTTCTATCATCAGTACGCATGTCTTTTTAGTGACTATCTAACAGTACAGCATTACCAAGCTAAAATCACAATGTTTAATGTAAATGCCAGTATTAAAACAACCATACAATAAGTGTCTATTACATGTTAAATGTATAAATAAATAGAAAGATATAAAAAAACATCACAATGGAGAAGCAAACTGGTAAAAATAAGCTTTTATTTCCTGTGTGGAAATCAGTCAGCACGCCCAGCTTTGATTGTGTCCTTGATCAGAGAATCTAAGTAACCTTGCATTGCTGTGAGGGCGCAACGGCTCAGTTATCTCAAGCCCAGGCCAAGACTCTTGTACTGTGTTTAATCAGTGGATTTTCAAAATTTCATCAGTAGTTCCCGTAGAGCAGTGAGAAAACAAGGCATAGATGACTAGATATTATTTCTGGTCTCATGAAATGAGAGGAATGCGATTTCCAACAAATTACGTGGAGGAAATTATTCATCTAAATGTGAAATAATAACAGTTAAAGCATACCGTGACTGTTAAAATGTTATAAAATGAAATGCATGACTAAACAGTGAAGCAAAGGACAAAGGATGCCAATTTTTTCTCAAGTATTTGTAATCAGTGTAAAGCTGAATCAAATATGTGGCATCAGTATTCAAAGTCAGATTTAAGAAAGGAGTCATTAGTTTGTTAATAATAAACAAAAGGGCATGTCACTGTTGAAAAAAGAGAGAGAAAACAAATCACCAAATTCGGTCGCTCTTCCCTGCAGAATCTCCAATCACTGTGACCGTCCTATTTTTACTGAGCACGTAGTGCTCAAGACGTGTGACCCATCAATCTATAGCTGCTGACAAACAGGTAAGTTAAACAATGAAGACAACAAAACAGAGTAGGAAGAAAGGTTGTTTTTTTTCCTACCCTAACCTTTCTGTAAAATGCGGATTTCTTTAGGGTACACAGCTTGTGACTGCTAAACCAAAAACAGACTACATTATTATGGAGGAAAGCCATCCACAACCGCAGAGAGCAGCCCGCTGGGATTGTCCAGTTCACTAATAAAAAACCCTCCTCACCTTCACTAATGATCGCGACACTGAGTGATACAGTAATAGAGGTGATGCAGCAGGAGGCAGATGAAGAACTCTCTTTGCTCCACAGGAGCTGAACAGAAGAAGATTACAACATGAAGCCTTCACTATATTCAGCATATTAAACTCAATATGTGAAATTCTGGATGATTTCTCAGATTTCCAGTTTAGATGAAACTAAACCAGATCTACTATTTTAACCTGTGTCCAGTCTAAGTCACCGTATCCGTTTATATTAGTTCATAGGAAAGACTTCTTGCATACTATGCTTGCATGGTGAAGCCGTTATCTTTTTTTTTCCCAGCTAAAATAAAATTGACATAATTTTACAGATGGATACATTTTCACATTCAGAGGTGATAGAAGGCATCAAGAAAATCACACTCCTTAAATGACATGTTATAAAAATGAAGCACGTTGCTTCTTTATGAATAGTTGCTACCGAACATTAGTTATAGTATATAATCCTTCTTCTTCAGGTGAGTCAGATGCATGCATTATGACACTTATAACATCCTCATTTTTGGTAACAACAGAGGCAGTAAACAAACATGTGAATCATATTAAACAAGTGTGACAGCTGCAGTAATGCCCCTGCAGCAGAACAGAAATGCGTCTGCCTATAATACAAAGTATTTAAAAAAAAAAAAGTCTAATTAACAAATATTAAAATGACACAGTGATTGTAAAAATGTAACAAAGTCATTGTACCGAATGCACAGACTGGTGTTCTGCTGGCTCTCCGCATAAGGAAATCATCTTTTGTGTGAGAATATATTACGAGTCACTGAAAAACCCACAATATATACAACAATATAATTAGGATTTATAGGATTTGTAGAACTAAATTGGTCATTTTAATGACAAAATCAACATGCATAGAATGAATTCATTTGTTTTGGTACTACGGGCTTTCCTCAGTTGTGGAAAGACCCATTTATATGCAACAGTAAATGCCTTATGTAGACAAAATTAATAAAACTGCAGGATAACTACAACCACAAATCAGTAAAGTTAGGATATATAGACCCCCCACCCCCCTGGCACACACACACACACACACAAACAAAAAACAGAGTGAGGCAGTGCTTAGCTTTTATGCTCCCCACCTCTCAGTTGCTTCGAGTTTTAAAACCTTTTTATTTACTGCTGCTTTCAGTACTCCACTATAATGCCCTTCAGCCTTTAGTTCTTGCATCTCATAAATTTAATCTTTTTAAAACGTGTGTCTTTCTGGCTTTAATTTCTGCTTTTAAACTCTTTTACTTTTTAATGCATTTTTAAAATATTTTTATGTAAAGCACTTTAAATTGTCTTGTACTTGAAATGCACCATACAAAAAAAGAAGATAAAATAAAACAAAATAAATGCACTGAATCATGTTTTCATGTTGACTTGTATTTCTTTGCAGACATTTTGAGCCGAATGTATTTTAGGCGTTTATTTTTTTCATTCTTTCTCTTTTTGACAATATGAGCAGCATGTGTGACTGTAAAAGCACCGCAGCTGTTGTTATCAGCAACAGGTCCAGCTTCTATCCATCTTTTGGCAGATATCATTTACACTCCTGTGATTGGAGCATTACTGGAGAGAAGTACATTGGGATTTTAGTGCAACGTGTGCTGCCTTTGAGATGCTTATATTCCAGGGATGTCCATGAACGTTTTTAAACAGGATACTCCAAAATTACATTCTGCACCCATAACAAAGAAATGTATGAGGAGGGGTCTGTCTGCAGTCCTCAGCTGGGCCCGTTAGAGAATGTGTGGAGACTTGAAATGATATACATGACAATTATAGCCCAATACTGTTAGAGATGTGCTTGCAGGAAGAATGAGGCAAAATAACAACGAGAATATTACATCATTTGGTGTCTTGAAGGGCAAAAATTAATGTTCATTAATAAATTATTCAAAGAAGACAAGGCTTTGTATTTCCAACACAGAAATAAAATAATATAAATATAAAACTCTGAGTTAATCTGAGATTTTTTTAAAATGTGCATTTTAAATATGATACTGACTTTTTAAAAAAATATTTGGATGTACAAATTGTCTGTTTATGCAGCCCTAATGCAATTAAGATATATTGTAGGGTACAGTATGCTCACACATTTTTTCCATGTTGTTGTTAAACATTGATATGTAAATTAGTCGAATAAATGTTGAATAATGATATGGGATGATTATTACCTCCTTCACTGCCTTAGAACTAAATATACCCACATTGAAAAATAATACATTTACTTCATTCACTTTTACTTCAACTCTGGCTTTTGTGTTTGCACAGATTTATTGTTTATTTGTTGTTTACGCGAACAGCACCCTGTCACTTACTAGAGGAGGGGGTGCTGCTCCAGCCCTGCAGCTAAAACATCTCCTGCTGTCAAAAAGTATTTGAAATCACCACCTGCTGCTTGTCGTGGGCTGAGTGGAAATCATGACTTACAGCCTGTATGACTGTTACATGTAGGGAAAATTATTTACATTTTGAGCTTGAATTTATTAGTATTTATTGTTTTAAAATGACACTATTGAGCAATCACTGCATTTCAAATTTTTGAATGTGCTGTTTTATGGTGTTTAGTTGTTTAAGAAAGAGTCCATAATCAAATGGTTTGGAAGGTTTTTATAGTAGGTTTTTTTTTTATATGAAGGATTAAAAAAAAAAGACCAATAATATATAGCTTTTGGTGGAGTTAGAGCATATTAATATATTTCTATTTAATTATTATCCTATCAAATCTGTCAGTGTGTGGTAACTGCAAGTAGATCTTTGTGGATAACTTAACCTGTAGCTGCGATGGGAGACCATCACAGTGAAGCTGCAGAATAATTTTGATCTGGAACCATATTTTCAAGGCTTGCTATTTCATTTTTCTGCTGTTTGCAGCCAACACAACAGCAGTGACTAAATGAAATTTGGCCGTTGTAGAGTGAAATGCCTTTGAGCATAGAAGAAACAAATATAAACAATTTACAGAAAGGCTGCACGAAGAGTCATGTCTGGAGTTTTAAAAGGGTGTTATTGGTTTGCAGTGACATCCATTGACAGACATTGAAATTAAAATAAATATGGATGAACGCAGCTGGACAGGAGAGACAGGAGCTACTATGAATGTGCATGTTTCCGTCAACACATGCTGATGCACGCGTACAATGCATTTGGCCATTTGCAATTTTGGAGTGAAAGGCAGTGCATTTGTAAGCACAAACAGGGACAGCTTTGCATACAAAGTGGAGGATGTTCTACACTCATCTACAATGCTTTATGTCTGGGGGATTCTCCCGCGAGCTCCGATCTATAAATATTGTTCATATTCTCTGTCAGAAAAACACAGAGGAGTGATACAAGCACACAGAGACCTCCAAGAGGGTAGCTGTCAGGAAGTCAAGACTGCTCAGCCATAAAACAAGAGTCTTATCTCTGTTACACATGTGTAGTCAATCTATGCCAAATTAACACTGGTTTTGGCTGCGTTTATGTAATTCTAATGTTTGGTAAAATTCATTTCAACAGTGTGATATTTGATGTAAGTGGCCTTACAGTCAGTGATACAGAATATTTAATTCACCCTGAGACTCTGACATTTTCATAAACAATAGGCATGTGCAAGTTAGCAGCCATGCTTTTAATCCTATGTTTTTTTTTTCTTTTGTTTTTTGTTGCATAAAAACATAATAAAACATTGGGTCGTATGATGAGACAGAAACAACCTCAGATGAACAACAAACACAATTTTTGTTCACCATGCTTTTGTTCATTTGACAAAATTAATTTATGAAGAAAAATTAAATCATGTGGCTTCTACTAATACTAAGTACCCCCAAACAGTTTGTGGGTCAATGGCATTTAAAATGTCAAAGGGGAAAGACATAAGCAATTGTTGAAAGAAGGAATTGGTGGTACATGTCAACATTGGAAGTCTTTTAAGTGCACAGTGAGAAAGATAATTCAATGTGGAAAGCAATCAAGCCTGGAGATACCCCTGGAGTGGGTGTCCCAACACATTTAACCAAAGGTCAGATATAAAGATATAAACATACCTACAGTTAAGACCCTGTAAGCCTCCTTGAGCATGTTAAATGTTAAACTCCATGACAACATAAGTAGCGGAACGTTGAACAAGTATGTTTAATTTGAAAAGGGGTCGTCCTGTCTACAAAGAAAATGGGAGCACAACAGCACTGATAGTCATTTGCAAAGCTGCATCTAAACAAATCGCAAAACTTCTGGAGTCCTATGTCCTATCTGTCCTATAGACAGATGAGACCAAAGTTGAGTTATTTAGCCTTAATGCCCATAACCATATTTTTCATAAACCAACACAACAATTAATCAGAAACACTTCATACCCACTGTCAAGGATGGAGGTAGAAGGGTGATGATTTGGGGGGGGTTTGCAGCTATGGGACCTGGGCATCTTGCAGTCAGTGATTGGACCATGAATTCTTCTGTCTACAAAAGTATCCTAGAGGCAAATGTGAGGCCATCTGTCAGGCAGCTAAAGCTTGGTCGATGCTGGGTCATAAAACAAGAGAATGAGCTGAAGTACACCAGCAAATCTACATCAGAATGTCTGAAAAGTAACAAGAATCAAGGTTTTGTTAAAGTCCAGCCCTCAACAGCTGACACGACCTTAAGCTGTGCATGCCCCAAAAGCCTCAATGAACTGAAGGAATATTCTAATGAAAAGTGGTCAAAAATTCATACTCAATCTCTAAGTATTGCAGCTAAACATGGATGTATAAGCCAATAAATTATGCAGGCACTTAGTTTTGTCTACTTGAGTTTTTCTTTCTCTGGTTTCGTCCATGCTGGAAAAAATAATAGCCCAGTGAAAATAGTTGTATGTTCTTGTTCACCTAATATTGCAAAAACTTAATTGTAAAAACCAGTATGATTGGATAATTTTCATTAAACCTTTACTCACAAACCCTCCACAAAAAAAAATAGAAATAAAAGAGAATTCTTACTTTTAACATATACTAAATGTAACAGAACATTTTTGTGTATTTTATATGTAAATCGTTACACAGGATATGTAAAAAAAAAAAAAAAAAACACTTTTGTAGCCCACATAGTTATAACACACATGGTCTAACGGACTGGGCACATTTTAGAAGGTAATTATTTTGCAAAAGGAGATATTTCGCCGTGGCAGCCCAAGTGTCAAAGATACTGTATATCCAGTTATATCAGGCAGTCTCGCATAATGAGCTGAACTTGGCTCGAGACCTGGCTTTTAACATAGTGCTCATTAAATGGGGAGATACTTGCTACAGAATAATGCCCATTTTCTCGAAATGTAGTTGACAGTTCAACATTGGAGAAATCCACAGATAAATTATACATGTATATGGATTATTATTCCATTGACATAAACAGCTTGAAAGATTTAAAGGGCTTATATGCAACTTGTGATGAATTGAGGGCATTTTCATTCCACAGAAATACCTGGAGCGTGCTTAAAATCATAATTTCACACATTTTAAAATAATGTATAGCTTTGCTTTACCCGATTTTATATGAGAAACTATGGATCTCAGTTATTCAGACACGTGGCCTGACAAGTAAAAGCACATTTAAAGTAGTATTTATCTAAATATATGTAAGTGTTTAAGATAAATGCAACAAGTGCAAGAGGGCGAAGAAAAGGGCAGCAAGCCTCACTGCTGACCTAACCCACTGAGACAACCATCTGCTCAAAAACATTCCCTGGAAAGGGCAGATCCATTAAGAGCTGTGAGTACTTCATCAGCGTCCAAAAAGCTCACATAGTATAAACAATGTCCACAGTCATGTTACTGCCACTGGTGTTTATTTCATGAAGAAAATATTTAAGCTTGTGTCTACTTAGGTGGGTGTCCATCAAATATGCATTGGTTTGCATTGGCTGACTAAATTGCCTTCTTGAAAAAGAAAAGCGCTGTTGATGGCAGAACAATGAAGTTTTACATGGGCTCTTTATATTTTACTGCACTTGTCTACTCATCTGTGCTTTATTTATTATGATTGTCCATATCCAATTAAGCATAAAATGTTCCAAAAGATAATGTTTGGCTCCTAGCCTCCTAAAAAGGAGAAGAAAAATAATCTCTTAATCAATCTCACTCAATTTCTGAGCATTCCCATTTGTTGTTTTCCTTTCTAACGTTTTAAATGATTGTTTTTAGAAATATCACAGGACATGAGGCCACCAAGTAAGATCCCTATAATGATTTTTTTTGTTCTACAGTTAGAAAGAGTAACTTAATTTCAATAAACCTATTTCTGAAAAAAAAAAAAAAATCAGCTCAACTTCAATATTAAATTCACCACTCAACCACAGCAGCAGTGTGTTGCTTCAACTTAAGGCCAGTGGTGCAGTGCTGCCTTGAGAATTGTTTCGACATTTAATTTCGACCTTGTTTCAAGTCTCTCTCTCTCTTTTTTTAAAGGTGTCTGCTCCACAAAGGGTGGATACTATGTGTTATACAGAGTGATTTAAAATTGCTTGTGCTGTTTTTAGTTCACCAATGAGAGGGGCTAAGTGGAAAAATATTTACTTAACTTCTGCCATTTTATATGAAGGATTAAAGATCAGTATAAAATGTACAGATTATAGATTTAAGAAAAAAAAAAGTCCTTAATCTTCAGGATATTCACATGTCATATCAGGTTTGTAGGAGGAGGACCCAAATGTGGAAATCTAAAAAAATGTTTATATTCTAGCCAGCAAAAGTGCTGCTTTAGTAGAATAACCAGACACCAAAAGTCCAAGAGAGAAGAGACCGATAACCTGAGAAAATACCACAAAGAATGATGTCAGACCAGCAGAATGAAAGGAAAAGCAGGACAATGACGACACTCAGAGGCTGAAGAGACACAGGTGTCAACAATCAGGACAGAGCAGAACCAGACTTGTCAAAAAATAACTCTCCTACGAGAGTAACACTTTTAATGTGAAACAGGAAGAAACGCAAAACAGGAGACCAAACGCAATAGAGCTCCAACAAAACAAGAGAAGTGAATAAGACTCAAACCCCAAATCCCAAGACCAAGACAAATGAAGCTTATGCAACTATTGTCTCACCCTGAACGTCTGTGGGCCATATGTTTCTTACTCAAGATTGCTAACTAGTGATATAATGATTTTATTATTTGTTTTATTATTTATCATATAAAAAAAAGCTTTTTCTTTTAGGTGGTTTACCATTTATCAGTCCTATTCATTTATTATTCATTTGATATAAAGTATTCCAAAAACCATATTTCATTCCATTATCATTTTACAAAAAGAAATAAAACAATAGACCAGCTAAGATGCAGGTAACCTGATAAAGGCATGACCTGCTATCCCCTGCTGGTGACTGGCTGTCCCTAACCCCACGCCTCTGCTGTGCCTCGTGTCTAAACCACCTGAACCTGTCCAATGAACGTAGTAGTATGAACTGGTCAAAGGCAGATAGACTCAGTCACATCTTCATCATTCTAGGTACAATAAAGTCTTGCGTATTCCTGATCGTGACACACAACAGAGGGTATTTAAAAGAGGGTAGACTGACAGAAATATAGGTGGGTATATTTATCATACCTGCATGTATCCTGCATTACTCATGAATAATGGACATAACAGTATTGCAACTTGATTTTCTGATATGAAAGTGTTCATCCATCCTTTATCTACACGCGCTTACTGCTTCTCAGGGGTACACCCTGGACAGGTCGCCAGTCCATCGCAGGGCCACAACCAAGCACACTCACATTCACACCTACGGGTAATTTAGACTAATCAATTTACCTAGAATGCATGTTTTTGGACAGTTTTTGCTGTAATTATTTTATTTCTTCTAAGCAGATTGCTCATCTTTGCTAAACTTTTGGCTAAATAAAGCTACGTTGGATTAGTTTTAAAATGGAAAATATTGTTTTCTTTGAATAACTAAGTAGATTTTTTTATAGCTAATAAAGTAGTGCATATTCTGTTTGAAAGCAACAGATCTACTTTGACCACATTTTTTCCTCTCTTCTGTGTCTGTGCTTCAACTTGCAAATATTAACATACGGGAATTGTTGCAAATAAAACATGTTTTGTAGTTTTATCTACATAGTATTTAACTTATTGCTGATTCACTGCAACAAGACAGAACAATCCACCACTATAATTTACATTTCCTCATAGAGCTGAGACCAAACTCTTTACTTTGTTTATCTGAAGTGCGACATATCTCTTTGCACAGGATGCAAGGTCCTCATGTCCTTGTATTGTGTTTGTCAGAGTGTGTTTCAGCATGGCTCTGCAACAATCTCGCAGAGCGTTGCTGAAAAAAACCCAACAACAACAAAACAAACAAAAAAAACCAAACAATCACACTGAGAGAAATTCCCAGGAATCTAATAACACAAAGACATTGTCTGTGTATATATTACACATTGACATTTAAAAAAAAACAAAAAAAACAACTACAAACATTTAGCTTAAGTAATCTGCATAAAATGTGTTACTAAAGAACAATACAAGGCATCATTTAGAGAGTAAAAACTCAGTTTTCTAAGAAAAAAAAATTAAATGATGATCGGGTAAAAGGAATAAAAATACAAATTAATCATATTGAGAAGTGTTGTTAGTGGTGTTGCATTGTGACAAAATTACAATAATCTCCTAGGAAATCTAAATCATTATTCAACAGTGTGTTATATTTGGGTTCAGGTTTTATATTGTCTGGCTTTTATTACAGTTGAGGTGACTGACTACATCATAGATGATTTTAAACTAATCAAATTAGACTAGTAGTAAGAAAACATAGTTTGGATAAGAAGAGCAACTATGGTAAATATATTAGAGAAGAGTAATTATCAATCAATCAATCAGAGAACCTCTGACCTCTGACAATAATTACAGATTTTGTGAATAAAACAATATTCATAGGCTGATTTAATGAAAAAGAGAGAGATTTTATTGAAACACCAGACGGTAACACTGTTTCCACAACAATGACAGTCATTTAATCGGTTTTGCTGCATTATGTGTTAAGATGGTGCAGGACTGGCATAAGGGATGTGGGGGTTTGCAGATTCCTACCCTCAGACTGGATGAGGATCTCTAAATGAAGGGGGCTAAAGTGAAACACTTGTTCCCATCAACAAAATTGAGCAAAGTGCTCTTTAACACATTTTATCTGCCAGTGGAGCTGCTCAACAACACGAAAAAAGAAAACATTGTTTACTCTGAGGTCTTCATGTAAATGTGGTGGTGCATTACATGCTCAGGGAATCTTCCCTGGGTAAATATATTAATGGTTCGATGATCCGCCTCACTATGTTCTGAATATTTAGTGACTCGCATCTACCTGAAAAACAGAATCATCACTGTATCGTCAGTAAAAGCACAGCTTCTGGGGCAGTGCTGTCACCATTTTGCTATCAAGTTCTTGCTGTTCCATAGTCAACTGTTTAATTAAATGTATGTCATCATTGCTGATTGTGTATTTTCACTGTCAAACGAATGGCTCAAAGCAAGGGCACACAGCTACTTGAGGGCACGGGCAGCCAACAGACAGAAGAAGGGGAAATAGAATTCCTTTCACATAAAAGACTTGATGATATCAAATCTTATCTGAAGAATTTCTTTATTGTAGCCCTCTGGCTTTGTTTCCGCTCTCTGTCAGCTTTGCTTTTTCAGTGTGAGGACCATTAGCCTAAACAATACCTCCATTCTGAACAGCTCATGCAACACTTTTGCAATAGTGGTTCGTACCCCAGTGGCGTACCCAGCTCTGAGTAAGACATTTCTGGTTTGGTTTGAGACACTTATAACATTTGATATATCAAAGAGGATAGGCAAGTCATGACTCAAAATAATTATTTTTTTATTTGTTTTACATATTATAAATAAATCAAAATAAATAAATAAATAATTTTGTTTTACATATTATAAATAATATTCTGAACTATGAAAATTTGCCATTCATCATTTGCCAGTCCTTTTCTGGGCAAATATTGAGCAAGTATCTTCCCTATTCCTCATTATTTCCTCTTGGATCAAGCACTAATGACTCACAGCCAGGTCAAGTGTAATTAAGGCTCACAGGTGCCACAGATGCCCTCCAGACATGTGTAAGGTGTTTACTGCAGTTTTTATAACTGGAAAATTGCATTTGTTGCACCAAATTTGTATTAGAGTTTGACAGTGATATATATAAGTTAAAGTTGCATCTAATCATATGGGGGAAAAGCAAAAACAGATAAAAATTGCGATTCCAGAGCATAAGCTTTGTCAATAGTATCTAATCTCAAACCATTTTATTGAATATCTGTGCTGAGCCTTTTACACAGCGACAGGCTGGTGTACCGCTGGATTTGTGAAAAGCGACAGGAGCTCTCCAGGGTGCTGCTTTCCAGTTGCTCCCCCGCATGCATTCAGGTGCAGCAACTGTTAACCTTACAACAAGTTGAAACCCAAATTAAACAACCAACCAAGAAAACACGTCTCACCTTCCACCTCGTCCTCAGGTAGGTTAACAGGGGTCCGGTAGGAGAGGACATCTGGAATAGTGCAAAGTCCCTTGTACATGAACCTGGTGGTCACAGCACGCACTGGCATTTCTGCGAGGGAAAAGCAACAACTGTGTCGCGATCTTCATATAGCCACGCTCTCCGGAGTTTTGACAGACCGTCAGCTATTGTCCTTGATATTTAAAAAAATATCAAGCAGATGAAAAATGGGAACCCCCTTCCGCAAAGTTAAGCCCCGATAACGTTTTTGATATCTTCGTTAAAGCTGAAAATGACAGCAAAACCACCTTGCAGTGGGCGTGCGTGTTGTACCTTGAGACACACTTGCCTTTGGTTTCAATTCATGGTCTGTAGCAGTTTACTGTAAAAAAAGGATTTACAGTAAATAACAAATCCCATTTGACAAAATGACTTGCAAAACTTACTTCAGAGCTCGCTGAAATAACTTCTTTATACGGTTTGTTTCAGGCATTGATCATGACCAAAAATTTAGCTCATTTTAAAGCCTAATCCAAAAATAAAAATACATGGACAGCTTTCTTCAACTGGTGTATTGAAGAAGGAAATTGATTAAAAGAAGAAGAAGAAGAAGAAAAAAAGAAAAATATGGAAAATGAAAAGGGTTAAAAATTCGCCATTGATCTTACTGGTTTCTATAGCGCTTCTTGTTCTTTCAGATCTATCTCCGACAGAATAAGCCTCACTTTTCTTTCCCGTTTCGGCATCTTCCACAAACGAAAATATACACCAGGCAACTGTAAAGCAGCAGCAGCGAGCTAAGTATATCCTGCAGTCGAGGTAAGAATAAAATCATGTGACTTTTTTTCTTGTCTTTTCCCCCCCTCGGAGAGCAGCTTTTAAGGGAATCCTGGGTGACCACTGCTCATCTGATGCAGACACGCTGTAAAAACCAGCGATCCTCTCTCTCTGGTTGTCAGCAACCACATTCTGATTCTCACATGCGCTGTCTGTATCCTGTATAATAGCAGAGCCCATGACCATGCCCAAAGTTCGCAGCATAATGAACCTACCCTATTTATTCTATTTTATTATTACACGCTTACATACATACATATTACACGCTATCTGTCTTTAAATGCAAGAGGCATATGTTTATAATTGAAAAAAAACAAACAAACAAAAAACAAAAAAAAAAACAAGTCCTGCAACAGGTAAAGCACTTGAGTCTTTGCATCTTATTTGTTTGTACTGCAGAGTTCGTATAATCCGATTAGAATATGTTCCTGCGGGAATAATAATAATAATAATAATAATAATAATAATAATAATAATAATAATAATAATAATAATAATAATAATAATAATAATAACAACAACAACAACAACAACAACAACAACAACAACAACAACAACAACAATAATAATAATAATAATAATAATAATAATAATAATAATAACAGTTAATGTTGCAGAGACCTTGTATTAGGAATTAAAATGACACTTTCATAATCAATCAGGAAACAAATACAAAATAGAATTACTGCAAAGCCTGAGTTGTAGCCATAAGTACAGAATAGTTATTTATATGATACAATATGGTACAATACGATAGCAATTTATTTTGATCATCTAGATGTAAGGTTGTAGTTCTCATAACTCTTCCATTGCTATCCATTCATGCTCTTTTAACTTTGCTGGAGTAATAGTCGTGACAGATTTCTTTTCTCCACAGGTTTTCAGTGGGATTCAGATCAGAACTCTTGCTGAACAGTCAATGACTTCCTTTCCAATTGTTCTTTTGTGCTGTTGGGTGTGTGCTCTGAGCATCGCCCTGCTGAAAGACAATAGACCTTTATCTCTAACTGACAGTAGCTATCTGACACCATGTATTTCATTTCACTCCAAAATGAATTATATTCTTTTGGTTGAGGTTTAGACATTAAAGTCTGTAATATGAAATCTACAAAGTGATGGACATACATCCCCAAAGATTTCTGCTATATTGGCCATTTTTCATTTTTCAGTAGAATATGTCTTAGGCAAATATCAATTTTCTTCCACAGAGACCCTACTTAAATATGGGGTTCCTCAAGGCTCTATTTCGGGTCCTGTTTTATGTTTTCTCTACCTGCTTCCACTGAGCTTCATTTAAAAAAAAATATAATGTGGCATTTCATTGTTATGCAGATGACATCCAGATTTACTTACCTTTAAAATCTGGTGGAGCCCAGTATGTAAAGAATATGCAGAAGTGTCTTCAAGATGTTAAATTGTGGATGGAGCTGAACTTCCTTCGCTTAAATGAAGATAAAACAGAGGTCTTTGTGTTCGGGAAAACAGACCTGCTGACAGGATGTAGCAGTGCTGTTGGCCCTTTGGATTTTTCTATCTCTCCAAAATTTATTAGAAATCTTGGCTTTTTCTTTGATAGAAATTTCAAATTTGATAGACAGGTCAGTGGAGTAGTCCAGTCTAGTTTTTATCAATTGAGGCTAATCAGCAGAGTTAAGCCATATCGTCCTCATGCTGTCCTTGAAAGGGTCGTTCATGCTCTTATCGTTTCTAGACTGGACTACTGCAACTCCCTTTATAGTGGGATGGACCAGTCTCCCCTCCACCATCTCCAGCTGGTCCAGAATTCAGCTGCCCACCTATTAACAGGGACAAGAGGGTGTGAGCATATTACCCCAATACTGCGCTCTCTTCACTGGCTGCCTGTTTGTTTTAGAATTGCTCTAAAAATGTTACTCTCAGCTTGTTAAATGCTTACATGGTCTGACACCTCCTTATCTCTCTGAACTCTTACATAGACACCGTCCTGGTAGAGCCCTCAAATCCTAAGATCTAATTCTCCTGGTGGTTCCCAGGACTCGGCTTGTGTCTAGGGGAGACAGATCCTTTTCAGCGGCTGCTCCTAAACTTTGGACCGGCCTCCCTCTTTTCATGAGGTCTGCCACAACTCTCAATGATTTTTTTTCTCAATTATATTTTAGGGATGTTGCTTTTATTTGTATCTTGTGGTTTTATTCGTTGTATGTTTATTCATCTGCACAGCACTTTGGTTGCCTCTTGGCATGTTAAAGTGCTTTATAAATAAACGTTAGATTTTTTTTTTTTTAAAGATCAGTCATAGAGTTTGGCGATTTCTTGTCAACAGTGTCCTCTATGGTTCACTGTGTAGTGTATAGCAGTCTGCTTGTAGCCTCGCCAACTATCCTAATTCCTTTCCTATTGGATAGAAGCCATTTCATGAAGGAGATTTTTGTGCACCATGAATGGGGATGTCTGGCCTGGCTGGTCTGCTGAAACCACCACTCCAGATTGTTTCAAGCGTCTCTGATGTGCTTTACATATTTTGTGTTGGGTTGTTCCCACAATCAGCATGAACTGAAGCAGCTGTCTGTCATTAAGCTGCTTCACAGTCTGTCATGTCCTAGAAGTGTTTAAGTTTTACGACTTTGCAACCTCTCCAAAATGTAATTCCTGAAATTCCTGAATTCCTGAATTTTCTCACAACCTTTGCAATTATTATGTTTGTTCATAGCAGCATATATGATGCTCTCAGGCAGCTTTACTGTGGTGAATTTGTAAATGAAACATAAAAACCTGCAACTGTTTATACAGTAAAACAACATTTATTGGTTAATTTAGGTCTTGTGAACAGCAGAGACTTTGAACAGCTTTGAACAGCCAGCCAACCAGTGAATTTTCATCGCTGAATAGAGTTTTGGATACATAACAAAATCCTAATACGGCTCACCAGTTCCTTTCATAGAGTTTCTGCTGATTAACTGGCGCTCTAAGACTCCAACGACACAACAGAATCCAGCGCATGTAATGACCTACAGAGAAATTTTGATTAGCAAGAATTGGACTTTAAGTTTCTTGAAAACTAGAAGCCATTTAAAAAATCTGAGTTTGAATTTTTTACCTGCAATTTGACTGTGGCATTATATATATTCTGGTGCAAGTTAAACAAATACAAGCCATGTTTTCCATGTGAAGATTTTTCCTTTTAATTTTTAAGATTTTTAGAAAAAGTTGAGGATCAAGAAAACATGTATACATAAGAGGAAAATGGCTCTCAGGGGAAATCTGAATTTTTGACACAAATTTCTTTGAAGAATTACTCCAGCCAAGAGAATGGTTACAGCACAGTTATTTATTTCTTAAAACCACGACTTAAAGCAGCACACACCTGCGTTTATTGTTCAGAACCATCCGTACGAGCCACTGAAACACCGTGAATGTTTTCTGTGTCATGTATCTAAATCAACGACACAAGAAAAGCCACAGAAAACACAAACAAGCATCACGCATCGAGAGCGGGTGCGTCTTGCACAACGATGCCCTGCACCGGTATCTTTCCACCCGGGTTCACACCAGATAAGTGTGCTGTGTGGGTCTGCGCTGAGAGGGAGCTGCATGTGGTTCCACTGGTTGGTTCTTCAAGGGTTTTACCGGAGTGACAGGCCTATTCCCCTCTGAATGTGAAGGGAATTGTCTCTCTCTGCTGCACCTGAGCCACCCACTGGCTCTGTGCTCAGACAAGCAAACTTCTTTAAACGTGAATAACAGACTTTGTTCAGATACACTGTCCAGATATGAACAGCAAAGGTGAAAGACAGTTATATGTAAAATTGCCGAGCCACAGCGAGAAGCATAACACACAATATCCAAGTTTTATATATATGTCAATAACATTTAGTGGTTCTTACACTGACATGAACCTAGACATAAACATAGGCTTTAATTCATACACTTCAACCTGTAGCTCAGCTTCCCTCAGTCTTGTATAAAATAATCAGCTATTGTGAAATAGGCTTGCGAGAGCTGATTGTGTATTTCAGCAGATGTCTATTGAAACTAAAAGGCTAATACGTGCCTTCGAGGAAGAAAAGAGAGGCCAGTTTATCACTCAGCGGAGATCGTATGTAGAAAGAAACTGTAACTCAGCCTCTGGCTTGCACTGATGGGGAGCACCTCAGCTGACAGCTTATCTTCATCAAATGAAGCAGTTTGTATGAGCTATGGGATATCTACAGAGGCAACAGACCTGGAAGTAGGAGGTGAGAGTCATGAAAACAAATTTTGGCAGACAACCAGCCATTCAGCATGGGCCAAAGTGGAAATCTAAATCTCTTGTTGGGATACAAAATCTGATTCACTCAATCAGTCCTGACTGAAATAATCAGATAATCAATTTTCTCAGTCAGTTTTATGAGACTGCTTCAATCTGTCAATCAGTTTATTTGTGATTCATGCTTGCGTCCATGAACTTGGACCCCTTCTTTTCCTTTTATTGTTATCGCTTTTCAAACATTTAGATCCTGGCTATAAATGCAACTCCTGTAAGAAAAGAGAGCGAAAGAGAGAGAGAGAGAGAGAGAGATAGCTCGAGAGAGAGATTTGGATTATATAGAGCTGGATGATGGGAGCCATGACAACTTTGGATGCTACGCTTTCTGGAAGGTGTTTTGGACCTGGCAGCAGGGAATCCACTTCATGCTGGAAGCTTGGCAGGTTTCCGGATAAAATTTTCACAGCGTGACATGTGCAGGGTCCGTGTTTTGGCCACATCATATCACAAACACAGAGGCAGAAACCAGGATGGTGGAGCCAAAGCAGAAAGCCAGAGAGCTCTGAGGAAGCACAGGCAGAGAAGTTTACATACACCAGTATAAACTAGACTCTTTGTTTTGGGTAGATTTACACATTAAAGTCTGGTTGCGTAGTGTAAGGAAGACATAATCTCTTTCCTTGAAAAGGCCCTTTTTTAATGTGAACTTAAATCTTTTCCTTTTCTTGCTTACCAGGCGGACCATTCCATCCTATCCCAACCTCATCAATGGAAATGTAAATGAGGTGCGAGCAGAAAATGAACCGCCTACATAAAATTTAAACTTGCAGTTGGAATAATCAAAACACACACAACAAGGATTTTTACCTATTTCGGAAACTCTTATATTTAGAATTCATAGCACATCTGTTCTATATAGACTTTGAAGAACCAGACAACTGTGCACCAAATGGATTTAGACATCTGAAGACGTCTGATTTATTTTGATCTAATCCACAATCAGAATTTGTCGCTATGAAATCAACTCCTGGAGAATCCACAATTGCATGTTATGACAGCTCTTATCAGTTTTTATTTTCTTGTTTTATCTCATACTGAGCTGCGTTTCATACATTGTTGAGAAAATAAGTCAGTTTTACTTCATGCCTCTAAGACAAGAGGCAAGCTCATTTCAATGTAAGTCATTTCATGTTTAGAAATGACTATTCCACCATTGCACAGCATCTCTTTTGTATTGTCCAGTTCTTGCAAAGCATTGAGAAGATGTCTTTTATGTGCATCCTAATGAGATTCATATCATTTACAGAATAAACAAACTAAAGCAGCATTCACCCGACACAAACAAATGCAATCTTTAAAACTAATGATGCAGAAGCTCCAAAACTCTCATCGCTGACACTTACATCAAATTTCATTGTGGATTATTGATTGCGTTTGTAATTAGGTCTGACAATTTGGTTTTAGAAATTAGACTCTCAGGATAACCTTAACAATGTGGATTAAGTAAGAGGAAAATAAAAAAGCCTCATATTCCTTGTTTTCTCATTGTTACTTTACAGGTTTTATTTATAGTTCGTATGTTACCCACAAGAACAATTTCAAAAAGGAAGAGAATAGACCTCAGAGAGAGCAAACATGAGGAATCTGTCTTTTTATTGACCAGTACTGATGCAGATAAAAAAATAAAAATAAGAGGAAAATGCCAAGAAGATGGCAAGAAAAAGGATGTCAATTCCTTGGAATTAATTGATTTTCTGCATTCATTTGCCATAAAATGCCACCTGATCTTCATCTAAGCCACAGTTACAGACAAACACAATCTGCTTAAGTTGATAACGCAAAACTTTTGACGCAATTTCTTGTGTCTTTGTCGAACATACCTTTGAAACATTTACAGTTTGGTGGAAAAAGTGTGTGAAAGTGGGGAGTTAATGGCTGGCCGAACCTGTTTCGGTAGCAATAACGTCAAACAAGTGCTCTCACCATCTCTGGATCAGACCTGCTCAAAGTTCAGGAGGGTATTTTGACGATTTCTCTTTCCAGAACTGCTTCATCTCAGATAGGTTTGTAGACTTTCTAGTGTGAATGGCTCTCTTGAAGTCACTGTGCAGGACCTCATTGTATTAACTGTAATCCAGGTGTGTAAATTACAGAGTCCAATTAGCTCTTGCTGAAGTAATATCACTAAGGAACTGCCTACTTTTTCCAACAGCACTTTGAATGATTAATGGGTGTTTTCAATAAATCCACGAGAAATTATAATTGTTCTTCTGTTATCAGCCTAAGAACACTGCGTTCTTCTGTTACTGGGACTTAGATAAACTTAGATTTAGTTAAGTCCAAGGGCTTCACAGACATTTTGTTACCACTATATTTAAAATAAAGTGACTCCATGGGGAGTCATAATTTGTATTTCAGAGTATACATAAATTGCTTTCTAATTACACTGTTAATGTATGAAGTTTGATTGTGAATGGAAACAATGCATATATGAGTGTTTGTGTTGGGGATTTGTTTGTTTCCCCAACAACAAATCTCTTGATCTTCACTGCTGGCATTTGAAAATATATTTTTCATGTGAACTTAAGCTGTTTCTTTTATAAGATTATTCTATTCTATTATTGTTTTCAATATCCTTCAGCATCGTCAATCTCTGTGGGATGCAGGTGTAATTGGCAATTAGACTACGTGCAACATGAACTGTAATGTGCATGAGTTCATGAATATTTGATGATAAAATGCATTATCACAATTCACATTCATGGGAAGCGCCTGCTCTGGCTTAGTCAACTTCCCTGACAGTAATTTGTCCTTGGCGCAATCAGTCTGTCCCACACTCCAGTTTATGCATGAAACAAGAGTCCAATCCGCCAGCTTCTTTGAGAACGGGAGGGTGGGGATGGTGGAGATGGTGGGGGTTATAATGTCATCTTGCTCAATGACATATTGAAAAAGAAGGAGGTGGGTGGGGGTTGGGGTAGGGGTGGGGGTGGGGGTGGGGGTGCATGGAATAAATCCAGTAGTGCTAGAGGACATCAGGCCAGTCTGCAGCATCTTGAGATCACTAAGTATGCTTGATGCAGGATTTTAGAGGCCACTGAAACATCGGGGTTTGGTCTGCAGCCTGTTGGCAGTGCTACTGTATCACTGTATCATTCATGCCAGTGACATCAAATTATGATGGATTCCTTAAATTACCTGTTGCTGTGGCAGATGGCACTCTTTGTCATTTACAGCAATTGTGAGAATTATCCTCTCGCATCCTGATGAAATATTCATCATGCATCCTCATGACCAATAGCAATGTAATTCATTTCTTCCAGTGCCATATCAGAGGCAAATGAGAATCTGAGGAGTACCTAAAGGTGCTCATTGAATTTTTACATCATCATATAGTCACATGATTTATTAAAATATAATGAGGACATCAACTGCTGCACCCTTCTGAATATCTCAGGGTACCTTGGGATTTCTAAACTTTCCCTGTTCGTGCCGTGATAAGAATATAAACTAAATAAAAGCCACTACGAGTCAAATATCACTTCATTCAAATCAGGCAAGAGAAGAATATGATGAAGAGACCCCCCCATTCCCTCTAGTGTTAATGTTATTGGCAATAAGTTAGTCAGGTGTGGCCACAAGATCAACAACTCACGGCTTCAAGTTAGTAATGTGTTGGATAACTAAATTATAGCCACATCTTAATAATACTCACCATGTAGGATGATTTGTTAACTGAAAACACCAATCAGGGACAGTCAGTTATCTGGCATTACCCACAAAGCATAGAAAATCAATTTAATTTAATTTCTTTTTAATCTTGCGGTGAATGTTAAGAGCATCTTAAATTCTTTTGCCGTTGAGGACAGCATCATCAAATTATTCAACTGTTTAAAATGCACGGGTTCACATGCAAACAATATGAAGACTTTAGGCAGTTCGTCAGTTACATCAGCCATGACGAGACCTCTCAAAGTACACGGCAACAAGTGGCTTGATTAAAAAAAAATGCTTAAGGACATCAAATGATATTGAAGCAAAACAGAATGATACTCTGCAGTTATTAAGCAAAGCATTCACCCATGTCCTTATAGTCTCCTAGATCCTTACAGCTTCACCTTAATGAAGTCAGTGACTTGCACAGTATGTACATATTATCAGCCAAAAAAAAAAAAAAAAAAAAACGTGGATTATTGTTTCTTTTATTCATTAGACCAAAAAAACCACCTGTATGAGGTTCCCTCCTGCTGTGTGAATTTATATTGAAATTTCCAGCCTCATGTCACAACAAAGCCTGTTACACACTCTGAGTCACTGCAGGAAAATGTGTCACTGTCATCTTTTGCATTGCATAAAAGAATAAAAAAAAAGCAGATGCATAAATCTGGAATGACATATATGACTTTCTCTTTTCAAACACATAAGATCGAGTGGGTTTGGTTTTCTGTCAGAGCTAGGTTGCTGTAGCTTTAAACACTAAAACTACCAGTTCAGGTAAGGAAAAGGTTATGATTTGTGACAAAAAAAGACTCTTCAGAGTAAAATAAGATAGTTTAACCCTATTTGGTACAAATGTCCTTATTCTGATTAGCTTGGATCACAGGATGTTGCTTTCAGACCTTGGTGAGGTGTGATAATGGGCTGCATGATAATAAGCTTGTAGCTATGACTGTGAGTATCTTATTCACGCTATGTCTTGGCCACCTACCAATCAGTATTATTCTCATTAATTTTATCTGTGGTTCCAACTGAGTCAGATGGTAGATGTTTTATTTAGAAATGATTAAATGTTGCTGTCCCAGAATAGGTTTTACTTAAAAAAAAAAAACAAAAAAAAAAAAAACAATTAGTTGTCGACAGAAATACTACAAAATACCAGATGTCTACATGGTGTCCAAAATAATTACATAAATCAAAAAATTAAATAGATAAAACCTCCCAAAATCAACAACTTTGTTTTATATATATCAATGATCAATACCAGCTTGGTCTCATGCCTACTTTTTTTTACTCACTTGACCTGTGCAGTTAGCTGCACATTGTCCTTTCGTTGATATTTTATTATATCTCAGATAAAATTTTCTTTTATTCCTGAACTACATTTGTGGGTTTTTTTTGTTGTTGTTGCAAACAGAACAGGATTTACAAACTGGAGTCATGGAAACTGTAGACTTGCAATACAAACAAGCAAGTGGTTAAACCTAAAGATACAGCAAGTAAAAACAAATTTATGACAAAACAGATTGTAAGAAGTACTGGGTCAGCGGGTCGGTAAACCTGTAAATGAGCCCGACTCCTCCAACACACCGTCCCGCATCTACAAGCAGACTTTTTGACTAAAAGAAATGTCAACACTTGTGATGACAATTTCGCCAGCTGTCTTTAAATTACACTTCTACTGCTATTATGTAGACAAACATAAAAAAAAAACTGTCATCCACAAGACCACGACTCAATAGATAACAGTTCTACATAGTTTCCCAAACTGCTTCCCAAACTATTTTGTGCATAGAAATGATTGAAGCTGAATGAGACATCTGACTCAATTCAGTCATTTTGGGATGTCTCCACATACCAGTGTGTCATTACCGTCGATAAACCAGCATCTGGTTACTTGGCAGCATCAGAACTCGTCTTAATATAACACTGACACATTCATTGACCATTTAACTATTCATCAGACCCTTGGTGAAATATCTGGCTTTTAAACAGCAAAATGATCTATTATCCTTGCCAGATAATTGCTATCCAGCTAGCATTTCCAGGAGGGCCTCTTTAGGATTAAAGGTGGGCTACTTGGGTACAATATGGGGTTGGGCTTGAATTGGCCAAATGGCACGGGTCTCTTGTGGTTTCGGTATAATGGGCCTCAAACCTGCTTTATATGGGGCCCATGAGAGTGTACTAAATGCGGTGGGTCTCATAGAATTTCAGTTAACTAATTGGGTCCCACCTAAAGTCCAGGTAGATCCCACTCAGAACTATAACAGTGGCATAATAAAGAGAGTGAATCAAAACTGTGAAGTAGAGATGCACAGTTGCACCCTTATTATCTTTGTGTTTGTCACTATATGTGGTCCCTTGGGTCACATCTAATCAATGTTTGCCAAAGAGTATATGCCAAAAAGGCAACAAATGTGGGATTAGAAAATACTTTTGAATGCTCACTAGACGTTTTTTTTGCAGGTCTGTTATCCTTGGTGGATTGCGCTGTATTAAGACAGTGGGAATATACGTTATCGGTTCAGCTCACCCTGCACTTACACATCAAACAACGCAGCTATCAGCACATTGTCTGGAGGACAGAGTGCCGATGCTTTCTCCAGCCTGCTACTCCTTTAATCCCACAATCAGTAAAACATGGCTCCTACCACCTGAGCAGACATAAAAATGGGCTGACAGCTTGAAAATAGCTCTAAGGGAACCTTCATGTTCAATAGCGAGGCGCCGTTGGAGGACAGGTGTTCTGGTAGTATCTGAAGAGAATATAGGAAGAAAGAAACACTGCTTTGATCTTTCTTTTTCTTTTTTTTTTTAAATTTCTTCACTTTAATCGGCATAACATAAAGCCCAGATTGGATTGTTTACCTCCTTCTCTACTGGTTCAATATCACACAATATGAAAAGCTATTTATTTCAGATTTAATGTGAATGGATTTGGAGAGCAAAAAAAACCCCTTTGTGACCCACAGTTTAATTCCAATAACCAATAGAAGTTTCCTCTCTGCATCCTTTGGACAGTTATAGGATTTAACCAGATTAAACATTTTAGCACATTTTACAGAAGAGAGATTTCTCCGCTTTTCGGTAAAACCTCATACCTCCTTTCCATTTCTGTGGTGTGAACGTAAGACTGAAACGGGACTTTTGTGAGGAAAGCTTCTTCTCCTTTTTATTTTTTATTTTGACACCTTGCATTATTTATTTGTTTCACACAGGAACAACAGATTTTCCCATCAATAAACATTCTGCTGGCAGGACAAGTTATTGGACTAGAGTGGCTGCATGTGAAGTCTTTCATTCATAGCCCGCGTCATCTGACAATGAAACATTAACAGAAGTCAATGCCTTTTACCATGAGTGAACTTTAAGTGCCCATTGATCACACTCTATATAATGATTGACTGTTACTTGACAGATATAAATAAATTCAAGAATCCTCCTACAAATATTGTGCGAGTCTGATCCCTGAATAAAATGCCACAGAACACTTTGCTGATAGAAAGCGTTTTTAGTTTTTTATTTTAATGAGCAATATTGCTTTTTTGATGTCATCAATAATATATAAAAGATCGATGAACGTAAATTCTGTCATTATCATACACAGTGCATTGAATTAATAAGTTGTTTACCAATTTCTTTGCATATATCAAATCATGATGTCCTATACATCGTGTTCAAAGTTAATTTATTGTGATCGTTGGTGCAGACATGCAGCTAACTTTTTGTTCTTTGTTCACTCATTGAAGCCTTCCAGTGGGTCATTAACCACGGACACGGTCACAACGGCTGGCTGTTCACTATACACCAGGGGGTGCCCATCAGTCAGGGTAAGAGGCACCGCTGACTGACAGATGTTTGATGGGTGATGACACTAAATATGCTGTCATTTGGCTGCAGATTTGTGCCAGAGTCAGTCAGCAGGCCCCGCCAAACAACACTAGCAGCTTTCACTGCTATATTTTCTGATTAAATAACAGAAAGATGCAGAAGTGTGTTCTGGCTTTTCTTTAAACCATTTCTACCATTTCTTGTAATTTAATTTTCAGGAATGATACATAACTAAAAGAGGAATATCCAGAAAAATGCCTTAAATTTGACATGACAGCGGGGATTTTATTAAACAGGATCCATACTTCTTTTGAGATGTAAAGAGCAACATGATTTCATAGATGTTGCTCAATGCAAGGTCGACGATAATGGGTATTTTTGTTATTCTTTTGTCCACCTGTTCTCTCGCCAAACCTATTGCTCTATCCAAAATTCTGTCCTTGAGGCTAAATCGTCAGCCCTTGGGGATCTTGTTTTGTACTCAAATCAATTATGTTGTGGTAATGCATTATGTTAGGTAACATTCCCCAGGCCATCAGTCATTGTCTGAACAAGCTGGTTGCACTGGTTGATCCTCCTCATCTCCCATTCCATTACACTGCAGCACAGGTGGGGATATGTGTAAAGAAGGGCCATTCCTGTCCCTGGCAAGGTCACCCCGCTCCGTGAATGTGCAGCTCTGTATATGCCTACAATTGCACGACTCAGGTTCAATTATGGAGAGTTTTAATCTTAGCAGAGGAATCTTCCTGCTGTAGCAATAAACTGCTGAAAAGTGATGCATTTTTATCATACACACAAAGTGAAAATGACTTTTGTCAGTTCTACCATAAAATCTCTGCCATTCAACAGCAGCTCCTGTCTCTGTATTGTATAATAATATCACGTGGCAGAAAGGCGTAAAGGCAGAGCAGAAAAGAATCCTTTAAAATGCAGCATTATCAGTCTAGTCACAACAGTGCTTTGAAAAGCCGGATCAATACTATTTCTGTGACCAATTTTACAGTTCTCTGGGTCTGTTGCCTCTAGAGTAATAAACCTGTTTTCTGCACACATCCTTCGGGTCTGTACAGGCACTGGTAACAATGTGACGGCAATATGTTTTATAATCCCCATGGACTTGTCAGCATTTCCTGCTATGCATTTGATCATCGCACAAAAAAAAACCCCCGTAACAACACAATCAATATATAAATTAAATCACAGGTTTATTTTTGACTAGTTGTTCTGTCAGTCATGTGGAGTATCTTAGAACAGCAGCCTTGAGGCGATCTGAATGTGAGGGAGACTGCTTGCATTACCAGGTCGGTGACGAGCATGATGCAAGAGCCAAACCAGCCCTGAAAGCAAGGGTTTTGAAGCAGATGGTCAGTTTGTACAGGGTCAGGCTGGCCCTCCACTTTGCCCCTAAGTCCTGAGGTTTTTGCATAGTGAGTCAGCTGACAGCAAGAGAGAGAGAGCAGCCCAGATGTAAGGTGGAGAATCTAAGGTGGACCAAACTGTGATGTGACATGTCTCAAGACTTTAAATGACTGCTTTTTGAATTTGAGGCACATTGACTTTCAAAATGTATAAAAGCAATAACAAGAATGACGTCTCTTCATGTTTTGTGTTGGCTTTTGGAATTTATAAGCACGAAACCCCAAGTAATGAAAACAAATTAAAGTCAAACATGGTCGTTAGGCGTCCTTCTGCTTCACATTTGTATGCCGAAGGAAAGCTGCTCTTTGTTTACAATAAAAACTCCAAAGGGTTTCTTTCAGTTTGTCGCATCCTCTGACTGGATTCTTTAATGACGCACCAGATGCTCTCACCCTATATGCAGCAGCTAGAAGCTGGGTCACTTTCTAAGAGAGTTTTACCATGATGCTTTTAAGGAATATTCACTTTGATTGTAAGAGAAAACTTTTATCTTAATGCAGCTACTGCAGGTGGTTATCCCTAAGAATCTGATTTGAAATCGGAAAGAAAGTCACAACTAGGAGTAGTTGTAGAGGTTAAATTCAAGATTTTAAACAACCTCTTAAAGCAGTTCCTTTTCTGTAAATGTGTTTACATCATGTAGCATTCACATGTTTAATAACTCTGAATAGATGCACAGCTTTTTACTGACATTGTTTTGGAAAGTAAGCACTTTGGGAAACTTCCTTCTTGAAACACTTTCCAGCCAAAAGGATGACCTGATAATGATTTTTTTTTCTTGCATTAGCAGTTTTGAAATTTTATAATGTTCCTCTTTTTTTCTTTCTTTTTTTTTCCAAACGTTTTTGACCAGAACATGTTAACTGTTGCGTTTCTCAAGAAACCCAAGTTAGCACAGTGATGCAAACTTTGCAGTCATGGCCTTCGATCCGTCTCCTGTCCCACATTTTAAAGTAAACTCTGGTGTGGGCATACTCATAAACTCATTTTTATAACAATACAAACCTCTGTGAGGGCTGAACTCAGTCAATGTTTAACACAACAAACCAATTTGCAAAGACGTTTTGGTATTTTCAGTGTTTAACTGTCCATCTGAGAGCCATTTGAGATGTCGGAGAAGCTTCAGACTTTTTTTAAACTTTTTTTGAAGTGTGTGTGGGTGTGTGTGTCCGTTCGGTTCATGTGACCTTGTACTGTATTGTTCCTGATTTAAACCTCAGCTGCAACAGGAAACAGTTCAACTTTACACCAGCATTTGGTCAGCTTCTGCTCAGATTCAGAGAGTAACTCTGAGCCTCATCCCTCTGGGGAGTACGGGCAGAGCGAGTGCATTGGGTCCACTAGATATGTCATGAATGAGCTCATTACCACCCATCGTGTTTTGAAGTGGAACCAAGCTGCTGGAAAGGCCCTGAATTCATGATAAAGTTTATTTTGACCCCAAAAGGACAGCCATGTTGCCCAACATACTTGCTGTGTCCTAGATGTACTCTGCAACTTGATATACTGCACACATGTAAATATCACATGAATATTCATACTTTATACTGCACGACTAGGAAACAATATTCCTGGGAATTTATGCTTCTGTAAAATTATTTTATTTTAGACTGTTATTTTGTTCTTTGAAGTATTCCTCGAGCTGCTACACCACCAGCCAATTAGTTTTTCCCAGCTGTGAGCAGCTCTTCAGGAATTTTTATAGGGAGAACCGTGTATAAACAACGGAAAAGTGCAAATCAAGGGGTTTTAATATGTAGCTGAAATAATAGTCCTGCAGGAAAGAAAATCCTACTCAAGTAACACGTAAGTATTAGCCGAAAAAATTAATAATGATGAAATTGGTCTTGTCCTCCAGTGAAATGAATACATCATTAATGTTATTTATCACAAGTGCGCAGCACCTGCTGTGATGTGTTGAAATGGGAAATGGCTTTATAATTGACTCAAACACACCCAAAAACATCATTTCAATTATTTTAGCCAGTGAGTCTTTTTGTCATGTGTCTGTAGTGACCTTTTGTCCTGAAATACATGTTCTAAGTGGTTTTTCTGGGTTTCTTTTTTTATATACTTGTCAGAATGAATTACACACATGGAAAAAAAAAAACTTGTGTTTTAAAAAAATCAGGTCTTCAAGTTGAAATTGACTCAGCTTCATCTCATGTCACTTTAAATATCTGTAGGTGCTTTAGAGCTCCTGCCTTTCTGGTTGTTGGTCTATTACTATGAGGTGATGAGTGTAAACATTAGTTGGGGACCAAAATGACATGAATCAAATGAGTTAGAACACAATATACTTTAGCAGCATTATGTCCATTATGGTTTTGAGGAGAGGAGCAGAGTTCATGGCCGCTGCCCCGCAAAAACCTGGATCAGTCCTCAATCAGCTCTGGATAAGTATTGATCCAGTTTTATGGAAACAACAGCCATGAACGTTCCTCCTCGTTTTCCATCTGTGGACAGTAATATATCTGACGTTTGGTCCTCAGCTAGTATGGAGTTATTATGGCGGTGACCTGAAGCTGATGAGCAGTGACTACAAATAGTTCTTTTATGCACTTTGTGGGAGACTCACACAGTTTTTAGTATTTAGTATCCGTCGGCCGCTTGCTCTTAGCTAACTTTAATGGTTGCAAACGTATATTCACTTCTAACTAAAAACCGCTTTGATTCACGTCACAATAGTCAAGTGTGTAAACTTTGGTTGACTCTTATTCTTACTGTCTAGTCATAGAAACAGGGTTGATGCATGATTAACACTCTGTCAGTAAGAAAAGTCATATTTTAGAGCATCGAAGACTTGTTTTATAGACTCATCATTCTAGATGTTCACGTTTTTGGTTTTGGACAGCAAACACAACTAAATAGAGCTGCAGGATATGTTCAGTTAAATAGCTTTTAAATGTTCATCTTTGAGTTATTGCCTTTAAATGATCATCTGTCAGAGATCATCTTCTCATAAATGAGACATAAAGCATTAAATTCCCTCAGGCGGTTAGTGACAGCCTTTCTAGGGCGTACCCCAGCTCTCGCCCACTGACAGCAGTGACCCTGAATATGATTTAAGTGTGTATAGAAAATGTCGAACCGACTGACTGTTAGTGCCAGAGTTTCTTTGTTATTTGCTCAGACAAGGGCGTTCTCTATATTTAATTTAGTCTCTTATCACAGTCACCAATCTTGTCCTCTTGATGTAAATCTCTTCAAAGACAAAAGAGCAAAAGCTCGCGTTGAAGGACTTTGCTTTCCTTGTTTGTGCTGAAACTGAATATTCAGTAAGGGTTGCATGAAGACTTTTGTAGTAGTAATTGTTTTTGTTTTGTTTTGAAATGATCAGAAACTTCTATTGTCTCTACACAACAGACTCTTTGTGTCCTATTTAATAGTTTATTTGTTTAAAGACTATTTTTTTGGACTGCAAGGACTCGGCTACAGCTACCGGAAGTCCACTTTTCTTTTTTTTTTTTTTTGACTTCTGGACTTAATGGAAACACCTGTGACTTTCCATAGAGGAAGAGGAAGTCTGGGTCTAAGGGCAAGAACGAGATAGCTTTATTCCTAATTTAGTTTTGAAGCGTCAGATGACCTCTTAATTTAAGAGCGTCTGTTAATTTTCTTAAACTCACTGTATAATTGCATATTTTTGATGCGTTTTATCTTCTTAAGCTGCCTTTGTTTCTGTTTCAACATCCTACATCTTTGTCGAAAAGATTTAATTGGAAAATCAAATTGAGGATTGTTTGGGGTCTCCACAAAGACGATATTGTGTTACCATTTGATTAACCTCTACTTTCTTTTAAAGCAGGACTCATTTCCTTTTAACTGTCACTGCTCTAAATCTCCACCATCATCTGTGCTCTTGTGCCCTTCAAGCAAGGCCAATTCATGTCTCCACGCCACTGTCATCTGTCTCTCTGTTCTCTCTGTCTAGTCTTCATAGTCTGCAGCTCTCTGTTTCATTTTGATCAGCGTAAGTTTTGTGAACATGCAAACTCAGGAGCAGCAGGTCTTCAAAACACCCACTAGATCTTTTCCAGAATAGTTCAGCATATGGGACAAATGACTTTTTATTTACTTAGTTTTGATGGTCAAATGAAAAGGATTTGAGACCTTTTGTATGTATAGATGCCAAGAAAAATAAATAAAAGAGGTAGTAGGTTTGAACCAGCACGGAAAACAGCTATGCATCCTCACAGAGTTGAACAGAAAGCCTCATCTGCAGCAGGAGCTGTGACAGTTCATGGAAAAATTAAAGCACTTTAAAACCCTCTGTGGCCTTTTACCACAATTTGCATCATTATGATACAGATATTTTTTAGTTTCACTGCAGCAGTGCAGCAGGGATTTTGTTTCCACTGTCTCAGGCACCCATACATAAAGTCTTACACTCTAATATGTTGTTGGACCACTTTCAGCTTTGATTATGGCACCCATTCACCATGGTGCAGCTGCTTATGCAACATCTTGAAGTTAACGCCATCCACAGTTGCAGTCGTTTTCTTCTGTACTGATGATGTAAAATGTGAACCATGGTAAGACTTCTCCAGTAACATCCCAGGGATCCTCAATGGGATTAAAGTATTGACTCTGCTGTCTATTTTATGTGTGAAAAGGACGTCTGGTTCTCTCAGTGAGCCCAGTGATATATGACACTGTCACCTTGCTTCATGCTCATATCATTAAAGCAGAAACCATCTGTTGGGCCACATTTTGAGGCTCATAACATTGCTGAACCAAGGCCTGACTAAGTGAAGCAATGCCAGATCATAATACTGCCTCCACAGTCATGCACGGTTGGCACTAGGCACGAGGTGTGTCACGTGATCTGTCTTACCGATGCACCAATCACAGGCAACATGACCTTTTTACTTCTTCTAATCTTTATGCTGCCAAACAAACTGAAGCTGGCTCTGTGAGTGCTAAGACTCACAAGAACACAAAACACAAGTTATAATATTTGATGCTATTTTTTAAATTAGATTTTGTGTAAGAAACGTAAGAAATGTCCTACAGCAATGATTCAAGATTTCTTCGCACCCATTATTAATCCGCAAAGATGATGGTTCACAGCTATCCTTTCACAGTTTTGATAATGTGATAATGTGATGATGATGTGACGGTTTTAACCTCATTTGTGTAGTTTCAGGAAAAATTTTTGTTTGCTGGATGCCAACCAGTAAGTTGGCCCTTCTGTAATAGATGAACATGTTTTCCATTGCCAATAGATGTCTTCCAGCATAATTTCTTTAGGGAACGAGAACCATTTTCTGCATTAGTTGGAATTAAAGGAACTTGTTGTCACCTAATACACATTAATCACTGCAGTACTTTTCCAAAGGGACGCTGCTGCGTATTTTATCAGTGAAATCCAGGTGATAACATTTTTGTTGTTTTTTGTTTGAGCCAGAAAATGGTCTTATCATAGTAATTAACTCATCACCTTGGGAAAATAAACCATTAAAGGATCATTATTTTTGATTATGGAGCACAAAAACACACAACACATGAATTAATTTCCTTTTGAGGATTAATAAAGTAGAGCTAAATTGAAACTGAATACCTCAGACTTATTTTTTTTTTAACATTGGCATTTCATTGAAGCAGAGAAATTGCCCACAGCTTTATAAAATATCTCTTGTGCTATCACTTTTAAAACACACAAATAGTTTTAGGAAGTGGTATATATCTTGTGACAAGTGACGGTTTGTTAACTTAAAGTCATGTTGCACTGTTTTAATGAACTTGTCGGATTTTCTGTATTGCAGCAAAAGAAACAAAATAAAAACGCAGATAATTTCTACATTCATGTTTCTCCAAATGATAAATACATGAATTAGGAAGCATGTCTCAGCAGATGTAGGTTGTGGTGGAGTACAAACACTTACATGCATAATACACAGGATGTTACTCTGTCAGGATTAAGGTGCAAAAACAAGCTTATGCACTTTAAGCGTATGCATTGAGAATTATGATCATGATTTGGCCTAAAAACAACTTTTTCTGCACTTTCCTGAAAAATTGTAAATATTTTAAAATGCTTGAGTTCATTTGTGGTTTGTGGAGAGCTAAAATATAATGGACTCTAGTCTAGAAACAGAAAATTTGTGCCGTGTACTGTCTTAAAACAGCAAATGTGAGCACACAAAGTGGAAGACAGGTCAACTTATTAGGCATTATAGCTATTTTGTTGGTGGCACTACACATGAATAGCTTTTGAGCACTACACAAAATAGCTTTTTGAACACTTTGGTGGCTCATGGCACAAATTTATGTGAGAGGTTATGTTGTGCAAAAACTGCATCTGTATCGACTTCTAAAGAACAAATTCTGAGATTTGCATTTAGACAGGATTTAAAGGCCCTGAGTCTTATCTTTGATCAAGTTCAAAAAATGTGTTTCAGTCTTTTAAGCAGGAAATTGTTATTATTGTTGGTATTTAAATTAAGGCTGAGTTATTAATTTGTTACGTGCAACATTTCCTGTGCTCTTTCCTACAGTTCAGGCACACTGCAGGGCTGACCCAGAACGGGGCATGCTGGTTCACATTTTGAGAATCAGGTCACTTCTTCCTGAAAAAAGCTTCAGATGATGAGCCATCAAAATAGAAATTACATAACTTTTACTAATGATCCCAATGCAGCAGCAGTTAGATGCAATAATAATCCTAATATTTACTATTATTATTAACTGCCAACTATTTCAGACTAGTAAGTAAGCAGCTTTGATAAAACAAAAACGTACAACATGAAAAAATGATAATAGAGATAATAATATAAAATAATGTATTTCTTGTCTATCCTGACCTCAAAATATGAACATTTTCGTTGTCCTCGTTGCAAACACAGCAACAAGGATCACAGTATTTAAACATAGTTCTGTCTGATAATGCATTGGTTATGATGATTTGTAAGGTTATGTTGCTTAATGCAGAAAGAACACATGAGAGGATGGTGATACTTTAATAATCTGCGTGGTTATTTCCCAAATGTAATGTCCTCCGAGTCAGAATCCCATCGGACTGATTCCTGTCTTCCCGCCGTCTAAGTCAGCTTCTAATAGACACCCAATTTCATGGAAATTAAAATGATTGCTTTCTTTTGAAATGTAAATTGGGTATGCAGATTTGGGATGAATCAAAATGTGCCTCCCCAGTTGACACAGAGTGAAATAAGCTTTTCAAGACGCATACGTCTGCGCCAGTTACCGACTCCAGACTCATTAAGGATCGGACATAACTCCAGGACAATTTTATCGGCGAGGAAGCAGCAACATAATCAGCGCTTACCAAAACAAGTCACAGGCTTCAAGTGCTCGTCTTTGTTCACCGGTGACAGTAATTGTCTGAAAAAGGACCATTCCAGCACATCTCTGAGTTGAATTACAATTGAATCTCAATATTTTTCCTTAAGAACACATAGATTCATGGTGACAAACTTCACACTTAATCATGAGCTCGGTGAAAGCTTTCTTTTTTTTCTTGAAGAATCTCTCAGCCTGCCAATATGCTCTCTTGGTAGGATTCTTGGACTGGTGCTTGTCACCCTGGCAACACTGGAACATTTGGTTTTCTAATACAACGCTGTAAAAAGAAAACAAAATTACATGGGAAGATATTACATTTTATTCTAATATTAATATATAAATTATTAATGAAGTTAACAATTTTTTTTTATACTGATTTTTTTTTTATCTTACTCTGAGATTAAGTAGTTTTTCTGTTACTCTATTATACACTCCAATACACAAAAGCATCCTCTAATACTAGTGTGGAAAATTATAACTCTTTTTCTAGATGAATTCTTTTATGCAGAAATTAAAAAAAATAAAGTCCTCGCTATAACAGAAACTGCCATCGTCTGTCTGTGACACTTGATATTCCCCTCATGCTTACCTGCTCTCTCCTGGTGAGCGGACAGTCAGCTACCTGCAAAGTGATTTCCTAACAAGACAATTTTGTGCACTTGACTGCTTGACTCTGTAAGTGGGGAAAATTTTTAAATTAAAAAAATGAAATAAACAAAAAAAAGGGTCTGTGGTTTTCTCACTGAAAGAGAGCAGAGAAGCTCTGATTAAATCCTTATAAAGGTTTTGGAAATAAAAAAAAAAACTGCACAATAAAACAGTTTTATGAAATTAATCATCGTGGTCATACATAAGGTTTGTGTTCTTTGAATGAGTCATAAATCAGACGAATCATCAGCATCACCGACCTTCACATCACACACCTGTAGGATTCGAGGTCTGGATATTATCCTGAGACGTCCTTTGGGAATCATCACACCCCAGCAATAAATTAAACACCCTTCTTCTTCATGTCAAGCAGGAGTCGGGGTGTCATTAAAGTGGTCTGTACTGTGGTACTTGGGCTATTTTGAAAAATGGGTCAGCTAAAATTTTTCACTTTACTAATGAAGTCCCCGTGCACCGAGCCTCACACCTGCACGGTTTCAATTACTGCCGTGAAACAGGAAGGTAAATCCCAGCGGCGCCAGCCCGACCAGCACATGCTCAGGTGAAGAAGACACAGCAGTGCAACGTCTGTTTGCCACATCGCGGCAAAGATTGTACGTACCTGATTTGACTGAGCCACGCCCTACTGTAGAGCACATTTATATGAAGATTAATCTAGCTAGATAATCTTTCTCGTTTATATGTTTATGCATTTATGCATGGTTTTCTGTGTTCATTTTATTTGCTGTATTTGCATAGAAATGTTTTTGCAGCTGTTTTTGCAGCTGTCAGACACTTATTCAAAACTCTTGAATTTTAGCATATTATTTTCTGTCTTTTACATGTTTTTTTGTTTGTTTAATCCAATGCACTTGAGGGAAAAGCCAGAGAAGCTCAACAGTGGAATATGTATGACAGCGGTCAGTGTCTCTCACAAAGCAGTGCCATGTGATCATTGATGAGACAGACCTCTGCACCTGACAGGTTTCAAAAATTCATTCAGCCGCTTCGAGTCTCGATGCAACGCTGTATGACTGATATGATTTATGCACAGCGTGGCTGCAGATTTTCCTGCGTGAGTAATAAGCTCCTCTCTAAGGTGCCGTTTGTTTAACAAATCCAATAATATTGAGTTCACTGTTTATTCAGCTCCTCCCAGACCATTCATCTGCTTACTCTTACTGCTCTCCGGTGGGTTTGTTATCGCCGGAACATGCCTCTGGACAAGAACTGTTCCTGATAGGACACGGGCCATCGAATCCCACTTGGGGGGTGACAGGGGGGATCAGATGCTTTGCCAAAACTTGTGGTCAGCCAAGATTATCTGGTTGTGCTTTTGCTTTACAGACTTAGTGTAAATCTCTGGACCAACTCACACACTAATCTGGCCAATCAAAAGAAGCAAAGTCATGTTTGATTGAGGGAGAGATTTATTTCTGAGAAGACTAGCTTTAGAAGTTTTTTGATGTGGATGAGCAGAAAGGGGCTTTGCGGGTATACCGAGGTGACATTCATTATATGACATATAACTAAGTCTACAACTAACATTGCCTCTTGAAATGTAAGTACACATTCATCCACCCGTGTAGGCTGCAGAGCCCAGAGATATATGGAGAATATTACTTTAAACAGGAGTCCAAGTCAGAGCCTTCTGAGCCTAGTGTGGTCGGGCAGTGTTGTATAAATAAAACCTGCATTTCAAGGGGAACTGCTTGAGGGAAGTATTATGGTATCCTGGAGGCTCACTGGGCTGTGGACAGACCATGATGCAATCCAGTGGACTTGCATTTTGCCAGGTACCTTTATATAGCCCTACTTTTCTGTGTTTTTTTTTTTTTATCTATGTTTCCACTTTTATTTAAAAAAAAGTTGCAAAAGTAAACAGGTGAAAACAGTAAATAAATTAGAAATGTGTTAAAGCTTTGAAGAACTACAGCGTACTCAAAATGACAGAAAGTCAGATCAAAGCTCTGTCACATACCAACTTCTTGGTTAATACTGGTCACTGGAACTGGAAAAATGATAAAAGTCAGGTAGGGCAGCACAGTGGCTTAGTGGTTGGCACTGTTACCTCACAGCAAGAAGGTTCCTGGTTCGATTCCCGGCCCGGTGGATCTTTCTGTGTGGAGTCTGCATGTTCTCCCCGTGCTTGCGTGGGTTTCCTGCGGGTACTCCAGCTTACTCCCACGGTCCAAAAACATGCAGGGAGTGTTATTGGTTGTTTGTCTTGTATGTGGCCCTGGATAGACTGGCGACCTGTCCAGGGTGTACCCCTGCCTCTCGCCTACTATGCGTCGGCAGACCCGGAAACGGATAAAGCAGGAATAGCTAATGGATGGATAAAAGGCAGATAATACTGTTTATAACAATACAATCTGGTGCTACTGTATCTTTCCACCATTTGCATGTATTTTTTCTCATTCATAGAACAGCTGAGCCTGAGCCAGCTGATTTATTTGCAGCTTTCATTGCTGCAAACTTTGTGATTTTTTTTAAAGAAGCAACAAGTGTTAGATGTATGAACGTGTTGGGAAAGATATGGGTAAATAAAGGTTGTTCTTCTTTGGGAGCTAGGAAGAAAAGAGTAACAGTGGCGAAATGAGTGCAGTGTGAAATGGCAATGCAGTACCGGTAACAGGGTAAAAAAGTGGCTGCAAACGCAGGATGAAATCAGTCAGCTCCTCATGGTAACAGTCTTTGTCACAACACTTCGCTTAAACACAGAGACGCTGCAGAAAAAAATACCACCAGGTTTCTGACCGCGGTGGTTGGAGATGGAGACCCTGGACTGGTTGTTTTATGCTGCCTTTGCTCAGCAACCTGAAGGATTCTCCACCTGCTGAAGCCAGCTCAATTACTCCTTCCCGCTGCCGTGGAAACACCCCAAATGGTATGGAACAACTGCAGCCAGTACTGCCATGCGTGTCCCACTAGAGCAACCAGTGAAAAAAAAACTTTCATTTTTTTAGTAGGCTTTATTCAACTAAAAAAATCAGTCATTGAGGAGGGAGGTTAGGGAGTTCTTGCTGGCTGTGGACAGCACTGACCATTGTTATATCACCGAACATTGTTATTCTTTCTGAGTGCACACATAACGGAGGCAATATTATGTGTATGAGATCACTGGAAATGCACAGACTTTGTCTGTTGACTCCCGGAGAAAATAATGCAAATACATAATGTCATGTATTAATATATTCAAAATTCTATCAGTAAATATCAGTAGATAATATACTGATTATAAACCATTCTGTTTCACATCTTTCTTGTGAAGCTTGAGCCTACTTTTCCAGAGCATTATGTACATTATGAAACTGTGACCTCTGTGCGTTCATTGTTTTGCTGTTACATTATATTTTTTACCATTTAGTTCCAGGAAACAACACTCTTTACTAAAACTTTTATGCAAAAGTTTGTTATATCTATGCAACTTTCAGCAAAAAACAAAATATGCCCGAAGCAACGTGTTGTTTATATGCTACAGTGTGCAAGAATGCCACGTAGGTAGAAATCACTTCCTGCAAAATAGCATCTAATGCCTTTATACTGTTTTATCCAGGTCATCCTAGGCTCTACCAACGCAGCTTTTTCTCCTTCCTAATCAGGCTCAATCGTATTGAACTATCATTGAATTAAATGGGAATTCAGCCAATGTGTGTTATATGGCTGTAAAAAAAAATCTTCTATTCCAGGTGAACATTTCTATGAATAACAATGATGGAACTTCATTCTAGATATGCTATTACATCTCTCCCTCTGTGGTGTATTTTGTTTTTCAATTATTTTTCCCCCATGTTTCCTTTACTATCTGCTTCGGTACACTTTCTTCCTTGTCTCCGTGTTTATCATAGAGTGGATGTATGTCCCAGCCTCTAACCTGCCTGCTCAGGAAGGTGATCTGCTTCTGTTTTGGTTTTGAAACCTGTGGAGGAATATTCTTCCCAAAGCATGCTGCCAGTCCAATACATATTATTCTGTTGAAGCAGGAAAATGTATGTGCAGACAGCAGCTGTCTGATTTAGATATATAAGGGCTATTAAAACACTTCTCATGAAAAGCTCTTTCTTTGTCTGCCAATGACTTATTTATCTCCCTTATGCACGTGAGCCAAAACATAACCTAGAGAGAACAGGCATCTAAGAGTGTCTGTCTTTTAGTTTTTTGTTGTTTTTTTTTAATGACAGGCTGAGGGCTGCAATCATGTAGACTGCACATGTGGAGCAGAATTCATTGTGTGTTACTGCGTTTAGTTTTTTTTTTTTTTAGTTTCCCATTTCTGATGGTGATATTACGCAAAAGATGTGGGAGACTGAAGGGTATATGCCTCTAAAAATAATGACTCTCTTCTTTGTTGCGACGGAACTCATTTCTGAGCCATTTCTTTGAAAGTCAAGGACTTCAGACTTATGAATCGCCAATGATGAAATCGTCTAAAATTAAATGATTGAAAAAAACATGAAATGATGACCAAATTAAAACCATTTGACATGCTTTAATTCTTTTAAAAAAAAAATAATAAATTTTTAGCCTGCTTTCTCTTTAAGGAGGCAAAACTATAATTATTTTGAGGTTTAGTAGTGACAGTGAGGTGTCTTGACAGGATCCTTAAATGGGGATCACATTCAGAAAGCATGTTGGGATGCTGGATATGCCGAAGCTACGTGTTCAACCCTTACTGCGTTCTCCTCCTTCGAAATCCAGCTCTACGCCTCCTACTAATTTAATCAAAACCTGTCAGTCAAAACTTCCTCTGCCTTCTATAACAGTGTGGCTTTCCTGTAAAGGAGTGATGCGAGGTGGGAGGGGGGAGGGGGTTCTGCTCTTAGTCCGTCTGTCATGTGAACAGGTAGGGTTGATTTGCTGCCAACCTCACGCTGACTTGTTTACAATTATTCTGTAGGCACAATGCAAATTGAATCTGTATGTGTCTGTCTGCTTTTTATGCAGCAAATCTCTTTAGCGCTTTTCTCATAAATCACTTTTCAGGAATCATTTTGTGAATGTGTTCCATGGATCCACTTAAAAAGAGATAGTCCTATCAATTTCTGAGTGACCACTTTCTGCAGCACGGCATCTCATCAGTTTTCATTCATTCATTCATTTACTACAGCTGCTTCAATCCTATTCAGGGTCACGGTTGACTGGAGCCTATCCCAGCCCTCTGGATTTGCCGGGGTGTAACCAAGACAGGTCGCCAGTCCTTCTAAGCGTTCTTTGGCCTTATAAATAAATTTCACACCTTAGTTTGTCTCAAGTTGGAGTATAAAAACGACTCTCATGAGCATCACTATTTGAAGTACGTACAACCATGAACTTGTTAAAAAAAGCAAAAACAGCTGGATTCAAGTTCCAAAACTCAATTCCTCTTTAATTCAAATTTGTAAGTGTACAAAATGCATGAAATTGTATATGTAAAGGTGTTGTTATTTATGTTGAATAGCTCTGAGACTGAAGTCACCTTTTTATTGTAAACAGCACATTTTTGTCTTAAGAAGGTTTTGGAGCAAGTTCAAATAGGAAGATCTGTCCCATCTCACCTGCTTTTATTGAAAGGTCTGTTGGCTTCATCATTTTAATTTTCCCTCACTGTCAATCTCTTCATCCTTAATTCGGGTGTCCTTTTTTGCCTTTTTTTCTTTGAGCCAAATTAGCCAGATCTTTCATCTTTTTTAAATCTCATCTTTGTTCCATCCTTTTCCCTCAGGCTGTCTTCATGCTGGTGTTGAATTTATTTTATTAAGGCTTTTTACACTCTAGTCAAATCTATGCAGGCTTTCTATAGTTTTCCCATGGTTATGAGCTTGTCCCTGCAGACATTTTTCATTTTTCATCATAAGTTAAAACCTTCATATTTCCTAGAATTCATGAGATAATCAAGACTGATGATATCCAAACTGAAGGTTGTATTTGCTTTGGGTTTCAGAGAAAAGTCATCTAGAAATCTCGTTGTATCTACATCTAGATGTGAGATATTGGGAGACAAAGGTTTTTTAACCTTGATCTAATTTGATTACAATGGGCTGGCATGGATGCTGAGCTCTCCACTACAATGTGAATTCACTTAATGAATGCAGCAATAAACTGTCACAACACAGCACAAGCCATTGAAATTAATGGGTTTCTGAGAGCAGCTGTGCGGTTGCTGCTTTTGGCGTTCAAGAGGCTTAAATCGACAATCAAGCAGCAGGTGTACATACTGGGGAAACAGGACTGGATCGCGGAAAAAGCAGCGGCCATGGCAGGAGAAGAAGAGGCAGAATGTGCATGGTCTGAGATGATGAATTCCAGTGAGACACTAAAGTCAAGGTCCAGCAGAACCGCATAGACAAACCCCCAACTGAATCCAGATCTGAGAAAATGAGCTGCTTTAAGCACAGCTTTAATCAAACCACTCCAGTTACAGACTTTCCTTATATCTGTGTAATCTTATCAATATTATCTTCAGCTAACAAATTTCACATATGCATATTAAAGGCTTTAATGAAGAGTTTGTTTTTAATCTTTTTTATGCATTACTTACAGATATCTCCCTTTTACCTGTGAGAATGATGATGTCTCTGTGCAGGTCTTCTTTTATTTCAGTTTTGCATTTGAAACCATCGACCACAACATCCTATTGCGAAGATTTGAACATAACGTTGGGATAAAGACCACTGCTTTAAACTGCCTTAATACTAGTTCAAGTCATATCTATCTGGATTAGAATAAGCACAAGTAAATGATGTGTCATCTGCACATACCAGAGTTAGTTTTGGTGTTTCAAAGGGTTCTAGTGGAGGACGAATTCTGTTAAAATTCAGCATAAAACAAACCTGATCTGCAACCACATCACTATTTCAAGTTCCTATTGGAAAAGATCTCCAGTCATATGCAGCCACTGTACCGTGAGCGCATATCGCCTGGGCGTACATGCTCAGTGATTCTGTCTGCACAGGTCAAAACGGGCTCAAAACTCTTCTACATATTCACACCCCAGTAAAAGCACTGCAGTCAACCAGCCACCAGATCTAAATCAAAACATGGAGGTGACCGAGCATTTGCTGTAGCTGCAACACATCTGTAAAGCTGTTTATCTTCCCAAATATGAAGGGCTCAGACATTAGACATATTATACTCGCTGCCTTTTTCTCTTTTTCTCCCAAATATGACACCTAAATTTACCAGTAATGTTAGACGGCAGTGTTCTTGGTGTCAATTAACGATTGACACCAATATCAGACACTCATATCCATATACTCTTTTCAAAAACCAAAAAAAAAGAAAAGAAGAAATGCATCTTGATGTTCATTTAAACTACACAGAATTCAAATAATAATTTGAAGAGCTCTGAACTGCAGTGTTCATGTTAGCTTCCATCTTTTGCATTTAATAATTATGTTTCTATGTTTTCTTTTTGAATAATATCAGCTGACGAAGACAGAAGAGATGCCGCTGTTTTCCCATATTGTGTGCGGCAGCTTCCAGTGTGTGAGCTTTTTCTGAAAACCTAGGGTCCTCCAGTTATTTTCACTTTACTTGTTGGAAATCTGATCCCACATAAATAAAATTACTTTGGCAAACACAGGTTTTTCTAATTTAGATTACAATGAAGTTTCTTACTTGTTTCTGTCAAAGCTTGTGCAGGTTTCTTACCTTGAAAGGACTCCCAAACTGATAGAAGATGACATAAATAATCTTCATTCACCACCTTGGGTCAAGTCAGACTGAAGCCTGATTTATATGCACATAAGTCAGCCTGCACGCAAACGCTTTCATTCCGCTTATAATACTTGGAAGACCGTTTTTACAGTTCTGCGTTCTATGGAGTTAAAAAAAAAAAAAAAAAAAGACAGAGATTGAGTGGCACAGTTGGAAAAAAAACAACCTGTCAATATGTGTTAAATCCTTTGGTGACACCTGTCTGTACAGTAAACACAGCTGAACAAGTCTGATCAATAATCAACCAACTATGATTTCCCTTCATTTGCTTCCTTTTGAAGTGTCAGGGAATCACAGGAAGCAGATTTTCAAGCTGTTTCATACTGATAAAAGACATCAGGACCCCCCCAACACACACACACACACATTTCAAAATTATTGGCAGTGTTCCCACTTTAGCACCTTTGTCACTATATTTTGCAAGTTTTCAGGCCCCTCTAGACTTGGGACAAATTTAGCCATTTTTTCCTGTGTTACTGAAGGCGTTTGGAGACTAATGTGAACGCTCATATTATTCTCACTCTTGGCAGGTAGCAGGTGCTTCCGTGAGCCCCTCCTCCGTACCAAAAACACTCCCAGGCAGCAGCTGCTGCCACAGCAGGAGACCGAGCACCAACCATCTAACTTCTGGGTTGAGTCTCCTGCAGAACCAAAAATCATTGCAGTTCCTCCACTGGCCGCTAGAAGCTGGCTCCAAAAGTGAGTCAATCTCCATTGACTCCAGTGTTAAAATGTCCAACTTTAGAGCAGAAATAGACATGGCTTAAACCTGGCTTAAAAACTGTTTTAGTTCCAATACTTTTACTTCTATTACACCCATGACACCTCTGAGGGGGGATTTAATTTTTTTGTACCACACCAGGATAATTTATATAATGCGATAAATGTATTTCTAATATGACTGACAGTCAAGTCATCCAATAGGTAGCTGTTATCATTTCCTCATCCATAACTGTCATGCTGCAGTCCTTTGTGAAGCAACCCCGCATTTGTATCAACCCATTTCGGCTAAACGCGACTGTCATTTGTGATTTCGCCGTTGAGTCAACATATTAAATTGACATATTCTGCCCTAAACGTGTTACGACAGCTCTGCAGTTATTTTGTTGGGTATCAGCTGAAGGAGCTGGGAGCAAAGTTAACTTTGATTGATATGCGGTGGGCGTGTCACCGTCAGTTTCTAGAGCAACATGGCTGTGTCCTGCACAAAGAAAAACTGGCTTCTAAACCTCTTTGCAGAAACCTTTTTTTTTTCTCTTCCACAACTTTATTCCTCTCATCTACATTCATCTCAATTATACACAGATTGTACAGTATGCAAATTAGGTGATGACATCATTTAGCAGCTTATAGCAACTTTTAGAACCGCCAGTAGCGGTTTCCGTACTGAGGAGTTGGCAGCGTCAGGTATTAATTAATCCACCCAGAGCTGTTTTGCCAAAGGCAGGGGGGGACCCCCAGACCCCACCACTGTGTCCACCCCACATTTCAAATGCTTCCGACACCTCTGAATAAGATGCACATCACTCTGGACATCATCCGCCCTTCATCAATTTTTTGTTTTTAATTTAGCTGATGAAGATGAATCCTTGAATGCATTATACTGTATATTTGTTTCATTGTCAAATATATATTGACAATGCTTAAACAGTTCTCACAATGTTTTTGGATAAGATGATAAAATGGTGCCAACACTGGTTACGGTTAAAGGACTGCATGAGTGATGAATAATTTAAAAATCCTTTTTGAATATACTACTCACGTTTACGCTGTGACATTGTTTGGACCTGTCATACCTTTGAGGGACAAACTGAAAATTTGCATCAAGTAAACCATCAGGTTTTATGGGTGAAGATTTGAAGGCTTTTGGATTAAAGCGAAGGTTAAAGTTATGAAATGATTCTGGGAAATGCATTTATTGAAATTAAACTATGTGACTGTGTGTGTGTGTGTGTGTGTGTGTGTGTGTGTGTGTGTGTGTGTGTGTGTGTGTGTGTGTGTGTGTGTGTGTGTGTGTGTGTGTGTGTGTGTGTGTGTGAATGCATATGTACGGGAAAAGGATGTTGTAACAGAGGCAAAAATGCTGCTTTTTGGAAGGTTTTTAAATTGTTGAAGCCGGAGTCTGTTCAAAATGTTATTATTGTGATGTAATACCATCTGACTTTGAGAACTCATCAAATTTTTCTTGAAGCTTCTTCTCGCTAATAATGTGTAAAACTTGAAAAGCAGCATGAAGCCGACTGTGTTGCTGTTGCATTTTGGTTAGTACATGTCAACTGTTGCCTAGCACATTGTGATTGATTACCATGCTGCCGTCCTATTTATTATGGATCTGCTCATGGACTCACAGCCGGTGACTGAATAATAATGATCCTGATAAACAATAAATTTCTTTGTTTGCGGCAAGACAGCAACGGACGTCAGCAATGACGTTAAAGGTTATACCGGCTTTGTTAACAAAAGTAAAGGAATTGACACATGTGACTGATTCTGTCTTTATTCTTCTCATAATCCTTTTCAAGCTTCAAGTTTAGATGTTCACTCAACTAAGCCACAATTGTATTGGATTGTGTTTGAGCCATATCTTCTATTTTACTGAGCCATTCTGTCTTCACAGAGCTCTTCTAGCCTGCAGGATGAAGCACAACAATGAAAATCACACTTGCCAACAGGGCTCCTGAGAGCTGATCATCACTGCAGTGGCACACACTGTCTGTGTGATGGTCACACCAGTGGAAAATTACTTAAAACCATGACATCCCCAGCCAGCCCGGCCGGCAGTTCAAAAAAACGGTGTTGGGTGAAAACACAGGAAGCTGTCATCTGTCTAATATATACATTCCACACCTTTTCACTTCACACAGGTCCCACCTGATGCTCATGAATTGGGTGCCACAGCTATCATACATCACTGACCTTGACTGCAATGCAGCAGGCAAATGCTACAAGTGATCACTTTGGTCCCACTGCACAGCACAACATGGACTGGTATCTTACCACAACAGGCCTTGTCTGAGTGCTAAGCAAATACCCCGGGCAGAAAGACCGAGTCTCAGATAGCATAATATACACGGCTGCTCAGGAGCTCACCTTTCGTGCAGAAGAAATGAATGTCCTTTCACAGAGCTCAGTGGAAGTAGACTGAAGGGAAAATTAGGAGATGCAGGTCACAAACAAAAAAGCAGTGGTGCAATGAGACCGCGGTGGTGTGAAGAGGGGATAGAGGATTTTTCTCAGCTTTCAATTGTGAGTCAGTATCTTTCAGGTGAACCAATTACTGAACTGAAGCCAGTCCAGGAATTTCATCAAGGTGAGCAGCAGCTATTCTTTATAGCTGCATTAAATGGGCACAGATCCAGCCGGGGTTCTAAAGTTCCTGAACGTGAAATATAGCCAGAATAAAAAATCTTCAACCAGACCCAGCAAGACTATTCTAAAGCTCTAAGAGGAAACCATGTTTAATATTTCTCCTGATTAACCCATGTCACTTTAAAATACAAAGCAGCCTCCTCTGCAGAGCGCTTCCTATCTCCAGAGAGATAGGAAGCCAGAGGAACAGGATGAATCCAGCTCAAACTCCCATGACGACAAAACCTCATTTGATGCTCCTTAAGGCTGCCTTGAGGAAGTCTTGTAATCTGGAAAAGTACAAGATGAAGACAAACGTTAAATATCACATTTGTTTTATTTTATTTTATTTTAATTTTATTCACTTTGTCTGCATATATATGTTAATAGTTAACACCAGCTTTGGCAGCACGGTGGCTTAGTGGTTAGCACTGCTGCCTCACAGCAAGAAGGTTCCTGGTGTGATTCTGTGTGGAGTTTACATGTTCTCCCCGTACATGCGTGTTAGTTTGGATATTCTGAATTGCCCGTAGGTGTGAGTGTGAGAATGTGTGTGTATATGTGGTCCTCTGGTAGATTGGGGACCTGTCCAGGTTGTACGCATTTTCATCGCACTTGGTGATGTATGCTGGTCGGCCATGGAAACCCATTCCACGAAGCTCTCTGCACACTGTTCTTGAGCTCATCTGAAGGCCACATGAAGTCTGGAGGTCTGTAGCGACTGACTCTGCAGAAAGGTGGCGACCTCTTCACACTACGCACCACTGACCCCGCTCCGTCAGTTTACATGACCTACCACTTCATGGCTGAGTTGCTGTCGTTCCCAAACACTTCCATGTTCTTATAATACAGCTGACAGTTGACTGTGGAATATTTAGGAGAGCCCAGGAGAAACCCACAGCCGCAGCACAAGGGACCAAAAACTGGTAGATTAGTGCCATTTCAGGATCTCCTGTGTTTCAATCTTTATTGCGCTGCAGTAACACTTTTCTTTTTGAAAGGACAAACAACTCTACTCTTGCTTTGTGTAAGAATAATCGTTGAGCCTTTTTAAAATAACTTTGACCAGCAAAATAAATGGTGCTGATGAACTGACAAGTCTGTGCAACCCTAACTCAAATTTAGCTTGTTAATTACTTTTTTTGGATATTAAAAAAAATGTGTACTTAGACTCAGTTTAAAAAAGAAAAAAAGATAAGCTTAAAAAGGATGCCGTATTACCTTCAGTAAACATTAGTCCTTCATAAAGCTGGAAGTCTTAGACCTTTGTGATCTTAGTTTATTAGAACATTAAAGACTAATCAGTGAATTAAAAGGGAAGTTGTGACGCTGTGAGCGACCCTTGTGTGTAGGTCAGGCTTTTCTCTCATTACTTGTCTACATTAACATGACATCCAAGCTCGTTTTTGACAGAGGACAATGCGAGCAGTGTCAACAGAAAAAAAAAAGCAGATGGTAAACCACAATGTCCTGCATGTCTTGAGTAAGAACACTGGGGACTTTTCACCTAACGAAGCCATGAGTTAGGATTACCAAAAATGAGCATTTTGAGTCTGACGCCTGGAGAGGAAAAGAAAATTATGAGAGGACATGAGCAATATGTTGACAGAGTGGTTCATGTAGTTTTCAAACCTCCTGCAGAATGTGCTTCCAGGAAAAACCACATAATGCAAAAAAAAGTTAAAATAAAGTTAGCCTCGGGTCAATGCCGGCAACCGTGCACCTTTGATGACTTTTGTGGGAGAATATTATTTAACCAAACTGGATTACACTCCTTTGCAGCTTGAGAAGCCTCTTTGTAAAGCTCATCAAAGTTCCACAGCAAATTCCCTGTTTGCTATGATAAGAAGATGTAAGGGGAGAGGTCTACAAGCTCCACAAGACAAGCCAGAGACGCCCAGAACGCAAAGCTCAAGGACTGCTTATTCTGTGAGTCTGAGATGACAAGAACCATTTGGAGATCATGCTGTGGATGAGTAATGGAAACTGTGATGGCTGCTTAGCTGCTCTCTGACTCCAGACAGGATTTGCACCAGTTACAGAGAAGAAAAGGTCCTCTGAGAGAAGAAGAAATTGAGGATTAGTATACTTGAACACTTCAACAGGAGAAGTATAGCTCAATCATTCACCTTCGTGACCAGTGATTATGAACACCCCCCCCAAAGTAAGACGTAGATATGACACGCCTTCCCTCTGCACTCTCAGGGACCAAGCTGTTGCCTCATGATAGCAGAAACTGAATCAGCCTTTGCATTTCCTTGAAAAAGGACAATACCAGTACTCAGAGTCTTGGTTAAAAAGCTTAAACTTGAAGCATTCTTTAGTGTTTCTTTATAACTTTGGTGTATGGCATTACATAGTTACCCACAGTTGTCATTCTTCAAAACTATAACAGGACGTTCAGCATAAATAATACAAAACCAGTGTACAGAATAAATAAAATGAATGCAAGGGACCTTGTACAAATAAAGAAACACCAGCAGATGACAAAGAAAAGGGGAGGAAGACACGTCATGATGCTAACACGTCATTATTACTAGGAACCAGATTATGTATCATGAATATCCATGATACACAACTCATCAGGAACCCACCATCACTCCTCCACGTCACTAAATGTGATATGAGACCAGAACGAATCCCACATTGGTAACTTCCTCCTCTGTCTATTATTGAGTCCACCACAGAAAATGTTTGAATGAAGCCGTTTTTGTCATCATATTTGCCCACTCTTTTTTTTCTGGAGCTTTAGGTGTTTTCCAGTGTTTAAGAATACGCCTTGCTGCTGCTGAAATTACAACTAAAAATTTGTTTTCTGTCTAATAAACGTAGTCCAATAATATTAGTCTATGATTATATATTGGGTATGTTTAACTTTGGCTTCCCTCAAGTATTTTCCTGTGTCTGATCTTATCTCCTCCCATTCGTTGCGCATCCCAGATCTCTTTCCCATGCCATTTTTAACTTCAACTTGAAGCCTTCTTGAGAAATAAGCTTGAGGAACAAAAAGCTGATGTTGGAAATGAGTCATAGTGTGAATCTGATGATAAAACGAAACAAACTGAAACTTTCATCACTAGGAGAAGTACCTCAAACAGCTGACGCCAAGCCATTTCACCGAGAAGACACATTGTGAGTGCCTTTTCTGGGACATTACCCTCTTGAACTCCACAATGCGCAAAACAAGCTTTTTTGTATCCCCGGTTATTCCAGTAGCTCTTGTTAAACTCACCAGTTCCCCCTCTACACCACATTTTGGCACCGAAGGCTCTTAACTGAACGTAAGAGGAGGATAGGCTCTGACATAAGCTCAAGTGAAAAGCTAGTACCCACTAATACCCAGAGTTGGAGGATCATAAACAGATTTTTGGGTGTCTGTGCACAGGACTGAAGTAGGAACGTGGCCATCGTGGAGGTCGGGCCATCAACTCTGACGGCTGTGAAATTAAGTCTGTGAGCACGGATCCTGATGCTGATCTCATCCTGTTAAGTGTGAAAATAAACAGTTACATAACTGAGGCAAAAAGAAAAGTCAACATTAGATCTTATTTGCTGGTGTGCAGCAAAAAATATTGTTGCAGACTTACAGCTTTTGAAGAATGTTGTCCCATTTAAAATTCGCAATGAACTGAAGGCACAAGAGGCAGAACATAGTCCAGATGGGTTGTCTGTAATTTATAATCATAGGTTCCTGCTGAATTAAGTCATCATGCATTCATCTGCTGTATACCATCTACCACCTCTGTGACGCCTCACATGTACTCAATATTCTCTTTTTCCTCAGGTTTGAACAGCTGTCCTTGCGTTTGATATTAAAAATATGAGCATTTCACACACTGTACATATGGCGAGAAATACTGAAATCTAAGAAGTCTCTTTTTCACCTGCATTGATTCAAGTAGATGCATTTTATTTCCCTATAAAGCAGAACATATGATTAGAAAAAAGAGCCTTTGGTCCTGGGTTAACTTCCAAGCAAACCACCTAACTTAAAGCCTAAAGATCAGAAACAATTCAATGTTAGATTTGGATTTCACATGAAGTCAAAACAGTCATTGAAATCTGTAACTGAAAGGCTCTTAATGAAACATGACACACAACCAGATCCCTTAAAAATGAATGCACTGGAATCTCCCACCATTTTCTGGCATTTAGTGAACTATAAAGGGCAAGAAAAATATGAATTCCCTGCATGTGGAATGTAATTATAGGGGAAAATAAGACCGTACATACAGTATGTTAAATATTGAAGATAACTTTCACACATGCCTATAAGCTGTGTACTTAACAACAGGGCCAACATGCCCTTCACTACTAAACATTATAGGAGAGAGATAACAGCTATTAAGGTCATTCATCATCAAGGGGAGATAATCAGCACAATGCCAAAGGCAAGCTCTTATTGTCTGTAGGGCAATCTGCAAAGAATAAGCTCAAGCAAACTGCACATTTTATCTACTTACTATCAGAAGGAATCCAGGTTTTTTATTTATTCATTTATTTTTGACTGTGTACGGTCAAAGTCTAATTTATTTATATAGCACATTTAAAAACAACAAGGTGGACCAAAGTACTTAACAATAAAACAGATATCATCATTTAAAAGCAGGAAATTATAATAAAAAAACATTTAAGAAACAATGAAATCAAAATATATCTGACTGTGTGTCGTACTCGACTCTGAATTGAAAGCCAGTAAGAAGAAATACGTTTTCTTTAAGCATCGACTTGAACGTAACTAAAGTCTGAGCAGAGTGAATAAGAAAATGCTTGTTGCCCCTGAAAAAGCTCCATCACCTCTATGTTTTAATCGTGATCGTTAAAGGTCTAGAAGCAACTGGTTGGTTGACCGCTGTGATCTCACCGGTGTGTGGATGTGCAGGAGTTCTGACAGATAAGAGGGTGCCAGGTCATCTTTACTCACTCTCCATAGGTAGACGTAGCAGCTACAGTCTTGATTGGCCTGCCAGACTGGCACAGGGCATACGGTCCTGCGCTGTACAGATCTGCACCTGAAGATCAAAAAGGATGGTTACTGGCACGACTGCAAGTCCTTTGAACATGGAACTGGTTTCCAGTGTCCAGTACCTCGCTGTTCTGTTTTAGGATCCATAGCTGCCTTTACTTTTTGTAGTGATTTGGTTTGGTTTAAGACACCGGAAATTATCGTGGTTTGGGCTGCCTGACCTCACTGAAAAAATAACAACAATACAAAACAGTATTCATGGTCATTTGAAGCCTGTCACTGTCCTCTCTCTCTTTTGGGAAGTTAACAACATTTTTATTTCTTAATTTATGATTATTTTTAGGAAACAGGAGATGCAGCGACTCTTAGGCATGACGCTAACTGTGTTTCAAACTTGTCGCAAATAGTTTTAGTGTTCGTTTTCACCCAGGTGTGTTTAGATGTTTGTCCAGGCCTGACGTTGGCCTTTCACCCGCAGTAAGCTGGGACAGGCTCCAGCAGATCCCTGTGACGAGTCCCTAGAAATAAAAGGTTATAGGTAACGGATGGGTGGATGGATGCTTTCATCCAAGTAGGGATGCTGCTCCAAAGGAGACATGATGACATGATGCTCCAGTTGCATGCAGGACCTGTTTTCTATCATCAGTCAAAACTTTTCCTATCTTTGCCAAATGTGGGGAAAAATGTAAGTCCACACCTTTCGAGCCTCAAGTTACCACTGTGCCTCATTAGTAAATATTAGCAATGCATACGTTTTATTTGTTTGTTAGTATTTTTAAGCCAAGACATAGCTTTTACCAGGCGTGAAGCCATAATAAATCTGGGCCCAGGTGTTCGTGGGATGCTAGTAGCATAACTTTGTTTATTTTAGTGGAGGAAGGATTAGCTGCAAACAAGCTGAGGGATTCAGGTGAAGTACAGTTAAATGGCTGCAAACGCAGAAAAGGATTGTGAGCTTTATGATCTGTCGGGGACAACCTGGTAACAGGCTTTGTGTGGGAATAAGGAGGTGACGTGGGAGCTAAGCTACAACAGAAAACTCAATTTAGCAGCCTTTCTTCATTCAAATGCTCACAGCACAAACGTTTAAAAAATGTTAGAAAAAAGAGACTGCAGCTACAAGCCACAGTGATGAGTTTTCTCCACTGGGTGGCTGCTCCTCCTGCGTGTTAAAAAGGGTTCTGTGATTCTGCAAAATGATTGCCACTGAACTATAACTCCTTTGCATTGTGAGGGGCGCACACACAAACACACACACACACACACACACACACACAGAGGTTCAGACGACTAATGTAAATGCCGACGCACCCCCACCGAGGTTTTTTTTTAATTCATACAGACTTGAATCATATGCTTGGACATTTCAGATTACCTTAATGTAATCTGTATCTAAGCTGTTTCAACTATGAAGTTTCTTTCTTTCTTCTCCAAACCATTCCATTCTGGGTCTTTGCAAGGACAGGTGAAGGATCTTCAACTAGTAAAGCACATGAGGGAGAAATCATTTAAATGTATAAAAATAATGATCCTCCAAGAAAGACTAGAGGGGACTTTACTTTACCATCTGAGCTTTTAAACAAGGTGGTTTTTAGGAATTTCAGGGGGAGTGAACCTTTAGCTAGCCCTCACTAGGGACTGCATCAACAACCATCATAATAAGGAGCTGATAATCGAGTCGCCAAGGGAATTCCATGGGAAACTTTTGTTCACTGCCCGGCAAGAAAGAGCTGGACTCATAAATGTCACTGAAAACTTTTACTCTGCACTCACTGTTCACCCACGCAGTATCCAGTCATTATAAAGTACGCCTCGTGTACCTAATGAGGTGTTAAAGTTGAGTGTGTACTGACATTTTTGAAGCAACATGTGCTGATTGCATCATTTTCAGAGGTGTACATGCGTTTTTCAACAAGACAAAACAAAATCTCATTTGACACTTATGACGAAGGTGTGGGTGAGGCGAGGTTACTGAACTGGCCTGCCTGCAGTCCTGGCCTATCCCTAACGGAAAAGGTGTGGATTTTTTTTTTTTTAAACAAAAATTGTGACAATGGCTCCGTGCTGTTGCATTAGACACATGTTAAGATTTGTTTCCAAGAAGAATGGGACAAAACTACAACTGAAACACTTCGTTGACATACACAAACAACTTTTTCGTTTCTGGAGAAGGAATTTTAACATTAAAAAGGGGTAAAAGCTTTACTTTCTTGACTTTTTCTAGACAGGCCTCAAATACAAAAGGGAATGTTTATTAAAAAATTGATTTTAAATCTAGTGTTCAAACTGTCTCAAAAGTCAAAGTAAATAAAGTAAAATAAAGAATCAATGCTTTTCATTTAATTAGCATTTTCCATATAACTCAACCATTCCTTATTCGGGGTTCTCATTAGAGGGTAAAACCTTTTTTTTCCCATCAAATTATTATAATCCACAATATACCTTATTGATATACAATGGTCATTTATTATACACTCATTTGGTTTAACTTAGTTGAATTAATTTTTCTAACAATGAAAGAAGCACTTACTTTACCATAAGACTGATTTTTCTTTCGTTAACAAAAGAAAGAAAAATTCAAAATAGCTAGGAATGTTTTTTTTCATTACATGATATAAAGTAAGTCACTGTCACAAATCACTGTTTCTAATGCAGGGTGTAAAATACGCAGAAAATTGGTTTCTTTTCAAGAGAGAAATTATCTGACAAATGCAAATAAGATAAAAATAGGTTTTTGATGCTTGTACACAAGCTTGTCAACCTAAATATCGGTCGTCAACATTTTGGAAAGTGTCTGAGAAGGAGCGTATCATTTCCATTAAATAGCTGATAATTAACCCTCATAAATACATTTCCAAGAAACCAGAAAATATCACAGATCCCATCAAATATCGGACATACCTGGTTTATTTTGTGTGTTTATTCAAGCACAGGCAGATTTGCAGATTTCTAATTATGAGCTTCATAACCTCTGTGTGCGTGCGTGCGTGCGTGCGTGCGTGCGTGCGTGCGTGCGTGCGTGCGTGCGTGCGTGCGTGCGTGCGTGCGTGCGTGTTTGTGTGTGTGAGGGATGCTCCAGCAAAGCCGGTGGTTGCACATGTGTCTACCATGTGGCTGTTTGTCGGTAGGAAGCGGCAGACAGGTGAAAAGAGAGATGGAGAAGGAGCGAGACATGTCGCAGCACCCTCAGGACGTCTTTTCATTCTGAGCAGCTGTTGTCTGAGAGCTTGAGGCAGCACTGCGGCGCCCTGTCAACTCCTTCTCCCACAGAAGCCCCCGTGCATGCAAAATAGGCTCAGGCTGCCCTCTCTCCTTGGCCACGCTTTTCCAGCTCTTTGTGTCTCCGTATATAACAGAGACCTCCTTATTTTCTCTCCCCCTTAGCCTTTTTATTCAAATCAATATCGAGCTGTCAAAGCGTGTCAGTAATAGTCACAAAACACACAAACACACCCCACAGAGCAGCACAGATAATTTTGTGGGTAAGAACATTTCAAGGACAGAGACTGATAATGAGAACAAAATGTATTATCTGCTTTTTTCCAGTTTCATTACACACAACTATATACCTAATCATCCTGCAACAAAAACATAAACCAACATTTTTTGATTTTGTAAACCATAAAAACCATAGTTCACTCTCAGGTGTCAAAGGTCACTGTTTAGGAAAGAAACCACTTTTTTTATATTTCATTTAAAACTAAATCCACAACTTACTCAATATTGATCACTTTTAAAAGCACAGTTAGTCAAATACCTACCTATTTGGGCTAGAGAAAACAACCTCGTTATGCTTTGGCCAAACCAGGCTAAACTCACACTTTTTCCTCAAATTGTTTCCTTTCTGTTTCCACATTCTACCCCAACACCAACCCAGGCCATATAAAATATAAATGTAAATAAAATGAAATGACAAGTTCACTCAACTCTTTTGATGAACACGCCAAATGATTCTCTCTTAACTCCCAACCAGTGTTGATCGGACTCAGAAATAAGCCTTCCTCGGATCTGTTTTGATTTATTTGTGTTCATTAGTCATTTGTTCAATCTCAGTCTTAGCACAGAAACCACAAAGCGCTCCAAGAGGGAGAACATTTTATCTTCATCAGAGATTTTGGCAGATATTAACAAGCAAAAAGAGTTCTAGTAAATAACTAATTGGTATGTTATTGTATAAAAAGCTCTTTACTTTCATTTACTCAATAATTGATTATTTGCTTAAAAGCGTGAAGATGAACACTGTTCTAACGTGATCAATGTAAGAATACTAGATCTGAGTAACACACAGCTACTGCAAAGCTGGTGAGAGTAACTTGGATCATTTAGAAGATATAATACAGAAATAATGATCTCACTGTCAATGAAGAAGTGAAAAGCTTGTGTCTAACAGGGGCTTGCAGGATTAAAAAAAAGACAGAAAGTAAATAAATAGATTTTTTTTTTACTCAAGTAGAGCAACTGTGTTGCTATATTGTCCATTGTGTTGATTCACCGTCGGCAGTGACAGTTATTGCTTGTTAGTGGAGGATTCAGAAGCAACAGACGAAGTGGCTTCACATCTGTTTGTAGACAGCAGCAAAACAGGTTGGAATCAACTTACTGACACAAAAAGAAAACAAGAACAAAACATATGTGACAGGAAAGACAAGATACGGTATGATGGATATGAACCCATAAATGCAACCTTTTAGGGCCCTGAGAGTAAGTACGGTATAACAACATAGCCCCCATGCACACACGTCACATATACAGTTTATAGACCCACTCACAGAGGAATACAAGGAAAACTGGTATGAAAGCGCAAACGTTTCATACATTTTTTATTCCATTGTTGCTGCTGCCATCATGTGGGCAAAACCAGTACTGCAAGGATCTGAATCATCGTGCACGTTTTATGGAAACTGTTTATGGAAACTTCTGTGAGAGCAAATATTTCTGTAATAGCTATCTATTTTATCATTTATGTTTTTAAAATTTCATAAGCTTCGTGGGGTTTATTATTATTATTATTATTATTATTATTATTATTACACTGTCTCATTGTAACTTATATTATTATTAAAACTTTTTTCTTTTTTGTTGCCAAACTCAACTGCTTCTTTATTTTCTTTTTTAAAGCACCATTTGAAAAAAACCCCGACTCATTTTGGTTTGTAATAAAGAATAAAAGGATGATAACGCACCCTATTTGTTTTGTCTGAAGCACAAATGTTTCACGTTTGAAAGGTTTCTTCTACAGAGTGCAGCTTTTTCCTCAGATGTTCCACAGATTTTAGATTAGGGCTGAAGTAAGACCACTGCAGAATCATCGGGTGTTTTGTTTCTTGGGTGTGTTTGGGGTCGTTATCCTTCTCGGAGGACCCATGACCTGCAAATGAGATCAAGCTTCCTGACATTGGGCTCCACATTTCACTCCAGCGTGTCTCTGGCTCTTGAGATTTCATACCTTGCAGAGATTCAAAACACCCTGTACCTGACGCAGAAGAGCAGTCTCTGAACATATCAGAGTCTTCTCTATGTTTCAGAATAGCTCCAGTCTTCTTTTCTTTCAATGCTTCTTTTTTTTTTTTTGCAACTGCGAACACAGAGCTGATGTGATTTGCCAATAAGCTCCTGTTTGGTCTCATCTGGACATTCTCCCAGAAGCGTTGTGGCTCGTCAGTATGCATTTTGGCAAATTCCAGGCTGGCTTTTGATGATTTGCTTTCAACAGTGGGGCCCTCCTCAGTCATCCACTTTGGCTCGAACAGCTGCAGATGTTGTGATCTGACACTAATGCGCCTTGACTTTGGAGTTCACCTTGAGTCTGTTAGGAAGATTTTCTGGGCTCTTTCGTTGGTTATTGGTTGGTATATTATCCCTTCAGTTTTTGTCCCCCTTGTGGCCACTATAGTCAACTATAGTCACAGAAACATCAGGCTACTTGGAGATTGTCTTATATGTTATCTTGAACATGTTTGTCTATTGTTTTCTTTCGTATCTCCTCAGACAACTCTCTCCTTTGCTTTTTCTGGTCCATGTTCAATGTGGTGCACACCGTGATACCAAACAGCAGAGTGTCTGAATCGAAAGATACCAACAAATTTGTCCACGTTTGTGAGATGTATTTATTTATTGATTACATCACTACGTGGACTGGAAACAGGTCATTTTAAAACAAAGATTGTATATATTTCTAAGCATTAGATTAATATTCCACTCACGTCATTCTAGAGCTTTTTATGGTGTATTTTTAACCGTGCATAATCGATTTAAAACACAATTCTCCTGCAACAGATGCTTTTGGAGCGCACAGGTGGATCTGACAAACCAAAATCAATTTAAAAAAAATTATAAAATGTTAAGCCTGTTTGACAGAGCATCTTGTGCATATTTATTTTCTTCCCTTCTGCATCTGCAATGTTGGTTACAGCATCAAAGCAAACAGGTCTTTGCGTGTGAATAAACAGAAACGCAAATGTGTCGTCATCGAGACGGCTGTTGCGGAAGTGTGCAGCTGCTGCTGTTGTTGTCGGAGGAGGAGGATGAAACCTGCTTGGTGACCACGCAGGAAGACGGAGGTGTGAGCGCAGGATCCGAGCAACCACCGGGCTTGGATCGTTCCCACATATGATCTCTGCGAGATTCCCGCTGGCGAGTCCAATTTGGTCTCATTTGTGACTTGCCTTTAGTGCCTTTTAAAAGCGTCCTCCAGAGGAGATAGAGAGCCGTTTGGATCCATGGGGGTCCTGCAGTCCACACGGGGTCACCCGGAATATGTTGATCTGGCGGAAAAGACCGGCTGTGAGTGATGCGTGTCGATGCCCGTGTCGGTTTAAGCGTCTTTTCTAAGTCAGACAAGAGGGAGGCTCGTAATCTGGAGCTGATAACAACCGAAATAGCCTTTCATTTCATTGGATGGCCATTTCTGTCCCGTCCCGTGTTTAAGGGCCGTCGCTTGTCTCTTTGACGTGATTGTCAAACAGTTTTGTTTTCTGCGGGGTGTAATTACACAAATGTGCCGTGCCTGAGATGAACCAGGCCGTTTGGCGCAGTAGATGTGAATAATTTAAAGTGAACCTTAACGGAAGTGTAACTGTACCCAGTTTACAAACGAGACACCATGAATAATAGATGTTTATTTCTACATGATCTAATAACCACGTCATAGCTACCTGTAGCCTCGTATGAAGGGAGGGAATGTGGTGCACGCACAAAAGAAAAGCGACATGCTTTACATAAAATATGAATATACACATTTGCTCCATTTAAAACCGTGCAGTTGTGAAAGAAAAGTACGGAACTGGGTTTGTCTGTTCGCTCACACGGATATGGACATGTGGAGGCCCATATGGGCCCCGTGTATTTGGCCCACATAGTCTTCCCATTTGGAGCCTATAATCCTGAAAACTGACTGACTGGGATATAAATGAATGAAAATCAATCGTGCAGCGTGCATGCAGTTATGGTTACTTTCTGTTTTCAGTTTCTGTGGAGCAGATTGGAGTCCTACATAAAAGATTCCTCCATTTAAGCCACGATGAAGAATTTCTACGGTAAGATGATGTTGGAAGATTTCGGGTAAAGAGTGTTGAAATTACTATCCCTTATATTTTTTTTCATTTAATTTGTTTATTCTTCAAAGAGGCCTTTCAATAACCAGTTTGATAACTGGCCAACTTATTTGGAACTGGAAAACCGTTCAACAAGTTTCACATCAGCTCATGTTACCTGTGATGGCCTAATGTCTCGCCTTACTACTTGTGTTTCTGCTTAAAATCCCCTTTTCCACCTGCAGGAGAGAAGACTTCAATGAAATCGCAGATCTGACGTGCAATCCCATCTGCGCACAGATTGTAGAGGCTTTTTTTGACAGAAGGTAAAGTAGAGAAAACTTAATTGAATCACAAAATAGCTGAGATCCGGATCCAACACAATGACAATTAAAATAGTGCAACATTTAAATTCTGTATTTCATTTCGGAAAGAACATGTTAAAAGTCAATTGCACTGTCACTATCTTGGATGACATTTAGGTCACATCCAGGATTGTCTCATTCTGTTTAGTTAAACAAAACCAATCCTTAACTACAGCAGTGTTTCAGCTCCATGTTGGGAAATAACTTTGCCCACATTACACCATAAATGCATACCACATGGCAATTTATGCTCACTGGGCATGTGCACATGAGTGAAATTTAAGAAACTTAAATTAAAAGATTCAAGGAAGTTTTTCTAGAGACAAAATACGAAGCACTGCCATCTTAAGGGCTAAGAGGCCTGCAGACTTTCCTTTTCTTGGCTCTGAGGATGCTTTAACTTCCATCCTGAAGGCTTCATCAGTTGGAACTGACTGGAGAGGAGTTTCACCCGTCACTTGTGTGCTACCAACCAACCTGTTTAGCCTGTCTTGTCATTTGGATTTTTGTAAACTGGGAGTTTCTTTCATCTGGTTTGCCAACCTGAGAGATGTTTTGGTCACACAATTTAAAGAGTTGTGTCTGTTACAACCACCTGAGGACCATCGTAAACTTTACACCACTTACTTTTTACAACAAACATTTCTACTGTTAAATTCAGGAAACACAGAAACAATTATGACCTATTATTTTTGTTTAAATGGTTCAATAGAGGCTTGGGTTTGTTTTGCTGACTGCAGCTTGCGAAACCTTGACGTTAATCCGGACAGTTCTCTGTTTTCAGACGCTCATGTTTAGGAGGCCACTCCCTCAACCTTCTTCCATCTCAGATACTTTGCAAATTTATGTTGCTTCAAAAGCAGAACTGGACCTGATTATTCATGCTTTTATTTCTTCACGGCTGAACTATTGTAATTCTCTTTTCACCTGTCTGAACAACACATCTCCAAATCTGCTGCAGTGCACGCTTTTTACCTAACTCTAAGAAGGTAAACCACTTAGCTCCAACTCTGAAGACTATTCACTGGCTTTCAGTCAGTTTTAGAATTATTTTTAAGATTCTTGTTTTCCTTTAAGGCTCTTAAGACTAAGGCACCAAGGTAAATCTCTTTTGGCCGTACTCTTACAGCCGTGCTCTGAGGTCTTCTGTGCAGGGATTACTGTTGGTGCCTCGTTCTCATTTTGAAGCATGTGATGCTCAGGCTTTTGGGGAAGCGGCACCAACAACTATCCACAACTATCTCTTTGTTTTATGGTTTCGGAGGATGCTTTTAAAAAAAACAGCTAAAAAAAAACATTTCAGGCAAGCGTTTAGGCGATGACTTATGTTGTCTTAAGCTATTGATTTATTATTTACTTTTAAATGGGAAATCTTTAGTTTTCTGCATGATTCATGGAGCTTGAAATGGGCTGCCTTGTTGACTGAGATCATCTTCTCTTGGACATATCTGACAGCCCAATTAAAGATGAACTTCTTTTGAGGAACATAACCTGCCATCCTTGGGATGTGTTTGTCAGAAAATGACTTTCTTAATTCAGCAAGTGTGACGGATAGTTAAATGGAAAACCCAGATGTACAAGACCAGGAAAGCAGGAGTAGATAATAGTGTCTTTTATTAAACAAAAGTCAAATGAATGCACTGGTATCAGGTATCACAACAGGTGAGCACACGTTATGCAAGAAACAGGACGACAGTGGTAGAAGGAGAGGCAGGACAATGTGATATGACCGTGGTGAATATGTCTTGTGCTACTGACATCAAATTCAAATTGAGTATGTGTTTATAAAATGTGTTATTCAAATGTATTATATACTTTAACTGATATGGGGTGTATTTTACTTATCTGCCTTAATTTTGTGTTTTTAGGCAACTTTTTGGAAAACTTTCCTTTTGTAGTTTGGACAATCTAAAACAAATGTATCTTTTGGCAGAGCATCTGGCCAGTTCTGTTTTTTCATCTGTTTTTTTTTTCCAGAAACTTTCACCAGAATGGTGAGGGACAGGTTGGTGAGATCAGGTTTGAAGAATTCCTGGTGGTCTTGTCTCATTTCCAGCCCCCATCATTAGACATGGGAGGGGAACATCGTGACAAAGTCAGGAAAGAGAAACTGAGATGTGCGTCTTCAAGAGAAACACTTAAACTCATGTATGACATTATGTGTGGCTGACAACATTTAATGCAACGTTTTTTTTTTTTTGTTTTTTTTTTGTCCTACAGTTTTATTCAACATGCACGACACAGACAACGATGGGAAAATAAACCTTGAGGAATACAGACATGTAAGCCTCTGCTATCAGTTTGCTATAAAGTGTTTTGTATTTAGCGGTTTGAATCTCTTCTTTTCTGCTCTTTCATGTGCAAATGATGATTACTTGAGGCAGGAAGGGCGGCATTACAAGACCCCAAGAGTACAGAACAGAGCAGCACCAATAACAAATGTGACACTGATTTAGACAGAACAGGGGGAGTCGGGGTGGAGGTGGAATGTAAGGCACCTTGGAGAGGAAGACAGGAAAACTGTTTTAAATAGAGCGCTCTGCAAGGAGCTAGTGACTAAACCTCTGGAGAGCAGCTATAGACGAGCTCTGTAGCCACTGTAGTAAAATCCTTTTATTTCCGCTGTTGCCTACATGTTTCCAGGTGGTGGAAGAGCTGTTGTCGAACAGCGGGGCGCTGGGGAAGGAAACAGCCAAAAGCATTGCCGATGCAGCCATGTTGGAGGTGGCCAGCATTTCAGTGGGTCATATGGTAAATAAGCTGTATTATCTTTCAGAGTTAAAACAACCCCAGGTTTATTATAACATGGCAAATAGCAATTAATGTTCGCTCTTAGAGCAATGGAGCTACGTAAAAATTAAATTCCAACTTTAACCCTCTGACAAGACTTGGAAAGTGTGTAAAAAGGACATTTAGTATGGCATCTTCATCTGGATGTGGCCACCTTGTTTCAGGTCTGAACAAGGTGCCGTCTCCTAACAGCTGGCTGTTTTCTCATGAATATCTAAGCACTGATCCAGTTGTAGGACATGGACTCCCTTCTTTTTGAATCTATTAAAAGTGAAACACTCAGTAGTCAACCAGATGGAGATGATGCTACTAACGGTCATTTTTATACACTTTTTGTACTTTTGCAAAGTTAAGAGCAGAGGGGCCATGGCATGGGGGATTGCTGGATAAATGGGGGATTGCTGGATAAATGGGGGAGAAGCTCTAGTGTGCCAGATCTTTACCCGTTTTAATATATCATGGAAAGGGTGAAGGAGTGTGGGATTTTACCACTACTCCGTGTGGAGGTACTTCACGAAGGGACACCTGGATTATCAACAACGACACACATGTATGGTGTGCCTGACGGAACTCTTTAAAGACATTTTAAGTACAATGAACTATGTCGGTATTTTGTAATGAAGTGGATTCGTAACTGTGTGTAAATCCTTGGCCTGGGTTTGGTCATCATGAAGCTTTCTATCCTGTTGGATTGTTTGATTGTTTTGGTCCGGCTGTTTCCATGATGCGTAACAAGAGTCTTGTCAGAGGTTTAAAATAGTCATTCTGGAGGTTTACTGTTAATGTTGGTTTTTTAGAGCACATCATGATTAAATTATTCACTGTCTGGTTTAATCTAATAGCTCCTTTCCTTGCAGGAGCCTGATGAATTCTATGAGGGAATTACATTTGAGCATTTTCTCAAGGTAGGTAAAAAAAAAAAAGAAAAAGAAAAAAAAAGCTATAACATACTCTGCATCATTACCAGAACCACTTTGTGAGAGTGTAAAGTGTGCTTGAATATACCATTATCCTCAATTGTTTGAAGGGGGTTGGAATAATATAAAACTGTATTTTTGCAGCTTCTGGAACGATTTGAAATAGAATCCAGAATGAGCATTCGCTTCATGAATGTGGACGCCACAACGCTGTGCAACTTACACTAAAATATGCAACGACCGAGAAATAACTGTGGATGAAAAGGTTTGGCCTCACTGTAGCATTTACTGTTGTCCCTGTAGTTTACTGCTTGCACTGAAGGTGTGCCTCACACATGTTTGAACTACTATGCAAATCCAAAGATGATATGAAACATTATGAATACATTAGAAAAACTTTATTTATACTATAAGCAATACTACCGCTGTATGATTAACTGGACCAAGCAATAATAATCCAAGATCCATGACTGGATAACAGGCAGTATGCATGTGAACGTAGATGCTTGAACTACCTTTTATTAAGGTTATTGCTGGGCCCCAGATAACTCAGTAGGTTGAGCAGGCATGTCATATGCAACCACTATCTCCCCTATGCAGGTGGCACAGGTTCCAATCCCAGCCTGTCACTCTCTACTGCAAAAAAAATAATAAAATAAAAGGGACCACACCTTGAGAACTTATGATGCATGAAGTCCTTTTATTGAATGGATGGCTTTAAAATGTAATTTTCCTTCCAATATTGTATTTTAGACATGGCAGCATCTCTCTAAAATGCAAAAACACCAAAGTAGGGGAAGTTGCTAAAGTTACAGGAACTGTGTTTGCTTTAGGTTATATTTACAAAGAGTTAATTGTTTCATGGCCTCACAGAGAGAGAGAGAGAGAGAGAGAGAGAGAGAGAGAGAGAGAGAGAGACGGTGTTGCCAGGTGATGACGGTGATGCCAGTTCACACAGTTGGAACAGACATCTTAAATCAAACAATAAAGAAGATCATATATGTCTTGTGTGCCTTTTTTGAAAATGTTGAATATCTTAAAGTGTAAAACAAAAGTAAAGTAAAAATGTTTGATAATTAGAGTAAGTGTTTAAACTGTTTATTAAAAAAAAGCAAAGCCATAACCACAATGTGGACTTTTCTTCCTCTTTTTTTTCTCACAATAACTTTCATGTTGCATTACCGCAGTCAATAAAGGTACTCATTATGCAGAAAATATTACTTTTTTAATATATATATATATAAAAGTTTGTGTGGTATAGTACCGTTTTGCCCATATTGTCCTCGTTATTTTTTTAATCTTTTGATGTATACTGACCCCTGCAGGTTAAAACATGTAAAGCATGTTAAGAGATGATGAACTTTCCCCTGATGTGTTTTTCGTTTAAATGATTACCAAAAGAGCATGTATGGTTGGTCTCTGTATGTGGCTCTGTGATAGACTGGTGACCTGTCCAGGGTGGACCCCTGCCTCTCACCTGTAATGAGCTGGGATGGGCTTCGGCAGACCCCCGTGATCCTGCAAAGGATAAAACGGGTATAGAAAATGGATACATGGATGATTACCAAAAGTCTGTGACAATCTGTTACTAATACAGATATAGTTGGCTAAGTTATAATATAAAATATATGACTGTGAATCAGGTTTGGGATTGTGGTTATTTGATATTATAGTTGATGTAGTAGTTCAGGATCACATCATCCATTTGTTTTATTCTTTGAAGAAATATTGCTGCAGAAATGTTACACAGGATACACCAGAATTTAAGGGTTAACAAGCACCTTCCATTAAAAAATAAAAAAAACCCAAACTATTGACTCGTCTGTCTTTAACAGGCCATAGATGATCATTCTGATGAGCCTTTAGGATGAAACTGCTTCTGATTTACATTTGTTTTATGAATACATTGTGCATATCGTGGTAAAGGTATTACTGTACACTTTGCACCAATGCTTCTGATAGTGGTTGCATAATCAGTTGCATGTCTAAATAAGGAAACATTTCAGTAACGAGTCCTCCATTACTGCATTTGAGTGTGCAAGTTCAACCTCCGCCAACAGTTTGATACTCCTCTCACGCACAACTAAAGAAAGAAAAGTGTTAACCAGAAGTCCAAATATTTTCTAATGTGGTGTAGATTGATGAGAGGTGTGCTTATGGAAACAAAGGCGAAGAAAGGCCTAGAAGTTCAGTATCCAGGACTGTCCGTTTTCATTCATGTCCTGTCACTTTGAAACAGCGCAAGTTTTCTCCAAAGCAGCGCATGACCCAGTGACATCAGACAGTGTCTTTTACAGTGCTGATTGTATTTTCTGGGGTAGCTCCCATCCCCGCTGAGATTTGTTATGGCATTGAAATGGTAGTGAAAACGGTTAAATAATGCAGACTGAAGCATAAGTGGTGCCCTAAGGTGGCCTCCATGTTTGTGCTTTAAATAAAACAGTTATAACAGGGAACTTGATTCATGACCCAGAGTGAATCCACCGTCTACTTCCATTTTCCTGAAAGCTTGTGACCTGAGGAGTTTGGCTAAGAATGACTTAATTTCGGTAATAAATAAATACATGAACTAAAACAAAACAATCAGTCATCCATATGTGTAGATGATGCAGCTGCATACATGAGTAGCGATAAAACATTTATAGAAGGGTATTTCTAGAGAGTTTCGTGTTTCCCCCTCCCCTGTTACACACTTGCATGTTCATCTATAAAAGGCTGCAAGCGTGGAAACCGCACTCCGTTAACACAAACAGTTATCTGACCCACACACACCCACACCTTGTGACTGACCAGACAGCCCGCCAGTTTCATGAAATCTTTCCTATCTGATGCAGCCTTGTGTTGAAAACATGCGTCACTCAGATCTGATATCACACAGTCAGCGTCTCAGCAGCTTCCTGATTTTCTTTTTAACTCCTCTTTCTGTGCAAGAAGAACGACACATGAATGCTTCTTCTACACTTGTCAAAAAAATAAAATAAAACAAAAATACACAAAAATACTTCTTAAAGTTGTGGAGGGCTTTTGTTTTTATTTCAGCAGTCCAGCAAATAAGATGACATATTATTTTTGATTCTTTTCTCCATTGCAGATCCAGCCATGCAAAGAAATCAACCGTAAGATACAAGTACAGTTTTGAATTTTGTGTACAGCAAATAAGTTTACGTCACAGAACCTTAGACAATAAAATACACTACTTAAATAAAGATAACATGCATGAAAACATCTCTTCAGTCTTTTAACATCATCCCACTGACCAGAAACACTGACCAGAAACATTCATAACAATAAATATTAAATATCATAAATAGATTCCCTTATACTGATGCACCTGCCACCTTCATACTCACGCATCTTCTTCAGTCTTTAACAACCAGGTGAGTAAAGTGCTGCTGGAAACTGACTGAGGTCAGTCTCAGCTCATCATCTTCAAAAGAAGGATGTATTTGTTAGTATCTTCCTTCTACAGACTTTGTTTTTTAGAGTCCTCAGCTCTCTGGAAATGTTTGACAGCAGCTCCTTGTAGGTTTTCAGGACCACACAGCCGTAGACCTTCTGCTGGAAGACATTCTGAGGTGGAGGTAGTGTTGTGGGCCCGCCTGCTGGCTCTGGAAGCGGCAGGTTTGGGAAGTTGTTGTGATAAAAGTTCTTTACAAGGAGAGCAAGGCTCTTGCTGCGGGTGCTGACAATGGAAAGCTCATTCAGCAGGAGGCTAGTGGGGGGCTGCAAGTCTGTCTGCTGCTCGAGCACGCGCTTGAAATGTGGAGAGAAGGCTTGGAGATGTGTGTAGATGCTTGCTATCCTCTCTGAGGGCTCCAGCCCAGAGATGTTGGGGTCAGGGATGTTGTTAACTGATACCTTGCAGATGAGCTCTGCCATTTCTCCTTGAGCGGCTTTCTACGAAAACAATGATGAACAAAAATGTAAAGCATATTGTTAAGTTTAAAGGTGTAATGTTGTACCAGCGTTTAAAAAAAAATCATAGCAAAGTTAAAGAAATGTCACATCTGTACTTACATATGTTTTGATTAAATTAACAGCCTCTTTCTGTGTAAGTCTGGTCATCTTTAAAGTCTGTTGCAGAGCATTCCAACACTGCGGGTTTCTGCTCGCTGCCACAATTCTTGTTGAACCAACAGCCAGAAGCAGCAGGAAAGCGAGTAATGCTGAGGAGAAAGGAAACTGTCAGTTATGGTTATCCTGCCTCCCATTAAAGAGGGGAACTTCTCTTTAAAACCACAAGTGCAGGGCAGGAAAGGTTTAAAACAAATAAACATATATAATACACTCTTAAATCATTTAGAAGCCGAGTGGAAATCCCCTGGAAACAGATAAAATCACAAAGTTTCAGACAATGCCACCAGTTTGTTGAGATGCTCCACAGCATCTCAACAAACTGTTGGCATTGTCAGTCTCAATAAGCAGCGGCAAAACTTTTCAAATGTCTGTGCGCTTCATTGATGCAGGAAACTCTAAACTCTCAGTTTCACAACAGCAACACAAGTCACTAAAAATAACTTCCACACTGGCATAAAAAAGATGCAATAATGTTCAGTGCTATGTCCTGAGAGAAGAAGAAATAGACGCGGTGAAACTTACTTGCTGATGATTCCATAAACTGTTGAAAATGCATTTTCTTTACATGACCATTCATTCTCCTCTCGTTCTCACAAGCAAATTGCATGGACTCGTCATATTCACACTCCTTTTAAAACATCTTTAAAAGACAGAAACCACACATTTGTCATAGGAGGAAATGACGTGCACTTGGTGAGGCAACCAAATTTCCCAGAATTTCTTCCTCTCTCTAAAAACCTTCTTTCAAATATTAAATAGGTGAACAATGCGCCAACATGCCTGCTCTGTCCTAGCACACGTTTGGACATAGCCCGAATCCTTAAAAAAGTGTGTAGAAATATGAAATTTGTAAATTGCATGTAATATTCAAGTAGTGAAAAAAACAGTCATTACTTGTTTTTGCATGAAAGACATTCGTGTATATGTCAGGTTTAAATTCCAGGGGAGCCAGAAATTGGTGAAATAAGAAATTGAAAAGACCAATGAGAGTCAGTGAAGAGTAAGTGAAGAGCAAAGGTCAAACCACCATTTGACACGGTTCACCAATGTGGTTTCTAGCACCCTCTAGAGAGCAGATGTGGGATAATCATGACTCGCTTTTTTTTTATAAGAAGTAAAAAGGCTTACCACTGTGCAGATACTTAGATATATATATATATATATATATATATATATATATATATATATATATATATATATATATATATATATATATATATATATATATATATATATATATATATATATATATTTTTTTTATATATATATATATATATATATATTTTTTTATATATATATATATATATATATATATAACTTATGGTTCTTGTTCGTTTCTTATTCAGAAAGTAGTAAAAAAAATATCCAAAGAAGCTTTCAAGTTTTACTGGATTCAGGTGAATTATCAGTGAACAGCTTTCAGTCTCTGTGGCTCTGTAAATCCATGTACTGGGTATTTATGACCACACTTCTGCAGTCGCTGCTTCTCCTCTTTGACTTGATTTTTCAAAAAGGTTCTACTGAATTTTGCCACAGTAACTGTTGAAGCTGCTCCTCCGGCCACATGTCTATGTTTTTGCAATATTTTCATGTGGGTTTTTGCGCAGGAAGCAGGCAAGGTCACAGGAAATGAATAAAATTTCACAATCAGAAACTTTTACAAGTACGTAAAAGGTTGGATATGCATAGCTGAAGTAGGCAATGTGTTGGTGTCACCACACAAAATGTTGAAGTTTCTGAGAGGAAGGGCTGATAACTCAGCACAGTTTCCCTCTGACACCCATTAATGTTGCATTCTCTTGTGGTTTGTTGACGTAGTGCGTGGATGGATGTCCACATACTACATCCACATCCGTTCACTGGTCACATACTATGGAGGTTATGTTTTGTGTGTGTGAGTGTGTTTTTATTATTATTAATGTCTTGTCCTGCTACAAACAGCCACAAACTTCATGGAACAATGGTCAAGTTTGTAAAATCCTGTAAAAGTAAAATCCTGCTCAAAACAAATAAGGAAAGCCAAAAACACAGACAAAGTTCTCAAAGTACAGAGATGTTTTATACATAAATGCTTCATTTTATTTAACCTCCCCCATCCCCCATGTGGTGGAAGTATGTGAACACTCTTTTTTTTTAATATTGACCTGTAATTGTTTAAATAAAACACAAAGGTACTTGAAATTCAATATTATCTCTCTAATGGTAATTACATGATTCAAGGGTTATTGAGTTTGATATATGTTTGTGTGGTAGCTTGATGCTGAATGACAGGCCTCCTACAATGTACATCCTGCAGAATAGAAGGCTAAACTGAGTTGAATTGCTTATCTGGCCCTTTACAACCTTGCTATTAGAAGTGTAATTCATTAATAGTTGTATCTATGCTATATTTTACACGAATGAAGCCACAGAATGTCAAAATGCAGGTATAGAGATTGGCAGCACTGGGAATGTTTGCCCTAAAAGTTACTAGATTTGTTACTAGTCTCTGTTAAGATAAACAAAAAGAAACCAAAGGAGTCTGAAAAGAAACTAAACTTGCCAATGTGGAAACACTAGTAAAGTATGATTTGTCATTTTAAAATTCCAGCCAGTGAAAAATGTGAACTGCACGGTAGACCTGAAAGTCCTGCAATGAGTTGACTTCAAAATGAAACACCTACTGCTGACCACAATGTAGTACTCAAACCACTGGAGAAATGTGAAGGTCTTTCCAGAACTGTACTAAACTGGTAGAGAACAGAAAATACTTTGTATCAATAGATAACTTTACATCAGAGCAGACAAGAATTACATGAGGAGCAAATTTGGAAAAACACATAAAGGCAATAACAAAGTCAGCCTACTATCACCTCAAAAATACATCAAGGTTAAAAGATCTGGTGTCTCAGCAGGACCTGGAAAAAACAGTCATGCATTTATCTTCATTAGGCTTGATTATCGTAACAGCATCTTTGACATATTCTGTGACCTCTTGTGCTCAGACTCATATCTTGGTTTTAAAATATTCTGTGGCCTTTTAATGGTAGTTTGTGCATTCATATTTGGTCTGGTCCTTGTGTTCCCTGCTTTGATGACACACACACACATGTTGTGACTTGTTATTTTTTAGTCTTTATCAATCTGTGAGATTCAAATCACCGTGCAACCTGAAAATCTTTGTCATTCCTGCATCAAGACGCCTGATGTATGTTTGACCGCAAACCTACTAGGCTTTGGATCTTCTCTCACGTCTTTATTCATGATAGTCTAATGAACTCAGTCTTAGTCCAGATAATCACCTAGTGGCTAAAACATATACAGAGGTGTTATTAGGTTTTGAGGTCTCTGAGGTCTTTACACTGGCTGCCTGTCTGTCAGATTATGGACTTTAAAGTTCTGATGCTGGTCTATAAAGTATAAAGATCTGAATGGTTTAGGACCAAATTACATCAGTGACCTCCTGACCCAGTATGAACCTTCCAGACCCCTCAGGTCATCTGGATCCGGTTTTTTTTATCAGTTCCCAGAGTCAGAACCAGACATGGAGAAGCTTCCTTCACCTTCTACGCTCCACATGTCTGGGACAAACTCCCAGAAAGCCTCCGATCAGCTGAAACACTCAGTTTATTTAAATCCAGGATGCAGACTCACCAGTTCTCAACTGCATATGAATAAAGAAAGGAATCTGCACTGTTTTACTTTTAAGGTTAAGTTTCAAAACTTGATTGTATTTATTGTATTTATCTCTTCTTCCTTTTTCTTTTGTTTACATTTTAAATCGTGCTTTTTATTTATGTGATGTTTTAATGTCTCTGTCAAGCACTTTGAATCCTCCTTTTTGTTGTATTGTGCTATATAAATGAACTTACCTTGCCCTGCCTTTTGTGATCTGATGTGACCTACAGGTTTTCTGGTTCTATATGCATCTTGGTTTTAACCTAGTAGTTGGTTTATTCTTGTCAAACCGCTGAATACCTGAGAAAAGAGAGGGGGAACTCAATGCACCACAACCCTGTCAGCACTATCTCAGGTAAAGTTGTACCTCTTTAATGGTTTTTCAGGTTAACTTTTGGGGCTTTCCAGTTTCCCCAAGGGTTAAACGGGCTTTGTGGTGAGTTGGGCAACTGTGGGCTACTGCAGATGGTGCTGTGGAGGATTGACAGGAAACTACAGGAAAATTCTTGCCAGTGTTTACAGACATGCCAAAAACCAGAAGGAGTGAGAGTGAGAAAAAAAGAGAACACAATTGAAACTAAAGTCAAGAAGGTTTTCCCTGAAATGAGAGGGAACCAAGAAAAACTGCATGCTCTGCTGCGCAACTCACCTCATGTTTCCATTTCAGATTCATGGTTTTCACACGTTCGCTTTAACCTGCATTTATGTTGGTAAATTATAATGAACAGTAACTGATGCGATGTAGGTCACAGCAGGTATTTCACATCGGTAAATGTAAATTTGAGAAGCCATACACCACAAGAAAGAGCATTACAAAGAAAATCAACCACATATGTAATAAGAAACGATTGTCACATGATGCAGGATGCCAACTGGGACACTTTTTTTTTTTTTCAACAGAATCTCTTTTATTTGTTTTTGAACTGCACAGGAAATGGTGAATAAAGTTCTTTAGGAAAGTCCCTTTTATTCTAACTAAATACATCTTTCTAGTAACGTTAAAGTCACACAAATTGTAAGGTTCATCGTTGTTCTGAAGCTCTCAGGCAAACATATTCTAGCACCTCGACAGCACTGTTTTTTTTTTAAGTAACTATTTTTCCACAAAGCTTCAGTAACACACGACCAGACAAAAGGCCTTACTGCATATGAGAAACGCTTTCATCAAATTTTTGAAAGTTCACGGAAATGTAAAAGGCTGAAAAAATCTAGTGGCGCCATTCGACTTCAGAACGCACTCCGTTCAAGCAGAATTTTGCTGTTCAACGTGTAAAACAAGAGCATTTAAGTTCTATTGCCATCAGAATCTAAACGTTGTTAGATTCCTCCGTTTGAAATAGTTTGTGAATTCAGAGGACTTCTTCCAGCTTTCAGCCCTGTGAGGAATATGACCCAATGTTAATACAAGTATCGGCTCTGAAGGAAATAAAACGGAAAAGACAACAAGAGAAACACCTGTCAAACATAACAGAGGTGCATTCAAAACCACCACTTTAAACATTGTTTCAAAAACTAACCAATGATAAAATAGTATTTATTTTATTTTTTTTCCATACATATACTTCATTTTTAGAGGGTTTCACTGCATGGGGCACAAAAATGTTATGAAAAACCTAACAGTGTTTTGACTTGATGCAAAATGCTGATATGGTGTGAAAATTAACACTCTCTCCAAGGCAGACAAAAAGAAAAAGAAAAAGAAAACTACAAGGCTAAAGGTGGTATTAGAAATTAAGCACCAAACATTTTTTCCCTCCCATTCACTATAAATGGAAAAATTGTGCAACCTGTTCAATGACCACAATGAACATGGTGAAAATTTGCAAATCTTATCCTGTGACATTAATTACTCAAACGTAATCCAGACCCACACGCTGCTGTGTTCTGTGGAGCAACTCCTTTGTAAAAGACTACACCAATATTATATGTGTTTCCATTTATACAATCAAAGTTTTGCCATTTGAATTTGGAAATGAGACACACACACACACACACACACACACACACACACACACACACACACATATATATATATATATATATATATATATATATATATATGCATGTGCATATGTGCAAAACAAAATCTTTTTCATTAAACTCCTATCAGTAAGATATCAGCATCTCTGTGTATTCTGCAATGTTCTCATATACAAATATCCATATCAAAAATTATACAGCACAATTCTCACCATAATCCTTTACAAGATCAGTGAACATTAAAATGACTGATAAGTTTGGGTGAACCCAAAAACATAACGGTGCTGTCAGTAAAATATTGATACAACAAGCACGTAACTGAAATCTGCTTCAGGCACAACTTAAATAAAGGCATTTGTGAAAATATCATATCAAATATGTCTGGCATCCATATGAAAATAAACAAATGAAGAAAAGAAAAATGCTATGACCACTTTTATTTACAAACAGCTAAAATCTCTGACAGATTCATGCTTCACTTCACAACCTGAATTTGTCCTTAAAGTGCATGCAATAATAAGCAGTTTTACCAAGTGGGATCTTGAGTTTTGAAAAGATAATCAGGTTGATCAAGCAGATGCCAATTGACTCTATATATCAATTAAAAGAAAATAGAAGATCTGTTGGCTAGAAAAAGTGACAGAGCACAGAATACTGTATGCTTTAGCACAATGTGGAGGTATGATCAAATAAAAGACCCTTTAAAAAAGGAATAAACGCTGACTATTCAATGACCCCATATAGTTATATTCACATTCAGAGAATAAAATAAAATAAACAGAACAAAATAAAATAATTAAAAGAAAAAAGGCTAAGCAGCTTAACACCACGGGGGAGTCCGCAGCTCACATTCCACAATTTCCCTCCATGTAATGCGCATATTAAGCAACATATGAACATGATGGGATTCTATTTAAACTTATCAAAGTGCCCATTTTTACTAAAATTTCCTGATTTATTCAATTTATACCAAAAAGAGGAGACGGCATGGAGGAAAGAGTCTGTTATTTTGAACACAATGAGTTACTCTGACTAAGGTTGCTTTTTATTGACATGGTTGTAGTTGATTCTTTCATTTTACTTTCCCCCCTTCAAGTTTCACAAAAGAAGATCTCATTGCACGTTGACGCCTCTATTTGAAGATGAAGTACCTAGGAGAGAAGAAAAGTAGAAGAGAAAGTTATCCAGTTTCGTCACCATGGATTTAACAAACGGTCAAGTGGATATGAGAAGGGCACGGATATGTTGTCCTTTAAGCGCAGATCCACTTTCATCTGTTGTCTTCTTTGGGGAAGTCCAGAGACCCAAGGCTTCCAAAGCCAAGGCTTCTGCTTTCTGAGTCAAAAGCGCTAATTTCTCTGTCCTGTCGCTCCAACAAGTGCTTGATCCTTTCAGTCCGCTCCTTTTGAAGTGCGGCCAGTTCCTCTTCAATCTGCAACCAGCAAACATCACTGCTGTCATTCCTTCACATTTACTGTAGATGCTCACTTTTAAGCGACTGTAAAAGTTGCCTTTAAAGCATGAAGACGCTACTTGTTTAAATCTTGCATGTGGGAATATTTTTTACTTTTCTTTGTCCTACATCATAGACACTATGACACTCCATCAACTTCCACTTATCCAAGTTCAGACTGTGGAGGCAGCAACCTGAGCAAGAAGCCTCAGATCGCCCTCTTCAATCAGTAATCACGGTTCCTGACAACGGGTGAGGGTAGGAACGTAGAGCGGCCAGAAAACAGAGAGCTTCTCTCTTCACTACAACAGAATGGCACAAAGTCAACACTACAGCAGATGCCGCACTCATCGGCCTGTAAATCCCCTTTCCACTCCTCCCTTACTTGTGAACAAGGCCCTGCGTTGGTCGGGGCCTTGTTCACAAGTGAGGGAAGAGTGTCGCCTCCACTTGAGGCGACACCTCATCCCAATCCTAGTGATGGCATTCCATTCATTTCCTGACTGAGAGCGGAAGTCTCAGATTTGAAGGTGCTGATTCTCATCCCTCTCAGCTGCCAATCACCAAAAAGCTATGATGTAATCCCGAAGCATGTAGTTGCCGGTGTTATTGATGGTCTCTGCTGTGGTCATTATATCCAGATCAATAATATCCATAATTAACTAAATGTATCTATTATTCATTTCTTTTTATTTGATTTTTAGTCAAGGAGCCCTGCACTGGGACGATCTTGAGCCCTTTCCAGCTTTTACCTTGGAAGTTTTTTTTTTCCAAGTTTTGTATTTTGTCCATTGATGCTGCAAAGAAGCTGCAGTTACAAAAATGTTAACATGTCACACAGATCTTCAATCCAGCACATCCAAAAACAATCGCTTCAGTTTAAGGAGCAGCCTGGCGTCACAAGGAAAACTTGTCAGCATATCGTTCTGCAGCGATCCATCAGCCATTTTATTTCTCATTAGCTATTTTAGTCCAGCTTTGATGTTAAACCTACCTTCTGTTCAAGGTGTGCTCTCCGTATGGAGACTTTCTGCTCAAGTTTCTGCTCCTCACGCTCATGTTGGGTCTCCATCTGTGACTTGGTTTTTTTCTGGTAGGCATCCAGGAGCTCCATCTCTTGCTTCAGCTGCTGCTTCAGAGCTTGGCACTCAGTTTCCTGCTCGGCTTCTAGCCGCATCTAGAGAAAGGTGCAGTAAGAATAAGTATTAAGAAGTATTAAGAATACATGTTCCTGTTAAGGCTATGATGAGCTGCGAAACATCCGATAATTGCTCAAAAACTGAGCCAAAAGATTAATAAAAATTTTACTGAACAGTTGAAAATACAATATGGAATTTCATCAAATGTGATAACGTTTTAAAGATGTTACTTGTAACCATTAGTCTATTGACATGTTGCTTCAAAGTGTTAGTACCGCTTGTGAAGCCATCATCTCATTGATGCTCTGTTCATACTGCTCAGCCAGTACAGCCAGCTTGCGCGTCTGCTCATCTTTCAGGCTCTTCAGGATGGTTTTGTGGTCGCCTTTGGGAGAAACTTCCAGCTGATGGTTCCTGAGAGCCTTGTACTGCTTGTTCTGAACCTTGCAAGTATCCTGGAACTGCTTCTTGATTTGCATCTCCAGAGTCTGTAGAGGGTTAAATAAGACGCAGAAAGTGATGATTATATGAAAGTTATTTAAAGCCAGAATCTTTTTATGGTTTAATTTGACTTAAGGGCAGAGGTGTAAAACAGAGTTTAAATATATATATATATATATATATATATATATATATATATATATATATATATATATATATATATATATATATATATATTTTAAGTACCTAGAGTTACGTGGCTCTCTTCTCTTTGAATAATTTAACTGATTGATTGGCCCTGTTTTTTTTCCATGCCCTTAAACATTTCAGTTCATGTAGGTCTCATTAGTAATTCCAGATAAATGGATGAGAAAATATTTACGTTCGTGAAAGGGCTAATCAGATGTTTTGGAAGAAGCAGTTCCTATAGCAACATGATCAATGTTTTTTCCCTCCAGACTCTTATTGGGAAACAAAAATAAGACTGTTTGCCCCGAGTATATTTAAAGCAGCATAGAAGGTTTTTTTAAATATTAAAATATCTGTTTTCATCTCATTTGAGGAACTATTTGATTACTTTTAGAAAGCATCATCAAGCTCTAATGATCTTCAATCGCTAAAACACCCAGAGGGTGACTTTGGAGTCCCTGATCCAACTGCATGTCACTTCACGGCACTATGTCATAGATCAACAATAAAGAAACTAGCCCACGGACGTATAGACGAAGTCATAGCAGATTCAAGAACATAATGTTGGAAAAGGAAAAGGCACAGATTTAGCAAGAGGCCATTAAAAAAATGCATGCAATGTTACTACTGTTTACTGAGTTTGTCAATATGTAGTGTACAATATACAGTATGTAATATACAAATGTAGATTTGGAGGACGGGATTTCTGTTATCAGGCACTATTACTTTGGAAGCAACTTCCAGTTTGGGTTAAGGAGGCTGACACCACCTCCACCTTAAAAAATAAACTGGAAATATTTCTGTTAAATAAAGCATATAGTTAGTACTTTTGTGTGTTAGGGCCAGTAGTCAGAGCTGCAGGTACCGGACCAGACTAGAGCAGCTGGTCTTCAACACAGCTTCGGCGTAGATATGCCGCTGTAGACCTGCTGCAGGAGGACACCAGCATGATCCACTGAGTGGTGCCCTTCACCTCCTCGGTTTCTCTTTGCCTTCCCTGTCCCTTCTTCACCTCAATCCTCAGTTATTAACAGTATCCCATAAGCATATCATTGCCCTCCGTCACGTGTCAAAGCCCCCATAAGGCAGGAGACTAAACCCTACACTAACTACTGCAAGATGTGCTCATCAGGGGGAACTGTGGGAACGTATTATAATAAAAATCAAACTGCTGCTGTATATGTAGTGTGGCTATACAATAGCAGCACTGCAGTGTGTTTGCAGGAATTGGAAAACGAGAAACAGTGTTGAAGCAAAGCTTAAAAGGTGCAATACGAGTGCAGACTGTTTACCATTTACAATAAACATCTGCATCTAGACTTTACCTGATAATATGCCCAACTCAAAAGAATGGATTGCCATAAGGTTACCATCTATCTATCAAGGTCTGTAAAAGTCTGTTAATGATACATCCATATGAATTAGGCATGTTGGAGCAGGGAAACATCTAAAGCATGCAGGGCAGTGGCCCTTGAGGACCTGGACTGGGGAACACTGCTGTTTATTGTTGTGCAAGTATTTACACCCTACACTAAAGTGTAAGTACACAGAGTTAACCTCCACACCTACAGGGGGACCCACTGAGCTAAAAATGGCAAAACTTCCTTTGTACCACTTTAACTGAAGTGCAACAAAAAAAACAAAAAAAAACTAGAGGCACTTAAAATCTGCTAGAGGGAGCAAAAGTAATAATAATCATTGTACTTTAATCATGGTACAATATGTGGTTCAATATGATACAATATTTAATTATCTCATCTTGGGACAGCATACATATAAAAAAAGAGAAAACATGAAATAAGAGTTACTGGATATCAGTTTATGAAATGATTACAAGAATCAATGAGAACATCTTAGGTACCTTGAGGTCTCTCGGCTGCTGCCGCTGCTCCACACTGTGTTTTCTCTGCAGTTCCCTCTGCCGTCGGCTGTTGTACTCCTCCTGGTTTTCCAGCTCTGTCTGGTGCTGCAGCCGCATGAGTTCCACACGCAGCTTCTGTAGCATCTGCAGCTGCCTGCGCTCCAGGTCCTGGGTGGACTCGTCCTGCCGGATCATCAGGGCGTGCTCCATCTCCTTCTGTGTCCTCTTCTTGTTCAGTTCCTGGGACGAGATGATCAACATAATGTTGTTTTTAAATTTGATGTAGTGAAAAATCTGCTTTGAACTAATAAAAAAAAACTTTATTAGCAAGTTTTCCACTATTGTGTAAAGCTGCTCTATAGTGTGTGTGTGTGTGTGTGTGTGTGTGTGTGTGTGTGTGTGTGTGTGTGTGTGTGTGTGTGTGAGTGTGTGTGTGTGTGTGTGTGTGTGTGTGTGTGTGTGTGTGTGTGTGTGTGTGTGTGTGTGTGTGTGTGCGCGCTATATCTTTGCAAATGTATTTATTGAAAATAATATTTGTATATCGTGACATGTGACTGGTCTATAATCTTTTGGTACCAATAGGTTTTAAATGTGATATCCCACTTTACTCTTTTTCATTACACAAACATCATTGAAACATGTGCATACATTTATCTGTATCTGCTGTGTTAAGAAAAAAAAGAATTGATGGAAACATTGATGGAAACATTGATGGAAACATTGATGGAAATCAAAACCAAATATCTTATAGTTTTTTATTCGGTATTTGTCATTATTGTGAGTACTAAAGTAATTTTTAAGGCATATTACAGATTGGTCTTAATAAAAATAATATGCTGCCCATTTAAAGTTTCATATTATTCTCATTTATAAGTTCACAATATCCATTAGAAAAAGTTTACATGCTTGTTTGTGTCATACGTACACTATACAAACACCTTTTGTCATACAAAATGCTTCATTTTAGCTCCTACCTCATTAGATGACACAATGTTCAAAGAAAAAAAAACATGGATCATTATTATCATGTAAAAATGTGCAATATGTAGTGATTTTATGAACAGGTGCAGGTGAAATGACCTATTAATGTGTCGCTAATGTAAAGCAACGATGCACAGTTGTCCCAACACATGACTGGGTTGGAAATCCAAAGTTATTTTTTGCAAGTTTTTGTAAGTGCATTGCATTTGCATTTGCATTAAACTGACTTGATTAGCTTTAGGAATCAGAACTTCTAGGACTGGCCTCGGAAAGGGTCATGGTTTCAACTTAAACACAATTTTAATCTTTGCTGTTTAACCCTAACCATGGACTTGTAATTCTTAAACCTGAAGTGGCTGCTGGTGTAACCAAAAAAACAAGAATTAACTGATTAAAAAGAGGGGAAAAAGGGAAAATTCTATCTAAGCATCTGTTCCTGACTTATTATATTACTAACTGAAGCAAAAGGTTAAAAAGTCAAAGAAAAGAGTCAGCTGTCAGTTATCACCATTACGTTTGTTGAACCTGCTCTTGATTTGGTCCTTAGATCCATCCTGACACAACCATGACACAAATTCTTCCATCTGTGTCTCCTCTGAGAACAGAAGTCATTCCCAAAATAGTCACGGCCGTCAGTGTCTTCATTTCACGTAATGTTACATAATGTTACAAAAGCTCATTACCTCTCTCAGTTGCTCCTGTTCAAACTCATGTCGCCTGACCACACTCCGGCGTTTGAGGGCCCGACAGCTGCGGTCGTAGACCAGCCTCTGCTGGTCCAGCAGGTGGGCTTCCTCCTCAGCCTGTGAGCGCTGCATTGTTTCTTTGTGCCTTGACAGACGCTCCTGTTTCTCCTCCTTGGGTGTACAAGGGTCCTCATTCATCTCCTTTAACACAACACAAACAGAACAGAGTGAATCCCGTTTGTATGATCTGGAGACACAAGAAAAATAGTTTCATTTCAAACTTCATGAGTGTATTTCTGGTGATAATTACTTCTTTGATCTTGTCTTTGCAAAGTCTGTATTCCTTTTTCTGGTTCTCTAAGAAAGCCGTCAGCTCTTTCTTTTGTTGAGCGACAATCTGTTGCTGTATCTTCCTCTCCTCTGCTGCAACTGATTTCATCTGTGAAGAGACATTTAATGCATTCCTCTTCATTGAAAGGTTGACTTGAAATTTTTGTACTGACACAAGATTGGGCTCTGACTTCGCCTCTTATTCAACAGCTGCTGAGGCTGTACCTCTTTCTCAGTTTGGGCAACATGACGTTTGGCCAGTCTTTCCAGCTCAATGTAAGTGTTGTTCGCATGTGTCTCTAATTCCTTCTGCAGTCGGAGCCTGTGCTCATCCATCTCGGCCTTTAGCCTGTTCTCCAGGGCGATCAGCTGCTTCTGGTGCTGTCGCCGCATGCGCTTATACCAAGACATCTGCTCCCGCAGCTCAAAGTCCTGCTCATGCTCCTGGATCTACCTGATGCCCTAGACAGAAGAATACAGGAAGCAATATGTGAAAAGAAACTAGCAGGCAGAAAAGAGTAACCACTAATTGCACAGATGCAAACAAAGATTCTGGATACTGAAAAAAAAAGAAGAAAAAAAACAGAAAATGTATTATTTAGTGTATACCACTATAGCACCATTTCTGATGAATAAGTAACTGAGTCTAGACCGATCAAGACCGCCAAGCAGATTACTATGCGAAGTAGCAATCTATAACAAAAATGTAAAAAAAAATAAATACCTCACTAATAAAATAGGCTACATTACAGGCAAAAATGTACATTTAATACATACAAATACAATGCACACGCATAAAAGCAGAGGCAGAGAAGGAAAGAAATGACATCCATTAACAGAATCTGGTTGCCATGACTACTGATGTACAGCTGAGAACACAGACATCCCTTCCCTCCCCCCTCATTCCCGCTCCAGCACGCACACATACACTAGCAAACGCGCGCACGCGTATTTTCATGCAAATGCTGGAGAATCGGGAGCCGCATACCAAAGATGCTGATTTGATGGTGGTGATGTGTTCACAGATCTTGCTGTCGGGAGACCGGCTCTTGTGAGAAGTAGGCCGCAGCTCTGGCCTGGTGTCCCTGTGCACGGCCTCATCCCTCACGCAAGCATGGTCCTGCAGGGGGGGAGGAAAAGGAGGAGATAGTAGAGCTGGGTGCTTCCCAGGCCCTCCGCACTCGCTGTTTCTGCTGAAGCTCCTGTTACAGCCGAATCTCCCTGAATGCAGCACACATCCAGCGTTAAATGCATCCTGCTTGATCTCCCGCTACTGTGTGCAAGTCCTTCCTAAGAGAGAAAAGGGCATTGCCAAACAATCGTAGGTACCACCGAGAAGGCAGTCGCCAGATGTGGTCGTTTTTTGGCGTTTTCTTCCAAGAGAGGAGGAACCGAATGGCCCCTGTGGATAAGGGTGAATTATGCAATGCCTACCATTGATAATCAGAAAAAGATGCCATCGGGATGTTTTACTGCTACTCTTCTTTTCCTTTTTAAAAAGCAGGGGATATTTGGGAGGAAAAACAGTTTCCCTGTGTTCCTATGATCGCATGTGGCAACATACTGAAAAATACATGTTTCAAATAAAACACATCCAAACATGGTTTTCCTTCGAATATGTCGCTTAATGGTCCGTTTGTATTCCACTCGAATTTCTGTCCTACATTTACAGCGCACTTGGTCATGGTAGGTGGTTCTGGTGCCTTCTATTCATCTCTTTCCTCTGTTCCTCTTCTACACTCCCCCTTCCTTTAAAGAGACACCACAACACTACAGACACATCTCAACAAGGCTGAGGTAATTTCACTTCCAAGCTCATCTTACCTTTTTTTTTTTTCTTAAACTGTCATTCAACAATATACTGAGAACTGCCTTTCTCAGTGTCACTTAACTCAAGAATTAGAGGAGTTTTACTTCAGATTTTATGAAGGTAATTGTCTAGCAACTGTATTTTATTTTAGTTGGAGGTAAATGGGAGAATGAGAGCCATTTCAAAACACGAATCCTCAGTTTTTGTGAACAAGGCTCGTATATTACAGTAATGATGAGGCAGACATAATAAATAGGATATTGGCCCTTTACAAATAATTGCATCACTTGGTTAAGATAATCATCAGTGGTTGATGGGAACCAAGATTTGAAATAAAGAAACAAATAGACAAAAATGTGAATATTTTTCTTGGTCTCATCCCTGTCGTTACAATATGTGGACCCTAGATGGTGACAGAGACAAAAATATCGCTTCTCTCTCTCTCTCTCTCTCTCTCTCTCTCTCTCTCTCTCTATTGTGCTGGATGGGCTTATATTTCAAATATCTTAACATTTTGCATGCATTTGCGCTACACTCCACGAAAGCTGGTTCTGTTAGCCTTCGAGCAAAATTGATACCCCTGCTTTATATCTTGCAAGCGCTAAATACACCTTACTTTTGAGTAGATAGTCAGAATCACTAGTGAAGCTGTTTCACATAGGCTTCAAACCACTAACAATCCATCTGCAACCTATTAAAAATCAACTATAATCAAAACCCCCAGTGCACTGGGTTAAAGATCGACCAGCAGCAAACTTGAAATGACCATAGCCAGAAAATGTAACTACTTGAAAGATGTTTTCTCTTTATTGTTGCTAAGTGATTGCTTAAAGGGAACTACTGGATTTTTTCAGTGTAGAGATGCTCTTTGCTATGTGGTACTATGATGTTATCCATCCATCCATCCATCCATCCATCCATCCATCCATCCATCCATCCATCCATCCATCCATCCATCCATCCATCCATCCATCCATCCATCCACACTTCATCCTAGGGTAATGGAGGGGTCTGCTGTGACCTATCCCAGCTGCCTTCAGGGAAAAAGTCAGGGTACATCCTGAATAGGTCACCAGTGTAGTAATGATGTTGAATTAAAATGATTTTAAAATTCCTATTATCCTTATTTTTGGCATGATCCTTATGTTTCTGATTTACTACGTTACTTTTATCTCTTTATGTAATCCAAAAAAAAGTTCACAAGTTTGGATCAGGTTTTAGGTTTTCTGAAGATATTTTATATTTTATAACAATGATTTTACATTTTACAAGTTGTCCCACTTCAGGGATTTGCAAAAGATCAAATGCACAAAAGGATGGTATGTTATGAATCTCAATGTTAATGTCAGAAAATTTAAATTTCCCAATGCACTGTTCATAGCAGTTGCTCTTCTGACAAGTTTCCAGTGGTTTTATTTCTGACACAGCATGTAGAATTTGACTCATAGGCGTAGTATTGTATTAACATTTTCCATTAGCTTTCACTGATTAACTCTCATTAAATCGAACCAAAAAAGCTAATCGGAAATATAGGACTAATGTAGTATTTGTGTGTATATACCGAATTTTAAACATCATTCTCAGCACGTGACGCATGTAATACACTATCGAAGCACAAGATGTCACTGTTGACCTGAGTTTTAAGGCTTTGATTGGGTCACTTTCGTACCTGTTATGACTTATCTGAGCTCTTTAATTCCTTGGGCTTTGTGGATTTTGTTATTTGTACAAATTTTTGAGGTAAAGAAATTCAAACAAAAATACATCCTTATGCTGACGATAGCATTATTTATGCAAATGTTTCACCAATAACACAGATAATACTATACACACATATTACATTTTATTTATTGCATAAGATTCTTAGCTTACAAATTACATAAAATGTTAAAACAAAGGTTTTCACAAAAGTATGTTAAGCAATTATTGTGGTGGTGAAGGTAATTTCCTCAAAAGCGTGTGCTCATGGAAGTATCTGTGTATGTGGATAGCTCTTATGTTAAAGGAACAGTCCGGAGTTAAAACAACCCCAGGACAATTATTAGACTATTTAGAGTGCCAACTTTCATTAGGAGCCAAAACAGGCTGGAGTTGGACCATTTTTGTCTTGTTTGTACTTGCCATGAAAATGGCAATTAATGATAGCACAAGAGGAGCTACAATCAACTTAAGTAACTTAGTTAAAATCTATGAAGAGCCTCGTATCCTAACAGGATCCCTCAAATTAAAGATAAGTATCTTTTTATCTTGTATTCTGTGGAAAAAAATACATTTGTACCGAAAGACACTTCTGGAAACCAGACTGAAGCAGTTTAATACATTTGCTGATGAATATATGATGTCAAGACAAGGTCATAAAGATGGTTTTTAGTCTTCAAGGGATCGTTGTACACAGTTTCAATTCAAACTCACAAAACTAACCAATACTAAGGTTGTTTCTCTGCATCAGACATCAAGGCAAAAGGAGAAAAATGTCAATTTGGCAATGACTTATCTGTTCTTGACCATGAAAGTGCTGTGCCGCTCTACTCATGTAGATGAATTAGGAATGCAACCAACTATTTTCTTTGTTTTGTTTTCTTTATGTAAGTCTGACCATTGTTTCTACACAGAGCTTGAGTTACTGTAGTTTCTGTTTATTTGAATCACTCCTCACTGTCCTGCGTCTGTCTGGTCTGAACTGGTACAACAATCTCATTTCCCGGACTGCTGATGGATGTCCCTGGGACAGGAGCTTCTATGGACAACACTCCTTCGCCAGACAGAGATGAACTGATGTGCTGCAGATCAACCCCCTCTGGTAACCTTGAACACACGAGAGAGTGTTTGTCAGTGTCTAACAAGCAGTAATATTCATTATATCTCTAGATGTTAAGACCACTTTGAGAGACAGATACTGTTCTGCACCTGTGCCTGAAACCTACACTGTTTTTCTCTTGATGTTGGTGTTTTTGTGTTGTTTTTTTCTAATTATTTCAGGGTTTGCATTATCAGGACTACAGTAATGAGGAACTGTGCAAAAAGTTAATAATGAATTGATTTCATACTTCAAATTTGTTCATATTCTCATGCAACTTACTTGTATTTACGACTGAAGCATCTTGAAACCAATCCATGCTCATCCTGCCTCTCCTCATGGTTTCCTTGAAATTCAAAAAAAAACCCCAGCCATAATAAGAAACATTTACAGATTGTTGTGAAGTTTAAAAAAAATTTTTTTTCACAAAGTTTAGAAGAAATATAGCTTTTGGTCAGTCAAAAGATTCCTGTCTTGTACCTGATATTTGTAAGTAACCGTCCTTGGTTGTGATTGTGATCTCTTCAGGTGAGAAGTGATTGACGTCCAGGTTGATCTTCCAGCTGTTCTGCCCTGTTTGGATCTCTGACACTCCGCTTGTCAGTTGTCTCTGATTCTTTTGGTCCAGTGTCCCAGGGTGCTGACCAGTAAATGGAGGCAGAAGAGGAGTTTGTGCATACCCCGGCCAGGAGAAAGATTCCAGTCTCTTCTTTGCCCAGTCAAGCCAGTCCAGATCACTGGGCTCTAGGAAAGGAGGAAGCCCGAAGTCCTGGGCAAAGATCCGGCTCGGCTGAGTCCAGTTTGGGAAAGGCTCCCAGCTGACATCTCGGCGGAATATAGGACGGGCTAATGTTTTATTTTTTTCTCCCATGTCCTAGAAAACAAGCTCAGGTTGAAAGAAAGGTACTGGGAAAATGTGAAGTCTGTAACCCCAGTCCTATGAACAAATGCAAGGACAAGATGAATCAGCAAAAAAGCAGTTGTGTTTTCGAGCTTGAACACAACCAGCAACTGAGGAGGAGGTCTGAGGAAAAGGTAACTTTGGCATCGGCTGTGCTAAACTCACACACTTTATATACCAGCTGATTGATTTTAGCAAGCGTGATGTAAGGGATGCAAATGGGTTGATATGTGATGAGCTCTGTTGCCCTAGGACATGGAGAGGCCAATGCCAAATATTTGTATTTATATCTCTTGAGTGTCTGTGACAAGTTGTTGGTCAGTGAGTCTGGAAGCAGCAAGCAGCCAGTTTATTCAGCAGTGGCCTCTGCAGTCTTGTCACATACTAGCACTCTTTGTCCATAGAAATCACAGCTGTGTGTTATTTTAGGGATCAGCACAAACAAAGTCACACAGTAAATAAATGTGTTGATTCCACTCTGCAAAGCCCAAGATTAAAGATGAAACGGGAGACATAATAAGCATGATATCATGATAAATAAAAGTGAGTCAGGCATCTCCCAAGGTAAAGACTTGTTTATACCAGCGCAAAGTAACAGGCAGGGGGGGTTTGTGCATTCAAGCAGTGGTGAGGAATTTCACAGCAGCAACTTCACTGGTGGCATGCTGCTCAAATAATGAACCGAGCTTTAGTCAGATAAATCAATGGATTCTCAGGGAGGAATGGTATTTATTAATGACACAACTTCTGAAGCATTCTACCTTGTGCTCAGCGCTTTACTCAGATAAACACTGAAATATTTATCTGTTTTTTGGGGGGTTTTTTATGCTAGATTCAACATGTCACCATATAAATATGCCTGGAGTTAATGAACAAAATGCCACAAGGGATGACTGAGCAAATTAGGTTATATTTTGTTGGTGAACATTGACAAAGCAAATACTAATGTTTATCATAGTATTGAAATGTGGCTTGTATTTTTATCTGTACATGAACACAACATACCATGTTTTGTCTTGTTTTTTTGACGCAGGACCTGACTTTTTTTAATCATTTAGCAACTAAACTCATCTGCCATGTGACTGACGACTAAAACGTGACTGAAATGCATCGTACAAGAAGACAACAATCTCAAGTACATCATGAAAAATACAACTGAGTGGCTGAACACAAAAATGACATTGCATAAAAAACAGTAAAGAAAATTGAACTGTGTATAAATGAAACCCGCTAACTTCAATAAAATGAAGAAGAGTGGGTCAAACTTCTTCCACATATATATGAGAGACTGGTAACATCACACAGATGAAGATAACTTCAATTTATTGTTAGGAAGGACGACACAGCAAACCCCTTTATTGGTGCTAGTGTTTCAAATACTGCTTCTGCATTTTTACTTGGTTTTGTTAACAATAGTAGATGAAGACATGATGAAATATAACAGGACTGATACCTTCATAATTGAGCCAATTATCAAGCACCACACCTGACAGCTCTTGGTCCTGATAACTTACTTTGTAAAAGAAAGATGCAAAGTTGTTCAACACTGACTACACCAAAAAAAAAGTCACACAATCACTCTCATTGGAAGTGGTAGAAAATATTGATTTTAAGCAACTTTATTGATGAAGACATGTCACAGTTAGACATTATAGAGCTTGACAGTAGAGTTGACAATAAGGAATTGCTCCTCCAAAAACAGATGAATGGCAGCATTTTACTGGAGTTTTGTTTTATCATTTCATTTATTTAAATACCTATACAAATATTTTTTTAAAAAGCAAGACAAACATTGGTGCCTCAATGTTTTTTAGTGCAGGCACATATGCTTGACCATAAGTTAAAGTATTGACTCAAGTATTGATTCAAAAGTTTGCTATCAAAGTAGTAGATGTGTTTACATCCTTCAGCGTTTCGACCATTTCTTGCATTTGTAATAGACAAAATTATTTTAAACTTTCTGAGAATAATAAAATCAATTCAATTATCAAAACCTGAATTTCATTGTTTTTCTGAACTGCATGTTTGAAGTATAATAAAAGTATGAAAGCCAGGATTCTTCTTAGAGAGTTTTGTTGAACTCTTCTTCTGAATCTTCAGCTTTTCTACAACAGAAAGTGATAAATCAGGAAAAATTTATAAATGTATGTCAAGAACACATTTTAAGTCATATATATATATATATTATATATATATATATATATATATATATATATATATATATATATATATATATATATATATATATATATATATATATATATATAAAAGCTCAAGAACATAGCCACTAATGTACCTTTTTTGTTTTCTGGAGTGGAGAACAATTGATCCTGTAATTACAATCAGTGCCAAGGCTCCAATGATCGAACCAGCCACAATTCCTGCAAGTTTACCTGAAATAGAACAAGGATACACGAATCACTGAACATGATTGAAGATCCATCACAATCATCACCCACCACAGACACCATGACCTCCCACATCCATTTGACAGCGTTGGTCTGCTGGTTAACTCACCGATTGCGTTCAAACCAGAAAATAACAGCAGAATCAGGCATTTCTATTAGATAACAGTTGTCAAAGGCGTAATCCTACCTTGTACTAACCAAGACTTTATATGGGCCACCATCACCAAGTCAAATGTGTCACAGATGAAGTAAATTAATATATGCACATCAAATATATGCAGATACAAAATAGATTTAAGCAATAACATGTGGAAAAATGTCTCAAAGACCATCTTTGTTGAGGCCTCTTCTTCCTAATAAAGTTTCAGTTTTGAATGACGTTTCCCCAACAGCTGTTGAAAGAACTGGCAAATAAAAAGCCAGCCGTGAAAAAAATAAATCCATTTTTATTCTTTTGTATAATACCTTCAAAATATCTGCAATAGTGACCATTTTCTTGCGTTCAAGTGTGCACTTCTTTTCTGTAATATTTCTTAGGTGACTGAAACTAAATGCTCACTCTGAACTGGACACTGACAAAAAATTCCCACCGACAGATACAAGTTAGTGGGTGAAATGTAGATTTCTACTGAAGACTTAAATGCTAATCAGTCTTGATATGAACTAAAATGTGCATGAAAAATGGTGTGCATTTTGATTCATTAACTGAATTGACAGATCAGCCCACACACACACACACACACACACACACACACACGCACGATTTGTCAAGTTGAAATTTCACTGTCCTTTGATTTTGTCATACTTGGAACTGTAGAAAGACTTAAATGTATTATTATCCGCAAAGATGCAGACAGACATTCATATCAGAGCAAGATTCCAGCCTTGATCAGTTTTTGATTTTAACTGAAATAGATGCATGAACATTTAGATTTTTTAAAACTGGTTTGACAGATCAGATGAGTCGCATGATACACTCACACTCAAAAATGAACCATTGATTGGTTGATTTGTGAAGCACAAAATCTCACTGTTTATTGATTTTATTGTTTTGTCATACTGGGAACAACGCAGCTTATGTCTTGTCCAGTCCACTGGCCATTTCTCTGGCAGATTCGCTCTGCTGATCCTTTGAGTGTATAGCCGTCATTGCAGGAAAACGTTACTTTGGCCCCTTGTAAGTAAGTTGTTCCCTGCTTCTTCCCATTGTTGGGAGGTGGAAGCCATCCACAGGACATCACTGTGTGATATTACAATAATAAAAAAATAAAAAACACTGAGTATCAACTTCTACATGATCATTGGTAATTTACTGGAGGCCCTTTCAAACCTTTTACCTGGCTTTAAATCCTCCATGAGAGAAACATGACTCTGGAAAGACACTCTGGTCGCATTGCCCATCATTGGGCTGCGACCTACCAGGATGTCATACCTGCAAACCAGACAGAAAGACTGGAAAATTATCCTTCATTTCAGGAGTTCTACATTGTGGGTGAGAAAACGACAGCACAGCTGGATCTACTGGCCATCATGCCATATATTTTTTCCCCCATCGGTTGCCCTATTTGGAGTATCACAGACTCTTAAGTGAAAACACAACCCTACTGACATGGCTGAAATTGATGGATTACCCTTTTAATGACACAGACTTAATTTTAACAGTGTTGGAACCAGATGCGTTTGTAGTTTTCTCTCTTACCTACAGAAGTGAGAGCCTTCTCCTGAGCAAATCACTGCTGCCGGATTGTTCAGTGGATCGTCTGGCTTTTCAGGGACAGAAAACACTGGAATAAAACTTTGGTCGTGTCTGAGGACGAAGTAATACGTCTCCAGAAGATGTTCTGAATCGTACGTGAACAAGGCAGATGCGTTTTCAACAGCCCCTGCGAGACAAAAAAAAAACAACAAAAAAAAACAAACCTGCTCACCACGGTTGTTTTGTTTTTATGTTGTTTCGGCTCATTTTTCTGCCAACTATAATTGTGTTGCCTCCACTACTCTGCATGTTTTGTTAAATCTTACAGGTCGCCCCAAAGTTGAACAGCTCCTCTGGATTGCTGCTGTTCTTCACAAGCAGACCGTTGCTATGCATAAGGTCGTCGTTGGCGTCGCCGTTCATCTTTCCCAACAGTCCAAGAATGGAGTCCTTGAAGTCCTCTGGCAACAGGACAGTGGCTGTCATGGTTTCCTCCCTCAGCCGCACTTCCACCCCGGCACCAGACGGGAACATCACACTCACATTTGTAGACTTTGGAGAAAATATAGAAACACCTGCAAGAGATTTGATGTGCAGTGGAGAGGAGCAGAGCAAAGAGAAATATGCATCAGTATTGTTTTAACTTGGGTGATTTCACATTTTTTGTAGAGTAATGAAAAATAATTTACTAATCCATTTCACATATTCTTAAAGTTTAGTAGTAATTCTGATTTCACTGAATTAGAAACAAAAACTGGAAGTTATATGTACCGGTAGTGAGAAAAAAAAAAACACAAGCCAGAATTTTAAGTGCAAAAGGGCACAAATCTAAATCTGTGGTCAAATAAAATGAACAAAGGATACATTTTACCTCTCTTTGTCAAGAAAGAAAGATAAAACCGGTTACCTCAGAGGAAACATGATTAGTCTTACCCTGCAGGTCCATCCAGCTTTGTTCAGCAAAGGAGAGGAGTTTTTGGTTATGCAGCACCTCAAGGCCGTTGCCTCCGCGAACCAGGCGCACCTCAAGAATGTCAGAGGATGCCTCCCTCATGGCTACAGCTGACAACTTTGTTGCTTTTATTGCAGTTCCTTAACGAAGGAAAAAAAAAGAAACATTCTGTTTTCCTGTCTTTGAAGTAAAATTCACTGATTCACTACTGTTTACAGTCAGTCTCACCATTCACAGGCTCTGTTCTGGCCTGGATTGTTAGTTTCATCTTAGCTGAGGTCACCAACGTGTATTCGCCTTTGCCATTGAAGGAATAGCTGACGCCATCAAATGTTACGAAGTGTGGATCTCCAAAGACCACAGCTGATATTGTATAAAAAGAAGAAAAAAAAATTGGTAAACATCACTCAAAGCAATCATTTAAATAAAAAAAAAAAAAAAAAAAAAAAAAAAGGATTGTAAATGCACATCTTACAATGACCCTACCTGAGCTGGGTGACTGGTAGCCCCTGCAGTCACTGGAGGGTCGATGTTTGAAGTAGTAGTGGCAGTTGTCAGACCAGAGGCAGCAGTAGTAGAAGCTGAGGACGTCATAGATCCAGTGGGAGACCCCGGGAATTCGAGGTGGCTTCTTATAAGGAGGCGAGCCCCAGTCGTGTCCCCGGTCTGGGGTGCTACCTCCAATCGAGTCCGCTGTCAGGACCTGAGCTCCGGTGCCGTCGTAACAGCACTGCTGTCCTGCTGCATACTTAGGACTGCGGATGAACATCCCAAACTCTGTCAGTTAAAAACAGTCCTGGTTCATTCAACACACATGACGATTTGAATCTCATCTTCCTGATGAGAACACTCATCCATTATTTTTTTCAGGGTCCTGCCTGAGCAGTTCCTGAAGTAGATGCTCGTTTTCTAAGACTCAGCCTCTAAAATGATAAATGTTTGCAGATTTCTTGGGATGCCCAGTTGTGTCTAAATTAAAAATTCCTTCCAAGAATCTGATGTCACCTCTCCAAGTACCCCAATAAGAATCCAAAACAAAGTCGTCTAACTCGTGTAATGAAGAAGTTGCTGTCTATTGTGAGTGCCAATATAGACGTTTGCTGCTGGTCAATAATTATCAAGCTGTAGGTGAGATGTGGCAATGGTGGTTATATGATGAATTTTGCTCATGATATAAACGTATAATTCTGTCACCCAATAGTAAAGGGCATTCAGTTGAAGGACTCACCTAGCTTGTATAGCCCTTACACAGTGGACACTCCCGGGATGGTAGGTGCACAGACTCCCTTTCTCTATATCACAGCCATAATCAGTCTGAGGAACATAGGACAGCGTTTGTGATCACCGTGCATTCAAACAAACAGCTGCAGCAGGCACTAAAAATGAAAAACGGATGAAAACCGTAAAATAAAAAAAAAAAAAGTGCAAAATAGTGCAAGCCTGTGTGGGCTGGATAATACTACTCTGATGTTACAATAGCCTGCAAATCTGAACAACTCGCTAAATTACCTTTTAGATCCAAGCAGACAAGTGACAGGGTTCCGTTTTGTTAGATTTGGCAGTTTCCGACCCCAAAATATATGCCGTCAGTCACATTTCTATATGTGCATAGAAATAAAAACATGTTGCAAAGCCCTTTGAGCTGCCTAGTCATGTTAATTATGCCATAAACTGTAAATAAATAAATAAATAAATAAATAAATAAATAACTTTCCTGGCCTTCAGGCACACAGATTTAAAAGTTGTACTTGTTACAAATAGATAGGCTGAAGTTACATTGGTAAAAGCTTTATGGCTTTCACTGCAATTGTAAATTAGTGTCATAAAAATGGTCTGTGATGCCATGTACTGCTAGCAGACAACTTTATAAATGTTATGATTAGAGAAGGCCTTGTTGACTTTGGCCTGAACTGCAGTGAGCCAGCATCAGGCCACCATAAAAAAAGTCAACTAAATACATGCTTATTAAGCACACAAATTAAAAATGCTATACAGTTAGATTTGAGGATTCTTTTTAACACATCCATCCATGGTGTGTTTGAGATCCAACTTGTGTTTTGTCATCCAGTTAATATTTACATTTGATACTTTTGTTTTAATCATTCCTTGTCTCTCATTTTTTTCCCCTTCAAGTATAATATTTTTTTCCTACCGTCATTTATACATAATCTCCTAGTTTTACACCTTAAATGAATCAGTTATTCAAACATTTTCTCCATTGCATGCAGGTGCAGAGAGATATAAACTGCTCCCCTCTTGACACTTACATGAAACCTCCCTGTGTCTGCTCTCGCTTGGGCCAGAGTGCAAGGACAGTCAATGATCTCGCTGAGGAAGCTGGGGAGCTGAATCTCCAGCTGATCCCATGCTAAACATTTCTCCAGGGCCCAAGCCGTCGAATTCTCCCTGAACTTCTCTTCCAGATGCCAGGCCAGAGCATGATCCTCAGTCCATGTGGCTTGAACGTTCCTAAATAAACCCAAACCATCAATGATGTCTTTTTAGACTGCAATATATCAGACATAGGTTGATTTTATCATCTTTACAGCATTCATTTCCTGTTCTCTGAATGTTTTTAACTTACCACATTCCATCAGGGTAGCTGCTTGGACTAATACGAACAGAACCGAGCTCCCAACTTGAAAACCCATCCTCCGCTGGTTTGGGTAAAAAGCTGAAGGAGCCATTGTTGGGATAATCCCTTGTAAGAGAGTACAGATATTGCCACTCACCTTGCCAGTGTTCTGAATAGGGCTCGCCTACCAAAAGAGAGTTTTTAAAAATTACAAATAATGTGATATAAATAAATAAATAAATAAATAAATAAATAAATAAATAAATAAATAAATAAATAAATAAATAAATAAATAAATAAATAAATAAATAAATAAATAAATAAATAAATAAATACACATTTCCACTTACCTGTCTCTCTGTATCCCCATAGCTCTATATTGACCCGTTCTGCCTTAACCAAAGAAGTTTTCCATATCATCTGAAGGGTGCCTTGGACATTCGGAGTGCCATAGTACTGCCACTTTGTGGAGTTGATCAGTACAGCTTTAAACTGAAAACTTAACTTGCCTGTGTGAACTGCACACAGGGGAGCAAGTAAATCGTATGTTAAGTCAACACCAACTCATAAAACAATTTTAAAAAAAAAGAGGGACTTTTGCATTACCTGAAAGCCAGGATCCAGTCCTACTGAACGTAATACCGTTATCTGAGGAGATCTGAAACAAAACCCATCCTGATTCATATAATAGTGGAGAGATACAGTGGCCTTTACCATCTTCATCCACATACCCAACAGTATTAATTTGATCGTTAAACCTGCCATGAAAAAAAAAAAAAAAAAAAAAAAAAAAAATTAGTTACTTGAAAATGATACCTGGTTGTCAAAACTTTTACAAGTTTATGCAAGTATTAATGTTTAACTGACTAATCAGTGAGTAACAGACTAACTACAGAAGCACGTAAACACTGAGGTGTAGCCCTGTCTCTTACCTGCACACAATCTGAGAACTCTTATTGAAATTTGCATCGAGGACAGTGAAATCTGTCCCACCCATGATGGACCCAGAGTACGGAGAGATAGTCACACAATACTCTTTATAGTCAGTGCAGCAGGTCTTCAAAGATGCACATGTTGCATGGCATGAACATGACTCAAATGTTTTCCCACACATTCCTTCACAAGTTTGTCCTGTCCAAAACAAAGAAGCAGCGATATTAAGTACAGATTATGTAGTGTCTTAGTTATCGCAACTAGCTACACCATTATCTTATGACAAACAAAGAATTGCATGGCCAGATACCTAAACCTACATGTTAAACTTCTAAAAAAAAAAATAAAAAAAAAAAAAAAAAAATTGCTATTTTAAATCAAGGTAGTTCAGTTAGATTTTGTTCAAATAGTTTATTAACTTTCAAAATTAATTCACAGATTTTCTTTTCTGACATACATTGTTCTCGCATTAATGTTTTGGTTCAACATTCCTTATTTACACGTTTTAACATCTGCTGTTTTGCTTTAGTTATAGCCTTTATCAAAAATACATGAATGATCTAAACCACACAATAACTAAATAGCAAATCATCAATGAAATCCTTTCATTAACTGATCAACATAAAGCAGGAGATTCTGGGTACTTGCCATATGTCCTGCAGATGGATGAAACCAGAAGGAGAAAGAGCACTGCTGTAAAACGTTGCATCCTGGCAGAGTCAGACTGCCAGGCAAGACTGCTTCCACAAACTCTTGGCTTCAACTGCAAATTGCTACCAGGTAGACTCACTCAGCAGTTTCCTAAACCTTTGGCCTTTGACAGCCTGCATTTACACACTTCTGATTAATCATCAACAAATTGTCACGGTGGCAATGTTGTCAGCTGTATCCTCACGTGTCCACCTCTACTCCTGTCATGACCATGGCCATGCCCAAGGTTGTTCAAATGAGATATAAGTAAACTCCACCCAGTCACACAGCTGCATTAAATTTGGATTGGATAGCTCAGTCTCTCACAACCCCTCTATCACTGAAGTCACACAGGTATTCTCACAGGTATTATCTGCCTAAAACCTTTCCCATTCGTTCTCATGATCTACATACATAAATGTCTAGACCGACATACGGACACAATAAACCAAATATTCTCTTGTGTTCAGAGATTCTTTATCTTAGCAAAGTGATGCCATAACAGACATCGCTTCACAGGTTTTATCAAAGGGATCTAAGCAGAGGTCTTAAAGGGTGGGTAGGAGATTTTTATCTAAACCATTTTTTCCCACATTGCCTGAAATTATCCTTACAGACCAACAAACAACAATTATTATTTTATATCCTTCCATAAAACCAAAGAATATGAATCACCGTGCAAGCAGCAGAGCCCCAAAATCAACATTTAATCCTTGTGAGTAATCCTGGCAAATGCATTAGATGGTTGGCTCATTTTTCAAACTGCCTGTTCATGTGGTTTGGAGGTGTGGCTTCAGGCACAAGTCTGAAGGAAGGGGGTTGAACTTTTTAATGGTTCATTTTCAAAATGGTTTTCCAGCATCTCCTTCCCAACCTTTAGAGCTATGTTATATACATGTCTGTGAGACTTCTGTAAGTTCAGCTCCAGTTCAGCAAAGGGGGAGCTGCTATTCTTGACATTGATAAGCATTAAGAACGTATTTCTTAAGAATACAAATTCAAAGTCCCTTATGGTTTAGCATGTTTTAATATACAGGTGCAGCAGGGTTAAGCTGTTACAAAGGTTCACACTCATACATGTCTTAACTGTTACCATATCTGCAAGATTCACATACAAGAAAACACTTACAAGAGTTTATACAATATGTCCTTGAATCTGTCCTTGGATACATTTGTTCATAAAAATGATTTAAAGTCCAAACACCCCTGTGGCTAGGCTCAGCAAGGATCTACACTTTCTACAGCTAAGTTATTGGCAGTGCTTTTGCAATAGAAGCGTTGACATAAAGATTCAAAAATAAAAACACATGTTACTGAAAACGGCCACAGAGCTGTATTACAGAGCAAGCATGGCTGTTTATTCAAGATTTGCACCTCCTGAACTTGTGGGAGCACCATTATACCATCTGACTGGCATCTTTATCTGGACTTAGCCCTTGTTGATTCCTAGAAAACACAGAGGTCCCAGTCAGTTTCTCATGCCATCAAAAACAAATTGATATTGTGAAAATTCTGACTCACCACCATCAAGTGGCCATTCTTGGCCCTGTAGACCATAGACTCTTGACCACTTTTGAAGTCAATGAACCCCTCTCTGCCAGGCTGAATGTCAAATCGCACACTGAACATAAAAAAGAAAACAAAAAAAAAACAACAGTCTGAGAGATATTATTTCACAATTAACATTCCTAATACATATATTCTTACATATAACAGGGGTAATGTACCTGTCCTGAACCACTTTGATGCAGTTCTGCTTCTCTGCGATGACACTGAGCTTCGTTAAGGCTTCAAACAAGTGTTCACACTGCAGAACAAGATCCCCCTGAAAGAACAGAGGTTATCAGGCAATAGGTTTTTATTATTGTATCTAATTACTTAATTCCAAAGATATGGACTTTAACAATTTCTACATTAGAAACATAAAATGCTGGCCGGTGTTCCAGTTTATATGCATCGGGAAACCCAGGTATATTTAAAGATCTACCTTTTGCTTGCTATCATCACATGTAACATGAAGGATGAGAAAGTTGTCGCTCAGGTTGCTGACTGACACACCTAGAAGAAAAGAAAAGGTTATCTTTAAAAGCAGGTGTAAGCCGAGGCAGGTTTATTTGTATGGCACATTTAATGTACAAGAAAATTCAAAATGCTTTACATAAAAATATTTTTAAAAATGCATTAAAAAGTGAAAGGTTTGTTTCACAGGTGAGGTGCATAAAAGCTGAACGCTGTCTCACTGTGTTTGGTTCTAACTCTGGGTACAGAAAGTAGGCGTAACCCTGACAACCTGAGGGTTCTGATTGGTTGATAATGGAGCAGGAGATCAGAGATGTATTTTGGCCCGAGACCATCCAGAGATTTATAACCCAACAGCAGGATTTTCACATCTATTCTCTGACAGACAGGAAGCCAGTGTAAAGATCCAAGAACTGGAGTTATAGGGTCCAGTCTCTTGATCTTAGTGAGGGCTCGGGCAGCAGCGTTCTGACCTAACTGCAGCTGTTTGATGGATTGTTTAGGGCGATAGTGTTACAATAGTCCAGTCTACTGAAGATAAAAGTGTGGACAGGTTTTTCTAAGTCCTGCTGAGTAATCAGTCCTTTAATCATCGACATGCTCTTTAGGTTGACTTCACTACTGTCCTAATGTGGCTGTTCAAATTCAGGTGTGAGTCCAGAACCACTCCCAGATTTCTGGCTTGGCTATTGGTTTTTAGCTTTACTGCTTGAAGTTGAGCGCTGACTTTTAAGCTTTCTTAATTGGCTTCAAACACTATTATTTCAGTTTAGTCTTCATTTAACTAAAGAAAATTCTCTTTAATTTGATCAATGCATTTGATCAATGTTTGAATTAGATTATAGTCTCCTGCGTCTCCTGGCAAGATGGTTATATAGAATTGAACCTTAAGGAACTCCACATGTTAAAAAAATCTGTTGGCAGAGTATCAAGGCAGCAAGTGGTGGAATTCAGGTGATGTATGATGTCATCCAGGTTCTTATAAATGATTGGACTAAATTGTGTCATGGTTTCTCTTATTGGACATAGAGGCGGCACATATCTTGGGTCTAGCATAGGGCCACTGACTGACTGTGTGATTTTCTGAATTTTGTCAGCAGAAAAGAGGCAAACTCATTGCAGGCACAGTTCAGGGTCCACTGACTCAGGGGGGGTAGCTTGTCAACAGTAGTGCATAAAGTGTCTGCATTATTGTTGGCAATGATATCAGAAACGTATGATTGCCTTGCATTTATCAGCTCCATATTGTATGTGCTCAGGCACTCTTTATAAATGTCATAATGAAACTGTAATCTACTTTTCGGCCACCTGCATTCAGCTTTTCGACACTCTTTTTCCAGCTCCGACCCCTGCAGAATTTTTCTTTGGAGGTTTCTTTTTAGAAGCGATCATCAATCTGCAATGGTATCAATCATTTTACCACTGAATTTATCCACAAGCTCATTAATTGAAGGTGAGTGGAGGAGAAGATCTGAATAAAATATTTCACAGGTATTTTCACCCATGTACCATTTCTTGATTATCCTAGATGCCTAGAAGCTTTTGTCGATATAATTAAAAAATCTGTCACCATAACCTAAGAGATGTTCAAACCTTAGGACACTCGAGACAATTTCCTTTGTTGTGCGTTTTTTTCATCACATGTTGAATCAGTCCAAAATGATCAAGAACACAACAAAATTCCTTCGCCCATATGTCCTGAGGTTTATCAGCATGGATGTTTTAAATCCCCAACAATTACACAATCAAAATCAACACAAATAACAGACAGCAGTCAAGTAAAATCATCAAATAAGGTTGCGTGGCACTTAGGTGGTCTGTAGACATTGAGAAACAACACACGGGACAAGGATTTCCACTGAAGAGCCACACACAAATTAAGCATAGAACAGCTACTTCACCTCCTTTATTATTCTGTCTCGGTTTACTCGCGAAGCTGTAGTTGGCAATGTTGTTTCTAGAAGAACTGCTGCATGATTATCATGATTAATCATGTTTATGCTAAAAATATAAGATATAGTTTGTGTTTTAGAAATAAAATCATAAGGAGGATGACAGGGTGAGAGGTTTTTGAGTGCAGGGATGGGACCGGTACATGTGATCATTTTGGTGGCAGCAGTAACCAGCTCCTTCCTGTGGTCAGTGAAGTCCAGCAGAGGGAGAGATGGGGAGGATGATGGATGGTGGATGGGGGTGGGTCTTCATTCCTGTCTTTTGGTGCATCGTGTGTTGATGGTGTAGCTTTAGCTTGCCATTCGTAGTTCAGGTCTCTGCTGTTTGTAGGCCGTGCTCACGTAGCACTGATAAGTTTCAAATAAAGTGTTGGACAATAGTGATGTCAGTGGTAAAATAATCTCCAAGTGATTTGCAAGTGTCCACGTGGCACTGGCCATTAGTTTCTTGCAGTGATATATAAGAACATAGATGGAGAAAAAAGGGAAATGCAAGCAGAAGGAAGAGCAAAGCAGTAAGCGTCCTTCCACGTCAAGGAGCGGAAGTAGGAGTGCAGGCATATAACAGAGAGTTTTGCGTGCCGCTCGCAACGCTTGCTTTGGTCCAGTTGCGTCACTCGTTACCTCTCAGAGAAGTATAATCAATCCGCTGCTTGATCTTGTTCTCTTCAACCAGGTAGGCGGCTTCCTGGGTGAAGATGAGCTGCCGGAGACGAGGCCTAAACCCGTTCCTATCGTACTTCACCACTCGCACGCTGTACTGTGAAGGAAAGACACAAATATCAGAGAGGCATTAAAAAAAAAAAAAAAAAAGATGCAAAGTAAGTTCAAACATTAGTTTTACCTTAATGTGCTCGTGTTGTATCATCTGAAGGATCTTGGTGTTTATGTCTTCCAAGGCTTATGGGTTAAATGGGTTAAAAATTGTTAATAATTCAGCAAGAGCTAAGTACACGTCAATGTCTCCATAAAACTGCCTTATAAAAAAATAGTGTGGTGGTCTTACAGATCCTGGTGTCCACAAACGGTCTGGCCACACTGACGGGGTAGTTTTCTTTTTTTCCTTTGAACATGGAGCTTGTCTGCAGTTTTAACTGAAGCTGGAAACAGACAGATGTACAGAAAGTATTAAATTCTTGATTAAAAAATGAAATGTGTACAGAATATGGGTACAAATCTACACAGAAAAATGCTATATAAGATATTTTCCTCCCTCTTCCCTTTACAGGTAAGTTTCAAAGTTACAGTTGACATCAGAGGACGGTACTTCCTCCTAAGACTTGTCCTGAGTGATCCAAAAGTCCTTTCCATTCATGGTCTATTTCAACCTTGGGAAACGCCTCATAGTAATGAAAGCAAATGTGGCTAACAAAGGTTTGATTGTGTTCCAGTATATTTTGGGTGGAAGATGGTGGATTTTACCTGCAATTTTCTTTGAGGAGTGATTCCACGGATGTACTTCCGTACCATGTAGCGAATGTAGATCTTCTGCAAAAGCCAGGAAGCCTACAAAAAGGGCAGCTGTTTTTCATGAGCTGTTTTATTTAGCAACTATAAAATTACCATCATGCTTGCAGCCAATTGGAAGTAAAGCAGATTGATAAAGCACTCGCCTCTTTCATTATAGGCGGCGGGGTTAGCCAAGAGTCTTTCTGCAGGACTGTTTTGGGCAGGTTGTTGTTCAGCCGTGTGAGGTAGCTCTGCCTCACATATGCCAGGTACTCGCTGTTGTCAATGCAGGCCGGTTGATTTCTGGTCATGAAACCTTTGATGAACCTAGAGCAGATTGTCTGTTGGGTTACTACACCGCATGACACCATTTCCATCATATTTAAGCCTTTTCACTCCGATTTTACTCACTTCTTGATGACCTTGACAGCCCAGGCTCTCCTCTCACGCTCTCTCTTTGCCATCAAACTTCTCCAGCAGTTTTCAATCTTTGTTGCTTTTTTTGATAAGACAGGGTAACTAAGATCAGTTTAATGTGGTTAACACGACTAACACTTTTTTAACTAAAGCCCATGCTATTCTTAAGGGCTGTTAACTTTCACCCAGTTTTATAAATAAGAAGTTTTGTCATGTTATCACTCACCAGCCTCTCTTTGTTTCAGATACTCTTCTTTCACCCTGTAGCCTTTGTATTTGGCCTGAATGCTTGTTGCTGCAAAAATAACAGTTAAGACTTTCATGCTTAAGAAATTTTCTGATATTCACGTAACATTAAAGCAGAAACCAGTCAGCCATCTCTCACCTAGCTTATGTTTGCAGACCTGAAAGGCATCCTCTGTTGCAAACAGAGTTCTAGGATGACGAATGAAAATCTTTGTTCTTGAGATGAAGGAAGAAAGAAAAATATGTATATATGTAAGCATTTGTTTCTATCCAGGTGAGAAAAGACCAGTCATAAACCATATCACCAGATCTGTGATGCCCACCTTCCCATCTTGTACTCATCAGGTTTAAAGCCAAGGTGTTTGATCAGACACTGCACACCCTCTGCCGCTGTGCCTTTCCAGTTTGGCCAGGTGTCTGGACAGAGGGCTTTATACCTGAAACAGAAGTGGTAACAAGAGAAAAAAAAAAGAATAAGCAAATGCCAAATGAGTCCTGCAGAAATGCATAAAGCTATTACAAGTTCAGGCAAATCTAAAGCAGAGAAACAGTGTTAAACTACCTCTGAAGAAAGACCTCATATTTGCGGCGGTAAGCAAACCCAGCCCGTCTGACCCTCAGGTGCTCCATTAACCCCAGGTACTTAACCTGATGTCTCACCAACACATCATCAAATTGTCCTGCAGGACACAACACAATGTGATCTTCCTTCATTTCACAGCTGACTGGGGACTGATCCTGGCTAACTCAGCAGCATCTTGTGCAGCAATATTTTGGTCACAAGGTCTCACCTGGCTGCTTGGCTTCATTGGGTTTAATGCAGCGGACATACCAGGGTTCTTTGGACGTTAGGATTTCAGTCAAGCCTGCCAAGCTGTTCTTAAACTGGGTCACCACCTGGACAGTCACATGGAAATGGGAAAGTAGATGAACTCAGACTGAAACCAGGGAGACAGGAATAAGTACCATGATCTTAAATGATTCCTACTGTTTCAGGTCTCTTCTTGCTGTCCGGTTCATTGGCGGGAAAACAGTGTTTGATGATAGCGTTCTTGGACTGCTGCATGACCTTATGGACAAAAGGAAAACTATAAGCAGGACTGCATATTAGATAAACAGTACGGCATGTCGTCTAATGAAAGCATTACAGTAGGTGACACAGGTTTTTGTACTCATCATGGACAAAAATGACCAAAAAAATAATTTGGTCTGCATCTTTTTGTTTTTCTGATGTTAACACATGGCCAAAAATTTTAGCCTGAGAGATCAGACCTACTTCTACTTTCATTCAGAGGAGCTTAAGGCTCCGTTTGAACTTGCCATGGTCTAATGTTGCTGTTACTGATCATGACTGGCTGCAGCTGACAGCTTCTGTGTGCCAACATAAAAAGAACTGATTTAAAATCCTTCCTTGAAATGACCAGCTTACAAGACGATACGGGTGTCCAAGAGATCTGATAAAAGACGTTCATAGACACAACTAATGACTTACAAAACATCTGCAGATATCAAAAGTCTCCGATCTGACAATTTCTACGAGTTACTGGGAGATACTGCTATATTGCAAAGATCTGGTGGTAAACCCAGTCTGAAGAGCTGACGCTGCCTCACAATTCTGCTGCACAAACTCAAACCTTCAAAAGTACAGTTGATTTTCAGACCCAGTTTGGTGATATAAAAAGACAGTGAATCCAAAGCATGTAAAAGTACCTAAAGCATCCCAGACTATACTCAGTGTCTGTAGCTAATCTGTCCTCCAACCGTGTGCCGTGGCACACGCCAAAAAGTCCTTGGGATTGGCCCTGAATCGATGAACCATCCCTAACATGTTAACTGGAGTATAGTTGTAGACGCAAAAGTACCGTGTACTGTCTACACTATCAGTGTGTGTGAGTGGGTAAATGAAAAACAGTTCGTAAAGTGGTTTGTTGAACCTAGACAGGGTTAAGACACATGCTCTTTTCAGTCTGTGCTTATTTTATTTTGCTATAATCATTCTACTCTAGACAGAGAATACTATACGGAAAAACGGAAAAGCTTAACATCACCTCCATGTCCATGATGAGTATATGTGAAGTGCTGATATGTTTATACCTAACTGTAATTTTTCATTTTATTTTTGGTGTATAAAACTGGTGCAATAAACTATAATACAGTTTTTGCAAAAGAAAAGCAGTCAGACTCAGAATAAAAATCACCTCTTTTCCATTTCGATACAAGAGATCATTGTTTTTGTCCAAGAATCCTGAAATGGTAATGGAGGAATAAAACAATTAAATGATGTTTTCTTTGGTAAAATTTCTTCCTCCATTGAAAATAAAGCACCCTCAGGTTCATTTATGGTTAGAAACCATTCCTTTTCTTTGCAATAGTTCCTTTTCACTGCGACTAATGATAACAAACTTAGTAGTGTGACAATATTTTAGTAAACATTCTGTCTTCATGACCCCTTAATTTTGAACATTTGGCATTGCATAATGACATTATACCGAAGAAAAACATTGGTAGTATTTTATCTCTTACCAACAACACAGTATGTAACTTCCCCAGCATAGTGCAAGAGGCGAAAGTCTCCTCTTTCCAGGGTTTTCCTCATTTTTTGGTCTGCAAGTTTATGTCTGCAGGAAAGGGTTCATCTGTATAGATTACTGTATTAATTGCTGCTCGTTGAGCAGATTTCATCACTGAATTACTTTCTTTAACCAAGTAAATTCATTGTGCATTTTCTTGAAAGCTCAATTATTAATTCTCACGTGACAAAATGAGGATGACCAGCAATCTTTTCCTCCATTTTCTGCAGGAAGGTAAGGTCCGTGGCTTCTCCAGGGCGCAAACATTCCTCATCCTACAACAGAAGAGCATCAATAATTCACTTTTGATTTGGTTTTGTGGCAAAACGTTTAATTATTTATTCATGTAGTTTATATGTTTTGGCAGCAGCATCAGTTGTTGTAATATTTACCAAAAAAGAGATAATTCCTTTGAACTTCTCCTCCACAAGATCACAGATGATCTTGTTGTTGAAATATGGCACAGGTTCCCACTATTACCAAAAACGAGTTCACGTTTAGGAACTTGAACTATTAGCCACAAATATCAAGAAGACCGAGCAATGGTGTCATTACTTCAATCCCCTCCATCTCGTACTCCTCTTGCTCCGACTTAAGGGTGAGCTGGATGAAGAGCTGCTGCAGCTTCTCGTTGCAGTAGTTGATGCAAAACTGTTCAAAACTAAATTACACACAAAACAGGTCGTGTCAGTATCAAAACTCTGAATTTGTTAAAGTATCACCGTGAATGTGCAAGACCTCACCTGTTCACATTGAAAACTTCAAACCCATAGATGTCCAGCAGACCAATCACTGTCTTCCTGGAGGAATCCTGAGCATAGCACACACACACACACACACACACACACACACACACACACACACACACACACACACACACACACACACACACACACACACACACACACACACACATTGAAGTTAGGATCTTGTAGCTCTTGGTTTGGCGTTGTGCAGTCTTGTGTTAACAAACTTGTATGAAGAACTTGTATCAAGATTGATCAAATCACATCCTCAGACCTGTTATCTTGTTTGTTCTTTTTCTCATTATTTCAATTCATATTTTCATATTTTTGTGTAATAAGTGAAAATTTAAAAAAAAAGGGATTGCATTATTGCTTACCATGTTAGCTAAAGATTCATTGATTTTGCTGACCAGCCAATTAAAAGTGCGCCCATAAATGGCTTTGGCAAGGGCATCCCTGGCATATACTGCATGGTCCACAGAGAAGGGGCTCAGCACCTTAACATCGGGATAGATGCATTGATTCACTGCAACATAACATCACAAATAACTGCAATTGCTTTATACTTCAGAAGGACCACCTCCTCTGTTTTGGCTTCAATCTTTCTGTGGGTTAAACCCTGTTGTAGCACCTGATTAGGAATCCCCAACAACTGTTCAAGAAAGGGAAAACAAACCAGACATGTGGCATCAACTTTATTCACACATCAGACAGAAAACAAATGTTTTATGATACATTATGATTGGTTTGGATTTCACCTTTGACACCCAGTGCATCTCCTGGTTGTTGTTAAGAGTGGCGTATCCATGAGCATCTGCTTTGAACTCAAGGTTTCCCAAGTGGAGCACACTGGCAATAATTCCAAAAAGTTGCTGCATTAAGCCAAACGAGAAATAGCAGATTAAACTCCAGTAAAACACCATTAATTAAATAGAAAGTCTCTCACCTCACCTCAGTTTCACTCTCACTGAAGTCTATAACAGAAAGGGCTTTCCGCACCGTCCTCCAGTCGCTTTTATCGTTGATTGAGCTAACTTTGGCACAACCACCCTGAGGATGAGGAAAAGAAACACGGATTCAAAAGATCTTGCAGATATCGGAAGAGTTGTTGTTGTTGTTGGTTTTTGTTTCCTCTGACCTGCACCAGGTAACGGTAGTTTCTGCAGTTTCTCTCCAGGCCAAGCCATCGGAGCAGATCATCCTCTCCTCCTTCCACCAGCTGGTAGAAGATATGAAAATTTCTCTCTCCATGGTTCTGGTGGACCACACGGGACTTCTCTAGTAGGTAACTGAGGATGTGACCACCAACTGCTCCACCCTGATGGACAAAGGAGAAAGGAAATCCTAAAAAAATCAATATTCCACCTGTCAAAGTGTCAGCTGGAGTTTTAAGTGTACCTGGTGGTCAAACTGAATGTCCATGTATTTTCCAAAGCGGCTCGAATTGTTATTCTTCAAAGTTTTGGCGTTTCCAAAAGCCTGGAAGTTTTACAAAAAAAAATATATATATATATTTATATAATAATGTTTTTCTCTGAAACTAGACTTGCTGAGAACAAAATGTTGCATGTATTCCCTTATCACTAACTTCAAGCACGGGATTGGAGAGAAGCAGTCTGTCTCGAACATTGTTCAGGAGTCTGGTCCGTGGACAGCTGACGGCGTAGAATTGAAGGATTTTCTTGGAGGCCTCTGTTTTTCCTGCCCCACTCTCCCCTGAGATCAGGATGAAGTGGTTGCTGTACTCAGACTGCATGGTGCGGAAGACGTTGTCTGCCAAAGCATAGCTGAAAGTGCAGTTATAAGTTCAACTAAAAATGATAAAGCTTAATTTGTTCCACACAAGTGGAAAACTCAGATTCAGAGTTTCATCCTGCAGGGCACATGAGTTTCACTCTAAAGTAAACATAGAGATATACCAAAAACAGTGAGGCGCATCCTCTGGAGAGCATGGATATTTACAAAAAACGTAATTACCATCACGCCAACAAACTCACCAACAGATTTTGAGACTACAGCAACATCCCATGCAACATCCCATGCATATATTAATTTCCATATTTACTTATCTATCACTGAAATCCATTTCATGCACGCTTTATAAATCAACTCACATATGAGGCGGCAGCTCAAAAAAGTTAACTCCCATGTAGGTGTCCATTTGCTTCTTGCTGTAGATGTCTAACTCTTTATAAGGGTTGACTGACACCAGGAGAGTCCCAATGTACGTCTGAAGAGAAAGAAAAGGACGTGCACTCATGGTCTGCAACTCTTGCACATTTACTAATAAAGATTTTTTTTTCCTTAATGACATTTCTAAGGGCTGTCATGTCCATGTATCGTCCCACTATCTATGTGTTGTTTTGTCCTCTATCCACAGCAATAAGTTAAGTTAATAGGTTGTCATGACTCATTGGACAGTTGTGACCTCAAGCACGCTCACTCCACAAATGAAAAGAACTGAAGTTGCCACCGCAGCAAACACAGGACGCCACATTCAGCAGAAGGTAGAGCAGCATTAGAACATCAGGGGGATGAAAGTTGAGGGCATGATGTTTGATTGGACACACGGAAGGACGCAGCTTATGGAAAATAACGGCAAGCACAAAAGACTCACATAAATAAGGTTCTCATGGAAGCGTTTCCTCAAGTTGTCCAGGAAGGCACTCTCACTGGTATAGGCATCCAAAAGGACAAAATCTTGGATGCCCACGCGATCACGAGCTGTGAGGGAGGCCTCCATGTTCCTTAGGATCCGGTTGCACCGCTCATCCAGACTCTGCGTTGGAGCAGGAGCACAATAGTTATATTAGGAGAAAACAAGTGGACAGATACCAGCCCAGGTCTTACTCCATTTGTCATCACTGGTCTTACAGTATGCATCCCACCTTTTTCCTGTGTAATTTTTCTGTCAAAAGTTGCCTTTTTTTTTTCTTTCTTGTTACAGCTGTCAACAAAGGACATTCACACACAAGCTTACATTTCTGTTAAAATATATTTCCCAACAGGCAACTCACTTCCTGCCCATTTGTCCCTATCTCTGCGGATTCCAGTTTTTGGCCTTGGCTGCATCCTCTCTGCTCATGTCAAATCTAAATTCAGCCACCGCTATCTTATCTGCTCCTGCGTTCTTGACAGAACCATTGCTCTTGTTCAGGCAAGTGCAAATTAAACAGGAAATATTCCACAAATCTTAGATGCTCAATATATATCCTCTGTTTTACCTCATTTATTCAAAAATAACAGTTTTGACAATTCCTGGCAAAGATATAATTGCATTATATCTGTATATTTACTGTAAACCTTCATCAACGGAAATGCAGTGGTAGTAATATTCACTATTAGGATATGCATAAACACAGGTTGTGTTCTGCTACTTAATACACAACTAAAATTCTGCCAGGGATGAAACAGGCTTCCATAATCATGCTTCAGTAGTTTTTCTTTCATCGCCGCTGAGCCGACCCATCGCAGTAACTGACACTAACAGCTCATACAACCTGTTCGTCTACTGAATGAGCAGAAGTTCATAGAAAAATGTTACAAGGAATCGTCTCCTGTTCTGAAAACTACACTTGAACACAGCATCATTGAAATGTTGGAAAACAGTTTGCAGTAAAAACTGTAAAAGGGGACCAACCCTGAGGGTCCTCGACGTGTATTTGTGTACCCCGTACTTTTCCTGACCTGAACTGAGCTGAACATCTGGTTTTATTGAAGAGAACACAGGAAACACTGATAGATTATAGTCTTGACTTCCTTCAATAGGAAGTCATCAATAATGTAGTGAACATGCGACATGGGAAGGTAAATCTAAATTTATATTTGTATTTGCAGACAGATGACTTTAGATTCAACCTATTTATACATAAAATATAAGCATAACGGGGACCACTGTTTCATAACTCCTTTGATGAATGTCTTAAAATCAATTTAAAATGCTAAATGTACATCCCATTCTGTGGATTTCAGAAGTCTTTTTTTCTTTTGATGTATGATAAAACTACAAAACTACATCTGCATCTAAAAAAGAAACTACAAACTCAATGCTGAAATCAGAGAGCATGTTTATCAAGTCATCGTGTCATGATGACAATGATTTTTCTAAGATAGAATGGCTTTGTTACTGTACTTAAGCACAATTTTCATGTATTTTTACTATACTGTAATTTTTTTTTTTCTGTTAGCAGTTGCTTTTACCAATATAAAATACATACTTTTCCCTGCCCATCTTCAATTCTCGTTACAGCAAACAATAAATATGTTAGACTGCAAGAGAGCAGATTAAGATAATCAGTGCTCCTGGATTCGTTCTAAATTAATTTATGCTTCTGTCTAGCTGGCGACAACCATTTGTTAAGAAATGCCAAATACCACAACAAATGAAGAAAAGGAGTCCTCCATGTCCAGACACGTCACACTGACAATGAACTCTCCATCATAGTCACAGAAGCATCCACCGGCTCTGTTGATTCTGATATTAGTCGAGACCACACGTAAATGACAGCAACAGTGGTTAACTCTGTAACTGCGGTGGCGGTGGAGAAGATGCAAGAAATGTTTTTGTTTTGTACCCTTGAGAGCGCGATTAAAAGGAATCCTCTCCAGATGTGTTACATTCCTATTAATTTAGTGACGCCACAAGTTTTATGTGATGTAATTATTTAATTAGATACTTTAATTAACATTTAACATTATTTGGTCACCATGGCTCGTCTAATGTGTGATTTCTACGCAGAATATCGGGCCTGTTGCTGGTACACCACGGTTTGATGGGTATTAGGTACTGAGACTTTCTGCCTTTCAGGAGAAATGTGACCTCAGATCAGGATAAAAACAGATTAGAGAAAACGAGCATGCTGCGCTCGAGTGGGATGAACAGTTGTAGCAGAGCAAAGATCCTCAAGGAAGCAGTCCTGCTTTCCTAATAATGCTCGAGTTCAATTTAAAAGATAGTCATAAACAAAAGAGATATGAACCGAACACAGGCAAGTGTTTAAATGCAAACCGGGCAAGTACAGTAGACATCATATTTGATGATGAAAATCTATCTGACCAGGAGACCATCACCTGAGAGGGAGCCCCATTGTCCCTGTATATCCAATATGGTGCAGGATCCTGTTACGCAGCCACAAAGTGGCAGTTAGGCTTCTGAAAGAGATAGCACTCCTCGTGGGCCATTGACTGACACCACCATCACCCAGGGCAACACATGTTTAAGGGGCTCCAGGTGTCTAGAGAAACCTGACCCTCAGTAGGCCTCAGTTGCAACAGTCTGGTGCTGAACCTCTTCTGTTGGTACTGTTTCACACTAACATACAAAAATAAAAATAAAAAAGCAAGTATTATAACCCACTTCTGCCTAATGTTTATGCCTCTACACGGCAATAACAAAAACAAGTGTTATCTGAGGACAGGAAGTTGTATTTTATTCAAAGTGGCACTTGCCCATTTTTTTCTGTCTGCTTCAAGCAATGATAAAAGCTGACCATGAAGTTTAGAAAGACAATGCAGACAAACTGTTATCTGTTTCCCCTGCAGGACAGATACCCAGCAGCAACATCAGCATGCATTTGAAGTTAAGGGAAGTATTTCTTCCTATGAAATTGACAACATTTACTCTTCTTTTGGACACACTCGCCCGTCCATGCGAGGGTTTGGCTCCATGCATCACAGTTCCCTGAAGACTGAACAAACAGCCAATGTTTATAACCCGACTCGCTCTATCCTCCTGTTTTCAGTCTTTAATTTAAATGCCACCAACTAACATCATGACTAATTCAAGTACACAAACAAACACCAAGACTTGAGACTGAATACTCCATCTGTGCTTTCGGTTTGATGTCCTCTTGTCTAAGGTTGGTACTAGACACATAGAACATATGGGTTTTTCCTCCACTATCTTTCACTTTCACTTTCATATTAAGTATTGATAGACAAGCTTTGTTCTTGTAATTTACCTCTTTCACCTCCAAAGCCATGTGCGCCATGGATGAGTCGGCCATGTGAACCGTATGTGAAATCCGAATGACTCACGGATCCTCTTCAAGTCACCAGTGAATTATTATCTCCCCTCATGCTCAACAGTCCTTCATTCAGATACTGTTTCAGAGCAGGACCAATACCACAGCCTGGGACAGAGCAAGAGGAGGAAGAAGAAGATGACGAGGGGGAGGAACTGCAGCATCCCACTGGTCTGGTGTTCCCGCATTGTGATGATGATGTCCTGATGAGCTACCTGGAAGCACTGAGCTGTTCAAACTTTTATGGAGCCCAGGCAACAAACATTCATCCAGCACTTCACCTGAGTGTTGAACTGTGTGTTTAACAAAGGGCTTGTGTGTATGTGTGCGCTTGTGTGCCTGTGCGTGTGTATCTGTGCAGGTATGTAATACAAGGATGTCTTAACATGATCCACCCAGAGGCCTGCGCTCATCCCTCTCCCCACAAAATTACAGTACAGGTATTCAGTTACTGATCTTTGATTAGGCAGATGCATTTCAAACTAATCAGCAGCAGCTCATTAAAGCCAGGAGGACGAGACTGATTTGGGGTTTCATTTTTGCAGTTTCTTTGACATTGGCTTTGTCAGTTTCCTGATTTTGTACTACAATATAGAGATGCTTTCAATGAATAGTTCAAAGGAAAACATTGAATTTTAATTCATAAGATCATAGCACTATTATAAAGTTGGGAAGTTATTCGCACAAAAAAACAAACTGTTTAGTGTTGTCTAGCTAAAATAAGCAAGACCTTCTATGGGAAAGGACCTCTGACAGGTTGTATGTGTTGCTCTGTAGCCTGTAGCTGTAATTTAGTATTAATGATACCCAAACAGATCCCCAAGTTACTCGTGCTACTTTACAACGTTTATTAATATAACACTTTCCAAGCACAAGGCAAAGTGCTTTACAGCACAAACACAGCACTCAAAAAACAGGCATAAAAAGAAAAAGATGAAAACAACTCCTGAAAAAGGGAATCTGCAAATGCCGTAAAATATTTAATAGAAATAAAACTAAAATTCAAAAAATTACAACAAAAGAATTAAAAGTATGTAAATGTATATAAGAGACCGTTTTCTATGTTTCCTTGGTTCACCTAAAGTAAGTTCAGCCTTTTGTCTCTTTATTATTTGTTTAGTTTGTATGTGAGTGCTCTGTGGATACACTGACTGTCCCCACGATGTTCCTGAATTATTCCACAACAGATCCTTTTTTTTTTTTTTGTCTTGTTTGTTTTGTTTTGTTTTAAACACCCTGAAGATTACTGCCAATGAGCAGTGGCTGTGTTGTCTCTTGTGTAAAATGAATTTTCTGGATTCTCTGAGTCTGAATAACATTTAGCACTGTGATTTATGAGCTCTCTAAAACCTTTATAGTTTTAGGTGCTGAAACTTTTGAACTGTTTTCCATATCATGGAAGCAAAGTTGCATTTTAAAATAGAACAAAAGACAACTAGCTGAAAGTAAGAAGTCATTTAAATCACTCCAGCAGATCGTAACCTTTGTTAATAATTATAACATTTGATGTTTTAATCTCTTCTTTTACATGTGGTTCAGCTGGTTCGACAGGCAACTCAACGTTGCCATCTATTTCCATCTGTTTAAAATTTAACATTGCTTCCTGAAAGATCAGCCAAGGCGTCTTATGTTACTGGTTACACAATAAATCATGATGGAACAAAGGTCTTTAACATAATTTGATCCATTATGTAAATAGTGAGGAGGACTTCTAGGATCCTCTTAATCTTTAAAGAGGTCCTCTCCTCTGAAACTGTGGACTTTATTAGGCACACATGTTCAGAGACAAGCATGTCACTTCATTCAAAGAAAGGATCTAGTTGGAAACCTAATCATGGATTTGGCTACCAGTTCCATCATATCTTTAAAGGTCTGCATAAAAGATTTAAAAATAAACATACATATGACATTTAAATGCATGCATCTGCTGTGTTGACTAAAAAATAAATATGAGAAAATGTCCTTGAGTGGGGAGAGAAAATCGAGATCATCAAGCCTTTGATATGCCACCAGAGGTGAAATAAACAATGGCAGTGTTTGATCTACCGCCATACATTCAAACCGGTTACTGGAAGTTATACTTTCTGGGGAGATATTCAACCCAAACATGAGCTTTTGAGAGATCTTCTGCCCCCATGTGGTCTGGAGTGGCCATGCTTACATAACATACCTTAAAACTAGATTCCTAGATTAGATTGCCACTGAAAACACAACACGAATAAAAACAAAGCACCAAATTGTGACAAGAAAGCATGCTTTGTACTTCTGATGAACAAACTGGTGATAAAAACCCTGTCTTCCCACCCAGTAGCAACTGGGATGGACAAAGACAAATGAGAAAAGCTGATAATAAAGGCTGCACATCATTTATGTAATCTTGTCATGTAGATAACACACAAGAAGTCTTGTACTCAGAAAAATCTTAATGTTTGCATGTATTTTATATCCAGCACCTCTTTAGCACAAATGGCTTACATTGATTGACTAATAAAGATACATTTAATCATATTAATCCAGAGGCAAGGACCGGTTAGACCACTAAATCACTAAAAATTATACCAATTGTCAAAATAAATGTTTACAGGACTACAGAGCTCTTGAAGTGCCATTGGGGAAAGTTTTTATAATCTGCACACATGAATTTAAAAAAAAGAAAAACAGCTGCTTCTTGTGATATATGTGAGCAAACACATCTGTTGTTGCTCCGGCAGAATACTTTCAAAAACGATTCTTTCAGTAAAAGAAATCAAACACCATTTGAAAGTAAAGCATCACAGGATTGAACTTTGCAGATTTAAACCTTTAGAGCTGAACAAATTGGTTAAAAACCTGATAAACAAATAAAAATCCTCATATGGCAGCAGTTGTTTGGGGGATTTGGCATGCACACATTCAGTCTTACCTTTGTTTCCATGTTGGCTTCGTTGTGTAAATGGCTGAAGCTCTGCTGAGTTTCTGCACTGAATGGTGTGAGCCAGACCAAGCAGCGAATGTAAGGACAGGGAGATGCACCATAGATCCTCTACCTGCACTGTATTTATGGCTGTCCCATAATGCAGCACCTCAGCATGTCCTCTAGTGTCCTACATTTCTACAGCTTCTGAGGTTGGCCTTATTCACTTGCAGGGGTGTGGGGAACTGAAAGATCCATCACACCCTGAAGAAAACCTCATTTGAAAAGCAGCCCACCTGTGTTTAGCTCAACTAATGTTTTACTAATACTTTTATAATATTTATATGGTGTGGATGACTGCGTTGCCAGGACAACCCATTTCTGTTAATGAGTTAGAAACAGACTGTGTTCATGTAGGAAGGAACGTCAGTAGAAGTGAAGTGTGACAAATGACTACCTGAGTAGTTCCTTTTTATTATTTATTTAATACCTGGAAAAGATGGATGTATTCATTTATTTAATTATATATAAATATATATATATATATATATATATATATATATATATATATATATATATATATATATATATATATATATATATATATATATATACATATATTTTTTTTTTTTTTACTTATTCAATTAATCTTCTATTCTCAAATTGACCAAATGCCTGTGTCAAAGAAAAGTGGACTAAAATGCGATTGCACATAGATATAAAAAAATAAAGTAGCTATTCATGAAAAAAAAAAAATCCTCATAACTGACTTCCTTCTGTGAAAGTTGTTTAGGAGATGGAGCGTTTCCAAACTTTTTCTTAACACAACGATCAAACCAGCCCGCACTTATGAAGGACCTCTGACAGCAGCAATATATCCAGAGAAGGCCGGGTTTCACTCCACAAGCAGCGATGGGATGAGAGCACAACCTGCTGTCAGCCACAGGTTGTGACAGGAACTCACAGTCTGTTTCAGGCCAAATCTTCACTCACAACGCTCCCTCTGCTGACATCTTTAGTTTGTACTCTTCCAATCCATACACACATGCACATATCACATTTACTTATACTAAACTTGTGGTTTATGTTGATTGTTTTAGTTGATATGTAGATTTCTTCTGGCTGGAAATGACACAAAGAAGTGACAAAGAACAGTAGGAAAATCAGAAATTAGAAATGTTTACATTACCTGTGGTGTTGTTATAAAATGTCTTTGTTTCACATTTCCATTAAATTTCAATACTTTGCAATAGTTTAACAACAGGAATAGTTTATATCACCATGGTAACATGCAGTCATGTGCAAAACATAGTATATTCTGTTTTACTTGTAAGACTTAAGTCGTCATAATGTACTTTTTTTTTTTTTTTGTATGTTTTAGTTTGGTTTAAGTAATTTGGTCCTTATAAGGGGTCTGGACTATGGAGCAGATTTGATGGATCAACAAGTTAACAGCAGTTTCAAGTCTAGATTTCCAGCATCATAAAACTGGTTTACTGCTTACAGTTTGTATCACCTTGGCAAGTTGAGCTGGAAGTCTGGCCTCATACAGACGGGTCAACACATATTCTTGTAGCTCTTGCAGTGCTTGCAGAAACTGAAGACATAAAACAGACACTGGTGCACTGAAAGCATCTTGTTTCTTCATTTCTCTCAATGAAACAGTTTTGTAAAGACGTTCCCCGAGAGTTGTGTTCATGAGACATATCTCTGCAGATAAACATGCTTTAAGAGCCTTAAACAAGTTTAATTGGGCTTATAGACAAATCTTTATGAAGATCATATAACTAGTCTACAAAAGCTTTACTCTTTGTCCTTCATTTTGTCCTTCGTATTACTTTAATTGCCTCAAATATATCAGATTTAAACTTTCTTAGATGCCTCAATAACCTGCACCTGCAGTACATTCCTTTGAATGCACCATTGTATGTCATCAGATCTTTGTGTCTAATAAATATAATTTTTATACTAATTACCCCCCCCCACACACACACACACACACACAGAAAGCAGTCCACCTTGAATTTAAATGAAGCTGAACCAGCTTCTGACAAGTTCCTATTTGTTTAACATGTTTGCATCCTGCTATAACCCCGCCCCTTTAGGCTTTGTGAGCATTGTTCTGTGATTGGGTGTTTCCTCCAAACCTGAAGCGACTGCACAAACAAGTTTAGCAACATTTCACCAGTTTGCCATGAGCTGAATCCTGCTCCCATCTGTTTACTCCAAAACTCTGAAATGAACAACCTGACCAGACCAACCAAGATCACTTACAAGAGGTGGATAAATTCAGAACTACGGTGAGGTGTCACTCATTTTCTCCAGTGTCTGTGGTACTGAAAGGTTACATTATCTGAGTAAAGACATTTGTGTTTGTATTGCCACAGCTAATGCCGTCTAAGCCTAATTTAAAAACATTCACAAGAAACGGTGATGTGTCGTAAAATCCGTCTTCTTGTGTTTGTTTGTTTTTTGCTTTCCTAAATGTCTGCTTTCTGCTCTTATAGGGATGAGGGGCATTTTGAGGATCACACTGGGGAAGACCAAGGAGCTAACATAGAGGCCTGCACCATAGACTCTGCTACAGCTGATTCTGGCACTAACAACCAAGGAAATCATGAAACCGGAGGTTTGTTCAGCCCTCTTTTACGTTGTGTTAAACGTAAAAGTGCAACTGTCGTAATGCAAAAAAGCTGACATACAAATCAATGTCCTGCATTCAAGATAAAGGACAGCTACATTTGTACTGTCACATTTTTGAGTGGTCTCTTTCAGCCTTTGATTGGACCAATATAGCTGATTCTGTAAAATGTGAGAAATACTTAAATGTTCCTTTGTCTTCTTAATTGTTAAATCTATAACAAGTCACCTTATTTGGGTCACTACACAGTCTCAGCAATGACAGTTCTGGGTTAGAGATCAGGAGGCGGGAGACTCAACACAGCCCTGCTGACTCCAGCTTTTTATCTGGAATTTGGTTTTTTGACAAACTAATCAAGCCTTCTAAGCTTTCATTCCAGTAACTGGGAAAGATATCAATGAAGGTTAATCATTTATTTTTTTAGTAACAAAGTAGTTTAAGAAATGTATATTAGAGGAAAAGAATAAATACTTTCCTTTTGGATTTTATGACTGCCATTATTGATCATTAGCAGGAATTATATATATATATATATATATATATATATATATATATATATATATATATATATATATATATATATATATATATATATATATATATATATATATATATATATAAAATAGTCTGTAATGTGTAGTATGTTTGGCTTTTGAGTGATTCACCAGACACGCATGTAAAAACAACCTTTTACAGAAACCTTCACAGTTGATGGTGCACTGGAGGCCATCGGATTTGGAGTGTTCCAGTGGAAAATCTCGCTCCTCACTGGTCTGTCATGGGTAAGAATCCTACAACATGTGAATCACTCCAATCACCACATACTACAAATCTTATGTGATGCTCTGGATCAGGTAGGAGATGCAATGGAGATGATGATCCTCAGCATCCTGGGCCCTCAGATGCACTGTGAGTGGAGGCTCCCCAGCTATCAAGTGGCACTCATAACATCGGTAAAGACCCTCTGAGAGTTTTCTTGAACGTGTTGTTTGTGTATTCTGTTTTCATGTCTGCATACAGTTGTTTCTTTTTTACTTTTTCTTTTGTTGCATAAGGTGGTCTTTATTGGGATGAGTTTTGGTTCACCTCTGTGGGGAAATATGTCTGATAAGTATGGCAGAAGAGTAGTGAGTATCGTATATAGATTTTTTTATCTTTTTAAATGAATAACTTAATTATATCATGGCATTCTCTCACATGTATTTGTTTGGTGAAAGGGTCTGACAATTTGCATGTGTTGGACTCTGTACTACGGCCTGCTCAGTGCCTTCGCTCCAGCCTATGGCTGGCTCTTGGCTATTCGCGGCCTTGTGGGTTTTGGCATCGGAGGAGCGCCTCAGTCGTATGTTTATTATCTACTTCATATGTAGAGGGAAACCCTAACGAGTGTCAAGAAAAATCAATATACATTCATTCTCTTTCTAGGGTGACACTGTATGCTGAATTTCTCCCAGTGAAGGCTAGAGGCGTCTGCATCATGCTGATTGCGGTACTGTGGGCATTTTATCATCAATGAGACATTTCTCTTATCCTATTGTGAGTACTAAAAAAAAAAAAAAAAAAAAAAAATCCTTTGTGACTTATGTGTTTGCATCCCTCAGGCTTTCTGGGCAATTGGTGCTGTGTTTGAGGTCCTCCTGGCCTTGTGGATAATGCCCACGCTGGGCTGGAGGTGGCTTCTCGGTCTGTCTACCATACCGATGGCGATTTTTGTTTGTTTCTGCTTTGTGAGTGTGTTGCTGACTTTCAGAGGTCCCTAAAGTAAAATCAGTCCCAGTCACAACGCTCGACTAAACTATTTGTGTTACACAGTGGCTGCCTGAAAGTCCTCGTTTCGATGTGCTGACAGGAAGAAGAGAAAAAGCTATATCAACTTTAAGACGCATTGCCAACGACAATGGCAAGCCCATGCCTCGGGGAACGTTGATGGATTATAAACGGGTGAGGATAAAATAGTTAAGATAAATAATTCGTTTAGAATGTGACGCACAAGGCAAGGATGGTCAATTAAATGATTATTTCTTTCATAAGAACACAGAGACCTTCTGTTGGCATTTCACTTTCACAGAGTGACCGTGGACAGGTTAAGGATCTCTTCTCGCATCAGTATTGGAAGACAACTCTTCTTCTATGGTTTATATGGTTAGTAACACACATACATTTTTTTTTTGCCTTCACTTTAATATAATCAAGTATTGTTATCAAGTGGAATCATTTAATCAAGGATTACCAGCTGCACAAAAGTTTATGTGTCAACGTATCTGGCTTATCAGACTTCCGTATAGTGAATGATAATAATTTTTTATTATTATTATTATTATTATTATTATTAAAGCCACTTTATGTAGCAATACCACTTCTGACCACTTGTCGCAGCAGGGGAACCCCTGGCACAAGACCCAACAAACTGCCCCTCTAGTGAGAGAAAATGGTATTACAAGTGATGGCAGTCCCCACTTATTTGGACTGTGTTGTCAGCATTGCTACAGTGAGTGGCCTTTAAGGGATGCTGTCTTAAACCAAATAAAGTAACGATTTTCTCGTGTAGTTTCTTTCATGTACAGTTTATACGGGTCAGTTAAACCCATATGAACACACCAAATGCCAATAAGAAAAACAACAAGGTGCCCGAAGCTGATACTTGTAGTTAATGCTTTACTTTTAATAACTTTTAGAATACACTTTGGCCATGGGGGTGGAGGATAGAAACAGTTGAAAAGTTTTTAAAAAGTAAGAAAAACGTTGTTTTCTCTCATCTGAAGGTTTGCAAATGCCTTCTCCTACTACGGAATTGTCCTTTTGACCACCGAGCTTTTCCAAGCAGGAGATTTATGTGGAGGTGTGTGACAACTTTGTCTATTGATCAGTTGTGCTGTAAATTTAAGCCAATGTCAATATCAAAATTGCTCTGTTTCCTTCTAGAAAACCAAGGTGCCAAGATAGAACCGAGCTGCAGCCTCGAATGTAAATACTTAACGTCAGCTGACTACAAGGATCTTTTATGGACAACCTTGGCTGAATTCCCAGGTGAAGTGCTTCCCATATGCTTTTCTTCTTGCGGGGTGTGGTGTGGTGCTGTTATGAATGGTAGTTTAATTTCCCACCTAAGGTATTGATTATTTTCTGACTACATATAGAACATGTAGTACTGACAACATGTACATGTTGTCATCAGTTACACCTGCAGCACCTATCTGAATACAAGGAGAAAAGAAGAGGATTGCCAAGGTTATAAAGATATAATTTCTTTACAACTGTTCATTGCTCGTTTTTGTGTGTTTCAGGTCTTTTAGTCATCCTTGTAGCAGTAGAATATATCGGCAGGAAGAAAAGCATGGCACTCTGCTTCTTTATGTTTTCTTTATGCATTCTTCCCCTGTTTGCTTGCATTGGGAGGTGAGTTGGATTCATCTGATCTGAAACATCAATGCCACATTAAAACAACTAACTAACACATTACTATAACTCTGTGTTTTCCCTCATTCAGGGTGGCTCTTACAATCTTCATCTTCATCTCCCGAGCTTTTATCTCTGGAGGATTCCAAGTTGTCTTTCTCTACACACCAGAAGTATGTCACATTTTTGCATCAAAATATTTGTAGACGAAATCATTATGGGGGAAAAAAAAAAGTACTATCTTTTCTCATTTAGGTGTTTCCTACAGAAACCAGGGCTTTAGCAATGGGGACATCCAGTGCAATGTCAAAGGTTGGTGCACTGATAACACCATTCGTGGCTCAGGTATGCAGAAGTATTTAATTTCTTGTTTTTTAAACAAGTCTGCGTATTCCTTTAAAACCTGCAACTGGATAGATTGTTAATGACACACAATGCTGAATTAGGGTCAGTAGTGCAAATGCATTTGTTTTCTAGATTAAAATAACTTTCAAAAGTGAGTTATAAATCTTATTAGGGGTTTAAAGGTTTTTAAGTAACATGGTCACTAACCAAAAGTGTTGAGAGAAAATGAAATCCAGCATGAGAACAATAAAGAAGAGAACACCCGAACCACAGTAACACACAGTTAATAATTAACAAAATTTGAATAAAATCAATTTAAGAAGTAAATAAAATGTCTCTATGTACTTGTAGAGATGCAAAAAAGTATTAATTAGAAAACAGTTAAATGCTAAATTGGGTTTTTTTAATGTCAATATATAATTAACACTTCAAATAATGCATAGAAGATCCTTTTTGTTTTTTCTTTTATATGTCAGGCATTGAAGTGTTAAGGTATAAATCATGTATTTAAAGCTTGCAATAAAATCACTGAGAATGTAAATTGCTGACTTAATTAAGAAATGCTTACAGCTTTCTCTGACTTTCTTTTTGGCTTCTAGGTGCTGCTCAGGACTTCTGTCTATTTGACCCTCTCGGTGTACTGCGGCTGCTGTCTTCTGGCTGGCATCGCATCCTTGCTCCTGCCCATTGAGACGTTGGGTAGGGGTCTGCAGGAGTCCAACCTTGATCACGAAGCTCAGGGGCAAACGACATCCACAAGCAGACAACCAAACTACAACACACTCAATGGACAAGCGGTAGCGCAACAAGGAAAAAAATAATATTTTGTCACTTCACCGGCCCCTCCAGGCACCACGTTTGCTCATTTAATGAAGAGCTCAGTCATCTGAATGATGATGGTGAAGAGCCTTTAGGGGACGACTTCACTATAGGCAGGGAGTTTTAACAGGGAATACTGCTCACGTCTGAGGAGAATACAACCACTCGTGTTCTTTGACTGTTTTGTTTACTCTCCATTCCATTTAACCCACAAGATACAATGATATGCCTTTTGTTCTCATTATTTATTTTTTTCTTTTTTTTTACAAGAATGAATTGAACTTTCTCAGTTCAACTTTAAACATGGACCTCAAGAAATAATAATAATAATAATAATAATAAAATAGATTATATATAGTGTTGTTTTAGTCTGTAGTTGTATAAATTAAGTTGTGTCATATCTAGAAGCCAATTCTAGATATTTCTTTTCACAAAACAATCAGCTGACATCAGTCATGGTAACTATAATTGAGCTGAAAAATTCACATCTTTAGGTATTGAGATAAAATATTTCAATCAAGCATACCCTGAAACTGATTATTATGGCAGCATTTCAGTATTCATGAGTAATATTCAAAACATGTTAATACATTACATACATTATCATTTTCACCTGCTTTTCAGTACCGTGTTCACTGGTGCAGGGATAATCACCACACACACGCAATTTAAAACAGTCCAGCATCCATAAACCGTGACATCAGGCAGTTTATCCTCAGTACTGAGATAGATCATAGATCATAAACATGTCTATTACTGAGGTAAAGTTCAAAAATACACTGTCATCTTTTTGGTTCACGAATGACCATGACTTCTTGACATAACACATTAATTTAATATTACAGCAAGCCGTGCTGTCATATCACAGCCCTATATTTATAATGTTTTTGTTGCAGCTTGTCACATATAATGGTTTTCTTACAGGATGAATTGAAAACCATGTCTTTTTGTCTGTTGCATTCATATCGTATGATATGATGGATCGTGGCTAAGAGATACTGTCATTACTGCCCTTCAGTGTATATATTTGTCTATATTTGACTAAATCACTTCCAAAATAAACATGGAATAAAACTGATTGTGGTTTTATCTCTATTAACCTGACTGAAACTACTATAATAAAACATGTATTTTAGTTGGATGAAAGAGGGTGGCTACAAGAAATGATAAAGATAGACTAAGATTGAAGGTGCAAAGTCTTCAGTTTAGAAATTAATTAATCGTCAGTAATGAAATTAATACCCTAATAAGGCGAAATCCATCAACATTGTATGGGAGTTTCTAGTCTGGTCTGTCACCTTGACAACATTGGCCCAATGACAGCGCGCACGCGAAGTAGGCCAGCCAATCACAGGCTTTCGGCAAAGCTGCATGTCATTTCTGCCCCGCTCTCAACCTGCACAGCGATTTGTTTGTCTGTCCAGAGATGCGATGTGGGGACTGCTGACTCGGTACGAGCCCAGGAACTCTTTCATCACTGTCCGCACATGAAGACTCCTGTAAGCGCGGAGGACGCACCAAGGAGGACCAAAAAGGAGCACCGCAGGGTTGGAGTCAGGTGCCGCTGGATGAAGAGTGTGACTAGGCGTTTTCTACCCGGTGACAGAGACAATCACAGCGGCGCATCTTCCAGGATAGGCGCTCCTCCTCCCCCCCTTCCCCCATCCGCGGCTGCAGCCCACCGAACATGGCCCTGGTGACTCTGCAGCGCTCTCCCACCCCCAGTACAGCATCCTCGGCCAACAGCAGCGCGGGGGAGGTGAGTGGTGAAGCACGGGCTGGGTCTTTGTGTCGGCGGTAAGAAGAAGACCGAGGAATGCCCCTGCAGGAGCCAGTGCAGGCTGGGTGGTGTTTGGTGTCCTGCGGCTGGGCTTGACTTAGCAGACGTCATATGTGCATGTGTGTGTGTGTTACGTGCTTAATTGTTGTTGTGAGCGTGATCGTTAATTTGCTCCATTGTTACTGCAGAGTTTGCAGCTTATTGCTTGTGACAAATGTGGCAGCGGATTTGTAAACAAAATCCTGCAGAGGGGGAGGGGTGCAGTTGGGTTTTAGCTGTCAAGACAAAGTGCTCTTTTTGCTGCGTTGCGCTCAGGTTGCTCTCCCTCCTTGTTATTGGGATTTATCTGGAGTTATGCGGTCACAGTGCTGTGGGACGTTCACAAACGACTGCACCTGTTCCCAGCTATTATTTCCACCACAACTTTGTGAAATGTTTTTAAACTTTAAGATGCACAAATGCGTGCCACTTGGCCTTTTGCCACAACCTATAGCCCATTTGAATGCAGCAGCTCCCAGGGAATGAATTAACAGTCAGACACTGTCTGTAGACTAATCCAGTGCTTTACTTCTTTTCTCTAGATTAATGAGATCTAACACAGACTTTGCGGAGGTTGGGGCTATACATCCATATAACATCAGTGTTAGAGCTCCTATCTCTGCTTTTTAGAAACTGGATTATGTGTTCTGAAGTATGCTGATTGAACTGAAGTGTTTAAATAGGGAGTGAGTGACAGTTTTCCTTTAAAGATGCAGTAACTGGGCTCTTCAATTCAACGTGAGCACAGCCGCTCACTATCCTGCACGTCTGTGTGTGGGATCTTTGGATATGCCTTTTGCTGATTTTGTGCTGTTTGAAGGTGTCCTAAAGATTCAGCTGTCAGCGCTTTAGGATACTCATAGCACATTTGGTCACAAGGCTGACCAGCAGAGGGTGTTGGCATGCTTTACTTTGCACAAGAAAAAAATAAAATAAATAAGTCTTGTTCTGTTGTGCCATATTAAAATGTATTACAGGACATGAAAACACTATTCATGGACATTATGGCTCGATTTTTTTTTTCTTAGACATTCAACAAATATTGTTGCAAAATTTAAATTTTCTGCTTTATTTTTGTTCTTCAGGATTTTGGAAGTGACGATGACCGGAAAAATAATCAGAGGTAAGAGCTTCACGTTCAAATTTGATTAGTTCTACATCATAAATCACAACAGTGTTTTGGTTGTGCGGACATTAACCTATAGTAGTTTATCATTAATTATTTAAAAAAAAAAAAAAGGAAAACGTGTAGAAGCAGTGTCTGAAATAGTAATTACAGTCTTACTGCTCCAGTAGGGATGAAGAGAGAGGGAAGCAGCCAGGTGCTGTTAATCAAATGCTCTTGACTAATTGCTCATTAGCAAGTGTGAAAAGGTTGATAGTATGAAGTATTCAGGTTTGAGGAAGATGAGGGTGAATACAAACAAAAAACCGAGAGCTTCATTTCTGACTTTCCACGCCTCATTTAGCTATTAAATGTCAAAGTTCATAACACTGCAATTAGAAAAAAACTGCACGAATATTAGTTGTTTGGAAAGCCTCTGCTTTCTAATGACATTGTTTGCCCAGCTTAGGTTTGCAAAGACTCCTGGGACGATGACCTTTGGACAGGCAAGCCCAAAATGGAAACAATAGCGCCGTGTTTGGTGAAAAAAATTTCAGCTTAAAAGTTCAAACACTTCACTTTAGCTGTCAAGCATGTGGTGGAAGTGAGATGATTAGGACTTTAGGATTTTTGAATGACTTAAGTATGGGATACTGGCTTCGTTGATGAGGATCATTCAGTCCCGGTACAAACCGAGAGAGTTTGGGCCACGTCACAAGTAAGACAAGTTCATTCCAGGTTGGGAGTTTATCCTTTCTGAACAGAATTGTAGACACAGCCATGAGACGGAGTGGGCTTGATTGGCTGACATCAGGACTTCATCTGTGATTTAAGTGGATAATGTGGTCCTGCTGGCATCATCAAGTGAGGATCTTCGGCTCTCGTTGGAGCGGTTCGCGGTGGAGATGGGAATTAGCACCTCCAATACTGAGGCCGTGGGTCTCGGTCGGAAAAGGGGGTTAGAATGTCCTCTTCGAGTTTCTGAGGAGTTTAAGTATCACTGATGTGCGGCATCTCCAGTGGTGCGTACCATGTACCGCTCTGTTGTGGTGAAGCCAGAGTTGAGCCAAAAGGGAAGACTCTTGGAGATTTTGTGAGGAGCTTAGTTATCCAGGAGAGACATGGAGTAGAAATACAGATCTTCCCCACCAAGAGGAGCCAGTTGTGGTGATCATGGCATCTGGTTTGGATGTCCCCTTGATGTGTCCCTGGGGAGGTGTTTCTGGCGTATCCAAGCAGGGGAAGGACCCTGACAAGCTTAGGACATGCTGGAGAGACTGGGGAATGTGGTGTTATCCTCACAAATAACTGGGTGGAGGTGTCCAGGTAGAGGGAGGCCTGGACCTTTCCATAACCCAAACTCAGATAAGCATCAGTTAATGGGTCAGTTATTGAGAGGTTATGCTCTCTAAAGGATCTTAGGTCCTTGCTGTTGTCAAGGAGACAAATGTGGTGCAAGAGGATATGATTCCGTGTGATTTAAGAAAAAAAAAAAATATTTTTTAAATTGTCATTTACATTGGCAGTCAGCAGATAGACATTTTCTCCTACAAGGTCACATGACTTTGCTCTAATCAACTCAACGTCACAAGAATCACGGCATGTTTCAGCAAAGCTTTGGCGCGGAGACCGTCTTTGTGCCGGCTGCGCGATTGTTTGCCGCTGCTGAAACAGCCGTGTCACGCTGTGTGATCCGTCAGCGTGGAGTTTTGATTTAAGATTCTGTGTGTCAAACATGAGATGCCGCCAAGGATCATTCCCACTGCCTCTCGCATGAATGATGGCATTGTTGTGGAGTGCTGCATAGGGAGTACCGTTAGTCAAATCACGTGCTGCGAAGAGGAGAACGGGAGCTGAATCTGAGCGGACCCTGCCGCACATGCATGGAAACTTCATATGTTGAGATGGAAAGAAGGCTGTGGGTGGAAGAAAAGAAGGACATGTCAGGCCAAGACGGGACGGCCAAAGCAGGCAGCACGCCGAGGGGAATGCAGCTGTAGAGGGTGAACACAAGGGCGGTATCAAGAAAGTTGATTTTGGATGAGCTCTATATTTTCTGTGGTCCATAAATAATCCATCCAGGATGCATCTAGTTGTGGAATCTTCAGGTGAAGCCACGTTCAACGTACTGCCTCACGTTGTAGAGAAAGCAGCTCTGGCTCGGACGGAGATCTGTCGCATGTAAGTTCTCAGAGCCGCGTTAACAAAAGCTTTTATCCTTTGTCTTTCATACACTTGCGCTTTTATCCGTTATTAACTCTTCGTAAAAAAATGTGAATTTTCCTAACATAAAAGTTAGGATCTTTTTTTTATATTTCAGCTTTCACGCCTTTTGTAAGTTTCTTTAGTCAACATTATTGTTTCCAGGGTTATTTTTCTTCTGCATCTCAAGCCTCAGAGTTAATCTTCCAAACTCATCTAATGATACCACATAGCAGAGGCGCTGAAACAAAAGGCCTTGTGATGGTCCCACTCAGTCATAGCAGGCTTTGTGTGTTTTTGTTGCAAGAAGAGTCAGACTGCGGCTAAACAAAGCTCCCCTGTGTTCTCTGAATTCGCTAAAGCTTCTGCAGCTCTTATATCAAAGTCTTAAGGCAGGACAGCTTCATTAAACACAGGTCAGGTAGTCGTGGTATGATCCACAAAAAGCCAGTACATTTACTCCAGTGGACGCTGTAATCACTGTGAATGTGGACTCTTCTGATTTTCATGGACGAACCTTATGTTCTGCCAAACGCTTCAAGAAACGCTGAACAAAGACCTTTTCATTCACGGGGCATGTAACTTAAATGGTTTCATCAAACAGACACGGGTCACTTCTAGGTTAACGTTCCTTGAGACCTCATTCACAGATGCCGACAAAAATTTGCTGAAGTCGTCTAAGACGGCTCTTGTAGGAGTGAAATTTTGTTCCCATAATTCTCTGTTCTGAAGTAGGTCTGGTACCATCCCGTTCGCCGCCGTTTCCACCAGAACAGAATGTACCGAGCTGAGCCAATCGCAACGGGTTGTGGACGAGCTTTATCCGATGACTCATGCGAGAGTCACTATAAAAAAAACAAAAACAACGACGCAGCCACAGAATTGATGACAACGCCGTGGATCAACAGCGTTTTACAGCCAAACCAACAACAGCGATCCACCAGCGTTCCTACTCGGCTGTACATGATTTAGGATTTCTTTTGTTGATACCAGTCTTGTTGCCACGGTGCCTGTGTCACATGTTTTGTTTCTGTGGTTGGTTACGTGCTTATCCAACAGCATGCAGAGGCAGCTTCTCCTGCGTCTGTCAGAACGTCTCCTGCAAATCAAAGTATAATCCAGAGGAACTGGGCATGTCCAACGGGCCGAAGGCCCTACTGTGTTGGGAACACCTCCGGTATTCCCAGGGAGAGGCTAGAGGAGGACGCTGGGGGAGAGGGAGGGCTGAGCCTCTTAGGTTACTTCCCCCGCAACCGAACTTGGATAAACGGAAGTTAATGGAAGGATGAATGAATGAATCCAGAGAAACCAGGATTCGGATTTTTTTGTATCAAAGAGGAAAAAAAGTTTGTAGGCTGGCCAGGCTCGTGTCACTTAATCCCCTTAATCTGTACAATACTCAAGGGAAGATTATTTTTATTGCCTTTTGAAAAAAAGAAGGGAAATATTGGAAGAGTGCAGTTGGAGATTATTCAGTGGAGTCGGTTATCCTCCAACCGTAAAGGTGTTGGATAGGGGCCCTTTGCTCCCGTCATGTGTTGAGCCGTCTTTGGGTAAGACACTGAATCCCACATCTCCCTCCACTGTGCTCTTTGGGGGATGTTTGTGTTAAAAATGGTGTTGCACTATTTACTAATCGTCTCATTCTGAGGTCGGAGTTGAGGGTATCGACTCGAAGCTTGAGGACCTGATGAAACATGTCTGAAACGTATTCATGCCGAGTCCTCGGTAGCACTGATTTTCATTTGAGCTTTCTCTTTTCCCAGCCTCAGTGAGAGCTTCTTCATGGTCAAAGGTGCCGCCCTCTTCCTCCAGCAGGGTGGCGGTGCCACAGGACCAAAGACTCCAACGCACCACAAACATGCAGGTAGGAACCAACACACTAAAGGCTTTTGTTTCTCGTTCTCTTGTGCACATTGGCTGCTCAAATGAGGCCCAGACAAAAGGCAAATTCCGTTTCCCTCTTTCATCCCGTGTTTCCTTGTTTGATCTGGCCTGAAGCGACCTGCGGTAGAACAGCTGAAACATTATTAATCCATTTAAAACGTCTCAAGCAGTTTCCGCTAAGATTACAAAGAAATATGTTATCATTTTCCTTTAAACAAAGTCAGAAAATTCACTTTAGAAACTGATTGCTCATGAGATGTGCAATGTAAAACAATGTAAAACATTGAAGGAGCCTGTAGGTGACATTAGGCTTATGTTAAAAAAAAAAACAAAGTAAAGAAATGTTGTTTCTTGTTTTCTATAAAGCTTGTGATGATTACTTTTAGCCCAAATTTTGTCATTTTACTTACTATTTACTATGGAGCTTTCCTTCAAATATGTGTGATTTTTGTGAATATGTCATTCAGTTTGACATCCAGACTCTGATGATAGTATCTAGTCAGTTTGGGTAATTTAAAAATCAGTTAAAGGTTGGGTAAGTGATTCTATGTTATTTCCAACCTAGAACACATGCAGGCAAATTCAATACATATCTCCTCACTAATTCATGAGTAAACGTATTCAAAAAAAAAGAAGAAGAAGAGCATAAACTGAAAACACAGAGAGTGGGGGAGTCTGTCCCCAAATGATAGCAAACTTTACTCTAGCCAATCACTGAAAATGGGACATGTTTTCCCGGAGAGCTCTGGAGGGTGGGAGGGAGGAGCTAGCTCGCCCCGTTTTGTAGAAGTTTTGGTCAAACGTGACGTTATTCAGAAATCGCTTACCCTGCCTTTAACCAACCCGATCAATCTATATGTTTGGAGAAAGACTGAAATGTATGCATGTATGTATGTATGTATCTTTCTCATGAAGCACAGTCCTTCCATTCAGCCAGTAATCGGTGTTCATGATTCACTTCCAGGTGATTTACCTCAACACCTTCAGGTCATGTTTAAGATCCTCCGGTCTGAAGATCGCATAAAGTTGGTCAGTATTAACCGTCTTGCATTGCTTTTTCTGCTGTACATATTCCATTCAGTTATTTCATACGTTTTTACATTTTTGTTCATACAAAATTATATACACACACGGACAAGTGCGCTCTCAAGTGAAAAAATATCAGTTGTTCAGTACAGCAGCCAAGCAGACTATTCTTGTACTTTGACGCCTGTTTGGATGTGATATTTAAACTAGCAGCATAACTGTAGCTCATTCTGTTTCTACTCAGAAAGCAGATGGTGTACCAGAATGATCCAATAATCCCTCTACATTCACTAAAATATGTTTTTCTTGCAAACTGTCCTACTTGTTTACAGGCTGTTCGATTAGAAAGCGGGTGGTCGGATCGTGTGCGTTACATGGTTGTCATCTACACTAATGGACATCAAGATACAGAGGAAAATATTGTTCTAGGAATGGATTTCACAGACAAGGAAAGGTATAAACACTGTGTAGCCATAAATTTGGCACATTTTGATTATTTGATTTATTTAAATTGTTTTTCTTGTCTACAGTAAAAATTGCTCTATTGGGATGGTTTTGCCGCTGTGGAGTGATACCAACATCCATTTAGATGGAGATGGGTAAGTTTCCCTTTCACAGCCAGATAATGCAAATTGCAATTGAAATGACTTGTCTGAATAACAAAGCACAAGAACCACTGATGGAGGGTGTTTTTTTTTTTTTTTTTAAAAGTACCTCTGCACGTGCCACATTTCTAATGCTGTGTTTTGGTCTCTCCGTATATTGTAGACTTTACTGACCCCCAGTGGCGCAGACGTGTATTACACGGTCTTTTTTTCCGTGAGAACAGTTCTTGCTGACCTGTTAACATTGTCTGTGTGCTGGAGGAATGTTCCACTGTTTGGTGCCCTGAATAGCCCCACAAACCAGCCCTGTCCAGTCTGTGTTTACATCCCCTCATCACCCCTCACATCCATCCAGACTCAGACTAATCCCCCGTTTTCCTCCTCCTCCTTCACCTCCTTTTCTTCTTCACCAGAGGCTTCAGTGTGAACACAGCAGGGCGGTCACATGTCTTCAAGCCTGTGTCTGTGCAGGCCATGTGGTGAGTAAGGCCCTTAAAAATAAAAATAAATGAATAAATAACAGAAGTTCTGCATCGTGCTTGTTCTTATAAGCTGTCTTTGACTTCTTAAAAATCTAAAACAGTTTTTGAGTCTTCACTTTCTTCGAGTTTTGTGGTTCAGTTTCTAGTTGTTCTCATTAAGTGTAAATGTAGACAAAATATGTGTTAATTTATTAGTTAAATAGGTGAAGTGAAAGAACTGACACGAGGAGGCATCTATAAATTTGTTTTCACCTGAAGTGACCATGAAACTTTGCAGGAACATTTACTCTTATCCCACTTTAAAAAAAATAAATAAATAAATCCATATTTCAAAGGGTTTCAGTTGTATTGATTTGGGGGAAAAGGATATAGTAATTTACACCAGTCATCCTATGAGGCACCTCATACAGAGTATTTGAGGATTTATGTGCCACCTGCTGGTGAATGGCCAGAATTACAACTTTCTTTTCCCCATATATCATCATGAGCTGTAAATTATGTTAGATTTTACCTTTGAAGTCCTGAATAACACACATTGCATGAACATTTTTCAAGCATATGAACCTGTATTTTTTTAAATACTGATAAAAAAAGGGAAAAGTCATTCATTTCCATAAAGCTTTTTTTTTCTTTCATTTTTTAAACCATTCTTCCACATGCCAGGTCTGCCCTGCAGGTCCTTCATAAGGCCTGCGAAGTGTCGCGCCGGTTCAACTACTTCCCAGGGGGCATCGCTCTCACCTGGATGGCCTTTTACGAGAGCCACATCACCTCGGAGCAAAGCTTCATCAATGAGTGGAATGCTATGACCGACCTGGAGACCACACGGTCCGATTCTCCCAACATGTTCGTCGACAGGTGAGACCCCGGCAGATGTGTGACGTATTAATGTTATTTCTTTTTAAGTCTTTTTAGGTATTATTAACATTGCAGTACGGTATTAAGGTTAATTGTCTTTAGTTTGGAGGAGGAAACCGTTAAAGGCATATGTCTTCAACCAGGATGGAAGATTCAAACAGCAATTTTAATCTTTATCATTGCTAGAAACTTGTTTTAGTATTGTACTGGTTTTAGCTGAGAACGTAGGACTGACGCGCCGATTCACTGTTCACTGCAGACCGACTGAGCGAGAGAGAACGGAGTGTCTCATCAAAGCCAAACTTCGTAACATAATGATGTTTCAAGACCTGGAGAACATCACCTCTAAGGAGGTTTGTGCTGCATCATTAGCTCAGCAGTTTGTGCACTTGGTGTGTGGGTTTTTAATCGGTTTTCAGGAAAGGGGAAAATCAACTAACTAATGCTGTTGTTTAAAGCCTTCCAAAGTGTGCTCATTAAAGCAATTACAGCTTGGAATGTTGTATTGATATATACATTGATTTCAAATAATTTATTCTAGATAATTGAAGGGAGTAAAGCATCATAAACCCTTGATTAAGGAAAGCTAAGGTTAACATATTAGTTCTTCTTTGTCAGATTCGTAATGAGCTGGAGCAGCACATGAGCTGCAACCTCAAGGAATACAAGGAGTTCATCGACAATGAGATGCTGCTGATCCTGGGTCAGATGGATAAGGCCACGCTCATTTTTGACCATGTGTATTTGGTGAGATGCATTTTCTTTGCTGTTTTTGCTCGCTTCATCCTTTTATGGTTGGTCTGTACCAACTAGAGGTTGTTTTTTTTTCTTAACAAAATGATGCTGCGCCAAGTTTGAACCTGACATCTGAAAAAGGACGTTCTATATTTGGTGTCAATAGATAATTTTATTTAAACAACTAAACCTTTACATCAGCTGAAACAACTGAGTATGCCTGTTACAGCTGGAGCTTTAAACATCCCTGATTAATGCACTTTCTCTTACTCAGATGTATTGAACACGTTGGAAATCATTTAAAATTATGAACTTAGTTTTTGTTAACTCTGATTAAACTAATATTGAATTATTTGATGCCGTTTCCCAACAAGCAGTTATTCCACATTCATACACAGAAGACTCAGTTTGGTTTATATTTGTCACAGAGGCAATTCAAAGCAATTATTTAAAATAATCACACAGCGGTGCTGGCGTTTTTACCCGTCAGCTCTCTACGGTAGCGCTCTGGTTCAGAACCAGTTGGGACGTTGTTATGTGGAGACGTGTGATCCCAAAGTCCAAAAACGTACATATTATGTCCAGTTCAGATTCATTGGTGGTCGTGTGTGTGTGTGATGATTGGTAAGCTGTCAGCTTGGAGCAGCTCCAGCCCCTTGCAACCCTGAACAAGATATAAAGTTGGAATTAAAATACATAAATGGATTGATAATCAGAAAACCTGCCTTTACTCTCCGGCAGGGCTCCGAGTGGAACGCTTCCAACCTTGAAGAACTACGCGACTGCGGGTAAGCTCAGATTGCAATACCAACAAGTTTTTAAAGAAAAATGAAACTAATGAATCTAAGCTGAAGATCAGACAAAAACATGGTTACAGGTTATATGCTGGTACATTTCATTTCATTCAGTTTTGTTTAGCACTTTGGTAAAGCATAAAATATCCATTCAAAACATGGACTGATGTCTTTGGATGGCTTGCATGCAATAATGTGATCAATGCCGCTGCAGTTTAGATCAGTTTTACGTGCAAGATTAACAGTACATTGAAGAAAAGACGAGGCCTTATTTGTTTTGGCTGCAGGGTCGGATACATTCTGAATGTCACCAGGGAGATCGACAACTTTTTCCCGGGGATGTTTTCCTATCACAACGTCCGTGTGTACGATGAGGACGCTACTGACCTGCTGGCCCACTGGAACGACACCTACAACTTTATAGTCAAAGCCAAGTGAGACTCTGCACTTAAGAGCAAACCAGTGATGTTCTTCTGAGATGCACCACACAGGATAGGCGTTAAAAACTGCTAGGTTATATACAACTTATGTTCGAGAAGTGTTTGCCCGACGGCAGAGGCGGGCTCCAGCAGTGCTCTGATTTCAGCACAGTTTCGCCCGCTCGCATCGGGCTGCATCTGCCTCAAACACCAAGGCTGTGATCGCACGAGACGCGTTTTTTACTCCCCACGAGTGTAGGATGTGGAAGCGAGTTGTCCCAGTAACGGAGATGTGAGATGGCACTCCGAGTCTGGTTGCTATGCAACTGTCTAACCATGTTAACCTCAGATTTAAAAAAAAAAAAAAAAAAAAAAAGTATTTAATACCATTATCAACTAATTTTATGAAATGGAGCATTGATTTTTTTTTTTTTTTTTTTTTTTTTTTTTTCATTTTCTAATAGGAAGAATAATTCCAAGTGCCTGGTGCACTGTAAGATGGGGGTGAGCCGGTCTGCCTCTACAGTTATTGCTTATGCAATGAAGGAGTACAGCTGGTCGCTGGAAAAAGCGTATAACTTTATCAAGCAGAAGCGGAGTATAGCTCAGCCAAACGCCGGCTTCATGAGACAGCTGGAAGAATACGAGGGAATCCTGGACGCCAGGTGAGCAGGTCTTTTTGTATAATTTTATTTTGGTGCAGCTATAATCTTTGAATCTTTCTTTGCATGCGTTTGAATGTCTTTGTCTTCACAGTAAACAGCGTCACAATAAGCTGTGGAGACCTGGCACAGATGAGGAGGGTTCAGATGATTTGCAAGCGTCTGGACACTCCACTGGCAGAGAGGAGACGCTGGCGCTCAGAGAGGATGAAGCCTGGGGAGGCTGCGGGGCATCTCCCTGCAGGGGCATCGGTCTGGAGATGGAGCCCCTAGACTCGCTGAACTATAATTATTACTTCAGACGATTGTCTGACTCTGCACTCGACAGTGAACCCTCCACCCCAGTGCGGGGACCCCCTCTGCTGGGAATGGAGAGAGTTTTCATTGAGATTGAAGACGTGGAGAGAGATGCCTTGCTGGAGGACGAGGGGTTCCCCATGGCCCACTTAACTCTGCCTGGTGAGGGCACTGCAGCTCAGACCTGCGGCCGCCTCGATCCCTTAGAGGACATGAGGCTCAGACTGGAGTTCAGTACTTTGGAGGAGGAGGATGAGGAGGAGGCCAAGAAGGAGGAAGCTGAGATGGCAGCTTTGGCCCAAACGCCTGGAAATTCAGACGGCATGAAGGCGGGGGAGGAGGCTGAGAGGAGCGAGGAGAGCCGGATAGGCTTAGCCAACCTGAACACTAACAACAGCAACCGTCTAGCCGCCAAGCGCAGCTGTCCTGCAGCTTTTGACGTGAGTTGAAAAAATGCAGCAAATGTTAAATTCAGCTATGCCAAAGTAGTTATGTTATTTAGTTCATTGTAAATGTTCTGCATGCCACTGACCATATGCTGTATCTGTTCCTATGTTGATGTGTTTAGGACAGTGCTAGCACAGGAAACCCTTTAAAAGTGAAGCCCTCCTATCAGTCCTGCAAAGACTGCATGCGTCTACCACAAGGACGGCGCTGCGACCGTCCAGCAGGAGGCCGCTCCCACCGCCTTAACCCCTCCCGCCACTGCTCGGTCCCCTCAATATGCATAGATCCACCAGGAACGCATTTCTCTTCCACGTCAATCCTGCAGCCGCTGATGACCCCTGCAGTCGTCCCGTCTGACCTGGTCCAGCCTTGTTCTCATCTCTACCACTGTGCCACCTGCACCCTCGGTGACGCATCAGACCCTCAAGCCAACCGCCAGAAACTCTTCTCACCCATGAACTGCGAGGAGATGCCTCACGACAGCGGCTCAGTGGTGGACATGGATGGACCAACGGGGGAAGTCGTGGGTAAAGAGACAGTGAGACAGAGCGCTGATGCCGACGGGTTAAAACTGCAACATGGACATAGAGTTGAGCTCCAGCAGCAGGGTCTCATCCAGCTGCAGATGCCAGGACTCGGGATGGAATTTGGATTTGAACTAATGCGACAGAGGGCGGAGCAGCTTGAGAAGCTGCCAGGCATAGCCATGGAGGGCCAGCTCCCAGTGGGGCCCTTGCCTTAATACAGCATCTCACGCATTGACAAGATAGAAGAGGTGGCTTACCACTACCTCAACCACTCTGACAGCTGTTACGTGTTTAAAGGCCACTGCTGTGGTGTTGTATCTCAAAGCGAGCTCTGAGATGACCTCTACTGTAACGTCCTGGGCTCATAGCTCCTTCTTCACCCGGCTGCAGGAGCTCTCTGAGCATTTACAGACAGTGCCCTGTTGTAGAGGCCTGACATTAAGAGCCAGATGATGCTGGTTGTTTTTAACCCGTGTGCTTAATGCCTGGATTCATCTGGAAAATTTCCCCATGTTTTTCACCTGCTCCTCAGTGCAATGCGGACGCTTCCTGGGTCAGACCACGAACACCTTCCCACATCCTAGCAGAGATGCTGTACTCTTACCTTCAACCAACAGGCTTGGTGAGACGGCGGTCGTGTGTTAACTCTTGTTGTTGTTTTTTTTTTTTTTTTGTCCGATACCAGATTGCTACCTTTTAGCACAAACGTGTTGAAGAGAAAAATACCTGAAGTGATGTGTTTCTGTCTGTATGCTGTATGTTTTCAATCAACTTAACAACAGTATTCAAGAGGAAGAGAAATAAATATTTCCATGAGCCTGTTCTGTTTCGTCCACCAGCTCCTCACGTTGCTGCGCTCACCTGACCTCTACGTTCGCTGCCGCTGCTAGAGGGCTTTTTTAAAAGTTATCAACAGGGTTTGACCATATGTGAGCCTTTTTTTTTTTTTTTTTTAAAATCAAAGAGTGTTTTGTTGCTTTCCTCAGTGGCTGCCTCACCCTTCCCTTCTTCCATTAAAGGTAATATCATCAAGTACTTACAGCACTCGGTTTAGCCCATGCATGATCCTGCATTGTTCCGAAGCACATGCTCAAAATGTCTTAAAGGTTGTTGTTTTTTGTCTTTCGACATACTAAGAAAGCCTCTGCCCTTCAGATATTGTCTTTATTTATTACAATGTAAGAAACAACAAAAAAGTGCACTGACTCTTTAAACGAATGGAAAAATGAACCATTTGAATCTAAGCCTTGATCTTGTGCCTGAAAGAACAGTAGACGATAGGAAGATTGAAGGACATCAGATATTTCGTAGGCAAGTTTAATTTTAGCTCATGGGATCGTTTCAAATGTAACCGAACTCATATCATGCTTAACCCCCTTTTTTTTTGTTTTTTTTTTCCTTTTAACTTTTTAAGCATTCACATTGTCTCAGTCCTCAGTCCATCACTTATTAAAAAAAAGAAAAAAGACTTGAGGTTAGGGTTTAGACTTTCCCTAAACTTAATATCTGCAAATGCACACCTATTGTTTACAGATTACGCATGTGAGCACAACTCTAGTATTATTTCACGCAGTACAGAGATATATTACAGATATTTAGCCACAGAATCTTTAATCCTAAATAAATTCGAGCACACTAACTCTGAAATGGAGACGCCTAGAATAAAGCATCTAAAATGTGCTTAAAAGAACCTTTCTCAGACTCTTTGCTTGTAACGTTCAGTGGTTCTTTATTTGATTTGATTCCCACCAGACAGCTAAGGATCAGCAGCAGGTCATCTCATGAACTTTGATGATTATCTGTTTTGAGAAATGGAAAGAAAAAAAATCAACTATATGAAAATTTAAAAAAGATTTCCTGTGCTAGATTTCTCTATTACAGAGAAAAAAAAACAACCTACTGTATGTTATCAAGACGGCTTAATAGTGTCGCACACTCAGGTTTTAAGGTCCTTACAATCAGTTCAAATTTTTTTTTCTTTTTTTTCTTTTTTTTTTTTTTTTTCTTTTTTTTTTACATCTTTTTCTTTTAATCTGCCCCCGGCTGAAAAGTAATTTTTTTGTGGGTTTTTTTTTTTTGTTGTTTTTTTTGTTTTTTTTTTTCGTTTTAAACAAACATTTGTAAAAGTTGTGCCACAAGTCTAACGATGCTGTGCCGCACAGTGTTACTCTGCAGGTTTTTTTCGGTTCGGTTTGATGATGTGATCTTACTTTTTATGGCACACTGGGTGTGCACGAATGCTCCTGAATGATGCCTGTCTGCCTGAAGGAAAAGCACATGCAAGTACTGTTACTGTAATCTGAGCACTTCAGGAGAAAAGAGAAACTGTGCAAAGACTGAATACAAATGAATTATTTTTAACTAAGGTATTATTGTAAATATGCAGGGTTGTTGTTTTGGGGTTTGTTTGGGTTTTTTTTTTATTAGAAAACGACAGTGAATCCTGTGTTCCTTCCTCTACCTTAATTGAATCTTAGGGAGCTGCAGGTTTGCTCCACTGATTAGATTCAAATATTTAGATTTTTAGCTGTTTCTTTCCCCTCAAATGGCTGTTTTTGCATTAAGTGAAATGACACGTTAGGAAGGTTTTTGACAGTTGTTACACACACACATCAGAGATTTTTTTTTTTTTTTTTTAAGGTTTGGCTTTAATAATCAGTCATTTAACTTAGCTCACCATAAACAATGCACTGATGGTTACCTCCACAGTTTAACTCATCACATTATATTTTCCCGTCCTATCGCGAACTGGTGTCCTGCTAAGTGTGCACGAAACCGCTCTGCTGATCACAGCTGGGAAATGCTCCACCCCACCCCTGACCCTGAATGTGATTGAAGCAGATGTGGAAAAAGAATTAAAATGGCACCAGAGAACATGGGGATGTGGAGATGTTTGGTGTCTAGTCCGTTTCAACGACCACGTTTTACTCATTAGGTCCGTTGTTCAGTCCCACTCTCGCTTCCTGTCATTACTGTGATGTCCATTGTAGCTCTGTGAGTGACAGTCACTGTTGTGACTAGGACAAACTTCATAATAGGCCCGCATTTATGTTTGTGGGCCCGGGGGGTTTAAGGAGGTAGTGATGGTCGAAATGGTCAAAGTGAAAGTGACTGGGTCTGGTGTCACATATCTACGTCATACCAAAATGCTTACCTCTGAATTTAGTTTTGGGGGGTTGAAACACCCCATGAGAATATGTTGCAGGGAGTAGGGTAATCACCATTCAGCGCACCGTTGTCTTGTTTGTTTTGATACCTCAGGCTTGACCCCCTTGCAGTTGCATCACTTTGGCTGGTGGCTCGCTGCTTAGGCCTTGGAGAACAAAGCTACTTGGTCAGGTTGATGTGAACACTGGTTTTGGTTTACTTTAAACATTTCATAATAATAACTACATGTTAGAAAACGGCATTCGACAATATTTCCAGGGTGATGAGAACGTTTAATTTGCACGCCCCAAAATAATGAATGGAATCTCATATTTTTTTGGAAACTAATGCATCATAGATGAACATAACTATTAGATGGTGGCAGGCTAATCTTTTAAAGGTAGGGTATGAGATTCTGAGCAGTTTCTAACCTCGAACACTTTCATAGTCAGTAAATATCTCCCAACTGGCAACTAGCTGCATCTCTCATGAGTACAATGTTTTTTGTTTTTTTTATTCATTTATTGTTGATTTGTAGTAATAAGTTCTTCGTATACAGGTCTCGCTCTGTAAACTGAAAACATAGAAATCATGACAAATTGCTCCAGCCACTCACCATTAGGGGAGAGTTCATGCATGTGCTTTTGCGCATGTGTTTGGGGGGGGCTGGGGGGCTTAAAGAGACCGTTTTCTTGGGGACCACTGGAGGGAGGTGGAGGGAAACACTAGCTCTCCATGTTTTATTCAAATACCAACAGATGTTACATCATCCAGAAATTGCGTACCCTACCTTTAATAGGATTGTTGGACTCCCTATGTGCTATTCCTAATGCTACAAAATTCATGTCTCTGGTTGTTTTTTTGTTTAACATTTGCAATTTGCTTCTCTATTTAAGTGCCTTAACATCAGTCGTACCACTGTCGTAGAGCATCGTAGTTTTTTGCAGTCTTTTGCTTTTGTGCATTTGACGACGATCTGGCTTTTTGTATGTCCTTAAACTCACTCCCAGTAATAACCTTTCTTCTTGCAATGTTTAACTTTAAACATGACACATAATATATTGTATGCAAGCACACGTAAGCCCATCCACAGCAGCCTGCTCTCCCTCATTACACACATATTTGAGGGACTTCCATTTATCAATAGCCTATAATACTAATATTGTATTTGTTTGATATTGTTGAAACTTGTTGCATATTGTACTGGCTCAATGGCTGGCTGAAGAACCTTATTCGCTGGAATGAGAACTGCCATTTAGAGGATGGAGGTGTCTTAAAAATGTAACCATCTGTACATATCTTTCCCCTGCAGTACAATTTGCTATTTGAGTACATTGCTTGCAGATATGAACATTATTAAGAAAAACACTGATTATGCTACAATGTATTGAGAGGCACTTATGAGTTCTTGTGTTCATACCACGACAAAACTGACACTGGATCATCTGTAAGTTGTGAAAATGTCATTAAAAATGACAGCTTTTGATTTTTCTTTTTTTTTTTTTTTTTTTTTTTTAATCCTATGTGTCCCAGGTAGCAGGTTTGAGGCAACAAACCTAGTTAAAAACTAGGTTTGGGGACAATAAAATGCATCGTAATTCGAAGGGGTCTGTTTATTAATGAGTGTATAGTAGAGCACAAGTCTAGCCCAAAGCGTGTGAGGTGAAATGAAAGATGTGAGCCTTCCTGGGAGTTTTTTTTTTTTTTTTTTTTTTTTTTTTTTTTTTTTAACTTATTGTACTTGCCAGTGTTCATGTATATGCACTTTTTTAAGTTTTGTTAAAATGTTTATCATGGAAATAAACAAATTCTTCTGCATAATATTTGTTTTGGGTTTTTTTTATTGATTTTTATATATGCATCATAGAAATGTCTTACTGAACATTTCTGTTTAATACAGCTTTGGCAAGTCAAGTGCAATGGACTGACACGTCCTCACCCCACCCCAAAAGAAAAAAAAAACTGACTTATAACTTGGCTGTTTGACTTATATGTGCTGGAGAAGCACAAAAGAAGCACTGAGTTCAATGAGTTTGGAGGCACTGTACGGCGGTGATAACATGAAACAGATCGGTCTGCTTTTCGTTTGACTCGTTCTCTTAGTCAGATGAACAGAGCAGAAAGCTCTCTTTATTTAATCAGTCAAATGAAGTCAGTCTGACATAACAGGGCAGCTGACTGCGGGAGGAGAGATCTCACAGACAGAACAAAGTCCTGCAGGACGACAGGCAGGAAGAGCATCGGCTTTGGTACGTACCTACCTGTTCTAACATATATATATATATATATATACATCTTATATTTGGCTTTTAGGGGTTCTAATGTGAGTGAAACATAGCCGGCTGCTTGAACAGTCAATAAGATTTGTTGATATTGTAAAAACTAGTAAAGGGTAGGAGGAAAATCTACATTTATTTCTCAGTTAGCAGCAATATTTTCATTTGAGGCACAAAAGAGGACCAAAAAAATGTATTAATGTTGTACACATCAATGTTTATGTAAAGTGAAAACTGTGAAGTTGGAGGGGAAAAAAATAGCTTTTGACTTTTTCTGTTGAGTAAATCCATTGTGGCAGCTGAAGTTTGCAGCTCATTTTTTTTATCTTTTTATGGCTTCAAGTTCTGCCTTACATCCTGCTATGGAAATTTTTACCAGATAACACATCTAAATGTCAGCTTGTTACTTACAGTGCAGAGTTAATGCTACATCTATTTGCTGGGACACATGGCCTATCCTAAGACAGAGCTAATAGTCTGGGTACTTTTAGTCACAAGTCTCTTATAAATGATGTGCTTACTCTTGGAAGCAGACGGGGAGATGCAAAGAGACGGACAGGGCTGGTGTTGGAAGGGAGGTCCTTAAGGCGATGCGAATGATGCCTCCCACCATCCTGCCATCGTTGCACTTCCATCTTAAAATAACATGTTAAAAACATTAAAGCTGCAAGCGAATCTGTCTGTCTCTTCCTTAGACTGTTGTCAAGCACACACCGTTTTACAATCAATTTCTGAAGTTTGTTAACTTCTCATACACTGTATGAGACTAAAAGACTGAAAAACTATTATATTAAGAAAGCTGCAATTTAATCTGTACTAAAACCCAGTTGCTATCATCAAAGTAAGATGAATATATGTTTAAATCTTTCTTGTGGGGACTAGTTAAACATATTGAGTTAAGTTTTTTTTATTGTGTTTATGATGGCAAATAAAAACCAAGAAAGACCAACCAATCAAGAATTAAAATGATTGATATTTTGCTTTGTTTGTTCAATTTGGTGGTTCACATTGGCACTATGTTAACAACAAAGCCTTGAAAACCATAATTTTCTCCAATATATATTGTCATCCATCAGTTTTCGGGACAAAGGTTTACCCCAGTGTAAGTTTTGGTCCTCAGTCATATATCAGCTACTCATTCTCCAGGATGGCTGCAGCGGGATTTGCTGTGATAGTCTAATATTATGACACTCACACTCATTCTAAATGAATTGAATAATACTTGATTATTCTCTAAAGAGAAATTATATTGTTGCGCTACAAGTTGATAAAAAAAACAATTAAGACGTTCTGCATGGATTTCAAAACAATTTCAGTCAGACTGATGAAATAATTTAAAGAAACAGAACAAGTTGAACAAAGTTACTGAGAAAATTGTCCAGAAAAGAAATGACCTGCCTTCATCCAGTGAAATAAGATGTTGTGGTGATGTCTACAAGGTAACGGTCCAGTGCATTCTCAATTAAACACACATGCTTTGGCAGTAAAGCAGGGAACAAGCAGGAATAATGCCATCATGAAAGAGACTATGCTTGTTCCACACATGGATCTGTGTCCTCACCTGCAAGCCAACACTGTTGATGAAAACGTTGCAGCGAAAAAGAAAAAGAAAGAGCAAAACAGACACTAAGGCAGAGGTAGCAGCTGAAGCTCAGACAAAGTTCCAGCCTCACCTCCACAGACCAAGTTGTCCCAACTTGTTCATTCTCTGCTAAATAGTGTTGTCTTGACAGGTCCCTGCATCATTTTATATTCACTAGTTTAAGTTAGTTCAATAATACCCTATGAATCCTCAAGGAAAATGTCATATTTTAGGATAAGCGTAATTCACGTGACTAACAGAATATTTTAGACAAAACTGCACGATTTGAGAGAGGATGGCATCACAGGATTGCCGTCATTTCTTATTCAGAAAGCATTGCTCTGTATAGATTGCAGAGGGATCCAGGTCAGTTGCTGATTTTCTGCATGCCTGCCACGAAATCATGCCTCGTGAGTACTGAACATGGAAAGACTAAAAGTTTGTTCAAAAGTCAGCTGACTGGGCAGATTTACAGCAGAACCATAAGGTCACCAAGGTTACAAAAGAAAGATAGGAATTTCAGAACTTAAGACATTTTGTCAACCTTATGCATCCAGGGGAGGCAGACATTGCCTGTAATCCTATAACCTAATTTCATGCACGGTGAATCAAGTTCAGTCTCTAACGAGCTTAAAGTTTCCATGTGTTCTCTCTGAAGATGGTGCAGATTATTTATGGTGTTTTTCTAAATATAAAAGGGCATCACTCGATGTAAATATAAAGATATGTCAATGAAATGCAGCAGGAGAGAGAAAATGTGACTACTCAGACAGATCTTTAAATGCCTTTTTAACACGATTAGCCACCATTCAGAATCATTTGTACTAAACAAGATACTTCAGAGGCAGCACGTTGGCTTAGTTGTCAGCACTGTTGCCTCACATCAAGAAGGTTTCTGGTTCGATTCCCGGCCCGGTGGGTCTTTCTGTGTGGAGTTTGCATGTTCTCCCCATGCTTGCGTGGGTTCCCTCCGGGTACTCCGGCTTCCTCCCACAGTCCAAAAACATGCCTTACCAAATAGCTGTTGTCCCATTTATAAATGTATATATATCAAAATTTGTCCGGCTCTCTCACCCTCTGCTACTTCAGCCATAATGATGAAGATGTTTTCTTAAATGTCTTTTCCAATATTTGCACTGCTCCTATGTGGACGCTGTGATGAATCAGGATGCTTTTATGTGTCAGTGATAAGTCTCACAGCTATTTGGTTATTTGCATGACTTTGGGTCAGACTCCGAATGCTTTAAAGCATTTCTGTTTATCATGCTACATTAAAGTCAGCTCAGGCTACAGTCGGAGCACAACAGATGAACTACCGCACTATCTCTCACTTTGAAGACTCAGAACCCATCTACCATGACTGGAATAACATCTTGACTCTATGAATGATGCAACCTTTATTGATCAGGAGGTAACCATGGCTTACGAGACCACACACACCCTATAAAAGTTCAATTCAATTCAATTTTATTTATATAGCGTCTATTACAACACAGGTTGTCTCTAGGCGCTTTCCAGAGACCCAGAACATGACCCCCGAGCAATTATTACATAAACAACGGCAGGTTGCCACTCCCCTAGTGGGAGAAAATCCTTGAGCAAAACCTGGATCATAAGGGGGGACCCTCCTGCCGAAGACCAGCCGACTAGAGCAGGAAAAGGGAGATCACAAAGAGAGAATGAAGAACAGAGAGAGGAGAGACACAGACACACCGTCAAAGTAAAAATGTGTAAAAATGTCCTGGCCTAAAGTGCTGGTAACTCCTATTTCATTGAATCAAAGTCAGTTTTCCACATTGCTATGCAAAGAATTAAGTGAGCTTATGGGCAGATTCCGGTGTAGTTACAGGTATCAATAATGTGACACATCATGGGCGGTGTAGGATGCCCAACAGGAAGATAGATCTTTTCACATCTTCTTAGCCGAGGTAATATGTCACTCGATGACAAGAATCCTGAAGTCAGTGCATCAAAAAGTTCAAGTATAAGTGAGCTTCTCAAATAAAAATGACCTGACTTCTTCAGCTGTAGAGGTAATCACAGACATCCCTCTTGGAGATCCAGGGGTCAAAAGGGTTAAAACACTAAATGAACAACCCACAGAGCAAGTCAATCAAACATTGTGAGAAATGCAGGGAACCCGTCCTCTTTTGCTTAATTCGAACAAAACTGGTCCATTTTTCACATGTTTTTGCAGTTGTGCTCAGGAAGAGAAAGTAAAACTGAATGATGCACTAAAGCAAATAGTTGCTAATCCTCTAACAGAATTCCCGGATGAAAGGCAGTGTAACTTCATCAGGAATGCTCTTTATTCAAGCCATATCAGAGAGACATTGGAGATGTAAGAGTTGTCCACTATTTCTCCTGATCAGACAGTTCAGATGATGCCATGGTTATTTAAGTGGCTCAAGTGCCTCAAAACTGACAACATAGTAAAGGAAAAGTGAAAATGAATTCTTTTGAAGAAAGGAGAGATGAACCATAATTGCAGAAAGAGTGACATCTCAAAACAATTTAAAGGAAAAGATTTGACTCGGAGGCAAGAAAAATGAGAAGGATAGATATTGATAATCCATTTATCGACGATCACCTTTTCAGAAGATGATCTTGTTCCCTTGATCTTATAACAGATTTATCTGTGTATGTTTTTTTTGTATATATTCTCCTACTCAGATAAGTGATAGCATCTTGTCAGCTATGACAGGAAGATGTGAAGGTCATTCTGACTTTAAAAATCATTTCTGCTCTACAGTTAGTACTACATTTGTTCTGAAAGTCCCTTGTGATTTAATAGGATCACAAATGACCTTTCGAAGGGTCCATGGAACATATTTGGAACATATTTCAGTTGCTGGCCTCATATTTCTTATGTCACAAACATTTGAGGTTCATTAAGAAAGTTCATTTTTTTCACTTTGAAGTACATGTTTTTAATTTGGAAAAGCATTTTTTTTTTTACCTTACAGCAAGTATTTGCTACCAGTTTGAATCCCGACTGGGATCTTTCTGGGTGGAGTTTGCATGTTCTCTCCATGCATGTATGCATTTTCCTCCCACAGTCTAAAAACATGAATATTAGAGTCACTGGTGATTCTAAATTATCAGTAGGAGTGAGTGTGAGCGTGCATCGCTGTTCTAGTACTTTGTTTTTGTTTTTGGGATAAGAATACCCATACCGCAAAGCCTGTTGAGCTCTTTTCCCTTTGTAATAATCTCCCGCACACCATCCATCACGCATGTGATGAAACTGTTCTCATGAAATCCTTGACAAAGAATTCAGTTCCCGAGTCAAAGTCTTTGTGACTTGTATCACGTATTCTGGGAGACCTTTCCGTAGACCCCGTCACCACAACAATCATAAACATTCATACAGTCTGAAGAGAGGCACGCACAGCACAAGCAGGCTTTGTTTCCACAGCAGTAATTGACAGTGCATGATGCATCATAAAAGAGCATGTTGGTCCAAAATGACTTGTTAAACTCACAAATTAAGCAAGACGAGGCTTTAATGCAATTCAGGGCTTATCAATGGACTTTTAAAGAACTTGAAAAGGAATTTAGATAATTTCTAGTTTGTGAATTTGTCGGTGGATAATATATCATTCTTGCTCTGGTCATTTTCTCTGACCTTGGCACCGGGCAGCTGACCTCTTATCTAACTTATCTTGTTTCCTTTTTGGCCTCTTGAGTCGTTGGCAGCAGTCAAACCTGCTTTAATTATAGCCACCACAGCATTCCTTTCTAACAGAATAGAGAGATAAATAGTGAAGGCTTGGGAAAACAACTGTAAACCGTGTTGAGGAAAACACTAAAGTAGGGAAAGGGATAAAAGGCGTAAGATATGTACACAAAATGTGCTGTGTGACTTAATTTCGTTGGGATGCCAGGCAATCCATTCTCATTATGTCATTCTGACTTTAAATCTTTAAATCCCCTGCTTTGTCTATGCAGAATAGTTGCCATGGGCCAGAAGTTGGAGAAGCTCTCGGAAAAAGATGGGGAGTCACTTGACAATTCCAACTGGTCCAAGCAAACCGGAGACACGCAACGGTCAGAGGCTGCAGAACAAGATGAAAGAAAGCATCAAGAGGATGGCAGTTTTGCGATCCATCAGAATATCAGTGGGATCAGAGGGATCAGTGTCAGCAGCTTGGCTACTCGAAACACGGGGGAGCTCACTGTCGCTTCTGCACGTACAGACCCCCAAACCGGGCAGCCAATCAGGCGTCTAGGTCAACTTGAGCACCCTCTGAACACCAGTGGAGAGGGGCTGGGTGGAGCCAGGAAAAGTGCCACTCGAAGTGTAGGGGAGTCAAAAACTGTCCGGAGCTCTAAGGAGACAAGACAATCCGCGAAGAAAAAGAAAGGCTCTGAGAACTGGGTGGTGGCCTGGACAGGAACTACAGCTATGGAAGAGCAGGGAAATCGGAACATATCAGAAACTGACTGTAGGAAGTCAGGTCCCAGGACTCAAACCAGAGATCTGTCCAGCTCCTTATATGCCACTAATGAAGACGACTTTGTGGTGCTGGAGAGAGATGAGACTTGGATATCATCGGATATAGACAACGCTGTCGTTGGTCACAGACAAAGAGGAACTAAGGAAGATCCTTTTGGCGCCTGCCATAAGAAAACCCTTCCACAGCCTTCCAGGAATACCCCTCAAGAAGGAGATCGTGAGAAGCAAAGCAGAGAGAAGTCGGACACTGTCGGTGCATGTGCTAGGACTTCACCCTCAGCCTGTTTTGAGAGTGAAATGGGTCAACGTTTGGCTGAAGTGACAGGCAGCAGGTGTCAGCTAAAAGGAGTAAGTCATGTTGGAACAGCCTACAGTGAGACAACTGTTAAAGGAAGAGGAGAGAAGGAGCAAAATGTTGCTGCCCACATCAAGCAGGGCTCCCTGTCAACTCAAGACCAGTTAAAGAATGAAGGCAGGGGAAGTCATGTGTCAGGGTTTATTGCGCCACAGCCACAACAAATGAATCAGAGCCATCAAAATAAGTTTGCTGGAGCTGTCTCAAAGAGGGCTAAATCAGGAGTTACAGCCGGTCTTTTATCATGTACCAAGAAAGAGGACAGCCAAGCGTTTGACAAAGTCGCCAACTTTCGTCCTCCTCAGGCCGTGACCCCTCCTTCCGAAATGCCGCAACTGCAAGACAATCTCACATTTACACAGGAACCATGTGACTCGATGCCTTCTCCTCCCCTGGCAGGGGACAAAGGTTGTGATGGAAAAGTACAGGTTACAGGATTAAAGGAGAGTGATCTTGTTTGCCTCTCTGCCATCACCACACCTCCACCTTTAACTCGTGTGTTACCTAAGACAGCAACCATAGCGAGTCCAGTCAATTTACCAACTGTCCCAGAAGCCACATCTGATTCATGTAATTCAAAAGATGAAGGGATGCTAAATAAAAAGCCCAGAATCAAAGGTCCACCTCCTCCTGTCCCCAAAAAACCTAAAAATCCATTCATAAAGCTCAAAACGGCACAGTTGATGTCTACTGATGTACAAAGAAGAGGCAAAGATCATCTCCGTTCAGAAGAAAGAGTCAAAAGGAGACACACTTATCATTTTAACAAAGACCTTCCATGGAGAACTCTAACTAATCAGGACATGTGCTTGTTGTGGGATGAAAAGGGCACCTACACCGTACCGACTAACATCCGCCGACTCTCAGCTGACCTCAGCCCTTGGGAACATCTCTCTCTTGGGCACATGGATGACCGATATGGGGACATGATTGATTTTGACTACTGTGTGCGAATGGGAGAACTGTCACATGAGGAAGAAATTCAAAACTTGGATATGTTGCAGAGAAGAGTATTCCTCGAGAGTCTATCCAGATGTAGACGATCACCTCCTCCCATTACAAGAAAACCTTTGAATCCTTTCGCCTCCACAGAAACTCTTGACATACCCGAAGACATACTAGATAATGAAACCCAAATTACAAAATCTACCTATTTGGGGAAAAAAGAATCATACCCTGAGCTTCTATCTGAAAGAGCACGTATGCGGGTCAACAGTGACAGTTATAGTGACGTCAAAGATTTAACAGATCGCAGAAACTGGGGAGATGCGGAAAAAGAAAATGAGCTGGGTTCCTACAAGCCTGTGGCAGTAATTGTCAAAGAAACAAATCAAATGCAAAGACACCAGGGTCGCATCAAGCCTGAAGGGACCAAAAGTCAGGTTTGTGTGGCAGAGCAGAGCTTGACTGTAAAAGTATCCCAGATGAAGAACGCCTTTGATGTCCCTAAAAAATCCAAGGTGAGATCAACAGAAGCTCAGGCACCTCAGAAGAAAGGTAGGTATTGTGTGCTGTAAGCACTTTAAATCAATTTGTTGTTGAATTGTTGTATATAAATAAACCTGCCTTGTCTTGGCTTACATCAGTTCTGCTTTCATATTGAGCAAATACATTTTAGATTTTAAGGGTTTGTTTAGTTTTACAGTGTGAACTCGAATTAAAACTGCTTTGATATATAATAAAATGAATGGTCAGCGTTTGACAGACATATTAAGCCTGATTATGAAACCCTACAGAAATAATTAATATCTCTACTTGATGATGGATTGGTAATTTGAAAGTGGGCACCTATCATGACGAACCCACAAAAGCTTCATTGCTGCTTCCTTCAGCACTGATGACAGCTTTAGCATCACTGTGTTCATTCTCACTGTTACCTGTCCAGTACTTAACAGTTTAAGAGACAGAAGTTGCAAAAAATTGATGATCAAAGCAGTCCAGTCACACAGAAAGTGGTATAATAGGTGCATATGCCATTTGTAATGACTTCACTATGGAAAACATATTATGAATCAAGACATGGCAACATAAACTCACCACATAACCATGATTTATTGGTCTATTCACAACTGATAGCAAAACAAAAATTCAAAGATAGATAGATGGAAAGCGTTGTTTGCTCATTGGCATGGAAATTGGGAATAATGCCAGCTCTCACCTATCCCACTTTTTATGAACATTCAGGTCAATAGTGTCAAAATTTTAAACTCTCATGGACATACTGATATATACAGCAAGAGGGTGTATAATAATGTAGGCACTTAATGTGGAAATGGTGACCTGTTTTTTTCCATATTTTCTTTATTTTCAATAGAATAAAATAGCACTTATTCACTCAGAATGAAAGACAAGCATATAACTACCAATAAAAGTGAGCACACGACAGCATGTGTCATATTCAACTGGATAGAGGAAGATCCTCACAGAGTGGTTTAGTATTTTCATTGGCAAATTTGATTTTTTTAATGAAAGAGTAAAGTTGGTTGATCTTTAACCAGAGCGTCGGCACATCGATCCCTGTGTTCAGTCACATGTGTCCTGGGCAGGACACTGAACCCCCCCATGGTATCCAACGTTCAACCAAAAGTGTGGCAGGAATGATAACAAAGAGACAAAGAATGATTACAACGCCAAAAAAAAAAATTTAAATAAAGTACTGAACATCTTCAATTTTATAAACAAATAAAATGATGCTTAACCAAAACAGCACCACAAAATGACATAACAACAGTTACAATCAGACAAAACTAGTTCAATGTAAGAAGTCAAGCATGAAAGGGAAAATTAGTAAAGACTGACGAAAAGTAAAAATGCAACATACATAGTTTGATTCAAAAAGACACTACCACATACACATGCTGGTTCTGTCTGGAGTCCACAGTGAAACAGATGGGATGGTCATTTAAATGTTGGGTTGGACATCGTGTGTAGCTGCTTCTGCTGTATACATTGAGGCACAATGTGAATGGGCCCCCCCTCGGACTACTGATGGTTGTTAGGGGGTGTTTTATTGTGCTGGGCCTGGGCAGGACAGGATGGGTGCAATGGGATGGGGCAGAGGGGGAGGGGAGAAGTCCCACCACAAAAGATGCTACTAATTAAGAAATCCACATATTTCCCAAACAGAAAGAAATGGAAAAATTTAAATAAATAAAAAAATCACGAGGAAGGCATAACCACATGTTTAGCTTCCTATATTTCTTTTCCAATCCAGATCCTTTTGAAATGAACCGTGATCGTTTGCGCATGTGCCGTAGCCAGTCGTCAGTGTGAATCTACTGAATTTAATAACGGGATGAGAATAGAGTACCGCTAGTCTTCCGCAGGTGGGGAACGGACGATAGATCTTTTTTTTTTTAATCAATTAGCATCATTAAAAAAAACTACTTAAGACACTGGTTGTGGTCATATCACAATAGTTCAGAGAGAGAACAAGCGGATTGCAGCAGAGATTTTTCCCCCCCTCTCGAGGAGACAAGGGATACTAAAGCAACGTCCTGCAGGATAAGGGCGCGCCTAAACTGCCAGATTCATGTGTTGAGATTGATTTACCCCGGTGCGTAGGAAAATCTTGCATAGATTTAGGAGGTAAGAAAAGCCTGAAAGGATGTCTTTGCATCGTGCATTTTGCGTTATACGTGTTGGGTTTTGCAGCATCCGTGTAAGCTCGCTGGATGGGTTTGAGAATGGGGGAGCAGCCAAAAAAACGCTCTGCTGGAAATATCTGCACTTGCGTCAGCTGGCAGCGCTCCAGCGCGGCTAACGGTTAGCGGCGGGCGGAAACGCGCACCGCCATGGCTCGGACGAGTGGAGAAAGCCAGTCGGGTCCGTGTCGCACACGCGACCACAGCGCGGGCATTCCTGTCTCCGGTGTATGTTCCACAAGCGTGTCATATTTTTCACGTGATTGGCGCCCTTCCGCTGCCTCCCCTCGGCTCTCCCTGCCGTGAAGCGGTCCGCCCGCGGCTGCTCTCGGGACCGGCTCTCGGGACCAGCCGCGGCGCAGCTGCCCGCCGCCCCGGCTGTGTCCGGACCGACCCGGGTTCCGCTCCTGCTCCCATCACACACTGGAAACCGAACAGCCGCAGTTCATTTTAATTTACCTCGAACATGTGTTTTGAGCAGACTTTTTTCCGTGAATCTTAAAGATAATCACATCTGGACATGACCCCCCCCCCCCCCCACCCCACCTTAGCAACAACATTAGCACACGTTGCTAAGTTTTGCGTTTGTTTTACTATGTTAGTCCACTCAGCTCAAGTACTGACTGGCAAGGTAATTTAAAATATGTAACAATGTTGTAGTCCAAGCCGTTGTTTAGTTCGTTTCAAGTGTGTCTTTCTTTATCGGGAAGCTGGTAGCTTCGTGGTAGCGGCTGCTAACATTAGCCAGCTACCATTGTTCAACGGTAGAAGCCGTTATGGTTTTATTTGCTGGTTTTATTTCTTCCAGCATCCTCCGGTTTAAGGTATCCTCGTCCTGGTGTTCAAACATCTAACATGATGTTAGTGCACAAGTCGTCTCGACTTGGTTGAAACCACAGGAGTTGCATCTGGTAGCGTTTCACACGCCCATGTATTTAGTGTTATTTCAAAATACGTGTAAAATTCAAGTTCCTGCAGGTTTCCTCCCGGACCCTGTTCACTTTTTTTTTTTTATTGCTTTTTTTCCCCCTCATAGAAATAGGATTTCTAAACAAAGAGACTCAAAACTATAACGAGGAGATGGCCAACGTCCAAAGTGAGACAAAACGACCAAACGGAGATGTGGAATGGATTTATTAGAGATGTACACTGACCAAAAAAACGTGGTGAAGTTCTCAAATATGACACAAACACACAAAATCTTACACAGAAGTAGACGCCAATAGCCAAAATTAAAAGCTGACTGTGGTAAAACAGACAAAACTAACAAATACGGGATGGAAAATAGCCCACAAGGAGCTACTAAGGAAACAGAAGGTGGCCATGAAGAGATTACAAATGACACCATATAGAGATAACAGTAATGCAAGAAACAAAACAACCTTAATGTGATGGATATATAGAGACAAAATCCTTATATGTAGATGTAAAAATACCCCAAAAGATGCATAAAATGTCGGTGAAGAGACACGATTGATTCCAGATATAAACCCCCAAAATGACTGGTAAATTATCAAAACAGTCATTATCAGATGTGAAGTAACTGCAGATGTAGTGTGGCTACAAATATAAACAAACAAACCTTCGTAACACACACATATATTTGTGTGCTTTTAGACTCATTGATTCATAGTACATTTAAACTGAATATCTATTACATTTTAGCCTCAGGTGATACTGTAAACCCCTATACATATATGTGTATATACACATGGTTTACACATGATTCATTAATACATGTACAGCTTGTGGGGATCCTGGTGATATCATTGTTCGACTTCCAAAATGTGATCCTGTTAAGAAATGTCCCAAAGAAAAATTCCAAGAGATGTTTTCTCATGTGAATTTGATTTGACAAATTCGGAGGAGTTTCATTCACTGTGTTCACATCCACACAATACTGACCCAGTCTAAATAGGCCCAAGAATTGACACCTATGTGGGTGTTTAATTAAACCCTTAAAACTACAGAAGTCAAAAACACATGATTCTTATAAAAAATAAACACCAAACCTCTGAGCAACAGAGCTGTTGGCATCAACTCATGATACAAGTGCAAGTCTGCCCTTTGTGGTCTCCTTGAACAATGCTCGAGTGTTTATAGGTGAACATACCTGAACAAATTCATGTTTGTAGATTTTTTTCCCTATAGACAGTGATTCAGTTTTTCCATTTTAAATTTTCCATGACTGTATGTGAAGAAGCAGGTGAGCCGATGTGATGACAAACCTATGTGTGATTAGGGAAAAAAGTCAACTTGTATAACAACAATACTTCAGATAATTACACCATAAAACCATGTCACTAAAATGGTCCTAAGCTATCAAAGGTGAGGTTTTTGCTTGAGATCTTTTGTCGTTCAGTGACGGCTTCTCTTGAAATTGAAATGAAAAATGAGATTTGAGGAAGAAGCAAGAAAAAGTGCTCATAAAGATGCGCTGTTGGTTAAATGTGAATCAACAATTGAGATAATTCCCAGAATCTTGCAGCAGTAACAGGCCATCTGTGATGCGTTCACAGGAACTGATGCAGCAGTTTAAAAATATAGCACCCATTATGACGGTCTTGAGCCTTTTCATTCTGAATCTTAATCAATAAAACCTAAAATAAACTGCGCTGTCCTTATTTAAGATTTTAAGAGCATTAAATAGATGCAGGATATATCCAGAAAGGTGAACCTGCCCATGAGTCATTCACATGTGGGGGAAAAATGGCTAAATAAATACAGAACTGTGGCATTTATCCTGCTTACGCACAAGTCTGGAAAATTACGACGTTAGGAGGTAAACACAGATGGGGAAGTGATGTGTCTGATGCACATTTTTCTTTAAACACTTGATAACGGGCAGTGAGACTTGTTGACTTGCATCCTTTGCATGCCCAGGAGCAAACCGAGGCACAATTCACATCAAAAATGAAGCTCACATTGTGCATCTTAATATTTCTGAGGATTAAGAGGTTTCTTTCAGTAGCCCTTGATATGTTTGTGGTTTTTAAGTTTCGAACTCACAGAAAGTGTGACTCATTGCACTCCAACTTTACTTTGCAGATATGATGCGGCGAGTTGTGCGACAGAGCAAGTTCCGTCATGTGTTTGGTCAGGCTGTGAGGAACGACCAGTGCTACGATGACATCCGTGTGTCCAGGGTAACGTGGGACAGCTCCTTCTGTGCTGTCAACCCTAAGTTTGTGGCCATCATCATCGAGGCGAGCGGAGGAGGAGCCTTCCTCGTGCTTCCTCTTAACAAGGTGAAGTATTCTCATACTTGCATCAACTAATGACGGTTCTTATTTCAGCACAGTGAGGGGGAGCTTGTCATGAATTATTCACAAAAATGTCGATGTCTGTGGTGGTCCTAATAAATTGCCACTTCCAGACTTAGAATGTCATGTCCTAATTGTATGATTGCATTCCTAAAATCCTGCAGGATTGATATAAGCTTTTTTTTTTTTTTGTTTTGTCTTTTTTTTTTTTTTTTTTTTTTTGCTTTGGTCAGGATGATAATGACCTATCTTTGCTCTGTTTTTATTGCACAACAAAGTGTGCCTTATATTTATAGTATTCTGATGTGGTTTTTAGTACAGGTTGTGTCGGTATCCATGGGCGAATAATTAGGATTAGATTTGCCATCTGAAGGAGCTCATGTCAGTGCAGCTCTGAACAACAACAGTAAAGTTAGTCAGATATCAATATGATGTGTGGACAAACTTTTGATCGACAGCAGCTGCAGTTTTAAAGTGGTCTGGTGATAGCAGCATCAGTCAGTCCATTGCTTTTATCTCGACTGTGAAATCTCAGCAGATATTAGATGAATGACCTTGAAACTTTGTGCAGATACTCATCATCCACGGAGGTTGTCTCTGGAAGACTTTAGTGATTAATCTACCACCATCTGCGCTGCTTAGCATCTGCGGTTTTTAAAAAATACACCAGAAGTCACTTAGAAATTCGATACACGCGTCCACTTAACACTGTGGAGTAAACTACGACAATCAACTTCCTACAATTATTCCAGCTTCAACTTTCCGAGTTTCTCCACTACGCAGGTTTAATGGCTAAATCCAAACAAGATACATGGTTTTATTTTTACACGAGTTGTACTTCCGACCAGCTGCAAATATCCAAGATCATTCCTTTCATTTTTTATGTGAAATCCAGACTTAACATTCACTTTAAAACTGCACCAGGTTACGCAGAATTGTGTATCTTAAATTCCAAAAATAAAATGCTAAATGTCTGAAGTGACTGCAAAGTCAATAAAAGAAAAAGCCAGGTCACGTCACTTGGAGCTCCCTAATTCTGAAAATAAGACATTCAGTGAGTGAGCTGTTTAGATTAGCTGGTTACTGGTATGTTATCACATAATCGGGTCGCAGTAGAGTTATTGGTCAGTTCAGATCGCCATCTGATCAATCGGCGCCTCCCTAACTCTTGTTAATATTTATTTTCTAGTAGTCACATTTTACTATACAATGGAATAGGAATAGAGAGAGAGAAAAAGGTCCTTGATGATTAAAGTTAGATACTGAAGGTTTAAAACGTGTCCAAAGGCATGAGGGATGGAAACACGCTCTGGATCTTATTATAGTGCCCAGAACATGAAATGCAGCAAGCCAGTTCTGCAGGCCTGTTTTCCAGTTTTATACTGCTGCAGATGTTTCCTGAGGCTCGTTTCTGCAGTAAAAACCATAGATAATTAATGGCTAAAGCTGCCTGATAGTAAAGGCACCCAGTGTGTCTCATGTTACGATTACTTCACTGGACACATGATATTCACGGAGAAGGGGGGTACTCTGACATCACTTCAGGCCAGTGGGTTAATTGAATTATACTCCTTGTGTTGACTAAAACTGTGGGATTTTCAAATGGACATTGGAGATGTGTGGTTATAATAAAGTAATTCATTTTAAACTATATATATATACTCGCTCCTCAACTGAGAAGGACAATGTGACAACAGGCCTGGTCTGCTGACTGTCACTTCTTCTCTCATTTAGAGTCAGCAGCTATAAATGGGTTCTTCACGTCGTGGTTTGGGATATTAAACTTGAGTTTAATTTGAGCGGACGTCTCAGTGCAATTCTCTGAAGTTGTATTTACATCGATCTCTCTATTATTGTTTTAGCACGTGTATATATTACACAGCAAACGTCTGTCGGCTGGATTATTGCTTCAGCTCACACTCTTTACCGTCTTTGTAACAAGCGTGTCTTCTTTCCCGCAGACTGGCCGCATAGACAAGGCTTACCCAACAGTGTGCGGTCACACAGGCCCAGTGTTGGACATCGACTGGTGTCCTCACAACGATCTCGTCATTGCAAGCGGCTCGGAGGACTGCACAGTCATGGTAAGGACACATTTATCTTTACAAGATCACATGATCTCACGCTTTGACTCCTCCTTCTGTTTCTGAGTTATATGACCCCGTTTCTGACGAAAAAGGAACGTGGAAGTACATCTGAATTATGCCAAAAAAATTCATCCAGCTACCTCAAACCGTGTGGGGAAAATGTTTACTATTTAATTTCCTTACATTTTTTAGTATTGTTAGCTTTTATTTCTAAGTGACAGTTTGTCATTTTGTATGTGACAGGTTTGGCAGATCCCCGAGAACGGTCTGGAGACTCCACTGTCAGAGCCGGTGGTTGTGTTAGAGGGCCACTCTAAAAGGGTGGGCATCGTGTCTTGGCATCCCACCGCCCGTAACGTTCTCCTCAGCGCAGGTAACCTTTGACTAAAGCTTCTGTCTGCATATCGTCCCATCAAACTAAAATACATCTCTGGAAGTTACTGGTCTGCCTTTTATCCGCTGCACATAGCTGAACTCCAAATAGAAACAATGTTAATGCCTTCTGTTGCTTTGCCTTGAGTGATGTAAACCTCTGAAAATAAACCGGGACACAGAGCGGCGGGCTCACTGACTGTGCATGTCCATTTTAGGGTGCGACAACCAGGTCATCATCTGGAATGTGGGCACAGGAGAGGCCATGATCAACCTGGAGGACATGCACCCCGACGTTATCTTTAGTGTCAGCTGGAGTCGCAACGGCAGCCTGCTGTGCACCGCCTGCAAGGACAAGAAGGTCCGCGTCATCGACCCCCGCAAAAAGAAGATCGTGGCGGTAAGTGAACCCTGTGAAGGACCCGAGGCTGGATCGCTTTGCACGTGGTATAATCTCACCTATAATCATGCAACAAGGTGATGATGACGCCTACAGTCATGGCTGCCCAATCTGACAAGTGTGCTTCTGTTTATAGGAGAAGGACAAAGCTCACGAGGGAGCTCGACCAATGAGGGCGATCTTTTTAGCAGATGGAAACATTTTCACAACTGGATTCAGCCGCATGAGCGAGCGCCAACTAGCCCTGTGGAAATCTGTACGTCATTGTTGTCACTCTGATTTAATCCTTAACACACTGATGCATCTCAATCGCTCCGTCTGAATCCCGGTCTCCACCTCGAGGCCCAGTCAGCCAACCTGGTGACTGAGTATAAGAGGCTGCAAGGGCATCCAATGATACCATTAAATAATTATATGAAAAATAGTATAGGGACAGATGTGATTCACCTTTGTTTTTATTGTAACGTTTATTATAGGTTGCTCCTTCGTCGTCGCCTTCCATGATAACCTTGCATTTGACATCGTGTCACTTTGAGACTGTTGTAATTTCCTCGTACAAAGTCTGCAGAAATAAAGATAAATTAATATGAATACTAGATCTGTAGGAACAGTAAAATCCTTCTTTTTAGACATTCCCGCCACCATTTTTTCATCGTGTTGTCTGTACACCGAGTGTATGTGGCAGCTCAGCTCCAGCTGGGGGCGTTAAATACAAAGTATGACATCCACCCTATAAGTTGGCCTGTCGTTTATTGTCCAGTTATAGCATAAAACTATACAAATATCTAATCTTTTCCAACACTTCAGATGTGTTTATTTTGTGACTGCAGGATAACATGGATGAGCCAATATGTGTTCAAGAGATGGACACCAGTAATGGGGTTCTGCTGCCCTTCTATGACCCCGACACCAGCATAGTCTACCTGTGTGGAAAGGTAAGTCCACCTTACCAAAAGACTTCTTTGATCTCGCCTTTGAAATCAGTTGAAATGGCTAACGATTATCTGTGACTGCATCCTCAGGGTGACAGCAGCATTCGGTACTTTGAAATCACTGATGAGGCTCCATTTGTTCACTACCTCAACACCTTTTCCACAAAGGAGCCCCAGAGGGGTATGGGATACATGCCCAAGAGAGGCCTGGATGTCAACAAATGTGAAATCGCCAGGTATTGTAGCAGTGTCGTGGTGCACTTTTTAAATTCTTCAGACAGCAGGCGCTGAGCTTTCAATCAGCGTTGCATGTCTTACATCTTTAATAGAGAGAAATGAATTCTACTATTTTATTTCTTTTAGTGAACTGGCGCACATCCAACTTTTAAAGCCCAGTTTTGTGATTGGAGATCAATATTTAAGGACAATTGTTCCAGAAGCAGAATGTTAATTTCCTTGATGGCCAAAATATGAAATAATACACAGAGAATTATATATATGTTTTTATTTAAAGTTTTTATTGTGTATTGAAATTTAAAATGCTTCCAAATATGTCTTTTTCTACAGTTTTCTTATTCATATTTTTGTATCTTTATGAATACTGAATAGATGAATAGAATACCTGTTATATGTATTGTGTTTATTTTTTAGAATTTATTTTTTCTTTTGTTTTGATTCTGGGGGTGAAAGGTATGTATCAAATAAGCCACATCGGGGCAACAAGTGGTTAACTTGCTATATCCAATCCACTACCAGCTTTTGGGGTAATTCTCCAACTGAAAGACTAAACTGTGTCCAAATTATAACTGTTTAATCGACAAAAAACAGAACACGATTGCCAACCAGAACGCTTTATAACTGGCGCTGTTCTTGTCTGAGTACATGCTTCCTCTTCACATCTGGCCAACAAAGTCATACTTTGTCTAATGTGAAAAGAGAATAGGAATAGTCCAGATTTATTTATTTATTTATTTTCTTAGCTCCTTTCTTGGATGGCAGCCTCTCATAGAGAGTGATGTAAAGGCTGTTTTTAGTTTTGTAAACACTGAAAGATATTTAACTTCCACTCTACTGCAAAAACTAGGAAATAAAAATAATATCAATGATTACATTTAAATGATGTATATTTTACCACTGGACAAAAAACAAAACAAAAAAGTCCAATAAACTGCAAAGCCATTTTTATGGTAATTGTGTGGAATTATTGGTTTCATGTTTACACACAACCAAAGGTGAGTGCAAGGAAACGTCACGAGAGCTGCACCTTCAAACTCCAATCAGAAAGGTTGAGATGGGATGGAAGATGCTGACTTAAAGTAAAAATGCACTAGTTATTACATTTACTGTGACATTTATTTCTTTGGAAACAATGTGGAAAGAAACATGTTTCTTTATTTTGTCTAATTATGGTCTTTTTATTTGTTAATATACATCCATTTTTGCAATTAAAGCCAGCAACGCAATCCAACAAAAGAAAGTTGAGTGGACGAAATAAAACATATTGCCTAAATCAGTCTTCAGTAAGATTGGTATATACAGTGTCCAAAAAGCAGTCGAACAGCACACTTACATAGTTTGATCAGTTCTGACCTCAAATAAACACACACAGTCAATTTAATTAATTGAATTTATAGTTTTTTTTGGCAAATAATATGTGACATTAAGTCTTGTAATAGTTATTTTTGTCTGACGTTTATCAAACTACATTAATCATCTCTTTAGGTTTTATAAATTACATGAGAGGAAATGTGAACCAATCATCATGACAGTCCCACGCAAGGTAAGTCTGTTCACGCCAGGCCACATGTTGCAACATTGCAGTTTTGTATGCTGCGTCTTTGTTTCCTCCATCTTCCTTGCCGTGTGACATTTTCTTTGTCCTCCTGCACTTGTCCAGTCGGATCTGTTCCAGGATGACCTGTATCCAGACACAGCCGGTCCTGATCCCGCCCTGGAGGCAGAAGAGTGGTTTGCCGGCAAGAACGGAGGCCCCATTCTGATTTCTCTCAAAGACGGCTACGTTTCCACCAAGAACCGTGACCTGAAAGTGGTCAAGACAAACGTCCTGGAGACCAAGCCGGCGCCAAAAGCAGAAAACATCTCAGCCATCCAGAAGCACGCTTCTCCACAGTCCTCAGTAGTGAGTGTTTGAAGAGTGTTTTTCCCTTTTTTGTTCCATTTCGTCGCATTTCAGAGTTCACTTCTGTTGACGTACTCAGATATTTGGGTCACAGTTTACTTCTGCAGCAGTAAGGGAAAATATGAACAGCCACAGTCCTGCGGTGCCGGACTCTTCCCGTCCCGCTTTGCCAGGATTAACAACACATTCTCCAAATAAGTAGCTAACAAAAGCTTTAATGCAGGTCTGTAAATCTTAAGCCGTTTTCATTTCACTTTGCATACGACTAAGAACTCTTCCTGTGAAAAACAGATGACTCTGAGGTACCTGACTTGATGTGCTGCCACATATTACTCTCATTATCGTTTTTATTTATTTATTTTTTACAAGTAAAGCATCAGGATGATGATCAGAGAATGAGGAATGACTGAATGCTGATGCTTTTCCAGACTTGTGAAGTCACTGATGTTACATCGCTCATGTCTGGAAAGAGGTTTAAGAAGGCTAAACGTGAGTGAAAAGCATCCCTGTGACACTAACTTTGTCTCGTCTTAAAATAGAAAATGGAAGACAAACTGGAAGAGGTACTCCGAGAGTTCAAGTCACTTAGGGACCGTGTGATCCTTCAGGACCGTCGGATCGCCAGACTGGAAGAGCAAGTCGCCAAGGTTGCCATGTAAGAAAGCAGAGCCTTCCCAGGACCGTCGCGCGTTGAGGACAGAGTTGACCTGACGGCGTCAGCCACGGCCAAATTCCCAAGATTCCGATTAACTGAGCTTGGCATTGTTCAAGTGTCGAGACCAAGCTCACATTCCAAGATGAACTTTATTTTTGCTCATCAAGTATCCTGTTTCACACTCTTCCCTCGCTCTCACACACACACAGACACACTCATACAGAGAGAAGAAAAAAAACTTTTGCAGCTCATTTGAAGAAAAGACTTTTTTTTTGTTTCAGGAAGTCTTAACTGTTTTTATTTTTAAACGTGGTAAAACATTCATATGTGACGTTGCTCTGTATGTAGCATCAGTATTTCCATTGTTCTTTTTGTGTTGCCAAATTTGAATTGTGTGCGGTTTCATGCACTACTTTTACATTTATATTTTTTCTCTCCTGTTGTACATTCCAGTGACAACTTGGTAGAACAAAATAGATTTATGTTGGGTTTTTTTTTTTTTTGTTTGTTTGTTTTGTTTGTTTTCTTTTTTTTAACAGTAGCTGTTAAACTCTTTTCTTCCCACCAGTTTGCTCATTGAAATCCATCAGATTTATGAATGTGGAAGGAAACCTTCTTTAAACACTTCGTCCTGTTCTGCTGGGCTTGAATTTTAACAGCAGGGTTCCAACAGGGAGGAGGGAGGACAAGGTGGGGTTGCATCTTTCTAGTGTAAATGTTGTGGAAACGTAGTGGTGCCTCTTGTCACTGTTGAGGGTCGAACTGAAGTTTCGCCGTCCAGGGCGTATTGGTGTTGGAAGGGACCACTCACACAGCTTGTGTTTCACTGAACCCCTGACAAACAGTTCTGTGCACATAATAAAGATTTTACACGTGTAAGTGTTATTCTTTGGTTCTTCTTTTTCGCAGCGTCAATGCTGCGTTTGCATTTCCTCACTTTAACTTCTCCCGTCTGATAAGGATTTGAAAATCAAAAGCTAAAGAAACAAAACTCAAAAGTTGATCTATTTAGGTTGGTAAATGGTGGGTGAATGTTGACACTAGCTTTAGGACCGGATCAAATTGCAGTTTTTTTTGTACTGTTAATTTAATTAAGTAAGTAAACCTTATTTGTATAGCACCTCTCACAGAGAGGCTCACAAAGTTAAAGAGGGGGTAGCAAGTAAAAGACCATAGAAATAGGTTCCCAAATAAAAACGGAAACCATAAAAATACACAGACGACATCAGACTATAAATCATTCATTTACAAATCTTTACTAAAAGCCTCCTTATTAGGCAGAAGCCTAAGCAGGGAAGCCCAGACTTCCCTCTCCCTGGCCACTTCATCTAAGCTCATCTGGGGGGAGGGATCCAGTGGTGTTCCCAACCCAGCCAACCAGCACAGTCACTCCAGCGTGTCCTAGAAGTCACCCGGGTTCTCCTTCTAGTGGTAATGGTTCTCAGTTTGGCAATATTTTTTAAATGAAAAAAGACATAAATAATAAATAAATGCCCAGGAACTGAGTGGCCCCTAAACTGACCCCTGAGGCACCCCACAGGATGGTAGGCGAAGACATAAACGGCCCAACAGCTACAGAGAAGGTTATATCAGGGATACCAGGCGAGGGCGTTGCCTGAGATGCCAACATGGTCTCTGAGCCGGTCTATCAGAATCCTGTGATCCGCGGTAACAAATGCTGCACTGAGATACAGTATTCTTTTAACCCCGATGGAGCCAATTTTCTATTTTACATTCCCTCATCATACACATTATTACACGTAAGGCCTCTAACACAACTTCACATCATAATCGATTCCTCCTGCTCTCTATAGAAAATAAGCCATGTGATTTGTAAAAGCTCCGCCCCTATATACAATTTAATTGACAAGCTCCAGCAGTGTAGCTGCAACGCTATGGAGAATGAAAAGTTGAAAATTCCCAGATGTTTTACAGGAGCTACCCTCCCATCAGCCTGGAAACATTAAATGTCTCCCTGAATGCACAGTGAGGCTGAGGAGGCATCTAGCGCCTAAGAAGTCGGAAGGGAGTGGCGGTCATTTAAGGAACGGCTATGCTGAACTCAATTCTGGGAAGCAGATGTTGCTGATGTAATAACTTTAATTAATTGTTCTTTGAAAATAAAAAATATATATTTTTTGAATTAAATTAAACTAAGATTTCTTGTGACATGCTGCACCCATGTGGTCAGATGTGGTATTACAACATAGTGTAGCTTCAAACGCATTAGAAAGAAAAATTATTTTTATTTATTTATTTATTTGGTATTGTGCATCAAAATGTGCTCTAAATAAGATATATTTCCAGAATATAAATCTGGCATTGGAAAGATACGGATAGAAAGTTATTTTCTCTTCAGTTTATTTTAACCTCTGGATATAATGGATGATATGCTGCTGTATCTTTTGTTTGTTTGTTTAAAATGCACGATTCAATTCAAATTATATGTGGATATTGATCAAGTCATTTTTCATGATGTCTTATCTCGTATTACAAGTTTTGACCACACAATAATACAGTTGTGGCCACTAGTTAATAACCCATTTCCCATACGTCGCACCTTCATGGCCATGCAGTTATATTCTTTTCTACTGTCAGTTGAGAGAATCTGCATTTTTAGGAATAAATATGCTTTACTGATTAGGCTACAAATAATGCGCAACGATGGCGAGTAAGAATGTAGCTGCAAGTTAAAAATCTTGATTAGTGGTTGGGAACGCTTTGAGAGATCAGGAAGACCAGCTGATTCTACAGTTAACAGGAACTGAAACACAAATCAAGGCAACAGGACCAAGTAACAAGAAATATAGCAATGACTTGAACAAAGCTGGAGGTTTGAATGCAGCTGAAGTCATCAGGTAAGTGCATGCAGGTGGGCTGACTGAGGAGCAAGGAGTAGGTGAGCTGGCTGTGAAGCTGAGGTGGGTGAAAAAGAGACCAAAGTGAGCATAAATTATGCTGTGATGAAAAAAAGAAAACCATGACAGCATGGCAACCTGAAAAACAAATAAATGTTATATATTTTTTCCTTTTTGTGTGCTCCTGCATGTGTGTGAGTCATCTTTAACACAGGAAGTGGCAGTTTCCAGAGCTCTCTCTCTGAATCACCCTTAAACAGCCAAGACACCATTTCATCAATAGGTGGACTTTTCTTTTTCACGATTACATTGAATTTGAGCTGGTTTAATTTCTTCATATAACAAACTTAAAGTGGATACTGTCACATGTGTACTGTGATAAACTCTGTGCCCTGACATCTGTGACACTTACTGCTTTGTACCCGCCTGACACGTGGCTTTAAATCTAACAAATGCAGTCAAAGGCTTGACATGTGAGAAGCATCGGAGCAGTTTAGAGAACCACGTACTTCCTGCTGTTTTAAATGAAGTTGCAATCAAGGCGTGCAAACAGCGCTCCACTCAGAGGGACATGGGCTCTTGTCTGATTTCCATTTATCAGGTCAGACACATGTTCTTTCAATAAATACATTCCTGTACCTAGAAAATGGTGAAAATGTCAGGGGAAGATGAAAACCAACAACGACGACAAAAAAGGTCTGCTATGGCTGATGCAAGATGAAGCTTCACGTTGAAGGGAAATGTTCATGCGTATGTGTTAACTGATGATGTGATAGACCATGGTACATTTTGTAAGCGTGAGCATTTCCTGCTTCTTCTGTTAAGCAGAGTAACAGTCAGCATGCGAGGATGTTTTTCCAGAGAAGCTGAAATGAACTGAATTTTTATCTTTTCATCATTTTATCCTGCATGTTCTTCTGTTTCACCAGCAACAAGGTAAGAGAATGGCTTAAAGTTGTACTCTTTACCACAGTGTAAGGGCGTTTTAGATGATGAGGCTTGATATTTTCTTCCTACTACTTTTTTTTTACAATAATGTAACGGCAGTGAGATTTTGAACACTTGTGCGCAGCTTTAAGTTTTTCTGTGATTTGATTGATAAATACACAACTTGCAGATTCTTATGCAGACTGCGTTTTGGCAGTTTCTTTTACACATGTAGTGGCTTTGTGTTTTTTTTTTTTGTTGACTATGAAGCGAAGGGTGTGGTGAAGGCACATGATTGCTTCATCACATGTAAAATGTCACTGGCAGACATTTGATAGAGTATTTTCCCTAAAAAAAATTTAAATTTATTAATTATCCTTAAGCAACATCTTAATTAGTAACCAATATATTTGAAACGTTTCTGTGATTTCAGATCTTTTATTCAACAAAGATGCTTCCCAGCGTAAAGATAGATGTGTCTTTGTTATGGGGACTGTGTGTGTTGTTTTCTGCGGCGTCTGGGACAACTTCCATACCTGAAGCCGGCATGGACTTCACTGTTAGACCAATCGACAGAAGCAAGCAGATGACCACTGCACATGTAGAAGAGCTGCAGCCTACATCCCTGGATCTAAAGACTGAATCTGCAGAGGTCAGCACTGCTGCACCCAAGGAGACAGTGGTGACTGCAAGAAATGTAGATGCAGTTCAAAGTGACAAAACGCACGGCTCGGTCAGCAGCACAACGGGGTTTGTTGTTGTGAAAAAAGCAGCATCAGAAGTCGCCAGCATCTCTACACTTCTAGTCTCCACAGAGGAGACCACAGCCAAGGCTGAAGGACAAGCCTTCCACATTACAACAGTCACAGACTCACCCACACATACAGCTGATCGGTTCCATCAACCACCAGCTACCGGCTTTACTGACAGGACTGTTTCTGCAAAAGTGTCTACAGCAACAATGGCCAATCCTTCGCCACAGTCCATATCCACGACTCACCCTGACATTGTCTCAGAGTTAACGTTCACCACCACCACTGATGCTGTGAAAACTCGTAAGGATTTGATCCAATATCTCAGCAACCCCACAACCTCTGCTGCTGAAGAGACGGCAAACCCCACCTCTGAAGCAGCACTCATTCATGACACCACAGAGACAAAGACGTCCAACAGCACTGGGAGTTCATTCACAACTCTGTCCATTTCTGCCACAAGTGTCCTCAACTCCACGTCCCAGTTTCCTGAGCAGGCAGGAACCAACTCGACTTCAGCACTCATTCATGACCCCATTGAGACTGTGGCATCTACCAGCACTAAGCATCCGCGAACACCTCAGTCCATTTCTACTATGAGTACACTAAACTCCACGTCCCACTTTGTTGACCTATCAAGGTCAAACTCTACTTCAGCTGATTCTTCGAACGCCACTGACACAAGCAGCACCAGTCCTGTAGGAATCCTGGTTCCTCGAGACACCAAGAAGACTTCCGTTTCAACCACTCAACCAGCTCCAGCAATCACGACAACTCTCAGTAAGGTATCCAAGATTACTCCGAGCAATCCAGTCCATCCCTGCTCCAGCCGCTCCACGGTGAAGCAATGCCTCATTGTCATTGCCACCCTGGCTGTGCTGACCACCATCTTCATGGTTACTACCATTGTCCTCTGCACCAAGCTGTCAGCAAAGAAGTACAAGTTGAGGAAACCTAAACAGGACACGGAGATGATGTGCATCTCTGCTCTACTGCCTGAGAGAAGCAACGCCTACGTAAGACAACGCACTCCAATCAGTAACGGAGTCATGGTGTTCCCTGTGGGTGGAGACAGCGACGAAGACATGGGAGACAACCTCACTCTTAGCAGCTTCCTTCCAGAAAATGTTTAGAAGGAATTATACCCCTGATTTTGTTTCACATCAGACTTAATTGATCTGAGTGTCAGTGATGTGGAATCGGTGGCTGCTTTTGATGTTGGAGGTTTTTGGTTCAGTGTGTGTGCACCCTATCTGTTGCAGGAACGAACAGAAACCACAAACGCGTATAAAACACCAATAATGCTCCAGTCCTATCATTTGTATCTGGCATTTGGTGAGGTAATGTAGCAAAGGTTGGTGCTTTTTTTTTTTTTGTTTGTTTTCTTTTCCCCTCTTCATAAAACTGAACACTCACCCCGACTGGAGACCTGAACACTGGACCCAGAGAGTGATCAAAGCTGGTTTTTGTATTTTCTTTTAAACATCTGCACCAACGTCCTGATGGTGTTTCACTCTGCAACAGCAGACAGACTTGTTTTGTAAAGGGGCCTCTGTTCTTCACTGAGACTGCTTGGTTTTATGCTGATTGGGTGCTTAGGAAAGCAAATCCTGCATTTGGACTTGATCCAGCTCCTGCACTGTGATTTGTTAATGTCATTATTTTACTCCTGTTACTTGTTGGTGGTACTTTTATTTTACAACTGTGATTTGCCAAAAAGTTTTGCAACTATTAAGAAATGGTATAACTTTTTCAACAGAAAAAGGAGAAAGTATTTCAAGACCCTACAGTATGAGATGTTAATAGTTCTATTTTAGGGGCTATTTGCATAGTTTAAATGTAAAAACAAAACCTGTTAAGTCATGCTGTAAAATGGTTTGTCTAAAACTTTCTGTTTTAGCTGATGTTTCTTTTAAGGTACCATCAAAACGCTTAGGTTGCACTAGTTTATTTTTGCGTTTTGCTTAGTGTGACTTCTTTGAGGCCGATCATTCGTTTGCTCGTCAGCTGAACATGGTCCTCATAACTGACGTTGGACACAACGATATTTCAGTGAGGTTACGGCATTTAAAGATCTAACCTCTGTCTTTTGTCAGCAAATTTTGATCTCTTGTCTTCAAACAGATAGACTTCAGTATTTGTTTTTTTTTTTTTTTTTTTTTAAAAGCAAATTTAACAAGAATGGCTCTTACATCTCTCAACTATCATGTTAAAGGGAAAGTTTTTGCAACATGTTCATATGTGTCTAAATGGTAAATAGTCCTAATAAAACTGGAGGCTCTTGAACTTGGTCCCCTTATTCAAACAAGGTTTCACAAGAGGCCTCTGTTCTTCGCTGAAATGGATTTCATATTCACTTCCTTTCCAGGGAGAAGAAAGCGGTTATCTGAAAGCTTAGTTGGTCTAAGCAGCTGTGTTTTGTTTGGTTTGCTGAACTGAAACAGACAACGGTGACCATGAACAGAGCTGAAATGTAAACCTGGTGGATGACATGATCCTGTTGACCATATAAAGCTAGATTTGTCTTGAGCAGTCACATCACATAGCAGAGTGTGTGTGTGGGGGGGGGGGGGGGGGGGGGGGGGTCCATTCACGCATGCAAAGTCACACTGCCTCCCTAAAGTGGTCATACTCCCGCCGTGTGAGTTTAATTGCTGGTCTCTGGATAAATAACACCACATTGTGTGTAGCACTCGTCAGTTCTCCCCCCATCTCCTGGCTGTGAGGGGTGTTTTGTGCAGACAGGAAACATTTAACCTCTTGCAGCAGTGGCAGGCCGCTTGTACATGTTGCTCTCGGGAGGTTTGTTACTGCTCATCAGTATGGCGTGGCTTGGTTGTCAATCAGAGATTTGAAGCGATATAAAACTATTCCCGTTGATGTGGTTCATACAGTTTAAAAGTTTTAAATAGGTCTATTGACCTTGCACCTCCAGTTAGCCACACAGGAGAGTAGGTTGGAGGTCCCTACCCCCACAGCATATTATAAACTCCTACCTAACAAGAACAATCTGTGTGCAGGCCAGAGAGCCCAGACACTCAGGAAAACCGAAGGGGGAGGAGAACAGAGGAGAGGCAATGGTTAATGACATCTTTTTTTTTTTTCTTGCACTATTCAGACAAACCTCCACACTGAAACCTGAAACTACAGAAGTGGCGTGGTTCGCCGAGCTGTCGCATGGACTCTTTTTGCAGTGCTCCATCTGAGTTTACTTCCTAACAGGTTTAAGTCGCCCACCAACAGAGGGGGAATTCTTCAGTCGCTTCTTCTGCTGCTCTGCAGGGTGAGTACAATGTACATTTTTCACACCGTTTTTCTCTAGGTGTAGTTTTTTTGGGGGTTTTCAGTTGCACGTATTTAAGTGAGAATGGCGAACCTTGACTTCATGTTGGTTCACACGACAATTTGAGTGGGATGATGCCTTCAGAGCAGCATCCGACACACGTAATGAAGGCATGACTCTTAGAACGTAAAATTGTTTTCATTGTACATAAACTAAACTAAAGACAGAGAATGAGTCATTATAGTTGGTTCACAATTTGAACATTTCTGAAATCTGAATGAAGAATCGGTCCCTTTGTGTACATATGGCCTCCTCATGTCCATATGACTGTGTCTGATTTGAGCCGGCACGTGCGGTAGCATATATCTGCTCTGGGGTGATTCATTTAGAGAAAAAAAAAAAAAACAACAACACTGACCCCATTTTCCATTTAAGCGCAGAGTTTCGTCTGGGCCAGTTTGCACACAGATGCAAAAGAGCTGGGAAAAAGTTGTGGGCGCTGCTGCCATTTAAACACAGTCTGAGCAGAAAGCTGAGGGGATCCGATTGATGGATATCCATGACTGATTACATTTTTACATTTGGCACAGTCAACTAGATCTGCATTACATGATGCATTCATGCATATACGGTTAATACAGAAACTGCTCATTATGTAACAAAAATGTATATAATAATTGCAAATCTGTAAAAGCACTTAACTGGCTGAAACCAAAAGTGCCAGCAAAGTAAATTTTAAATGTTTTCGTTTTTTGCTTAATTACTCTTATGACATGGCAACATTCTGAAAATCAGTTAGGACAGGGGCACCTTAAGGATGTAAAAGTTGTGTAATACTGAAAAAAAAAAAAAAAAAAAGCAGAACTAATTGTGTTAATAGGCAACAACAAGGTAATGTGACCAGCTATCAAAAAAAAAAAAGAGAGAGAATGCTGAAGTGAAAAAGGTTTTGTTTTGTTTTGTGGAAGACTGACTGACTGCAAATGGATCAACAATAAGGCTTCTCAATGTAATATTCCAAAGAACTAACAGACTTCATCATGTATGGTGTATGTTATCATTTAAAAACCTGAGAAACCAAAGATATCTGAGCACAAAAGACAACAACTGCTATCAAATGGTCAGGATTTTCCAACCCACGACTGGCACTGGCATTAGAAAACTTCATATGAGTATCTTGTATCTGTATCTGTGAATGCAAAACTCACGGTGACAGGTTTTGGTGCACAACATGATGCCACCCAGACCGTCTTTGTGAGAGAGAGAGACTTATTTATTTCAGCAAGACAATATCAAATCATGTTCTGCATGTAAAAAAGCAAATCTCAACAACAGAGAAGAACATGGGCATTAGAGTGAGTGAGAGGTCGTATCATGCAAAAATGGGAAAAAACACTTCCCTTTCAAAGCAATCAGCAGTTGGACTTCTCAGTTCCCAAATGTCTGCATGGTGTCATTTAAAAGAAGTGATGCAAAACGGTGGGAAACATGCAACCTTATTGAAACATTGCAGACATATTTATCCCACTAAAAAGTTAAAACTGATTTTTTTTTTTTTTTTTTAAAAATCCTTCTACTCTTATATTCTGCAAATCCTTCGACCAGTGATCATCTGATCTGCCTCAGGCCTGCTGGGCATGTTACACAAGACCCAAGTTATGTACAGGGTCAAGAGGTCTTATTTTGGGGTCGTCCTCTGTTAAGAGGGTTAGGCAGCAGTTGTGTTAAGACCAGATTTATATATTCTTTTTTTTTTTTTTTTTTTTTAAGTAAAGCAGCTGCTCTTTGCCCCAAATGTAAACATGAAGCATAAACTGTTGTCTTCATTTAAAACTGACATTCAGTGTTATTTACAGATCCTGAGAAGAAACGATGCTCCCGGTGGTCCTTCGTCACGTTGGTCTGTGCGTTGTGGCGTGCTTCGGCGGCAGCCTAGCCACGCCTCTTTACAGTTCTCTAGAGGGAAGCGCAGATGAGGAAGAACTCAGCGACACAAATGCCTCTGTGTCCACCAGAATCTTCTCCACTGACTACCAAACCACTCCAGCAGACCCGGTGCAAGAAGAAACCCATTTCTTGAATCAGCTTGTGAACTTCATGGAGGAAAACATGCTCCTCATCCTCGTGGCAACCATTTTTGTACTTCTTGTCTTTCTCATCATCTGTGGGGCAATATGTTTGAGCCACAGGCGCAAAGTGAATGCCTACTACCCTTCTTCCTTCCCTTCCAAAATGTATGTGGACCACAAGGACAAAACTGGTGGCACTAAGCCTTTCAATGAAGTGCGAGAAAAAGTTGCTCCGGAGACGGAAACTGAAGCAGTGGATTCTCACAAGCAACTCCAAGCTGACATCATGAGGGCTGCAAAGAGCCTGCGCACGCCAAATAAATCTGCTGATGCTCCTGAGAGAAATGAGTCCCATAAGAAAGCAACAGACCACAGTTATGAGAACAGCTTTAATGCAGATGGTAGTAGTGTGGACCAGACGCTGTCGAGTCTCCCTGAGGAGTGTGAACTATCTGACAGCAGAGCAGCAAGCCCAGACCTGGATCCTCCAGAGGAGCCGCATCGGAGAGAGGACGATGCGCCAGAGGCTTCAGTTGGCAGGAGTCTCCGGCCTTCCTCGCTCCACATTCACAATGACTCTGCTACACTTCAGCTGATCGCTGGAGAGAAAACTGCCTTCTAATATCTCAACTACATGTTTATCGAAGCACATGCACGAAACAATTTTCCATTCCACTCAACTGTTTTTGCCCTCATCCAGACGGAGTAGGACAACTCGGACTTAATATCGAGTTCTGTCAATTTCCTAAACATTTCATGGTAGCCGGATTGTTCAGGAGCTCTGAGATTTTCACTCTACAAAGTTTCGTCTGTAAACTCCAGTATGCATTTTCTTTCTGAATTTAACACCTTTACCTGTAACCAAGACCCTTTGAGCAGGTGTTTAATGTGCTTTGACAGCCTGAAAAACCTTCATTTACATCTTTGCACAATAAAATTCATAGATTATCAGCACATGTAGGCTACACTATATTTTTTTGTCAAAGAAGGAAGTGCAGTGATGTTATCAAAAGCATTCATGACTGCCTTTAAGCTTCACTCTCTCAAGAGTTACTAGTAGTCTATTGCGCCAGCTCACATGAAAACTTAATTAAAGCTTATCCCATAGGCACAAAGCAAATACATTTTTGTAGACTGAAAAGTAAATGGGACCAAAAACATAATTCAGGATACTTTTATTGCAGATTTTCAAGGAAGCATTTGTAAATGATATAAATTACACTTAACTATTGGACCTTTCCTCTTTTGTTTCTTTTTGTTACAAACAACTTGATTGCATTTCACTTTATCAATGCTTTTAAGGTGCAGACCTGACCTCCATCACTTTTTAAAGTAAATACTCCTCCAGAATAAAATCAGAAAATATAACGGTATCTCATCAAATAAGGCTCAGCTTTGAACCAACAAGCTCAAACAGTGCTTAACATTGTGCGTTTATCTGACAGGCTTAGAGACACAGTAGATAAGGGTTGGAGTACCACAGACTAAAGGTTGCCTGGGCTGCCACTGCGACGAGGGACTGACCATTGAGTACTTGTGAATATAACTGCTAGAAAGTGAGACAGTGATGCTGGACTCGTCCTACTTTTCTTTACAACAGGAAGCAGACGGCGTCCGGCTCAAAGTGAGAGCTCTTTGTTTAGTTGCTGGCCCTCACCGCCTCCTGCTGGTCATCATGCTGCTTGAGACGATAGTCGGCAAGGGCCGCCTTGATGGCATCCTCCGCGAGCACTGCGGTAACAATAAATAAAGTTAAATTGTACTTTTACAGGGCAGTTTTGGAAAAAAAGGGTCCAGTGAGAAAAATACACTTACTGGAACAGTGGAGTTTAACAGGTGGAAGACTGAGCTCTTTGGCAATGTCAGTGTTCTTTATCGTCAAAGCCTCATCCACCTGAAAAGGGAGACACGTTAGAAACGTTAGACATGAGGCAGTACATGACAAGAATTAGTTAAATGAATATAATACATCCACATAAGTGCAGTGAATTAATTATCGACTTTAGTATTCGCTCACCGATTTGCCTTTCACCCACTCGGTGGCCAGAGAGCTGGAGGCGATGGCAGAGCCACAGCCAAAGGTTTTGAACTTTGCATCCACAATCTTCCCCTCGTTATCAACCTCAATCTGGGAAAGGTTTTTAATTAAACTCAAATATAAAAAGGGTTCCAACACAATTAACCAAATGTATTATAATGACCATAGTTTCTGTTGTTACCATTTGACGTGGATTGCTCCGTTTCCCATGATAATTTAAACAATGTATTGGCACTCTGTGGTATTGCTTACTAAGTAAACAACCTACCTGAAGCTTCATTACATCTCCACAAGCTGGAGCCCCCACCAAGCCAGTTCCAACATTTTTGGAGTGTTTGTCCAGTGAACCCACATTTCTTGGATTCTCATAGTGATCCACCACCTAGAGACGGCAGAGAGGGAAAGTGCAGCATGAAAACAAATGTGGTGTTGTTGCCGTACCTTAGGAAGCTCCACGACCGACACCACTACTTTGTGCCTCACAAAGTCCATTTACATGCTTTGTCTTGGCATGCTATTGCACAACACATTTCCTCTTACATAAGAAACCCCAAAATACACAGATTAGCAGTGGATTTCACTGTGCACCAAACAAACTCCTTCCTCTAGTTTCTGCTGAGTCATTCTGACCAACGAGGGAAGGCGTCCCTGTGTCCCTGAAGACAGAGATGGATGTCTGCAGTCTTTTTGATGATCATCATCTCTGTTCTGTCAAATGGGCTGTGAAATCAACAGGGATCACCATGTGATGGCCCAGGGTCACCATGAGTAGCCAAAAAAATGCTTTCAGTAAAGATATATTTAAAAAGGCCCTTTAATTTGAATAAATATTTAAATCTACGTAGCCACGACGACCCAGACAACCCAAACGTCTGGACACCGTTGCGGTCAGGTTCCTGGTGATGACTTGTTTCTAGCACACTGTGCTCAATAACAAAACACTTACATCGCATTAATCGGATGCGATTTAAGTATTAAAACCGAGGACAGCTGGAAGGAAGATTAGGGACGAAATTAGACTTCAACCTGCTAACTAGTTTCCATGAAACAATGCTTGACAAATATTTTTAGTTTACGTCCTGACGTTTTGGGGTTTTTTTTTGGTTTGTTTTTTTTAACCATTTATCTCAATGTTACAAACATGTCAGCGGACACCGACTGACGTAACGCTGCGCATCTGTCACATCAATTAGATGTGAGACACTTTTCTGTTTATAATGTTGACTTAATCGAGCGGGATGAGATCTGACGACAAAACTTTTGCTTCGCGTATGCGGCTCGAAGTGGAACAAATCAACCGCAGCGGTTAATGCAGTTGTTGTATACGGGAGTTCAACTCGCTTCAAAGCTGTACCCAAGACAGGAGGTTTTACCTTCTGGTGATAGCAACACTGGCGGATGAATTCCGGGGCCGAGAGCCTTCTGCTAAGGAAGCCCAGAGGACTGAGGGTCTTCTTCACCACAGCACCGGCCATGTTGACTTGATGATGGCGCAGTTACAAACCCCTCAGAGCCAGAAGCAAGCGCGAGCCTGTCTGGGTGTGACGTCACGGCCAAGAGGAGGAGCTTCGCTTATGCAAAGACAAACTGCCCATCTGCAGATTATGTAAAGAAACGACGGCGGAGCTTTCTAATTTATCTCGTTTGTTTGTTTGTTTGTTTTTTGTTTTTTTTTTTTTGGGGGGGGGGGGGGTTAAGCCAGATTCCATTTATTGTCAGATTAATTTATTTTTTGAATTTAATTTTTTTAATTTATTTTTGAATTTATAAATTGTATTACTTTTTTTTCTTTGTATAGAAATTATCTATTTGAAGTTTTTCAGTCAGGGTTCAGAATGCATCACAGCACAGAAACAGCAGTGGTTCGAGTCACAAATGACCTTCTTATGGCCTCAGATAATGGATTAGTGTCCATACTAATTTTGCTGGACCTCAGTGCTGCTTTTGAAGTTGGTTTAAATCATATCTATCTGACAGATTCCAGTTTGTTCATGTTCATGAAGTTTCTACTGTACAGACGAGGGTCTGCTATAGTGTCCCGCAGGGCTCAGTGGCGGGACCAACCTTGTTCAGCTTATACATGCAGCCCTTGGGAAGTATTATCCAGAACCACAGCATTCATTTTTATTGCTATGCTGATGATACACAGCTGTATTTGTCTATAAGACAGAACCATCAGCCAAACTTCAGGTGTGTCTTAAGGACATCAAGGACTGCATGTCCACTCATTTTTTGCTCCCAAATTCCAATAAAAGGTTGTTGTTTATGGTCCCAAACACCTGGCCTCCAGTAAAACTGTGTGAAACCATGGTGTTATTTTTGATCAGGATTTGTCACTTAAACAGCATATTAATTAGGTTTGTAAGACTGTGTTTTTCCACCATGATGCTTCTTTATTTAGAGGTTCTATGTGATTGCATTTTGGTTATCCTACTAAAATGTTCTTCTCAGCATTTTTCTTTCCCTCTCTGTTTGCACAAGAGCATCATATGACTTTTGGAGAAGTTCAGAAAAGGATGTGTTTCTAAAACATGTGTGCCAGCAGCCCTCAAGAACATGGATAGGAAAACATTGGATGGCTTATAATGACATATTTGTTAATATTGTCAATTTGGGTCAACACCAAATTCGTCAATTTGGTTGGGTTTATCATAATGTTCCTCAATTTAAAATAATAATGATAATAATAGAAGCATTTTGTTTTTGTTTTTCATTACTGAGGTATTTTCTTTCTCCCTTGTTTGCACATATATTAATGGTTGATACCAAATTGGTAGGACCCAAAAGATATATATATGCATTTTAATCTGTAATCAAGGGGGGTTTTTTTTGTGTGTGCGTATGTGTGTACAAGTGTGTGCAAATGTGTACCCTTCACCGGCCCTCATGACAGTCTAACTATTTTTTACTGATCCCTTGGTAAGACAAAGAAAAGGAAAAAGAAAAAATAAATAAGTAAATAAATAAATAAATTCTGACAACGAGGGCTAAAATCACCAGGTGTGGTATGTGAAAAGACTAGAAATAGAAAGAGAAAGAAAGAGAGAGACAAGATAGTGGTGGTGCAGTCTGGTGTCTGTGTTGTAATGTGTGTTAAAAAAAAAAAAAAAAAGGTTTATAATCTGTTGTTTAAAGAATAAAGATTGACACAGGACAATAAGGTGTTATAAGCAAAAAGAGGACAGAGAAAAGGGGGAGGAGCATTCTATTTACTATTGCATACCTGAGTGTTTGGGGGTGTAGGTGCAGTGTTTAAAAAGTTATATACATAATAATATACATCGAAGTATTTAAGTACTCATGCATGTCCACATAATTTGAGATAAGGAGACATATATGCAGTTAACTAATACATATTCATATACATTGTAAGAAGAGAGAGCAACAAAATAGATAAATAAATAATATATAGATCCACGCACACACACACACACACACACGCAGTCACACACATATATAAAAAAGATCAATGTGTGGAGATCTAAGAATCTTGCTATGCATGAATGTAAGATACATATGCACAAGTACATAGTTATACATACATACAAATATACACTGATACATTCATGTGCACATGTGCTTTTTAGATACACAAATATATGTATAAAAAAAACTATTCACATAATATACTATTCAAATAATATACCTACACATCTTTGAATGCATGTTCTCCCCGTGCTTGCGTGGGTTTCCTCCGGATACTCCGGCTTCCTCCAAAAACATGCAGGGTAGGTTGATTAATCTTTCTAAATTGCCCGTAGGTGTGAATGTGAGCGTGATTGGTTGTCTGTCTTGTATGTGGCCCTGCGATGGACTGGCGACCTGTCCAGGGTGTACCCCTGCCTTTCGCCTACGATGCGTCCGGATAGGCTCCGACAGACAGGAGTAAGCGGGTATGGATAATGGCTGATATACACATACATACATATATACACAACATACACATGTACACACATATATATATACACACACATTTACACACAATAATGAGGTATTTTCAAGCTCTGTCAAGTTACACTGCTACATTTTTATCATTGTGTACTTTTTGGGCATAAGAGATATTGATAAGGATTCCCTTCTACAAAGATGTTTGTAAGACAAAGATACAGATGTAAAGTGAACAACGACCAATTATCTCTTTTGAGGTGGGTTAAAAAACAAAAATGCCTGAAGTTCAATTGAAATTGTCTATAAATATTGTACATGTTTGGTTAAGGAAAGTGAGGTGGACGTTTTGCCTCAACATGTGATTGATTGTGCTGAAAGGGAACCTCATTCTGAGATTGGAGCTAAACGTTCAGTGGGGTTTTATTTCTTGTTTGTTTTTGCGTTGTTTTTTTTTTTTTTCTTCAGATATTCAATCTGGATATTCAAAATGTCAGTTGTGTCACAATGGCACTGCCCAGGAACTAAAAGTGAGAAGTTGCACCCCGCAGCAAGTGTCAAAGAAAAGCAGTAGTTTACAAGTGCTTTCACATCGACAACTTCTGTAAGTATTTTATCATAATTATCTAATTTGACATACATTTTCTCTATAAATTTGAAAACTGCTGTCATGTATCACTTTGTGTGAGTACTTATAAAGAAAATTATGTTTGTTAATTTTTCAGGTAAAAAAAAAAATCATGGCTCTGGATTACATTGAAATGTATGATTACATTCAAGACAACGAAACAGAGAACAACACTAACCCAGAAGAACTGAGTTTTGGTAGTTCTCAGTCTTCCCTGACTCACATTCTGGTGGCCGTCAATGTTTTTATATCACTTATAGGGCTTGCAGGAAACTCAACAGTAATTTGGATCTGTGGCTGGAAAATGAGAAAAACCGTCATCACCACCTGGTACATCAGCCTGGCGATTTCAGACTTTTTATTCTGTGCCGTTTTGCCTCTCGAGGTGTTCTACATGATAACCTCACACTGGCCTTTTGGACAAGTCTTGTGCAAACTGACTTCTTCTGCCCTGTTTCTCAACATGTACAGCAGTGTTTTTCTGTTAGTTATAATCAGCGCTGATAGATGTGTCATGGTTCTGTTTCCTGTGTGGGCGCACAACCACCGGACAGTGAAAAAAGCATCTGGAGTGGTTCTCCTTATGTGGCTTCTTTCTGCACTCCTAACGTTGCCTTCATTGATCTTCAGACAAACCATTGCCCTTGGCTCGGTCACTCAGTGCTACACAAATTACACACACCATTCTAGACACAAGGCGGTTGCACTGAATCGATTCATCTGGGGGTTTTTGATTCCTTTCCTAATGATTTTTGTCTGCTGTGTGGTGCTTGGAGTGAAGCTGAGAAGTTTGACCCTCAGGTCAACAAAGCCTTACAAAATCATAGTGGCACTCATCTTGTCGTTTTTCTTCTGCTGGATCCCGTATCATACATTTGTCCTCTTGGAGTTGAACATCAAGGACCACAGTCTGGAAGTAGTACAAACTGGGCTAAAAACAGGAGCCACCCTGGCTGCAGCGAACAGCTTCATATCACCCATCCTTTATGTGTTCGTCGGTAACGACTTCAAACAAACTCTGAAGCGCTCTTTGACATCAAGGATTGAGGATGCGATGGCAGAGGACTTACGCACAGGAGGTCTCAATAATTCAAAGTCCAAGTCGATGGATTTCAGCAAAGTGAAAATTGACATGTTTGTCAGTAAAGACAATGCGTAACAATGGCATGACACAATACAGTGGTTTTGGTTTACATACTCTGTTACCCATAAAGTTGGAATAATTTTGTTTTTTTTAGAAACCTTCTTTTAATTTACAATCACTTCATAAGAAGATGTCAAATATGTGTCATTCAAATTTATTGGGCAACAATATCTGTGTGTGTGTGTTTATATATATATATATATATATATATATATATATATATATATATATATGAATGAATTGCATTAAAGTTGTCCTTCTAAAATGTGAACTACAGCGTAACCTAAATACATATATGTGAGTATCAAAGTGTTTATTATTCAATTTTTTTATATAAGTTGATAACTTTATTCTTACATTTTCAAAAGACAAGGATAGCCTATATTTTAATTTTCAAAAATAAACTAATTAAAACAAAATCCCAGACATTTCTGTATTTTTTGCACATATCTTATAAAGCAATAATTGTGTATTTAATTTGTTACAATAAAAGAGTAATATGTTTCATAGGAAAAACATCAATATGTTTTTATGTCAAGCATCTTGTGTGAAAGTGCCGTGTCTAAGGCAACAAAGGGCAGCTAGGTTTAGTTAAATTAAGCTCTGCTATGAGTAAAGGCTGGATTTTTTTTTTTTTTTTTGGCAACCACATAAATCTTGCATAATACTTTTAGGTACATGAAAATTCCTAATAATTACACAACCTTTCACAATTTGTTTAAATTTCAAAATACATATTGTTGTCCCCTTGTAACTGTTTTCCTAATTAGATGTTTCTAGGAACGTTGTGTATTTTTGTGAATGACTCTCATGAGATGCCTATCTTTTGATCCGACCCCAGACAGAACTCCGGAGGGTAACTGCGTCCCTCTTTAATCTATTTTTTTTAATCTTCCTAGCTTTATTGTCATTAATGTGTAACTCATATTTAAGTTTCTTCCAGGATTAACAGTAATGTGTCTGAGGGTTTTTTTATTGGATATTTATCAACCGCCTTTTTGTTTCTTGTGAATTTTAAGTTTTAAAATATAGTTTATTTTAAATAACGAAATAAAAGCTTTTTTTCCTGTCTTTCCGTCTTTCTGTCTCAATGGGGTCGCAAACATAACCACGCCCCTTGAACGTCACCGGAAAGAACTACCGGTTTGTGGAGTTTCGGACGTAATGCAACCAGCTGTAAGGGTCATGTCTCAACTTTTATCAACAAGTTCTGATTTATAACTGTTATTATTTAGCGTTATGGCTGTTTCCTTAGATTAAAACGTCGCCCAACTGTGTTTGGAGCCTCGTGTTTGTTTGTACTTCCTCAGGTGAAGCTTATTTTTGACTAACGCGTTTCGCTTGCTAACGTTAGCGTAGATCCTCTCACGGGCGGACGAGTTAGTTTGGGCTTTTTCTGCTCTCGTTATTCATATATATGTATGAATTTTCTGTCTGTGTATGTGAAGGCGCCGGTTACCAACGGGAGTCACCGCAGCTGAACCGTGTGGATCAGTGGATCCAGGTCTAACTGATGGCCGCCGCTGGTCCGTCTCCTCCAGCCTCCGGGTCCGCTGCGACCGCAGAAAACCCGAGTCCGGGATCAAGCAGCTCCACCGCAGCCGACGGCGGCAACCAGGACAGCACTTTCGAGTGTAATATATGTCTGGACACCGCCAAGGATGCCGTGATCAGCTTGTGTGGACACCTCTTCTGGTAAGGTCCACGACGGTGAAGAAGCTGCATATCACAATATATAACTAGTTAAAAGGAAAGGTTACTATCTATACATTTTCTATGCATGCATGCTGTTCTGGCTCATAGAATGATGGAGTTTATCCCACCTGTCAATGTAAGAGAAAATTATTTGTTTAGGAAAAATCCATCACGAAATTATTAATACTCAAGCAAAAAGAGGAGTGGCATCAAAAGACGAGGCTGTATAATCCAATATGACCATCAATCTATTTACTGATTGCTACGTGGATGCTTCTTATTAATGTGCAATATAACTTGAAATGATTTGAATATGTTATAAATGCCAGTTTTAGTTTCCGGCTTCTATGATATTATAGCTCTATTAACTCAGAATAAGTCGGATGGTAAACTGAATTCATGTTTATCGCCTCTGCTCGTGCTAAAGGCATTTGCACCAGCCTGCAAAGCTGCTATGCCATAGCAGCTATGGCATCATGCAACTATTGTGATCGACCCTGTGCAGCCTAAAAAGTTAAAACCCTGCAGATTGTGCATGCTACCTGCACATGTGCCTTTTATCAGTTTCCTCTTCCGGAGTAAACAAACCAGACAAAGTGGACGGAGCAAAAGAAGATGAGCCTGGATAATTGATTTTTAGGAGAGGTTATGCATGGGCATCTTGGGCTTTTTTTATTGAATTGATAGTTCCTACATAGTTGTTTGCAAAGCTGGGTTAAGGATCCCCTCTGTATGTACATAGATCCATGCAACCAGCTACAAAATCTCATGAACTTTTCTTAGAGATTGCTTCCATATCAAAATAAGATTTCAATTAATAACTAAGTGGAACCGACTAAGTCTTACCACAAATCAGGTTTGTAAACGATACCAGTTTTACATACCAGTCATTTTTTCACTTTTAAGTTTAACCTAGATAAGGTTTTTTTTTTTTTCATGTGCCCCCTCTTTTTGTTGGATTGTCTGTTGTTGTTGCATTTTTGTCAGGTTGTTTTGTTACATGAGATGTTTATTTAAACTTCTTCTGTACTCTTTCATGACCTCCCTTTGCACCTTGTGATTAGTTGGCCTTGTTTGCATCAGGTGAGTGAAATCCTTCTCTCTCTATGTTATTACAAATGCATATAAATTAATTATTTAGCACCTCAATGTCTCTTTCTCTGTCTGCAGTGGTTGGAGACACGGCCCAACAGACAAGTTTGTCCAGTGTGTAAAGCTGGCATCAGTCGGGACAAAGTAATTCCCTTGTATGGAAGGGGAAGCACTGGTCAACAGGATCCCAGGTGGGTACTTTAGTGTGTTAATACAGGTCAGATTAACACTAAAACTTCAAACATTACATGAGCAAAATCCCCCAGTGTCATATTCAGATGGTGAAAATGTTTGTGGCTTACAAAATTGTCTTTAAAGAGAGAGGACACCTCCTCGACCACAAGGACAAAGACCTGAGCCAGAAAACCGTGGTGTAAGTACAAGAACAAGTACACCTGCATAGCCAAACCAAAGCATATCATAGTATTTCACCTGCTTTAAACACATTTTACATTTTTAGTGCCATGTAAGCTGTTGATAAACATTTTATCTGCATAATGAAATCATTATATGCAGTGATGTAGGTGCTATTGTGTAACCTTGAGCTTTATCCATTAACAAAAAAAACCTTTCCCACTGAGATCTATTACGTGTTCACAGCTGAGACGCAGTTTGTCTCAGGAGAATGACCACACATTGTACTGCCTGTTGCATCAAATCTCACTTTTGTATTTTACAGCACATCTCGTTATTATAATGACTTGTCCTGCAGGGTTTTCAGGGATTCGGCTTCGGAGATGGGGGGTTCCAGATGTCTTTTGGAATCGGTGCCTTTCCCTTTGGTATTTTTGCTACAGCCTTTAACATCAACGATGGACGACCTCCTCCGGGTACAGTAAATTGCACATTTCAGCCTAAAGTCTTTCAGTAACAAGAAATCTAGTAACCTATAAATTTGTAACCCCAACAGCAGCTCCTGGTACACCACAGCACATGGATGAACAGTTTCTCTCTCGACTTTTCCTGTTCGTCGCGCTAGTGATTATGTTTTGGCTTCTGATTGCTTAATTTCACGGCGAAAAAAAACCTAAAGGATGTGACAGAGGTGAGATGTTGTGATATTTTATCTTGGTCTGTTTAAATATCCGATGGTGTTGTAGTCAGACAAACTCTGGTTCTTTTTAGTCATTCTCACTTTGACAAAGTATTGTCACATGAAAATTAAGCTGGTTTTCCACAAAGATTTTAGGATGAACCATGTAAACTTGGTTTCCTAATGTTTACAGTCATGGAAACCTCTAATTGCTTCATATGAGATCCATGTGACTGTAAGACAGTCCTGTTTTCTGTGACCTTCGCCTGGTTTTTTTTTGTCACCTGGGACATCTACATCCCCACTAAACTGCTGCAAACAAACCTGCTGCATGTGCTTCCCCTCGTTGTCTGAAACCACCCACTTCAACTCACTACGTCTTAATTTCATTGCAGCCACTTGAGTTCTGTAACTGTCATTTTGCTAGTTGTGCAGTTATTTTCACTGCACCCACAGTTGGGTTGTTACCAGAGATGGTTGCTACCTTTATCCATTAAACTGTCAAACTATTTAAGGTCAGAAAATAGTGTAAATAATGTGCACTACATAGTAAATTTGGCCTGAACTTTAACATAGTAAGTGTTTATGAGGAGGGGTGTTTATTGTTCTGGTTTTGGATTTTACAATTACACCCACTCTCATTAGCAGAAATAATCCAAATCACATCCCATGTTTTGCTCAACCACAACAACGTCAGGCATTGTTTTATTTTAGATGAGAATCTAAAAAATGTTTTTGCAAGTAGATGGAAAAACTTATTTTAAATCAGTGTTCCTCTCGAAGTTGTACCTTTTTTTTTTTTTTTTTTTTTTTTCCGTTTCCTGTATATCACTGTAATTAAATGTAAATTACTATCAATTACAGAACTGAAATGAAGACTGGTTGTTAAACATGAAACAATTTTTCTAAATGTGAATTTCCTCTGATAAGATTAAAGCTTTATTAATGAATTTACAAGTGTCTGTTCTGTTGCTTTTAACACAAATTTGGACACACCAAACTTTATTTTTTGAAAAATAGGTTAAACCCAACCACGTTGTGGATTGATTTAGAAAAATAAAGTTATTTTTGTGAAGAGCATTGAAAAAAAAAACAAAAGTACAAAAGATTCCTGTGATTCAGTCCTTTTCCGGCTCTATCTTTTTCTCTTGTTCTGATTGTGCAATGTTAAATTCAGCTTCATACATAATCTGCTGGATCTTCATTTTTGTTTCGCACCTTTTTTGAGGAGCAAGTCGCTTCAGAGCGGGGACGAAGCTGAGCAGAAACAGCTCATCTTCATCCCGCGGCCTCAGGGGAAACGAGGTGTTGTTGTCCTTAACCAGCCATTTTGTAGGCATGTGCATACTTTGAGGAGAAGAAGGTGTCACCGTCTCTGGTGTTGGTTTTCGTTTCTGTCCGGTATTGGAGGATGGGGTTATCTGGGGGCTCGGTGGCATCTTAGGCACCACCCCCATCTGGGCCACCTGATTTTCCTGAGACGGTACAGAGACTTGCGTTACAAATGCTATCTGGGGCTTAGATTCAGGCAGACTCACTGGGAACTTTGTAGTGTTCTGTATAGTCTTCCCCGGCTCCGCTGCTGTGGTCTCTCCCTCGGCACTGCCGGAGTAGTTGTCTGGATTGTCACGGTCATCATCATTGTTGCCACAAACATCTGCCACGCTGCCTCTTGATCCAGTGAAGGGGGCAATGAAATTCATGAGTTGTCTGTATTTCCATTTACTTTGCACAATTTCTCCCTGCTTCTTGCTTTTGAGCTCCATTCGGACTTCCTTCAGGTACCTGTCTCTCAAATTCTTCCATTTTCTTTTGCAGTCCTCAGCTGAAAAAAAGAAAATAGTGTAAGGAGTGTGAAATCACAAGAAATTACAAGTTTTTTGGTTTTTTTTATACTAACTTAAAATAATTTAGACTTAGGTTATTCATTAAGTTTTAATCATTTTATGTGGTATTTTGGCACCTAAAGCCTGCTATTGAAATATCTCATGAAAAGTTGTGACACTACTGAACATGGAGAATTACGATATATATATATATATATATATATATATATATATATATATATATATATATATATATATATATATATATATATATATATATTATATTATAGTTTGTGTGTGTGTGTGTGAATGGATAAGGAAACCTTATGGTAAAATGTTTTCTGAGCTGCTTTTGGTAACGTAGTTCCTTGAAGGGCTTTTATTTCTCCACTAAAGTTGTCTATTTTTTTTAACTAAATACGGATGATTGAGTGACCGCAGTTTTTGATTACACTGCAACAGTAGTAAATACTCTATTTAGGCTAAGAGTACATCCTTTTTTTTCTTTTTTTGCGCTGCGGTCCTGTATTTTTTTTTTTCTTCAGGGTAATGGCCTCTCTCCTCCCGTTAAAACACAATCTAACCGGCCCGCACGGTGCGCTCCCCGCTTCCACGTCGCCTCCAGAGAAAGCTCCAGGGTTTGACCAGTGACTGGAAACCCTGCTGAACCGTACCGACTCCGTGACGTCGAGCTGGTCTCACCCCCACCCCCCACCCCACCGCGCCATACCGCCGTCTCGGACGCGCGTTGGCGGATCCGTGCATGCGGATGTCGCCGCTCACCGCAGCGCGGCCATAGACGCGGCCTGCAGCGTGCGAGAGGCGCCCGTTACCGCTACAGCGCGCGTCGCTTCACCGACGCGACCGGGATGTAGTATTGTAGAAAACTGCAGCAAAACCGCCAAGAACACAATTGTGGAATATGTTCAACAACAATAAACACGCGCTAATTATTTTTTTTTCTTAGTTTAATCATCCAAAACGAGCGCAGCTAAGCAAAGATAACTGGCACTTAAGTTTTGATTGAAACAAAATCATAAAAAACATACTTACATGTGAGACCTAGGACGATGCTTATGTTTCTCCAAGCATTTGCTCGGCTTTCCGTGCAACGGTAATTCGTCAAAGTGATGTTGTACAGCTCAGGGAAATTATACACAGCCAATATCAACTTATCGTCCATCTTTCCCCGCTGCTGCAGTGTTGTTGCGCGGACGCGGAAGCGGCAGTCTTCTCCCGCCTTTTCCGCTCAGCTGCTGCCGCAACGCGCTGGCAGCGGGCTGCGTGCCGCGCGTGGCGCCCTGCTCTCAAGAGAGGCCGTTCTAGTCTAGTCACACAAGGGGGCGCACTAATCAACCCATAACAATCCACTCAAACGCACTACAGCCGTAATCAACGTTTATGGTTATCAGTTATCTGTTGTAAGCACCTTATTTCATGTATCGAACTTTAATCAGAAGTAGTCTAAAACATATAAAAAATGTTTTACATAAAACTATTGCCCCCACTTTAGTTTATCTTTTGATGGTATGTTTTAGTTTTCTGATCTTTCTGTCATTTGAGTTTCTCTGTTTGACTGAATTATAAACACCTGAATACTATACTATACTATACTATACTATACTATACTATGCTATGAGTCCAAACTAAGGCATCCACAGTCAATCTGTATTTGGAGTTAGACATGGCTTATTTTCAGGCTAAAAAGCTTTGTGCATTTTAACAAATCGCACACAAATCACAAGGTGCTATTACATAGTAACATTGTATTTGTCTTTGCCTCCTCACTATACAGTACATTTTTATCTGTATGCATTCACTTTCTGCATCTACATTTTTTGTGAAAAAAAATCTTACCTAAACAATATGTGCAGTAACTGGGACTTCAGCACCATCTCCGCCTGCAGGGTGATGTTAAAGTCAGATAAACTCAAAACCAGATCCCGGAGCTCATTTTCACATCTCCTGAGAATTTTAGGAGAAAGACAAAACAGAGAAAAACACTTGTGCTCCTGGAGGATTCTGTAACTACAGGGTCTTGCTCCTGATACCTCTCAAAGGGATTTCTGATCTAATCGGGAGCTCTTGTTTTTATCTTCAAAGATGCAAAGAAAACAAACAGAGGAAGGTCGATCCTCCGCATTTCCTGGTCACACAGCTGCAAATCACATTTCCCCAGGAGGTGTCATGTCGTGGTCCAGTAGCAAGAAAAAGCATTTTGGAGCATTTTCACACACAAACAATCTGATTTATATATCTGCTGCTTTATCAACACTCTTTGTGTGGCTGTATTCCTAATCCGATATCTGCTGTTGGAATTGCACTGATTTTGATTTGTATCCTCTGTTCTTATTTTCTTTCCCACCTCCTTTCTGTTTAAATGGCCTTCTAAAATCTCTAAGACCAACATCTAACATTAGGGGTATGTTAGGGAGTGATCATAAATTGATAAAAAAAAAAAATAAAACAATTCAGTTGCTTATAATGGTTCTTTTCCTTTTGATATGTTTCAATCATAGTTGCAAGAATTATGGTGTTGAATGAAATGATTCCTTTTGTAGAATGAAGCGCTGGTCAAAAATAACTATAGACTGAAGACTTCAGTCCAAACAGCTCCTCGTAAACCTATAAAAACTTCATCCGCCATTGACCAGTGATAGCTCCCCTCACTTTACTTCTTGTACCAAATATTGCTTACAACAACAACACGAACCTTTATCATTCTAATCCCCAGTAATGAATTTTGAACTCCTTGAACCTACAAGGATGCGGCACAATTCCTTCTATTGAGAGCCACAATAACTGCAGATAACAATCTCACATGCCGCGCAAACCATACATCAACAAGCTGGACGCTATTAAACACAACTGAAAAGGATGAGGTGGTGTTTATTGTTATCTGTTTTCAAAAGCCCTTATAAAGAGGGCTTAAGACAGATTGTGGAAATCCATTAATTCCCTGAGAGAAAAAAAAAAAAAGAAAGAAAGGTGCATTGCCTTGTATGAAATCACAGGATTTGCTGGGGGAATTGGGGATGGGTGAATTTAACCTGTAATAGCTTTACCTCAGCTGTGCACATTGTCAGAGATGTCAAACTGAAAAGACTGCATCTCAAAGATAAGACACAGGATGCATGATTGTGAATACAAATATTGATGGATACCTTCGTCTGACTTTAACCCTTCTACGTGTTTTTTATATTTATTCGCAGTTACATTGATGTCACGGCACCTCACTGACTCGGTGAAGGTGAGTCATCCACTTATCTGCAAGTCCCTAACAAACGCAGTATGTATTTTTACGGTCGGCACCGTGTTGTGTCGTTTTTCTGAGAGAATCGATACATTTACACAAGATCATTTGTCGATAAGACAAACTGGAAAAGTGGTAGTCTGAAATGAGTTTAAAGGCTAATCCTTAAATTCATCGTGCACAAGTCTTAGGCCACACCAAAAATGTTCATCTTTAAATCCAGGTTTCTAATACCAAGAAATCCCCCCTCTCTAAAACCTCAACAATAAGGATTTTAGGAGCTCCCCACTTCTCATTTTATGCAGTGAAATCTGATTTCTTTTGGAGAAAGGAATGAGTGAAGATTAACTGAATCTACCGTCCTCCCTAACCTCTTCACAAAACTGCCCAGATTAGCTAGGAATTAAGTTTTTCAACCATTTTATGTGTCTGGTCTGCAGGGGGATTATGTTTTTTTTTTCTTCTTTTTTCTTTTTTTTTGTGTACCTATAAGGGCCTGACTTGGTGTTGTAGAACAAGACAGAGAGGAGCAACTGAGGCTGAAATATCAGAGGGTTGTGTGTCACTAGGCTGTGATAGTCACTTCTTTGTGTTTTCTTGGAAGTTTCTTGGAGACGTGTGGAATGATCAGGATGGAAAGACAAAAGTTTCCATTCACCATTGAAAATATTCTCAGCAAATATCCAAACAGCAATGGAGATAAGGAGTCAGGTGGAGCGAGTGGTCTTGAACTAAAGGAGAAGACAAGGTTTCCTGCTGGAAGCCAGACAGAGTCTGTGCATCATGCCTGCTTGTGCTGTTGCTGCTGCTCCCACTGTCCTGACATATTCCACAGCAACTTCATTCATGAAGGTAAGACGCTTCCATCAGCGTTCTTTTACACAAGCCAAGCCCATCTTCAGCATTCTTCTTCTAAACCTTAAATCCCCTCCTCGCAGCCTGTCAGTATGGATGGAGCCCAGTGCTGCTCTCAGAGCCGTGCAGGCTGGGCGACCCTCTTAAGGAGGAGCAGCCATCCGGTCAGGTGCAGAGGCGAACCAGACGTCACCGTACCATTTTCACTGAGGAGCAGCTGGAAGCGCTGGAGGAGCTGTTCCTGCAGAACCAGTATCCAGATGTGAATACACGAGATAAACTCGCACAGCGTACTCACCTAAGAGAAGAAAGAGTGGAGGTAAGAGCTGTCACAGTCACTGATGACGCTTGTTAAAAATACCTGTAACTCCTTTATTTACACTTTGAACAGCTGAACAGTTAATAACACCTTGTTGTTTTTTCTGTAATACAGGTTTGGTTTAAAAACCGAAGAGCAAAGTGGAGACGTCAGAAAAGACTTTCATTTGTTGTTGGAAACACAGAAAACTAAATTTTGGACTATATATGGACCACCGTATTGAAAAAAAAAAAGTTTTTTGTCTTCTTTTTGTTATTTAAAGTCATATTCAGACAGATTATGCATTAAATATTAAGTAAATACCTTAAAGTTAAACAGATTTGTTTCCCATCTTTGGTTGGTTGAGTGCTTGTAGGTTATTGCTTTGCAAGTTAATACTGACGGTGAAAACTAAACCTCAAATGTATAGCAAGGGTCATTGTGTTTTCCAGAGATTGTGTAAAGCATCCTTGTGAATAAAGTTAGTTTTTTTTAAAGTTATGCAGTCGTTCCTTCATTAAACATATATTTTACTGCATTTGAAAGCTTAACATTGCTGGAAACACATTCAGAATTTAAGTCTGCTGATGTGTTCAAAAAGCTTTTCTTACGTGGTTATATAGTTTTCAAAAGTGTTCATAAAACATTTCTACTGAGAAGGAAGAAGAGGATTTCTTTTTTAATTTTGGACTGATGTGTGGGTGATGGAAGGGGACAATGATTTACAGCTGTGTGTGTGTGTGTGTGTGTGTGTGTGTGTGTGTGTGTGTGTGTGTGTGTGTGTGTTGGGGGGGGGGGGGGGGGGGGTTACACAAATTTAAAATTCTTACACTCATTCGGTAGCAATACATGATTCAGTGTCAAGGACCCTTTAACATATAGTAAGTAAGTTAAGTACATATTTTATTTATATAGCGCCTTTCAAGATAAAAATCACAATGTGATTCACAATAAAACACAGGACAAAACATGTTAAACATAAAAAAATAGAACTAAGCAAAAGCTAGTTTAAAAAAATATATGTTTTTAACTGATATCTAAAAGAGGTCAGAGAGTCAACAGATCTCAGGCTGAGGGGAAGATAGAGGGAGGGAGTCTCTGCTGCGAAGGCTGTCAAACAGGACCAGGGATCAGTCATCTCATGACTTCACCCATTGATCCACGGTCATCTCAATGATGATGCAGGATGCTCCTTTTCTTTTCTCTTTTATGGCATTCACAAAAATGACAAAAATTCCCAGTTCAAAACCACAATTAATTTAAAATACTAACATTTCTCCTTTTGAACTTTAATCATTTTGTGTAATTTTTTGATTGTCTTCTTTTTATTGCTTGGTTTTTGGAAGAAAATAAAAATCCAGCTGAAGTTTGTTAAACGGGCATAAACTAGTACTTATTTACTTACTCACTAGTATTAAGTACTTATTTATCTATATAATCAAACTCTCATTTCTACATTTCTCTTCAGCGGGTGTAGAAGTGGTTGAGATGATAAATAATACGCAGGTGATTTATTACTTTTATTATTGTATGTAAATTCACTTTTAGCTTAGAAAATTAACCTTTACACAGGAAAACAAATAACATATGTGTTAACTTATATGTAGACATAGATAAAATTATAGATGTAGATTTAACTATTTAGTTTTTGTTTTTGCCTTTAAATAGTTTTTTTAATGCTTTTATACTGTAAATGTGTCTAAAAGCCCTGGGTTTCCGGTGACGTAGCCGATCGGACATTACGTAATATGTACGTACGTTTTGTGGACGCTGGTGTTTTGGCTAAAACTTGGCTGATAATAAAACCTTAGAGTTTGCGGTTATCGTGGATCCAAAGACGTTTCGTTGTCTCCGGTGTCTCTGACGTTGTGGACGGCGTCTGTTGACTTGAGGAGTTGCCCTTCGTTTCTGTTCCGCGGCCGTTCGCTTGAGGACGCGCGCCTTTATCTTAAAGGCTAACCGGGTCCGCGATGGAGAGCAGCGCCAGCGTGAGGAAAGCTTTGTCCGGGACTCTGGTTCCGTCAGCGGCCACGACAGTGGCGCTCCGTCCGCCCGAGGACGAGGATCGAGGGAAGCTGGACAGAAAGGTCCTGGATGAAGAAGAGTACATTGAGGTGACTGGCATCGCTGACCATGACGGTGTTTTGTAGGCCGTCATTCGGACAGTGTTGGACTCATTTATCCTAAAGGTTATACGGAATTACAGGGTTGTATTCTGGTATTGTTAAGTTTGCGTTATACGACTTTCTGGAGATGCTGGTTTGGATTACTGTGCTCTTTAGATTATGCTGTCTAAAAAGCTGCTTGATCGTTTTGCTCTGTAATTGAATAAATGCCATTGAATCCCGCTTCTGTACCTCGTTGTCTTTGACAGAGCTTGGAGAAAATTATCCAGAGAGACTTTTTCCCAGATGTGACCAAACTGAAAGCACAAAAGGACTATCTTGAAGCAGAGGAAAATGGAGATCTCGAGAGAATGAGAGAGATATCCATCCGGTTCGGATCTTCTTTGAGCAAATCTACCCCACAGTCTACTGCACCATGTGAGTACCAAGATATTTGAAAGTGTACGTAATGTTTTTATGACTTTAGATTTTTGTTTGCAGATCCAGAGACTTGTTGTTTTTTTGTCCCTACACTCACTGACTGCTCTATTGGGTACACGTGGTGCCAGGTTTCACATCCTGTTGTATTTTGAACTGATTTGTGGTTTAGACTTGGTCTATGTTCATAGAGTTGTTTACCATGCTGCAAACCTCCCAGTCCACGAGATTTCAAAAATACTCTGTTGAATTGAGATCTGGTAACTGTGGAGACTGTTTGTTTGACATTGATTACAGGAATTAATTGTCATGTTCAAGAAGCCAGTCTGAAAGACTTGTGCATTGTGACGTGGTGCAATATCAAGCTGAAAGGAGTCTTCAGAAGGTTTGCAAACTGTGGTCATAAATGGATGGCGATGATCAGCAAGTTTCCAGTCTGCAACTGACCATTCTACATTAACATTAGAGCAATATAATGATGCTATTTATGGTGACATACACACTGTTAACGGTATGCAGTGCAGACAGTATGCGGTTTTAAAAACGGCAACTCTGCATGCTTAAATTGTGTGTGTGACTGGCTGGTTGTGTATCAGTGAGCAGTTTAACAGTTGTAACCAATAACTGGGCTGGTAAATGTTCATAAAGGATTTATTGTGCTTCCCACACTTGTACTTTCCTCTAATTATATTTTGCATCTTTGTGTGTAAGATGTGACTCCAGCTAGTTTTGAGACACCAGTGGAACGCTCGAGATCTCCATCTTCCACTTACGGCAGTAAAGGTTCAGATGGAGGTGAGTGTCAAGGTTTTCAACAATGTTCACAAGTTTCTGGCACTCTACACTTGTTACTTTGAATTATTAATTGCACATGGTGAAGCGTAATACATCCTTTTTTTTTTTTTTTACCAATTATGTTTTATAGAGAGAAAGGATGATGACAAGGAAGAGGAAAAACTTCCCAGTCTGGACTGTTTCCTTGCTAAGAATACCAGTGAAGATAATGCCTCCTTCGAGCAAATAATGGATCTGGCAAAAGACAAGGAGAAACTAAAGCACGCCTGGTTATACGAGGCAGAGGCTGAGTTCAAGCAGGTTAGTTAATTATTACAATTATTAAAATATAGATGCCATGATTTTAGTACCAGATCTGGCTAGACCGCTGATCATTTTTAATCTTTGTTAAAAAACACCTATTTAGATTGGCCTTTCCTCAAATTTGAGCACAATAATTTGGCTTTTATTTTATTGTGTATATATCATTTTCATAATTATTTTATCGCTTCATTTTTAAATTGTTGTTCCTACCATTTTATTAGACATTTAGGTTTGCTTTGCTTTTATGCTTTTATTTTGCTTTATCAGAGTTAGTTACTTATTTTATAGTTGATTTGGGGGTTTTTCATTTGGTTTAGCTTGCACATAGATATTTAACCTTGCGACATCACTCGTACCACACAGCACCGTGCTCGTGATGTAGGCGCACGATCATCACAACTAGGTCCATAATGGTTTGCAGATGATTCAGATCGATCCATGGCACAATTTCTCTCACTACAGAAGACAAGATAAGTTTGGGGCAGCAGTGATGATTGTGAGCGCTTAGATGCGAGCAGTAGTGGGGAATATTTAGAGCAGGAGGAACTTGAAAAGCCCCCTTAAGAACTTAAGTTTACCATAGACAGTTACTTTTTTTTTTTTAATGTAGGTATCTGATTAAATTTAAGTATAATTTTATTAACTGTGTGTAAGGCAGAGCAAAATAAGGTATCATGCCTCTTTATCACAATTTTCTTTTGTGTTCTTGCTCTTTTTTGAGTACCCCATTGATGTTGTTTTCTTGAATTAAAGTTTTAACGCGAGAAGACAAACTCTTCGTCATGAAAGCGTTCAAAGTTAATCTACTTTTAAATGACATCATTTCATTAAGATTATTTTAAACATTGAACTATCTATTGAATGTTGTTCCCAGGTGTTTTAATGTAGAATGGGAAAACAGAAAGTAAAACATTATTTGGTCCCCTTTTCTTTTTGTTTTCTTTTTTCTTCTTTTTTTATACTTTTGTACCGATCAGGGAAACCATCCAACCTGTGGCTCAAAAACCGTGATGTGATCTTAATTGTGAAGTATGTGATCCACTACAGCCCGTAGTTGCAACTTAAGCTTCAAAGTCCTATTTTTGGAGAGCCTTATTTTGAGCAAATGACCTCTCATAACATTATTGGGTTGCACATTCACACCATTTTCAAGGTTTAATGTTTATTCTCTGATCAAAACAACCACCCTGATGACTAAAGGATTACTTGATCTTGATCTGGCTGGTGGTAGTCTGTCACTGGTGCAGAGAAATATAACATTTCTGATCTTTTCCCAGCGCCACGAGGAGAACCTCGCCTTACCATCAGCTGAGAAAGCTGCTCTCGAATGTGTCAAAGCTGGACTGGAGACATGGGAGTACAAAGCAAAAAATGCCTTGATGTATTATCCAGAGGGTAAGCTCAAACTTGGATGGCTGTATTTTCCCCTCTCTCAAACCTGTATTAAAAGGACACTGAGATTTTTTTTTTAAAACGCGTTTTTCTCCTGTTTTTTTACTAGGTGTTAAAGATGATGACGCCATCTTTAAGAAGCCAAGAGAAGTAGTTCACAAGAACACCCGCTTCGTAGGAGACCCTTTCAGCAAAGCTCTCAACAAAAGCCAGATTCAACAGGCTGCAGCCCTCAACGCTCAGGTACATTTACCAATTTGACCATATTTATAAAATTTCAAACAATTTCACTCATCTATGACAATTGGTTGGTATCTTTGCATGGCAGCTGTTTAACCGCTGGAGAACACTAACCTGAATTATGTTGCAAATGCATCATTTTCATTTCAGTTTAAACAGGGAAAAGTGGGCCCTGATGGGAAAGAGCTTATCCCGCATGAATCCCCAACAGTGAATGGATATGGTTTTGAAAGAACTCCTTCCCCTGCACCTGGTGAGCAGACCTTGTAATCGCAAGTGCTGCACATCTAAGTCTTCATTTCTCTGTCAATCTAAAGATCAGTTCTAGATTTCACCAGACAGACATAAAAATGTTGTGAAGAATGAGTCTAACTCTAAGTGGAGCAGATAATTAAACGTAGAGAACAGCAGAGAAAACGCCTTTAGACAGTTTTTCTGTTCATGCTACTGACATGTATGTGATTTTTTTTTTTTTTTTTTTTTTTTTTTAAATTATTATTTATTTATTTGTTGTTCCTTCAGGTGTGTCTGAGTCTCCTTTGATGACCTGGGGTGAGATTGAGAGCACTCCATTTCGTTTGGATGGATCGGACACTCCGTACGTTGAGAGGAACCATGGTCCATCATTTAAGGTAAATTAATATTTGCTGTTAGGTTAATTGACTGTTTATTTACGGTTGTTCAGGCTGTGAAATATCTGTTATGTTTGCTGCTTCTCATCCAGATTCCAGAACCAGGAAGACGAGAGAGGCTGGGTTTGAAGATGGCCAACGAAGCTGCGGCTAAAAACCGTGCAAAGAAACAGGAGGCGTTACGAAAAGTCACAGAGAACCTTGCAAGGTAAAAATACCTGCCTTTCTTGTCTTTTGATTGTATCTTATTAAACATTCGATTAAAATTAAAGATTGTGTGTTTCCACCACCTGTTTGCCATATCTGTTAATAAAAGCGTCTAATTTTTTGTACTACAGCCTTACTCCTAAAGGTCTCAGCCCAGCCCTCACGCCCGCCCTGCAGCGGCTTGTAAATCGGACATCTAGCAAATACACAGACAAAGCCCTGCGAGCAAGCTACACCCCTTCACCCTCGCACAGAATAACTAGCTGCAAGTCTCCGTTGGGAGGCCTGGCGACTCCCTCGGGAACACCGACGCCCAACAAAGCCAAGACGCCAGGCACTCAGGACCTCACGTCACTCACAGACAATCTGCTCCAACTGCCCAAGAGACGGAAAGCCTCAGACTTTTTCTGAGAGAAGCTGCTCTCTACTGGATTGTAGGGAAAAGACTTAAAATGATGTGGATAATATTATACGTTTCAAGAGCTATGTTTTTGAAATTAAAAAAAAAAGAGCACATTTTTTTTCTGCTGATAAACAGGAAAGCAAAATGTACAATGGAGGGAAGCGTCTTAATATCACTTCTGTTACATTTTAGTGCAGATGTGTTACTTAACATCTCTGTGAAAAAATTGGTTGGTGTGCAAATTTTTATTTTTATCTTAATTATTTTTCTTTCTATATCAAATAAAGTTTTGAAATTGATTTTTTAAATGTAATAATAATCTTTTAAAGAAATGGGATCATAAGACCAATCTTGTTACGTCAGTGCTTTTGGGTGAAATGACAAAGTTTCTGCTTTAAGAAATGTGGTTTGAAAAAAAAAAAAAAAAACAAAAACAAATGTTTCAACTAGCTGACTGTTGCTGTCAGTGTTCTTTTATTTCCCGGTTCCCTCTTTGAGCCCTGCTTCCCCACGCTGTGCATCCCTTTTCTAAAAATATCCATATTTCATTAGATATGTTTGACTAAAATTGTCTGGATAAACGGTATAATACAGTTAATCACGGGATGACCTCTTAACAAGTAATACTTCTACACACAGTGTTTTGTGTGATATTTGAAAGGAGGTTGTTGAACATGAGTTTTGATTATTCCTCCCACAAAACTGATTTAGTTCATATTTCTGGAAAATTTGAACTGAACAGTTGGTTCAGTTTTTAATGTATTTGTATAAAACCAGCTGACAGCAAAAGTAATTTAAACTGACTTTACACAGGAAAGGTCCAGTCACGATCACAGAAATGTTGTAGAGCAGTTTAAATACTTGCTGCAATGTCTTTTTGAAAAGAAATGATCAGATTTGAAATGTTTCTCCATTCTTTATCTTTATTTTTCTGCTCGTGGACAAATATTTGTATATGTTGTATTGATTGTGCAGGTGTTTTGCTGTTACTTTTGGTTTCTAGATTTAATTTAGTGCTCACTGGGACTCCTGGAGAGTGAGGCCCTGAATTTCCTGAAGTTGTAAACAATATGTCTTGTTGTGCAATGATTTGCCCCATAGCTTTTTATAGATCAAAGCTGTTCTTGTACCTTTTTCTCAATAATGCTTCCTCATGGGTCTGGTTAAAGTTATGATGGAAGCGCCAACCACTTTTTTTTTTGTTAAGAACAGACTGTATATGCTTTTATTTTGAGGCAGAGGCACCTTTAGCATTAACAGATCTACAATAATCGTCCGTCCTTAAGATCAGACTGCATTTTGTGGTTGGTTAGTGTTGAAATCCTGGTATCTTTGACGTTTTCATCCAGATCAGACACTAATTAGTTGAATTAAGGCACTTTCTGGCTACTTTCAATGCTAGAATTGAAGAATGCCAAAATATGCCAACTATATCATATACAGATTTCTAGAAATAACTTTAGATTTGTTTTAACTGAACATGCCAAATAAGCATTCATAGTGCTGGGGGAAAGAGTAGTTAAACCCTTGCTGGAAAGGTTCAGTTCTGTGCAAACAGATTTTCTAAAAGCTTTGATCCTTTTTTAGGAGAAATGGTTTACTTCTAAAAGTCATTCAAGAAAGACATATGTTGTTTACAACTTGATGAAAAATACAGCAGGGGGAATGTTTGTCCATTATAAAAATAAACAATGTTAAAGAATGGAGATAAAACCTTTTTTTTTAAGGATTGAAACCTTACATCACTCCTCAGATGTTTGCATATTTTATATCTTGATTAACATCCCATAGGAAATAGCCTAAGCCAATCCCATTTCCACATTAGCATAATAAATATGTGATACTTTGGTAACTTGGACGGATATAAACGTTTTTAATAATAGTAGAGTGAGGTCTATGTTCTTACCGTAACACCTTATTCATGCTTTATGTCTTAGAAATGCAAACATGCACTTCGTATGTGTTCACGGAGCGACAGTTGGTGGATAAACAGCTGTAACATTTGACTCAACACTTGAAGAGTTATATAATTAGGCGTTACAACATCTCAGCCAGTTGTTTTTTATTATGAAAACAGTGGGCACGCAGGACGCACGGCTGAGAGGGTCCGCCTTTCCCCGCCCACTCGCCGCCCACTCCCCGCCCCTCCACCTGACGCTCTGCCTGTGTGTTGGACGGTTGGATGTTTGGAATTGTTGTGATGGGAGGCCGCAGCCATCTTGAATGAGCGTCGGGTGCGCGGCAGGAGGCTCGTGCACGGTGGCGCCACTTCGCTAACGTTAGCAGCTAAGACAGATTAACTCCGAGCCGTGTCGCTGCGTAGAAAATGCGACTAATGCTCAGGAGACGCCGTTTTGCTTTTTCACTCGACGCTTCGAGTGCGTGAAAATGGACACGGGTGGTTTCGAGTGTTCGTGTGTGTAATTCGGGAGAGGGCGGCGGCGCTGCAGATCCTCGGTATATTTTTAAATTTCTGGATAGAGGAGTTACTATGAATGGAGGATAAATGTTGCCGAAGGCTGACAGCAGCAGTTTCGTCATCTTCTCTCTTCTCTTCGTCCTCACGCTAACGGACCCACAACGGACAGGTAAATGAAGCCCGGTTGTTCGTCCTGTACACGCATTCCCGTGGGCTCAGTTCGGAAGTGGGAGAAACAGATTTGTGGTCCGGTGCAGAGGCCTGTCTGCGAAGCCCGGGACTCTGGTGGCGTTTAAACCGAGCTCCCGACGCTGGTGGTCAGCGTGTCTGTGACCGCCTCGCTGTAGGCGCTGGGGCTGCGTTTTCCTCTAAAAGTAGGCCAACTAAAACAATAACAGAGGGGCAACTTCAAATTTAATCCAGTCCCCGCTTCAGTATTGTTTTCTGACAAAATAATGTAAAAAACGATTACGGTGCTTGTAGTTGATTAGTCTATTTGCTAACTCTGATTGACAGAGGTGTATTTGTTTGTTAAAATTTGGCGTCTTCATTTGTTAGAAAAATATTTATGTATCTATTATTTACTTCATATCCTGGTCGGTCTCCTCAAGCCCTGAAGCTGTAATTTTGAAATGCACGTAAAAGATTCACGTCTTGCACCACTAAACCATCCTCTCATAATTAACACATAAATTACACAGAAACCGATTGTCATATCTTTCTCTAATTATGTTTTTAATAACAAAGAATAACATATTCAATATGCAACACACATCAAAGAAACACAGTGTAACATATTTCAACACACGGACCAAGTAAACATTTCTTTTTTACTAAGCACCTTTTTTCTGCTTTTAAAGAAAAGTTTTAACAGTTTTTTTGTAAGCAGTTTGAGAACAAATGCATCTTGTGGTTTCCTTTAGGCCTGGTCTTGTGATCCTGCCAATTGTGTGGATTAGAGAAACTGTTAACACTTCAGCTCATGGATGAACGGTTTATTGTTTGTCTCCAACTAAAGAGTGACCTTCTAACAAGAAAACAAAATAAACACAAAACACTTTCGCTTTTTTCTTTTACCTTTTGGCTGCTTTCTACATCCAGTACATGTGTAAATACAGTATGTGCCAGGTTTTAGAGCAATTCAGGATTTGCTCAAATGTCCTGGAGTAAGTAATCTGAAAAGTGAATATTATTTTCTTCTGCACATTTTAACCTTGTATTTAATTTTTTTACAGGGGTATTGCCAGGGCTTTACTCATTGCATGTTTTGAATCCACTGCTGGTTGTTTGGGTGACGATATTTTGCGCTGGCTGTGTCACAGGGTGTGTTTTTTGTGACTTCCCGAACCTTAGAGCTGCCAAACTTGGACTTTCACATTGTAAATAAGATGTCTGGAATGCAAATTAAAAAAATATGTAACCCAGATTTAACCATCTTCAACACCAGATTTAACCATCAAACTATAGCAGTTTTCTTTTTAAGTGACAAAATTAGACCATAATCCCTTTTGTTGGTCAGGTGACACTCAAGGAAATAGTGCCACTCCATAGGGTTGCTCATGCATTTATGTAATCCGCTGATATGTGTAACAGATCTGGTTAAATACACAGGTTCACAGTTTATGTGCTTGTCCTGTAATTGCTTCAGTTTGATCCTGTGATATAGAGACAGCATTTTGACATTGAGCAGGAGAGAAGAACCCTGTCTTTCCTAAATTGATTGCACTAATTCAGTCCGGGTTTTGAGTATGTTTAAGATGGTCAACACCCACAATTACAGCCCTGACTTAACCACGCATGCCAGAGACGGTCGTCAATTTGAGTCAGCAGTCAGCTGAACTTTGCTGATTGTCTGTTGAGCTAATTAAATGACCTGAGTTACCCTCGCGGCTTGCTTGGCTTAGAAAATTGGAGGTCTTCCAGCTTTTACTGTGCACCATTCAAACAAAAATTTGTCTTGTTTTCTTGTAAGGTTGCACAAAGCATTACAGTCATGAGCATTTTTGAAATATTTACAATGCAGTTATTTGAAAAGGGGTAAAGGCACTTTTATGGTTGTATGAGTGTATTCTGGCAGCTACTGAATACAGATTTAAACTGAGTGCCAGCCACGTATGGAGCTATGCTGTGGCTTTCCTTTTATTACTCTGTTGGGTAAGTAATGGGTTTTCAGATGTGTTATTTCCTGTTGCAGGATGCTATTAGACAGCTCTGTCCTCCTGCATATCACAAGGCTTTTCTTTGTCATTGGAGGAGACCTGAAACTCTTTGACCTTATGGTTGAACAGTTGAAACACTAAGGGTGGGCATTTATCAAGCGGTTTTTCAAAAACACCGAAAATGACAGCAGTTTGTTTTTCACAGCGCTTTTGGTACCTGAAATCAAGATGAATTCAACCTCACCAGGAATGCTTACTCTCGATTAACTGTGCATTAAAGACAAATTAATATGTAAACTTCCATGGCAGAATTTGCTCTGCATTTCATTTACTTTTTGAATAAATTTCACTCGCAAGCTTTTGGGCTTTTCCAAAATCATTGCACTGATGTTGTGCAGTATTTTATATATCTGAAAACTGATTTGCTTTGGTCGGTTTTTGAAGGAAGTGGATCAGCATTGCTTTCATACATGCAGTGTAGGGAATAATGATGGTTTTAAATGTGAGGATATGGCACAATGAAAATGATTGCTCAAACCCACTCACTGCTTTTACAGCAAAGCTCAGTTGAATCATCAGTGGCTAGAGACGTGTCTGTGCACAAGGCCACTTTACTGTGCTGTTATAAATGCTTCATTTGGACTGAGTCGTAGGCAACCTTGTAGTCTTTCCTTTTTTTTTTTTCCCCTGTTGTTTAGGTGAGAGGTTCAAAGCAGTATTTTATGTTCAGGGCAGCCACTGTTTTTACAGATTTTAAAATTATGTAGATGCATAATAGACTTCAGAATTTGTGAGAGAAATCTCCTCAGTAAAAGAGGATTTTATTCTTGCCCATCAGTCACAGGGGTTTTTCCACCAGCAGATAATGGGTTTAGTATAAGTGAAGGCACCACTTGTGTGAGGAAATGAAGTCTGTAATGAATAAATTTTTTATTTATTTATTTATTTTTCCTTCTTCCCAGGAGAACCGGATCAAAATTTTGCATACCGTATAAGGGGCTTTCAGATTACTGGCACTTCTTCGTAGTTCTTATACCTATTTGAGGAAGTTCCCCTTCACTTTTTTGGTGTGTACAAGTGTATGTAATGTGAATATTAAAGATGACTATCAGGCATCATTCGAGTGCAAATTTTCCATTTTACCAAAAACCCTTAAAAATGCAGCTGAAGTCCAGCATATAATTCTGTTTATCAATATATCACAGTGATATATCAAGTCTGTTGAACACATGAAAAATACAGGGACACTCAAAATCATCAGCTCAAATCAACCTAAAACATGAATCCACATGGGGAAAAGAGGCCTCAGGCAACACACTTTTACCTTAATTTGTTTGTTTAAATAAGTTGGTTAACTTGCCTAACGATGTCAGTGTTGTCATGACTCCCATTAGACAGACAGGGATCTACTTTTGTTTTGAACCAGTGTTATAGGTTCATATTAAAGCAATTTTATGTGGCGCAAATGCCTGAAACTTAGTTTTTACACAAAAATAAAACCAGTTCTCTGTTAAAGGCCTGTTTCTTGATTTGTCTCAAGCATGCCCATTCTCTCTCTCTCATGGTTCATTTTATGCTATTGGAGGGTGTCAATGAAATAAGCAATAACTGTGCTACAAAAACATGCAATTAGGCATCTTTCCTATTTCATTTTGACTGCACACTGAGAAAAAGATGAGCTCTCAAAGGGCCGTTAACTTCACCTCATTTAGATACTCAATCCCAGTGTATCAGGAAATTCTTATCATTGCACAAGGCATTATTACAACACAATTTAAATGTGGAGCTGGCAGGGATCAAAGATGGTAAAATCTCTCTATGACCAAGCTTTGTCTTCACCTTGTGGAATTTAATCACTTTAAGTTGCAAGCATTTGAATAAATCCTGCTGTTGTACAGTTTCCAGCATCACAGTTATCAGAAATGCACAGGACACTGATGTCTGCAGCCAGCTTTGATCCTGATGGAGCTCAGATGTATCGGACACCAACCAAGCATTTATCTGTGGTTACAGGTAAACGCCATGCAGCTGCAGCTTTAAGAGCCAGCTGCACTGTGAATACTAGACTGTAGTTGCGCTTTTCTTTCTTTTTTTTTTTTTTGCTTTAAAATATTAACAATAGATGTTACATTTTACATGCTGAAAAATTATGCCCAAGTCAAATATCCTGAGGATTTGTGACATAATCTAGTAAATATGTGTAGTCGTCACATTACATGTTGCAAAAGTGCTCATCACTATTTTCATTCAGAAATTTTTAATTTAATTTGGGTTTTATAGATCATGAAGATGATGGCCAAAAATTATCTGAGCAAAATTGTGACCTGCCTTAAAATACTATTTTTCTTTTGTTTTTTTTTTGTTTTTTTCTTAATCCTTTTCACAAAAATGTATGCCCTACATATGCATGAATGCATGAATTATTGATAACCCAGGGTAGTAAATACGAAATCCATGCTTTCTAATGTCATCCATCAATTTGGCACTCATGATAACAACATCTGTCCCTGGAGACCAATATGGATCTGAAGTGCATCTCAATCCACTTGCATCAGTTACTATGGTGTCTGCTGTACATTTGGGAGGATGACCGTGTCAGGTCTATACAATAGTGTAGTTTTACACACTTAAACTAAATGTTTAAGTTTTTTTTTCCTCAATATCCATTTTACTATTAAGTGTAGCTTAATATAGTATTAGCTTGGTTAAATTAACCACTGTGCTGCTGTTTAAACTCACCACGGTTGTGTTACGGTTCTTTATGGGTGCTCTTACAGGGCATACTCTTCCGTGTTGTGCAACCAGTTAAAACGGTTGCGGAAGTCACAGATGAAAACATGCATATAGTGTAACGGGAAATTCTTTGGCTTAAAAATATATTTGGAACATTTAAAATTCTTGAGCAGTTACTCAGTTCTTTGAAAATCAAGTGACATAATATGACAGTTTTGTGTCTTTAAAAAAAATTAATTGTAAAAAAAAAAAAAAAAAGGCACAGTCCTTAAAATTGTAATGGCCATTAAAGTACATGTTAAAGCTCTACGGTGACTCAAAGGCCGTAGCTGAAAATCTGGTCTGTGTGGTGTCACATGAAATGATTGGTACACAGATGGAACAACGGACACAGTCATGACATGACTCAGATTCTTCGTTTCTTTTTCTTTTTTTTTCTATGCAAAAATAGTTTTGCCATATTTGTCAATAATTGGGTGATCTGACTTCATTGTTGGTGCATAACTACTGGCACCCCATCAAAAAGGTGGTTTTATTCCAGTGCTACTGTAGCAGTCTGCAAATAATCTCACAGATTTCTTGAGACGGCTTTGGCTGGAAGTGTAACAGAGCCGACATCCTCCTCGGTCCTTTCAGCCTCCGTGTCTCCGTGTGTCTTTATGGTGGAGCGAGTTGGAGTGACTGATTTGGCAAAGTACCGCTTCTCAGTAACCGGTGGTAGTAGTGCGCCACTTTCACTGTTGCAAACTGCTGAGGGAAAAATAAAAATAAAAACAAACTAAAAAGATGAGATGCGCATCAATAGAGCTGAGTGGTTACTGCATTTCTGTTTGCATGCACCTCCATGGTGGTGCTGATTGAGAAGAGATGATTTGGGGATATTGAGGTGGATGAACACCGTCACCTCAGAATGCCAAACTCACAAAGGAGACGTTTTTCTGAAAAGTCTCATTGCAGCCTGTTCCTGATAATGAAGACAGTCGCCAACAGCTAAGGCCCCATAAAACTACCCCAGACTCCCCCACTAATGGAAACACTCCCACAGAGCTGTTGACAGCATTAGTGTTTGATGTTCTTATAGATGACAGGCTGTTCAGCTTACACAAAATCATTATTGTAAAAAGAAATCCCTCGAGGTTTGGTCATTTTAATCTCCAGTTAAAACTTTCTAACAAACAGTTTAGTCACTTATTGTTTCTATTTGTTTCAGGTCCACGGCTAGCTCTGGCAAGATTATTGTCAGGTAAGCAAGTAGTTTGTGTTTTTTAGTGTAGTCATCCTTTTGGTAGAACCACCTCATCAACCCGTGACTGCACGTGGTTGCTCCTGAATTTAGATTTTGCAGTTACAACTACACAAGAGAGCGAAATCGCTTTTTTTCTCTCCCTTATCCAAATGCTTGTTTGCTGACGAACCTGTTGTTTCATCGCCCGAGAAGCCGTTTGTATTTGACATATGTGGGAATTTGAAAATGGGCAAACTGTTGATGTTGAGGATGGGCCAGCTGTAGGCCTAAGGCCACCGTTTGTCCACAGATATCTTCATAACTGAACTTCATTTGATAACGAATCTAGTAAAGTAGTGCTCATTATCTAGTAAAGTAGTGCTCATTGGTTTGATCTTGCGTATTGTGATAAATTCTGCCAACACCCATCCACTAACAAAAAGATGTTGCTTGTTGACAAGATTACACTTGTCTGCAGGTTTATGAGAAACAAAATGTTCTTACTTTGGTCTCTCCGTGTCTCTGGCATAAAGTCAACTGCTGTCGGTGACTGAATATCTTTAGATCTGTTTCCACTTTCTTCTCCTTTGCTATGCCAGTGTAATAACTGAGTGAGCAGACAGGCTGACTGTAAACTTGTGTGCATGTGTAAATATATGTAGATTAATATAAACATTAACATTGTATTGTTCAGGTGATTCAGTTTGTTCCACTGGTTCCTGTAGTAATGCTGGTGTCCTGTTTATACTTTCCATGTGCCAGATTTCCACCCTAACACCACCTAAGATTTAATTAACTTCCTTTAAAGAATTGCAGATTTTCTCTTTTTTTTTAAGGTGTTAATCATGCGTACATTTGACCACACAAAACCCTCTTGTGTTTCAGAGCAGCGCTGCAGCCCTGGGGAGTTTGCCTGCCGCAGTGGGAAGATGCAGTGTATCCCGATGTCCTGGCAATGTGATGGGTGGACAGCATGTGAGGACGAGAGTGATGAGCTGGAATGTCCCAGTGAGTATATCTCAGTAAAGCCCCTTTGCACCCATTATGTGACAGAGTATCTATAACACTCGATTTTTTTTTTTTTTTTTTTCTGAAGAGAATAACAACACAAAAGATGAGGCAATTTAAATACAAATTTTATTGCACTACAATGCTTGCGATTGTAACAGGATTTCACCCACACACATTGAGATCTACAGCGTGAATGCATTTGGACCATCCATCCATCCATCCATTATCCATACCCGCTTAATCCGTCTCCAGGTCACGGGGGTCTGTCGGAGCCTATCCCGACGCATAGTAGGCGAAAGGCAGGGGTACACCCTGGACAGGTCGCCAGTCCATCGCAGGGCCACATAGAAAGACAGACAAACATGCACACTCACATTCACACCTACGGGCAATTTAGAGTGATCAATTAACCTACCCTGCATGTTTTTGGACTGTGGGAGGAAGCCGGAGTACCCGGAGGGAACCCACGCAAGCTCGGAGAGAACATGCAAACTCCATACAGAAAGACCCACCGGGCCGGGAATTGAACCAGGAACCTTCTTGCTGTGAGGCAACAGTGCTTACCACTAATCCACTGTGCCACCACCATTTGGACAATGTTGAACTATATTATAAATACAAAGTTGATACTGATTGAGCTGCTGGACAAAAGGGTTGCATTTGTTGTGTGTTTAATTCCAGTAAACCTCCCAACACCCCAAAACACATTTCAGTCGAGCTGATTTGCATTCACCGAAAGTCTCAGTTACGGTTTTAAATCTGCATTTACAGAGCGGTCCTTTTCAGTTCACCTCAGTGACTAAAAATGCAGAACTACCGGGTCTGGATAGACGTTGTCAGACAACAAGAGGACGCAGGGTTCAATCCTTAGTGGCTGTGTGTTTGTGTATCCGCTTTTGTTTACAGTCAGTTGATCTCTTCAACAGCGTATACATGTTGTAGTTCTCAGCCTTTAACCAAAATCCTTTTGTTTTCCCCTTAAATCCAGAATACTTATCCCCAGATTTCCGTCTACATAATGGGAATTACTGAAAGGATTGAGTACATGTGACCTCCATACAAGAGATCTCGAAGCTTACACGTGGGGGGGGCGGGGGTTATTGTTTAATCGACAGAATTCATAGAAATTGTCTTATTTGGGATTTTTCTCTTTGAGGAATAATAATAAAAAGTGGTGCAATCATTCCCAATAATGCTGAATTGACAAATACCAGAAGAAACATCTGGGGAATAACTGAAAAGAGGAACATACTTGGCAGAAGTATATCTGGGAAATAAAAAAGCAGAAGTGTCCAGTTTGGATTAGCGAGCATTTGTGGGGCAAGACACCAGCACGTAGTTATTGTCAAAATGTAAAAAATACATTTATATGTTTACAAAAAATACATTTACACGTTTGTTTCCGCAGCAGATTTTACTGACAGTGTTGTGCACCAGTCTGGAAGAGTGACTACAGCCTGCTTTGTTCTTAGTCTCTCCCTGAAAAACTGTCTTGATTTAAAACCATTTATAACCAGTGGAGTCGTCCAAGTAGAGCTGGACTAAACTGGAGGATATTTTCTCTGATTAGCACAAGTGCAAGTTCAAACTGTTTATTTGTGAAACCATTTTAGTTCAGTTTAAACTTTGCACAGTTTTCAATATTTGCATGGCTGGAAACAGCAGTAAGTGTGGCGATAACGATAACAAACCGACCGTGACTCAGCTTTCTGTGGAAATTAGATGGAGCTTTGTGTGCAAGGATGTGCTTATATGAACTTGGAGCTGTTACCTAGTCTGTGCAAACCACAAAAAGTAGTTCTACATTTCATTGTTGAGACTTGTTTTGTGATATTCTCAAATGGAAGCTGGGCTTCTTTTCATTTGAACGTATCAGTCGGCTGTACTTAAAATTCAGCGTGGGACGAAGTAATAGGCATGACGGTTAATTATGGGCCCTCTCGAGTTAGTTCAGGGGGATGACGGTATCACGTGAACGTGGGAAGACGGGATAAAAACACAGACACGTGTCCTTGGGAAGCATTCTTTTGTTTTTCGAGGAAAGCTGTGCAGATTTGCTTTTCTTCTCTTGTTGCCTTTCAACTGGAAACTACGACAAAAAAGAGCATTATGCACCAGTCATTATTTTACTGCTTGCAATTCTAATATATTAAGGGCTTGTCCTCTTTCAAAATTCCTCAACAAAAAAAAACGACAAAAGATCCAGTTGTGGTTGTGCTTGTATCAGACCATCAGGAGCCTTTTGAATCTTGTTTTCATCATAATTGGGAGGATAAAATGTGCTCAATCTGCAAGGCTTTGCTTCTGCTTCCATTATCAAATCTGTTTGCTTTCTTGGTCTCTTATTGACTCAGAAATTCATGTTTTAAGTGTATTAATAGCATTGTTAAATTCTCTGCATTAGGAGTAAATGTCAGTGAGTGATATGAAAGAAAAAATGTTTTGCAGCTATAAAGGAAGAACGGCTTCGCTTTGGGACTGGATATGAACCGGTCGAAGATGTCATCGGTGTGGCTCAGCCTGTGCGCTTCAACAGTGAGCATTTCCCTTTTCTTTCAGCAGATTGTGTGTGCAGCTGTATCTACCACCTCTCAAATTCATTCTTTCTTTTTTTTTCTGCAGAGAAATGTCCTAGTGGGTGGCACCACTACGAGAAGACAGCCAGCTGCTACAAAGTGTACCTGAGGAACGAGAACTACTGGCAGGCTGTGGACACGTGCCAGAAAGTCAATGGCTCACTGGCAACATTCGTGACCAACGAGGAGCTGCAGTTCATACTGAAGATTGAGGTGGATTTTGATGAGCGCAAAGACCAGTGCAAGTGAGTTTTTTTGGGGGGTTTTCTTTGCCTTTTATTCCTTTTGATGAGGCATTTTCTAATGCAGAGAGCCTGGGTGAACTTGCTCGCTGCAGCCAGTTCTCCTATGTATTATTTACTGAGTATTGGTCATGCTTAAAGTGGCACTTCGCCCTTGATGGTCATCTTTAATTTGTCTGATATGACTGTGAGAAGGTTCCTTGAAGGATTGTATCACTCTCAGGGAGTAATAGTGCTCTGTTAGTTGTTCAGGCCATCTAGTGGTGACAGTTGGTTAATTCATAAACCATGAAATAAGCATTTGATTCTGAAAATCTTAACAGCCTTTGTTTTGGTTCGTTTTGCAGGTTTTGGGTGGGCTATCAGTATGTGATCACCAATAAGAGTCACTCCCTGGAAGGCCGCTGGGAAGTGGCTTACAAAGGTAGTAGACATCAGATTTTTCAATAACTACTTGTGCTGAGTCTCTGCTCCTTTCATCATGTTAATGAGTGCGTTGTTGGTGTTTGTCACTAGGATCCATGCAGGTGTTTTTGCCACCAGAGGGTCTGGAAAAACTTGGGGAGATGTCTACCTCTCAGGACAACATCTTCTGTGGCCAACTGCAGCGCTCTCAGATCAAGAATATGAACGATCGAGGCCTGCACAGCTGGCATGCTGAGAACTGCTACAAGAAGTTCCCGTTCCTGTGCAAGAGGAGTACGTCCTCATTTGGTATTTGCAAACTCATAAATGTCAAAGCAGCTACACGATTTCTGGTTTGGACAATATCTTGATGTTGCATTCCCCCCACAGGGCAAACCTGCGTGGACATCAAGGACAATGTAGTTAATGAGGGCTACTACTTCACCCCGAAGGGAGACGATCCATGTCTGAGCTGCACATGTCACGACGGCGAGCCGGAGATGTGCGTGGCCGCGTTGTGTGAGCGGCCGCAGGGGTGCCAACATTTCCGGAAGGATCCCAAAGAGTGCTGCAAATTCACCTGTCTGGATTCAGGTACGGGTCCGCTGCATCTCACTGATGGCTCTTAAACATCAACTAAGAGGATGACGCAACATTTACTTTTTGTCTTTTTTTGTTTGTTTGTTTTGTTTTGTTTTCCTGCCTCCATCAGATGGAAACAGTCTGTTTGACTCGATGGCGAGTGGGATGAGACTGATCGTCAGCTGCATCTCGTCCTTCCTCATCCTCTCTCTGCTGCTCTTCATGGTGCACAGACTCCGTCAGAGAAGACGTGAACGGATCGAAACACTGATCGGAGGCAATTGTGAGCCCTGTGACATCAGTTTACCTGAGTGCAGCTCATCTTTTAGATTTAATATTAGTTTCAAGTTATGCATAACTTAAAAAAGTTATGCAATGAGCAAAACCTGTATCTTTGGTCATTTTTAACAGTAAGGTTTTAGGAAACATTTAAAATATTGAGGAACAAATGTTTTCTAAATTAAAGATGTATGAGAGCTTAAAATAGAATAGATAGAATTAAAGATGTGAAGATTAGCTGCATTAATGCAGTCACAATAATCCTGGACTCTGGCTTTCATCTGTGTTTGTGTTTACTTGCTCAGTGCACCACTTTAACCTCGGAAGGCGTGTCCCGGGCTTTGACTACGGCCCGGATGCCTTTGGTACCGGTCTCACCCCTCTACACCTGTCTGATGATGGAGAAGGAGGTGCTTTTCATTTCCAAGAGCCTCCACCGCCATACGCAGCCTACAAATATCCTGACATCCAGCACCCAGATGACCCTCCTCCTCCATACGAAGCCTCCATCAACCCCGACAGTTTCCTCTACGTGGACCTTGGTGAGTGCACATTTTTTATCCTTTTGTGGTGGTGTTTTTTTTTGTTTTTTGTTTTTTGTTTTTTGTTTTCCTTTGAAGCGCTAATATCTCATCCTCCTCAATGCTCTTCGTTGTTGCTTTCAGGACACAGCGGTGTTTCCATGGTGCAGAGCCAGATGAACGCCATGGGAGACAGGCTCCAGGCCAATATTCCCAACACCCCTGGTCCCATGCCAAATTCAGCGCCGTCCTCTCAGGAGAGGGAGGACTCCATAGATAGCAGCACCCTCCTGGTGGGACCTGACACGCCAACAGATGGCCACGCTCCCAATCCCATGCCTGCGGACAGCGCCTCTTCCCTGAGCACTGTGGTATAGGATCTCGGAGAACAAACTGGAGGGAGCTGCACTCGGATATTACCTGCTGGTTGGGGAAGGTCATACGCGTGTTCTGCACTGATGGAGGACACAGCAGACCGTCGTCATTTTATGCTGACTCCAGGGACGAGGATTCCAGTTTCTCCAGACATATCAGACTGTGGAGCAGCTGTTTTCTTTGAGCTGTTAAAGCAAGGCAGGATGCTTTTCTTTCTGAAGACTTCAAAGTGTTTTGTTTTGTTTTGAAGACACTGGCACCTAAGGGAAGCACAGAGGATTGATTCTGTACAGAGAAAGGAGAGAAAAAAAACAAAAAAACAGTCCATTCAGGCTGAGGTGGCTGCACTTTCACATTTAGCGCTGATTCAGCACAGCTCCAAAGTGTCCTGATTGGTCTGAACGCCCTGCTGTAAATACCCCCACAGGTCCGTGCTCATCAGAACTGTACTACCTGTGTGTCTGAGTCCAGCACAGTGCAAAGAATGACCAAGATCCCGGCTCTTTTTCTGCTCATCTACTTTCTTTGCATCATAATTTCAAGGTGACCGATCTTAATTGATCTACAATAACATCTATGCTTTTTGCTCGTAATATCCTTCTGGGCCCCTACTTTGATCATCTCATACATGAAGTTGTCTTCCAGATTTATAGCACATATTTGCAGAACGTGATATTTTGTAGATGACAGGTTAACCTTGCAAATGAGGTACGATAAGTTTCATGCCATCGGGTTTTTACCGGGTAATGCTGACTAAGCTTTAGGTATCACGAGATTGTTGTCATACAGAAAAAAAATATTCGTTTGGTATAGTATTATTTGGTGGTTATTGATGAGAGCAGTTTGTAATCTTGGTTTGATTGTGAGATAGAAGTAGGCTGATTTCACTGATGATCAAAGATGAGGTGTTTTTTGTTGTTTTTTTTTTGGTTTCGTTTTTTTTTTTTTTTTTTCATTTGTGTGAAGATTAGGGGTAATATTCTGTCTTTAAAATGTGAAAATCTCGTTGTTAAAAGTGACTATTTCAATCATTTAAGTCATTTGCTCATGCAAGTTATATCCTTGTTACTTTAACAGGGTGATTTGCTACTGAACTGTTTCAAAACTGTTTCATCCGTCATCCCTTCATTAAATTTGGTTTTCATTTGAGAAGAAAAATGATCAGTCGTAATATCTGGATGCTTTCCCTCAAGTTTTGATCTCCTTTTATGCTACGTCTAAATTTTATTTCCACTTCAACGGAGTTCATCTGTGATCTCAGTTATAAAAGCTTTTTCTTTTGTTTTTTTGACCCACCGATGGAAAGATGCGGCGGATCGTAGTTGTGATTCTTTTTGTTATTGATGGATCTGTTGTTTCTAAGCAGGATCCAGTTTTTAAAAAATGGGAAAAAATCTATTAAAAGATGAGTGCAGACTGTATGTGTGGAACAAGTGGACAACAGTCGTCACAAGAAGTCAGGTTGTCGGGCCGGACGGGCTCCTCCACCACCAGCATCCAACCAACCCTCCATGTGTCGGACTGCACATCTCACATTTGTACTGAATGTATTAGCCTTTTTTTTTTTTTTTTTTTTTTTTTAACTCTTTAAGCTCAGTTCACCTTCCGTTTTAAGTTTTTCTTTTTCTTTGTTGTTTTGTTTTTTTCTTTTGCTTTGACAATCCACAGTGGATTCGCCAAGAAACAAAATCATGATCTCATAAATTGTTTAAAGTGTGCATGTGTGTTTTAAAACGTAGTATACTGTTTTGGAGCTTTTTTTTTTTTTTTGTTTTTCCTCCTTTTTTTTTTTTTTTTTTTTTTTTTTTTTTTTTTTTTTTGCACCAGGTTTGCCTAAATTTTAATTTTCAACCGTCTTTATGGACCTTTCGGTGCATGTTTTTAAATCTTTTGGCATGCTGAGAGAAATTATTTTTTTTATTTTTTTTTTCCGTTCAGCGTCCTGCGGATATTTTAACATCTCCGTATGCTTTGAAAACCTGCCCTCCACCCAAACAGACTCATGCACACTGCAGCCCGACTACGGTGATGCCAAAACACATTTTTGAGGGAGGTTTGATATGTTTTAAATGTAATACAACTAATGCTGAATTTATTGTTTTATTTGATAGCCTTTAAATTAAAAAAAAAGAAAAAAAATAAGGAAAAAATGCTGTACTTGCCAGGGAGCTTCTGTTTTTCTGAGGTAAATGTACATCTCATCAAAAGCCAAATAAACTGAACCACAAAGGACGACTCGTGCGTCAGTGAGCACATGCTGAATTTCACGGTGAATCTTATCAGTGGTGACATTTAGCCTCTCTGCACTTCTCACTCAAGGAAATTCCTCCACCTGCATTGACCAAATGTCAGGGGGGATTAAGGTGGGACCCGGGAGTCGGGGGAATCCCCCAGCAGTGAGACGGAGTCTGTGGTTAAACGTAAAAGCCGTCAGAAGATTCAAACAAAGTGGATGTAATGCACCACGTAGTTAGTCATAAACAGCAGGCGGAGCAGAGAGAGGGATACTCCGCCGGAGAGCTTTGTCAGTGAAGAAAAGAGGCTTTGTGCACGAGGACCGAGTAGTGACAGAATCACATAATCTATTCGTGGATGGGAGGGACGTAACACTTGAGCAGCCCCGCTGGTTTTCCTGAGGCAGCAATGAAACGCCTGAACCCTGAGTCTAAAACGAGTGGAAACCTGGACGTTTTTACATGTCAACGTGATTTACTGTTTCTCAATGTTCATTCTTTATTCAAACAATTAGAATACATTATTACATTAATATTAACAGCAGACTGTGTCTGTAAATATGGACAACGGTTAATTGATGAACGTGTAAAAGCACAATTTAACAAGGTGGTAGACGTTTTTACGGCATCCTTAACTTAAAGCCGTGTATATTCTGTTCAGCTGCCTGATTTCCCATGAAATGAATGGCTCTTGTTACTAGTCACTGGGCATCTCTGCTGGCGGCCGCCCGGGAGGGAGGACGAGGAGGGTGGAGGGGGTTGCTGAAGCTGTCCCTGCATCAATGAGCCTGTTGATCAGAAAAGACCACTAGACTGTTAATGACACGGTTCGCCGATCAGATCGGGAGGAAATCGCACTCGGCTTTCACCTCTACTCCTACTTAAAGAGGACGTCCGCACCGGTTCTCCAGTCTACCTCGGAGACTGACACCTGTCTGGACCGCTGGAGTCGACCATGATCCGGACTGCAGCTCTCTTGATCCTCGTCCTTTCGTCTGCTGCTCCAGGTGAGGCTCCTCGTCGAGTAAAAGAAGTCCTAATATGTAGCTGCTGCCGCATCATTTCCACTTAATTTGATGTAAAAGAAAGGACAAACGTGCTTGTCAACACTGCTGTTTATATGTTCCAGAGGACTACTGTTACAATGAGCCACATTGTGGTAAGTAAAGTATAAATCACTTTTCTTTTTTTTTTTAATCAGTATAAGTATTTACCCATGAAACATAGTCAGACTAATTTAATGACATTTGAGTTCAGTTACTGTTATTGTCCAAAGGTAAAATAAAAGGAAGCAACAGTCAAAGGTTTGATGGTTATTTTTCGTTTTACAAATAATCTCACAACAAAGATTTGTCTAGATGCTCTTGCGGCAATCAGAAGACTCTCCTCCACATCTGGATCATCAGCAGTGGCTGACGAAGGGATGATAACTGGCAAACGGGGAATAACGACGGAAGCCTCTGCCAAAAAAATGGACACACAATGACATTTCACGCATCAGTGTGGTTCTGGTCAGCGCGTGGTTCAAGATCTTTAGGAAGAAACGTAAACTGATCTATTTTGTGCAATTGTGACCTTTCACTTAAGTTCGTCCTCAGAACATTTAGGAAATGATTTCAGCCTCTCGATGTCTCCTGCAGCGATCTTGAAGTTCCTTGTTTTGTTTTTTTTCTCTACTGGTTGCATCTCTGGCTTTGATCTGTTTTTCTTTTTCAATATCCTACTTAATTTTATTTTTTTTAAACCAACTTTCCAGTCTTTTTGTTGAGATTTGGCTCAAAACTCCACTCTTTTATGTGCTCAGATACCTGAGAGCTTTTCATCTAACCATAGTTTTCTGACATTTGGTGACACTTCTCTAGAATATTTGATCATTTCCCAATGTCACGATACTGAACCCCAGAAACACCACAGCATGATGGCAGCTCCACCGTGCTTTACTGTAGGAAACTGGAGCACCGCATCGCCAAGGAACTTCAGCTGTGGCTTCCTGTGCCGCATTAAACCTGTCAAACCAATACGTGGAGTGCAGTGATCTGCTGTGGCAACCTTGAAAAAACTGGCTTAGAGTACACTTTTTGTTTTGTTTTGTTTTCTTGTTCATCACAAGAGTGTATATGAATATGTATAAAAATACTTGCTGTGTTGTAGAAGTGCAAAGTAACGTATTTGATGCACGTGTGGTTTCTCTTCCACCCTCAGACCCTTACGCATGGGGAGACAGCTTCCCTTCATGTCACCCCTTACTTGAACACCACCACTCTCCCATCAATTTGGATCGCCACATGGCCAGGGACGACTCCCTGGGGCTGCTGCACTTAGAAGGTTTCGACGTGACCCAAACAGGCCACTGGACACTCGCCAACGATGGTCACACCGGTGAATAAGCCGTCATGCTCTCAGAGAGAGTACTGCTGTCTGGTCTGTGCTGGAGCTGACGTGTCTGTTGCTGCTCTCAGTGGCGCTGCAGGTTGCCGGCGGCATGGCGGTGAGTGGCGGAGGCCTTCCAGACGTGTACCACACAATCCAGCTGCATTTCCACTGGGGAGGCCTGGCCACAAACGGCTCCGAGCACACGGTGGATGGACACAGATACCCAATGGAGGTACAGTACGGTCAGTAGGCAGCTCTGCATTGTCACATGTCAGAAGCTTCAGAGATCTGGTTCAGTGCAGCCCTCCCTTAATGTTTCTGGTATTTTTTTATTTTTTGGTAGATGCATATAGTCAATGTGAAATCCATCTACCCAAACATGTCAGCAGCCTTGGACGATCCAACAGGAGTTGCTGTTCTTGGCTTCTTCGTTGATGTCAGTTGTGAGGCTTATCCTGAATTTTAAAAACTTTTTCTTTTTTTTTTTGTACAAGACAGTGCTGATTTGGTCTGTTTTTTCAGGTCGTTTATGCAGACAATGTCCACTTTGGACACATATCCCGATTGCTGTCTTCTGTTGCTTACAGAGGTGAGAAGAGACAAACAAATTCAAATTCAGCCCACTGTTTGGTGTCATCTGAAAACTGTTTTCATGATCCTTTTCCTCCAGGCCAAACCACTAAGGTGAAGCCGTTTCCTCTGATGAGTCTCCTGCCCAAGTCCAACATGAGTCAGTATTACCGTTACAGCGGCAGCCTCACCACCCCTCCTTGTTCTCAAGCAGTCATCTGGACTTTGTTTGAAGTCCCCATCTACATCTCATGGACTCAAGTAGGTCATTTTTATTAGTTTGTGATTTCTATAAATAAAAAAGAAGCTTCTTTTTTTAAATTTCATTAATTTTTCTTCTCCTCAGTTGGCTCAGTTTACCTCTCAGATCTTCTCCACCGAGGAGGACGCGCAGCAGGTGACGCCACTGCAGAACAACTTCAGGCACATCCATCCTGCCTTCAGCCGCACCGTGTCGGCCTCCAGAGATGCCAGGCTCCTCAGAGGGGCGGCAGATCGGCCACTCGGGTCAACGGTGTCGCTGCTCCTGCTCCACATTGCATCGCTGGGAAGCTTCATACCTGGACTTTAGCGCCGTGTTACATCCAGGTCGCCCACAGCGGAGCCATTCATGTGACCTCACAGGCGGCGTTCCCCAAAATATTTGACACGCGATGTTTATGATACTCCAAGTATGGGTTGTGATTAAATAAGGTTCAGTATTTAAAAACAAAGGATCAATATAAGGATCAGTATATAAAAAAATACAACAAACTGTGAATATAAGTACTGTATCTCCTTTATTGTGTAATGTATGTGCAGAGTTGCTGACAGGGAAATGTGGAGTGAGCAGAGACTGGGTTGAAGTTTTTTCAGCCCAACCTCAAGATTGTGTTTAACGTCATCCCAAAGGAAGGATATAGGACCCATTAACGGGGGGTAACACTTGACTAATGACTCACCTTGTTTGCGTTCATAAAACTACATTTATAAGTTGTTTGTCTGACGTCAGCGCTGTCGGCGTGGCCTAAAAAACGGCTTTAAGGTGTGAAAATGGGTTTAAAAGGAAATAAAATCAAGTGCGTCCTCATCACAGCTGCTTCAGATGTTTGCTTATAAAAATACAGCCTTTTTTCTGCATCAAGTAAACCTTAAAGTTCGGTAAAACAGAAAAATGTTGAATACAAAAACAACTATTAGTATTATATGAGAAGTCTGAACTGAGGGAGACAACCTGCGTACATCTTTCTGGACTGAACTATCCGTAAGTGACAATGTTCGGTTTTGGAGAAATTTTGAGAAGGTCCGTGGTTGCGGGAAGAGCCGGAAAGATTTCCTGCAGGAACAGGACCGCGCAGTTGGAGCGGCGATGCTCCACCAACCCGACGGCTCAGCGCGGAGGCGCGCGCCGCTCCGGCGGCGTGTTTCACGTCGCGTTAAGCAGACTGAGACGAGCGTGAATTAGGCTCCCGGGCAGTTTCTCTCTCTCTCTCTCTCTCTCTCCCGGCCCTGCGCCTCTGCTCGCAGTCACACCATTCCCTCCTGTCACGGCCCTGGAACCGCGTGCACACGCACTCAGGCCACAGAGTGAGCCTTCTGTAAGCTGCAGTTTCACTGCATCCAAACGGGATTGTGACGCCCTCGATGGGAGCGCTCTCCTGGCTGTCAGCCGCATTCACGGCTTTAAGAGGTCCAGGTGTGAAAACGGTCAGAGTTTCTTGTTATGTCGCTCCTCGACTTGTCATTTACTGATAAAGCTGAGCTTCGGGTTTCCAACTTGGGGTTTGTAGCATTTGTTTTCCCCTAAAATGGGGCCTGGTCACCTCGAGGAGAAGGACGTGACCTGGAACCGCTGAGTGTGCGCGGTCTGCGACGTCTTGTGATACTACTTTACTCTGCTTTGACTTCTATGCTGTGAATAAAGACCTAACCGAGCATTGACACTCGTAGTTTAAAGAGAATACATTTTGTTGTGTTATTTGCACCAACGGGGACTGGCTGTGGGTTGATGTGGAAGGGTCCGAGGATGGAGGCTAAACGATCTCTGTGTTGCTCCAGCTGAGCCACCCTTCAGGTAGGGTGATTAACCTGCACCATGGTCCAGATCCAGCTGGGACGAAGCCGTGTGGGCTGCAAGGCTTCCGATTTCCCCGCTGAAGTGTCACTTGAGACGTCTGCAGTGGAACCTAAAATGAGCCGACGCGCTTATCATTGCTGATGTTGCCTGGGCCACTGGACGTCCCACAGTCGATCTCCGCAGCTCCTCCCGTGGCTCAGCTGGAGGAACTGGGGGCCACCGGGTGGGCTGCAAAGATGCCATCATTTAGCAGTGTCTCGAGGGTCCCGCTCTTCCACTCATTTGCAAGGTGGAGCCCAGCAGTACAGGGAAAAAGAGCACTCCAAAAAACAAAAACACTCAGGAAACCCAACGGGAGCATACGCCGCCGGTTTGTCCAGGTCTTCTTATACGGCCTGTGGTGCAGAGACACGAACTGCTGCCTGTATGTGGTCAGAAGTGGTGCTGCACACAGTCGCTTTAATAGACTACTAATCCTACCAAATATTAATGTCTGCCTTTTGTGTCATTTTCTTATCAGTAGCTTCTGAGAATTAAAATTCTGGCTGCAAGCGATTAATTATTTGAGCTCACCCATTAAAGGTTTTTTGACACAGTTGGGCTCCAATCAGGTTTTAATTCAAGACAATTCAGCGCAATAGTGGACACATTAGAGATGATCATCATTTAATCAGTAAGTGAATTCATGCTGTCTCTTATATTGTGCTCACAAAGCCTGATTAAAAAAAAAAAAAGTGTTAATGGATGTATGCAAAATTGCTTTATTTAACTTCTTTTTCATACATTTCTCATATAATAAATAGACACAAGAAACAGGGCTGATGTCTCAGTCCTCTTCCCATGCCGATTCTGCAAGTTTTTTTTTATTCTCCACACTGCAAACAACTTTTCATAGAATTTACAACACAAAATTAAAAAAAAAAAAAAAAAAAAAAAAGCTTGACACAAGCTGATTTTTCTGCTACCAGCTCAACGCTCACCTCATGATACTTAGATGTTTGAGCTATGTTCACGTAGCAAATCCCAGGGAACAAAAATATATATAGATATATTTAATATTCACAGTTACACTATTTACACATTTTAGGATTACAAAGCAAATGGGCAGAAAATGAAGATGTTTCTACAAGAAACACTCTCAAAAGGGAAGTGGAGACTTTTCCTGTACACAGTGGACCTTTTTCTTTAAATAAACAACCTTTCAAACCATCAGATTCCTTTTACAGATCCCTGAAAATATTTTAAATACTCAGTCTTTTGTTAAAAAAAAAAGAGAGAGAGATGGATCTTAAAAGTGTTACCTTTGTGGAAAAAAAGAAATTTAAATCTTCTGTACAAGTAATCATATACAATATGAACATCAGTTGTGAAAAAAAAAAGTCCACTCTGGATCTAACTGAATAAAAAAAAAAAAGAAGCAATGACTGACTTGGTCTTCGAGGGGGAGCTGACTGGTTGAGAGACGACGTGAAGCAGGAGTGCAAGCCTCGAGTGCATTCAGCAAGTTTTTTTTTCCTTTAACTGAAAAAGTTGTACAGAAATAGTGACCCTGCAGAATGTGATGAGGTTGTGGAAACTTTTCAGTGTCGCTGGAACTGTTAAACACTGGTAAAATAAGTGTTGGTGATTAAAAAAAAGAAAAGAAAAAAAAGTCCGACCACGCAAACATGAGCCAGTCGTCCCAGACACAAACAAAAGGAAGCCAAAACATCTTTGTCGAAAACCCAAAAACAGGCAGAAATTCCTCGCATGTGCTTGTTAACACATCTCTGCAGGAACACTAAATGTAAAACAAAGACAGTGACACATTCGTATGGCACTTAAAATGAGAAATAATTTCTTCCTCAAATCTGAAAACTTAGGTAGCCTCTCAGCAGGTGCAGACAGAAGCTCGTTTCACTTCCATCTCTAAGTGTGGGTGGTAGTTCTCCAGCGCGGCCTACAGGGGGCAGTGCACTCGCATCCTCACACCAGCAAGTCGTGGTGATAAATACTCTCAATGGAGCCTTGATACTCATTCACTCTCTCACACACACACACACACACACACACACACACACACACACACACACACACACACACACACACACACACACACACACACACACACACACACACACACACACACACACACACACACACACACACACACACACACACACACACACACACACACACACACACACACACACACACATAGTGTCTTTGAAGAATCAAGCATGAAGACAACTTCCTAAACAAACCGGAAAACACTGGAATAAGATCAACAACAATTTTGCATAAACTAACGGAAAGCAGCATGATCCATTCTTGGCTGGTGGAAGTTGGCGACATTTTTAAATATTCCAGATTTTTTTTGTCACACGATTTAACCATTTGTATTGTTTAAGATGTTTTCTTTTAGTTTGATTTATTTCCAAGGAAAAGTGATGCAGCAGAGGTAGCAGCAAATTAGCTCCGGAGCCTCGGGCCCCTCCCCCCACCTTCCACAACAGTTTACCAGGTGGACTTTTGTGCATCACGACAGTGTTAGTATGCAGCTGAACATGTGAGTTTGTGTTGTTTTGTTTTTTGTTTTGCACCACATGTGATGTGGCTGAAGCTTATTAGACAAATGAGGGAAGAAAGATGTGACATTTGCACAAACCACAGCTGGATGTGGAAGGAACTGTGTTTAAATACTGTCCGACACCGAGGCGAGGGTAGGAAACGCTGCACCAGCAAGTCATGTGTTCACACGAAAGAAAAACCAAGTGTTTTTCATTTAAGAGCACCATAAATCGTAAACAATCTAGAGTTTAATGTATGAAGAGTGCCGTACGGGTAGCTTAGCTTTATCCAGGTGACTTGCCAGATTGTCAGCTTAGCCCACATCAGTTCCTCCTCATCATCCCGGGAACGTTTAGGGTCAGCACTTTTACACCGTGTGGGAGAGTCTTCTGACCTCGAGCTGGACGTTAATTGAGCGTTCCCCTGCAGTTCTCAGCCCCACACAAACAGGGGATCTTCTCATCCTCAATGGGGAACTTGTAGTCGTACGTGATCTCCTCGTTCACATTGATGGGCTGCCTGGAGTAGATCACAATCTTCTTCTGAGACTCCACTGTGATGACCTTCGCATAACAGTTGGGCTGAAAACAAATGCACATAAAGAATAAGCACACAGCTTCTTCCAGGCTCGTGTTTGTACGCAACGGTGATGCTGATGGTGCCTTACGTTGCAGCTGTGGTTTATGAAGCGGGCAAAGTTGCCACACTTGGTGGCATCTATGATGGTGTCGTGGTCCACCCGGAACATGTAGCTGCTACCGATACCCTCCTCTTCGTAGCGCTTCTCCCGCATGTCTGCGATCACCTGTCGGGGGGAGAGTGCCACAGCCGAACAGTCTGTGAACAATTCACTCAACAGGTCTCAAGGTTTTTATTTCTGACTCCGGAGCTGGTCGGAGTCTGAAGCAACAGAGACGAGAATCCGAGACCGTGGGTCCGAGTCAGAAAAGGGGGCGACGCCTGCTCCTGGTCTGGAGTGAGGTGCCAATTCAAGCCATGGAACTCCACTGTTTCTGGGTCTTGGTTATGTGCCGGGTTCGTACTGTGCAATTCCGAAACAGACTAAGCTTCACGAAACCCGGAATCATGACCGGGAACACGTTCTACTATTTCAGAGCAGATCGTTTTCACTTTCTTCTTGTTTTACTGCTTCCAACGCTGATGACACCTACAAACAACACCCCGCCACATCAGGCTGTTGCCTACGACACAAGGGGGCCGTTGTACAGTCTGTACACGCCGCCGTGGACGTCTCAGCCAAAATGACACAGATCCAAGTCCTACCGTGTGGCTGGGATTGATCTTATAAGACAACAAACATCTCACACAGTGATAGTTAATACCAGTAATACTGCTCTGTTGCTACGTGAGCCGGTTATTAAGATCATTTCTGCCGCTGGGACACAGGCTCTGCTCAGACGTGGTGATAACACGTACTTGGATGATCCAATCACAAGTGGACGGCACCAAAAACAGCTCAACGCGCTCATTCAGGCCCCATCACTCAGGCTACGTTCAGAGCTGACCTGGGAGCCCATAACAGCTAAAGACCCGCTGAACTTCGTCACAGGAACGTGAGATCCAATCACAGGTGATCATTTGAGAGACACACAGGGACGCATTTTTATTTCAGGATCGAGCAGAACACATCCCAAGTGTAGGAATTCACAGCGCTGCATGTTCAAAAACATCCTAAAGGGCACAGTTAGAACAAAAAATGCACAAAATACCCACTCTGCAGGAATAGGTAAACCGTCCCTCACCTGTCTGATGTTCTGTCCCACGTACTCGATCACCATTTCATCAGCAGCAATGGGCTCCATGGCAAACAGACCCCAGTCGTGGATGTTTGATTTGCAGAATCTGATCTTCTTCTTGCGGAACTGGAAGAGACAAAAGTGTCAACAACTATAAAAGAAAAAGCGGAAAACGTCCCTAAAGTTTGCAATTAAATACAAACATAACAGTTTCAGAGGACACAGGCAACACTGCCACTCACTTCTGGAGACAAAAACCTGCTCTGCGCTGACGACTTGTGTCAACGGCTGCCTGTTTGTGTTGTCTGTGTCTCTTGTTTACTGGTGCCCTGCTGAAACCGAGCTGCCCACTTGACACTAGTTCTGGTGGACTTTGTTTACCTTTAGCTGGTTGAACTTCAGGAGGTCACTGTCGCACGCGAAAGAGGACAGCAAACGTCGCTGCTCCGACCGCCGCTCCGAGCCGGCTCTGGTGGAGGCGTGGACCTGCGCAGGAATACTCATACCCTGCAAAGGCAAAAAGGCAAATTCACCGGTTAGGATACAAGACTCTGATGCTGTCACACATCCACCTTGTACCCAACTCGGGAATCACAGCGTCATCTCCTGCCCACCTGTGTGTCGACCGGTGGCTCCTCCGACTGCAGCCGCGAGCTCTGCAGATACTTGATCTTGTCCTTTTTGTCAATCTTATAGTAACCTTCACTTCGCGCACAGCCGGTCATGTGATCCCTCATGCCATCGTCTCTCCTCTTTTTCTTCACTCCAGGGATGTTGGTTGGTGCATGGAAGTCAAGGACGAAACCAAAACGCCACAGGACCTCTGAAGCGCAACTCTCAATATTAAACTCGATGTTCCTTGCTTTTACCAGCAGAGGGAGCCGCTTTTTAATACCCAGTAATATTAATGAGAGAAAATAAACTCCAAGCATGAATCAAGTGTACTCATCACCTTATTAGGATTAATATTTTTTTACAACACAGTAAAGGATATGAGGATGGTTAACCCACAGCGTGTCATTGAGCCAGTCGTTGCCATTATCCTGCTGGAGCATCTTGTCATACGTGATCTGCAGAAGCCGGATGTCCTCGTCATCTATGCCTTCATTCCAGATGTCATACAGGATGGTCATCTCCTCAAACTCAGAGCGCCGGCTGAAGTACGACCGGGGAGGTGTGGTGACGGGTGACAAACTGCCCAGAAGCAGCTCCTCCCAGCCTCGCCGTGTCCTTCGCATTGGCTTGGTGACCACAGGTACCTCGTCGTCGTAGGAGAGGAAGCCGTCTTCAGCTGGTAACACCGTTTGAGGGTCAACCTCTCCTTCCCGGAAGTCCAGGCTGGGGTGCTTGGGGGACTTGGAGGACATCATTTGCATGGATTGATCTCCTACTTGTGTTTCATGAGGCAGAGGCGTGGACGCAGAAGACAGCTCTAAAGACTCATCAGCGGAAGAGACCGTTGGGGGCTTTTTGCCTTTGGGTCGCCCAGGTTTTTTCTTTGATGGGGTGGCATCTGATGCCACGGGGACATCTATAGAAAGACCAGCAGGAAGATCCTCCGGGAGGCTGGCTGAGTGGTCTCCCCCAACTGAGGGGGTCTGGTTAGGCAGTGAGTTGATGGGGGGCTCCTTGAAAACTGGTCTATCATCCAGGCTCTCAGAGGACACTTTCCTATTAAGTGTCAATGCTGTGGGGTCAGGGAAGACGGGGGCGAATGTTAAGTCTCTTCCTGGAGTACGAGGCAGTCCAGCACTAAGGACAGGGGACTGTGCGGGGTAGGAAAAGGGACTACCAGGGATGTGAGGGGAGCTGAGTAATAGACTGCTCCCTGTCAGAGGGCCTTCACTACCTGGGGTAATAGGAACAGTGTCAGTGCTCTGGGATTTTCCCAGACCGCGGGCACGCTCCATCAGGTCCCTGCCTGGTGTGCGGGGGATATCCTCATCAGTGGGTAGCCTGGGTCGCTGAGAGAAGTCAGGCAGAGGACCAGGGGGTGGGTGGAGGAGGGAACGACCTTCTACTGAAGGGTGAGCCGGGAGAGGGAGGTGCGTTAAAGATGCTGATGCTGGTTTGGGGACAGGTGCGTTTGAATCCAAGTGGGGTGGGGCTAAATGACTGGGGGTGCAGGCTATTTCTTCAGGCTCTGCTTTACCTTTGGCTTTCGTCTCTTGGTCACTGTCCAGCAGGGCGCCCGTGGGAGTGGGCGGCCGAAGGTTTGCTACATGCTCCACAGGTTCAGACTTCAGTAAAGTGGTGTTGCCATCAACACGGATGTCCTGCTCTTTGCCTAAAAGACAAAAGAAATGTTCCTTTAACAGATCTCGTTTGTGACACGTGCCAGATGATACAGCTGGAGGCAGACTCTCACCTGGGACACCTTTGGGTGATGGCGGCTTCAGGTCTTTCACTCCCTCCTCCTCCGGACTGGGTGGTCTTGGTTTCAATTTGCTACTTAGGTCTTCCCCACCCCAGTGGTCCTCCTTCACTTCCCTGGGAGGGCTCAGTGGTTTGGTGTCTGCCTCCTCATTCCCTTCATCAGAGGATGAGGATGAGGAGGAAGAGGAAGACGAAGAGGACACTGCAGCTTTGCGACCCTCTCCAACATCTGCTGGCGTCCCTTCATCCTCTTCTTCTGAGCTTAACTCGTACTCAGAGGAGTCTGAGCTTTCTACGCTGAACTCTGAGCTTTCTGCCGAGGAGTCTGAGCTGGCCTTGGAGGAAGCCGAACTGTCGGTTTCTGCAAAAAGTGAAGCAGTGAAATGATAAATAAAAGGAAACATAAAAGGAACCAACCCGATTCTCCCGTCAGATAATAAAAGGACCTTCATCAGATGAATCTGAAGAGTCGCTGTCACTGGATGAGTCTCCCCCATGTTCGTCATTGCCTTTCTCATCGCCGCTCTCCTATGAAGTGATCAGATTGACCATAAAATATATATTAAAAAAAAAGTCAAACGTTATGTAAACTGCAGCGTATAAATGTCATTTTGACAAATTACATGGCTCGACGACGGCCTCTCTGCAACCTTTGCTTCAACGGGCTCTTCTTCCTCCCTGTCAGACAGTGACTCCTCTTCCTTCTCCGAGGTGTCCACCTCTTCCTCGCCCTCGCTGTCCAGTTCACGTGGTCGCGAGTGTCGTCGCTTTGCTGATGTGCCGTCGCCATCCATCTTGGAATCGTCCAAGGGAAGCTCAGCTAGTTCTCGATCTCGGTCTGGCGAGGATTACAAAAAAAAAAAAGAGAGAAATTGGCTTTTGCAAGATCTGCATCTGTAGTGTAGTAAGTTTATAGTCGCAGCAGAGGTTCACCTTCATCCTCTAGCTCATCGTCGACTGGGGTGGACGGTCGGGCTCGTTTGTTGTCGCTTGCTGCAGCAGCCTCAGGTGGGTCCTTCCTTTTTACCTGAACACGACACTCAACCTTTTAGCGCCCAAAAACAACTTGTCACTGGTACTGAGACTCCCTGCTCTCCCGAATCTAGAAGATCAAGTTGCATCTCTCACCTTGAAGGAGGGCAACCGGATTGCTCCTCGCAAACCGATTCCAAAACCCATTGCCTCGTAGCCGAGGCCCTCGCCCTTGTTCCAGTTCTCCAGCAGACTGGAACCCATCGTCTCTTTGGGTTTGGGTCTTTCCTCTTCTTTCCCCTCACTACCCTTCAGTGGAGTCAAAGACGCCTGAGGAAAAACAAAGAAAAGAAATTCTGTTTAGCGTTTTGTAGTTATCGCATTAAACTGCATTATTTCAGTGGGAATCATCGAGGGACTTGGGTGACATCCTCAGATTGTACATGTAATTGTCTAATCAGACAAAACAAAACAAATAAAAGTCACATTTTCAGTTCAGTGAAATAGATAAAAGAATCCTAACAAACTGGAAGCGGTGACTGGTATTTTCCCAAACCAGATTGCTTAAATGAGTGATGAGTAACACTGCTCACTTTAGTTAATGAAATGACTCCTTAATTCTGCAACATTTGCATTCAAAGCAGGGAAACGGCAAAACTCAGCTCAGATCAATTCGTCATGGCACTTGTCAAAATGGCAGGTTTTCTATTGTTAATTCAAGACTCTTGGCTGAGCATACAAATTGAACCACAAAGAGGCAAATCAACCACGAACAGGTCATCATCATCTGCAAAAAGCAAATATGAAGGACTGTTGCTGAAGAGTATTTGTGTAGTGGTACGGATTTTTCCCCTAATAGTCATTTACGACCCTTTAAGAATCTGACATCAAACAAAACTGAGTAAAACAATAAGTAGATGGTATAAACATGTTCTATTCCCTGTGAGCTCTCTTTGCTTGACACGTTGATGAAATCAGTGGCTTACCTTGGCTGAATGCTCCTTCTTGTCCCACCACTCATCAAAAGCCCTAAAAGCCACCACTTCTACCATTTTGCGATTGAGGTCCCTCTTCATGATGGCTTTCAGTTCTTTGACAATGACCAGCAGGACGCCATCAACTGTGGCCTTGTGGGGGTCCTCCTTTTTAGTTTCATAGCCAGGAGGAGGAACAGTTGGGTTGAATTTTGGAAAGCCGGGATGCTGCCACTCTTGCCCAGATGTTCCTGTGCTGCTAGCAGGTGTAGCACCAATAGAGAGAGGTGGGTAGGGTCCTCCGAACGGCCCAGATGCACCACCGTCGATAAAATGTGGATACGGATAGGGCCCTCGAGTGTGAGCCATGCGACTCAGCATCTGCTGCTGCATCTGGAAGGACATGGGAACTGAGCTCCACTGTTCCCATTGCAGGCAGTTCATTACCTCCATCTGCACTAGTGGCAGCATGCTCGGAGGGTAGGGACCCATGGGTGGCAGCATATGGTGAGAAACTCCAGGGTGGCCGGCCAGGTGAGCGGGATGTCCCGGCACGGCGGAGTGAGGGGCCAGATGGTGATGTGGGATAGGAAAGCCAGCCTGGTGCTGTAAGGGATGGAAGCTGGCAGGGTGGATGGGAATAGTCTGCATCGGAGACACGGCAGAGTTTACGACAATGTTCTTGGCACAGTCTCCGCTGGTGATTGGAGCACCTGGCATCTCGTCATCAGAGATTTCCATGTCTTCTCCCGACGACTGATGATCCTGTGTGGAAAGGGACAACCCGTTAAGACTCGGACAACCTGCGTAATCGCTTGGCTAATTCATATTCATAATCCTTTTGAGCAAATGCAATGTACTTAGGACCCTGAGAAAGAAAAAAGCTAATGAATCCCAACTTAGACTTGAGTTACTATTATTCCCGTCAGTCTCCAAAACAACAAAAGCAGGACCGGGCTTTGTTGAGAATTTCTAAAACTAGGTCAGATACAGTGTCTGAATGATGAGAATGAGTCAAAGACTTTCTTATTTTCCCCTTGACAACAGTAGTTTCAACAAAAGAACTTTGCTTGTATTAAAATATTACACCAGGGAAAAATCTGTTTGAAAAAGTATATAAACTTTATGATTAATTTGGATCTGCGTGAGAGCAGAAATGCATCGATACAGTTCTGATATAGCCTATATGTCCTAAAAACCAATACTGGTGTCCATGTCAAAAGGGAGCGTTCTTGTTGTTATATTTGCTGTTTCCAAGTTATATTAAACTTAAGTTATATTTCTAATAGAAATGCAAAAAAAAAAAAAAAAAAAAGTAAGAAAACAAAAATGTAAATTATCCAACTTTTCAAACAAGTTGTAAATTAAACGATGCAACAATGCATGAATGCATTCATTTAAACATGTTTAATTAAGTAGGGCTATTGGAACAGTAAAAACTGTTATTATATATAGATGATATAAAATCTGTCCCGTCATTTGCACATCTGTGGATTATGTCGGTGTCAGCCCCAACGACACCAGTGTCCGTCAGCGAGACCTGTTCTCAAACAGGTTTGTGCTACACACGCGACTCAGTTCATACCAACGTGCTTCTGGTAGTAATCCTACAAAATAACAGGGACAAATGATTCCAGACCTGATCTGAGTTCAAAGTTTTGTATCCATTAGCACACTCAAACACACATCTTTGGTAAACATGTTTCCAAACACTGCTATTTATTCAGGTATCTAAATTTGCAGCCCTAAAGCTACTGCCGGAACTATTATGCAAGATGTTAATATCGAGCATCTCCCAATGAAGTGTCCTATTCTGTTAATTATTATGAAATTGTCTGCATCACAACTGCTGCTTAAAAGGAAGCTAAATAGTGTGAAGTCAGCATTGGAGTGGCGTCGTTACCCAAATCACCTGTTTGCTTTTTGATAACTTGAAATGTGAGACCGAAGACACAATCCTGACCGTCAAGCTCAGCTACAACCAGGAAGTGTGCTGCTGAATGGGGCCCAAAGCCAAATAATGTTTTCCTCCGTGCAGGCGTGTGCAATGAGTGTTAGAAAGAGGAAACGAGATGCTTTGATTCCCCAACAGCAGAATGGCTCTTATTTCGTCTTTCGCAACACAGAGGAAAGTGTAAAAATGCAACCATATCAGCCCGATGGCACGGCTGCGACGGGGAGGTCAGCTTGATATCAGTGTGAAGGTGTCTGTAGGGCAGCACAAGGAGCGTCTAGGGGGTTTCATTCATAACCAGCGCAGACTTCTATAAACACATGGATGCATGTTAACCAAACTCATTCATTTTTACAAAGGCAGTCACCTGAACTGAAACATACACAACAATTTTTGGCATGACACACATGTTGCTGTGAAACTAGAATTTCCTTTAAGAAGGCAGAACAAAAACAATGAAATGAAAGGTTTACTACTACCACCTCACATTGAAACTATACCTCACTTCCTGTGTCCTTTGTGCAACTGTCATTCACGACAGAACACACGCTTCAGCAGCCGTGCTACCATCAACATTTAAGAGCTGATTTTAGCAGCATCTGTCAGCCGTTTCTTGGGAAATGTAACAACCCTGGAATATTTAAACATGCATTTATCATTTTAAATAAATACTTACCGTGTCCATTTTATCAGCGGGACTGTGGCCTCTAAAAGGTCCGTCTTTAAGGTCATTGTTGCTCATCTTCTCCTGGACAGGAGAGCTGATCCTCTTGATCAGTGAGGCAGTTCCAGGGATGGGCTCTTCATCTTCCGAGTCTGGCAGCGGCGTTGGGCTGATATCTTCCAGGCCGGTGCTGGAGGGACGGGAATTTTGCTGGCCGCCTTGCGAGCCGCTGGTGTAAGGAGGGATTGGGGATAACTGAGAGGACGAGGAGGAAATTGGACTTCCCTCCATTCGCACCTCATTGTCTGAGTCCCGCTCCTCCAGGAACGGCAGCAGTTTTGTCCTTTTTTCCTTGAGGAGCATCTCAATGCGAGAGTCCAGGCTGTTGCGCTCTGGATCCAGCACTGGGGAGCCTGGCGAGGGACAGCCCTCTGGCGTTTGAGGGGGGGGGAGTAGTGGGATGTGGCAGGGGTTCTGGTGGCGGCTCTGGGATTGGAGGAGTCTCTGGTCTGTCCTTGACAGGCAAGAAGTCAATGGAAGCTGCCAGCGGTGGCTGTGGTGGTCGGAGATAATCCCCCTCCCTTTGGGCTGGGTGATGGAAAGGTGGCTCTGATGGGGGGTATGTGGGAGGCAAAGGAGCTTGGTAGGGTGAGAAGGCAGACTTAAAGTTGGGCGTAGCAGGTGGAGGTGGATTGTAAGTGAAAGAAGGGGTAGAAGGTGGAGGTTCAGGCGGGGTCATCTGGTGCTGTTTGAAAGGAGCCTGTTCAGACGGCGTACCCCGATACATATTGCTCCGATACTGAGGCCTCTCCGGTCTGCGGTTGTATGCATCCTGGAACTTACTCTCATGTCTGCGAGACTTGTAGCCTCCAGAGTTCTCAGGACGGCTGGACTGATACGCAGGTGTAGACTGCCGACTGGAGAAACTCGAGTCCTGAGAGAAGGGCGTACCTGTTTGGCGTGGGGTATGAGGCGTTCCCTGGGACTGGGGTGTTTCCTGCCTTAGGCTGGAGTAGCCCGTCTCCATGCTCAGGGGGGTGGTGGAGCTGCTGGGTGGCAATGCTCCTCCCACACCAGACATGCTGCCCTCCGACAACCTGCGGATGGGCTCACAGGCCTTAGAAGACACAAGCGTTGTGTTTTAAATGGCTTTGAGAGTTCAGATCACAGTCAAGGGTCTGGATAACAACTCATCTTCTCAGCTCTACCACCTGTTACACTGGTAACATGCATAAAGATTAGGGTCAGCTTAGATTAGATTAAATTGGCTAATTTCTACAAAGTAACACTATGATTCAGTAATCACATCCATACAATAGTTTACATTTGCTCCTCCAAAATGACTCTGCCCAAAAGAGACAAAAATGCATGTAAGCACAAACTCAGGGGGTGTTTTTCAAATAACTAAATCCATGTACGAAATAAAAACTGTTGTGCATATTGGTCCAAGCTGTGATTATTGTTATTATTATTATTATTCATTTAATTAATTTTTTATCTACCAATAATGCTTCTGCCAGGCTCCGAGGAGAAACTTCCCTGGTCTCCTCCCCACCAACAGGCAGCGTCCGTGGAGTGTAGCTGCCATTCATCAAGAGCTGGAAGTACCGAAGGCGATTCTCACCTGCAAAACAGCAAAGATGCACAAGTGTGAGACCACGTTAAGAACACAGGAGGACTATTACAAGTGATCTAGAATTATTTAGGTGTTTGCGGTTATACCGTAGCGGCCAAAACCCCCTCTAAAAAACTGGCGTTTGTAAAGTATGCAGTTTGTAACGTAAGTGCCTTACTCTGTTATTAGTACCCGCTAAGACATACAGTATGAAATTTATTAAATTGTGTAATGGAAAAAAATAGATAAAGGACAAAAAGGTACACATAGATGGTGTAAGAACATAACTAAAACATGCATATTCTATATAAGCAAAACATTAAAAAAATCAAAACAGTATTTTAAATAACAGTAGAGCCAATGTTTTGAAAAAGAAGCTTTTGTGCAGTCACTGAAATCAAACTGCAGTATTGAAATTAGCAATGTCTGGTAAATTAATACTTGTGAAACAATAAAAAAGCCTTTCAAAAAAAGCATTAAATTTACTCTTTTGCATCCACCAGAAACAACCAAACCTACTTTAAAAGAAATCATAATTATATAGAAAAGTGCCTCAACACCAACAAATTGAGGTGACAGATTGGTTTGTGTTTGTCTGCAGGTCTGAAATTATGCACAGTGGGAATAGACAGCTCTGGGCTTGTGGGAACAAATTCCTTTTCAATGAAATTTAATTATCAGCGTTGCCAGGTAGCATACATTTGAGCACGTGACTGCTGTCATTCTAATAATTAAAAAGAATTCAAACAGGAAGCTCCTGCACATCTGCAGACTCATCTGCGGCCACATAACTGCAGCATAAATGAATGAAAAGGAATTGTTTACCTTTCGGGTCCAGCTCCACGTGGATGATGTTTCCCATCACAGACGTGTTGTGGAGCGACTGAACGGCCACCTTGGCCGACTTCACGGCTTCAAAAACAACTTTGGCTATTCCCAGGTGCTTTTTGTTTTTCGGATTGTACAGGATCTCCACCTCCTCGATTTCGCCAAATTTTTTGCACATGTCGGTAAGAAACCCTTCCCTGATGTTGTCGTTCAGCCTGGCGAACGTCACCTCCTTTGGAGGCACGGGGCCGATGTAGCAGTCATCGATCTGGGAGAGGAACGGCAGGAGTTAATGGAAAGTGCTGTCGGGTTAATGTTGCACCATGTGGAGTAACTAGATAAGAATAATAGTAATGCGAGAGAAGCGTAGCGTGAACATTTTCACTGATAATAAAACAACACAAATAAAAGCATGCATGGATTAAACAATTCCCCGAAAAAAAAAAAAAAACACACTTTCACTCCGCATCCCAAAGATGACAGAGAGGGGGGTGTGTCTGCAACTTCTGACAGCACCTCTATCCCACAAGGAGAAGTGTGGCGTTGTACTTCTGCTACCTTAAATTTAGGCACCGGCAGGTCCGTCTCCTTGTATTTGGTCCAGAGACGACCGATCCTCGGGTCTCGGACGATGTCCACCGGTGGTATCCCGGGGTTCTGCATTAGAAGATGGGGGGGGGGGTACACATACAGTCATATTATCCATTCCCATTCACAACTTCGCACACTACTAACTTGTTGCAAAGTAGTCCTGAGACAAACCGGAGGCATCGTTTTGGGCAAAATTAAAGCCTCCGACGCGGTGTCCGGGATGCTGAAGTTGCTGGTGAGCGGTCACGGCCACACGGCTGCAATGTAACCTATCATGGAGGTCGGCTACTCGGTTACTATTGTGGCCGTTACACCGCGTGAAAAAAGCGGCACTTACGGGCATGCTGAAAGTCTGTCCATCGTAGCGATACAGTTTGTGCGATCCTTTCTTCAGCGCCGGGTCGATGATCAACTTGTAACTTCTCCAGTGGTGACTCCGCTTCTCCGCCGAGCCGCAGACGGGATGACTGTCCATGCCGTTCGCCAAGCCTGAAACGACAGCCAGCGCCGAGCAGAGAGGAGCCAGCGTTATCGGGAGGCAGCGCTAGACGCGGTCCCCTACCAGCCCCCAACACTTTTAAAAGAGCCAAACGCTACAGATGCATGACTTTGGCGGTGGTGGCGGCGGAGGGGACCCCTGTGAGGGCGAAAATTGGATCTAGCGTATATCCCACTTACGGAAAACAGGCATTAGGAAGGTTGGAGAAAGAGGAAAAAAAGAACAAGCTTACTTGAACTCTGCTTTCTGCCATGGTCTTCGTTCAATCTGTTCCTCTCCGCTGGCTTGGACATGGTTCCTCCGATCGGGTGATTTTTTCCTTTAATTGACGAAAAGATAAAATCGCTTTCCTTTCGCCGTGTACATTACATGATTTAGCTTGAAGAATACTGCCTCCTTTTCGGCGAGAGCCAGCACATATTGTGTGCCTCTCTGGTCTCTAGCTGCTGTCTCTCCCACAATACACGGCTAAGCTCTCCCACCCCCGATGCCCGCCGCACTTTCGTTACAAAAAATAAAAAAACTGCTTCTATCTCCACAGGTAAAATTTTACTAGACAATCGGCCTCTATAAAGCTAAAACCGTTTAGCGCATCATGGTTTCAGCGTCTGTTTTATTTATATATGCTTTTCATTCTAGAAGTGGTGGCAGTTGGGAGTCCACAACCATCTGAGTTATTTCGTGTGGAATCTGCCGCCTGCATTTACCTAACTGGCACACAGCAGACAGACACAGAGGGGATATCTTCTTCTTAACTGCCTCTAAAGGCGAATAAAGCTGATTTGGACGCGGACTGCGAAATGCAGACGTACCGGGACGCATTTTAACACAAAAAAAGAGGGACACTCTTCGACGTTAACGCGCGCATAATTCGGCTAATTTGCGATATTTTGAGGAGACGACACGTTAAAAAAAGATAAAGGCTGGTTGCGGGACGCATTTATCAGTCTGTGCAACGAACTATCGGAATGCGGCGGTCGCTTTCGATATATTTGTTTTAGTTGCTCCAACTAAACAAACTAGCGCCGAACTGTTATGTAGGTCCTTTTTTTAATTTTTATTTTTTTTTAAAGTTTTTAATTATAGGGAGATTGTGTTTCTAACAGCGTTGACGGGCGTGAGTTTATCTTTCTTTAAAAAAAAAATTCAACGAAGAGCTTGTTGTCAAGCAAACTGGGGTTTTGTGTGACATTGCCTGTTGTTTTGCAGTGCTCGGGCAATTGGCTGGTTAACAGCAGCGGCGCGGGCAGCCAATCAGCGCGCGGCGGCAGCGGAGCCGTCCGCTATTAGAGGCACGGCTCCGGAGTCCTTCAACAGAGAGCAGCAGAGGGGGCTGAGCGCTCTCGGCAGCCATTTTCCTGAAACAGGACTCAATGGCCTATATGGGTTTCCTTTGTTCCAAAAGGGATCTTACACTTGATTTCCTCACCTCTTACGGACTATGATAAAAACTATGATTGCTCCTTTTAAAGGATTGAGAAGATGGAAGAGAATGTACTGGATGTAATACCCTGTGACATTTTGAGCCTTTTTTCCTCTGCCTGGAATCCATCTTTGTCTTAACTAGGTCATGGCACACCCATATAATAGTATTTATATTTCTTAAGTAAAAAAGAAACCATATGATGTGAATAAACAGCTATATGGCTTTGGAGGTATTAAATGACAGAAGGAGGAAAAAAATACACAGTTAAAGTTTCAAAATGTTTGCATTGCACTTATGGCCTTGTAGGAAATGAGTTGCAAGGAGTAAGTTAAATTCTTTTATAATTATTTTTGACAGCTGAGTAATGTAAAATGCGAGGCATGCAGTTACTGTTATTAAAAAGTATTTTCTGTCAATGTATCTATAGAGTTATCAATTTAGTCACAGAGAAATTCTGTAATAGCCATCTTTATTTAAAATGTTTATTGCATGCTGGCATATCAACATACAGGTTGTGTACCACTGCTCATAAGCAGGCCATGAATTACTAATGGCCCTTTCACATTCGTTTTTTTTATTTTGTGCTTCTTGTAGTTTTGATTGTTGGCTGATCAAACCTGTGCTTTGATTAACGACTTTAAATACTTTCCTTTCACAACAGCAAGATGGCTTGTCTCGTGTCCTGTCCTGCAACTGTGGAGACGTCGAGCACGATTAGGCTCGTGCTGCTGTCCACACAACATTTAACAGCCAAATGCGTCCAAAGTGTAAACGTCGGTTTGACCTTGCCTCAAGGGTATATTTAAGTTTCAAAAGAAACTCCATTCAAGAGGAGGAGGAAGGGGGGGAGGGGGGTGTATAACAGGGTACACCGATTTAAGTAAAACCAAAAAACAGATAAATCTTAGAGGAAACAGATGGAGGGAAAGCTTTCATGATGAAAATATTTACCTCAGCACATGAAATTCAGTTAACAGGCCTAAACGCCGGGGCAGGACTGTTTTCAGCTCCATCTCCGGATCCTTTAATAATGGCTTTAATAAGGGGTGGGAAAGCGTCTCCTGAAAAAGAAAGAATCCATTAGCTCGACTGATGCTGCTCTTTTCAAAACTTTTTTTTTTTTTTTGATCAGTGGTAGCATACCCTCGCAGCCAGCGAATATGCATCTTCAAGCATCATCTGTGTGGGCAAATATGCAAACCACCTCTTCTCTCTTCTTCAAGACAGGATTGCAGTCGAGTATATAACCTCGTCCATTTCGACATTTCTTGCTGTGCTACCTCATAAAACTGCAAGGAAATGTTTTAAAAAGGTAACGTAATTTGAGATATTTCACTTAATTTTAAAGTTTATCGACATATTACTATTCTTATAGACGGCAGATAATAACAATAAAACTAGGACAGGAAAAAAATGTTGGCTTTTGTAAATGTTTATACAGAAAATCACGCTTTTTTTTTTGATTGATTTTAATAAACTTACAGTTGATATTCAAAACATGTAATCCAAGTCTTAAACGAGCAAAGTGAATCATGAGGGGATGAATCTTGTGTTTTTTTCACTGCCTCCCTTCATCCAAAGAAACCTTGTAGTTGGCGAGCAGGCTTTACTTGCCCTGGTTCTCTTCTGTTCTCTGTCTCAAAATGGCTTCTTCGCAGACAAAGAGAGCAGTGTGCTGTAAAATGTTACTGCGCCATAAATGGGTGAGGCTCGGCAGAGCGCCGTTTAGTCCGAGGACGTTACTCGGTGTTGCGTCAACATTCAACTGGAATTCAAACAACGACGGCAACGGGGGTTATTTCACTCGGAAAAGGTGCATGTTTTACAAAGAGAAGGGGGATAAAAAAAAAAAAACATAAAATAAAATGGATAACACGGTTACTGTGATGAAGTAAACATTAACGCAGCTGGGGTTTTCAGGCTGTCGGATGATTTTTTTTTTTTTTTTCCCCTCCCTGGCAACACCGCCAGTAACCCGAAAGCTCTGGACCGTTGCCAAGAGAGCGCGAGAGCGGTTCTGCACTCCCCCACTGCCATATAAGGTCAACAGGAATCCTCCGCAGCGTCCGTGTTTATCTGGGTGAAGGGTGCTTCGGGTTTCTGCGCTTGCTCTCTTCTGCTTCGACGCCGGCGGTTAGTTAGCAGCCAACCAATACCGACTGTTTAAAGCGCTGCAGACTAGATAGAGCAAACAAATACGAAGGAATCCCGTTTTGTTTTTTTTTCTTTCCGGGCGAAGGAGTTAAAAATACGTGTGGGAGGGTCGATGTTGGCATACTTAAGAGGGGGTCCCTAGGTGCACTTGTAGGTTAATGGTACCTGTCACGCATTCCTCTTCGACGTGAGTGTATATTCAGTGCACACTATAATATACATGCATACACACACGAAGCCTTTTCAGAAAGCTGCTACCGACGTGTTACACAGGATTAGTGTCAGGCCTGTTTTTCTTGTTCTCCAGTCCTGGCTGTAGGCGGCTGGCGAGCGCGTCCTGCCAGGTCACGAGGCTGCTGACAGCCACATCTCAAGGCTGTCTGCTGCTATCCTAATAACCCAGCGATTGTTACAAAAAGCTTACTTCATGTGTTGGAAGAGATGGGGTAAAAATATCAGTTTAGTTCATGGATTTACGTCGAATCCACCAATGAGGTTATTTATAGGCCTTTATTCGTGGGGGGAGGAGGAGGAAAGTAAAAAAAAAAAAAAAAAAAAGTCCCCGGTGGGCTGCGCCGCTCAGCTCTACCGCTGACAGACTGGAATATTCCACACAGAGGATTGACCTCTACTGCAGGACAGCTGCCTCCCTGTTCACGGAGGGAAATATTTTAACAATTGGTCTTTGTTCATGATAACAGGCCGTGTGGATGTGGATGTGCTGTAGGACAGATTTAATATCCGTTTACAGGTTATCATATGTGATGCTTCCAGTTTCACTCTGTAAGTCAAGCAAGCACTTAATTTATTTATTTTCTTTAAAAGCTTATGCAGGGTGCAGCGCATTGTAGCGTGTAATGGAGCATATGGGAGCAGTGAATGGCTCATTTCTGTGCAGATAGGTTCTCTCACTTGTGCCTTCAGCTTTTTATTGTTATGGATCTATTCAGGCATCAACGGAGCTTTGTGTCTTTTATGTATGGGTACAGTTGCTTTTCTTTTTTTTTTAAGGATTTCCCCCCTCAGATTGGTGGTATGGTATTTAATAATTACACTGGCTTTTCTGCTTAGTAAATCTTAAATATTTGCATGTGTTGTTGTCATATTCCACAGTAAGGCTTGTGATTTAGTCTTTCCTGTTTTGAAATCACAATTATATATTTCTTTGTTTGTGAGATATTTAAATAAATAGATTGTACATTCATTTATATGGGTGTGTTTTTTTTTCCTTATGAAAACCGATACAGGTTGCTGCATTATGGTGAGGGATTTTGGGGCCCAAACTAAGAATATCATTTTATGTTGAATATTTAGTACTAGTAAACATAGTTCATGATGTGGACGGTATTGCTGAAGGATCGGTTTTGATACTGCATCAGTTTCTATACAGCAAAACAAATAACCAAAAGATGGTTTTCAAACATAGGTGCATTAAAAGGCATCATATTTTCCTCTTAAAGGGACAGCTTCTTCAACTAACCAAATTGTTTTACACTATTAAACGTTTTATTTTTGACTTTATAGCTTACCTCAGTTACCTCAGAGTTAACTCAGACCAGTGCAACATTTGGTGTATTTCAATAATCCATGCTTCTCCTTTATAATCTGCTCTGTTTGTAAACACTAAGTGAGCTTCTCTAGAACCATCTCTAATCAGCAGCAGGCTTGAAACATATTCCAAAACCTTCTCTTTTTTAATTTTTACTTTTTTTTAACTTCACAATGTTGATTAAAAAAACAAAACGAATTCAGGCACCCAGGTCCTTCAATGTCAAATCAAAGGGAACTGAATTGAATGTACAAGCCGGTTTGTTTTCACATTGATCTCTAGCAAACACGCCTCAGCTGGTTTAATGATTCTACCATTTAACTCTGATCAGAGAGCTCATCGTTCTGAAACACTGATGAGATTTTTTTTCTGATGTCTGATGAGAGCAGCTCTCATTGTGTCCAGGTGGGTGTCATACTGCTCCTCTGAGTGTTATTTTCCATCCCAGCGTATTCCTTTTGCTGATTCATCCAGTTTATTGCTGAGTAAGATATAGTCATTCAATTAATTTAAGTTTAGTAAGTCTGTTAATCCTCAAAGGGATATATTATTGCTGCCCTGAAGTCACTATAAACTCTTTATTGCAGAATAGTTTGTCTAGTGACTCACGTCTTACTGAGGATTGAAAATTACCACAAAAAGAAAATGCTTTAATTAAATTCCTATCAATACCAATATTTGAATCTAATCTTAAATACACCCATTATCAGATGCCTGACTATCTTTTCAGTTGCTTGAAAATTTCATAATGTGACTCCCAAAAGTTTTTTTTATTTTATTTGAATTACAGCTTAAGTCAGTGGATTTTCTTAAGTACTAAAAACAAAATAAGTCATTGTGGTTAGTTCAAAATAGAATCATCAGAGCTGATCCAGTACAATCTTCTTTAAGACAGACGACAGTACACGCTCAGTCTCCGGGTCACTCCCATCAGAGCTACTCCATGTCCCAGACTCTTCCTGTAGCCATGATTGTTAGTTTACAACAAAAAAAAAACCCTCCGCGCCAGCATTATCGTTTTGAGTGCTATTTCCCTCCTACACACCCACACAGAGTCTGTGGAGGCAGTATGTCAGTTTTAGTACACACCCAGAGTTTGAAATGAGCAAAAGAGGAAGCAAGAGCTGGCAGATTCAGCAGCTTCGCGTGCATGTGCACCTCAGCTGCAGCGTTTTGAGCTCTCAGTGAACGGCATGCTGGGACAGGAGAGAGGCGTGGGGGGTCTATGGGAAAGAACACGAGTGCGACAGGAACAGGAAGTGGTGAGCTACCTGGTAAAACATGAGTCTTGCCTGTTCCTCTCTCTTGACACGGCCTGTATATAAGCTCAGTCATTCCAGTTGCAGATTTATCAGGCTTTGTCATGTATTTAACGTAAATCTGGATGTAGAATCTTTTGCCTCGTCCTGTCTGGCACATTGTTTGGCTTGTTTGGAGGCAAAATGACACAGAACGGTGTCAGGACCGATAATGGTACCACGGCAAAGGGAAAGGAACTTAAAATTGTGATTGTGGGAGATGGAGGCTGTGGGAAAACATCTCTCCTGATGGTTTATGCCAAAGGTGATTTTCCAGAGGTAAGAAGCACTGCCATGTGACTTCATGTGCCGCATCTCTTGATATTTTGCCTGGTTTAATACTAAACTTGATTGCTGTCTATACCTGTAAAGAAAAATTAATATTAATGAAAATAATGATAGTCAAACTATTAACTGTCCCAACTCTATTTTGAGCTAAAACCTTTGTGTAAAATTAAAAGTGTCTTGTTTGGATTCACTGACAAAACGGTGTCTGTACAAGCAGCTAGAAACGTACTATGCAAATAAATATACAAATAGAGGTGTGTGATTAAACTGTGACTTTTCTTTTGTGTGTGAAAAACAGAAATACGCACCATCGGTGTTTGAAAAGTATGTGACAACTATCTCTCTTGGAGGAAAAGAGATAAAGCTCAACTTATATGACACAGCTGGTAAGAGAACGATCCGCTACTTGTTTAATATTCAGCGTCCAGTTTGGACTCTCAGGACACATTCTGTAGTGCAGGATAATGCAGCTGGGTTCGGAGCGTGCTGAGCTCCGGGACCACATATCCACTCTACACAAAAAAAAACAGGACATAAGCAGACTCCGAGGTCAGTTATGATGTGACCGCAAGGAGAGCAAACCATCTTAAAATTGTGTATGTTTTTGAATAAAGATCGAGGAACCGTTGACACATTTGCTTAGACCTCATTGTTTTGACACAAGGGAAGTGGTAAAGGCTGATATTTATGTCAAAGAGTCATGTACCACATCTCTCAAGAACTGTTTTGTAAATTTAGTGTAAAAGATCCTTTGTCTGATAGCTTCATAAATTTGACAAGAAAAAAAGAAAACATTCCAGCCTAAAACCTATTCAAACTTTCCTAATTTAATGTAAAGAAAGTATACTCTAAATGCTATGCTTGTGTATCTAACGTATTAAAAAGTTCTCTACGCATTATAATCTCTCAAAAAGTCAAAGCTGTTCATTTTTCTTCTTATTTTTTGCTAAATTAAGCAGGCGAAGCTTGCAGAAAGATACCTGCTGGGCTGTTACACAAGGGAAGATGGTTTAATATTAAAGGTGTGGTTTGGAAATGACCCAGCTTGACTTAAAACGGACATTTGTTTCTTCTTCACAGCCTGTAGTGTTCACTTAACAGTATTCAGTCATTTTATTTTCAGGAAAAGCCACACGCCTGTGCAGAAAATTATCTTTCGTATGAGAGCAGCAGGGTGTTTACATCAGCCCGGGAGGAAGCTGAAGTCAGGATGTGGTTTTATTGGTCTGCATGTAGCTTGGTCTCATGCATCATATCTTTACATTCAGTCTGTGGCATCCAAAGCAGTTTCTTTTTCTTTCTTCGTCACATTGCCATCTATGAAATGCTGTTTTTGTTCCTTTAGGACAGGATGACTATGACAGACTGAGGCCACTTTCATACCAGGAGGCCAATCTGATTCTGGTCTGCTTCGACGTCACCAACCCCACCAGCTTTGAGAATGTCCTGATAAAGGTATTCACCTCTGGAGCACATTATCATTGTGTCAAGCAGCACGCGAGACAAAGAAGGCAGAGTGTTCGTGTGTATCTAAGCCGAGTTTCAGATTTACTCTTCAGGTGTAGTTCGTTAATGATTTATTAAGTTTCGTATGGCGGCGCTGACTGCATTCTTTGAGGGGAGTGAAGTGCTGGACATTGATCCCTTTGAAGATCTGCTTGTTTGACAATTCAGTCTGAGAGCAGCAGCAAAACCTTTTTTTTTTTTTTTTTTTTTTTTTTAAACCCAGTGGTACCCAGAGGTGAAGCACTTCTGTCAAGATATACCAGTCATCCTGATTGGCTGCAAGACTGACCTCAGAAAGGACAAGGAGTGTGCAAGGAAGCTGAAGGCCATGAATCTTGATCCCATCACTTACACACAGGTAAGAAGACAGCAGTTATAGTGACATTTACTAAACTATGAAGCTCAGACGTTTTACGGCTGCTACAGGACGTAAACTGAAAAATGAGGAGATGAAACACTAACTATCCATACAATATTTACTTCTATTAACAGCTGCAGGCCTCTATCAAATGTATATTTTTCTTTACTTCTGGTCATTTATCATCCCAGTCACTTGTTTTGGGGTTTTGGGTACAGGGTGAGGAGACCTGTCAGCAGATGAATGCAGAAGTCTACCTTGAGTGTTCGGCAAAATATCAGGAGAACGTGGAAGATGTTTTCAGGGAGGCAACGAAAAGGGCTTTGTCCTTCAATCGAAAACAGAGGAACCACAAGAGGAAGAAGAAATGCGTTGTTTTGTGAAGATAAAAGGACCGAAGCTCCCAGGATCCTACCTGTACTATAGGTGATGATTTTCTTTCTTATCACGAGTGGATGGACTTAAGGTCTGCTCAGTGTCCAGCACATGAAAACTAGATTAAAAAAATCATCAGTCCCTGGACATTTCATCCCTCCTGAACCAAGTCTTCCTTTAATGCTGAAACAAAGTGACTAATGCTGCAACAGGAAAGACTATTTTGCAAGGTGCAATGACATTTTCTAAAGTGGAATACAACTTGCGCTTCCTGTCATTTTGAAAGTCATATGAAGTGTTTTTATTCGTTTTTTTTCTCAGCCTCACCATTTGTATTTTCAACAGTTTTTATATTAAATTTAAATATATTTATTCATGATTTTGAACAATTTTTTTTTAAGATTGTGATTTTTAATTAACTTATGTCTAACTCTGCTGGTTTAAAAAAAAACAAAAAAAAAACAAATTTCGGACAAGAGCAGCTGTTGAAATTGATTGTCAGGGTCGTGTAGGTTTAAAATGTCTTTACATACACATGGGAGTTGGTCTTTTCCAGCACAACAAAACAAATGCAGCTCCGTGACTAGTAACCATGAGCCCTATAAACCCATGAGCCTGAAGCAGGCTCTTTACTTTACAAACAGCGCCGACTAGAGGCCAAATCATAAGGTGCGCCAAAACCGTTTATTTATTCAAAGAAATGGAAACATTGTGATGGCACACAAACACCTGCATAACAATTGTTTTTAATGAGATGTTCAGTTTTTTTCTTTACAATAATGTACACGGAGAGAACTGGCAACCGTCCTGTTACTGGCCACTCGAGGCACCTGATACAGTCTTGAAACGAAAGTGATGAAAATCGTGTTATTTTGTGTGGATTCTGGCAGCTTTCACATAACATGTAACATTTGGTCTATAACATGCTTCCATTTTCCCTTAATAAAAGTGATGGCCACGTTTTCAAGGAGCATGACTGCACTGCAGGATTCAACATGACTGGTATGCTACTTAAAATTTAAGAAGCAGGACTTTGTCTTCCGTGAAGGGGGAATAAGGCATTACACACCTGAGCCTTGAGAACAACTGTATGAAATTAGGTGAGATAACTCCAGTGAACAAGAGACAGATTCAATCATAAATACAAGTGTTGGAGAGTCCAGCACTGTTAGCGGTATCACGGTTTTACAGTACCAGGGCCAACAGCAGCATTTGATCATAACACAATGACGAGTCCAAAAACTGCACAAAGACTGACAGTGGTTCAATAAATCTCAACTTTGTGATACATTATTAAATTACCTTGAAATATTTCCTAAATGCCCTCAGTGTAGCACGATGTACGTGTTGCAATTTGTTAGTAATGCGTTACTAAGATAGTTGACAAGAAAAGCTCTTTCAGCCCTCAGTGGGAACGTTTGAGAAAACATGTTTATGTGCAACATCTTGTGATTTTTTTCTTAGTGATTATAGTTAAGACATTATGCTTGAAGGGAGGAACGTTTCAACTTCCCTTGTAGCCCCATCGCTTCTTTAAATATTAAAAAAAAAAAAAAGGACAACAGTAAACACAGCTTCTTCTGATGACAGAAACAAGTACAACAGGAGATTTTTTTCCCTTAAACTGAAGTTAATCATAGGCAGTCAAGTATCAGCTAATGCTTTTAAACTTGCAGATCATTCTTTTTCATTTCAGGACCACGATTCTGGCAGAAAAACTGGTTGGTATAACAGGAGAGAAATATTGTTTAGCCTAAGAAAGGTGAACAAATAAATAAAAAAAAAAAAAAAAAAAAAAAAAGAAAGAAAAGAAGTTTAACAAATAAAGTACAGTGCCAAAGTCAACATGAGTGAACATGAGCCAGAGCCAGTTTGACCATTACTACTTCACAGAAGTATGCACCTGACAGACGTTAGGTCTTAAAAGGCAAACTATTTTCTATTCTGCTCCCCAATCCCCCCCCACATGATCTCAACAAAGGCTCTTTGATCCTCATACACTGGCACAAACACTAAGTAACATTTTACGCACGCAGGAAAATGTTCATCTAATTAGGTGAACATCTGCACTGTTGTTCTGTTTGCCTTACAGCAACATCAAGCCACTGGACAGGAAGTGCACGTTTGCCAGACACTTTGGCAGGACGCTGATACAGTGAAAGCCTGAGAGCGCGGTCCATTCAGCTCCGGCCCAAGCGACCGTGCGCAGTTGCTTCATGATTACTGTCTGAACCTCAGTGAAACGCCTCCGATCCTTCACATTCTCAGTCACTCTTCTGCACCTTTTCCTGGTTTTTCTGAATCTTTTGGTGGACGACCTTTAATGTGGTGAGAAAATTTCCCAGGAAAAGGATGAGAAACGTCAGTGCCAGCATAAATACCTGGAAGGAAAAGATAATTCATTTTAAAGCAAGTCACAACATGTTCATAAATTAAAGCATTATCAGCAGTGAATGTGTGATACCTGGGACATATCTACCATGTTCACCAGCAGCTTCACTCACCCCTAGTACTAGTCAGAGTGATAAAAAAAGACCTAGATACTTTTGTAATTGCTTTGGTTATTTTAGCACTAATCAAAATGGACTTTGTAGCAGAAGTGTGACCCCCATCCCCCCCCCCCCCCCCCCCTTTCTACCATGAAACATAGTTTTATGAAACTTAAAAAAAAAAAAAAAGTCCTGCAGCATCCACAACTTTACAAGTAATCATTATTATCTAATTTAGATAACTGATAATGGTGCCAAATTAGTTTTCTGTGCAGAAAGCCCACTCCTCTCTATCCCGGAGCAGAATGTGCACACTCTTGAGCAAGCAGAACCCCACAAGGCCCCCGGGCCGGACGGCGTCTCCTCCTGTACCCTGAGCTGACCCCTGTCTTCACAGACATCTTTAACACCTCCCTGAAGTAATGTCATGCTCCAGCCTGCTTCAAATCCTCAACCGTTGTCCCCATTCCCATGAAGCCACGGATCACTGGACTTAATGACTACAGGCCTGTGGCACTGACGTCTGTGGTCATGAAGTCATTTGAGCGCCTGGTCCTCTCCCGCCCCTGGCCCTTCACTCCATCCTGGAATATCTGGCTCCCCAGAAACCAACCCCAGGACCCCGTTTGTGGACTTCAGCTCTGCTCCAAGACCAGCTTTCTCAGCTCAAAGTGCCCGACTCCAACTGCTACACCCCCAGCCATCAGTCTGTGAAACTGATCAAGTTTTCTCCATCTAAGATGAGCCCAATGAGGGTGGTGCAGAGTCTGCCTACAGGAATGAGGTGGATCAAATGGTGTCCTAATGCAGCTGCAACAACCTGGAGCTTGATGCCCAGAAGACAGTGAGGTGATTGTGGACTTTTAGGAAAGTCACAGCCCCACCATCCCCCCTCGGCCTCATGGACCAGCAGAGGATGTTCTTCCAGCGGCAGCTGAGAAAATCAAATGCAGACAAAGATGATGGTGCAGTTCTACACAGCCATCATCAAGTCCATCCTCACCTCCTCCATCACCATGTGGTACACTGGGGCCACTGCTAGGGCATTGCCCCAGTGTGATTGCAGCCAATCACTTTACAGGACCTGTACACCTCCAGGACTCTAGGCCGTGCAGGTCAGATTGTAGCCAACTCTTCTCAGAGTCTGTTCAACCCCCTCCCCTCAGGCACGAGACTACGGTTAATCAGACCAGAACCTCTCGCCACAAGAACAGCTTCTTCCTCTCAATCATCAGCCTAACGAACAATAGTTAAAACACTGATGCTGTCTGTGTGTGTGTGTGTGTGTGTGTGTATGTGTGTGTGTGTGTAGATAGACATTTTTTAACTATATTGTAATACTGAATGCTCTCCTTATTACTTTATTTTTTCCACTATTTGATGTTATGTTTACACCATTACATCAGAGCAAATTTCTGTGAACCAGTTTTCACAGACATTGGCAATTAAAGCAACTCTGATTCTGAAAGCAAAGTTGTCCAAAAGACTTTCAAAAGGCTTTTCAAATACTTTTGTTTGAGCTTAACCTTTTTAAAATCCTTAATATAACTTAACATTTAACTGCTGGGTCTGCGAATGTCATCCTCACCTGCCACTCCTTACAGTCCTCGTGTCCTGCCAAGCGGAACAGGGTCACTGAGTTGTATAGCTGCCAAAACTACAAATAGAGAGGAGGAATCATCTTTCACAATGTCTCTACACACTCTGGTGGAACAAACACTATCCTTTGATCTTTGCCCTTCTCACAATATTTGCCTTTTATATGCATTTATTATAGCTCAAATAGCAAACACAGATGCAAAATATGTTGTGGCACTGTCTCACGAGTTTACATACAGTGGTCTTGTGCAGTATCCATTCACTTTCACAGTAGTGGAATAACGTGTTGCAGTGGCAGTTTTGTGTTATAAACCAAGAGAAAAGTAAGAAGATTGACTCACGTGGCCAAAAAAGAGGAAAGGCAAAAGAAATGTGAGACCTCTCCACATCCAGGACTGGAATCCCTCTGCACAGACACAAAACGACTGTAAATCAGCTTAACAAAACACAACACAAGTGACTGATGTGCTCCTAACCAGCTGTCCCTGCAGTTTGGCATCAGAACTGCCGTTCAAAGGCCAGCGCAGCGAGGCCTTACTCAAGTTACCCGACATCTGCATCCCAGCACATAGATATCAACAGCTGTCTCCACTCCTCACCTTTACCCCATTTTTCCAGACATGGTTTAGCAGAGTTCAAACGATTAAAATGACAACCACCAGAAATAGCATACAACTCACCCACTGTGAGGTCCAGCTGATTTCTCTCGCCCAAAGCGCGCAGCCTGTATAAGCAGCCACTCTGGTAGTAATACTGCAGGAACTGGACAAAGCCTGGGGGACGGAGTAGTATAGCATGTTAGAAAAATGTTCTGGTGAAGAAATAAAACCATCACAAATACAATAAGTCAATTGTCCTTGGACAGTTCTGATTTGAAGTGTTGATGTCAGCTTATACGAGCCATAAAATTAAACACTGAAAGGTCATCAGCAGTCAGTGAAGCTTTGCAGCTTGAATTGGATCCTCAAAGTCTTCAAAACAAGAAAACAGCCACATTATCTCGGCTTAAGAAAACCTTGTTTAGTTGGAATGTGTTAGTTTTTTTTTCTCCTTTAAAACACGACTTATCACCTGAAACCTCGACAACGGAGTATGCTGGTGTAGACTCTCAGTCATCCAGGTCACCGTAACTCTCAAAAAGGTTTGAAACCAGGCAACTGGATTTCCTCTCTTTTGTTCTTCAAGACGTTGCACCATATGCCCTGAAGACGTTATACGTTCAAACGGACTGTAGACTTGTTTGTTTTAATTGTGTTCATGTGTAATTTAGATACAGGAATGATCAGTATCTATAGTCACGTGAAAAACTAAAAACTTCAAAAATTTTGTTATAAAATTGTACATATCCGAAAACGTCGAAAAGTGGTCAGGTCCTTCCCAGGTCTTTATGTACATGTATACAGCACCTTTTAACCTCATCAAGGTTTTACACTTTACAATGTTTCTCATTTACCTGTTCACACAAACACACACTACAGTGTTGCTATTGTACATTATATGGCGAAAGGTCTTCTCTCACCTGCCTTGACCCGCATATGAACTTAAGTGACCTCCCATTCCTAATCCATAGCGTTCAGTATGACGTCGGTCCAGCCTTTGCAGCTATAACAGCTTCAACTCTTCTGGGAAGGCTGTCCACAAGGTTTAGGAGTGTATTTATAGGAATTTCTGACCGTTCTTCCAGAAGCACATTTGTGAAGTCACACACTGATGTTGGATGAGAGGGAATTTTCACGACTTGTTGCACAGGTGGCATCCGATCACATTTCCACCTGGAATTCACTGAGCTACTGAGAGCAACCCATTCTTTCACAAATAGTTGTAAAAACAGTCTGCATGGTGATGCGCTCGATTTTATAAAAACGGAAATGACTGGAATACCCGATTCTGATTATTTGGATGGGTAAACGAGTACTTTTGGCAATATAGTGTATATTCTCTATATACAGCAGTGCTTTGGATTTTAAAAACACACAGCTTAAAGGAGACACTTCTTCCACAGGCGCGAAGAAGCTAAGCTGCAGCCAAGGGCTGCTAATCAAATCCACTTGATTAACTGATTATACGTCACCGTCACCAGTTTTGGCAGTTAGCTGCCCTGGAGCATTTAGTTGTGTATTAATACAATGCTTAAAAGAAAAGACATCACTCATGATCTTAGAGGAGTAGGTGTTGTTGCACAGTCATCCTCAGAAAAAAAATACAAGATATACAAAAGCTGCATCCCAAACACTACGAGCCTCAGTTAGTTCATGACAGAACAACTAGAGAAACAAACTGAATGTCCAGATAAACTAAATGTTGTCTGGAAGAATTCAAGACAAAAACCACAATACGTGTGGAACAATGTCCTTTGGACAGATGAAACCATGATGCCTGGCGTCATGTTTGGAACATGCATCTCATTCCAACTGTGAAGCATGGAGATGGAGGAATAATGATGTGGGCTCATGGCAGGACAATTATAAACATCAACAAATCAACAACAGAACAGGTGGAAAAAAAAAACAAAACAAAAAAAAAAAAAAACACTAAAGCAAGTACAGACCTTAACCTAACTGCAATGCTGTAATAGAGATGTGTATAAAATTATTTCTTTAAACCTCAAATGAACTGAAGCCACACTGTAAACAGAATTTCCTCCTCAAAGAAGTAAAAAGACAGATGCTATACAGAAAATGAAGGTGCTTCCGCAAGGCTACAGATTTATGGTACATTTAGCTTTTTATATACTGCTTCTGCATTCTGGTTTACTGTTACATCATATAACTGATACAGTTATATGGTGTAAAATATTATGGGTTGCTGTTTTGTCTGTACTGGATCAATGTTAAGACCTAGAAAACGACTAACTCTTGTTTTTCTTTACGTTAAAGAAAATAAGCAAAACCTAAAGTTGACAGAAGGTGAACTTTTTTCACAAGTACCAAGTGATTTTTTTTTTTGCCCATTTTTTTTGGTTGGGGAAAAAAGTGGAATGCAATTTAAAAAAAAAAAAAAAAAAAAAAAAAAATATATAAATATATAATATGTATATATTTATATACATAAATATATGTAATGTATATAAATATACTAAAGCTTTTAATGACAAAACAGAGAAAAAATTAAAATGTCAAGAATTAGTTATTAAAATAGCTAGTATTCTAGAAAGATTTAAAGAAACCTTCAAAAAAGGAACACCACCAAAAACAACAATTTCCCTTTCCAGTATACAGCAGACACGTTTGTCCATTGTATTAGTACCTAAGCTATATTCATATCTTTAAGTCAAAGTTAGTGGTGCTCTGTTTTCAGCTATATTGACATTCAAATACAGAAAGTAGTGACAGAATGTCCTATTTATCCTCCTCACACCTCACAACCTTTATCTGCATAACAAATGTGAGACTCACTCTGATAAATGGAGAACGCGAGGAACTGGCTTCGAAACATCTGATACATTGGTCCCTCTGGCCTGTTGAAAGACACAAAGTTAACCAAAAAAAACAAACTGAGCCGGTTTTGATAACTGAAACATGATAAAACAATTTTAAAAACATGCTCTCACCAGGTAAGCATAACACCTGACAGAAATGTAGAGACGTAATGATGAGACACCCACCAGCCTTTGATCCTGAAATACACAAAAATGTTGGAAGACATACAGATAAGCAATTTATGATTTTATACCTCTACAGTTCAGAAAATATGTCTTCAAAATAAAATTTATATTTTAAGGAAAATGATGAATCCCAGATCAATGTCTAGATAAATAAAGAAAAAAAAACTAAATGTGAAGACACACCTAGAGCCATTGCTCATGAGGATGCTTTCCCTTATGGTCAATGTGCAGTAGTACCACACCAACAAGAAGTTGAAGATTTCATCAGTGACTCTAAACACAGTGGGGGAAAAAAAAGAATTAATAAATGCCTTCAACAACAATACAGTGCTTTAAGAGATGACGTTAACTCACCGGCAGTTGAGAAAAAAGAGGCAGGTTATAGCTCCAAACATCAGGATTATTGTCATATAAAGCTTGAACTTCTCATACTCATCTTTGTAGGCAAATCTGTGTCAACAAGATGATTGATATGGTGAGACTGACAAGCAGATTGACTTTTAAACCTATGTTTATGATTTATCTCGTCACTACATGGTTTGCGTACTTTGCCTGGTTACTGAGAAGTGTCACGTTCACGTTGCCCAGGACCAAATTCAAGTACAGTCTGAGAACAACACAAACAAGAACCCAACATGTAATAAATCATTAAAAACAAACTTGCAAAGCCGTGTTGCTGTTTTGACGAATTGGTTAAACCGCATATTTCCATAAATCAAACACTCACTAGTAAGTTTTCTTTTTAAAACTGGGATTTTTGTCGTGGCTATGCTTTTCACCCTCATTTCTCTGGTAATTTTGACTCCTATTCTTTGTAAATGCAACTGTTGCCTCATGATATGGATGAACAAATCCAAAAAATCATGATGTAGTTGCAGTGATTTGTTTCATGAGTCGGTGCTCTTCTGGGTCACTATGCATCCTTCCCTTATTCACCAAGTCTATATCATGTGATCATCACCAGAAGATTACAACTGCCTTGATGTCAGTTTAAACGACAATGAGGGAGCAGCATGTAATGCTGACTTTGTCGTCGTTTGATCTGTTGTTATGCAGCAAAGGTTTGATTTAAAGACACATTCTGGAATTAAAATCATACCAAGGTCTTATTAAAATATTAGTGAGTGTAAACTTGGGTCAGGGGCCAAAATGACATGAATCGAAGCGGTTTTGAGTTAGAATGGAATAAGTGATTGCAGCAAAATAGCAATTAATGTTGTTACAGGAAGCAACAGACTTATGTTAAGATATATTCCCATTTTTATCCTCCAACAAGACTCAAGTGTTAATGTGGATAGGGTCCCTCCAGAGAAACAAGGTAAATTACATTTTTTGTGTAATTTAAAAAAGGGCCGTGTGCACAGGTAACCATTCCAACTCAAAACCTCTTCAATTAACATCCTTTGTCCCTGACGAAAGTTGACTTTTTTTTTTTTTTTTTAAACCATCCAATAATAGACCTATGGTTGTTTTAGCTTTGGACTGCTCCTTTAATAACACTGGAACTACCTACACGTATAGGACAAACTTACGAGCGATTATAAAACAATCTGTAGCAAAAATTACTTCCAGTTCAGAGAGCAGCCTGTTGTCATTCATGCACACATGCTAAATGAGGATGAAAACATGTGCTTAAGGAGAAGTAATATGGATGAAGAGTTTTTCCAACATAGAGCTACAACTTAAGTGTGGATGCAGACTGGTTTGTTTAGTGCTAAGATAGCTCAATATGCGACTGCCACTATAGACATTAAAACTTAAAAACAAACTTACCCATTCTTTTTTGGCAAATATGCTTCCATATCAAAGAAAATATTTTCTCTATCTTTGATTTGCGTTTTGATGTCTGAAATTAATTCCAGTTCTTTCTCATCACATGTTTGTGCACACCTGTAAAGAGGAGAGCAAACGCTTGTGAGCGGAGAAAAGAAATTCAAGAACAATTTATACATCATTTACATTTGTACGTGATTGATTGCATAGCTAACAACAACAACGACGATGACAATAATAAAATCCTGGCAGATTTGTTTTTCTGAATTTGTTGCAAATCCACCCAGTGCTTGACATTTTGAAAAAGGTTGATTTTCACAAAAAAAAAAAAAAAAAAAAAAAAAAAAAAAAAAAAAAAAAAAAAAAAAAATTGTCTGTACTTACTTCTTCAAGCTGTGTCTCAGGTCTTTCAGGCATTTTCTCTGTTTACTGATGGCGCTGCTGCACGTTGCCTGGAGAGTTGTGAGCTCCTCTAGTTTTTGTCTGTATATTTTATGCGTTTCCTGGGAATCACACAAATATATGTTGGCTTAGAAATATGCATCAACACTCAGAATTGAGCGCACTTATTACTCTTTGGTTAAAAAAACAAAAAACAAACCAACCCATATAACTCTCCACTGAGTGATAAACATCACACCTTACATGCATTTATAGCTACATCACTGCCATTTTTAGAGAAGTTTCATCTCTCTGTTAGACAGCTGAAATTCTCCTCCACACTCCAACAAGGTCGTTTATGCCTTAGTTTCTGGTAAATTTATATGTGGCACACAAATCATACTATGAATTTCATTACACAATCTTGTATTGCATGATGGGTCTCAAACTGAAACTTCATCAAACTGAAACCCATCATTCAATCACTGGTAAGCAGGAGGACTGGACTGAGTCTATGATGGCGAAGCTGCAGACTCAGCATAGATAATCCTATGATCTGAGGTTAGGAACTCACTACCAACCCCCTCTTCCATGACAACCACAATACACTACTTCCTGCTTTTACACATACAGAAACATCTGAATAAGTTCATGTGATACAACATAGTCAGGGGGCTAAAAGCTCAGTTTATCTTGTGACACATATGATCAAGGTTTAATTTTAGGGGAGAGCTGCAGAAATGTCCTCAACAAAACGCTGATTTTTTTCTGTCCTAAAAATTGTAGTCTTTCTGGACAACTAATTTTGAGAAGAGAAAATAAAATAGATAATTTCTGTATTGCATTAAAAAAAGCACAGCTTGTTCAAGATGTGTTATTATCACAAAATATGACTACAAGAATCCTTGTTTTCTGCTCTAGATACCAAAATGAAATCTGCCGTTTTGTGTAAGCAATCAAAGTTATCAACATCCTACAGAGTCAGGCATTATGAAGTCTCATGTGTTTGTGCTGTATAATCACATGACAGTTCTCACATAAATAACCATTAGTCAAGAGTGTTCGCAAGACCTGGTGGCCCTGAAGTACAAAAACACAACATAATAAAACAATGGCATATCAGGCCGTGCAACATTTAATTTGATAGAAGATGGACAGATATTATTTGTTTTAGCATACAAGTCAAGTCCTTGAAGACAGCATGATGTAATTTTCTGTTACTAGAATATTCTCATAATGACCTTGTGCAAATTGTGCAAAAACTAATCTTGAAACTGTTGGGTGAGGGGGAAGAGATAAAGAACAGTTATGATATGCAATGTCTGACCCAATTCTCTCACTCTTCCTCCATTTTTACAAATATAAGTTCAAAAGTCATGATTGTCCATCGTTCTAACCATTAAAAGACTACGGTGATGGCATCAACCCATTCTGGTTTTATGTTTTCTCTCATGTTTAGATACTGTACATAAGGACCACCACACTGACACTCGATCCAGAAAGAGTTTGCTCACATTAAATCTTCTTAATTAATGAACCCCTGAACATCGAGCAGTTCCCAACTTTTACGGCATCACAGATCTGCGTTTTAGCCAACATCGGCTCCACGACGGGAGGATTGGTCAGAATCCACGACCACAGACCGCAAACCTGAAAATCCAGGTGAATGAATGACACCCGTCCTCTTAACGTTGCTTCAAGTTAGCAACCGTTGCTAAGGCGAGCTAACCCGGTAACTGAGGACAGGCGATGAAATGCAGCCCCTTTTAAATTATTGACTCGCGGATCGAAGTTGGAGCAAAGTCCATTGTGGTGTCCGCTGCATACCTTCGACAGCGACGGTTTCCCCGGCAGTGTTACGTTTTAGTCGGGTTCAGGGTAGCTGCTCCTCGGACTGCCAGCAGCGGCTGCTAACGTTAGCAGGCTACAACACAAGGATGTTAAAGCGCAGACCGAGACCATAAACGCCTATTTAAAACACCACACACAATGCTTCAAACGTCGCAATCATCAGCACGGTCGCTTTGTTTAACAAGCGTTTAAAAGGTAAGCTGAGAACCGCAAAGGGAGAAAGAAGCCGACAAAACTACCACAGCCGCCGATGACAGCCGCGACACGCTGCTGCCCCGCAACCCGCCACGTACGACAAAGCGCTCGTTTGACAGAGTCGCGTCACCTGTAATTGTTGATATTCTTGGTCTATTTCCTGCCACTCCGCTTGAAACTTCGGTTTGGACATGGTGACACGACCGACTCTTCGTGGTGGAGAGAAGACGACGCCGTATTTCGCCGTGGAAGCTTCAAACAGACTGCTGCGTCCCACTCACAGGCGCTTTTAATTGAGCTGCAAGGCGCATGCGCTCATGCAGACGTTAGGCTGCGCGTTAACGTCTGCAGCAAACGCTCATTAAACAGTTATTATGGTTAAAACCAGCAAGAATTTGTTTAGATCATTTGGTTTTTTTTTTTTTGTATTTTAACTAGTTTTGATTTCGTTTTGAAATCCTTAATTTATTTCAAAAGAAAACCAATCACAGTGCACATTGCCGTTGCTAGGACACAACAAACATTGCTGATGATGGATTGTGGACTTTTAACTTTCAGCCTTATTCTTTCTGTTTTCTTTTTAACCACATAGCCTGAATTGGATCTTGGGATTGCAGTCAAGGTACAAGTACTTCTCTTTGAATTTATCTTTGACTATTTTCCCCCCTACTGGGTTGTGAAAGCTTTTAAGTGATGCACACGTTTGCAAAATAGGTAGCATTTGCTGTGTTTATGAGTAACTATGAATAAAATAACAGGGACATTGTTGTTTTCTCTAGTTTCATAAACATCAAGTGGACAAAGATAAAAAACTGATCATTAAAATGATAATAGCTGCATTTGAAAAAAAGAAAAGAAATTTTATAATCCTGATCTCATTTGTAAACATATTAGTGACACTATAACGTTTTGGGATGTTTGGCTGTATGTAGGCCATTATAACTTCCATCACCTTTATTTCTTTTACAGTGATGCTGTGGTTATAACTGTCATCTCACAGTAAGAAGGTTCTCCGTTTCCGATGGGTTCCCTTCTGTGTAGTTTGCATGCTTTCATGGTGTCTACATGGGTTTCCTTTGGTCTCTCATTTTTCCTCCAACAATTCAAACACATCTATGTTTGGTTGATTGACTTCTCAATAGAAGTGTGTGTGAACCTGGATGGTTGTGTCTAATTTATCTCTATATGTTCTGCAATAGACTGGTAGCCTGTGTACACAGGCTACCAGTCTATCGCACAGGCTACTAGGATGAACCACAGGAAATGACAGACTAAAGACAATCCATCGTTCACTTTGTTGTGTAGATGATGTGGATTGTAGTCCATTATTCAAACAGGTTTCAGGGTTTTCAGAGCAGTCACCAAAGAATGACTGGAAATTAAACATGCTCTCACCCAGATGCATAGAAGATATGTATCATCTTGTGGCAAGCACTAAACAACCCAAGCTTTCTTAAGAATTAGATTCTGCTCTGATCTTTCTTAAAAACAGGCTCATTGTTTAATCTCCTGTCCTGTCCCGCAGTCCTCCACTGCTTTCACCTCTTCTCTCAGGATTGTACTGGAAGGCTGAGGTGTACAAAGTCCGGTGCTCCAGGACTTCAAACCCTTCAGTCTCACAAACTGTTATTTGTTAGTGAGGTATTCAATGATCCGGGTGATTGTAGAGGCATCTCCGTGTGTTTTCTGGAGTTTCTCATGTAGTAGTGAAATAGGAATTGTGCTAAATTCACTGGAGAAATTAAAACAAAACAACATAAATCTTACAGTGCTACCTGTTTTAACAAGATGAGAGTTGGCTCACTGAAGCAGGTAAATTATTTTATCTTCAACTGCAACCTTTTGTTGAAAAGATGAACAAAAAAACTACAGGGAGTCTTGTAAGGTGCTTGCTGGCTTACTTAGGTGGACTGGTAACGGATTTGGATTTTTATGGATAGACTTTTTTTAAATCAGTTTCATGTTTTTGGTCCTTTGCAGCACTACATTCGTTAGGGGGAATAAAATTAAGCTGTAGCTTCACAGGTATAATGTGTATTTTTATTTTGCAGGATTCCACCAAGATACTCCCAGTCATGCCATTTATCAAATCCTCTAAAAAGAATCCGCCATTCTCAAAACTGAAAGACATTTTGTCACAGAAATGTGGACTACGACACACAGTTTTCTCTGTCAGTGGAAATGAATACACCGGGGAGTGGCTCGACAACAAGAAACACGGTTAGATGCTGTTGAGTGTACATCACTACTAAGACATTCGTGCACGCTCAGATGTAAATCATGCACTTCCAAGTCCTCGTTTACTGAAAATGTTTTTTCTTTCAAGGCAAGGGAACCCAGGTTTGGAGGAAAACTGGTGTCATTTATGCAGGAGAATGGAAATTTGGAAAACGTGATGGATATGGCACCTTTTCCGTTCTACTCCCTGAATCAAAGGAGTTTTCAAGAAAGTACAGTGGTGAATGGAAAAATGGAAAGAAACATGTATGTATTTTACCTATTTTTTTCCCCACATGCAAATTGAAACACATATGTTTGAGTTGTGATATAATTCTTTGTCTCCAGGGTTACGGGACTTACTTTTACAATAACTCAGCAGTGTATGAGGGGGACTGGAGTGAGGACCAGCGGAGTGGCTGGGGAAGAATGCACTATTTGAACGGTGACCTCTATGAGGGAGAGTGGATAAATGATAAGAATAACGGCCGAGGACTCATGATATTTTGTAAAAGAAACTTCTTTTTTAAGCTTATATGAACATGATCTAGTTTGGACTTAAAGCAGCATAGACATTTAGACTCTGACTTTCTGATTTATGTTAAAGCAAATGGAAACTGGTATGACGGCACCTGGCGAGATGGCAAGAAGAACGGTGATGGAAAGCTCTTTTACCCCAAAAAAGGCTTGGTTTATGAAGGTTTTTGGGTGGATGGAATAGCAAGATGTGGGACCCTGTCTGATTTTGGGAGGAATGAAGCTTCAGCGCCAGCCAAGTATTCATTTCCAAAGGTATAGAAATGTGATAATTCTATATTAATCAGTTAAAAAGTCTGTCAAATTAAATGATTTAATTTCCACACCACTTTAACAAGTCAAATAAGCACAGACAACAAAGCTCTTTTCCATTGCAATACTGTGGACTGAAACCTGTCCCCGTTTTGTCTTTGAAGCTACACCTGGTGGATGTACAGCTGGTTTTAAGTGAAGCTCAGTCAGCCCTCCGTGATCAGCCCTGAGAATCAACAGCAAGCATCCACTCCATCCCATGCTTACTAATAAATAAAAATAAAAACAACATGATGTGTATTCAACACACTTGATCTTGTCAAAATCGCCCATGTTTCAGTTGAATTTAGGACAGTAGCTATTAAACGGCTCAAGTTCAATACAGCTACTATTGTCACATCTGTTGTAATAAAAGAACCATTTTATACTTTGGATGTGAAGAGTAAACATAATTATACATTTACAATTTAACTTTAAAGTAATTTAAATGTCGGAATACATCTCCAATAACACCATGAATATTGACTCCTCCAAAACAGACAATTTAAAATCGGCTTGTTTAAATTGTTGAGACTCAAACACCAATTACATGTAAATAAAGCTGACTGACAAGCTCCCTGGGCTCTGCAGGGGTTATGAAGGATGAACACAATAAAACTAAGCAGTATAAAAAGGTTAAAACTGGCAAAAGAAAATCTATTCATAAAATTATGGGCTTAAAGAAAATCCTGGATATAATTTGCATAGTTAGTATTAGAGATGTAATGTGTTCAACACTCAAAGTCTGAATGCATGTTGGTTAAAAAAATAGTTTATTTTAATACTATAGCCTTTGCCACAAGGTCAACAACTTAACTTACTGTAATAACACTAATTTTGGCAAAGATTAGTCAACATACTTAAATCTCAAGCAATTATAAATAGAGAGCAATACAAGCAATTCTATAACTAAATGGAAAAAGATATAACACCAGTGGTTCACAAAACAGGACAAGAGAACATACATAAACATGTACAGCATTTGTTGACAAACAAATAAATACAATAGGCAAGAGCTGGGATTCCAATTACTGATCACTACATCATTCAAGCAACAATCACATTTAAGACTTTGTGATTTCAAACTTCATGCATTGTGGCAAATTGATGAGTTTGCAGGTGATCAGATATGTCTTTTAAAAATACAACTCTTTGCAAAAGTAAATTTCACAACAAATACCTTCTTTCCTGTAGAAACATTTGAAGCCAACTTTGGGGCTTCGAACTTGGAGAGTTCCTATGGAGTCATGGAGGAGTTCCACCACAGATATCCATCCAGTGCATTTGTCTATGGGAAATGTGAGCTTGGTGACTGCAAGACAGAAGACTCTCCCCTGTTGTCGAGCTCATTTTGAAGTCTAGTTAGGTTAGACAGCTCCTCAAGCTCCTGAAACTGTCTATCAGTCTTGTGGCTGACCAAGGAGCGATAGAAATGCACAGCAAAGACTATGAAGACCAAACCAAATGGAACCATAATAGAGGTTGAGGTAATAGCAGCAGCCACACCTGAAGAAACTGTGTTGTTGCTGGATTTATCAGGCTTTATAGGCAAAAATTTGACCCAGCAGAGTAGAACCACTTCAGCAAGGAAGAGCAAGGTGCCAATGACAGTGGAAAAAGCCCACGCTAGTTCAATGTGTCGGTGCATCCGCTCGTGTGGAGACTCCTTCACAGAGTTGAGGTTGTGCACGTTGCTGACAGCCTCTATATTAGGCAAAATGCAGGTGCTGACCATCAGAGCAAACAGGTGAACAGCCACAAGCACAGTGGTGCAGGCACTGAATGCGATTAGAAGAGCGGGAGGGTAAGGATAACTGTTGTCCAGCTGCACTTCTACCATAGCCACCTAAAGAGGGGGGAAAAAACAGCAAACACAAACTTTAAACGCACGCCAGCACCCTGCCGCGGGCTTGACTAATCAAGAGCGAGCGAGAGGATGCTTAGGAGGCGAAGTTACCATAGCAAATCCAGACAGCAGGGCTGATGTCCGACTAGACGCCTTCAGTTTCGCCCGACTCAGGTACAGTTTTCTCCAAGACAGAGCCTGCAGTGAATGCTCGTTCAGACTCATGCTGCGACACGTACGGGAGCGCGGGGCGAGCGGGGCAGTCGTTTGTCTCTCTTGAGACGAAGAAGCGAGCCCAACTAAACGCGGTTCGACAGACTTTAACCTCGCCTGTTGACAGAGGTCCGGAAGCCGTTTTTCGGACTGCCGTCTTCTTTAAACGCGCTGCTTGCGCCTTAAATTACCCACAAGGCCACGCGCTGTCGCTGAGAGGAACATCCGTTGCTGACTAAATTATGTATTTCCTAGACCTTAATACGACACAAGCTGTAACACACGTAAACAGATAAATACATTAACAAACTCCCACCGTAAAAGCACTATAAACGCAGTTACATGCAAAAAGCAACGGTTGAATTGCTAATCTCTATCAAAGTTGATTTGATGGGATTACTTCCACCGATACGGTTAGTTTCAGGTCTACCTCTGTTACAAAACATTAACCACACAAACTAAGGCATGTAGTTTTTTTTTGTTTTTTTTAATGTTTGACTTTGCATTTGGAGAACAGAAAGCAGAAAACCCGCTTGGATAGCCTTTCAATCTAAAAGTAAAATAAGTCATACACCAGGAATAAAATTGCACAAAAATCCTGGAATGCAGTGACATATCCGTGAGTGTATAATAGTGTTCAAACGGGGAAATATTAGCGGAAATACGCGTGCGAAGCGAGGCACTGAAGCGTTATTTCTGGCTCCGTTGTGACTCATGTTTTTGGTCCGACATGGCGCGTGACGTCGCCCAACAATGTTTTGGTCTCTGGCGATGACGTCACGCACAAAAACATGGTTCCCTTGTTTTGAATGTGTAAAGCGTGCTAAGTGCTTCTTTAACTTTGCCACGCACGAGGATGCTCCCCCGACACGGAGTGGCTGGAAACGCGGCGTAAGCGAAGATGGCTCAGTCGGCGGAGGACTGCGCTGAATCCGGACGTCGGCTGGTGCGTATCGCCCGCCGTTCGCGTTAGCTCGCGGACAGAGACTGGCAGCGAGCTAATTAGTTAGCCGCGCTAACGCTCGTGACCGTTAAACGCGGGGACATTTGTCACGTCGCCAAATCCGTGCAAGTTGGAGTCGAGCGAAAACGACAAGATGCCGCTTTTTAAAAATTTTTTTAAAATTTTGTTGTTGTATTTTGTCGTGCACGAGGTAGTTAAAAGGGAGTCAAAATAATTTATGCTCGAGTAAAAACATTCGGGAGTAATTTAGGATCAACATCTTGGAATATCGTGCCGACATATGCCTTCTTTCCCAACAAGCGTAGATTTAACAGTTGCTGCGCTGCACGTCACATTAAAGAAAGATATACACGGCTATTGTAACGGAATTGGTGCTGCGAGAATCTGAAAGTTTGACATGAAATTAGCACCCAGTTATTCCTCGTCAATAAGAGGTTCCGACTGGAGGTCTGCGGAGCGGAGTGGGAGTGGGCCTGTGCGACAGAGGCGGCTTGCTTTCCACTCGCGTCTGGGTTTGTGTCACGCAAATCGTGTAATCTTCTATCGCAGCGCTCCATCTGCCGGAGGATGTACGATGAGGACGAGGATCTGTCAGACGTTGAAGAAATCGCAAACATCCGAGGTTTCAGCGTGGAGGAAAAGCTTGCCAGTGACAGCTACAGGGGAGACTTTGTCCACTCAATGGAGGGAAAAGGTGAAGGAGCACAGTGATGTCAATGCATTCCTTCAAGTCAGCTGTTAAAGTGACTTTAATTTTATAACGGTTGCATTGGATTTTTGGTTGGCAAGATGCACAACAATTGAGACATCGTATACATTCTTTTGATTAAAATATACAGGCGTTGTCTTGCAGATTTCACTTATGAATATGTGCAGAGGGAGGCTCTCAGGATCCCCCTCATATTTAAAGAGAAAGATGAATTAGGGATCAGGTAAGAGTTTTGATTTTTTTTAAGTGCGTAATACAATCCATATATACTCACTTCTTGTATTTTTTAAATATCTGATAATAGTAACTTTTTTGTAATTTTATTAAGTAATCCTGATTATTTTTTGTACTGTGTGACTGTTTTTGTGCGGCATATTCTTCCAATGTTAAAATGCTATCACTTCAATATCTGTGTTTTAAACTGTATTACATGTTGTATATCAACTGGCTGATGTGCACCCTTTTCCTGCATTTATATAGAATGCCTGATCCAGAGTTTACAGTCAGTGAAATTAAAGGATTAGTGGGTAAGTGGAATGTACAAAGGGACACAAGCACATGTGTATATCTGTCATGTTAACTAAATCAAAGCATATCTTTGTGTAGAACTAGAACCTGACACATTTCTGCCTCTCTAACAATCGGATCTGAAGTGACCTAAAAGTCTGATGCGTGACAGTCTGTTGTCATGTCAGAATTTATTTTTATAGCGCATTTAAAACAAAAGTTGATTAAAGGGCTTCATAAACTGCACAGTTAAGCAAAACAATCTCAACAATTAAAACAAAAAAAAAATAGAGAGAAAGCTATTATTAAATATCCTGCACAGCTGTGACTAAAACCCATGTTTTGAAAGCCAACTTTGAAAGGGTTTCAGCAGCTCTGATGGTAAAAGGTAAACTGTTCTACAGTCTGGAGGGCAGCCACTAAATATGCTGTCTCACCTCGGTTATTCAGTCTTAAACAGGGAACATCCAGGTGCAATTGGTTTGCAGGCCTCAGTGCTTTAGCTGGAGTGTGAGGTTTCAAGAGTATGCACATGTAGGGCAGTGCTATACCTTTAAGACACTAAAAAACAAGTAATAACATTTTGAAATTGATCCTAAAATGCATCAATTGGAAGCAAGCATAGAGTAGTGTGATTACATCATTTTTTTTTCCTGTCAGGAGGTCGGTTTTGTCACACCCTGCAAACACCAAAGTAACAACTGATCAAAAACAATATACAAAAACCACAGCAATCTAAACAAGTTGCAATAAAAGCATGACTAACTCTGTCATAATCCTGTGAAGGAAGGGAGGGCTTCACCTTACTGAAGAGTCTTAATTGAAAAATGTCGGTATTGATTGAACTACCTTGTTTTATCACATTTGAATGCACATTCAAAAATCACACCATGGTTCCTTGCACCTGAGTAAGAGTGTAACTTGCAGATAACTTATAACCATCTAGAAGGTTAGGCTTTCCAAATAAGATAATTTGTTTTTATCTTGTTAAGACATAGAAAGTGAAAGAGCTGTGCAATCGCATCTCTTTGACAGTTCAGCAGAGCCTGAATGTTAACATGACTGTTATGTTGGCAGATATGTTTGAAACTTATCTACAATGTGTGAAAAGTGATAGTGAAAAGAGTAGTTTTGCTTTTTGTATTTAGTGTGTGTGTGTGTGTGTGTGTGTGTGTGTGTGTGTGTGTGTGTGTGTGTGTGTAATTGGAGAAATAACTGAACTTTTCAATTTTATTTAGCATATGCACAACTTTTCAATCATAAAATGGACATGCACATAAAAATGCCGACTAACAAGGCTCAGTGACAGTGTGTCTTTTTGGTGAAATAGTGTCATTGCATTTTTTTATTACATTTTGGTCAACATTTTGTAGTTTTTTATTTTCATTTTTTATTTGTCCAGTTGCATATAATGTTCACATATAATTGCGCCATCTAGTGGGGACCCTTGTCTAGAACACTTGTAAGAGCTTGTGTAGTTTTTACTGCTGCAGATTTGTTTGTGATGGGTAAGATGAGCCCGAACCTGTGAAAGAACCTACAAAGTCTTACTGCAATTCCACCTCACTTGTTTTGGAATTGCAGAATGTGTTATTGGTTTTATTATCCCTCAACTGTCATTCAGACAGTTTGCATTGATGCAATTTCCATGGTTCCTTTTTCCTTGTATGCAAACTGTGTTACATGTGCTCACATGTTTCTTTCGCTTGGTGTCCTGGTTGTTTCTTGCAGGCAGTCGGCGCTCTGTTGATGTTATGGATGTGAGTACTCAAAAAGGCTCTGAAATGAGCATGGCTCAGTTTGTCCGTTATTATGAGACACCGGAGGAAGAGCGCGACAAACTCTTCAATGTCATCAGTTTAGAGTTCAGCCACACTAAGCTGGAGAACCTCATTAAGCGACCGACAGTGGTAATGAAACTTGATGCTTGCTGTTTACAAATCCCGTAACATATTCAGAGAAGATGACTAAGAACACGATGTGAAAAGTGTAAATGTGTAGTTTTGATTACACCTACAGGTGGACCAAGTTGACTGGGTGGACAACATGTGGCCTCCGAATCTGAAACAAAGCCAAACAGAAGCCACCAACATTATCTCAGAGATGAAGTACCCCAAAGTGCAAAGGTAAGGCTTTGCTGTGGTTGATTTGTATTAGTCTTATTAAGGTTTTATTTTAGTGTTATTTGTTTATTTATGGACAGCACGATGGCTAGGTGGTTAGTGATCCTAATTAGGAATAAAAAGGTTTGTTAAACAGCCACATGGATAGTGAAGAAAATATCTTTGGTCATACATACCACTTTCTCCTGACATCTCACTATTTAATGAAATACTTCATAACATGCAGCATTGCATATGTTTAACCTCCTGTAGTCTTGATTGTTGCCAGGCAACACCCTTCCCAGCAGAGAAGGATGATTAGTAACAGCTGTGGCCTGACTTCACTGTCAGCTCAAGTGGAACCAAAATGATTCAAAATCAGTGTGGTTTTATGCAGAGACCTTATATTTGCCAAAACGGCTCACAGAGGTCAGGTGGTTTCTCGTAGTGAGGATGAAACTGTACAGAATAGAATAGTTTCTGTTTGTCTTTTTCCAGCTTTTTTCCAGCTTTTTTTTTTTTTTTTTTGCTACTTTACCTATTTTTTTTTTAAATACTTTAACAGAGAAGACATATTTCAGTGGAATATTTTCCCATTCATAGTTTACATGTTATCTCAGCCCCTCAAAAGTTTGTGACTTGGTTCGTTCTTATTTTTACTTTACCAATGACTTAAATCTTTTCAATGCGTGGCAGGTCTGGACAGCCAGCAAATGCATTCAGCACCCAGACTACTTTAGTACAGAGTAGGTCTGACGTCACATGTTCAGAATAAGGTTTTGTCTTGCTGAGAAAAGCAATGAATGAAGTCACCTAGGTAGGAGCATTTGTTACTCCAAAACCTGAATTAGTTATTTGTCATTAATGTTATTTTTACTGATCTGTTATTTCACGCACCCTTATCTCTGAGGTTGGCTTGAGCTGGTCTCTATTAACAAGTGGGCTGGTCCCAGAAGGCGTTTGGGATTTTCTTATGCGACCACAGGGTCATTTCGCCACATAAAATGAGTTTATCGTAAATGAGCTAAGGGCCAGGGATCCAGAAAACGGAGCGATCCACGGCCAGAGATTGCAGAACTCTTGTTTACATTTTGGTCTCCCTTTGGGTTGAACTTTAACTTTTGTAGATGCAGTACAAATCTGCTTTCAGTGATAATGGATTTTAAGTGTTCTTGAGCCTATTATTGGATTTCTTCTCCTGAATTGCGTCTATGTACTCTAGTTCCACCCGAGGTCCTAAGGATTGTGGTCATTCCTTAATGGGTTTCAGTCTCGTTCCTCTTCTACAGATTCCTTTTCCATTATTTAAGTGTATTAATGATTGTGGATTAAAGATGAAAAATAGACCAAATTCTTCAGATATTGAGAAATTTCTGTTATCAAAGTCCAAATAAACACGCCTTTAAAATAAACTGTAAGGTTCCCCGGTTCAAAGTTGGAGATATTTTCATCTGTTGTCTTTGCCTTATTTGTAATTTATTTTTGGCTTTAAATGACTTGTAAATCATTACAGTCACATTAAAGACAACATCTTTCTAAGATGCTATCTTTAAAAACGCAGTTGTAATGGCAGTAGTGCAAATTACTATCACCATGGTTTACCATTTTTCTTATTCAGCATAATTTTGGCTTTGTAATATACAGTCCTAACTTTTTTTTTTCTTTAAATCGTGGTGGTTATTGGCCGCGTTTGCTGTGATCTCATTTATGGTGAAGTGGACGACATGTCAGGTGTTGATTTGCACATGTTTTAACAACACAAATCTCATTCCATTACAAAAAACCCGACATCAGTGTGGACCTTTTTAAAAAGCTTTAGGGTTTCTCGTGATGACAGGTGTCGCTGGCAGGGCAAAAAAAAAAAAAAAATTCAGTGCAAACAAACTTGTTCTTATTTGTGAAACTACCACCTGATCTCTCAGTGCGTTCACGCAATAGTGGGAAAATGTCTTCTTTTTTCCTGTTTACGCTTCAGTGGTGATTCTTTCAGAGCTGATCCCATCTAGCTAAATTAGTAAATAATTTCTCACTCAGGGTGCTAATCACCCTTCAATTAATTACCAGAGGAGAGATTGTGTACAATTTTCCACACAGTGGGGCCCCTGTTAGTGATTTCCTGTCATGCTTTCAACGGGGAATGTGTCTTCTTTTCAGTAATAACTGAGATCACTGCTTCCCTGTAATTGGTTGAGTTGTATAGTTTCATTGTTAGTATTATTATAGATTTGAGTCTGATTTTGAATGATTTTATTCCTTTTTTTTTTAGGTATTGTTTGATGAGTGTGAAGGGCTGCTACACAGACTTCCACATCGATTTTGGGGGAACCTCAGTTTGGTATCACGTATTTAAGGGACAGAAAGTAAGTTAGTTTTGTTTTGTTTTCTATAAAGGCTCAGATATTGTGTGCAGTCTCAGTGTTGATTATACCTCATTCAGAAAAATCTCCTCTTAAAAATGACTTATACCCATCAGGTTTTCTGGCTTGTGCCTCCAACACCCCATAACCTTGCACTGTATGAGGACTGGGTCCTGTCAGGCAAACAGAGTGATATCTTCCTAGGAGACCGTGCTGATGGATGCCAGAGAGTGGAGCTCAAACAAGGATACACTTTTTTCATCCCATCTGGTGTGTTGGCATGGTTCTTTTGAGGTAGCCTGCAGGAGCTGGTTGGCTACCACTTAAATAGAGAGCAACTATAAGTTGTATCTGGTTATTATGCAATGTCTTTGTCTTTGCGAGTTTGCATGACTCTTCCCTTTGTGTCTCACATTCTTCATTTGTGTTTGGTAATTAAGGTTGGATTCATGCCGTCTACACTCCTGTCGACGCACTGGTGTTTGGAGGCAACATTCTGCACAGCTTTAACATTCCTATGCAGCTTACCATCCACGAGATAGAGAACAGGACTAAGGTAGGATTCTCCAACGTGTGGCTAAACTCTGACCAGTAATGCACTAAATCTACGCGGGATAGATTAATCTCTCTGAGAACTACGAAAGGTTATTCACCTTTCGTTCACCTGTAAGAGGCTGCGTCTGGATGAGATGAGGAGCAGCGGTGGAGGAATTACAAAGGGGCAAAAGCTAGAGGGCACTCATTTCATAGTTAGGAAATTATGTTACAAAAAAAGTAAGCACTTTCCACCAAAATGTAATTTAAAAAAAAAAAAAAAAAAAAAAAAGCTTTTCTTTTCCCTCTTGTCATCAGGTTCATTCCAAATTCCGTTTTCCTTTTTACTATGAGATGTGCTGGTATGTCCTGGAGAGATACCTGCACTGTCTGACCAAACGGTCCTACCTTTCTCAGGAGGTCCGTAGAGAGCCCATGGGTAAGTAAGATTATTTCTAAACTCATTTCCGGAAAAGTTGATGTAATGTGTGGTATAAAAAAAATAATACATAAAAAAACAAAAAAATTTGGGACAGATGCATTCCTAACTCCTGTGTTGCATCAACACTTCTTTTGTAAACATGTCGAAACGTAGAAGACTGTTTACTGTAGTTTTGAAAGGTTTCTTTGCTTTTTGCTGTTGTGTTTCTCATATCATAATCTTTTAAATGTTTTCATGTTGCTTCAGATCTGTAATGCAATTAAAGACTCAGACTGTTAACTTACCAAACAATGCTGCTTTAAAGTGCAGAATGTGGTGTGTTATTGTCCTACTTCAAAAGCAAGACTTTCTCTTTCTTTTAAACCTTTATATGATTCAGCATTAATGGTCTTGTCAGGTTTTGAAGTTAACCATGCCAGGCACTAAAATGTATCCCTACACCAGACTATAGGACATTTTTAAAAATGAATATTATTAATTAACTGATTTTGCCCTTTCAGAATATGATCCAAAGGCAAAGACAGAGAGCCCCTCCTCTGACTCCAGGAGTCAGGAGACAAACGAGGACTCGTGTGGGACTCACATCAGGGACGAGCAGGGAGAAAAGTCAGAAAGAGTTGCAGAGTACAGCTCCTGGTCACCCGATGGCAGGAAGGGCCCGCTCCTCAAAGCTGTTTTATCAATCGACTCTGAAGACAGCTGTAATCCCAGCTCCACTTCTCTAGATTTCCCCAAAACCCCCTCTGACTCTCCATCCTCTGAATCTCAGAGTAAATGGACTCATTTGACAGAGTTTGAACTGATTGGACTCAAGACGCTGGTTGAGAAGCTAGAGTCTCTCCCTGAAAATAAGAAAAGTGTTCCTTTGGGAATTGAAAACCCTCAAGCTCTCCTCGAAGACATAAAGGTAAAAAGAAAGAAAGAAAGAAAGAAAAGGTAGTAAATCATAAAATTTCTAGGAAGGGTCTAGCAGATATGACACAGGTCTCATGTAGTTTTTGTTTTCTTTGGCTGTGAAGGTTGTGTTAAAAGAACATGCTGATGATGACCCCAAACTAGCAATTACTGGAGTTCCTGTGGTGTACTGGCCTAAAAAAACAGCAAAGGTAAGAACATTTCACATGTGATGGGACATTTTTGGTCACTTCAGATTAAGTTGGTGAATACTTGTTAATAGAAACATATGTGCAGTTATTTAAGGAGTTAGGATGTTAAGGCTCCTGATGACTTACTTTATTTTAAGACTTATTTTGTGAAGTCTTAATATATTAGACATGTACATACACGTACACTGTATCTTACATGTCTTGACAGTTGTTAGCGGAGACTTGTTGAATATTATTAGAATAGAGCAGTGCAGCTGCATTTGAAACTCTGCCATCTTGACCCAGATTATTATTCAGTGATCTAGTTTTTCCAAAACTGGCAGTGAATACTCTCTATATTGTATTGTTTACACTTGAATGTTTCCTTTCATTGGCTTTCAAGCTTTTTGTTGTAATTTTTTTTTCTGTTAACCACTTAACATGTCTATTATGAACTGAGGGTCTGTCTCATGAAGTTTCACAGGAGAAATACTCTATATGGCCAAGTATTTGCTCACCTGCCTTGACTTGCATATGAAGTTAAGCAACATCCCATTTCTAATCAATAGGGTTTTGGAATTGTCCAAAATTGTTCCTTTCACTGGAACTAAGGGGCCAAGCCCAGCTCCTGAAAAACAACCCCACACCTTAATCCCCCCTCCACCAAACTTTACACTTGGTACAATGCAGTCAGACAAGTACTGTTGTCCTGGCAAACCCAGACTGTAAGATGGAGAAGTGCGATTCATCACTCCAGAGAACCTGTCTCCACTGCTCTAGAGTCCAGTGGCAGTGTGCTTTATACCACTGCATCCAATGATTTGCATTGCACTTGGATATGTTTGGCTTGGATGCAGCTGCTCGGCCATGGAAACCCATTCCATGAAGATCTCTGTGCACTGTTTTTGAGCTAATCTGAGGGCCACAAGAAGTTTGGAGGTCTGTAGCCATTGACTCTGCAGAAAGTTGGTGACCCCTTCGTACTATGCGCCTCAGCATCTGCTGACCGCGCTCTGTCAGTTTATATGGCCGACCACTTCATGGCTGAGTTGCTGTAGTTCCCAAACACTTCCATGTTCTTATATTTCAGCTGATATTTAGGAGCAAGGAAATGTATGTGTGGGTGTGTGTATATGTGTGTATATATATATATATATATATATATATATATATATATATATATATATATATATATATATATATATATATATATATATATATATATATATATATATATTATCAGCTGCTGCGATGGGATGTAGGGAAAAGACAAAAATCGAAGCTTTTATCTTAATTTACAACGTGTAAAAAATGAGTCCAGTCCATTTACCATTCTTGTTGATTTTGGTATTTTTGTATTCTAACACTTGTATAATAGTACAATAGAAATAGTGTTTCAACATGTGAAAAAACTGTTTTTGAACAATTGCCTTTGTCATGAGATTTTTCATAGGCACAATTAACTGGCACATTTAATAAGTACAGTATAAAAGGCAAGTTATTTTTAAAATCAAAGAAAGTATGTATCATTTTTCAATGAACAATGAAAACAGTAACTGCATACTAGACTTGGAGGCCTCAAAAGGAGGGTGAGCAACTGAATGTGCTTTCCATGAATGAAAGAAAAAGAAGTTTGTACTGGTCCCATCAGCCCAGTGGACCACCCCCACCCATCCCTTCAAAGGCCAGCTGCTGGTCGTGGGACCTCTTTGTGTTTGCCTTTTGTAATGAGATGCCATCTGGCTCCATTGGCTGTGCAGAACCTGCTCTCCTCTCCCTCTGATGCTCATAATGAATATGATAGCACCTTTTTTGTTGCTTCATTCTTCATTGGATAGAGGTAGACACCCCTAGTTCATATTCTGATGGACCGCAGCCTCTCATTGGCTCTGTGCTTCGCAGCACCAGCTCCCCCTCCCCATTCCCAGAGAGCTGATCCATATTAATGAGGCAAGCTTGTATGCGCTTCCTACATCTGCTAGTGGTATTGTGAAGCTTTGGAGCAAGAGGGAGGGTTGTAGGCCTGACAGCACTAGCAGGAGTAGAAGGAGGAGGAAGAGGAGGAGACTGCAGCCATGTCAGTGTGGGAGCTGGACGGTTTCTGAAAACAAGCCATGGCCATGTCGCTGAGCGCTGATGATGAGGACTACGACTCTGACTCTGAGCAGGTTAGCAGAATAAAGCCCTGCAGACAGGCATAGTGAAGCAACTAGAGGAAAGCTTGGTGTCAGGCAGGGCAGTGTGCAGCATCACCAGGCAGCAAGGAAATGGAGCTACATTGAGACAAAAGCTTTGATTCAGTCTGCCCTCTGTGCTTGTTTGTGGTTTTTGCCTCCTTTATATTTAATTAGAGTTGCTGTTGGTCTGTGTGAGTGTGTGTGCGTACTTGTGTGTGTGTGTGTGTGTGTGTGAGAGAGAGAGCATGCTTTTGCTTTAATCAGGTAAATCCAGCAATAGGACAAGACAGTGTTTTTATAGGCCAACCTTCTGTTTGTTATTTCAAGGTGCATTAGACTAATCTTTAGTGGCTTCGTTATCCAATCTACACAGGAGCATAAAGTAATAGTAAAATAGTAAAAGTAAGTGCCTGTTTGTGCTCATGAAAAAGCCAATACTACACAGATTGTCATGAGCATAAATGTCTTTCTTATGACAGGACTTGCTTTCACAGAAAGAAATGTTTTGTTTGTTTAGATATTTATCTTAATTGTAACCACACCCCCCATTAAGTCTGTGGTCACATTTAATTTAAAAAAATCAGAAACTGCGGATTAATCCATCTTGCTTCACTTCCAAAAATCATAATGCATATTTATTTCAGCCATGCTGATGTGCACGATTTTGTAGTCCATGTATAGCTTTTTAAACATCACTGAAATCTGCTACTCTTAAGGCAAATATTCACTGCAAGCTATTTAAGTTAAAATGTGAAGCAGTCTGACTGAAGGCCAACATGCCAACAGTTGGCAGCGAAAACATGTGCCTTTGTAGTCTAGTGTCAGCATTTTTTTTTAATTATTAATTGACACTGTTTGACAAAGTTTTCTATCCAGTCCCCCCAGCTTCAGCAGCCACACAAGTAGCTACTAAAACTGCGTCCACATGTAGAGAATTTCTGAACCCCTGTGTATTGTAGCTATTAGCTTCTTGATTTTGAATTAGGGCTGCTTGGATTAAACAGATTTTCATATTCTTCTACTACCTATACTGTTTACCTGCATTTTTTTTTTTTTTTTTTTTTTCTGTGACAATAAACTCCCAATTGAATTTGTTTTGAAGTGTCAGAATACGGCTTGGTCACTCGAACTCTCCTTGTTACTGTACAAAGAAGTTAACATATAGTGTATAGTCCAAGTGTTAAGAAGTAGTAGACATCCCAAAACTTGTAATGAGTACTTCTTCACAGTATTGCTTGAACCATGACTGCTTCAGTTTACGTTAAAATTGTCATTGTACTTGAGACATGGAGGGTATGTTGTCTGTCTTTTTTCAGTGTTGTTGTCAGGCTATGATTTAATTCTGCATACCAGACAGATATCCCAAACTTAAGAGGCAGCGGGGGATGGGCAGGGGTTAAAGGGGATTTAGTGGACAATATGGACTGCAATAAATGTTTTTCCTTTTTTTTTATATATATATACATTTGCAGCTCTAGTTAGAGATATAAATTAAAATAAATAGATGGTTGCATTGTCTGGGTGCCTTGTATCTGGTGTGACCTAACAAATGTAGATCAGTCATACCTTGACCATTTTGTCCGACACCTACCCAGAAATGGGTGAGTAAGAGATCAGGATATATTTGCTTCAGGACTTGGCTTCTTTTTCGGTGGGTTATTTGCTCTCATTTCAATCTTTCTTTTCTTGATAATCCCCATGAATACCCCCAGAGCAGTCCAGTGCAGACTGTGCAACATCCCACCCCCCGCCCTACCCCAATATCTCACTCTAATCCTGTCTGCTGCCCACATATCTGACTCCTTTCTGTGCCAGTATAATTCGTGGCTATTGTTAGAATAAATTATTGTAATATGCCTAAGATTGAGCTCATCCACTTTTTCTGTTAGAGGCTCTCATTACAGTTCTCATTGGTTACAAGTGTATGTGTGTCATACATCGTTCTGTTAGGGAATGGGACGTGGCTGTTGCTATGCTGACACCAGGAAATTCTGCAATGCCTCTGTAACTAAAGAAATCCGATCTTCATTTCCAAGAGCTGCAGTATACCCCCCCCCGGGTTCTTGTTTATTTCAACTCCCACACTGCCACTTATTGTCTCACATGTAATGGTGGGCAGTATTTATCCATGGGGTTTTCATGGTTAAAAATGCATTGTTGTGGTTTGGCTCTGAGCCTGAGAGAGAGCAGTATATATATAAAACACACAGGCAATAATGATTCTGATCAAAGACATCTCATCTCCATTGCCCACTTATATTAAATTGAGCACATTTCATAACATGCACTCCTCTAAATCAGTTCGTACACCGTGTAACACAGAATAATAGTCCTTAGTGAGCCATGTGTGAAATGTAGCTGTAAGTGCGGCTTCTCTTTGAAGTAGAAACATGCAAGCAAGTGAGGTGCTAAAATTGGAAGGTGCCTTCAGGGACATTTTTGATGTGTTTGTTTGCTCTTGTATTCTCTGTTGTAAGAGCCATGAATAATGTGTTTCTATCCAGCATGTTATGATCAGGTTTGTGTTCTGTGGATTTATATATTGTATGTGAGCATATGCTTCCTTATTTCAGTTCCCTGTATTGATGACTATTAATCCAAAAATAAAAAGAGCAATGAGAGCATTAAGCAATCTACATAACACTCAATTCTGCAATTAGCACACAATATTTAGAAGTTTTTTTTTTTGTTTTTTTTGTTTGAAAAAAAGAAATATTTCCTTTTGATGGCAATAGAAAGTGCTTACCAATAGGCCACAGAGTACTACTAATTTTAAGTTAAATTCATTATAATGCAGAACATTAGATTGTGGAAGCTCTGAGGTTTTGTCTTACAAAATGTGGGGTTAAATAGAAATTTGCATAATATTACTGTATTAGTATAAATGCATTTTTCTGTATCATATCTTGTTGCAGATGTATGTACTTAGCTGCATAACACTGACAAATATTGTGAATGTGAAATATTAGTTGGGATATGGTTTTTAAGATACTTGACACCGTATCCTTTTACATCCTTTTAGCCCCGGCCTCCCAACCGGCCGAAACCTAAGATGGCAGCATCTCCTGCATCAGCAGTCAAGCTGTCAGCCAGTCGGGGAACATCTGGTGCTAGGAGAAGAAGGACACGCTGTCGAAAGTGTGAGGCATGTCTGCGAACAGAGTGTGGAGAGTGCCACTTCTGCAAAGACATGAAGAAGTTTGGTGGGCCAGGGCGAATGAAGCAGTCCTGCATCATGAGGCAGTGCATTGCTGTAAGTAGATAAAAATGAAAGTATGTTATTAATTATACATCACATCTGTCTTGCTGGAAATGTTGCATTTTGGTTCTCATATAGGTTTTTTTTCAATAGCTGTTTGTTGAGTAAGAAGGTGAACAGTTTATGTTGACATGAAAACTTGAAACGGCTGCATTGAAACAATGAAGAGGTAAACAACCCTGTCTTTAGAAATTGTACCAAATATCTCTTATTTGTGTGTAGGATTTGTGTGCAACTTCCTAGTGTCTTGGTGTCACAGTGAGGTTGCCAAGCAACAATTGGACAAAATCACTGCACCTTGTTAAGAAATAGCTTAAAGATGTGACCCTTCTTGAAAGAAACATTTTGAAATTACAATTTGATTTATGTGCAATTAAACAAATTGCCTACAAACATTAGTTAATGCAATTTAGTTAACCTTTCTTCACAGCCAGAACCACAGTTTCTTACATTCACTTATTTGACTCCACTTTTATATTTACCTTGGCATTCAGAATATGATAGTCTTTTCAAAAATTTTATCTTTAACACTTTCTCTTTTATATCAACACTTGTTTTTGATATGGCCATGTGGTTGAGAACTGTTGTTCCGTAGTGTTCAGTATAATTGCTTGATCATGTTGCTATAGTAACTATGAGTGGTTACTGGTTGCTGTAGAGGTGACAGGTAATGCTGATAAAACCAGCGGTAATAGCTGCAGAGGAGCAAAATTATTTTATCCCTGGGTCTTTTGGATTTTCATAGAAGTCTATGGTTCAGAATAGATGAAACGCATGCATTACAATTAAATATCAACCATTTGTCCTCGCTGGGAAGTTGGAGCTATCAGGCTGGTCTCACAACAGTCTATGAAGCAGCTACAGCAAGAAGAGCACTAGTTATATAAAGTCAGAAGCTGTCACTGTTACAAATTTCTACTGGGTGGTTGTTTTATTATTTATTTATTTTTTGTGTTTAATTGCTTTGAGTTGCTGCTTTTTCTTTGTCACGATTTGTACTCCTCCTCATTTATTCTTAAGCTTGCGAACACAAATAGACATGAGATGATTAGGACAGAAAGGTTAAATTAGACATTAGAAACCTGATAAATCAGAAATAATCAATTCAACAAAGATTTAGTTTAATCTCACCAGTATTATCTCCCTATCTGGGCTGTTTTTCGGGGTTTAGTTTAGTACTTTGATTCTGTGGTGATAATGGAGGAGCTTGATGAAAGGAGCACCCTTCAAAAAAAATCTTAGTTCCTGGAAAAGGCTCAAGCAGTTCAAATGTAGCTATAGCACTAAAAGAGGGTATTTGAACTTTTACTTGTTGAAGGTATTTCAGCCCTCATTTAAAAGACTTTTTCAGTAGTAGTTCAATTTGGCCATAAGACTTCCTTTGTTTTATGTTTCAGTACCATGGACAGAGACATACAAGGAGACTGGGATAATTTATGCTTTAAAAAGGATGATAAAGAATCAATTTTTTTGTGCATTTTTGCGCATAGTCACGTGTTGGAGTGCTGAGTCATTGTAGCTCTCAACAGATCAAGCCTTTGTTGAAGATTGGTTGGACAGACCCTCGTAAAAAATGCACCGTAGCTAGGCTGGAAAGTTGTCTCTCATATCACAAGAGGCAAAATCCTCGTCTAATGAAACAATGAACTATTTCACCACGGTTTCCACAATGAACTGAAGGATATTGTCAAAAAAAAAAAAAAAAGAAGAAAGCATATTGTATGAATCCATGTAATCCATTTAAAGTCATTTATATTTACTTTGACTTTTATGTCTTTGCAGTTTGAACCAAAAATCATTTGCATGGATCGGATAGAAGAAAAAAAAAAGTTAATTATAAATTATGTTTGCAGACTGAACTAATGTCCTGGTATAGAACAACAATGAAGTAAATTCTCACATTCATAGGTTACACATCACGTCTGTATTATATTCATTGTAACTTGTTTCTTAGCTGAGTCATCTTATGAGTAAGCTGGTATCAGCCATGATGACTAAATATTAAAATCTGTTTTGCTTCAAATACACATTCTGCATACCAAAATATTGCACACACTAAACTATTTTCAGACACACAAGGGCACAGGTGTGAGTTAATTTATGTTGTCAAGGGTAGTGATTTATTACAGCATCTTTATCTTATACACTGTGTGTTTTCTTTAGCCTGTCCTGCCCCACACAGCGGTGTGTCTCATCTGTGGAGAGGCTGGAAAGGAGGATACTGTGGAGGATGAGGAGGAGAAGTTCAACCTTATGCTTATGGAGTGCTCCATATGCAATGAGATTGTTCATCCTAATTGTCTCAAGGTATGGACTGAATATGGTCACTGTAAACGGTGTTCGTGGAATTGCTGATTTGTGTCTCATTCTAGCTACAAGGCACTGATATTTGCATGTCCTTTTGTTCAGGTTAAAGATTCAAATGGATTAGTCAATGACGAGTTGCCAAACTGCTGGGAGTGCCCGAAGTGTAATCATGCGGGGAAAACAGGGAAAGTAAGCATCAGTGATTTTTTTTTTTCTTTTTTTTTTCTTTTTAAACCTGGTGACATTATCATAGTATTTCCTAACTAGGGAAATAATATCCTGCTTTCTTTTTTTTTTTTTAACCCTTTTGGCCTCGAAGCAAAAAAGGGGGCCAGGATTCAAGTATGCATCAAACCTCCCTGGCTCCCTTTTGAAAGAACCACGATTAAACCGGGATCCAAAGGAGGAGCCAGACACGCCCATGGTGGCTACAACAAACATTACGGCCTTAACGACCACATCAGCTGTGAAGAGAAAGGCAGAGCAGGAAGTAATCTCTAAGAGGAGTGATGAGGAGCCTCCAAAGAAACGTCCGCCCCTCCTGTCTCTGGATAGCATGTCTAGACCAAGGCTTGAAGACAATCCACTGAGGAAAAAGAGGAAACTTTTTGACACCAATGATGAACCTGTCATTGTAAAAAAGAGGGTGAGACACATTTGTTCTGGTTTTATGTTGTCTGACAACAGCGACAGTAATTATCCCAAAGAGTAAATGGATATCCAGAGAGAGACGGTGAATTTGAAAGACAGACTTTAGTTTTAAACTGAGCTTGACATACAGATAGATATTTAGCTTTTTTTTCCTACTTTTTAAAAAAAAATAATTTTTAAAAAATATTTCAGCATTTTGAAATTTGTTTGTGCCCCTTATTTTCTTATAAAAACAGAACATGCTGTAAAAAAAAAAGCTCACGTTTTATCACGTCCTCAACTTTACAATAGTGATCAGATCATGATTGTTTTAAAAATGATAATTAAGTTCCTCCTGTTTTTTGTTTTTTTTTCTTAGAAGAAGCCTTTAAAGTCAGATGATCCATTCAGTTTAAAACTGTTGCGGCAAATCAAGACAGAGAACGATCCTGAGGATGATGATGAAGAGCTAGAGGATCATGAAGAAGATGGACTGTCCTTGGATGGGATGCATTTTAAAGAGAAAAAAGAGTATGATGAAGAGTTTGAAGAAAAGGATAATGAGCAAGAGGAGACGGGAACAAAAAACAGAGACACTGGTACGGAAGACAAAGCAAAGGTCCTTTCATGTTCCCTGTTGAGGACATCCACAGCCAGAGGAAGTGATCATTTGTCCTCCAACTCACCCAGAGCTGGACCAAGCAGTGAGTCAGGAGACCTCCAGGAAAAGAGCTCTGCTCAGCTCAAAGTTCGCCATCAGCGTCGCCGTCTTTCTAACAAAGAGTTGAGAAAAGAGTTCAATCAGGACATCTCCAAGACAGAAGAGTCTTTGGCCAACCAGAAACATGGTTCAATGAAGACAGAGGACAGCTCAGCCCATCATAATCGCAGACCACTCAAGAATGAAGATTCTGTGACTAATCAGAACCGGAAACCATCGAAAACAGACGACTCAACTAATCACAGCCGTAAAAGTGTTAAAATGGAGGATGGCGTAGCAAATCAAAACAGACAGCCTCTGAAAACAGAAGACTGCTTGACCAACCAGAATCACAGGCCAGTAAAAGTTGAGCCAGAGACAGAAGTCGAAGATCAGAAGCCTAGATGGCCTCTCAATAATGGCAGCAGTGACCTGGGTGACTGGCTGCGACACCGGGGGCTGGAGGCAAACGGGACCCCTCGTGGTTACTCGTCACTCAGTTGGAACAGAAACACACCAATCACACCGATACATCCACGGCCACTCCCACGTCGGTCACCGCCGAAATGTATCCAAATGGAGCGTCACGTGATCCGACCCCCTCCCATCAGCCCTCCACCCGACAGATTACCTCTGAATACCGGTGAAGCACACGTGATGCGGCGAGAGACTTGGATGGCCATATTCAGTCACCTCACTCACAAAGACCTCTGTGTCTGCATGCGTGTCTGCAGAACCTGGAACAGATGGTAAGTTCTGCATAAACACCTCTGAAAACACGTCATTACGCAGGATTCTTATGAATGTCCCATGTCTCTCCAGGTGCTGTGACAAAAGGCTTTGGAAGCACATCAACCTGAACCGTTGTAAGTCCATCACACCTCTAATGCTGAGTGGGATCATCCGACGACAGCCAGTAGCTCTTGACCTCAGCTGGACCAATATCTCCAAGAAGCAACTCAGCTGGCTCATCAACAGACTTCCTGGTAAATATATCCACTCAACAAAAGACATGCCTTTGCTTTCATGTGAAGCGTTAATATAAATAAGATGCAATGCTTTTTGGAAGAGAATAAAAGTAGTATTGTTGAGGGCTTTGGATAATTAAACTAGCAGCAATCAAGGCTGAAAAATGAAAGGAAATACTGCAACACGATCAGGAGCATCTGTTGGCCTTGTGTTTGATTATATCGAATTAACTAGTGACTTTTGATACATTGATTTCTGTAGTTAATAGCTTATATAACCAGCTTTATTATTGAGAAATAGAAATGTGTTGACTGAACTCCTCTTGAGTTAGGGCATCCTTTTATAACTAATTTTACTGATTGGCATTCCCAAAGACAACATACTTTAGAGCCCCCTGATGGTCAAAATAAATAAAAAAAACACACAAAAAAACCCATCTGAACTACTTACATGATGCCACTTTAAGGAAACTTATATTTTAGACCTTCCATTGTGCCTTTTTGCTTTATCCTTTTAAAAGGCAGAGTTGCAGTAGTGCGTCTAATTGTCCACAAGCCCCTGCTGTCTTTGCTCTGCTATCCTGCAGGGACACTATGGATATAGTTTTTTTTTTTTTTTTTTTTTTTGTGGTGCAAGTATTGGAAGCTGTCTTTCCTTTAATATGTGCCTCCAATAAATCACAGGAGTTCTGACAGACTTGATTCAGATACTCACTTTAGGACGGTATTATTAAGTATTATTTTAAACACTGGAAAGAAGCTAAATAATCCGTAGACCGGTGGTAGCTGCAACAATTGAGACAGCATTTTATGAATCTAAGCTTGTTTTTGATTGAATGGTAATAATATAAGAGTTTGTTTTCTTGTTGGACTCTCTTGATGTGTAACTCATGTGTTGGGATTCTCTTTTAGAAACCGTCTTCTGTTATCTTAGCAGCCATAGATGCAACCAACGGTTTGTCTTAGTCAGCATCTGCAGCGTTTGAACAAAACAATAAAATCTCAGACTATTTAGGGGCTCCTCAGGGTGGTCACTGTTTTAGGTTCTTTTCTTTTTTACTTTTTAAATCACGGTATTTGATTTTTTTAAGGTCCCGTATGACTCCGTTATATTGAATACCCTGCAGACATCTAACTTTTGAGGACCACTTTACATGCATCTCTTAATGACCCATATATCTTTTGTTGCATCACTCACAGATACAGTTAAAACTTCTTGCTAAATTTGTTTTGTGGCATCAGATTTGAATAGATATGCAGGGAAGCTGAAAAATGTTATTTCTGTATTGCAACAAATGTTAAATATGTTGTGTATTTACCTTAACTTGTTGCTGCTTGTATTCACCTAAAGCAGAAAGCATGTGTATCGTATCTTTAAAAGTGCAGTAGTGACCGGAGGGTTCTGTGTGATCCCGCTCGTTTGCAGGTCTGCGTGTGTTGCTTCTGTCAGGATGCTCCTGGGTGGCCGTGTCTGCTCTTTGCACCTCCAGTTGTCCACTCCTGCGAACGCTGGACGTTCAGTGGGTCGAGGGACTGAAAGACGCTCAGATGAGAGACCTGCTGTCACCACCCACAGATAACAGGCCAGGTAGCAGCTCATCCTCTGTATGAACTATCGGTCACAAGAACAGAGTTCGGAAAATTCTTCTAGTGAGGAGACTGCAGCACAGTTGGAATGCTTATTGTGAGCTGCTCATATTATCGACTGATAAATTAAAAGCACAGAAATACACGAGTGCAGAGGCTAAACTGTTCCTTTCCTGTCTATTACTCAGTACCAGAGCCACAACTACACAGTTTGGAGTCAAACAAAGTAATTTTCTGAGAAGGCGGGCTGTGGTACTTTTTAATAAATCATGTTAAATCAGGCTTTTACTGCAAACTGTTTTCAGCTGTGGGCTAATGCACACGTAGTGCTCCAGCTGCAGTGCTGTGACTCACTGATGTGTTTTTGGTCTTTGTTTTAGCAGGTAACAGAGCTCTGTAGCACATATGAATAAGCTGTCTTGTGCTTTGGATGCATGTGTAACTCTTGTTAATAGTTTAATCATCACAATGGATTTCCTGACAAATGAATAAAAGTCATGTGAGCAGACAAATCAGCTACACTATTTGTAGTATATTTGGTTCTTCGTATTTCTACTTATCTTCTTTCTTTGTTTTTTTGTTAGGTCAGTTGGACAACAGGAGTAAGCTCCGTAATGTGGAAGACTTGCGTCTAACAGGGCTGGACATCACGGACACTTCTCTGCGCCTCATTATTCGATACATGCCCCTGTTATCAAAGCTGGACCTGAGCTACTGCAACCACGTTACTGACCAGTCTGTCAACATCCTGACTGCTGCAGGGACAACCACCAGAGACTCACTCACAGACATCAACCTGTCAGGTACCAGTCTGTCTGAGTAGGCTGAAAATCTGACTTCACTTGCAAAATGACACTGGTGTGTTTGCACTTTTTACATTAATAACAACAGTGTCTTTTACATGGTGATACACGCCGCCCATCGAGTCAAAAACAGCCATCAGTACATGCAGTTCGAAGTGGGGTACCTAGTTTGCTTTGGCTTATCTTCAATAAAATCAGTTAAAACACACGCATATAGTTGACGTTAAAACCATACCAGAGTTTTCTCACCTGTAATCACCGCCTGGAGACTGCAGAATGCAATAAAAGCAATCCTTTATACATGATTGACATCTTATACTAAGATAAAAACAATGCAAAAGCAACAAAATTGAATGTTGGATAATTCGTTATTTCATTTATAAAACAGTAAAAATGTTTGAACTTGAAATGGTGTGCAGTGGAGTACGAATGCCAGTCAATGACTTGTCTGATGATCCAGGGTGTTATTGGCAGTTCTCCAGCCACATTTGTTGTTTTAAATAGTGGGTCTTGGACGCTTCTGTGTGAATTATTATACAAAGCTCGTCCCCAACTTGTTGCAGTTGGTCCGGTACATTTTGTACCAGTGGAAATGTCTGTGAATAGGGGGGTACCAGGCCCATTTCATGAGTTTTTTTTTTTTTTTTTTTTTTTTTTTTTTATATAGACTGGTTATGGCTGACCAGGCTTATAGAATTCCTCAGCTGAACATTAGTCTGTGAAAAGATGTGTTGGCAAAGAGTTAAATAATTTAAGTTATAATTCTCACTGTAAAACTGCAAAGACATTTATCTTAAATAGTCCATTTGACCAATAGGAAATCATGCAATGCTGCATTAAGAAAAAGACAGTTTTGGAGGTAAAAATCACTGCATGGGATTGAGAACTTTCCTCAAAACTATTGTCAGTGACCAGTTTTAGAGGTGCCTCTTTAAAGTTGTAAGTCACTTTAAATTCCTTATTTGGAAACATTGATTCTGCATCCTTCAGGTGGAGGAGTGCCCTAAACAGTCTGATAGAAGAACTGGCAACAGATTCTACAGATCAAATGTGTTTAAACCATGAATTTAATGTAGATTTTATTCTGTTAGTCTACCCCAGTATAGCAGGGTTGTATCACATGATTCATCTTGCCGTGTGTAGAGAAAGCTGAGAATTATTCCTGACAATTTCTGATCTTTTACTTGTTAACATAATTCAATTTTACAAACAGGGACTCAGCTGAGCGGCAAACACTTCCTGGCTCAAGACATCACATCAATCCCCAAAACACAGTTCACCGCGATGAGGCTTTTGCATTTAGTCTCTCAATTTCCTGGCCTGATTAATCCATGCGTGCTTATCATTCATGTCAGTACATGTGACCTTCTATGGAGCATTTTGTTAATTTTCTTCTAACCCAGTTCCTCCCTGTAGTCTGTAACAGGGTCACCGACCAGTCGCTGACCTATTTCAAACGCTGTGGAAGCATCTGCCACATTGACCTGCGATACTGCAAACAGGTGACCAAGGAGGGATGTGACCAGTTCGTCGCAGAAATGTCAGTTAGCGTGCAGTTTGAACTGATAGAGGATAAACTGCTGCAAAAGATCAGTTAAGCGGAAAGTGGGAAACTGTGTAAAAAGCGGTGAACGTACTGTCCACATGGAGGCAGCAGATGACTGCGTGTTATGTAGCTGCAGCATAAACACAAGGATAATCAATATCCCTGTAAAAGAAACCTGGGCCGCAAAGTCGGGATAAAACGGAGGTCTCTTTTGTAAAGGCAGTACTGCAAAATGTATTGCTGTTGCACCTGTTTATAAGTTATTTATTCTTAAGCTGATTCTGTATTGTACCACAGTTATCCTTTTGGTGTTTATGGATCGTTCTTTGTTCCAATGCAAAGTTTATTGCATTATAGATAAATATTTTTGTATCAGAAATTGTTTCATACATTTATGTGCAGTATTAAATGCACCACTGTACAGCATCACAGTGCTGAAATGAATCATTTGTTGGCATTATTGTTTGGTTGTTAATTGTTGAAAAGCAATGGCCTAATGATTAGTTGTAAACCTTTTGAAGGAAATCTGTTTTTGTGTGGGATCTCTTTTTTTATTTTTATTGACAGATATGTATATTTTGTTTTCCATCCTATGTGAGGATACCGAGTCCGTTCGGATGAGATGTCAAATAGAAACATTTCCAAAAGTTATTTGCACTGAAGCTGTAAATATGAATACATGAATGTATTCTCACATATATTTCGCGGTGTAAAGTGTATAAAGCATATTTTTCACCTCTAAACTGTTCAGCTAGTGTTACTAACAGCTTGTATTAAGAATTATGTACACAGTAGGCTCTGCCATCTCTCTTTGGTGTTATTGGTGCGTCATTGAAAAAAAAGCATTCTTAGCTCAGCATGCAGCCAAAAGACATTTATATCCATCAGTAGATTTAAATACTTTTTAACAATATAACTGTCTGTTTACTCCCTTACTCAATATGATAACAAAAGAGACAGTGATTATAATGTAAAGCCAAGAAAAAGCATATTACGTTTATACCAGTCCTTTGAAAATGCGTGTTCTTCTGTGAAGACAAACGTGGCCTCTGTCACTCTGGTTTGATCAAACTAACATAAAAAACAACTGTTTGGTCCATAAGTATGTGGACGATGACGGAGTTTTTACACGCCACCACACTGGATTTGAAATAAAACATTCAAGATGTGATCAAAGGGTAGTTTTCAGCTTTCAAATATTTCACAGAAGCATGCCTTTTCCCCCCTTATGAATTACAGCCACTTTAAGTAAAGTACAAAGCCGTCTTTAAGTAATGAGGGAATGGACCGTACCTGGCCAGTTAATCTATTTTCTTTTCATCCCCTGATATTGGAACTTCTTTGCTTAAAACATTGTCAAACCTCTTAAATTAGAGAGGGATATCCACGCTTTGATTACATCTCGATTGTTTTGTTTTATATCCATTGTGTTGGGGTTTAAAAGCAAAATGATTAAAACTGTCATTGTCCTACGAGTTCTGGACTATATGTAACATGACTGTGCTTTTTTTTTTTTTTTTTTTTAACTTTCATCCAGAAGCAGGTTTTATTTCTGTTTATTAGAAATCTTTTATTCCACAATTTAACTTTGTGGTAGACTCCATTTCCACCCGCAGGACCACAAAACCTTTAAAACAAAAAAGCTCTTGGGTGACATTAATTAATACTTCCTCTGGTAACACACTACCTTAAGACATCAGGGCCCTGACCAAAGGTTTCAAGACTCGATACACAATATTCTGTATTTATTTAAAGAAATAAAAGACAATAGTCATGTATTATTTTTTTGTATGTGGGGACCCAGCAACAAGTTCTATGAAAGATTTGTGCAAATTATATAAACTTTACTGGAAAAATATGAGTATGAACACTGGCTGTGTGTTTTTTTAAAGGTTTAAGTTTAAGTCATTCAAAAAATGGCACGTTTTACTGCTGAAACGAGTCTAAAACACTAACTCACCAGCTTAATTATTTACATTCCATGTTTTTTCATCTTCTAATTAAAAAAAAAAAAAAAGTCTTCTGTGTAACTTCTGAATAGCTGTCCGGGTTTCTACAGTTTGATGAATGGGCTTACATTAAAAATGTATGTTTTTATTAAAGGAACACGTCTCCATGTCAAATTTTAGTACCTTACTTCAAATCTATCTGCACATTATGTACATGTAAAGTCCCTAGGAAAAGTCAACATTTAAAATATTAAATACATTTAAAATATGAGCTATGTGTGTTTGGTCATTTGGGGCGTTTAAGCATACACTTAACGTTTCACCCAAGTAAGTTTTATCAAAATAAGACTTACAAAAAGAGGAGTTTTACTTTCTGGTTTGTAGTACTGCATTTTATTGACTCTAATAAATCCTTTTCTTCTGTTAACCAAAATAAAGAGGTTCAACATTCAAAATATAAAGATCAGAACCTAATGAGCACTCACGATGCCCCTCCAGTCTGGAAATACTGTAGCTGCCCACGAATGACATCTTTGAGAACCAGCAGCTTCAATCACGGGACTGACGGAGTTACATTTCTTGTTTACAGCGATGCAAGTGTCACTTCTGGATCTTAAGCAGACGATGGAGGAAAAAAAAGGTGATGGAGAGTGAGAGTGTGATTCAGCTTTAATGGGTGAGAGACTCAAACTCATCTAACCAAAACCAGCAGGAATACGCTCTGAAAAAACAGAATAGCTTTATTTCCAAACCTCTGTCCTTAGTGGAGTTTTAAATCACGTGTCCACCAAGTAAATGGAAAAATATACATTTGAGAACTTGTCCAAGAGAGGTTATCTATGAGATTCACTCAACAGAAACTCGACTGCAGTTTGTTTAAAACACAGAACAGGCATACATACAGAACGCATATTTTAGTGACTTCTGAATTAAATGGATGTTGTGACTTTGACAAAAAAAAAAAAAAGTTAAAATTGCATAACAGGTTAAAGTAAAGACGGCTACCTCTTCCTCACAGGGCCTGGACAACATGAGAAAAAGTATGCTGATGTTTCACTCAAAAACGAGCAAGTAGCACCTGTCACCTACCTTAGTTTGGACATTTAAGGACGGCACAATCAACATTTGGTAGACTTGGAATAACGTGATATTGCTTGGTGAAAATTATGCAAAATGAAATGGTGAAAAACAGAAGTTCAAAATCAAAGTCCAGTTTTTACTGAAGCTTTCAGCTGCATTTCGTCGTGTCCCTCGAAGCAGGGACGAGGCAATGTACAGATGACACAAAATCATCTTGGATCACGTGATGACAGTGAAATGTGATTGACAGGTCCAAAAAGTGCTTGTAAGTCGGCGTTGAATTTTTTTTTTTTTTTTTCCTTTTTTGGTCAGAATGAACATTATGAACAACAACAGGAATGTACACCAGTAGAGAGTATAGATGAGGAAAAAAGAGAAACAATCACACCCTAAAACACAACATGGGTTAAAAAGTTTAAATGGCATTTTCAGAAGTCCATATGAGGAAAAGATGGGTGCAAACTATTCCAACAAACTTGCTGGTTGTGAGCCGCATTTCAGCCAAATACCCGCTGAATGCATGACGTTTGGCACCCTGCGTGCTCCCGTGTGAGCGATGAGATGACCGGGCGCACGTGGAGGTTGGAAAGGACAGACGTTTTTCTCTGATATTGCACAATACTAAAGAATACTGAAAGAGATAACACAGTTGTCATGTGGCATGACTGTGTAAACCATACGGACTCTAACCCTGGGATCTTAAAACATTTCACCACAGACAACACTCTTCAAGTATCCACAGCACCTCCCCCTCTCGCCTCCTGCGAGCAGAATCTAAACAAAGAATGGAAAGTGGTGATGGCAGGACTTTTTCTTTTCTTTTCTTTTCTTTTTTTTTGCATGTCCAACAGACCAAATACAAGAAGAGTGAGAGACAGAGAGGAGAGCTGGGACATGAATTAGTAAGGAGAGGGGGAGGGCGAATCGTGGTCTGCCGGTGGCAGCAGGCTGCTCTTAAAGACCGTGACGTTGGTCTCGCCTGCTGCTGCTGCTGCTGCTGCTGCTGCTGCATTTCGCCCTGTGAGACATCATGCACAATGGTTCACCCTCAGTGAGAACATTTAGGGTTCGGGCCAAGTGCACGCCTGAGGGGCCGCACGGACGCAAGCACACAGAGAGTTTTAAGACTTGAAGACATGCACGGCCCGCACGACGTACTGCCTGCAGATGGGACACTCGCTCATTCTCTTGCCGCATTTGGTGCAGGTTACCATGTGACCACATTCCAGTAACACGCAGTCGATGATGGCATCCATGCAGATGCGACATAGGTTTTCATCTGCAGCCAGCTGAGTTTTGACACCATCTGCGGATGGAAATGTTACACAGACACACAAAAAGAAAATTAAATGCTGTCCGTTAATTTCTCCCTGGATCCTTATTAAACATCATGGAGCTCTGAGATGATGTGCAGATGTTGGGGAGCCTCTCCAAATCTGACTCAATCAATTCGTCCACATATTGTACTCTTGATTTACACTTAGCATGCATAAACTATTAGTTTTATCGCTTTAAAGTATGATTCTTTTTCAGCTTCCCTGTTGGCATTGTCAAATTTCTCTCACTAGAAATCAGTAAAACCTGCCCACTTCTTCTTTAGCTTTATTTGAATCCTCCTGATGCTGATAGTTTTCACACAGAGATGGCAAGGAACCAGTGAATCATTTATTTTAATTTTTTGAGCTCGAAATGAGTCATCATTAGCTGAAAAAAAAAAAAGCAATCAGCTGTCCAATCGCAGTTTGTAGAAAGAGTCACGCACTTCTAAACAAATTATGATCAAATCATGTGGGTGCACTGGCTTAGAGGAGTTAAAACGCTGACTGATCAGCCGACTGGCCTAATTCTGGCTCCAGTTGCTAACATCCCGCATGAAAAGAAAAAATCCAGTCCAGCTGCAGCCTGTCTGCCCTCCCAGCACAGATGAATGTTAAGTGGGCTAATAAGATCCTCGAGCCCTTTCTGCCAGTGAGCAGGCTTGACAATGTAATCACACCTGATGGAGACATGCTGCTCCTGAAATAACGTGACGGCTCATCAAGTGGTAAAAGCTTAAACAGAGTGCATTAATGGCAGGATGAGAGGCTGTCACTCACAATTAAATGAGATGCTGCAAACTGGAAATGATGCACGAATGACAGAATGTGGAGACATCGAACCAGGCAGGAAATAAAAACCACCAGTAACATACAGGATGATGGATAAGACAAAGTGGATAAAAAAAAAAGGATGCTTTTACTGTTTACTGCTGGCAGATCAATGCAAATGTACAACTGTGAATTTTATGAAGAAGATGGACAATGTGGGTTTTTATCACTACATCTTACCTCCAGCTCCACTGTTGCAGATAGGTGGAGGATATGCCACCACTTTATAGATAAGAATGGGTAGTAAAAAGGAAAATTGATAAGTTTAGGGAACGATGAAGCTGCCTTTAATGTAAAACAACGACGAGGGAGTTAATAATGCTGTATTCTTTGCATTAAAACGCAATTCCGGTTGTCAAAGACAATGCCATATCTCACAAACATAAATGCAATAATCCAAAGTTATTACCTGCAGTTATGGTCACGTTTTCCACTAAAGAAAAAAAAAAGGAAAGAAGTATTACAATTGTGCATAAAACCAAACATCACAGAGTGCAACTTTCATGTAAATATAAATGGAAAACAAAATGAAAGTGGATTTACTGGATTTTCTGTTCTGCTCGCTTTCTCTGTACAGTCGATGCACTCGCTCCAGCAGCTCCCACTTCTCACAGCAGCCAGAGTAATTGACAAAGTTTCTGGCGAGAATCTCTTTCAGCTGGCGGACAGAGAGGTTCTCTATCGCCTCTTCGTTGTCAAGATCAGACAGCGAGGCCCTGATCCTCCTTTGTGTCGCCGGGCTGACCTGCAATCCACAGAGGACAAGAGCTGTGATCACTCAATCCAGCGTTTGAGATAAGGATCACTCAGCTCCGCAGATGTCTACAGAAACAGGCAGCACACCTCTAAGATGCTTTCAGCGGACTCCAGGTTCAAGAGGGATGCTGTCGGGGTATCCTCATGCTCCTGTGCGAGTAGAAATCAACAAAGTAAAGTCATATCAAACTCCGGAAATTACATTGAACTCATAGGTTAGTCTGTAAAGTACTCATCAGCATAATCAGGGATTTGATTACATAAATGACCACATTTATTTTCTTGACAAAAATCAAAGTCATGAGCAGAAAGAGAGGAAAAAAATAAAATAGAATCATGCTTTAAAGGCTGTTGCTCTCACGCTTTCTGGTGTGACGTCGCTGTCTATCTTATGTTCTCACATTGGCCAAACTAATCTCACGCCACATTAGATGAAGCCTTGAAGCAATGCCTTCATAAAAAAATGGTTCAACAAGGTTTTTCTACAAAGAGACTTTATCTGACTATATCTTTCCACTTCTCAGCACCAGCAGTGGTCCACAAACATGACACGTAATGCAGGAGCTCTTTCATGTCTAGCGAGTCTCGCCTCATTCTCTTCGCTCTTCAACTTTACATCGCAGTCTGAGACGTTCATAAAGGTAGAAAACCCCTTTCCAGCGATAAGGACTGGGTGTATAACAGGCTGGATTAATGACAAATCCTGATAGTCTGGCAGGAGTTGAAGTTTTGTTTGTTGCTTGCAGGTTCACTTCTCCAAGTTCAGAAAATATCACGCTTTTTTTACTTTTTCTGGTCAGATACGCTCACGTTTTTCTCATATAGACTGATTTAGTTTTGTGCTCAGGATTTACTGCTGGTTGAACCAATATTTATAACAAAAAAAAAAAAAATTAAAAAATGCATGTCCAAATTTTTACACTTGATGAGTCTGATAGTTACTGCAAATATGATGGAATATTTCTGGAAAGAGAGGGAATGTGTGAAGGAAAGGTTTTCCATTCACGTAACTTTATTTGGAAGGCCAGTAGTGGAAGTTATAAACACCTATTTTTGCACATAAAAAACTTTAGTTCTAAGAGACTGAAGGAGATCTAAGACGATCTGGAATCTCCAGTTTTTAGTAAAAAGAACAATTATCATGCAGCACTTACATCACCTAAATCTACTTTTTAGCTTTTCATGTTTTTTTGTTGTTGTTTTGTTTTGTTTTTGGGTTTTTGTCTGCTTAGTAAATATTTCCTTGTACAAGTTCACATGCCTTAATCTTCTGGAATAACAGCTGATTATAATATCCAAGGGTTGGACAGCAGACTGTGGAAACATAAAAAAAAAAGCTTTTTATACTTTTATCATTGTTAGTTTTGTTACATGTTGTTCTATAAGGCATTTTCATCACTTATTGCATGTGTAGAGTCCAACATTGAAAAAAAAAAAACAAACTTTTTTATTTTATTTTTTAAATGTAGTTAGAAACTAGACAGGGAATTCTAACGAACAGGATGTGCCAGTAGGAGTTATTGATTGAACTTGGTCCAATAATAAATATTCTTATTTATATGCGAGTCAGGCAGCACGGTGGCCTAGTGGTTAGCACTGTTGCCTCACAGCAAGAAGATTCCCGGTTCAATTCCCGGCCCCGGTGGGCCCAAAGTAACTGAAGTTTTGTGATATGAGACTTTCACCCTCTCATAAATAAACTTAGCACCATAAGTAAGGATATTTGTGTTTGGTAGATTATTTCTTTATTGTAACAACACTTTTTGGCAATAAATCCTATACAGTTTGAACGTCTGTTTATTTCCAGGTTAAATGGTGCCACATTTGTGAGGATCATGCATTTGTGGGATGAGCAGCACATTCTTAAACCAACCACGTCAACTGACGTGGACGTGTTGGTCGCTCTGGCATGAACATCCCTTCCCAAGCTGATCCCAGAAGTGTTCTGTGGGGTTGAGGTCAGGACTTCTGGCCGGCCATTCTATCCTCTCAACTCCCAAATTTTGGAGGTGGTCTCTGATAATCCCCGCTCTGTGGGGGCGGGGCGTCATCATCCTGGAGGACATCTCGATATTTCGGCATTGACATTGCCTCCAATGATGATGAGCCTTGTTTTTCCAGTGAGGGAGATGCCACCCCACACCATCACACTGCCTTGACCAAAAGATGTAGCTCTATCGGTGCAGCAATCAGCATCGCTGAACATAACGTTCCTCCACATGTTCAGGTTCCAGTGCACGTGTTGCGGCACCAGCACAAATGGGCCTGACGGTAATGGCAGGACTCCTGGCAGCCTCTATGAGTAGATTTGGCAACTTTTTTGTATGGGCACAACCCACATACTCACACAAATGCATGTTCCTTATGAATGTGGCACCATTTAAACAGAAAAAAAAAAACAGGCGTTCCAACGGAATAAGATTTATTGCCAAGAAACATTGTTACAACAAAGAAAAAATCTACCAAAAACAAATTTACTTACTCTTTGTGCTTAGTTTATGATATGACACACATTTGGTGCAACAACAATTGTAAAAATATGAGGGGGTGTTCATAAAAATGTAGATTAATTTTGTCAGTTCACGATGATTGGAGCAGTAATTGATCAACATGACAACTGACAGGAATCAACAAGAGAGACCACGTCTCTCCAGTTTTAGCTTCCCTCCATTGGCTCCCTGTAAAATTTAGAATCCAATTCAAAATTTTATTACTGGCATATAAAGTCCAAAATGGCCTAGCGCCGCGATATTTGCAAGACCTGATAGTACCGTACGTTCCTAATAGAGCTCTCTGTTCTCAGGGTGCAGGTTTACTCGTAGTTCCTAGAGTATCGAAATGTAGATTTGGAGGACGGGCTTTCTGTTATCAGGCACCATCACTCTGGAACCAACTTCCAGTTTGGGTTAAGGAGGCTGATACCACCTCCACCTTTAAAACTAAACTTAAAACATTTCTGTTTAATAAAGCATATAGTTAGTGTACATTTAGTACCTTAATGTGTCAGGGCCAGTAGTCAAAGCTGCAGCTACAGGACCAGATTAGAGCAGCTCATTTTAAACATAGCTTCGGTGTAGATATGCTGTTATAGGCCTATGCTGCAGGGGGGCACCAACATGATCCACTGAGTGGTGCCTTTCACCTTCTCTGTTTCTCTTTGCCTTCTCTGTCTCTTCTTCACCTCAACCCTCATTTATTAACAATATCCCATAAACTTAATTGTGGTCCATTGTTCTGGTAGTTTTTTGTGCTTGTCTGGCTCTTCTTTTCCTCTTCTTTGCATGTCCTGCGGACCAGAGCCTCAGGAGCTGCTTGCTGACCTGCAGTTCCGCCTCTGACCATCCCAGTGTCTGCCTTCACCTGTCTGTGTGGATGTCTGTTGGATGCTTGCTGACACCCCGACCTGCAGTCCTCATCTCCTTGTATCACCGTCTATCCATATATCACCCATATACACAGAAGTCTAATTGGACTACTGATGATAGTTACCATTGTATCCTATCTTGTACCTTTGACGGTGTCTCTATGTCTCTATTCTTTCTTATTTCTTGCTCTACCCGGCTGGCCTTCGGCAGGAGGGTCCCCCCTCATGAGCCAGGTCCTGCTCAAGGTTTCTTCCCTCTTAAAGGGGAGTTTTTCCTTGCCACTGTTTGGCTTAAGGTTTTTCTTCCACTAGGGGAGTTTTTACCTGCCGCTGTTTATGTAATAATTGCTCGGGGGTCATGTTCTGGGTCTCTGGAAAGCGCCTAGAGACAACTTGTGTTGTAATAGACGCTATATAAATAAAATTGAATTGAATTGAATTGAATGATTGGATGGGCTTTGACAAAGTTGCAGTCCCAGGACCCGCGACACTTCAATGTGGCCTTGATGAGTATAAGGGTCAAGGATGTGGCAAAATTACAAATCCTCCTCTCTGTGGATATACATCACATCTCGATTTTAAAACAGATTATCCATCTTTGAGAGAGCCTATCCTTGTACTGGCCCTTCTTTTCAGACCAGTTTATCCACATAACTCATTTTATCCACATTCTCTGTCTGATTATTATTCATAATTTTATCTGTTTCAGTGCCATGACATAGAAATGACTTTATATGTCTGTGATTTAATTTTGTTCCGCTGCCACCGCCCAGTAATCCACTGAACAGATAGACATGTTAAAAATTGGACTGTAGTTATCTCAGCTTGGTAATTAATCATTTGCGTTAAAGATGGAGGTTGGACTCTAAGGACATTATTGTCTCCCTTAGGTTTTATCGGCTTGACAAAAGAGAACTAGTGATAACCCATAAGACAGACTTTAGCTTCCCCACCTCTCTCAAACTTGTCACAAACACTCTCCCTGTGCTTCTGCACATTCCAGTAGACCGCAGTCTTTCTCTGATGAAGACGTGTCAATAATGCATTCATCAGCGTTGCGGTGCCAGATGCCTGCCCTCTCAGAGACATAACGTCTGCACTCAGACGAGACTCCTCTGAGACGCGAATGCGAGCGGCAGCCGTGACTTACTCATTGAGTCAAACGTCTCTGGAAGAAAAAGGTTTCTTTGAGTTCTTGTTAGGTTGTGTTCAGCCCCTGCTGAAATGTAAAAGTACTGGAGTGAACTTGAACAGGCTGAAAAAGCCCATAGTTACGTCATCTGAACAAAAGGCGGTAAGAGATTCCTTATCACCAGGAAAATACTATCACGGACTACACGTCTAATGATGAGATGCTGAAAAAACCCTGACAAGTTATGCTGATTCTGTATAATGAATATAGGTAAAGTGGGAAATCTTGGACTTAATTTAAGGGTTTACATATGCCAATTGGAAATTTACTTGACTTAATTTTTTTTTTTTTTTTTTTTTTTTATAAATTAAAGCCTTGAGGTTATTTCAAGTTTGCCAGTTATGCAAATGCTGTTAACTCACAATATGTTTTTAAATAAGCTTATAATACCACCAAATTTTAACATTAAGAACACACTCATGAGCTTTGCAACATGAACAGACCATTACGCCCTTAACAGAAGGCAGTGAAATGGAAATATTGATGGATGGATGGATGGATGGATGGATGGATGGACGGATGGATGGATATCTGAGCCCTTGAAAAAAAAAAATTCACGTTCCTTTAATTTACTGAAACAGAAGATGAGTCTGGGCCTGAAGCCTATATTCATTATAAAACTGTAGGTTGTAAATATTTAAGTAAAAAGCTAAAATAAAAAGCATTATGTCAGCGAAATATTTCCAGACTTGATTGTTTGACTTCACTTAACATTTTTCTTATACTGTCAGTTGTCACTTGCATTAGAATAGTAACTGCTCTCTATTTTATTTCTAACAGGCCAATATTGGTTGCTGATGTCTGCTTGACATTTTTTACCATCATTACGTGCATTCACATAAACCACTTTGAAATATGTATTAATTCTATTTATTTCATGTATTTTGGGCAAACAAAAGGCTAAAAGCAAAGCCAGAAAGGCACACAGCCTGCAGCCTTTGCTATCTGACATTGTTGATTAAGTTAACGTATAATTAGTGAATTGAATTAACTGCATACATGCAGTTGGTTATACTCGGTTAGAACTAGTAAGATAATTGCACATATTAGAAATTGAGGTTATGCATTTTCACTGCAAAAACTGTGTTCATTTTTGTTTATTAACCCATGTTCCATATAAAAAGAGTTTTGGTAGTGTTTGGGTCTGTCCAACAACCACACATTTATCTTTGGTTGTAAAAATAATGCCCCCCCCACCCTCTTTGACAGTAAACGGCAGATTTATTCATAGAGGTATGAAGATGAGGGCTGTTCTGATGTCACAGCTGAGGCGCTGTGGGGAATTTTCAACTTCTGAGCTTGTTACATAACAGAATCAGCCTATGTAACAGACCCAAAAAAGGCAAAGGGCTTAAGCTGCCTGGCTGGCTGGTCTGAGGGCTGTGTGGTCACCCACGATGCTGGCGCAGCTGTTTCAAGCTGTCACATGAATGTCTGGCCGCTGGAACGCGTAGACTCCACAGGAACGTAGTGGGTTTTCAGGTTTCATTCACAACAAATCCACAAGAACTGAGAAACACACATCTAAAATCTTACACATGTGTGGGGGGTCTGTTTGTCTGACTAGGCTGCCACTTTGAAACCTGTTAATAAGTTGACTTCCCCTTTGAAATTAATTATTTTGGATAGAATGAGGGCAGATGTAAAGCGAGTACAGCATATGTTGTCAGGTAATGATGTTTGTGTGTTTGGCTGGGTGGAGTGCACAGCTGAATATGAGTGCACAGACCTGGCTGGTGGTCCCTGAGCTGTCACTGGGGCTGAGCACGTCTCCCTGAGAGGCTGACAGGACCGACTGTTCAGAGGTGGAGCGAGTTGCGGAGGGTGGCGGGGTGGCACGTGAGTGGGGGAGTGAGTGCAGACTGTCTGTGTCATCTCTCCCTCCATCTTCTTCCTCACCCTCACGTGTGTCCTCCTCCTCCTCCTCTTCCTCCTCCTCCTCCTCTTCTTCTTCTTCTTCTTCCTCTTCCTCCCCCTCCTCCTCCTCCTCTTCCTCCTCCATCACGGGTCTCGGTGTCTCCCGCGATCCCTGATGGCACAGCACAAGGTCTACCAGGTCCTCCTTCTCCCTGCACGTGTCGGTGGGGATGTTGCGCAGCAGCAGGTACTGGCGGAGGTCTTTCACCCGGAGCTGCATGAGGCGTGGCCGCTGGAAGGCTGTGCCGCGTAGCAGGTGGCACGTCATGCAGCATCGCAGGTCCTCTTGCAGCACCGAGCACAGAGCGCAGAAACTTTTTTTACAATCACAGCAGATGTGCTGCAAAAGAGTGACAGACAGATTCCATTAGCTCTTCCTTTTCTTCTCAGCGAAACAGCCAAAACTGTTCTTGAACTAATTCTGTTTCCACCAAAAACAATACTAGGTTCAGCATTTTTAACTAGGCTCAGTTTCATTCAGATTACTTTTGATAGATAAACAAACAAACAAATAAATAAATAGACCATCTGCTGTACAGAGTTCTGATGATGAAAACACTGAAAACTGGGTTACGTGAGCTATATTTATTAATGACTATAATGGTGTTTCAGTCCCAAATTCAAATCCAAAGTTTAGGACACTAATAATAATACTACTACTACACTAAATAATAATTTAAAAAAAAGAAAACGACATAACCCCACATTTTATACACAATTTACAGACACACAATACACATTTAAAATGTATCAAATGTTTACATTGAGAAAACAATCTTAAGATTTTTTTTTTTTTAATATGATGGCAGCAATAAAAAAAAAAAAAAATTGGGATAGGTCCATGTTTACCGCTCTAGCGTTCCCTCTGTTGCTGGAGTTTTGTGAGAGGAATCTTGTCCTATTTTTATCTGGAATAGCATTTAAGCTGCTCAGCAGTTTTTGGTCTTCCTTGTCGTATTTAAAAAAAAAAAACTGTCATGATGCACCAAATGTTTTCACTTGGTGAAACATCTGGACTGCTCGCAGACCAGTTCAGCACCCAGAATCTTCTACTACAAAGCCCTGCTTTTGTAGTAGATTCAGTGCACAGTTTAGCAACGTCTTGCTGAAATATCAAGGCATTCCATGAAAAAAAACATGGCCAGAATGAAAGCATACGTTGCTCTAGAGCCTATAAGCATTGCGGCATTGATGTTTCTTTTCCAGATGTGCAAGCTGTGCTTCAGCATTCAATAAAGCAACCCATACCATCAGAGACGCAGGTCACTGAACTTAGCCCTGATAATGAGATGGAGAATCGCTCTATTGTCTTTTCAACTTATCAAGCTTGTTGTTGTCCATGTCCCAGTTGTTTGGAGGCATGTTGCTGTTATCGAATTCAAAATGATTTCACACCTTTTAAAAGAGGAATTTTCCATGAATGTGGGTCAAAACGTGAAGGCCCACTCCTTCAGCCACTGCTCATCCCACATAACACTTGACTCTTGCAGGTGGTGGGTGGACCCACTTCATTTTCTCTGCGTTTTTTATTTTTATTTTTGCAGATGATGCGGTCTCATTGGCTTCATCAAGTTGTGACCTTTAGTCGGGATACAAGCAGCTGAAATGAGATTCCTCCGTAGGGTCGCTGAACTCTCCCTTAGAGTTAAAGTGAGAAGTTCTGCCACTGAGAAGGGACACGCAGCAGAATCACTGCTCCTCCACATCCAGAAGACCCAGCAGAGGTGGTCTGGGCATCTGGTCAGGGTACCTCAGGCAAGTCTGGGTAGACACACTGGAGAGATTATATCTGTCAGCTGGCTTGGGAATGCCTTGTTATTCAGTAATATGGTGTTAGGTTGGACTGAAGCCGGTGTTCTTTCCCATTTGTTCTTGTAGCTGTCAAAATCGTGACAAAATCATTGTAAACAAGTAACAAAAAGTTCCATCCTAAACTATTTGCTTTTGGGGAAGAATAAGGAGAAGAGAAATAAACTGTCTGTAGCTCCAAGTGATGTTTGGCATTTAACAAGCTTAACACGAGTACAGAGCGACTGAGTAGATTGACACTTCAAATGGGCAAGAAAGCAGGTCAGCAACGGTGGAAAACATTTTCTTATCACTGGAGCGCAAGTGTGCCGCAGATTCACCGGGAGCACATTTCTGGCGTAACAGACGCTTTTCTTCAATCGGCTGTTGTTAATCCCCCAGCAGGTCTTTTCCAGACTATGAAAATATCACGCTGACACTCAAATGGGAGTCAACCCACGAAAAGAAAGCCAACTGCCATTTGAATGATGAAAAAAACGCATACGGAGCAATGAGCCAGTAACATGTCTCTCCAGGATTTTTAAAAAGTGAGATGTTATTTGGTTTATAGTCATTAAGGGTGCATAGATTACAATCTATTTAGGTTCTGGAAAAAGGCAATATGTCTTCCATAATACTTAAATCTTCTCCTGGCTCAAGGTCAGGTCATATAGGTGCTGGAGAATCTCGAAAATAATGGTTCATGCAGGCTTTTAGGACCTTGAGACTGACTTTATTTGCACCTTTAGCCTTGTGTTGATTCAGCCTCTCCGCGTCTCTTCACGTGTTTAAGAGTTGAGGGGAAGAGGGCATCTCTGATGCAGAGGAAGAAGATGATATGACTGAGGTGGGAGGATGGACTGTGGAGAAGGTGAGAGATCTGTGTGACTGCAGGCAGGAGACGAATATGTTGTCCTTTTTCTCCCGAAGGGTAAATACTGAAAAGCAGCTCATTGCCTCAGTTCAGGTTTCAATAAATCTGATCCCTCTTCACCTCAAGTCACCTTGAACCTGCTCTTCAGCCTTGCTGGCTCTTACCTTGAATTCTAGTTCTTTAAATGTAATGCAAACCATATTGGACTCCTAAAACACTTTTCCAGTCTTCATTTGATTTTTCGTTGCAGTGATGTAAGGTGAAGTGAAGTGGAGCCAGGTCATTTGGAACGATAACAGTCAGTTTAAACATTGGAATTTGTATTAATACACAGGGTTTATGGTTCATAACGGACAAAGACCGGTTGGATTTAGTGTTTGGTAGTTCATGGATTGCCTCCAGACTTAATAAAAATCCCCCACCGCCATCAGCTTTCATTACTCACTCTCACCAGTGTTTACCTTGCGCCTAAAGACAGAGAAGGCCAGTCCACAGGCCTTGCACAGCTGCCCAGTGCTCCCTGAGCTGGTGGGGGGGTACGTGGAGTACCCTGCGCTGGGGGCGAAGCGGAAGGGCCCTGCCCCAGCTCCAAACCCCGGCTGCTGCGCTCGCACCGTTCCCGTGCCCATCACCTCGTTCAGCAGTCCACAGCATGACGCCCACATGGACGATGCCCCTGCCTGCAGGGAACAAAGACACAGGTGCACGGGTGAAGTACGCACACGTAAAACCAATAAAGAATGAAAGAATAAAATGTCCCTTCATTGCCAATTTTTCCTTTAAAATCCACACAATGATTCAAGTATATAGATCATAACGTCAACATGCAGTATACTGTACATGTGTGTTCTTTATTCTGTATCAGTCTCTTCCAAAGTTTTATGAAAGCTACATGATGTTTACAGTGTAAAATTAAATCCCATAACTCCATATCTATGTAGACGTCATCCCGTCCACATTTTCTGAACGGAATTCCTTAAAATTTAACCTAATTTGTTTCAAGTATATGCATCTATAAAATAAGGGTTTTTAACACTAGCATTCAGGTGTGTGTAAACATAAAGCCAAGAGGAAAAGACATCAGCACTGATGCAATTGCTGCTGCCCATCAAACTGGAAATTATGACACAATTTTAAAAAATAAAAATTGAAATCCATAATTCTGCAGAGAGAAAGTATATTTACATGTAGAAAACTTTCAAGACAGCTGCCGAGCTTCCTGGGAGTAGGCATTCTGGCAAGTTAGACCCTGGGTCAAACTGGACAAACTGCAAAAAGCCCAAGAGCTACATCTCAGACTTTACAGCATCCTGTTAGCATACTAAAGTTTATGTAAGTAAAAGTACAGTAAGGAGGAAGACTGAAGAAGTACAAGTGGTTCGGAGGCTTGCCAAGACATAACATCCTGGCTCTAACAAGAACAAGGCAGCATGACGTGGATAAAAAACATGTTTAATTTTGGTCATGCGCAGCGAAAATAACAATCTACTGAAAACAAAAAAAAGACTTGAGGTGTTGATCAGGGCCAGTCAAAGTCTAGATCCCAAAAACACAGAACATTGATGACCTACCTAAAAAAACAAAAACAAAAAGCTGAGAATAAACGAATGCACACAAACTTTAATGAAATAAACCAACTTGTCTGGGTCTGAGAATTAATGGGGGATAAAAAATGTAATTTTTACTGAAGTTATCAAACTGAATTTTAGTATAATCTATGCCCTAAGTGCTACAGAAGATATTTTAGCTACTATTAAGCATCACTAAATTGGATTACGACTAATCTAGGATGGGCTGCGGAGTTTGCAAGTTCTTCCCGTTCCTCCATCAGTCCAACAAGTTTGTAGAGCTGACAGGTGATCCTGAATTGCCTGAAGGACTGATTGTGAATATGCATGGTTGTTTGTCTCTGCATGGCCCATTGATCAGCTGGAAATCTCTCCAGGATGAAGGAGGTATAGAAAATGTATGGAAATATTTTTTATTTTTCAAAAATGATCCACACAGAAGGATTAAAATTCAAGACGCTGCTCTGCTCTGCGGGTAAAATGGCGCGATGGGAGTCACAGCTCCTTGGAGCACACTGATGAGAAGAGGAAGGACGGGGCAGGGAGGAGAGAACACATCTTCTGTTGTTCCCCGGCCTGCAGAATCAATAGCTGACATGAGCATAATATAAGCCCTCTGTGGTTCCCGGCTCTGTGCAGAAGACAATGGAATTCACAGGATCCGGCCACTTCTCCTTTTAAAAGGCAGCGCTCTGCCCCGACTGGTCACAAACGCCCTGTGATCCAACCTCACCCATCTACTTCGGGACTCGTTACGTAATCTTTGGACTAAGGCACTATTTGTGGAGTCAGATCTAAATGACTGAAAGTTTGTTTTACAACAGGAAAGTCAAACCTTCATCACCTATCAGTTAACTGACCAAATGTAAATGGAGGACAGAGAAAAACATCTTTATGTCAGAGTGAGATCTTATAAAAGCTTGTTAAAATCACCCCAAAAAAACTAAAAAAGATTAATATTAATGTTACGTAAGGTTGAGAGAAGTAGTAAATCTTGTTCAGCTGTTTTGTTGTTGTTTCCTTTTCCTCTGTGAGTCCACACCATCTGACTTCATCGGGACGTCTCCTCCAGCTTTACATGTGCAATAACACCATGATGCATAACAACTTGCATTACTTGCCTGTGGCTTAAATTTGACCCGACGCCTTGCTGCTTAACAGTTTCCTTGGTAAGATACAACCACTCTCATCTGGGAGTGAAGCCACTAAAAGGAAAATGTACTGCCTTCTGCAGGAAGAGGAGCTGCTGCAGCCGGACCATGAAATATCAGTCGGATTCGGCTTTTAGCCAGGAGTTCGATCTTCCCTCCGTCACCTCCATTAGCACACTGAAAGCTCTGCAGGCAGGGAGTCCTGAGCAAACAAGTGACAAGTGCTGTTTACTTTAGCACCTCTGGGACTTAAAGTATGTATTTTTATTGTTCCTGTCATCTCTGACGGGAACCTTGAATGTCAGACATCTGGCAAATAATTGAGATGTTTCTCAGACTGCTGCTGGACTATGACTAGACCAAACAATCTAGCCCACATAACTCACTCACTCACTCACTCACTCACTCACTCACTCACTCACTCACTCACTCACTCACTCACTCACTCACTCACTCACTCACTCACTCACTCACTCACTCACTCACTCACTCACTCACTCACTCACTCACTCACTCACTCACTCACTCACTCACTCACTCACAGCTGAAAGCAGCAGATAGTGACCGAGGCTCAGACTAAAATAGAACAACCCACAGGGGAAAAGCTCATGTGGATGAACATTTTTTTATTTGTCTGACCTCATAAAAGGAGTTTTTTGGAGAGCAAAACTCAAAAATCTGCGATCGGCAACTAGGTACCCAGATCGTCATCAAATGGGTCACTGAAGCTGACACAGACCAGGTTGTTTAACTAAAACTAAACTAAAAATGAGTTGGATAAAATGAATGATCTGATTTTTTATTTTATATTTCTTTAACTGTAACTGCATTAGTTGACTAAAAAGGGTTTTGTGCAAATATTGATTTCTTTACAGAAGATTACCTTCCACAAAAAAAAAACAACAAAATAACTAAAGTCGAGTAATGTAAATACTGCATTTATAGGATGTTTAAAATAAATAAATAAAACATTTCCAAACAGTTCTGGCGAAAACGTGGCTCTAAAAAAAAGGGCAGCGACTCCACTTGTTGCCACCTTTGTGTTTTTGGTTTCTTTCTAAGGGAAGAGTTCTGATAATGATAAAGTCCTTTAAGAGAAAAGTGTTATCCAGGTGACTGATCTTATGACGGCCCTTCACGCAGGAACCTCCAGCTCATGTGTCTTTTAATGAAATGATACTTGACAGATCAGCTTGCAGCCTTAAGCCGGGAGCTGAGGAGGCTGCCATGAAACGGGTCGCTGTCACTTTAGCTACTTAGCACTTTCAGAGAGCTTTACTTGTGAGATGCAACTAAAAGACTTAACAGAGCCTAATCATTTTATGTTATGCTGTTAACTGCACTAATTGCACCGCTGTGACCGGCTCTGGCTGGCCTTTGAGGGGTCTGGGGGTGAAGCCAGCTCCTCCAGCGGAGCCACCCTCCTGACTGGCCTGGGCACATCCGGGTCGACTAACCGACTAGTGACATTTACCCAGTCCTCCACCAGGGCGGAGCTCCAACCGAGTCCCCCAGAGCAGCAGCGGAAGAACAGGAGCTCATTGTTCTTCTGCTTTGCCTACTCTTTAAACTTTAAATATTAGCCATCTGTTTTTGTAAATGCTGAATTCAGAATCACTATTGCAATTGCATTTTAAAACCCGTCAATGAAACAAACCAAACAAATCTTACAGCATCATAAAAGCAACACGTCCTACAAAAGGACCTGCAAAGCTGCAAAATGACCTTTTAAAGCAAGCGTCCGTATTTTTATTTCATGCAGAAGATCTTTTTTTGCATCCTTCACCTCCTTCTCTGTCAAGTTTCCTCCCTCTCTTCATATAAGCTTTCAGATAAAAGGAAAGGAATAAATCTTAAAAGCCACTTCATTACACTTATGGAAACATCATTGACTACAAGCCCATCCATCCTAAATCAGTCCATCTCAGTGACTTCAAACCAGCTATAAAAAAAAAGACCCCCCCTCCCCCCGAGTTTACAAATAAAGGATGGTACTGCAGTAAATATGATAAAAAGCAGATTACCATACCATCATGAAGCCATATACCGGATGTAAAAGACTTTACAAATATGAATCTGCAGACAAGGAGCATTAAGAAAGACGAGTCCCAAGTGTTGGCAAAGACGAACATGTCAAATGAAAAAGAGGTACATATTTTCAAACCTGTCCATCTGCTCCCTGCTGACTCTGCCAATGTTACAGGAGTCCAATAGCTAATCAATAAGGTGCTCTTTTAAAAGGGTTGCAATCTGTATAAATTGTATTAGCCTCTCAGAGTTGTCACATTTCTATTATCTCCATCTCTTGTTGCAGCCTTATTGGTCAGGCCAAGTATATGCATCTATGTAGTCATCAATACACAGATACGTACCAAATAAATAAAATTGTATTATGCTGTATTTAAACTGTGCACCTTCATATATATTTAAACAGAGGCCTTCTTCAGCTCACGTCTCTGCTCTGCTTTTCATTTCCTCTTTCTCATAATCACCCAGCGTCAACTAGAAACTCTGAAAAGTCATTTTGGCTGGAGATATTACTGTCAGACAAAATAAACTCCTGCATTCAAAAGTCTTTTGCCATTTTCTCTGAAAACGATGGACCCACACACACACACACACACACACATGAACCAAGGAGTATTGACGGTATCTGAAGGATCCTGCACACACTGTATATCTGCACAGAAACATTAAAACAGCCACCAGCAAAACTGGGATTAGTGTCCTTTTGCCAGCCAACTGCAGTATATTAATAAGCTTGTTTGGTTAGTCACTGGACTATTTTACAATCATCACCAGATATTTGCTCTACCCCCGTGGATGCTGTTAAAAGCTCCAGACTTTGTCCTCTATTTTTGAATTCAGCCCTGAAGTGAGTTTTGTCTCATTTGGAGCAAAGTGTGACCCATTACGAAGCACAGCAGCAGACGTACGAGTATGTGCTCTCATAAAATGAAATGGCCAGGGGATTTTGAATTTAAAGAACGGGGGGACAAAAATGGAAAAAGAAAAATGATGAGTCCTGCATCTATCCCTGACAGAAGTAGCACGCTGGACAGCAGTCTTTCCTGTTTTAAGATGTGTGCTTACACACAAAACGCCATCCTCTCCACGGGGACGCAGAAAAGCTGCTTTTCAATTTAAACCAGATTAGTTAACAAAAAAGGAAAAGAAAAAATAAAGCAAAACATCCACTTTGTTTCGCTGGGACATTGTGAATAATGTTGTGCTTTGGGAAAATTAAAGTCCCAAAGTCAAGCCCTCTGTTCTTTTATCTTCTATAATATTGTAATTAAGAGCTGTGGAAAGTAAAACACTCAAAGTTTGTGTGTATGACTGAAGTTGTGTCTGACCAGCACAAAAATCACGTCCTCTGAGACTGTCGCCTGGATGCATGAGCACTTTGGTAATCCTGACGCTCCATTCACTGACTCAGAGTTCCCCGGTCCAGGTCCACGGGGATGCTGCCCTGCATGTTTTAGATATTTCTCTGCTCCAATGAACCTGGGTCAAATGACTGGATGGGTTAACAGACTTGTGCAGTCCTTGATGACAAACTATACGTTTGATGTCTGGTGTGTTGGAGTAAGGAAACGTCTAAAACATCCTAAATTGATCCAAATAGACAACTTATATATATATATATATATATATATATATATATATATATATATATATATATATATATATATATATATATATATATATATATATATATATATATATATATATATATATATATATATATATATATATATATATATATATATATATATATAAATAAATAAAAAGTTGTTTATTTGGATCAATTCACAAAATTCAAACAGAGCAACGAAACAAAACAAGTAAATACATCAAATATATATTTGGTGGGACCCCCATTTGCCTTTAAAATAGCATCATTATTCTCTGTACACTTGCATAAACTCAGGGAATTTGTAGGATCATAGTTAAGTGTACGAATACACAGTTATATCAAAAAGGTACTAATAGCCATGAATTCCATATAAATGTTCGAATATTGTAATTATGTGAAAGAGAAACAAGTTTTAACGTGTTGGAGGACCAGCCAAACTCTGCCACCAAGGTGAACTTGTGGATACAGTTAAATGTCAGAGGTCATACACCAAGGCAAGTCTGACAACACCAGCAAGACACCAGGTGGCCATATGCATCAGCAAGGTCTCTCCCAGACAAACGGATGGGGGTAGTCGAGATGTGATGTTCAAGCTCTTTTGAAGAAGTGCAAAGAAACAGTCTACATAGCCACAGCAGTCAGCAAAAGAAATGTAGAGCAGCAGCTGAAAGACCCAGGATGCTTTGAAATCCGGGGATGTCTAGCAGTGCCATCAGCTCAGAACCACCAGAAACCAGTGGGACCCAGGTACACCCCTCTGCCGCCCTGAAGTGTTCTGCCAGAAGTCGACTGCGTGGCAGAATTACAGCCAAAAAGCCAAAACCCTGATGTGGAAATGAGGCAAAACAACTTAACTATGCACACAAATGTAGGAACTGAAGTGCAAATAAATGACAGCAGGTGCTCTGGACTGATGAGTCAAAATCTGAAATATTTGGTTGGAGCGGAAGGGAGTTTGTTCACCAAAGGGCTAGAGAGTACTACATTAATGATAATGGGACATTGAGTCTTCGTGAGCTTCGGGCTGCATTTCTGGAAATGGAGTTGGGATTAATAATGCAAAGTTATACGGACAAATAATTTTCCATCATTCAATACCATCAGGTAGACATCTGATTGTAAATATGCACCGGCCACTTTTGTTGAGTTCTGATCCTCTTTCTCTCTACTATTTCAGCTTAAGGCCCCTAAGTGGAGGGGTCACCACAGTGGATCAATGCAATCCGCCCATCGATTGGGCAAAGGTTTAACTCCAGATGCCCTTCCTGACACAACCATGCAGGTGCAGGGAGAAAGACACACACGCATTCACACCTATGGATAATTTATCACCAATCAACACACCACCCACTGTGGGAGGAAGCTGGAGTACCTGGAGAAAACCCACACAAGCCTGAGGACAACACGCAAACTCCATACAGAAAGACTCCTGCCGGGAGTAGGGACCAGGAACCGTCTTGTGGGAATCAACAGTTTGTGCCACTAAGACAGCGTGCTGCTGAGTTTTTAAATAAAAATGTAACAACTGTAAAAAAATAAAAATCTACATTGCTCAACTTGTCACACAAGTGAAAAGCAACAACGCTTCATCTAAACAGCATAGCAGGACTGTTGCAACAGCAAAAACGAAAAGGTTCGAATTAGAATTGAACTGTTTTTGATCAGTCAGTTATGTCAGTATTAGATCCCCGACACTGGATCGCTTCGGGCCCATCTCTATCCGAGTGGCTGCAAAGTTATTCTGCAGAACAACAACCGTCATAAATAACCACGTTCCTCTGGAACAACCTACCCACAGACTCCCAAGTCAGCTAGAAGAACTGATGAAAGGAAAGGCAGCAAAAATAATGATAATTAAAAAAAAACAATAAACACCAAAAGTTGGTTTGAATTCAAATTTTCTTCCGTTCACTCACTTTGCATTACGTAAATCAATAAAAATAAACAATATATTTGCTATTTTCTGAAAGGATTCTCACGTTGTACCTGCTTTAGACTTTTGCACAATAATGTATCATGAATAGCTTTAAACTTTTTCTCTTGTTAAACAATAGTTTTATGTAGTATTAGTAGTAGTAGTAGTATTAGTATTAGTAGTAGTATAAACCTCTGTAGGTGCTTTTTTCCTCATTGAAACTTGGTCAGAACTGATAAGGGAATTGATAAAGAATCAGAGTGATAAAGGCCTTGGAATTTGGAGCTTATAACAACAAAAAAAAAAAAAAAAAAAAAAAAACCCCGGGTTTATACACACTACCAGTCGTAAATTTGGAAACACTTTCCCATTCAAATAGGTTATCACTCATTTAGAAAAGGCAGTACAATCTGATACTTTTTTAATTTACGTCACAAAAGAACAAAAACAAATAAAGTTTCAGCACTTTTTAGCCAGAAAATAAATGCACATTTGTCATTGTTTTCCCTGCTCTCCATCAAATACATGCGTCGGAGGGCAAAGCTTCACAAAAAGCAGGCTTGCTCAGCAGAGGAATATTTCTGATAAATGTGTCTGTTGCTGCAGTAACAGGCGAACTGCTTCTGCCGCTGCCGGCGGTGAAGACGGGGGCTTGTTGTCATCTCGGTCCCGTCTCCTCAACTTTCACCACAAACCTGCCGCCACCAGAGCACCAATGACATCATCTCCATCCGCTTCTTCATTTTCAGTGCTGCGCTCGAGCGTCCAGACAGCCTCATCACCTTTCCTTCCTGCACTGCAACGCGCACGCACGCACACACGCACGCACACGCACACATACGATCCACGCAGAGAAAGGATTCTCCTGCTCGGGATGACACAGCTCGGACCTGAGAGTTGATCCTCAGTTGTCTCCTCTCATCCCGAGACGTCTCCCAAACATCCCTGGCTCTCTATCCCTTTAGAGGATTACAGCCTGACACCGAGTGGACGGTGGAATGGAGTCCACTGAACTATCCACTGAACTGTCACAGTGGGGTCAAAGGAGCTCATTAGGAGGATACACGCTGTACCCACTGTTTATCAGGACGGCGCGAGACGCAGTGGGAAGCGTTTCCGGGCTTGCACGCACGACGGGGAAATAAAAATACACAGAAAAAAAAAAACAAAAACAGGCTGACAGCGCTGCACATACGGGGACGACGTTCCTGGTGTCATGCACATGCAAGACAGGGAAATCTACATTTAGCCTGTTGATGTAATTGCATGCAAGAGCACTAATCGTAATGAATTTTCATCAGGACAGGGGTATTCCCTGCCTGTCTGTGCAGCTTCGGCCACACATATATCACCAAAAAGCCGGCTCCTTCAATGCACCCGCATTTGTTTAAACGGAACCACATACCTTCATCGCACCTCCAGTTAGAGGAATTTGCCAAGTAATGTCAGAGCGACGACCATTGCAAGTGCACGGGAATCAAACCATTACGTCTTCCCTCTCCAGCCACCAGTGTGTGTGGAGTAAGCATAACGTAAGAGCCGAGGAAGCCGCAGCCAATCACAGGCGAGACTGCGCTGCTGATATCTTTAGCGGCCAATCAGCTTCGACGCGTCACAAACGCGGGCGTTCCCACCCGTGCGTGTGGACGCAGAGGTACCACGTTATTCTAACAAGCAGCGTTATGACGGCAGGTAGTTTTTAAATTTGTTTTGGTATTTCTTTAATTTTTATTATCATTTCATTTATAATAGAAGCTCACACAACTGCGATACACTTTACAATAAAATACTTTGGTCGAAAACATGTTTCACGCTTTTAGCTCAGAAATAAATGTTTGCTTCTTTTTAGCTTGAGAAACGTTGTCTGACTTATTGAAAGCGATAAATGTGCTTGCATAACCACATATGGTGCTTTTTTTTTAATTTAAATTTGTACCAAAAATACCTTTAAGCTTATTCAGCACCATATTTAGCCTGTGTGTGTGTGTGTGTGTGTGTGTGCATGTCTGTGCTGTGTGCTCACAGGGCTGCTGCCTGCATTAAGGAGATTAGTGGGTATTTCTTTTTTTTTTTTTTTTTTTTTGCCCCCTTTGTATCATCACTAGTACCCCTGAGAACCCGCAGGGGGCAGCAAATACCTCTACACGTATTTGTCGTCGCTCCTGTGCAAAGGGCCTTTCTTTGTGTCTTGTTTGAAAAATTTACAGAAACAAACAGACAAAAAAAAAATCCAGTAAAATGAAAGATTGGAAGTAAGTAGAACCCTTTTCCTGAGGACATACAATATTAATAACATTGTTAAATTTCATTTTTCATTGAATTGACCGCAGGTGGATGTTGACTGAAACAATAAAGTAAAGCAACATCTGCATACATCACATGCAAAAGTTAAGGCAATTAACTACTGGGAGAAAGTGGCAAAAATACAAAAAGAGTGTGAAAAGAATGGAAATTTGAATAATATTTGCAGCCTCACTGATTAAATCAGGAAAATACTGCACAGTCATGTTTCTGTTGGTCTCCTGTCTCCTACCTACTTTGTGAGAGTTATGAAACTTTTATTTCCTATTTCGGTTTAATAGGAAATTAAATTTTTTTTTACTGTAAGCTTGGGTGTTCAATACTCACTTGCCAGAATGTGGATTTCTTCTTAAATATCCTCCAACTTTTATTAACACTGAGCCTTCCAAGCTCATCACAAAGCCTGATAAAAGGAGGATATAAAAAGATAAGTGTTATCAGTTACTGCAGCTGTTTCATCTGTTTTTTTTTTGCCTTATAGTTAAGAAATTGTATTTATCAGACAAAAGACTCAAAAAAAAAAAAAGATTTTTATGGCACTAGTGGCCTGCACGAGGGCCATAGCCTCTGTAAATGAGACCTGTTAAACACTCTAAACTATCCAGGACCCCCTGAAAACCAAGAACTTGCTCTTAGTGAAGAGTTTTAGGATTGGTAGAAATAACAAAGCAGAAAAAATGATCAGGCCTGGTGTCGGTGGACTGTTCTGATGTTCAGCAATCTTTTACGACCTTCGCAGAAGAGTCACCGGTAGAAGAACTAGCCCTAGTTCTCACCACCACTAAAGTCAATATCACATCTTTGCAAATGAGAAACCATGCGAGTAAGAAAATCCTGTAAACCAAACTAAAAGAGCACCATTTGAAAATGGATAAAAGGAACACCACTCCAGCAAGAGAGGACTGAAATCAAGATTTGTTGCAGTCAGGAGTAAGTTGGACATTTTACAGATTGTATAAAGACTAGCTTAAAAAAAGGGACGTTTAAAAAGGATGAATTCTAGAAAAGGATGATCATCCCGTATGGACCTCAGAAATACACAAGACACCCCCTCAACAGGTGCAAGCTGAAGGTCCTTTCTAAACACTCACAATCCTGGAAGTTGAATGACGAATCTCACAGTTTACAGTTCACGAGCGTTTTTTCCATTCAAGGTCATTCAACATCTGCCGAATTATGCTGAAAATGTTTATGAGTCTCTAGTGGTCTCTAGTGTGATTGTGTTTGTTTTGGTGTGCTGGGGCGGCTGAATGAGGGTCGCAGACTCAAACAGGCTCAACAAACTGATACGAAAAGCTGGTGATGTTGTCGGGGTGAAGCCGGAGTGTTTAGAGACAGTGATGGAGAGACGGATGCTTCAGAAACTACGAAGCATCCTGGATAACAACACCCACCCCCTCCATCAGCTCCTGGTCCAACACAGGAGCACACGGACCAAAAGACTCAGACCACCCACCTAAAAACTGAGCGCCACAGAAGGTCTTTCCTTTCTGTGGCAATAAAGCTGTACGACTCGTCACTGTGAAACCGCTGTTTTACAACATACTGTCACTTCAGTGTTAACGGGTATAAAATCCCTATTTTACAGTTTAACGATTGTTTGCACACTGCTAAATTTGCTTTATGTTTGTAGCCTGGTTTATAGCCTGTTCTTTTGTTTTTTGTATTTTATTTTGTTTATCTATCTAGCACTGTTACAAATAGAATTTCCCTTGGGAATAAAAAAAGTATTCTGATTCAGGTTTTTCATGAAAAGAGGTGCATGGAAATCCCCAAGAGAAAACTCAAATACTTGCAAAGAGTTCTGAACAGACAAGCCAAGAGTGCAATTTTGAAACTGCAAGTTAAAGAATCAAAACAAAACTATAGAACAAAAAAAAAAAAAAAAAAAAAATTAAATAAATGGAAAAGAGTGTAAAAAAATAAAGGAATCTTTCACTTTGTGTTTTTTTTTAATCAGCAGACAATCTTTCATACATTTATCTACTGAGCATAATAAAAAATTCCTTAAACAGTTTTATGGCATTAAACAGCTTTAACTGCAGTGATGATTATGTATTCTGTTAATAAACAATTACGAATTCCTCATATTCTAGTATTTTATTGTATATCCTACTTATGTGAACACTTGTGTGAATGCTCACTTTTCTTTGCACCAGCTTCCTGTTAGTAACAGTAAATTGTTCTCTCAACTGAGTCGGGATTTTTCCAAATTGCACAACTCTTTCTATATTTACACACTTCATGTTCATGATGATCACATCCCTGAACTGATTAGAGTGGTCTTGCTTACTGGAAAACCTGTTTTTCTGGAGAAATCCAAGTGTTTATTTCAGAAAGAAGTAAAACGAGTAGTTAAAATCTAATGTTTTATTGGCTAAGAGTAAAATCTTCTTGGGGGTGTTTTGGATGTCTTGCTTCAACGGGGGAGGTTTTCATTTAACTTTTACTTTTGTATTTAACTCTGGATGAAAACCAGATGGCAAGTTTCGACTCTGTATGAAGGATATAGGCAGATAAAGACCTGGGAGAGAGTCCAACAGGGATTGTGAAACATGTGCACAACATATTCTACCTTTTTTACTCACAGACTCTAAACACACTCGTACTGAATTTGGTCAAATGTACAAACTAATTTAATGTGCCTGATCCAAAACAATTTCATTTCAACCGTACTCAACATGAAATCACTTCAATTCATTTGATTTCCTTTCAAATGGCTCAATGCTAAAACAGTCTTCATGGGAAGAAGCAACTGAGAATGAAACAGAGCAGCGTATCAAGTATCTCCTGAACATGATTAGCAGAGCCCCTCCACGTCGTAACCTTATCTGCTCGGTTGTGCAGTTTCAGAGGACTAAGACGTTTATTGAGATCTGTGCAGCCAACGAGTGCCACTAGGTGGCGCACGTAGCCTATACTTTGTAACAGCTACTGGCTGCTTGTGTGCGTTATCTCTGAAAATGTAAGCCTGTGTTTTCTTGAGGTTCAGCAAAATGCAATAATTGGTACATTTACTTATACATTTTTCTTATTTTTTTGTCTTGTTTTAAAGGATTTCTGTAAGAGTTGTTTTGAAAAGTCCTCTGGTGCTTTCTTGCCATCAAACATAAAGTGCAGTACAAACATTCAAGCTGCTTCAGGATATTTAATTTTTTTCCCCCCACCATTTGATTCTACCTAGATTCCCTTTGCCTGAAGTTAACTGTATATAAAAAGTGTCCATGGCATTTAAAAAAAAAATGCATCCTCAGTTTTAACATATAAAACCTAAGCACTAACTAGAAGTTGCTTCTCCCACTAGTTAATACTTTAATATTTCCTGACAAAACTTATCCTGAACAAACACACAGATGGACACACACACTCATTTTAAAACATTGTGGACTGTGAAACAAATCAAAAAACAAAAGCGGTGTTCAACAGTGCTTGAATTGTTAGTAGCCACCCAAGAAGACAGATTTAGACGCACAAACAAGACAGAATTGTAAAAGCTTTGAATTTCCTCCGACAACTTTGAAAAGCCTAAAATAAGTCACCAAACTACATCAACCTGCCACGTTAATAAAAAAGGGGAATTTTTGAATTCTTTTTTTAAGATAAATTGTGACATAAAAATGAAATGTTCTGTAACATTAGAAAACATGTGGTTGTTACAAAAGACCAGCAGTGTCTGATTCCAGATTCCAAAGTGAAACCTAGTTTGGGATTTTCACGCTGCAGGGTTTCTGTTGGTTTTGACTTTATAACCTCTGCTCTGTGTTTTGTTGTTGTAATTTTAGCTGTTATATTTTCTTTATCTGTTCTTTGTTAAGCATTTTCTGTTTGATTAATCTGCTTTTTCTTATTATTGTCTTCCACGATAGCCTCACCTGCCTGTGTGACTTTCCATTGTCCTGCCCTTCCTCCTTCCCCTGCTAGTCCGTTGTCACTCCACTCCTCATCCTCTTTGGCATGCTACTTATCCAATATACTCCTCCTGAGTTCCTCCCAGTGTTACCTCACCTCAACTCTTTTGGAATTTTATTTCTTTAGGAAATTCTGCTGTGGTTGGGTTTCTTCTTCTACAGGTTTTATTAAAATAAAGGGACGTTGTTTAATACTTCTGCTTCCAAGTCTCCTGTGTTTGTGTCCCACACCAGCATCCCCCTGACAGTAGGCCTGGAGCAGCTCATAGATCTCAGGAAAGCAAGTCCAAGAGGCACTCTGGTCTTATCCCTTTCCTTCTTAGCTGAATAACATGTTTTATTTTGTTTTTCTAGTATTGCAGGTGTACACTTACACCAGCTACTACAACACAGAGCACATGAGCTTGGGGAACCAGGGGAACCAGGGGAACCAACCCTTCCCATTTATCCAGGATTGTGAAACCTTAGTTGGTGGGTTTTATGCAATGGGGGCCCTTCAACTTGATGATTGATCCCATGATCATTCAGCTGAAAGGTGACCCACTCTACCCACTACACCACAGCCGCACTCAACCAAGCACACATCCAAAAGGCCATAATTATTTCAGACAACTCCAGTAAACAAGAGGATTTTACCACAGGCAGAGCTCAGTTAGTTACCAACTAGCTCAGTTCAATGTCTTTAAGACTTATCTGATTGGTTTCCTGTTTGAATTGCCAAACTACCATTACCTTACAAGTCCATTTGGATCCATTCTACATAAGACTGAGCCACCGATCTTGCAAAGTTTATGCAAACTAGAGTCTCTGACACTGCATAAGTCTTTTAAACATGTCATTTCTGAGCATCTGGTCTCGTGTAAGTATATAATTCACAGTTGCAAGAATAACTCTGAAAACAAGGAAAACAATGCAATGGCCTCTTTAAATAATATTTTCAAACACATGAAATGTGCTTTTGTGACTTTTTCACCACCTGCTTCTATGCCAGTAATCTTAGACGGCTCTGTCATTTTTTAAAGCAACTTACAGTTCTTCTGTCATTTAAGTGGGAATGTGGAGTAAAACCAGAGGAAGTGAGAAATAGCAGTGCCAATGAAGGAAAACACTTTCCCCATCCTCCCACATGACTCCAGTACAGTGTGTGCTAACCTTTTATCGCACACATGTCAGGCCTGAGGAGAACAAGGTCAATGACAAACGGGCTGGATGTTGGTTTAGAAATCAGGACCTGAAATCTGTCCAGAACGAACGTGGAAACAGTTTGAGAGGAGAAAGTAACTGGTTTTGTGTGTTACATCTTGTAATTGGTTTCAGATGTGCATCATGTACCACAGAGATGGATTCAGTTCTCTACGACGCTGCAACGTATTAACGTTTGTGTTGAGTCATTTATAAAAGCTGTGTTTTTATGTTCCTTTCTGTTCATGTTTGTTAGTTTACATTAAAATGATCTGTGAGACACTTCTCTTGTTTTGGGATTCATCATTAGCGATCTTACCAATTGTTTAAAGAATTATGGACAATTATCATGCTTTCTGTTGAGGAATTTCTTTCACTCTCTCAAATTGTGTGGAAAACTGCATGTTTGGAATGATTTCATGAAAATAAAACACAGATGTTCAGGGGGCAACATTTTGTTGATGCAACAAAAAATAACGTTTCACCTGCCAGCAGTAACTGAGTAATAGGGTAAAAGTACACAAGAGGTGAAGATACTACAAAAATGTCCCAAACATGAGTAAAAATGATTTGCTGCATGGTTCAGTGTTTAGGTTTGTGGTGGCCGTGATCCCCAAGAACTGACACTTTTCATTAGGTTTATTTATACACAACTTTGTTAACATTATTATTTTGTTAAATTACACAAGTTCTATTTATAGCACTATGCTTTTGTATATTTAACTTTGTTTTCTTTAGGGATTTAACGGTGGTGAGGGGGTGTCTGGGACTCCAGGATGCAGCTGCCAGAAATCACGGAGGTTGGACTGTACCACGGGCGGCAACATCATGGGGGGTCACAGCTTGTTTTGTTTAATATTCACTATAATTTAAGTTTCCTTAGTTATTTTTCTATTCAGGAGTTACGTTAAAGCAATTGCCAAACTCACTGTTTGTTTAGATTATTTGTTGTTAGTGTTTCACTCTTGTGTGTCACTGGTCTGATCAGCCAGTATTTAAGCTCCTTGTGTGTGTTTGTTTCAGTTCGGCATTGCTGTGTGGTAGCTGTTATTGTTTAGTTCAGTTTTCTTTATTTGACCTCCTTTTACAGACCCAATTTTGTAAGGTGTTCTTTTGTTTGGGAATAAAACCCTCTTCTTTTAAAATCCTCATGTGTCCTCAAGCTTAACCGGCTCGGTCCCTCACAATGTTGAACTACACAGACAATGACACTCTGAAATGTTCAGATGGCTTTTCATGTCGGCGAGGAACCAAAGCAGGATCCTGTGTTATCTAAAACTCCCGTTTCCTTTATAGGGACGGATGGGGATCGCAGATGGATGGCCCCAGGCTCTGCCCCTGCAAACATGAAAATGCCTCAGTAGCAGAGATGCTACAAGTCAGCAGGATGTTGACATTATTCTGCCTCTGTCAGGCCCATACAGGGAACCACTTTCATCCACACGCAGTATTAAATGCTGACATGGAAACCAGCCGCTGAGAGCTGAGCCAACAGAATATTTTTGAAGTGTCCCTGAAGCAAAAGAGGATATTCTGCTGTCTAGACTGCACTATGAAGGTTCAGAGAGCACTGCCAGTTCATGTACGGACTGCAAGGACAAAGTCCCCGTTTTTAATTAACGTGTAATTTATTAAATGCATTGGTAGATTAACACTTTTTCTTTTAAATGAGGGAAGTCATTTTTTTAGGAAGAATGATCCTATTCCTAAACCTTTTCAGGTTGTCTTATATGAAGCAAAAATACAAAAAAACAAAACAAAAAGAAATATCTGCTAATGGGGTAAGAAACATTTTCTTTACTAGAACTCTTAAAAGCAGCAAAATTAACCACTAGGCAAAAAGTAAGATTACTTTTCTCATAACAAGGTTTTTTTTTTTTTTTTTACTTTCATGGAAATTAGTTTTTGCAGTGTACAACATCACTCAACAGAGCGATCTAATTTCATCTCAGCTTTTTGCACTACAATTAATCCAGGATTAAAGTTCAAAATCAAAAAAGCTGAAGTAATATGGATTATACAAATGAAAAAAAAAAGAAGCAAATGTGAACCCAAAATATGTGATGCTATCTAAAAATCATTGTCATTTAATTTAACAGACATCTTTAGAATTTCAAACCCCGTAACAGATTAAAAAGAGAAAAAAAGTTGATGTGAGAAGGTGAAGGAAAAATTTATTCTGATGTTTTCTTTACAAACAGATGATGAAAACAGGTGATTTTGTTGATGATTTGCTCCGGCACCCTACAGTAACTCTCACTGCTCCATAGAGGGTGGAAACGTCCTGGGAATCCCTCAGATGTTGGTGGAAGGATGACGGTGAGGGTGGAAAACTCCAAGGATATAATTGTGTATCTGTGCTATTCAACATATTCCCAGTAAAGAAATTGGATAGAAATTCTATTTTGTACACCTTTCTGATGGCTTTTAAGGCTTAAACATTTACTGTTAAGTTACTGTTACCATGGCAACTGAAAACTTAGGCCAATATGCCAATATTTTCTTATTTGTCACTTCTCAAAATGTGACCTGTAATCACTGAAATCTAACTGTTGCATGTCTGATCACATGCTTTTAAATCAATATTGAAATTTAATGTTAAATAAAAGGAAATTGTTTAATAAAAATGCGAGGCCTTGACATCACATCCGGGATCAATATCTGTAAATGACTAAAACACAAACTTACCCAGTGCAAATGCACGGAGCTAAATACAGATGTCGAAGGTGTAATTTTAGAATTACTGGCAGGTCCAGAGCTAATATTAGCCCAGTGTGAATAGTACATTAGTATTCAAAATATTCAAAACAGCCGGCGAACATCTCTTCCACCTTAAAAACGAGCAAAGATCCCAAAAAAGCCAAGGTGAGTGAAAAACAAGAATGACTAGATTAACAAATGCTTTCATCACAGCACTGACAGGCATGTAGGATGATGTTAGAGTAATGATGGAGTAACCACCCCCCCTCCAAAAAAACTAAACAAAAACCAGACAAGAAGAAAAAGAAGCATTCCTTTTAGGACTCTGTAGCTTGTTTTTTTTTTTTTTTATGCCAACAACACACAATAAAACCAAAGCTTGTGAATTCAAGAACAGTGTTTTCCTTAAAGTGCAAATAAGCAAACATTTCATTTCTGCGATCAAAAGTAATAATTTACTCAGCATGTCTACACTCTAATTATCCTCCCACACGCGCGCACACACACACACACACACACACACACACACACACACACACACACACACACACACACACACACACACACACACACACACACACACCACAATAATGAACGCAGGCAGGAAGTTAGTTCTTGGTGAGTTGGATTGTCAGGCAGATATTTTCATCTTTAATTCCCCCAAAGCAAACCTCAGATTTACTTTAAAATACATGTACACATGCGTTCTGTTTGTGGGTTCTGATGATGCACTACAGTGAGCAGTCATGCCCATATGTTAAAACCAATACAAAATGACGACATCTATATAAAAAAACACAAGCCAACAAAGGAACTGCTGTAATTTATTCATGCCACAACAGAAATACTTTTATGTACACTCCAACAACACAGCAGGAACAAGAAAAAAGGAAGACTCTTTATATATATATATATATATATATATAATTGTTGTCATTCTGAATCTGTGTCACCCTTAAAAAATAGGCATCTTTCTTGATACTTTTAGTCTGATTCATAAATAGAATAATTCAAAAACGACCATTGGACAAAATCATCTGGGGCTAGTCCTATGTGCAGAGAAAAAATAGATCCTCTGAACACCATCTGCGACTGAAGGGGCATAATGAGGCCTGATAGAGGCAGTAATCAGTTCATCAGCAGCTCAGGCCCAAACACTGTGTGTGTGTGTGTGTGTGTGTGTGTGTGTGTGTGTGGGGTCTGCATGTGTGATTCAGGCCACGGGTTTTCGCCGCTCAGATGGAGCTTAAGTTTAATGACCCTTGCTCAAGCATCTTGTTTCAGATCTAGATTCAACTTGGCTTGTTGGCTTATAATTATACACTTAAATTAAAAAAAAAAACAAAAAACAAAAACAAAAGAACTCATGAATAAACTCGGCTGGACAAAAAAAAGGGGAAGCATATTTTATGCGGGTTTAATTTCACTGTAACCGATTTATGGTCAATTCTGCTTTTACCACAACTGACTCGGATCTTTTACCGAAACATGGCAGAAATAAGACATTTGCATTTGTAGGGCTGTTTGAAGAGTAAAAAACAAAAGGAAAGTTTTCTTGGAACGTGTAAAATTTTACAGTGCTGATAAAAGAAAAGTAAGAATCAGACTTCTTATAAAATAGCTTTACGATACATTTGCACACATGGATACATTTGCTGATACTTTTCAATTAAAGAAAGAAAATCCCACAGTGGTCACTGAAAATGACCTTCAGTTTTCCAGTTTTCAGTTTCAGTCACGCACAAACGTCTCCAGCTGTCTCAGGTTTTCCTCTCCAGAGTTTCAACTCTTTCTACAGATGTTTTAAATCATTTAGATCAGTTCTTCAGACCTGTCTAGTGTTTTGTTTTTAGCCGTTCTTGGGTGTTTTTATCCTTGTGTTTTTGGGGGGTTTAGTAAACTATTACTTATTATTACTTTTGTTAGTTCCAATATATTTCCGTGACCATTGTGGGTTTCACCTTCTTTATTAGGAAAGGTAAGAAACGTTTTGATCCTGTGTAGTTACATTTCTTTGTTCTAATGCACAATTCTTCATAAAATAATAACAAAAACATATCTTCTGTAAAGGTCATTAAGATAAAAGACAAAAATATTTCTAATTTACAAAGTATTGAGACCCTTTACGCTGTACTTGGTTAAAGTACCTTTGCCAGTCTCAAACGTTTCTGAGTATAAATCCTACTTGACACGCTTTTGCTTCTCACGTTTATCTTCGCAGAAACGTTTACGTCAGATTAACAGTTTTCTACTGCACTCCTCAGATGTTGTTGAAATGTTCTTTTATCCTTCTCCGTATCTGTGCATTAATACAATCTCAAGTCTTAAGACTTAGACTCAACTTTATTGATCCCTTTGGGATGACTCCCACTGGGAAAGTCAGTCTCCAGCAGCTTATACAGCAAGCGTCGGCACACAGAGGGTAAAAAAAAGATAAAACAAGTCTCACCTGTTGTCCTCATGACTTGAATGTCACTCTGTCATGCTCTGTCAGCTGGGAGATCTTACGTGGATCTTTATAATCTCCAATGAACTCAAATCTCAAAGAGTGCTGAAACGAACACAGCTCACGTGACATCGTCATTGCAAAGAGCTACTGTATGATAACGTTTCAGTTTTCTTGTCTTTAATAAAGTAACAAAAAAAATGTTTTGCTTTGTGGAAAATTGTCTGCAGATAGATGAAAGGATAAATAAGATCATTCATTCGGACAGGATTCTTAAATAAAGCAAAATGTGGAAAAGCTGAAAGCATGGGAAAGATGTTTATCATGGAAAGTGTCCTTGTTTTCCCAGCTGCAACTGCTGACTTGTCCATTTGCAAGGCACTTGTTCCTTAGTTTTTACTTCTATTTTTTTTTTTTATTTGGACAGTGAGAGAAACTGGGAAGCCTTTGAACTGGAAATCAAACATGTTCAAGACCACATAACACTGGAAAACAGTAAGCCTGCGTGGTTAAAATTCCCTGGATAAATGAACATGAATATTTGTACTGTAAAACCACAGAACGGTCTCAGCAGTCAGAGCATCTGCAGGAAGATACAACACAGTGACTTATTTTAAGTTATTTTCAGAAATATTTAGGTCAGTGTCAGCACCTTCTTCCACACTGACACTAGCTGAAAGACCAGACTAGATTTGGGGACATAAGATGCTGAGGATGATGCCAGTCTAATAAAAAAAAAAAAGCAGCCCTCAAAGATCACCTCCCACAGAGGTGAAGCGGGACAGTTTTTGACATGTTTTCTTCTCTAAAGCCCCAAGCTTGAAGTTCCAGTCTGTCCTCCTCCTCCTCTCTATCGTCTTCCTCTACCTGACCCTCCTCGTACATACTGGGCTCCTCCACTGACGTCTCCATATTTGGGTTGTAGCTGCTGAATGCCTGCGCCTCGCTGTACTCATAAATGGTGGGGAGGCTGCTACGCAGGCCAAAGCGGCGCCGCAGGGCCACAAGTAAAGGCTGTGGGACCGTAAAGATATCAACATTGTTGCCCAGGTCGATCCAGGCCAGACTGGGAAACTTTTTAGGATCCTTCATTGCGTCTGTCAGGTCTTTCAGGATGGCGACTGTCAGGCGGTTGCCATTGACAGCTAGTGTGGTAAGCTTTGGCAGGGAGCTCATGCAGGGCAGCAGCAGCCGTAAGCTCTCGTCCTGGAGCTCGGTGAAACTCAGGTCCACAGCTGACACCCCATCGCTGCTGTTCTGCAGGTAGAAGGCCACACGGTGGACATCTCGCCCAGACAGAGAGATTCCTGACACGTTAACCACATCACCTGTCAGCTTCTTCTTCAGGGTGGTCTTCAGACTGTTTAAAAAGACAAAAACAAAGTTTAGCATCTTTTAAACAAGTTGTGTCTCTGATACAGAAACACCCTCTTCTGCAAACAATGTAAGTGATGCATGGATTCACCAGCAATGGCAGTCAATCAACCAAATACAAGCGTTCCCTGCCTAATGATAGCAAGGTTATTGATTTCAAAGCCTCTGTGATCAAGTGCCACACTATCCACGAATCTAGGAAACTGCAAAGTATGCAAAAAGTGCTACATAATCCACCAGTGAGGAGAGTTGAGCAATCAATAATGTGGAGAGGAGAATTTGCATTTAAATGCGTCCCAGCCTGAGTCAGTCAAGTAACAAATTCTGTCTCGGGCTTTAAAAGTCATCTGTGGAAAGGCAGCAGCTGCTTTCAGTTTTGTGTGTCCCTTCTGAGCTAGATTTAAGTCTTTAAAAAAAAAAAAAGAATAAAAAGAAAGCCTGTCAAAGATAACAATATAATAAATAAATAATGAAGGGACTTCAAAAGCAAATCAAAAGTAAACATGTTCCGTTTGAATATGTTTTTCCACGGACCTTTAAGTGATATTTAAACAAGAAATCAATAGAAATGTATATTTTCTTTCTTTCTTATTTTTTTTTTCCCAATTTATAATTCAAACTATTTATGTTTAGCTGAGCAGAGCACATTTATTTATTTTTCTTAAATGAGACAATTCACTGTTGCAATTGCTGATTCAGACCCTGCAGCCAAGCAGAGGAATTATAACTCTCTTGTAGCAGGTTTCATAAAAAAACACCTCCTTTAATACACAGAACTGCTGGCTGGCATATTATACCCTTTGGACAGAGGCCCTGCAACTGTTTGACCTTGTTTTCAGGCTTCCTGCTGGGAGCAGGCCGCTGGCTTTATATTTAGCACGCTCATTTGAGAGATTTATCTGTCGCTTGATCCAAGTCTAACAACAAGCCAAAACCTTTCAATTTTGACAATAGTTGACAAAGTTTTTTTTGAGAAATTTTAGAGGACAAACAGCTGAAAAAAAAGATAGACTATAGAAGAAAAAATACTCAGTGGAGGTAAGGAAAAGAAAAAGGTATGGTGCCATCATAATTAGTTTTAGTTCATTTAAACAACAGGTGATAGGTGAGCTCATCATGCAGAAAAGTAATTCTAGACCTTATGTGAGGCTGCATCACGATATCCCTCAATGCCCCAGTGTCTGATGTGGACGAGCTGCGAGAAAAGGTTTTCTGTATAGCAGAATGATGTTAAACATGCACGAGCTGTACGTTGGCTACATGTGGTGGGCCTCCTGCATCGCGTTAGACTCCTCTGTTTGGACTTGGAAAAAGTCAGAGGGAGGACATCTGTCAAACAAAGGACAGCGAAGCAGAAGTGTGGGAGAGTTGTTTTAAAATAGCTGACAAACAAGAGAAAAACATTCTGTTTAAGCTGGCCGAGGTTTATCCTCTTTTTTTTTTTTTTTTTCTCAAACCAGTCTGCGTTTCCTCGCTGCTCAGCCTCCTCAGGCACAGTGAGGATTCTCTCTGCATCTCCCTCCGCTCGCTGCTCTGTCTGGGCACCTCCTAAATTGGCAGGCTGTGCTCTTTGCATCTGTCACTCTTTCTGCTTTGTAAAGGGAAAGAAAAAGATCTGTAGCAAACCGAGGCTGATTCGTAAGAGTATTGATTCCAGGGGTAGGCTATAATTCTTCTCTCCCTCCCTCATATCCCCAGTCCCGCTCACTGCCTTTCACTTTCTTGCTCTGTACTTCTTGGCCTCCGTCTTTTGTTCTCATGCATTCTAACTTTATGTCTTTTTCTGAATTTCTGAAGCAATAGGTTCAGTGTTTTTTCTTTGAACGGTTTATTTGAAGGGGTTTGGGGTTAAAACGATCACCTGGCTATCCAAACTGCACATAACTGCAACCAGATTCACATTGAAAAATATTTAAAACAGCATCGTAAGACTAAGACTATATACTTTTATTAGTCTTCAAGGGGAGTCAGCGTCGGCTCTGAGGCAAAAAATAATTTTTACACTTTGGCATATATATGATTTGTTTTGATTTGATTTATGTCTGTGTACCAAGAAACTGAATCCATCCATCCATTATCTATACCTGCTTTATCCGTTTCTGGGTAACGGGGGTCTGTCGGAGCCCATCCCGACATTACAGGCGAGAGGCAGGGGTCCACCCTGGACAGGTCGCCAGTCTATCACAGGGCCACATACAAAGACAAACAGCCATGCACATTCACACCTACAGGCAATTTAGTATGATCAATTAACCGGCATGCATGTTTTTGGATTGTGGGAGGAAGCCGGAGTACCTGGAGAGAACCCACGCAAGCCCTGGGGGAACATGCAAACTCCACACAGAAAGACCCCAGCCCAGGGATCGAACCACGAACCTTCTTGCTGTGAGGTAACAGTGCTAACCACTATTTATGACTGTTTTAAAGACCTGGCAAATGTATTTATTTCTCAATCTTCACAAAAATTGGCAGAGGTGATTTTCAGATCAAATTTTCATAATTTCAGAACATAATCTGGATTTGTGATCCTCGGATCTAAATGTCCTTAAATGGCCAATCAAATTCACTGGCAAAGGTGCCAAACAGGATGTGCAGACATATTGCAAACAAACATTGTTCTAATTAGAACCATAAAGAAACAACAAAGAAAAAAAACATGCTGCTTTTAATTTTTTGGTCAATTGAGGGCGATATAAAAAGTCGAGATGTACTATGTTTAATAACTTCTGCTGCACTCCCAAGCACTGCAGAATCTATCTTTTCTATCAGCACCTAAAGCCAAGATCAAGTTGCCATAGCGACTGTGTCCTAAAGAACTGGTTAACCCACCCAAGCACTGCTTACAGCTGTAGTAATTACATTATTTTTTCTAGAAAACATAATTTTTTTTAGTGTCTCAATAGACGCTGTTTAGGGACATTGGCTGTATACATTATACTACCTAAAGGGAAGAAATGACTGAAGCAAGGCTCACTCATCATACTGACAGAGAATAATAAAAAAATGCAATAACCATTTATCACAGCTTGCAGGAATGAGACGTTTTCAAATGTTTCACTGTTAAAAATATGTTCCTTTAGAAAAATGCTAAGCAGCAAAACCTCATACTTTGGTGCAAAAACACTACTTGTCTGACCTTTGTTTATTCTTAAAAATCGTCTAAACTAATATCATGCTAATGTAAATTAGTCTTTAATCATTTTTCTTCCTGATAAATCTGGGAGAGGGAACATTTTCATGGCCCTCTTCTGTGGGCTGCATTGTTGCACCGTGAACCCTTGAAATAATTACTCCTTCTGACTTATTTGATGGCTTTGCCTTAGCGTTCCTTCTCACCTATGTTTATTATTTAAATAGCTCCTGCAAAGAGAATCTGAATATCGCAGCTGAATGGGTGGCTCAGGGAGGGCTGAGCTGTTTTTAATGAGACAGAACCCCAAAGATCTCAGACTTCCTTCCAGATCTTCTGCCCACGGACTCTGTGAACACAGTTCCACCCACGGGCTGCTCAGCAGGCTGCAGGCCCGGTGGCACAGCTAGACTCTCTAAGGCCACCGTACGCGCTATGGTTCATCAACATGAAACAGAACAATGTAAACAACAAAATGTCTCGTTCTGTCAGATGTGGCTGCCATGCTCGTAGGCAGCGGATCATACGCTCTCGGACTAACTAACGGGAAGCAAACAACAATCTGCTATGAGACAGATTTAGAGACAAATAAGTGAAAGAAATCCATCTATTGACATCTTCACGAGCAACGGATACAACCGTGCAGAAAACTAATAACAACTGATTCTCGTGTGTCAAACTGGCTGTTTAAATGTGGGTTCAGGCTGACTGTCTAATTGCTTTTCATAGCGCGTTTTTCCTCTGGGATGTTGTTATTTTTTATGCGCTGAACCAGAATCCTTGTGGCTCTGTAGTTACGTAAATCCGGGGAGGTGTGGGTCAAAAAACATCAGGGGTCTGTGATGTTGAATAGAGTTCAGGCAAAGACATCGGAAAGGTCAGAACAAAACCCACTAGCATGTCTGTTTAACGTCTCAGAGGCTGGTTTCAGGGCTGCACTATGCCTTTTACACTTGATTTCCATAAATGTGGTGGTTTGCGCGACTGCTTCCTTCACTACTTGCCACATATATGCAAGTACGTGCTTTTGTGCTATGCAGCCCCAGACAACATTAACGCTTCTCCATTAAAGGGCACATGCATTGATTTCTGCATTCACACTCATTTTCTGGCCCATGTTTGGTGCCACTCGGTATCAGGTTAGTCTCCACTCAGTCTAGTTGTCTCTCCTGCTGTTACAAAAGTAAAATGCTCATCATGAGTTCCCAGCCTCCCTGCTTCGTCATTCTGCTGATCAATTTCCGCTCGAAAGCAACCAAACACTGTCTCCACCTGAAAGAACCTGAAAGAGATGGAGAGCTGGAGGGAAATAATGTATTTTAAAAAGGCTGATATTTTTTCACAAGACAAATCTTACATCCCCTCAATATTCTCCTGCATGGGGGTGAAAGTTAAACGCAAATAGCGGCAGAGACTTGTAACGTTCCTTTACACACTGAGTACATGTTCCCCTTCATTTGCTCTCATGAATGAGTAATGCATTGAGAGATGGGGGTGTGTGGTGGCGGTAATATACCGTTCATTTACTGTGGGATTTAATATAACAATGGGTGGTGAGTCTGTCTTGGCAATATATCAAAATGTTTATCCTTGCCTGTATAGTCATGGTTTTTCATGACTGCACAGGCGTCTTTGGAGTGACTAAGACTGCAACGTAAAATAATGGATCTGGCTTAAGAGACAATGCAAGTTTAATGAATAGTTTTGAGAGCCCTTCATCTCTGTTTACTGGCCCAGAGCACGCCGGCGTGTGTCAACATACATGCGTTAACATGGTGGTGTCTGTCGAGGTGAAGGGAGAGCTGAGCCGAAAGGCAAAGCTGCAGGTTTACCAGCTGATCCATGTTCCAACACCCTCCTCTAGTTGGGGGCTGTTGGATAGATGCATGCAATATGAGCTTCCTCCAAAGGATGGCTGGTCTCACCTTCAGGGTTCGGGTGAGGAGGTTAATCAACCTTGAGGACATGAGGAATTTATTGAGTTGTTACTCCGCACCCAAAGGCTTAAGGTGACTTGGAACATCTGGCCACAGTGGTTTTATGACCCAGGAAAGACACTGATGGCACAGAAAATGATGGATACTGATGAATAGATGGATGAATGGATAATCTCAGAGAAGAAGTTGCTGTTGGTCCATCAGTCTCTCCAAACCCAACATACCACCACTAACATCTCATACATCTGTCAAGCATGGTGGTGTCAGAGTGATAACTTGGGCTTGTTTTCCAAGTACAGGACCTTGTGGGGATCAAGTTGACCATGAACTTCTTTCTAAACCAAAGTACTCTACAATTAAGTGTAAGACCATCTATCTGACAACTGAAGCTTAGTTGCAGCTGGATCGTGCAGCCGGACCATGATGCCAACCACACCACCAAACTGGCAGCAGATTTACGTACGGTATGACCGATATGGACAGCCCCAGACCAGCATCTTGACAGGGACTGGTGTGGGCACGGAAAGATTAAAAAGAATAAAAAAAGGCACAGTACCCGTTTCGTTTTGTTTCTATTTTTCACATCAATGCAACTATATCTTAAATGAGTGGGTGAATGGGGGACGTGGGGGCCTTTATAGCTCACTAGTTTTTAAACAAGGAACTGCCTCGATCTTCTACTCTGAGTGTGAGACCTGACAAAATAGCAGTTATGCCCCTGTTCCAAAAAGCTGCTTCAAAATGAAACCAATCTGAATCAATATCTGTGTTTTTTTTTTTGTTTTTGTTTTAGCATAGCTCTATTTTTTTGTGAGAGGGGTGGGAGTGGGTATGAGGAATTAGCCCACAATATGATCTGTAGACCAGAATCATCACTAATTTATTCAAAGTGCCCAACGTCTCGCCTGAGGCTCCACTCACAGAAAAGATGTGGTTCATTGTTTCCCTCTACCAGCTATGCTGACTCATCTTTCTGGTAATGTTATCTAATTTAACTACTCTAATTTACCTATTTTTTCCTGAACTTGATTTGACAGTATTTTAGAAAGTTTTTCTTTTACAGTTTCAGTGTTACTTATTTGATTAAATAGCCCGTACAAGGCACTTAATGAAACAAATGTTGGGGGGTGTTACAATGCATTTTCACTTTTGTAGTATTTCTTTCTGAATTTTTCATTGTATTTATGTATACTGAAGTTATCAAACACTGTACTTTGCATGGTAAAGGGTTAAAAAATGTACAAATAGTGTTAGTACTAAATATCTACCCGCCTTCCGCCTGGTTACAAAGTTTTTCACTTTTTTGTTAATAACTGAAACGCTCTAACCAACTTCTGTTATTCAGTACCCAGAACAGTGACAATGTCCTATATCATTTCAGCCAGAAAGACTATTTCTCTGAAATAAATTTAAAAAAGAATTCTCTGAAAAAATACTCCGAGATGTCAAATTAATTACCTCTGAGCATGCAGAGAACAACATCCAGAGACTGAAATAAAAGCACTTGAGAAAAATTGAATGTTTATATGATTCCACAGACCTGTGGGATGGCCAGATCAATGTCTGCTTCATCAGTGCTTTGGTCTTGACTTGTTTATTCCTCCGGTTGATCTGCGATGTACTGCCTCAGGGCATCTATGGGCGGTAGTCTGGCTCAGGTGTGGGAGCACCTCGCTGGCGCTCTACTGTATAAACTCATCTCTGTGAAGCATGGCCTGCTCTTTTATTTCTGTTCTTCTGTTGATCTGAATGTGCCTTCAACCTAGTCACAACTAGCTACAGCGCTGAACAACTCCGCCCACTTGTTTGATTTAACTAATTTTTTAGTATTGCATACTTAAAAAACAAAACAAATCGTTCAATTTCCCATTTCCTCAAATGCAGTGTGTCAAACTGATACCGCAGCTCTGCTGACAACATCCTAGGAAACATGAAAGTGGTGATTGCATACACCATCCACTGTCCTATAATTTCACAGGGATAATGGCACATTTTCTGGTAGGAAAAAATAGCCTCAAAGCTCATTTGGATTTGGATTAAATTTCAGTGAAACATTTAGCGGATGGGCTGATTAAGGCTGCCTCCATTGTGCATAGTGAATGAAGCGACTCCGGGCTGTGAAGCATTTCAACATCACAGATCTGTCACTTAGTTATAACAACGTTTGGTTGATATCTTGATGTTGACAGAGTTAACTGACAGCGCATGTACTCTTTAAGAGAGTGGAAAAGAAAAAGACAAATGAACAAATCATTAAAAACATGGGTCGATTTCCCAAACTGCTCACTTAAATCCCTGAACGCTAGTCTCCATCAGTCTTTCCTGCATTTGAAGGTGGAGATTTAATTGGACAAAGAATAACAAAAAAAATAAAAAATAAATGACTCAGGGGTCTGTCAAGTGCAACAAACCTTCCACAGCTTTAAGCTACTCCATGATAAAACTCTCATGGGCTCTTTGCAAATAAATGCAGAAAACATGCCAAACAGTTCAAGCGGTAGTGAGTACAAATGCAAGAAGGAGTAGAAGCGAGCGCAAGATAAGCCTGAAATGACACAATCACAGAAAACTACAGAAACATCTGAATACTAATGTGACACAAACCAAAGATAAAAGTATATTTTTTGCCTTTAATTCCCTAATTATGGCACAAGCTCTTTCAAAATATTGTGCTGTATGTAAAAATGTGATACTCCTCAGGGCAAACTATAAATTCACCCACGATATGATTTGATGTGACGAACTGGATGCTTAAGAGAAAAAGAATACTGCGACAGAATGCACTGGAAAACAGTTTGGATTATATAACTGTATATCACGGAGCAGTGCGCCTGTGTCTGCCATGGTATGTCAAAGCACAGTTATGAAACCAGCATTTAAAATGCGCAGGTTTTCAAACTCATACAGAAAGACATTTGATGATGGGAAGATCTGTACGCGCCCCAAAAAAAGTAAGAACCTGCAGATCAGAAGCGGAGCGAATCTTATTCCTGTTGCAGCAGCAGACTTATGTCAGATTTACAGTTGGACTCAAATCAATGAGTCGTTAAGAGAGGTTCAGTCCATCGATAAAATCCAACAAAGTCTTTAAGTACTACAGGATTTTTAATTTAACAAATATAAACAAAACTAGCACCTCCGATCTTGTGTTTAGCTATAAACGGATTTAATCGTTCCAATTATTTCATTATGGCCCTGTGCACTGAAGACTGCAACGACAGATACCGAGTGTTTCTTCCTTCTTCCTCCTTCTCCTCATCCTGCAGGATTTCGGTTTGTGCTGTGGGAAACCCTCAATTATTCATGGATGAGGATGGATCATTACTTCTATTAAAAGTCGAGGTCAAAGAGAAAACAGATGGAGCAGACAGACTACAGCATGGAGTCAATCAGAGTTCTTCATCTCTGACGGAAACATGACCAGAGGCAGTTTGGTCTAGACGTCTGTGACTCGGCCATCCAAAAGCACAAATTCAAGTTTTGACAGAGTCCATTTTTTTCTTTATTTTGCTTCAGGAGTTGACATTGTGGGGTTTGTCTAAGGTCATGCTTCCTGAGTCAGAACCAGTTTGGTCCTCTAACAAACACTTCAGGGAGGGCTGATCAGGCTGCAGAGAAATAAGTCACGCAAGGTTAAAGGTGGTTGATAGACACACGAGTTAGAGTGCCACATGTGGAGTAAATAGATTTAGGAATTCGGTCATGTCTTTTCTCTCCACATGGCAGGAGAGCTGCATGACAGAAAACAACTACATCAAATTGCTTTAAACCCAATAAAGAATCCATGTTGAAGTTTTACATAAGAAGAAAAAACTGCATGTGATGTCTACCTACGAGCTAAGATTACTAAAAGCAAATGCCAAACCTGAGTCTTCAAAAGCAGATAAACAGGTGACATCCATGTTCTACGAGCAGTCTGTGGTGCAGACCCACTAGCTCAACCCTGTCAGTATCCAAAGTGCCACACATGATCAAAAAATCAATCCCCGTTATCACATTTTTGTTTCTCTTGCTCATCTTGCTCATCCCGGACAGAGAAATCGAATACATTTTCAGAGCTATAAATTATGTCCGCGTGCACATTTCCTCCACGAACACAACCCTGCTCAGGTGCTCGGCGTAGTACCTTGAAAACGTTTCTGCAGCTCTGAAATCTTCATGTAATGGAGAAGAGCTGAAAATAACTGCAAGGGTGGGGAAGAATAACAGACTTATTTTAAAGCAAATTAGACTGAGCAGAGCAGAATGAAACTACTAGGAGAGCCCCAGTGACTCTTCTCTGATGATATCTGAAAAGCTGTCATGAATCTGGGCCAGAAATACAGAAGCTGAAATGTAGCTGTAAAAGAACTTCGAGCACCAAAGCTATTACAGAGACGACGGAAACGTTGTCACAGGTCAAACAAATATATGTTGTTTTACAGATGCGTTGACAGGTTTGTTTTTCTCTCCCTCCACTGGCTAATGCTTGCCAGGATATGCTTCAGAAATGACAGGATGACATGAAGTGGCACTTGAGAAAATTAGTTTTCGGCTTTTTGGGGAGAGGAGAGAGACATAATTGCATTAGGGGCATAGCCGGTAAATACAAATAATAAAAAAATAAATGGACCCCAGTGAGATGGGGGTAATAGTTGGAGGTGCTGGGAATAGAAGCAGTTCAGAGATTAAAGTTGTAAATAATAACAGAAAAAAACCCATTCCAGGCATTTACGTGGTAAGTTTACCATAAATAAGATATTCCCATGGGCATGTGCGCAGACTTTAACAGAACCTGAACTGTGGCATGCTTTTTATTATTGTTTTATCTTTTTTTTTTTCAGTGGAGAAAAAATAAGCTTTAATTCTACTTTTTTAATGGCTGGATTTTCCTCCACATCTTGCGGTAATTTTAAATTAACTTTCATTCAAAAATGTAATCTATCAGATTAGTGTGTTTGAGCACACTATGGGGGAGGGGTTGTTTATGAGCAGTAGTTTTCAAAACAGCATACTACACTTCAGCTGCCACTGTTGTTGTCTAAATGTAGTAACCAGTATGCAAATGACTGCACAAGCAACGAAAATGCCTGGATACAATCTGCATTATTGCATTTTCGATAGTACATTTTTATTTACCAGACTCTTTGACCTTTAAGGTCACACCAGGGGCTTGAAAGTCCTAAAGTACCTTTCAGACACAGCCTGAGAGGATCATATACTACAGATTGTATCTGGGCATTTTTCAGACAGAATCCACAGTTGCTTAGAAATGTCAGGATAGTGTGCTACTTCCAGGAAACTTCCGTCAAGTCAACCTTGCAAACTGCATCCCAAAATACCAATGGACCACTACACTGGAACCTGGTCGGTGCACTCACATCATTGCTGGATCGCGGTTATGGTGTAACATAGTTGGTTAATGGTGGAGCAATAGTGACGGCTGCTGTAATCATCCTAACTTCTAAAACTAGTTCCTTCCTGTCGTAAAAAAGATGCCTCATCTATTTTATGTGAGCTATGTGGTTTGACGCTTTGCTGAGATTATGACTGTTATCATAATTACATATTACGTCACTGAATGCTCTCAAGGGTTATTAATAATGATCATGATGATGCCACATCCCTTCTCTAATGCAGATGTTTTCATAAGATCAACTGGATATTTGCAAAGCAATCCTTCAGGTGTGTACTATCAAAGAGGCATCTAAAACAGGGGTTCTCAAGTGGTCTGGTCTTTGGGATCTATCATCACCCCTTATTGACAAGCTGAGACCCATCCATCCAACCATTTTCTATACCTGTTTATTCCAGTGCAGGGTCATGGAGGTCTAATGGACCCTAAACCGGCTCTCTTTAGGCAAAAGGCAGGGTGCAACCTGGACAAGCCGCAACCAAAATCAAGGAATAATTTCAAGTTTTCAATTTTATCTAATGGTGCAGGTAAAACCTCAGACTGTACAGATTTAACTGTGCTTTCATACACAAAGTAGTTGAAGTGGTTCCAAAAAGACTCAAAAACATTAAGCTTTAGCTGAGGACCCATTTATTGAATAGTATTACTAGTACGCCGCTTAATTACGCTTTAAACAAAGCTGACTTAGTAATCAAAACATTTCAGCTACTGCCATTCTTAACAGAATTGGGTGGGTGTTTTCTTATATAAAAATAAAAAAGGGTTACAAGAGAGAAAAAGTTCTAAAAAGACATAAAATATGTAGCTTTACCTGCGAGCTTTAAATTTACCTGAACCAAAGACCCACTGAAAACAGGTCAGCAACCCACTTTTGGGAACCAACCTTCCATCCATGAAAGAAACGCTGCTTTTGAAGTGACTATCTTACAAATGACGGCCTAAATGTATGAAGTTGCATTAGGTAAAGAAAAACAAAACAAAAATAAATACATAAAAATCACTGTTATAGTAAGTAAATGACAATAAAATGTGTCTTTAAGCAATCAAGTATGTTTGCATACATATTCATAGACCTACACATATTTTTATTCACTTAAGTGTTTTTGTTTTTTTTAATTTTTTTATAAACATTTAAAGGGACAACGCTACAACTAAATGGTTAAACTAAATTGATCCTCAAGATAAAATGTCTAAAGAACACAAGTAAAAGTGGTTGTAATCATAATGCTTGTGAGCAGATTTGATGAGCCGTGGTGTAGTTTAACGTGACATGTCTGAGAAGCAAAGGTGAAATTAGGTCGTGAGATTACACGATCAGCTGTGCTGAGGTCATGAAAGTACCAGAAATGTCTCTGGGATTTTTTTTGAGAGACGAAATATGTTTTCGATGCTTTATTTAGCTTGTGAAAATGCAGCAGATCAGGGACAGGAACTCTCCAAAGAACCATCCAAACAATCTGAGTCCCCAGGGAAAGCTCTGGACAAAGTACAGCTCCGGTTCTAATATTTGGATACTTCAGCTTCATGCAGCATGTCAACTTAGCTAAAATACGCAGAGGTCCAAGCCTGGAGCATGTTTACCACATTGTTGTGGCTGAGTTTGACCGGACGTCTGAGGAGAATTCAAGCTGGAGTTCAGCATTTTGGGATGAAAATCCGCCAACTTCAAGAACGACAGAACATAGAGATTAGACATCTATTACTGTTGCCCATCTGTTTACTAAAACTTTTCCTTATCATTTTATATTCAACAACAGAACAAAGTGGTGATATGGTAAAATGTGAGAGCATATGGTTTGTTGTTATATGATGTCATATTTAAATTGTGCAAAATTTACAAATGTTGTTAGAAGTTAAATATTCGCAGATGTTGTTACTAAAAGTATGTTTTGGCGTCTGACTCGAGTGAAGATGAAACGTTTTTCATTACACATCCTTAACTAAAACGGATGGTGCGTAGTTGTACCTTGTGTCACGGATTCAGTCACAGTCAAACTTCATTTAAAATATTATTAAGAGATACGGTAAAATTACTTTTGTACAGCATTTGGAGTGTGAGGTATGTGAAGAAAGCGCCCTCAGTCAGGGTCTGGGGCTTTTATGGGGCAGAAAGAAGAAGGACGTTCAGTCCGACGGTTTCTAGCCTGTCGGGTTCTAACATGGCCAACAGCCAGAACATTCAGCTTGTTCAACCAAGCCACCTGCAGTTTGGCCTGGACTCTTTTTTTTTCTCCCCAACAGTTGACAAGCTACTTTCGCCTGGCTCTCTGCCGGGACTGAGCTCCAACTGAGCTCTGAGGATCCCTCGTCAAGGCTACCCAAAGGTCAACGTAGTTGATTGTCCAGGTAGAGTTGGATTGGAGCTCCGACAGTTCTTGTTTCACCTCTGACGGTATTAATTTCAATCACTATTTCAATACATCAGACAGTAGATGGACATATTTAAGCATAGTTAAAGTAATATAACAGTAGTTGGCATCATAGCTCAGAGGCGGTAGGCAAAGCCAAAATAGCTTATAATTCAGTAATGACTGAAGTTAGTCTGGTATGGTCAACTAGTTACCGGGCTTGTTCGTTCCTCCTGTTTGTCCATTTTTGGATTCATCGGTGCTGACTAAGTAGCTTTAAAAGCACTCTCCAGGACCTATGCTTTCTTTTAGCTGTACGGTCCGTGGAAGAAAGGCTGCTCTTCAACTAGAATAGTTTCTTCAACTGCACTGAAGACATCTGTAACAGCCGCTGCAACTGTAGTTACTGTGTTTCAGTAAAGACTGGAATGAACATGCTTTGACAACTGGAGTTCAATCTTTTCAAAATGTGCTGTAAAGGCAATTTCAGTCTAATGAAAGAATATGAGCTTCATTAATCTGAAACTCGATACTAATCTTTATAACATTTAGAACCCCTCTGGGCATCCGCAACACTGCACTCCGTAGAAACCTGGCTCACGTTCATGCTGTGGAATAAAAAATGAAATCGCCTTAAGCATGACACACTTGTGTTGCTCTTATGCTGTTAGATAAGCAAACCAGGGCTCGATAACAGAGCTGTAATTATGATTTATGTGTAATCTCTTGAACATTTGCGACCATGTGGTTACATTTCATGAAAACAATCCGATCTGAACCATGGAATGGAGGGCAGCCTCTGCATCGATCAGATTGTCTTCTTAACTCCACTTCATTGTAAAAATAAGAATGTAAAAATGCAATATACAGCTGTATGATAGCTTATGTCTTTTCCCTCCAAAAAAAAATTAAAAAAAATCTAATACATGAACAATTTAAAGTGGTGCAGGAGGAAATAGGGGGATATGCGACTTCTAATCTGCAACCTTGCTGTGATTTTGCCTGCCCCCCCCCTTTTTCTTTTTCTCCGTCTGACTCTGACAGTGTTTCCCCAGAGCTTTAGCTCAAACTGCAGAACTGCTATCTATGGCAACTGTTGAACAAAATGGGCTCTCACAAGAAGGAGAGGAAGAAAATCAATCCAAGGAGGAGATTTTAAAACAGGTGGAATTGAGGGAGGGGGGGGGGGGGGGGGGGGGGGGGAGAACAGCAGAAAGGTGACGAAGGAAGAGACATGCTAAGAAAGATGAGAGAATGGGGCAAAGGGATTTGGCATATGGATTTAGTTTTGATCTTACATTTAATTCAAAGATGCTCTTGCTTCTGTGTGTTGTACAGTGTCAGAAAAGAGGTCTGTTAGGATTCCTCCAGTAGAGTTGCTGCTGTGTGCGTGTTTGCAGTGGAGGCTGTGAAAGACACAGAGCTTGCTAATGAGCACACTGGGAGAGTCTGTCTGGCTGTTTTCAGTGTTATTTTGAAACATTGCAACTGAGAAACAGGGGTGGAAAGTTAACTCAAGCTGTCAAAAAATCTTTCAATCTGGGTTAATTGCTCAGGGAGATGATGAGGAAGAGATGCTCATCATTAACATGAGAAATACTTTTATTCTACTGCACCTTTTATTTGATCAGAGTCATTTTTTCGTTCATTAATTTCTTTTACTGTTACTCAACTCAATGCCTTTCATTATTTCAGCTATTTTGTTGCGCATGGAGCTCAACATGCCGATTAGCTGCTTATTCCAGGTGGCGTTACTTCCTGTGTCTCCCCTAAATATTCTCCATGATATGCAGCAACTGCATTGGTGCGAACTAAATGCTGAAAATGGCAGGTTTCAACAAAGGTTTTGTTGCACGTCTACCTGGTTCAGTCAGTAAAATGTTGCCATGAGCTACAAAGCCACAATGAATATCTCTAAAAGACTTTTCCCCCCCAAAGTTTTATATCAAAATGTTCAGGCAGTGAAGCCCAACCAGTCTGTGGAAACTCCAAGAACCACATGCCGCTGGTTTCTCATGAAAAATTTGCAGTCAAACTGCAGCGCATGGACCTTTTCTGGAATTTCTTTTCTTTAATTTGCTTGGTCGAGGTTATAAAAGACTGAACTCAAAGCGAGTTAGAGCTTTTCTTCACCCCAACCAATGGCCTCACCAAACCAGTGAGAAACCAGTTGGTTGTTCTTGGGTTACTGGTTCTTCCAGTAACTCCATCCAGCCGCTATCCCAGGTAAACATAGCCACTGGATTTAAACTGCTGCACCAAACGTAAGTGATAAAATAAACCTGGTCTTTGCTGGAGTGAATGAGACCAGAAGTAGAAAATGCACAAACTGCAAAAGAATGTACAGCTGTAATTTGTTCCTGGTGTGATTAAATAATGTATAATGGAAAAAAATGACTTGACTGACTTGACCTAATCAAGTAAGTGATTACAACAGCCATCACGATGCATGACTTACAAAGTTAATTATATTCTATTATATATTAAACTATGTGATCACACATTACACAGCTGCTGCAGGCAATCACTGCATCCAGGTAGCGGGGCTCATTTAACAAAGTTACCTTATTTAACCAACCTCTGATATAATCTGGGGTTGACAGCCAATGAGCAAATCCCCAAAATGTTAGCACATGGGATGAGTCAGAAAACAAGGCACAGAGAAGCTGTTTTCGGGATGAAATGAGATGCCTTCATCGTTTTCCTTTAGCAGGCTCTTGAGAGACATGACCTTTGTTTCACTATTAATTAACAAATGAGGGGCGTGGTGCAGTTTGTGTCTGGTTTGTAGCCATAAAGTGGATTGCTTTGTTATGTCAGCGGGCTGTAGTGATGTCACAGAATTTAACACCGTGCTTTTTTATTGAAGACACTTTATCAGAGGTCTGATACTAGATATTTACAGCTAGGATAAGAACACTGATTAACTGCTTATTTCATGTGACAATCTCCAGCCCTTCAGCTATTTATTTCTGTTTCTACTTTGCCACAGGAAATATCCGCCTCGGAGATGCAGCCTGTAAACGCTGCAGGTTTTAATGCAAATTTTGATGATGCCTGTGGTTTTTCTTACGGGTTCCAATGAAACAAGTGCTGAACAGCTTTTTGCAAAGACAACGTCACTGCATCTTGGGCTATTTTTTCCCCCCCAGACTGTTCAGAGGGCGGCAGGCAGACCATTACCCAGGACTGATGCGATGCTGTGAGTTATGGTCTGCCTCTACAAGAGATTATTAACCACTACCGAACGTTGTCAAGCTGTAGGGTCAAGAATGTTGACAGAGCAGCTGTTACACAGCGAGCTGTGAGAGGAAGGTGCAGCTAATATTAAATGAGACAAAGGTGTAGAGTTACATCTAAGCCATCTAAGCGCGTTGAGGGATTAGTTACATGGTTAAATGTTCTTCTCCTTCTATTGATGAACAGAGATGAATCAACCAGAAATGGCCATTTGCTAATCTCCTGGTCTAACGAGCTTCACGTTATGACACAACAGCTCACCAGAAACTGTAATCAGACAGGGCCGATAAGCAGCCAAACACCGAATGAGACAAGGATGACTTGCATGTTTCCTTCGGTGTGCTGGGACCAGCTGGTACTAAGCTCTAACATAAACAAATGTATCTTTCCTGACTCAACCAGTGTTTAGGATAATGATTTTTTTTTTTTTTTTTTTTTTGCAAAGTCATGCAACATGAATACTTTTAGCATGATATCTTGTACTGGACAGGTGTGGTCCTTTCCCTTGTTACTTTAAGACAGAAGAAACAATTAAGAGTCCTGGGGCTGGTATTGATCTGGTATGTTGCAGCTGTTTGACTGGAGCTACAAATATAAGGTCGATGGAGAGCTCAAAGGAGCCGCTTATTAGGCTGAAAAAAGACAGGAAATAAAAAAAGCAATTTAAATATATAAGAGAAATAGAGAAAACCTGGCCAATTCAACAGTTTAGCACCGTCTGGTGAGGTGAACAACATCAAAAGAACCGGAAAACCTTTCCTTGATGAAGAAAAACAACGTCACACAATGAGCAGCTCATGATCCAAAGCAAGCAAATCAAGTGTCAAACATGGTGGAGGTAGTGGTATGGCATGGGCATGTATAACAGCTAATGGAGCAAGCCCACCAAGGTTTACTGATCACGTGACCGTCGCAGAAGTTGCAGGATCATTTCTGGGGTGTAAACATGCTCATATTCTGCCAAATGCTACAAAACGGACGGCGCTTCACGGTGCAGTTGAATAATGAACCTAAACACGCTCCAGAGGGGAAACCGAGTGTTTGGTGATGTTAATGAGCTCCAGACATCTGGCAGCCATTAATCGAACCATTTTCATTGACGTATTAAAAATTATAGTTACATTAACAGTTATGTCACATTGTCTAAATACGTTTGAGCCCTTGAAAACTGAGATACTTTGTTTAAAATGTCCTACATTGCTGAACGTTTACACTCTGATCAACCCTTTGTTCTTTGATTATTGTGGACACAACTGCATTTCTTTCTCCCCCCTTTGGCTCACCTGGTGTTAAGGACAGTACCAGCAGCGTTGTTGCCACCGTGTGCAATGTTAAAACATATCTGCAAAGTCAAAAGGTGAGAACTAAATACGTGTAGGGAGGTATGGCAGTGTCCAAGCTTTCCATGGCACAAAAAATCCTCACACAGTTAAGCAACTTCTGATTTACTTAGCTACTTAATGTAAACTTAGAGAGCTTATTATGTAATTGGAGACGTAACTCAAAACTAACGCTGGCATCCCTTGACGTTACACAGCATTAAAAAAAATTCACACTATTCAAAATAATAACAATAATGTAGATTCATCAAAATGTACTGAGTTCCTGACATAATATAAAACAATGAACGTTTTATGATGAGACGAGAATAAATCCACTTTTTCTTACTCTGAAATCAAGAGCTTGTTATATTTAAAACTTAGAAAAGAAATTCATGAGGTACTTTTGCTTCTTAAAAAAAAAAGTACATTTGTTATTTCAGATGGAAACCTTATCAGACCGTAGCAGAGAGGAGAGGGGTGTAAAAAGATAAAGCAGGGACATATTTTCCAAAATCAGACGGAAAACATTTCTCCAAAAACACGTTATTTCATAGCATCTCCAAAGGATTATGAACTGTGTATTCTGAAGAAATTACAGTATGGTGTCCCACGCACGCACGCACGCACGCACACACGCACGCACGCACGCACGCGCACACACACACCCACCAGGCCTGAGACTTCCTCCTGGGCACGCTCTGTCTCGTCCACTTGGAGTGAGGGGTCAGGTGATAAATCAGTTGGCGGCATATCTTGTTGGTGGATTTTAGCGAGTCGGTCTCCTGCAACAGAGAAATAAAATATTAACAGCAGTTTTTAAACAAAATTGTTTTTTTTTTTCTTGCCCGTTTAGAATGTTTTAAAATGTTGTGTATCTACAAATCAAAACATCTGCAAATGCTTGGTCTGTATTTTGTATTTTACAGAGGTCCTTTTTCTTGCCCAGCCTTAAACGAGTTCGACCATCAACTCCTCGGTTTTGCCCTCTCTGTCTTTCATGTCTCCTGGTTTTCCTCGCTGCCTCCTTCGTAAAAGACTTTAAATGGAATGGGTTGCGCTGAGCAGGCTAAATCGTATTAATGGTACGACACGACAACAAGAAAGAGGCAATGTGGCGAGAGAGAACGAGAGAAAAAAAGACAGGCAATTTACCCTAAGGCGATTAACCATTCCCGCTGCCACTTCTTCTCGTGGGCGACAAAACAGACAGCCCTTGTTCTTGAAAACATTCAGTGCTGCTGTTTCAGCCACTTGAATGGCTGAGCATGATGTTACAGGAGTACATACTGATTTAAAATGTAAACGTATTCTTAGAAGACGTGTGGCCTGGAAAGATAAACACAGTCACTAACTGTGCAGTGCTGTAATCGTAAAATAACTCCAACACATTAATCACGGGCCTTCATTTGGCTGCGTAGATCCATTGAGTTAAAAGTCTCAAACTGATGACTCAAAGTTCAAAAAGCTCGTAAATGATATTTGTTTTAGCTCATAACATATCCTTGGGTGTGTGATCTTAATTCATGTCAATGTGTTGGAGAATATTGGCCACAGAAACAGCTGTGAGGCCCTCGAATCCAGCGCACAGCCTCTCTACACCCTTGTCACGTTTGACACAGCGAACCGCCACGGGTCGACAGCCAAGCAGGAGCGCATTACTGCCAGCCACTCACTTTCCCTCCCCAACTCCAGGGCTTTCCTCGCTCAAACAAACAACAGAAACGATAAGGGTTCCTCACAAGTGTTTACCATCTAGACGGGGTTACATCTCCTGTCGTTCTAAAGGAGATGACTGCCCTGTTTGAGGAAGCCTAATGACTGTGTTTCACAGCTACTCCGAGCTGTCGGGCCTTTGCTCGCACACCCAAGATTGAAATGTTCTGTGAATCCTAACGTGTCTGATTTGTATGCTGCGCTGAAAGTGAACGAGCCGACTGCCAGTTCGGACAGAGCTCAGACCATCTCCTGAAGGATCAGTCTTTCTGTTTTTTTCACTGACCGTCTTCATTCAACCATATATTTTTTTAACGAATAGTTGAAGAGTCAATGATGATAAAAATCTGAATGTGCGTCTACTACTACTACTACTACTACTACTACTACTACTACTACTACTACTACTACTACTACTACTACTATGCTGAACGTACAGATGTTACTAATGCAATACAAATGTTCTAATTATGGTTTTGAACTGTGCTTTGAAGAACTGTAAAAGTCATTGGGGGCAGTTTCTCTTTTCACTCTTCATTCAGTCTCTTTCAAACAATGGGAGAAGTGCGTAGCGGGAGACACAAAAGACTTTTCCACTGGCTTTCAGACACTTATCAAAGCCCTCACAAGGCCCCTAGTTGTTGTTGCCAAAGCCACGCTGACCCCACAGCTTCTGTTTGACCTTACTGACATCAGCACACTGGCGGCTGGGAACCTGCTCATGTTTTTCAGTATGAATTAACTAAGACTACAACATTAAAGTATAGCAATATAGTATTTGTCTTGGAGCATGGGTGCTTCCCATTTCCTATTATAACAAACGATTGCAAGCCACAACCCTGATCTAGTTTTAAATTGCGTAGCTGCTTTCTTGTAGACACAAATGCAACAGTTAGAAGAAATTTAAAACAAGATCATTCATACTCTTTTTGGGCACTGCACGTCCCGGGCGAGACTGAGCAGCAGCTCATGAGAGATGGGGTCCACCAGGTTGAGGAAAGCTGCGTTCTTGTACAAAATTTCATTCAGCGACGATCCCTGAAGTCCCAAATCCTGGAGGAGAAGGAGAGAAATTAAAGAGGCTCAGCGGACCAGTACTCAACTCAGAACTTCATTTGGTTAAAACACATATGCATCTGAAGCACAATCTCCATTTTCAGCAGGCATTTTCATGTGTTACTTAATGAAAACAGATTGGAAATAGATTTATGAGCTTAATTTATTATCCCCTTTCATCCCGCCCTGCACTCATGCTGCGAGCTGATAAGGGTTTGTCATGAGAGCTGTGATCTAACACCCTATGCAGTTGACTAGAGGTGGCGGCGGTGGGTGTGCATATAATCAAAATATAAATATATTATAAATGTGAGGAGCATTGGGACTAGTGTTTAAGAGAGTTAAGGTAATATACCACTTCATTTATTCAAATATTACACTGGCGCTCTCTTGTGAAGCGAATTAAAGGGTAGTTCCTCTAATCTTTTTTACAGATGTCAGCTACATTTCTGTGCCCACTGGATTTTTTTTTTCCTGCACTTGTCATCCTTTACCTCTTTCTTCAAAGATCGTGAGAGTGCAGCACTGTTTGATAAAACCAGGAATGAGGACACGTCCCTGGAGAATGAGAGTATTTATACCATCTTAAGACTTGTTTCTTTTTGCAGTGATAATGTAAATACTGTACGTTCCCGCCACATTGTCTGGCAATGCCTCCACTATTGACGGGTCGTTAACAGCCAGCGCATGAGGGATAATGTTTTCAGACACATCAAATAGCCTTGCCAGCTTGTGGTGTACATCATCTTTTCAGAGGGGACGTGTCATGCAAGCAAGATTTAAAAAAAGCAACAACAGAAGCAAAGACGTGGAAGAAAGCCGATGAAAGCATAGAACAAGAAGATGAAGGTTGGAAGCAGGACGAAAGAATGTCAAAGGAAATCTTTTCTTTATAGGCGTTTTCTCCTAATCCATAGCAACTTTAAAAAAAAAGAAGGATTTTCTCTACGTTTTCATTATATACTTAACTGGTTTTGCTGCATGAAAAGACCAGAAAAATATGTTTAACTGGAGCATCACGGGCTTGTTTTGCAGTGCAACTAGGTGCTGTGGAGAAGCTGAAGAACTGCTGTCAGCTCTGTGCGAGCTGAAAGACTTTTCAAATAGCAGACTGCAGGCTAAAGCTGTGTAAAACACTCTATAAGTGCTGACAGCCATAATGCTTTGGGGCACATTGGAAGCAAAGAGGAAAACTCCCATCAGCACTTTCTCCTCCTCCAGCTTTACGTTGATTTATTACAGCAGAGATCTGAGGGATTCCCTGACTCTGGGGCTATCCTCCACACCACCACAAACTCAGGCGACCACACACACACACACACACACACACACACACATATATATATATATAAATGGAAGTGATGAGGATTTCAAGATTATCTTCTGATTTTAGTGTAGGGTTTGAGGGTTTGCTATGCAGTGCTGCTGCAGAATTATTTGAAAGGACTGAGTTTTGTGCAGCTTTGAGGGTGAATCACAGATTAAAAGAAACACTGATTCCATGGATTAACTTTACTGATTCCTCATTGCAAAGGCAGGAATTCTATATGCTATTTGTCGCTGTCAGGATGCCTGTGTGCCTTCAGGTCTCACGACAAATGTCCTTGTTAAAGCTGCATATCTAATCTGAAGTCTGCTTTGTCATAAAAAAGGTCTGAATGAGGTGACGAGCTCAAACCTGCCGACATCATCCCACACATGCAGCTCATTACAATTCAGTTACCAGAATGACGCAAAATACAACAAAATCCAGTCCCACAGGTTTCCACTTCAAGCTGAAGAGGGGGAACCATCCAATTTCAGTTTTTGTTTTTTAACCTTCTTTTCTTGTTTGACTGAGGGATTCATATTTTATGACTTTTAATGCAGTCATGGCAAAATCCAAGGTATAAATGTGCAGATGTAATGTGGGAGAACAGATTCAGAGACAAAAATGCTGAGTTGAACACAACTATCCCACAGAGAGGGTTTTTTTGACGACAAGGTCACAATGTGAATATCTAGACGTTAATATCTATGGGATATCCCTAACTCATCAACGTCTTGGTCCAAAAAGCAGATCTCTGAAGGAGATGCAGCTCGGTTGCCATTTCTGTTGTTTCGTCTTTGTCATACATTTCTCTGTGTGAAAGAAACATGTTTCTGCATCCATCATCTCAAGGTGCTTATCTCCACATTCATCCATCCTGAGAACGATGGATGTTGGAAAAAGATGCCTACTGGTGGAAAACTGCAACAGGGAATCTACTGCCAGGTCGTCTTCCCCTCCTTGTCTTGAAGCATTATTAGTCAAACTCTTGGCTTGATTCCCAACAAAGTAGCAGTACTTCAACTCAGGAACGACAGAGCGAGCAGTCGCGCTGAGCAGTTTGACGTGTGGCGTCATGAGGAAAGCCTGCATGTTGATCTTTAAAAACATTTTATTTAATCCGTACAAGATATGACAGACTGCAGGACTACCTAAATGAATATGAACAGCTTAAACGGAAGCATGAGTCACATCCTGCTTCACATAAACAGGGATTTGCAATGAAAATAAAATTAATCGGCAACCTAAATTACGCACATTTATTTCTGTCAGTGTAGAGCGGAAGGGATTCCTACAAATCTGTCTTCACTGCACAAGCTTCAGAATTACCAGGCAAGCATTTTCTGCTTTAATCAACACACATGATCACACATGTGTGATTAATCTACTCTTGGTCACCAGGTGGGCTGCGGGTTTTCATGGCAGGGGGTCCTCTTGATCGAAAAATGCTTTTGTCTGACTTGAAAACTGCCCTCTTTTGATGACTGCACAGCTACCAGAAGGTAGTACAAAGATTAAGCAGGACATGAAAAAAATATATTTACTACATCTCACTGCTCCAGTTTAGATAAATCCTTACAAAGTAAGGATTAAACCATGAGAGGTGCTACACATCAGTGTGGAAGAGCCAAAACAGGAAAAGCATTACCTTACCTACAGTTTGTAGTTAAGGCTTTAAAAAGGTTTTTTTTTTATTATTATTATTTTTAAAACAATACTGTGTCACTTGAGTTTCAATAAAGTGCTTTGTCTCATGTGTGGATTTATATATTTACATGTTTTAATACATATTTAAGACTTAATTCACACAAAAATAGAGTAAAAAAAACGGAGTATTTTTTTCTAGCTGTGCTTATTATCATAAAGCTTTTTAAATTACAGAAGGAGATCCATATTTATCAGTTAAACATGCCTTTTGCAAGCGCTTTGATATTGGAACTAATGGTCTACATTATGCATTCATTAATCTGTGATGTTTGGAGGTGACTCGATTTTAAAAGCGTGACAAGTCTCATGCTTGATTTCAAGTGTTTCACCAGAAAAAGACTCCAACTCACTCCAGGTGCTACTACAGGGTTGTTGAACAGAGGTGACAGTGTACAAAGGTTAACATTTACGATAAGCCCTAAAAAGTTAAAGATTAAAATAATTCAACTAAAATAATCACACAGATGAATGTCTGCTGCCAGTGGGAACGGATCGCTGTTTGCAGCTGGGTGATGTTCTTTGGCTGAACTATATCTGTAATGTTTATTGAGGAAATGAAATTTGAACTTAGAGATTACAATGTGTTTTCCCCCCATCCAGAACTTTGGGAATGCAAAGCAAGTGCAGACAAGGAGTTCTCAGGAAACCTATGAATATATTCAGTTTTTTTTAAAAACAAAAAACAAAACACGTTTCTTTAATCACAAAGTTTCTAGCGTTCACAATCATACCTGATGAGAGCGGTTTTTTTTTTGTTTGTTTTTTTTTACCTTTCTCAGCAGCTTGAGCACTTCCCCTGCTTGCTCCATCTTCTGCTCCCGGAGGAGCCTCTGGATCTCCCGGACCCAAGCCACCCGCCTGACATACGGGCTCTGGTTGCTTTTCCGCAGCATCCCTGGCAGCTTGTCGGACTTGATCATCAAGGAAGTAAACATTAAGTCTCCACTGCCTCTGTCTCCACTCCGCTCGCTCTCTCCTTGAAGATCATTTCTCTGCCGTCTTCTTTTTGACAATTTGCTCTCAAAATCGAGACTTCTCTGTCTGGTTAACTTAGAGCCCATCACTCACTGAGAGGATGTGTCGGCGCTGGAGGAGGTAAGGGGGAATTCGCAGCACGCAGCCAAAGCATCACACTGAACTTGCGCCGAGATGCGTCCACATGCACAGAACAGTGTTTCAAAGTTTCATGGCGTCTCGGAACCGCGAAGCTTCAGGAGGACAGAGTACAGTGTACAATGTCTCACCGACGTGCCCTGCCTGCATTCTCCCATGCACTGCCTGAGCACTCTGGCATCCTTTTGCCTCTACTCAGAGCTGGTCTTCTTCTCAGCCAATCAGATCGAGATGTGCTTCCCAGCTTGGAAGTGAGAGTCATGCAGGAGACTGTTGACTGTTGTTGGCCTGATTTCCTGACCTGACCCTACATCAAAAACACGAGATAGATAGATAGATAGATAGATAGATAGATAGATAGATAGATAGATAGATAGATAGATAGATAGATAGATAGATAGATAGATAGATAGATAGATAGATAGATAGATAGATAGATAGATAGATAGATAGATAGATAGATAGATAGATTTAAAGGGTGAAATGTACACAATTTCTTTGTTGGAATCTTGAATTATGTTTATTTTATTTAAGTATTTTACAGTTTAGGTGAAACATAAAAAAAGACCTATGCCTAAACATAAAAGTTGAACTGAAATTCTGATTCTGTATAATAAAACAATAAAAGCTGGGAACAAGGAAAAAGTTAGCCTCTAGGTTAATGATTGTTTGGCTGAGCATATTTATCATATGCCTCTATGAAAGAGTAAAAAAACACTCTGATTTCATAAAAGAGCAGACATTTTCTTTTGCTCCATTCAGTGTAGTTTATTGGTTTGATGTGAATTATGGATGAAGATGATGGTAATGTGCATGTAGCTCTCTGAAAATGGCTATAATGCAAATGTAAAGAAAGAAAAATAAATAAAGCTTTTCTCTTTTTAAACTTGTACAGACATGATAATACCTAAAATGATCACAATAATCAAGACTTTACCTGAAGTGTCTTCGGTCTCGGAGTCAGTATGTCTAAAGGGTGAAAAGTGGTCATTCGTGGACAGAGTTGTCTGAGGAGACCAGAAAGAAAATTATAGACAAGCATGAAGGTGAAGGCCAGAAGACCTCCTCCAAGGAGCTTGATCTTCCTGTAGCTTCCTGTAGCGCAAATGTTCGGTCCACAGAAGTGTAGCCAACATCCCTGTGAGTGGAAACAAGACAAACATTGATGATAAACTGAAAAGCTGGATAATACAATTGGTAGCTAAAGAATGACTTCCAAAGAGATTCAAGATGACATCCAGGGTAGCGAGGTCCACCTGTATTAGATCACACCATCAGTCACTGTTTGAGCAACCACAGGAGAACTTCACAGTTGAAAGCAAGTCATAAAACAAATCCAAACTGCAATTTGTTGTAAATGCATGTTGACAAGCAACAACACTTCTGGGAGAATAATCTTTGGACAGACGAGACACAACTGAAGCTTTTTGGCAAATCAAATCAGCTTGGTGTTCACAGATGCTAAAAAGAAGCCTTAAAAAAAAAAAAAAAAAAAAAAAAGCAAAAAAAATCAAAAACCAAACCAAACACAACCAAACCAAACCAATACAAACCAAACCAAACCAAACCAAACCAAACCAAACCAAACCAAACCAAACCAAACCAAACCCAAACAAAACAAAACAAAACAAAACAAAACAAAACAAAACAAAACAAAACAAAACAAAACAAAAACAAAACAAATTAAAACAAATTAAAACAAAAACCAAACCAAAACAAAACAAAACAAAAAAAACCCAAACCAAACCAAACCAAACCAAACCAAACCAAACCAAACCAAACCCAAAAACAAAAACAAAAACAAAAACAAAAACAAAAACAAAAACAAAAACAAAAACAAAAACAAAAACAAAAACAAAAACAAAAACAAAACATTGAACCTACTGTGAAACACGGAGGAGGCTCTGATATGTTCTTGGACTGGTTTGCATCTGGTACAGGGTGTCTTGAATCTCTGCAAGTTACAAATCTCAAGACTGTGAACATCCTGGAGTGAAATGTGCTGCCCAGTGTCAGAGGGCTTATCCTTACAAGAAGTAGTAAAACTAATTAATTTGTACTCCAAAACTGCTGATTACTCAATAAATTGGAATAAGTCATCCATTCTTCCATTGCACAAAACTAAATGGAACGAGGCAGCCCATACATCAGCCAGCCCTGGTTGCACAAATCACCTATTTAGGCCTAAAATTTTCCTCCAGGCAGTCAGAGCTGATTGGGCTCAACTTTACCCCACTAATAAAAACAGTAGGTGATAATCTTCAACGCTGGGTGAATTTACCTCTGTCTATCATGGACAGAACAGCAATAATTTAAATGGTAGTTCTCCCTAAAATAAACTGTTATCAAGTGATTCCAAGTAATGCAGCAGTCTTGCACCTGGTTTAAATCTTTAGATTCAATTATTATGAAATTCTATTAAAAGAATAACACACCAATGATTAAACTACAACACACACACACACACACACACACACACACACACACACACACACACACACACACACACACACACACACACACACACACACACACACACACATATATATATGTTTTTTCTCATTTTTTACATTCTGTATATTCATTGGGCTTTAGGGGGAGAAATGCTTCCCAGACCTATAAAGTTGTGCAGCGATATATATATATATTCATCCAGTTGATTTGATTGTTTCAGAATCCCAAAGCTGCATATAATCCCCGAATAAATTTTGAAATGAAATGTTAAAATGGATATGACTCTGGCTTGAACTATTAAAACCCTCAAAACACTGTCAAGTCTTGTTCGTGACAACAGTGAGACGGAAGCTTGCAACCGTCTTACATCATCACACAAAGACAAATGACTACGTTTTACATGTCCTACACCAAAGTGAGGTCTGTGCTGGGTATTAGAGCAGTCCCACCGAGCATGCTGTATTCATATTGTACTGGTGTGAAAGTGTGGAATTGGGTCTGTCTGCATTTTCAAGATTATAGTGCACTCCTTCTGGAATGTCAAGCTTTCTTTTTTCTGACATTTGAATTTATATTCATAAAAGTCAAAGTAAATATGTATCAAAATGTCTTGTTTTTCTGTTTTAGCTATATGGAGACCCAGCGTCTGACAAACATCTCATCCAGAGGGTTCTGTGCCTCAGAGCGCCTTGTGTTTGTGCTTTGACAGCATCATTATTCCTGACAACGGTAGATAAAGAAACGCTTTTCTCTTCCTTGGAGTTTATGATAGCACATCCAAAGACTGGTCTAAAACTATTTTATTTTATTTGGACTTGTATAGAAAATCAAGCATAAGGAAATAATAAAGTACCAGATTGTTAATGAGCAAAGTTGATTTGCATCCTTTGTACAATTAAGAGTTTATATAGTATTTTCTCCAAATAGATGCATGAATGTTAAAATGCAGTCTTGCAGGATGTGCCCACTCAGCAGGCGGTGTAAAGCACGATAATGTTTACCTGACAACGTTTTTATCAGCTGGGATCCTTATCCCGTCGCTGCTCTGATTCATGCTGTGTGTCACTGTGATCCAACAAACTTGCCTAAAGCGCAGGAACTGAAAGCACAATCTCTTCATTGCATGTGTACCAGCATAGTACATATGGATGTGTGAGGTTTACGTGCTCAGTGAGGAATGTATGTTCTGAAATGTAGCTCTTGTTTTGGTTTTTTTCTTTTCCTCCGGGCCTCACAGAGTCGGACCTTGAGGTAAACCTGCTGGGACATCTACCCCAGGGAAAAGTGGCAACTGTCTTCCACTTTGAAACATATTTCTTGCTGTGGAACAGTGGACTCCAAATCGTTTTACAAATCATTTTAGATTGATGTCGAACAACAATTAGTTCTCTAAAACCCTTGCTTATGATCTTTCTCACTTCAGATTGTGTTAAGAAACAACCTGAATGCTCCAAACTAGGAACAAGCCACAATGTCTTCAGTGGATGGGACTAACTTTTGCACATAACTGTTATTAAGACCTTGTGGTCTGAAGTGTCTAAAGGTTTAAGGATGTGGAGAGAATATATATATTTTTAATAATGGTTTTATAATTTGGACTTCAAGTCATCAGCTAAATGAACCCTGCTCAGTCTCACTGTTTGATGTTATGAATGTTTTGCTTTGGAAGGCTTTTTTATTTTCACATGCTCTTTATGCATTTTTTAAAAATATATTCATACGTGTTTTATATACGAGCTACAGATGTTGATGTTATGTTTGATGCGGTGTGGGGTTTTGTCGCATGGTGGATGCACAGTGTAGTTTTCTACATTCTTTTCTTTTAAACAGCATGACAGATTTCACCGGGTTTCAGGGTTTCAGCTGTGAAAATACCAGCGTTATTTGTTGGTGTTTTCACAGCTGGAACAAATGTCCTAATATGAGCACAAAAAAAAAAAAAGATAAAGAGACAGAGACTTCTTAGATGGTGCTATTACTTTCAGTCAGAATGAAAACTAGAAATGCAAAATAATTTAATGCCCTTGTCTTGGAAATGCAAAGATTTAATTTGCCATTAGAATGTGATATTGCAGCACGACTTCTTTGTTCAACCGGACCTCAGCTGTTTCATTTATAAGCATTTGTCTGTTATTCTACATAGACCACCCTATTTCCAAGTCCAGTTATCTGAGCCAGTCAGAGTTCAGAGTTTAAACTTTAGAGATCAGTCGTATATGGGAATCAATTGAAAATACTGTAATTTTTTTCTCTACCTATCATAATGTAAGATAAGCTGGTGTTGGGCCTGTTGCTCTGCAGATCAGTCTTCTCGTCCCATCCTGCACTCCCTCACACTACCCCCTGCACTTTCTTTCTCTCTCACTCTCTATCGGCACATGTGATCTGCGCCCTCGATTTAATTTTTGGTATCAGGGCCTTATTTCAAGCTTAAACATCAAATGAAGCAACTTCTCTGGTAGACCGGTATTGTAATAGAGCTGTGAAAGAGCACATTGTCAATGTGTTCCTTTCCTGGAATCATATGTCATCTATTTAAAATGAATCAGCAGCAAACTGAAGGTGCTGCTAGTTAATCTTTTTCATAGATACGTTAAAGTATCTCTGCAGCTAGAGAACCTTTCATCCTCTGCACATGAAGATTCACATTCTGCTTTATGGTCGTGTAATTGTTCTGCAGATATCAGAAAGTGCTGCGAGCGCTGAGTACAGATAATTATAACAGCAGCAAATGTCCTCTCCACTTTTTCTTCTTTCTCTCTTTGTATTTTCCACCACTACGGTGACACAAGTTAAGTGTTTTATTGTGGGATGGGTTAAAGTTTAATGACTTTGTGATATAAACCCACCACCTTTCAGCTGCTGCAGACTGGCAGACGGACGCAGCCGGCTCCTGAGGCGTTGAGGGGAATCAAGGTAAGACAGAAAAATGTTTTACATCTTTGGAGATTTGCATTTGACTAAATTATTTGTGTCAAAGTATTTATTCTAAGTATGGGAACTGCATCAACCGGTTGTCCAACTGTTGTTTACTTTTAATTATAAGTGATCTTCATATTTTAAGATGTGAATAAACGCAAATAACTATCGTCTAAGTGATATGGTAACACAAAAGAGTGCAACTGAATCCGTTTGCACTCCTGTTACATAATCTGGTTTCATTCATGTGACAGACCAAAGAAGCTGCTGGACCCTAGGCCTAAGGATTTATAGGCATTGAGTTAAAGTACCGCAGGCTGTTTTATTTCCCTTCTGTCTTTTGTCTTATAGAGCTGCAGAAAGTGCAGCTGGGTTGATGCAGTGACAGTTTAAAAGTCAGATTTTACATATGCAAAACGATTCCCTGGCATCAGACAAGGTTCACATGGTTGTTGCGCCAGAGCTGCTTGGTACTTTTATTCTTCTACTCAGTCAACATTTACAGGAACACAGGAGTGTTCAGAGTTGACAGAGTTTAATGGTTGACACAGAGTAGCCTGGACTTCTTTCCATAAGCTGGTTTTTTAGGATGTCAGTAGAGGTGAAGCGGTTTAAGTTTCTATCTGCTGTTAACAGGTCATGAGTTACACTTATTTCAGGTAAAAACAAGCAAGCATTAAAGAGTTACTCCAACATTTTGGGAATTTGCTCTTTTGCTGTCAGCCACGGAGTTTTGTAAGAGGCTATAAAGGTTTTCTTCTCTGTGCATCCAATAACCCAGTTTGCCGGCCAGCTTGGCTTTGAATAACCCCTGGAGGTGGATTGATACACCTGAGACAAAATAAATGTCCAAACATCTCAAAAATGTTCTTGTTTGCATGTTGTGACTTTTATATTTACCATTGGGTAGAAGTATTAGAACAAGGAGATTATGATGCAGCAATTTTAAAAACAGATACAGGTAAGGAACTGTATTTTGGTGACACACCACTATCTTGGCGCAGTGATTACGTAAACCAGCAGTGTTATACATGCTCACCAGCTGTCATTTTTTTAATAGAATCCAAAAGATTTTATGAGTCATGCATCACATGCATCATCATATTTTATCACACTGGGATGCTGGATGTACTGTAATTGGACACACACAGAAGATAACTGCATATACCCTATCAAACTGTCGAGTTGCCAGCAAATGAACACATTCCCAAACTGTCAAAGTTTCCCTATAAAATGCTAGTTAAGGAGTATTAAGGGTACTTAGAAAGTCTATATTTAATGATATTTATGGATACTTGCCTTTTCTTTAAAAGACTGTGTAACAGGCTTTAAATTCTTTGGCTGGGGTTTGGCAGAGCAGGCAATCTAGTTTTAAATTGTCCAGACGGACCCGTGTGACCTTTGACCACAAGTGCATAACTTACTGACGAACAAATGGCTACAAATCATGAGTCTATTGTATAAAATTTATTAGACAGCCACAGTTTTTCTGAGGTGAACGACCTGAAGGAAAGGAGAGTGCTGGAAGTGCTGCAAAAATAATCCAGGAGCTGTTTATTACTTTTTTCATTGCTTTCATTTTTTGCTGCCAATGATTTGACCTTGCGTTAAATGCTTTCCAGCATGGAAACACTTTAGCTCATTATTATTTTTTTTTTCAATCAATACATTTATAAAATGACTTTTACTTTTGCTATCAGATATCTTTTTTTTTTTTAATTATTTTATCTTAAATACAAAAACAGTAAAAGCCAACAGGGGACAGGAAGCCATTACAACTCTGCTGCCCAGGTGATTTGAGAATGATTACCTGGAGTGGTTTGATATGTACCAGCTTTTATTGTACTTTGGATGAAACTGCAAACTCCAAAGTAAACTGAAGGCATTGAGCAGGTGTTTTCACCATAGCTGTTATGTAATCCAGTCCAGCTTGCAAAGTTAATGATGAGAAATATCACTAAATTGCAGCAATGATGAAATTCGAGAACAAATAATGATTTATTCCTGCACAATAAAGTGTAGCTCAGGACTGTCCAATTCCAGTCCTCGAGGGACCCTGTCCTGCATGTTTAAGACGTCTCCTTGCATCAACACACCTGATTTAGATGAACTGATCATCATCAACTTGTTATCAAGCTCTGCACAAGTGTGAATGACCCAGTCATTTGTATCAGGGTGTGTTGAAGCAGGGAAACATCTAAAACATGCAGGACAGCAGCCCTCGTGGACTGAAATTGGACACCCCTGGTGTAAATAATCTTGCATGTTTAAACTTAAGCGTATCAGAAAACAAAAAAAAAAAAAAAACAAAGTATTTGTACTATATGCTTTTCTGTATTTGTGATATTTGAAGATGAGTGTACGAGGTTTTTATGATCAATTGATGATTTTGTCTCATTTGAAAATCATATATTCAGTTTATTTGCAATGATAATTAATCCATGGTTATTTGAAAAAATAAATAATGGTAATTGAACTGAGTGGAGCAGCACGGTGGCTTAGTGGTTAGCACTGTTGCCTCACAGCAAGAAGGTTCCCGGTTCAATTCCCGGCCCGGTGGGTCTTTCTGTGTGGAGTTTGCATGTTCTCCCCGTGCTTGCGTGGGTTTCCTCTGGGTACTCCGGTTTCCTCCCACAGTCCAAAAACCATGCAGTGTAGCTTAATTGATCTTTCTAAAATTCTCCCTAGGTGTGAGTGTGATTGGTTGTTTGTCTTCTATGTGGCCCTGGATAGACTGGCGACCTGTCCAGGGTGTACCCCTGCCTTTCGCCTGATATGCGTCGGGATAGGCTCCGACAGACCCCCGTGACCCGGAAACGGATAAAGCGGGTATAGATAATGGATGGATGGATGAACTGAGTGGAGTGCAGTTTGGTCTAAACTCGTGCATGTGATTTCAAAAGCAAAGCTTGTTGAGTTTGAAAGTTTTGATTTCAGATCAAACTTAGACAAAGCAAAATTAAATGATTACTTTACTACGATCTATTTGAAATCAGATAACAATAAATTATCTAAGTAGACATACATTTTTATCAAACATCTGGCATATTGAAAATCAGTACTGGAAATGGTTTCACTTATAATATAATGTGACAGAAACTCACTAGAACATGAAAAATGTTATACAAGGTCATTCAAGTCAAAACTTAAAAACTTTTGCTTTCAGCTGGAAAAGTAGTAAATTTTAGTAACACATTTTGCATAAGTGTATTGAAAATGCCTTATTTTTCTGCAGTCTGACTAGCCACTGCAGCATGGTTCTAACATCTGGTTAGACGTTTTTTTATCAGTAGAAAAAAGGATGGGATTAAAAGTTCAAAATAGTGCAATGTCAAATAAATCAAATTGTGTAAGCCAATCAGATTGCACATATTAACAATGATTTGAAATGTATAAATTGAAATATCTAAACTACAACTTCAAAGGTGAGGATATTGAAGAGCAGAATGTGCAGAACAGTATCATAAATGTGAATATTGCAGCATTAAAAACATTGTTCTTGTGAACTGTGAAAAAAAACCAGACCCCACGATTACGCCTTGAGGTTTTTCCTGAAACCATTTCTGAGCTCTTTATGATGACTTTGTCATTATATTTGATTGATTATTTATAATTTTTAACCATGCAATGACATTAGATTTTATTGTTTCTCCTACTTGTCTTATTAAGGACACTGTTCTTCAGTAGTCGATTCACAAGTTTTAAATTACGCTCTTTCTTTTCATTTTTCTCTTTTGCCTTTTCAAAGATTGAAGAAAAACTAAATTCTTACAAGCAAAAATGGTCAAAGTGGTGGTAATAGTTGCACTGGCAACACTGCTGTTGGCATCTGTTGCCACTTTTGTGGGTGTCTATTTTGGCGTTGAGAAGAGGAAGCCCCCGCCTGAGCATTGCTACCTGAAGGCAGCTGTGGCAGCAGATGCTGGACCATGTTCAGAGGTCGGCAGGTGAGAGCCGTTCACACATACACATACACTTTAGCAGGAAAACCCATCAACCTGTTTTATTTATTTCTGGCTCTGCCCACACAGAGTCTTAAGCTTGTGGGTGTAAAAACAAATCTCCACTGCTTCCCTCCCTGTGTGTGTTTTAATTATTTTCACCACAGAGACATCCTCTTGAAAGGGGGCTCTGCGGTGGATGCGTCTATAGCCACATTATTATGTGTTGGATTAATGAACGCTCAAAGTATGGGCATCGGAGGGGGGCTTTTCTTCACTATCTTTAATGCGACAACAGGTATGCCCTGTACAAAAATCCTGCTTGTTTACTTTCCCACTTCCACAGCAAACCCATTCAATGCATTTCCTTCTGTGTGACGTAAACATAGGGACCACTGAGACCATTGATGCCAGAGAGACGGCACCAGGCAATGCCACTGAGAACATGTTTGGGAACAGCACTGATTTATCCCAGAGAGGTAATGATTAACCAAATGCTATCAGACCTGGAAAGGGGGCTGAGATAAACCGTGGGTGACTTTAGTATTAAAGAAGGTAACTGAAAGATGTCCGTGTGTGCGATATATTTGAATTTAGCTTTAAAAGTGATACAGCTCACTGTATGAACACCGTTAATTGTTAAACATTGATGTGTTCAACTGTTTCTTGCTCCCCAGGAGGATTGTCCATCGCTGTACCAGGAGAGATTCGAGGCTATCAACTGGCCCACCAACGACATGGTAAACTACCATGGAAAGACTTGTTCCAGCCGAGTATTGAACTTGCAGAAAAAGGATTTCCGGTGGGCAAAGCGCTCGCCTCGGCCCTGACCGCACATGAGGACATCATCAAGAATGACACAACCCTGTGGTGAGAAGCATCAACCAGTAATCTCTTTCGAGGTATTTATATGTTGTAGTCCTTTCATTTTAAAAGGCGTTTCCTCTCCTCTTTCAGTGAAGTGTTTTGTGGGGGAAGTGGTGACATCCTAAAAGAAAATGAAACTATTAGATTCACAAAACTGGCAGGAACCTATAGGAGAATAGCTGAGGATGGTCCTGATGCTTTCTACAAAGGACAACTGGCTGAGAACCTTGTGAATGATATTCAGGCAGCAGGTACCTTCTTGAAACATCTCTTTCTATTGCTATTGCCATTCTCTAGTCTGAAGTGTATTCTGAAACTGATAGAAATTTTATATACCAAAAAGAGTCCAATCATTATATGAATTTGCCCCAATTTTTTGCATTAGCACACAATCTTTGTAGTATACATTTTCAGGTTTAATTTAAGAGGTTTCACAAAAATGAGGTATTTACCATTTAGGAATTAGCATCAATTTAAGCAAAATATGTTATTTTTCATGGGGTCAAAAGTATTTGTTTTGTTGGAATTTGCCAGCTGTTTGGTATAGTTGAAGGAGGCCTTGATTAGACTTATAAAAACAAATCAAAATAATAAAAAACTGATCAAATGACAAGGGGGATAGCGAAATCCTTAGGTGTGGGTAAATCAGACAGTTTGAAGCACACTTAAAATTGTACTATTCAAGAACAGGAAAGGCATGAAAGACTACACCAAGACAAACTCGTTTAAGACTTAAGACCACATCATGTGTCAAACATGGTGGAGGCGGGGTTATGGTATGGGCATGTGTGACTGTCAGTGGAATGGGCTCACTGTTGTTTATTGATGATGGGACTCCTGACACAAGCAGTAAGATGAATGATGAGGCGTGTAGGACTATACTCTCTGCTCACATTCAAGCAGTTTCTACACATCTGAAGCAGTGCAGATGGATAATGACCCTAAAAATACTGAGGAAGCGACTCAAGACTTTCTGAAGGCAATGCAATCTCTTAAACTCCAAAATAGTAAAATACATGTTGTAACCTCCTGAAACAAGCATGATGGTCTCCAGTTTATTTCCATCTTTATATTTTTACTCACAGTGTTGTATAAAAGCTTATTAATGAAAACTCTGCCGTTGTCCAAATACTTCTGGACCCCACTGTGTGTGCTGGTGTGAAGAGGCAGCTCCCACACATCATCATGTCGATTAACTTTAAGATCTGTGTCATCAGAGGTGTGTTTCTGGTTGATCTTACTTGAAGTAGTACTTTCAGCTTCAGGCTGTCATGTTCTTGGTCCATCTCTATGTGCCAATGAAGGCATTTCTAATAACGTTTATTACACATAACAGGGCAGAATGTGCCAGCTTCTTCCTGGCGTTCCTTTCAGTTCACCCCCTGACACACCTTTTGTAAAAGAAACTGAAGCTTGAACTTCTGTATCCATCATTTTTGGTGTAAAGTTTTTGTAAACAGTTTTGTGTTATAAATCTAAACCATAATGTAAACTATTCCTCAGATTCAGATTTCTTTTGTAACTACAAAGAATAAATCTGTGATATATATACGTTTATATATAGAGAGTCAGAGTCAGAGTCAGAGTCAAGTTTATTGTCAATTCTATCACATGTGAGATACATACAGAGAATCGAAATTACGTTACCCTCAAACCCTCGGTGCTACACAATAAATACATTTTAAACACAAAGTGCAAGTTAAAAAGAGACAAGAAACAAGTTGTGACATTACAACAACAGTTTTTCGGTTTGATTAAAGTGACATGGTGCAAAGCAAGCGGTCCAGTTCTGCCAAAAGTCTGTATATATACCTCATTAACTTCGCCAGATGACTAATTTCCAGGGTAAGGACTGGTTTTTAGCTCTTCTGTTGAGGTGTGCATTCAGACTGTTTGTCAATCCGTGTTTAGGTGGCATCATCACAGTGGAGGATCTGAGGGATTATGAGCCTGTCTTGGATGAGAACCCTCCGAGGGTGAATGTGGGGGAGTACACCATGGTTGTTCCCACTGCCCCCGCTAGTGGCCCTGTCTTATCGCTGATATTAAACATCTTGAACGGTAAGCGTTGATGCTCTGCCTGAAAAACATCTTGAGTGTGTGAGGATGTGCTTTAATGTGAACTGCCTTCCAGTCACTCTAACAGAAAAGAGTCAGCAATAAGCAGAACGAGGAGACACTGTACCGAAAATACTCTTTTATGACTTAATATGCTCTAAAATGAGTAGAGGTCTGTAAATGGCGACACATTTGATTCAGAATATAAATCAAAACATGTAGATTACACAGCACAAGGAGATTGATGGCTTTGCGTATGAATTGTTATTAGTGTATGAAGGATAAAACAATAATCATTCAGAGACCCAATAAGCCACTTTAGAGAAGGAAACTACAACAATAAAAGAGTGGGAAACATCTACTTCTGTTTATTAAAACGATTAAAATCTAAGTTATCTAAGTATAAGCTGTCTGCAGCCTGACTGGCAAAACTCATGAAGATGTTCTTGTATCAATTCATTGCTTCCTGACATTTATCATTTTCATCACATATCGTCTCTGTTTTCATCATTTTCTGATTTAAGTTTCCCCTCCGTTGGTTGGACACACAGAGCATAAAATCTGAACTGTTGGCGTGTGAAGACACTGTCTCGCTGCCTCAGCTTCATGTCAGAACTGTGACAGCGTCTGCCGCGGAGGATTGGATGAGAAACTTTCTTCTACAATAATTAATCTCATAGAACCTTTCCTGTCCTTTGACGGGCCACCCACGCACTGAGCCCCCCGCCTCACACACTAATACTAATCTCACTAATTTACCTCTAATTGGACACAGTTGACTGGTAGAAGCTTCCCTCACATTTCTGTCAGAGGCCAAAACTTACATCCTGCTGATTTACCATAATTCTTGGCTCCTGTCCAAGAGCTGGGGCTCTTCAACGAAGAAAAGTCCTCCGTCTGTGGCCTTCAGCTCGGCCGAAACACCGCAATCTGGTCAAAGCAGCTCTTTGGCTGTGTATTATCTGTATCTCTTATTCCTACATTAATGTGAAGGAATGAGCACAGATGGAGGAGGCCAATCCAACACCGAAAGCTAACAATGATTATATTTTTCTTTTGTTTCTTCTCTGTCAGGGTACAACTTCAGCAGCGATAGTGTGGCTAGCGCAGAGAATAAGATCCTAACCTACCATCGCATTGTGGAGGCCTTTCGTTTTGCTTATGCAAAGAGATCTTTACTTGGAGATCCAAAGTTTCTCAACATCACCGACGTAAGTCCAAAGTCTCTAAGGAAAGCACGGGAAGAGAATTAATTCGGGTAAACCTCACTTTTTCTTTTCTTGAAGACGTGCAATGACACAAACAAAATCCTTTGCTTAATTCATTGCTTAAGAACAAAAGACATTTTCACATTTGAATTCCGGGCATTTATATAACCAGACGTATATACTTATAAACCTAAGGTTAAAGGACCCATATTATGCTTTTCTTGACTTTAAATGTTTCAAAAATGATTAGTGGTTATCATATATTTATAGTTTTGTAATTGCATTTTAAGTGGTACAGGCCATATGAAATAATCACCGAGTGTGTTTTAAAGCGTTCAAAAGTCCATTTTTGCCAGAGGCTGATCCCCATCTCTTTCCTGATGAGATTCAGGGCCGAACATTCAATACTATCACAAAACGAATGTTCTTCATGAGAACATCTCAATCAGAATATTGTCTGATTTAGATGAAGGTCAATCCTGGGATTAATGTTTACCATGTACACATAGTTGACAATGAGTCAGTCTACAAAGGAAAAAAAGGCTGGAGCCCCTTGCTGCAAATGCGCTTACAATCACTTTCTTCTTGACACAAATAAGACCCAAAAGCTCATTGCAAACTTCAGTAGGAAGCAACATGGCAAATGCATGCCGATCCACATTAATGGTACCGTTGTGGAGCATCTCAGTAACTTCAATATCCTGAAGCTCCAAAACTCGAAGGAACTGTCTTAGACTACCAATATTAAGAAGGCTGAGCAGCACCTCTTCTTCTTCAGGACCACCTCTTTTCACTCATCCTAGTGATCTTTAATAGATTCTGCCCAGATTCATTGCAGTTCCTTTAATGGCCGCTAGAGGCTGGCTGCAAAAGTGAGTCAATCTCCATTGACTCCCATGTGAAAATGTCCAACTTTAGAGCAGAAAAAACAAACAAACAAACATATTTACAGGCTGGTTCAAAAAACCATTCTGGTCTTATTGGTTTGATGCCACATCACAATCCCTCTGAGGGGAGTGAATTTTTTTTTTTCCATGTACAGAGAATGTATATAAAGCCTTATATTTATCTCTAATAATAAAAATGAGACGAGGCTTCAAAACCACTCTTCAGAAACCAATGGGTCACGTGACTCTGTCCACTCTGTCCACTGTTTTTTACAGTCTGTGGGTGAAACATGTACTTTAGAGGTGCCTTGGTCACTTTCTGTTGCCTACTTGTGGCTAAAAACAACTAATATTGTGAAAGATATTGTCCAAAAAGACATGAAAGTTGCACATGTGACCCAAAAATAAATCACGTTCATTACGTGGCATCCACCTCCTGTTGTCCAGTCTCTCTAGGAAGCCGGTTATTTGATTATCAGTTAACATAATTTCAAGGTTTGGAATAAGAACAACAAATGCAAATTGATTTTTCTAATTTTAATTCATTTAAATCTCTCCCCCAAAGCTCATCCAGAACATGACCTCAAGTTCTTTTGCTAATATCCTCCGGGAAAAGATCACAGATGAAACCACACATCCTATAAAATACTACGAGCCAGCGTTTTATCTGCCAGAAAATCACGGGACCTCCCACCTGTCTGTGGTATCAGAGGATGGAAGCGCAGTAGCTGCCACCAGCACCATCAACCACTTGTAAGACCTTCTGATTTACCGTGCAAAACAAGTCGTTTCATGCCCACTGTCTTAATTTGTTTGTCTTTGTTTTCCTGCAGTTTTGGCTCCAAATTCATGTCGAGCTCTACAGGGATTCTTCTTAACAATGAGATGGATGACTTCAGCTCTCCGCTCATCATAAACGGCTTTGATGTTCCTCCTTCACCGAGTAACTTCATCAGGCCAGGTCAGAGAATGACTGACATGTTCACAAACAGAAACATTCATTCATGGCAATCTCAAATAAATATAAGTAACTATGACATTCTGTTAAAAAAAAAAAAAAAAAGGGAAACGGCCCATGTCTTCTATGGTTCCAACCATCTTATTTGACAAAAGTGGAAAAGTCAAGATGGTAGTCGGAGGTTCAGGAGGAACAAAAATCACTACTTCTATCGCCCAGGTAAACAGTTATGCACAGTCATGAGTTAATGCTGCTGCTGGTTTCATTTAAAGTGGTGTAAATGGCATTATTACCATCTTTATATTCAAATTGTAACTTCTGGACATGCTTGATGCTCTGCAGGTCATCCTGAAGGCGTTGTTCTTCAACTATGATCTGGAAAAAGCTGTGTCAGATCCACGAGTCCATAACCAGCTGAGTCCCAACGCCACTGTGGCAGAGCATGGCTTTGATGAAGTGGGTGTCATGAACAGCAAACAACACTGATATATGTAACTAATAGCAGGATGGTGGGCTGTACAGGGACGCAATTTATCATCTAAATCCAGCAAACAATGAATTCTTTCACCTCTGCCGTGACAAGCACGAGGGACACTGGACGTTGCATTTATCTTCTGGGATCATTGTAATGTAATGTAACAAGAAGGAGAAGCTTTCAGCTCCAGTCGAAGTTGGAGTCTGGCTGAAAGTCGGCTTTTTTTAATTATGCTTAGCCTCTGCAGTTTTGAAAATGAGTAAGCTGTCTTTAATACCAGATTGGTTCAGTCTGTTTTTTTTTTTTTTTACCCATTTCTCTTTGGACTTTTTACATTAACTTACAGAACAATGTTCTTCTGTTGCACTTAGACACCTTTATCATTTTGTCAGGACTGAAAAATCACATGCCAGCTTAATACTAATACACAGGATCTTGAATTTTTTCCTACCAGACAAACTTAACTAAACTAGTATTTATCACTCATAAAAAACAAAACAAACAACAACAAAAAAAAAAAAACCAGATGACCCATCCTTTATTTTTTTGTTTATTTAGCCATGTCTTCCCTCTCACAGAAAATCCTGGAGGGCCTGGCAGCGAAGAACCACGAGACGCAGCTCCTCACAGCGACAGGTGCTGTTGTGCAGGCGGTGCTTCGTCACGAAGGTGGACTGGATGCTCAGTCGGATCCTCGCAAGTGGGGATATGCAGCCGGGTACTGTGGTCATCAGCACACCTCTGACTCAGTACAGAGTCTCTAGCTATCTGAACTTTGCTGCCTGTGGACAACCTGAGAGATAAGAGTGCAAGAGTGCAATAGGCAAAAGATTTTTTAAAAATTTTCTTTATCAACAGACAGTAACTCAGCTTATTGTAACGTCTGCTGAATTTATTTCTCACAACATTATTTAATATAAGGAGCAAATCTGAAAAACATACTGTACTGTAAAGCGTATCCTTACAGCTTTTTGTGAAAATGTGAAAGGTACCAATTACACAGATATCCATATTTACTGACAAAATATAATGTTGTGCAATCATAAAACATCTCCCCCGGAAGCAGTTTTATAAATAATTACTAATATTAACCTATTTCTGGTTATTAAATAAAAAAATATAAAACCGGGATGTGTGAGTTATCAGAAAGGTCATACTGTAATGTCTCTGGAACAGTTACATTTATCAAAATAATGACTCAAAGTAATTTCTCACAGTTCCAACTGCAGGTGCCTTAATGAATTTTTCATAGCATTATATCTGTTGATCCTCTTCCCTCCTCCTCCCAATCCCCACTGGGATTCAGCGCTGCTCATTTCTTGATTGGAATGCACTTTCATGCAAATTAAAAAAGGGAACGCTGCCACTGTTTTGGAAATTTTAATTCATGTTAATGAAGGTATTTCATAACAAAACAGTTGTTTGACAAACGCAATTAAGCTAATTGCAGATTAGATTGTTTTTTTTAAAATTTGTTTTACTTTCTTTTTAAATTACTATTAGTCGGTCGATAACTATATGAGGTTTGGGTTGAAATGAGCATCCTGAGCCTGTTCAGTCACGGAAAATCTTTGAGCGTGTTCATATCGTGAATCCGTTATAATCTAGCTATTAAAATGATCCGGATCTGTAGCGTCTTCCTTCACTGTCCCGATTTACAGGACCAGATCAGACTAGAATTATGCCGTATTTGCTGTTCCTCTGAATTGGGGTGCAAAGCTGCAACTATGATCTCAAAAGAGCCACACTAATAGACTGTATAAGAAGACATGGACCAAGGTAGCTGGTTGTAAAACACCCACTTCAGTTCAGTTACACCGAGTTTGCTATTTGTGCTTGGCTGGCTTAGCTTATGCAAATCTCAGAAGCTAGTTAATATCAGTTCACATTAATTCTGACCAAATATTTTCAAAAACCCTCATTTCAAATGTCACTACTGAAACGATATATAAAATGAGTGCTGCAGAGCTGAAACCAGGACCAGCAGTGTTCCTCTGGAACCTGGAACCAAACTAGATAGAACCAGGAACCAAACTGGATGGGACCAGGAACAAACCATGGAACCTGGAACCAAACTAGATGGAACCAGGAACAAACCATTGACCAGGAACTAAACTAAATGGAACCAGGAACAAACCATGGAACCTGGAACCAAACTAGATAGAACCAGGAACCAAACTGGATGGGACCAGGAACAGACAATGGAACCAGGAACCAAACTAGATGGGACCAGGAACAAACCATGGAACCTGGAACCAAACTAGATGGAACCAGGAACAAACCATTGACCAGGAACTAAACTAAATGGAACCAGGAACAAACCATGGAACCTGGAACCAAACTAGATAGAACCAGGAACCAAACTGGATGGGACCAGGAACAGACCATGGAACCAGGAACCAAACTAGATGGAACCTGGAACCAAACTAGATAGAACCAGGAACCAAACTAGATGGAACCAGGAACAAACCATGGAACCAGGAACCAAACTAGATGGAACCAGGAACAAACCATGGACCAGGAACAAAACTAGATGGAACCAGGAACAAACCATGGACCAGGAACAAACCACAAACTTTCCTCTGACATTTTCTGTTTTTTGTTTTCTTTTCCTTTCCACCCAGCTTTTAACGCGGCTGGCATACAAGGACGTAGAATCCATTTAAAACACATTGTGTAAAGTAATAGTAATAAAAGGCAATTTATGGCCCATTCGTAGTTGTTTTAGTGATAAGGGTGTTTGTTTTAATAAACAGTTAAACCGTAGATGTAACCAAAGATAAATAGTTGTTATTCATTAGGCATTATAGAATTAATCATCAGAACAAGTGGACTCAGATAGGTATTTAATAAGTAATAAATTTAAAAAATGTAATTTCATCATGAATCTTTTTTTTTTTTTTTAGATAGGTGTACAGTTTCTTGTGCCTAGTCACAGAGTTATTTATGAATGTCTAGGAAGAGTTGTCATCGCAGAATCTTGATTGCTGCTCAATTTTTTAGATGCCTTTGAAAATATGGCCTTTTTTCACAAAATCGTGCTCCCGTAGGTTCATACTGCTGCAGACGCTCGGTGTCTGTTGTCAAACTTTACTTCATATGTGAAAATAAACATTCATGGACAAATTATGGCTGGTGTTTTACACAACTGGCAGATCTAGTCCATCTGTTCAGTAGTTGTCTTTGGATTTACAGAAATGACAAATTAAAGCAGTCCAAGTATATATTATCTTGAATGAGAGAGCAAGCCCACATATTTACCATGATTAAAAGTAAAGTAAAAATATTTTAGCTGCATGACTTAGCACAGTTTTATTTATATTGTGCCACATTTTATATTTTTATGAAGAAAGTAAAAAAAAGGCCTTGCTGCTGTTACAGCCCTCTGGAAGTTTCCTTGAAGGCCCAATTAAGTAGAGTCTGACTTCCACATACTGTAGTTATGATGAACGGCGTTACGCAACTCAAACAGGGCAATTTGCAACGCCTGTGGGCATGAAAAATCTGCAGACTCTTTTCAATATATGTTGCTTTAGCTTGACTCATTGCCTCAGATACAACTCCTACAGATATAAATAACGCCCCCCCACGTGCAAAACAGCACACACACACACAAAATAAGTCCAATGGCTGCTGTTGAGATAATTTATTTCATTAAGGGGCTTTGTGACTGCAATGCAGAGTCATCAATGGATAATTTAAGCGCCTCTGGTTTGAGCAAAAGACTATTAGTAAAGAGATCTTTTCTGCATATAAAATAATGCTTACTTATGATGGCTGTTCTTCATACAAAGAGGCTAATAACACGAGTCTATAGCTATAAAAGTTAAAGCTTATCCTGATGAACTCCTTTGTCATTCAGCAAAGACACATGCTGCTCCACACAGACTAAAATTTGCATGTTCTCATAACTCACATTGAGTGCCTCAGAGGGGAACGGAGTAGAATCCACTTAAGAAATCATTACTAATTCATAAGTTTTTCAACTGAAAATGTATCTCATTACTGCTCCTCATTCTGTTTCAGTGCCTCTCTGAAATAAGGGGAATTGGAAAACATAAGGCAGATTACTGCTTATTGCTAACACTACAGTGATGCTTAAAATCGGAGTCCTGTTGACTTTTCTGTAGATTTGCATCAATTCTGTCATAAAAATAATAATCTATAAATATCTCTAAAAATAATCTATTTTAGACAAGATGTAAGAATATAGATGAATAACCTAATTATTCCAATGAGACAAAACTAGTCTCCCTCCATTACCTGGTGTAACCTGAGAAATAACTTATTAAAAAACTGTTTGGCCCAAACATGGCCCACATATGCCGTTTTCTTAGCCCACATTTGACTTTGATTGATAAAATTGACTTACGTTGAGTGTAACTGCCTAAATGTGACCACATATCCTTCACATCTCATCATCCTTCATGTTTTTGGGCATCTGGGCCATGCCTAGCCCTCACAACAACTAACTATATCCCATGTTAAAAATGTGGTCCACAAGTGGCTCATGCACCACAGGCCAAAACCCTAGCTTGGCCCAGCTCATGAACTTTGGGACACATCTGGACATCATAGCGCTTGCCAGTGCCATAACGTGGCCATATAAGTGGTACAGAATGGTCCCAAATGTGTGTGGGTCCGGTTTCCTACTAATTTATAGTCATTTCTACCAGTGCAGGACTTATTTTTGTGTGTTTACATGTGTGCTAAACTGATTATGATTTAAAACATATATGTGTACAAATACTAAAAGCTGAGAAGGGTTCATGAACTTTCAAGCTCCACTGAATGTGCAAATAAGCGGACATAAATTCTAAGCAAAAACAGACTTCTGTAAAAAAGAGTTTTATGGATGTTTAGGTTAAAGAAAGTACAAGCTTGATCAGTGTTCAGTACTTATAGCTAAATAATCCATCTGGTTAAAAAGAGGTGGGGGACTCGTCTTGTTTTAGAATTTAAATTTTATTGTGAAAACAGTAATATTCACAGTTAGTTGTAAACATTTGAAATTAGACCATAAACATTTAAAAACAATGCTGAAAATAAAAGAAAATTACATTTTGTTGCTGTGAAAATATATTTCTAGATCATACTGAGTTCAAGATATGGACTGAAACAAACTGGAACATAACAAAGTTCTGACATATACAGTAAAATCACAAGGATCACAGTAAGGTAACGTGTCGAGGCAGCCGATAGCGTGCCAGCTGATCCAACAAAGAATCTCAGTTCACTCATAAAATATTACATTCACGGATTTTGCTACGATTGACAGGCACACAGTATTGATTGACCAGGAGTTCAGACCTCAGAAATGCAGATCATAGTAGTTTCTTGTATCATCCATCATTCATTATTTTTATGTTTTTTTATTTTCTAAGTTTCTAAGGTCAAAAGAACTTTACCCGTCTGTTTTTTCACATCTGAAGTTGTACTCTTACGCATGCCTGGAGTATTTAGGTACAAAGATAGTTAACATTTGTGGTTTATCAAAGAAAAATGTTAAATTGTGACAGAAAACTTTTGGACACTTGACCGAGGTGGACAGGTTTGTGCGATGAATGAGAAGAAAACACAGCTGAAATAATCTGTCACATCTATTAAATCATTTTTTTACTGTCTTTATCTGCAATACTTTAATGGCATTTGGCTGAAGAATGAGCTTAAGGCAGATGCTTGCTGTGATTTGCCTTTTTCCAGCTTCTGCTATAACAGTAATGGATGGAAACGTGCTGTGTTCACCACATGCAGTTTTACCTCCAAATGAATTTGTTAGAACAGTCAGGATTAGATCATCTCAACATCTGGCCATACATTTATTTCAACAAATACTCAGTCTAATCCCAACAATTATTTTGGTGTAAATGATGATCTCTGTGATGGACATAGATGTTCAGAGCAGACTCAGTGTCTAAGGCCACAGGTTCAGTCAGTCGTAAACACAGTTTTCAGTGGAAAGTTAGCCATCTTCAGGATCAGTATCCGGCTGACATTCCAAGCTTCCTGCTGTCTGACACAGCCTCAATGCAACCATTCTCCTTTTCCACCGCGTTGACCACATTTAAAAAGTATTTCCAGTTTCCAACATTGTGTCCAAGTTGTCTAAGGCCACCTATCACAGACTGAGAGCACACAGCACAAACACACACACATGAATTAATATTATTTGTCCTTCAAATCTGATTACTAATTAGGTGAATTAAAATTGACTTTGTAGAACTCTATTGCTAAAACCACTAACCGATTGTGTCCCTGTAATCTCTATCAGAACGTACACTGGCATGAAGTTGAAGGCAACTAATGGATAATGAAGATGGAAATAATCACCTTGTCAAAACCAGGTTCAAAATTCACATTGTTCTTTGAATCTACAAAGATTATTGGAGCGGCAATGGCATCTCTTATGTTCATTCCCAACCAGAGGCGATTCATTATGGACTGCAAGAGTAAAAGAGAACTCTGTAAGCACAAGGAATCTCACAAAGGAAAAAAAACATCAAACTGAGTTTGAACACTGAGTTACCATTGCCACTGCTGTTGTAATCATGCTTCCTCCTGATCCACCAATCACAAGCAACCCTCCAGACTTTGACTCCAGTATCGCTGGAGTCATCGAGGAGGGAGGACGTTCACCTACGTAAGACAGAACTTACACTCCACATCAGACAGAACACAATATTGTAGAACAATGGCATTAAGGAGCATGGTTAATTCATTTTTATGTAATTTGAAAGGTTATGTTTATGCCTATGAGTTTACCTGCCCTCAGTGTTTCTGCTCTTCCACAAAAGTCGGCAAGCTCGTTGTTGAGGATGATGCCAGTCCGAGGAGAGTAAATTGTTCCTCCAAACCTACAGAGCAAATCAGCAGACAAGAAGGAATGGATGCACATTGCATTACAGTATCATTTCCTATAATGAATCAGCAGATGCGCAAATCCACTTTAAAGAACCTTCCTGCTTACAATTGGTTTATAGTGCTGGTGGCAGAGACCGCCAATCCATCTTCATCCAGGACGGCCACGTGTGTTGTTCCAGTGTGATCAGAGGAAGGCTTGATGTTGTAGTAAGAGTTTTCATGGGTGTGGTTGGAAGTAATCAGCTTTCTGATGTCATCAATAAAAGAGGGAGCAATCAAGTGGTCAGCACTCTGAAAGAGGAATATCAATGACATCTCTGAAACAGCGTACAAACATAAGTCTGCGACTCAGATCACACTTTGTAAGACTTTTTATTGCTTTAAGTTGGGTTGTGTGACAGGCCAACTGACAAAAACTTTTCATTTGGCTTCACAAATATCCCATAATATCCACAACGTTCAAGAAACATGATGTATAGGTCTATATAGGACTTATTTGTCTAAACACAGAAACATTGTTGATACCTTTCATTAAAGAAACAAAAACCCACAGTAGTCATTAAAATAACCCGAAACCGACAAAATAGTGATAAATTATTTTTTACTAAAAATATTAATGCAAAATAGACATTGCTTTTGAATTGTGGTTATACTAATTGAAAAACCTAAATACAGAAACTGACCTTGACAAATTAGTTCCCCTAAAAAGACTAAAGTGACACGTTAAAGTAAAGCGTGTCCTATAATTTGCATCAAAGGTGTCCTCAATCTAGCAGTTGGTCAGTCTGTATGTTTAAAGGGAGAAAAGTGTGGCATAACGGTGTGCAGGTGGAGAATGACGAAATGAAGGTGAACTCCAGAGTTAAGGTGCATCATTTTCGTTGATGTCTGAGCCAATGTGGAGGACAGGGAAGGACTCTGCTCTTGAAAGCAAATCATCAAAAAGCCAATGTGGAATTTGTCAAAATGGATATTGGCAAGCCACAAAGCTTTTAGGAGAATGTCCTTATGACAGATGACAGAGAAGAAACTTGAGCTTTATGGTAATTCACCCCAAAAATGAAGCATTTAAAGAAATAACACGGCAGCTTCTGTGGGTTTCCTTTTCTTTCTTTAGTGGAAGACTACCAATAAATTGTCCATGTCTGTACATCAGCATATGCACGTAAGTCCGCCGTGCAGACAAAATAGTCAATGACAATACTGTGCCTTTGAGTGGTTATCAGCCAGTACATGTTGTAATAGCATTTTGTTCCACTAGAGGTGCCCTTTGTTGTGGCTTTTGTCAGGGCCTGACACATGCTCCCTCATGTGGTCAGAAGTGGTACCGCTACGTAAAGTTGCTTTAATTTAAATGAACTGTAGTTATTTACTAATTATTTGCACACTATGCTTAATTCAAAAATTGTAATAAAGAAGCATATATTAAATTTTGAAAGTGAGATGTGTGGTTTCTTATATACATTTTCAAATTTGGAAGTAAAATAACCAACAGAATTAAACTGAACTGTATTTAATTCAATTCAATAGTGCCGTCATTTCAAGGCAGTATATAGTAGACAAAACAAAATAGTTAAATGCAGTCCAAATACATTAATGTTCTTCGTAATTCAGTTCTATTTCAATTAATTCAAATTAAGTCAAATTCAAAATTCACATTGTGCCAAATCTTAAACAGTTCAGCACCGTGATACATCATGATGTTTGAACTTGAACATGTTGTCCTTATAAATTCACCTACTACTGCTATAATGAATAAGAATGAGAATAAAGGAAAAAAAATGCAGTCCTAACCTTCTTTTTATTAAAGATGGGATCCTGAATGCTTCTCTTTTGGCCATTTGCAAATTTAGCTGCCTCTATGTAATGATGATACATCTGAATCTTCTTGTCACCAACCAGTGAGTTTGAAGTCAACGAGAAACCTGCAAAAAGCAAGAGTGTGATTTAAATGACCTAAAAACCTTCAGGCTTTTCATCTTTATAATTGACTTGATTAAAAATATCACAGAAATGACAAGTCAGAACAAAATAAACCTTTCATGAGTTTTAGAATGAAAGCCAGCAGGGCGCCCCCAGCAGGCGGTGGAGGAATGTACATCTGAGTATCTCCCAAAGGAATCATCCATGCACTGTCCACCTGCACCTGGAACGACTCCAGATCCTCACTTTTCAAAGTCCCACCTAAGACAAGCAAAAACATTAAAACAGTCCGTTTGATTTACACCTCTGAAGGTTTTACAATGAATAAGTTTCTCTTTCCGGTCATAAATAAATAAAGTAACGGCCTTTTTCAGTTCCAAAGGTTTTTCTTACATAATGAAGAATCCTATTGTCTTCATCAGGTTTTAAAGTTACGTAAATATGTCCCTAAAAAAGCGACCATACGTGACAAATCACAGTGCATCATTATTTATTTAATAAAAACTAATTAAAAAAAAACAAACAAAACAAAACACAAAAGCAACAGGGAGCATTACTCACAAGTTAATTTAAAAAAAGAAACAAACTAAGTGTACATCCCAGTAAGTTCACTCCAGGTCACACTGCATTGCTCAGAAATTACAAAAAACTCAAGAGCTACAACTCAGACTCTTCAAACTTCAGCTAGTGTGTTGGGAGGAATAAAACTCTTCTTTCCAAACAAGTAATAAATTGGGCCAAAAATGACATGTTGCATCTTGAGACCAGACGTACTTGAAGTTTGAGTTGCCGTTGTGTAAAAAATGGGCTGTACAAATGAACTTGCCTTGTCTGTGGAAAGTCAAATGTGGGGCCAATAACTAAGACTTGTAGTAGACTTAAAGTACACCACAAATGTGGATCAAAACTTCTCCATACCACGAGTTTCTGCCATTTGCTTTTGCTTTTTTTGTTTAGCTTTAATGACACAGTATAATACAACATTTGCTGTTGAGCACCTGTGGTTGTTTGACCTAATTTAGAGACCTGGTAAGATTTTGACAACTTTTTTTTTTTTTTTTTTTATTACATCAGAAAACCTTACAACTGAACAAGGATGTAGTTTCTTTTATATGTGATTTTACAGCCCCACCTTGCTTGTCCTAATCTTGCACCAACCTGCTGCTTCTATGTCTTGGATTAAGTCACGTCCTATCTTGCCAGTGTAGAAGGTATCTGCTCCTTCTTCTGCAACGGTTTTCATGGTTTCTGCAAGTTTAGGAAACCTCAGGACATCCCCTTTTCCCAGGACAGTTTTATTCTCATTGCAGAGAACGTTGCTGGATGAACACAAAAAGGCACACAGTAAATAAAGGAAAGGGAGGTAAAGACAAAAACAAAAATTGACTTATTGCTGGATGACAGTAGTTGACAAAGAAAGGATCATAGTTCCACGTGAGTCATAAATCCATGGCTTAGTTTTTCCCGTTATAACTGAATGTTTAATCAGTGAGCAAATGAAAAACCACTGAAGATTATGATTGTTTGTGTGTTACTGGTTTAAATCCAATCTGTTAACAGACTAAGATGGGTTTTATCTGACATATTATGACAGTTAATGCAAAAGATTTTTGGTTATTCCAGAAGGCTTTAACATCTCTTTTTATCACTGCTACTATAAACATTCCCATGCTTTTGTCTGGGCTGATATGCAAGATCTTCAGGGAACTTTATTTGCAGATATAACACCCGATTTTGGACTCATAATCTTGAGCTTTCCACCATCTCAGGTTAATACTAGTGGGGGATATATCATTGTTTCTTCTTCTCTTTTTTCACTTCATTTCTCTACTTGGAAAATTGGATTTGTGGCATTGAAAAACTCATCAGCCACTGCTTTTTATTTTAAGTTTTAAAGTTTTAGTGCATATGGAGTAGTGTCAGTACATCCATGAGGACACAAAGTATGTAATACTGAAAACAAAACAACAAACATGGATATGTGATTCCTAATCCTGTTGGGCAAAGATCATTTTGGTATAATTTTGAGCAAATACTAATCTCTCAAAATTAACTGTCCGAAATATATACACTTCAATAAAATTTCTATGGTTTCTGATTATTTGATTTTTGCTTTGTTCACCTCTTTTAAATTTTGGTCGTATTTATTTGCACTTTTTCAGATGAACACCCTCTCGAGTGTGTAAATGATCTGTTTTATTTTGAAAGTGCTTGCCCTGGCACGTGGCTTCCTTTGTTGCTTTGGCTCTTCCTGATGATCTCCACCTGTTTCTTTGTGTTCCTCGTCTCCACTTCACCTGTTTGTTTCTGCTTTAGACTTTTAGGTTTTAAATTACCTGCCTGGGGCAGCACTTAAGAATAAATAGAGAATTGGTTTTCTTTTCTTCATCTTTTGGACTCCTGCCACCAAGAGCCTGCCTCCTCTGAACTCCTTACAGGGTTCCTGTATTCGGATCCTAGACAAACCTAAACCTCCCCTAACAAAAATGGACTATCTTCCAGAAGCCTATATCCTTACACATGTTTTTCTGCAGAATAAACAAACGTCTGTTTATGGGAGTCCCTCTTGTGTTATAAACATCCTCCATCTGGCTGTCCTTCTAGGGAAGCTGGCCAACCACACTCTAAATCTAGTCATTAAGCACTAAGTCACACAAATATTTCAGAAAGAAGGTGAGTGCTGTCATCATTTTAGGGGGCTTTAAAAGCTCTGCGTCACAAAGTAAGTAAGTCAGAAGCCTTACCACAGAGATGACTTCTCAACGTGCTCTTTCACAAGGGGTAAGGTCAGGAGATTTGCTAGATAGGCTGGCATGGGGATGCCCTCCCTGGCCAGTTTAATTGTTGGCTCGAACAGCTTGGCCCAGGGCAGCCTTCCATACTGTTTGTGAATGGTCTCGTAGCCCCGCAGCTCTCCAGGAACGCCAATCCACTGGCTACCTGTAGTGTTTGGTTGGAAAATACACAGCTGAATCAAACCAAAGAGGAAAATCAGGATAAAAACAGAAAGCCAAGTGGGCATGTTGCCCCAGATTGGTGACCCCTTTAATTCCATCAGCAGTGTTACTACAGAGAACAAATGCTACTTTTACAGAACAGCAAGGATCGTAACACAACACTCATATGTGAGGGCTCATTCATAAATAAATCATACTTTGTCACACTCCTATCTCGCTTCAACTGTGTTTCCTATCAGCAAACTGACCAGGTTGCCGACATGAAAGGGCTTAACGTCGTCCAGATGCCACATGCGCCAGTCCCTTCTCGCACAGATGGGCTCCACCTCCAGACTTTTGTACTGCAGCTGGTCTGCTCTGCCTCAAGCTGGTGGTCCACTCCAACCAGAACCAGCAACAGACGGTGAGGTGGTTAAGGTGCCCCATGTGCCAAACTCACCAAGGCTGCAGAGCAGACAAGGCCTGCTGCAGCTGTCATGCAAAAATGACGTAGGTGGACCCCATTTGAGGGACAAGAGGCTTACTGCAGAGGCAGCTGAGTCAGTAGCTTTAGATCTGACATTAAGCACCACCAGGACAGCTTCCTGTCAGAGTCAGGTGTTTACTGGTAACAGCAGGAGAACTTTTCAAAGAAAATGATTACATGTTCAGATCCATTCAATCAGCGTTTATACATCCTGAAACCATCAACCTGCTCATTTTACACCACATTGCAAGATTCCTCAAATGCAATAAAGAACAGTGAAAGTTGGGCAAAGCCGTTTGTTTTTCATTAAAGAACACTGCATGACAGAATCTGTCACCAGACATTTATGCCTACCTGTAGAAAGTTTGAACGTAGTGGGACAGTCGCTTAACAGGTTAGTCTTGAACGACTGTGGGACAGTTTCTCTGAAGTTGTAGACCGTTGTGTTGCCTAATTCGAGGTAAACAGTAGGAATGATTGTTTGAGAGGGATAGACAATGTGAGACAAACAAATGGCAAAACAAGTCCTACCTTTTTTATTTCTAACAGTGAATATGGAGCCCCCTCCAATGCCCATGCTCTGGGGATTGATTACAGATGTGCACAGAAGAGCTGCAATGGCGCCATCTACTGCTGACCCCCCCTGCAGAAGCATGCTCCTGGAAAACATTTCCAATTGAATTTATGGGAAAGTTGTGATCCCACACTCAGTCACCAAACGTCTGACAGCTCATGAGACATCAGCCCTCCCACAGACACTCACAAAAACACATTTCATGAAAGCGGTTTAACACCTCGGATCATTATTCCCGTATAGTGACTGCTGCCAAGAGGCAAGTTTGAACCATGCACTGAGATTTGAGGTCAGCTGCAGGCAGCATACCACAAAGTCAGTAAGCATGCTGGGATTTGATGATTTTATTATTGTTTTTAATTGATTAAATTTGAATCATGGGGTAAATTATGTTGTAAATTACAGCTCTTTGATCTAATTCAATTACCCAACTTGATTTTTACTAAACAGCAGGCTGGACAATATCCAGGCTGAGCTGACTCTGAAAGCCCTGAATGGCTCTTTTCACTGACAGGCTGGCATGGGATCATAAGGGCTCCCTGAGCGACAAGAGAAGGTTGTTGGGAATGTTTTTGGACAGGGTAGCTCAGGCCTTGTGGGAATTAACAAATGAAGAATCAAATTCAATTATAAGGATCTAAACAGTGTACAGGAGGAACATAAGTGCAAAGGCTGATGCTCAGGTTAAAAAACTGGGGAATATTTAGAGGGAATTATGGCTGAAGGAGAGAAATGATTAGTGGTTACAACTTCAGGAGGCTAAGAAGAGGCTGTAAAAATAATAAAGGTCATGCTAAGACTGCTAGTTTGGCTCAATTAAGGTTTGTAAAATTTTGTCTCAAAATGAGAAAGATTTCATGTGTTTTTTTGTTTGATGGGTTACAAAGTAGATTTTCTTGCTTTTTTTTATGACAAAAAAAAGCAGATTATACACAGAGCATAGCAGCATTACGTTGTTATTATTATCTTTTTAGGATTTAAATTGGCCGGTGAGTTTAAAAAAAAAACACAGACAAAAAAAAAAAAAAAAAAGAAAAAACGAGCAATACCGGCTAATTTGATCATTAAAAAGTCAGTGAGTTCAGAGTAGTTGTCTGTTGTCCCAGTGCGACTATCTGTCAACCAAACCTGAGCGTATCCATTGTTTCTTCTGTGTACAGGAAAATGAACCTTTTACTCGCATTGGCAAGGAGAAACAACTTTCACCCACGGAAGACAAAAGACGGAAGAGCCCCCTCATTTCAGTGGAAAATACTAGTTTCTATAGGCTGAATAAAGGCGATGAGCGATGAATAGATGAATAGTCTTTTTTGTTAGATATGACTGATCTAAAAAAAAAAGGCCAAATCAGCAAGAGCCAAGTTCTTTCAACCCACAGCACAAAAGAAAAGTTGTCAGTGGCTGAGTTTATTTCCCCCTACAGTCACAGGTGTAGCTTTAACTCAACAAGTGGTGAGAAGAATCGGTGTACTGCAGGTATAATCTCTATTATTAAGAGCCCATAAATCTCTTAAACTGCTTATCCAATTGCTCAGTTCAGCTTTATATTCTGACTCAACCATTGGACATGCAGTATGATAACGCTCAGGGATTTTTTTTTTTTTACACAACTTGTAAACAAAGAAACAAGTTGAAACTACATCTTAATAAAAACAAGAATTCTCTCACTTAACTTTCAATTAAAACAAAACAAAAAAAAAATGCATGGTTCGATGAGGATTACATGTTTTTCATACGATCTGGTAAAACCCAGCGCTCATTTCTCCACTCTAAACGCATGGATCTTCAGAAAAGTTGACTTACTTGCCAATCTCGGAGCAAATTTGCGAGTCTGCAGCCACAGCCGCGTGTTTAAAACTGCTGCTGGAACATCCCCCACAAACATACGAGCCAATGCACAGACAAATGAGAACAATTGTGCATATCACAAAAAGCAAAATACAGCAGCGCATAAGCCAGGGCTTGCACTTCTCCATTTGAACTTCCAGATGAGGAGACGGATGAAGCGCAGGAGAAGTTGTAATGGCACTATGTGCGGTGTGCACAAAGGTTCAATCAGATCTGTCTTATCCAGAGAGCAAGTTTACCCCTCCCCCCTCCATCCTCCAGAAATGAAAGCAAAGGTTTACTCATGGGGATACGATCATGTAATTCTGTCTTCTATTGGGAAACAACCTTGATGTCACGGGTTTTCCCATTAAGACCGCTTCGGTGTTGAGTTGTCTATAATTTCCAGGTAGTTAAACGAAACTCTTCAGTGAAAAGCAGTTATCACACATTTTCACATTTTATTACGCAACACTGATGGGGCGCTCTTCCAAGTTCTTCGCTGCTCAACATCCTTTCATACGTTTTAGATATGAACTTTGTGTCAGTGACACAGAGCTCTTCCAGATGTAGAAATGCTCCAAACGCGTATTAGGTTGCAAAAGGCTGTATTTGCTTTTAATGAGGTATCTTGAAATAGATATTATTTTAAACAGATAACAGCTAATCCCTACAAAAACAACTCTAAGGTGTTCCTGAAAGGCAATTTTATGCTTCAAAATTAAAATATTGTGCGTAAAATATGGATACATATGTTAAGTGTAAGTTAAATGAAAGTTTTGCACACATGCATTGAACTGAAAACATCTTTCCTTAACAAAAACCGTAACTCACCCAGACAAGAGTAATAACTTATCTTATGGCGCTCAATGTTCTTCATTTATTGCTGTATTGTTGTGGTTAAGTTACAGAAATTCACATTAGAGTAACAATAGCTTTCCCTGAGCGGTTGAGCAGAAAGCCGCTGGACTTCCTTTTCATGACCTGGAGGGTTGAGGAACCATACACAATCATCGGTTTTGTGTAATTTTACTGCATCCAGCAGCAGGTTACTGTTGAATTACAAACTGTAGTGAAGGGTGGTGTAGTGCAGTTAGACACCACATAGTCGTATCTTTGGCTTTCTCTTCAGGGCCTGCATCAGCAATTGTTCATTTCCATCTTACCTGTCTTCTGCATATTCATACCAAACAACTGCATATCCTCTTTTTCAGCTGTCGGACAGTTCTGTCTTCATCCTTCAATCACGGTTTTCACTATCCCTTCTGATTATACATCCAAATTATTTTGTATTTTTCCTACATTTTCATTTGTCACTCCCATAGACAAAAAAAACCAACTGTTTTTTTGCTTCAGTTTTGTCACTTCTAGCTCTACCTTTCAGTATTGCATTTTCTTTCCAGATGGGCAAGCTGAACATTGAGGCACTAAAGGAGCCTCATCCAATCAAAGATGCGATGGAACGGACTCCTGATAGCAACCTGGTCCCTTTTCGTTTTAGTGTGATAGATCCACGGTTTCCATCAGAATTTTAAATTTATAATCCTCTCATCACAGGACAGTTTTCGACTTTTGCCTGAATCCATTTTAAATGAGCTTCAATGAGCCCAGTGAAGTTGCTTTCGAGTTCATGTTCACACACGACTTTATCTTCGCATGAGAGTTTTAATTAGAATTTATAGATGGATGAGTGAACTATGTTCTTAGATTGGGATTTCTAGAAGTGTTCCTGAGCTGATGCAATGATTTCCATGACACAGAGTTTGTCTGCTTAACAGTCTGCAGATCACACATATCCAGTACTGAATTTTTTAAAATAATATTTTTTATGAAATTGTTAAATGTCTCACCTTCTATATTTGATTATTTTTTCAATGTTCTATTTTTCAAGAAGTGCTTGAAGACTTTTTTCTTCCAAAAATACCTCCTGTTATGAACTTCCTAAACTGCACTTGACTGCCATTGTTACAAATGAACGTTGTTGCCACTAAAATAAAAATGAGCTAATGTGTTTCATGAAGTGTTAGAATGAATCACTTTTAACATTTCATATTCATTTTATGTCCTGTTGTGAAGAAAATGTATGTGTTTGAGAGTTGCAAGTCATTTCTCTTGGTTTCCACTTGCAGCGATGTCCCAACTTATCTTTTTTGTAGTTGTTTTTGGTTAAAAATTCACAAAGGGATTTTGAATTTCCTTGTTTTAGTCACAATTATCTATTCAATGATTATTGTCGAATTTGAGATCCGGCAGACCCCCCTGACCCTGGACATGCGTTTGTGGAGATTGGTGGTTAAGCTTCTCTGCTCACGTTTTCTAAAAATAAACTCCAACAAATGCGTGACATGCAGTAATTTGCATGTGACTTCACAGCTTACAAATTGGAAACTCCAACCAGTCTATCCAAAGTGAGAATGCCTTCTCGTTGGAACGTGACGACAAAAGAAAACGAAGACCAATTGTCTTGTTTCAAGCCTGCGAGCGTTACCACTGCCTGGATGACTGACACCAGCGTGTAACTCACCAGACTGGTCTGTGTTCTCATTTAATTCAGGTCAATTGAAAAATACTTTATTTATCCCCTAAAGGAAATGAATGCCACATTTCCTATGACTATGTCTTTTTTTATTTAGTTGAAATAAACACGAGAAAATCGTGCTCTAAAGAAGGATTAGCACTCAGTGAAAGACTTTGGCGCAACTTAACTTCATAAGGCCGTGAGCAGCTACGACTGACTTGTCTTTTGGGGTCTTTCTTTCATTTGTTTTGCTTAGTTTGTCGCATGACAATTGGTTTGAACATTTATTTATCAGACAGGCAGGCAGGCAGATAAAGCGTAAAACCCCGCTGACAGACGTTATGCAGAACCTTTGCACCAGTGAGGAGAGACAACACGTGGATGGGAGTTAACGTCTCTACAAAAACTACAAAAAAAAAATTTCCACCCCTGTAAAAAGTGTACCATGGCACATATAATGTTATAAACCTTGGCTGCTACACAGTGACTCAATTCACAAACCTGCCCAAGCAAGTATTCAGGAAGTCTTTCAATATTCAGCAAAGCTGCACCATCCAGTCTGGTGTTTATTTTTAAGATCCTCACCATACTTGTTAGGCCTATATTCAGAAGATAAATTAATTTATGTCTGGCTTATCATACTTTTGTTAATGGCAGGATCCTCATTTTTCTCAAGAACAACTCATCATATGAGCAGCGAGCACATGCCCACTGTCTTTCTCTCCATCGAAGCTGTGCTTATATGCAGAGAGACTGACAGTGGTTCCTTGTTCAGATGACATGGCCCATGATTTCCTCCTTGAATAAAGTCTGAGGTCAACGCAGCCGAGGAGTGTGTTGAAGGTCAAGGATTTCCCAGATAGAGACAGATGAAAACAGAATACTGATGCAGCACATTTAAATCAAACTTTTAGTCACACACGTGTAATCGAAATGTGTAATCTAATGTTTGAGACTGCCAAAGAGTCCTGCAAAGCTTTGCCAAACCAAACCAAAAACGTAAAAAAACTGAACTGTGCAAGAAAGAAAGTGCAACTCTGATGTGGCTTTCCATCTGTCTGGACCTTAAGGAAAACACACACACACACACACACGCACACGCACACACACACACACACACACACACACACACACACACACACACACACACACACACACACACACAAACACTCGTTGTAGCCTGAAGCAAGATGCCAGCGTGTAACGTCGCAGGTACATCCAGAGTCCACGACATGCGCTTCTTTACAGTAAACTCTATGTTAACTGAAATATTATTATTAGTGTAATAAAAATGTGCAGGCTGCAAATCTGCTTTTACTTTACGTTTTCAGACTGCAATAGAGAAAAGGTATTGTGACAAGCTGGATGTATTATTTTAATCGAAGACGACACTATGACTTGACTATGTAACGTCCTTAGACCAGTTAATATTTTAACACTAGGGGGGGGGTTTGTGCATATTTTCAGTTGCAAAGCTGTCTCCATATGACTGAAATGAAATAAGATTACTTAGACACAGATTGGTCTTTTTCAAAAGCAAGCTTTTTAGCTCATTATTATTTTTTTCACCCTTATAATGTCCATATTCAAACACGAGTAGGTAAAATGTTCAGGACATTTGGATGATCATGTAACTGAGTAAAAAATTCGCACAATTCAGACAATTCAGACAAGATTAATCCACAGTTCTGGATGCGTGTATTTGTGCGCAACAGGAATACAAAAAGCAATTAGCAACCTTTGCCCTTTTCATAACAGGGTATGATTGCCTACAGCAAAACGGAGGATCCGTTTATCTCCAGCTCTTAAAGTTCAGTAATTAATCTCAATAAATACAAGCTGCATGTCACAATTTCAGTTGATGTAGGCAAAGCGAGTGTAGGAGACTATTCTGCAAGGATACCATACTGTAGGTCGCTGTGTTGCTAAAAATAGTGTATAATTTTATTCTGCTCTCTCTGCATCATGCCAGCCCCCCCTACTCACTAATGCCAGCCCCTATTCACTCAAATCCACCATCCTTTGTGAGCGTTGTACCTTTACAGCAAGTCCAGAAGGTATTTCTTTCTTTTCTTTTGGATTTTCCTGTAAATCGCCCTGCACTCTCGTACCTATTCATGCTGTCACCTGACTTGTCTTTTTGTATTTTGGGTTATATAATTGGTTGCAAACCACTCGGAGGCTTGCAGATGAGGTACTAAAATAACTCCTATTCCCTTGTCCTATGCTTATCTACTTCCAGAACTATTTTCATCGGGCTGAATCACCCGTGAACAGAAAAAAAAGAAGCAAAAACAGAAATGTAAAAAGGAAGCATAGGAATGATGGATTGTTGCTGGCAAGTCATTACAATGGCTGGCAATACTGAAATACACCACTATTTAGAATCATATTATTTATAGCATTTTCAGACTATATTATTGTCTATGGTAAATTCTTCTTTTATGTATCTAAACATGTGGATCTGTGGTTGTTTTCTCATTTATATAAGATCTCAGTAGTGAAATCATTATCAACGAATAGCAACTGTGTGTAGATCCACATTCATTGAAAATAATCCCTGTGAGATTGCAAATTTCTTAGTTTTGTGCACTTTTTTCCCACCAAATTCAGAGTGAAACACCTTTGCTGTGGCAGGTGAGAGAAAAACTGTCTGAACCGCAGCAACTCTCCATTTGCAGTAATGAAGTCATTACTGGAGTGGGTGGATATTAGGCAAGTTAAGCTCTAAAGGAATTAATGACTCAACTGTGACTGATTGGAAATAAGCACATGGCCACATCTATGGGTCCTTGTAACCACAGATCCGAGTGATGACTTAATAAAAATGAATAATAGTGCATTGTTTTTAACAGTTTATTCATCAAAAAACATACATATGTACATATGCAAACAACATACAAACATATGCAATGTAAGATATTCTGTTATGTCACAAAACATTACTGCTTATAAAATTCTAGATTATTAGGTTATCGCGGTCTTTTTATTTTGTTGTTTTGCTAAAGCAGTCACACCTGGACTACCTCTAAGTTATCCAGACACTAATTTTAATGTTCAGCATGCCAAATCTTGCTCTTGAAATGAGAACAAAGATTCACACTGTTGGACATAAGCAACCACCATGTCAGATCCTGATGAACTTCCTCGTATCGCAACCTACAAGCGTGAAGAGTCAGCAGAGCTTAACAAGATACATGAACCAAATGAAAAGTATGTTTACAAGCCAGAGCTCTGATTTCAAGAGCCGCTCCATAACACTATCACAACTCGAAGGTTTGAAATTTCCAGCCCCTGACTGACAGTGCACTGACCTCGTTGTGGTTTGGGTTGTAAAAACAAAAGAGGAAGAGCTATTATGGCTCTTTTGTGAACAAAAGCAGCAAATAAAGTTGTTAGGTTTGCAGTTTGTCATTGTGAAATGTTGTTAACATGTGTCACTGTCCCTTTTACCCACTGCACCCAAACAGCATCCCTTCCTGTATTTACAGCTCAGGCAGCCAGCTGTCATTTTGGGATGGAAAACCGTGAACTCCAATAAAGACATGAACAGGAAGCAAATTTTTGGCCTCGGTCATAAAACTGCTCACATCAGGGCATGACTTTTCTGAAGCCAGCGACTAGAACAAAAGCTTTGTTCACCTTTTTCAAGCTTCCTCGTTTCATGGAAATTAAACAAAAACATTGCAATGCATGTGAACAGGAAACCAAAAACGGGAGCGACACAGTCACAGCAACATAAGATAAATCTTTTTTCCCAACTTTTATTATAGGCAAGGCAAGTTTATTTGTATAGCACAATTCAGAAACAAGGTGATTCAAAGTGCTTTACAGAGACATTGAAACATCACATAAATAAAAATAATGATTCAAAATGTAAACAAAAGAAAACAGGAGGATAAAATCAGTGATTAAAATGCAATCAGGTTTTGAAACTTAAGCTTAAAAGTAAAACAGGAGGATTTGTGTCTTTATTCAAATGCAGCTGAGAACAGGTGAGTCTGCATCCGGGATATAAATAAACTGTTTCAGCTGATCTGGGAGTTTGTTCCAGACATGTGGAGCATAGAAGCTGAAGGCAGCTTCTCCATGTCTGGTTCTGACTCTGGGAACTGATAAAAAAACCGGATCCAAACGACCTGAGGGGTCTGGAAGGTTCATACTGGGTCAGGAGGTCACTGATGTAATTTAGTCCTGAACCATTCAGATCTTTATAGTCCAGCATCAGAACTTTAAAGTCCATCAGCTGACAGACAGGCAGCCAGTGTGAAGACCTCAGAGCTGGACTGAGGTTGTCCACTTGTTTGGTCTTAGTGAGGACTGGAGCAGCAGAGTTCTGAATGAGCTGCAGTTGTCCAACAGATTTTTTTAGGCCGACCTGTAAAGGTGCTGTTACACTGATGTGCAGCCAGGGCCTCACCTGTCATCATGGAAATATAAAATAAAAAAAAATTAAATGGTTATTTTTATTCAGTGTGAAAGTTATTTTTCATTTAACTTTACAATTTTTGGAATTGTTTTTCAAAATCGCTTAATTTTCACATTTACCGCGCTGAGCCTCACCAAGGACTTCGTAATCACTATGCTATGCTGTCCCTCTGCATGTTAAACTGTTCCGACACTTTTACTATATGAATTAAATTTAATTAGTTCAGCTGGTGTACATAATGCACAGTGTTTATTTTCTACTATCAACAATTGTATGTGTGTAATGGTCATAAAACTGCTGCGCGGAGCTGCAAAGTGAGGCCTGCAGTTCTCCTGCCTCACGGCAGGGGGCGATAGTGATCCCAGGGGTTCTTCCTGCAACTCCTCGGCTGCCAAACAATAGAATGAATGACAGCTTTAGATAAAGATAAGGAGACTTTTACAAACAATTGTTGATGTTTTTAATCAAAAGGCGCATGGACTTCATTCATAAGTAAAGGTAAGACGATAACATTTTTTTAAGATCGTTTTTTTTTCCTATGCTGCAGGTTGCATATGTAAAGAATGCTGATATGACATTTTAACCGAAACTCGTTAAATGTTGCCAATCAAACCTTGAATCAGCTGCTCTGCAGGTTCATTTATTTGTAAATCTAAATTTGTAAAGTCTACTAAAGTTGAATGCATGGACTAGTTTTTCCAGGTCCTGCTGCGACATCAGATATTTTAACCTTGATATATACCCAAAACCCAACCTCTGCATTTTTAATTTCATAATTGCTCAGGATGCTGCAGAAGTTGGTAGGAATAACACGTCATTCACCCATCCACATTTGTTCAACTCAGATTACAAACTGATTACATTGAAAATAATGCTCATCTCTGTATGCACACTTCTCTACAAATCTACAGTAATATTTAATTAACATTCAGTGAATAAGTGAAGTTTAATTACTTAGAATATATTAAAGAATGCCTAAATCATCTTTATCTCCTCCAAGTTTCAACACAATGCTTGTCTTGGATGGGGTTGAGACACAAATCCACAAATCTCCAGCTCCCCTACAACTCAGTCTGACTGAACTTTGACCCGAGAGCTCTTGAGGTTCTTAAATTTCCTGCTGATTTGAGACAGAAGTTGGGACTGAACTCTCTCTGTAAGTACTGTTTGTTTACACTCTTGTTTTATCACTACTGAGCCAAGAAAATGAGATCGTTAAAGCTGTTTTAGAGGTCAATGACAGTAGAGTGACATACAGTCTCTGACACTGTAATTTATTCCATTTGTGGACGGATGCTGTTTACTTATTTTGTGGCGCTCTGCATGTAAGGTTTATGACCCAAACTGTACAACATCAGAGGTGGACATTTGGCCTGACAATGTGATTCAGAGAGAAACAAACAAAAGACAACCTGAATGTAGTTCTGTCACCCACAGCTGCGCCAAAAATATCCAATTCTCTGGAAACTTTGTGTTTGTGCAAATGAAGCAAAATTACTTTTTATTTTTTTTAAATTTCAACTCAGTTTTCAGTGGAGCAGCATTTTGTTCAACTTAAGTTGTTGATATTTGTTATATAAATAAAGGTTGATCCACACCTTAACTATGAAGTTAACAATTGAAAAAAAAAACAATAAACAAAACAGTGGTCTAGAGACTGAAGAAATGGCCAGGGAAACTCCAAAACTACGCTGTCTGATAGTTTTCCTGATTTGCTGTGAAACGGTGAAGGAGTCTCTGCCCAAACAACTCATTCAAACACTCAAACAACAGAAACTCACGTTTAGCCTTAAGGCATTTTTTGGCACTTTTTTATAGTTTTTTTTTTTTTTTTTTTTGGAGGAAGTCATCTGTTTATCCATCATACATTTTCTATACCTGTTTAATCCTGTGCAGGGTCACGGGGGTCTGCTGGAGCCTCTCCCAGATTATTACAGGCGAGAGGCAGGAGTACGTCCCCGACAGGTCGCCAGTCCATCGCAGGGCCACATATATGCACAATCAACAACACATGTGCTCAATCATACCTTTTTATTCATTTATTTTTCATTAGGACTAGTTTTGCTTTTGATTGACATGGTGATGCTTTAGTGAAATATCCAAATATTTTCTAAGGCTGCGTACTACACTTTTAACTTTGAACAAAATATTAATCTTTCAGACAAACAATAGACGTTTCTTTTGTTGTATTATCTGCTTGTTAGGACGTTGTTTCCCTGTGAAAAGCACAATGTTGGTTCAATGAAGTGCTCTAAAAATAAAGACCAGAGGTTTGTTCTGCTGATGGTGAACTAATCCCTTATACTCAGTCACTGTCCAACTTAACTGCCGTTCTAGCCGTTTTTCATGCTTGAGAGGTGGGAGGGGCTTGGGAGACTTCATGATGAGGCGTGTTTTCTTAGGAAGCGCTAGAGGGAAGGAGGAAGTTGCTTTTCCTTTATTGTTGAGGCTTTGTTTCAAGTATCAACAGATGTAATGTCATCCAGAAATCACATACCCTACCTTTAGTTTGCAGCAAGTGGAGGTGATCACACCAAATCAGGAAACATACATCTTAAATTGTCCTCCTGCCATACCTTCAATAAAGGTAAGTTGAAAATATTGCTCTTTTTTTTTTTTTTTTTTTTTTTTTTTTGTTAAGAGAAAACATCACACTCCAGCTTTTTAGAAGGGAACTGCTCATATTGATTTGTTTGCTGTTAGAACGTTTCCAGTGATCCATGCAGTTTGGACAGAGGGGCAAGGCAAGGCAAGGCAAGGCAAGGCAAGGCCAGGCAAGGCAAGTTTATTTGTATAGCACATTTCATGTACGAGACAATTCAAAGAGTTTTACATAAAAACTGTTAAAATATGCATTAAAAAATAAAAGAGTTTTAAACCAGAAATAGACGGACAGACATAAGTTTAAAAGAATTAAACAAATGAAATGAAAGAAATAAAGATTGCAGTGTGTTATGGTGGATTACTGAAATGCAGCAGTAAATAAAAAGGTTTTCAAACTGAAAGTTTCAGCAGCGCTGATGCATTCTGGGAGCTTGTTCCACAGTTGTGGAGCATAAAAGCTGCTTAAGAATGAGTAAAAAACTTAGAAAAGATGCTTAATAAAGCAGCGATTGACATGTTATGGTCCAGTGGAGCCGTCATCTCATTTATCATGAAGGAGAGCAAACGTTTCACTTGAGCACAGTCTGTGTTTCATTGTTTTATTCTTGATATTGCATCCCTCAGAATATGTTCATCGTGACTGTGCAACATGCTTTTGAATTTAGGTGAGGAAACTCACTGTTCATCTTGTTGGCTCTAAGCTGCTTTATAGTTAATTATACATCAAGTTGACTGATACATTAATAATTAAGCACTATTAAATTGTACCAACGGACAGGGTTATATTTAAAAGGTTCTCAGGGAACATTTCTCTGGTCAATGGTTAAAAAGTTATAAAATCACTCTGTGGTGAATATGTTTCTTGAATTTCCTTGTATTAAACAGTCCAAGTTCAGACTTTTTCAGATGTTCCCTCAACTGTATCTTGGATAGCGTTTAACAACGTGACTGTTCCAGTCTTAAATCTCCATGTAGACAAAAGAGATGATTCGCAACACTGGTTTTGGTATACTTATTTTGAACTGTGCGTCACTATTTTTCATAAACAAAGTGCCTCCCAGTTTGTCATAAAGGCTTGTCAGACATGTATTTTGACACAGCTCCGTTGCTGCTGGGCTTACATACATTGCTGCAAACATATATTCTGTTTAAACTCAAAACTGCTTCAATTTGCATCCTTTAAGTCACTAACAAAGGTTTACACTCTTTACCATTTAACAGTAGACCAACAATTGTTTTAACTGTGGGAGGTGCATTTAATGATTTATTTATACAAATTCTGACATCAAGAATGATAAGCTTTATTTCAGACTTTAGAAACATCATGTGACAACTACTGTATATGAAGAATTATGATGATTTTTTTTGCCCGCAGCTCCAGAACCGGCAGGCCAGTTGGGCCTTAGATGAGCTGAAGGTCTTCAACGACGTGCTAGGATACAAGCGAGTATTACCACCAATTCTGCTGTGTTTGACCACAGAGCCACAGATGTGCATTAAAATGTTTTGACTGATGTTGGCCTTTTACTGTGATGTTGGTTGGGGATGGTTCAAGGGTAAGATAAGAAATAGATCAAGATTGAAGCCCCAAGATGATTGTCTCTCTGTTTAAAAGTGTGTTTGTCTTTGTTGTTTATGTCTACTCCCCACATCCTCCTTTTGTTTTGTTTTTTTCACAACCTCCCTGCCTCTGCAGACATTAAATGGGCCATATTGCACCCCAAGGCTCAAATGTCCCCTGCTGCAGCCCAATGAAGGCGAGCCAAAATGTCAGAAATGGGCACAGGAGGAGAAACAAGAAAAGAAAGCTGGAGTGTTACTTATGTAATATCCAAATATAAAGAACTACATCAGAATGACATATAAAACATAAAAGGAAACAAATAAATAAAGCAGTGTTTCATAATACTGATAAAGAATTGCAGAAAGCCCAATAGTCGCTGTACAGAGTAACAACAGTGAGTTAAAGCAGGGATGAGTGCAATTTAGTGGTGATACTTTGCCTCTCCCTGGAGCACAGGAGACACAGATGTCAGAGAACAAAAATTCCCCTGAGAGAGGTTAGAGAAAAATCTGCTCATTTCTCTCCTGTGCTCTGTAAAACACAGTTCATAAGCGCTCGCGTGTCTAATTGGCTGCATGTATTAACAGTATCAAACGCGCCCCTCATCTCCTAACATCTGCTGTGAGGATTATGACCCTAGGTGTGCAAGTGGAAAGGGACTGAAAGACTGACACACTTTCGGTTTTAGCCGTTTATCCATTTGAACGGAGCTATTAATGAAATTTTACTTGACACAATGTTGTTTGTGAGAAGCTAGATGCAGTAGTTAAGCGTATATACGTGATTTAAGTTTATATGCAGTCGGCTGACCTGGAGCATTCTGGTATGTGGCAACACAATGTCAAGGAGGGAAGACATCAGCATTGATCTTGGAAAAGCTATTTTAGCTGCCTATCAGTGTGGCGAGGATTATGAGGCCACTTTCAAAGAGTTATAGGTCCATTATTCTACAATGAGAAAATGTATTTACAAATATATAACAAAAAAAAGCCTTTCCAGGAGTGGAGGTCTCAGCAGGTTCATTCAAACGTCATCACTCAATGCTCAGAGAGGGAGAGAGAGCCAGAGAGAGAATCCAGATCTCAGACTTTACCTCCCTCAACTATCATCTTAAAAATGAAATGTATAAACGAATGCTCAATGCGTTATTTGTCTATTACAGAAGTCCAAACCGTAGAAATTGCTTTGTTTTTATTTCATCCTTATATTTTATATTTTACTTCATCCTTATATCCAAGCGTAAAACATCAGTGAATCACTTCATAAACATCCATAATCCATAAACAGCATAAAATCCAGATCCAAGCAATAATCCATCAGTGAACATCCACAAAGGAGCGTTAAGCGTTAGGCTTCCCCCATCACCCACTCACCTGTCACTCTCGTGAGTAAACAGGTGCTACTACTAATCATCATCACCACCAACACCATGTGACCCGATTAGTGCACGTCACCGCCTAGGTGCACGCAACTCAGCCCCAAGCGCATGCCTAACCACTACATTACAATCAGAAAAATGCAGAATAAACATGATTTCTATATTTATTTGTCATTGACAAGGGAACATGTCTTCCCTCCTAAAAGAAAATGTCAGTATGACTCAGATTTGCAAAGAGTAACTCACAAAATTTCTGAAAAAAAAAAAAATTCCTTCAATTCCAAATTAGACCGTGGGTGGGAAGTGGATACCGTGAAAACTAAACACAGCGCGTTCGACCTGTCAGCTGAAACGCCATCTGCCGAGCACAGTGGTGGCAGTGTGATGATTTTTGCTGACACGGACGTTGTCCTGAGTCAACCATGGACTCATCTGTACATTGTGTGGTTATATTTGGCACTGTGTAATAGGTCATGTATAGTCCTTCACCCAAGGTTGTATTTAAGGACATACCATAGACTTAAGATCTGGTACGTACTAGACTATTATTATTTCATTTTTAAATTATTTTCTGATTTGTCAAATATTAGAATTAAAAAGGATTTTTTCACATGAGTGTACAATAGTAAATTGTGTTCTTCATTGTTAATTTGTATATTACATTTTCCCACCATATAAATATGTATTTTGAATATCAGACTAGAACTGGCATCTCATTTTAAAGTAAAATTGCCAAATCCCACTTCTTAAAATGAGATTGTCTGCATAAAATGTAAACTTTCATAAGTTAATGCCAGGAAAGTTAAAACTCTGTAATATGCAGTATCTTATACCGGAGACATTCAAATAGGTAAAAACATACAACACATAAAATCTGTTTATAATGTTCACTGTCCTCTGAAAGTACTGTCATTGACCACTTGTGGGTTTCATTAGTTTATCAATACACGGATTTAGTGACCATGTGGGATAAAAGGACAATTACAATAAAAGACTTCACACTCCCTTTTTATCAAAGAAAAAAAAAAGGAAAAGAGTTGTGTCAGAGGCTAATTATTGAAGAAATTACACTGTATGTATAGGTTGGTGACGTTCGCCTCAAAGAAGTTTGTGCGTGGACTGCGTGCGACACACTGCAGCGCAACACAGTGCAGTCATTGAAACTTGGCGGAGCCCCCGTGAAGCGTCCGCCTGACCGCCTGCTGCCACATCAGGAGGTTCTTCACACTCTGGCCTGCTTCTCGATCAGGTGGCTGTCCAGTGACAGCTGAGCCTGTGGATGAGAGTCAAAGAGTAGACATCATCTGTGTGAGGCTGAACACCTGCACGTGCACGGAGGACAGCCTCCTTTTTTCCGTTTCTCAAGCATCATCCTCCACCAGCCTCACTTCGCCTGTTAAGCAAGAGAAAGCCAGCGATGAGCTCCACTCTTCCCAAAAGCGAGTCGACCACATCTTTGCTGAGATCATCGGGGCTCAACCGCAGGTCTGCGCACTCGGATCATGGTCCTCACGGTCCCAGATACCACCGCTCTCACCATCATCCCCCCGCAGCTGGAGGCAGCGAGGATGCAACTTGGACAGAGGACTGCGAGACCAGTGCGCGGAGACCCCTGTGCCAACCAAGACATGTCGACTCTCGGAATTTCGGTGATCTTCACCGAACTCAGAGAAGCCACTCACACCGGCAGCCGAGCCACCTGGATGATGATTACGCACAGGAGGATGTAAGGCAGCGGACGAGCCGGCACCAGAAAGAGCGCAGCAAGTCCTCCAGGTCCAAGCACCAGCATCATCACCAGGACTCGTCTCGAGGTGAGCAGCCTGCTGCCTCCGGGCACCTCCACGGCGGCTCCAGGCAGGAAAGAAGAACCTCACCAACCGCGTCTTCTTCAAAACACCAGGAGGACGCCGATTTCTTCTTCGAGCCCAGTGAGAAAGTCATCACCGGGTCTTCCTCCAGTCTCAACTCTGACTCACCTACGACCGGCGCACCTGTCCAGCCCGCATCCAGCCGCACATCCAAAAGACTGAGCACAACCTCCGAGAATGACTCCAGTCTTCATCCCATAGTCAAGTCAGTCTTTGGACAGGTAAGAAAAGGGAAAACTAACTTCCGGAGGGCTTTTAAAAGTTGAATGAAATCCGAATTTAGTGTTCACGATGGTAAGTCTATAAAAGACCAAACACGTCATCATTTGGTTTACAGTTTGATTCACCAAAGCAACATTTCAACTATTAGTTAAAACATTTGTTTATATCACAGACACAAAAAGTAAACCCATACTGTATCTTATCATCAAATAAAGCTCACAAAATGTAAAGCTAGAAATAAATAAGTAGTTCTAAGCAGCAGGAACAACAATATTTAGCAGTTTTGGTGTTTAGTTAAAATGCCTTTTAATCAAAAGAAATTGCTCAAGAGCTGTGTTCCACGAAGATGAAATTAGCCTGTCCTAATAAAAAGATTCTCACTTAATTTCACCCACTTTATATACGTATGCTTTTTATTTACATGTCCCAACAAATAACTCCAAGGACATGTTTTTGAAAAGAAATGATACCCTCTCCACAAACCCAACTGACGGAAACAATAGGCGAAGAAAGCAAACGAACATAAAAGTTTCACTGAATATAGGGCAGAGTTATAAAAAACAAAAAACAGTGGCAGTATTTAGTACATTTCGCTCTTATGTTGCAGAGCTCTTGCTGCCTAACTGGAGCAGATGCTTACTGTACGTATACCTGATTATTCTGGAGCAGGTCAAGGTTTTCAAGTGAGATGCAGGTGCAGCCAGAACGTTGTAAAGGCACATTTGAATAGACTTGCATTCAGCTCAGCGGAGCAGATTAAAAATGAATGCATGTTTTCAGTTCAAATCATGGCTCCTGTATGTTTCTGGTGTCCATTACTTTCACGTATGCTCATATGAATACAGGGGCTTTCATCGTGGCCGTCACCTGAACAATGGCAGGGGGGATCAGCTTTCCCGCCGCGTGGAAAATAAATGCTTCATAGACGAGAGCTTGTCTCTCACACACACGACAACTGTGGGTATGCAAGCCATTTACGCACTAATAAAACATAAATGTTCATTAAAATGGTGAATGAGGGAGCATTCATTTTTAAAAGGTAGCACACTATTCACGTTTAACACGGATCAAGCAGCTCCGCAATGAGCTGGCTCCCATATCCCCAACCCTCTCCTCCCCCATCCTTTTCTTGTTTCACAAAAATCCTCCTTTTTGTATTGGTGATAACAGGCTAAAGATGAGACAATTACCTCGCCGTGTGCTAATGTGTTCCAGAAATAACTCCTCAATCCAGGCCAAAGCTTCAATCAGTCTTAGGAGGTTCCAGTGAGGCAAAATCCATGTAGTGAATGCTGTGCTAAATATAGTCTCTGGAGCTACTGATGTGTGTGGAAAGAGGAGATAGTTTGGCATTTCTATCAAATCTATAAATCATCACTTAAAAACGTTTCTATTTACTAAGCTAAATCATAAATGGATAAAAGTCTTTGATTTTGGGAGCAGATAGAAAAGGGTTGCAAAATGAGATGCAAATACTTTCTGCAGCCTTGAATGGTTTGGAGGGAGAGAGGGCCTAACACGAGTTACAGATGAAACAGGATTAACGACTCTATTAAAAAAACTGTTGCAATAAATCAACATCTTGTAACTGAATCACTGAGTTTTCGGAGTTCAAAGACTGTTTTTGACTTTCTGCGCTGATGTCACTTTGCAGTTCAGTCACATCAGACGCAGCTGCTCTCAGTCAAGATGAATTTATGAGTGGACACGAGTTTGGATCAGAGTTTGTGTGAAAGAACAACCAACAGTGAGCGAGTGAGTGATGCATGTGTGAGAGTGAAACAGAAAAGGACGGAAAAGGGAAGAATCTGAAGGCACCGTTACTGCTCCTTGACAATATGTGACAAAATCTTGCAAAATCCGGGGTGAGTAATCAGAGTCTGCAGATTCTCTCATTTCACACTTTCTTGCGTAACATCAAGATCTGCATACAATCCCAACAGCACTCATTTGCCTGGAGTATGAAGCTAAAAATAGCTCTTGAAGACCTTATTATGAGGGATTTGGAGGGAATTTTTGTTGTCTTGGAAAGAAAATAATTCAAACACATCAGCAAAAACATGTTAACTGACAGAGATGATTATAGTAGCTGGTGAATCACACAACTGTTTTCCAGCATGAGCAAACATGTTGCTTCAAGCTATCCTTTTATATAACATATTTATATTTATAATTCATATTTCTGGATTTATACACTGAGTCATGATGATTAAAAAAAAAAAAAAAAGGTCCAGTGTGGAGGGTTAGATGAAGGACACCTAGGTTATGTTAGAGAGTTTGTGTTATTATGATTCAATATATTTATTTATTTCTGTTGCAATTGCAATATGTCCACAAAGTCTGCAGTCACCACAAAATGTTTGGCCCTGTAAGATCAGGGACGTTTCAGAAGCGTTATTTTTCTTCCCATAGCATTGCGGTTTCTATTTGAGGAGACTCTGAATATTCATCTCAGTGTTTGTGATCTTTGGCAACCCTGTTCTGTAAGCTGTCACGTGACACCTGGAAACAGCAGCGCTGAGCGTGAACTGTCGTCTTCTGTGGAGAAATTTTCATCAGGGAAAGTGTTCTTTGTGAATGAAATTTAGATGAAAGGTTAAAAAAAAACCATCAGTTTCTGGCAAATCATCACATTTCACATTTAGAAGGTGTACTGTCTGCTATTTTGTTTGGTTTAAAACAAAAACACAGATAGTTCATGACATTTTTTGAAATAACTACTGAATGCTCTGGCTTTGCATATCACACTGAAAGAAAAGTCCTGGAAAATAATTGGGTTTTTTCAGATCTGTTTAAAAAAAAAGAAAAAAAAAGAAAAGAAAAATAATGGAATCACCTTTATAATTTGCATTTCTAAAATCAACGCTTGCACAACTCTGAGTATAGTCTGCAGTTTAAAGAGAGACTTCTCATTCTTAAGAAACTGTTTGCGCCTGGCTGAGTGACAGCAGACGTGACCCAACAAGAAAGATGTCAGCTCTGTGGGAAAGGATCATAAAACATGGTCAAAGGTTTAATTCAAGCATGAAGTGCACAAAAGATGAATAGCTGCCAGACAGGTCTGTCTAAAATTTAGAACAAGTATAAGTAAAATGGGAAAGGTGTACAGGGAAACATAGAGGTGACAAAAGGAAGATCTCCAAGCAGCGGGATAGAAACTTCAAAGCAATATGCTTTGAAAACATAAAACATACAAAAAGAAAATCTAGCAGACACAAGTTGATGGTTAAGCAAATGATGGTGACCTAATTGTAAAAAAAACAAACAAATGACAAAAAAGTTGAGAGAAATGGGATTTACAAAAGACAAACCAAATGTAGGCCATCTGGCTGGTTTCGGAGAGACAAACAATCATGGACTGTGGAGAAATACCTGAAAATTATATTTAGGGAAGAATAATAAATCTGCACTGGGAGAGGAGGCAGTGGAACTATGTAACTTTATTTGGTTAAGATTCAGTAAAATATATAAAAATAACTGCCTGAAGAAAACAAGCAGGTCTCCACAGTGACTAATAAAACAGATTTGGGTGCTGGGTGACAGAGCGGAAGAGATGGGGGAGAAAAACACCACAGTTTGGAAACTTTTATCTTTCCATCAGTTGAAAATAGGTGTGGTGATGATACAGTTATTCTTCAGGATGACGATACATCTTGCCACTAGGTGAAGAGATCAGGAAAGAGATATCAATACGATATCAGCAAACGTCATCAGCAAACATTTGTTATCTCAATGGTGTCTCAAATAAAAAAATAAAATAAAAAATAAGGTTTTCTTCAATACGAAGAAATAGTAAAGTTTCCTCAGGATTTTGCCAATTATTTCAAATAGACGCAAAATATGTAGTTCCTGACTCCTAATATTTCCTTTTACTGAAAATATTCCAACATTCTTTGTTTCTTCAGCTATTAAATACAATGGATTGTGACATGATTGTAATGTTCCCTTTCTTTTTTATATTAAATAAATTAAACAAACAGCCAAATGCACAAATGAACAGCCTGCGAGAGTGGCGATTCCATATTTTTGGCCAAGGGTTGTGTTATCCAGCAGAGGGTGCAAGTACTGTAATAATGGCTCAGAGAGGGCTGGAGAAAGGGAGGTGGAGGGTAACAGTTCACTTTGTGTCAAATCAGTGAACCAGGAAAAGTAATGGGCCAGAGGAAGAAATTGAAGGAAGCACGAGGATGTTGTAAACCAGAAGCTGAATGATTGCAATCAGGGTAGTGACTTTGTAGGTAGAGATGATGATGAAGTGCTCTTGAACTGTCTGCGGCCTGCTCTCATTCAGCAGCTCTGACAATGAGAGGAAAGGTTTTTAGTGGCAGATTGGCTCCTCACGTCCTCAACTGGGTTTCCTGTTACTCTTCCTGCTCTTGCAGCCACTAATATTTCTTTTGTAGCAACTCATTTCATCTTTTTCTTCTCTCTTGCAAAATCTCTCTGCCTCTTCACCCTTTTCTCTTCTTTTGCTTGGCTCACGCTGACCTTGAAGATGGTATGAAAAGAGGGAAGAGGTGTGACTAACCCAAAGAAAAAAAAAAGAAAGAAAAGATGAAGAAGCAAATCTGGAAATGTGAGGGAGGAGCGCAGGAGCCTCGTATTCGCCCCAGCGTATCATTTGCCACTTTGGAGTAAAACAGGCTATTTTTAGACCTATCTGCGTATTTTTATATTTGTGCTGCCAAAGACGGAGGTAGCAAATTCTCTCTTTGGTTAAATCCTCCTTTTTTGAGATGAGGATTAAAGCCAACACACAGCAATGCGAGTGTGTACGTGTGTGTGTGTGTGTTTGATTTTGCAGAATACTTACTGAGACCTGAGGCTGAAAGAGAAGATCAGAGAGATGGGCAAAAGGACAAGAAAAAGAGGTTTAGATAACACGCAACAAAATGACACATAGCAATATTTCCACTTGCTGACGCACTACAATACATTTGACACAATATCCTGGGTGAAATTTCCCTAATTTGATGTGAATGGATTAATCAGCTGTAGGATAAAAATGTGACATCTTCTCCTAAGAACAAGAAGATGACGCAGATGTGTGCGTGTGTGTTTTTTTTTCAAATATTTATTTTCCACTGCCTCATCTGAAGACAAAAATGAAGCATCAGAAAGTATTTCATGGTCACAGAGTCTTTTTATTTGTCTTTACATTAAGATACACTGAGACAGACTTGGTGACTTTGGAGGACAGATGTGCAAGAGCAGTTGTTGAAATGAATAGAAACTTCATAAAGGCACAATTAGTTTAAACACTTGATTAAAAAGTAGCTGATAATAGCACAAGAGCTCATTATTACTCCAATCACCTCCTTCCCTCTCCTACACTGCTCGTCTCATTTCACACAGCTCATGCGATAAAACAGACTTCAATATCTTGTATAAAGCAAATAATTTCCACATTTCCTCCATTAATGAGATTTTTGTCGGTTGCATGCACCCAGATGTCCTTGAATGTCATTCAGTGTCCTATTATTGAGCCTATCGACGTTGGTACCTCAGTAATCATCTGACGTTTGCTTTACAGCGGGATTTTGTCAGCCTACGGTGTCCAAGCAGTTGTTTGAAACTGTAATCGTGTTTCTGAGCGAGTGAGTAAATGAATGATGGACACGGAAAAGTAAACAGTAAAAGACAGGGAGAAAGAGAGAGAGAGAGAAGGAAATCAGGCCCGTCCACACTATGGTGTGACATTATGAGAGCTGACGGCTCCTGTGTCTGTCGTCTGATGTGTTCTGAAGTTCACAATGAGCCTCCGGTGAGAGGCTGGATGAATCATCCGCAGAGCAACATAGAGGAGATGCATGGACGCTGAATGGGAGCGAGATCTCAAACAACTTCAGCGTGAATGTGTTTATTAAAATAGCAGAGAACAGACAAGGTCGAAGAAGAGAGGAGAATAAGGATATACATTAGCGCTGTGGCGGCTGACTCTGATGGTGCCTCACGAATGGACGCTGCTCGGTAGATACTTAGAAAACAAAAAGAAAGAAAAAAGAAAAGCGGAGGCTTTTACTGCATGTGGTAGTTTGTTGTTTCAGACAGGAGTGGAGGATGTTTGACCTTCAGTGAGCAGAATGATCCCACAGTTTGACACTCTAAGGCTGGTTTGACATTAATCTGCTGAAAAGAGGAAGGTTGTTCTGAGCTTACTTTCAATTTCTGTCTGAAATGTCTGCAACTGAAACTGTGGTCCATTAAACACTCTTAAGCCTAAGCTTAACCCAAATGTCATTTGGAAACCTGAAGCTACCACTACTCGCACACCGTGAATGATCTCTCCATGGTGGTCTTACAAACTCATCCAGAATTTGTAGAGGAATTGTAAAATTTACATTTGTTGGAGGAAAGAAATGAAAGGAAATGGATTTTTTGGAAAAAACTGCTTTGGAGAATAAGGCAACAGTGCTGGAATGTGTACAAATCTCCTGCGAGTACAAAGCATGAATTATCAGCATTGTCAGCAGCACTTGATGATAAATCTGCTTGTCGGTTTTTAATTTGATGCTTTTACATCATAATTAGTCCCAAATATAAAACTATTTTATATCATGTAACTGTGTAAAATGACACTTATGTGATCAAACATATGTTCCTCAGACATCTGCAGAACCGATACGCGTTTGCAGATGTTTGCTCGTGACATTGGAGCTGACTCATCAGAGTACAATGCCCTTTTCTGGAGGGACACTGTCAACCTTTTTTGTGTTTTTATACTCTATACAGCCAAAAGTATTCACTCACTCATCCAAATAATCACAATCAGGTGTTCCAGTCACTTCCATGGCCACAGGTGTATAAAATCAAGCATCTGTTCATGAAAGAATGGATCGATCTCATAGAAGATAGAACTGTGCAACAAATCCAGTTGTGAAATTTCCTTCTCGTCCACCATCAGTGTGACCTCACAAATGAGCTTCTAGAAGAATGGTCAAACATTCCCATAAGCACACTCAACCTAAACCTTGTGTTGAAGCTGTTATAGCTGTAAAGGGTGGACCGACGTCATATTGAACCCTATGGATCAGGATTGGGATGTCACTTAAGTTCATATGCAGGTCAAGGCAGGTGAGCGAATACTTTTGGTCATATAGTGTATTAACCACGTAATTAAAGAGTTGACTGTATGAAAAAAATTGAGTTGGCGGAACAATAAGCTCCCCCGTTGGTTTGTGAGCTTCTGTTTTAAACTTCACTATTTCTCCTTAAAGAGTCCGTATTAAGCTTTCCTTGACATTAAATGATTCGTACCATCAGATCTTCAATTTAAAGTTGTTCAGCTGGATTTTAAGTGGTATGTGTATAAGAATTTTTTTTTTTCTTTTATGAAATCAAGAGAAACTCGCTGACTGGGCTCCAAGCACAGAACCATCTATGTAACTGGACCCCTCACTTCCAGAAACAAACAAACAAAAGGTTTTATTAACGTTTTCAAAAAAACAATAGAAACAGAAAATAGACTTGCAAACAGTAAGAAAGTATTCAGCTACAGCTACACCCAAAGTCATGGATGCTGACTACTCGGACTGTGGGATTTGAAACCTAAAATGGATATCTAACTAACTGTGCGTAGATATGTTTATTCTACAATTTATACTGTTTTGATACAGATTTTTGCATGTGATGAATGCAGCACACCTTCATCACAACCCCATGTGCCCAGCAGCTTTGCTGTATTCCACATTTAACTGTTCATAAATGACCACTAACAGCAGAGTGAGGATGTTGGGAGCGGATGCATCTCTAGTTAAGCCTAAGTTGTTGCTCTCTCTCTCTCTCTCTCTCTCTCTCTCTCTCTCTCTCTCTCTCTCTCTCTCTCTCTCTCTCTCTCTCTCTCTCTCTCTTTTTAGCAATTTACTCCAGATTCGACCACTGTTGCAGAACAAATAAAACATCTGATTATGGTACAAAATATTTGAATGAAAATGCAAATCGAGTTGTTAGGTGGTCCATTCCTATGAGCTGCTATACGAATGGAATTCCTTTATTAAAATCATTGAAGTTTCCCCCTGCTGGCCATTAGAAAGAATGCACATTCAAAGTGTCAGCATTGGCTTTATTTTTCAGACAGAAGGGAACATGTATTTTCTTACACACTGTATAAATTGACATTATATTTTGATGTTCTGTGGGTGTTATTGGACCACATTTTCCATATTGACAGAGCAAATTATTAATATGAAGCACTTGCCACAACAGGACATAAAGACACCATTGAGGAGTCAGAGGTGGGGCTGTTGGTGCCAGTACCTATGATGTTTTCTTTTGTGATTTTATAGTTTGAGAGTTTGGTAATTTTGTAAATTAATTGTATTTAGGTGTGTGTGCGTGTGATTTTGTGATTTTAGAAATACTTAATATTTTATATATTTAATCACTGTCCTCAACAACAAACTTGCATGTGTGTGTGGGTTTGTTTGGAATAGACGGTCCTATGAGCAAGCTTTTCTTTTCTTCTGTTTTTCCCAGCCTGTCTGTGAGTGTTTGCATTTGCACGTGCTGGTTTGCATCCTCTAGCACAGTGGTTCAGCATCCGTGTGTCATTTCTTGCACATTTCGACTTTGATCTGAATCCAAGCCCTTCAAGCTTAACATGACTTTGTGATGTCTCTGTGTAGAGGGGGATGGATGCTGGGGGTAGAGTGGGGAGAGTAGGGCTGGGAGAGAGAGAAGGCGTGTTTTATTTTTAGCTCCACAGCCCCACATCCGTGTGTGTTTAATCAAGTGTGTGAGTGTTTCTGCGTGTGTGTGTATATGGGTGCGTGTTTGGGATAATGTCTTCAGCATCTCCATCAGAGAAAGGTAATATACTTGTCCGAATGAGCTTCTTCTGTCAGAGATGGCTTAAAACTGTGGAGTTTGCAAGAGTTGGGGGTGTGGGGGGGTGTGGGAAAAAGAAGCGAGACATAGACTAAGGGACACACAAAGAGAGAGAGCTGTAGAGGGGAGGGAGGGAGGAAGAGAAAACACTCTAGGAGAGAGGATGAAAGAACAAGCAATCCTGCTTTTCTACTCCTGGCACTTGCATCTTGCTTTGACTACATGCATGCTTCCTCTCCCCTTTTAAACTTAATGTTTCTCCAACCTCCCTGTCATTCTTCTTTGTGTTTTTTTTCCTTTGTCTAAGTGTTCTTTCTCCTCAGACTGTCCAGCATCCTCGTCTCTAGTTTTTACACACTCCTTTTGTGTTTCCCCTCCCAGCCTCCCCTTTACTTCCAATAATTGTTATGTTTTACCTCCAAGTATTATAATTTTTTTCTCTCTTTAAATCAATGACCCACTGAACCCTCTTTCCTTTCTAACCACCCCCTTTTCCCGATGCATGCCTGGAAACACATGCAAACACACATGCATACATGTGCACGTACATGCAGGCACACTAACACAGTTAGAGAGAATACATAAAGCAAGATAGATTTTTTTTATTATTATTTATTTATCTCTTTTTGCAATGGGAAACTCTGTAAAGTCGCTAAAAAATTTCACCAAGAAGGTAAGCTCTGCTCTGAGGTCTTTCACCCCATCTCCTTGACTCCTGTGACTCACGGTGCATGTTTGTGTAATGGTGTGTGCCCAACTGGACCAATGGCTACTGTATTTGACTGATCTGTACTGACTGATCCCTCTGTTCTCTTTGACATTTCACTGCCTGGCTGTGTAGGACACTGCTTTGTGTTTCCAGAGCCTATTTACAGTAAAAAGCTATCACAGTGTTTTCGAAATGAAGTTCATAGTTTGCCTACACAGCGACTTAAAATTACAATAGTTGACAAGGGGCTGTGATTGCTGTATTTACGATTCATCCTTTGTGATAATTTGAGATATTTTTGGCTCATCGGCACATGGCTGCATTAAGAGCTCATCAGTGCTGCTTGTGATGAACCTGTTGACTGGAACTGAGAATTAGGATCACATCATCTAATCTAAGAGTCACTTAGGATCTATGTGAATCACACTTTGTTCGCCAGTGAAATACGTTACTCTGTTACTGGATCTTTTGGCTCAGCGAACATGTCACAAACGGGTGTACTATTATCACATTCTGTTTGCGTAAATGCAACTCTTGCATTGAAACTTTTAGCGCATATGAAAACCTTCACCTTAGTACAATATCTCGAACATTTGCTGCCTATATCATGTCAGTGTAGGCTTGAACAGACCTTCAGTTTCCCACGAGCTGAATTTTGTTGATATCAGCAGCTGCATATCCTTGAGGAAGCACAATATGACAAGCAACTGTTGATGCCATCTGCTCAAAAATGGGTTGGAATGCTGCAGAAGTTCTTGCTTGACTTCAGTCTTACTTTGTGTGTATTGGTGTGTTTTCTAAATGTTATATAACTTCTAGCACGAGCCTTAATAGTACTTTTCTGGCACGATGTAGCTGTGGACAGCCCTGCTCCATGCTTCAGTTGCTCAGATTGCCCAGTGGGCATCCGTTCCTGTAGCGAGGGCTGCAGGAACACACAAACTGGCATTAGGACTGGCATGGTAACAGATGGAGTGTGAGGGTCATTTGAAGAGCGTGTAATACAGCGTGTACCTGCATGTTACATAAGTAGGCATAGAAATCTCTCATTACACATATGCAAATGTCCGTGACTGTTTACGCCATCTGAAGACCATACTAACATTTGTCAGAGAGATTTAAAGCAGCAGTTAAATGGACCCTTGGTAATTTGGTGAGATATTGAGTCTAATCCACTTGCTTTAGTAGCTCGGTGATTCTGCACTGAGTTGGGGGTTGTTGTGTACTGAAAATGAAACCGACATTATATGCTTTATAAGCAAGAAAATATGCTACTCAGCTGGATAAAAACATACTAGAAATATATTCCCTTTGCAAACAGCCGCTTGCAAGCTGCATTAGGCTGCTGCTGTCTAAATTAAATATTCATCAGAGCCTATTTGGCAGTGATTGTCTTTTTGTCTCAGTAACTGGGATGACTGCCTTGAGAACAACATTTGCCCTCTGGTTGATAGGCTAATTGGTAATTATTATTTTATGGTTGGCTGAACTTTTGCTTCAACTTCTGAACAACACAATTGTTCTGTAATGAGGAAAAAAAACAAGACAAACTTTGCCACTTGCAGAGACTTGTCAGAGACGGGCCATAAAGGAGACCAAGTTGAAAATGTATTTTGCCTCATAAACTGGCCCTTAAGTCAGTGACGTATCTAGTTTTAACAAATGGTTTGCATAATAAAGTTGATGCTCTGTTTTTACTCAATTTTATGCCTGTACAAATTTGGTATTCGACATCTTTTCACTTTATTGTAATTTGGGTGTCTATTTTGGTAGTGCTGGCTATTTGTTGTTTTTTGTTTGTTTTTTTACAATGAAAATGTTGAGCTTGTTAAATTAAATATGTGGATTTTGAAATCTGTCATTAGATGGATGGTGAGCAAACATTTAAACTATTGCTGTAAAGATTTCTCACTGGAGAGAGAAATGGGATCACCGACTGTGGTTACCGCAGTTCAGTCAGTCATATCACACAATGTAGTCTTCAAATGCTTTATTAATGATAAAACAACATTTGGGCTTTGGTGTCGAGGCTCAGCTGTCATAAGTCTCCACTTATATGTATACACATTAGGGGTGATGTATTAACTTTCTTCTCTTTAGACTTGGAGACTTGGAAGCTAACTGGCAGGCAGGAGAGTACAAAAGCCATGTGACTGACAAGTAAAAAAAAAAAGAAATAAATCTGAGCAAGATGGAGTAATTGGAATAAGTCATTCAGAAAATGAGCATAAAGATGCTCGAGACTGACTGCCTGAACTAGTTCCCTGTGGTCGCCTCATTAAATGACTTCTGAACTCAGGATTTTATTGGTAAACGTATATTTATCTGAAGTGGTGGCATGTGTAGTCTTATTTTGATGATTGTGTTAGTAACATGAGCAGTAGGTTTCGGTGGTTACAGCATCATCTTAACGGTGAAAAATGTCAGCCAAAACTATAAAGGTAAATTCTAGCTTTGTGATGAATTAGAAAAAATCCTTTCAGACAAGAAACCAAAAGGTCATGAAAAGATGACACGAATTAGACAACAGGCGTTATTTATTTCTTTTATATCGTGTGGAGACTTCAAGGTATTGAACAGGATGATGACCCAGAGGGCGAACTGATGGCATCAGTTGCTGTGTCGCGACATATTACACCCTCCTTATCTGAATGAACTCCTTTTCCCCATCATGACTAAAATGAACCCATCCTCTTTTATAAGAACTAGACATGCATCTGCCACGTAGGAGCCCCACCCTCTACTCCCATGAACCCCCCTGTCGTCTCCCAACTCCGAGCTGGCTCCTTGTTGACACCATGCCTCAACAAACTGAGTCACATTCTCTACCCCTGTCTTTGCTCCCACATCTGGCTTCTCACCCTGGATGCTTCTCCAGGACCAGAAGAAGAACTACAAAGCAGTGCAGTCCTGTGAGGAGGGGGGATCTAGGGGGGGCTATCTTGAGCCACTTGTAGCCCTGGCCCAGAACGGAGCCAACATGCACAACGTACTGGGGCCTGCATGCATCTTTCTACGCAAGGGCTTCGCAGAGAGCCGGCAGGCTGTACGTAAGTTCAGAAAATATCATGTGCATGCATGCCGAGAAAGATGAGAACACAATGCAGTTCATGCGGTGCACAGCAAAGACACCATTAGTGTGTGCAGTATTCAGATTCAATGCTGACAAACTTATAAAAAAGAAAAGAAAAGAAAAGGAACGGTGGCAATGTGAGGATGTTATTTTGAGGAGTGGAAGGTGTATTCTTGGTACCTAAAATGATATTTTAAAAGGATGTGTGTGTTTGTGACTGTATAGCAAGCAAACATATGGTGCACTTTTTGTAACAAATGGAAGGTTAACAAGGCAGGTTACGGTGATGGCAGAAATGCTCCCCGCATGTTGATTATGTCTCTGCATCTATTTTCCTAAAGTGAGCTGCATGGCTCAATGCCCTTCGGTTAATGAAAGCAGTGACCCTGAAATCCTCTTTGATAAAAGCGCTCCTTGATTTAAAAAAAAAAGTGATTTGAGATCAAATCGGTGAGGTAGCACATAAAGGAACGCTTTTGTCTTTAACCACAATCTGCACTTTCAAAACACCTTTTCATATAAAAACAAACAGCACCTATATGCTACATAAAAAGTAAATGGTTTCCTTACCGCAAGGACTAATATCACAGTAACCCACATTTCTGCAGTATCGCTACATCGCTTTGTTCTAAATGCCAAATTCTGGCCCAGATTTCCGACACTCAGCGTGTTCTCTTCACTGTGTGATTTGACTGATGAGCGCTTCCTCGCTTGTTGGAAGCAAACTTGAAATCTGCTGGCACACGTCTGAAGATGCCTTCTTATCTTCCGCTGTGTCATGTTGTGTGTGACTTCCTGGATATTGGCATGACTTCTTAAAATTTCCTAACCTTACACTGTGATCCCTCACAGGACCGAGAGTTGAGGCCAGAGGAAATGGATGGTATGTTAGGCTATATTTAGGAGCAAAATAATAAAACACAGTGCCGTTTTTAATTTCCCCTCTAATAAGTTTCACCACTTGCCTCTTTCTCTCAGAGCTGCGTGAGGCATTCAAGGAGTTTGATAAGGACAAAGATGGATTTATTGGCTGTAAAGACCTGGGGAACTGCATGAGGACGATGGGCTACATGCCAACAGAGATGGAGCTGATAGAACTGAGCCAGCAGATCAACATGAACTGTAACTAAAACTTGGGATTTTTGTTTATTTGTACATGTCTTCAAATCATTTCTCCACTGTTTTTTTTGTTTTCCCTGTCTTGGCTTTGTGATTTATTTTGCAATTGCCAAATTAATTCTAAGTCTTTAACTCTTCTTTTTCTCCACCAGTGGGAGGACATGTTGACTTTGAGGACTTTGTTGAACTCATGGGGCCCAAACTACTGGCTGAAACGGCAGACATGATCGGGGTGAAGGAGCTGAGGGATGCTTTTAAGGAGGTAAGGAAGACACAGCAGCATGGGCCCACTCTGACGCAAATCAACATTTAAAGAAACGTTTTTCCAATTGCATGTTGTGATTGTTTACCGTTGCAATGAACTCTTTATTTTTTATAATTTTCAGTTTGACACTAATGGTGATGGCCAGATCAGCACAGCAGAACTCAGAGAAGCAATGAAGAAACTTTTGGGACAGCAGGTACAGAGCTGCTGGGAGAGTTTGCGTTCCTTTCTGTAGCTCTGTGTCAATCACTGTCAGCCTGATTTCTGTCTGTCTTCTCGAGATGCAAACCTGATCTTAGTATGTGCTACAGAAGTTCACACTGTGCCCACATCTTGACTTTTTCAGGTTGGACACAGAGACCTGGAAGAGATCCTACGAGACATTGACCTAAACGGAGATGGACATGTAGACTTTGAAGGTCATACATTTCATGCAACTCTATACCTCCCAAATACACCCCACACCACGATATATTGCTTATGATACAAATTTATTACTCTTTTTTTGGTTGGTTCTCAGCACCCATATCTTTATCTTCAAAGCATATACACATCAGCATCTATTTAAAATCCCAAAACGTGTGTGCCTTTTTTTTTAACCCAACACCATGCTGACATTGAGGTGAGGGGATGAAGTAATGTCGGATTATATTTACGCCAAAGAATTACATCAGCTCAAAGAGTACCTGCCAAGAAAACGATACACGCAGGCTGCAAGGCATAAAAATATCAGGAAGTACTTCTGTTCTCAGTTGTAAAACTATATTCACAGCAACATAATTCTTCTTTTTATGCACTGCTGCAGCTCATCAGTGAAGAAGTGCAAGAGCACAACCAATAAATGAAACTAAAAGTAAAAAAATGTTTAACATTTAAACTGCATAGAATCTATGATAAACTGTTACCACAAGCTTTCAACCAGTTCATATGTTGTCATATAGATACATTATATTGCCAAAAGTATTCGCTCACCCATCCAAATAATCAGAATCAGGTGTTCCCATCACTTCCGTGGCCACAGGTGTATAAAATCAAGCACCTCGGCATTCAGACTGTTTTTACATTATTTGTGACAGAATGAGTCGCTCTCAGTAGCTTAGTGAATTCCAGCGTGGAGCTGTGATAGGAGCCACCTGTGCAACAAATCCAGTCGTGAATTTTCCTCGCTCCTAAATATTCCACAGTTAACTGTCAGCTGTATTATAAGAACATGGAAGTGTTGGGAACGACACCAACTCAGCCACATATTGGTAGGCCACGTAAACTGATGGAGCGGGATCAGTGGATGTTGAGGCAGATAGCTCAAAAACAGGTGTGCAGAGAGCTTCATGGAATGGGTTTCCATGGCCGAGCAGCTGCATCTATGCCATACATCACCAAGTGCGACGCAAAGCATCAGATGCAGTGGTGTAAAGCACGCCGCCACTGGACTCTAGAGCAGTGGAGACACGTTCTCTGGAGTGATGAACGGCGCTTCTCCATCTGTCAATCTGATGGACGAGTCTGGGTTTGGCGGTTGCCAGGACAACAGTACTTGTCTGACTGCATTGTTCCAAGTGTAAAGTTTGGTGGAGGGGGGATTATGGTATGGGGTTGTTTTTCAGGAGCTGGGCTTGGCCCCTTAGTTCCAGTGAAAGGAACTCTGAATGCTTCAGCATACCAAGACTTTTTGGACAATTCCATGCTCCCAACTTTGTGGGAACAGTTTGGAGCTGGCCCCTTCCTCTTCCAACATGACAGCACAAAGCAGGTCCATAAAGACCTGGATGACAGAGTCTGGTGTGGATGAACTTAACTGACCTGCACAGAGTCCTGACCTCAACCTGACAGAACCCCTTTGGGATGAATTAGAGCAAAAACTGAGAGGCCGACCTTCTCGTCCAACATAAGTGTGCTTCTGAAAAAAATGGTCAATATCTCCCATAAACACACTCTTAAACCTTGTGGGCAGCCTTCCCAGAAGAGTTGAAACTTTTATAGCTGCAAAGGTAGACCAACATCATATTGAACCCTATGGATTAGGAATGGGATGTCACCTAAGTTCATATGCGTATCAGTGAATACTTTTGGCCATATAGTGAGCATATATACTGTGTGTGTGTGTGTGTGTGTGTGTGTGTGTGTGTGTGTGTGTGTGTCTGTGGGTTCACTGAAGCATCGTCTGTCTCTTGTTTGATACAAAGAGTTAATAGAGGGTTTCCAGTGAAAGCAGCTGCATGTCACATCTGAAAACAGCTGTATTATGAGAGGGGTTGACTTTGAACAAAAACAGCTACAAGCTGTAAATTAACGGGTTTAAGGATTCCCAGGTGAGTAGAGGGAATCCAGTGAACAAACGAACCATAAATCAATTAAGAGCTTTTGTTACTAATATATATATGTATATATATATATATATATATATATATATATATATATATATATATATATACTTGTCAGTGCATGACTTTGAATACAATCTCTGTCCACAGTATCACATCAGTAGATGATAGCTCTGAGACTTGTCGGAGGTCTAAACTAGAAATTTGTTTTGACATAGGTCAGTTGCCCCCAGTTCTAATATTAATCACTGTTTTGCTGCAAAGACATTTTCCATTCAACATGGTTTTGATCCCCAATGCAAATTTCCACTCTTTACCATCTAAAAATAGGCCACGGATTGTTTAATCTCAGAAGTCTTTCTTTATGTAGACATGCAGGTAAGAAGACTTCTTATCCTCGCTGTGAAATTTTTTGATGTCACAGCAACTGAGAAAGAGCTCAACCGCAGCTAAGCTTGTGATGTTGCAATATGTACCATTGTATTTTGACAAATTGGTGCATTGTATTTACAAAATATAAACGAATTAAAAAAAAAAGATGTCACCGCATGATTACTACTTTAGATAACCCTTTCTTTAGATCACAATTTAAAAAAAAAATTGTCAATTGAGGACTAAGTACATACTATCTGCAAAAACCAGCCAAAGTATCTTTGAACTCCAGTCCTCCCTTACCGATAACTGCGTATTGCTTTACAGCGCTATGTCAGACATCAATAAAGATGAAATGAACTCACCCGGCTACGGCTGACAACATGGCAGAGGTGACTAAAAGACTCAGAAAACTAACGACAAAAGACAAAACAAGAGAGTGACTGAGAAAGAAGCCAAACAATACTTATTGTCACAAAAGTAACTGAAGCTCCACGCCTACTGAGAGAGCTGTGGGATTAAAAAAACTGAAGAGGTTCTTTTGTGTTGCTTTCTGGAGTGGAAAGTACGCACATATCGGTTTTGTTGCAATTATTACAGTGCTATGTGAAAACATATCTCATTTATGATGTATATGCTACCCAGCCGTACAAAGAAATCACATTGTATTTTAAATTACATTTATTTACCAGATGTTTTTATATAAACAGATTTACAACTGAATACCACGTCGGGGACCTATGTTGTACTAAGTATAATGCTCAAGGACGGTAAAGCATGTAAACTGGGGAGTTGGGGATACTTCTACCTCAAAAATGATATGAGCAATGAACCTTCTGAGGTTCAGAGGCCTTTATATCATACATAGTTTATTTTTTTAACCCACCACTTCATTAATTTATTGAATCAACTAAAGCTGTTGTGTTAATGGTCTTTCTTTTGGGGTGGGGGGGTTTGCAGAATTTGTTCGAATGATGTCTCGATGAGTCTGTGGAAGAGATCGCCGACAGGGGAGGAAAAGAAGGGGGTCTAGCACTGAATCCAGACAGATGCCGAAGTACTTGAACTGTCGATGAATACAAGCGAAAACATATCAACCTTGCCCTGAAACTGCCATGCTGATGCACTACGGCTGACGACTGCAGCCAGGAGAATCACTGTTAATAAAATGCTGCTGCTGTTCCTTAGAGCATAACAAAACCTGCAAAAACTGCATTTGTGATTTTTTTTTTTTCTGAGAGTAAATTATAAAACCATATTTTCCTTCATTAATGACAATATTTCTTTATTGGTTATTAACCAAGCGGGTAATGTGTAGACTATTTTGCTAAAAAAAAAAACTAAAAAAAAAAAACTAGAACCACTGTTATTGTTGTTCACTGTAGCAATTAAAGATGATATATTTTGTTGGACAGCAGTACGCCAGCGGAGACCCAGATTAACACAGCAATCTCATTTTTACTGCTGGGGCTATTTTAAGCACAAGCAAAAAATGGCAATATGGGAATATTTCATCTTATCCAGTCAGATCTGTGTTTGTGTTTTGTGCATATTGCTGTTTCTTCATTCAATGCCATTGATGTAAAATGTCAGTATAAACAGCTGTCTAACTCTTGTTAAGGCAAACCAGTATTTGTTTGGTGTACCGTAGCACTGATTCTGTTTTTCTGACTTCTAACAAACGTTCTATCTCAGTGTGTCAGATATGTGTCATTTCCAGTGTACATAAGACTACCAGACTCCTGCATCTGCAAACACTCTGGAGAGAATATCGTTGATCTTTAATATATAGATGTGACTTTTAATTTACTTGTATGTTTTATTGCTTCTGAGTCTGCATGAATACTCAGACTGCATTAAACATGTTCTGAGTTCTCACTGGGTAAAGACGTCAACACATTCTGCTAATGTTTTTATTTCTGTCTGACAACGGAAAAATGGGTCTCGTTAATGTATTTCTTTTGTGAGTCTACTGTCACTGAACACTTTTGAAGTGAGGCATTTCACTTTTGGTGCAACACTCACACTTCTAATACCTCAGAGTGAAATGAACAGTCAATGTCCTCCATCAATTTTCCTTACATTGTTAAATCTCCAAACCATTTTTATTATCATCATTATCTTTATGTTGAAGGAAGAATAGTGAGCTTCCTTATAGAAAAAAAAGCCAAAGAACATTTACAAATACACTAAGAGATTATAAATCAATTTATTAAGTATTGCTGGGACAGTTATATTATTGTTGGACCGTTCATGACTGGAAATGAGAGTATGTGCATGCTCTGAACTGAAGATATTTTCATAAGGGAAATCTTACTTTGTGATTTTATGTGTCTTAACTGTGTGAAACTATGCATGCCAGAAAACTACAGCAATTTGTAGCAGAATATAGAGAAATAAAGTTGTTTTTTTTTTCAACTTAACGCATGTGTTTATTGTTCATAGTTTGCACACACATCATCACCTACTAAACTGTAACTCTGTCAGTTGAGTTCTTTCTTTCTTTCTTTCTTTCTTTCTTTCTTTCTTTCTTTCTTTCTTTCTTTCTTCTTTCTTTCTTTTCCTGTTTTTTTTCTTCTTTCTTTCTTTTCTTCATTCTTTCTTTTCTTCATTCTTTCTTTTCTTCTTTCTTTCTTTCTTTCTTTCTTTCTTTCTTTCTTTCAATTATGTTCCGCAGTTATGGAACAGTTGTAAAACATTTAAAAATCTTGTAATGGTAACATAAATTAAACATATTTTGAAACACCATATGTACATTGGATCGGATTGGATTTCTGTCAGGTTTCAACGACCTAACATTTATTAAACACACAATAAGGAAGAAAGACAAGTCAGTAAGTTTTTCATACATCATCACGGAGGACGGACAGAGAACTCAGCCACATCTCCGGTGCTCTCGTCTCTGTCCGCACCCCCCCCCTCTGATGGCCTCTTGAGGCTTTTATTGAAAATAAGGAGGTCACAGATGACATGAAGATAAGCAACTTGTACAAGATATATTCTCTGACGTGTACAATTATCTTACAAGACAAGCAGTATACAGTGCGTAAAATAACAATGAGATAAAACAAAGTGTGTGTTAAAGTTTAACCCTATCAATTTCTCATTAATTATGAGGTATCAACAAACATTTTATAATCAATAAAAGTATAACAATTTAGATTTGCTCATTAAAAGTCTGAGTCACAGTTTGTGCAGTAACAGCCTGGTTGGCTCCTAGCTGAAACAGGACAACATTTGAGTAGTCATCTCTTATTTCCAAGAAAATAATAATAATAATAATAAAAAAGTGTAGTCCTTTCATATAAGTTTAACAATTAAAATTCAAACAAAAAGAGAAAGAAAATAAAAGAATCATAAAAACTCTTGAGTTTCCTCCTCGACATGTTTTCTTTTCCTAACAGACCATGTTGACAGACTCACTTCCAGGTGCTCCTCTGTAATCAGATTAAAGGTTAATTTCCAGCTCATGGTGCAGTTCTCTCAGCTCTCATTGGCCACCCGTTGCCATGGTGACTCTAAACAACTCAATCCCACACCTCTAATAGCCTCAAAGCCAGCAGCACAGAGTCTCCTGTGCGTCCAGATAGAGCACCACTTTGTCGTCCGTCATCTCCCCCTGCACAACTCCACATCTGGAGGACGGTAGAGTTTGTACTTGTGAAGGTTTGTACATTCCAGTGTAAATTCAAGATAATGTAACATAATCAGAGGGAGCATTGTCCCGGACAGATTGTTTTGGTTTTGTTTTTTATAGAGAGTAAAACTGACGACTGGGTGGAATTTCTAAGTTATTATGTAAATATGTAAGCTAAATTTAATGTGAAACTGTTGTTCCTGCATATGTAAGAATGAAACAATAACCACATAAACATAAAGGATGACCAACTCAGTCATTATTGTTCATGCGCCTCTCTCTTAGGCAACCTAGGACATGTTTTAACAAGACATTCATCCCCGTAACCCTCAGGCTTACTTCAAGAGATCAGAATTAACCCTTATGCTTTCAGAAAAAAAAAGTAATTACTGGAAATTTGAATTAAATTTAAGTCACATGACGTGAACCACGAAGTGTTATTAAGATTTTGCCGAGTCTCTTAAATTGTGCTGTTTGTCAGATCCAGGCGAGATACTCCTGATGCCGAGTCGCCATGGCTTTAAACGGCGCAGATGACCGTCTGTACGGCTTAAGTTGAAGGTCTCAGCATGCCATGCTGCGTCGTTGCTCTTTGGGTCATCCTTGCTGTTGACGGCATGGTTTGGTTTACGTGGCCTGCTGACAACCTGCTCTGCTGGTGTCCCAGCCTCTCCATCACTGTGTGGTGGACTCTTCTGTTTGTCCTAATAATTGTTCCAGCCGTGCTTGGAGGCTTTTTGAATATTCATACCATCTACGTGAGGACACTTCTCAAGATATTTGAGGTGAGCGTAGTGTTTATGTATAGAAGGGAACAGTGTCCAAAGACAATTGCTTAATATGAACCATCCGAGGGTACCTACTTGTGCGAAACAGCTACATTTCTTATGATTTCATGCACTTTTTGAGCCTATTTTTTTAACATTTTTTTTCTCTCATGTATAAAATTTGTATGCAACTTTACAGTCTGTGTCACTCTATGTATGTAGATGTAGATGTAGATGAATGTAGCTCTTTGTTTCAGGCTCATCAGGAAAAGTTCAGCCGCAATTTCAGTATAGTTTTTTTCTTTTTTTTTTGGTTTTCTGTTGGTATTAAAACAAAACTCAAAAGACTTGCTCTAAGGTAAGAGTTTTTATTTGGTATAATCTTTGTGTATTTTATATTTACTGCCTCAGTAACATGAAATCAGCCTTTTAGAGATAAGTGTTGAGAGTTATTTTAAACGCTGCATCTGCCTCACCAGGGGATCAGTCGTTCAAAACCACTCTAGTCGGAGAACCACCCCCCCCCCCCCCACCCCCCCCCCCCCCCCCCCCCCTCCCCCCCCCCCCCCCCCCCCCCCCCCCCCCCCCCCCCCCCCCCAAAAAAAAAAAAAACAGCTTTCAGCTGCAGGGCTGCCATCTGAAGTGTTGTTGATACTGGAGAGATCTTAGACCCCTGGGATCGAGTTCATCTACTGGCGTGACAGTTCCCGTCACAAGCTTGGCTCCCGTGGTCACACAGTATCCGTAGAAGTTCTTACACGCAGGAGGAATCTAGTAACGGCTCAAAGTGAAAAAATATGTAGTGAAATGTTATTTTTGGAAGATGCAAAGCTGTTTCCCAACTTCATAAGAGCTGTAGGAGTTTAATTAGGCAGCTGTCCCACCCTAACAATGGGCATGCTTGTGTGTTATCATTACCATTATAGCGCCCACATTCCAGGATAATAATAATTACCATCACCATAAAAAAAACCTGATCAGGTGTTGTATGAATTCAACCTTTTGTGTCTAACCTTTTGTTACAGTACATTTTGGAACTGTTAAGTATTGCATGGATGAGTACTTTGAAAAATGCTTTTGGTATATTTTATTATTTATACTGTGCCTGGTCTGTAGACGGTAAAACGAGCATACACATTGCTCCATTCTTGATATATACATAGACCAATGAATAGATGCTAAATAAAATGATATAGCAGTGATAATCAAATATGAATAATGCATGTTTTAGGATATTCAACAGTAGATTTTGGCATTAGTGGCCTCTCTGGGCTCACATACCAGCCTTAGTACCTTGTGAGGCTGGTTAACACTTGGCGTTATCAGTCTTTTTCTCATAAACAACACTTATGGTAAATGGCAAGAAACCACCTTTTAACTTTATATTATCAAGTTTTACATGGAGCTTTAAGGTGTGTTTCTTACTTAGCATAGATACAATCTATGTACAACATAGGTGCTTTCTTAAAAGTCAGGTGCAGAAGAGTGATCTCCTGCTACATTTTATCTATTGTTCTTTGTTCTTTCTTTCTTTTGTTTCCATTTTAAATCATGCTTTTTAATTACGTGATGTTTTAATGTCTCTGTAAAGCACTTTGAATCACCTTGTTGTTGAATTGTGCTATATAAATAAACTTACCTTGCCTATTGTGACCTACTTATGGTTGACCTGGTCGGATAATGAGAGTTTGAAGTTAAAACTGCACCCCAATGGCACTTCTCAGCTGCAGAACACATGCTTTCCCAACCTTCTCAGCTGTACAGGCGTGCTGTTCATGCTGCATGTTGCCCTTTCTGACTAAATCATTAACTCTGATTGCATTTTGGAAACCTTTGAAGGTTGTTACTGTTATTTTAATATTGTGGATACTTGTCAATGAGTAACAGTGGGAATTAAGTCTTGTACAGGTTTATCTTAACATCTTTATTTGTCTTCATTTAGTGGGCGTCCTTACTAATGGAAACAAGAGCAAAGAATAAGAATCAGCAACTATACAAGCCATGTCTCAGTGGTAAACTTTAGACATATTTCATGATTAATCAACTATGGATGCTCATTGCATCTGTAATATATTAACCTCTGAGTAGTGCATTTCTTTTCTTCTTTTCACTGAAGGCATCATAGCAAAAGCTCCACGTTTGTCTTTGCGGCAAGAGATCCAGGGGTATCGAGGTTCTGCCATCCATCAATGCTCAGAGCCAAAGTTTGAGATGTCTGACATCTTTTATTTCGGCCAGAGAGGTGTGGAGAGCATTGTAGATGATGAGGTCACCAAGTGTTTTTTGGCCCAGGAGCTGGAGAGCTGGAACTTGCTGACTCGAAGCAAATACAACTTCCCTCACATAAGTCTGAGACTGGTAGCCCTCTGGGGTCTGGGACTTCTAATCCGCTATGGCATCCTGCTGCCTTTCAGGTCAGAGAAGCTCATAGGCAGGTTCAGAGGCAGTTTCTTCTCATATTATAAACAATTTGAATGACTGGTTCAGTCTCAGATGGTTTGCTTGTTCTGTTTTCCATAGAGTAATGCTGGCAGCCACAGGCATTGGTCTATTCCTTATTTTGAGCACCCTGGTGGGTTTTCTACCTAAAATACAGTGAGTTTCTGCCTCTTCTTACACTTTACACATGGATGTGACTGACATCTCTGTAACAAGTTTAGGTAGATTAAAATATACCAGACAGAGAGGGTGTATCTCATGTGTTTGTCAGTCAAACTGAACTGACTGTTGCGGCATTATGTTGTATGTTCCTCAGGTTCAGATCCTACCTGAGTGAGAAGGTACATTTGATGGGTTACTGCTTCTGTATTAGATCTCTCACAGCAATCATCACCTACCATAACAGGTATGGTATAGTTACTGTTCAGCAACAATGTCAGCTCAAACAGCGCTGTTAGAGAGTAGTTGTGATTTAGGGAATGTGCAGCAGTATCGCTGCATTTGAGGGCTAGAAAGTGGAAAATCAGAGCTCTAAATCATCCCATTTTCAACAAGATAAATAAGAAAATTGGGAAAAAAACAATACAAAGATATGTTTTGTGTCTTATTCTGGCTTTGCTATAAACAACAAATCCTTGTCTGCAGCGACAGAGTTCACTTAACTATAGAGACAAATGAATCTAGCAGTGTTAAAGTATTTCAGATTAAGTTTAACAAAAGAAGGTTTTTCTGCACAATTGTGTTGCTGGCTATGCAAAAGTGACCGACAATTAAATTGACCTGTTTGAACCTTTTTATGTGAAAGGTCAGGAATCTTAAATTCCCTGTTTCTTGCAAGTTGTTTAATAAGGAAGCAGCTAAATCAAAATGTATCCAATTCAGTTGTCTGTATAAACTATTGCTGCTGTTTGACTCCAAATTAAGCCTGAATTACATCATGTTGCATGCCTATTTCTTGTTTAACTACAGAGAAAACAAACCAAAGAATGATGGCATCTGTGTGGCGAATCACACGACACCAATTGATGTGATAATCTTGTCCAATGATCGCGGCTACTCTATGGTATGAAATTTTGTGATTTATTGTGCTCAGGTATGTTTTATATATATATATATATATATATATATATATATATATATATATATATATATATATATATATATATATATATATATATATATATATATATATATATATATATATATATATATATATATATATATATATATATATATATATATATATGTTTAGTGTTCATCTGACTAAATTTTTATTGAGCTGACTTCAAGATAAAGTTGAATCACAGGTTGGTCAGGTCCATGGAGGTTTGCTGGGAATGATCCAAAGAGCGATGATCAAATCGTCTCCTCACGTATGGTTTGAAAGAGCAGAAGTCAAAGACAGACATCTAGTGGCCAAAAGGTAGTATTGCACGTGTTTGCGTTTTTGGGTCTCTAAGTCAGATGTTCATGTACTAAAGTACTTTAACAGACAAACAGTATTTTTTACTTCCGTAATGCTGTTTATAACTGATGAACATCTCTGTGGTGGCCATTGCATGGGAAGTTACAACGTTTTTCATCCTCTGAAAAGTGAATAACTGGCTTGAGAAAATTAAAAATAAAACAAAAATAAATTATCCTCACACAAGGCTGACCTGGGTACATACAATTATTTTGTTTTTTTTTTCTTCTTTTTTTGAGTAGCTCATAGTATAAACTTGTTACTATGTCATTTTATAGCATTAGATTTAAGATGTAAAATTTAGTTGAAAATATTATGATGTTATTTTTTTTTCCCTGGTCTGCAATTTCAGGCTTAGTGATCATGTTGCTGATAAGAGCAAACAGCCCATCCTCGTCTTCCCTGAAGGTGTGTACCAGAATCCAGTCTAGTTTAAATAAATGATTACATAAAATGTAAAAATTATAATCTTATTATGTTGGTATTTTTTTAATATGTTTTTTAATACATTTCAAAGCAAAGGATTTGTTCCAGCAAAACAATGATAAAGGTAACACTAAATATGTATATGGTCACTTCAAACAGAAAAATGGCTGTTTGCTATTGCATTGTGCAGATGTGAGAAAGATTGAGCTTTTGTAGCCCTGGAACACATAATTGTGTATTAAAAAAAGACTTGAAGTATTGAATCAATACCATCCATCCATTATCTATACCCGCTTTATCCGTTTCCGGGTCACGGGGGTCTGTTGGAGCCTATCCCGACGCATAGTATGCGAAAGGCAGGGGTACACCCTGGACAGGTCGCCAGTCTATCACAGGGCCACATAGAAGACAAACAACCAATCACACTCACATTCACACCTAGGGAGAATTTAGAATGATCAATTAACCTACTCTGCATGTTTTTGGACTGTGGGAGGAAGCCGGAGTACCCGGAGGGTACCCGGAGTACCCGGAGTGAGAACATGCAAACTCCACACAGAAAGACCCACCGGGCCGGGAATTGAACTAGGAACCTTCTTGCTGTGAGGCAACAGTGCTTACCACTAAGATACCGTGCTGCCGCTGAATCAATACCTTAAATTGGAAAATTAAGAATGGTGTGTTTTTAGATCCTGTTAGATGACTGAGCTCTGGCCCTAAAGTTTGTGCCACGTTAATATTCTCAGATGATTTCATCTGCAGGCACTTGTGTTAACAACACATCGGTGATGATGTTCAAGAAGGGAAGCTTTGAAATTGGCTGCACTGTCTATCCTGTAGCCATTAAGGTGGGACATTTTTTCCATTTGAACTTCTTTTGTTTGGTTGTTCATATCGACAGGCAATGAGAACTTGCTATATTTTGTAGTATGATCCTCGCTTTGGAGATGCTTTTTGGAACAGCAGTAAGTTTGGTTTGGTGAGGCATCTTCTGAGGATGATGAGCAGCTGGGCAATCGTCTGCAGCGTTTGGTACCTGCCACCGATGAACAGACAGGTGACGCTCTTTTATTGCTCCTTTATGAATCTCATCTATTATGTAATCGTCTGCAGAAGCCTGATTTCCATTCTCATTGTTTGCTGTGAATATGTGCAGATGCTCCTGTAAGCTATTGTTGTTGGCATAAAAAAAAACTGTTGGTGCCACAAATGAATAGAAACGTAATTGAAAGTAACAGCAGACATGAAGCAAAATATACATATAAGGCAAGTTTATTTGTATAGCACAATTCAACTACATGGCAATTCAAAGTTCTTTACAAAGACAATTTATATATAAAGCCTTTAAACTCTCAATTTTTTTCTCCATCACATCTGGCCTAAATTGATCTAATTTAGGCTTTAGGCCTCAAGCTTTATATGTCTACGTGTGATCTAATGTGTGAGGAGTGCACATTCACACTCAACAATCTTCAGATTTATAAATATAAGTCTGTGCACTAGATGCAACAATCATGTGTGCAGAAAAACAGAAGTTGATGAAGGAAGTATCTGTGCTGGTGAAGGTGATATCTGCTCCTGATAGGATAATGGGGGTTAAAAAAAGAAGAAAAAAAGTAACCTTTTAAAATAAAATAAAACACATTGTCACTTATCTGGACTCTCACAGCCAGGCTGCATGAACAAACATACAGCTCATGGCTTTATCAGTTGCAGATAAACTGATAAACTGAACTAATGTGCCTCTCATTTGTCATACATTCATTTCTTTTTGTTTTACCTTTGTCCTTCACTCTGACTCTCCAGACTTGACTAACTCTGGTAATGTTTTCCCTCTTATTCAGTTTATTTTCTGGTCATAATTCAAAAACTGAGACCAGCACATGAAACAAATATTTCACTTTTCACTACTTCAGTAATGAGTGTCTCAGTTTCATGTTGTAAATAGGAGAACCAGCTGAATAGGTTGATTTAAAAATGGCAAAATCAACATTTGTATGCATACACACAGCTTTAGTTACAAAACTACAGCCCTAAAGGGCTCAGATGCATAAGTTAAACTCAAGGGCAGAGCTTTGTTGTTTTTCTTTTTGTTCAAACACATCATTCATGCATATGGCTCTAAATCCTAGATAGAGTTATATAGAACTATATAACTACATATGATAGAGGTCTGAATGAGAGTGAAAATTATAAAGAAGACCTTTGTCCAGCTAAATAGCCAACACACAGTGTACAGAACAAGACAAACTAATCAAAGCTGCAGTGGACATCATAAAGGTAAAGCACTATGCGATGTTTGCACAATTCGACTCAAGAAAAACTGCTGGCAACCGTTTCTCATTTAGTATGGGCGTTATAAATGAAAAAAATCTGAGCTTACTGTATGCCACAGCTCCTACAGCGTGAAGGATACTGTGTGATCTGAATCTATGGTGTCTGTAAAAGCTTTTTTGCTCTTTGGCACGAAACTGCAAATTAAACTTTGCTGAAAAACATAAACAGATGCTCGGTGAGTATTGGAAACACATTCTTTGGTCAGATGCAGCAAAAATAACTTTGTTCAGCTCAGATGGGCTGCAGGATGTTTGGCATCGGCCCTGTTAGGACTACGCTTGCGAATGCTTACAGGCATAAAAGGCCAGCATGTTGATGGGATGATTTAGGCCTGCGTGTGAATGCAAAACTCTTAGATCACATTCATTTATTGCACCAAGAACATGTATGGATACATTAGCGCCAAGTTTACTGTTTTTTTATTTTCTTTTTTTTACAGCTGTATCTTACATATTCAACAGTTTTGCAATAGCCCCTTTTCATCCTGTGTTTGTTTTTTATTTTCCTTTTGTTCTTTCGTAGGAAGGGGAGGATGCAATACAGTTTGCCAACAGAGTGAAAGCAGCCATAGCTGCCCGAGGAGGATTACTGGATCTCACATGGTCAGTCACTGGTAACTCTCACTGCATATACATATATTCATATAAACATTTATCCATTAAGAAGTGTTAAAAGGGGGGAAGTTAATAATGGCACAAATCACAGAAGGTGATTCACATCAGGTACTAAATTTAATTTTAACGTAACCATAACACTGATCCACTGTGACACCATTTCTTTTATCTTCCTGTGTTCTTTCAGGGATGGCGGCCTGAAACGAGCCAAAGTGAAAGATGCTTTAAAAGCAGAGCAGCAGAAACTTTACAGCAAAGTTCTTTTAGGTGACCACAAAGAACAAAGTGATGACAAAGTGGTAGAAGGTGGAAATCCAGGTGAACATAAAGGCAACAGAGATGAAGCAAAGTGACAGTAGACACTGAATGTACAGTATGTCTGTTATCATTAAAGACTTATGGTACTTCAAGTGGTTGAAGTGCTCACTACTACGTTCATTACATCACAGGTACTTTGGTAGTACCAGTACATCTGTTTACTAATTGGCTCAAGGGTCTTTTTTTGTATTCAGCTTTAATCTTAGCTAGACACAAGGAAAGTGACTTAAACATTGCCAAGACCAGTATGCAGCTTTATCCATCAGAAGGAGGTGATCTGAGAGTTTTTTTTTTAAATTATTTCTTTGACAGAATACAGAACACACTAACACAAAGTAATTTGAGTAAATTTAGCTCATTTCCTTCTTCAAACAGCAGGAGTCACTGTTCAAACATAAACCAATCTGCGTGCTGAAAGTTGTTTAATATTTTACTAATCAGGAAGCATATCACCCTGCGGACAGATTAAGAAGACATTGAACTGAATCCATTTTCCTTATCTGCCTAATCCCACTCAGGCTCATTGGATTTGTTGTCCGAGCACACATGAAGGAGACGCCAGGGAGAAACTGGCCGTAGTAATGGGATGAAATCCAAGCACACGGTGCCACTTCAGTCTGATGACCACTGAGACTGGAGCTGCATGTGAAACTCAGTCCATCACGAGGACGTGCAAGTGACACCGTCTGCAGAGCAGGAACCTTGTGTTGTATGTCTCATAAGGTGGGCACAAGTTCCAGTGTGACTGTCACAACTCATCACTTGGACATATTAACATATTTCCCACCTGTTTTAAACTCTGTCTGAAATGAAACGTCACAGTCTCAACACGTAAAATCAGTTCAGCTGATGGGGTTTAGTGCTGATGCGCTTTGGCAGGCACGAAGCAGGATCAGGTGTGGTGGCCCTTCACTCTGAATGGGCGCAGTGAATGAACACATTTAAGTCCTCTAACCACCTGTTATTGTAGGCGCGGGCGGTGACTTCACTAACCTAAAACCCTCCTGTCAGTGTGGCCACGCCCAATCAGCTGGTTCCTGAAGTTCAGCTGCTCTCCTCAGCAAACTTTTCCGTGCTCCTGTGCAGAGTCCCACGGACAGCCCGTGCTGTGAAACGGTGTTGTGTTTGGGGATTGAACTCTGTAACGGCGTTTGGTCAGCATGTCCTTGGTGGATCAGCAGTGGTGCCCTACAAGCGTGCAGGTAACGGCTCTCCAAGCCAGAGGCCTCAGGATAAAGGGGAAAAGCGGCACGAACGATGCGTACGCTGTCATACAAGTGGGTAAGGAGAAGTACCAGACGTCTGTGGTGGAAAAGAGCGTGGCTCCGGTGTGGAAGGAGGAGGCCACCTTCGACCTGCCGCCTCTCCACCAGGAAGGCGGAGGAGGAGCGGGCGCAGAGCGCTGCACGCTGCGTGTCCATGTCCTGCACCGGGCTCTGGTGGGCCCAGACAAGCTGCTGGGCCAGGCTGTCATCAACCTGCCGCAGCTCAGTGAGGACAAAACCCGCGCCAAGACGGAGTGAGTGCACGCACCTTAACTGAGCGCGGAATGTGAAAGGCTGGTACTGAAAAACTGCACAATCCCTTAAATGAAATGTGTATATACACAATATGGATTTTAATAATTCCTCTTGGTTTGCAGAGGTAGTTGCCAAACATTACAATAATCTTAAAATAAGACTATAAGTGTAAATATGCTGAGTACTTTGTTCCAAGGTAGTGAAACTCATTCTGCTACTTGAGTTTATATACCTTTTTTTTTCTTTTTTTTTTAAGTATTTAGCTTTCAATTGCCATTCCTACAATGTTATCAAAAATTTATTCCCCGAAAAAGAAGATAACAAAACAGAAAATCAGTGTGCTGGAGACTTTTGAGCATCTAGATGTCTTATCCTTCTATTCGCTCTCTGATTTCTCTGAAGACAAAGTTAACAGAATTTTATTCAGATACGGCCTGGTTTATCCTTGTAAGTATGATGAACGTATGAGAAGTACAATGAATAATTTACTCAGATTTCATCTGTGCCACAGGGTGACATCAGTCATGCTGCACCTTTTTTGTGGTACTTCAGAATAAAACTTTACTATTCAAAACAAATCATCAAAATATCGCTGCCAAGCTATGCTGCATCTGTGAAAGCAGTGGAATGTGTGTGTGTGTGTGTTTTTTTTTTTTTTTTTTTTTTTTTTTTTTTTTTTTAATGCATTTGTAAGGTGAGTATTTTTTTTTTCAAATTGCCATTTGAAACCTTGCTATAGTGATGTGAGCTGCTGGAGCGTGCACGCAGCCACGCATCACTGCACAGACCTGCTCTGGAGAGTTTGACTTATGAACGTTGCCCACTCACACCGCCGCAGCTTAAGGGATTTGTTTCCTGGGCAGCAGCCCTTAAGAATGCCAAGCAGCATTAGGCAAATTAATGCGGCCAGTTAAACTATTCGTTTTTACTTACTGATCTTGTCATCAAGAAATAAATTGTGATCCAATTACAGATGCACGATAAAGCGTCCAGTAGCTGCAAATTAGTTGCATCATATTCCCAGGAGCCAAACAGTCTAGTTTTTTCGTTATTTTTATTTTATGCATTAATTATATAACTGTGATTCCCTTGTACCTCCTGAGCAGAAAAACATTTTTATTCGAAGACCATTTGATATATTACAGTTTTCAACTGCATCATAAGAAGTTATTTGTTGGGTGTTTTTAATCCTCTGAGGTGTGATGGGATTGATCCAAAGTCTTGCATGCAATATCAGCCTTTCCCCCCCCACATGCACACACACGTTTGACTTGCATGCACAGTGAGGTGCAGTGTTGTGGTCCCAGTTCATTGATTTTCATATGTATTCATCACACAAGAGTGTACGTAGGTTTTCTGTCTGTTGTATTGTGGCTAATCTTTTTCTGAAATATGAGCTGTCTAAAAAGAACCGTTTTTTGCAACCCACAGTGAAAATACAAAGTTAAAATGCAATTTACATACTGAAATAGCCCCCCCCCCCTCCTTTTTTTTTATTTAAAGGCAATAATAAATAAGATGTCATGCAGTTCTGCTTCTGAGTTTTAATATCCAGTTCTGTTCTGCTCTGAAAAAAGGATGTTTCTGTCTGATGTTCCCATGGATCTGTGGTGCATATTTGAATAAGTATGACTTGGAGTTTGGTTTGCTTTTCTTGCACCTCAGACTTGCCAGTCAGAGATGAGAGATGGTCTTGCCTTCAGCCAAGCTGCGAGAACGTTCATGCATTAATAAAACGACACATGAGGATATCTTTGACTTCTTTATTTTTGTAATTGTATTCTGGTGTTGGTAAATGCTTGGCTGTGTTGATCTTTCTGTGAGCTTGGCGAGCGCATGTTGCTTGTGAGGTTTCAGTCCAGCTTTGGGTTCACATTCCTGCCCGTCTTATCAAAGCAAAACAAACCGTGATGGCAACAGCAAACGTTAAGCGAGGTCAGTTTTTCAGACTGAAACCACTGTTGTACTGCGCCATGACAAATCAACTGCCAGGTGCTTTCGTTGTTTTTGAAAAGGCAATTAATTAACCAGGCTTTTCTATTTTTGAACATGCAGTCCTTGAAAAGACATCCGTATCATTCAATGACGACCAGGAAAAAGACAAACGGATTGCATTCCGTCATCTCAACCAGAGTATGTCAGGTTTTCATGTCCAAATATAATTTCATGAAAAATAATCTGAATTATACCAGCAATTTAAAGAGGAAAAAAAAGTGGATTTAAGGAACAAATGCACCAAAAAGAGGAAATAACATGAACACTGATTTCTCACTATAATACAACGTTTCGCCCTGTTTCTTTTGCACTACAGCTCCTCATTTTGGTTTCTTTGACTTTTGAGACTCAAACATGACTACCTCGGTCAGTTGTGGTCCTTGGACATTATCATTTTTAGAATTGTTTCTACACATTCAGCTGTTCTCCCACACGGCTGCGTTTTTGTGATAAGAAAAGGCTGAAGTCACTGGGGCTATTGTGTTATCACTAGCGCAGCCTCCACAAGGAAGGATGTGAGTATGCAGAAAGTTTTTTTTTTTTTTTTTTTTTTTTTTTTTTTGTGTGTGTGTGAGTGAACACAAAATGTTGAGTCATTCATTATCCTCAAGTGGTTCTATCTGTCCAGCAGAGCAGCACACCTTCTAACGTTCACTGAGCTGTGAGATTAGTTCAAGAGCATCATCTTTACAGAGGCATTGTTAAAGGATGGCCAGTTTAAAGCTCATGCACAATGTATTGTGCTTGTACCAGCTTACGCCCAACACTTTTGCAACTTCCCTTCCAATTCAACTGAAGTAGCTTACTTCTCCTATTTTCTACTTCTTAGTGTGGACTGTGTGTTTTTGTGGCTTGTAATACTGTCATTAAAGCTGCGGATCAAATCCCTCACTGTACTTTTGACTATATATCTACTACTGTGCTGTGATATGCTAAGCAAAGAATTGGTCAAGTCTCACAACTTGAAGCCAGTTAAGTATTTGTTGTCCTGTAGATTTTCTTTTTTATCAATCTTCCTGCAAAAAAGCCCTTAGATGTGTTATATTCTTGGGCATTGGGACAATGAGGTCAGAGGCTACGATGGCCATGGAAACTGCACCTCTTGAGACGATCCTTTTCATATTTCAGATCCGTTGAGGCTCATTATGCTGATGTGGAGCCCATCTAATCCCTCATTGTTTGTTTTTTTTTCACACGCAGTGAGTTTTTCTTGGGTCTTCCGACATGTTTGTTCTACTTTAAGTTCATCAGTCTGCAGGACTTGACACCAAAATGGATCTGGCATGTTTGGATGTTTTTTATTTTTGGCATTATAGTTTGCAGCGAAGATGCAGGGTAGAACGTATTCCTTCATGATGTTGCAGGTGTGGCTACGCTGTGGAACAAAGAAACAACGCTTCAAAGCCTGCGGCATGTTTCTGGAAGTCTTATGCAGTCATTGTTCTTATGGTATAAACTTCTCCTGCTCTGTGAGCAGCAGTTATTCTGACTTTAGCTGTGCTCAGCAGCTGTTCGTGGACAAGGTTTCTGCTATCAGTTTTGGCAAGCTTTGAAATTTTTGTTGCCTAACTTTTCTAATGATGAAAACAAATCATCGCCCTGACAAGTTGATTCAGATCTCAGACCTTAAACTGCCATCAGTAAGAAAAATGCTGGAATAAAACAAACTGCCTCTTGTTAAATGAGATCAGTCCTAGTTGTCGTCTCCAGAAAAGGTGCAGAATGTTGAGAAAACTTGAGTGGTTCAAGAAATGGACATTATTCCTTTTTCTCACATCTATTTCTTCCTTTGTTCAAAGTACGGCGGTTAATTAATTTAGGTTTAGATCATTACATGGATATGCTCTTGGGCACATTGCTGAACTTCTCAGTCCTCGTGCTACCATGTGACCCTCTTGGATTGTCTGAACAACCGCTTTGAACTCATTCTTGTTCGAGGTTATTCAGCAAGGGAGATGGCTTTTGTAATGCCTCCACAAAAGCATCAGAACCACTTGCATCCAATCAAAGAAAGGTCACCATCTACTGCGACCTTTAGGACACATCTGCATTGACATGTTCTCCCTCTACGTGCTTAGATTATCTGTTTTGTTATTTTTAATTGCCTTGCTTCTTGTCCTTCAGTATTTTTGACCCTAAATTTGGGTTCTGTTGTTGTTGTTGTGGTGGTGTTTTTTTTTTTTTTTTTGTTTGTTTTTTTTTTTTTAACTTTGATAAAGTTGTCCCACATATAATCGATGCAGGGTAGCTGGAACATAAAACTTTAGCAACCTAACAGTGGAACATTTATGCTCAGGCCTGAAATTTTGCTAATCACATCCCGTTGCTCATCAGTAAGTAAGGCTGGGGGGCTATGACAACAGTGAACCATTTTGTAAATTCCAGGAAAAGGCGGTTTCATCTTAATTTGTTTGTGCCACACATCTGAAGCATTCTTGAGGGAGGAGGAAGGGCAGCAGAAGCAGCAGGAGGAGGAGGGTGAATCTTGCAACAAAACTTATACCAAACTTTTTTTTTTTTTTTTTTTTTTTTTTTTTTTTTTTTTTTTTTTTTTTTTTTTTTTTTTTTCTTTTTTTCTTTTCTATGTTGAACAGAGCATAACAAAAGAAGGAAAAAAACTCCAGAAAACCCACAGTTCCTTACACACACACACACACACACAATGTCCCTTCCTCATTTCCCCTGACATCAAGATTTCAGTTGGAGTTGTTTTCTTGGTGGTAAGCTGACCTCAGATTTTTGCCACTTAGGCACTTTTTATGCTGACTGTGTTTTTTTTTTTTTTTTTCTCTCTTCTCTTCATGAGCAAATTTTTTTTTCCCTGAGACCCTCCAGTCAGCACTGGACCCTGTTACTGGTACAAAACCAATTTCAGGGTGCTGCTGCCTGCTCTCAGTGGGTATTTGTCCATTTCAGTTTTTTGTCTATATTTTAAGTAGACTCTCAGACAACCCCTGTGTCCTTGTCCTGGCGTTTGTCTGAAACGTACCTGCACCTTGTTTAAGAGGTGAAGACGGGGTTAAGGGAAGATTGTCTGTCTGTCTGTCTGTCTGTCTGTCTGTCTGTCTGTCTGTCTGTCTTGCGATGAACCGGACTAGTTTGAGGTCTGGGAGTAGTAAAGGATGATCTTAATTTAAAAAGAAGCACTAACTTTTGCAGGGTTAAACATCTAGATGTAGCAGGTTAGGTTTCCTATTGCAAATGGAGAGCTTTCTTAGTATAACTTTCTAAGATTAAGTCGAGGTAGAAATCACATCAGCAGAAGTACACTGCTTCAAGTTTGAGATGTAGGGGGAGAGGAACAACCTTCATAACTGCTTTCAAAAGTTAAATACTACGACTCATAGATTCCTCGCATCAGAGGCCAGAGAGGGTAATTTTAGATCAAACCTTTCAAAAACATCCAAGCTTCCACTGAGTCACTTTCCATTTGCAAAGGCTTTCACAGAGAAACATACATGGATTAAACATTTCCAGACCTGCTCTTGTTGCTTGTCATTCGTCTAAAACATTTACATTATAATGAACATTAATATACCTCGCTGCCTGCCACCTTGTTGTTGGAGGCTTTAAGAGTAAGGTCCATAATAAATATAAAAACACAGAATAATTTTTGAAGTAACACAGCTGACACTAATGCCAAAAAAAGGTAAATATAGCTACTGTATTATCTGATGTTTTTAAACAGTTCTTCACTTGCTTGCATTTGTCTGTTTTATGTCCTGAATCATGTCTAATAATGTGCTTCTCTTGAACAGATGGTTTAAATTACTTGATAAGACTGGAAAGCCAGACAAAGACAGAGGAGAGGTGCTTCTGGACATCCACTTTATGAGAAACAACATGACTGCCAGCATGTTTGACCTCTCTGCTGCTGGGAAATCTCGTTCTCGCCTTGGCAAGTTAAAGGACAAAGTCCGCGGCAAGAAAAAGGAGTCGGACTCCGCCTCTGCGTTCGGTGTGGTACCGTCTTTCACTCAGGTTATGACAGACAGTGAGGAGGAGGGAAATGGTGAGGGAGTGGCAGGCAAGGATGGCAAATCCAAGAAACACAAGATGAAGTCTTTGTTTTCTCCGAAGTCCAACCTGCAGAGAAACATGTCTCAGTCCATGTCTGTCCTTCCTGCGAAAAACTCCTCACTGAGTGGCAGCCAATCATCTGGTCTAAACGTAGACTCCTCTGAGGGTCAGCACTTTTTCTTTGAGGTTTTCTATTTTTTCTTTTTTTTTTTTTTTAAGTCTCACTATGTAGATGCTAATTTTTTCTTATGATTTCAGGCAAAAAGAAGTTCAAGTTTATGATCCACAAACGCTCCGGCAGTTCAGGCAACAAAGAGTCATCACTGGGCCATCACAAACAGGTTCCCGTAGAGCAAAGTAACTTGTGCATTAATGGCAGCCATATCTACTGTGAAGAGCCTCCACCTCGGAGCTCTCGCATCGGCTCCAACTTCAGCCTGGCCAGTTCAGGCCACGGATCAATGGAGGATGTCCCTGAAAGCTCTCCTCCATCTGTGGATTCACTAAGAGCTGTGAGGCAGTATTCACCCTGGATGGAGGAGGAGGAGCAGGAGGAGCAGGAGCAGGAAGAGGAAGAGGAAGAGAAGGGTGAAAGTATACAAGAGGATGTAAATGAATCAAGAGGGGAAGAGCAAGAAAGAATCAGGATGGTGGAGGAAATGAGGAATAAAGAGAGAGAGGAGACTCTAAGAAGAAAGCAAGAAGAAATTATGTTAACTGAGGAAAAGATGAGACAAAAAGAAGAGAAGGCTAAAAAAGAGGAAGAGGAAATGATTAGGAAGGAGAGAGAGGAGAGGGTCAGGAGAGAAGAAGAGCAAAGATTAGCAGAAGAAAAGAGGAGGCTAGAGGAACAAAGAGCAATATTTGAGGAGGAAAAAATGAGGCAGAGAGTGGAGGAAGAAAGGATCAGGAGAGAAGAGGAAGAAGAGAGACAAGAGCAAGAGGAGAAGGCTCAAGAGAGGAAAAGACAAGAGCGTAAATTAGCAGAGGAAAGGAGATTGGAGGAAGAGGAGAGGAGGCTAGAAGAACAGAGAAGGGAGGAAGAGCGGAGGCAAAAAGAGGCTGAGGTGGAGCTCATGAGAAAGCAGGAAGCAGAACAAAAGAGGCAGAGGGAGGAAGAACAGGTGATGAGACAGAAGGAAGCAGAACGGGTCAGGAAGGAAAAGGAAGAATGGGAGAGACTGGAAGAGAGGAGGATTGAAGAAGAAAAAGTTAGAAAGGAGGAAGAGGAAAGGATGCGGAAGGAGGAAGAGATTCAGAGGAAAAAAGAGGAGGAAAAGAGGGCTAGGAGACAAGAGGAGATTGAAGAAAAGAGGAGACAAGAGGAACAAGAAAGAAGCAGAGTTGAGCAAGAAAAGAGGGAAAAGGAGCTGGAGGAGTTGAAGAGAAAAGAGGAAGAGTGTCAGAGATTGGCCAAGGAAAAGTTGAAACAAGAAGAGGAAGAGAAAAAGATTGAAGCAGAGAGAGTTCAAAGAGAGGAAGAGGAAAGACTTAAGAAAGAGGAGGAAATGGAAGAGAGGAAAAGGAGACAGGAAGAAGAGGAAAGAGCCGAAAAGGAGAGATTGATGGAGGAGAAACGGAGACTGGAGGAAGAGAAGGTCAGATGTGAGGAAGAAGAGAGGATTCGGAAGGAGGGTGAAATGAGACGAGAGGAGAAAAGAAGGAAAGAGGAAGAGGAGAAGATTAAGAGGGAAGAGGAGGAAAATATTAGGAAAGACGAAGAAAAGAGGAGGAGAGAGGAGGCAGAGGAACGGGCCAGAAAGGAAAAGGAAGACAGGGAGAGATTGATAGAAGAAACCAGGAAACTGGAAGAACAGGAAAAGAGGAGGATTGAGGAAGAGGAAAGAATTAGGAGGATAGAAAAAGAAAAGATTGGGAATGAGAAAAATGAGAGAATTCAAAGGGAAGAGCAGGAACGGATTAGAAAGGAGAAAAGACTGGAAGAAGACCTCAGGGCAAGAAAGGAAAAGGAAGAAAATGAGAGATTATTAGAAATGAGAAGACTAGAGGAACAAGAAAAGAGGAGGATAGAGGAAGAGGAGACAAAGAAGCTGGAGAATAAATTGGAAACATTCCCAGAAGAAAACAAGATGGAAAATGAACAAAGAACTGCACTAAATAAATCCAGAGTGAGCAGTCCTGCAGAAGTTCCTTCCTCTAATCCGTTTGAGAACTTTTCACATTGTCCCTCTGAGGAAATTCCCAACTTTTCCTCTGAACCCCACAATCACACAGCCAAAGTGGAAGCTGTTGAGCAAAGGTCAGTTAAAGTCACACACACTGTACAAATATGTATGATGAAACTGCATTGATGACATCATGTGCTAGACATCAGAAACTACCTTTTTTCTTTTTTTTTTTTTTTTTTTATTTATGGCATCAAAAATCTTCCGTATTTCACCAAAACCTTGAATATTTATCTCCAATCAGTCCCTGGGGACACTTCTTTTTTTTTTTTTTTTTTTTTTTTTTTTTTTTTTTTATTTAAAGTATTGATAATGTGTCAGTACAGGACAAATGTAGCCATGAATAAATACTATTAAAACCAAGCTTTTAAAATTAATTTGACAAAATTTGGCATAAACTCAGTACAGCAGTTAATTTGTCCACATCAGTATGAGTACTGTTTATCACTACGCAAATGAAATTTGACACCATAACTAGACAGCTGATGTCGGAGAGAGATGACAAACTGTCCAGCTAAAGCCAGTGCGCAGCGCGGAGGGACGGGCGAGCATGGAGCCAGTCACAGGGAGACGGTTAATCCCACAGCCGAAGTCGGAGATGCAGCTGGCTCTGGTAACAGATGCTCGGGTGGACCTCCCATTTATTTAAAAAAAGAAAAAAAAGGCTCAACTTGGGATAAGAGGAAAAAAGTTCACCAATACAGGCTAATAAAGTTAAATGATACAAAGTAACTAAGGTCTAAAATATTTAGGATGTACTGTGCGATTGTGTATCAGCCACTACGTCCCAAAATGTCACTTAAAAATGTTGTTTTAAAGTAAATTTGTGTCTCATGTGATGGACTGGTGACTAGTTTAGGATGTACACCTGCCTTTCAGCCAAAGAGAGCTGGGATAGACTCCAGCAGATCACTGAGCTTAAGTGGGGATGGATGGATGGATGGATGGATGGATGGATGGATGGTCGCTCAACCTCTCATGTTCTTCTCCCAATATAAATGCACAGTTGCCAAGATGCAGTGAATGGATAAACTTACTCCCTGGTTCATGTTACCCTGCTCAACTCTTAATTAGTGAAGTGAGCTAGTTTGCTGTTGAGAACAGAGGAAACATCAGGAAATGTTTTTTGGGGAATTGAAAATGCAAAAGTTTAACTGGTATTGAGCTATTTGACTTAAGTCAAACTGTTCCCTGGTGGCAATGCTAGGTGAAGTCATGTGATCACTAAAGGCAGTAGGACTGAACCTCTGGAGTTCATGAACGTGAAATCATTCAGTAGCTGTGAGATGTTTTAAATGCTGGAGGTGATGAGATGGTGAATGGATTAAAAGTGAAAGTATTTCAATATTATGTGCCTTATCAGCAATGAAGCAGTGAAGGAAGTTCTGGTGCTAAATTTCAGGGGTCATTTACATGCAAACGAAGTGTATCTGAATGTCCTTTCATCTGTTGTTCAGTCTGTGACATTGTGGTACTTCCACAAACTTCTTTTTAAATGCTACCAAAACTGACAGCAGCATGAAAGCTGCTTGGCCTTGTCCTCGTGCGCATTTCTGTTTGCGCTAGTGTGTAATCTGGGCTGGAGCACCGGGCTCATTGCATCGGGCATGATGTGAACAAGAAGTACAAAATGAGCCAGTTAGAGGGTCTGAATGTTGGGTTTAATTATTTTCTATTTATTCCCCAGCTGTAGGAAAGTGTGTGGCCCTCTACACCTCAGAATTCATCCTGCTTCCTCTCTCAGCATTTGGATCAGGAGCTCTTCCTTCCCTTCTCCACACTGTCCCCCCCCCCCCCATCGTTCTGGTCCAGTTTTAGTTTGATTTAATTTTTTATTTATTTATTTATTTTTTAGATAATACGGGGTGGCAAATCTGCGTTCCCCTCTGATTGCTCTGAAGTATCATCTCACAGGATTTTGGCACTAGATTTTCACATTTTATTTTCAACATCCTTGGCAGATTCTCTAAGATGATCATCTTGTACCAGTAAAGCACTAATTGCATGCGAATTAAATCTTTTGCATCTTTTTTGACCTCATAATACCACCTCCTTTTTTTAATTAAAAACCTTACTCATTTACTCTGGGTCTCTTTTCCAGATGTCTGTCAGTTGTTTCATCAGAAGGAAGCGCTGCCGTTTCCAGTGACGAAAAAGACCTGGTTAGGACTCAGCGGGAGAAGAGACCAGCTCCTCAGCCTCCCAGATGGAATCAAGCTGAAAGGCAAAGAGCGAAGGAGCAGGATGTGCAGGCACAACATCGGATGCAAAGTAAAGACAAAGATGTCAAAACTGCCAATGTTCTTCCTCAGCGCTCTGTGCTAATCACTCCACTGAACAAGTCTCCCACAGATGCAAAGAACACCCAGAGTGTGACACAAAATAACACGACCAGAGTTGCAACAGCTAAGCACAATAAACGGCCTGCACCATCCAGACCTTGTTCTGTTGAAGAGCCGCAGCTGTCGTCCGAGTCAAAAACATCTGACAAGGTTTCCCACCAAGGTGTCACAGAGGTAAAGCCAGCTCATACCGTTAATGGCTTAAACCCATTTGAAGACGATGAAGATGAGAATGAGCTCGCAGCTCACGATGACGCATCAGTTTCTGGTCCAGTGCGCTGGCCTCCACCTAAGTCGCAGACTGTTGACAAAGATACTGCATCTCAAGGGCAAGTCAAGTCTTTGAAGATGGCGCATGCTCCTCCACCTCCTGCCAAGACTGACGCCGCCTCCAGCACTTCAGTCAACCAAAACGGCGACGCACCAGTGACTGGACCAAACAACGGATATGACTTGCAACCACAGAACATAACGTATGTGGATGTCCAGAACGGTCCAAAACGGGAGTCTCAGCAGATGAGAGCGCCGACTGTCACAGTGGCAGGTGTGAAGGAGGAGGGGCCTCCTGCAAGTTCACGCAGGTAAGACTCTTCTTCAGGCCCTCAACAGAAAGCCAAAAAGAACATTGTTTTAAGTCATTAATCTCATTATATATTATACATCACACTCAACTACCTGCCAAAATTCAGTATAAATCTTTTTTTTTTAAACTAAAAGGATAAGTATAGTGCATCACTCATGTTATCATTCCTACACTTCCATGATTAATGTTTCTGTGCGTTATTAAATTTGCTGAATCTGATGAGGATGGTGTTTCCTCATGAGCTTTGAGCTAATAACTTTGGTCAGTGTGATAATCAATTACTAAATGAGTTTCTGATTTCTAGACAAAAAATGTCTATAATGCCCTTAGGCATCACCACTCTGTATCAATAATTCATCTGTTCTGTTGTTGTTGTTGCAGGCTGCAACCTGTAAAACCCCTCAATCCTCTTGATCAGTCTGCCTCTGTTGTTCAAGGGGGAAATGACAGCAAATCCACTGGTGTCATCAGAAGTCAAGATAGAACAAAGGTGTCTTTAAATAACTTGCATGTTAATTCTCACTTTGACTAAAACCTTTTGTTGGTATTGAGATTTCCATAAACAAATGATCCACTGGACTTTTTAATGTTTCCTGTTGTTTCAGTTAGTAGGGACTGAATCCTTAATCTTTTGCTGAGTGCCACATGTTTTTGCCCCTCACAGGTTCATGACACTGAGGTGATCGGGCCGTACTCTCAGCTGACAAAGGAGGAACTGATCTGCCTGGTGTTGAAACAGGAAACCCAGCTCCTCGACAGAGAGAAAAAGATATCAGAGCTGGAGCTGTACATTGACAATCTACTAGTGCGGGTCATTGAAGAGCAGCCAAGTATCCTCATGTCCTTGAGCTCCATAAAGAAAGCTGCTTAAGTGGATCCGGGATGCAAACTTCATTCTTTCTGCACAGTTCGGATTGTTTTCTGACTTTAATCACTACAGTTCCCTTTGATAAATTACACTGTCTGGTTCAGATTCCAGAATTTAATCAACAGTCTATGGACTTGCTTCGATTTAAAGTTGACATGTAAACAGCAAATTAAACAGTAACGTGAAAGAAAAAACAAAAACAGAGGCTGAAGTAGTCTCTGTTTTAGTAGGGCATCATATTCCTTTTGCTTAAATCTGTAGAGCATTTTTGTTTTGTGTGTGAGACTCTGAAAGGATGTCTCGTGTATAAATATTTATGGCTTTTCATGTTTAGTATTTTGAGCAATTGTATCTTATGGCAAAATGCTGCATTGCATACTTTTTTTTTTTTTTTTTCTTACATGTAAATATGTATGGAAAACTGCCTTACTCACTTATGCACTTTTATGGTTTTTCGGTTTCATCCTGAATAGTGAAGATTTGCTTCTGCTAACCCTAATAAAGCACTTTTAAATAGTTTGCACAAATAAAATGAATTTTGTAACACTGAATTAATGTAGTAGTCTGAGGTAACGGCTTTGTTTTGTTATATTTCTGAAATAAAATGAGAGCTTCAAGTATTTTTCATGTTTTCTTTCAGTTTCTACTTTTCCCCATCCCTCTCAAATGGGATTGCCATGAAACTTTTAAATTGTTCTAGTTACATAACGTATTTTATTTTAAGGAGATTTTTAAATGCAAAAACTTAAATTGGGATGATTTCAAATTCAAAAAGTTATTTCGAACATGAGAGCAAGTAACACATGTTTGAACATACTTAACAAGGAATCTCTGTACTTTTCAAAATAAATGTGAATGGGATAAACCAAGTTAGGCTTTTGAGTTTCTTCAAAAATGAGAGTAGATTGATTTTAGATGGGGCTTAGTTTACACTTTATAAATAAAATGATGGGCAACAGAGAAAATATTTGTCTGGGAGACAGGGTTGCATGTAGTTTCTTTTATGTAATCCACAATTTTATCCTGTATTCTGCCATACTTTTTCCCTTTAAATGGCCATATTACAATGAATATAGTTGTTTATATGCCGATAAGGCCTCTGCATTTTTTTTAATCCTAAATTGATGAGATCGTCCTCCAGTAGCAATTAACAATAACCTCTGAGCGTTATATAGGAGTTTCCTTAAAGTTACACCCCATTATTTAAATCGTACAGAGTTTACTCTAAGTCAAAAGTTAAACTTAAGACTTAATACTGCCATTTATAACGGATGACCAAATCTACCAAACGGAACCGCCGAGTTGTCTTGTATCCACCCGGACATATTTTAGCGGCCCTCCACGCCCGGCTACAAACGTTTGTTGATGTTTTGAAACTGACGCAGCGGGTTCAAAAGGCGTCTCTTCTAAGTTAACTCTAATTAATACAAGTTCCAGTCGTCCGCGACTGTTTTGCCGGGGATAATGTCTCGTTGCCCGGGCTGCGGCTCGTCCAACGTCGTCGAGGACGACGTTTACGCGGAGCGCCAGCTGGTGTGTACCGACTGCGGCTCCGTGGTGTCCGCCGGCGTCCTGGCCGAAGACCCGCTCGGAGGTTCAGGTACGGTTGTTCGTTAATCTCGCTCGCTTTGCAGACGAGACTGCTTATTCATTATGCAGAGGCAGTAATTATGTATTTATTTTTGAGTTTGGACAAATATGCATGAGGACATGGGGCCGTGCAATTAATCAAACTTTAACTCTTTTGAACTTTTGCACCCAATTATCTTTTGCCACATAGTCTGGCTTATGTTGTAAATGATGTGCACACGTCAGGTACAGACTTCACCTGCCTGGAGATGATTTCTTTTACCTTTTCTGTGTGCAACATTTAAGTTATTTAAGCAATATTGAGGTCTCACTGGTGTTTCTGACCCATAAATGTGGAGGGAATTATGTGAGCATCTCTGTTGCCCTGAGTCATTTTTATTTAGTCCAAAATTGTATTTAGTCCCCCCCCCCCCCCCCCCCCCCCCCCCCCCCCCCCCCATGTGGCCATGTGTCTGACAGCTTGGCTGGGGTCATATACCAGGAAAATGATCACAAACACACCAGAAAGTGTACAACAGAACTGTTGAATGGCCCAATTAATGTCCAGACGTCAGCTTGATTGAAATGCTGTGGTGGGACCTTAATAAAGCTATGAATTAATGCCTTAATCTATCTCATTAATCATGAGCTGGATTGTGTTCAGAATCAGTAACTTCTAACAGCATAGTTCCCTAGTTCCCTAGTTCCCTCCATGGTCATGTTAGGGAGCTGTGTCTAGGCCACTGTGAAGTGAACACAGCAGATTGAAATGATTGCCGTCACACAATTAAAAAGTTTTTCCGGTTGTACATCGAGCGCACACTGAGTACTACACCAAACAGTATAGTGAAGGGTGATTTTGGGGACGACCTTAGTCTTTCACGCAGTGTTATAACAATTTGAACCCCCAAATAAATGGTAACGTGTGGTTCTATTTCTCATCTGAGATTATATTTACCTAATTGTAATATCTAGTAGAACCTGCTTTTTTCCCCTCTTTTTTTAAATAAAAAATATACATGATACATTCATACACACTTCATCATATGAAATATCACTCAAACTAAACTAAACTTTTATGTTGCGTCCGTTCCGTTTCCAGTTTTATCCTTTTCTGCAATTTACATTTTAATGCTGCTTTTCTGATCATTTGTCAGATCATTTGAACATATTCATGCTGTTTTTGTGTCATTGTGAAACACAATTCTAGATGTCTTTGTGAATGAAATGTGCTTTGTAAATACAGCTGCTTGAGGCAGATATCGCAAAACTGTAGAGAAATCAATTTTAGAACCGCTGCATCCTTGTAACTACAGTCCATTTAATTTTCACCGTGAAGTCGGATAAACTTCCCCGCCGTCTCTCCCCAGCAGGCTCATTTTGCCATCAGGACGTCCAGATTTACCCAACGGAAAGCTTCTGGTGAAGGAATCGGGCATAGCCACGCGTTTTCAGTTTATATATTTAGCTTTCATGCTGCGTGTTATGAACAAATGCACATTTAATTAAATTATCAGAAGGAACTTGGGACCTTAAAGAAGCACTTCAGTTTTGGGACCAATGACAGACATTATCAGAACTAACGTTTAAAGGTAAACAACTCCACTTCTTGTTGCATTTTACTAAATTGTCTATTTCTCCAAATAGTACACAAGTATCAGTCTGCGATCTTGGTCAAATCTAAACTTGGTGGCCATTTAATTTTGATGGCAACTGAAAGAGAAATAATGAAACCTGCTGACCGCCATTATCATCTTAACTTTATTATAGAATTGGCAGCCTTTAAATTACATTTCCCACAGGGCAAAATGCTGTCCCGTTGATTCAATTCAGTTCAATTCAAATAAAATTTATTAATAGCTCAAAGGAAATTAATTATAAATGAATAAATGGCAGGGGGATGGTGTTTGTTTTTTCCATTTGGTAAAATTCTGTCTTTATTCTGTGTCCTCTTTACAGACGTCAGCTACAAAAGAAGCACAGCCGTGGCAAAAAGATTATGTGCAAACCTAATAAAAGGTGGGCTCTTCTTTTCTTTATGTCTAATAGAAGCCTGCATTGTGCATGTATGTGTTAATAATATGTGCCTTTGTTTTATGCTTAAAGGTCTGGAGCGAGTGAAAGAAATAAGTCGGCTTTTCAGGGTCCGCAGCGATATTGAGGAGCTGGCGTTGAAATATTTCAAGCAGGCCTACGAGCATGAGCGTTTCATCAGAGTGAGGCTTGAGAGGAAAGAAGTTCTTGCTGGTTGCTGCGTCCTCGTGAGCTGCAGGCAGCTGAACTGGCCCATTACTATGGGAACCGTCAGCTGCCTGCTCAATGCAGACCAGGCTCTGGTGGGAGGGGTTTATCAACAGATGGTCAAGATCCTCAACATCCAGGCCCCCGCCGTTACCATCTCTGATATCATGGAAGGTCATTGTCAGGAGTAAGTGCCCTGAGTTTTTCTCTGGAGGTTTCTCGTCTTAAAAAAAAAATAAATAAATTGGTCATTTACATACATAAAAGATTTCCCTGATTAATACAAACAACACTTTACATTCTGATAATCCTTTGTTACACAAATAAGTCTCATGCCAATAAAGCTTTACTGATAATTTCTAAATAATTTACATCTCAGGCATTTAATACATTTCCACGAGGTAACAAGAATAGTTCTTATTTGATTGGGTTTTGATCTGTGTGAATTCAGATGTTTTATTCTCTCTGGCCTGAGGATCTTTTCAGCTCTGCTTTGATGAAATTTTCAGACCAGTGTCAGTGGAGTTATTTGAGGTTAACCCTTGCAAGGCGCTGTGGGTCGGATCACAATGACCCAAGCCGCAGCGAAGGCTCTCGGTTCCCGTAGAGAGCTTGCCCAGCCATTGGCGCCCTGCGAGGGTTAAGTATATTTATCACTGAGATTCTTTTGTAGAATATAAATCTCACAGGGCTGTAAATTATAGATGCTCTTTACATTTGCATTGTTATTCACATGGGATTAATATTATCTGAGGACCTGCGGTAATTTGTAATAACGGAGGACATCCGTGTTTTTAATGCCATCTGAATGCGCCATGTCTGTGATTTATAAAGTAAAAATCATGAAATGATTTTAATACCGCCCTAATGCACGCGAGTAATTAGGTGATGTGCGGGCTGGACTCCCTCTTAAAAACATTCTTCTCGTCCGCTTTTCCATCGTGACCATCGTGGTGTGATATTATATACAACTACAGCCTATATCCAACCCATATAAAGAAACGATCTGACATTTTTAGATGATAATCTTGTAGACATTAATCAACATTAAGCTTCACATAGACTTTTTGGAAGAAAAAAAGAATTATAACAGGGCCAGGGGTCATTTTAGTTCAGTGTGAATAGTGGGAATAGTACCTTCGTCATAGTCTCCCAGACTCTGGTCAGCGTTTACCTTATACAACTGAATTGTGTTTTTTGTGTTTGACAAGGTACAAGCTAAGTCCACGCCAGGTTCCCGAAGAATTCTCTGAGGACTCCAAGGCTTTGACCAAACAAGCCATGGCCCTGGTGGAGCTGGCCGCAGACTCCTGGATTGTGACTGGCCGGAAGCCGGTGCCAATCATGATGTCAGCGGTGTATTTGGCATGGCAGTCGTTGAACCCAAGCAAGCATCGCCTCAAGTTATCGCTAGACAAATTCTGTCACTTGGCCAAAGTGGAAAAGCACAAAGCGGCTTCGAAACGAATATCCGAGTTAAAGGAGGTGTTGTGTAAACTAGGCAAAGAAATTCCATGGATCAGAGAGGTGGCAACACCAGATAACATTGTTCAACATGTGGGGGACATTCTGCAGCACAGGTACGCACTACTTAGGAGGGCTCTGAGGGCACATGAGGTCTCTCTGCAGGCGGAGTGTCAGATCACATGTGGAAACCCATCAGCAGGGAAGAAACCTTCCTCCCAGACTTCTGAGTGTGTGGATCAGACTCCAGATGCTTCCTCTGTGGAACAGCAATGTTCAAATGATGAAAGGGAAGGACATGGGGATGAAAATCAGTGCACTGGTAATCCAGTTCCAGAGCGAAGTGACTCTCATAGCCAGGACCCAGCACAGTACTGGAGGAAACGGGTTCTGTTCGCTCCCCCATGTGTGATTCGCCCAAAGAGGAAGAGACTGGAGCAGCCTGAGCTGAATGTGACCGGTGATGAGGAAATTTCTGACAGTGAAATTGATTCATACATCCGCACTCCACAAGAAGCTCAAATCTTCGCTCTGAGTCAGAGGATGTTCGCGTCCTCTGACAGTGGGAAGTCCTAATAAGAGCTGAATATCTTTTTCTTCTGTCAAGAAGTTCACGTCTACACTTGCCCCTACAAGAATAATAATAGATTCTTTTGCAATTATCTGTTTAGTTTATCAACCTGTTTATGTGTATTTCATTAGTTCAGATGACGAGGTTGTCTTTTTTTGTTTTTATTTCAGTTTTTGGTAAATCAAGTTTTATGGTTCATGAAACTATAATGTGAAGATTCCAAGTGAACCATGACGCACTTTTTTTTTAACTGAAATACGATAATAAAGCAGTCTTTTTTTTTTTTTTATAAGCACTATCAACACTATAAAGACACTGATGCTAATACATTTCTTATGTTTGTATAATCTGCAGCAACTTGTGAATGTTTAATCTTTCAAATGATAATTTCTTATAAAGCATGCAGCAGAAATGAGGGATTATCAGTGCGTCCCATCATTTAAAAACTGCTTTTAGTATTGGGAATATCTGGTTACCAGTGTGCTCTAAGTGGGAGATGTGTACAATCCTTAGTTTGTCTTTATCCAGATGGAATGCAGTAATTTTTAAATCCACAGCTTAAACATCCTGGATTAGTGAGACTACGCAAAACCTCAAACATGCTTAAGAACTGCTGCACAGCTTCTCCACAGGTAGTTGGAGTAGAGGGCCCTTACAGATTATGGAAACAGTTGGTTCTGTATTCAATGTTGCATAAAAACAACTGAAGTAAATAAAAGAATATGTTTTGCACCTTGATGGTACTGTGGCATGTGTTTAAGAAGACTCAATATTAGTTGCTCCTGAGCTGTTTCCATGTTTCACCACAGTTAATATACTGAATTTAGCTATTTATTTTGCAATTGCATATATTGTTGTTATAAGATATGTCAAAATGTAACGTTTGTCACAATTAAATATTACTCACTGCAGCAGTTAGTTAAATTCTCAAGGTAAACATCTCTAGGGATATGACATTAACATGAAGCATGAGTTTAAATCTCGTGTTTTGCTTTTTTTCACACACTTTCAGATGAATGTAATAAGCAGTAATAATTACATAACTGCTTCTACAGTTTCAAACAAGAACATGAATTTCTCAACTTAATTTGATCTTTTAAGTTTGCCATATAAAGATTTAATTGCAACCTTAGTTACATCAAAGTACCTGCTTTAATTCCCTTTTCAAGTTTCTTGTTGGTTGACTTCACTGCAGGTCTTTAATCAGCAAAACTACTTTCATTCTGATAGCACGAAAGCGGTGATGGTAAATTCATCCACCTAGTGTGGGATCCAGTGCAGGCTGTGTTTTTGGTTTTTTACAGTGTATTCTACAAAGCACTTTAGTTTTTCAGTTGAAGAATTAACTCTTAACTGAAGGAACATTGGCAGCGGCGCAAATGCTGACATGATTTAAAGTATCGATAAGTCATCCCAGTTTTCCAAAGTCTAAATCATCCTGGTGATATGCGAACACTTTTTGTCCTTCTCAATATGCATTTACTAAATTCAACAGCGCAGCTGCACTCTGGCCGATTTAATCCCCACTTCTGCTAAAACAGTCACGCTGATCTGAATCAGAAACGTCATTTACTCATTTTATTTTGCACAGTATTGAAATTACATGCAACACATAAAAATATACAACTTTTACATTACTCTGAAGGATATTTAAATAATCTCGATGTATGCACTCAAAACTGTTCATCACTTAGGCCTTTAATAAAACGCGGCACATAGCCAAGACCCACACTGTGTGTCGCCCCCCCCCCCCACCCCCCCCCCCCCCCCCACCCCCACCAACCCCCCACCCCAATAACACCACCAGAACACATGCACGCACAGAGCCTAATTTAAAACTATCCTATAAAAATAATTTTACGACACGCATGTTGATTGTGTTGATGTATATTCATCAACTCGAGGCTGAGATAAAACAAGCGCCTCGGGGAGGGTTATCTTCATGAATTTCATTTCCCAGTGCTCAAAGTGGGGCATAATGATCACATCTGACACGAGGCTCTTGGTGGAAACAATCATATTTGCACTGACCATTCAAAACACAATTTGAACTGATGGTTTAATTTTTTTTCCTCCATGTTCTTTCAGGAGCTGCGCCGACTTATTCATGCACAACGTTGTCTTGCCTCATCTTGGTAATTTTAGATTATAAGGCTGCATTCAGCGGATCTCATCTGTTGTATATTACTGCCGTAGCTTCTTTGTGGCATTATTAAACACAGGGGTCCACAAGTTCATATTCATGTTCCACATTCATAGGCGCAATCTAATTTAATTTGGACTGAACACTTTTAAAAATTGACGTGGTTGGACAAGCAGTGAACCCCTATCCCTGGCCCACATTCAGGAACAGGTATGATCAATGACTCAGTCCTCCTTAAGACCAAATTTATACATTTTAACTTTATATTACAACAAATAAGTCTTTTATTTTTAATCTACTGTGACAATGTCAAACAGACAAATTAAAACCTTGAAATTATACACTCATTCTTTCCAGAAGATTAAAGCTCACTTATTCAAATAGTATTCACCTTTTCCAGTGTCTTTCAATATCACGCCATCTGTCTTTTTGCCTGCATTTTAGCTAAAACCATCCATCCATTCACTCATTTTCTACCGGCTTTATCCTGTTCAGGGTCGATGGGGAGCCTGCAGCTGTTAGTAGGCAAGAAGTGGGGTACACCCTGAAAAAGTCACACAAAGACAAACAAGACAGGCATGCAAAGTCACTCCTACGGAGAATTTAGAATAACCAAGCAACATTAAATGCACCTGTTTGTCATAATTTCAAACTGAGTCCATGCATTTACAGCGAAAAGCAAAGTAAATGTTTCATAGCCAAATATCCACCAGCATGATGCAATATTCACACCGATTTGATACTGTACGTGAAAGTAATGCCAGCAGTTGAAGAAAAGTCCAAACCAAGTTCTTCCACAGAAGGCTATATACATGCTCCACATCAGAACCCTACCAATCTAATGTAAGGCAGGTACATTGTTCTATACAGCAAAACTGATGGCTGAACTGTAGTCATGGTAGATGGGTAATGGCCTGGGATCAGAATCAGCATTACATTAAATAAACCAAAGACGATACTTCTCCACTTTGTGATTACAAAACCACACCGGCAGCACACTGACTGGAAGGGACTCCAATGCGAGGATGGCATTTTAACATCTTCCGCAGCTCAGTGCGGAAGCGGTCATGAAGCCATGCATAGAGAAAGGGGTTGCAACAAGATGAGCTCATGGCACACAGGTGACACAGCAGTTGGATGAGTAAGAAGTAGCGCTTGTTAATAAGATGAATGTCAATGTCTCTCAGCACGTTGAACACATGAATGGGAAGCCAACACACTGCAAAGGCAGACACCAGAAGGGCAACTAAGCGAAAGATCTTCCTTTTGCGAGCCTGGTGAGGACCGGTTCGGTTTTTTGTCCTGTTGCCAGGGGCAACACATTTCTTCAATTTGACAGTGATGCAGAGATAAGAGACAAAGACAGCTGACAGTGGAAGGACATACGTGACCAATAATGTGCTGTATGCATAAGCCCGCCTTTCTTTCTCTTGACCCAACCAGAATTCCTCACAGATTGTGAAGCCTTCCTCTTTGAACTCAACATGGTACGTGTGAGTCACTGCTGGAGCCACCAAGCCACAAGACACCAGCCAGATGCCAGTGAGGACAGAGGCACAGGTCGGCACAGAGGTCCGCTTCTTCAGGGGGTGAACTGTCGCGTAATATCTGCAATAAAGAGAGAAGTAAAAGGAGCGAACTTAACCTAAATACGTAACTAGAGGATCTGATGTTTCCTTTAGCACAAATATATGGCATTTCTTGTTCATGCTGTTACTTAACATGTGTAAAACATGTTCAATTCTGCACATTCAGTGAAGTGTAGTGTTCATTACAAGAGGCCAATCAAATTTCCACAGCGCAGATTCCTAACCTGCACAATCCAAGCAGAAAAACAGGAAATCATTTATGTTTCTTACTTTAAAGACTGAATACAGACGTGCAAGAAAAATTAACTTCTAGATGAAAGTGAAATTAGTTTTCAACTCGTGCTCAAACATCTCAATTGATGTGCTTCAAAAGGAGAGAAATAGACACAAATTACAGTGTGTGAGTGCAACAGCACATAGCTTTGCTATGAATGTTTTTTTTTCCATGAGATGTGAGCACATCCTCACAACTAAGGGTCTAATAGAAACATGTCTTTGAAGCGCACACCTGTTTTTTTTTTATTCTGCGCATGTGTAAAATCTGAGAATAATTTGATTTTGTCTTCTAGACATTGACTAATGCAGCTGCGGTGTACGCAAACTGTTAATAGAAACCTGAGAAATATTAACGTTTTTATTTAAATGGAGTGAAAAATGGACCGCAGTATGTGATTGTTCACTGGTTCCATATAGGCCCCATCCATGTGACTTGCCGTCATGGATTCACCTATCAAGTGGGGCCAACATAAGACATCCAATTTTGGTGCATCCCCACTGATCATCCGAGCACCTGAGCATAACCACCGTGAGCGGTCCACGTGGAGCCTACAGGGTCAATCCCAGAATGGACCAGCTTCATTCTCAGGTGGGCCTCACATTCAAATGTTGGCTGAGATGTTTGGGTGTCTGAGCTGACTAATAACTCAAAAACTCAATATAACACAACCCTGCTGTTGTGTTTGGGTCAAAGTTTAAAAACATCTCTTTCTTGAGGTCTTCGTATTTGCAGGGTACATTTACATGAAAGATCCAGCTCAGAGTGAAACTATCTAGCTTTGACATTTTTTATATCCAACTGTTATATCCAACTCAAGCACCAAATGGGGCCAAAGTGCATACAAGGGAAGCATAAGTATTTAATATTACAACCATCAGTTGAGTGGTTTCCCAGTGCTTTGGTCTTGCAAAGGGTTGCTGTGGGTACTAGTCTTATCAGTCAGGCTAGGTACTCTGCAATCCCTCATACAGAAATCACATTCAGTGCAATTTCTAGCCAAAACACCTTTGGATGGAATCACTAAGGTGTAAAAGACATCTCAAAAAGAGGCCCAGGGAAGACAAAGGTTGGAGGGGAGCTGAGTGATTTACTTCACTTCCTAAAACCAAGCACTCAGAGCAAAGGTGGAAAAACATAACTGAGTGCAGTTATACTGCATCTTTGTGGTAGAAAGAGAACGCACTGTCTTTTTTAATGCTTGTGTCTGTTATCTGTTGATTTAAAGTTCCATATATTCAACCGTTGCATAGGCTAAAACAGCTTTGACATCGTTATGTAGTTATGGGAGTGCATAAACAACAAAAGATCAAGACGTCACGTTCGATCTGGGGAACATCATTCTCACGGTACAGAGACATCCACCCACCTGTCCACAGCTATGGCAGTGAGGGTGAAGACTGAAACGTAAACAGTGACGGGTTGGATGAGGAATACCAGGTAGCACATAGCGCGGCCAAAAACCCAACCGTGTGGGTTGAAGGCGTAGGCCAGAGTAAAGGGAACACATGTCACACACATTAACATGTCAGAGAAGGCCAGGTTTCCGATGAAAAAGTTGGTGACGTTGTGCATCTTGCGGGTTCTGCAGATGACATAGAGGAGCAGGTAGTTCCCAAAGACTCCCACCACCACCACAAGCACATAACAGGGGATGATGAGAGGCTTGAAAGCTTGCAGCAGGACCACATCTGCGAACTGTGAGCTGTGGTTGGTGGAGTTGCCCTGCACTGCGACTTCGTAAATGGGACCGTTGGTCTGTTCTCTGGTCACAGGTGGTTGCGTGTTTTCATTCAAGCCGCTGTGGTTCCCCTCCATAGGAGCAGAGCTCAGAGTGTCAAAACGTGCACTGCACAAAAAAGAAGTACAAACGTGTTATAAAAGAACACTGACAACTTCCCCAAAGGTCAGACGGTCTGGTACATACAGAGTAAAACCAACATTCTGATTAAGACAGTTCATGACATTTATAAAATGGAAGACTTTTAGTGGGAAAAAAAAAGCATGCTTTTACAAATAAATTAATGCAAAAAGCACAGTATAATGAGGCTAGTAATTATGAAGACATGTATTTGTGAAATTAGAGGCAAAACAACACAATTATTGTGGAAATGTCACATTTAAATGTTATGTCATGATTTACATAATATACATCATATATATATATATATATATATATATATATATGATTTATAATCAGCCAAGTGTTACTGCCATTTTTAGTATAAATTAACTCACCACCAGCATTTTGTTAGACATTTTGCCAGTTCATTCAAACAACATCATTGATAGAGTAAATTATTGAGAAAGCTTAAAAAAGAAAATATTTAAATTAAAATGTAACGCATTTAAAATAAAAGTGAAGATAAAATTAAGTTACATTAAATTTAAAAAAAAACAGTCACCCATTTCTAATTTTCTAATTTTTTATGATCTTAGGAGACCACACCTACTATCCCCTAAGTTCTGACCTTATGTTCATTTTTATTTGATTTAATGTTTTAGGTTGAATTCTTTTCTAAGCAATTTACACTGCAACAATAAAATGTGACTTTAGGGGTTAATAAACTATTATTCAGTTTAATTCATCTCAGTTTAACAGTCCAGTTCAAAATCAATTCACACGTTCTTCTTGAAGCCAGCTTGCTGTTGCATAAAAATGATTTGTGCTATGAAAGTAAAACTGACTATGATGATGATGATGATAATAATAATGAAGAAGAAGAAAAGAAACAAGAGGATTTTAATGTGTATTTCCATAAATCAGCGCAGATATGAATGAAACAGGAACACCTCTACATGCAGTAAGAGTATGAATAAGGTTATTTTTTGACAGCTTCAGTGTTCGTTGTTGTGATGATTCACCATGTGAAGCGGTGGTTTGTAGTGCTCTTAAATGTCCTGTTGAAAGTCATTTAGTCAGAGCTCTGCTAATGTGCTCGTACTATGTTTTGCAAATCGCCACAATTTCCTCCTTTTTTTCCCAAAACAAAATGTTTTATTACTTTGTACAAAATTACTCTCTACATTTGTAGTGGTCCTTTACAGCTCTCTCTCTCTCTCTCTCTTTCACACTCTCTTGTGTGTGTGTGTGTGTGTGTGTGTGTGTGTGTGTGTGTGTGTGTGTGTGTGTGTGTGTGTGTGTGTGTGTGTGCGTGTGTGTGTGTGTTCTTTGTGGATGAAGGATGTCTTATTTTACAAACACATATTTTCTCCATGAATTTAAAACCTGTGACAACCACAGATATTAGTTGTTTTTTTTTACTTTTTTTTTTCAAATTCAGTTGTCATATTTTCTGAGTATCACTGGTTTCTGTCGGTTCTGAGTTGTTTACTTTGACAGACTTCATCGAAATTCAAAGGACACGTTGACTTTTCAGTCATCATCTGCGCTCGGCCGCCCCGGCCAACTGCTGCGCTACATAACCTGGGCTCTTGCCCTCATCTTCATATGTCTGCAGGGGAGCCTTCATACAATAGCACAACAAGACAAAAACGTCTGTCTGCCGCAGAACTCAGTCAGAGACACGGCTCTGCGATTCACTCTGACCACCTTGTGTCTTGTTGCCATGCTCACTCTGACTGCAGTTTACATTTTTAGATGAAGCTGTCATATGTTGAGCACCCTCACCCTGTTCACTCTATACAGCCATTTGCATCTTAGTTCAGGTCTACAAACTGTTTAACCTTTTTGTTTCATATATTTTCCAGGTATGTCATAATTTGAAATTGGATTTTTTTTAATTTTTTTTTTTTTTACTTAAAAGCAAATTTGACCTTTATACCCTCAAAATAGGTAACAAAACTCTACCAGACAAATTCTGGTTTATAATCACTTATAAATTAAATTAAAAATAAAAAAAAAGTTTATAGGCATTTCCTCAGAATAAATCTTCCCTGATACAATATGAGTCACAACAATATTCCCTGCGTGACATGCAAATAGAAAAGCATGAACACATAAAGTCTGCCCTTCAGTGACATTCAGAGAAGCATAGTGTGGAAAGGCTGTGCATCATATTAGGCATTAAGAGTACTTTGCTTAGTTTTGAGTGAAAACTATCCAGCTACAACAACCTTATTTTTTCTCTGCTGTATGCTGCTCTGTTGTTACTGTTCAAGTATTTTTCATGAATATATGAAAAATAGCAAATGACTTACCTGCGTTGGTGTTAGACTGATCAAAGATGTGTTGAGTGTGTGAGGAATTCAAAGGGCGGACCTTGCTGCTGTGCTTCTTCACAGTAAGCTGAAGCCACTACTGTTTCAAACGGAGAAAAGGAAGGAGGGAGACTCGCAGAGGGCGAACGGGGAAGGATGTCTGAGTTTTCTGTGGAAATGACAGCAAGCCAATGGGATGGCTGAGGTTCAAAAAGATTAATGCCGGGGTTGGACTTGGTGATGACGTTTGATCTGGAGCTGATTAGTTTGTGGTCGGGACTGAGAGAGGACAGGATAGTAAAGATGACTATTGATCTCTTAACAGGGATGTGTAGAATTCTGTCTGATGTAATTTGATTAAGTCTTTGCTTGCTTGTTTGCATTTTCAGTAGCAATGTGGCATCAGTGTCCTGTTTGTGTATTATTTTAATAATGTTTTGTTAGTTGTTTTTACAAAAGGAATTATAGAGGACCCTAAAAAAATACAACGGAAAAAGATGGGACTGAAGACAATATACACACATGCAAAAAAGAAAGACAACAGATATCAAAGTGTCTTATCAAGGGTATTACAGTAGTTTGACACAAATCATACCGCCAAACAATTTGTAATTACTTTAGACTAAAGACTAATATGACAAGTAATAGTACTTCCTTCAGTGAGCTAATAATGTCTAGGGTATTTTCTGTTTGGAGGTTCTTAAATGTCCAGTCCTTGTGAACATCTCATCTGCTGTTGCCAGTCAGAAACAGAGCACAGAGCTCCAAGGCAAGGCAAGGCAAGGCAAGGCAAGGCAAGGCAAGGCAAGGCAAGGCAAGGCAAGGCAAGGCAAGGCAAGGCAAGGCCAGGCCAGGCCAGGCCAGGCCAGGCCAGGCCAGGCAAGTTTACTTATGTAGCACATTTCATGTGCAAGACAATTCAAAATGCTTTACATCAAACCTTAAAAAACAATCTGCATTAAAAAGAAAAAGAGTTTAAAATGAGGGATTAAAGACAGACATACATAAATTAATAAAGAATAAAACAAATGAGATTCAAGAAAAAGAGGTTGTAGTGCAAGCTCAATAAAACTTTTATATGGCTGGATTTCTGGACTTGTGATTGCTGAAAACAGTAATGGTTGAGGCAGAAACATATCTAAAGAACAAAAATCATCAACCAGAGGAACTGCAACAATTATTTGCCAGCATCTTTTTTGGGACGGCTGTAAAAGTCATCCAGCCAAAGCTGGAGAGCTGTTTATCCCATTCCTACCACCAAATACACATTTGACACAATAAAAAGCTAAAACAACTCAAAAAGCCTCTGCAGCAGAAACCTAAACAGACCAGGAAGAATCACGTCTGCAAAAATCACCATGTGGAAGGTTACAGGTTACAGGTTTTACTTTGTGATATTTAGGCTTTGGGCAAATCTAGATGTGATGGAAAGGTGACGATAGACGGGACTGAAGAGATGCAGGTGTGAACAATCAGGGGAAATTGGGCGATGGAGGTCAGACCAGAATTTGGAAAACCCATAGACATTTGGACATTTGGTCACATGACCCATTGGTTTCTGAAGACTGGTTTTGAAGCCTGTTTTTCTTCGTACTAGATGCAGCCATGTTGCTCAGCAAGCTGACGAGAACGCACCCTGGACATAGAGTTTGCAAGACTTGAATACCTGTGATTTTATTGTTTTGTTTCAAGAATGCTGCACTGTCCAAAAATGCCTTAGGTTTTGGTTAATTTGGTTTTGTTGTGTTTTGTGTTTGTACATGTGTTTTTGTCCTTTTTAATTATTTTTTCCTAAATGTTTTTATTCTTTAGCCATTCTGAGCCTTCACAGATTCATGTAAACAGAGGTGGCTCCCCAAATTACCATGGAAAACAATAAACTATCTTATGCATATTTACTTTTAATACTTATTCTGCTCTTTGTAGGATTTGATGTATTTAAACATCAGAGTAGGGCAAATTTTAGAGATTTGTGTAGATGCATATGTACAGTATTAAACAATAGATGTTTTATAATCTGTTAAAAGGGATTAGTGTATGTTTAGTGTGGAGTTAAATCATTAAACAGCTTTTGATCTACATTTTTATACCTGAAAAAAGTTGGGCCGCTGTGTAAAATATAAACAAAGAAAATGCAATGATTTGACGAAGTCATAAACTCATCTTTTATTCCCAATAGGGCGTAAACAACATATCATATACTAAATCATATAAAATATCAGCTCATTTTGAATTTGATAGCAGCAACATGTCTTAAAAAAAGGTAGCCATTGTTTAGCATCCCTCTTCTTTTAACAGCTGTCTGTAAATGTCTGGGAAGTGAGGAGCCCAATTGCTGGAGTTTTAGAAGAGGAATGCTGTCCCATTCTCGTGCCCCAAATGTTTTTTAGGGGTTTAAGGTCTGGACTGCAGCCAGGGCAGTTCTGCACCTGGACTCTTGCGATGCCATGCTATTGTGATGGATACATTACATGGTTTAGCATTGTCTTGCTGAAATGTGCAAGGCCTTCCCTGACAGATACAATCTCTGGATGGGAGCATATGTTTCTCTAAAATCTCAATGGCCTTTCCAGATGTGTAAGCTGTCCACACGGTAGGCACCCCATACCATCTGATAGTCTTTTTTGCATAAGCTGCACGTGCAGATTGCATGTCGAACTGGGTTCACAAACAGTGATCTCTGGAAGTGTTCCTGATCCCATGCAATGATTTCCAGAAGTGAATCATGCCTGAAATGTACTGGATTTTGCTACCATTAATACTTAAGCATGTTCCCTGACAAAGCTGTAATTATAGGTGACGAGGACAATGTTCAGAGCTTCCAGGTGATTTTTTTTTTTCTTAAACATGGCTTTTTGAAAAAGTGTCTCCATTTAGAGCGTCATTCTCTGAACTCCTGGTGAGAGCTTACAATAATGCTGCTATTCAGAGAACTTTCTTTGATAAAAGGTTTTAAAATGCAGTGTGATTCACATTTGTGCAATCTTTGGTACAAAATGGCAGAGTGAGACGCAGATACAATTTTTTCCTTTTAAATTGGACACGGCTACAAAAATGACCTTTTCAAGTTAAATGGAGACTGAATGATGTAAACCAGGCAAAACTCGCATTTCAGCTACTCCTTATTTTTGTTTCCTACAAATTCACACGTCGTCCAGAACAGCACAAAGCTTCATTTTCTTTTCATTTAGTGTTGCAGAATGAAAGTGAGTTGGAAGTTTGCCTGCAATGTCAGAGGTAGTCACAAATCACTAAGGTAACAAATCTGGCTTCTTTCTCCTGGGTGCGGACAGGGTTACAAAAAAGGAACACAGATTCAATATATACAAGACAATAATCTCATTACAGATAATGGAAAATACAAGAACACTGTAATTTATGGCCACTCGTATGAGCAGCAAGACTGTGAAAAAAACAGTAATAGACATACATCTTATATAATATGACCCACAGCAAAATACATTATCATAACAAGACTGTCAGCTATTGTTGAGCGGCATAAAACAGCAAAAATCCAAAGAGGACGAAAATCCATTTGTGTCATGATTATGTCCTGGCTGTGCTGCTTCTGAGCTCTATGTGGAGCTCACGGGCTTTCCAGGATCCTGAGGCGGAGCTTGGCCTGCGCCTGCTTGTGCACCTCCACGTCGTTATCCAATCTTCTCAGCTACTCTGTGATCATCTTGGCTCCTTGCAAGCAGGGGTTTCAAGTCTGTTTCCCCATGATCATTTTTTTGATTTTTCCCCCCCAGAAATCTTCTGAAACCCTGGACCAACCCAACCCTCCCGAGTCCCTTGGATTGTCTTGTCTCCTAGGTTATTGCCTCATCTACATGCCTGTCCTCCCCACCTAGAGACTCTGGACCAGAAGCACAGTCGGCACCTCCCCCTGAACACCCGGAACCCCCCTGGATCCAGTAAGCACATGTTCAGCCGTGACAATTTGTTCCCCATGTAGAGGAAGACATTGTGACACCATTAAAGGTTAAAAGGGCGGAGCTGTAAAAACCAGCATGATTAACTGACGGCATTCATCTAAACAGGAAGGCTGTCGCTGCAGAGATCCTTCAAAAAACCATAAACTAGATGGAGCAATCTGCATTAGTGGGAGTATTAAAATACGGGTTAAGCTGCGCGATGAGCGATGTTAAAAAACAGTGATGTTTTTTTATATAAATGAAGCCGATGAGGAGTCATCAGCAGTCATGGAAATGGAGCCCCTTTTGTCATTGTCCCACGATGGTTTTCTGTATTTCAAGTTTACATCTTAAATCTTCTGAACTATAGACTGTACTCAGTACCAGCAATATGGTAATTACATTGCTTTGGAATGAAAATAATAAAACTGCCATTTCACTGCAGAAAAACCTAATTTAGGTATTAGGACAGGCTCTGAGTTTACATGCACACAACACATATGACTGATAACTTGCTGTTCATTAGATTTACCAGTACTTTTTAAGGAATATTTTAATAAGTAGATTTTAGGCTTTTATTCCCTGTTATGACTGCAGTTTTATCAACTGTGTTAAGCTCTGTAGCAGCCCTCCAATAGACCACACACCATTCTTTGTGGGGAAAAAAGAGACTGGAGCTGGGTTGTGCAACACACAGTAATTATTGCTATAATTATAATCATTCCAGAAAAATATTCAGACTCATCAGTTAATAAAATCCTGCTGCATAAAGATTCAGTGCAATGACGACTACTGCCCATGCAAGCTCATACACACACATTCACAGTGCCATCACAGCTCCAACACATGACTTTATTTTTTCATATAGAGAAAAAAGTTCAGCTTCATTGTCTCTAATGTTTATCAATGAATATTTATAATGATGAGTAAAATATAGACAGAAGGTCAAAAGGAGGCTGTGGCAGACTAAGTGGGCACATAAAAAAGACAATATGCCAATTTGAGACAGCAATGGAATATATCCACAAACAAACATGGGAAATCAATCAAAAGAAACTGAGTCAAAACAAAATAAATCACACAAGACTTTTTTTTTTTAAATAAAACGAGGGCTGGATGGATGGATGGATGGATGGATGGATGGATGGATGGATGGATGGATGGATGGATGGATGGATGGATGGATGGATGGATGGATGGATGGATGGATGGATGGATGGATGGATGGATGGATGGATGGATGGATGGATGGGACAACAACAACATGTGGGATCTGTTGGGATGTTGTGTCCTTTTTGAGCCACAAATTGCGCTAAATATTCTTCCTAAACAATTCAACTTGTATTTCATCAGTCACAAAACAGGTCCCCATTTGTTCTGTAGATCTCCAAGGTGCTCTTTGGTCCAGACAAGCCTCCAGTCACCTATCCTGGGAAACAAGCTATAACATGAAGTGATGCCAGGTTGGATGTTGCCCAGATAGACGGCAGTTGTTGGGGTACCAGGACACGCTGATGATACAGGGACTAATGTTCCAATGTGAGCAAGCTGGAGGTTGATGAGGTACAGCAAAGATGCCACTACAAGGTGAAGCAAGGCCGGGAGGTCAGGGGGAACATAGCATCATCTCCAACATCCAAAACTCCCCTAAATGTAAGAGTCAGGAATTTTTTCAAATGGGTTTCCAAGAAATGAGAAATTTTAAATGAAACTACTTTCTCATCATAGTGGATCAAATGCTATGTTTATGATTCATAGTGCAAGACAGGTCATACACAAACAGCAAATATGATTGCTTTGGAGGCACTAAAAGCTCTACCTTGCAGAAATATTAGGGTAATATAAGTACAATGTGCTCAAAACAGTTCAAGGTCATTGAGAAAAAAAAGAGTGTCAAGCTTTTATCCAAGGACAATGTTTACACTGTGAAGTCTTTGCAATTTTATTAGAGAAAGGGGATGTGAATACTTTCTACTCCTGCCAACAGAAGAGTAGAATCTATCAAGACATTAATTGTGCTGCTGCAGTTGCCAACTGCCAACAGGTCAAGACGTCGGTAGGTATCCAACAGGGACATCTATACAGACAAAATGAGGAGAATGAAGAGATGTGGTGTTTATAAAATCCCACAAAGTCGTGCTTAAGATGTTTGAGGCTGATGTGAGTAAAGAGTCCATGTTGGCTCTCAGATCACATCTTGGCAGCTACTTGTCACAGATTTAGGGCTTGTATGACTTTAGCCATATTTTATGTTGGACAAACAGAACAAACTTGAAACTGGTTATTAGAAAACACTTTTTGTTGTTTGTTTTTTTAATGATTTGTTCAACCTTAGAGGCTGTTTGGGTTTTAGGCTGCTGGTGTGCTTTATTTCTCTCTATGATGAGTCGAGTCTTTTAATGCGTGTGTGCTGACGGATTATGTGTCTCACCTCAGGACAGGTCTCATCAATCACTCTGAAAGATTAACAGCCAATTAAAAACCTCAAGGATTCAGTTGACCAGTGTTGCTACATTATCTGCCATTCAGCATTACGTTTGTAGAGCTGTTTTGCTGCCAATCAGATGCCACAAAAAAAAAAAGAACCACCAACACACCAATTTATAACAATATATAAATGTCAAAATCTTGAAGAAATCTTTTATCAGAAGAGCTGAGGGTAATATGTAAAGCGAGGGAACCTGTTGGTTATGAAACATGTTCATTTCCAATACGCCTTGAATAAAGAAGCAGGTCTGGACCGACTTCAGACTAGTGTGTGTGTTTATGTGTGTATTTGCGCCACAGTAATGGCTTTCATCTCTATGTTCAGGTTTTGTAGATAGTGCTTCCTAATGACTTGAATCAGGGCAAATAGTTCTCATTTACACTCTTGCTGACTGTAAAAAGATGATATTAGTTGTATTCCAGCTCATCATATTTGTAGCAGCCACGGTATGTAGCCGGAGGTGGGATTCAGTTTACAATGTATTGAGCAAAAGCTTTTACCTTCCATCATGACTGTTTCCAGCCTCTTTCATAATAACGGATATGTTATCTTTCAGTCAGATCAGTCTGAGAGTCAAAGAGTCATGGAGTCCTGAGAGAGCAGACTGGCCCTATAAGGGTTGGCCTGAACTCTTACCTTGGAACAGCTCGTGCAGTACTTTCTATCTCCCTCAACCAATGTTCACTTTCCAATTCTTTTATCCACATGTGAAAATGTTTTTTTTTTTGTTCCATAGTTTATATTCACTGCGGTGTCCATCTATAGTGGCTGTGGCTGCAATTTAGATTGTTTTCAAAGTGAGTGACAGCTTGCGCACATGGTGAAATGTGTGTTGAATATCAAGCAAAATACCATGCAACGCAGGACAAGTGAACAGAAATTAATCAGTAGCGAAAGTAGAAAAGTTGAGGTGAATTATTCTACAAAAGAAGATCAGATGTTGTTTAAATATATAAAAAGGGAGATTAAAAAAGAGAAAAGGCCTCATCGCCACTGTCAACTAGTCTGGATCTCCAATCCATCTGTCTTAATACAATGAATTTCCCTTCACCTGCTGCCTGTTACCAAATGATGCGAATTTGTGCATAATCTTTCAGTGGTTAAAACATAATGAGCATTTTGGTAGTTTGCTCATATTATGATTGCCCTCAGGCACCTCAAATGTCATCTTCAGACATTTATCAACGTTATATACTATAAGCGTAAGCATACAATACAGTGTGTGATTTATCTTCTTTTTTTATTGTATGATCACATGTGGGTTTCACTGAAGATGGGTAGAAAGTGTGTCTCAGAAAGTTTGTGTGATAAACAACAATGCACCGTCATACTGCCACCTGTGGACGATTCTAGGTTGTCTACTCAACAAATGTGCATACTTTTAGACGTTAGGAAGAACCCAGAGCATCTGGAGAAAACGCAGTGAGGACATGCGATCTCCTCTAACATCGCTGTCTGCCCTGAGCTACAAAATCTTTTGAAAAACAAGCTGCAGCATAATTTATAGATTAGGTTTTCCTGTAAAAGTTGTCAAATGAAAGATCAATGTGGGGGAGATCTGTAAAAAGATGGTAAATTCACACCTTAGGACATATCATTTGTGGTTTTAATCTCAATGAAAGAAAGAAATAAAGACATTTTTGGGAAACAAATTATGTCTAGTACAAATTAATTTCACTTCCAGTTCCCACAAAAATGCCACACTGTTCTGACACTGTGGGAAATATACACATAGACAAGATATTGGAGGAAAATGCACACTACAAGACTATATTACTACACTCCTAAAAGACTTAATAGAGAGAAACCAGTGTATAATTCATTTGTAAAATTTAAACAAAAGTAGGAGCTTTACTACATTGTATAATGAACAATGTTAAACCCTTGTGGGGTTGAAGTCGCGGAGGTTAAGAGTTACCGATTAGGTTCACTTACTTGTCTAACTCCTGATCTTAAACACTCACTTGTTTCTTCAACTCGCACATGGCACAATGAAAAATCTCTACTCAAAAAAATTCTCAGAAGACCTTTTTTTGAAGAATGTTTTTGTCAGGGCCAATGTTTCAGGATCCAAATGTCAGTTCACAGTTTGCAGGGAGAATAATGTTTCCTAAACTAAAAACACTTAACAAGAAAAACAAGTGCTGCAACATCCTATTGTCCAACAAATATATACAACAAAGTTGAACTTCCCAGGTAAAAATAAAGCAGCAAGACACTGGTTAAAGAGTGGGCAAAGGCAGAAAGTGTATATATATATATATATATATATATATATATATATATGTGTATATATACACACACACTATATTGCCAAAAGTATTTGCTCACATCCAAATAATTGGAATCAGGTGTTCCAATCACTTCTGTAGCCACAGGTGTATAAAATCAAGCACCTCGGCTTCAACTATTTGTGAAAGGATGGGTTGCTCTCAGGAGCTCAGTGAATTCCACCTGTGCAACAAATACAGTTGTGAAATTTCCTTCTCGTCCAACATCAGTGTGACCTCACAAATGTGCTTCTGGAAGAATGGTCAAACATTCCCATAAACACTCCTAAACCTTGTGGACAGCCTTCCCAGAAGACTTGAAGCTGTTATAGCTGCAAAGGCTGGACCGACGTCATACTGAACCCTATGGATTAGGAATGGGAGGTCACTCAAATTCATATGTGAGTCAAGGCAGGTGAGGGAATACTTTTGGCCATTTAGTGTGCATATACACAGTGTGTGTGAACTGTTAACCTTTAAATTTCACAAAACGTTCCTCTTTTTTATTCTTTTTCATTTACAATCATTTTATGAGAATTTGTGAAAAATGTTTTCTTCCAACTTTATGAGCAACAGTGTATATGCAAAACTCATCAAAATAGAAAGACTTTCTTCATGACTTGGACAAATATTAACTAAACACAAAACAAATCATAAAAGAATTACAAAAAAAAAACCAAACGGATCAATATAACTGAACCAGAGATCTTACCAAGACTCATCATAAACCACAAAAGTTCAGAAAGGTCCTCATGATCAAAATGTTTACCTTTCCTAGTTCCACGCATCAGTGCAAAGATGAAAAATGGGACATTTAAGTATTAATTATTAACTAAATGGATTAATCACGACTGCTGGGATCATTCAGAGAAAGTGAAAATCTCTGAACTCTGACTAAATAGTTACTGGGTAAATGAACTGTACCAAGACGCACGCACGCACGCACATTATGTGTGGTTCAGAGCTTCAAGGGTTTTCCACATCAACACAAGTATAGTTTATTATTATTCGTATTGTGCATCTGTGTAATTAACTGGGGTTCGAAGTTAGGAATTTAAAATTTTACGTAGGAAAGCCCTCAAAAATGAATAATTCACAGCGTGGGATTTATCTGTTTTGTTTTATATTTGTTAAACTGTGAGGGAGTTTTGGCAGTCAAAACCACAAACCACCTTTTCTGGGTCTGCAGAAAAAACGCAGGCTAATGTCAGAATGTGTCAAGTGAAGGAAAATTTAAAATCTATCTACTTATTCTGAATTCAGTGTAACACAATAAGCTCTCATCGAGCTGGCAGGAGGTGAACTGCTTAGTTTTGCTCCCCATTTGCATGCTTCCACCTCAAAGTACCTTTCTATTTTACGGTTAATAATAGCTCATATATATATATATATATATATCATGTTCAGCATGTTTGAATTACAAAGTGTTGTGTGTGTTTGTTTCATTCTACGTGATGTATTACACACACAAGTGGCTTTTTAATCAATAAAACAGACACAACTTACGTTCTTACAACATGAAGGAAGAGACATCAATAAGACACTGGACACTCTTCCAGATCACTGCTTCTTTACGTCAATAGGAGGAGGAGAGACTGATGAGAAAGTGGATCTGCTTGGTTGTCTGTCCTCATATCTGTTTCAACCACTTGGAACTTATCAACAAATGTGAAAGCAAAGTTCCTGTAAATAATAGTATCCCACATTTTCAGAAAACAATGGACATTTCATTTTCTGAATATTTCTATACTCTAAACAGATAAGGCTGTCCTATTGAAATGTCAAATGTTTAAAAATATGTGTGAACCAGTGATAACTGCAGCAATAATAGACAAAAACAATGCACTGCTGAGATAAACATTCAGCCTTGAATCATGCAAAAGAATGCACCCTGTGTGACCAGATGGTCACGTAGGGTGGGAGACTCTTAACAGAAAGACATGAATGGAGGCAGATGTTCAGCAGTGTTATGATTCAACCTTTATCAGATAGGGATTTTTGATGAAGCTCTTCTACTTGTCTCCACTCCTGTGATGGGCTGGTGGGATTTTTATATTGGCTGAGCTGAATCTATTAAAGTTTCAAAGGCAGTGAGGCCTGATGCACAACAATAAAGGGAGTACATGCTTTCAATTCTACATTATAAAAACTTAACTGAGATTTAAAACTGCAAGTGAGTCATGTTTTGTGCCTAAGCAAGAAATATAACCACTGTCCTACTGACAAAATATCTTTCTGTAGTTCCAAGGGTTCCACCTAGTGGTCAGCTTGAGAACAACCACTGCATTTAGCCTCCGAGCTGTAATTTGTCTGAGCTCTGCCACGTCCCCTTTAACTTGATTAGAGCACATTTTACAGCCTCTGAAATCAAGATGTTCACCTGTTAATGTAATTGAGCCAAATGACAGAGGGCTGACTCAACAAATGAAGAACTGCGACCAATTAAATAAATGGATTTCACTGAATGGACAGGGATGAAGATGTCCGACTATAAGAGGAATGAAAGCTGGAGGGCATTGCGATTTATCTTTTACCTGTTTTAAAGATGCGACAGGAATCGGTGTCTCTCTCTAATATTATTAGTGAATCCTTAACACAAGATCAATAACAAAAAGGCAGACACACAATCCAGTTCCTTTCATTTTAATTCCATGTAAAATTACTTTTATTAATCCCTAATTTTAAATGTTAAAAGCTCAGCGGTCTTTGGTTTAATTGGCATTAAAACCCGTAATAACAAGACACTGTGTTAATTGACAAAATTATAAAGGCACAGAAGTAGAAAAGATATGGGAAAAAAAATCCATGATGCTGTTTGCAGAGCAAAAACATGTCCTGACGTGATGTCTTCTACTCGCCTCCACACAGCTCCAGCAGGATTTTGCGGTAGTCACCAGACGTGTCCCCCTAAGTAGAGAGAAAAGGATCTGTGAGACTTCTAAGGACTAGTGATAAGAATGTTTAGACTAATAACAAACGCTGATTCTTTTGTTTATATCAAATAATGAATGTAACTTGGTCAGCAATAAATCCTCCAAAGTCTCCTCTAAGGCCAGCGTCACAAAGTTAGAAAGGCAATTATCATTTTTAGATCATAGCTGACTGATTGCAGATCTTTTGCTGAATGCAGCATTTCCCTGTCCCTCACCTTGATGAAGGAGTACAGAGTCTTTTTATACATCTTCTGGAACTCTGCCTTAATGTCCAGCATGTCAACCTCAGCCCTGGAGACCATTATTCTAATGAGGACACTATCTGTGGTGCCCAGCCCCTGACAAGAGAAGAATTTATATTTTTACAACTAAACAACACAATAAAACGTTGCAGCAGAGATTTTTTTTTTTTAATACGTCAGTGTTTGATACATGCATGAGCACAAACAAGCAAGACAAAAAATATATACTTTTCAATGTATACTATAGCAACTCAATATGCATGTGAAGAATACATAAATGTATTCACTCATTAGGATCTGGTGGCCACTTACTGCGTCATCAAATGTTTACCTTCATTGATTTGTATAATCGTTCTGCAAAAAACATGGGCTTGCTCCTCATGCATTTCACTGCAAAGCAGAAAAATAAACCATGCATGACATGTTATAATTTAATTTCAAAACATAAAGGAGATGCCAGTCTACACACCAGACCAATTAAATCACAAATCTATCTGAGACAAACGTCTCATATAGATGAGACGAGCAGTACTAGAAGCTCCAGAAGTGCTTCAAACATATTTGTGTTTCCAGCAGCAAAACTTCCGTTCTTTACCTTTTGGCGTTTTAGTACCGTGACAAGAATTAAAAATATTATTTTGAGCTCTGTATAGATTATATAAAATGTAAACCTAATATCCAGTTATCTTAGAAAGTTTACTAAAATGCAACAAACTTAAATCTGTAAGTTGCTTAAATCTCCATTCAGGAGACGCAGATAAAAAGGGAATGTTTTCAGTCTATTCACAGGCTACATAAATATTTGTAAAGTTTAAACAAATATAGATTTGATGTCAGCAACACACTCAAAAGTAGTAAAGATGGAGCCGAACATAGAAAGAGGTTTATAGAAATAAATAAAACCTTTCTGGGGCGTTCCACCAACAGGAGATTAACTGGTGACAAGTGAGGATGCCAGGAATGAGCAGTGCTAGTTACTGAACAATTCAACTAGTTACAGTTACTAGTTACTTTTTTCAAAAAGTAACTCAGTTACTTTGATTACTTGCACCAAAAAGTAATGTTACTTTTTTTAAAAGAAGATTTCTTTAAAATGCTCCCATTAATGTCCTTTATAGCTTTATTTCAGTGTTGCACAAATAATAATACAAACTTAAAAAACAAAGTAATATTTTAACACTAAATAATTCAAGTCAGGCCAGCAAATGATTTTGAAAAAATAAATAATGCCACTTTTAAACACCAAGGTGGAACAAACCAATCAGAGTGGGTTTGCAGATAAACTGATAAATAATGTTGATGTGTCATTTAAGTTCAATAGATGACAGCGGATTAAAATGATGCCGTAAACAACTTCTGCTGATATTATGATTCTGCTCAGCTGCTGCAGCAACATTAAGTCCCAATCCGAATCATTCACACTGGGTTCTCCGTATTTGTTAGGAGACCTCCAACTGACTCTGTGGCACTTTGCAGACCCCAGCCTGAAACAAATGTGTGCAAAACGATCACTTTATTATTACGTTTTTTTTTTTATTCTTTTTTGTCAACTTCACTCTGAAAGATCGATGCGTCCTTTGTTTCGGTAAACCTTCTTTCCACCGGCAAATGCTTCCCCCCCATTAAGCGAGAAACTCCTCCTCCCCTGCTTGTCATCACTTCTCTCTGGGTCATCGCCCAGCTGACGGTAAAGGACCCGAGCCAGCAACGGGCAAACAGACCATATGGTAACGGTAACTAAGTTACTTTAACGAGTAATGCATTAGCGTAGTAGTCACTGACAAAAGTAATGGTGTTATAGTCATGTTACTAGTAAAGCATTACTACCCAACACTGGGAATATGTATATAAATATCCTCCAGCAAAGCTTTATACTCCTCTCAAACAGACGGAGGATCCCTGCAGTTGATCAGTAGCTAATTCTACAGCATCCAAAGTATTAAAGATACTCTAAGTAGCAATGTAATTTTAATAGATATGTGCCCTTGTGTGGTCAGGGGTGGTACTGCAAGTACCACGTGACAGGCAGCATTAAAGTGGATATGTCACAAACCCTGGGAGCCTTCTAGTAGGACACGTGGTAATCTTCATGTTGAGGGTCAAACAAAGCAGATGTTTTAGCATGTTGTGACTGACTGGTGTAGTTATGCACACCATCATATAGTCATTGTGTGACTTATGTAAGAGCACCACATGGTTTCAACATAGCCACAGGGAGTATCTAGAAAAACCACTGTTACTCAACAGTCTGTCACTGCATCCAGAAATCTGCTCTGAAACTGTATTTATTATGCAAGCAGGATGCCAGATATCAACTCTGTTGAGAAACAGCAGAGTTTTCTGGGCACAAGCTCCGTTCAGATGGTCAGAAAGACGGTGGACACGTGTTCTTTCATCACAAGTCCACACTTCTGCTTGCTTTTGGGAGAAATGGATGTCAAGATAAGAAAGCCAATGCAGGCTTTTAAAAAAAGTCAGCATCTATGATGAGACGGGGGTGAATCACTGATCGTGATTGGGTTGGATATGTATTAAGGCACCATTCATGTAGAGGTGTATTTTGCAATTTTACTGTAATATCTAATGGTGAAGGCAGCATCTTCTGGGAGGTTTGTGGCCATTCCAGCAGGATAACGCTGGACCTCTGTAACTCTAAACGCATTAAAACAACATGTCTTTTATGGACAGGGACTGAATGTGCTCGACTGACCTGCCAGGATTTATAATCCATCTTCTATTGAAAACATATGGTACATGCTGAATGGGAGAATCAGACAAAGATGACCATGGAGTGCTGAGATAACTGAAACCTTGTATTCGCCAAGAAAGGAAGCATGTTCCTCTGTACAACTGCAGCAGTTCGTTATATGTTTCCAAATGACTGCAAGGCATCGTTATGAAGAAACATGACAAAACTCAAAACCAAACATGCTTTTCTTCTGACCGTTTTTTGTGAGTGTGTTGCTGAGTCAAATCGTTTGTTTATACATTCTAAACATTTTTATTTAATCAGTAAGATTAATATTGAAAACATCTGCCATCTGTGAAGGCCAAGGCAATGTTTAAAAAAAAAAAAAAAAGAAGAAAACTTGCTACGTTCTTTTTTTATTTTTTCCTATTACATATTTTCCAGGTGGTAAATGCCTTGTCATCCAGACAAAACATGAGGAAGACCCTGTTTTAATGTTAGTCTGCAGTTTATCAAGCTGCTACATGTTAGTAGTTTTTGATGAAGGTTAAAAGGAAAAGGCTGAATGTGTCAACTGCATACTTAATCACATTCTGCAAACGTTCAAGCCAACACCTACAGCGCTATATTAAAATGAAAAATTTGAATTTTCTATATTAAATTTATATTTTTTATATATTAAACTAGTCTGAAGGAATGTGTCGCATAAGAGACAGACCTATGGCCAGGAAGACATCCTCCAGGCAGCCAGACATCTCCCTCTTGATGCTGTCCTCAATGCTTTTCCCAGAAATCTTTTGATACTCCTCAAACACTGGAAAAAGAAAAGAATTGAATAATGGCATAACAGGAAAGCAGACTACTGTGAACTGTTGTGTCCACTCAGCGTGGGATTCATGGAGCAGAGTGAGTGTTTACTCAGAATCCGCCACAAGGGGGCAGTAAAAGCCCCAGCGTCTGTAAATTCAAGCATGGACAGTAATAAAACGCAAAAGACAAGAATTGTGAGCATTCTCATTGTGACAAGAATACCTCGCAACAGATGGTTCCGATTTCTCACACACAAAACTGTGAGAAATTTGACTTCATCAGTGCCCCATCGTGCCTCTCCGGCCTCGTAGATTTCCTACAGTCACAGGCATTTAAAAAAAAAAATTAAAATAAAAAAAATAAAAAAAATCATACATCAGAAATTCACTCTGTCATGAAGGGAAAAGTTTAACACAGTATGCCATCTCAAAATAAAAACCTTTACCTTGGCATCTTGAGCAGCCTGGGCCTCATCAACTTTGTCACTTTCATCCCGTCCAGCCTGTAAAGCAAAAAAACAGCTGTTTTTAAAACAGTTAACAATTGCACAGAAACTTTCAGCTTTTCAGTTTCAGGGGTTGTGACGGTGCAGCATCAAATTCAGCATATTGGTTTTGCACAGGTACAACCTTCACACAACAGCTGAAAAAAGAGAGAAAGGGAAAGGAACTAGAGGAGGAAAAACACAATTTACTAATTCACCCTCTTTCCTGAAGAAAGTTCCTACTAACAAGAAACCAGACCATCTTCTCACATCCCAGAGATATGATTTGAAATATATTTTTCAAAGTTGATCATCCCCTTTTATTGCTGTAAGTGCAGTAAAATAATTAAGAGACACACAAATCAGTTCTTTATAATTTGCTAAGAGATTACTAATTTGACTCATTCGTTTTTAACTATAATAAACTGATTATTTAATTGAATTAATTGGGTCACTGATTGTTCAATTACTTTAAACACTTAAAAAAGTGATACTTTCAGTGATAAAATGTTATTAACATCCATATGAGACTCTATAATGTTTTTTAAACAATGAGATAATGCAAACTTTCTGTCATTGTCCCAAGTAAAACTAAATAAATGTAAGAACATTAATGACTTAAATGTGCTAAATGTTTTAACACAATAACGTAAGAGTTTTTGGGTTGGCAGATATTTGTGAGAAAAAAATCAATATAACATAAAAATAAGACATTTTAGACTGTGCAATAATCAGAATTTCAAACACTAATTCATTTCAACAAATGAAACCTTAATTATAGCCGAATTAATAATAAATACAAACAAACAACCATCTGGTAGGCTTTTCTACATTAAAGCTGCAACAAGGGGCCCTGGCATTTGATTTTAATAGAAAATAAAGTGATCTTGTTTCTCTGCGCTAGGAATAATCCTGGTCTGTCTTAACCTGAACGTTCAAATATTGATGATCATCAGACCAACAAATGGAATATAGCACATGTATCATTTTGATATATTTCATCAAAATTTTCCCAGACTTTAGTTTGACTTTGTTTTCAAGTCCCTCATCTTCAACCTTTCCCTGATCGTCTCCTTCCCCTGCACCCGTGTGAAAAGCTCCTGCTGCATCTTCCTGCCAAAAACCCACTGGTGTCTTAGTATTTATGACTAATATAGCTTTTGGATTTTATATGCAATTTACTTGTATCCCGACCTGCAGTCCTCATCCCCTTGGATCACCGTCTATCCATACATCACCCATATACAAAGAAGTCTAATTGGACTACCAATGATAGTTACTAATGTATCCTGTCTTGTACCTCACTTTACGGGTATTATATTATATTATTTTACACTGTGGGTTGAGAGGACTGTTATTTCAAATGCGTTGTATTCCATGCGTATATAGCACACTTGACAATAAAGCTGACTTGAACTTGAACTTGAACTTTGACGGTGTCTCTATTCATTCTTATTTCTTGCTCTACCCAGCTGGCCTTCGGCAGGAGGGTCCCCCCTCATGAGCCAGGTCCTGCTCAAGGTTTCTTCCCTCTTAAAGGGCCTGTCACCTGTTTGGTATCGCGGTCGAGCGCTCAGTTCGGATCAGCCCGTGCATCACTGAAGTGCACAAGTCCTTGAACAGGGTAGGGGGATTTTGCAACCTGATTATTCTGGAAGAGCATGACTTGAACAGTTTAAAAAAACAACGGTTTTATAAGACTGCAGAAGCTACAAATTTTACAAACTTCATGTCAGAAAAGAGGATTATGTTCTTCAACTGCCTTTGATAACGGCCAAGTTTCTGTTAAAGGTCTAACAGTTTGGGAAGTTTGCAAATTGATGTTTGCTCACCGTGAGTAAAGAGACCAAAACCCTTTTGAACATTCCCGAAGTGTCCCCTTCCACAGCATCTTCCAAGCTCTTCCCATATTCTGCCATTACAAAATGTTGGAAAAAGAAGTTAAAACTCTTTGTGCATTATTGATTACTGTACAATATCGGTCTTAAATAAAACAGCTGCACATATATGCGACGAAAATGATACGTGCTACAATTTATGATGGCTTGATTATGGTCAGAGAAAAAAATTTTATAGGAAGTACTGTTAACAAAACATCTGTTTTGACACCATAAAATGTATTTACATGTGATATGGATTAATCCATTTCATTTCAACCACAGAGGAAGTAATAAGCAAACAATGAAGTACTACACAGAGAGCAGCAACAGCTTTTATGAATAATTTAAGGCATCTACTCGTTTCTAACAATGAGACTTAGGCACTGCTACACAGTATCATATGTCATATACAGACTTTAGGCGGCAACAATACAGACATAGAAAGTGATCTGATGTGAGAGTCTATCTGTAGAAGTGAAAATTGTTACCGTTCTTGTAGAAGGCATTGATAGCTTTTATTTCATCATTGGACCTCGAAGCCAGAATATCGATGAGACAGGCCTCTTCTGTTCCCGCTCCCTGTGACAAATCAGTATGCCATAAGTTGAGCAGCTTAAAGGATAAGAATAGAGGTGGTTTGTGGGTTTGTTACTGCCAACAAATCTCGTCAGTCAACAATGCATACTCTCCAGTTACCCCAGTTCGTTCAAGAATGTCTAGACAAAGCACATTTCCTCAGGCATGCGTTGTTCACATGTATTGCAGATTAAAACATGACATTAAAACAATTCTTGGTTTTTAAAAAGCCCAGTCCTAACCACTAGACATCAGTTTAATAGATGACATAAAAGTGGAAATATAAATGCGCATTTGGGGAAATGTTGAGAAAGTTTACTGATTCATAATGAGAGAATAATAACTACACGTCACCCAAGGATCATAGAAACGTGTCCTCAAAAGTGGACATCAGTAGTTGGTTATTGCATCACGACATTGGTTGTTAATTGTTGGCTGTTATGATGAACTCTGACCTTTATTGCGCTTCTCAGCTCAAAGGCATCATACACAGTGGGCAGCATCAGCAGACCCAGGACGACACTCCTGAAGTTCCCACTCAGCTCTGAGGACAGATCATCAGCCAGGTCCTGCCAGAGGGGACAGATGGATTAACAGGAAGACTGTTATTCCCAGGTTGCCCTTAAACTCATTAAGGAGATCAACTGCAATAAAAGCCAAGTGTCTGACATTAAATTCAATTGAAACGACTTCAAGGGACCAAACACTCACATTCCAGCAGCACTTGGTTCCCCGCTAGAGGGTTTGGTTTCTGGAAAGAGTTTTGTGAACAGAGGAGCTGTTCTGAAGAACCTCTGACCACATGTGGGTGTCGCCATGCGCAACATGACTCAATCTTTCTGCCTGCAAGCCTTCCACTCACAATCTTTGCTTTTCCTGCAGCTCCCTCTGTGAGCTCTGATAATTTTATTGATCCTTTACTCTGTGCTATGTATTCATCTACTCATTATCTCATTGTGTCAAGATAACAAATTCCCCTTTTAGTTAATATATTGATTCTCCGTTAATGTAAAACAAACAATGTTCAGAGGAAGGGAAACTTCTTTTTCAAATGATCACAAGAGCTTCTCTGTTTTGTCAGTGGTCATTTCAGTCATTTCTGCTTTATAGTCAATGATTAACTTTCACCTTATCTCTACTGTTTACATATTGCTCTTTTTAAGTGAATAAAAAAATACTGAGTAGACAGTGGAATAAGGAACTTAACGAGGATGTGTCCATTGCTGCTGCCAGCAGTTTGTCAAAGCTGCTGTTTTAACATCTTCTGGCAGTTTCGTCATCTCCCCACCCTTCTGCTTTGTTAGAGTATACTTAAGATACAACTTTCGTTGACAAACAGACCTTGCCAACAGTTTGTTTGTACGCTTCCTTGATGCGCTGCCTCTGGGCATTAGTACGATGAGCGAGCACTTCAGTGATAACCGCCTCATCCGTGCCTGAAAGGAAAAAAATTATAATAGATCAACCTTAAGTTTAAAAGGGTTCTATACATTTATATTTGTATTCCTCGATTTCAGAACAAGACACAAGCCACAATGTGTATGACATCAGGGAGCACTGGACAGCCCAGCTGCGCGTTACTGTTGCCATAGAAACTATCTGTTTGCAAACTAAAGTCAGGGGAAGATGATTAGACTAGTAAACCTAACAGCATTAACATTCCACACCATAAATTTGCTGAAAGAGAGAAAATTCCCCTTCTGCTGCCCCTGAGTACTATGTTGAATACTACTTTCGATTAACATCTGTGTGATTAGGAAAGTCAAATTTTATTTTTTTACCACATGTCTGATATAAAGAGGGTAAGGTACAAAGTCAATTTATGGATGTAATAAGTAAATGGGCAACCTAAAGCTGCCATGACAACACAAGCACTGAGCAACACTGAGGACAACTCAAACTTTCCTGTACAGAACAGAGGAGGCAGCATTTTTTTTTTTTTTTCCATGGAAGCCTGAATATAATGAGTCTGTCAGATATATCTTTAGCCACGGTGGCGGGCCTGCGGCTGCAAGGGCTGCTGGGTCACTCACCAGCTCCCTTCATGGCTGATCTCAGTCTCTGGGCGTCTTCATCGGCGTTAAAACCAGCCGCCTCGGTCACTGCCCCACGGGTTCCAATCTGTCCATAAATAACACAATTACAAACATGTACCAAGCATCAATTAGGCAGGTTAAAGCTTAAAACCATTTACTATTAACCAATATTTGAACCAATATTTACTGTTTACAATAAAACATATATTTCAGTTTTTAGAAGTTTGCTCATCTCTGGTCTTTTAAAAAAATCCATTAAAAAAAAAATAAAATTGTTAACATGACATCTTAACTAACCCGACAGCCAAGCAGGGTCCAATACAAAGAATCAAGTTTTAAAAACTTGAAGTGGAAGTGTGTCTCATGATAAAATGAATTTTAAAACTGCATGAAGGCCTCTTCATGATAGAATATTTGTAGAAAAAAAATTAAATATCTCTTTTAAAAATTGAAAGGTAAATTTAAAATATAAACACTATCATGTACACCAGGGGTGTCCAAAGTCGGTCCTTGAGGGCCGGTGTCCTGCCTGTTTTAGATGTTTCCCTGCTTCATTCCACCCTGATACAAGTGACTATGTCATTAACAGAGTTGTGCAGACCTTGATGACATGCTGATGATGACCATCATTTAGAATCAGGTGTGTTGATGCAAGGAGACATCTACCGGCCCTCGAGGACCAACTTCGGCCACCTCTGATTTACCCACAGCATAAGCCTGCTTTAGACTGAGTGACTGTTCTCTCTCTTTTTGATACGTTCATTATCAGGAGAAAAAAAAAACTTCTGAAAAAACAAGACTTTGATATTTAGACTGCAGGGAGACATAGTGAGTAATATGACTAAGGTATTGTAGGAAAAAAAATAACCATCGATTTAAATAATAGGCCACACTTTTTGTTGATGTTTGGCATGAAATCAACATCAAAACAGATGTATCAGCTTTGTTATACTGTGTCCAAAATCAATAGAAGATTCCAGTGTACTGGGTCTGTAATGACCATGCAAATGCATGTAAATGTTGGTGGGTATGTGACTTTTCACTGCACACAGGTGGAGCAGCTGGAACGAGGAGACTTACTGCTGCCATTGTAGCGAGAGTGAAGTTGATTGGAGATCCAGAAAGCTACAAAGGAGACAAAGAAAAAAAAACGGTCACATGGGATTTCCACAATGTGTTTATAATGTAGTAAGAAATAATCAGCAGACTGTAAACTGTGTCAGGTTGGACCGCCACACCTCATTACCCTTTGACCATTATAATATGCATGTACTTATATGAGAGGAGGTCTTCATGACTCTCCTTTGTGTCCCTCGTGTGTTCTGCTGGTCCAGGAGCTAATCCCATTAAGCTTGTGTTTGTCTGAACACACCTGTAAGTACAAACAGTGGGGTTTCGCTCCTGTGTTCATCTCCACAGGGATCAACTTACCCTCTGATGTAGTCATTACAGACCTGTCAAACTGCATAAACCCCACTCAAGATGTGGTACTCCGGCCTTTTGTCAACACCTCTGATGTAACTTTTAAGAACTTCCATTCATTTTTTTTTTAATCAATCACTTTGAAAGTTTGAAAGCCTAAAATTCAAGACAAAAGCTGGACTTCCAGTCATCGATTATGACAAACCATATGTCTGTGGCCACACCTGAGTGGTTTGTGATGTAGGGCAGATCATATACACACTAATTATTCAGCACGTGAAGACCACAGACCAAAACAAATGTCCCTCTGCTGAAACACACATGAAATCCCTATGAGCATTAACAAAAACAACACCTTGTTATTTCTCAGGCAAAAATCTTGAGACCTTGTACGCATTTATATGCATGCGTACAGCTTTCATTCTTCGAAAGCAAACAACTGGATTACAAACCTGTAACGTCAGCGAGGTCACTGCAAACAATAGTAATAATCCGAATAACTTGTAAAAGGCTGAACTGAAAAGAGAGAACCAAAAGAGCCCCTAAGTCATTCTTTCAAAAGCATTATAACCATTAAAAGTACACGAATAAAATATGTAATTTCCAAGATATTTTAAATGAGCTGAAGGTAGAAAAAAAGCGGTATCGAAAGTGCCAGAGAAAGACGAGCACTTCACATATAACTTGGTACAAACTTTGCTGACACACCCTGCAGACAGGACTTCGTGTGTCTGAGGTCTATTCTAACAATGCCAACCAGTTGAACTTCACCGACAGCAAACTAAACTCTGTCTTACCTGTTTCGACGACAGTTTACGGAGCCTGAAGTCACACAACAAGGTAATATGTCCCTTCTTTACTCAGACCAGACAGACAGACAACGGTTTTTCCACCCAGTTGCGTTCACGTCCCACCCACTTCATTGGTTATGTTTTCAAGACCCTCCTTAATGTGAACGTAATCCGGTTACCCCGGCTGCTGCATTCACGGAACATCGTTCAAATATTCACACAATCACGTCGGGAGCGTTAACAACCAGTTATTTACATAATCTAGGCTAGGTGCAAATGTTAAATTAACTGACCCCAGACACACGGGGGATGACCTCAACTTTACATACTTCCAGCAGTAAACGGTTTCATTTAAATCATATAAACTACAATTTTCCGTGACTGCCTTAGAACACAACATTCAAAAGTTATTTAGTAGTGTGGTCGCAGCTCTAAACTCAATTCGTCAATGTTTTCGGTCATTTCGCAACAGTTTGCCTGGAGCTACATGCATGTTCCCCTCTGCACAATCTTGTTTTTACAGACATCTTCACTGAACAAGTTGGCAGCTTAAATTGAAATAGTTTAATTAGTTCAGACCCTACATTAGCAGATTCACAGTGCACGACTGTGAGAATATGAATGGTAAAGGATTCGCCTCTGTCCCGACGTTGACGCTTGATGTTTCAGTACTTGGTAATGACGCCAAGTGCGTCTCCTTGGAAAAGGCTCCTTGTGCACACTTTCAAGATGTGTTGAACTTCAGATCACTTTCTTTATTTCTTTCTTTTTGTTCTTCTAGGTCAGTCCATGTAGATGGCCCTGTTTGGCAAAATAAAACCAGCTTGGCATGTTGCTCCGCTTTCTTCTGTCTTTTCCCCTATTCTACCACAAGGTGTCTCCTGTTCCCCGGTTTATCCTGTGCCAGATCAGGTTTTGGGACTAGATCACGACTGACTCTCCTATTGCACTCTGAACAGGTTCGGTAGGGGTCCACTACCTCCCTGTTGCCACACAGGGTAATGGTGGGGTCAAAAAAGGAGCCATACAAACATGGAACAGGAACAATACAAATTAAGTGCATTGTTTTGATTTACCAAATAAAATAAATTGTTTTGTTTTTTTTTGTACAATAAATGTTATAACTATTGTTATGACTATTGCAATTCCCTTCTCTTTGATCTCCCCCCACAAACTCCTCCATGAACTCTTAACTGGTCCAGCGTGCTGCTTTCCGGATTACTACCAGAACACCATTCATCAGTCACTCCACTGGCTTCCCATCAAACATCATATCAACTAAAAAAAATCCTCCTCTTGATGTTTAAGGCCATCCATAACCTTGCTCCCTCATACCTCTCTGCCCTCCTATACATCCATATCCCCACCCGGTCTCTCAGATCGACATCAGGAATATTGACTCTGTTTCAGATTTTAGGTCGAATCTCAAAACTTTTTGTTCAGACAGGCATTTGGCTCATAATTGTCTGATGTTTAAGTTCTGCGGCAAACTCTGCTGTTATCTGTTGTGTTTAAATGTGTTTTATATGTTATAATTGTTGTACAGAAACCTTGAGTACCATGAAAGACCCCTTACAAATAAAATGTATTATTATTATTACTATGCAAATATGTGATAATGGCTGTGATGCCATTTGCCAAAGTATTGATGGCAGAATTATGTTTTCAAGAGGTGTAACATGCCATGGCGGTCCAAAATCTAAAAGAAAGAACCTATTGCTAACAGCTGGTTTTGATGTCCAGTTTTCCCTTGTCCAAATTGAATCCTTCAATGGTCCCGATGTTTTCTCATTCTCTCTGCTTTTGATAAAATCTTCAAGCTCTGACTTAATTAGTAGGATTCTTTTTTTTTTTTTTTTTTAAATCAACCACGTCTAAAAACATGGTTTACGGTTGTACCTGGAAAAGACAGTGGCTACGAATTGACTTACTAAAATTAGACAATTTGCCTAAATGTGATTCAAAAGAGACACAAAGTGAAGCACAAAATAAAAATGGAAAGGTTGTTTTGATTGTTTTTTTTTTTTTTTTAATTTATTTTATTATTTTGCACTTTTTTTTTCACATCAAGTAGCTGAACAAGCTAAAAATGGTGAAGATGATAGTGGACTTCAGGAGGAACCCCCCTGCACTTTCCTCACTTACCATCATGGACAGCACCGTGGCTACAGTGGAGAAATTCAAGTTCCTGGGATGTTTCATCTCCAGGGACCTGAAGTGGGTTACTCACATCGACTCCATTGTTAAAAAGGCCCAAACAAAGGTTGCACTTTCTTCGCCAAGTGAAGAAGTTTAACCTACCACAGGAGTTGCTGAGACAGTTCTACTCAGCCGTCATCGAGTCTGTTCTGTGCACATCAATAACTGCCTGGTTTGGCTCGGCTACAAAATCAGACATTAGAAGATTGCAGAGAACGGTCCGGACTGCTGAGAGTTGGTGCTCCCCTGCTCACCCCTCAGGAACTATGTACTTCCAGAGTGAGGAAAAGAGCTCAGAAAATCACTCTGGACCCCTCGCACCCAAGCCATCCCCTCTTTGAACTCTTACCATCTGGCCGGGGCTATAGAGCCCCAAATATCAGAACTACCAGACGCATGAACAGTTTTTTCCCCCCAGGCAATCCACCTCATGAACTGTTAAAATGTTCCTCCCATTGTGCAAAAAAATTTTGGAGGATAATCTGACATCTACTGCTACCACCTCCACCCTGATTCTGATTCTGATTTTTCTTTTCATCAAGTGTCATGTACATACATATATATTTTACCTTCCCACCTTTGTAATAATGTGGAATAAATAATATACCTCGTGTACATATAGGGAGTAAATACCACAATCTCAAGCCACAAATCTGCAGGTTGAATAATCTTAAAGTATTTCCATTGCATTCTCTGACTATCAAAAGATAAAATCCCAATTCCAGTTCACCCTAAAACAGCTTGATTAGTTTTAAGTCTGGGGACTGAGCTGGCCATTTCATGCTTTTAAGTTTACTATATTGTTCTTTTTTTCCTAAGGTAGATATGGCATAACCTAAACTCATGGTTTGGGTCACTTGCTGTAGGATAAACCCCTGACCAACCAGGTACAGACCACGTGGTACTCCATGGTGCTGCACAATGCTGTGGTAGACCTTTTGGTTCAGGTCACCTCTCACTCTGGGCATCTCGCCGACCCTGGAGCCAGCAAACCAGCCCCGGACCATCACATTTCCTTCTCCATGGTTGACAATTGATGTCACACACTAATATATAAATCTGAAATGTACATTCATTTTCAGTTTTGGTTCATTTGACCTTATTTTGTTTTGTTTTGATTTATTTTTTTTGCTTCTTGCAGTTCACCTCTGAACTTTATACCATTTGAAACTATTCATAGGACGTGACCAGCTTGAATTTCAATTAAACAAAGAAACAAACTCAGTGTCTTACTGAATATAATTCCCTTCTTTTTTTTATATATATATAGAAAAAATGCGCTGAGCGACTAGACTTGAAGGAGTGAAACGTCACGTATGACCTCATACGCAAAGGCGAAAGGGAGCTTGCAGCGGCGCTCGTGCTGCACTCTAAACTACAATACCCACAATTCCGTCCGCACGTCAACAGCAACCGCTAGGATGTTGCGATATCGCTGGCAGCCAAAGATTGCTGTGGTTGCAGAGATTACACCGCTGGGTTGAAATTTCAGTCTAATGTTTTGATGCACGCCAGATTCCGCGGTTACGTCTTTTCAGCCACAGCTGCAGCACGCTGAAGCCTTTAGTCTCCGGTCGACACGACGCTTGTTCTGCGCTACGTCGAGCTGAAAGCGTTAGCTGACTAAAAATCAGTTTTGATTCGTAAATGGAATAAATAGCCACGGCTAGCCATGAGGCAACAGACGCTCGCTTCATTTTTCTGAGGATGGAAACATTTTTCTCGCTATCGCACAGATTGCACAGCGGATTTGTCACACTTGAAGACATCATCTTCAGAGGATAACCTGGATAACCTTACACGAAATGTCATAACGCGTAAGTGGCTAGCGCGCAGCTAGCTCGTTAACGGCTGGACGGGATGGAGATGGACCCAGTGTTTTCTTCAGCAGACCTCGAACAGCTGGACGGGTAGCCAAGGCAAGGCTTTCTCCGGAGATGCTCTAACCTCCCGGTGGTGTAATTCACTTACATAACTGCTAGTTGTATCCACTCTACCTGGCTTGCGTTGGCAAGCAAATTGGGAAAGTCTGAGTTCTCTTAACATCATCACAAGTGACAAAGCCATCACTGCTCGTCTAAAGGCACGATATAGTTGTGTAGGCTTACAGTCTGAGCCGCATATCGCTGCACAGCAAAGAGCAGCTCATCTGTGTGTGAGGGAGAAGAAGCCGCGAGTGCTGCTCCTGCCGTTTTGGCAACATGAGGAAGTTCTTTGATTCTCGTCGGGAGTTGGTGAGCTCCGGGCCTGGTTCTGGAGGAGGAGGTGGCAGCTCTGGGTCCAGTCATGCTGGCGGAAATTTCATTGGTCGAAACTTCACTGTCGGAAGGCACCAAGTCACTGTCGAGGAGATAATCGCTGAAGGTGAGAAGGGGTGGTCTGCGGAGAGGAGACGCAGATTATGCCGTTTGTTTGTCTTGATCTCACTTTTAATGCATGTTTATTGAAGCTCCTTCAAGAGAAGGAACAGCACGGGAATGTAACTCGCTGCCATTCCCACTGGGAAGAGGGAGCTTTGCATTTATGATGCATAAAAGCTAAACACCTTCTTTCAGCTGTGCTCCTAACACAGCGGTATTGTGTCAGATATATTGGCTAAAAGGCCAGATTCAAGGAGCTGGAGACTACCTGACGCCAGGCACGTTTTTTATCCTTTAGAAATGAATGTTTACAGCATTTTTGGAAACAAGCAGTGGTAGGCAAATTGTATGACTGAGACCTGAGGATATAATTACTGGTGCTGAAGTAGAGGCCTGATTGAAGCTCTAGGTTAAGGCTGTACGTGACCAAAACAATGCAATTTCTGAAGCATTTGAATCCAGATGTGCATACAAACCAGTGCACAGTGTCCTGATTTCAATCAGTTAGTATGCCCAGCTTGACAGAAATTTCAAAGCGGGTGTCCGTGGTCTATTTAATGTAAGAAGACAATGTGGATCAGATAGTCAGAATGCCTGCCTTTTAGTTAAATCTGCATCAGAATCTAAAGTACACCATCATCCCGCATCCGTGTTCATGAGTATCCCTTGCAGATTTACAGTACAACAATGCTATACCACAGCGATGCCACATGTCAAGTTGAGTCAGGATGCAGTTTAAGCTGTCTGAAATTGATGTCACTGTCACAGCTAAACTCAGCAGAGTGAGTTTGTGGTCTGAGCTATGCCAGATGGTTAGGCCTCAATGTGGGCCTCTACGTAAACCCTGCAGCAATGACATGACTAATAGATAAGGCTATAAGGCAGCACCATGTGGTCCTGATCGTCCTTATTGATGTAAGGCCACGAGGAGAGATGCTGGAAGTGATGCTGAAGCAATGAGGTGGAAAATAAAGCACTTCGGCTAAATTGCCAAAAATTGCAATGATGTATGAACGCTTGTAAGAGCAGTATGAGTCTAGATTTTTACTGCCATTTCATTTTGTATTGATTGTAATTAACTTGTAACAAGCTTTAAGTGAGAAAAAAAAAAAAACAAGCAGTTTTTGCCCAACTGTTAAGTTAATGTACCACATCTATTATGTATGGCCGACAGTTTAAACTGATAACTCTTCTTTATCAATTCTGCAGGTGGTTTTGCAATAGTGTTCCTCGTGAAAACAAATCAAGGGGTGCGTTGTGCTCTTAAGAGGATGTATGTCAACAATGAGCATGATCTGCAGGTGTGCCAACGGGAGATTCAGATAATGGTGAGTTACTGAGATGAAACGTTGCCTCGCTAGCTTTCACTCTGCGCTCTCGTGGTTTAGTGTGCTGCATCAAACCACCGACGACAGTAACAGAAAAACAAAGGTATTTTCTAAGAAAACCGCAGATGCAGGAAGCCCTTTTCTGTCTACACCCTGATTTTAGTGAAACTGCAGCCTGTAGCAGGGTTGTTTTGATTATTATACCTTTTTTTTTAATTATTTATTTGATTCTATGAGCCCTGGTTATGTTTTATTTTCTTTAATATTGGTTTATATTGTACACTTTGAATGAATATGAACTTAAAGGAGTATTTAGCACTTGTTCCTAAGTATTTATTGTTTCCCTTTAGACCTTTCACACATTTTTGGTAAATATTATCTGACTTCTGTAGAAAATAAGAAACAGTTTGCAGTTTGAAACAGTTTTAAATACAATGTGAATAAGTATCGCATGCTTATAAAATGACATTTTTTCTCACGCCTTTTGTAATGCACAACAATGATGGGGAAATGATTTTACTTTTTGTACATATTGGAGTTAATACCACAGTCTCAAGCCGCACATGAGAAAGCTGATTAATCTCAAAAAGGCATTTTCATAGCGTTCTTTGACCTCAGAAGGGTTTTTTTCATCTGTGTGAAGGAGCACACAGGAAGGAAGGAAGCAATGGATGTGCAGATTACAAACGAGACAGATTGTATCAATCCACAAACATTTAACTGAGTCATGCCCATCTTACTCTAGTTTTACCTCCTCTGCCTCACAGCCTTTCTCATTTTGCTTATTTCGCTCCTTTTTCAAAACATGCATTGCACCCACACACAGTGCTTCACCTCAGATGCAGTTCTTGACATTTTTCATTACCAAGTGTAATACAACTGTGATTTGAGCTCTCCATTGGAACCCCCTCTGCAGGTGATGGTTTTACACTGGCTCTCAAAACACAAACCCGACTGAATGATTGGGGTTATGACATTCTTGTGCTTTTTTTTGCTTTTTTTTGCTTTTTTTTAGTTGCAAAAAATACTCGAGCATTATTTCCTGAATGATTGATTTATTTAAAGCAAGAAAAACAAAACAGCCATCCTAATTTTTTTTTCCTCTTTGCAAAATTTTTTTCTTGTTTTAATTGTTTTAATCAAAGTGAATTATTTTGACTGGATATGCATACACTTCCATGGCGTAGCCAGAATGGATGTGGGGAGTATGCAGCAGCTTATTGTACTTGTCCTGTTATTTATAAAACTTTTGATTGTTTGTTTGTTTGTTTGTTTGTTTGTTCTTGCAGAAAGACCTTGTCGGTCACAAGAACATTGTAGGATATCTGGACTCCAGTATCACGGCTATGGGATCAAGGGATGTATGGGAGGTTCTCATACTAATGGACTACTGCAAGGGTTAGTGTTGAAAGAGAACGAGGATGTGGCTGTAGCCACATGATGTAATTAATAAAAGTATTGGAATTTCAGTTCCTGGTTTCAATTTTTATGTTAGTATTGTTGTGTTGATAAATGAAAGAAAAATAAACAGTTTCTGAACCAGTTTCTAGTACCAGTCAGTACATCTGACGTTACCTCTTCGTTTTTGTTTTTGTTTATAATTGGATGTATTATTATAGGAGGGCAGGTGGTCAACTTGATGAATCAGAGGCTGCAGACTGGCTTCACGGAGTCCGAGGTGCTACAGATCTTCTGCGACACCTGTGATGCCGTATCTCGCTTGCACCAGCGCAAGACACCTATTATCCACAGGGACCTTAAGGTGACACCTTTTGCCACATGCGCACTCCCTCCATCTCGTTTATTGTTCCTCCATATCACCGTGCAGTCATGTACAACTGAAACCAAAATGATCGCGATTAGCGTTTACAGAAAGTTGAATCTTTCTCTTTGGAGGCCGTTGAAAGGCACGTGTCCTTTTCTTAAGCACCATGTTCTGAAGTTTTATTTACAGTTAATATCGAGCTTTTTGGATTCATCATACAGGACTAGGTCTTATGGACTGCAGGAGAAGACATCCAATGTGCAGCAGCACCTTCTCCAAACCAGCATGATGTATTTTTAAGAAACATGATTGGTTTGTTAGCGTGAGAAGAAGCTGTGTTTAATTTTGCATTAGTCTAATCAGAGAGAAGAATGTAACATGTTTAAATACTTGAAATATCATCACCTCCTGGTATGAAAACAGGATATTTGCAACAATTTGAAGTCACAGTTTCTCCATAGTTTCAGTTCATATGAAAACAGGGGCTTTTGTTTGCTGTGCAGATCCCTCGATTTACATAAAAACCTGAAAATAGAAGTTGTGTTTTGAAGCATGATGAAAAGAGCATGGGTATTTTGAGTGTGGCTTAGATGTACATGTCATAATGTGAAGGTTTTATTTTTTCTTTTGCATTCATCACTGTTTCAAGTGTACAAAAAAAAAACAAGTGTATGATTCGTCACAAATGGTTAATTATTTCTTCTTCTCCCATCCATCCATTATCAAATTGTTCACTACATTTAAAAAACAAAACAAAAAACAACCTCACACAGTCTTCAACTTAAGCAGCTCGATGTGCGTGTCTGACTCATGTCTTGTATATCTGCAGGTGGAGAACATCCTCTTGCATGATAAGGGTCATTATGTGCTGTGTGACTTTGGCAGTGCCACAAACAAGTTTCAGAGCCCGCAGACTGAAGGAGTGGCCTTCGTGGAGGAGGAGATCAAAAAGTCTGTACCTCTGCCTCTGCACCTTTTACTCTTTCACATTTGTGTTGAACAATGCAGCAAAGACAGTTGTTTTTATCATTAAATAGTATTGTTTTTTTATTTAATGTCCTTTTTTTTTTTAAAAAAAAAAAGGAACTCTGTCATCTGTCAGGGTTCTAAAGCATTGCAGGGACTTTTATTATATTTGTGTAAATATAAGATGTAAATTCTCACTTGCCCTATCTATATATGTGATCTCTATGTACTATTTTTATGCACATTTTCTAAGTGAGTAATACTGTGTGGATGACAGCATGTAGAGTTTTGTATATTCTCTTGTTGCTGCTACAGGTACACAACTTTATCATATCGTGCCCCAGAAATGGTGAACCTTTACAACAATAAGATTATCACGACAAAGGCTGATATCTGGGTGAGTTGGTATGACACGCCTCTGCCATAAAAACAACATTTGAAGTGTACTTAGCAGAGTAAGACATAATCAAACTTCATGCTCCGTCATTAACTGAACAGGTCCTCAGGGGACGGTGTTTCTTAACTCTTTATCTACCTCTGTCCTCTGTGATTGGGGATGCATGTGGTTTTCCTCTCCAGGCACTGGGCTGTCTGCTGTACAAGTTGTGCTTCTTCACTCTCCCCTTTGGTGAAAGCCAGGTGGCCATCTGTGATGGCAGTTTCACCATTCCAGATAATTCCCGTTACTCTTATGATCTTCACTGCCTCATTCGTTAGTACCTATTGAATACCCTTCATTTTATTTTTTTGTCATTTCCAAATGAATCTCTGCTTTATTAAGTTTTCTCTTTTTTTCTGAGCATGTTTTTTTTTTTTTCTTGATGGTGGTCTTCCAGGGTACATGTTAGAACCAGATCCAGACAAAAGACCAGATATCTACCAGGTGTCCTATTTAGCTTTTAAACTGGCTCAGCGGACCTGTCCTGTTCAGAATGTGAAGGTCAGTCTCGTTTTTCTTTTCCGGGGGTCCCTGGAATGTTTAGATTTGCCTGACTTTCTCTTATCATGAATAGATTTTCTCTCCTTGAAACCAGCAATGACCATGTCTGACCATGTCTGCCTGCCCTACATAGACTCACATGTCAGTGTAGGAGGAAGAGAAGCATTGATTCATTAATTACACACAGTAGAAAATATGTGCAGCCATGGTGATACTGTATTAAAAGATAGACTGTGATAAGAGTGCTTTCTTTCATTGATTGTTCTGCCTTCTAGAAATAATTTAATATAATAAGTCTTTTCTGTTAAGATTGACTTTTTTTTTCTTTTTCCTGATATATCAGAATTCTCCAATTCCTTCCAAACTTCCTGAGCCAATCAAAGCAAGCGAGGCTGCTGCAGCAAAGAAAAGCCAGACTAAGCCCAGGCAAGCATGATGTGCTTACTCTGTAATATTATTAAAGCTGTAGTAACACTACTTTTTGTGGAAGTAATTGGTTACACACAGGATCTTGTAGTCTGCGCTCTATTCTGGTACTCATTAAATAATTGCATTACCACTGCTTGCCATGATTAAGAACAAGGGCAACACCCTCCCTTTGTTTCCAGACTGACAGATCCAATTCCCACCACTGAAACCTCCATCACTCCTCGCCAGAGGCCCAAAGCAGCACATGCTCAGCCTGCTGCTGGCATGCTACCCATCCAGCCTGCTGCTCTTACCCCTCGCAAGCGGGCTAATCTCCCTGGTGGCGCAGCTCAGCCTGTTGGTATGTACAGCTCTGCGGTTATTCTTCTGTCTGTCAGAAGTGAAGAAAACCAGTCTTTTGATTGAAAGTACTGGGATTCTAGTACTGAAAATCAGTACTGGAATCCCCCTGAACCTTTTGGGCATGGATTGAGTACAGAAACAGACCAGGTGTTTAGGTTGAGACCCGTACAAAGCAGTCTTATCATAGGACAAAAGTGATTATTAAATCATTTTCTCCTCTTCCTCCTTGCTGTGCATCACTGTATCAGGCGATGCTAGTTTTTCTGCCTGCTCTAAATCCCTTTGAGGTATGAGCATTTACCAGATTATATCATGCAAATAAATCCATGTACGTGCCTTCGTATGAAAACTTTTGTGCATCCGTGCAAGTATGAAGATTGAGGTTGAATTGTCTCTGTGCTGTTGAGAAATTTGTAGCCTGTGCTCTGATTGACACCCTGCAGGAGTCAGCTTAGACCTCTCCCAACCAGCTGCAGCTCTCCAGTCGCAGAAGGCACAGACGTCCGCTCAGCCACTCATCCAGACACAAAACAACACAAGCCAGGCTTCAGCTCCACCGAAGGAGGTGCATACTTTTTAATCAGTATTTTTTTAAAGATTAGTGGGTAATAAAAACAGTTTGTGGATAAGTTCTATTAAGAAACTTGGTATAGTAAATTATTAATATTTGAAATTGCTTTACACATGTGGCTGTTTCTATGAGCGACAACATTTTCTGTTACATGTATATGTGCAATAGGTTGTACAGGCAGCCACCGGACCTGAGATGGCAGCATCGGCAGCAGCATCGGCAGCAGCATCGGCAGCAGCAACTGCTGTGACCAAAGCCGAAACGCCACTGCAAGCACAGCCAACAGCCCAGCAGCAAACCACACTTTCCTCTGTGGCTAGCTCCGCTCCCCAGCAGGCAGCACAGACTCCATCCAGCCCAGCCCCACCTCAACGTCCTGTGCGTCGCAAACAGACTAGCCAGGCTCAGCAGCCGGAGGCTCAGCCGTCTCCCAGCAAGCCGACGTCCAGCCAGCCTGTAACAGCTCAGCAGCAGCAGATCATTCAAGCATCAGCTGCACAGGCGCAGCCTGCCTCCATTGACAACAGCCAAAAATCAGCTGAGACAGTAAGAGCCCCTCTGTTTCAAACACCTGAACATAATGAACACTGCGGAGCTGCATTTTCTCTTTTTTTTTTCCCCAAAGACATTGAAACAAACACCTTTATCAATGATCTTCTAATCACATTTAGCTGTTACTCTGTGTGACGCATTCTTTTGGTTTGCTACTAAGTCCGTGCTTCTTTTCATCAGACTCCACCTGCAACTCCAAAGACAACTGAGGAACGAGGCCACCAACGCGAGCCGAGTGATGCTGCGAGTGCTGCTGCTGCAGCAGCAGTCAGCGACTCCTCACAGCAGCCGCAAGGAGCTAATGGGGACGCTGCCCTTAGTCAGTAAGTGGCATTTTAGTAATGAAAACTCTTCTTCTTCTTCTTTTTTTTTATTATGTTTTGAAATTTTTTTTTTTTTTTTATTTGTTTACTTGTAGATCACTTACATCTCAGTCGAGCACCACCCAGCCAGTTCAGCTCAGTGATGCAACACAAGACCAGGGCAAAGCTGCAACAACTGTTCCTGCTTCTGGCGGTGCCATTATCACCCCGACTCAGCCAGTGTGGAACCCGTTTGACGATGACAACTTCTCCGACCTCAGTGCCGGGGAACTCAAGACCGATAACAAAATGGCTATAGGTAACATTTCATTGTTATAGCTAATTCTCTGCACATCATTGATCTATTAACTAATGAATAAATTGTTTTGTATAAAACTATGCTTTATCCTAATATTGCAACATTTAAATTGGAGGCTTCACAAAGCCTTTACTTAAGAGGATACATAAATAAATCAGAATCCACAGAGGATCTAGTGCACTATTTTCAATATGCGATGAGCAATGAGCGATAAAGATTTCCTTTTTTAGCAGATGTACCAACAGATACTGAGGTCACTTGTTCTGAAGAGCTGATACCAGGTCTGCAGGCTTCCACCATGGAAAACACCCCCCAAGAAACTGGTACGATACAGTCATCAACTAAACAGTCTATAGATTCAGTGTTTGTTTCTTCTCAGACTCTGTGGTCTGCTTGCATGGGACCACGACATCATCGGTCAAACTGCAAAGCATTTTGTTCATCACAATGAAATGATTGTTCTGTAAGATGTTTTTTTTTTTAGATAAAGGAACATAAACAGATTTTTTTGTGAGGTTACTACAACACAAAGGAATGCACTTTAAATATACATATGTGACCTCAGGGGTTCCCACACAGTGTTGACAGTTAGATGAGCCCCCAGATATCTTAACAGCTGCCCAAATATATGTGGCAACCCACTCAATTATTAACGCTATCATCATCATCATCATTATTATTATTATTATTATTATTATTATTATTATTATTATTATTATAATTGTTCTACTGCAAGCACCAGTTAACAGAAAAGTAGCAATCTAAACAAACTGTATTCATATTTTAAATGAGATCATAATTAATCCTGCTTCTCCCCTCGTAGATGCAGGGAGGCAGGTCTAAAGTATTGATAGCCTACAGGCAAAAATGACATTGTAAATTAGGGACATCTCAGTGATGACCAATGTAGAAAGCACTTATTAATCTCTTCCAAAACATTTTTTAAAACCTACTTTTTTCCAATAAAAAGTCAAGAATAAAGCATTTAGTTAGAGCTACAGTTTTTGCTGTGTGAATTATTATGGTTGATTGCGGATAACAAAAAAGAAAACATACATAAATATATATTTGTGTTTTTTGGGAATGGTTGCTGAGGCTGGGTTTTCAACTGAATTCAAATACACAATTACTTGTGTATTTGAATTATTCGCTGCTGTTTTGATAACACTTATTAAATTGTAGCAGAGTCTGAAGGAGTTAAATGGACTGTCAAACTAATGAAGTAAACCTCTTAATGTGCCTGATCCAATAATCTGATAGCTTTAATTAGCTTTGGAAAACCAGCAGTGTCAATGTGCATCGTATGAGTGACGTAAAGGGTTAGTTTGATCACGAGGGACAAGAAATTTCAAATCTGGCCACTGATTTTAAATGCGTCTCCCTTAAGAAACACGGATAATTTTTTAGGGTTTAGTAGCACTCGCTGTCGACTCATATGGTCTGAAACCCCCTTAGGGAGACGTGTGAAGGAGCCACGTCTCTATGAAAAAGACAGTGCCACTGCACCCGCACCACTGCTTCAAACTTGCCAACAGTCTCACATTACCCATTATGCTCTCATTTTTGTTTGACATCCTTGATTTCTACTTCAGACCATCTGTGGTTTTGTTCCAGGGATTACATGGGCTTTAGAACACTTAATTGGACGCGTCGTCCTTTAAAAAAAAAAAAAGAAATCTTTCCAATTAGTTGCTCATCATAACAGATGTGAAAAGTGCCAAAATTGACAACAGAATTGCCCCAAGAAGCACAGGATCCAAACAAGCATAGAAAATGGTTTCTAAGATGTGTGTTTCAATGGAAAAGTCTGTAGGAACTCGAGAGGATACAAAGAAAGCCGCTATGTGGCCAGAGTTGGAGTGGTAGCATTAGAAGGTCTGAATCCCATCAGGAAGTGTTTGTCTAAAAAGGAAATTCATTCTGATTAGGATGAACACTAAAGGCTCACACGCTCACTGGTGACGGAGTCAATTCAGCTAATGACTCATATGACAATACGTTAGTTTAAAATACTTCTGTATAGGCCTCATTATTAAGCCATGATGCTTCTTTTAATCCCAAATGCTCTGCTTCTGCTTCCCAGTTGAAAGACCATCTTCTATCCTGGAATCAGGAGCCTCACTGCTGGTTGTCCCACATTCTTTACATACTCTGGAATTCTCAGATGCTCCAGGTAAACATCACTCTCTGATGACCAGTATTCTACTTTGTTGTGGAAAAATTGATACTGTCATTTATTTAAAGTTTGAAATATAAATGGGAATTATCTAAAAGTATTGTTGCCGTAGTCATGAAAATAAATTGTTGAAATAAAACGGAAAAAAAAAACCCTGAATCATCATTCTGAGAAGTTTCCATGTTCAGGTTCGACTTTTGATTTGGTAGTATCTTCATTTTAAACACAGCTTATGCCTTGCTGCTTTTACCGGGTCTGTGTGAACACTTTTCCATTTTCGTTACTCTGATTTTGTACTTCGCTTACGTCTCATTTTTTACTGGCCTTTAGAGAAGCTGATTGAAGGACTTAAATCCCCGGACACCTCCTCTCTTATGCTTCCTGACCTGCTGTCGCTGTCTGATCCTTTTGGTGGGTCTGTCGAGGAGTCTGCAAAAGGTTTGTGTGCGTTTTTAAGTTTCTGTGTTTAAGACCATTGTTAGTTAAGAGACAACAGCTTCTGTCGGCAGTAAGCCTGTTCTTTGGATGTGCAAACAGGAGCCTCAGTGGTATGCAGAGCAGACTTTCTTATCAGTGTTCAGTTAAAGCTGGTAAATCAGTAGTTTTATGTCGACGTTGGTCAGATGATGTGTGAAAGGACGTCTTGTAGAGATTATCACCAACCCAACCTCTATAGTGTCTGAGGCTTCCGTCTGCTGCCCCCATGTGGCCATAAACGATGTACCAACTGTTAGTGACTTGCATTACAAACTAAGAGAAGGTTATTTGCATGTACCTACAAAGCATTTTATGGTTTATACTAACCCTGAGAATTGAGACATTTTGCTTCTCGAATCAAAGAAGATCTGATAAAACAAACCTTGACCTTTCTTTTGTTTTGATCTTTTCCAGACCCTCTGACTGCAGAAGACTCCCTTCTGGGCTGCTCTCTGATCTCTGGTCCACCTGCTGCCGCCGCAGCAAGCAGCGCCACCTCCTCCATCTCCTCTGCTCCGACCTCAGCCACCTCTGCTTTGGATGATCTTAGTCTTTTGTCTGGAGAGTCCACACAGCCTAAAGCAGGTTAGTTGAGAGAACCTGACAAAAAGAACACAGTGACGTTTCTTGCAGTGTCAGGACTGAATACAAAACACCATGATGAAATATTGACATCATGTTTATGGACTCTCCTGTAATGCTCCTTTGTGTCGCAGTCTTGGAATGAACGTACTGCTTTCATCAATAAAATAGCAGTAAAAAAACAAAATAGAATAATTATTTGTGTAGACAAATGACAGTATTGTTACAGAAACGCACAAAAGGAAAAACACAGAAATATTCCATCTCTATTGAAACCAAATGATTAGATGTCTTCTTTGTACAAGACCACGAGACAACATTTATTTAGTCTATCATACTGTTGTTCATTTTAACAACTTCACAAAGGTTTGACACGTAAAGGCGAGTGGTTATTATGCATTTTACTCCTTTTTTTTCTGTTCTGATATATTACCACTTTGCCCACAGTTTCCTGCTATTTGTTCTCATTTCTCTCCAGACGTCATATTCCTACATCAACCAAATTCTTTTTCTGTTCTCTGCAGATTCATTTCTTCTGATCTCGGACTTTGAGTCCCAACCGGCGAGCGCTGAAGCAGTCACAGAGGACGAGTTTGATCCCATTCCCGTTACAGGCCGAAAGAATTCCCAAGGTAGGTCTTGAAATGGTCCTCATGGAAGGTTAGATGGATCATAGCTGTATCGCATGAATTGTTGGGAGTATTTTTCGGACAGGTGGGGGTGTCTCTACAACTGTCATTTATTAAAATATAAAAAATATAACTTAAGGATGCTGCAAAAGCTGCTGCAGTAAATGGGTAAATTCTGTTTTTTTCTTTCTTCTCTATCTTTCCCTTCCTCTTTCGCTGCTTCCTTTGCTTACACACCTCTTGACTCCTCTGCTTCTCCTCCCCTCTGTTTGCTGGGTCTCGTCTCGTCCCCCTGCCTTCACCTTGTCTCTCCGGCCAGTTTCAGGAGGCCACTCGCGCAGTAACAGTGGTGGCTCTGAATCCAGCCTGCCCAGCTTGGCCCGCTCCCTGCTGCTGGTGGACCAGCTCATCGACTTGTAGGCGGCTCTACCCCCTCCCCCTCTCATAGACGCTGTAACACTGGATAATAGTCTGGCAAAGCATAACAATGTTTGTCATAGCAAGCTACCGGCACCCCCCTTTCTATCATTTTCATTGTAGTTCCAACAGTAGAAACATCCGTCACCTTTCAATGCTTTTTCATTCCTGCTTTCCACCGCATCAGTTCCACTAACTGCCTTCTCTTCACCTCTCATTGCTCATCCTCACTCTCATGTTCTCTGTTTGTCATTTCCATGCATCATGTATCGTTCATTGCAATCAGTGAATAAGCAAATTTTCCATCATCATCCTCTCGAAAAATGAATCCTGACGTCTTTCTGTCGATCAGGGTCTAACCCATCTATACAGTTTGGTTGAACAACACCGCATTATGTTTAATAGCAAACAATAAAAGATAATTGTTGTAATGTATATTAGGCATAGTTCTAAGTGGTTGTAGTTTATCGTGCTCAAGTGAATTTGTTGTTGTTTGCCTTTTTAAATTCTCCTCCCCCGGACTGTTTTGCACATTTTAAAGAAAAAAAGCATGGCGACATTAATTAAACGACTATTCATTCAGAGGTTTATTTCCATATATCCAAAAGAACTCTTTTAAACTTAGGTCATGTAGTCTGAGTTGCACAGATGCATAAATGTTACCTCTGTATTTAAAGCTGCTAATAGGTTCGATTGAAATTAAGTCACAATCTGGAAAAATAACAGCCATATCTGCACATTGCTGGAGTGCCATAAAATAATCCTAAACACAAACGTCTGAAAGCTGAGCTGCACAACAGCTGCACAAATACTCCTTACTAATTGCACCCAACCACTTAGTACAGTATGAGCAAACTGCTTTTAAAGCAAGGTATCATTATAGTTGCTGTTTTTTCTTTTTTTTTAAGGCAAAAAGTTGCATTATAAAATGAACAAGAAATCAGGGTTGTTTAAATGTGTTGATAGCAGCGTGCCATATCAAAAGAAATGCATGACATCATAAAACTACTTTTATGGATCAACATTAATAGGAAATAATAGGAAAACAGTAGCAATTACTACGAAGAGAAAACTCATGATATTCAGGTAATTTCTTGGCACTAACGCAAACGTCATTTTACAACATTTCCACACGCTCGCTCTCTTGCGTTCCACGCATTAACCATTCCACATTGTGCAATCCCTCCTACATTCCCGCCATTTGTTTACTCCTAATTTATGTAAATAATAGATATCTGTAACAACTCCTGCAGGCTCTTATCCAGACCAATAAATATGATATCATTGTCATGAAGCTTTACATGTGGAAGACATATTGCTTTACCTGTGAATCTGATATATGTCATATATATCTTTACAATATACATGACATTGTTTTCCTGTTGATACATGTTAATATAGATAGTTAGAGAATGAATGTAAGAAATAAATATTAGTCTATAATAAAATCTATCTATGATTCTTAACATCATAATCATTCAATAATATTGAAGAATATATGAATATTTCATTCCTCTGTGTGGAATTCTGTGCTAAGAAAGTTTTTCTTTTCTTTTTTTGGTTATATCTACTTAATATCTGTGAGTACATTAAAGTGTACAGCTGATAAACCTTGTCTTTGTCCAACATGGAAGATTAGGCTGAACCCCATGTCTTATTCCACGTTTGTGAAAAGAGAAGTGAGCCTGTGTTACGTTTGTTTACATGGACTGATGAAGGATTATATTTTTATTCAAAACAGTCTTGCGGAAAAGGAGGACGTGAATGGCCGGAGTTTTAGTCCTGCTTCATTTGAACTTGTGCTTTTTATGGTTTCTGTTGGCCGGTTTTAGCATTCACAGGATTCATATGAGAAAAAAAAGCATGGCAGTGTTGTTGAATGTTACGTTCACGTGTGTTGGTAAACAGTGTTATGATCAGTGTGCGTGCGAGGGCGTGTGTGCGTGTGTGTACGGAGTCTGAATCGTTGGATGTGTATTCCAGTAGCCTACTTGTGTCGTCGTTTGCTGCAAATATGGCGCCGGCTGTCGGGTCGTCACTAAAATCTCATCTGAAAGCACAGACCCTGGAGGGTGGTAGTCCAAACTCTCTTCTCTCTGAGAGGTGGGCTTGTACAGCGCCAACGTACTGCTCGCCGGTCTCACTGTCCGTTAGACATCTGCGTTTAATAGTACGGTTTACCGAAGTGTCTGATGTGTAATGTGTGAGGGGCTCTGTGACGCGGCGCCAGGGTGACGTGGGCGCCAGGGTGAGGGTACAGCCCTGCTCCTGCAGCTGTTAACGTCAGCTGTTGAGGGTCAGAGCGGGTCGGCTCCAGTCAGCAATACACTGTAGATATTTCTGTAGGATCAAATAACGGTATCTTGCAAATCATGGACAACAATAGTGGGATGGATGTCTTCAGCTGCCCCCCCCCCCCCTTTCAACATAGCAACAAAGTACTACTAAACATCCTCTTTAGGAGAAAAAGTAAGTAAGAAATATGTTGAAGCCATTGGGATCTGCTATTATTTTGGTGCTAAAAGTGCTCAAACTACAATGGGAGTGTAATAATATCCTTGTGTGTAATATCAGTTAAAGTATAGTTGTCAGTTGAGGGACTCAAGATTTCAGAGCAAATGAAATCCTTAAGTCCAGAATCTTGCCAAAAATGTGCGCCGCACCTACTCACACGGAGCTTAATAATCCACATTATGACTTATTCAATTTCCTTGTACTGTACTTGCCTCTAAATTGAGGATATTTACAGAGGAATACGCACCGCCTAAATTAAGAATTTGAATTCTGTTTTGTTCCACACTTACACTGACGGAGGAAGTCATTTCCCAAACCTCGTTAGTGTTTTTTTTTTTTTACTGCAGGTGCTGCATGTGCAGTTGAAGGCTTTAGTTCTTAACGCCACCCGCTTGCAGTCCTTCCTCTGAAAAGCTCAGTCGTTTGCGGGCGCTGTTTGAACCTATGCAACTCCGAGCTTTCTCCCCGTAACCGCCAGTGTGCTGTTGTTATCAGTAAAGCCAAGCAAGAAGAGTACCTGATATGAAACAGACGCCCCTCGTTTTCTGTTGTTTTGCCAAAAAAAAGGGAAAAAAAAGAGAAAACTGTCAATTATCTGATGCTATCAAGTGTTTTGAGACAATTCCTGTTATTATGGCCCGAATGTGCGTCAGAGCTGTGATATTGTGTGCTCCTTCTATTTTTGTGAGATAACTTAAGAATTATAAAGGGATGGCAAATAAAGTACAAATGTGAATGTCAACTTGTTGAGTATTGATTGAAATGTATCCTGTTTTTGATTTCTGATTCCACTGCAGTGTGGTGCTACTGTACGTTTTAACAGGAATAGGAAAAACAATAGTTTCAGAATGTCAGTGATTGAATATATTACATTTTTTAGCAACTTTGCTTTTCACAGTCTGGCCTTTTATGTTTTTCTGTCACTGTTTTTGTACGCAAGGATATAAGGATATTTCTATTTAACACTTCTAAGAACATGTGGAAAAGAAAAATCGGACGTCAAAGTTACACTTCACTTTCTTGAAATTTGTTTCCAGAGGAGTCGATCATGTGTAATATGTAAGTAAAAACAGAATTCTCATGTGATCACGTGAAAAATCAGGCGTTGGCCTCTTTACAACATGCAAAACACGAGTTGTTTGTTAGAAATTGGACAGCGGGAACAACAATAGTTGTTTGTGCGAGGATTTTATTCAGAATATGAATGCAAAAGAAAAGACAATGAACACGGTGAAGTCAATAGATTAGCACATGTGGATGACATCATATGTTTGTGCTGCAGAGAGGACGGGGTGAGTTAAAAATGGGACTGGACATCTGTAGCGTTCACCACCATGGAAAAACATGGAAAGATCCTGAACTTTCGTCTGTTTTTAGGAAGTTTATGCCAAAAAAAAAAAGGAAAACAATGTGGCTGGGAACATTGTGCTACCAATTCCAGGTATTCTTAGTGGAGGGAATACCTGGAATTGGTAATACGAGTTTGGAGTTCATGGAAGTTTTTTTCATTCAATACCCTAAACCCGAACAACACGGCGCTAAATGTCTGCTTTGGATTAAGCTGCCAACTTAATGTCCAGAAGATAAAACAGGATGTCCTCATTTACTCAAATGTAAATCAACCCAACAAGTTAAACTAAACTAAAGTGGTCAGAATGACAAGATTTGAAGTTATAACTTCAGGTCTAGTCTCGGGTAGCTGGTGGTATCATTTCTCCAGATCACATCGGATCTAAACCTGGACAGCAGATATGAAGTTATGGAGCGATATCTACCACAGTAGGTATGAAGGTATGAGCAGGGTCAGGAGTTTTCTTTTCTTTTTATTCATTCTTTTGGTTTGGTTTTTAAATGTTTTTAAGTGTTATTCTTGCATATAGCCATAAAAGGAAGCTGAAAGCGAATACTGAGCAGCCACGATCTTCCCGTGCCCACACAGCACAGCACTGAAACTGTTGGAAAATCAAAATACAACGAGAAGCATTTGATTTTCAAAAATTCAGCACTTGTTCTCGCCAGTTCCCAAAGCGATGTCAAAAAGAGGCGATGCAGCACAGTAGCACACCTGTCCCAACTTTTTAAGAGTTTCAACTGGATTTAAATAAAACGACAACAAAATGCTTTCAGTGAAATAGTTTCAATTAGTCTTTCAGTTATAAAAAAATGTTTTAAGATACTTGTGTGCAAATGTAAAAAAGAAAAAAGACACTAAAAACAGAGACTATCACCTACTGTAGGATAAAAGGTTAAAATTAGAAAAAGACTTAATAGAAATCTGCTTGACGACAGAACAGACTACTTCTCAGGTAAGACCAAAAAGCAACTGCTTGTTCTATTCCTTTTACAGTCTTTTACAAAAATGTTCGTATCACATCAGCTACATTAGTTAACAATTTAAAGATTATATTACTATGGTTGTGTTACCGTGCAGCATTTTTAGTGAGTTTCTGATCTAGATATTGTATGTTAACACACATGCAAAACATCTCTATTAACGTCGCATTCAAACACAGCAGTTGTGGAGACAGAAATGTCTCCTTGGCATACAGCACAAGACATCTTGCGTGACCTTTCTCCACTCTCTTCCACACACAGACCTGCAGAGGGAGCTCAGCAGTAGTGAGCCACGAGGCGCTGGACCTGCGGCTCCTGCATTCTTCACTGAGGAAAAACAAAGGCAGCGAGTCCAGCAGAGCCCCGCTGCATGTGTCTATAATAAACACATGTCGCTGTCAGATGAATGGAACGTTCATTATCACCCCGTACAAACTCCTGGTGCCAGCCTTCATTTCATACCTGTCAACCAAGAATCCCACTGTCAGCCTCCTAACAGCCCAATAACCACCGACGTTTTCCAGCTGGCCCCGTTTAAAACACCAGGAAGAGGAAGCGGGATGGCGTTCGGCAGTTCTTCCTTTTCTGCATCTCAGAACTCTGCAGAAGCATCTAATGTTTTTGTGCAGGCACCGTTTGGAAGAAGGCAGGAAACCAGCAAAGCTGCTCCTGATAACACTCATATATTTAGACCAGTTAGGCAGCAGATCCAAAACGGCAAACAGTGTCACCTGGTCAAAGAGTCACCTTCTTCTTCGTTGCATGCTTTTGGTCACCCAGCAGCTTCTCTGCATGCAGAGGCACCTCTACTCCAGCAGCCGGTGGTGGTGCACCGGGTCGTCTCTAGGATTGGTCAGCAGGCTGCTGTGGGGTCAGTGGCAGTGGGGCCTCTGCATTCCTGGACCATTGGAGGAAAACCTCTTGATGACCCGTTTACTGCTGCACCGTTTCAGCCAAAATGCTCTCGGGGAAAGCCCTGATTTTATATATTTATATATATATATATATATATATATATATATATATATATATATATATATATATATATATATATATATATATATATATATATATATATATATATATATATATATATTCATGTCATTATAAATAAAAAGCCTAGTCAGCTTTTTTTTTATGCAACCAAGTAAAAAATAGATCCTAGTAGCAGTGTTGTTTAAATATGTAGTTTTACTTTTAACATATTACTTAAATCTGAAGTTAATGGAATTATAATTTTACCAGATACGTACTGTTAAAATTGAAGGTTCTACCTCAGTCAAGGGATTTGTGCAGAGCAGTCATCACAGCAGCATTTCACAGAAGTGAAAAAGAACTGAGTTACATTTTTATTTTTTTAGATGAATCAACAAGATAAAGAACAACATCAGTGAGGCCTAAAGCCTTATCTGTCACCTTTTGACTATCCAAGATGCAGTTATATTCAAAGTGTGTGTGTGTGTCGTAACAGAAAAACAGCCGTAGCTGAGGTGTTGTCTTTGGTCATGATGTCATGTTATAAACCTCTTCTTAATCTCTTTAGTTTTTTTTTTTGTTTTTTTTGTTTTTTTACATTTTGATTTTGGATTGTGCCTTTATTGTCAGTGCTGTCAGTTTTCAACAACTGTTGAAGGCCTCTTGTCAACACTGAATTCAAGCAATGCAAACATTGTCATTTTGCTGCAAGCCAAAAGAAATCTGGGTTTTTAACATTTTTACACAATCTTTCCTGCAAGCACTTTTTATTTTTATGTTAAATCCCAAACGGCTGGTCTCTAAACAGTTGTATGTAATTATGTAATCAGTATTATAGTGTTTTATAATTATCTTAAAGCCATTCTATGTAAAAAAAAAAACAAAACACATCTGACCATATGGGGGCAGCATATCACAGTACAATTCTGGCATAAGACGCATGTAATGCATCTCTAGTAGGACAAAGCAGTGGCGTATTGTCAAGATTCTTGTAAACGCAGCAGATCTAAACCCCCCCTGTGGTCAGAAGTGAGATGTGACAGAGTGGCTTTAAATCTCAGTTTACATGCTCGGTGTGAGTGATGTTGCTCTTTTGTGAGACATAAAGTATCATATCTGCAGTTAAAATTCACTCCTGATTTGTGGATTGATATACTTGTTCAAAAACACTCACTGCTCACATAGTCCACTATACAAATGGACTCAAAATCTCCCATAAGGCATTGTGAAATACAGTGAAGAATTGATGGTCTCTAACCCAGCAAATATATACCATGATGCTGTTGATGGACAGTCAAGTAGACATGCAGCACCCAAAAGTGCTACAAACCTGCAAATGCAGATCACGTGAACTGATTCTTATCTAAGTTATGAAATATAAACGGTATAGTCATTGAGTTATAATATTCCAGCACGAATGACTTTGGGTATTTTCATTGATTTACTGACAGACATACACTAGCTGATTTAACTTATACAACAGTCATGATGTACTTTCAGATACGGACTGTTGTGCTGTTCAAAAGAAGTGTTATCACGATGAGTCCACTTTACACAGTCCACTTATAACTCACTAAGTACTCAGTAGGGATTAATGAAGGAGTGAGTGATTCTGACGCAGCGAGGACCTTTTTGCGAGGTTTTAATTATTTAATTTTCTTTCATACCAATAAGTATTCAAACCATGTTTCTTGTGGGACTTTTTATCTTGAACCAAGTGAGGAATTTTGGTAAACTGCACTGCCTTTGCTGAATGTATTCTGCTTTTGCTTCATGTTTGTATTCATTTTATCTGACTATTAATACTGGAATTAAGTAATTAAGACCGATTGGCAGTGGAAATTAAAGGTTTTATGAGCATGATTCCTGGCTGGTCGTTCCTCTACAGTAAACGGCATGTAAATCAGTTTTATTTAATTCTTGTTCTGAAACTTTACTCTTCAATCTCACAATCTGTATTTGCCACTTCATGTTCTTTGAGTTGTGTAGTAGTGAGATTGCTGCCTCTTCCAACACCTTGCAGATGTCGTTTACAGCAGTAATTCAAACACCGGGGATTGAGAAAGTCACACACCTTTATGATATCTAACCCATTCAGATCTGATGGTACCTATGAAAGAACCCATTATTCAGGGCACCTCAGGCCTTATTGGGTTGAGGGACGACAGTGGGATGTTTGAGGTTCACGTTAAACTGACCATTGATCCAATATAAACATGCTCAGCTTTAACCTTTTTTCTCTTCAGGATTCTGTTGCCACACGAGCTCCACCCCTAATCTTGACTTTATAAATACAGCTTTGAAAAAGTGGAGTTAAACCACGAAGTATAGTCTTTCCATGGCGTGGTTTTGGATTATGTTTGTTTTGATAGATTAATAAAGAAGAAGAAAAAAAAAGAAATGGAAAGAGGTTTATCTGAAATGATTGAAACAAAGCTATGGCAGCAGTATGAAAACAAAAAGGCATGTCAAGTTTCTGTTAACTCTTTACTGGGCAACTGTACTGGATTTTGTCACTTCAGTAGACAAATGTATTGTGAAAATCTTTGGAGGAAATATAAAAAGTCTTGCAGTGTTCTGCCATAACTCCCGGGGTTGAGATTTGGTGAGAGTGCATGAAAAATCTGAAACGTGGGCCCGGTCATGAGTTGATTTTACCACGGTAAACATCTCAGATTGTGTGGAAAAAGATCAATCTGATGGCTTGTGTCAGAATTAGATAAATGCTGCCTGTGTGTGTTTGTGATGTGACTCATCATTCTGCAGGACTGTGGACCTGCTTAGCTGTGCAGATGATTACTGTTATTCATGCAGCCAAGTTAGACAGTGACACTGGCCAAGTTAAGAAAATGAAGCCACTGCAAAACAGATTTCATTGCTCTGTTGTGCAAGGCATCTACCAGCACCCATGCACATACTAGGCTTTTTGAATAGCTTTTCACTGACATGACCTCTGAATTCAAGAGTTAAGCTATATATATATAAAAAGAAAAACTCTCTGCCCCTTAGACCTGGTGCTTTCTGTGAAAGTGTTAGACTGCACACACACCTCCTCCAGATCTCTGTGGCTTCAGAGCTGGATTGTGCAGTTTTTTTTTTCAAATCTGACCGTCTGCCTCTGTTTGTAGAAGTTTTCTCAGACACGCCTCCTTGAGTTTACCAGTGCCCACAGAACTGCAAGACCGACTGCATGGATCTGTGAAAGTATTTCCAAATGAGGGGGAGGGGGGGGTAATGGAAAGTGAATATTAGAATTAATTTTGAGAGATATGAGTCGAATAATACTCAGCTGACTGGCTGCTCTGTGGCCTGTTGCATAATGCCAAACTCTAGTTCTACTAAGTGGCAATGCAAATGTGCATTGTAATAAAATCTTCCATTTTATATTGGCAGTGTTTTATCCGCTCACATTCGGGCAGGGTGCACATCTGCTGCAGTTACAGCCTGGAGAGCAAAACTGTGTTCAGAAACTGTTTCTGTCAGTATCCACGTATGGAGAGTCTGAGCATCTTTAACAAGTTTAACCAAACCTTCAGTCGCAGTTAAGTGTGTCAACAATTTTTACGTGTGTTTCAGTCTTCATTCAGCAAATGTATAATCTCTCAGAGACTTGATTGTGTTCTCCTTTAAAGTAACACTTTATAATTCTTGCAAAAGTCCACAAGATTACTAAACTCACACTTAAATTTTATGTTGTAGTAAAAGTTGGATTGTGTCTGAAACTCCTGTTAATCATTCAGTGTCTCACACTACCTTCCCTGCTTTTAAATTGTGTTTTTATTCAGCAAAGATGAAAACTTATGCATTATTTTAACCTTTTTCATGATACAATACACGGAGCAGTAAAAGTATCAACAGGAAGCATGAAGTTTGGTCAACACGGTTGCTGGATACATTGAGGGGCTCTGTTAAGACTTAAAATCTGTTAAGATTGTCACATCTCGCAAACGTTTTGTAAGATGAGTATCCCTGGTGGACCCTCAAGAGTCCTTAACTTAGAATATGTTCACACTGTCTGCCCAAATCAGATTTTTAGCAAATCCTTGCTGCTTCCAGACCTACTTGTTTTTCCCATTTGTTCAGTTTTGGATCAATCATGATTAGGCCGGGTCGTCTCCTCACAATTTGACACTGTCAAGCTTCCTATGTGTGACATCACAGGGGTTTGCCCAGTTTTTCTTATAGTCTATAGACTATAACTAAAGTAACAGAATTGGTGGGGAGTTTTTGGGTTAGCCAGCAGCTGATGTATCTACCAGATCAACCATGTAGATTAGGAAAAGTCAACTGGGACTCATAGATCAGATACAGTCGGATGTGATCATTTACGATATATAATGTAAGAAAGATCAGATTGTTATCATAAATGCTAAAAACTGGATTTGGCAGTGTGAACATAAGCTAAATACCTAAAAACTAAGTTAAAAACAAGTTGAAGTGAGCCAGGCATTTATTCTGTCCTGAAAAAACACTCAAGCAAAAGGAGTGAAATGTTTTACTCATTTATTGCACATTTATGTTGCCATTAACAAATCTGATCACAGGACTCAGATCTTTAGTCTGGAATTGTGGACGCTGGATCGGTGGCGCACAGACCCACTACAGGTGACATTTGTCAGCGTGACAGAACCTCAACAGCATCTTATTGTCAGTGCAACACTTGGAAAAAGATGTAACCTCTTTGTTTTAAGACAACCTGCTGACACATCTCTGGATGCACTCTGTACGCTTTACAAGCCCCAGTTCCAGAAAAGTTGGGACACTGTGAAAAAGGAAAAAAAAAAAACAGAATGCAAACATGCCAAAGATTTGCAAATCGCATAAAGCCATATCTTATTCCCAATCAAAATCTCTGACTGAGAGTGCAATCATCTTTATGGGTCACACTTTTCTTTTTTGCCATCAATTCTAAAACCAGGAGAACCAGCAAACGAAGATGGTTGTAGAACTAATGGCGAGATAAGAAAAGTATAACTGAAGAAGATGATTGCGCTCTCTGTTAGAAATTTTGATTTCTTGGTTACAGATTCCGGGTTTTGGTTGTCAGGTTGGATTTTTATTCTCAGATTTAGGGTTTTGAAAGTGTTGCTGCCATCAAATTCAAAATAGCCTATATTTTCCATTAAATCACTTTCACCATTTGTTCTATTAGGAGTAAAATTTGGGTTTATGAGATTTTTTAATTATTATATTTTGTTTTTACTTACATTTTACACAGTGTCCAAACTTTTTGGGAATAGGTGTTTTAAAAAAAAAAAACCTTCAGTATAATAAAAATGATTTCGACTGTGTTCCTCTATGCTTTTTTTTTATTTTTTAAATAGCATTTAGATAACTACTCTTCTGAATTGTGAATGTCACTAATTTATGACTATATAAAGTGATAAATATGTTCGTTTGCTTTCATGCCATGAAGCTGGATGAAGAGATTGCTGCCACTCCTGCATATGTACAGTGTCGAAAAGCTAGATTGGTGACTACCTTTTAGACAGAAAAATTAAACAATTAAAAATAAAATATATAAAATATATGTACGTGTATATATATATATATATATATATATATATATATATATATATATATATATATATATATATATATATATATATATATATATATATATAATGTGGTCTTTGGCACAAAAAAAAAAAAAAAAAGTTCCTGTGCTCTGCACGGTTACACTTACACGTCTCAATAATATTCCTAAAATGACATTTTTCTCATACACTGGGTAAAGTCTTTACTTCAATAGCACCTCACAGCCACATTTGTGCAAGTTTCCATTTTATATTAATTATCTTAACTTCAGACAAAAGAGTCATAGTTCGTTGCTCATCATATGCAAGTTAAGACAAAAGGCACTGTAATTCTCATTCTGTTTGGACATAATTTACAACACAGTGATAAGGTCTCGAGGGTTCCCAGTTTGGCCTTGGATCCTTCTTAGATTATTGGTTCTTTGTTTTTTTTTTTACTTTAGTTGTTCTCATGGTTGGGGCGTGGTGGAGGGCGTGATGGAGGAGGTGCTCTGGAAGGAGGGAGGCCCTGAGGTGGAGGTGGCAGTGAGCCAGTTGGAGACGGGGGTGCTGAGACGGGGTCGGTGTTGGCCGGGGGTGGGAGGGTTTTGTTTGGAGGTGGTGTGTATGTGGGAGAGTTGCAGGAGGCCGGAGGGGGAGTGGAAGGCAGAGGAGGCAGGGTTGAAGTTGGTGAGGGGGGCAAATGGAGGAGCTGGCTGCCCTCTGATAGACGACGCTGGAGCGTGTGGGGTAAGGTGTAGACGGGTGCTGAGGCATGGTTGTAGATGGGGTAGCGGGGGGCAGGGTAGGACTGACTCCGGGTGAAGTTTATGCACTTGCCCTGTAATGAAGGCACGGAAAATAAGAACAAATCAGTCATTATATGCACAATTCAAAAGAAACGAAATGTAAAGAAAAGTAAATCTTTGAGAACAAGAAACACACAAATTTCCTTTGCCACAGCAAATGCAACTTTGGAGGGGCACAGCTCGCAGCAGATGGAAAGAGGAAATTCCTGTAGTCGTGATTGTCATGGAAGAAAAGAATTCCTGCCAGCTCAGTCTGTGGATGCTGGGAGCCGAAGGAGGCAGCATCTACTTACGAAGACTTCTGTAGGAAAGAACATTCCTCCAGACAATGGTCCGGTTTCTCTCTGCCTTTGTCTACTCACAATGCCGCTTGAGACTTTCCGTGAGGACTCTTTTCTCATTATTTGAAGCAGATCTGACTTAAGAATGTTTAATCCATGAAATACCTACAGTAGATGCCAGCAGATATGGTTTCAGCCCGGTTTCTTTTTACTTTGTTGTTTGATCCTAAGCCAAAGAGCTTAGCTCCGAGCTACCCTAGTCCCCCGTTTTCAGACTATAAACTCATACTCCAAATTCACCTCTCAGTCACATAATGAAATCTTCTGCTCATTATTTATCTTATTTACAGAAATGCCTTGAATTGCAGGTTTGATAAGCAGCGTGTCTCACCTTGTCTCCGGGATAAGGTCGCATCACAGACACTCTGTCGTAGCCTTTTCTCAGAAACACACATAAAGCATCCAGTTTTCCCTGGAGACAGAGGATGGACAATGTGACAACAGCTACATCTCACATTACCTCCCTTTAAATCTGACTCTCTGGGTCAAAAGCTGGAGCACTTTTGCACCCAGATGCAAAGGGAAGTTTTATACATATACAGAGACAGATAAAACAAATATATTTGGTTTGAAATAACACCCAGATTCCTCTGTCAAGGGTTAGCTCAGTCCATGTCTGGTTCCTATTACCATCCATCCAGCTGACTAATGTGTGAGGAAGCAATTTCTATTAACTATTTCCTGGTAACACATTATTCCAAGAAACAATAAAACTGAAACACTTCTCACTTATGATGAGCAGACACTGTTTTAAGGAAAATGATTTTGGAGCTGCTGTGAGAACTGAGGATGACTCCGGTTTTTTGTTGAGCTTAGAAGGAAAAAAAAACAGCAAATACCCACAAATTCCCAATGGAAGAGAACGCTCCTGCTCAGGGACATAAGAAATACGAAAAAGGCTTTCTAACAGCTAAAATATAACGTGTCAAAATGCTGCACGTCTTTACAAATCGAAGAAAGTATGACAAAGTAACTGAGATAGATGCAGATCGAGAGCGTGTGACTGGAGCACCTTGATGGGGGAGTACCACTTCTGGGGACGGGTGGACTTGTGCGTGCTATAGTAAGGCCGTTGTGGAGGTGGGTCGTACTCCTCAGCGGGCATCACCACCCGAGCATTTTTAGCCTTTTCCAGTTTAGCTCCTTCTTCAGTTGAGCCTTTACCTCCCCAACGAACCTGAGGAGAAAAAGAGGCTTTCAGCAAATAGGACGACTATTTAAATACCATGTGATGAGTGTTTAGTTGATGGAATGACTAAAGAAAGTAAAAATTGTCTTTTTTTTAATACAGTTTTTTTTTTTTTGTTTTTTTTAATGAATATTGCTCAATCGAATGCCGGGACGCCCCTCATTACAGGCAGGTCACAAGGTTCATTCCCAAGTGAACTCAATCCTTAAATCTCTAAAGTCGCTCTGTTCTTTAAGTGTCATTAACAAAGTTGTCCAAAAATGCCAAAGCAGCTGTCTTTACTGATTAACTGCGACGCACCGCTGCTGTTATTTTCAGTGCTCACAGTTAAATAGGAATTTATTCAATGTTCTGTATTATTCTCTGCTCATTCATATTCAGATGTTGTTGCATTTGTTTGCCAGGTTTTAATTAAATCCAGTCCACTGACATGAATAGGAAAAAACGAAAGTGGACTCCCCTTTGTCAGAGCTTCTCTGTGACACACTAATCTAAATGAAACAAGCGCAATCTAAACAAATTGATTACTTTGTCAAATGTAAAGATTATCTCACTGTAACTTCTTCTTTTAAACGTTTTGGTGTTTTTTTTTTTGTTTGTTTTTTTTACTTTAACGCTAATAGAAGCACTAGAATAGGAAAAAAAAGCAAGATAAATTGTCAGGAGTGATGCAGAACATCAAGTAAAATCAGCACTGTCACTGCAACCTTGGAAGGTAATTGCCTTATTCCTCTCCCTTTCAGCTACTATGCACAAACCACAGAGGCTTTAACTTGGCAGAAAAAGCACATAAATGAAGCTGTGCATACTTTCCATTGCAGTATTTGGAGCTGTGTGTGTGTGTGTGTGTGTGTGTGTGTGTGTGTGTGTGTGCGCTTGAGAGTTTCAAGGCAAATTCACAGACTCCTCAAACCGTATTACCAGTCTGTAAAAAACTTTGCACTGACAGGATGACCTCCGTCTCTTCGACTATATCCTCCCAGATGACGCACACATCTGGTCCCACTTGAGCCACAGATGTTTGATTTAATGCTTTCTATGGTTCACCTTCTACAAAACAATGCTCTCAGGTATCGTTTCAGGACGTTTTGTCGGACTGTTTTCTTTTATTTTACCATCATTTTTTTGCGTCATCCTGACAGGCAGCCTTTCTTCGCGCTGCCTTTTTTACTCCACTGTTTTTTCCTTTCGATCTCAAACTGCTAACTGTGGTTCATAACAACAACAGATAAATCACACAATCTCAGACTCGTAAAGCAACGACACTCTTTGATTCTACCCGCCGTTTCTGCCAGGCTTGCAGTTTTCTTTCCAGATGGCTCTTTCTTAACCCTCTGGCTGCCAGAGTGCGTGACAACAACAACAAAGTGACTCAATTTCATCCAGTGTGGATTTTTGCAGGCTCATCTTTTCTTGCTGCATCCCTTTGTAGTCCTGCCATACTTCCATCCAAACTCCTTCCCACCTTTCATCTACTTTCAACTAGCGGGATGCTGGAGTCAAGCTTGCAATGCTGATTTAATTTGAATGTTTGCAAGATTTAATCTTCAGCGGTTTGCACGAAAGCGTTCTGAATGGAGTTTGTATGTTCGGACGAAACATGACGCATGTGCATAAGGTGATGACAGCAGCTGTGGGAATAAGTGCACATTGACAACTGAGCGTTGATTTAGATTTTACTGTTATCATTATTATTTTGGGAAGACTTTAATTTTAACTTGAAGTTGTTAATGCTCTTTTATTACATGACTCTGCATTTTGATGTTGTGTATAAAATTGTTGAAATATTGTTTTTATACAGTCGTTGCTGCCAGGTTTGTCTCAATGCAAGGACGTTCAACCTTAGTTGTCATTTTGCTGAACTCAAGGCACTCAGTGAGCACTTTCTCAATCAAGACAACATTTTTTGATTTTTACAATCTAAAAGAATGTGATCTGGACTTGCACCACAGTTTTATGCTGTTTGTTTTTTTCCTCTCCCCACCCATCACTTCTCCACCAAATGTCATGATTTCTTTGGTCAAAGACTTGCGCAATTTGCATAACAGACATGCAAACATCTACTCAGACTTGGCCATTTTTAAAGGTTTGGACAAGTAGAAGATTGATTAAATGACCCTGAGTAGGATGGATCAGTTTTCATAGTATGTGCAAATAGTTCACAATAGTTCAACATCTTTTTACCTCTGCACTATATGAATCACAAATTCATCCATTCACACTTTGCTCGTTAGGTTACCTCCATTCTCTTGATGCCCCCGACTCCACGGCCTCCGTAGTACGACGCGTCTACGGTGGGCCACCTCTTCTTGGGAAAGCCATCCTCATCATCATCCTAAAGAAGGCAAAACAAACACATGTATGATCATTTGTGGCAAACACAACACTCATATTAAGCTTTTTAATATTCAGAAGAAGCTAAAGCAGAATTTCTGTGACTAAAACAGAAAAATGAGACCCATACAGAGATGTCCTCCATCACTGGAGGAGGAGGTTCATGAATAACCTGCAAAACATAAAAAAAAAAGAAAACACTATTTGGGATTCTACTCAATGGATAGCTTCATATTTGTATTCATAACATGTACATTTTTCAATGTAATTTTTATGATAAAATATTCATACCACAGTACAGCAGAGAGGCCAGAACCACCAGAGCAGAGCGAGGGTCAGCAGCAGCAGCAGGATGAGCAGCGCCACGGCCACAAAGGTCCCATCTGACTACATGATGTCAGAACATTTCAGACATCTGTTACTTCCAGGCATTAACAGAATATTTAACTGCATACGGCATTACAGACCAAAAGGAATACAGGAAGAGGGCAATGTAGGTTCACATCAAATGTTGCTACATCTTGGCGTATCAAAATGCAGCACACGTGTGACACGAGTGTCGAAGGTTCAAAAACATCTGATTTGATGATATATAAATAAATAAATGATAAATCCATGTGAGGCCAATAACAAATCTGAAGTCAATGTCTCAACTTGTCTGTTCATAACCCGTATTTGCACTAGATAGAGACCACTTTTATTCCTTATACTAAATACTTACACAAGCAACTGCAGTTATCGTGACAGAACTTGAGATGAAGCTGAGGCCGTTATTCATGCTGACGTGGAGAGTAGCCGACCTGCAGGGACGGTAAGACAGTAAATTAATGTGTCTCTAATCACGGATGGATTATGAAGTAAATGGCTTCTACAGATGTGTGTAAGGCCCCTCATTCGTCACCGGCAGCACCAACGCTCACAGAGTAAAAGAGAGAAAAACAAAGATGACCACAAACTATGTAGATTTACAGGTTGACTTGTGTCTCCAACAGTGCACATAGGTGCATCCCTTTATGGTCATTTTGGATCTATTTAACCTTGTTTTGTCTCTGTTTGTTCAGAATTACAATTTTTTGTCTTTTTTTGGTTGTTTTGCATCTACATGTGCCCATTCTGTATTTCCTGCTGGCCATTTCTTTTAAATATTATAACAGTTCATTTTAATTCTGTGTCTCAATGTGATTTTTTTACATTTTCCCTTGTGATGGTTTTGCATATATACAGTTTTATTGTCATATTGCGAACTGTAATTTGGTACATCTTTTGGCCATTTTTGTATTTTTTTTGGCATTTTGTTTCGAATGGAAGCAGAAGTTAACTATTGGACAATAGATGTGCATTTCTTTTGCTATTTTGTCCTTTAATTGTCTTTTTTTTTGTTTTACATCTTTATTTATCCCTCTTTTGTGCTTCACTTTTGGCATTCACTTACGTTCCAAAGTTTTCCAGAACCGGAGCCGGGCACAAGAGGTAGGTATCTTCCACCACCAAAGGTCTCTTCACTGTGGAAATGTTGTTAGCATGAGAATCTGCATGCAAACTTATATTCAGTGAGGCAAAACACAGAATGAATCTATGACGCAAAGGAAAAGTTTACTTCACTCTTCTTTTTGCAGTTCTGAAACTTCAGAAGATTCAAGCCTCAAAATAGTTCTTTTTCTTTCTTTTTTTTATTAAATTCCTGGACTTCCTCTCCTTATGGAAAGTGAAGCAAATGAGGGAGGGTTGCGGTTTATTTAGCCTGGCTGAGTGAGTGTCTAGAGTGTGCAAAGACAGCGCTCGTCCCTGATGAGATCCACATTCCACTTTTGACATCTGAGAAGCGCTGAGCATTATACCAGCTGATTTGAAGCAGGGCAAGATGGCGTTGATGTCTTTAAGGAGGGTGAGGCTTAAAATCATTGTGGCCCACAAACAACTTCTGTCCCCCACCCTTCTACGCCTACGTGACCCAAAAGAAACTTGGCAGGATGACATAAGTGGCTGCAGAGTGCTAAATATGTAATGTGGAGGACAGCTTTTTTTTTTTTTTTTTTTTGCTCTAGTTATTCACAAATGAATTAGAGTTTTTCTTTGTACAAACATTGACTTAGTTCATCAACACTTCATCTAAAATGTCCCACCTCAGGAATGAGCTAATATTGTAGATGATTTTCCCAGATTCCTTGTCAATATGAGTTTCTGTTGCTATTCACAGAGCAACAGAGCTACATATTCTCCTATAAATCAAGTCAACCTGTTATCTTTGAATAACCCACAAATAATTTAGATTTTAAGATTAGCAAGAAAGTGAATAATTGTAGTCTGAAATGACAACCTATGATAAACACAGTAATAACTGTGTTTCCAATCTTCTACTACATGAGTCTTTCACAGTTGGCCCCTAACAGCTCTTACATATTTGGCCTTTTGTCCAAGGCTGCCAAATGTTACAGATAACTTACAGAAGATTCATTACATTCCGGTCAACATTTGTATGTGGGGCCCATCTGAGAAATAAATGGGGTGAAAATAAGGTTGTCTATTCACTTTGGGGCCCATAGGGAACCAGTAGACAGTCATGTGGGACCCCATTTGTCATCTGATTTATCTCGGATCGGCCCTGCATGCAAAAGTCAGGTGGGATTATGCAACGCAAATGTCTGCTTTATAAAATAAATGAGTATATATTTTTCTCATTTTGCATTTTGAGGACAAAATCCACCGCAAACCTTTGTGTGTGGCATGAGTGTACAAGTAAAGGTTTGTTTGAGTGTATAAGTAAAGGTTTTGCAATCAGTTGGCTCATAATGCAAACCCTGTGTAAGATTAAAATTAAGATTAAGACTAGATTGTCTGCTGGCGTTTAATTTTAAGACTGTTTATGCTGTATTTGACCAACTCCTGAGAGAAATGTGCATGCTTTTTTTTTTAAAGAGACATTAATTTACAGAAAAACTTTAAACAATGTCCTGAGGTATTAGGAAATGTCTGTAAAATCTATTGCTTTAAATACTACAGGATTCTTCTTGTGAAGTCAGCTCTGCGCTATTCATGATGTAAAGTTGAGACAAAATGAGGGAGGTGGATAAACTGACTGAACCGATGCCGCGATATTTGCAAGCCCTGATAGTGCCATATGTTCCTAATAGAGTTCTGCGTTCTCAGAGTGCAGGTTTACTCGCAGTTCCTAGAGGATCCAAATGTAGATTTGGAGGACCCTTATAGCCCTTAGTTCTACTGCCGACTTATAGTTATACTTATGGATCTGGTCTTTTGTACCTTGACGGTGTGTCTGTATCTCATCTCCCTCTGTTCTTCATTCTCTCTTTCTGATCTCCCTTTTCCTGCTCAACCCAGATGGTCTTCAGCAGTAGGGTCCACCTTTATGATCCAGGTCCTGATCAAGGTTTCTTCCCTCTTAAAGAGGAGTTTTTCTTGCCACTGTTTGGCTTAAGGTTTTTCTCCCACTAGGGGAGTTTTTACCTGCCGTTGTTTATGTAATAACTTCTCGAGGGTCATGTTCTGGATTTCTGGAAAGCACCTAGAGACAACTTGTGTTGTAAAAGATGCTATATAAATAAAATTGAAAATTGAACTGAGTCTGTAAAGCTCACTGACTCACCTATATTAACATCAGCTCCAAAAAGTTACAGGGTTGAATTATTATATTTATTTTTAATTTTTATGTAGTCAGTTCATAAACCAAATATGCCATTAAGTAGAAAAGTCACTTTTCATTTGGTTTTGTGAGAGTTTACACTGAATTACCCTTTTAATCCAACAATATAGCATGTCAACACTACACCAGCATGCATGAACCTGGGAGGTAAAAAAAAGAAAAGAAATAAAAAGTCACATTTTTGTTTAAGTGTACAAAACTACTATAGAAGTGCAATACTTACTCAAAGTAATGGTATCATTGATGCGGAAGCTGCAGAGAACCTTCTGTACATCTCTGGCGTGAAGGAAACCGTTTCCTCTGACCACCACCTGGAAGGTTTCTAAAGTGATCATTTTTCTTTGTTAGAGGTGACTGAATAATATGTGTGTGTGTTTTCTTTTCTTTTTTTTTAAATAAGCTTGAATTGGTGTAATGTGACTTATAGGTTTACCTGTAATTGAATTGAATAACAGAGGTGTTCATACACACATCAGTGTTTTGCTCATGCACGTTTACCTCCTTCACAGATACTGGAGGGCTCCACAGCGAGGATCTCAATGCACGATCTCTTCAGGATCTAAAACATAAAATATTAACATAAGCGCTAAAGGGGGGGGAACATTAAATGGCAGTGTTTGCGATCTTCTGTGATTGTCATGCTTTTGTCTTGTACCGAGTCAATGACCCCTTGCAGCGCTTGAAATCCATCGTTCACAGGGAAGACGTGGTCCTTACTGTCAGCTATGGTGGAAAGCTGTCAATAAAAGATGCTAAATATTGAACTTCTACATTACATTATTATTATATTTGTTTTTCTGCTGATTAACTAACGTATTCACCTGCGTTTCATTGAAGTCTTTCACTCCAACACAGTACACAGTGGCACCCAACTGGCGTGCTCTGCTGGCCTGATTTAAAACAAGATATTAAACACGCAAAAAGCAGTTAAACGCTGAGAAGTCACTGAACCACGTCTCCATCAGGGTTATTACTGCCGATGTTACGACACTGACAGCTGGTGGAAACCATCTGGTGTGACATAGCTGAGTTTGATCTGGCAACAAATACAATGCACGTTGGGAAAACACAAGATTTACATTTGTGTTATAACCTAATGAATGCAAAAATCATTTAATCTTTCATTCTCTATTCCCACTCATCCAGTTATGCATTGCTTTTACTGGCTTTTAGCAACTACCTCAAAAGGTTCCTAACTTTTTTTTTTTTTTTTTTTTTTTTTTAACTAAAAGAGTTTCCCTCCATTTAGCATAATTTTTCTCACCTCCCTTTGTGCCAGATCAAACTGATTCTCTCTCAGTTCCCCATCCGTCAGGGCGATGATCACACTGGCGGTCCGGTAACCTAAAAGGCAAATGCAAAAAACTGCTGTGAAAAATGTGCATAAACTTTTTTTTTTTTTTCCATCCTGTAAAATTCAATAGAAACTGTATTTTTCAGTTTAAGAGTAAAGGGGCTTTTGTTTTGCTCACCATCTCCAGTCCCATAGTATATTTGCTCACTGGCCTGGGGGAGTAGTTTTGAAGCGTCAGTGGCTATAAATTTAAACAGGCCTCATTTAAAGAATTAGATGTCTTACTGATCGGCAGGGTCATTAGCCTTAACAAATGACTTACTCTTTGAAACCCTCTGTGCATATAAGTGTCTCCACCTGGCTGCACCATGCTCAGCTCCTCCAGACTGGCACGAATCTGCTCTCTAAGCATTCAGAGGAAAAAAAGAAAACATCACAGTTTATTATTCATAACAGACTCATCTATCACATATGTGTCATCTGAAAACACAAACCTGTCTTCTGTTAGTGGCATGAGAGTCCTTCCTTCTGTTGAAAATACAATAAAAGACATCCGCAGCTGAGGACTAGAAGAAAATAAGAAAGAAATAAGAATCGTTTACAGTTTATTTAATTCTCTTCTTTTTATGCTTTTTTCTCTTTGGAGATACCTGATGAACTTGTGAGCCAGATGATCCACAAAGTAATATATCTCATTCCAGTAATGCTGCACACTGCCAGACCTGAGAAGTACATTACACAACGCGCATGAAGTTTGGTCCACAGACCCGAGATGAAAGAAGACAATAGACACTATGCCCCACAAGATTCAAAAAGTAACCAATAAGAACAATTGCAAAAAAAATGGATAAACCCGAAGAAGAAAACTGTGGCTATGCCATATATTGTATTCCTTGATCTCTAACCTTGTTATAGTTTTCCATTGTTTAATAACTCTTCCATCATCAATAAACATTTTAAAGCAGATTTAAAGATTCATATTTTATTGTTGCTTTTAGTTCTTTTAGTTTTCCGTTTCTGTTTTAACAGCATGTTATTCTTTGTTGACTTGTTGCAGCTTTCATTGTCTTTAAGATATTTTTTTCAATTATTGTTTTCATTAATCTGTATTTCTACTGCAGTGTGTTATGTTTTAACAATTTAAACTATTGCAGTTGCTCTTTACATATCTGATTTAAATTATATTAATGTTATTGGTTTAAAAAATAAATCACTTTGGGTGTGGTTAAGTAGCATTTAAATTCTTCTTTTAGTTTCCCCTTTTAGATGTCACCACAGCGAATCACTTACTCTGTCTTCTGCATTCTTCTCTGTCTGATCAACCAACTGCATATCCTCTTTCACCGCATCCAGAAATCCCCTCTTTGGTCCTCCCTTTTTTTCTCCCGCATGGCACCTTCCTCTCTAGCACGTCTACCAAGTCATGGTAGCACGAGTATTTAAACCCTTGTACCTTTTTCACCTAGACTCCGTCTTTGCTGTTCCGCCTGCTTCCCTTTCATATACACACATGTAGTCTGTGACATGTGTCTCTCTACAGATCACAATGTCACCTGAAAACATCAGTGTCCATGAAGGCTCCTGTCTGACCTCAGCTGTCACCTTGTACATCACCACTGCAAACAGGAAAGGGCTCATGCCAAACTTTAGTGCAGACCCACTTCTACCTGAAACCCACCTGTAACACCTACTTCACACCTCGCTGCTATCACTCTGACCTCGTATATGTTCATACATTTACCAGTACCCTGTTGTTCTCTCTAAAGCTGCTCTCACGGTAACCTTACGGATTCTTGGTACTTTTTGGTTTACAGATGCTGCACCTTCCACCCTTGACTTTCTCTCATTTTCTTCAATTATCAGTTCTCCAGCATGCTCTTTCCATCTTGCCCTCACATTCTCCTATTTGTAAGAACATTTCCATCTCCATATTCCCTCACCTTAACCTGGTGCTCCTTACTTTCTGTTTCACCAAGTGGTACATATCCTTCTTTCCTTCCTTAGTGTTCCACTTCTTATGCAACTCATCATAAGCATCAAATTTAGTCTTTCTCACTCACTTGCCTTATTTTTCTAGACTGTACTTGGATCTCATTAAGGACTTCATTACTCAGGCTTTGCATTTATGTCAGATCCATCCATCCATCCATCCATCCATCCATCCATCCATCCATCCATCCATCCATCCATCCATCCATCCATCCATCCATCCAACATATATGCTTCCTTCATCATTCTGCATTTACTTAATATTATTATATACTATGGCATGAACTATTCATTGGGTTATTTTTAGAATATAAGAGCAATGTATATTTCTTATTTTTACATCTGAGAACCAGACTAAATGCTTATCATTTTTGGAAAACACCTATAGATATCATTGTAATTAAGGAAAAATAAACATATTTGATAAATGTAATCATAGATAATAAATTAATGGTGAGATGTACTTTTTGTTCAGTGTGTTACTCTTGAAACATGGTGTTATAACCATCTCCTTTGTTGTTCATTAATGTTATTATATTGTCATATGTAAATGTAATGTGACTTTTGAAGTTTGCTTTTCCCCTTGAGCTCCTCATATTTGAACTTTTTTTCCACACAGGCTCTGCCCCTATTACAGAAACTGAGCAAAAGCTGAATGTGTCACATATTTGTGTCGTGGCTTCTGTCTGGTCCAGAGTTTGTACCAGAAACAGGTTCAACAAACCAATTAACAGAAAAATGCAGATATTAAAGTGGAGGCCAGTAATTAAGAGGACGTTTGGGGCTCATAGATGAAAAACCCCAGCTCCTCTCACATTGCACTGCCTCACTTCTCCTCTTTCCTTATGTTTTCATTTATTCAGTGATGCAAATCTAAGTGGAGAGACACGGCCAAAAAATATCTGGACTTTTGGAACATCTGGTTCTAATGGAGAAAGGGTTCTGCAGCTCAGAGCGCTGTAAGAGCTCAGGACTCAATGCAGGCTGCTCCCGTCAGTGAAGTGTGGATGCAGTTTGTCAACACAAATTCCTCCAGTGCACTGCATTGTCTGAATAAAAGCACTCGTAGATGAAGATATCACTAAGTAAATATACTTTCATTGCTAAATAAACTATCACAACTTTTATGGAGAAACAATGAAGCTGCACACATGACACAGAACCTGTTCAGGAACTTCATGTTACTATTCTGACTGTTTAATGAACAGTGTAATATAAGCCTTATGTTAGCCCGTGTTAGGACTCACTGGAATTCTGCTCTTGTGTTTGTAAAAAAACAAACAAACAAAAAAAAACAACCAACAACAAAAATCAAGGCACATTGGAGCTTAAATAATTCATAGACTGACAAATAATTATCTAGCATCTAATAACTAATAATTCTCAAGGTAGGAATGCCAATTGTCTTAAAAGTGTAGAAAGTATCTTGCATCTTCTGATAAACCTCTGATAAGTGTTGTTGCAGATAATGCACGTTCTACTGGGCAACAAGACGCTGTCAGTTGTTCAGTAGGTCTGATGTTTCAGAGTGAATGAATGAATGATTGCAGAGCTTTTCTAAATAAAATAAAACAAAACATTACTTTGACTTTAAGTAGAGACTGTTTGGGGAAGTGACCTTTCAAAATAATAGCTTTAAGCAAGTTTAGTCTATAGATTTATATAAAAGTTCACTTTTGGTATTGCAAGATTTGGTCACTTAAACCTTCTTGAACCCAAAACCTCCCTGCTTCCTTTCTTTTTTCACCCTTTTTTTTTAAAAGAGACATTGAATTGAAATTGGCAACAAGTAGCCCATTAAAGCTTGTGGTGGACAACTTTAAAGATGTTTGCACCTGTTACATCAAAACAAACTCAGCAGACTCTTGCAGTACACATTAAAAGACCTCTCCTGAGATCGAGTACAAGAAGAAGTACTTACTTGTCCAGCACAAAGTAGAGGTCAAATCCGCCGTAGCAGGATGACCCTGCTTCCCTCCTCTCAATGAACTGTGCCGCGTTGCCGGCCACTAGGATGGCCACCAGTATGCCCAGCTCCAGATGGAGCAGGGTCTGCCTGCACCAGCACAGTGACATCACCCCAAATTTAGGAGTGCGCTCAGTTTGACCGAGGGTAAATAGAGATCCTCTCCAGCTCAGATTCTCCTCTCAAATCCCTTTCAAAAAGTTCTGAAGTGTTCCTCGCTGGATTACAGTCCCATCTCCTCAGCACCAGATGTGTGCTGGCAAAAGAGGAGGGAAACTGGAAGGACTGAGACTCGGGCTCCCTCTCTTTTTACATGCATTTTAGTTTAACACTCATAGCTTTCTAAATTAAACAAAACACACATGAGTTTGTGGGTTATTTTCTACTTCTTTCATCTGCTGGTGTGAATGACCCTGCCGTTTTTGTGAGGTATTCAGTCTTGGTCTTGCTTTTCTTTGTTTTCTCACATTAGTTCTGTTGGAGATGATCCTACAGCTTACCCTTCAGTGACACCTAGTGGTAAACACATGCAACTCTCTAAACAGTATGTAGACGTCAAACAGCGTAAAAATACAACGCAAAAAACAACAACACACAAATAAAAGACTACCTAGGTCAACTACGTATCAAACACAACACAAAACAACAATGAAAACGTGAGCACATCATCATTTCAGAAAACATAATAAACATCTATGAACAACGACTTTTAGGGAAAAAAAATATAACATTTAAAAACATACTATATAAAAAAAATGTCATGAAATTTCCAGAAATAAAATGAAACCAAAAACAGACTTCATTGATGACATCTTTTTTGTATTAGCGGTTTCACGTTATCAAACATCTTTCTGAAATGTTATGTTTTCTGAAATTTGTTTGCAGCTTTTGTTTTGTTATTGTACTTTTATGCTTCAAAATTGTCATAGTTTTCATAGTTCCCGGTTTTTGGTTAAACTAGCCTTTTTGCCTTGTTTCCAACCATTTCTACAGGAATTTGCATCTGTCATGTGGTTATGAAACTCTGTGTTCTGTTTTTTTAGAGCATTTTGTTTGCAGCCAGTGTTGCCATTATAAAAAGTGTTGTATTTCTATGATAGTTTTGACCCCTTTAAATTTCAGGATCAATGGCTGGAAGTGTATGATAATTTCACAATGCCACAGTTTCACAAAGCAACTATATCTTCACAACTGTTATTCACTATTCATTTTATTTGGAATCAGATTTAGCTGATTCGTTTGTTCTTAACTGATCTGGTGTTTTAAGTCAAGTGTTATTTTATTTATTCTTACTGCTGCTTTCACACAGACAAGCCTATTTAGCCCTTTGCCCCAAACCATCAGTAAACTCATTTTTCATTCACTGTTGTTTTAGCGTAAGATACATTTATTGGAAATACAATAATTTCAGGCTCTCTGTACAATAATTTGGTTTTGGATGTCTGTCAACACTGTTTGCAGTTCATGCAGTGGATTTCTAGAAAAGAACATTCACCAAGATAACATCCAGTCAATAAAAAAAAACAAAAAACTTATTTTATTTGTTTGAGTTTGTAGTAAAAATGAACTGGTTAAAAGTGTAAAGTATTAGTATAAAACTAAAGAAAAGGTTTCTTTTTAATTCCACCAATTTAGTTGGCACTGGTGCCAGCCTACTCATTAAAAGCTGCACTTCCTCGCATTGGACACTAGAGGGCGTATAACCCGTATTTCATACAAACTAACATGAGGTAAATGTAAAATGAGGTATTATCAACATTAGCATTGTTATTGTCAATATTTAGACAACACGGTTGTAAAGAACCGTACTTCCTTGCTCTGAACACCAGGAGTTCGTGTTCATATTTTGTGTTGACTTATGGAGCCTAAGTGAAAATAAGGTGTTGAAGTGAGCATAAACATTTAAGAGCATCCCATCCCAGTGAAAATGAATTTCAAATTGTTTTTTTTCCTGACTATTCATGCAAACCCTGTTGCTGCCTGTCTTTTAGTCTTTTCTTTCATTACTTGTAGGTAATTTACCAGTCACCTCCACCATTAAAGTCAGCCTGCTCCTCTGGCTCTCACACCTGTGGCTCCCAGGTGTTTCTCATCTGTAATTAGTGTCTGTGGGAATATAAACCCAGTAAGTGTGGCTGCATAGCTGTCTTAATGACCAGCCTGTTCACAAGTCCTGTCAGAAAGCTATAGTGTGCATTGAGCGTGTGCATTTGTGGCAAGGGCCAAGTGATTAAAGTTGAGTTCACAAGAGAAACAATACTTGCCATGAGTTTTTGTGGGATTATGTTTTAAAAGAGATGTTCAACCCTCTTAGAAATGGACTACTGTGCAGAGGTCAGTAGTTGTGAAGAGATTATGCAAAGTAAGAATGCTTTAAATAATTCATATACAAAGTGTGACAAATACAAAATGTGAAGTGAAACAGGAAAAAAATGAAAAATCAATGTTCTGTGTGACTGCACCCTTTGCCTTCAAAACGGCAATAATTCCTCTGGACAAACAAATCATTGTCTTGTCATATAATCTAGATAGTCCTTACCTTTTTTTTTTTTTTTTTTTTTTTTTTTTTTTGTTTCCCCAATCTGAAGATGCTTCCTAATGATTATGTAAAGTTGGAGTCACTATCCTGCTGCAAAAAAAAAAGTAGCTGCCATATTTCTGCATTGCAGTTATTTGTTTTCCTGAGTTCCTGTGCATTACATGCACTAATGCATTGCATTACACTCGCTGTCTTTCTAGCTGTAATTCTCCCATAAAGACCACTTCTGCACCCCTGAATGGCAGGTGGATGTAACCAGGCCCCAGTGGTGTCTACTAGTTCTGAGGTGATGGCACTGCTGGACTTTTTTTTTTTTTTTTTTTCTCCCCTCAACACAAGAAATTAGTGTCATCCTTTAAGAGTTATGTGATCAAATCCCTTTTGTAAATATTTCCATGCTTTAGAAATGTCCATATATACATGTATCAAAGAATCTGTGTGAAATGGATCTTTCTTCTTGCCAATCGTGGCACATCAGAGATTGTAGTGATGTCAAATAAGACCTGCAGCATAGAGAACATCACATGGGTAAGTATGTTTCTTTTATCTGCTGCATTGTTTTTGACCCACAATTGTTTTGTAAACTAGGGTTTCTGTTTATTTCTGGCTTTCTCCATCCATCCATTATCTATACCCGCTTTATCCATTTCCAGGTCACGGGGTCTGTCTGAGCCTATCTCGACGCATAGTAGGCGAAAGGCAGGGGTCCACCCTGGACAGGTCGCCAGTCTGTCGCAGAGCCACATAGAAGACAAACAACCAATCTCACTCACATTCACACCTAGGGAGAATTTAGAAAGATCAATCAACCTACCCTGCATGTTTTTGGACTGTGGGACGCAAGCACGGGGAGAACATGCAAACTCCACACAAAAAGACCCACCGGGCCGGGAATCGAACCAGGAACCTTCTTGCTGTGAGGCAACAGTGCCAACCACTAAGCCACCGTGCTGCCCTTTCTGGCTTTCTGTTTTTCTTTAACTTGTATACTATTTTGTCCCAGATTGAGTTAGTCTGCTTTACTTTGAAAGTGCCTGAGCTTCCCTCTCTGCCTCTTCCTCCTGACTTGCCTCTTGCCTCATTGTTTTCCTTCCCGTGTGAGTATATGTTGTGTTTCCTCCTGTAGGATGTGCTCAGTTTGAAAGATTAATCTTTAAATCAAGGTTTCTACCTAGTGACCAGCAGAGGGCAAATAGTCATCATTGTTTAGAGATTTAGGGGGCCATAAATGCACTTCTATCCTGATTTGTTGCCTATTGCAATACAATGATAGAATTGGGTTGGAGGAAAGGTCATAAGTTAGGTCAACTCTCGACCTCTGGGGCTGAAGAATAAATGCGACATGAAAATCCCTGAATTTAAAAAAAATGTTTTTTTTTTAACCAGCGGCTTATGGTTGGCTCCAAAAGCAAAAATATATTTACATCCTGCACAAAAAATAAACAAAAAAAACAATTTTAGCCTGTTTTGTCACCAAAGACAACCTTTCTTTTGTTTTATTAACTTGTCATTAATAGGGTGAGGTGGACTTAAGTGACAGGAGAATGTTTTCATATTTATATTCAAATTGGTCCTTGCATTTCATTTTATTACGCTGCAAATCATGTCTGTTTTGACTTTAACTGAGTAGTGGTTTATCCATTTTATATTTTAGTGACGTCACATTGTTGATCTTCTCTTGAGAAGCTCGTCATGTGTTCATGAATGTGAAATTATCCCTTTAAATGAAAACTGGTAACAAATGCTGTTTGTTTCTTTGTATTTGTTACCTTTTTTAAAATAGCCTGGTTTTCACTAATATTCCTTGAGTTTTGTAATTTGTACAATTATATCTTAGAGGTCTTCCTCACTGATGTATGAGCCTTGATAAATAAACTGCTTGACTTTTTTATATTGGTCCTCTGTCCTGCATTTGCATCCCCCAAACCATCACTCATCAGTTACAAACTCTAATATATAAGACAAGTAGAACTTATTTTTAATCCCTTAGACACACAAGTGTTGAGAAGACATATTGGAGGACATATAAAATACCTTAATCAACAAATATTTCATGTTGCCTTGACTTCTGACAACTGTCTAAAGCTTCACAAAGCAACAGATCTCATAAAAAACCAGGCTGCTAAATTGGTTTAACATTTTCTGGCTTCCCACCCCTGAAAAATCATGGCAGCGACTCACTCTGCTTGTGCCAGCATCAAAAGCTGCTCATAGAGGAGTGAGTTGAGTATTTGCTGCATGACTCTGAGTGGAAACGGCTTATCTCAGCTGCAGAGTAGAAATGAGGATTTGAATGTGTTACAAACAGTACAAATGCGTTAGATTTTACTCTGCATCTTACTGTACAGCCAAATGGAGCTTGAGAATCGGCTGAGGATGCATCGCTCCTCACGCAAAGTAAGTGACTCCATTTATCTCTTAAATTGTACCTTATAGGAAGCCTGTGCTTTAATGATGTGTCAGCTCCTACTCTAACTGATGAGTCAGTGTTTCTGCATGGCCTTTTACGATAAACATGTACATGGAGAATTGTGCAGCACTAAAGGTGATGGAGCCAGGATGGATTCAAATGCCAATTTTTCTGCATCAGAACAGATAATTGTATTGAAATTGGTTTAACATTTGTTTAAAGGTTTCCATCTAAATGCCCCCTCCTCTTTGTATCCCACTTAAGAGGATATTCAGATGCTTGATTTAAAATACAATCTTTTTAAGTGAATACAGTGTTTAATTTGCAATATTTTTTTCTTATATATATATATATATATTTTTTTTTAAGCCAGTTATTGATGTCCTCTCCTTCTTGGACACATTGTACAGTCTTTTTCACAAAAGACAGAAAGGAGTCTAACATTTACCAATGCGTTCACGACGGATTTAAGTATGCAACAGCAAAAAAGAAAAGGAAGGAAGAAAGAAAAAAACAAACGAGCCCCGAATGGCAATTCGATGCGCTGAATGGATGCGGAATGACACCCTGATGTCCACTCATGTGTTAATGTGCCTGCACACACAACTGGAAAAGAGCTTCTGAATAGCTTCTCATTGTAATGACCGCTTTGCAGGGGGAAAAAAAGGGTTATGCTGATTTAAAGTACATTAACATTATTTGACGCGGAACAGTCGCTTCGACATCATAAGCCGTCCGACAGCAGGTGAAGCTCGCTCAGCCTCACACGCCCGCATGTGCTGCGAGCTCCGCTCTCAGTCCTGCATCTCTGCAGCAGCATGGAGACGTTGTGTTTATAAACTCACTGCCGCTGTCAAGGAACCTTTTATCCCCCCTCCTCTTTTGGCACTCTTGACCGTTTCAACAATTACCAACGCTCATCAGCTTCCTCCTCTATTTATTTATCAGTAAATAATGGACATGACTCCAACTATTTTGCTCCTGCTGTGCGGAGCTGCTGTCTCTGTGGCGGCTGACTGGAAACCCATGAATTCTGCTTTTTCTCATCTGGAGGATGTCGACTACAAGGATCCCTGTAAAGCTGGTACCGTGATTTTTTTTGTTTTTGTTTATTTTACCTCCTTCAAATAAATGTTAGTGGATGGAAGATGTTTTTCAGTGTTAGAACGCTGAGAAGTAAAGAAAATTATAAGGTTAGATGGAGCTGTGTTTAAAAGTCATGACTGGAAGATATCCGTGTTTTAAAACATATTGACATGCTTGATTAAGTAAATGGTACCTATTAAAGATGCAATGCCATTAGAAAAGGGAGTTTAAAAATACATAAAAGTATCCTTAAGTCTCAGTCTGCAATCTATACATTTTATGTAAAATCTGGATAATTATCTATGTAATGGGCTATGGTTATTGATTACATATAGTTATACAATGGTTTACCTTTTGCTTCTAACTAAAGAGTATCTTACACACTCTGAAATATGCAGGCCCAATTTTAAGATTTATGCATTTCAATTACATATCAATTTTCCATCCATTTGCATTACTTAGATTTATCATAAACGGGCTAATAAACTTAATGTGGTGCATATTTATCAGGCAAATTTAAATGAAACAATGAGATTTATTATGTGATTCTAATAAATACATGTTTTGAATGCACAACAGATTTATGTTTATCATTAATAAATCTAATTTTATTTCAAACATTACAGAACCAATGTACGTTTTGAATACATAGTACTTTGATTTTAAGTATTAATTACAAAAGGATGGAAAACCTTTGTCCAATTCAAATGCATATATCTTAGAATTAGGTCTAAATATTTCTGCTCTGCAGATCAGAAAGTGATGTGGAGATGCAGATGATGTGATGCTCTGCAGAGTAAAACCACCTGATGTTTCAGTTGGATGTGTGCTTTCCTCTGTTGCTATATTAAAATGGGAAATTGGGACAACTTTTTTTTTTTTTTGCATCTTCTCAGGGAACTGGGTGCATCTGGTTTAAAATAAAACAAGAGTATCGTAGCTCTCAGCTCTGAGAGATTGAAAAGTAACCGTACTAATTAAGAAGGGCCTTTTTCTATCAAGTAACTTAGTTTTGCTGTATTAGAATATGCTGTGATGCTGTATACATGGGTTGGTTTAAAGCTGTGAGGGAGAGCAGCTGAGTCGCAAAGGAAAAGTGTAAAATGTCCTATTGTGTTGATAAAAGAAAAATGGATACTAAAAAAGTTTAAAACATGCACTATGTTGTAAGGACTTGCGTTTAAGTTCTCTGACATTCAACTGAATGTGACTGATCAGGTAATTCTAGCCCTTATAACAACAGGTTGAGATCTTTTTTCTTTTTTTTCTATGTCATCGCACATACAATCTGCTTTGATTATCAGGGGCCTCCAACAGGTTGGGCTCTATTTTTTTTTTACTTGTGACTTCTGGAACTTTCAAAACACACCGCTCCTCGGCTTCGAGGCAGTTGCCTGGAGACTGGAGGTCACTGAGGCCGTGCCAGCGCAGTCCTCGGCAGGACGCCGGTGAAATCCCTCTGACTGCAGGCACGGAGTACACGCTGCAGGGGTGACAGTCATTTACAGTCACCCTTTGCATGAGTGAGTTTACTTCAAAGGCCGACGCAAGGCTTGTTACATCCTCTCATTTGTACTTTCAAAGATTGTTGCATCACGCAGCTGAAGGAGGTTTTTAAAAGAAGTGACTCCTATTAACTCCTCTGTTTCTGGTCCAACTGGAGAAAGAATCTTTATCAGATGACAAATCATGGATCTCATTCATGTTGTTAATTTTGTCATCTTTGAGGATATTAGTCAACATTTCATCCAGGTTAATCCATAAAATTGACAAACACTGAATGGTGTAAAATGAACATTTTGATTCTGATATGTCTAAAGAATGAGCGAATGATTTGAAAACAAAATATAAGAGTTTCTTTTTACTTAAACCTCCCCAGTTAGAGGCATCTACCAAATGTAGTTCATCTGGAAGTGAATGTGTCCACTTAGTTTTATTTTTTTATTTCTTTTTTTTATTTTATTTAAAATTGGTGCGTGAAAGAGTCTTAATTACATGGAAACCCACCCATCAGTTTATGCTGCAGAACAAAAACGGCACCAATATGATAATGTTATCCTTTTTTCACTTGTTCTTCTTTTGTTTTGGTGCATAAAAGTCAAACGTGGCAGCCATTCAAGATCTGTGTTCTGTAAAACGTTTTACTCCATAAACTCTAATGGAAACTCCTTCAAACCACCACCTTCCTCAGGCTACTTACATGTTTAAATATTTATTTCATATGAACATTTCACGGGCTGCTTAATAACCAAGGCACTACAACAGTTTCATCTACATTTGGAGGAAAAGGTTAACTTTGTCAACATATTTCACAAGTCCTTCAAATTAGTCTCTGGATACATGATGTTTCCTGATCTGTTCTTTGTTTGGCACTTATAGGAGCCATTTAGTAAAACTGCCAGATGCAGCGAGGCTCGGTCATGGTCACAGGCTCTGTTTTGTGTTCACTTGACATTTTCTCCGACAGTAACAGCAGAGCACTAAGTCATAAATGATGTGCTGACGTAATGAGTTGTGAACAAACACATGTTCGTTATACATAGCTGTCGTACTTATTTTGAGTCTCCCTTCTAGTCGTCGTCAAATGAAACTTATTATTGTGTTAAGTACGTACACGACAAATACCTCCTGGTGCTCAGATTGATGAAGAGGACTTTTCATTTGTCTTACATGTCTGAGCAAGAAGATGCACTTTTGTCAAAGTAAAAAAGAAACTGTCTGCAGAGTGAAATTTACAAGTGTGAAAATGTTAGTGGTCCTGGACTTTCATAAATAAAATCTACACTTCATCTACAATACACAGATGGGAATAGATGAGGAATGTCACTGTCTCCATCAGGTGTGAGTCCTGATAAAGAGGGAGCTCCAATTGTTACGGCAATGTGTTGGTCTGCAGCAAAGATCTTGTAGAATACAAACAGAACAAGAAAAAATGTATTTGCTCCATTTCAGTTAAAATTACCTGCATCACACATTTAAGATTAACCTTGTCCACAGGTATACATGCAGGTTGAGAATGCACCTTTACTCCCTTTACGGTGGTTCCTGGACAGGATTCATGAACTGCCAATTTGTAGATGATTGGCAATAATGAACATGCCACATGAAACTTTCATAAATCTGGAGCCCTACTGATTTAGAAAGATTTTATGAATGAGGTCTAATAACTTAAAAATAATGCATATATTTTATCACAATTTCATGTAAGTGTGTATATATTAAATTTTATTTATATAGCATCTATTACAACACAAGTTGTCTCTAGGATCTTTCCAGAGACCCAGAACATGACCCCCGAGCAATTATGACATAAACAACTGCAGGTAAAAACTCATCTAGTGGGAGAAAAACCTTAAACCAAACAGTGACAAGGAAAAACTCCCCTTTAAGAGGGAAGAAACTTTGAGCAGGTTGATTGATGTATGATGATACATAGTTGGAGGATGACTATATTAACAGGTGTTTGTTCCATAGTGATGGTTCCTGATAACAGAATAACAAATATTACTCTGCATCGTATGATTTAAGTTTGAATGTTGTTATTGTCAGGTTTCTATTTAAAGTTTACTTGATGCTTTTGGTTTCCATAGTAATTTTCCAGTGTGTATAAATGAACTAAACTATGCATCTTAAAGTCTTTATATTTTTTTTTTAACATATTTGTATTTGTGTCTCGTGTCTGTGCGTTTAACTGTCTGCACAGCTGCCTTTCTGGGAGACATAGCTCTGGATGAAGAAGACCTCCATATATTTAATGACTTTAACAGCAGTGATGAAGTACAACATGCGAACAACACAAACTCAGGTGTCAAAGCAAGAAAAAAAAGTCAGTGCTTATGAATAAATATGTGACTCCGCACAAAAGATAATCAGCAAAAATTCCTATCTGCACTAACCAGGTAACGGTTCCACTTCCGACCAAAGTGTCAAGACGGCTGCAGACAATCAGGTTCTGCATCGTCAGAGGAGAGCAGCCACCTCCAGGCCTGAGCGAGTGTGGCCTGATGGCATCATCCCATATGTCATCAGCGGGAATTTCACTGGTGAGACCTGAAGAATTTCTTGCACCGGTAATTTTTTTTTGTTTGTTTTTGTTTTTGCAGAGGAGCATCTTTGACAACCTAAAACTGTCAAAGTCACAATTTCTTTTCAGGCAACCAGCGAGCTATTTTCCGTCAAGCAATGCGTCACTGGGAGAAATACACTTGCGTGACATTCACAGAGAGGACAACTGAAGAGAGCTACATTGTTTTCACCTACAGGCCTTGTGGGTGAGTTTAAAGCTTTTAATCAGTTTAACAGTTGTTTCAAAAGTTTATGACGGTGAACTGGAGAAATGGTTGTCTTTTTTGACACTAAAATGAAGGCACAGCGCCACAGCTTTTGAGAAAAAGAAAGATAATGGATGACTGGAAATAGATGTTTGTATCGTCTGCATCCAGAATAGGGTTCAGAGTCAAGTATGAGCAACTAAACAAGCACTGAAGCACTGAAACAGTGCTCCAGGATGTGATCATGTGTTGCTGCCTCACAGGTGTTGCTCCTTCGTTGGGAGGAGAGGCAGTGGTCCTCAAGCCATCTCTATTGGGAAGAACTGCGATAAGTTTGGCATCGTGGTTCATGAACTCGGCCACGTGATTGGCTTCTGGCACGAACACACGCGGCCAGACCGTGACAAGCATGTAAGCATCATCAGGGACAACATCCAACCAGGTACTGTTACTACACGTTTGCTTCTGTGAATGCTCACGCTTACAGACGCTCGGAAGTTTCTCCACTGATGTCTGTATATCAAAAGGACAGGAGTATAACTTCCTGAAGATGGAACCTGATGAGGTTGACTCATTAGGAGAGGTGTACGACTTTGGCAGCATCATGCATTATGCAAGGAACACATTTTCCAGGTGGGCATGTGATGTTTTCCTGTGCTGCACTTTTTTGTATCCCTTAATGTTAGTCTTGTTTCGACTTGACTGCAAGGCTTTTGTCACTGTTCTCCCCCCAATTGTGAGTTTTCTAAATGTGCAAACTTTCTTTTCACCTTCATCCTGTTCACAGTAGCAGCCACTTACTAGATTCCAAAGGCTCATTTATTCATTCATGTTTTCACTCTGTCCCATGCAGCCTGCATCTTTCACAGTCATCACAACAAACATGCATTTGACATCTTTAACCAGTGTTTGATCTTCTATTGATCCCAAACTGAGCATTTGAAATAAGTGTTCCTTTTGACAAGAGTCTGGTTAGTTCTACACTCATTAATGAAGCATCAAGTTCAGTCACATCCATGTAAAAAAAAAGAGAAAAAAGAAGAAGAAGAAAAATCCCTTGCTCCAGCTTTACTCATTGTAAAAACCTGGTCTTTAATTCTTACAGAAAACATTTGTCACATGAATGTTGTTGCTCCCTTACTTTTCACTTTGATTTGGTTTTTTGCCCCAATGACCACTTTGGAGGTCTGGGTCATGGAGGCGAGCCAAGCTAAATAAAGGCCTGGCAGTTCAGGCTTTGTTTAAACAATTTGGGCTGGAGTGGCCTTTTTCTCTGGCATTCAGGAGCGGGCTCCACTGAGCCGGCTGGCACCAGCGAAAGGCCCCATTCACAGAGCTCTGTTTGCACATGCCTGTCATTCATGGGTTCATCACCATGGGAACTGTGTGAGAGTGGGAGCTCCAATACCAGTGAGAGATTATCTCAATCAATAAAGCATCAAGGTGTTGGACAGAAGGAGGGTGTGAAATAAGGTCACTACTCTAATCAATCTACCTGTTTTGAATTGGTCAAAAATCACTTCAAACAACATTATTCCTCAAGTGGCCTGTAGTGTCATACCTTTTTTGTTTGTTTTGTTTTATTTTTAATGATTAGATTCTTTGAGAATCTTTGGGAATTAAGTGCTCCCTTCTATGATTTGTGTGACAGAGGTATCTTCTTAGACACAATCTTGCCTCGCTATGATGTCAAAGGAGTAAGGCCTTCGATTGGACAGAGGACGAGGCTTAGCAAAGGGGACATAGCACAAGCCCGCAAACTCTACAAATGTGCAAGTAAGACGGCTTCATGTGCATGACATTTGAAAACACAACGATGTAAAGAAGCCCCTTTGGACTGCCAGAATTGTCTGTGGTTTTTGAATTAAAAAAAAAAAAAATCATCCCAATATTAAACAACTCTTAAAAACGGATCTTAACAAAATCTGCTTGAAAGTACTGAGACTTGAATGTTGTTTCTGTGATTCGTCCCTGCAAATATGTGCTGATGTGTTGCGGTGGCTTTGTGTGACAGAGTGTGGGGACAGCCTGCAGGAGAGTGCTGGAAACTTTTCTTCCCCTGGATTCCCAAACGGGTACTCTGCACACACTCACTGTGTTTGGAGGATTTCTGTCACTCCGGGAGAAAAGGTGAGAAACATCTGGGGGCATTAACCCCAGCATTCCTATAAATAAACTATAAACTATGTAACTATATAGTAATACTATATAATATTTTCATGTTGCAAATGTGTTCAATAAAAGCATTAAAAACAAACAAATTCACAAACTACAACTGATTGCATATGAATTTAAATGTAAAGATGAATTGAAATTAGACTTCCACTTTTTAATTAACATTCTAATGCAAATTCTATATGACTTTATAATCAAATCTGAAATTGAATTTAAATTAGGAATCCTATTTGAGTTGCTGTTGCATCTAAAGCTTCATAAGTGTGTGTGTGTGTGTGTGTGTGTGTGTGTGTGTGTGTGTGTGTGTGTGTGTGTGTGTTTTCTCCAATACAACACGTTAAAATTCAAATTTATATTTAATTTCTGATTCAAATTATAATTCTAATTTGGATTTAGATTCAAAATTGAATTCAGATTAAAATTCATATTTGATTTTAAATTCCAGCTTAGATTCAAATTCTGATTTATAAGTCATTTGAAATCAAATTTTAAATTCATATTGAAATTCACATTTTAATTTAGATTCTAATTAGAATTTCCATGTTATATTTTATTTATCAGTGGAAAACGCATTTCAAACACAAAGTTCTCTATGGAATCATTTACAGACTGTTGGAGCAGGTGCCTACTGAAAATACCACATTATTCTTTATTGAAATTAGCAGGATTGTCTCATTTCTGTTTAAATATTTCAGATCCCTGTGTGATCATATATATTCAAACGCGCTGTGAAACCGTAATTCGTGACAACAAAGATTTTGTTAAGGCCTTTTCTGTGCCTCTCTCCTCTGTGTCTCAGATTGTCCTTAATTTTACCTCTATGGAACTCTTCAGGAGTCATTTGTGCTGGTATGATCACGTAGAGGTCAGAGACGGGTTCTGGAGAAAAGCTCCTCTGAAAGGTAGGTTTGTTTGATATTGGTGTTGCATATGCTGTGCTATGATGCATCTAAAACGCGCAACAGAGTCTTATTATCTTATGATTTGTTTTGGCAGGACGTTTTTGTGGGCACACACATCCAGATCCAATCATCTCAACAGATAGTAGACTGTGGATTCAGTTCAGAACCAGCAGCAGTTGGGTGGGCAAAGGCTTTTCAGCCGTTTATGAAGGTACAAGACTGATAGCAGTGTGTGACACACGCACACACACACACACACACACACACACACACACACACACACACACACACCATGTTTGTTGAATGTAAATCATTGTTACACTTCTACGGTACAAACAAGTAGAAACGAAGAGCGTGGGGTTCTTCATTTCATTTGTCTGTGGACAAATTTTCATTTAGGACTTGATTTATTTCCAGACCACTGTTAAATATATGTAAATTAAACAAAATGCCATTAATGTTACATTGCCTTTCATGTGCAGCTGTGTGTGGAGGAGAGATGAAACGGGACAGTGGCCAGATTCAGTCGCCAAATTATCCTGATGACTACCTGTCCAACAAAATGTGTGTGTGGAGGATCACAGTAGCAGAGGGCTTTGATGTCGCCCTCTCCTTTAAATCATTTGAGGTATAAATCATTTAATACAATACCAACATGCACAAATTGCAAAGAAAGTTGGCTTCAGCTGACCTCTACATCTTGTTAGTTAAGCATCACTTTTTTCTTGCTCCAAAAGTAAATCCTAGTCTGCACAAAACATTTCTTTTTTAGTCTTTTGGTATTGCAAACCACAAGCAAAGTCACTTACTTGTGCCAACTGCAGCTGTGCCTAAACCCTAATGACAGTGAAGAAACAAACAACCTCAAATTAAAGTACTGTTACCTGTTTAAACACTGTTATAAGGCCAGAGGAGGTCTTTTAAAACATAACAAGCCACTTATGTTAGACTTCAGGGTCATTGTCTGTGTGCAACGTCTGTTAACACTTATCATTTTCACGATGTGTCTGCAGATTGAGAAACACGACAGCTGTGCCTACGACTACGTGGAAGTGAGGGATGGTAGTTCAGAGAGCAGCCCACTGCTCGGCCGTTTCTGCGGCTACGACAAACCAGGCGACCTAAAAAGCAGCTCCAACCAGCTCTGGCTCAAGTTTGTATCCGATGGCTCCGTCAGCAAAGCTGGCTTTTTGGCTAGTTTTTTTAAAGGTTTGAATGTGTTTTTTTTGTAAAACAAATAAATAAATAAATACAAAAAATGCCATAAATGTGAAAAATGTTTGCTTCCCATTTGTTTGGCACTAAAAAGCAAGCCATCTTTCTTTTAGAAATGGATGAGTGCTCCAAGCCAGACAACGGTCAGTGCAAACAGCGCTGTCTGAACACGCTCGGCAGTTACAGATGTGCCTGTGACCCTGGATATGAGCTGGCAGCGGACAGACGTAGCTGCGAGAGTGAGTGTGAAAGTTGCCTCACATTACCTTATTATTAACATGGCTATGTCAAATGATGTACTCTTCTCATTGCAGCTGTGAAAATAATGACCCGGGTTTATAATAAGAATTTGACCCAAGATGCAGAAGAGCTCTATCCTGTTAAAAATTGTATCAAAAATATTATTTCCAGACAATTAGATTGTTAGTTACATCAATTTAAAGATGCCTTATACTGTTACTGATAATTATTGGTAATCGCTCCTCTTCTACCACAAGAGGGCAGTGCAGTGCAGCAACTCTGCCAGCACACCTTGACTTGAAATCGCAGTAAAAAAATGTTGAAGTTTTGAACTAAACTAAAGATTTGTTCAAAGACTTGCAGGTTATTTAGAATAATTAATTAATGGGAAAGTCTCACAATTAAAATCACTCTTTGTTGTTGTTGTGTTTTATTTTATTTTTTTAACTCTCCCACCAGCAGCTGCTTGTGGTGGCATCATCACTAGTCTGAATGGCTCCCTCACAACCCCTGGTTGGCCCAAAGAATACCCCCCCAACAAGAACTGCGTATGGCAGCTGGTGGCTCCCGTTCAGTATCGTATCACACTTGTGTTTGACGGGTTTGAGACCGAAGGCAATGATGTAAGTTTTCAGTGATTTGATTGCAAAGTGGTTGTGTTTTGTCCTCACTAGTAAGATGTGCATCTGTGTGATTCATATCAGGTGTGCAAGTATGATTATGTGGAGGTGCGTAGTGGGTTGAGCTCAGACTCAAAGCTTCATGGGAAGTTCTGTGGAGCAGAGAGGCCTGACATCATCACATCCCTTCACAATAACATGAGGATTGAGTTCAAGTCGGACAACACTGTGTCTAAGAGGGGTTTCAAGGCTCACTTCTTCTCTGGTAAGTGATAGACGTATTTAGGAAGTATACCTGTAATCACACAGAGCTACAGTGAAACCATCACAGAAAAGCAATATATGAATATGTCATTAGTAATATCTACAAGAGGAAGGGGAGTGTAGTCTATATTTTGCACAGATTTTTATTTTTTTTTTCAGTTAAACAGAACATCTTACCTTTTTATTCATTCTCAAATAAATCTTAGTCATTACTCTTGCTATTTATTATTTTTAAACCAACTGTCCTATCCAGCACTTGTACTTTGTGGTAAACATGCACAGACAGATTAATGCGAGGTGGTGGTGTAGCAGTACCACTTCTGACCACATGGGTGCAGCATATCACATCAAAGTTCTCAGAGCTGTGGATGTCATAAATCGGCATATTACTGAACTGTAATCTCCAACTGACTACCAGTACAGGTAGATATCTGTTGATTATTTTGTGTGCAGCTTTGATCACCCTCTTCAGGACTTTTGTATCAGGTGTAGAACTGCTGTTGCACCACTGAGCAGGAGTATGAGGATAGTAGCAGGTGTTGTGACAGGTTCCTGACAGCTTTTAGGAAGTGTTTGTTGTTGTTGTGCTTTCTTGATCAGGTAGTTTGTAATGCATGTCCATATAAGGTCCTCTGAGATATGTGTACCCAAGGACTTGAAGTTGGATGCCCTCTTCGCACATTAACCATATTTTTCAGAGGCTAGGGATCATTTGTGTTCCTTCTCAAGGTCAAAGTCCTGAAGTCAATGATCATTACTTTGGTTTTCTTGTTGTTAGATGCCAAGTTTTTACTGCACACCAATGCATCAGCCTTAGCCTTCTTCCTGTAAGCTGTTTCTTCTCCTTTGTTGATTGGGCCCACCACGGTTATGTTGTTTGCAAATTTGATAATCAAAACTGGTGTTGTGAGTAGATGTATAGTCTTGAGGATACAAGGAGTACAGAAAGGGGCTAAGGACACAGCCTTGTGGGACTCCTGTACTGAGATTCAGGAAGGGGGAGTATTATTCATGTTTTGTTTTGTTCCACTGATATCAGTGCACAGCTGCTGAACATAAAGTGATTTGTAAATAAAAGACAATTGCATTTTTTTGTGTACACCAATTGAGTGAAAAAAGAGGTGAAGAAAATTAATTTATAAATTGACTTAATATTAAAAACTGTCATTTGAGACTGTACTGAATAAATCAGGGAACCACTGAATGAATTTCTTAACCACTTCGCTCCTCCACCTCTTGCCAAACACTGCTTTAAAGCTTAAAAAGTCAGTTTAACATCTATGTGTTACAAATAATAACATTGACTCTTTCATCTTGAAAAATAGATTCAATAGTGCATTGAATATCTTTATCTAAAATAGTAAGAAAGCTGGTCCTGCATGATTTTTTTTTTTTTTTTTTTGCAGTACTGTGGCATGCTTTTCCATGTGATGGACAACTTAAACCTATTTACACATCTCCACAGATATTGATGAGTGTTCCAAAGCTAACGGAGGCTGCCAGCATGAATGTGTGAACACCTTTGGAAGCTACAGCTGTCAATGCCGCAGGGGCTTCATGCTCCACGAGAATAAACACGACTGCAAGGAAGGTAGAGTTTGTCTGTTTACTGAACAGCCAGGATTTAAAGGATCAGTTCATCCTGTAATTTTAAAAGTTCAGAAAACAACAATTGCACTATTGCTTTCGAAAGTCCCAGAACAGACCTCTTGTACATCATGCATGCATGTGTGCTTGTGTTAGATATGCTTTAGTTTTGCTTTTGTTTTTCTTGATTTTTAATAGAGGTCTATTAATTGGAAAAGTTCCTAGAAATCAGTGTTGAATAGGAAAAAGTGATATGACACAACTTCCATTGTTTTCTTCTTATATGTTGTCTTTCCTTTAGCGGGCTGTGATCATGTCATAAACAGTGTGTCTGGTACGATCAGCAGCCCCAACTGGCCTGACAAATATCCCAGTAAGAAGGCCTGCACCTGGTCACTGTCCACAACTCCAGGCCATCGAATCAACCTTGTATGTCATGAATCAGGGTTAAAGTTGGGAAACGCCTTTTGACAGCTTTAACATTTCACTGTAAACTAACTTGCAGGTTTTCAATGATGTTGACATGGAGGCTCATCTAGAGTGCGCTTACGACCATCTGGAGATCTTTGATGGGAGAGACAATCACGCGCCAACGCTGGGGCGCTTTTGTGGCACTAAAAAACCATCCCCAGTTGTCTCAAGTGGGAACAGAATGTTCCTGCATTTTTTCTCCGACAACTCGGTGCAGAAGAGAGGGTTTGAGGCTTCATATGGAGCAGGTAGGCAAAGGAACTATGACATTAATGATTTGCTCTGGAGAATGCTAAGAAAAATAGTGAATTGGCATATTTTAGAAAAACATTATAGTCCAGAAATTTAGATTTTCAACAGAGTTTTTTTTCTCTTTCGTTTGAAAAGTTAGAGCTTTAGGCTCACTTTTATGAGCTAGTCCTTTTGACTCTCTAATTTTGTGGTTGTGCATTTCCAGAATGTGGAGGAAGTCTTAAAGCCGAGGTCAGGACAAAAAATCTGTACTCTCATGCACAGTTTGGAGATAACAACTATCCAGGAGGCTCTGACTGTCTCTGGGTGGTCAATGCTGAGAAGGGCTACGGAGTGGAGATGATCTTCGAACTATTTGAAATTGAGGAGGAGGCAAACTGCGGGTATGATTACGTGGAGCTGTACGACGGGGCCGACGTCAAGTCCCCGAGGCTGGGAAGATACTGTGGATCTGGGGTAGGGCTGCAAATATTGTGGATGTTGTAAAGGCCCCTAAAAAAATGATAATTCAACCGCCAATCTGTCTGTTTCTGTCTGCTTTCCCTCAGGCTCCAGAGGAGGTTTACTCAGCTGGAGATGCCATAGTTTTAAAATTTCACTCTGATGACAGCATCAGTAAAAAAGGCTTTCATGCTCGCTACACAAGCACAAAGTTCCAGGACACGTTACACACAAGCAAGTGACTCTTTAAGCCTAAACAGAGACTTCCGCCCCAACATTTGGTCAGGCACACCCATTTCCAAGCGAGAAGTAAATAAATGGGTTGATACCACAAACACGAACGTGCCACAAACTTATTTTACATTTACATTTGTTAGACTTTTCCTCTACACTTTTCCTAATTATATAGCTGTATAAAGTAGCATAAAAGGAACAGTTTGAGTTATTTAAGTAGATTTAGTCACATCATCTGTGATGAGCTAAATAAAAGCATTGTATTACAATACAAAGTGTATATATTGAGACATAGTTTACTGTGGTTTGTAATCGTCTACTATTTTTATTTTATTTTTTTTTACCATCTGGGTGATACGTGAATTAATTCTAATGAATTTAACCATAAATGATGACTAGTTATTGCTTTGTTATGATTTGGCTTTTGGTATGTTCATGTTAAGTATATTCAAGTTTACGTTATGAATTAAGGTCAGCTACTTTACCAATGTGTCCACAAAAACAGAAAAACAAGGCCACTGAGGGGGCACCACTCATGGCCTCCAAAACATCTGTTTTGAGTGGACTTGAATAACGTCAACCCCCCACCCCCCCCACCCCCACCCCCCCCTCCCCCACACTTTATTAAACTTTAAACTTTAGGTTTAAAACTCACTTTTAAAGCACATGATTTTTCACTTGTGTTTTACAACCACCAGCTGTCCATTACTTCAAAAATATGTTTATTTTAAAGTACAAATCTGTAGAATAGAGCTGAAATAAGGCACGCCCACCAGAAAAGGACAGTGAAGTGGTGTCAAGTGGCTCACTCCTGAGGCCAACTGTGTAAAAAAAGTCTTTTTTTTTAAGGTCTCATTTGTTAAATTCACTCATTTTGATGAATATGTGGTTGTCTTGATGAAAATAATTTCACAAGTAGTTCACAAGTGGACCAGGTGGGTTTCAAGGGTCACTGTCCATTCAAATAAATACCAAATGAAGACATTCAAACGCTAAACCAACCAGTGAAGTCTTTATGGCTATGTCCACTACTTTCAAATGTAGTAGAATGATGTATAATTCACATGAGTCACATTTGCAAACAAATTCTATCGATACTGTAAAGCAGAAAATGGAGAAATAAGTGGTGACAGTATAAAACTACCAAAGGTTAGGTAGCAGATGTTGGAAAATCCAGTAAGAGTTCACAAGAGTTTGAAAGCAAACAAAACCTTTTCTTCAGACCTGCCTCCAAAGCACATGACTGGGCAACACTGAAGTAAAAGAGACTTTGACATAGACGTCAGCAGTCTAGTCGCTTTCCTAAGGTGACGGTGTTTTGTTTTGAGTGTCATTTCCACAGGTGATTTTATTTATTTATTTATTAATTTTTTTTTTTACATGGCAGCATTTAATTAATTGTTTGCTATCATCATGTAAAGATCATTTCAGGTAAAGCAGGAAAAATTCTTTAGAAACTTTTTTCTTTTTGTCCAGACAGCAAAAGATTTTATGCAGGCCAGTTACTGTTAATGAAAAGGTATGCTGGGATGTTTATATGTAAATAACAGTATGTGACTGCTGCCGTTTCATAATCATTTAATATTTGTAAAATTACTTGAATTTTCAGTCAAATGTCCACATAGGATATTTAATATTTGCGACTTATTTTGAACTACTCTGAAGGCTTGTTTAAAGACTTGCATCAATGTGCAGGTTTTACACACAGTAAAGAGCCAGAGGTCAGGATTTGAACCTGCACCAGCTGCACAAGGGTGGCACTGTATATGGTGTGGCTGATCAACCCACTGAGCTACCTAGGGGCCCACATTTTGCAATTCTATGTCAAAATAGACGTCACTTCTGATGCATCAGCTTTTAAGTCGACTTTACAGTCACTTTAATCCATCATGGAGAACACAAGGATGTTCGGACTTGTAGTGATTTGTATGAAAAACATAGGAGGTCCTTGAACAAGCAAACAAACAAAAGAAAGAAATCCTTCTCTGTGGTTCTCAGAAGCACCACGTCATTAAATTATGATTCCATGTGATAATTATAAACAAAATATACATGCCAGAAATTGTATTTACTATACTATCATTGCTCTCTGGTATTTTGAGAGAGCAGCCTTAGAAAGGACAGGACGCATTTCAAACAGGTCAATAAGATGTGGAGATGATAGATGGTATGTCTTTAAAAAGAAACAAACAAAAGAGAGTTAATTGAAAAACATTTTGTAGTACACCATCAAAATCAATCATCTAACCATGGTGTCACATTCATCACTGAAGCGCAGCTTCCTTTAAGAGAAATACGAGTGTGCAAACTTATGCTGTTTAATGTACATAAGGATTACTCATTTGTCCACTGGAGGCATAAATCTAGTGCTGATTGTGTTTTCCCATTTTTCAAATACACCTTCCTATAATTCTGTACAAAAGATGGTATGAATGGTGAACTTGTTTAATGACATTTGGCATTTGTTTACTTCCCTCTTCTCCTTTTTAAAGCTTTTAAATCTTTGGCAGGAAAACTTTTAGAGGCTCATTTTCATGCACTTTATCCAAGAAGCCCAAGTTGAAGTAAGGGTACAGAGCCTCTGTGAAGGTCTCCCTGAAGGTGTAGAGGTGTGTCATGCTCTCTGCATTGTAAAAGGACACCAGGCCCCTCTTGTAGTCTAGGTACACGCCAATCCTGGCCAGTGGCTCCTCCAGGGACAGGACTGTTGGAGGGGATGTCCCTGCCATGTACTGAACTCCGTACGAGAGGGAGAGAGTCCAGAAACCGTTGGCAGGGAGGGCTTTTATGACTCCCTTTCTGGGCACTGACTCCCGGGCCACTCCGACGGTCCAAACGGTGCTGCTGTAGACTTCAATCTCCCAATAGTGGCGTCCGTGAGTGAAGCCCTGACTCCCGAGAAGCGACAGGGCAGCATTGAACCTGTTAGGGTTGTCCTGCACAGTATGGTTGAAGGTCTGGTAGCGAACGCACGTGAGAGAGGAGGTCAGGCTGAGCCACGGGTTGGCTGTGCTGGAGTTGAACGTGATGGCAGCTGGAACTGAGAACGGTGAGATTTGTTGATGGCACATCCTCATGTCTACTACATAGCTTATTATATCAAGTTACAAAGTCGTATCAAGTACCTGGATAAATGCTTCCCTTCATGGATTTCCACACCCTGTACTGCAGAGGCCCTGCAAAGCGGCCCTCACACAGGCTGGGTGGTGTAAACACAGGTTTCTCAAACTTCAGCGAAGGCCTGCCAATAAAAGCAAAGTCAAACAGTGGTGAGAGAGAATAAAAACAAGGCCTTTTAAGGATGAAACAGTCAGATGTTTTCTCACACTCACCTTTGGAGCAAGACTTTGATGCTCTAAAATGTGACACAGGAAAAGAGAAACGGAGGCAGCAGTAATTAGTATTGTTGCATCTGAAGGACGACAAATCTTTTTCCACATTACATCAGCGGCTGAGCTCCAGCTATCCCGCCCTGTGGGATTTCTTTGTGGCTGGGGGAAAGTCCCGCAGCTGTGGCCTGAGAGCGTATGGCCCCATGCCTGAACTACACTCCTTGTTCTCCAGATCAGCGAGAGAGATTACTGGCCTACATCCTGTCTGAGCTCACTAAGAGGAAGAGTCCTTTGTCTGAGAATAAGCTACGGTGTTGACTTTGCCCAAACGTTTAATTTTACTTGGGAAACGATTGCACGACCCATAATCTATGACCTCTAAATAAGGGAGCAAACTTAACAGGTGAAATAGTTTTAGGAAACAAGATTTCACTGTCACTGCTGACTCCTCACCCCAGTAGTAACTTCCACATGAACTACGTTGTGTAAGTTTGAGCATCATATGAGCTGAACTCACCCGGAGCAGAGTGAAGGGGTTCTGCTCCTTTAGCTTGTCCTCGATCTCATGGACGGCCCTCTGCAGACGAGAGATCTCGACACACAGCAGGGCCTTATGCTCATCCAGGCGGATCAGTTCTCTTCTCTCCTCGGTCTTCAGCTTCACCTGCAGCAGCTTTTCCTCCTGATATAGGAACTGGTGCAAGTCGCTGAACTGGGCTTCAATGCGTTGCTTCAGGTCAGCAGTGTGCTCCTGGTTGGAAAGAACAACTCATGTTTACACTTGAAACAGTGTTTACGGGCTGAGCTGGATGAGGCAGGTGCTTCTGGGTTGAACTGGACGTTTAAAGAGGTGCAGTGTTAACTGATGTGTGTGCGTCGTAATATACATATCTGAGTTGTCCTCTTTTCAAGCTTGTCTTCTCACCTTGAGCTTCTTTACCTCTTCTTCAGCTTCCCTGTCGTACTGCAGAGCTGTGTTGAGCTCAGCTTTCAAGGAATCCATTGAGCTGTTAAGAGAAGCCTGAAACATTCAGGAAATACAACATCACTGCACTGTGATTCATTTCAAACACAATGATGCAACTATCTTTATCAGCTGTCGTGGAGAAAACAATAAATGGATGGAAAACTATAGAAGTCAGTTTCAAAGAAAGAAAATAGTTTTTCTATTAAAAATGTAGAGCTGAATTTACAGGTGTGCCATTTGGGGTACATTCTTAAAACATAATTCGTAAATCAGATGTAATCCTGATGGTCTTTACTGCAGACAGACTCATAATCAAAGCTAAACTCACCCTGTATTTCTGTTCAGCCTCCTGAACACACACCATAGTGTGATTTCGGTGCTCTTGGGATAGACCACACACCAGACACACGAGCTCCTGGTCCTCCTCGCAGTACAGCTTCAGCTCTTCTCTGTGTCTGCTGCAGCGTGGGGCCGGTGCAGGAGCCCTCTCTGCCACCCCAACGGGAGCACTCTCTGGCAGGCCGGCTCCAGCCCTGCTCTCCTCCAGACCCTCACAGTAACTCTCCACGATGTTGGCAACAATGCGATTGGGCCTGTAGGTCTGTCCTGGGTACACCTTCCTGCACTGAGGGCAGGATCCTGTGCCTCCCTGGACAGGAACTCTGGGCCCTGCCCAGTAACCCTCAATACAACCTTGGCAAAAAGTGTGATCGCAGGGCAAAGACACAGGCTGCTTGAAAAGATCCAAGCAGATAGAACAAGTCAGATCTCTGCTGATTCTGTGAGCTGAGCTTTTGGCAACCTGTGCAGCTATTGAGGGCTTTCGCAGCTTCTCCATCGCTGTTTGCACAGGAAAGTCTTCTTCATCAGGTTTCCAACTCTTTTTGTCTGTTTTCACACCTTTGTTTAGTTTTTCCAAGTTTTGCAGATAAACTGTCTGTATTTTCTTCGCTTCTTTCTGATTCTTGCTCATCCCTCTGCCTTTGCTGTTTTCTTTTGTTCTGACCGTAGAGCTGGACTTCCTCGTCTTTCCTCTCCTGCTGAGTGCAGCCGCTCTCTCTGGCCTTCAGTCTTCCTGTTGACTGTGGGGAAATGAAGGGGGTGGTGCAGAAGTAGCCTCAGCCTCCACATCGGATATCTTAGGGATCTCACTGCCACCCCCACCACTCCCACCCCTCTCAGACGTCACATTCAGGAAACTGAGGCGGGCTGTGAATATTTTTTTCTTGGCGTGTTTAATTTGCAGAAAGTCCCACTTCACTGAACTCTTAATCTGCTTTAGTGTAACTACAGAAAAATTTAAATCCACATGTGTGTGTCCTTGTTTTTGAATGTGTAAGTGACCAAGAAAGCGGGAAAAAAAGTCTGTGAGTAACACATAACATTTGTGGTTTCGTCTGCTGTCCCTTAAAAGTAAACAAGGTCATTCTAAGATTTATGCATTGAGAAACGACACAGTGCTGTGAGAATTTCTCTCTCCATAAGAACTGCAGGCATCCTGCAAGTTGCTCTTTTACTGTGTCATTTTTATACATATACTTTGGTTCACTATGATCCAGAAATATCTATCTAGTTCTAGCTTCAACAGCATTGATTGTATCTATTCAGTAATAAAGTGGGCTTTGCAGCATCCTACAAGAGGAGCTCTGACACGACACCATATGAGTTTTACAAGGCATTACATCAGACTGGCCAGCGCTCATTTATTTAAACATAATCACTGGTTAGTCTTGTAAAACCACAGCTGGACTGCATCAGGTTTACAATGAACTCGTAAGTATTTCCGCAATTCTCTTGAGTGTGAAATTTTATTTGTTTTTACCTCACTGTGGTAGAGGACAGGAGGAAAAGATGTACTGGTCAGTAACGTATAAGCACCTACTTTATCTGGACTTTTCATTTTGTGAACTTGATGTACAGTATTTGTTGTTGTTGTGCTACAAGTGAAATTGCTCTAAAGAATAGTGACATCTGGTGTCCAAATAGAAAAACTCTTCCCATGTCTTTTCTTTAACCAGGTTGGAGACGTTCCCATCTCTGATCACGTGAGGGGTGGTGTACTTCCTGGACAGATCAACTTCCCAGGCCAAAACAAAGAGGGCAACCATGCACATTCACTCTTATGGAAACTTCAGAGTCGCCACTCAAACATTATTTCTGGACTGTGGGAGGAAGCCGGAGTATCTGGAGAAAACCTATGCAGACTCTGGGAGAAAAAGGAAACTCCACACAGAAAGAGACGGGACAAGATGCAAACTGGGAAAACATTAAGGCAGAACAGAGGCCTCACTAGAAAAATAAATAAATAAATAAAGACTAAAACCTAGGAGATGCATAAAATACAAAACATAACTCCCAAAGCAGTAGCACAATAGTAACAAAAGCGCTCAAAAAACTAAAAAGAAAAGAAAAATGAGAAACCAAAACCCAATAAAAACCTTAAATATTAACACAAATACCAATTTTAAAACTATTGTAAACATATAACAACTATAACTTTCAAAATTCCCTTAAAACATATAGTAACGTTAAGCTTAATTTCTTTTTGTGTATTGGTTTCCATGGGAGACTTTTGTTGTTTATTAAAGTGAGTGAAGGAATAACACTACATACAGTAATTATCATAATTTAAAAAAAAAGAAAGAACAATTAAACTCTGTCTTCCTCTGTCAGTCCAGAAATAAGCATGACCGGTTGAAGGTGATTCTCATTGTCTGTAGGTGCGAGTCTGAGTGTGCATGGCTGTTTGTCTCATTTAGATGTGTCCCCAGTGATATAACGGCAACGTGTCCAGGATTTACACAGCCTGACATCTGATGAAGGCTGAGAAATGCTCCCAGAGTAAGATGAGGTGGGAATGACAACATAATGAAAGTCAATGTTTTCCACTGTGGAGCAATTTAAAGGTTAAAAATCGACAAAAAGAGAGAAAACGACTAAAAGAAAACTCAAGAACCAAAAACAAAACACAAGAACATTTGATGAAACAAAGCCATGTGAAGAAATTTTAAAAAAAAAGGCTCCTTACATTCTTTATATTTGCATTAACTTAAGTGTTTGCTCCAGTGATACAGAATGCAGTAGCTAACCCTGCAAAAAAAAAAAAAAAAAAATCAGGTCGCACATGGAGTTTGTGTTGCATTAGTCATGATGTGCACTGAGTGGAATGAGAGGACAGGCAGTAGGATATTAAACTTTTATCTCCTGTCTTCCACTTGCACTGGGTCTGGAGGAAAATAAGGAAAATAATGGCACATGGTGTAATTAACCTGTACCCTTCAAAGGTGTCTAATGAAAAGGACCATGGCAGCATCTTCAAAGCTTCTCAGGGCTGCGCGTGCATAATGAACACACGGGAGGGATTAGGCTTGTTGAGTTAATGAAGTTGTTAGATTGCTTCAATGGTTTGATTCCCGTTAGCCTCGTGGGTCAAACATTTAAGCGGAGTGCAATTAAGAGGTTATGCTCTGCTACATCAAAATTAAAAAATAAAGTTACGATAAAGCTAGACATTTTTTTTTTTTAAGTGAGCATAAATTCATACTAAAAAAGCAGAACAGTGGCTGCAACTTTTAACTCAATTGACTCACAATAGTGGAAATTTATTGATCTCAACAGAGACACAGAAGAACTGTAAAGGTACATTTAAATTGATGAAATACCTCCTGAGGTATAAAAAGACACAATAAGCTTACCAGCATGCAAGAAATGTCCTCTTTGCTTTAAAGCTTTGTAACCTCAATTGCTCCTAATTCTTGCATAAAGTTAATACAGTTTATTTTTTTAATGGCCATGTTAATCACATAACATAAACTGATATATACACATTTGTTATGATACACAGTATGAGGAGGGGCTGGCATTTGTGCCACAGTCAGGGACGGGTGTGGATATGTAAGTGTGCAGCCATGCATGTGAGTGGTTTGGGCAAATTCAGGAAAAAGTTGCAACATTTATGAGGAAAGATGGGAAATAAAAGACGCCCCTCTGCACAGACACACACGGACCCAGCACATCTGCCCTGAACAACACACACCCTCAATTAAAACCTCGAGCTCATGTGTAAGGGACCAGGGAAACTGGAGGCTCCGTGGAGCTCGTGAGGCTAAAAATAACCTCAGTGTCTGCAGGAGTGAGATGAACCTGTGGGAGGCACAAGGACAGACACAATGGCACGACTGAATTCATAGCTCTCTCTGCCATACACATGTTATTAAATGGTCTCTGAGTTACATCTAAGACAAACAGGATATATTAAATGAAGACAATAACATAGGAACCTGAGAATTATTGTTTTTGAATTTTTTAACTTTAGTGTAATCAAGAATATTCTTACCTCAATAGAATGATGGTTTTAGGTTTTGTACGATGGTAGAGAATTTAAAAACAAATACTGATATAAAGACTGTATTTATATACTGTATACTTAACCACACAGTGTTCAATAGTGGTGGAAGTAAAATCAGACAAAAATTTCAACACAGTAGTGTTTGTCTTTAACATGTTTATTATTATTTGCAGAAATACACACATCTTGGAGATGATTTTGCGTTATTAGCAGAAGTTAAGAAAAAAAGGTTTGATCCCTCCTTTGCATTAATTAAAATCTTTCCTGCTGTTCATCAAATCTCACTCATCATCTTGCCATTGATCTCTTATTGTTATTATTATTATTATTATTTTAAGAATCAGACATTCCTGAGCAGTAAAATCTGTCACAACCTCATATTAAGTCATCAAGGATGTAATAACAGCATATTTCTGGAGGCTTCCTGCATCAATATTCACTTACCTTTCAAGCTAATGTGAAACCGCGGATGGAAAGTAAAGTGTGTACCCGGATTCGGATGTTATTTCAAATTTCAAAGTCAAATTGAAGGAATGTTGCAGGGTGATATCTTTTTTTTTTTTTTTTCCTTTGGAGCAGGGGCCGGGATCTGGTCTCAAAGGGTATATTGTGTCTTTATTGTTATTCAGAGGTGAAAAAACAGCAGAATTTGGTTTAATGCACAAAATTAAAATGGAAAAAAAAATGTTTCACAAAACACAACTAACACAAAACATGGCAATATTTTATGAAAACATTGTGTCATTTTAGAATACACAAGAAAAGTTGGTAAATTCAACAACCTAATGTTTATATGCATATATATGACATAATGGAAAGCTCAACAACATAACCATTATTATTTTTAGGTTTAGCTGCCGTAGTTATACAGCGATTGTGATATTGAGTGTTTTAGTTTTATTTGTATTTTACAAATTTGCTGATTGTACAGGAATAAGTGACAGTAAATATATTAGCCTAATTAGTGTGCAGAGTGAGAGACAAGAAAAGTGATGTTTTTTGTTTTTTTGCTGGAGTTGTGGAGGCTCATAATTCTCAGGTGAATTCTGATTCTCATTGTCAAAAAAAGCCCCACCTAACTTTGAGCCCGTCCTGCAGGTTTGCTACAGCAGGAAAGAGGGACACTTCAGAGCTGACCCTGTTAGGAAACTGATGAGAATAAAGAGAAATTCTCACAAGCTTGTGTCCAAGATTGCCTTGCCCTTTTGATATTGATGTTGTTTTATCTGCACAGGTTCACACAGACATAAGCCACCCTTTTAATTTCCTCAGAGAGACACATTGTCTGAGTCCTCAGTGCAGGTTGTAATATGTCTGGCACTTCTAATAACATTTGTCTTGATGGAAACACCTTAGGCACACCTTGCTCCATATTGCCTCTCTATAAATGATTTGCCTCCTTTTGACTTGTTGAGAGCAGCTCAACCACTGTCTGTGTCTGCTGAGGATCACGACTGTCTATAAGATCAATGACTGCATTTTTTTTCTCTTCAGGTTTGAGATTTAAGCGCGTTTCAGTACACCGCAGTTATGGTTATACGGTATTAATTCTCTGCTAGTCGTGAGAACTCTGGATGCTGAGCGGATCTGCACCTCCTTCAGATATCTTCTCCGTCTGTGCAGGCTGCTGCCGCAGCTCACTCAGGGTCATTTAAGGAGTGCAGGAGGAGGGTTGCAGCGACTTCTCTTCAAAGCAGCAACCGAAACTCGCACGCAATGCAGGTACTGTAAGAATCTATCACTTTAAATGGATAGTTAAGGTTCAGCCAGGATCCAGGCCTTGTTAATTTCCAGTTTATTGAAAAAAGAAGGAATAACAACTTAAATTCATTTTATAAAGAAAAGCATTTAGGTGGAGTATACACCTTTTGATATTTTTATGAAGTAAGCGTACTCAATAATTTTTAAATTTTTTATTAAAGTTGTTATATGTTTGCAATTAAGCTGATGTTGGACTGACATGAACTTCTTTATACACCTTCTGTCTATTTTACTATATTTTCTTTATCAATATTCTGCTCCTCTCTCTTTTTAACCTGTAAATTGAATGCTGTTGAACCCCAAAAAAGGGGAGTTCAAGTGCATTGAAATAGACTAAAGTACTGTATTTATTACTTCAGGGTAAATTATATTACTGTGTTGACATATGCATGGAATTAAGTGGAGTTAAGTCAACAACCTGGAGCACGATAAGATGAGAATAAAAAGCCAGGAGAACTTGTTACGTGTATTCAAAGATTTGACATCAGTAAAGGTTGTTTTTGTGCTTTTTGTTGCTGTATTCATCAAGGAGCATCGCCACATGCAGAACAGATGTATTCGTGCCTTTTAATAATGAATATTTTCCAATTTCCTTTCTCTTTTCATCCTTAAAATTAAGGGTTTATGGTCTGCAATTGCTACATGTAAGAGACAATTTACAGACATTTTATCTCTGTGATTTATAATAGTTTGATACATTTAAATAAGCATAGAAATTCTGATGTAAGCAAAACTAATTATCTAAATGATGGGACATTTAGGAGGTAAAATATGTTTCTGATCAGAGTATTTTGCTAGATCCTTTTTAAATCGTTGTGTCGGGCTGTGCTGCATATATGTATGAGACTTTTCTGTGCATGTGAGTTTCTATCGTGCATTTTTAAGTGCGATTGTGAGACATGCACGTATGTATGCTTATACATACTTCTATGGTGGCTTTCTTGTGGGTTCTTCGTGGCTCATTGAGGAATCTGTCATTGTTGGAAAGTGGAGGTCATCGCACAGCTCAGCATAGCAGCTGTAAATCAGATCTTTTATTGATGCAGTTTTAAGAAGAGTGAATTATTAAGTGACAATCTGGAATCAAATGTACGTGCTCTTCATATTCAAATTGACTACTGGTAGTAGACGGCGGGGTTCCTAAGTTTTGTCCAGGTACTTTTTTCTGTGCTTTATGTAAAATACATATATATTATCTTCTTAATAATATTTAACAATATGCTATTATATGCAATCAGCCCGTTCTCATAGGTCAAAGACTAAGGTACATAAATCCACAATTTTGATAAGATTGTATGATGGTGATAATAAGTGGAAACAAGAGCTTACAATTTTTAGAAAATTTACTGAACATGGGAGTGTTTATCATGTCCAGATTTTTAGAGACAAGCTGATCCCCTCCTAACTGCAATGTTAAGACATGGGAGGTGCAAATGCAACATTTCTCCTAAAACCTAACAGTCCTGCCATATAAGCAGTATTTGAGAACAGATACTGACTATAAAAGTGTTGATTCATTCGTTTTGTTGGCTTGTTGCCTGTGTCTTTGATTTTGATTGTTGTACCCTCAGAGTCAGGCTGTCATCTTATACCACTATTAAAAGATTGTGTAAAATCTGATTTTCAGCTATTTAGATATGGACACTTGTTTTATAGAGCAATAGTGTTTCCTCTGTTTTGACATGTAAAATATGTGTTATCGTTCTTGTGTACAGTACAACGTGAAAATGACGTCAACTCTTATCATCTGTGCAAACAATGCAAAGCCCTTGACAAGTGCAGGTTCCAACCAGTTCAGAGTGAAGCGTTCAGATCATATCGCTGTGATTTTGTGTGAGCAGATGTGAGTTAAAACAGTGATGCACAAAGAGCATTCATGTAAGTCCACTTGACCAGCACTGGTCAAATATCTACCGTGATATCTAAATCAGTCTGTTTTCAAAAAATACAAAAATAAAAAATCAAGGAATTCTGTTGGTGAGTAATAATCAGAGGAAAAGATCTGATAATTGCTCAGCTAAAGTACCCACCATGTACGCAATGTATTTCTGTGCTATTATGCTCACATTTAATTTTTGTATTCCTCTTAACTTAAGAAATGTTCCCTTTATTTCTTCTTAAAGCATACTCTCTCAAGATTACTTCCAAGATAGGATGGAATGGACTCCTACGTTTGACACCAGACATACTCTAATGTCAATGTCAGTGGCAAAAACAAACAGTAGATGTACTAGAAATGCGATCCCATTGTATTTCTAAATCCTAATACACGTTTTTTGGTCTTAGTGATGCAATCAAAACTAGAATTTTCAGAATATGAATGACCTGGAAATGCAGCTCAGAGGTTATCGACAAGAAAGGATGGGTCACATGCTTTTTCTGTTTAAATGTAGATTGCTTGCAGCAAAATGTTGTATGTCTTCTATAAAATTGTGGTGGCAGGAGCAGTTTTAACAGTCGTCAACTGTCGGGGCAGCAGCATGAGAGCCAGAAGATTCACTCTGTCTTGGGAACTGCTCCAGAGTCCCTGGAGCTGATTCTGGAAAGACGAATGTAATCAATTCCCATTACGGACTTGAATCAAATATTGAATGATTGATTTGTTCAATGGAAGAACCACAATACACACAGCTGGTTGTCTCCTCTTTGCAAGAGTATTTGTTTCTTCTCCTGCTCAGAGGTATTTTAAATATTTTAAGAAGAAACATGAGGTGTATCTTGAGTCTTCAAAAAGCTCATTTTGTCGCTCTCCCTCTCTCTCATAAGATTTTTTTTTACTGTCTTTCACAGGGAGAAAGGAAGGCAGAGGATGGTGATTTGCTGCCTGATGCCAACGGCAAAGATCCAAACCCAGGCGGGCAGACAGAGGGCTCCAAATGGCAGAGACCTCGACTGTCGCGCAAATCCCTGATGAAGTGCTGCCTTGTTAAGTGGATAATTGCCAGCACCACACAACAAGGGCCAGGTAGAGGCACAGGAAAAGATGTACTGTCCCACCAGACTCGTGTCCTGAATAACAAAATAATCTGCTGGGAACAGCGGGAGAGCAGAGCAGGATTAATACAGGATGAGTGCTTTCAGTCTCACGTGCAGCAGCATGCATGAATTTTACAGCATCTTCCTCATCTTTTAGCATTTAAAATTCAACACTGCTGACGATCTTCTTTGTTTTTGTTTTTTCAATACATTTTAACAACAATACCTTTCTGCTGTGACAAATTTCATTTTATTTTAGTAGTTAAATTGTAGTGAAATAGGCGACTAATCTTTTCCCTCCTGAAATGTAAACAAATCCTACTTCATATTATCTCAATTAATCATATATTCTTTCCCTATTTTGTTTCTCATTAGCACACACATACATTTTATGCATTTTTTAATCATAAATCTACATATATAATAACACATAACATGTTGGTATTTACCATATGTGAGAAATCACGTTTTGCATGAAGATCATCATCTTCCACTAGTTTCCTCCTATTTACTTTATTTAAATAATTGCCATTGCCACTCTGTGCAGACATGCCCACATACTTCTTTATATGCCACACATGTATCACAATCGTCTTTAATTTTTTTTGAACTTTAAACACATTTCCCGCTTATATTCATACATTCATTATTATCAAAATAAAAAAGAGCAGCCAGAGCTTTTCCGTTGTTGTTGCTGTTGTCATCCACTCGTGTTTACTGCTGACGTGTCTTTCTGCCAGAGGACAGAAGGCTGAGTGCCTCGGACAGCTGCAAAACGGGTGCAAAATAATCATCTGAAGGCTGACAAGCCATCGCATCAAAGGACTTTGCCCATAAAAAGTACAGGATGTATTTTTCCATATGGACTTCATTAATGCCGATGGTTTATTTATAATTAAATCTGCAACACATAAAGTAGTAAGCCACTAACATCGTCCCTCTAATGCATTCAAACTCAAACTTAACATTCTTAATCTTGGCTTCTTCTTTCCATTAGGTGTATGGTTATGTAGTGAAACGGAGACGCGTATTCAAGCTTAACCATATTCCATGCGCATTATTTATACTCTACCATCATCTAGTGGTGTGTAGACATCATTGCACTTGAATCTGTTCGACTACAGCTTCTGTCTAGCACGGATGGTGCTCTGCGCTCACTCTGAAGCTGTGCAAGTGTACGTTGTCTCAGACTGCTTTAATGGACACCACAAGTCAGGACACTGTACAAAAATTTGCCACAAACAATAAAATGTAATCGAACTACATCTGACAGAGCCGTCAGGTGTCACTCTCAGCAGTTCTGGTAAAGGGTGTGGGCTTTGATTGTGGTGTTATGGGGACGTTGTCAAGCATGCACACCACTCTACTCTTACTGAATTGATCCTTTGTCTTTATCCTTTTTTTTTTTTAAATTAATATTCAGTCTATTGTGTGTATTAAGCTGCAAAATAATTGCAGCATGTTGAGTATATGTTCGTACCCTCAAGCTCTACACACATTTGTGTGAGTGCAGTAAGCAGTCTGTTTTCCTTGTGTCTCATATTAAAAGTGGTTTAAAAAGAAAATCTACACTGCACCTGCTGACCCTCCTGCACATTTCCCTCCTTAAGACACGAGGCAGAAAATTAGATCACAACAGTCTGGCAAATATAAGAAAAATAGGTATTTGAAAAGCCTGAACATATTGGAAATATTGTTAGAAACTGTGTCTGACTTTCTTGAAATTGAGAGTTTGATGACAGCTGGGTGAAACCAAACGAGAAGTCATATGAAATCCTCTTTACTGTGTTTTTTTGTTTGTTTTGTTTTGTTTTTGTTTTGACAGATGTGACTGCTTGTGATTTACGGTCTCTAAACTGTAATAATGCACTCACTACAATCATTACATCCTGGTGGTGAGGTTGATGCCTTCATTGTCTGCATCTTTGCATGCTTAAGTCTTGTCTGTATTTATTAGAAGAACAGGTATGGATCGGCACTTAAGGTGCATTAAACAGCATAACGTTGCATTATTTTCACTGCGAGATAGTACCCATAAGAGCTTAAACGATGCATCTTGCAAATTTTTCAAACATCTTAGTGTGTCTTGCAGTGTAACACTGATGCACACATCAGCTATACATTAAAAAATATATTAATTTAGGTAAAAACTAGACAAGTCACTGCAGGAGAGAAAACGCCTTACACTAGAATAGTTAGATTTTATTTTTTCAGTCAGGAAAATCAAAGAAGCATGAGTGTGATTCTGTTTTATTTAGCAGAGAATGAACTTCACGTCATCATTTAGCACATGTATACAAATGCTTTATGCATGACATTGTGTTGTCTGTGCCTGTAGCGTTAAAATTGTCTTTGACTCTTTGTGTGAGATTTTAAATTATTACTTAATGCAGAACCACTCTGGTTAGCAGATCCATTTGAGGTTATAAGCTTGCAGAAACCCTGCATCATAATGCAAACCTGGTGCACTCTCTACCTATTCACCGACAAAAACTTTAATTGATTTGCCCTCCGACCTCTGGCTGAACCATTACGCATAGTTGTGAGCTACGGCTACTCGCATATTTCTTTCTCTCTTATCTTCTTCCACAACACCAATCATAGCCAACGATGGAAATCATGGAAGGACTCAGATTTGTGCAGCAATTTACAGAAACATTACAATGATATTTACAGCTATGGTGAACTGTTGCACCATGGATATAACTCTCTCCGTCTTTATTCTGTAATTGTCACAGGCGCAGCGCTCTCATAGTTTGTCAGGTCTGAGAAAAACCATCTGACTTATTGAGTGTAAGTATCACGGAACAACTCCGGAGACACAGGCAGCACCGCTGAGGGCAGGGCAGGCTCACTTACTCTAAGTGCTGTTCATATCCCAGCCGTCAGCAGAAGCGGATCAATGCTTCATTTTACAGTTTTGCTGCCCTGAAATGACGGCGCAAGTAAAGACAGATATGAAAGTCAATCATATACTATTGGTAAAGAAATTCCTTCACAAATCTTCCCACCCATTGCAGTCAGCTTCACAGACACGTTTGCACACATGCTGCTAAGGCCAGAGTTGAGAGAGTTGATACTAAACTGAACCAGGATATAAACTTGATGCAGAGCTGGCATGTTTGCAAGTGCAGATAACCTTAAAAGATTTGGAAGAATTAAGAGTCCAGGGCTGTGGTATTTCTTCTCTGATGCACATGATGGACTTTGGTGCTATGGACCTGTTTACTTAAAGGAGGATATGCAGCAGACCTGCTGTAACCTTCTTTTTTTTTTTTCTTCTTAGCTGGTCAGTAAGTAAAGTAATAACTGCTGATGCTAGTACAATAGCCCAGATAAATAAAAGGAGGCGGGAGGCAGAAGAAGAAGATGATAGGCAGCAGGAGATGTTTGTAGATGCAAGCTGCTCTCCCAAAGTCATCAGTTTAGAATAATAGAAGCATATGTGAAATTGAAGTTGTTGTTTTTATTTTATTTTTTCTATATTTGGAAAGGCTTTTACGGAGGTGATATCTAATCCAGGGAAACAATGGGATTGGATGGTATGGAAATAATGGCCATTGCTGTCGTTGTTGGACTATTCATTGTTGTGCTTAAACAGTTTGGAATTTGGGAGCCTTTGTCACTGGAAGGTAAGAGTAGGATAAACCTGCAGCTCTGCAAAGATATTATCATGTTGTTTACAGTAAGATGTCAAATACAAAAGAACATTTGTCATGTCTGCAGTAAGACTTTGATCAACTTAATTATTCCTCCTTCATATAAGTACAGAGGTGATTCCAAACACTTCCAAGTGCTGCACACGCTTAAAGTCAGGTTAAACACTCCTATTATGAAAAACAATTCAAGTCTGGTACAAGTGAATCAAAACTGGATCTTATAATTTTGACATCATTTAAAGGCTCTATTTTAAAATACTTTTTCAAATGAGATGTTACTGCAAATCTATGCTCAATTCTAATTTAATTCCAGCAACATGTTTCATAAAAGTTGGGCTAGAAGCATGTTTACCACTTTGTTGCGTCACATCTTCTTTTAACAACCTGCTGCAGGTCTGAATAGGACAACTGCTCTAATTTAGGAGTTAAATATTTGTCAATTTGTGCTCCATAATTGTTAAGCTCTTCTTTGTTTTCTTTCATATTTCAGCCCTAGTATTCAGAGGGTTACGAGTCTAGTCCGAAGACGAGCCAGATTAGGAAACATTGTCTGGAAATAGAGATAGTTGTCCAGTGTCATCTCGACTTTTTATGAATACCAAACTGTTGATTTGGCCACACTTAAGGATTTTTTAAACCATCTATCTTACAGATTCATGTTGTTTTCTTAGCCTAACAATGGCCTCCTTCACAGGCATTGAGATCTTCTCGGATGTCGTATTGGTAACTCCGGCAGATCAGTTGCCAAAAGTCAACTCAGTACACTGAGTTATCATATCCTAATCTGCCAGTTACCTGTTCAACGTTTCAATTAGGCCACGTGTCTTTCTTCTCCTCTCTTTCTTTCAACTACCTCCATCCTTTCAGCTTGTCCAGGAGCATTTCTTTAATTTACCACTTCCCACCTCCTGCTATGAGTTCTCAACCACAGATAAGGAAAATTCACTCAGAGGTATGCAACTGTATTGACTGCAAGACTTTAAACCCGATTTGTGGGGTGCTCCAGCGTTTTTCTTTTATTCTTTGTTCCATTCTTTATTATTTGTTCTTCTTCTTTTTTGTCCTTTGAGCATTACTCAACTTTTCCAGCCTTTTTTCTTTGGATTCACAGCTTGTTTAAAACACGTTGCTATGGTCACATGTCAAATGAGCAGAGTTTCCAGAGTTTCGTGTGTGTGTGTGTGTGTGTGTGTGTCTGTGTGTGTGTGTGTGTGTGTGTGTGTGTGTGTGTGTGTGTAGAAAACTGAAAATAAGTTAACCTATTCTTTAATATTATGCAAACTGTGTAACAGTTTTCAAGTCATATGCTTTAACATTGCTGTAAATGTCTTCTTTCCTTCTCACTTACTAATCACCAAAATCTCTCCCTAATGTTTTTCACATTAATGTAAAGGTGTGAGCACCTAAAGGACTGTTCCTCTGTACATTATTAGGCATTTTCCATTCACCCCAGCTGTCCTTGGAAACATAGTCCCCTTAAATATCTAATAAACTAACCTCTTAAATTTTATGTTTTCAAATGCTTAACCTTTTTCTCATTGTGGACACCCAATGGTCAAGTAGGCGTTGCCAGTAACATGTCCTTCACCAGCAGGTGACTATAGATCACGTATTTACTCACTTAGCTCATGTGAAAAACTGTGTTTGAAATTGTTACCTGCTGCCCTTTTTTAATGTCAGAAGTTTGTCAGGATAAAACTAAACTGGTTAGACAACATTGATCTTAAAAACTTGTGAAAAAGGAGATGAAACATCTGACGATTTACTCACAAGAACAGCTTTTCTGAGATACAATTTCAAATTTGATCTATAAAGGACATGCCTTGAGCAATTAGGAAAAAAAGTCCATGTGAATTCATGTTTAAAACTGTGTTATTGCAATCTATCTGCAAAGAGGAAGGAATTGAGACTGCTGCAAACTACTTTTATGCACTAAATTGTATTTTATTTCCTCCTGACAACAGTTTTGTTGCATATTCCTACATGAGTCCGTTTCCTTTTTTCCTACTTCTGCATCTTTTCCGATCTCTATTATCGATGCCTATTTCTTTTGTGAAATTGTTCCTTCTTCTAACGCCACTGTATCTCCCACCCGTTCCCTTGTCCTTCCTTTCCTTCTGTAATCTCTTTATATGGTTTCAATTTTTGATTTTATTTGCATAAAGATGGTGAGCTTTATTTTTTTTGTGTGTTATCCATTTATTTTTTCAGAATTTGAAGCTCCATCCTGGTCCTACCTTTCTTTCTTTCTTTTTTCTTTCTGGTCTTACTGCTGTTTCCTCCCTCTTTTCCTCTTCCCCCCCTTTCTTCCTGGTTCCTCTGTTTTCATGGGACAGACAGCAGCGACAGTGACCTCGAGCTCTCCATGGTCCGTCACCAACCTGAGGGCCTGGAGCAGCTCCAGGCCCAGACCCAGTTCACCAGGAAGGAGCTCCAGTCACTTTACAGAGGTTTCAAAAATGTATGAAAGACTTCAGCAGATTAAGGGACAGTTCTTTTTCACATTTATGGTTTGCATGGGTTTGTTCAGGATTGCACTGCAGTCATCAACTTCTTGTGTCTGTTGTAATAATAGAGTGTGTTTTCACTATTCACTAAAAATAAATATGCTCATGGCTAAAAAGAGGACACACGAGGGACAATAAAAACTAACCCCATAGTCAAAGCTTGCATCTGCTCCTGCACTGAGCAACCCGCAGGACATGACCTCACCCTAAAATCTGCCCAGAAATGGTTACTGGTTCCTGTTTGTCACAGTATTTTAGAGGTTTAATAAATCAAGCCAGAAGCAATGCTCATTTTTGCCATGCCTTAGGAGGACTGAGAAGGCAATTCTTACATCTGTCAAATCCAAAATTAGGAGGCTACTGCATTTCTTTATGGTCTGTGTGCAGTGTTACAGACAGTTTTAACAGAATAAACAACAATGTCACTGCTGGTGACACTGGCACAAGAGTGGTTAGTTTACAAACTGGAGCTTTACAGTGTAAACGTTGATAGTATGAATGGTCTTGGGGTAATAATGGGCTACAAGGGGTCAGAACTACTGCTGACTATCATAGGGATATAGATCGTCAGTCCAGCACAGTGCTTGAACTAAACCATGTGTATTAATTATAACCCTAACCAAGTCTTTTTTACCAAGTCTTCATTACCTTTCTTGAGTGATGGAGAAGTAAAAATGTGAATGAACTATGGAAAATGTTGTCAGTTAGTTGTAGATCCCATGGTCTCTGGTACAGAGGTGAAGCAACATCATCCCCTATCCCAATCTATATACATGATTTATTTCAGTTTTACAGTTTTATAGTATTCTATGTTATTGACAAAAGATACTTTACATATACTTGTGACTAATGTTAACAACAGAGAGCATCGTTTTAATCGTTAATAAGCTTGTGCTCCTTCTATGTCTTCTTTGTTTGTTTTGTTTTGATAAATTGTCAATAGGAATGTCCCAGTGGGTTGGTGGATGAAGAAACCTTCAAAATCATCTACTCACAGTTCTTCCCTCAAGGAGGTAACAAATGTAACTTGTATGTAACACAAGCTGTAAACGTATAGATAGGCAGTATAATGTCTACATAGAGCATTTACATTTGCCAGATTTGCTGTTCTTGACTAAACTCGGATCACAAGAAAAAATAACTTGGCAGCAGTCAAGAGTAACAACAAATGTTTGTTTTTTGTTATTTTTTTTTACAGAGCGACCACATACTTTTAAATATCAATCTTGTATCCATTATCTGTTTTCAGATGCGACCACATATGCACATTTCTTGTTCAATGCATTTGACATGGACAGGAATGGTTCCATCAGATTTGAGGCGAGTACCTCAGGTGCTGCATGTTTAATGGTATCTCACAGTTTTAAGACCACTTTTTTTGTTGCTTAAAGAAAACTCTAATCTTAAAAATGCACTTACAGGACTTTGTTTTAGGATTGTCTGTTCTGCTTAGAGGCTCTGTTACAGAGAAACTACGCTGGGCTTTCAATCTATATGACATCAACAAGGATGGCTACATCACAAAGGAGGTACAGCATAAAAAAATTCTCATAAAGAAAAAAGAAGAGCTTGAGATCTGTTGCATTGTCATGACTTATACAGAAGGACTGTGCCATTGACTTTGTCTTCTTCCTGCAGGATATGTTGGCAATAATGACATCCATCTATGACATGATGGGCAGGTACACTTTACCCAGTGTCCGAGATGAAGCTCCTTATGAGCATGTGGAGAAATTCTTCCAGGTATGTTTAATCCACAAAACAGTGAAGTCTGCGTTAATGTATACATATAGTGCAATGATTTACTACCTTAAGTTTACTACCTAAACTCTTAACTTACATGACTTTCATAAACCAAGGATGAGCTTGATTAATTCATAACCTGTTGTGTTTAATTTAACAATAGTTTAACATCACAACCTTTCCTTTAAATGTTAGAAAATGGATCGAAACAGAGACGGAATGGTGACAATAGAGGAATTTATTGAAACCTGTCAAAAGGTACATCCATCATCAGCATCAATCCTGCAGCAACTGATGGTGTTCTTACACTTTTTTCTCGATCAAGGTGTTTTTTTTGTTGTATCTCTTCCTTTTTCTACAGGATGAAGATATAATGGCTTCCATGCAGCTCTTTGAGAATGTCATCTAGTGTCTGTGGGGATTTGTGGAATAATAACGAAGCAAAGTTCTTCCAGCCCCAAGTTTCTGACTCTCAGCAGTGTCGTTCATCTTCAGTGGGAGATATTTAGCCATGTAACACATAGGACACAGACAAATACAAACTGGCAAAAAATATTATATTTCTAATCAAACTGCTCCATGCAGAGAAATGTGCAGGATCCACTAAATCACCCGGAGAAGAATGCATGATGGCTTTGCTTTTTGTTTCTAAAGATGAAGAATAAACATAATTGTCAGATGAGCATGCGTGTTTCCCTGACATTAAAAAGCATGTGAGGCAAACCTCTAAGACACAAACAAAGAGTGTTGTGTGTTTTAAATCATATACTTTTGTCGGTGTATCTCACTGTGAAGAAAAAAACTGAAGCTGTTATGTGCAACAGGAGATCTATCTTTGATTTGGGCCTTATTTGTACCAAACTGTCCAAGGAAAAAGTAATTGGATATCCACCTTATATGAAATATGTCATAAGTCATGTTTACCCAAATATCCATCCATCCATTATCTATACCCGCTTTATCCGTTTCCGGGTCACGGGGGTCTGTCGGAGCCTATCCCAACGCATATCAGGCGAAAGGCAGGGGTACACCCTGGACAGGTCGCCAGTCTATCCAGGGCCACATACAAATAACCAATCACACTCACATTCACACCTAGGGAGAATTTTTAGAATGATCAATTAACCTACACTGCATGTTTTTGGACTGTGGGAGGAAGCCGGAGTACCCGGAGGAAACCCACGCAAGCACGGGGAGAACATGCAAACTCCACACAGAAAGACCCACCGGGGCGGGAATTGAACCGGGAACCTTCTTGCTGTGAGGCAACAGTGCTAACCACTAAGCCACCGTGCTGCCCTTACCCAAATATATGAAATTTAAATTTGATCATGCAAAATTTGTTGCATTATAGTTGACGTTTCTGTAACTGTGAAGCTTTAAAAAGGCAGCACATCAAAGTTTTAAACAACTTCCTGCATGGATGTTTTCCAATTCAATGTTACTTTAAATGTTAAACACAACAAAGCTCCAGTATTATAAAATGCACCCTCAAGAGGCTCCTCTAGACTCATGACAAAAACCCTATCTTCATGCATCTGAGTAATTTCTTCCCTGTTGATAGCCTTCTGAATAGTTTCTTTTTCTTTTTGAACAGCGATCTCCTTTGTTCTAAATTATTTGAGATCCCCTATTCTTCTGTATCACTTCATCGTATTTCATACATAAAGATTCAGATGCTTATACAATGGGTTTTTGATTCAAACAACTCAAACGCTCAGCTGTGATCATGACTAATTAGGTGAAGTCAGAGAATTTAGATTTCTTGTTGAATTACTGACTATCAGATAAACAGACAGATAAACCGTTTGTGTGACTGATTAACCATCTGGAGTGCCACAGGGGACTGTATTCGCACCTTTTCTCTTCATTCTGTACACCTCAGCCCTCTGGGATAACATCTGTCATCTGCAGAAATGTATGATTCTGCAGTTGTGTCGTGCATCCATGGTGGAAAGGAGACTAGTACAGAGAACTGGTGGACTACTTTATGGCATGGTGCAGGATCAGTCACCTAATCTTAAATGTGAACAGGACAAAAGAAATGGTTGTGAATTTTAGGAGGACCAAGAATAAAACTATTTCTATCAGGGGAGAAGAGGTAGAGGTGGTGGAAAGCCCAAATACCTTGGTGTTCACCTGGACAACAGATTGGACTAGAGACACAACACTGATGCTGTCTACAAGACGGAAAGAGAAGACTGCTGTTGACTTCTTGAGAAAGCGTAGGTCCTTCTGTATTTGCAGAAAGGTGTAACATACCTTCTACAAGATTGGCTCTGTTCTGGAAACTGTTCTGGTGCTTCAAATGCTGACTGTGCAAAGAAGGATGCATCATAAATTGAAAAACATAATGAAGGACACTGCATCCTCTTAACAAAACATTAATTCAATACTAAGTGTCTTCAATCAGAGGCTTCTTCAGCTCGGCTGCAACACAGACTACAGGAGATCCTTCCAGTCCACTCTTAAAGAGACTAAATTACTGACTGATTGACAAACTTATAGTTACTGCAATATGAAATTAACAACTGAGGATTAATTGAATCGAATCAAAATGAATTGAATTAATTAGATACAAAAATAAGTTTGTAAAGAAGAAAGAAAATTCATGCAGGCAGTAATCTGTTTTTGCTCCAGCTTTTCTATGTGCTGAATAATGAAAGAAAACTCACACTGGAAACCCCATCATCAGCAAAATACATTGAACCTATTTTGTATTATTGATCTGCAACCAATAGTACAACAGGTTTTGTTTTGGGGCGGAGCTATGCAGAATGCTGGATGATGCTATGACATTGATCATGAACCCTCCGAGCCCCAGCACTTTTATGTGTGATGCTTTGAAAAAGGACTACCACTCCGGCATCACATCATCTCTGAGTGACCAGTCAGAAAGGTATATGATTTCTTTTTTATAAAATATTTTTGTCATTTATTGTAAGATGTTAATAGCCATAACATTTGCATGTATTTATCTATATATATTTTGATTTAAATACACTCCTTGTTGTCACCTTTGCAAGTATTTTTTTTTTAATCCATTGCAACAATGTATATAAACGTATATACCGATACCCACATAACTGCTATGTTTTGTGACAATTCATTGAAATATTTGGCTATTCATCAGATCCTGGATAAAGAAAGGCATCATAAAAAGGAGAAAACTGCATTACATTATACTCAGCTAATCCTGGTGTTAACAGAGCATGTGGATCATTCTGGATGTCTGTTGTGTTGGTGAACATGTGACTTTTGTTTGTGCAGTGAGTGTAAATCAAAAGCCAGTTCGCAGAAAGAATCCCTAACAACACTCTCCTAACTCTCCCTGTCACTCATGGAAAATATTATGCAAAAACTTGTCAAATATTGGTGTATTGTCCTTCTGAGAAGATCGATGTTTATATCTCAAGTGGAAATGACAAAAAGTGGGTTTTCCACCCATGGTTTCGTTTTTGTTTGTTTGCAGCTCTCCAGTAATGGCTGGCCAGCAGAGGCTCCTCTCGTTCTGGGCTTTGATGTTGCTTGTGGCAGCTTTGTGCCCAGGAGCACAGTATGCGTACAGTAAACGAGGAGGGAGCTTCCGAAAAACTGGAAAAACTGACGGCGACAAGGCTCCCTCCCAGGGTCGAGGCCTCTCCAAGCAGGGCCTGAAGTGGGCAGGAGCAGCAGCTGCAGGGATGCTGGGTGGCACAGGCACCGGGTACGGGCTAGGGTTCCTTGGGAAGCCAAAACATGGGTCTGGGAACCATTATGGTCATAAGACAGCATCTTCTGACCAATACCACCAACCACATTTCCAAGAAACCCAAAAATACAACAACCAGTCTTTCTGGAGGTCCTTTGTTAGAGGGGCTGCTCCTACTCCTGTGACTAGCATCTTTGTCACACTCGGACATGTGGTGCCTTTTCTCACCGCAGCCTGGATAAGAGACTTTTAATCTAATGTCTAATGAACGAGAAAGCAATGATCTCTAATAAAGGTTTAAACAATATATCCTTTCTGATGTTAACTGATGTCATAACATTTGTATTACAGGTCTGGATGCTGACGCCATATTTCCAGAGATTTTTCATCTTTATAGGCGAACGCTTTCATAGATCCAACACGCTCAGTGATCAAGAGGTTGATTATATTATCAAGTCTGGCGTGAGGACCTTCAAATTTATCAGTTTAAGTCCAAAGCCTAACTCAATACGTTGGATATGAATGGGAGTTACTACAATTAACAAGAGAAAACGGCGACAACTGATTTTTTAAATTTATTTATTTCATAAACATCCACAATGAACTATATTAGGCATAGCATTTTATGAGATACACAGAGTTTACAAGTGAGTCAAAAACAATGGCTTCACCCAGACGTCCAAACAGAAAATAAGTGCACTTTACAGATATTCTACAGACCACATGGTATTAAAAAGCAAAACTGAAATTTAACATCAACTTAACCTGCCAAAATCAGTAAAATTAAACAACTTGAACTGTGGAATACAGTATGAAATCAAATGTACAAGACTAAATGGATAAAAACAAAACAAAGGGGCCATTGCAATGCTTGTAATGGGGTTTATACAGTTTATTTTGTTTTAGTGTCAAGTCCCTTTAAACTTGGATGGTTGACAACCTGAACACTTAAATGTAACCCCTTTCAAAACACAGGGGGGTAGAAAAAGCTTAAATAAAGCAATTGCCTGAGATACAGTACGTACACCATGACAGCCAGCGGAGTTTGGAGTAAAAGCAAACTGCTATTTACAAAACTAACAAAATCTGACCTTTGACTATCTCACGATGCTGCAGGAAGATGGAGGTGAATAGAGGAAGACAGCTTACTGCATTCAACAACTTCAGACCGAAGAGCTTCTAATATTTGTGTTTTCTGACAGATTAAAGTATGTTTCAAATGAAAATGAAACCAGAGTTAGTTAAGATGTCAACAAATCAACTGATTCATGTTACGGCAAATTCACGACCTCTGAAACTTCCACCACATTAATAAACAACCATCAGCGCCTCCAGCTGAACTGAGTTCTGTTCAGCCAATATACCATCATTTAGGACCATCTGTGACAATTATGAGTAACGTATACGGAAAGAAAAATGATTAATTTGAACACAAACTGAAAGAATGGAGTGTTCACAAGGCGAGGTGGCAACAGCACTAATGACCTCATTCATCTGGTACATCCTGTTTTCGGAGCTTGTCAAACCTTCAGACCTGTAGTATTTTGTTTTCCGTCCTCTGAGTGTGTTACAGTTTACTTTGATGAATTGTCCAAAGTTTGGTGCAGTGAGTGAAGTTTGTCTTCATTACTATCATCCTGCAATTGGAGATATGACTTTTAATTACTGAAACATAATGTAGTAAATCTATTTCACAGAAGCTCATAAACCTGCTTCATTTCAAACATCTTCCCACAGTTGTGGCCTCCTCCTTCTAACCCTCTCACATACTTTGTTTATTATGTGTCAATATTGAAGGAGAAATTAACTGAAATGCAATTTTTCTGCTTTAAAATACATTCACCGCATTAAACTAATTGTGTACATAAACACGATTAGGGACCAGTCTTTGCACCAAACTGGACATATAACCTATGTTGAGTGGTCTCCTCATAAGCATTAAATAATGCACCACCACCAAATATAAGACCACAGCCAACTCTCAGCTTTTTCAAAACTGAGAGAGAAACTTCATTGTGGTAAAAGAAAACAGCTAAATTAATTAAGTAATTACCTCCCATTTTGTTCCCTGGATATAGTTCACTATGCATTCATAGCTCAAAAATGTGGAACTAAAAGTGCAAAACATTTATACATTTTAGGGATAAAGGTAGAGCCAGTGCAACATAAAATTGCTAATTTCATTGTTATTCTAAATGTACTACTGCCTTCTAAATGGACTTATTTATAAAAACATACAGGCCAGCCTTTCCTTACCTGTTGCTAGTGTCCTGCAGGGATATTAAATGATTGTGTTGTATGAAAGTATAAAGGTGTGACTTCTGCTCTGGAGATTATATACATTAGTAAAACTGAACATGCATGTACGATGGAAACAGTAGATGAAACGACTGCCATGTGTTTCTCTCATTGCAGCAGCAGCACGCAGGACACCAGCATAAGGCAGGAAGTGAAAAGCTGCCTTACCCCATAGCTCAAAAGACTGCTCCGATTTGGCTGAGACTGTTGCTCAAATTTTCGTTTCTCCAGAAAGCGCTCGGAGTACTTCATGTACTTCTCCACACACTGCCGGGACTTTACTTGCTCAATTAGGGCTGGATACCCGATCTCCTCGATGCCAACGGTGTCGTCATCTGCTTCAGCAGCCCCATCCTGATCTTTTAGAGGGTCGGTGCTATTCATGCAGCGACCCATGAAGCTCTCGTAGGTCTCTGCACGTGGAGGAGGATTGTAGACATAATCGTGTCCTAAGTCTTTTTCATCTGTTGATTGGGAACTGTAACGACGGTACATGTAATTGTTGTAGTAGTATTCTTCATCAGGGCTGCGGAAATTGAAATGCGGTCGGGGAAAGCGCCCTAGTCCATATCCAACAGCCATTCCAGCCAAAGCACCGACACCTGCTGCTACCATGGCTTTTTTGGCAAAACCCGTGGACTTGGGCTGGTAACCCATGTTCTGCACAGAACGAGAGAAAGGAGAGCCACCCATCCCATTGCCCCCGTAGCCGTAGCCTCCTCCACCAAACCTGGGACTGAGGATCTTATTATTTGGATTCCAGTTGGGGTAACCACCAACTGCTCCGCCTGGATACCCTGGATTTGCACCTGGAACCCCCCAACCTGGTCCGGTATTTCCCCCTCTGACTGGGTAACCACCTGCTCCTGGATATTGGTAGGGGTAACCACCATGGTTTTGGTTAGGATAGCCACCTGCTGCTGGGTATCCCCCAGCTGCTGGATACTGATTAGGATAATTCCTACCAGGACTCTGATTTGGATAACCTCCTCCAGCAGGGTACTGGTTAGGATATCCTCCTCGTCCTGGGTTTTGGTTGGGGTAGCCTCCTGCTGCTGGGTATCCACCTCCTGCTGGGTAGCCTCCTGCTGCTGGGTATCCACCCCCTGCTGGGTATCCACCTGCTGCTGGGTTTTGATTAGGATACCCTCCAGCTGCCGGGTATCCACCTGCTGCTGGGTTTTGATTAGGATACCCTCCTGCAGCTGGGTATCCACCTGCAGGATATCTGCCAGGATTCTGGTTTGGGTTGCTACCAACCCCTGGATAACTTGGTGGATTTTGTCTGGGATATCCTCCTTGATTCGTGTTGCCTGCTCCCGGGAAAGGGTAACTCCCTCCTGCAGGATAAGGATTGCTGTTGCGGTTGGGACTCTGTGGTTGCCGGGGATAATTTCCTGGCTGAGAGCTGGACGGCTTTGATTGTGTCCCACCCCGGTTGCTCGAAGATGAGGTTTTCTTGCTGCTCGAGCTGCTGCCACTTTTTTTAGCCCATGTTGATTCAGTGTTCAAGAGAGACATAATAAGAAGGGACAAAAGGCCCATCTCACACAGCCTCCCCATCATGGCCTTCAGGGGAAAAAATAAAACAACGAAGTATTATAAAAACAAGCATTGCTTGGCCTGTTGTTTATAAAACGGAGTTTAACAAGATCGTCAACAAGCAACACTGAATAAACGCGTCACCTTTTCCGTCTGTTAGCATTATAACGGTATATCAAATGCAGTTATTGCAATAATATGTAAGCGAACCTCTGGTTAATGTTCTCTTAAGCGTTGGTTAATCTTACAAATGATTGTTTATCTTCTATGAACCTGTTATCAACGAGCAGCCATCACTGCATTACCACCCTGAAGCCCCGCTAACCGTTATCCCTGATGGAATTACAGCAAACATATTTCCGCTCCTCCGTCACATTGAGCTGAAGAATAACATAACGCTACCTTCGTTAAATAAAACTAAACGTGCGTTCATGTCTTACCGTGAGCTGACAGCGTTATCTGGGTAAAACTGCGTGTGTTTGTTGTCCTTCTCTCTCTCGCTGCTCGGGCCGAGCTTTATCTCAGGGTGGTTGCGTCTCATCGGGGTCCGCTCGTTTACCTCACTGCAAGTTCCCTGTACAACAGAGCGCGGAGGCGGGGACTGTTTTGTCGTGAGCCCTCCAAGAGCAACAGGACGAGCTCCGTCAATGAAGCGTAAATGTTTTACTCACTGAATTAGTTTAGGATTACTTAACACGTGAATAAGAGCTGGAGCTGGAAGTTGTCAACCATGCTGAATTTTGCTGAAAATTGTGAAGGCGTTCCTGGATTTTGTTGAAAAGCTTAGAGGAAACTGCTGAAGGCTGCTAAGAAAAAATAATCATACTTCAAAAAACCTGTGCCTTTATAGACACCATTAAAAAAACTACAGTCTATACGAAAGTGGTGTTTGCACAAATAAATGATTTATCAGGCAGCCCATCAAACTTAGGGACAGAACAAAGCCAAAAAGAGAGCTTAAGGGAATGAGGTTCTATGAATACAAAATTGAAAAATTTTAAAGAGCCCACATAGTAGTAATTAAGTATTCTTGATTTTTTTTATTTGTTATTATTGTAGTTACAGTATTAGGCAGTGTTTGGTGGTTAGCACTGTTGCCTCAAAGGTTGCAGGTTCAAATCCCACCTGGGACCTGGGTTTGCATGTTCTCTGCGTGGGTTTTCTCCGGGTACTCCGGCTTCCACCCGCCATGCATGTGAGGCTAGTTGGTGATCTAGAAGTGACTGTTATTGTGTTTAGTTGTTTGTCTATGTGGCCCTGTGATGGACTGTCGACCTGTCCAGGGTGTACCCCTGACTTTTGCCCGAAGGTGGCTGGGATAGGCTCCAGCAGATCCCTGTGACCCTAATGAGGATAAGCGGGTATAAATAATGGATGGATGGATGGGTATTAGGCAGACTGATGAACCAATTGTATCCTGTTTCCCAGCTCTCCATGAATGCAGCACAGCTGCAACTTTGGAGCTACATCTCCGCTTTGATGAATGAATGTTTTGGAAAAACCTGAATATCCTAGAAAGTATCAGAATTTAAGCAACATCCTATATATTGTAAGCCAATTTCCAAAATGTTGTCATATCATTTTTTTAACAAATAATAGTGTGCAGCTGGCAAAGGCAAAGGACAGAAAAGACAATGTAAACTTCCCACGGAGCTCAAGCATCAGGCTGTAACTCATATTTGCAGCTTTAAGATCAGCCAGGGAAGATTTAATGATCTGAAGCCCCTTTTCAAACAAACTGGGGCAAACAAAACCTTTTCAGTGTCTGGTAATCTCGCTATCAAGTGGGGAAAAAAGAAAACCAGTGCCAATCACACTGATCTGAAGAATCTGCTTTGTAAATTAACTGTGATGCAACTGCTTTTATGTCAAAAATAAATCCATCAATTCAATTCTGGATTTGAGTACTGGCCAGTCATTGGCAGAGGTGCTTGTGAGCAAAAGGTATAATCAGTGCCAACTAAGACTTATGATTACATGACAATAAACTACATAGACCTGAATATATGCTGCACTGCACCACTGAGCACATGATTGAGAAAGTACACTCATTTTAAATTCTGTGGTTTTACTGTCAGGATTTAGTAATAAAAAATGCTTCTTACAAAAACCTAAAATGTTAGATGAACCAGACATTACATTTGGTAAGATAACTATTTAGTTACACAAGAACAAAGTCAAAATTAGCACCTCGTGAGTCAGTAGATTGGCGGATCACCTTTATCAGACATAACTTGAGGTGATCATTTCCGTATCATGTTATCAGTCGTTTGCATTGTTATGGAGGAATTCTGGCCCACTCTTTATTTCAGCTGAGTTAGGTTTGTTTTAGGTTCTTTTTTTATGTATGTCTCTCAGTCACAGCATCAGGTCTGGACTTTGATTAGACAGTTGCAACACCTTCATTCTTCTTTTTTTTCACCCATTCTGTTATAGACTTGCTAGTCTACTTGGGATCATTTTCCTGTTGCATTATTTGATTTCAGCTGAGCTGCTGTACTGGTACAAACACCCGGTCATTGAGGTTATCATAACTAAACAAGCTCATTTTCGTCTCCCGTCATTTGCTATGCTTCACAGTAAATGTAAGGTATTTGTGATTACATGCAGTTTTCACCAGATCTACTGAGATAATTGCCAACAATTTCCTCTCAGGTCTCATCTGTTCTTTCCTCCTTGGTATTGTGTAACATACCTGAAACTTTCAGACCAGCAAACTGCCAAGATTTGATTGGAATTTACCTAATGTTAAGGCCTGATAAAGACCAGATTTCTTTTTATCAAGTCCTGACACAAATAAATAAAACTGAATTAAAAGAGTGTTTTACATTCTTTATCATATGCCAGAACATGGTACATTGTAGGTTCAAATTATATTATTTAGTCAGACATAATCACATGGTTGATTTACCAAGAAGTGAAACTTAAACTGTAATGTCTTGAAGGACTACAAAACAAAACATTTAAAAAGTTTTCCCTTTAGTTATCAGTCAACAGCATATGAGTGCTTTATAAAAGTTCACTTTTATGTGAACCATCTGTGGAGCATACATACATACATACATACATACATACATACATACATACATACATACATCTGTAGTTTTTTTGTTGCAATTATTTTGCGCATTAACTCAAATTAGACTAACGCTCAATATTTAAAATGTATTGTAAAGTATGAATATTAATAAGTCCAGAAATGTAGTGATGGTGTTCTGTTTTTATTCGGTAAGCAACAACACTCCAAAGTGATCTCCTTCACCCATAATGACAATAAAAGTAAGTATTAAGGCAGCAGGAAGCTCCTCCTCCTTTCTTGCCCCCGGTCTTCTCCTCGCTGGGAGGAGGAACCAAGGTGATGCACAAGTGTGACGTCACGGTTGTAAACCATCAAAGACCCGTATGTACGCTCAGCTTCGTGGAATCATGTCGGTGAGGAGGGAGCCCGTTGGAGGAACTTAAGCGGCCGTGAAATGTATCCATGAGGCAGACACAGAGCGCCGACAAGTCACGACAAACGGTGGCAGTTTAAAGCGGCTGCTAGGGTTCCGTTGTTTTCACTGGAGTGGTCCAGGCGGTGTCGAATGGACAGATAAAAAGCAGATCCCGGAGCTTGATCCGAAGACTCGCAGGCAGGTGTACTGACCGGTCAGAGGGGGCGAGGACAGTGTGCGTACTCTACACCAGACAGGGTTTCTCCTTGCTAGGGAATGTTATCCGTACTGTCGTATGGTAGACTGGTAGCCAGGGCTGTCCTGGGTGGACTCTCGCAGACGGACGGTCGGGACTACAGCCTGATCACCGCCAGCTATGGCTTCGGTAAAGACTTTCGCAAAGGGATCCTGAAGAAAGGGATGTGCTATGGAGATGACGCCTGCTTCATCGCGCGGCACAGGGCTGCCGATGTTTTAGGTAAGGCCAGCTGCATGTCAGTCACCTTCCGTACTGAAGTGACCTTCAGTTATCCACCCTGCACGTGCGCCGACCACTCGGATGAAAACACAACAGCCCCCACCCCTCGACAACAGACCTGTACGTTTCCTCGCCTGCCACTGCCGTTAAAAGAGCTTTTTAACGACTCAGCCTGAATCTGGACTAATGCTTTATAACACACACGCACCCACACGGGTGGAATTATGGCGTTATTGAAGTCGGTTTGTGGATATTATTGCTCTGAAATGCCAAATGACCTTTCACCTACATTCGCCCCGACAGGGACACGCGGCGTTAACGCGACCGACTAAACGCACTTTTAAAAGAATCTAAATTAAACCTCATCAAACATAGGCGTGATTTGCAAGTCTCCCATTTGAAAACGCCCAGAGTGAATACTACAATGTCTTGCAAAGGTCAGAATGGTTGAGAGTGGAGGCAGCCATATTGCTACCAATGGCGTGTTAGCTCTGGTGAATGCGGTGGCTTTGTCCTCGCGCGCAGCCGGCACGAGGCGGACGGCTCTTACACCTGAGGAGCCACGTGGCTTTGTCGGAGCGTCCCCGGCCGGATTGTCGTTATCAAACAATGTCCCGCGTGACATGTGTGGGGATTTTTCTTAAAAGCCAGCCAGGATCAACTTGGCTGCTCTCCAGTAGTCGAGAAGCTGCTCGCGAGTGAAAGCTGTTATAAATAAAAAGGATTTTTCTTTCTTCCTGTTTGGGGTTTGGATTTGATTCCCGGCTTGTTATATGACCTAGTTAATTGGGAACACGTTTCTTTTCTGGAGTACAGAGGAATTCTGGGGCAATCCCCAACAAACTGTTTCATTTTCTATTTGATTCTTAATGGAGGTTTGTTTTTTTTTGTCTTTTTATGTACTTTTGTGTTCCATTTGAAATTGCTTTGTAAAATGTCACGTGCTGTCGTCTGGATCAGTTTTCTGACAGACTATACCCAGTCTAGAGATGTAGGGTCTGAAAAGTAAGTTTCGTTGGAGTTTTTTGACTGGCTGCCGGAGGTTGGTTCTATAGTCTCCCTAGACTCCTGTTCTATAAGGTCAAACAGAAATAAACATTTTGAAGTCTGGTTTAAAAATAAAAAAATCCTTATTTCAATCATTTGATTTCAAACCAGAATATGGAAAAGTATTAGGGCCACCGAAGGGGAAAACAAAATAAGAGAAAATGTTCACAATTCTGACTTTAATCTCAGAATTGTATTTTTTTTCTCTTCGGTGGCCCTAATACTCACCCACAGATGTCACACCCATGACAACCCTGGAGGGGGTGATAGGCAATATAGCCGTGCTCAGTACGAAGAAAAGGAGGCTTCAAATCCACTTGTCAGAAACCAGCAGGGCGCCTGACTTAATGCTTTGTCCATTGTTTACGTCCATCCCTAAGAGATTTTAGTTGAAAGGCAACAGCCAGCAGTGTTTTCACTGAGTCCCATACATTTAGCTGCGAGTGGAGCTTTCTGGTAAATTAAGCTTTTGCCATAGCCTGTCGGTAAAAAGGCAAACGACAAAAAAGTGCAATAAGTCTTTAAATTTCATTGCCAAAGCTAATTCAAACAGACTGCTATTCCTCAGCTGCAGCCATCTACACCATTTACATCCGGATTACGTCGCTGCTGTGTCATCGTCTTAACCCCGCCCAGAGACTCTCTACAGAGAGTGACTGCTTTTATTGTCTCTCCATGGTTTTGGGCATAGTTGAGCAGCTCCTTGCTCATTACCTATGCCCAATGGTACCTAGACATGCCTTTCTGGCAAAAATAAAATAAAAGCACGTTAATTTGTCATGTTTCCCACTGATAATGGCAACAACATGTGATGGAAATTATGTTTGGCAGGCTATACGTGTTCTATTTTAAAATTAAATATTGATTAAATGAAATTCACTACTTATTTCAGTTGCTTCACTTTGCATGTGTACCAGACTGGGGTGGTTCCTGTCCAGGGTTTGACACCGGTTCTTGCCCATTGAAAACTGGTTTTGGCTCCTGTCCAAGTCCAGTGACTGAATATGACCAAAACACATTTAGAAAATGATTGCCACAGGTTTTTTTTAGACTGGAGAACAACTGCAACCAAATAAATTCATAACTTAAGCGATAACTTAAGCAGGCAGGTTTCATATATAAAACATGGTAATGAAAAGATTATCTTAACAAGACCTCCTTCAGTGTTAAGTATTCAGACGGGTTGGTGAGGCAAAGCCATGATACCACTACTCGTATTGCTGGTTAGGGGAATTCTGGTTTGTTCCCTGCTGAGAAATTTGAACCTCGTGGCCAATAAAAATGACTGAGTCTTTATATAGGTAGGAGTTCAGTGTGTATGAATATACTTGTATTCCACAAAATATTCAGAGGCTCAAACTCAAAAATATTCATTTTCCGGTGCAATTACAGACGGACTACAGTCTGTATTTTTGCATGAGTAATGGCTGCTTTCATGTTCCGCAAATTGACACTATTTTCTCCATCAGGTGTAGCAGATGGTGTAGGTGGGTGGCGGGACTATGGAGTCGACCCGTCTCAGTTTTCTGCCACCTTAATGAGGACCTGTGAGCGGCTGGTGAAGGAGGGACGCTTCACCCCCAGCAATCCAGTGGGTATTCTGACATCTGGCTACTATGAGCTCTTACAGAACAAAGTTCCACTGTTAGGTGAGTACACCATGAAAAAAAAAGATCTGCATAAACAAAAACACTAGGATGCATACACAGTCAGTGGCAGAGTGACTTATCAGAACTCTGAGGAATAAATGCATAACTGCAGTATGAGTCACAGTGTGGTGGTTCATGTTTAAATAGATGCTTAATATAGTATACAGTCAGAAACAAACATACTGTATAAATGCAGATAAGTTTAAACGGCTAAAAAGATAAAACGAAGTATGGTATACATGTGTGTTAATCACTACAGGACTTTTGCAGACGTTTCTATAAAATTAGCACTTGATGGAAATTCTGTCTCCTGTGATTGATTTATGCATAAACTTTGGTAATGCAGTGCCGGTGAGGTTACTAACAAATTCGATATTTTGGTATTCTGACACCTGGAAATTTAAGTTTGGGGCAATGTAATTTTTTTTATTTTTGAAAGGGATGAACATTTTCCATCATCACTGGGTTCAGGAAAAGGTCAAGAATCCACGTTTAACTGATACCCCAGACTGGTTGAGACTTTAAAAAGCATGGTTGTGTCACACGTGTGACCAAGGTCACATTTCTTCTGAGGTTCTGTAACTCTGGCTGACATTCAGTGCAGACACTCAAATGTCTTCGTGATGTTTGCCAAAGGCCCTAATTATGTTTGTGGAAGCCATAACGAGGTCAGTACTTGACCGTCCATGTTCAAGGTCACATGGACTGTTAATTGCAGGCAGCAGGGATCTGGGACAAGCCAGGGATATGACCTGTATGATTTGTTTTATTTCTCTTCACCGATATGAGACCACTGGTGAAGGGTATGATATTTAATATGCACTTCAGAAGCATCCAGTTCATGGAAACGGGAAGTTGTAATTGTAGCTCTCAATATGTCCTTGTTTTTGTGAAATTGTTTCCTTTACAACTTTTCCTTTTTATGATATTTTAATTTACCCTTATTGTTTTAACCCCCTGTTTATAGGAAGCAGCACAGCCTGTATTGTGGTTCTGGATCGAAGGAGTCACCGGTTACACACGTGTAACCTTGGAGACTCTGGCTTCCTGGTGGTTCGAGGTGGAGAGGTGGTCCATCGTTCAGATGAGCAGCAGCACTATTTTAACACACCCTTCCAGCTGTCTATTGCTCCTCCAGGAGCTGAGGGAGTCGTGCTCAGTGACAGGTCAGCAGAATGGAAAAACAAACGCCAACATTCAAAATGCATTGTTTTGGGGTTTTTTTTTTTCCCAAATGAACAAACGGCATCGCGAAGATACTTTCTCTGGTCTGTGTACATTAGGTGGGCTGCACATAAAAACAGTGCTGAAGTTCCATCATCATGAAAACATAGAACAATTCAATTCGTACTCAAGTTAAGAGTAATTCAACTTGACCTGAGTCATTAAGAGTGGCCACCCTGGTCACCACCTACTTCAGCTGTTGCCCTCAGAGAGGCGTTTTAGGACTATCAAAGCAAAAACAAACTGACAGAAAACAGTTTTTACTCCAGAGCTGTCATTGGACTAAATTCCACACTACCCTGAACACTTGAGTGCCAAATACAGTGTTGTGCAATAACTGAGTATACTTAGTCCACTGTGTGTGAAATAATCCTGTTTAAAAATAAAAGTATTGTTGTGTTTCTGCCTTTTTTAGTATTCGTTCTGAATTGCCCTGAATCTGAGAGCTACGATCTTTATTTCACTGCACTTGTGCAATGACAATAAAGTGATTATTCTATTTGCATGGTGGACGCGACGTTGCTTTGCAATACATTTAATATTTCATCTTTAACACAAGTAGACCTGACAAAAGGGATGGTTTACTTGTTTGTTTAAAAAAAAAAAAAACACTGGCTGAACTGTTGGTCTTTAGCGTTAAAGTTGTGCAACTGTCATAGTTGGGTTTGTATGTCATTTTGCAAAAGATGATTAAAGATGTTGCACATTTTTATTTCTAAACAGCCTTTTAACAAGCCGAATTTAAAGCGGCCTTGTATAACACACCGCATCCTCCTAACGAAGCATAGCTACAGTAAGAACTTTTTAGATCAGTGTTTGAGAGTTGAGATGGTAGATGTTGTTTTACCTGGCTAATTGCATATTAAACATTGTTGCCAATGGCTCACAGTCCTTTTTTGACGGATCTTGTCACGCACTTTTGTCTCCTCTAGTCCCGAAGCAGCTGACAGCTCATCTTTTGACGTGCAGCTCGGTGACATCATCTTAACGGCGACAGACGGGCTCTTTGACAACATGCCAGATTACATGATTCTTCAGGAGCTTAAAAAGCTGAAGGTGAACTTTCTGGATAGCAGCTGATTTGCACATGTGATCCAGCCATTTACCATGTATTATATTTTAATGCTTTTTTTTTTTTTTTTTTTTTTTTTTTTTTTTTTTTGTCCCTGTCAGACTTCAAACTATGACAGCATCCTGCAGACTGCAGAGAGTATAGCAAAGCAAGCTCATGATCTTGCCTACGATCCCAACTACATGTCCCCTTTTGCACAGTTTGCCTGTGACAACGGCTTGAATGTTAGAGGTGAGGATGCATAATTTTTAGGTAACCTTTCTCTGTGCTGTTTAAGTCACAGTACATGTAATTCGTAAATCATTAAAATCTGTAAAACAAAAATGACCTTTGAGTTTATGTAAACCTGAAACAGCAGAAATGGTTGTCACTTGAAAGTATTACTTAAAAGCCTTCATCTTTATATTTGCTTCTGCTTTATTCAAACAAAAGCAAATATCAAATGAAGAGATGATATAAGATAGATAATTACATTAATGACTCCTTGCTTCTTTTTTTTTTTTTTTTCCTGCCTGCAGGAGGGAAACCAGATGATATCACTGTGCTGCTGTCTATCGTGGCTGAATACACAGACTAAAGGTGTGGATGTGGGTGTTTTCTCCGGGGCCGATCCTCCCTTACCGCCTGCCAGAGTCCTCCACCTGCAGCCCACTCAACATATACTGTGGGCGAAGAGGGGAAGTCAACCAGCATGACTCACTCCACGAGGCTGACATCCACTTGTGTAAAATGTTTTAATTTGGTGCTTGAACAATTGAGGGACGACAGGCAGCTAGGACATGTTTCTCATGATGCAGGAGAAACTGAGAAAGATGGGCAGAAGAAAGCTTTTTAGTTCTACATGTCTCACTGCTTGATGTTAACAATTTTTAAGTGATGTGAGTAAGCCTGGGAGAGTTTAGATCAATAAGGCTTTAAAATGTGGTTTAAAAAAAATAAAAAAAATATTGGGAGTAAGCCATTGGTAGTAATAGAACTGGCTTGTTGTCTCTGTTCATTTTTTTATTTGCGTCATTTTGTACAATTTTGGGAACGAAGCACATGGATTAGAGCGAGTACGCTGAAGTGGGATGGTTGGTGTCGGAGTATACAATGTGGGTTTTTGGGCCTTGGCGAGTCAAATCTGGGACTGTAAATGAGCATTTTTCCTTATCAACAATCTGTGGAGGGAAAGTGTCATTTGTTAAAGCGTTTATGTGAAGGATAGAATAATAGTGAAGTTTTCATCAATTGTCCGAGGAAACTGTTTGTGTGCACATCTTCATAAGTTGTAAATATTTCAGACTTTTTTTTTTTTTTTTTTTTTTTTTTTTTTTTTTTTTTTTGTTAGGGCTGTATTCTTGCCTTTCTTTATGTTGTCTCTTGATTTGATTGTTGAAGCGAAGAACTGTTTTGTGACCTGTGTGGAAGACGCATTCATTCATGAACATATTTTCTTGTACAGATTATAATCTTGATGTGAACTTTGTCAATCCCAAACTTCCAACTGCTGAAATGAACAAGATATTTGTAGGTATTGTCCTTCATCAGTTGTTTGGCCAGAAGGGCGTGTGCGCATGTGTTTGTGTGTGTGTGATGAGCTACTACGATGTGAGTTGTCTTGAATATTGATATTTGTCATCTCATAAAGCTGGCATCTGGGAATGCTTACAGCTACAACAATAGGTCAAGAATATGTTTTAAAGAAAAGTGTTGGGGATTTTTTTGTTTTTTTTTAATGTTTCATTTTGAAATATGAGACAAATGTTATGGATCACTAAAAGACCCCTTTATCTTCGAATCAAATGTGCTTTTGTGTGTGTGTTTTTTTTTTTTTTGTTTTTTTTTTGTTTTTTTTTTTTTTTTTAAAGTCTTTATATGGCTCAAATGGTATGATTTTATGTATAGATGGTGGTGTGTTTGTGTGTGGGCATGTGCTGGATTTCACCAAACCACATTAATCAAAAACTTTAAAAAATCTGCTCATGATAGTCTCTTTTCATCTAATGCCTTGTCATGGTGGTTTGGACAAAAGCATGTGTACCAAAGACAAACGTTGTGTATATCAGTATGCTTGCTTTCTTTTTTTCTTTTCTTTTTTTCGTTAATTTAAATATCATACAGCAATATTGGACGTCTTGTGCTTAAAACTGTGTGGGATGGCCACATGTGTTGGTAATATTGTTCGGTGATGCTATTCTGTGCCGAAAGGGATCTGAAAACGAAAGCTGCCTCGTATTTGTGCTGTAGGTTTAGCGATTGGTTATCGGTAAGTATAATACAAGTAACCAAAGAAGGAAAGCCATATATATATATATATATATATATATATATAAAATCATGATTTGGGTAATGCTGTGTAAATCCCACTGTAAAGATAATGCTGTCTTGATGGCTGCTATCATTGCCACAGTTTTGTTCCACGTAACACTTACAGCAGACAGTTTAGTTCATAGACAATTGTGTTAGGAATTAATCATTTACATGCAGTATACAGCCCACCAATTAAGGTTTTTTTGGATTTTTTTTTTCTTCTTTTTTTCAAATGGCAATTACATTTCACATCAATGGAAATTTCACATGTCTTCCTCAAACAAAATAGAAACTCATTTGGAAATAATTTGCTGTCTGCACTTTTTGTTTTTTCTGCATGTGCTCTGTCTTAGTTTCAGCACCATTTCACTGTTGATCTCTTACATTTGGGGTCTGTTCTTGTCTTTCCATTATGAGGGTGAGCACAGTTTCAGCCTTAAAAGCTAGACCTGCAATCGAGGCCTTTCCTGCTTTCCAAGCTTGTCTTGTGTCGGTTGTGTTGCCCAGTGTTTATGTGAATGATGTGCCCTCCACTCCCGTAAACCCTTATCTTAATCCCATGTAAAACTGTTTTCAAAGGTGCTTTTGCAGTCTGATGGTATGATTGTCCTTTTGCCAGAAAGCGAATGAAAGATGTACCCATGTCTACATTTTAACAACGCAGGTCTAATTTATGTAAATATGTTTTAAAATATGTACAATATTTAAATAAAGAATTTAGTATTTATACAAACTTTGTTTCGGTGCTTTTATGGTGCCCTGCTTAAATAGTTTTGTCTTTTTAAATAAAAATATTACAAAAAATTTATTTACACTAATATACACACTTGACTATGACTAATTTAATCACGGATGCCCTAATCAACCAGAATTGCATGCTTTTCTATTCCTCCAGCTTTTAAGGAGTAATTTCTCCTTTTTTCCACTCTTGCTTTCCCTGCTAAACCAATTCATTACAATTACAAAACATGTTGCAACAATGCAACCAATTCTAGTTAAAATTAGTTAACAGTATCGACATTTTGTCTACACAGGCAGAATTTACTGCTTTCCCCCACAAACCAGTATTATGACATCGTCAGACATTTTTACAAACTTGCAATGCAGAGTAAAACACTAATACATTTGTGTGTGAATTACATAATAAAGCTCTTCAATGTGGTTATAAAGAGATGAAGATGTTCAGTAACAATACTCAAGTAGGCTGTGGTGTTTAAATGGTGCATCCTTGTTACAAAGCAGGAGTGAACCATGCTTTTATGTTGTTTACACCAAAATCTGACCCATCCATCTGAATGTCGCAGCTGACGTCAAGACTCATATGACCAGGAAATGTTTTTCCAGTCCTCTGTTGTTCAATTTTTGGTGAGCCTGAGCAAATTGTAACCTTGGTTTTCTGTTCTTAGGTGACAGGAGTGCCACCTGGTGTGGTCTCCTTCTGCTGTAGCACACCTGCTTCAAGGTTTGATGTGCTGTCCGTTCAGAGATCCTCCATACCTTGAGTTAGGTGCCGTTCTGTCATTTCAAACCAGTCTGCCCATTTTCCTCTGACCTCTGACATCAACAAGATATTTTCATCCAGACCACCACTGCTCACTGGATATTTTCTCTTTTTTGGAACATTCCCTGTAATTCCTAGAGATGAGGCTGTATGTGAAAAATCTCAGTAGATCAGTGGTTTCTAAAATACTCAGACCAGCCTTATGGCACCAACAATCACACTTCGTTCAAAGTAACTTAAATCCCTGTTCCGATGCCCAGTTTGAACTTTAGCAAGTTATCTTGACCATGCATTCATGGCTAAATGCATGGATTTGTTGCCATGTGATTGGCTGGTTAGTTATTTGTGTTGACAAGCAAATAAATAGGTGTACCCAAGCAACAATAGCCTTACTTTGGGGCTAAAACCAAACCTTAAGTGAAAAAAAATTAAAACTGCAAGTCAATCTCCACCAACTGTAATGTTAAAATGTCCAGTTTTGCAGCAGAAATAAACATGTTTACAGTCTGGCTCAAAAAACGTTTATAATTGTATATTTATTGTATTAATTTATAAATAAATGTTCAGATTCATTTAACACATTAATTCATGTATTCATTGTAATTATAATTAATTATTAATATAATAAAATTATAATTATTTAGAAAACCTGTGACAGATTTCACGAATAGCCTGTCCAGTAATCTTTATAGTCTGCGGGGGTACCTAATTAAGTGTCTTTTAAATTATGCAGGTAGCTCATTCTGTACCTTTAAGTGCTTTTTTATTTGTTTAATTGAATTTTTCTAAAACATAGCACATGCTTCATTAACAGGACAGAGCAACCAAACAAAATATGTGGATTTAAAAAAAAGACACAAAAGCACAAATTAGTGTGAATTGAGGGTTTTTTATGAGTTTTATGTGTTTGGAGGGGGTTAAAAAAAAGGTGAAGAGAAAATTAGGTTCGTGTTGGACGTTTTTGAGCTGTAACTCTGATTTCCAGCAGTAGGGGGCAGGATGGAGCCACGTGGCCTCCTGCGTGTTTGTTTACTAACCCGCTCCGAGTCCGTCTTCCTTAGCAGCAGCGGCAGCTAACAGACGGCCGACTCCGGGTTAAAGTCAGCTGACTGCCGCGTGACGCTGGTGGGGTAGCCTCGGAGTTAACGCCGAACCGTGTAGTGTCGCGGCCAGTTTTCTTCCTGGGTTAACGCAAGCGGTGGGAAGATTGTTCTGGGCGCGTCAATTATGTGACTAACAGGAGGACGTTTGTCAAAAGAAAGCGACCAACGACATGTCTGCTGTGGCGTTCGCGAGCTAGCAGTGGGCGTCTGCATGGAGGACGTCAACGAGTCGTTTCGGAGTCCTGGGAACCCGCTGTAGACTCTGATTTTAAATAAATGCTGGTTAAATGGCAAAAACTGAGCAGGGCAATGGACGCGAAATGCGGGGCAACACAGAGAAATCGACCGATAACGGGAACGACGTCTCCCGGGGACCAGACCAAGAGGCAAACGGTCAAATCGGCGCAGAGAGGCAGGTGGACAAGTACGGATTCACCGGGGGAGCCCAGCAGTACTCGGGAAACTGGTACGTACCGTGTCTCAGGGCTGGCTGTAGTTTGTTTGTTTGTTGTTGTTGTTGTTTTTTTTAAGTTTCCACACACTGTCGAAGTTGTGAAGTCCCTGGTTTATGTGAGCTGAGTGGTATCTGTATTTGAATGTTAGATTACACCCACCACTACATCTACCGTGTTTCACGGGAAGATCGTCTCATGAAACACGGTGGCTGTAATCAGTATCACACAATGTTCTTTGAGGATAAATGTCTGTATTGAGAAAAACAAAAAAGCTAGTTTCATCTTATGTCACGTGGATCAGTAGTTGCCACCCTTTTCTGATAGGTCTATGACCTTTTTTACCTCTCCAAGTGAAAGTGTGTCCACCTCTCTGACCTTGTCACTGGCTCGATAGGTTTGCGTTCAGGAGTTATTTTTACTCATCAGCTGTTTTCCCACTATATAATAAGCCCACATGCTATTCCGGTTGTGGTTGGAACTACAGACAAGTTTTCCTATACAAAAGAAGATATTTCTGTTAATGGGATCTAAAAGTGGTTTTAAGTGGTGGAAGTGGTTTTAAAAATACAGCAAAGGTTGCACTTTGGTCTAAAGCAATTCAAATAGCACATTCCCCCTGGTCCTAAGAGAACATAGGTCATTTAAAGCTTCAAGCAAGGCTGATTTTATGCTGTAATAAGCAATGAAGGATGACTAGAACTTGTTTTTTTTTTTTTTATTAGAGCTTGAACTATTACATGTTTGAAGTAAGATGGGACCATGGGACAGTGTCCAGAGTGCAGGTGATTGATTGCCACAGCATCCAGGATATCTTCACAGGCAGCATTAAATGTTGAAGTCAATTGGCTTGTGTTTAGTTGATGGGGATGATGATTGTTCCTGCTGCTGAATGAAGAGGAATGCTGGTCCTCAGGATGCTTAAAAAGAATGGATCCCCGCAACGGCTTGTCATCAAGGTCTGCCCAGACCTGTTCATGACCAACTCATTGGATCCAGGTGTGTTGGAGCAGGGATACATCTAAAATATGCAGGGCATCTGAGGATCAGGTATGAGTAACTGGACTGGAGAAACCAACTCAACTCAACTCTACTTTATTTATAAAGCACTCTAAAAACAACACAGTTGACCAAAGTCCTGAACACAAACATGGGTTCAGAGGAAAACATTAAAAAAAAAAACAAATTAAAAACATATAAAACATATGAAAGCATAAAACAAAAATGAAACAATAAGATAAAACACTAAAACCAATATATCAAACTGATTTAAAAGCCAAAGTGGAAAAAGTATGTTTTAAAAGAGGATTTAAAAACGGGAAGTGAGTCAGTCTGCCTGATATGGGAAGGTAGCTTATTCCACAATTTTGAGCCAGCGACTGAGAGCGCGGCCACCTCGAAGCTTTCTCTTAGTCTTAGAGACGACTAACAATAACTGATCTGCTGACCTGAGGGAGTGTGAAGGAGGTCAGACGGATATCTTTAAACAAGACTATGGAGAAATTTGATGACAAATAAAAAAAGAATTTTAAAATCAATGCATAAGCGAACCGGGAGCCAATGAAGTAATGCTAAAATTGGAGTCATATGCTCTCGTTTTCTTGCACCAATTAAGTCAGGCAGCAGCATTTTGAACTAACTGCAGTGGATTTCTGGCCAACTCCGATGTAAAGCGCATTATAATAATCTAAACGCTTTGTGATAAAAGCATGGAAGCAAATATAGAAGAAGAGGGACGAGAACAGAACCCTGAGGCACTCTGCATGTAAGAGGTCCAAGACGGACACAAAAACTCCTGTCAGTAAAGTAGGACCTGAACCAGCCTAATGCAAACCCCCAAATGCCCACCCATTCTCCTGTCTCCTAGGCGAGACAGCAGGATCTTATGGTCGACTGTATCAAAGGCTGCTGTTAAATCCAATAAAACCAAAACAGCACAGTAACCAGCATCTATGGCTTAAACAATGTCATTTAAAACTCTCAACAGTGCCAATTCAGTACTGTGGCAGGCTTTAAATCCAGACTGGAACACCTCAAGAATGTTGTACTTCAGCTTGCAACTGGTTGTAAGGAACCATTCACACTGGTATTTGAGGAATGGATCTGTTATGTAACAAGATGCAGAACTCGTATGGCCTGTATTGATTTTATCAATTTATTATGGAACATCCAAATTTTAAAATATTCACGGCAGCTTTTAAATAACACACATCAGAGTAGCCCGCTCCCCAAAGCTTACAAAATTGTATTTGAATTTAAAAAAAAATAAATAAAAACACACCATTTGCAGGTTACCACAGATAGGCAATGAAACTCCCTACCTGCAACCCTATTTAGCCACTTGTATCAAGGATCTTCATTTCTGGATTTGCAGACTTCATATTTATGAGACATGGCAGGTTTGAAATGAGCTGGAATAAATTATCCCTTAGAAGCTGGTTAAAGGCTGGACCAGGAAACCATTTCAGTATTTGTTCTGTATGTGTCCTGCTTCCCTTAAAGTTGGTTCTTGGCCTTTTAAATTGTCAGCGAGTAGTTTTTAAATGTGCCTTTTAAATAAAATCATAGAACTTGTGTTTTCTTTATAAACATGTTAAGCAGGGCTTCAAGTTTCCAAGTATTCAAGGTTTTTTTTGTGTTTTTTTTTTTTGTTTGTTTTTGGAGACACAAGGCAGTGTTTATCTTCTTTTGGATTATTCTTGAGATTAGATGAGAATGACTGGCAACTCATGACAGTGGAAAAGTTGTAAATTTGATTATTTTAATTGGTTTTCACTGATTGATTTGGTAAGTATTTTTGTTGGGCAGCACAGGAAACGCATGCATGTAGGAATAAGGATTCTGATTCTCAATTGTATTGTGGTGAAGTGAGATATTTTTGTGCAGGAGGCTGCTGGGAACTGAATTAGGGGAAAGTTCTCTCATAGCTTCCTGTTTTCCTCTACTTCGTTGCTGATGGCAAGTGTTCAACTGCTTTGTCTGAGGGAAGTTTCCTGCATGAACAAGGAAGAGATGAGGCTCTTTTCAAAGCCCATTTGACAGGGGTGTCTCGTCATAAGCACGGGAAACAAAAGTAAAGTCATGGTAAGCTTAGAAACCATTTGAATGGTTTTTGCACTTTCATTCTGTGTCTCACCAGTACCGAAGCGGTCCCTATTGAGATCTTGAGGCAGCGAGAGGCCAAATGGCTGGAGATGCTAAACAGCTGGGACAAGTGGATGGCCAAAAAACACAAGAAGGTTGGCTTTTTAAGCTGCATGGACAGATCTGTTATTGTTACTAGATAATCGGGTAAAAAGAACATTTCGCAGTTAAAGCAACTTAAGATCACTCAAAATAAGGAGTGTAGACTTTTGTTTGTGACAAAAGCGAGCTGTATCAAAGCAGTTTTGAGTGAGAATGGAATATGTTTTTGCAGACAAAGGCAGTCAATGTTGGCACTCGGGGCAGTCAACCTGCTTTAAAATAAATGAGCATTTTAAGCCTCTGGCAAGACTCCAAAATGTAATCCGACATAACTGATGCTGTGGATAGTGTCCTTATAGACAAGTAAAGTAATTTTAACTTTGAAAGTGTACAGTAAGTGTTTGAAAAGTACTGTTTGTACAAGCACCACCTTGTAATCACTCCCACCTTGTTATAGGCCCATATAATTTGACTACCAAATGTCAAGCAAACTGCTGTCAATAAATGCAAAACTAGACCTAATGGTCTCTGCTTCCAGAGTTGTATCTGTGCTTAAATATTTATTAGAAAATATGCAATCGTCAGAAGCAGAGTGCATGAACTCCTTTTTGTTTGGTAGTTGACTTTAACAGATTCATAACAAGGTGCTGGCGATTGCATAAACAGTCCTGTTTATACACTTTTGTGTACTTTTATAAAATCTAAATTATTTTGTTTTGTCTGTAGGGATGCTATCCACACCATCAGTTAAGTGGAGTGACATTTATAAGTCCTGCCAAAGGCTTCAAAATCGCTTTTTATATTGACTTGGGTCACGTGGGTCAAATGTTTCAAGTGCTAACAGTACGAACCATTTTGCTCCAAACAAGTATCTTGTTCTCAGTCATAACTGCTTTGATTGACGTTGTTTTGGTCCTTAACAAAAGTATTCACTCCTTACCATCTAATTATAGAGCAAAGGTTGTTTTAACTTCATAATGTTTCTTTAAGTTCATGATATAAAGTCAAATGCTTGGATACATTGCAACAATGTAAGTTTTTATTATTTTGTTGAAGTTCTTTCAGCCGTTCATCTTTCCTCTTGTTCTCCTCAGGCTTATAAGTAACTGTGCGTGTGTTGAATAATAGGTGAAAGAACGGTGTGAGAAGGGGATCCCTCCATCCCTGCGTGGCCGAGCCTGGCTCTACCTCACTGGGGGCAAAGTGAAAAGGGAGCAAAACCTGGGCAAGTTTCAGGTCAGTCATAAACATATCCTCTTTACTGCAGAGCTGTGTTCCCTTTTCAAACCCAAAGACTGTACCAAAAATATTACGTTTAGTCTCAGTTTTTATAGTAACATTGGTGAGCATGTTTGTAGGGTCATGTTGCTTTGATATGATTAAATGTTTCTATCAAACACAACAATAGCAGGTGCTATTAACAAGCTTGATGAAACTGCGTTATAGGAGCTCGATGAGCTGCCGGGAGAGCCCAAGTGGGTTGATGTCATTGAGCGGGACCTTCATCGACAGTTTCCTTTCCATGAAATGTTTGAAGCGAGAGGAGGCCACGGGTAAGGCCTTTCTTCTAGGCGACTAGTGTGATTTTCAATTTTGGCTCAATGAGACGAATGTGATTTCTAAAGCCAATATATTTCACGTTCTTATGTGTAGGCAGCAAGATCTGTTTCGAGTGCTGAAGGCTTATACTCTGCATCGACCTGAAGAGGGTTACTGTCAGGCTCAGGCTCCCATTGCTGCTGTACTCCTGATGCATATGCCAGCAGAGGTACACTGACTCTAATGTTCAACCAAATGAAAGGAGTTAAATACCTACTGTGATTATCATAAGTTCTCTTTTACAACTTCTTCACCAAAATACAAGTTGTGTTTTTTGTAAATGCCATACCTCACAGTGTAATTGGCTGTAATTAAGACCTGCTCTCCATTCTTGTACTTTGTTCTAGGATGCTTTCTGGGTTCTTGTTCAGATCTGTGAAAAATACCTTCCTGGATACTACAGCACTGGGCTGGTAGGTCATCGGAAGTACACCTAAGTACACTTTCATGATTCAGCATTTCAGTTATTATCAGGGCAAAATCTGAATCTATTAATGTTATCCATATGAGCACAAATAGACCAGGAAGCTGAGTTTCAAAAGACTGATTTAATAATGCAGTATGAAACTGAACCTATGCTTGTATATTTATTCTGCCAACATAAAAAGTTAATTCAGCCTCACTGTTTAAGTGTCTTTAAAGTGCTCTTTCAGGTTGTGCTCCATACTCTGTGGGCTTCAGTTTTGAGTGAAAACATCTCTGTTGTTCAGTTGTTGGTATGCATTGTTAGCGATGGTGTCAGACTTGTCAAGCCAGTATGTCTCTATTTAAACACTGTGTGGCCTGACAACACAAGGTGATGACCAAGCTACAAGGACGAGCTAATCAGACAATCAGATTAAGCAAAGAGAGGAGTGTGTTGTCTCCATCTGCTGAATGCAGTTTCACATTGTCTGCACAGGAAGCAATCCAGCTGGATGGACAGATCCTGCATGCTCTGCTGCGGCAGGTCTCTCCTGTAGCCCACCAGCACTTAAAGAAGCACAAGCTGGATCCCATCCTGTACATGACTGAGTGGTTCATGTGTGCCTTCTCCCGGACTCTACCGTGGGCCTCGGTACTGCGAGTGTGGGACATGTTCCTCTGTGAGGGTGAGGCAGTGCACATAATCTCTTATACTCAGCAATGTTTTGAAATAAAAGATATACATATCAAAAATGTTTTTCTCTGACCTCGAGAGTCAGTCTTACTGGGATGATGTCCCCAGTTGTTCAGAAAGTGAAGTGAAAAATACTTCGTACTCACAATTAGCAGCTTTGTGTGAGCTGGTTTTGTGTTTATTGAAACACCAGAGAAATATTTGGCTGTGGTTGCATGAAGCAAGTTAGTAAATAAAAAAAATAATTAAGAAGTTATTCATCAATACAGATAAGATACTGAGAAAATATGAGCAGTATTTTGAAATGTTTTTATTCACATTTCAGTAAATGTCACTGTTTTTAAATGGTTTGTCTCTCTTATGTACTATTGTGCATTTAACTCATTACTCTGCAGAAATACTTGACTGCATTGTGTGATTGTCATTTTATCATGTGATTTTATCATGTGAATTGTGCACATCATCTGACCCTCTAATTTAATCTAAAAAACACCATAACCATAACATTTCTACATTTAAGAAAGTTTGACACAAATTCCCCTACAACACTTGTTTGTTTACCAGCTTACTGTTGATTCAGCTGGGAGAGCTGAGGAGGGTGTTATGTAAGGTTGCAAATCTTCCGTTATAAAGTCTGAAATGTAGCCCAAGCAAACACGTGTACATGCACTTAGATATGTGTACAAGATTGTTATGGCAAGTGCCACAGCAGCTTGTATAACTGGCTTTTTGTCTTTATGAAAACATCAGCACTTAAAACCAAAGCTTCTACATCTTTTGGCTTTTTCTTTGCACAGCAGAGGTACAGGTTTTATGTAGCAATTCTGTGGCATAACATACATTTGTTTGTGTTAAAATTATAAGCTTTTGTTTTGATCGTTTCCTTTTTAACATGCTCAACCACTTTGCCTTCTGGGTGATGATAGATGATGTGAGCCAAGACATTTGGGGGGTTGAATATATAGTTATTCCTATAATAGTTCACTTGTGCCCACTGGCAGTGCTGATTAGTGCATGCTGAAATTATAATTTCACTGTGCACTCAAAAAAAAAAAAATGAGAATGCGTCAAATTGCTCAGTCATGCATTCAACTTCCATCATGCAGACCTATGACTTTGTGGATGCACAAAAGTATAAAACTCAGCATAATATCAGCAGAAAAGCCCAGAGAGATTCACCACAAACCAGCTTTGCCATACAGAAAAAGATGTTCAGTTTATATATATTTCATGAATTGCTTCAAAATCTTAGAAAATAATGACAATTCTTATTAGCTGGAGGGTTGTACAGGCCTGTACAATAATAGTAAATTTCCATGGCATCGATAATGGATGGATAACTCGGATAACTGACTACTGACCTCATTTGTAACGTAGTTCTTGATTTTTTTTTTTTGTGTTTACCAATCAGGATACTGTCCAGGATGAAATTTAGATTTACCTATTGAATTCAGTCTCCAGTATATCAACAGTGGTGATAAATTATTGGTGTCATTTGAAGGGCCAATTTACGCTTCCCAAATCGGTTTGAAGAAGATTTTGATACCTGCATAAGTCCCAAAGGGTCGAAGTGGACCTCTCTGTGCAATGCAGTGTACACAACCCACACAGTAATGCAATCTTTTTGTATCCCCATGGACTGTTCACGTCAGCTGCACATTGTCATGTGTGTTGCTGTTCTCAGGAGTGAAGATCCTCTTCAGAGTGGGCCTGGTTCTCCTGAAATGCATGCTGGGATCCCAAGAGAAACTGAAAGCCTGTCAAGGTCTCTGTGAAACAATGGAGCATCTGCGAGCAATACAGCCACAGTACATGCATGAAAGCTTCTTAGTACATGAGGTATAGTTATCCTGTTCGTTTATCCGTTTTATTGCTTTGGCTCAGCTGTCTTTGGGTGCAAAACCCCTCATTGATATTTGCCCAGATGATGTTGTGGAATAGCGACGTTCAAACGTAGATTCACTGGCTTGCACTCATGATCTGTGTTTCAGATTATAGAGTTATCAGTGTCTGAAAAAGACATTGAAAAGGAACACCTCTCTCAGCTGCGGCGCTGGAAGGAGACGCATGGAGAGCTACGTTGCAAGTCCCCTCCGAGGATGCATGGCGCTAAGGCCATAATGGCTGCAGAACCACCCCGCAGACAGGATCTGATACAGAGACCTACCATCATCGTAGCGTCTCCGCTGTCACCCAAGACAGGTGGGGCGCGAGCAGAGGAAGAGAGGGAAAGAAGAAAGACTGAGGAGGAAAATGGGAATACAACAGTTCATCTACCACAGGAGCCTTTGAATCCTAATCCTGCTCCCAGTGACCCTTCACAACTCCTCAAGAACCTGACCATACAAGGGTCCAGAGAGAGCATGAGTAGTACAGAGCACGATACTTACCTGTAGCAGGTCAACACCAGTTTACATGCATTAATCATTCCAGCTGTACTTCAGCACTGACTCCTTCTATGTTTTATTGTCACAGTTTTCAGTGACGAGATAAACATTTTAAGTGCATAGCATTTGTGACAGATATTTCCTATTTTTATATTCTTACCACTCCAGGAAATGTCAAGCTGAAGAACTTATTTCCATTATTCAAACCTTAAAGATTCTGCACTAACTTATGTCATTGTTTGTGTCATTTCATTCTTATAGATTGTTAGTTCTTGGACCTTTTTAACCCAGCGATACAGCTCTGGAAATTCGGCCTGTGCAGGAAAAAATGTAAACTGTGTAGAATACAGACATGTTGTTTCCAGGTACTTGCAGGAACATCAGTGAAATTTTAACTCGTGGGAATGTTAAGTCAGCAGCTCCAAAGTCCCGAACGCGTAGAGACACACTAATGACTGACAGATCTTGCAGCTCTTTTGTTTTAGATTAAGTTTGGCTTTCTCTTTACTGAAGAGTGCTCTTCTAGAGCGTCTGGCCTTTAGTCTTCCTCTTTGCCTACATTAGTCACTACATTGCCTTCACAGAAATGTGTATTTATCGTGCTTTGTTAGTCTCAGTTATCCTCACAGATTTGCTGATGCACAGTTTATCAGGCCGTTTTAAGACCAGAGTATTGTCTTTTGCTGCATCATAAACGTTGTCTTTAGCGTCGTGGACCAGAAGGGGGCGTCCTGACATCGTTCTCAGTTCAGGGGGGGGTCAGCCAAGCTGTTTGTCACTTAAAAAAACGAAGGAAAGAAAACCAATGTTAAAGTTCAGGGACACTTAGTGCAAATAAGCCAAAGATTTATAAACAATGTATTAAAGATATAGCCAAGTAAAACCGTGTTTTATAAATAGTTGTCAGTTTGGGAGTGCAAAGAGTTTATATTCATGTTGGAAATGAAATGTGATGAATTAGAAGGATGCTCAGCTGTTTTTGTACAATCAAAGGTTTGTGGTAACTCTGATTTTAAGAATATGATTATTTTATAAGCAAAATAAGAAAATTGCTCAAAATCACTTTAAACAATGATTCAACATCTACAAGCTTAATATGAAGTAAAAACAATGTTCAGAAAGAATCTCGAGTACTTGTCAGATAAAAGAATATTAAATACGTATATAGGTAGCAAAACATAAGAGTCCTGAGTTTTTGATAATGGCCATATTGTCAGTGTCATAAAATATAATGTTTAAAGCAATCATTCTGCTGTCTAGGGAGCTGTTTTCAGCTGCTTTACTGGCACTTACAGTTGATGTAACATTTGTTATTCTGAAGTAAATGGTTTTAAATATATAATTTTTAAACATTGTAGTATTGGTTTAATGTATTCTGTGGCACTTTTTTGTCTGTTAGGATGTTTGTAATTGCAATGCCTTATAATTTTTTTTCCTAAAGCTTTAGTAAAATTGATTTACAACATATTAGTTGTATTTTTAGAAAGATCACATGTAAAGATTTAACAGTAATATCAAAGCCATACATTCCAGTAAGTCGGTGTAAAAAAAGGAAAAAAGTTTATCACAGATCCTTACTAGAGGTGAACTGATGCACTTTTTTAGTTCTGATTCAACTCCTGATTGATGATTATGATATCAAAGGGGGTTGTTGATGTTGATGTTTGATGTTTTCAGATTTAGTATTTAAAATTAAAGTGTAAGAAATGTAGAAAAATTAAGTTCAACTGAATTACTATGAATGATGGATCGGATCTGTTCCATCTTTACTAATTAAACATTTTTTAAAATATATGTTCAACGTGTGGGAATAGGTGGAATCTCGTAGCGGAATAGGAACCACTATGTTTTTACAGTAAGTATCCCTAAAACAACAAATAAGCATTTGCTCTAAAGTCACCGCTTCACTGTATGACATCTTTCCTAATTTCTACCACGTGCTTGAAATAATTCATATGGTTGCAATCTGCAGTTTCACCACTAGATGTCACTAAATCATTCACACTTCCCCTTCAAAGAGAACATCTAGATTCAGAAACTTATAAATATCACTTATTAAATGGTGATTTGAAAAAGACAACTTTATTTCTGATCGTATTGCTTTTTTTAATTTAACTTTCCATAACACAATGTTTTGATTTTTTTTTAATCATTTAAGAGAATTTTAATAAAACTTGGAAGTTATTTTGATCCTATAAACATCTTTTGCTTCCATCTGTATTGCTAAACAAAACAACAAAAAAAATTTGACAAGAAAAAGTGCTGCACTGATGGGAGGGAACAGGCAGTGTTTGAATGCGCTCTGTGTTGTCATTCAGCGCCCTCACCGCCTGCCCTCCCTCACCCATGCAGTAGCACACTTCCTTGGACACCTGTTTCTCCAGCTCTTTCAGCTCTTTGAGGAATTTGCATCTCAAATGGGGTGAATTCCCACAGCACCATCTGAAGCGCCTCACGCATTGGCCTTTGGTCTGTGAATGGAGTCTTCTGCGTGTATACAGGCCTTCTTTTTCTGTTTTTTTTCCAGCAAGATTCAGCTGCAGTACAAGAACATGACGGCCAAGAACCTTCTCCTCTACATTACAATTTACCCAACTAGTTGCATCCCAGCACTGGTGCTCCTGATTGATATACACTATATTGCTAAAAGTATTCGCTCACCCATCCAAATAATCGGAATCAGGTGTTCCCATCACATCCATGGCCACAGGTGTATAAAATCAGGCACCTTGGTGTGCAGACTGTTTTTACAACTATTTGTGAAAGAATGGGTCGCTCTCAGCAGCTCGCTGAATTCCAGCGTGGAGCTGTGATAGGAGGCCGTCTATGCAACAAATCCATTTGTGACATTTCCTCGCTCCTAAATATTCCACAGTCACCTGTCAGCTGTATTATAAGAACATTGGGTCAGTGGATGCTGAGGCGCATAGTCTGAAGAGGTCCCTAACTTTCTGCAGAGTCAATCACTACAGACCTTCAAACTTCATGTGGCCTTCAGATTAGCTCAAGAACAGTGTGCTGAGACCTTCATGGAATGGGTTTCCATGGCCAAGCAGCTGCATCCAAGTTATACATCACCAAGTGTAATGCAAAGCATCAGATGCAGTGGTGTAAAGCACGCCGCCACTGGACTCTAGAGCAGTGGAGACACGTTCTCTGGAGTGACGAATGGCGCTTCTCCATCTGGCAATCTGATGGACGAGTCTGGGTTTGGCGGTTGCCAGGACAACAGTACTTGTCTGACTGCATTGTTCCAAGTGTAAAGTTTGGTGGAGGGGGGGTTGTGGTCTGGGGTTGTTTTTCAGGAGCTGGACTTGGCCCCTTAGTTCCAGAGAAAGTAACTCTGAATGCTTCAGCACACCGAGACATTTTGGACAATTCCATGCTGCCAACTTTGTAGGAACAGTTTGGAGCTGGCCCCTTCCTCTTCCAACATGGCAGCACAAAGCAGGTCCATAAAGACCTGGATGACAGAGTCTGGTGTGGATGAACTTAACTGGCCTGCACAGAGTCCTGACCTCAACCTGACAGAACCCCTTTGGGATGAATTAGAGGGAGACTGAGAGCCAGACCTTCTGGTCCAACATCAGTGTGACCTCACAAATGTACTTCCAGAAGAATGGTCACAAATTCCCATAAATACACTCCTAAACCTTGTGGACAGCCTTCCCAGAAGAGTTGCAGCTGTTATAGCTCCAAAGGGTGGACCAACGTCATATTGAACCCTATGGATTAGTAATGAGATGTCACTTAAGTTCATATGAGAGTCAAGGCAGGTGAGCGAATACTTTTGGCCATATAGTGCATCAGTTTAGTTGGTTAAGTAATGGTTTTCCTTTTAAGTGTCAATCCTTTTACACATTCTCATCAGATACATCTTATCCTCATTTGATTTACAACATATTTATTCTTCCTCCAGTCATGCTCATCACAGGAAACCTCCCCTAAGTCTTCACTTGACGTCATACAAAGGATTCTGCGTGCATTTTGTTAGAGGATGCATTCGCTGCATATGATCCCCTGTCTTTTTTACTGTCTTTTATCTGTAAACAACAAAATGCAGGCTTGGCCACGAACTCCACCTCAAACTCCACCCTGCACCCCCACTGTCTGACTTCCACTCTTCCAGCATCCAGTCATGCTGGCAAGACCCAGTCTGAGACCTAAGAGGGTGCAATGGGAGTCTGTCTTTATGATTAATCTGCAGGAGAGGAGGTGGAGGAGACGTGACCCAGACGTACCCTCATAACGGCTCTTTCAGAAAAACGCTGAGCTGGGTTTTTACCACGGGGAGTGTCATGAGTTGTTGATGGAGTGATGTATAAAAGAGCATCGTAGTACCTTGTCTAGAAAGCCATAGGAGGGTTTTAACCCCTTGATAAGCACTAATCACTATGTTGTGATCAGAAATGAGCACATCAATAATTGAAGTGTGATTATTTTTATAACATAGGTAGACAGTTGTTTCTCCTGTGAATCTAAATGTATTTTCTTTCTTGTCCTGTTATCATTGAAGCTGTTTCACAACTGAAAATATTCCAGTGTTTAAAAAAGAAAGAAGCAATCAAACAAAGAGGAGTAGACTATGTTTGTGTTGATATGTTGCTGCACTGGTCCCACAAATAAAATAAAATACCAGGAGGTCCAGTTAGAGAAATACAAAACCTCTATGAGCTTTTCTATGAGCATCCAAATTGACTGTACATGTAGAATTAACCTGTGAAAAAGAAAATGACTACTAACTCAATGAAACTGATCAATATGAGATACTAACTGACTTGTGTGAGACAAAAAAAAAACACCCAACCTATAACAAGAAGAGTTTCTATCTTCAACACTTTTGTTTCCACACCTCAGAAAGTACAACTTAACTTTTTTCTTTGTCTTTTTTGTAGTTTAACATCTATAGTGCACAAATATAGTCAAGAACTGTAGATGTGAATAGAGATCTCACACTTCATGTCTGTCTGTACGTCGTAGCTCTTCATGGGGGTGGTGAGTACAGTGAGGTGGATGATCTCATGATGCCATATGTGTGAAGCGTCTGGAAGATTATAGTCTGGCATCATGAGCTGTAAAGCTCCTCTAAAGCTTTTTGGTTACAAGGACTGGGAGTCTGGAGCTTTATCCCCACCTGCCATCCCCCATCATGCCCTCAGCCCAATGGGCCGATTAGAGAGGGTAAAGGTCAGGGGCCCAAAACAAAAAAGGTGAGAAACCTTTATGGAACTTTTCTAACCAAGATTTACAAGGGCTTAAAGGTCAAGTGAAACCATGGACATTTAGGGGTAAAGAAGAAAGGTAATTATTATTATCATTATTATTATGACTTTGAGTATAAGACTAGTTTTAAAACTCAACAGAATCAGCTGATCAAAGCACCAAAGGGAGAATATTATTTATAAGCCTGAGCAGAAAATGCTCTCACCACAGAGCTGGAATTTGTAGCAGTGCATCACCATATACATGACCCTTTTATCCGATGACCTTAAATGCCTTACTGACTCATTGATCAGCAAGTCACTACTACATGGAGGACTTAAACTGTGATGAGCCAAATCTCTGATAAGTCCAAAAGGATGTTCCAATCAGTAATTTCACAAAAAGCCAATGCAACAAAACTAGCAGAGATAACAAGAAAAGAAAATTTCGGAATTGGGAAACAAATATTTTTTGGAAGTATAACAAGTCATATAATATGTTGGTTTTAGATGTTGGTTTTACCAAATTCCACAAACACATAAAGTGAGAACCATAAGCTCTATGTGGAGGCAGAATAAGACACATCCCAGGACAGATCCTTGAGTGACTCCACAGGTCTGACGACTGACCATATATATATATATATATATATATATATATATATATATATATATATATATATATATATATATATATATATATATATATATATATATATATATATATATATATATTAGTTTACCTCATAGATCTGTTGGATAAGACATTGCCAAAAGATGTTCCCCTGTAGTCAACAAAGATTTGTTTTTGTTCATTTTTACTTAATATTTACAGTTTATACATTTTTAGTTGTTTTGTTTTTGCAGTGTGCGTGTTGAGGGTAGTGGGGTCAGAAAGAGACAACAAAAAAAGTGTGTGTAAGCATTCCTGTTTGCAGCGTTCCATGTTTGAGGGGAGCCACTTTGATTAAAAGTTTCAAGTAGCTGTGGTGCACGTGTGGGACGGGAAGCGGAGTGGAAAGTGTCAGGGGTCAGACAGATGCCTGCTCTGTGGACAGTGGACAGGAAGTGTGTCCGTCTTTTAATGGTTCTTCTCAGGGTTAACGGTAGCTGCAGCCTTAATGATCTCAGATCCCTCAGCTTTTGGACTCTGGGTTAGGATTTGTAATAGGAAATGACATCAAACACCTGCTTGGTTCCAGTCAGGGACTCCCCGATCTCTTTCACAACAAGTTTCCCACTGTATGTCTAATGAGTCATGTTAAGTCTGACTCTTGTTATGTATTCCATAATGACAGCTGCTAAGCTTTGTTGAGGGGAATCACACTTAGGTTAAGTGTCTAAAAGCTGGTGAAAACGCAAATTAAGGCACATATTGACTCTGGAAATGCTGATTTCTGCAGCTCTGTTCCTTAGGATAGGCCTGTCCGCTCTTTCTGTCTGCAAAAGAGTGGAGTTTGTGTTTAAGTCATGTAATAAGCTAATCATTTTGAAAGTTGGCTGGACTCGTGATTTCACATTCCAACACTTGATCAGGTTTTCTATTTGGGGAGCCTAAAATGACCCCTGAACTGCTGAACACCCCCATAACAACCATACAACCTGCTTTTATTTTGTAGGCTTTATAAAATCTTTGATCGCCTTTGGCTTTAAATAATTATCATATTTTATTTTTAAAAGCATATTGTGCTCATCGTAACGAAATCACAAACATTTACAGTTTGTGGACTGGTCTGAGATTTGGTTTGTTCAGCATGTTCTTAAACTAGATTATCAGGCTTGTCGGGTGTTGCAGCGGACCTTGTCTGAACATTATCACTTTGCATATTTGGAACATGTTTATCAGTAGTACATCATGTTTGAAACATTTTAGGTTTTAAGATACGATTGTAGCAAGTGAGAGGATCATTGTCCACAATGTTGTTTAAATTGCAACAAACAGGAACCTTTTGTTTAATCAGATACCGAAGCAGCGTTTTTATCATGAAATAGTGAAAGTTAAAAATATCTGTAAATGAGGAGCAAAATAACCTCTGATCACCCCACAGCTGGTTGCTGTTACTCTAGCCAACACTCACACTCTCTTTCTCTCTCTCTTTCTCTCTCTCTCTCTCTCTCTCTCTCTCTCTCTCTCTCTCTCTCTCTCTCTCTCTGTGTGTGTCTCTCACACACAGACAGTTTTCAATTTTCCACACCTTTCACTTTCCAAAGTCTTTATCGTCGACCAGTGGTGGCGTTGAACTGTCAGCTTTTGAGCCAGTGGGCTTTCGGTTTGTTGACCACCTGCTGCCCCATGGAAGTAACATTGACTGTACTTAGATACGCATATTAAACAGAGTCTCATTGGCTTATCATATGGGAAGCGAAGCAAAGGCAAGTGGAAGATGAGTTTATAAGAATAAAGTTAGCTCCACTCAGTCTATGGCAGATGGCATAAATCTAAAAACAACTTTTTATCTTTTGTAAAATGTCCTTTGGTGAAGAATTTCAGACGTTATCCCAGACAAAATGTCCATTGCATATGAAATGCGAGTCAAAATATACAGATAGAGAGGCTTTCATGCATTTGTAACACAACCAACAACTTGTCCCAGTTATCCAGAAGACTGCTTCTGAAAGAGCCAACAGTGCTGGCTGACCAGAGACTGAAATCTGAGCCAGTTGCTTTTTGATTTTGTTACGTTGCTTCATCTTACAGTTAGTTATTTTAACATGCATATCCAACTACATTTTTATAGGCGGTTGTTACCGGGCAGCTTTAAGATAAGATCTCACACACAAACCACTCTCACACAGCGATTGTGGTATAAAGATGCACAGGAGATCCCCATTTCATTCTGGGTCCACTCTCCGGTTGTGCCTTCACAGTGACCGTACAAAAGTGCAATATTCCCTCCACAGTGTCTGCATCGCAAAGCTTTAAGGAGTTCAGTAATCTAAAACAGTTCCTTCCCTCTTCTCTGTGGTCAACAATCAGCAACAAGTCCCTCATGTCTCTGGTCACTGACTCCCTTATTCAGTTGGGGTTGAATAAAACATAGCGCTGAAAAAGCAGCAATTAAAAAAATGTTTTTATCAGGTTGTTTCCATGGGGGATACACAGCTGTTTCCCTGTCACTGATGTAATTTGTGATGTTACTGCACCAGTGCAATGGAGGTGGAACAAACCGTTTATTTCAATGGAGCTGCAGTCTAAAAAGTTAAGATATGACCTCACACTGTGTCTTCTAAATTACAATTAGTTTGATCTAACTAGATGTATGCAACCTCGCCAGGGAATCGTTTTAGAATTAACAACACATTGCTCCATCTTGTGGGGTTTGCATGTGCAATATAGATGTTATGTTTTGTAACAAGCTTGTAGAGAGAGCTTGTAGTGTAGAAAACAAGCAAATCCTACTGGTTTTCCGATTTGAAACTTAGTAAACTCTGGCGTGACAGCATTCCCAGTCTGGAGAAGGACACAGAGTAAGACTTCACAGCTATACATTTTGGTCAGATTAAGAGTTTTTCCATCTTTTTATTGCCATGTATATGGGGGTCTGGATCTGGAGATACCTGAGGAAACCAGGACCGTCGGGGGCCTTTTCAGCTTGACAAACCTAGAAGAACAAAAGAAAATACATACTGTCAGGAGTCTGAACAGCTTATACAGAAACACCCATGTAAATTGTGTTAGAAAGAAGAACAACCCAAACCAGGAGTCCATGTTAAGACAAATGCAGACTCAAACATAGATACAAATGTAAACAAAAAGAGTAAATAATCTGCAAAATGTTAAAACTGTGACTGGTAAATGAGTATGGTAAACTGGAAAGGTCATAACATGTGAGATTAATCTCTGTGTGGAAAATGGTTTATTATGCTGTTCTATAACAAGACTCGAGTCTTGTAAAATTCCCCTGGCAGTGTTTGTGTTGCATGTTTATCTCCTCAGTGGGGATGTTTGTGAGGACGTTTCTGCCGTGTCGATGATGTTTTGCCCTAATCTGTATTGATCTGAAGTCACTTCCTGCCATTGTTGTTTCACATCCCCACTGTCTCCTCGCTTCCTGTCAATCTAGTCCTCTCTTTCCTCAGCAAGGAAACCGGGAGCTCCGAGAGGATACACAATCGGGAGTGTAGTGCTGCGAGTATCTGTGTGTGTGTGTGGTGTAGAGAGCGTGCTGCTTTGACCCTGATAACAAGCTGATATTGATGGCGAGCAGAAGAAACACACGCAGCCAACGATAACACGGCAGAAACGTGAGGCAGGTGGTGACCTACTGTACTGCTGGTATATATATTTTTTTTTAAATATTTTATGTTGCATGTAAACAACTGTGAAGTCAGTATGTAAAAAATACCCAGAGGCACACCTCATGGAAAAATTACTAGTATGCATTTTACTACCTAGTACACTTCATCCCAAAATGCAATTTACATTTATAGCTTTGAGTATTACAGCAGTTGGGAAAAATGGTTGATACTTCATGCTATTGATTACTTCTGGTTGTAAAAACTGGAATCTGGTCACAACTTCTGTAGGATGAAACAAATTATGCTCCGCACTAACTGCAGTATGAAGTACAAAAGGCATGATATGTCATACGTGTAAGCACACATGATGTGTCTGTGAAAACGGTCCTGCTGCTGGGCTCTCGTGGTTTTCATTAGAATCTGTTGTGTTGATGCAAGGAAACATCTAAAACAAGCAGGACACTGGCCCTTGAGGACCAGACTTGAAGAGGTCTGCAGTATGCAATATACGAATACTTGTACAACCTGCAGTATGCAGTTAAAAAAAAGAGAAAGAAAGTATGCAGGTGATCAGTTTACCTCTAACACTCTGTCCCATCATGCAGTGACCCACTACATTGGAAGCTGGTCACTTCTGGTTATGCCTTTGCATAGTTGCTTTGCCTACCAATTGGTACCAGTAAGCAGTACATACTGCATACTAAGTTCTGCGGAGTATGCAGTACAAGGCTACAAAAACTGTTAATTTCTCTGTCTGACTAGGTTGGATTTTCACAGTTTGCATTAATGGTCATACTGCATTAGATTCCTTGCTCGTGAAGCACAAGTAACCAACATCCACAAGTGTTGGGACTCAAGGTTGAAACCAAAATACGGCGAATGTCATCTCACATTTAGGTTTCATCTGGGGCGATTACAACATCCCACCTTTTAACAACGATTTTGTCACTTCCTGATAAGATCAACGTCCACCAGTCCCCCCTTTTTTTTAAAAATAATTATGGTTAGGGCTCAGTAATTATTACTACTGCGTTGTTGTGACGTTACTGCATGCCATTTGTTTAAGAACAGTTTACAGCGGATCTTACACACTGTCTTTGAAAAACTGTTAGTGAGCTCATTTTGATGTATATCTTTTAGACTCATGCAAAGCACATCTACTCATCTCAAAAAATAAGTTAGGAATCTGAGCAGTACTAACGAGTCGGCGTCTGTAATCCAGACCAGCATATCCACTTATCTTGTTTATTTTATTCCTATCTCTCTCCATCTTTACCAGATTCCTAGCATGCAGAGACCTTTACATCTTTACAATATAAGAATAGACACCATTAAAAAAAAAAGAGAGAAATACATTTTTTTAACTAATAGGCATCATCCAAAGAGAGCTGGGATAGGCTTCAGCAGATCCCATCACCCTAATTATGAGTAAGTGGGTGTAGATGATAGATGAAGTAGGACAAACGACTAGGTTGCACTTGTGTTGTTAAATGAATGGTGTGTCTGTGAGTGTATGTGCAACACAGAATAAGAGATGTGTGTATTAAGACAAACCAGTGAGTGAGCTCGGCCACTATAAATGAGACTAACGAGAATTCCATATGCACACTGAGACCTTTGGTTTGAGGTTACAATAGCTTATTGTGTTGCATCCAGTGTAGTCACGGGTGTTACGTGGTATGTGCACATGCAGGATTGTGGAGTAAGTTCTCTGTGTGTGTGTGTGTGTGTGTGTGTGTGTGTGTGTGTGTGTGTGTGTGTGTGTGTGTGTGTGTGTGTGTGTGTGTGTGTGTGTGTGTGTGTGTGTGTGTGTGTGTGTGTGTGTGTGTCTTTCTGAGGACTTGTCTTTCAAAAGCTCCTTAACAATCTATAAAACAGTTCATGTTACATATGTGGGATAAAAGACTTTTACACTTTCTAAATCCTGCAGTGCATTTGGATAAGTTTACACAGTATTTATGTGACCTGTTTCACACAGTTGTGTAGATCCCATCAATGCTGCGTCCAGGAGAAGAAGGGAAGTGCAGAAAAAGGAGGTTTCATGGCTGCTTCCCTTCAGACAGCTGTAAAATACAGGTCGAGTCTTTACTGTAGCTTTATTTTTTTCTTTGGTAAATGGCAGGAATATGCTGTTTTTGTTTTGTTTGTTTGTTGTTGTTTTTTTTTCATCTCCAGTCCTCACAAAAAATGTGATTGCAAAAATCAGAAATGCCACATTTCTTGTTTCTAGGCATTTTCTGTGTTTTGTTTCAACACATAAACCAGTCAGTTAAAATCTTATTTTAAAAAGTATTAGATAACTGGATTGAGCTAAATTATGTAATATTCTCTTAAGACAGTGAATCAGACTGAAGTACAGTACTTCAAGTAATTGGGAGTAATGGTTTCTCTAAGACACCTCTAGAACTCTCCATTCAGTGGCTACAACATCTCTCTTTTAATCTGGTTTTCTTCAACCACCAGCCACCACTGAGGCCTACTCCAATTACAATATGTGCTTTAAATCTCTTATGTATTTTACACTAGTAATAGTATACCCTCACACAACTCTACATTGTACCATTTAAGTGAATAACAGCTTGTTTCCTGATGACAAGCTCGTGACTCAGCTGCATCCATCAGTGCTCATGAAATAACTCCAGTCTGGTAATTAGAGTGTTTGCAGGTTTCAAACCTGCATCAATTAATCATAAACATATCTGATCAGGTGTCTTGGAATACACACAAAACAGAGATTAAAGCCAAATTGGGTTATGACCACTTCTTTTTTGGTGGGGTGCTGCTAGTTATTTTACATTTTCCTTAATCTCTAGTGTCATGCCAGGTGTTGTATTGACTCTTTAACCACAAGGGCCTGTGAGCATCAGCAAATAAACCTTCTAATTTGTCTTTATCTTGTGTCAGACACGAGGTTAATACAAACACTGACAGGACTTGGAGTGTAAACAAACCGTGTTTGACATGACTTATAGTGACAGTGTTGCCTCTCTGCTGCTTCATGATAAGTGAGCCTCCAAGTTTTCTTCTCACTGGTGAAAATCATCAGAGGCACCCCATCTTGTTGTAAAATTATACTTCCTCTGTTGTCCCTGAATGCCCATCTGAGCTATTTTTATGTTTGCCTAAAACATTTTCCCTCTCCTGTGCTTGTATTTATATTTGGTAAATATTTCTGAATTGGCTCAGATGACTACAACATTTTGAGAGCAGGAAGGTTGCTATCAACAGTTTTTACCGGTCAAGTCAGTCTACAAAAGGTTAGCAGGTTCATTGAGAAAGTTGCTGCTGGGCTGGTGGGCTATTTGGTATCATAAAATCATGAAATATCTTGCAACCTTTTGCACATGTGCAGAGTGGGATCACGCTGGAACACTTTGGGCCACTTAAAAAAATACTAGCAGTATCATGTTTTTGCTTTCCCATCTATTCAAATTCCCTTCCCCCTTCATAAGTTTCTCCTTTCTTGGACATCTTTGTTGCAAATCTACAGCTTGGCCACAAAACTGTTTAAGAAAATAGCTTAATTTGAGATACGCCAACCAGTGGTAGATGCCATCGTGGTGAGGATAATAAAATGACACATCTGAGTTCAAAAATGCTTCGGATTACAGGTGGCTTTTATAACTTTGAAGCGGGGCTAGTCTGCACCGAAAAGGTGCAAATCTCTCGCAGCCTAGAGGGCTGTGTTTCTAACAACCTGGTGTCAACCACCTTATCGTCCCCGCAGAAAAAGACTAAAGGGAACGGGTAATTGTGTCCAAATGGCTCAGGTTTCCAGGTTTTCTCTAAGTGTTAGCTTTGACAGGATTTGATAATTAAAAGTGAATATCAACCTGTTGACAATATTGGTAATGTCTCTGGTGCTGATTGCTGAGTGTTTGATCAGGTATCTGTTTGTCATCAAAGCTGCTGAGCTGCTCTCAGGTGTTTATGTAAGAAGCGTGACATCATGAAACTTCAGATAAACGCGAGCCGGACTCAAGAGTTGATCAGACCACAAGTAAAGCCTTAACGGGCCAGCTGTCTCCATGAGGGACATGTGGTCTGACAGCTTAACACACACATCAAACAACTGTCAGGCCCCCACCAACCCTCACACACACCTCGCTGCCCCTGTGGTGCTCTAAGTATCACCAAAAACGGGCTCATAAACACGCAAACACACAAGGTCGCGATGGGAGATCAAAGCCCTGCAAGCACGCCGCGGCCGCCTTGTTGTGTGTCTGCATCTTTGTAGAGGTCCGAGTTGGAAGTCAGTATATGCATAACTTCCCTCATTCTCTCAGATATGCAGCCTGTAGCTGACTCGTCGCAGATAGATGACTGTAGAATGAAAGACGGCGATGTTTCTGAGCGTCTTGGTGTCTGCATGGTGTGTGGTTTACAGCACAAGGCCACACAAGAGAGGCCTCCAACAACAACAACAACAATCAGCATGAGACACAGGTGTCCAATTAGGAGAGAAAACAAGAGCTGGATGTTGGGGAAACAGGCTCTCTTGTATGCGGAGGGAGGCGATGCACACTGCAAGAAGATTCCACCTCAATCCAACTGGAAGTTGTCACTCTCAAAGACCAAAAATAGGTCCAAAGGGAATTTTGCTTTTCCATCCAAGAAAGTGTTGAGAGAAAGGCCACACTGCTGTCACCATCAGTGAAATTAAGACAAAGAAAGAAAAAATCTTTTCATGTCCTTTTTATTGAAAATCTGCTTCGTAATAAATAAATGAGTGGATTACTGGAAGAGTAAACGGGTGGAGTAATCCTCAAAGCCAGGTGTTTTATTCAGCTATCCCAGTTAACAACTAAAAACAGACGTCTGTCCCACCAGAGTAGATATAGGAAGCCTGCTTTGATTCACTTTATTTAGCTTTTTTCCTGTTCTGCCCAACGTCCTGCTGCAGAAAACCTGACACACAAAGACACTCAGGGCGGGATGGACAATTAAGCTGAAAGACAGAGGACGGAGCTCGGGCGGAGCCGCGCAAACACAATCACGCCAGTTTTGATTATCAAGTAATTGGTGTTCGCGTCACAATAATTGGCAACAACAACAGTTCTCTCCGGGTAAATGACGCTGGTGAAAGCAGAGGAGATGGGAATAAAGCTCCATCTTCATAATCGGGGGAAGAGGGGGATTACTAAGGAGGGGAGAGAAGACGCATGGAGGGTTGGGGGAAGGGATCAGAGGAGGAAGATTGTTGAGTGATACAGTAGTTGTGTCTAAGGGTTGGTGCCCCGGCGCCACTACTGCCACTCTGCTGAGAGACGGAGCGGGCTGAAGACTGAAACATCCCACCTGGGACAAAGAACGAGAGGGAGGAGTGTTAGAAGCAAGTTTTTATTTTATTTTATAAAGTTAGACATACATGTATTTTGTAAGCTGTCAGACAGTATCACACACACACACACACACACACACACACACACACACATATATATATATATATATATATTATATATATATATATATATATATATATATATATATATATATATATATATATATATATATATATATATATATATATATATATATATGTATATAAAGTAAATAGTGAAGCTCACAAATAAACTTGAGAAAAAAAGAAGTCAAACATTTCCCTCTAAACATACTAGAGCAGATATATTTTTTCCAATGGAAGGACATTTTGACAGTTTTTCAGAAAAAGTCAAGCTTAAGAGCAAACAGGGACAAAAGAAAGGTCAAGCCTACTGTTTTACCAACCGAACGGCTTCTATGTGTTTACACACTGATTTTACTAATCAGTTTACCACCACTGGAGGCATAAAACACAAGACTTTTAAAAGATATTACCTCATTTAGTCCTCTGATGTAGGCAGTGGAAACGCTGTCTCACAAGTTAGTCCAAAATGTCCCAAAGGAGTTCAGCTGGGTTGAGATCTGATGGCTGTGAAGACCAGAGCAAATGATCCACATCACATTTATACTCATCAAACCATTCAGTGACCCTAATGTGCCACACAGATGGGGGGCGTAGGGTCAACCTGGAAGAGACCATCAGAACACAAATGTGTCATGGTGGGATAACGGTCATCCTCCAGAACAACGTTGTGTTTATTTAGGCTTCTTTGGAGGACCTTAAACCACATTAAAGATCCCCTACAACAGCGACTGGATCCCTCACAGTAGGAGTCCTGGATGAATGTTTTTCCTTTGATCTGTCATCCATCTACCGCAAAGGAATTTACAGTTGTAATGTCGTGAGTTTGAACAGACACTTTGGCTTAATGGTATCTAAACCCATTCAACAACTTTCATTTTTATTGAGGTCATTTATTATATTTTTGACATAAAAAGGTCAGTTTATGCTCATTTCCTTCAGAACTTGTGGCAACTATTTTCCTTTATGTTTTGTTCTCTCTAGCACTTGCTTTTAATGATTTTCCAATTTCTTTAAATAAATGTGTGATATATTTTGTTTTGTATCATTCAGTCATGTATTTCTTTGTTTATATGACATTCTCTCTCTCCTCTTGATTACATTCTTTTTTGCTAATTCTAGTTTTCATTTAACAGTTTAATGTAAACTAAAAGCGATCACATGTGGTTTTGAAAAAAAGCCTGTTCTATAATAATTCTTACACAAATGTAGGTTTTATTATTAATTTTTCAGATCTTATCTTACAAGCACATTTAAAAACATTATTATAAAAAAGTTAGGTTGCTTAAAAAAAGATGAAAAATACATATTTATCACGTATTTATAATTTAGATGATCATTAATGGGAGTTTTAATGTGGAAATTTTGTTTTTCCTACCTATATATATTATACTATATTATTTAAAGTCACTTTCTTCTTTTTCCGTTGTGTGGTTTCAAATGTTCAGACATGTTCTAGCAAACCACTACAGCCAGGGAAAAGTAAATGCTTTCCTATTTACCTAAGTGAACGACAGTACTCCAGTTCCAGTACAACCCTCAATTCATATTAAAATTACCATGAAACTTGCCTGGACATGGCTCATGGGCCACTGTCCAAACATGTCTAGTGAGCTTTCATTCTGTAAAATTAAGGAATTATATTTGCTGCAAATAGGAGATGACATTTTTGACAGTTTTATTGTGTCTCAGCAAATGTTTTCATCTTTACGGAGTTCATACGTGAGTTCTTTAGATATCATACCATATATTTTACAGTACGTTATTGTGCATCCTTTGTTTACATACTTCTTTTCTTGTCTTATGCACAAAAGTTGAAAAACAAAGTAAAATTCTAAAGAAATGTATTATAAACACATGGACCAGTTCGTGCTAAAGTGCCTTCACTAGTGAGATACTAATCAAATGAATGCAGAGATGTGTGCATGTGGGCATGTGTGCATGTGTGCAGAGCAGAGAGGAGGAGGGCAGCAGGACGAGAGGGAGGAGGGGTAGGTGGGAGGGTGCAAGTTGGGTGGGGTATATAAGGGTCTGCAGATTTCACATATAGCAACAGACCTTACAGTGCTGTCAACTGCTGTGAACTCATCTGCCTCAAGCAAATTTTTGTTCTCTTTTTCTTTTTTAAATAACAAGGATAAGATAGGAAGAAAAATGGAGATTGATCCGACTTTGGCGCCTTATGAGTTCTATGACTACGAGGAGACAGAGAACTCCACCATGTGTGACTATTCAGAGTGGTCGCCGTCATACTCTGTCATCCCGGTGCTTTACATGCTTATTTTCATCCTGGGCCTCTCTGGGAATGGGGTGGTCATTTTCACCGTGTGGAGAGCCAAAGGCAAGCGCCGAGCTGCTGACGTCTACATCGGCAACCTGGCCCTGGCTGACCTCACCTTTGTGGTCACTCTGCCTCTGTGGGCCGTCTACACAGCCATGGGCTACCACTGGCCCTTTGGAGTTGCCCTGTGCAAGATCAGCAGCTACGTGGTGCTTCTTAACATGTACGCCAGCGTCTTCTGCCTCACCTGCATGAGCTTTGACCGGTACCTGGCCATCGTTCACTCCCTGTCCAGCACCCAGCTGCGAACACGAGGTCACGTGCGTGGCTCCCTGATGGCCATCTGGCTCCTCTCTGGCCTGCTGGCTGCCCCGACTCTTGTCTTCCGTAGCACCAAATATGATTCCGAAACCAACCGTACGTCTTGTGCCATGGACTTCAGCCTGGTGGTCACAAATAAGGAGCAGGAAAACCTGTGGATTGCCGGACTCAGCATCTCCTCCTCAGCTCTGGGCTTTCTTCTACCCTTCTTGGCAATGATGGTGTGCTACTGCTTCATTGGCTGCACAGTAACCCGCCACTTCAACACTCTGCGAAAAGAGGACCAGCGCAAGAGGAGGCTGCTGAAGATTATCACTACTCTGGTGGTGGTTTTTGCAGCCTGCTGGATGCCATTCCACATCGTGAAGAGTGCTGATGCCCTCTCTTACCTGGACCTGTTCCCCGCTACCTGTGACTTCCTACGTTTCCTGCTGCTGGCTCACCCCTATGCCACCTGCCTGGCCTACGTCAACAGTTGCCTCAACCCCTTCCTCTACGCCTTCTTTGACCTGCGCTTCAGAGCTCAATGTCTTTGCCTACTCAACCTGAAGAAGTTCTTGCATACCAGCCCACCCAGCTCCTTATCCTCACAGAAAACAGAGGCTCAGTCTCTGGCCACGAAGGTGTGACTACAGCTGGGGGCCCAGAGACACACTGGGGAAGAGGTGAACAGTGCAAAACAGTGCAGGTAAATCCGAACTTTGTGCATTGGGCACTTGCTTGCAGATCATCTGTAATCAGTTTCAGTGTCACCATTGCCCCCTCCTCTGCTAGCTCTATGGACTGAAGGGGACTGATGGCTTTCAGGGGGGGTCTGACCAAACTGAAACTCCTGCCTCGCCTTTGAGTGGCAAGGAAGCAAAACTGAACAACATGGGAACAAGCATAAAAGCATTAAAAAAAGCATAAAAAAGTGGGTTGCAGGCTTCTGAATTCCTCCTGGTTCTCCTGTGGACTTCACTCAGAACTGAGCATCGAACTCTGCCCTCAAGTCAACACACTGACGTGTATTATTTGTGCTGTCCTTGTTTTCATTAGTAAGCACTTGAGGTTTCATATCTGCCAGGCTACACTGATCAGCAGATCAGCATGTGGTATCAGCATCACAGCTGGCAGTGTTGTGTGTGTGTGTGTGTGTGAGTGTGTGTGTGTGTGTGTGTGTAGGAAGGGTGTTGCCAATCAGCAAGAGGTGTTGGTGAGGGATAAGACTGGTGTAAACTGTGAACGTGTGTGTGTGTGTGTGTGAGAGGGGGGGTTAGGGGATTCGGGGGGTGGGCAGCCAGACCAGACAGACAGACAGATGGCAGCTGACAAATGTTTTCAGGTTGGTGAAAGGTCTAATTAAAAGGTGACTGTTTTGACAGTCTGAATGTGTGTGTGGAATGTCAAAATAACACTGACGACATGAAATGATTCTGTGAATACACATTATTTTGGGCTCATGTCTATGATTTGTATTAAAAAGGTGCTTTGAAGAAACAAACACTCTCTCTTGGTGTCACTCTGTTCCCTCTCATAGCTTGTTAAGTCACGCAGGAATGTATTTTCTCCTGTCGGCCGAATACGCTTCTTCCTGTTGGTGCATTGTTGAGGGGAGGCCGTCTCCCTCCTATTGTGTTCGTCAGCCCTGAAATCAAAGCATGTGTCTGCAGGAAATGCATGTTCGACTTCTGTTTCCATCTTTACTTACAATTCACTGGCACAAAACAATCAGCGAGTACAAAAGTTTCTAAACTGGATCAGCCACAGGACATTTGGCCATCTCCCAAAAAACGTTAAAAATCTCCAAAGCAGTCTTACAGTCGCCATGTTGTGACAAATCTATCAAACCCGAGCAGTCTAGTGATGATTTAATGTCTACAGCAAGTTAACATAACAAGTTGTTGCTGAGCTTTAAAGCATAATTCAATGATTAATCAATTTTGACTGCAGTGAGCTTCTTACAGGTTATAATCAACAACAGTAGGGAGACAGAGGGATTTGATTAATCCTCAATTAGTGATTTGTTGTGGCCGGGGACTTTTTGTCTCCTTGTAATACTGTAACTGAGCATAGCTTATAGTCTAAGTTATTTACAGAATGTTCTGTTTAGGACTATTTTCCTAAATATTGCCAAAGTGAACTCTCCGAAGAGGGAAAACTTTATCTTCTGGTTGCGATTCTTCATCTTTGTAATCCAACAATGAAAGAAATCCCAACAGCTGCAGCAGCATTTGTTCTGCTTCATTTGTGCAACAGGTCACTTTAATCTCAGCCGAACAAGAGCAAAAACACACACTGCCATACAGAAACCTTGATTTTATTTTTAAAGGTTATTTATAAAAGAAAGAGAGGCTCCTGATCTGCACTTGCCATAGTTAAATGTCAAAATCTGGGAAAAAAGGTTTAAAAATAGGAGCATTTTTTTTTTTTTTTTTTACAAGACAACTTGTCACATTATCCTCCACCTGCCAGCATAAAAAACAGAGCCCGCTGTGAAAGGAAATCTAGGCAGATTATTCTCATGGCTTTTCAAGTTTTATGAAGCTTATGTGATCATGTTACGCAGATTTCATGGCTTCCACGGCAAAAACTGCAACCAAAAGAGTTATTTATCCCCTTTGATCATACATGAGCTGGCTGTTTATCTGAGATGAGTTTTGAGAAGCGATTACACAAATGTGTTCATTCCTCCGTAATTACTGAGTGTAAAAACTCGTGCACGTCTGTGCTGGAAGCAGACCGGCCACAGGGAATCCCCAGAGTAAGATGCCCTCTTCAATTTTCCTCTCAACAACAAACAAACAACTGGAACGACCTTCTGGAAAAGAAAACCTCTAGAAAAAAAATTCAAGTATAAATTATCGTTCCACTTTTGTCTCAGGGTCATTTTAAGTATCAGAGCTTTGTGATTCCACTTGAAACCACTGCATCAGCGAAAAATGCAGCGGCGTTGTCTGAAAACATATAAAATTACAGATTTATGGTACTGAAAACCCTGACTACACTAATTAATTGTCTTGCACATGTGATTTAGCTCTGAGTACTTTTTAATCACTTCTGCCAACATGAGCTACAGTAAATGTCTGTTGACACCACATGTCCTCAAGAGACAAAGTTCAGTTTTTAAGACAAATGTTTTCTGCCCTGCAACTGTGAGGTCTGCAGATGTTGAGAATTTTAATTTTATGTAGATGAACAGAAAGTTAAACACTCTATTTTACATAGTTTACATCTGTAGTTGCTGACTTGCACATTATGTTTGGATTTAATATACAAATCACATGATCCACCTATGAAGTATTATGTGCATGGAATGAATTTGCTCTATGTGCAACATTAAAATGTCACCTCCAAATCAACACCTCAGTAATCACGCTTGACCTAAATTAATTTTGCTGCCAAATGAGCATTTAAAAGATAATGTGAATTGAAGCTTAACTGCCTTCCTGTGAAGTCTTTTGTGTTTCTTTATTTTTCCCTGAAATCACCCCGTGTGTATAGACAGAAACCTAGGACAAATCCTCTCGGTTTTTGGAGGTGATCAGTGAGCAGAACACAATGCGGTCCCATCCCTAACTCTTCACTTGAATGCTGTCCAGTCAATGTAAAGCAATTGACAGCAACGGTGAAGGTAAGGAAAGTTTCTGTTGGCTGGCATTAATGGATCATTGTCATATCAATGGGTGAGCGGCGCCCTGTTATTGTGTTGTTTAAATTCAGGCCTGCAGCCAGACTCTGTGTAAGTCAGAAACACATGTCCTCCTGTCATAAATCAGATGCCAATAAACCAGGTCAAGCAAAAAATAGACAAAGGAAGTGTGCGCACATTTCTCCTCTGTCCTAACAATAGAGGCCGAACCGCAGAGGGGGCAGACCGGACCTTAAGTGTGGTCCAGTCGCGGCGTTGTAGGATGAGCTGCTGACCCCTGGAGAGTCTTGGAGGACCTTCGGCTTCCTGCCACACGGCTCCTGCAGAACCCCTCCCTGCACCCATCCCCGGGGAAGGACTGGCCCCTGTGGACTGGAAAGGAGCCAAGGGCCAAGCAGGAAGGGTAGAAGGAGGGTGGACAAGGTAGTAGTTCCTGACTGGGATATCCTGTCTTTCAGAGACATCTCTCTGCTTTTACAGCCTCCTGCAGGAATTGCATGGTCCACCTGAGGCCTTGGAAGTTACAAACTTATAGCGAGTATAAGTATGTGTCAAAGTTGTTGTGTCTGCAAACGTGATAAATTAATGCTGCAAATAAGACAATGGTAACATTCAGCGAAAGAAATGTGACTCAGGCAACTGAATTGACAAATCAGATGGATCTCTCTCCTTCTCTGTCCTCCCCAAAGATGGCAGACCGTTCTTTCAAAGGCGTTCACACAACACAGCCATCATTAGTGGAGACACGTCGTTTCCGAAAGAGTGGAAGCGCCCAAGCCTTGGGTATCTCCGGATCTTGTGTTGGAGAGGATCATCCTCTTCTCCGGGCACAAAGTGTCCCTTCATTCTCTCCTCTATCCGCGCCATTGTGCATCCTTCCCTCTCTGTCTAAATGGAGGCCCTGTCATCTCCAACGGGCCGGAGCCAGTTCAGACACTCAGCTGCTCCGACTTCAGCATCACAGGTAATGAGCATCCATCCTAACGAGAAACTACACGGGGGGCTTCAACCAGAGAGGCAGTAGGTACAGTTGTCATAAATCTAGTTAATGATCAAAGTTTAGATAACTAGATCCACATTTTCGATTTTAATCTTCCAGTATATGCTCAAATATAAAAAACAAAAATAAAAGAATAGTTGCCAGCTGTTCTGTGACGATGCAGCCACATATTGAAGAACTCTGTGAAAACTATGTTCAGCCAGACCCTGGTGTGTGTGTGTGTGTGTGGTGTGTGTGTGTGTGTGTGTGTTGTGTGTGTGTGTGTGTGTGTGTGTGTGTGTGTGTGTGTGTGTGTGTGTGTACATCTACTTGTACCATTCTTGTTGAGGGGCATAAATCTGTTTGCACAAACAGACTGGTGTTTACACAGTCACATTGCAGACACCCACTTCCTCTTGGGGATATAAAGCATGTCCTTCTAATGCAAATCATTAGATTTGAGGGTGACTGCTTAGTCTAAGGTTAGAGTTAGGGTTAGATTTTAACTTAAGAGCTAATAATGAACAGTACAAATATGTTTTAATCATAAATACTGTGATCTGTATGATGTCTGTCTTTCCTGTATAATCTCTGGTTATGTAGATTATTTTATTGAAATTGAACATGAAGTCTTGCATTTCATTGTTAGTCAATTCTGGTAGTCTTGTGGATGTTTCAAGGCAAGGCAAGATTATTTGTATAGCACATTTTAGCAACAAGGCAATTCAAGGTGCTTTACATGATAAAAACATGAAAAGTAAAGAGAAGAAAAAAAAACTGTTACTGTGCAAAGACATAATATGCAAAAAGTTAGACCAAAACTGGAGTTACAGTGTACCACTGAAATTAACAGTTTAAATATAAATTCAGAAGGTTTTAAATAAGTCAGTCAAAGGCAGCTGTAAACAAAGGAGTTATTAACTTTGATTTAAAGGAACCTAGGATTTCAGCATTCCTGCAGTCTTCTGGAAGTTTGTTCAAGACTGTGGAGCATAAACGCTGAATGCTGCTTCTGATGGTTGACATGGCAACAACAAGTCTCTGATGTAGTTTGGTCCTAAACCATTCAGTCATTTATAAACTAACGGAAGTGTTTTAAGGTCCATTCTTTGAGATACCGGGAGCCTGTGTAAAGACATCAGAACTGAAGTGCTGTGGTCCACATTCTTAGTTCTAGAGAGAACTTGGGCAGCAGCGTTCGGGATCTGCTGTAGCTGTTTGATTGACTTGGTAGGCAGACCTGTGAAGACACTGTTGCAGTAATTAAGTTGACTTAAGATAAACACATGGATGAGTTTTTCAAGATCGTAGTGATACATTAGTCTTTTGATCCTGGATATGTTTTTCATGTGATAGAAGGCAGAGTTTGTAATTATTGAATGTGTCTCTGTAGGTTCAGGTCTGAGTCCATGAGTACACCCAGATTTCAGGTCCTATCAGTGCTTTATAGCTGTAATAACTGAAGCTGTGTGCTGACTTTTAATGCTCTTCTTTTTGCCACATCCACTCCGATTTGTTCAATGCATCTACTCAACGCTTGTATGGGCTCAATGTCACCTGGTGACATTGTAATGTAAAGTTGTGTGTCATCTGCATAGTTATGGTAACTTATCCTGTTGTCTGTTATTATCTGAGCTAGCGGAAGCATGCAGATGTTAAATAGGAGGGTTCCTAGGATAGAACCTTGGGGAACATGTAATTTTTGTTGATTCTGATGTAAAGTTACATATTGACACAAAGTAGTCCCTGTCCTTCAAGGAAGACTCAAACCAGTCCAGTACTATGCCAGAAAGTCTGACCCAATTCTCCAGTCGCTCTAGTAATATACCATGGTCAATGGTGGCAAATGCTGCGCTGAGGTCCAAACTATCTGTAAAATCTTTGGTCGTCTTGGATGCGCTACTCCTTTTAGGTCAAAAATGCGTTTGCGGATGTTTGAAGATATTTGGATCAGACTTTCAGCTTGTGCTTCTTAAGTTAAGTGGTGTTTCAAATCATCATATGTTTATTGAAAAAATCCGTTTTTTTATCTTTGCTTTTCACATGGCTTTTTTTAGAAGGTTTGACATTTGATTCCAGAATTTGCTGGAATTTCTGTGAATTTATTCTCCTTTCATCAAGTGAAAAGTTCCCGGTTTCACTGGCTGAAACACACATCCAGAACACAATAGAGCAACAATGTTGTTTATACTGAACTCACCACCTTTGCTGTCCAAACATACAGCTTGTGGCATTGAATTTTTTTAATATTAAGCACGCGTGCCCACAGAACATGTATCCAAAAATCAGAAATTTGCAAACTTCTGATGGTGAAGTTTAAAAGTCATGAAAGGTTTTTCCACTGTTGACTCCTCCCTTCTTGTCATATTTGTGTAAGGTGTCGTTCCACAATACAACAGTGCAATACCACTCCAGAATACGACAAATATGTTCTTCTGAAATCAGAGTTATTGATTTTCCATTCTCACTCCTACAAAGTCCTGTCACATATTTGTTCTTCCTGACAACAACATGAATCCTAATGCTCCCCAAAACCTTTTACTCTAATAGCATCATGAACTGTGGAAACATGAGCACTCATCGTTATCTTCATATAACCTTCTGGTGCTTCTCAGATGTGAACTGCTTTAATATTCTGTGTGCAGTTGAAGCTGCTACCAGGAACCCGTTGCTGCTGCTTGTTAAGAGTAGATTTTATTAAAGTATTTACAAAATTCCTGAAAAATGTATCACAGAACTTGAGTATTAACAAACCAAGAAGTTGGTAAAAAGCTCAAATGGTTTTTAAAACTCTTGCAATGTACACCTATTTTCCTCGATTTCCACTTCAAACTTTCACATTAATAGTCGCACATTTAACCTTGCTTAAACGTTTAACAAGAATGTTTAGTCTTCAAGTCATCGCCTGTCAGAGATCAGGTCATTTGTCTGAATGTTTAAGTATTTGTGGAGTTTTGAACTGGAATGCTTCGACATGTATATCCATCCATCCATTTTCTATACCCGCTCATTCCTTTGCAGGGATACGGGAGTCTGCAGGAGCGTATCCCGACTCATTACAGGCGAGAGGCAGGGGTCAACCTGAACAGGTCGCCAGTTCAACATTTATGTGTTCTTTTTTATTTTTATTTTCATTAAAGCTCAAGCATCCAACAATCAAACATAGTCTCATCAGAGAGATAAAACAAACTTGTACAAAGTTGTTTGCATGTTAGGACATAAAAACTGTAGAGGTGAAAAACTGCGATTGTGGCTAATTTTGTCAAATTCTGCATCTTCATTGTATGTTTATGTCTCAGGAGCTCAGTGGTGACTGGTGGCATGTTGGGGGAGGCGGAGGCGGAAGACAGTCATCTAATGAAACTTAATTTCTTATTTTGTTCTGTTTTTTGTATATATTATTCATATACTCTTGTTTCATGCATTTTATCTACCTCTTTCTCTATCTCTCGTTAATGTTTGTCTTCCTGAAAGGTTGTAATACCTGAATTTCCTCTATGAAAGTCAACATTTTTATCTGGATTTGGCAACTGAGAAACAAAACTTAAGCAATCTGGAGGTTAAGTTGGAGATGGGTAATTGATTTAGTTGTTGTTGTGCAAAAAGACAGGAACGCAAGTTAGACTGCAAAGACTGAGGATTTATTTGGGGAAGAAAATGGTCAATACTGACACCCAGCGGAACGAGGAAAATCTACCCATGGAACGTAAGTGCGCGTACCGTTGCAGGCGTCGGAGTTGTTATCAACCAGGACCAGGCCCAGCGGAAGTGCCGCTGATCTTACGGTGTTGTTGGCGGTGGTTTGTTTATTATTTACTTCTGAGCGGCTTCTTGGTGAAACAAAACGTGTGTCCTGAAGCCAGCATGGTGTCCCACAGGCAGGCTCGCGTGTGGAGGTACGTGGAGGAAGGCAGTCTCCTGAAGCTGAAGTCGTACCTGCGGAAGCACCGAGACCTGGACGTGAGCTTCTGCCGGGGGAGGAGGCAGAGGAGCCCGCTGCAGCTGGCCTGCTCCCTGGGAGACGACGCGGTGCTGCGGCTGCTGCTCAACCACGGGGCCGACGTCCTCCAGAGGGACCGCAGGGGGGACACGGCGCTGCACGTGGCGGCGGGCAGGGCCCTGAAACACGGGCAAGCTGGTGAGCAAAACGAGGCTTTTGACGACGGCTGCGGGGGTTGGTAAACTGGGTTTTAACCGCTGTTTTTGTCGCAGCCTACGATGACCTGGTCGTGCCTCTCAAAGAAAGATGCCCCGAAGCTTTGAGCGCCCCAAACAGAGCTGGAGTGACGCCACAAGACCTGCTGGACTGGACCAAGCGGTCAAAGGTAAACGGCAGCTTGACAATCCGACCGAGGTCTCCAGAGTTTGGTGTTGTAATTTTAAATGTGAATGGCCACATTTGCCTCCATTGACTATACCAACTACCTAGCAGATAAAAGTTGATGCATTTCCATAGATAACAGACTGTTGGGTGGTGATCACAAATGATTAACATCGGGAGGAGTTGATGTAAAATGACGCTGCATATAAACAGAGTTTAAACATTGCTCTGACAATTACAGCAGTTATTTACTGACGTGTTTTGGACATGTTTAGAACAGTTGTATAAATTGTATATACTTATCAAGACGGGTACAAATGAATACTTAACCAATGGTAAGATATTTGGAAAACAATCCGAGCTTTCTATCCCAGGCTTCTTCTTTTTTTTTTTTTTAACCCTTTTGTGAAAACAGAGCTGCAGTTGAATTATGTCTCACCACAAAGCTCAGAGAAATGGTCTTGAAGTAAACAACCCTGTTGTCACGCTACCTAACGGGTTGTAATTTCTCATAGCTGATGAATGCACTATGCAGCAGACTGTGTACTGCATAGTGGCTGAGTACTTTCTGAGGTGGTCTGGACCACACGCACTGTATTTATATTAAGCGGTTTATACAGAAATCTATCCTGGACTTCATATGTTAACGTCTTGAGATCTGAGGCACTTGCATAGATCTGCAAGTGCTGGTGTTCATCTATTACTAGAAACAAGAGTTTTCAAGAACTTCTATGGGCAACATAAACCCCTTGCCTTCACGATCATGCTGCTTTTCTTTTAGGTTTGTCGTGCTCTCATAGACAGAAATTACATGCATGTTTGTTTGCACACAGTAAGATCTGATCACATTTGACGACGTTACACAACTATGCCCCCACCACTGTTTTGTCTTTGTTTCTTGCTCTTTCATGTCCCACTTTGTTCTAGTCTTTCACGTTCCACACCTGGTAATCTTAGCCATCTTTGGCAGAATTTTTATTCCCCCCTCTTTTTTTTTTTCCCTGTTTTTCTCCAGGGATCAATAAAATATGGTTAGACTGTCATGAGGGCTGGTGAAGGCAACACACTCGCACACCTATGCGCACATAAGGGGGAAAAAACCCTCAGCAAGATTAAAATGCAAACATATGGCTCTTGGGTGCTACCAAATTTGGTATTATGCATTAATATATGTGCAAACAAAGGGAAAAAAAGACTTTAGATAAACATGGATGTACTGAGATTATCGTATCACTCATGCATGTTGATGCCTGGTGTAAAAAGTGCCAAATACACAAGACCTGTTACACATAACTGCAATAAAAGCAGAGGAAGAAAACCTAAAACTGGGTTTAAAGAAGAGAAAAATTAGATGAAGCCCAAGAAGTTATTTTTCAACTTGGGTATGTTATGATTCTTTGTCAACAAGTATTGAGCGGTGTTTTCTCTCTAGAAGCCGAAACGGCTGAGCATTCATGTAATAAGTGAGTGAATAAGTTGTTTGCTCCCTCAGAGCCCAGTCACATTCGGCATTTCCATCAACCCTATTGTGCATCAGCTTTTTTTTTTTTTTTTCTTCCTAAAGACCCTCAAAACATCTCAAGAGGGGGTAAGATTCCTCTTCAAATGTCCACCATAAAACAAATAGAAGTTCAACTATTGTTAATCTCAGTTTCAGTATTTGAGTTGATTTTCATTTCTATTCTGTTTTATATATTTAAAAAAAAAATGTTTTCTATAAATTTCACCAGACTGCAGACAAAACCAACCATCCTGCAGATGCAGACCCTGAGAAGGAATGGCTGGAGAAGCTGTTTTGGTGAATGCGAGGATGAGTTTTGTGAAAGTTTTGGAGTCTATGATGGTAAATTCTAAAAGTCTGTTCATGGGATTTGATCCACACTTTGTTTTTCATTTGATTTTTAACACTGCCACATTGTTTCCACAGCTGATGATCATCTCCCTGTTGATGAGGATGACGAGGACTTTGGAGACTGGGCTGATCGTATCAGAAGAGAGTATTTTGAAAAGAAACACGCTGAAGCTCAAAGACTGCTGCATCGTCTTCAAGATCAAAAAAGAGGAAGAAGGGGGGGGAGCAAGAAAAGGAAAGCCATAAGGAGTTGCATGAACGGCTGCAAAGAGAACATAAGGAGTATTTGGCTCGAGCAGCACGCAAAGAGGAAGAAACTCGGCAGGGAAAGAAACGTCAGTATGATGAGAAGTGTGCCGCGACTTTTAATGGCGCTACCTCATCAGGCGACACAAAGCTGAGCTACAGTGACATCCCCTGGCCAGCTCAAAGAGGCACAGTTAAGGAGATGGTGATGTGATGCTGCATGGTGTGGATCGAAAAGATGTGGGGGTGTTTCGCAAGCTCTAAGAAAGCAGCAAACGCTGTGGCATCCAGATAAATTTGCTCAACGATGTGAAGCTCGGTTATTGGAGAAGGACAAACGGCTGATCCTGGATACAGTCACAGCTCTGTCACAGGAGCTCAACAGACTGGCTCAGAATCTGAGGACTTAAAAACCCCAACATGCCTCTTCCCACTCTTATTAATCACTTGAAGGCTTTCCATTGACAATGAAGCACGCCTCACTGTCTTCAGATGAAATTCAGATCTTGCCTGCTTAATAAATTGATAACCAGGACCCAGATGTGGTAATTCTTTTGAATATTTGGTCTGAATTACATTTTCCTGAAATTATTGTTAAGTGTAGTGCTTGATTTTTAAAAACTGAGTGCAAATATGAACAATAAAAAAAAAAAAAAGTCTAAAACCCTGGGTGTGCTGTGTTAAAACAAGTATCATAAAAACGTGCCAACACCTTTATTGCAACACCTTTATTGCAACATTAAAATAAGTAATCCTAAGTGAAGTTTTAATCTGATAGCCTTAAAATGAGCTAAACGCCCAAATATGTAAATTTCATTTTTAAAAGATTTTTCACAAAGACAGTCGACCTGTTTTCATGGATGAAACCGAATAAAAAGATGCGCTGGTTGCCAGGTTTGAGTTAATCCCCTTAAAGAGAAAAAAGGGTTCCATTCGTGCATAATTTAAAACAAGAAAAACGTGAACTGTGTTACTAATACAAATTTATGATTTGACGGTTTTTAGTACAAACCTGAAAACAATCGGCACAAATTTGAGTTGCAGAAAACTATAGGGAGTTTGAGTTTTTACTCATTAATTGGTTACATGTTTAATTCGATTAAGTTAGTAGATGAAGAAACTGACATTTACAGTTTCTATTCCTCAGTTTGGTCCCGATTGATTTTTTTTTAGCTGTCTATGTACCGTTTTGGTCTTTTTATTTATTTTTTTTTTACGCCGTCATAAATTAATATTTTCCTCTGCGTCACTAAACGGATGTGTGGCGTGAGAACGTGTAAAAAACGTGTAAACTACGTGACTCAAGATGAATACGTGGCACAAAAGCCTTTATTTTTATAATACGGTTTTATATTTCACCTGCTCAGTTTATGCACCTGTCCCGTTTGTGTTTAGGAAACGTTGAATATTTAAAGATACCTTACAAATGATTTAGCGACGCTACTGGTCAAATTTACATCAAACAAACCTATTTGATATAAGCAAACCACTTTTTTAAACTCAGTTTTTTTTATAGTAAAAAATAATATCTAAACGGCCACATGTTAAACTAACGCCGCTCTAAATCAAGAACATCCAATCGTTTCAGAGGACGCGACAATATCTGGCAACACGCGGACGCAATCTGTGTCAATTGCTGGGCGACGTAGAGCGAATAAAGGCCGTAGCCTATTTCTGACTGGGGCTTATTTTTAACGTGCCAGACTGCTTTTAGGCAGACCTGTCTGCACGGCGGGTTGATGATTTATTTTCCAGCTTGCATGTCGGTGGTTTGTCTCCGCTTAACGCCGCGTAGCCACCGTGTTTTCCGCGCCGTACCGACAGGTGTTCAAGGTAAAGCTCCGACAGGATGACGCCTTTCTCCCCAGCAGCTCGACGGAAAAGCAGCGTCCGTGAGGTTTTTGTCTTTGTTTTCAAACGGTTTATTCAATAGACACCAGGAGACTCCGACGGTGGGAATTAAGCCCGGCGCGACGCCCGAAGACCCACAATGAAGACAATTACCCCCCCGAAAAGCGTCATTTTAAAAAAATAGACAATAACTAATCCTCGAGGGAAAGTTAATTGGATAAAGAGGTCGTTTGGTCGAATTCTGTGATGCGCCGCTTTGCTTTGGAGTGAACGGCTCGTCGTCCAGGCTCATCGGGATACGCGCAGATTATACGGAGGAGAGCTGACCGTCTGGCAGATAAAGATGGTGTTTCGGAGCGAGGAGATGTGCTTGGCGCAATTGTTTCTGCAGTCCGGCTCTGAATATGACTGCATCAGTGAGCTCGGGGAGCTGGGGCTGGTCGAGTTCCGAGACGTAAGTAGAGAGCAATTACAAAAGACACAATCACTGTTTATGTTAATGTTACCCCCCTCATTTCCCAGGCATCCGTGCATGTTTTTTAACGGAGCGGATGGATGGGCTATCCCTCCATCCATCCACCTGGACAATAATGTTGAAATGTAAAAAATACATGCTCGGAAGAGGAAAAATGCTGATTTTTATGTTCATCAATTAGTATAGGTATTTAACACTACCAGAACTACCCGAAGGCAGTTAAATATTGCCACTTTTATTTTTCCTCCTTTTGGAGGCGCATTTGCAGCAGCCACCTGACTTGTGATGCTCCTCTGGTTTCAGCTCAACCCCAGTGTCAGCTCATTCCAGCGGCGCTTTGTCAGCGAAATCAAGAGATGCGAGGAGATGGAGAGGATTCTGGGTAAGACAGCATCTGCCACCTTGGGTGTGGGTGTAGCCCCAGCATAACACCTTGATAGTGAATCATCTGCCTTGTAAGCCACGTCTCCCTTTGTTGGTCGAGCCTTCTGAAACGGTCCCTCAGAGACAGAGGTGTCATGCAGCTCGGTCTGAATTATGTTGTAATTATAAGGTAACGCACTATCAGCTGTTTCTGTGTAACAGGCTACCTTCTGAGAGAAATCCAGAAGGCAAAAATAGCTATTCCAGAGGAAGATGAAAGCCCACTTGCTCCTCCACCCAGACAAGTCCTTGAGATCATGGTAGGTATTCAGAAGTGCCCAAGTTGTTTGCTCATTTTTGTCTTTAACTTTGTGCGTTCATATATTTGCTTAAAATGTAATATTGTTCAGGCTTTATAATTGGCGATATCTTTTTTTTTTTGTCTCATCTCACAGTGAAGGTGCTCTAATCCACACAGACATGTCTGTATTTAGTAGGGTTGGTAACTCATGGACCTCTCATAGATATCCATACACAGTTCTCAAGTACTAAAGGTTTTTTTTTTTAAATCTGTTTTTTATTAACCCAGCATGGCTTTTCATAGAGTTTTGTAATTGTAATCGAAGTGCAGTGAAAAGACTCACTTTACTATCGGCATCTATCTCAGTTTTAAATATTTATCATTATTTTATGCTTTCTATGGACCATCTGCCATAACTCAGCTCAAGAATGTACCTCCATACTCTATCTGATGGAAGACGTTAAGAATGCAGAGTTTAAAAAAATAATAATTTAACACATACAACAGTATTCAAGATCTGGTAAGAATATTGAATCTATCTTGGTTTCTGAAAAGCATAAGCAATAAAATGCAGCAAGTTAGGGTGCCCAAACTTTTAGTGCTTAGTCCACACGGTCACTATTTATCTCTTAGCATAAACAACAGCCAGAGTCTTGGTGTTCTTTCAAGGTCTATGTGCAGATTTTAGACAAATGGCAACTTCTGTTTATCCGAGTATGAGTCGCGGGGGCAGCAGCCTAAGCAAAGAGGCACAGACATCCTTCTACCGGACCGCCTCCTTTTAACTCTTCCAGGGAAATACAGAGACGCTTCAAAGCAAGGAGATGTAATCTCTGCAGCATGTCCTGAGTCTGGCCTGGAGCCTCGAAACACCTCCCTTGGGAGGCGTTCTAACCAGATGCTTCGTTTTTCATCTTCGGTTGTTTTACAGCCAAAGTGATTTTCACAGCAATAATTTGTAGGTATTTAACTAAATGAATGATTCCCACTTTCAGTGTAAAGTTCCCAACAAGACTGACTTATGCAAAAGTCCAATACATGCTCAATCCACCCATGTTTGACAATTGCAGTTGTTTTTTTGGTTTGGTACTACTGTACATTAAGACTATGATTATACAAGTTATTAACAACTTACGATTAGGTTGTTAATTAGCCTGTAAAATCTTTACAAAATACTGAGAAGTAGTAAGCCAAGAGTTAAAAAAAAGAGGAGCGGTGGCCCTGCTCTTCCCAAATAGTGATCCCACACATTTTTCACTTATCTGTGTTACTAACATCAGAGCTTACTTTTCATTCTCCGCCTGCCAGGATCTTCCGGATCTGTTTTCAAAGAGATGACTCATCCTCACCCATGCTGATGTTTCATAGGCATCCCTTGTCGATTATCATTGGCATATGTGTTCCAAACCTTAACGTATAAACCTCATCGTCCTTCTTTAAAAGAGTTATTACCAACCTGGCTTATTTTATAAATTATTGGATGTTAGTAGCCTATGAGATTATATATAATCGGATCATTGAATTTTCTTCATCCTGAGGGTTTCCGTGGTTTTTGATTTGTTAAAGGTTGCTTGAACAGAAACAGTTTCATTCTGACTGTAGTACATGTAAGTTTGGGGTGGGTGGAGTGGGTCATTATTTAGCAAGCAAAGGGCTACACCAGCTCCTTTTTACCATGGAGTTATAACTGCTTTGTTTTTTTTTTGGGGCAAAGTTTATCTAATTAACAGCCTATTGTAAGCTGTTCATAAACCCTTTCTAAAAGTGGTATCGTTTTCATAATATAATGAAACTGTTTTGCTCCTGATGACCTTTTCATCATGTTTTTTGTATTTGTACACGAGTTTCTGCAAACTAGAACATGCAACATCACCCCAGTCTGATGGATCTGCTGTCTTACATTTGTAGATTTATTTTTCAAGCAAACAGAAAAATTCTTCCTAAAAGTTTCTTAGTTCTACATACCTCTACTGTTTTTGTGAATTGTAATTTCTTAATTTCATTACATACTGAGGAAACAGCTACCAGAAAAAGCATAACTGTCTCTTAAAACCATTTTCTGGTTTGTGACCATTGCTAATTCTAATTTCAGAGTGCAGGATGTAGTGCTGAGTGTTTGGGTAAGTTTTGAAGAGTAGAAAAGAGATCGTCCCAAACGTTTGCGTGCCACTGTAAATGGCACTAGTTTAGAGTTAATCCTGCGGAGCTGTGACCATACTCTGGCATCTGTAACCTGGCCGTGTTGTTTCCTGACTTCCAAAGTCACATGAATGAGTTATCCTGCTCCTGAACTCAAACTGAGGCCAGTGTTGACTGTGATTTCCAGGAACAGCTACAGAGGCTGGAGATGGAGCTCAGCGAGGTGGCGAAGAACAAAGAAAAACTGCAGCGGAACCTGCTGGAGCTCACCGAGTACACACACATGCTGAAGATCACGCGGACCTTCATACACAGCCGCTCCAGAGTGAGTATGCCTTTGCTGTTCAGCTGCTCATTTTTCCACATCACTTGCCATGTACTGCATTTTCTGGTCCTGTTCTCTCAGCGGGTTCCATGAGAAGCCTGCCCTCACCTCGCTGGTTGTTTTCTTGTCCCTGGCGTGCTTCATTTCCCTCGCTGACAGAGCCAGGACTGATGCTGGCTTTAATTAATGACACGGTCACATTACAAGCACCACCTGACTCATCCCCGCTGTGACCACTGCAACAGTAATGTCTGTGTGAGACAGGCAGTTGGGATGATAAACATCACAGTCCCATTACGGGGGCCGTTGCATCAGATTTGTGTACTAGAACCATGCAAGGAGCAGTTAGCGTCAGCTGTCGCAAATGAAACATGTTCCTTTTTATAACTAGCATGAGGCTCTTGGTGCCCAGTATGAAGAGTTCCCCACCATGGACACAGACTCAGTCACTGGATGCACTGGTATGCAAAGACTTGGAGCCAAGCTGGGGTGAGTTGCAGTATCAGCTACATCGCTTGGACTTTATAATACGTTTAGAAAACACATCAAAGACCTTATCTGACTTCCTTCTGGGTGCAGGTTTGTTTCGGGACTCATCCAGCGGGTGAAAGTAGAGGCCTTTGAACGCATGTTGTGGCGAGTGTGTAAAGGTTACACCATCCTCAGCTACGCAGAGGTGGACGAAAGCCTCACGGATCTTGACACCGTGAGTTGAATTGTAAAAGTAATATTTTCCCCGACATTTTAAGACTGCTTGTGAGGTTTTATGACAACTTTATTAAACTATGTGATTTCAGGGTGAAATAAGCAAAAGTGTTGTGTTCCTCATCTCATTCTGGGGAGACCAGATCGGGCAGAAAGTTCAAAAAATCTGCGACTGGTAAAAATACCTTCATTGTATGGTTTTACCGTTCAGTGCCTGATGCATTCCCTCTCGTTATAAGTGTCTTTGTCATCTCTAGTTACCACTGCCACCTATATCCTCACCCTGAGAATGACGAGGAGCGCGCAGATGTGTTGGACAGCTTAAGAACACGCATCCAAGATCTTAACAATGTAGGACTGAAGACACCTTGGCCTATACAGGAGGAAACAACATGCCTAAAGATTCTCAGTGGGTTTTTAGTAACTGTTTTCCCTTGCAGGTGCTTCATCGTACTGAAGACTACTTGAGGCAGGTTCTGCAGAAGGCCTCAGAGTCAGCCTACACCTGGGTTGTCCAGGTGAAAAAGATGAAGGCCATCTATCACATCCTCAACCTCTGCAGCTTTGATGTTACCAACAAGTGTCTGATCGCTGAGGTTTGGTGTCCCGTCAGTGACTTAGCAAACCTGAGAGGTGCACTAGAAGAGGGTTCGGTGAGTAGGATGACGTCCAAATATGACTCTCATCGTTTGGAAAACTGTAAATAAAAAAAAAAGCAAATGTCTTCCATATGCACACCAACGAGAATAATTCTGACAAAAAGTCATGCTAAAAACAGGGTTTGGCTTCACCGATTTCGCTTGTTTTTGACACGATGCTATCAGAAAGAAATGTCTGACAGCATGTTTGTCTTAACAAGAAATTACCTTTTATAGTGAATCCAAACAACACATCAAATGGTGGATTACTTCCGAGCCTCCTCCAGTTCTTCAAATTGCCTTTTAAAGACACTACGGGTCATTTAAACTTTAACAGGCTCCGGTAAAAAGAGCTGCAGTAGCGTTTGAGAAAACAGAAGACAGCAAGATCATCAAATTCATTCAAGATCAATCTGTTATATTAGGATTACATTGTTTTCCATTATATATAAAATTTGCATCAGATTTCTGGGTAATTCCCTGTCCTGGTTACTTTCATGTTACTTCTTTTGTCATGGTTAACTGTAGTAAATTTATGTAGTTTGCATCTATAGGTTTTGGGGGGGTTGGGGTTTCTGTATGTTATGTGTCTGATTGCATCAGACAGGATAAGTTGGTTGTTTTCAGCTGGAACCCTTAAAAAAATGGACTGGAAAGAAAAATCTCATGATGAAAAACAAACAAACAAAAAAAACGTAATAATACATGAAGTACGATATGCCCTAAAGGAACCTCATGTTGCCTAATGTTAACATTCTTGAACAAATGTACAACTTGATTTTTTAACCCAGGTCAGTTTAGTGTTCATTTCACAGTAGTCCCTCACTTTGCTACGTCTCTCTTTTCATCTTCAGAGAAAAGGTGATGCCACTGTGCCATCGTTTGTGAACCGCATCCCCAGTAGTGATACTCCACCTACCCTTTTAAGAACCAACAAGTTCACAGCTGGGTTTCAGAGCATTGTGGAGGCTTATGGGGTGGGGGACTATCGCGAGGTAAGCCCAGGTAAGAACTGCGTTTTTCTTTTAAAGAATAATTGAAGTATCTCTGTGTTTGCCTTGGAGAACATATACACCTTGGGACTGGTGTACGGTGCAAAGGAAACAAAAAACAAACAAAAATCCTCTAGCACTGGCATGGCAGCACCTGTGTCCAACTGGACTCAGCATCCGACCAGCACTTATCCAGGCTGCACCCTCCTATTTGATGTCTTGGTTGTGTTGTTCTCTCAGATGTAAGTCGCTTTAGAAAAGCGTCTGCTAAATGACAGTAGTAGTAGTAGTAGTAGTACAAAAGAACTTGTAATATTTCCATTTTTGGCAGCTCCCTACACCATCATCACATTCCCCTTCCTGTTTGCTGTGATGTTCGGGGACCTTGGGCACGGGATGATAATGAGTCTCTTTGCCTTGTGGATGGTGCTGACAGAGAAAAAGCAAAAGAAAAAACGATCCAGTAATGAGGTGGGTATGAGCATGTGGTTTCAACTATAATGCAGAGTTGGGATGTTGTGAATTAGTTTTATCTTATAGTTGTGCTCCTGTTGGTCTCAGATATGGGCAACATTTTTCAACGGCCGTTACATCATCCTGATGATGGGGCTTTTTTCCGTCTACACTGGGCTCATTTACAATGACTGCTTCTCCAAGTCTTTGAATATATTTGGCTCTGGATGGAGTGTTAAGGCTATGTTCACAAATCAGCACTGGACGCAAGTATCCGCATAAAATATCCATGTTAATGAAAGTGCATGTGGTGTTATAGTGCTTTCTGATGTGTTCATGTGGTTTTACACTGCAGAAACAAAACTCTCCGAACAAATGCTCTGCTCACTTTGGACCCTAATGTGAGTGGTGTCTTTAATGGACCTTACCCACTTGGCATTGATCCTGTAAGTAAAAAGACTCCGACATTATGGTCAATACAATTCTCAAATCATTTTGCCTAAGATACCTTTTAATGCCTCATCAGATGTGGAACATGGCAGTGAACCGGCTGTCCTTCCTCAACTCATACAAGATGAAGATGTCAGTCGTCGTTGGGGTCATTCACATGAGCTTTGGAGTGGTGCTGAGTGTCTTCAACCACTTGTAAGTGACTAGAGCCATCATTTTTCTTTCTATAATTATTGTAATTGTTATTGTTAAAGATGGTTGCATTAAAAAGATGGTGATTTAAAAAAATATTTTCAGGATAACTCAACTTTCAAGAGACGTGAGTGGTACTATTATACTTTAAAACTGTTGAAACCTCTGCAGATGTTCCTGGGTTCTGAAAGGAGAAGTTAGGTTCCTCCAAGGATCCATTGTTGTTTTATCTGTTTGTTGTAACGAGTCCTTGGGTTTCATGAAAGGCGCTCGTAAATAAAATATTACTATTATCATTATTATTATTAATATTAGTAGGAGTATCGAACATTTTAAAACAACAACCACCAGGAGAAAAAAAAAAAACATGTCTAGCGGTCAGGATCTCCGGGTGCTTTGTAGTTGAAACCTCCAACTTTGAACTCTGACATTTTAACTTCCAAATACAAATGCGATGAGTTTTTAATGCCAAGGTGACATTTGGCACCTCTGTTTATTATCTATGGCTCTAAGAAATAGTCTCTATCGTTATCATTCTGCACTTGTCTTATCACTTCTTTCATTCCCAAACTCTTCTCTCTCCCTTCAGGCACTTCAGACAGAAATTTAACGTCTATTTGCTCTTCGTTCCTGAGCTGCTTTTCCTGCTCTGTCTCTTTGGCTATCTGGTCTTCATGATTTTCTACAAGTGGTTAGCATTCGGGGCCCGCGACTCCAGCCAGGCTCCCAGCATCCTCATCCACTTCATCAACATGTTTGTCATGCAAGGGAAGGATATCACTCCTCTCTACCCAGGACAGGTATCTGTTGACGACACCACCTGCTTACCAGCTGCATTTATGCTGCTTGTTAAAGCCTGACTTTGTACTTGTTACCTTGATTCCACAGACTGGACTGCAAATATTCCTACTTGTGATAGCTATACTGTCTGTCCCTATACTGCTGCTCGGAAAACCCCTTTATTTATATTGGCTGTACCGTGGAAGCAAAGGCCTGCGAAGACGCAGAGTAAGTTGATTAAAAGGTACTGCACTTGTCTATTTTGATTTAATTATTAATAGTTGACTGTCATTTTCCTGTCTCAACCAGGGTTATGAGCGGGTTAGGCGTGTAAGTGAGGATGACAATTCCATCACACCATCCTATGAAGATGATGAAGAGGAGGGACAAGAGGAACTGACCAGCAGAGAAGCTCTTCCCAAAGTCAGAGCACAGTGACCCCTTTCATCAGAAAATTTGTCTGTGTTCATTTTTCTTGTGCATGTGTTTATCACCCTGAATGTTTTAACGCTATTTACACATTAGGAAGCAGAAAGTAGGACAACAGAAAAAAGAGTTTGCTGTGGAGCAAATTCAGTGTCATGTGAACCCTGCTGCAATGCTCCAAGACACTGAAGCCTGTATTAAAACTGGAGAGACAGATTATTTTAACTTAATTTTCATCATTGTGAATTAGGTGTGATATCTTATGTTCTCTTTAAACTTTTTTGCAGTTTGACTTTGCAGATGTGCTCCTGCACCAGGCCATCCATACTATAGAGTATTGCCTGGGCTGCATTTCCAACACTGCGTCCTACCTGCGATTGTGGGCTCTCAGTTTGGCTCATGCTCGTAAGTGCAGTTTGGAAAAGTAGTGCACGATGTGCTTCTCTGTTTCCACTGGCTCATCCTTTATTTTAGACTTAAAACACTTAATTTTCTGTCTCTATATGCTTTGTTTTTAGAGCTGTCAGAGGTGCTGTGGGCTATGGTGATGCGCCTGGGTTTCAGGATGACTACAAAAGTTGGGGTAGTCTTTTTGGTCCCTGTGTTTGGTCTCTTTGCAATGCTCACTGTGTCCATCCTTCTGGTCATGGAAGGCTTGTCAGCATTCCTCCATGCTCTCAGACTTCATTGGTGAGTATTACGTTAAGAGAATCTCAAAGAGATACTGTGATGTGATGGTGGAAATGGTCTTGAAATGAGGATGAATATCTCACCTGGTTGGGCCAATGCCCCATGTGTGGAGGTTCAGGTCCTCACCTGGTGGCCTTTACTGTGTTTTTTTTAATCTTTCAGTTAATAAAGGCCAGTTTAGTCACATAAAAGTCCTATATTTGGGGTTTTGTTGAATTGACACATTTCTGAATAAACATTTTAGACACAGAGGATGGGATGAAACCGGAGAGGGGACAATTTAGACAAAGTGGGATGTAAAACACAACAAGTATGGAGTAAAAAAGCAAAACAATAAACTGAATTACAAATGTTCACTTTAGAGATCCATAACTACTAAAATTACACCTTAAATAAAATGTAAGGAATACAAAACCCCACATGAGGCACAAACTGATTAAACATAAAGCAAAGCAAACTATTTTGTCTTATTCTCTTTACAGGGGTCACCACAGCTCAAATTAAATACTCAATGAAAAAAGAAAAGTACTACAAAGAAGTAGTGAATGTCTCAAAATGGAAGCAAAGTGACCAAAATAGGAGACAAAAAAAGAGCAGAACAAAAATCAACCAAAACTGGGTCAAGTAATGACAACATAGAGATGCAAAATAAAATGTTTCACAAAAATCTACCGAAAAGACAGCTTCACATAGCCAACAACTGGATGTGTGTGGCTTGTTGTCCTGTGTTTTTTGTCCTTCTGTGTAATCATTTAGGGATCTTTTATAAATCTCTGTCTGAGGACACATTGTTTTATTTGCTGTTCAAGGCCTGAAGCTACATTGCTATGATGTAGTAAAAGTGTAAAGCTAAATAACAGTTAAGACTCTTACTTTTGTTTAAATTGTTCTATGAGTACATTGTGATATTTGTTTGATTATAAATGACATGATTAGTTACGCATTAACTGAATGCTTCTTTTCAGTTTCATGTCTTATATTGTCCCTTCATTGAGATGCTCTTGCTTTCTTTACCATTTATTCCCAGGGTGGAGTTTCAGAACAAATTCTACCACGGCACTGGCATCAAGTTTGTGCCCTTTGACTTCTCCCTTCTGCCCTCTGTTTTTGAGCAGGACGGCTTGCTTTAAACCCTCTGAAGTAGTGCGTGCATATGATCAGAAGTGCGGACTTTATAACAGGACAGGATGCTGGGAGTTGGAACAATAGACACTGTGATAATGACAACAGACCTTCAAGACACTGAAATGAAACTCATTCTTGTAGCAACGTTTTTCACCTTGATGGTTTTTAAATGTTATCGACTCTGCTGACTGCCTTACTGCTGTACCCAGCAAACCTCTGAAGATACAGAGGTTTCAAATGTTTCTTCCGTTAATTATTTCCTTTTGTCAATGAGATATTGTTCAGCACTACTTGTCACGCCACTGGGTGAACTTCAACGTTTTATTTGCATTGTGCTGTGTAACCTGGTTTTGTATTCTTTACAACATTGTATTAAAACAGTTATACAGTGCAATGTAAAATCAAATTAAAACCATATCAAGCATCCTAATGTAGTGCCATAGAGATTTATTTCTGATGATGATATGGGGATGACATTTTTTTCACTCATGTGATGAAAGAAAAGCTGCTGGCATCGTTTAAAGAAAAACATTACAAACCTTTTGTGAGACATATTTTCACAAAGCACTTTGCAGAAATGATTGTACAATTTCAAGTTTTCACTAATGACTGTGATGATGCCAAATAAAATTCAAATGTTTGCTCTTTGCTTATTTAATTATTAATGCATTTATTTACATGTAACCTCCCCTGTAATCGATAGGAAAGCATCAAATACTCCAGAATAGGTCAAAAAGCCCTTGCTCTTTCCTTCATTATTCTGCTTATTGTATTTGTTAATAGTATTTCATTGTATTTATCTAAATTATTGTCCGTACAAGAGTCCAATATTTTACCATTCTGACGTGTTAAATAAAGGTTTTGAGAAATGCAAGCAAATAAAGCATTCATTGTGGTTGTATTAGCCATCCACTCATTATCTGCACTCGCTTATTCCTATTCAGGGTCACAGGGATCTGAAGTCTGTCCTGGCGCTCTTCAGGGAGAGGCAGGCACGTCGCTCATCCATCACAGGGGCGCATTTAGACAACCAACCAAACACACACACTCACTCACTCATATGGGCTATTTAGGATCATTAATTACCCTAACATGCATATTTTTGAACGGTTTGCGGCAGCCAGAGTACCCCGAGAAAACCCTTACAAGGACAAAGAACATGTAAAAAGGCTCCTGGCGGTATTCGGAACAGGAACCCTCTTTCTTTCTTAATACTATCTTTTTTCAACTATAATTTTACTTTTCAGTGACTACTAGACAGATTGAACTATTTTTAAGCTTGAATGTCCTTATAGTAATAAAGATACTTAAGAATGACCTCTATATAGTGTTTAATCTAGAATTTAGTAATGTGCTGTACTGAAATACAGCTTGGAGATACTTTCAGCATACTTTTTTGTCGCTTAAATCTTTAAATCCACTTCCTGTATTTAGATGTTTTTTTAAATTATTCAGCAAACTGTACTTTTCCGCATTGATTACTTACTTTACATACATTTTAAATATTTATTTAAGAGCAGTACTCTATGCTGGCTGAAGTGAATCCGTGTTTTGCAGAAGACTAGAGCGCCCTCTGGTGGTTTTAATCCGTCATTAAAACTTGGTGCCAAAAGATGCAACATTTTTTTGTGTGTGAATAGAACATAATTAAGTTCACTTGGTGCTTCAATACTCTAAAAATTAAATTATACTAATTATTTATCAGGTCTAAAACGTATTATTTAAAAGTGACATACTTGCCTTAAGTCTCACAAGCTTGGATGTAACTACTGAATTAGCCATTTGGTTTTATTTATTTATTTCAAAGCTATATTAAAATGTAATATAAGTTACTTATTTTGTAGACTACTGCAGGAGTTTAATTCACACGCGAGCGCGCGCGCACACGCGCGCTGAAATGCTACACTTCTGAGATAAGGACGTCGTCATAGCCCCCACCGCCCCATAATTACGCCGCTAAAGTGCAACATTTGTGCAGTCTCCCGCTGTAATGTGATGTTTTCGCGTCTTCCTGGCTAAAAGACCAGACTGCGACGTCTGAAACTCTCCCGGAGCCCCGGACGCAGCTGGGGGACGACAGCGGCTCAGAGGAGGCAGCGGCTCGGTCTGCCGCTACTAGCTAACGGCACAGCTGTTGACGGGCAGCAACTCCCCGCCAACTGCACCGACTCTCCGTCCATCCCGCTGGAGGAGCACTAACGGCCGAACAGGGGCAAATGAACGAGCTGGTCAAATGTTTGCCCTCCCCTACTCTCCCCGGGCTACACCTCACGTGTCTGGACGCCCACAAAGGCTGGCTGTTTAAATGGACCAACTACCTGAAAGGTTACCAGCGGCGGTGGTTCGTCCTCAGCAACGGCCTGCTGTCCTACTACAGGTGACGGTTAACTGACGGCGGAGCGGCCGGGAGGGCGCGAGCCCACCGCGCCGACCGCTCCGCTCTTCTGTGGTTAACAGTAAATTGATTTTTCTTTGCAGCATGTTTACAGTGCTACATGTAGTCACTCGCGATTTTTTAAAATAAGAAATTAAACTTTTTGTCTTTGGTAAAAAAAGAAATAAGCCCCTCCACCCCATTTCTCCCAACACACACACACACACACACACACACACACACATAAACATATACACATTGCTTAATGGGTGTATAGCAGCAGTTTGAAAGGCCTGAATTAGCACTTGTATTGATCATGAGCTTTGTCTTCTGGACTTTATGGCCATCTCCTTACTCTACCTGTATCATCCCCTTTGGCTTTATTCCAGCAGTTACGTCTTAGTTGTGATTCTATTTGCACAGTAAACCGCAATAACAAACCTGCCCTGTTTGTTGACCTGGACCTAGGCGTAGAGTCTGGTGTTTTTGTTACTACTAGTCCTAACTCAGTTTTTTGTTTATTTCTTTCCGATCAGGACTCAGGCCGAGATGGCACACACTTGCCGGGGCACTATTCCCTTGGCTACAGCACACATTGAGGTGGGTGACACTTGCCACTTGGTCTTGACAAGCGGAGGCCGAAGTTATCACCTGAAGGCCACATCTGAGGGAGAGTGCCAGAGATGGGTGTCAGCTCTGCAGCAGGCCAAGGCCAATGCCACCCTCCTCATGCATCATTCAGGTGGAATGGACTATTATACTCAATGTGATCCATAGAGCTTTACCAGCACATTATGGCAAAAAAAAAAGAAATATTGATATAAATGTTGAACTGTAAGGCCTTACATTATCTTTAATTCATGACTCTTTCATTTGTTATTTTTGAGCCACAGATTTGTAGTTCTGACCTAGAAAATGTGCTTTAAAAGAGCACCATGAAAAATGCCTGTAGTCAGACTAATTTTAGCTGTAACCTGAATGCAGGCTCTTGCAAGCAAGACCCACTTCCTAAACGCATATTATATTTCTTCATAGCCTTTAGTGTCATGTGGACAACAAAACACTAGAGGGCAGTGTTATTCAACCTTTCCTTCTGGGAGCGCTCTGCTGGGAAAAGGGTGTGATTAAACACAAGGAGGAAAAAGATGTACTCAACCATACCATTTTAAATTACATATTCTTCAGCTGTCATCATCGTAATGCTTTTTTTTTTAACCTCCAGATATTTAAACCACTGAAAAAAAAAAATTAAAACCTGAATCAAAGAACACTGGGTATTTGCGGCTGCTCTGACTTTTATTTCTTGTTTTTTTTTTTTTTTAAATAATAAATCAAAGATATGCAGATTTGTGCACACATGCATCCACCACTTCCCTCCCACTTTCTATCCTTCCTGCCTCCCAGTCTCCTTCAGCATGACAGCAGCCGGTAGTGGTGAATGAAATGACCTTCCTCTAGACTCCTCCTCCTGTTCTGGTAGCAGAAAGAGTGGAAAGAAAATAAAGAGAGCGCGAGAGAGAGCATGCGGGTGTGAGGATTTTCATTGAAAACATTTTCCACCAACAAATCAGTAAGGAAACACGAGTACAGCCTTTTCAGTGAGTCTCACCTTGTAAGTAAGAAATCCAGTTTGTTTGTTTGTTTGTTTTGTTTTTATACAGACGGCACAATAAGAATCAATATAGCTGCTGTGTGTTTGTGTGTGTTCTCACACTCGTTTGTGTTTTTTTGATTGTCCCAGACTGCCTCTTGTTGTTGATTGGAGTAAGTTTTGTGATTTTGGGGTTCAGTGAAAATGCAGATTTGGCTTTAAAGTTGTCCAAAATTATAGTCATTTTCAAAATCACTGCAAATCAGAATAGCAGGACCACACTGGACTGACTAGGTTATAAATCTTAGATTTTCTCAGGTTATTAACTACATCTACATATATCATTACCAGCAGTAGTGCTTTTAAACATTGTTTAATAAAAGATGTCCTCTTGTCATATTAGCATACTGAGACCTTGGCTGTCATATGAGAAATGTAAGCTGCACTTACTAGTGGACTTTGCCTTAGTGGTAATGATTACAGCTCAAGTTGTAATCATGGTTTAAAGAGCTCAGCTCCCTTAGAGGGTTTGTTTGGAGTTTTCTGAATTTAAACACACCATTTGTTTTTTCCTCACTGTTTTCTGGTCATTATTTTGATAATAGGTTTATTATTTGTTTGTTAATGTCTGGTATTTGGTTCATGTACATTTGGAAAAGCTTAGCTGGTGGATGTTTTATGCAGGTGAAATCTGAAATGCAAATCCTTGTGTGTTGTGGGGGACTGATTACAGATTATCGATGCATTAACACTGATTGGTTGAGCTGCAGAGCAAATTAATTGTCTTGAAGAGAATTTGAACAGCAGACTATTTAAATACGTTAAGACCCCTGTCATGTATTAGCTGTCACAAGATTCTTAAATATTTATGAATTAGTGTGTTGTGACATCTAAATGGAGGATAGTGTGAGAATGACTGAAAACATCTGTATGCAGGGTGGTATACCTTAGAAGGTGCTTCAGCAAACAGACTTTAATTGCTCTGTCTCTATTGCAGACAGAGGCTTTGAGCACATTCCCCAACTTTCAACTCTGACTCCTTCTTTCCACACTGTCCGTAATAACGGTCCCTCTATCAGCCGTAGGTGTTTTTTTTTTTGTTTATGATTCAGCGATGAGTCACCGTCTGGTTTCAGCTTCTCCAGTGTCCTGTGTGAAAAAACAAAGTATCACTGCACAGAGTAGACCAGTATGTCTTTTCTTAACATGCACACCAATATTCCTTGGATGAGCTTTAAGGCTTTGCATCTCAGTATGCCTGTTGGATGCCAGATGGCCCCAGATTTCAAACTCTGTCTTACCACCTTGAGCACCAGAGGTCTGGTATATGTGGGTCATAAAACTATTACAGAAGCCTGAAGTATTTTTCACCCTCCCATTTTTAATCTTCTTCTCCAGGGAATTTGCTAATCCAGTTTGCCCTGATTGTTTTTATTTTATTTTCTTTTTTTTCCAGTTTTAATGGGGTATAGTAGTGTGTCTTCATGCTTTGGCACTCATAGCCACTGATACACTGGCCTAGTTTTAGAAAACATGCTTGTAAGGTTGGAGATCTAACACACAATATTTGTCTTAGCAGAGAATGTGTTGACATAGAAAAGTTTAATTTCATTGGATGGAGGTACTTGCATATATTTCATAGCTGGGTTATTTATGATTACATTTATAACTGAATGGGAATGCAGCTTATTTTTCCTCTGATCTCTTCTTCATGTGAAACACATTTTGGTCAGTTACTCAAAGTTTCAAGGTGTTTTTGAAAAGATACAGATAGAAGGCAACATTTTTAAAAGGTAAATATATATAACTAGAAAGAAAATCTAGTGTTTTCATGTGATTGTATGATGTGTTTATGTAAAACTGCATTTTTAAAGACAAGCAATTTAGGGTAGACACAAAAACATATTTAGCCTAACTTTCTGTATTTTAAGGGACAAGAGGGGTGGTAAAGGAGATATTGATCACCTTGTGGTTGCAAATTGCAAAAAAACTTCAAAATTCATGCAAAACTAATTTCTAATGTGAGTCTAGTCTTCCTGTAACTCCATAAAAAAAGCCTCGAGACAGATGCCTCAGCTCATCCCAGCAAGGGGTAGAGAAGAAACAGAAAGAGAGGAGGATGGGGTAGTGCGTCATCCTTTTTTCTCCCTTATTCCTCTAAAAATAGCCTTGCCTCCTGATTGCACAGGCCTGCGTTTCCAGGGCAACAGTGTTCATTCACAGCTTCTCGATATTGCAAAGGGAAGGACTTTAGGAGACTGTGGTGTGAAGTGTTATTTTCTGCTTCCATTCATTCCCTGTTAAGAGCCATAAACTCGTCTCTACCTAGATTTAAAATATTTAGAATAACTTTTCTAGCCTGTCTGATGAAACAGTATTCACCATGTGCTGTTTTATTGCTGCACCATTAACACCTAAATTGTTTAGATACAATAACCTCTGATGACTCTGATGATGTTATTTCTGTTAAGTTGTTAAACTGGTACAATACCTTTGCTTTTGTGTCCGTGTGTGAAGATGACTCAGGAGATGAAGTCTCTGTACCTCAGGAGGACCGTGTGCTGAACCAAGGGGTGCTCAAGACTCTGGCCAGCAAGCTGGATGATCTGAGCACCTGTAATGAGCTTATAGGAAAGCACGGTGCCGCCCTCCAGCGCTCCCTGAGCGAGCTCGAGGACCTGCGCGGCTCCACTGACAACACGGACAAAGTGAAAGCTGTTAATGAGCGAGCCACCCTCTTCCGCATCACCTCCAATGCTATGATCAATGTGAGTTCCTACAGTCTGAGCCTCAGTAGACATACGGCCACAGTAAAAGGGAGACTGACCCACAGCAGATGCCTCCTTTATTGATGCAGCTTGACATTGCATTCTCCGTCCTTTAATGTGTGTTGTGTTCACACCCCAGGCTTGTCGTGAATTTTTGGATGTGGCAGAATCTCACAGCCAAAGGTGGCAGAAGGCTCTGCACTATGAGAGAGAGCAGCGTCACCATCTGGAGGAGACCATCGAACAGTTAGCCAAACAGCACAACAGCCTAGAGAGAGCCTGGAGGGAGAATCCCACCTCATATACAGGTGAGACGTGTCACTGTCATTGTCCTGTGGGAAACCTGGGTAGTTGTGGTGTGAAATGCAAAGAATAGTGTCACCAAAGAAGAATATGGCCCTCTTCTGGTTATTACAGGTGATGCAGTTTGAAAAAAAATGTCACACGCTCAGACAAGTAATCAGATGGCCCTAAAGTATTATATCTTGCAGAGATTATCATTGGTTAGTTTTTGTGGGTCATATTTTGTTGTCTGTGAAGTATTTACCATACCAATTGTTTTGTGGCCGCTCTTCAGTTTTCTAGACAGAATTTTCTGTTTGAAATACATACTTTTTTTTTTTTTTTTTTAGATTTTAATTCTTAGGAACATTACATCAGCCTACAACAGCTGGAAATTATACTCTATATTGTAAAATGACCTCCGTAGTTTTTTCTAAATATACAGAAGTTGTGATATCATTCAAGACCACACAAAAGACAAATTAGCATTAGGATTCTCCCAAACAATGAAAGAAAGATGTGTAAGAAGCATTGTAGAAAGAAATAAGATTAGTAAGATTAATATTTCGTACACAACAAATATTAAACACAATTAAATGAGTCAAACAAGTTTAGGCTGTTGCGAAATCAAATGAACAAAAAGTAATCTACGAAATCATTATCAAGTTAAATCAAGTCTCAATAAAAAAATGTTTTGAGATTAAACATTTTTTTAGGTCCTTGGAGTGTGATTATTTTGTCTTATTTTTCAACTATTTTTTGAGAGAGTAACTGATTTGTCAAATTTGGTGCACCAGTGTGACTTATACCAGTTTTGTTTTTTTTTTTTTTTTGCTTTGCAAACTGTTATCACGTGTTGCTTCAATTTCCATAAAGATCAAGGCAAATGTATGTTCACACATGATGTTTGTGCGAATGCCAAGGTCTTCCTATTGCTCTTAAAAGGCCTTTAGAGCTACTGGGTAATTTTCTAACATTAAATATTGAGACCTTTTTGTGATACTAATGTCCCAAAATAATAATAATGAGGACTGAAAAGGCTTTCAGAAAGACGGAATGGCGAATTCCTTCTGTAATGAAACAGTTGGTGAGATCATAGTATGTAAAAACATTTAGATCAAATGTGGGTTTGTTTCCATAGGTGTAGAGCGGCCTCAGGAGGGAGATGTGAGTGATGAGAATGAAGAGGCAGAGTTCTTCGATGCCATGGAGGACTCCCAAGCATTCATTACTGTAACCGCAACCAGCGATATACAGCACAAGTAAGAGACACAACATTCATTACATACATTGTAATTTCAAAGCTGTGTTCTAGCCAGGAGAGCAATTATTTTGTTTGAAGTCTGCTACTCTCTCTTAGGCGCTCAGGGAGTAATCAGAGTATGATGAGTGGAGGACTGCCTGGTGACTGGACTCAGAATGAGAATGTATGTTCAAGCATACTCATTAAAAAAACACACAGATTACACTTAACACAGATGTGTTATACACAAACGTCGTTCATTCATCACCTTTCCTTTTGTGTTTGTTTTAACTTAAGTTTAAACTTTGCAGTTTGTTTGTTTTTTTAAACAGGAGACCTCTGGCACAAACCATGTGCAGCTACGAAGAACGAGGCGCAGCCGCATTCCTGACAAACCAAATTACTCTCTTAACTTGTGGAGCATCATGAAGAACTGCATTGGCAAAGACCTCTCCAAGATACCCATGCCTGTAAAATGGAAAACACATTTGCATGTCTTAACAAATTGCACAAATGAGCAGTACATTAAATATATTTCTGTGCACAAGTAAGCACATTGTCTTGCACCTGAAAGGCTTTGCAAAAATGTATTATTGCAGGTAAATTTCAACGAGCCATTGTCGATGCTGCAGCGTCTGACAGAGGATCTGGAATACAGCGAGCTGCTAGACCGGGCAGCTCGTTGCGATTCACCCCTGGAGCAGATGTGTCTCGTGGCAGCCTTCTCTGTCTCATCCTACTCCACAACAGTCCATCGGACAGCCAAGCCCTTCAACCCTCTGCTGGGAGAGACTTACGAACTGGACCGACTGGAGGAATATGGCTATCGCTCCATCTGTGAGCAGGCAAGACAAAAACATATCCATCTAATCAGTCTTTTTTCAACATCTTTACACATCTAGACACAGAGATTAAATATCTCCACAGGGCAAAGCTTAAGCATAAAAACAGTGTCTTTAGTCCATTGCCTGTGGCTGATACCTGCTGATACCATTTACTCCTAGGTCAGTCATCACCCACCTGCTGCTGCCCACCACGTGACATCGCAGAGAGGATGGACTCTGTGGCAGCACATTACTATCGATAGCAAGTTTCGTGGGAAATATATTTCTGTCATGCCTTTAGGTGAGACGTAGTCATTTGGGAGTTTGCCTTGATGCTCTTTGAGCTTCAGTCAGCATGTATTAGTATAAATACTGTCACAAACTATGAATACACCCAAATAACCAGGATGGGTTTCTACATTTTTGTTTTTACTAGGTAACATTCACCTGCAGTTCCACTCAAGCGGAAACCACTACGTGTGGAGCAAAGTGACTTCAACAGTGCACAACATTATTGTAGGGAAGCTTTGGATTGATCAGGTGAGTTCTTCTTATGCTAGACATTTTTTAAATCAGTTTAACCAATTCAGAGACATATTTAGACTAATAAGTAGACTGAGCCTAAAAAACTAAATGTAACACTTGCAACTTATGAGGTAAAATTAGGCAGTAAAGACTCATTGTAAACAGTTAACGAAATAAAGAGTTGTAAAATAGAAATTATTATTTAGACTGAAGAGTTGGTTGCCTGTGTGTTTGGGTCAAACTACTGGGGGAAAGCAACCTTGGTTACAGTAGCCTGGAGTCTTAAATCACATTTGTTCTTACTGGCTTCCTCTGTGACGCTTCTGGCAGTCTGGGGACATTGATATCGTGAACACCACCACAAAGGACACCTGCCGTCTCAAATTCTCCCCATACAGCTACTTCTCCAGAGACGTCCCACGCAAAGTAAGCATACAGTGGTTGTCTTCATTCATATCTCACACAAGTTTATACTTCTGAGAGTGCCGTGCAAAAATGTATTCAGTCCTGTGCTAAAAATGTCCAATTCTGTTTTGGTGGATACTATGTAGATTTATTTTTGCCTAATAGTAGTTGTATTCTATACACTTCATGCTTACCAGTCCAGATAACCCTTAACATATGTCCTCATGTATCGCCTAAGTCACAAGCTCACCAACTAGTGACAAACCTAAAGAGAGACAAGCAAACTATAGCCCTGTTTGGTGTAACATCATATTATTATGTTGACTTTATCAGTGACAAACCGTTTGCCAGAGTAACTGATCTCGTGTGTGTGTGTGTGTGTGTGTGTGTGTGTGTGTGTGTGTGTGTGTGTGTGTGTGTGTGTGTGTGTGTGTGTGTGTGTGTGTGTGTGTGTGTGTGTGTGTGTGTCTGCAGGTGACAGGAGTAGTAGAGGACAGAGAGGCCACAGCTCATTATATCCTGTCAGGAACCTGGGATGAAAAAATGGAAAGTGCTAAAATAGTGGAAAGCAGCCAAGGATGTGGAGGCTCTGAGGGCAAACAAAAGATGGTTTATCAGACTCTTCAACCCAAACTGTTGTGGAAGAAATATCCTCTCCCGTATGTTTTCATATCTAACAAACATCTACTGAATCCTGATGCCTCAATATACCAGTTTTCAACAATTTGTGACAAGTCTATACTGATCTTTTTTCCCTCTGTGTATCTCTTACCCCCTCAGAGATAATGCTGAGAACATGCACTTTTTCTCCTCCCTGGCCCTGAGCTTGAATGAGCCAGAAGAGGGTGTTGCACCCACTGACAGTCGCCTGCGGCCAGACCAGAGACTAATGGAAGCAGGTCTGTGGGATGAAGCAAACATCCAGAAGCAACGAATAGAGGAGCGTCAAAGACTGGAAAGGAAACGAAGGGACGCACAAGCTAATCAAGCCCTGGAGGATGGTGAGTACCAGGATGCCAGCAAGACTGGTGATGACATGGATCTTGACTTTTATCTCTTGTACTTAAGTCATACAACCTTTAGTATTAATTGGAGTTTGAAAATTTATGAACCTTTTAGAATAGTTTACATTTCTTCATAAAATGATTGTCAGCCCTGCACATTAAACTATCACTTTCAGATTTGCTTGGTAGAATTTTGACCAATTCCTCAGTTTCAACTCTGATATGTTGATAGTTATACAGTTGATGAAAGATTTGAAAGGTTTACCAGATTTATAAGCACTTATCTTTGGTGTCATTGGTCAATCACAAAACCTATTTTTTCTGCTGATAAAAGAAAAAAAATGAAGACATGTTTCTCCTACATATTTAAGAAAAAATATAAGACATTTTACTACTTAGTAGATATTCACTAAATGAGGAAGAATGGAAAGGAATTTTATCGTTGTTTTGAGTATAAGTTAAGCTGTAGGTTTAGTAGTATCAAGGCTTTTGTATTGTTTATGGAAAACAGAAAGCATTTTCATGTTATATTCTCAGCAACGTTACTCACTAAATCTGAAGTGACATTTATTCATTTATTTATTATTCTTTGTCATCAGGGCAAGACATTGAGGGTTACCAACCACTGTGGTTTGAAAAGAGAACAGATGATGGTACAGGAGAAAGCACCTACATCTACAGAGGAGGCTACTGGGAGGCCAAAGAAAGACAAGACTGGAACCAGTGTCCTGAGATCTTCTAGGACAAGATTTCCCTCACGGTGTGGGTTTGAGGTGGCTTCTTGTGATGTAAGGATACTCTGTTAGATGTTTGTGCTGGTGGGTTAGTGAGTCAGCCAGCTAATTACTCCCTGATTTCCAAGCACAAAACTCCTGCTTCCACTTCTGCTCTATTATAGCTGTGTTTCCTGAATGCATGGCTTCAGTTTGTGGGTTAGCTTCAACATAGTAGAGAACTAATCTTTGTGAACATTTTATGTTCTGCTTTCCAGCGTGTGCGTGATTTTCATGTGGTTTTTAGAAAGCTAATCTCTGCATTATGTCACCCCTGGTTGAGTGTGTATGTAATAACTTGGGGGCATGAAGTGTTCTGGGATCCTGGGAAAACCACCAAATGTCTTGTTCTGAAAGCTGGAACAACCTGTTGATTGCTGGGCTTTGACAGACACCAGGCTTTGGAATAAAGGGAGAAATCCTTCTTATGTGCTTTAAAGGTATCCCAGCAGAACTTTATTCACTGATCCCCTAGATTTGTGGGTGTTTTTACCATCCGATTTTTCACAAATGCACAAATTGTACTCTGAAGGACTTACAGTCATTTCCTGTCTGGCCTCTAAAGAACAGCTACACGGAAAAGATAACTCAAGTTGGTGTCAATCTTTCTGGATAGAAAACTGACTAAAAACACATTTTTTTCAGGTAATGGCTGCTTCTCCCATAATTAAAATTATGTTTCTAGTTCTGTTAAATGTAGATTTAGCTCATTTAACATTGTCTGTTCACTTTTGAAAGGAAACACTGAATGTCCTGAGAGAGCACTTTTATGTTTTTTTGTTTTTTTTTAAACTGTTGCTAAGTGGAGGTTTTGTGAGGTTTACCAGGCGCGGAGGTTCTAAGTGAAGATACTGCTGGAGTACATAATGTTAAATTATGGATGAGCATCCTATATTTCAGGAGGTGATCAATATAAGAGACTTAATGTCAGGATACTGCTGGTTTGTGCATATTCTTGTCTTGAATTTCTAATTTTTATTTCTTGTTAGTCCATTCTTTATGTGCATTTAAGAAGTCTCCCAAAACTGCAATAGATAGTAGAGACCTTATTTTCCTCATGTTTCCATACACAATGTTTCTAAATGACAAAGCCAAACAGATTTTTTTTTGTTTTTTAAAGCAACTCTACATAGCAGTACACTTCAGGACCACATGGGGGAAGCATATTTAGATAAGGTGCATGTGTCAGACCCTGGTGTAAGACACAACAAAATAAACACTGGACTGTCCCAACTTATTAGCACAGTATTGTCAATGTTTACATGGTCAACACAATGGCTCTATATGTCCCTATGTGGTCAGAAGTGGTATTGCTACATGAAATGGCTTTAATGAACAATATATATATATATATATATATATATATATATATATATATATATATATATATACATACATACATACATACATACATACATACATACATACATACTCACACACTGTTGCCAATAAGTTTAAATTTTTTTTTCTTTTTCAGAAACATTCCTCTTTTTTAATGTTTTACAATAATTTCATGAGAAGATGTGAAAAATGGTTTATTCCTATCCCACTGTTGCAACTTTATGGTATACATGGCCATAAATTGCTCAGAAGCGCCAGTTTTTATTATTAAGTGGAAAATGTTTAGAACCCCCCCCAAAGATTTCAGTGATATGCTTCCCAGAAAAACAATGTCCCAGGTCAAATAGATAACCAACAAGCCAACAATTGCAATGACCATCATCCAGAGTATGTTTGTGGAAATGGGAGAACCTTTCAGAAGAACAATCATCAGTCCAGGATTTGATCTTTACAGTAGCATTGTAAGAAACAAGCCTTTCCTAACTTAAAGGCTTGTGTGAGTTTGTTACCAAGCACCTGAATTATTCTAAGACACCACAAAGCAAAAGTGTCTGCCCTGATGAAATAAAGATTAAAGAATTTGGCCACAATATTCCTGCGTGGAAGAAACTGAGCATTGGATTTTATGTCTTTAATACCATTGCTGCAGTTAAATATGATGTTGGAAGCATCATTATGTGAACCACCAGAGTTTTCCTCAGCAACACATAATATTGGTGCTTAATGGCAACTTTAGCCTTAATTATGTCATAAATCGATAAGTTCCTTGTAAGTATTACATATATATAAAAAACGTTTTGCACAAGCAATAGCAATCAAAAATGACTTTTTTCAAACTTACATGTATACTTTGGAGTGTTTTTGTTTTGTTTGATTTTTGTGATAATATTTACTCTAAATAGTGATTAGTGTTTATCATATTGGTAAGTATCAACAAACTAGTTTCCCCTCTACAAGCGTTAAAATGGCTATCTCTGACAAGCTTATATAAGTGAAAAACTGTTGCTTCATTTACAGGCTATTTGTCAGCAATAACACAAGATGAACAGCTGCTTAAGAAAAAAAACAGTGCGAGGTCAGAGAGGTGTTTTATACAGCTAAACATTAAGTTATTGTAACAGTACTTCATTACACGAGGACATTAGTCATAACATGGAGTATGGGTTACATACATTTACAAAGGGTTTTGTGTGCAAGCATGTGCTGGCTACATTAGGAGTAAATATACTCTATGAACATTAATTACCTGTTTATTTATTTCTTCCTGTATATTATACCAGGGCATGGTGCAAATGTTTGACTGCCTGTATATAGCGTCAATATGGTAGAAATAGAATCACTTTGGTTATAATTACTGTATGAAAGCGTTATTTGTTATTACTTGAACATTCATATGCCATAAACACTGTTTAATCTCTTTTTGTGTATAAATAATGTCAAATGAAGTCAAGACTGTAAAGAAATTATGAGATGCTGGGGAAACTAAAATATTGATATACGATTTATGAGATACGGTACATGATATTTATTATAGAAATAAGATGCTATTTAAATAAAGCACAATAATGTGTTTATTTAAAGATAAATATTACATAATTAAAATGTTTTCATATAAAAATATAGCTATGCATGATTTTAGAGTGCTTATTTACTTTTGCAGTGACAAGCCTCTTCACATAGCTGATAGTTTGTGGATTGTCACTGAAACATAATGTGAATTCACCTTTTGTGCCCAGTTACCTCAAAATGTTACCTTTTTGAGCTCAAATAAATAATATACTGCTGCCTCTCTGTCTTTGGTTACTACCAAATCAGTGTTATTCAAAACTTTTATGTCACAAGGGACAAATGATTTAAAGACACAAAACAAAAAAACACACACACCCAGAAAAACTATTGTTTTATACAGTCTATGAGAAAAGACTGTCACAATGTCTGTAAAGCAACAATATATTTATACAAGGAAAGTATCTGGTCTGGGCTAAAACATCTAACAATGTTAGAAAATGATGTCATCAGTCCAAAGTAGCAAACCAGACATCAGTTGACAATAAATGAAAGACTTATGTCTGTATAACATTACATGTCATGTTCTTATGTCACATGAAAGCCACATAAGAATGTTCATTATGTTTCGGTTTCAACACATTTGACTGTTGTTTATAAACTCCACCTCTTCTTTTAAAAAAGTGGTGTTTTGAATTATTGCACTCTGGTTTATTGAATAACTATGATATCACATTATCACAAGTTCATTATTTTGTCACAAAATAATCATCACACCTTATAATTTTTTTAGTTTAGAAAAATATCTTTTTTAATACATATCACCAAGTATATAAAACAGTGATAATACTTGTTTGTACCGTTACAAACAAGAGGTGGAAGAAAATAATTTGTTGACATTTCAAAGAGGTGATGTGTATTGTAATGCAGAATGCTTGGTCTGAGAAGCAGTGATGGACCTGATCTCCACTGTGACGATGAATGTAAGAGAAAATCATTGAAATGTTTGAAAACAATGTTTCTCAATGAAAATGTAGAAGAAATTTGCAGAAAAGTGAGGCAAACGTTGCTTGACCAGAGGCCCTCATTGCTGCAAGACGTAGCAACAGATGAGTTACAGTCAACTTAATTTGGTATCCTCTGGTTAGCCTTGGCTAGAAGCCTTTAAACCTCTACCCCCAAAACCCTTCCAGACTGATCCACAACCCATGGCAGCAGTCTCTCAGAGCAGCTAACAGCGCAACAAGCCATATGTTCATATTTTGCACATGTCCCATGTTCCATTTGAATGTGCCTTGATGAAAGTTGGTCCTTTTGTGTCCACAAATGTATCTAAAAGATCCAGGCCTAGTAAAACTGTAAACTTACTGATTGGTCACTCACTTTTTGAGTAACTACCCCCCTCCAGTGGTCAGTCGAGGAACTGCAATTTTCTGCACCACTGGTTTAACGTCAGAATAGCAAAGTGATCATAGTCTCATGGTCCTGACCTCCTGTCCTGAACATAAACTGCAATTTACTGAACAGGCAATCCATGATGTCACCAACAGTTTTTCACACAACGGGTTTTAAAGCCTTTCTTTTTTGTCATACTGCGCAGCACCATGTTGCAAATTGTATGCTGAAGGCCAAAAAATTTTTAAGTGTTGTGAGAAAAAAAAATGACAATTGTAAGTAGTAAAATATCTACTCTCCCAACTTTAATCAAATTTTTTGCATTCAAGATTTAAAAAAAGGGGTAAGCCAATATATTAACATACTAAATTAGGTTATTGAGAAAAAAATACATTTAATATACTGGGTACATTACCTGCAAAGGTCTGCAAAGAAATAAAAGTCAAAATAAATAACAGTCGAATCCAGTTCTGTTTGTATACAGAATAAACTGAATATATTTCAACGTATCTTTCAGCACTTTAAATCCTGCAAACAAGAGAGAGAGTGGTAGGAAGTACCAGAGATAGTACGAAGAGACGCCGTCAAAACGGTGGCATTGCCCTTTAAATGAACCGCCCACTGACACTGAAACGCGTTCGCCTTGGTGCGGTTCCGTGACGTCACTGAGCCGACTGACTGAGGACACTTTGGATGCTGTCAGTGCTCTGAAAACAAGGTAAATATACCGATCCTCGGGCGCTCATAAAACGTCCCTGAGCTGGTCTCTGTTATTAATATAAAACGAGCGGACGTGATTTCCGCGCCGAACACGGACGGAGCTTGAGAACCGGGAGCTGCCTCGTTGGGTTTTATAGCCCGTCTGCTAACAAGCTCGAGAGCGGTGATGGCTGACGTTAGTTAACAGGGCAGCGCGCGCAGGAACGGGGGTGACGGCTCCGTCCACATCATTTTATCAGACAACGCGCTGTGTTGGTCCCCCCGAAACTCCCCGAGTCTCCATGAGTCTCGACGTTGCTCGACTCGAGCCGTGGAGCGAATGACACGGTAACTTTACCGAAACCCAAAGTCACACAGACACAGGTGGGCTAAGCTACGTGATTTCAGAGAGTCCTTCACATTAGTACAGGAATACAATAAGAAAATAGTAATACGGGTATTATTAGTATTATTATTAACGCGGACAGTATAATAACGGAGTGCAGTCTTATTTCCAGCCAACAGTTGTGATTTTAATCGCAGACACGAGCAGTATCTAATTTGCCGTGATGTTTACGCCACAGCTGTTTTTGATGCATCACGCTGTTTTCGACACCGTCCGTTCGTTGCTGGTTGACGGGGAAATGGCCAATCCACGGAGTCATCGTCACAGCAAAGGCGCTTGCAGTTTTGTTTTTTTTTTGTTTTGTTTTGTTTTTTTCTAGTCTCCTTCTCCCGTCTTCCCTCCGTCCTTTCACCGACTCGGTATATGTTACGCAACCGGGGCGTCATGCAAAAATAGAAACACGTGTCGCCGTAGGCGGTGCTGACACACGCATCTTGACCAGACAACAAAAGACTGGATACCGCTGATAGAAAAGGAAGCGCCGAGTCCTAGGTGCTTTATGTTCGTGCTTTGTAGCATTAAACTCTACTGGGGATAAGAGGAGGGCACTCAACGTGTGTTTCACTCACAGGGAGGACAATGATACGAACATGATCAGCGCCGATGGCTTCTCAAAATACGAGGCGACTCTGCACGAGAGAGGCAGGAGGCGGCCACCCGCAGAGATGCTCCATCTGCTCTCAGCTGTTATTGTATGGCTGGTGACTGGCACCACCATCTCCAGCCTCAACAAATGGATATTTGCCGTTTACAACTTCAGGTACCCTTTGCTCCTGTCAGCGCTGCATATGCTGACAGCCATAGTGGTGGACTATGGTCTCATAAAACTGCGGGTCATCCACCATAGAGAGGGTGCTGAGCAGGATCTGACCCCCAGTGCTAAATGTAAAGTGTTCCTGTTGAGTCTGACGTTTTGTGCCAGTATTGCCTTTGGGAACATGGGTCTGAACTATGTCCAACTGTCATTTGCACAAATGATCTACACTACCACCCCGCTCTTTACTCTGGCCATCTCTACTCTGATCCTGGGAAAGCAGCATCACATCCTCAAATACACAGCCATGATGCCCATCTGCCTGGGTGCATCCTTCAGCATCATGGGAGAGGTCCAGTTTGATCAGACGGGCTGCTTCCTTGTGTTTGCAGCAACCATGCTGAGGGGTGTCAAATCCATTCAACAGAGTAAGTACCTCTTTTACTCTGTCGTTTTAACTTTTTCTATTCTGTTTGTCACTACAAATACTTTACTTCTGTTTTATCTGTGATTTCATTACTTTTTTTTTTTTTTCAACTTACTCCTCACATCAGATGGATTATTTTTAGTTTTTCTCCAGAGACTGCAGCAGTCTGTGGTCTTGGAACTTTTTACCATGTGGTTATTCACTCTACAGTCCAGAGACACACCCTCACATAATGTGCAATGGTACGATTACATACTTTACTGGTTGCTAAGGAAACAAAATATCAACATTGATACACATCCATGAGTGTCATGTCCTGGTCATGCTGATCGCTCGTGTCTGAATGTTTATGTTGGACGCTGCTGGCCTGAAATGCTGAGGAATGTGATCTTCAAAACTATGACTCATGTTACTGATGATAGATTTTTATTTATTTTATTTTTTTTAAAGGTGGCTTTTTAAAGTTACTTTTATTTTCTGTTTTGTTTTATGAAAGGTCGCTGTTTGTGCAAAGAAATTCCTAGAAATTAAGAAACTGCTCAGGAACAAACCAGAACAGGATCACTAAAAGTATATGTCGACCATCAGAATTGAATACTAATCAAAAGTGTTATGTATGTAGAGAACAGTGTCCATTTTTTTTTAATTCAGGAGATTAATCATAACAGTTTGGATTTATGCTATAAATAATGAAACGGATTGTTTTCTGAAATGATCTCATTTGAACTAGCTAGCTCTTTCCCAAACTAATTATATCCACTGTGCCCATTTATCTAATGTCCTGTGCTCTTACTGAATTATTTCTTACATAAATTACTTTCAAGCTGGTCTCTGGAACTATATTACATCACAGATGAGTGTTTGTGTGCTGTAGATTATGCCCGCTGACTTAATTAGTCTCCACAGCACACTGCCAGTTGTCAGAAGAAAATTTAGTTCTATACAGTTGTTTTCACACAGCTGCATCAAAGGCTGGTCTTTAATTTGTTACATAACACAAAAGCAAATTGATCTGATGAATGTATTTCTACAAATTTTGTTCCTGGAGATGCATAAGGACACAGTTACAGGGTAGACTGGGAATAGAGGAGTCGTCTCTTTGAATGCTTTATTGACAAACTGCAGTAATTTGCTTGTTTGCTCAATCATATATGGTAAATACATAAGAGGCAATGTAAAGTCCCTCTGTTGCATGTATATCAAAGTGAGTACATAAATTCCAGCAGATGGAAACCGTTGAACTTTATTTTTTTATGATACCAGACACTTTATGTCCTGAAAAGTTGTTTCAAGAAGTTATAACAATTTCCCCGAGTTGTTTTCTTTTTTCTGACATTTTTTTAGAGCATGTACTTTTGTTTATAGTGAATCTCTTAGTTTTTATGCCATTCCCTCTCAGGTACACACCTGTAAAGTTTTGTGACTATTTCTTTGGCAGCTGTAATCGTATCATGCAGACATGCAGACATGCAGAAAAGAAAACATGCTTACAGATAAGCATCAAAGGGGTTGCCGTAAAACGTGAGGATTGTTCTCACTTTAATTATGACTCCAGGACTACATTTTTCCGTGATGACACAGACGTAGTTCATACTGTGAAAACAGCGGCAGTTTTTGTATCCTGCTGTAGATGGTACTCGGGACACTAATGTGTTTTACTTCAGACAGACAGACAGACACAAAGGCGTGTTGATACAGAGCTCCAAAGAAGAGTTTTGCATAATATTCTGCTATTTGCATGCTGTAAAACAACTTCCAAACTTGTTGTTGCCTCTTGAGTAACAGTTTATCAGCTTGTTCCTGTTATTGTGGCCTTGAAAACACAGGAACCAGCTGTTGTCACCTTAACAGGACTCTGACTCTGTAACTTTAAAAGTACCTCAAGCAGGAAATAAAGTGACTAAATGGTACTTTCAACACTATCATGTTTAAACAGAATTAAAAAAGTATATAGTTATGTAACTAACTTTTTTTTTTTAAACTTTAATACTTAAAGTGAATAAAAACTACATTTATGTTATTATATATTATTAAAATTGTTAGTGTTCATTATATTTAAAAAAAAAACAAGTTTTGGCAGTTAACTCTCCGTTAAGGTGGAGTTTCCTGAGTTCAAGTGCTTTTAGTTCTGAAAGTTAAAGGCATTTCCTGTTTTCATTTGAAATGTCCTTTGGCAATGTTTGCAATTCTTGCTCATCCCTGATCACCAGACTCCAATTATCAATATTCCAATACACAACTCTCATTGTTTTTCTGTGCCTGTGGACCTGCGTAGACCCTGCACCTCTTTAAGGATCTTTCTTATTTAATATCTGATTATTTTTTTCTCATAAAAAGTTTTTGTTTTAACATTTTTTCTTTCATGGTGACATAATTTGGTTTCTGACATCTTTTTCTTTAATTTCACCAGCTTTGTAACAAATGGTCATAAATACATAGTTGTTTAGTTTGTTTGTTTGTTTGTTTTCTCAGGTATTTTACTTCAGGAGGAGAAGATCAACTCTGTGTTCTTGCTCTACCTGATGTCCATCCCCAGCTTCTGCATCTTGGCCGTGGCCGCTCTGGCTTTAGAGAACTGGGCTCTGCTGGAGTCGCCGCTGCATTACGACCGCCAACTGTGGGTCTTCATCCTCCTCAGCTGCCTCGGCTCAGTCATGTACAACCTGGCCAGCTGCTGCGTCATCACGCTGACCTCAGCCGTCACTCTGCATATCCTTGGCAACCTTAACGTGGTGGGAAACTTGCTGTTGTCTCAACTACTTTTTGGCAGTGAGCTGTCTGCGCTCAGCTGCGCCGGGGTGGTGCTCACGTTGTCTGGCATGCTTATTTATCAGAACTCAGAGTTTATCATCAGCTACCTGGACACACGCAGGGCGAAAGTTAAACATCCTGAACAGACCCGTTTTCACGCCGCTGGTGGAGAGGACTCGGTCAGAGCTGGGACGTCTGAGAGAACCCATCATCAGCACAAAGCGGATATGAAACAAGAAGACAAAATGAACTGAACTGAAAGTTTTAGGGAGACGGTATAATTTAAAACTTCAACTGGATACACTGTAATTTGTGTTGTGCACCCTTTGTGTGATAAAGTGGTCAAGACAAGTTAGTTTGACTATTTGCAGCCATCGTCACTGATGGAGTGACAGCTTTGTTCTTTTCTTCCTCATTGTGCCAATTTATTTGTCTTCTAGTCACAAAAAACTGGAGTCTGCAGAGAGGAAAGGGTTGCCTTTACGCCAAACAGTGATGGCTGAAATGAATATTGTATCTGTAAATCACTTCTATATGCCTTATAGAGGTATATGCATGCATGAGCACACAGAACTGTTTTGATACCTCAAAAGGTATTCACTCCGTCGCTCACACTACTCCACTGTGAAAACACGCTCAGTTCCCGAGGGCTCTAATCAATGCTTTTGGTTGCTGTTGTGAACATAACCTGCTGCAGTGATATAGAGGGTGGGTGGCGCTCGGAAAGCACTTCGCCCTAACTTTGAATGGGCATAATTTGTATTTAAAAAGATATATATTTATGGTACTGTTACCTGTTATTCACCTGGCCCTACCACGGTAAAGGACTGGGTTTTTCGGCAGCTTATTTATCGGTATGTAAAATAGGAAACTGCTGTTGCAGGGCTAAAACTTTGGCCTTGATGCCGAAGTTGCAGTGATGGACAAAGCTGACTTTTTTTTTTTTTGTGCAATCAGATGTTTCTTCTCCTTGATTGAAGCACATTTTTAATCAGAGGCCTGAGCTCCGTGTTTTGTCCTCCACTATGAATCTCTGACTTTCCACTGAAGGCCTAGATTTGGTTCTCATGCCAACCTGAAAAGACCGTCTCTGTAGAGTTAGTCCAATTAGTTCCATTTTTACAACAGTATGTTCCTTTCTTTGCAATGTACCTCCATAATTAGTTTCACAAGTTCTCTAAGGAGTTTCACTCAACTTTAGCCTGTTTTTTTTTTTTTTTTTTTTTTTTCCGATGTGGAAGAGCAAAAAGGAAAAAAGAATATTTAAAGGCTCCTCCTTACTTACCTTCATGCCAGTGTCATTTTTTTAAAAGTTGGGGAGTTATTTTAAAAAAACAAAAAAAACAACTTAAGCTGGGCTGTGGGTACGTTAGTATGAAATTAATGTCCCAACTATTGACCTTATTCTAAATAAGACAGTATTTCAGTTAAGATGTTTACATCGGTTCCATATGGGATTTTGCTTTTAATTTCCCATTTACACGATACAGATCAGAAGTCATAAAAGGCTGCTCACATGGCATTGTCTTTTTCAGAATAAGCTCTTAATCAGGTTGATATCGAAATATTGCTGTGCACATAAACATACCGAGTGTTGCCTTTTTCGGTATTAAGAAAGCATTTTATTGGAATCATTTTAATTTTCAGTAAATTAATGATATCCTTGTGGAAGAAAAGATTTATTTATGTAAGGTCCTTGGTAATCGTTGGCTCCTAATGTTGCAGATTCTGGTCTTCGATTCACAACTGCAAAGTGTATTAAATTGCCTGCACTTCTGACATTTTCCCCCCTTTGAGAACAAGATGAGGCAGGTGACTGCATGCTACCAGTCCTAAAAGCATCGTTGACGTCTGTTACACACCTTCCAGCATGTCTGGTATGCAGAATGGTAACATTTGACAGCGCTGTCTTGTCTTTTTTTTTTTTTTTTGTGTTCTACTGGTTCTTTAAGTGGTAACACAGGCTCGTTATTCAGATACAGTTTGTACAGTTTGAGATTTCATCAGATGGCACAACAGCAAATTTACTCATGAAAGTTGTTTTGTTTGTTTTAACACCCACTGTACTTTTTTGTTGAGGGAAGGGGGGTGTATGTAATGGTTTTTTTTTTTTTTTTATTGCTTTTAGATTTCAAGGGTGCCATTGACAAAGATCACACTGACTGTGAAATTATTTAAGATGGTTATTCAGTTTTTACCCAGTCAGCTGAAAATTGTGCAAGACACCATGTATGTTTGGATTAGTTGCTCTAATGTTTCAACATAGTCTGTTACAAATTTTTAAATAATGTACAACACATAATCCAACCATTTAACAATAAATACCTCAGTTTAATTTAATAGGACTTGCAACATCCTTCTGTTTGTTCATGGTTAACTATTAAATAGGCTCAAGAAGCTTTTTAACAACTACAAGGACTGTAATAATAATTTTGCATTTGAATGATAAGATTTATTTTTCAGCAGAGACATGTGGCTACTTAATATTTAATACATATTGTCACTTTGCTGATAAGGACAATTTATTTTTGATGACTTTTAGATCACAGTCTTATATCAGTTTGGCTGCTTGTTGCCATAGATACAGTATCGTGTTGAATAGATCAAGAGTTGGGGAGATGCTGCTGTTGCACTGACAGGGTACGAAGATGATGCCTTCCATGCCTGTGGTTCCTTTGTACATTTTGTTTTTGATTGTTTGCAAAGCTAGTTGGATGTACATAGTTATTTTATTATATTTATGTATTTTATAGTCAGTTTAAACTATTCTGGTTCCAGTCTGAAACATTTGCCTCATGCCTTATTTGGACATATTGTACATAAGGAAGGAATGATTTTAATTTGTTATTTAAAGAGTATAATAAGTGGTTCTGTTCAGGGGGACTCATCTATGATTCATGTAAACACAATCTGGTATTGCATGAAAATAATAATTTGACTCAAACAACAAATAAATAAACAAACAAACCCAAGTACAGTGTAACTGATTCAGAGTTGTTCTTCACACCCCTGTATGCTTACAATAAATTCACCACTAACTGACTGTATCAACGTTTTATTTGGGACTACCGAAATCATTTATTTTTGAGTTAATTAAGTGCAATGGATGTGTGAAGTGATTGTTAAATCTCAAGATAAAAAGTTAATAGTCTATCCTCAGATAGGCAAAATAGCCAAAGAATCTTGTTTACTCAGTCTTATATATTAATTAAGAAAGTAGTCAGAGATAAAGAAATTAAAATTCAGATGATACATTTGGTTTTTTATGCTCATATTCAAAAGAAAGCCTTGCAGAGACAATTCAGTTGTTGAAAGCACTGAAATGCACTTCGTCTTACACCACTGACTGACCGTAGACTTTAAAAGAAGGACAGGACAAGCCCCCGGTGAAATCACCCATAGGCTTTCTGAAAAGTGCTTTTGAAGCCTCTTGCAGGTGGAAGCCAAGTTTCAATTCAAATTTTGTTTCGGTGGCGTTCAGCCAACTCGGTAATCTGTCACACAGATAACACAAGTCGCTTGCTGTATAACTAAGCTTTGTTTTGAACCCGTCCAGGCCAACTTGCAGCCAGTAGTTGTCTATTAGTACAATTAACAGCACAACTAAATGTATTCCTGTAGCACATTTCATGTACAAGACAATTTAAAGTGCTTTACATAAAAAGAGTTAAAACATGCATTAAAAAGTAAAAGAGTTTTAAACCAGAAAATAAAAACAGACAGACATAAGTTAAAAGAATGAAACAAATGAAATGCAAGAAACAAAAGTTGCAGTGCATTATGGTGGATTACTAGCCGTTGACTTATACAAAATGATTATACAGGATGTGGTCTAAAAAATAAAAGCGTCACACCCCTATACAGTTTTCATCGATGTGAAATCTAGCTATGTAGAATAATATTATATTGATTTCTGCTGCAAAACTATTCATTTTAACGTGGGGGTTAATGGAGATTGACTCGCTTTTGGAGCCTCTATCGGTCAGTTGAGGAACTACAACACAACTTGGTAGTGAGGTGAGATAGTCGGCGCTTCTGGCTGACCCATGAACTTTCTCATGTGGTCTGAAGTGCTATTGCCACACAGGATGGCTATGTTTGCTGCTAGTTAGGGAAGGAACAACAAAAAACGTGTGTTTTTTAGAGGATATCTTTTATGTTACAATATATGTTTCTCTGAAGAAGAAAAGCTCTTATGTCATGTGTTACCAAAAGCACAGGGATTAGTTTGTGGGCTGGTGTTACACCCAGCCATGACTTTTTACTGGACCTCTGAACAGAGTACAAACTCTGTTAATTCAATTAGTTACGCCTGGTCTTCTGCTGTCGAATTAAAATGTTTAAGAACATCCAAAAATTCCCATTCATCCATTTCCTTTACCAGCAGTTGTGAGGGTTCACCACTTGATGGAGCTGTTGGTCTGCTTTCTGATCTTTTAAATCTCGTATTTACCGTTGAGCACTAAGTCATCACAGTTGAAGTAGGAGGTATTTTACAAATGTTGTTTTCTGGCGTATCTTTGAATTTGTCTCCCAGAATATGCTGTGTTTTTTTTTCTTTTAAAGTATCTTTTACTTCTGTAAACAAAGTTCTTGCTCAGGCTTTTGCCTGAATAAGGTAGTGTAACTTTTCCCTTCACTCTTAACTCTTTAGGTTCCATCCAGCTGTTTTCTTTCCTGTTTCTTACAGTAGAAAAAACATATCTGTGTAAAATTTGTGCTAAAAAAATAATTATCTAACAGCATGTCCTGTAAGTTTTGACACAACATCAACTAACATCTGGTGACAGAAGGATCAGAGACTTTACTGAAGATGACACAGATTAATAGACCTTCTTCCTCCTCCTCCTACTCCTCCTGCATCCTATTTTGGATGGTTCTTGTAAGCGTTCTCCCCTCTCTCTCCAAACAGCCATCCTTATGAAGCTCTGTGGTGTGAGGTGGGATTTCAGGGCTGAGTTCTCACAGCGCTCTTCACACAAAGTTTCAAGGAGTAACAAAGAGAGGTGTGTAGCGTGCTGAATCCAAAAGATCACCACAAGACACATCTGTGTGCATCCTGGTAACAGGTGAGTCAGACCACACTTCAGTACAATCAATATCCTGTCGTAAATTAATGATTTTTATATATTGTTACTTTTTCTGCCTGACTTGTGATATCAAGCATAAACTATTTTTTCAGTGTTGCCACATAGTTTCACCCTGTTATCAGACTGGTTTGGTAGTGGTCTCATTACATTACTATATTTGTACGTGTTTATGCTCTTTCTTTGCTGCAGTCAGCCAGTTGCCGAGATACCCCAAGGGGTACTTGAACAGTACAAATATTTCTTTTTAACAACTGCTCAATCTGTATCTGTAAGGACTCACAGTTTATGTTCCAGATGCCGGACACCCCGAAAGCTAAGCATTTATGTGTGCTTATGCTCTCATTTGTGACATTTACAGCACTCTATCAATGAGAAACCTTTGGGGATCAGACGAAAAAGTTGTGACATTTGAATAGCAGAACTGCCTTGTTTATTTTAGTTTTCTTCTAAAATATTTCCAGTTATTTGCTAATATTGATTTTAATCAACCAGATTCACTTATTAGAAATGGCGTCTAAAACTGAGAGTAAACCAGCATCGCTCACCACTGAACAACTGGCTGCTGTTGAGGATGAAGAGGTTCTCAACAAGATGGTGAGCCAGTTAACTGTGATTTAAATGTGTAAAAATAAATAATGTATCCAAGAAGTTTAAGGTTTTCAACTCAGCTAGATGTTATGCTATTATATGCTATAATCTATGCTATGAAAGCAATTTCCTTTCAGCACAATATACCTGCTAAAATTACTCGTTAGAATCCTGGTTTCCTTTTTATGTATTTATCTCTGTAGCTGGACAGCGCAGACGACTTTGAAGAGAGGCGGCTGATTCGTGCTGCATTGAGGGACCTGCTCAAGAAAAAAAGAGGTGAAATCATTGCTATCTAATATAGTGACATTGATGATATTTATGCTCTCTGCCTCTGAATCTGTGCTGTTTGTCACCAGAAAAACGGGAGCAGGAGAGAGGGTCGAGGCAGCAGGACCTAAGACAGCAAGGTCTGAGCAAAGGCGGAACAGGTGGAGCTGGTAGCGTTGGAAGAGCATCCACCAACCTGCAGCCATCAATTAACAGTGAGTCTGATGTACTATTTGTTTTTTTAATGCTATTTGAATACCCTAAATTTACCTCGATTTGTGTTCTCAGAGGCAACACTTCAGCAGGCTCCATCATACACTCCACTCAACAGGACAGCAGGAAGGCAAGTTTATTTTATTGTGGTTTATTTTATATGTTGGGGTTCATCATCTGCACAAATGCAGAGACTATGCTCAGTGAAAGAATGTAAGCAGTCCCAGACATGTTTGCGTTACTGTTGTTGGTGCTGCAGAATGTAAAAGATGATAAAGGCCTTGCTTTCTGTTTAACTCACACATATCTTTTCTGCTCTGCCTAACAGGGCTAGTCCTGCTGCATCAGCCCAGATATGTCCTCCTCCTGCAGCCCCCAACGCTAAAAATGTCAAACAAATGCTTCTAGATTGGTGCAGGGCCAAAACAGAGCCATATGAGGTGAATATCCCCAACTTGCTTTGTCATTGAATTATTGCCCAGTTGAGTTAGACATAGCTCTTTCCCCTTGTGCCCCATTTGCCACCTCTCATCTAAACTGATACTTCTCTGGTATGAAACAGGGGGTAGACATCCAGAACTTCTCCTCAAGTTGGAAAGACGGCATTGCCTTCTGTGCCCTGGTGCACCGATTCTTCCCTGATGCATTTGAATACTTTACCCTCAACCCCACCAAGCCCAGGGACAACTTCCAGCTGGCTTTCAGCACTGCAGAGTGAGCTCTGGTTCCTTATATGTAAAAGCAGCTTTATCTAGAGCAGTAAATTGCACATAAGAACAAAGTGACATCATTTTATTTGACACCACAACTTTCTTGTCATTGTTTGTCTCACGTCTTCCTTATTGGCATCCTGTCTGCAGGAGGCTGGCAGGCTGCCCCCCTCTGCTGGATGCTGACGACTTAGTCCGGATGAAGGAGCCCGACTGGAAGTGTGTGTACACGTACATCCAGGAGTTCTACCGCTGCCTGGTGGAAAAAGGCCTTGTGAAAACCAAAACGCGGCCTTAGACTGAGAGAAGTCAGACACCAGCTTTGAGAAGTCCCTATGATTTGAAAAATATTTTTTTTAAAGCTTGTATACATATTTTCACAAGATGAAGCAAACGAGAAAATATGTTTTCAAATGAATAGACATTTCTAGTATTTGATTCTAAAGATTTGAATGTAAATGCACAGTGAAGAATTGCTACTATTTGTATTGGTTTGTGTGTTAACAAGGACTTATATGTCTGTGTGGACAGCTGCTGCTTAGGATCAGTACATTCCACTGAGATTACACATCTGTATTAATCCCACAGTGAATCTGAGCATGACCTTTAAAATGATACTGTTAAGGACCTGAGTGTATGAGAATTAAAGGTCCATTTAAAAAATAGACAATTTCATTACAGTGTTGTTCCATGATTGTAACCAATATAACCAACTCTTTGCGACTAACTTGAAACTCTTAACTGTATAGGCTTCGTCAGCAGACAAGAAGCTCAGAATACTGGCCAAGACCGGGATACTGCGATTTATTAAAAAGTGTAAGCTTGATGTCTCACAAAATAACCATCTGATAGGAAGGGACATCATCTTGGTTTTATCTTGAAGATAAGAATTCATAACGAGGTATTGGTTACTGCAGAAATTAAGTGTTAAATGAGATGATGGGATCCAATGTTTTGTGATGATCAGCAGTCAGGATATGAGCCAAATCTGACCACCACACAACATGCTAAACTGTTTTGCTGCCCGCTGGCCACATTTGGCCCTGACAGAGCAGGCTTAAACTCAAATGGATTGCCATGTGGAGGCAAGATTTGGCCTATATAACCTTTGTCATTGCAAGTACAGAATCATAACACCGCCGTGGGGGAGTGAAGCCCTAACTAGACTGCTATCTGGGGTAAAACTGCAGTAAGTAGGTTTGAGATAGTCTGACTTTTACTGCACTATTTTTCTTTTGTGACATTTTTTTTAAACTCCACATTAACGTTTGATAGGCAAATACATTTTCTTCCACGCATTATTTGACAGCATAGCCATTAAATTATAGGATTAAGACTTAACTATGCAAATCATATAACAAGCTTAAACATTTTTTCAACCAAATTTCAAATACTTATTGATGCTTTTAACATTTGACTTAGTTTGAAACGTTTTTTCATGTTTATATTCCAATAAACAATAATGCCATATCTCAGCAGAAATCAAATAATCCTGAAAAATGATAATAGATTTCTACAATCAGAACTTTGGTTTCCAAACTAACCATCTCACCAGATCTAACATTTGCTACCCTGCAAAACTGTGTGGCTATTTATAAAAGATCAAACTCCCTCGTCAGCCTCCAACATTAAACATGCTGCTCACACAAGGTGTTGACAGTGTAATAATGTGATGTAATTTGTGTCAGCCAGCCATGTCTTTCTTCTAGTATAGCCTGCTGAGTTTTACAAAGGCCCGGTTGTTCGTGCAGGAGTTGTACTTGAGAGTCCGGAGCTTTCAAGATGAAAGTGTAGCCTACATGTAAATGTAATTTACATGACCACTTTCCCTAGGTTAAGGATGAAAGTACTTTCCCCACTGCTTGTGATACCTCAGCTTTGACTGTCTGTTGTCTGTCAGAATAATTATAATGTTTTTCTATTCTGTGCACAGAATAATTTGTATGGCTACCTTAAAAGATTATAACCAGCAGTTTTCTTTAAAAACAAACTAACAAAACAGTCTGTGTGACAAATAATAAGTATTTTGAGGTCGCAACATAGTGATTTTGCTGTTGCATTGAGCGCTAAGTCGGCCTGTGTGGTATTGATATGTTGATCAATTCTCACTACTGGTGACGCACTCCTGGCTGATTAATGCGTCACTCAACGAACAGATGCCCAGCTAGTTGTGATCGGCTGCACTTTGGCAGATGAATTTTAATTTACACGTCTCCCTCTGCCCGCCCCTGAGTGCTTCTGTTTTACCAGGGGAGGGAGGGAAGGAGGGCGGGAGATGGAGAGGTGCTGGGTCGTTGTGCGGGAGGTACAGGCGGAGGTACAGGCGGTGGGCGCGCAGCTGCTCCGAGCGAACTGCGCGGCGCGAATAGACAGTGATGATGATTAGGATGAGGATGAAGTGTCATCACCAGTTTTCATTTGCAGCACAAAAGGAAAACACGCCAGGGTGCAGGCGCATGATGCGTGACCGCTCTCTGTCCTGACAGCCCGGCCGGCGGCGCGGACTGCACCGAGACCAGACGTCCGCTGTCCAGGACACCGACGGGTCGCTTCCGTCCTGTTGCGGTCCGTCTCCTCCTCATAAATCGACCTTACCTGTGAATGATAGTCTGATCGCTTTCAGTGGAGCGAGAAAGAGAGGGGAAAGAGATTACTATTTTTCTCCTCTATGAATTTGTGAGATCACCCTTGCAGTTCACCTTGGACTTGGACAAAAACGCACAAAACGTAAGTCGTGTTTTCAAAGGTGTGAGAGGCAGCAGCCGCGGACACTGTTTATTGTAGTCGTTTATGTGAGTATTTCCTGACTATCCACGTTTTTACCTTTGCAAATGGGCCAGTCTCTCAGATCTGCAGGGTCAATGACTAAAGTGTAAAAATAAAAAAAGGCCAATTTTAAGCTCTGAAAGTTTCACTTTCAAAGTGGGTTCACAGCAAACCTGCCTGATCACCATTACTCACAGCTCTGGTTACTACTGAGGTCAGTTCAATTCTCTGTTAGAAGGATCTGCATTTGCATGCTGTAAATTATTAAAACAGAGGTGTATGGTTTCTGTGCTGGAGGGCACATAAGCAAAATGGAGGGAGGCTCCTGTCCTCCTTTAATGTCAGACAGCCTCTATTTGTTGACATAGTCTGGTGTGTTTCATTATCAGCAGCCCATGTATCACAACTGACAGACTGAAGTCTTTGAGCAGAGCACCTTAGGCTATCAAAACTGTCTTTCTTTTGCTTTGAGCGAGGACAGGGGTTAATTAAGGTTGGGATCTTAGCTGTAATCCGGGACGCCAGCCTAAAGTTAGTTCCTCGGTCCTGCTGTCAGCTCATCAGTGATGCCTGGGAACATAGATATGAGCACAGGTTGTAATGAAATGCTTCCTGTCACCTACCCAGTACAGCCCTTTTCTTTACTTCTTTAACTGTGCTTTGAGGACTCAGTGATTGATGTCATGCTTAATATTCTCGGCAAGCTGCATTATCTATTTTTTATTATTTAGAGACATATTGTTATTCTGTTGCAGGCTGATGGAGCACCTGCCACAGAAAGAAATCAGCACAGATCTTTGTGGTCCTATTGTGCGGCCGGGATCATGTGCGTTAATCAGAGCCAGTCCAGCTTTACCTCCACAGCCTGCAGTCCAGCAGTCACCTCTAACCAGCCCATTAGAGGCAGTCAAAAAACAGCCTGGACTCAGCCTCATACACGCGCCTGCAAACGCGACAGACCACATTCCAGCAGGGCAAGCAAAGTCTGGGTCCACTTCAGCAACACTGGCAAGCATAAGCCGGCCCAGACCAACTGCTCTTGGAACTAAAGCCACTCCAAAGCCAACCAGAGTCTCAGTCACCTCCAAGGAAATAGATTTGATCCCTGTTTGCATTCCAGGACCTCAAAGTGCCAAGGTCCTTCATCATTCCCAGTCAGAGTCTTCATTCCCTCTTCACAGCCCCCAGAGTCCCCAAAGCCCTCAACCTTACCTCAGCCCCACACCCAGCCTGCCTCCGCCCAAGCCCAATCTGTCCCCCAGCCTCAGCCCCAAATCAAGTCTCAGTCCCCAAGCCTCACCTGGGAGCTCCACACCAGCTCAATCTGAGAGGCCAGGAGCAGAAAACAAAGACTTCAGGTGAGACAACAACAAATTCCTCGCATCAAACATTTTTATAACACTGTCATGTTCACAGGTGCTTTAATCTCTCTGAATGCTGCAGCAGAGGCAGTCATGCAGTCAGTGGCCAAAAGAAAGCCGCTGTGTGTCAGACCATGTCACATTCATCACTGCAGCCAACTGTTCTGAGAGCTTTATGAAGCTGACAGAGTGACACAATCACATTAAGTTGGCAGATTTCCCAGAGGGGCTTTTGTTGCGTTTCTAACTCATAAACAAAGACTGCTTGTAAAAACCGTTTAAACTTTAAGAAGTGGGTTTATATGGAGAATAAAACATGTCGACTGGTTATTGATAAAGGGAATTATGCCAGGGCTGCTGCGTACACACACACACACACGTACACACAAACCCAAAAACACATCTAAATTCTTTAAGTAAAAAGAATGAATATTTTATATCCAGTTTTTAGGAAGCCTGGGATAGGATTTTTGCATGGGATTTTTTTTTTTTACTTTTCTTTGTCTTTTTCCCAAAATCTATTTTTTTTATCAACAGAGTTATAATGCAGGTTTCAGTTATCAGTTGTGAATTATATTGTTAATAATGCAATAAGAAATCAAAAACACCTTAGAAATGGGGAATCCCAATATCTTATCACAACAGGTGTGTTCAGAGTGTTAATTAACATTAATATTTAGCAACAACATATGGTCACAGATGATGTTAACATGAAGAGAAAGTATTGATTATTTAGAAAAAATGTGTATATTTTAAACGAAGCTTATTGTAAGTTACTATAACAAACATATTTTGTTGTCTGCTGAAATAAATGAAAAAAAAAAGCTGCTGAGGAAATTCAGCAGCAAGAAAATATATATACATTTTTTTAAAGTAACCTGTTTTCCTTTTAGATTTGCAATAAAAGGGGATCTGATTGATTGATTGAATATAAGTTACAGTGACACACAAAAACCATATGCTTAAGCTGATGACACACAAGCAGTTATTATTTCTCACATTTTTTGTTGAACACACCCAGTAAACATTTACAGTTCTTTTGGAAAATTTATGTGAACCCATAAAGTCAAAACTTAAGTGAGAGATAATTTGAACAAAAAGTGTGCACATCTATATGTAATTAATGAAAGGTTTTTTTTTTGGAGGAGTACTTAGTTACTTTAACTGATAAAGTTCATAAGAAGTATCTACTCATGTGATCCATATAAATCAGAGACATGCGATCAAGAGTTGACCTGCACAAAATTATCTCAAAATATTCATGCATCAGTCCAACTGAAGGCAAAATACTGATAAACAGACAGTTTAATACTGTGGCTACTCTCAGAAATAGGCACACAGCCAAGATGACTCAATTCAGTTTTCAAAAGTAATCGCAAGGCACTTCTTAGAAATAAAAACAAGTTAAATAAAGTCCAAATATGTTCTGTTTCATTCCAGTTCACTGAAATGTATTTAATCTAGTTAATTCCAAAAGATTTCCATTCATTTCAGACTCAAAATTTATATAATGCCAGTTCATTAAAAAACAAACAATCACACAAGCAAACAAACAAAAACACTGCCAAGCTAAGGAACCCAACTGATTGCATCAAATCTTCACTTCCCGGGCAAGCACATCGGAGATGAAAAAAACAACCTAATTAACAGGGATTAAAAAGAAAACCAAAAAACAAACTCCTACTGAGCCAGACTCAACATCTAACTCGGTCGGCTGGGGGTCTGAGATGACAGGAAAGAACAACCTTCAACCTCAGAGAGATTGGTCCAGGGATGTGTTCCTATGAGACACAAAAGATAACAATGTTAATTGCAAAAAATAAAAACATGGTAATGAGAGGAAAGAGCCAAGTACATCATGGGAGCAGTCTGTAGGCCTATAGCAGCATTATTAACGGATGGGTCAGGGCACCTGAGCCAGCCCAAACTATAAGATTTATCAGAAGATTTTGTTTATATGTTTATTTTATTTCATTTTTTGAAGCCCAGTCTTAAAGGCAGGAAGTGTGGTTCATCCTGAACACTAACTAGGATACGTATGGAACAATGATTTAATTATGATAAGAAGGAGCTAAGCTTTGAGGGCTTTGTATGTTAGATGAATAGTTTCAAATTCTGTCCTGGATTTGACAGGAAGCAAATAAAGGGAAGCTAAGACTGGAGAACTATGATCTCTCATTCTAATCCTCATCAGAACTCCTACCGGAGCGTTTGGATCAGCTGTTTGGCTCTTTAGATTAATCCAAGGTAGTGCAGCAGTCCAGTCTTGAAATAACAAATGAATGAACTTGTTTTTCTGTAACACTTTGAGATAGGATTTTCCTTATTTCTAAAAGGTTATAATTGCAAAAGAAAATAACTCTGTAAACTTGCTTTATATTTGATTTAAAGGACAAATCTTGTTGAAACATAACAAAACATCTTCACAGTGTGCTATGTATGCAAACATAATGCAGTCTAGAGTTCCTGAATTACTAGTAAGTCTATTTCTGAAGTGGTCAGGTCCAAAGAAAACAACCTCCGTCTTAGTTGTAGTCAAAAGTAGAAGTAATCTAGATCTTTATGCCATTAAGATGTGGTTATACTTCATGTAGCGTATTGGTCTCGACTGGCGTATTGGATATGTACATCTGAGGATCATCTGTATATTAATAAAGGTTCAAGCTGTGTCACATACTAATACTACCTAATAAAAGCATGCAAGCAAATGGTTTACACACCTTTACTCACGTTATACTGCTCTATACTCTGGAACATCATTAGGACTAATCAGTTTATTCTGTATGGATGGAAAAAAGCTATGTTCTTGTAATTTCACTTCTCAAAAATGCACACACAAACCAGCATGATCTAGAGAGTAGTAAAACAAAAGCTATTTGTAAATCAGCTGATTGGCATATTTGTAGCATTTAATTTCAACGTCTGTAGGAGAATTTCTATTTGCTTTTAAGCAAAAAGATTAATTCAAAGATCTATGCATATCAGATTGTGCTGCTTCTGTAGATACTTTATGAAAATAAAATCTCTCTCTTTTACTTTTGGACTGTGATGGCATCTTCTGCTATCACTTGACATTCAATTGACAAAACAATCAAATGATCAATTAAAAAAAAAACAGTATCATCATGTGTAATGAAACTAATGGTTAAGCACAAGCCTAATCAGCTGTTTCTCCAATTAAATATTGCAGCTGACAGTTCAATATCAAACAATATCTCGTGCATAATCTGTGCCTCAAATACATACTGTGACAAATAAAACTTAATCACCACTGAGGTTCACTGAGGTGCTTAATTGTACGTATCTTCTTTTCCATATACAGAAACCCAGATTGAAGCTTTTTTCTGAGGATTACAGCGAGGATTATATCCTCTTTCAACCACATTATAGAACTTAAATCTAATACCGCGCTGTTCTTATCCTTTTGTCAGGGTGTACATTGTCACATGGAACGTGGGCTCAGCTGTCCCGCCAGATGACATCACCTCTCTCTTTGGACCAAATGTTTCAGAAGGGAACATTGACATGTTCATCATCGGGTAAGCAATTATTTCTGTCCAGCTCAGCAGTGCCAGAGAGACAGCCGGGAGTGCCCACTCAGACATCTGCGATCCCTCCCATCACCACTCCTGCCATCGCTGTCCTTTTAGTCAAATTCGGCTTTTCATTTGTTAGTGACAACTCCGCTTTCTATCACCCTCCAGTCTGCAGGAGGTCAACTCCATGATAAACAAGAGACTGAAGGACGCTCTTTTTTCAGACCAGTGGAATGAGCTTTGCATGGACATGCTCAGTCCTTTTGGATATGTTTTGGTCAGTACTTCTATTGTCCTTCATGATGTTATGGGCCACTATAAAATATAGTTCACCCAGTATGTTATTTTTCTCCGTCTTTCTCATTTGCTTAGGTGGCGTCCCAGCGAATGCAAGGAGTGCTGCTGATGGTTTTTTCCAAATTTTGCCATCTTCCATTCCTCCGAGCTGTGCAGACACAGAGTACACGCACGGGACTTGGAGGATATTGGGTAAGTAGTACTCGTTAAGGAGCTATGCTCTGAAACCAGCAGAGGATTATGATGTTGCCAAATTCACAATGGTTCAGTGTCAGGGGAGTTTAGAGATAGAGGTGATCAAGGTAGTGTGTTTGTACTTCATCCTGCTGGTAGGTGAATGCACACGTGGGTGCATATGTCAGTGTCTGACCTTCCCTTGCAGTTTGATGTCAGCATCCCCCTCTGGCTGCTGCTGGTGCAGTCTCCTTCTCTTTGAGGTCAGTGCAGCAGCAGGCTGTCTGGCTGTCTGGCTGTCTGGTGCTGTTATTCAGTCTCCGAGAAAAAAAAAAAAATCATCTCTGAACATGGATCTGGTTAATGTGTGCTGGGGGATTTTTGCTCTGCATGTTTAATTTGTCACTGCATTCTTTGCATTTTCTGTCTCTTTAAGGGGAATAAAGGCGGTGTTAGTGCCAGAATGACGATCTTTGGCCACCCAGTGTGCTTTCTCAACTGTCACCTGCCAGCTCACATGAGGAACCTGGAGCAGCGGATGGAGGACTTTGAAAGCATCCTTCAGCAACAGCAGTTTGAAGGAGGGAACGCCACTGGCCTCCTGGACCATGAGTGGGTGATTTAATTCTTCACAGACAAGTCAAATTCAATGAGGCACTGATCTTTCTACACGTATAATCATATAAGCTATCTATAATATAAATTCAAACATAAATATTTTTTTCATTTCAGCTGTGAATTGTAATAACGTTTTTCAAATGTTAAATAGCCAAATCTCAATTAAAAAAAACATCCTATTTTATCATATTTCTCCTTAGTTTCAAGCGACATGAATATTATTTTAATTCACTTTACAATATTGCAGTTCAGTTTCTTCTTAAGGAAATAGAAATAACACAAATATTTGTGTTTTCTCTACACACTTCCTCGAGTAAAAGCCTGTCTGTTGTATCCACAGTGTTGTGTTTTGGTTTGGGGATTTGAATTTCCGAATTGAAGACTATGACATCCACGTGGTGAAATGCGCTATTGACAGCAATAAACTGCCTCTTCTGTGGGAGCGGGATCAGGTGAGACACCTTCAGCATTTACAAAACAAAACATGCGATTCTTCATGACCAGCGTTCATCTGTTGATCATCACTCACAACCAACAGAGGGCGCTGTAGTACAAAGTAAACGCACCACCTCCTGCTAAGTTGGTCTAAATCACTTTTATTTATATAGCGCCACTTCATAACAAAAGAAATCCGGTTACATTTGAAACCACTTCAAAGAAATTACGTTTGTTAATAGTTTCTGTACACATGCATTCTCTACAATCAGTTTGCATATATTTGTCATACTGCTATTAAAATATTGGGGTCAGGTGTGGGGTTCGGTGTCTTGATATAAGACACAGACATGTAACAGATGTAAATGGGATAGAGCAGGCGTCCTTCCAGCTGGAGGACGACCTACTCCATCCACTGATCCAAGCCTGCTTCATGGTGTGGCGTTATACCAGGGATAGCTGCTGTGAGGAACAAAAAGAAATCTAAAGGTAGAGTAAGCAGGTTCCTGCATGATGTCACATCTGTTGATATTTAACGAAACATCGTCAAAACACTGGCAACTAGCTCCTCCCACCCCTGCCCTCCAGTGCTCCAAGCTCCAAGTACAAGCACCAACCATCTAACCATCTGGTGCAATAAGGACACAAGTTCATTGTTTGACACCATAAGGAGAATGTTGGTAACTGATGAGCCCTCTTTCTGTGCTTTGAAGTGCTTTGAAACTACTCAAGACTCCTGTAGGTCATTTCTGTGTAATTGGTCTTATATGAACGAAACTCATCCGGACATGTTTTTTTTTTTTAAACCTATTTATTCTTCGATGCTACAGCTCAACATGGCTAAAACCACAGAGTCCATCCTGGAGGGTTTCATGGAGGGACCCCTCAATTTCCCACCTACTTACAAGTTTGATGTGGGAACCCACACGTACGACACCAGGTACGCTTAGTTGCCTCCATCACAGATTCACTCTTGAACAATTTTTGCAAATGTGAAACAACAAAAAAGGCCCCAGACTTGCTTTAGAGACTTTGGTCGTGTTTTTTCTTTTTGCTGTACTTCTGTCAGTGCCAAGAAAAGAAAACCTGCCTGGACAGACCGAATCCTCTGGCGCCTTCGTCGGACTGGTTCCCCAGTCCCTACCCATAATGCATCACTGCAGCGGGGTCTCACCTCGTGGTTAGGTGGGGCAACTAAAGTCACACAACATGTGTACCGAAGTCACATGGGCTTCACCATCAGTGATCACAAGCCTGTGTCTGCCCTATTTTCACTGCATGTGAGACAATATTCCTTCTTTACTTTGAATATATTTTGCCATATTACATTTTTTTTTTAAATTATAACTTGGACTTTGTCTTTTAGTTCCCATTCAGGTTGGACACCCCCCTGGTGGAGCTGCAGGTAAACAAGGAGTGGTGCAAAGTGTCAGATGCCACGGTCAGATTTACTGTTGCAGCAACATATCAGCGCAGCTCATGGGACTGGGTAGCAATTTACAAGGTAGTTAATAAAGTAACACATAAAATACATTCTGTCAGCTTTGCCCTGCCACTGCTAACGCTCGATTATAATTTCCTTCTGAGCAGGTTGGGTTCAGGCATCACAAAGACTACCAGGCCTATGTGTGGGCCAAAGGAGAGCATATAACACAGGTGTGCTCAATATTCAAATTCACTACTGTACTTTCTGTTGCAGATGAATGCAAATATTATTTAATTGTTTCTGTTTCACCAGGTGACATTCTCAGAGGAAGATTTGCCTAGAGATGATAGTGAATACATCCTGGGCTACTATAGCCATAATATGAACAGTATTGTTGGACTGTCATCAAAAATTCAGGTATGTCAGAAACATAGCGTAGCAGTGAATAGGAAGGCATAAAAAAGATCCCACTCAGGGCGGGATGTGGTATTATTACTTTTAACAGCAACTGTCTCTTTCATCCTCAACAGATCAAAGTGCCCACTAACATCCCCACTGTAGCCCGCTCCGACAGCTCTGATGTCAGCTCAGAAGATGACAGCACTCTGGTTCTGCTGGCTCCAAGCTCCCGTAGTCCAAGCCCTAAAACGGGGAAACGGCACCACCGCCATCGCCGTAGTCGCAGCCCCGCTGTTCCTGCTCTATCCTCCAACCCCCTCCCCTCCCTGCAGGGCCTCAGCCTCTGCTCTCGCTCCAAGGACAGCCGCACACGAAGCCGCTCGCCCTGCTCAGCTTCTAAGAAGGAGCGCCTTGTCTCCCCTGACACCCTGCCGTCTCCCATCAGCCCACTCAGTCCACGCAGCCCGATGTCTCCAGGCAGTGGCGTGAGTGCGCCTGAGGCCCTGATTGTAGCCATCTTAGGTGAACATAGCCCAGCTCAGGTCAGCCCCACAGGGGTGAAACAAATAGGGAATCTACAGGAGATAGAAACAGCAAAGAATGTAAACACAAAGAGATAAAAACAGATTAATCGCAATGAGAACTGTGGTGATATCAGGCTCTGATCTGACCCCACACTGTCACTGTGCTCATAGAAGTAGCACATGTTACGAGTCCAATGTAGTATGCAAACATTCCACGTTGTAGCCCTGCAGATCCCTGTTTTTGAATCTATCGTTCTCTCATGCACTTCTGTACTATGTGATTTTTTTGGAGTCAAAAGTGTGACCAGACTTTTGAAGTGCTTTCATAGTTTTAGTGGCTACAGTATATCAAATATCAACAAACATAGTGAATGTGAAACCAAAGTCTGAGTAAGTCAGTGGTGAATATGGACAGTTGTTATTGACAGCAATATGGATCCATCTAAACAGCGTTGTATCAGAATGAGGACCCTGAACCTCAAACATTGATGATATCATCATTTTAAACTAAGAGAGGATGTATTTGTGTGTTTGTGTGCGTGCGTGGGTGTGTGTGTGTGTAGGGTTTGTGTAAGCCTATGTGTTACAAAAAACATCAATTGAACGTTTGAAAGATGCATTTTGGACCTGATGGTGAATAAAGACTTGGTCTGTATTCATGAGTTTAATCTTAGTTATTAGAGAGCAGCGACAAAACATTTTTTCACGCCAGCCAGAAATTGACATGTGACTGTGTGAACTTGAACGGTAATCCTGAACCAATGCTCTTATTCTTCTTAGCAGCTTTGTGAATACAGGCCCTGTTTTATAGAGCTCAGTATGTGGATGCTGATGTGGCTTTTTTTTTTTTGCTTCAAGGACACAGAGATGTTTTTATATATATATATAAGAATTAGATGAAAAGTGAACCAACTAATGCTGTTTACTGGATACTCATATTGAAAGTCTTTATTTTGCACACGTGTGCAGATGGGCTAATCAAATTCATGTAATTTTAGAAAGACTTCAACCCCACATTATTACAAATAAGTTCACTTGAACTTCAGTCTCTTGATGTAAAAGTACTTTGACTGCTAAAAGATAAAAACAAAACCAATCATGTTGTTCTTCATTCTCCTGACAACTAATACCCTTTGTGCCTGTTCAGCAGCAGCCAAACATGCAAGAGGAAGTCAGTAATCCAATTTCAGACGTGTAAATACATTTTGGATTTGTCAGTGACATCTGATATGTTATATTTTTGTTATTCACTATACAAATGTATGTTTCAAAAACTGACTTGCATTCTATATAAAAGTGTAATGTACATGTTAAACAGATCGTAGACGTATTTTCAGAGGGTCCTTTAATGGACAGTGAATGCCAATCTCCTGGAGCATGCACAGTTTAGATAAAGATGTTCTGGTTTGGACAGGGGATTGATTTGTGTACACAGATTATGGTTTGCCCTGCTTTAGTAATAAAGATAATTACTCTGTGGATTACAAGCAGCTCTAAAACAAAAGACAGATGCCATGGAAAAGGAATCCCCCCCGTCCCATCCCAAGTAATAAGTTTTATCAGAAGCCCGCTGCATAGTGGTTCCCTGATTATCAGTTTAAATATAAATAAATGGATAAGTCAAAAGTAGATAAATAAATAGGCATTCTCATTTTCTGAAATTAGCCTTGTGAAAGTGATTAAGAACTTCAGGTTGATAGATATGATGAATAGTAGTTGATAACACATAGTTAGGAATCATGACTCCTTTCAAAGCATTACGGTAAATCATTAATGTAATTTAAAAACATACATTATTTACCCATGATTTTAAAATTTCTCGTGCAGGGGATGTTATGATAACTTAACACATCTTAATGTTATTTAAATTATATGACTTACTTAATACCCACACCTTTTCAGATCTGTAATATATTCAATCTTGAAATGATTGGTTGGCGTGATGGAGGAAGATGAAAACAAATGATCCAATGTGGTGACCCGCAAGGGTCTGTATTCAGCTTGTTAGTTTAATGCTGCCATAAAGTGTGTTTAGTTGAAGTTACTTGACTGAGCACTGAGGGCGGGTTTTTAAATCTTCTCCATGTTAAGATGTCCAACATTGCAGCAGAAATAAATATATTTACAGCCTGGTTAAAAAAAAAAAAAAAAAGGTTTTGGTCTCCATAGCTCGATTTCACATTAATTAAGAAGCAGGTATCTTGTTCTAACCACATGTCAGTTAAACAACCTCAACTTTGCAGTTTTCCCGTGCTTCATCATGGTTGGATGCATGGTGGCAGGCTGAGCAACGGTGGGTCCCGGCTAAGTTCCACTAGTCCTTGTTTCAGCTGTGCCAGCACTCGTTGCCAATGTCATTTCAGTTGCAACACTTGAAAATGGGTATGATTGGACATACTTGACCAGAATGAATGTAAAGCATTAATGAAATGTCTGTGACATGATTTTGTCAAAATGCATATGAGACAGTACAAAAGCTCCCTATTTAATATGCTTTTGCATCCCTGCTCATGGCAACCAGTTATAGTGGATGGTGTCAGCCGCTAGACTTGACTCCATCCCACTGGTCTGTGTGGTTTGCCTCTTTTGATATCAGTGTTAATAGAGTTTTGCTACCCATTTCAGGGGAGCAGTGACTGCTACATAAAATGAAAGTGGGTGGACTTAGAAATACAGAGGCTGGATAATTCTTCTCAGTCGGTTTTATGAGACAGAGGCCCCTGCAAATCCCAGATTTTTGTCATTGTGCAGACAATGATAGTGGTAGGATGAATGGGAAGAGTTGTGTCGGGAAGGGCATATGCTAAATCAATAAATGGACTATGATGATTCCCTAAAAGCCAAATGAATTGCATACTTGGTTTCCACACAACCAAATATATGGCCTCATACACGGTGTCTCACACACACACACACACACACACACGCAAGCACAACGCACAAATATACACTTATATGCATGTATATATGCATATACACGTTATACACTTCATCTTTTAATCGCAGGGCTAAAATAAAACGTTTCACTGTATATAAAGTCAACACACAAGCATTTCTTAGGTTTGATCTGTTAACAGAAGGGGTTACGTCAGTGAAAGGGTTCCCAAGCCACAATATTCCCATTTCTCCTCAGAGAAATTGATCACGCCCATGCGCACCACGTGACCAGCGCTCTACAACAATTGGACGTAGGGAAATGACTTGAGTGGTCTAAAACTCAAACATATAAATACAGCTACCTGGACCACACAGTTCTAAACGGCGGACGTAAACCTAACTAGGTCCAGTCACATACACTGATTATAAGCTGGAACCCACGACGAGGTTGTGGTTAAAGTCTGCCGTCTGCCTTGTGTAAGCTCCGTCCGCCCGTTAGCCGTCAGTGCGTGTGGTTGCTACGATGAACGGTCAGCTGAGTGGTTTCCATAACGACTCGCTCCACGATGAAGACTGCTTCCTCTTTACCTCTGAGTCTGTTGGAGAAGGACACCCCGGTGAGTTTTATTTCGTTAAAAACCAAAAACACCGCCCCGCAGACCCGACAAAATTGGCCTAGCACCCTGTTAGCCTGTCGGAGTCATGCGGCTCGGCGCCGTCAGCTGTCCCGCATTATTTAGGAACAACTGCCAACTTTTAAGACGTTTCAGGAATTGTGATCAAACAAAAACAGAAAAGAAAACGACAAATGAAATGTACGTGGTTGGGGAAATTGATGTTTTAACTGGACGAAATACATGTATGAAGGCATAAAAGCGACTATAAGAGAACAAAGTGTGACAAATGCTGGAATAATTGATTACTTTTAAAAGGCTAAATGACTGGTATCAGGAGTAGTTTGCTCAGGAAGTAGTTTATTTATTTGGGAAAAAGAGCATTTCACATTTCAACAACTACTTGTACAATTTGCATGTTGATTAAACACGTTTTAGTTGCAGTATGACTATATTAGTTGTATGATAGCAATAATAGTGGTGGATGGTTACGCTCACAACTGAGAGGACTGTTGCTGTCTGTCAATCAAACAGCTTAACACAGATCTTACAGCCTGTTATTTTTTTAATGCTACAAACTGTGACAATGTGTTAACATCAATCTTTAGTCTGATAAAGAGTGAGTATTTATTGTCTACAAATGTTTACCCTTTTAAAGCTTTGGTTAATTATTTTTTCTAAATTTAGGATCAGCTGTCAGGCTCTAGTTTATGGTGTTAACCGTTATGTCAGTGGGGATAGACCTAAACGCCTCCCAAATCACTACAAATGACTGTCCAATATAGTTTAACAAAATGTAGACCATTTTACTTCTGTGAAGCAAATATTTACTGAGTTCATAATTGAACATACAGCTCTTATTTGAAGTATGCAACAGCTTGAATATGCTCAAGTTTCAAGTGTTTGCAGTGGGTTTAGCTCTGCTGCAACACATAATAGGCTTACTACTACTCCTAAATATAGGTGCTGCAGGGGCTACCGCTCATCTGTGAGTGCAAACTAGTCGCATTCAGACCATTTATATGCAGGACAAAAGACAGCGAAGGATATAGTTCATACTTCCCATTCATAAATGATAGATACAATAATTGTAACACATCTGTTTCTATTTGAATGTTGTTTGTTTGCAACAAAATGTGAACTTCAGTTAAAAGTCAGTGGCCTCTCTAACCACAATGTAAGGGTTAAACACCTTCAAATGTGTTTAGATGAAAGGATAGGGTGATTTTAACTGATTTAGTCGTGTAGCCTGATAGATCAGAGGTGTATCTGGAAAGATGAAGTGTGTGAAAACAATCTATAGGGCCTCTCCCTCCGAGGTTACTTGTCAAACTGCCTTTGCAAGCAGATGGTTAGATCTATGACCAATCAGGGCAGCGAACAAGGTGATTTATTCAGAGCAATGGAAACAAGTCAGAGTATGTTGTGTAGAAGAGTAAATTAAACTTTTGCTGCAGCCTGTCAACAAAATGGCAAATACATCTACCCTGTAAAGGAATGATTTGATGGTGTTTTTCTTCAGTTTTCAAGGAAAAGTCAGTCTTTAACTGCCTATGTTAAAGCCAATTCAAATAAGCACTAATCCTCAATTGCAGACATTTACATTGTTTACATCCACATCCAGATTACAACCTCTATGTTGTCGTAATTTTAAACTCGCCCGGAGACTTTACAAGGATACTTATTTGATTTGGCTCACAAAGATTCTTTGGTTGTAGTTAATGAGCTTTAACTGATGGTAGCTCGACATGCATGCAAAGCAAATTTAAATTTTGCTTGGGATGTATCTAGATTTCTGGGTGGGAAGTTGTGTGTATGGGTTACACAACCTATAAAATGGGCCAAAAAAATGTCATGCTGGCTTCTGTTTAAATCTCCTCCTTTTTAATAATTGCTTTTATTCTTAGCCCTTTAACCCAGAGTTAGTTGTGCACTTTGGCTCTTATGGCCATATTCTGACCACAGGGGGGACATTATATTACAAGAAATTGCTTGTGTAAAACACAACAAAATACACCTCTAGTGGGACAAAGTTGTATTACAAGACGTTCAGACATCAGCGGCTCTTCTGTTAATGTGGCAGACATGTGCTCCCAAGTGGCCAGTAGTGACATTGCTACCTAGAGTGGCTTTAAATGTAATTTTCTAATAAAAACATCTAATTGATAAAACGCATAAAAAGTCCAAGCTGCTGAATGTCATGCTGTTTTAATGTCTTTATGTTTTGACTAAGGTGAATACATTCTGAGTAAATTACTGCTATCATCATGCAATTGCGCAAAGTTGATTTTAAAAAAAAATTAATACAAAAAGATGATATCATCTGTGTTGTATAAGTAGAATTTATGATTATATCCAGTCAAACAAAAAGGTTTTGTTCTAATTTATGCTACTTAAAATCATTGTTTAATCTCCCTTCATATGCTCCAGCTTATTGGTAAAGTAAAATGTGTAAAAAAAAAAAAAAAAAAAAAAAAAAAAAAAACCCTCTAATAACTGACATTTTAATAATTATGATCATGTAATACAATTTCTGTCATTAATATTTTAGTTGGTCAATATTTAGTGCATTATTCTTTGATTAACTGTAATGTCACGCTGCAAAAACAAAATATTTTACCATAATTGAAACTTGTTTTTCTGTGTTCTGAAAATTTGACAGATAAGATTTGTGACCAAATCAGCGATGCTGTTTTGGATGCACACCTCAGACAAGACCCAGATGCCAAAGTAGCATGTGGTAAGTATTTTAAAGACAAAGCACATTATAAACACCGTTTCAAACCGAGCCACTGAGTTTCCTTTGTTACAACATATTGCTTATAGCAACATGTAGGAAAGGTCTGGTTGATGTTGTCTACATCAGTCATGTTCCTCTATTAAAAATATCTTCTGATGTTTGATGGCGTGATTACTCAGATAAAAGACCCAGCCAAATGGAACCAGTGTACTTAAATTTAATCAAAAGCTGAAACTCTCCTTTGTTTGTTTCTGGTTCTATGTAATGACTGTATAGTTTGTACTTTAATACCCTGGGGATATAGAGAATGGAAGATTTTTAAAGCTTTTAAGGTTTTAGTCTTCAATAGATATGATTTTATATTTGATTATGTTTTGTCTGTGTCTGTAAGCCTTGGCTGAAGACACCAGTTTCTTGTGACTAAAAATAATGTCTTGGATCAGAAACATAAGTTTTATATTTTCTTGAAACTGGGGTTTATATTGAGGTGAAATGGACTGACTCAAATTTAAGAACCGTTCTGACACTGAATGTTATTTTGTTGTCAGAGACTGTAGCTAAAACAGGGATGATCCTGCTGGCGGGGGAGATCACCTCCAGAGCCAAGGTGGACTATCAGAAAGTTGTCAGGGATGCAATCAAAGACATCGGCTATGACGACTCATCCAAAGGTACAGTGATAAAAGCAGGGTTGCGTGACCCGTGCAAATTAGTGTTTGAATGTTAAACTGCTCTGTCTACTCAAAAATCTGACTACAAAGGGAGACCTTCCCCTGTAGATACAGATGTTTCTCCCAACTAAAACAAACCATACATTACAGTTTAGAAAGTCATCAAGAGAACAGCATGTGAACACGCATGCAGCACACCACAGGCACAAATTGATTTTTGGACAATCTTTACAAAACTACAGGTGACATTAGAAAAAAGTCAGAGAAATTGATTTCAGCATTCCTGTCTGCAGTTTGAGTGTAACCAGAGAAAAACGTAGGTTTTATAGGCACCTCCCTTGCACATACTACTATATTCTCCTAACATGGTAAATGGACTACATATGCTGCAAAACAAGATGATAATTTCCCTTTTGCTGAGTATCTATATCTGGATCAGGACCGTTAATTCAGTGAATATTATTTGGATATGCCTGAAGTGCATATCAAGGTTCATAACGGTAGCTAACCAACCATGGCTTGGAGAGCATTATTTGCTCAATACTACAAAGCAGCCTGACTCTCATTTGATTTGTGAGATTACAATCATGAGGAAATCCATTTTAGCTGGCTCCAAGCTCTCCATTTGTGACCCCAACACAAGTTCAGACCGAGTATTGTTTTGTTCAGGTTTCTTTTATGTGGCCACAGTATGTGTGGTTCATCTGATTGGCTCATGTTTGACCATGATTTCAGTCAAGCCTTGCTTGACACTCAAATATGCGTTTTCTTCTTCTGACAAATATTTTTCCTCCCCTGAAGAGAAGCTTCTGTGTTGGCAGTGGTAGAAGGAAATCATCCACTGATGCATTGAAGCCACTTCAAAATGTCTTTACCTCCTTTCAAATGTAGCGAAGATCTACAACTACTGAATTCTAGAAATTCATATGGACCTTCTTCACAAGCAGGATTTGCTGAACATCAAACAGTCCTTGAGGTTACAGTGCTTTTTAAAATGAAACTAAGCTGCATCCACATTAGTGGGATGAAAAGTGTGCTAGAAATAACCTTTGCAGGTTGCTCTTACAATGGCTTTCCTCCTGCATATGCAGGCAGATGCTATTGCGGTTTTATTGAATGCAGAATTTGACTGCGTAAAGGCTCATACCAAAGACAGCAACGTTAGGACAAAATTGTTTGTTTCTGTCTCCACTTTATTTTTTTACTGTGTTGTTAAAGTGTGTCTGTGCGTTGTCTTGTAGGGATGGATGTATGATATAGGTTTGGCAAATTGGGAAGGAATGTGCACCCAGAAGAGCAAATCATAAACTGAATTGGGCATCTACATCATCATTTCCTAATGTTTACTTTTCCCCTTCAAAATTAGTCTGCAACAGTTGCATTAACAAACTGAAACGGGGTCTGCAGCCAAATTCACTGCAGTGATGTGGATGCTAACCATTAAACGAAGGAGGTAACGTGTGGAAAAAGTATTACTTAAGCTCACCTGTCTTGTGTTACAGGGTTTGACTACAAGACCTGCAATGTGTTGGTGGCCCTGGAGCAGCAGTCCCCTGATATTGCTCAGGGTGTTTACCTTGACCGCAAAGAAGAGGATGTGGGGGCTGGGGACCAGGTCTGTCTATGGCCTATACCTTGGATAGCTGTCACACTCCATGTTCTTCTCTGGTGATATGTTTACCTCTATTCATGCACTGATCTGTCACTGCACATTGGACAGGGTCTGATGTTTGGATATGCCACCAATGAGACTGATGAGTGTATGCCCCTTACTATTGTCCTGGCTCACAAGCTCAATGCGAAGATGGCTGAATTACGTCGAAATGGGACTCTGCCGTGGCTCAGACCTGATTCCAAGACTCAGGTTAGACAAAGAAGTTTCTAAGCGTCCACAGAAAACACCTTGACTGCAGCTGGTCATCTGGGCGTATTGCTACTGTTTTTTTTGGGTTTTTTTTTTTTCCATTTTAACACAACATGAAAAGCTTTTTTTTCCTTTTTTGAAGATGGCACCTATTAAAAACCGTAAGAGTTGTGTGTAGGGCATTTTAACAGATTACGCTTTACAAGTGCCACGTATTTTATTTAAGGCAGCAGTATAATACTACATAATATTTTGCAGAAGCATGTGAGATTGTATTCAGCCTCTTTTCCTTCACTTCACTCAGGTGACTGTTCAGTACAAGCAGGATAGAGGAGCTGTGGTGCCGTTGCGTGTCCACACAATTGTGATCTCTGTGCAGCATGATGAGTGTGTAAGTTTGGAGGAGATGCGTCATAGTCTGAAAGAGCAGGTGGTGGAGGCGGTGGTTCCTCCCGGGTACCTTGATGATGACACCGTCTACCACCTGCAGCCCAGCGGCCGCTTTGTCATTGGAGGCCCACAGGTGAGGGGACACCTGCACATTTTTGTTCTCCACATGGCGGGACTTTTCACATGGCACTTATCCATAGATCCATTTTGGATCCAAGTTTTCGTTTGAGCATGTTGTGTTGTGAACATGTTGCAATGTTTATTATCTTAAAAATATAGCTCTACTAGTTTTGCTCGAATGCTTATGTACCTGTTAAAAAGGCTTCAGTCAAAGTAAAGAAAAGACCTGATTTTTGTTGAAAAGTTTGTATTCCTTCCCGCAGAGTGATGCAGGCTTGACTGGGCGCAAGATCATTGTGGATACTTATGGAGGTTGGGGAGCCCATGGAGGTGGAGCGTTTTCCGGGAAGGACTACACAAAAGTAGACCGCTCAGCAGCTTACGCTGCCCGCTGGGTGGCCAAATCGCTCGTGAAAGCTGGGCTCTGCAGACGTGTCTTGGTCCAGGCAAGCAAATGTTTTACATAAGTCACTCATGCACCGCTACTCTGTCACTTTTGGATTCTGCATGCTGTAATTATGAATTTACAACTGGAACTTATTAGACGTTTTTAAAAAGAAAGTTATGGGTCAGAACCAGGAATGCGCAGATCGTCCTGATTCAAAACTCTGCTTTCTGGAGCTTCCATATTTCCCATATTTGATCAGTAAATGCCCTCCAGGGAACATGTGTTGTAGTTGCAAGGTGAGTCACACGATGATGACTTTGACGGGGGATATTTTTTTTGTGTCTGTGTTCATTATCTGAGAATTGTCTTAGGTGTCTTATGCTATTGGAGTAGCCCATCCCCTCTCTGTCTCCATCTTCCACTATGGGACCTCCCAAAAGAGTGAAAGAGAACTGTTGGACATTGTGAGGAAGAACTTTGACCTACGGCCAGGAATTATTGTGAGGTATGGTGTTGTATTTATAGTTTCATTCAAAACTCTGGGCATCCTTGGTCAAACGTTTCATCACTGACACGCACAGAAAAAAAAGGGGTTCTAAGGACTTTTTTAAATTTTAAATAACTGACAGTCACAAAACAGGAAAAGCCTTCATTGGATAGAAAAGTGTATCCGTTTATTAACTCATAAGAAGCCAGACCCATTTCTACTTCAAGAAAAAACATGGGGTGCATAACACGGATGAAGTTAACTAAAAATCCAGAATATTTAAAGGCAGCGTGACACCTGTGTCACCATGGGTCCTTACAGGGTAAGCTGCATATCAATTGGCATTTTAAAATTAAAGCAGGCTTAACATCTCGAATGGGCTTTCAGAAGCTGATAGACGAAGGTCTCTGACTTTTATTATTTATTCTTTTGTTCACTTTAACTTCATGTCTCTTAGAAATCAGATTTGGTTTCCATCATAACTTGTGTTTACAAGAGAGAAGATGTTGACCCACTTCAATGCCCTGACATTCACATGCTCCTGTATTTTTAATTCTTTTTTTTTTTTTAATCATCAAACATGAAATTAAAATCTCTCAATCTATATAAATTTTTTTTATTTTTGTATTATTTTATCTGTGTCTCAGGGATCTTGACTTGAAGAAGCCCATCTACCAGCGCACAGCCGTATACGGTCATTTTGGTCGCGACGTCTTTTCGTGGGAAGTGCCCAAGAAGCTGAAATACTGAGCCCTGTTTCTCCACTAGTGTATGTTGGATGCCCTTCCCATGTCACCCTCCCTGCTGCTCTTTCCTTAACTGTCTCATGCACACCCATGTTACGACAGCCACAGCTACATCACCCCTCATCCACCTCTTGGTAAAGATCACTAAAAAGACGACGGTTACTTCAGTTGCTATGATACGAAGGTTTGAGCAGTGCTACCATCCTTTTGTCAGTTTTTCTCTCCTGCTGGTGGCTTTTTTTCTTTTTTTTTTTATCTCAGCAAATCTTACAAGTATTATTGACAATCTATATTAAAACTAAAATAATCAATGATTTTTAACACACACACTATAAAAGCCATATAAATTGTTGGGTATTCCTTCACCTTCAGTACAAACCTCACTGTGCTGTAGTCATACAAATGATCACTAGGAGGCGTTCTCCCTTTTTTTTTTTTTTTTTTTTTTAACAGTGGTAAAATGTCATGTCATAGCAAAATGTCCTTTTTTGTCTTTAGTATTGCAAAAAAGAAAACATCACACTCCTTTCTGCATTTGCTTTTGAAATTTTGAAGTTAAAATAGATCTGTATTTATTTATGCGGACCCTTCAGACCATTTATTTCTGACGTTTTACAGAGAAGTCAGAAGCTGCTAATGACCTTGTGGTTATGTTGGGCTGCACAATGCTGCACACTTTTCTTTTTTGATATATATATAATTTAAATGTAATGTCAGTGTTTTGATTTATGCTAAATGTGTCAGTGTTCCTCTGACCAAAGTGGAGGTGAAGGGATCACCATTCCAGAGTGTGACCCTGGGTAGTAGTTGCTGAGAAACCCAGGCTCCATCACCTCTGGAGCTGCCTTTATCGCAGTACAACTCGGTGCGCACATAATTTATACGTTTGATTATGACGAGACCCAAAAACTTGACCAGCAGTGAGACATTTTTGAGAGTAAATACTTTTTTGAGTGTCCTGACAAATTCAAGTTGATCGGGCAGTGAAGTTGTGTCGATAGGTAAGTAGGAATTTTAAAAAGAGGAGCCACAAAGACAGCAAGAATAAGAAGCAGCACGTGCTCATTGCAGTGAATGTAAATCTGCTCTGGTATTCTCGGAAAATGGTTCTTGGAGCAGTCAAAATCATAGCAGGCATCTCTGCTGAATGCTTCATCTATTGTGAAACTGATGTTAATCTTACAACTGGAGTTTAACTTTTTAAATATTTGCTTTTATAAAAAAATGCATTCATCTGCTTTTTTTTTTTTTTTTTTTTGGAGTAGCACTGAAATGCCTCAGGGTTTGCTATGATTGCTCATCTTAAACACAGTAACGTGTGATTTACTTGCTGGAAAGTGAGCGGTTAAGAAGTTATGGTTAAGACAGACAGACCTGAAGTTAATTGATTCACGGTTAATGCCTAATTGCCTCCCCAGCTGTTCTTCCCCCTTGGTAACCTTCCTCCTGGACTCCAGTAAAGACCAGTCAAAGTTAGTCAGAGCTATGTAATCCTAGTAAGGTTAAATTGTGTCTAAAAAATACTGAAAACATTTTATTTATTTTTTTTTTGTATTTGAACGCTTTAGCTTGCCTTTATGACCCCCTAGTGGTTAATTGAGTGCACTATAGCTTCACTTCAACAAAGAATCGCATGTTGCTTTGGGTGCAAATGCTGGTTAACCAGTCTAAGATATTGTTTTCTTGAAATAAGCATGTTTGTGTCCTCTAGCTCATCCACAGCTTGGACCAATGATTGGTTGGTGTTGTACAGAGAAACCAGCCTGTTTACACGGTCTCCTGTGAGGGGTTTGAAGAGCCTTTTCTTTTTTTCTCCCCTTTATAATTTTGTGTTTGTTTTCTAATCAGTCAAATTGAATCGGTCAGTGTGGTTGGTGAAAGTGCCTTTTGTCAGTCCCCATATTCCTCCAAATACACCAGCCCTTACCTTTTTGTCCTGACCATCCCATGTTTTTTTTTTTTTTTTTTTTTTTTTTTTTTCCTCCCCCTCTTCAGTGATTGCTACTGAGTCTGGTTTGTTGTTGAACTTCTCTTTTAAACTTGTAATAAACTGCATTCTTGCTTTGTGCTTATGGACTGTGCTTGTTTTTCTATGCAAGTAGATGTAGCAACCAGTAACTGAAAATGAAAATAGTAGGGTTAACTTGGGGGGGGGGAAAGCAGAAGTGGGCCTCAATGTGAAGATGTATTGAAGTTGGTTATTTTTATGAGGCAGGTTGTAAAATAAATACCAGGAACTAAAACAGTCCCCTCGCCCCCATTAGTTCTTGTTAGAGCATCAAATTAACAGCAATCACATGCTGTTATACTTTTGAGTACCCTTTTCTGAAGTAACAGACAATTTGTCAATAGATTTCTGTTACTTTACTTTAACACATTTAAATTCAAATTGAAAAGCCATAAAAGTTTCATTGATCTTGTACCCCTCAGCAAAATTAATATCTTTTATGAACTGAAACAGGCATGTAATGAGTTCAAAGATGCTCCATTCATCGGAAATGTTTACTTTATAGCCAAATCACATATTACGTTTCATGTAAGAAAAATAAATCAGTGTTACACTCTATATAAGCTGAGAAATCCACAAATCTCGATGCATAAAATAAAGGCTGGTTAATACAAAAGTTATGTCATGTTTGCAGGATGGCTTTGGAGAATTTGCCCAGATAATCCCTATGTTGGATTTCTTATCTTGGTGCAGATGTCACACTTTATAAAATAAAAATGTATTAATTGCAGACAGATTTAAAAAAAAAAACAAAAATAATTAGGATTCAAAAGAAATGCTATCCCGCAGAAATATTTGCAGTTTCATGTTGAGCAGTTGTGGTCATCCGTGGGTTCGACACCAGCTTTCAGTCTGTAAAGCCTGTAAAGAACAACGTGGAAATGTTTGAAGGTGTTTGGTTAAATCAGTCAGGTGTATTTTTACAACGTCTACCTCGGACCCACCTCGACATTTTAGATGGTGTTGTAGTTCACAGGCTTCCAGGCAAATTTCTGACAGTAGAAAACAGTCTGCAGAGATGGGACAGGCCAACATTTATCACCACTACAAATCATTTAAGCAAAACCAGTGCTTTTATCATTCTTTGAAATATCTGTTTCCTTACTCCACATGTGAGAGCAGTCTTGACGTCTCTGCATCTGTACGTTGTCAAAGTGCAGGGATCTGTGAGGCATATAGGAAAATATGAAAAATTAGCCTTTAATAATCAAACATTTCTTAATTGGGAACATAATAAAATACATTTAAATACATCTGCAGGTCTCAGCTTTTATAAGCATTTGTAACTAATATTTGATCCCTTGACTATCAAAGCCCCGTGTTCGGGGGACAGATGTCCTGTGAGCACCTGAGAACAGGTTTGTACATGTCATGGAATGCTTCCATCCCATCTTTTTATTCATTTTGTTCCATTTTTGATTCTAGTGTAAAACTAAGTTAGGAAGGACAAATCTATTTTGAAGTTGCACCTTCTTTTTACACAGAAATGATTGACAAATTTCACCGAATGTAAGGCAGGTTCTCATTCATTTGTATTTTAGTAATCTTAAGTGGTTTAATAGAAGGCAGCTGGATTTTTTTTTCATGTCTTAGCTGAAGACGTTTAGTTTTGAAATCTTGTGTATGTGTGTGTGTGTGTGTGTATATATATATATATATATATATATATATATATATATATATATATATAAAACAACTTGTTCCTCACCACGGCTTTCCTCTGCCCTTTGTCTACCACCACGATGTCTGGTTGGTTTGCCATCACCATCCTGTCTGTCTGTATCTGGAAGTCCCACAGGAGCTTTGCTCTGTCATTTTCCACCACCTTGGGAGGTATTTCCCATTTTGACCTTGGGGTTTCCAGCCCATACTCCACACAGATGTTTCTGTAGAGTATGCCCGCTACTTGGTTATGGCGTTCCATGTATGCTTTCCCTGCCAGCATCTTACACCCTGCAGTTATGTGCTGGATTGTTTCCGGTGCTTCTTTGCACAACCTACACCTTGGGTCTTGTCTGGTGTGGTATATCTGGGCCTCTATTGCTCTGGTGTTCAGAACCTGCTCCTCTGAATATATATATGAATATATATATATATATATATATGATTCTTAATGAGTGTATTTTTCAAAACCTTGTTGCATATTTACAGGCCAAGTAAATAATGAAAAACATCAGGAGATGCACACTGACCCACAACAGGAGCCTCCTGCCCTTTACACAAGTGGATGAGAGAGCAGATGGCCTCAGGGGTTGCGTAGCCTAAGATTGCGTCCAGCACAGTTTTGCCAAACTTGTCAATGACTGCATCACACTGGGAACGGTAGGTGGATGGCAAGATGTTACAAATCTCCTCCACCAGCTTGATCACAGCATCCTGCAGGAAAAGTGAGCATGAAATAAGCGTGCATTGTGTCACCGGTGTAGTCTGGTTGCGTTTCAGCATCTACTTGCAGCACCAAGATGGCTCACCTCAGTCCTCTCCTTAGGCAACAGATCCTCCAAAGTCTTAAAAAGGAAAATGCAGAAGGAGCACTGCGTTGTGGGCCGTCCCTGTTTAAGAGATGTACGCAGCAGTAGAGTAATGCAACACTGAAAACCCTTTTACATGTGTTTATTTTTAAATTTGACGCTAAAGATGATATTTTACTGACGTTGTCCACTGTCACAGTGGCCTGAAGAGCCTCCTTGACAAAGTAGCTGAGCATCTTCTCGTGGTTACCACAGGAGTTACAGAGACCAATCATCTTGCAGATCTCTGCTGGTTTCTACAGAGAGAGGGGCAGTAATGTGGTTTGAGAATGAGCTCTCAGTACCTTCAGTGAAATAGTTTCTCTGTTTCAGTGAGGTTATTGTTCCAGTGAAGTCAAGGACGTCTCGAACCACCAACTTACTACAACACCAGTAACGAAGGAAATGGCCATTGGAAGCATCTTGTCCACCTCTTCTTTGCAGACTTTGGCAGCTGGCCCTGGTAGGTGTGCACAAAGACTGTCAATGCCGTCCATCATCTTTTTCTAGAATAAAGGGACCATGATTATTCTCTCGAGTGGAGTCGCAGCATCTCCCCTCAACAAAAGGAAAGCAGATGTCAAAATAAAATAGCCCGTTGTCATACACACCATTACCAGTTCGAGTCAAACAATGTTCCTCTCCACATTAATTCACATTAAGAGAGTGGTGAAGTTCCACAAATGGTTGACTTGTTTGGTTTTAAAGAGAAAAGCAGATCGACAATCATGTTGTTGAGGTTTAATAATGTTTTTAATAATTTCACATATTGTTAAGATATTTTCAGATGAATTTTGCTGTAGTGTGTACATAAGGGGTGATTGGATGCTTTGTTGGAATCTTATCAAATAAATAAGTAACTAGAAATTAATCTATTTATACTATCTGTGTTTGGACAGAGATTGTACTTTTCACATGCTAGAACAGTCTAACAAAAGGGGAACGTCAAGGCCAGATGAGAAACAAAGGAACTAAGAATTTTCATTTCAACTTTTGTTTGATACAGAAAATAGGAAGTGGCTTTTCAAAACCAAGAAAACAGGAACATTCCTTTACCATGTTTGTTCCACTACCTGTATGACTGGTATCAGAGCGTTTGTAAATGTGAAGAATGTTTTTTAGCTGATAAGTCAATGAATGAATAGCTTTCAGTATGCAAAGCATTTTTTTTTAATCTTTTAAAAGAAAACCGTTCAACCACAGCTCTCGACAGACGCTCTGAGTAGCACGATGTGTGTGTGTTTTAAAAATCGTGCATCAAGTTGAGTCCATAATATTATCAGTTAGCAAATTTGAACACTCAGGCATGTGTTTGCTCATCATTCGACACATTGCTCACCTGGAGGTCAGCGTTGGAAAGCAGGTCGGCGAGGAGTTCAAATATCTTGGTGCAGTCCTGGCAGATATCCCCGGTCTGATGAGAAAAACATCATAATAAAAATCCTTTTTAGTACAAATTTAATAAGTTGAATATTCATTTAAAAGCCAGTTGTAGCTACATAATTTCCTCTTGATTCAGAACCAATACATGTAAAAAAAAAAAAAAAAAAAGGATTTCCTCTGATCTTTATGAAAAAGAATAATTATTTAGGCTTCATCAAATCTCAGTTTTCTGGTACATTCTTCTACATTTGTCATGTTGTGTAATTATTGCTCCTTTAAGAAGGTGATGGACGTATTCTAATCTTGACTCCAAATGTGAATCTTTTCATTCCTTAATAAACTACAAAAATAGTTAATGAATACTGTTCCATGAGATTAAGAGTTTTGTATAAGACATGTAATAGAGACGTTATGTTGTAAGGCTTCTTATTGTAATTGAAATGCTCACTTTCAGGTTTTAAAGCAAAACTAATTTTTTTAAAAACCAACAACAAACAAATAAAATCTTCACTTACATTCAGGGCTTCTTGAACACTTTTAAGACCACTGATATCAAAAGTCTCGGTCAGTGCTGCTGGAGCAAATGTTTGGGATTAAAAGTCTTCATTGTCGCTGCACCTCAGTAATAGACTCAACATCTTTCAACAGCTCATGTTTGCAGTGTCTTACCGCAGCCTTGGAGACTGATTGAGAGAAGCAAAGCTAACGTAAGCAGGGCCATCCTCGGTTATTTGTCAGCCTTTCGTTGAAACTCTTCCTTTTACAACTGTGAGGGAAGTGCAAGTGCATCTTATATCTGGCTCACTCACTGTAGCCCCCACCAAACAGACTGTGAGTAAGAAATGGGGAAAAAAAAAGTTTGTGCTGATTTGATAAGACGTTTATTGAGTGTTTCTGCACTGCAGAATGATAGTTTCGCTCCCTCACACCAAATTGCAAAATAATTTTTATTTGACAGCAGTGTGTTTATAGATGTGTATTATTTTCAAGCACCATTTTCTCTAACTTTTCTGCCCTTTCTCCTCTCTTTTCCTCTATTATGACTGTTTTAGAGCACCAGACCAGAGATTTGCCTTTGCAAATAATCCCCTTTTTTTAATTGAAAAAGTCTTTATTTTGAACATCATGGCAAGTATACCTGAGTATAAATACCTGAGTTATTATTCCCATGTGCAGCTACATGCCACTGTATATAAACGCTGGATTTAAAAAGCACATCGTGTCCACATTTTCATCACAGTTTATCAGAATCGATTTAAAAGAAAAATACAATCCCAGGGTTGTGCTTTTCTCTAACTCTGGACTTAAGTAATTTTGCATACAGACAGATTCCCACACTGCTCTTCACTGTCCTGTAGCTGGACATGTGATCTGCTGTAGCTCTTACTTCCTCATTTAGTCACCCAAAAACCTGACCATCAAACATCTGATTCCCTATTTTATCTTGGGTATACTGTTTCTTTTTATTTTTTATTTGACATTATGACCTTCCTCTATAAGAAAGCTTTTTTAAAATGACTTCTTTTTCTGCAGATTCCTTTTTTTACCCAGATTTTTGTACATTATTTTATGCAGTGTAGCTCGGTTACAAACAGGTGTCCTGCAATCAAAATAACTTGTTTATCACGTGATTAACCTTTGTGCAGCAAAACTGTTTGAATTTAGCCTTTTGGTTTCTACCCTGAAGGTACAAAGTGTTCCTGATTTCTACCCACAAACTTTCAGTCTGAAGTCTGGTTTGTTATTTTTTTTTTTTGAGCTTTTCAGATGAATAAAACTGATAAACCATCTTATTCAGGCTGCCATAATGAATGAGCATATGTCCACATGTACTGTGACAAAATACATTTTTTGAATAACTCTGGAATGCTCTTATTTGAATGCAGTGATTTGCACATTTAATTTGTTTAGAAATTACTATATAATTAAATCATCTAATTTACAGATACTTATAAGTAACTATATTTGGGCGATGCACCACCCCCTGGGTGCACTGATTGCCTGGGGTCTGTTTCAGAAAAAGGGTTGTTTTGTTTTAGATAGTGAGGTAACATGAGTCAGAGATAGAGGCTTAACTCAAGCCCACTTCAGAAACTGAGGTAACACACATGCCACATTGGTTGCCATGGTAACATACTTTGTGAATATAACCTGGCTAAGAGCAGATTTTTTCCACAATACTTTGTATTGCTTCATGTGTTTTTCATGTGTTCTTCATATGGTCTGTCTGCCTGCCTGTCTGTTTGCCTGTCTGTCTGCCTGTCTGTCTGCCTGCCTGTCTGTTTGCCTATCTGTCTGCCTGCCTGCGTGTTTTGTTCTTGCTTTCTTTCATATCCTAGTAGCAGTAGAATTTCATTGAATTTAATGTCATCTACATGATTAAAATAAATAAGATTTACCATAGGCGTAGGCTTAATGATTAACAAAGGCCTAATGTTTAATTCTAACCCAGAAAGGCTCCTCCGTTTAGTTGGCGTTGACATGGTGACTCACAATAACTAAGCAACACTGATATACAGTATAAAGTAATGATATATTGATATATTATAGTAGTGGTTGAAGCACTTGACACAGTTGACTGAACCAGCTCCTAAATCTTCAGATTTGAAATCAAAATCTTTGAGCTCCACATATCAGAATTTGTTGACTCTGATTTAGTATTCAGAATCAGAGTTTGTTAAAATAGCTCTGCAGCACTGTTGCCAGGCAACAAGCAATCAGCGTTTGAGTAGTTAGTGTAAGCTTACCAGCACATAGTTTTAAGATCAGCTATAAAAAACCTGCACTTTTTGTTGAAAAAAAAGAAAAAAGTAATTGATCTTATCTATCTTATGTATGTTAATTTACATAGTCAGAAAAAGACACGCTTTTTAATGTGATGACATTCACCTAATATTTTGAACATTGTTTTTAGATTGTGATCTGAGAACTCCACCGATTGTTGAAATAGATGAAACATAAGCTTACAGAAACAAAGATTCATCTTGTTCCCTTTTTATGTAACATTGTCAAAGGTAGATTTACAATGAAATATATGAATAACACTTTATTGTGATATGCTGCCCCCATGTGGTCGGAAATCGTATCGCTATATATAGCAGCTTTAACATTGTTAACGGCAAAGCTGCTGATGCAGGAAACAAGTAATTCTATGGAAAGAGGTAACACATTTTAAAAACGTACTTGCATGCATATTGAAAGATTCTGTATTTTTTATATAGTAACCACAGCCCTTAAAGGAATAGTTCCATAAAATAATACAAAATGATGAAGGTTGGACTTTTAGCTTTAATTCAAAAGGTGGTACAAAATTAGAGCATATACTTGGCAGGAATTACAGCTTTTTAAGCTCGATTCTCAGTGTCTCCAAAGTGTCTGGACAAAGTGAAATAATTGTAGATATAACTATGATCATTGGATACTTGGATGGAAATTTTTTACATTCTGTGACTGCCAGAAGTCTGGAGCCCTTCAACGTCACCAGATTTTTCATTTGTGAATATTTTGTCATCATTATAGCTCAACTAGTTTCCATGAAGCCAAGTCTGAAAGCCTATGTGAATAAATCAAGTGCTACTGTTGATATTACATGCAGCATATACTATATTATATTGTATATAAATGTAATTTATCTAAATACCGTTTTCTCTTGGCTTAAGCACCTGCCTTCAAACATGACTGCAAGTCCCTGAAGCTAGCAGACACAAAGAACTTTTCTGACTTGATGAAATCACTGCAACAAGCAACAAGAATCATAATCAGTCATAGTCACTGGTAGGTTAAATTCATCACCCCGAATATTTCTACATAAGGCTAATAAATGGGCATTCGTTGGAGTCTAGGCAGATGAACTAACGGAAACGCGTAAAAACATGTAGATGAACTGCGAAATAAGGGGGAAAAGTTTGTGGGGCAATTAATTATTAACGTAGAAAATGTATTGTAGACGAAAAGCAGCTTTTGTTTTTTGGTGTCCTGCTATGCAGTGCTTTGAAGTGTTCACCAGAGGGCAACAGTTTAAAGTTTATGTCCACAGTGTGATGAACGAATGAGTCATTTACAGGGTTCTGCATGCCTAGACACAACCTGATGGTGATCCGTTCATTTGAATCAGGAATGTTGGAGGTAAATATCCAAAATGCTGCAGGGATATTGACCCTGAAGACCTGGATTGGGGGACCTGAGCAGGACTAAAGCACCAACAGCTAAACTTCTGAGTTGAAGCCAATATATACATATTTATACGTGAAATTCAAATTAGATTGGATTTGTGTCTAGATGTTTGAAAAAAGAAAGAAAGGTAGAGCTAGAGCTCTAGACAGTGAAAAAAACAGACTGATGCAGCCTCAGACTGATGCAGACTTTTATTTTGGCTATTACAACACTAATTAGTGGCTACCCTTTTACCAGGTAACTTGCAATATTTGATTATTTTAGTCACCAAACAGACAATTAAAAAATCATGACAAGAAATATGCAACAGTAAAAAGGTCTGGCAATATTCTACAGTGACCCTCCTGAGTAAACATTTGTACATTTCAAGCATCCACTGAGTACCCTATAAATGGTTAAACATTATTTTTCTTATGATCAAAGACACTAGAGAAATAAGTTTGGCCCTTATCTTTCTTTACACCATATAAACACGGTTTACTTATTGATCTCTGTCATTCAGTAATCATGACCTACGTTTTCAACACCAAGATCACAGACGTCCTTGCTGTTTGCAGAGGTGTTAGGGTGCACGGTTCAACTGTTGGCACTGACATAATGCACAACTGGACAATCAAAATAATTAGTTAGACGACTGTAATGTTGTTTATAGACTAAGAAATACAATTGATCCAAAATTCTTAATCATTGATAAGTCTTGCCTTACCGTACTGAGCAGTATGGTAGAACAGGTGGGTGTTTCTGGTAAAAAAAAACAACAAAAAAAAACAAACCCTGAATAGAATATTAGAATATATATATATATATATATATATATATATATATATATATATATATATATATATATATATATATATATATATATATATATATATATATATATATATATATATATATATATATAGATGGATGGATGGATGGATGGATGGATGGATGGATGGATGGATGGATGGATGGATGGATGGATAGATAGATAGATAGATGGATAGATGGATAGATGGATAGATAGATAGATAGATAGATAGATAGATAGATAGATAGATAGATAGATAGATAGATAGATAGATAGATAGATAGATAGATAGATAGATAGATAGATAGATAGATAGATAGATAGATAGATAGATAGATAGATAGATAGATAGATAGATAGTTGGAGAGATCTCTTGGTAAGGACCTGGGGAAGAAAAAAACAATAACTAGTAAAACCACAGCCACAATGTCTACATTTCAACATGTTTATGCATGGTAATGTCAACCATGGCAGCAATCTGACTTCTCTTTTTGTAAAACACTTTGCAAGCATGTTTTAACTGGAAGACGCTTTTACCATAAACCCGTTTCCAAGTAAAACCGCATTAAATTGTAGTAGAATAATAAGATGGCACATGTCTCTAGGTGGGCACATACAACTCCAGGTGCAAGAGATGTAATCCAAAGTGGGAAGTTTGCAGCGCTGTCCTGATAGAGAACATGAATGTTTCATCAGCCCATTTTCAGGGACTAGCAAATGACACCGTGTTCCTTAAACAGACAGAAAATAATTGAAAGAAAAATGTAGGTTCTAACTAAAACGGCCCAACCTGTCATTAGCTATAGACAACCTCTAATCTGGGAGAATGGCAGAGCAGCTCCAGATACCAGCATCCAAATGCTTCACAGACCATTACAGACACAGGTGACGACATTTTTTTAGGATCTTAATGATTAAACTAATCCTTTAATATTATAATTATCTTAATTAATTTCATTTCTTATAGATATCCAACTGTACCACTGTTGGTTTGGTTGTTTGCCACTGAGGTGCTTTTTTCTGTCCTTGCTGTTGCCCAGGACAACAGCCTGGTGCACAATCATTCAAAGCCTAAAGGTTCGTTCTTCCATGTCTCCACATGCTGGCTTGATCTTTTCTCTCATAATAAAACCAACTTTGATGCATACAGGTACTCCAGAAAAAAATTAGCTGATCAGATTAATCCTGCAAACATTTAGTGAGTGAAAACTGCATTTACAGGGAGTGTAGCCATAGTATAAAGTTTCAAATATCAGCTTTTAGCTTCATTTAAATGCTATGAGATGGGTGGGATTTACATCATGTAAAATGTAGCAGCTGTACAGAGTATAAATGTGATTTATGGAAAATAAATGTATAATCAGAACTTACAGGTGACAAAAGACGATGCAGCTCCATGGCTCATCAGCAACCAGTGGGTTTATTTGTTTTTTCTTTTGTTTTTAATTGATTTCCCCCTTCACACTGACAAGCACTGGCATCTCAGTAGTCCCTGAATCTGGTGATAATACTCACATGTATCCCTGGAGCCAGAATGGGCAGCAGGAAACCTCTGGTCAATGATTAAAAAAAAAAAAAAAATCCTCAAGTCAACAGTAATGACACATATACACAGTAATCATAAAGTCATCAAAATGAATTGTGCTTCGATGTGTAACTAACAAAGCAGTATTAGACTCCTTATTTTTCTCTGGATTCGTGTCAAATCTGACTGTCACTGGCCGTAAAGCTGGTATCTACAATAACCGAGTGAAGTACAAAGATAAGCTGATACAGATTCTTTGTCTTCCAGGTCATGGTGATTCCCAGAGGCTAGAAGGAAGTTTGCTGGACAACCTTTGCTTGTTTTTTGAAGATGTTTCACCATCCATCAAGGAAGCTTGTTTATTTTTTAAGACAAATTGCCCAATTAATCAGTTGGCTGATTATTGGACATTTTTAATACCAACATCATCCACAGAAGAACCCATACGGGTTGACCTCAAGAAAGAAATGTACACAAAATAAAACCACACAGTGTTCAGAACAAAATGACTCTACAAGAAAAAGTTGATATGTGTGACCTCCCTCAGAACCAAGCACAGATTTGGCACTTTTTAATGAAACCGTCTGATATTGATTAGGATTCTATTGTCTCTATTCCCAGGATGCAGAAAACTTCATTTTTGATTATAAAAAAAAAAGACAGTGAACCATCCCATTAGCTATGCAGCTTCAGGCATCGATTGCTGACTCCCATGATGCCCTCTTTCCTGAATCTGAGCTTTAACTCAGTTCAATAGTTCAATTCAATTCACATGTTTAACAATGTCACAAGAAAGTCACTTCAAAGCGCTCAAAAACGCACAATGTAATTATTACCCAATAAATCCAAAGGATTTTCCATTTTGGTCCAGTTCATTTCATTGTAATTCACCTATAATCCAACTCATTCCTTTCCTCTTTACTCAATGTTGTATTTTTTTCTTTCTTGCTATAAATGCTCCAGTCTTCTATGGCCTCAATATAGCCTGAAGAAAATGTTTATATGTTTGTTTATTTTTCTTTTTTTTTTTTTTTTAATCACCTGCATTTACATTTGTTCTTAATGTGGTTTAAACATTTACATGAAAGTAATCTATAAAGTACACTGCTTCCTCATTTTCACAGAGTAGGGGAGGTCAGGACAATACAGCTTTTTACTGTCACTCATGAGAAGCATGTGTGACTCATGTTTTGTCCAAAACAGCTCAGCTTCCTGGACAAGGAGGGTCACCAACCCAAGTGTGAGGCATTTTTCTCCAAGCAGGAATTTACTTTGCTTTACACAAAGATGATTATTAGTTTAAATCTGTTTTTGTTATGCACCTCTTAGCAAATTGTAAAAGCAGAATGTCACGTTTGTGTAGACCTCTAACTCAATCCAGTGGTGAAATAAGATTTCTTACTAAATTCTGAGGTTGACTAACAGTCTTTCAGCAAGTTTCTGCTTTTTTTTTTTTTTTTTTTTAAATTTCCTTCAAAACAGATGTGGACACAAATGTAACTGCTTAGTGGATGGTACAAAAACTGTAACTTGCTTACACAAAGGCGACTTTTTTCTTTTGTTTTAATAACATGTAAACAAACTATACCCTCATCATGCAAATGTGATAGCAGAGTTTTCCTATGAAAATGAAAGTACTAAATAAAATCCAATTAGTCACTTTAATTCACTTTAATTTATTATGTTTTCTCTCTCTGTTTTTTAAAAATAATTATATGTGGACTGTACCCACAATAATTCCAAAATGTACAAGAAGAAGAATTGCATTTATAAACAGTATAAACTCAAACAAGACAATCTAATCATTGAAAAATGGTCCAACATCAACTCAACTGCTGTTACAAAGTGTTAGAAACCTGCCCTAATTAAAAATGAGCTTTATGTTTTGTCAGTGTGCACTTTCAACGCCACTGGGTTGCACTTGCAAAAAAAAAAAAAAAAAAAAATGCTGCCCAAAGTGTTAGTTATGCAGTGTTGCCAGCGCAGAAGCGGCACAATGTGCAGTTCTTTGAATGACCACTAGAGGCTGGCTCCAAGAATAAGTCCATCTCCACCGACCCGTGTTAACCCTGTAAGACCCACTGTTACAGAATTACAACAATTTTTGTTATCCTCAACAAAAAGATAGAAATTCGCCCTGAATCCAGACGTCGATACATCTTCTGCCACATGCTGTGCTCAACACCTGGCTCCTCTACAAGCGGCACTGGCAGGCTCTCAAGATGCCAAAGAAGGAGATACTGAACATGAGAAAGTTCAAGGGACAACTAGCATCCTCTCTCATTCTGGTAAGAATCGATTTCTGCTATTTGCCATGTTTGTGATATCTTTGACTTGTATCTTCATGCCTTTTTCGCATGTACACAAATTGATTATTAATATTAACATTGATTCTTGTCTTTCTAGGTAGACACACAACAGAACATTCTGAGGAGAGGAAGACCATCTTCAGTCAACAGGAGCCCAGATGGAGCAGGGACTCCTTTGAATGCTGGGAAGAGACCATCCCCAGGTGATGGGAGTCCAAACGATCCCTCTTCCGAGAAAGCATGTGCACACTCCCCATTAAATGTGTATAGTGATCAAACTGGATAGTTCCTGATGAAGGTGAAGAGAGGACGCTGCAGACATTGCAGTAAAGGGTATACTAATACCCAATGATGCTAGGGTAATGTTCGCCTCTGTTTCACAGAGGACAACAACTGTTTCACGGACTGTCACTGTAAATGAATGTCAAAAGTTCTTGTTATTGAATTAAATGATGTGTTCATAACAACATGACAACCTGATCTGGGACAAAAGCAAAACCCTGCAAATTCTTGTCCCTAGATCTGTATTGTTGTCACTTTTTGGTACAGTTGTTACTTTTGGTGCTTAGTGCTTAGCATGTTTAGTAAATTTGACATCTCATCTGTGAATCTGGAGCTAAGAGACCATAATCATTCTCATTTTAAAGATAACACGCGGTAACGTGCAGACTGCAGCAACGGGCTGTGGTTTGGCAGCTGGAGGCCGATCTTCTGGCTCTGCCAGCGCTCCAACAGTCCTCGCCTTAAGATTTGGACCCGTTAACAGCAAAGTCGTGAGTTGTTTAATGTCTTTTTACATCATTATGTAATTAACGCGATTTCCGTTTTCTTTGCGCTGTGGGTTGAAAATGTCACAGAACACACAACACTATGGTTGACTTTAGGTCTGATTTTCCTGTTCCTCATTCTACAATAATGTCCTTTTTCTGTACCTTACATTGATGGAACATTTGTTTGAACTAACTTTACCTAAAAAATGTGTTTATTTATTGCTGATAAAATCATTAAGATAGTCAGCTTTTGATTTTAGTGTTTGGAAATTTGTATTTATTTGCTTTTTTCTCTTATAAAAGACTACGCCTCCTCTTTGCAAAAACGTCTGACAGTTTCTGTGTTGTAACACTGAAAGACCAACAAGAATAGTATGGCAACATCAGAGAAACAATGAAGCAAAAGAAAAAAAAGATAAGAAAATTCCTAATTTCTGTCATTAACTGTCACAACAAAGTAAAACATCAGGCAACATTTTCTTCAAATAGTATTTTTTATGACAGCCTTAATTAAGTCCACAAACAAAAATATGTTGAAATGACATTTTTGTTATATATCTGATTTGACATTTAACATTTTATATATAATAAATTCTAAAAAGGAAAAGTTACTGTTCCCTTTTCATTTGCACCTTAAAAATTGGTCAAACTGAAAAAAACCCACTGCTGTGCTTTAATCAAGTGATATTACATTTAAAAAAAATGTGTTTTACATTTAAGGAATGTGAATAAAAAAGGGCAAAGTCCTTCTTCAGCAAACCAAAAATTATTAAAATAAAATGCTGGTTTGTTCCCTCCAACTGTTTATCCCTGTATATATGACTTTACAATGTTTATTTCTGTATCTGAGCGTTTGCATGAATAGTGCGGTTATTTTATTAATTCGTTTCAGAAGCAGTAACTGATAAGATGAAAATAATTTCCTTCTGCAGATCGAAAAGGAAGAAGGAAGTGCTCTTTACAGACAGTAACTTTACCTCAGCAGTTTGAGGGCGAGGCTTTGTGAGGCTCAGTGAATATAAGGAGGCTGACCATATCAGAATCAGAGGACATCACTAACTACAGATACCGAAAAGTCTGAGATTAAAAAAAACAAACTGACTGTATTGACTGCGTTGCCGTTGGTTTGGTTGTTTGCTGCAGAGATGCTTTTCTCTGCCCTCCTTGTCCTGGGCATCAGCCTGGTGCCCACTTTCTCCAAACCTACAGGTTTGTTCTTCCACACAGATGCTACTGGTGTTGCCACAAGTTGGTGTGGATTTATTTACTTTGTTTTCTATTTTTCCATTTAAAAACTAACAATTGTTTTATTCACTATGCAGGTGAATATCTTGGCAGCCCTTTCCTTCAACACTGCTATGAAGAGGCAAAGAAAACAGTGGATGATGCATACAAGTACTCCAGAGAAGAGTGAGTTCATAATAGTCTTTATTATTTTACACATTAAACGGTTAAAAAAAAAAAAAAAAAAAAAAAAAGCTTCTGTTCTGTCACTGGAGCAGTTCAACACAGTATTACCTGGATTAACCTGGACTAGAGGTAAGATCTTAAGCCCATGCCCGAGCCCGAGCCCGACCCGACCCGACCCGACCCGACCGGGCCGGGCCGGGCTTCTATCTCGCTGACTTTTTTTAATAAATATATGTTTATAAAAATGAATACTAAAACGATGTGTGGAATGTGGATACTAAACTAAGGAATACTTGTTATAAAATAAATAATTTGGATAAAACAGAGAAGGCGCTGTAAGGTAATTGCTATTTAACTACTATACGAGCGCAGAGCCAGAGCTGTGCGCACGTGAACGCCGCATCTATTTTGACTTGGTATCCCTGATTATGGAGCAGCAAGAAGTCAAGGATAAACTATAGACAGGGGAACTTAAAAGGCAAACACACACCGGGAAGAGTGAGGTATGGAAAAGCTTCAACTTGATAATTGAAAATGCTCCAGAACTTGTGTTGGCTTCGCTGAATGTCGTCAATGTGGCGCTTTGCTTTCATACGAGAGCAAAAAGACCGGCACCTCGACGCTGAGCAGGCATTTAAACCTGACATTTTCCCCGTCAACTCTTAAAAAAATCCATCAATGATGGCAAATTGTCGGTTAATGTAACCTCTGCAGACAGAAATATAAAAGATGTAAATGTTTATCGAGTCTTGTTAAACTTAGATTTCGTTACAAAAGGCTTTAATTTGTTAGCATAAATCACCTCCTTCTCCCGAAACCCAACAAATAAAGTATGAAAATTTCGGGTTTGCTTCGGGCTCGGGCCTGGCTATCAAGTTAATTGGTCGGGCTCGGGCTGGGTCGGGCTTTAATACCCGCGGGCCTGGGTCGGGTTGGGCTGGATTTTTTAGGCCCGATCTTACCTCCAACCTGGACTAACCTGGATGTTTGTGAGAAGAAGGTACAAGCCATCGAAATGATCACCTGTTTGAGTTTTGTTCTTTAATTCTGTGACTTTTTGTTCCTCAGGACTCTGAGACGGGTCCGGAGGGATGTGGTGAGCCCCCACGATACTCTGCGGTTCCTAAAGCAGCCCCGCGGTGACACCCGCTCAGCTGTGAGATCTGCAGACTACATGGCACAGTCTCTGCGTCTGCTCCACGACAGGGTGCATCATGTGCACAAACGCTCTCTGAACGCAACAGGTCAGACATACAATATTCTCAGATGCCAGGTGTCTAAGGTGTACTGTTTCATAAACCAGACATATTGGAACATTTCAAAGCTAGAGATTTTTTGACAGATCTGCTGACTCCAGAAGATCTGGCAAAACTTGCTGAGATAACTGGATGTGCAGCTCGCGTCAGAGCGCCACAGTGCCTGACCACACCAAACGTCAACAAGTATCGCACAGCCACCAGCATCTGCAACAACCTGTAAGAAGAAAACTAGATGAAATGCTGCCTTGAATGCTACATTTTTCTGTAAATGTACATCTTCTTTAAAAAAAAAAAAAAAAAAAAAAACAACTTCCTAGAGCAGTGTTCCTCAAGTTCCTGTACTTTGAGCATCGGTGCCCTGCAAGTTTTTTATGTTTCCATCCTCCAATGCACCTGATTCTAATGTCTGTGTCATTAACAGACTTTTGCAGACCTTGAAGCCAATGGCGATCAATTCATTTAAACAAGGTGTTTTAGAGAAGAGGCAGCACGGTGGCTTAGTGGTTAGCACTGTTGCCTCACAGCAAGAAGGTTCCCGGTTCAATTCCCGGCCCGGTGGGTCTTTCTGTGTGGAGTTTGCATGTTCTCCCCGTGCTTGCGTGGGTTTTCCTCCGGGTACTCTGGCTTCCTCCCACAGTCCAAAAACATGCAGTGTAGGTTAATTGATCTTTCTAAATTCTCCCTAGGTGTGAATGAGAGTGTGATTGGTTGTTTGTATGTGGCCCTGGATAGACTGGCGACCTGTCCAGGGTGTACCCCTGCCTTTCGCCTGATATGCGTCGGGATAGGCTCCGACAGACCCCCGTGACCTGGAAACGGATAAAGCGGGTATAGATAATGGATGGATGTTTTAGAGAAGGGAAACCCTTAAGCTTGCAAGACAGCAGCTTTGGAGGATCAGGCTTGAGGAAGAAGTTATTGAACTTACTTCTAAAGGAAGTGGTCAGAATGTTCTACAACACATCTTAGGCCATAACCACAGAAGGTGATTTCACTGTGGTGGGATTTCTTCATTTCCTAAAAAGTATTTCTAAACATGATGTCCTGTTTAGGAAAAACCCTCGCCATGGAGCCTCCAACACTCCCTTTGCCCGCTGGCTCCCCGCTGAGTATGACGACGGTATCTCCCAACCGAAAGGATGGGACAGAAAACGAAAATTCAACAACTTCTTGCTGCCACTGGTACAACATGTGATATCGCAGAAGATGATTAATATGCATATGTGATTGCTTAGATTTAATGTTCAAATGTTCTCCATTCTCAGGTGCGACAGGTGTCCAACAACATCCTATCTACAACAGATGCAGGCGTGGTCAGCGACAATGAGTACACCCACATGGTCACCCTGTTTGGACAGTGGAATGACCATGACCTCACCTTCACGCCGTTCTCACCCAGCATCCGCTCCTTCAGCAACGGCGTGAACTGTGATGAGAGCTGTGAGCACACTGAGCCGTGTATCCCCATCCCGGTGGGTGTTAGAGGTCAACTATATTTTGTTTTAATACTTCATCTTTGTCGCTCACTCTCTGCCATTTTTTCTTGCAGATCCCCCCTGGAGATCCCCGCCTGCCCTCACGCCCAGACAGCTGCATGCCTGCATTCAGATCTGCTCCTGCATGTGGCACCGGATATTCAGCCTACAATTTTGGTGGGGAGCCCAACAAGAGAGAGCAGATCAATTCACTGACAGCCTTCCTGGATCTCGGGCAGGTGTACGGCTCTGAAGAGAAGCTTGCGCTGGATCTTCGTAATCTCAGCAGTGATGCTGGCCTGCTGCGCGTCAACACAGAGTTCAGAGACAACGGCCGCGAGCTGCTGCCCTTCCACTCTCTGCAGGTGCAAATGTGTGCCACTCGCAGAAAAATCACCAATGAGACCACCGCCCGAGAGGTGCCATGTTTCATTGCGGGTTAGTTAAAATCAGGATATTCTCATGTATTATACCTTATCTATACGTATAGGCCACAAGGGGTATCAAAGACAGTTTTAGGATGCCAAGTTCCACCATATTTAGCACCTATATGTGAAATTAAACACCTGCTGTTTAAATTAATTGAAGGTGACGCACGCGTGGATGAGAACATCGCTCTGACATCTATTCACACTTTGTTCATGCGTGAACACAACCGTCTGGCTCGTGCGCTGAAGAGACTGAACCCACACTGGGACAGTGAGACACTGTACCAGGAGGCCCGCAAGATCATGGGTGCTTACACACAGGTAGAGACACCCCAGAGTCATTTAACATACATGTATGCCTCCTCAATCCACTTGTGTGACATCACTGTCCTTCTCAGGTGTTTGTGTTCAGAGATTATCTGCCACACATTGTGGGTAATGACGCAATGCGTAGACAGCTCGGCCGTTATCCTGGCTACGACCCAAACGTTGACCCCAGAATCTCCAACGTCTTTGCAACAGCAGCTTACCGCTTTGCCCACTTGGCAATCCAACCAGCTTTATCCCGACTGGATGCAAACTACAGAGAGCACCCTCAGTTTCCCAGCGTCCCCCTGTACAAGGCTTTCTTCACCCCCTGGAGGATCATCTTTGAGGGTGAGCTGCACAATATAACTTCACAAAGGTTAGGTTGTTGTTAAACAACCCCACCTTTGTGTTTATTGTAATAATTCTTTTCTAATTTCTCTCACCAGGTGGGATTGACCCTCTGCTGCGTGGTCTGGTTGGTCATCCCGCCAAACTGAACACCCAGGATCACATGATGGTGGACGCTATCAGGGAGAAATTGTTCCAGTTCGTGCAGCATCTGGCTCTGGACCTTGGCTCTCTCAACATGCAGAGAGGACGTGACCATGGCTTACCTGGTACAAACTTAACTATGTTCTGGCCCTGACCATTTCGTGTTTCTACATTTCCATAATTGTCCTCACATCTCTTGTCCCAACATTTCGTGTTCACTCCTCCAGGCTACAATGCATGGCGTAAGTTCTGTGGTCTGTCTCAGCCCAAAAACCAGACAGAGCTGGGCCAGGTTCTGGGGAACAACAACCTTGCTCGCCAGCTGCTGGACCTCTATGGGACGCCCGACAACATTGACGCCTGGCTTGGAGGTGTCGCAGAGCCTTTTGTACAAGGTGGTCGGGTGGGCCCTCTGTTTGCCTGCCTCATTGCAAACCAGTTCCAGAAGATCCGCCAGGGCGACAGGTCAGAATGTGCGAGGATTTCTACCTTCATTTGATCGTTATTTAGAAGGATGAAGATACTCCTAGAGATAATACAAGCCATCATCTGTCAACTCTGAGGCACAATTTTTCTTTCTTTTTTTTTTTTGTATTTCTGATTTGACATATATGTGTTTGTTTGTTCCCTTGTTTAAAATTTTCAGACTGTGGCACGAGAAGCAAGGTGTATTCACCCCAAGTCAGAGGGCTGCTCTCTCCTCCGTAAGGTTGTCCAGAATCATCTGTGACAACACCGGCATCACTTCCATTCCCTCTGATGCCTTCAGTCTTGTATCAAACATGAATCGTCGAGTGTCCTGCTCCAGTCTTCCTCAGCTAAACCTGTCCGCCTGGCGTCAGACAAGCTGCACGAGTTTCCCGGGTAAACAGTATACGTTTTTGTCTGCAGAGAAATTTCTCAGCACAAAATTCACACTCCAAAATCACCTACAGCATTTCCCCCTCTGAGCTCACAAAACATGTTTGGTTCCTGTCCAATCCCTTGTATTAAAAAACGTCTTCTTCGTGTGCTGTTTGATCCTGCAGGTGCTAGCTGTTTTCAATTTGCAGACGAAGAGGTCAGTTTTAGGCACTCACTGATGCAGTTAATGTACCTTTGGTTGTCGTTTGGGTGAAATGTGTTCTCGTGTAAAAAGGAGCTGTTAATGTTTTGTTAATGTGTGAATAATTTAACAACAGCTCGTAAGTGTGAAGCTTGTGTCTATTTGATGTTACAGGAAACAAACCAAGTAGACGAGATGGACCGTCAGGACTTTGAGGAACCCCTGGTCGTCCAGGACAATGAGGTAGTCTTAACATTCAGTTAGGCTTTGTTTTTCATATTTTTATATTAAAAAAAGGTGAAATTATTTAACAATTATCATATGTAAACACGCACCTACAACTGTGATTGATTATACAGGAGAGTGTATAATCAATCACCAGTATTTGGTTTTGTCTTCTCAGCTTTTTTGAACTAACATATGTTTATCCTCAGGTCCTTTAAGAACCTCCGGTCCCAGAGGACCTCCTGGACCACTGGTATTAAGTCTCAGCACACAAACACCAACAGTCTGTCTGCTTGATCCTTCTGGATGACTACAACTCATCCTCAGAGAGATCTATTTATTACTGCAAGGCCATCATCACTGGTGGTTATCAATTCAGTTTCCTCCTCACAGATGAAACCGGAGCAGAAGTGTGTACCTGTGTTACAAGGTCGAGATGGCGCTACACCCTTTTAGACAAAGGCGTAGGACGTTTTACTCTGTTCATATACCGCTGTGAGATTAACGTGTATTTGGTAGTTTTAGTTTAATGAACATAAGTTGTGATTTGAGGACTATGTTGGATCGAAGGTCACCTGCTTTTGTGTGTTGTTGTTCTGGTATGTGGTGCTGTTACGTGGTCACCAGAGGGCAACAGTTACAAATGTTTATTTTCTGTGTTAGGCGTGTGATGTGATTTTTAGTTGCTCTTTTAATCGTCTTGCAAAACATGTACCCTATTTTTTTTTTCTTTTTTTGTATTTTATTAAAATGATTTCACATGTAAATGATATTCTGTACTGGAGACAGACTTAGACTTAAACTTAAACTCAACTTTATTGATCCCTTTGGGATGACTCCCTCTGGGAAATTCAGTCTCCAGCAGCTTATACAGCAAATGTACAGTTATTTTATTGATGCATACAGCCGTATCCATAAAATTAAAGTGACAATAAAAATAAAGATGCAGCAAAGCTTTTGTTATGAGAATTGATGTGAGGAAATGGGATGTCTTATGTTAAATAAATGCACATATAGCTGAGTTTAATCGTGGAATGTGTAAATAGGCCTCGTGAAGGTTCTCCACTGTCATCTTGAATCAGCTCCAGCTCATTGTAAAATACCAGATAAAACAGCATTACGATGACAAACAGCACACATCCTAATGTAAAGTGTACTTGCGCATATTTACTCTGTTTTTAACAACTAAATAAAAAACAAGTCTAATATCCCAATTAATTGCCAGTCTTCTGGTTTGTCTTTAACAAGTGCTTCAAGCTTGTGCTCTCCTTGGCACTAGCTGTGGCTGCAAGGTTAGTGGCGCCGGACGGTTTCATATCCCCTGGATTTATCCGATCTGTAACTCTGACTTCCTCTCCTCGTGTATGGATTCGGGTCAGCAGAGGTAGCGTTGACCTTTTTTTTTTTTGTTAAACTTTAGTTTTTAATATAATCCTCAGGAAGGTACTTACATTTTTTTAGTGTAATGACCTTCTTTTAACTGCTGTCTCTGGAAACTGCTGCTTCAGTGCTTTTAGATGTGGCTGCTGCTTTTGTTACGGTCATCCACTTCGGATATATTTGCCAATAATATCTAGAAACTCCTGTTTACTGTGGGCCTTGTTAAACTTTGAAAGTAAGTGAAAGAAAGTTGACAATGAAAGTAAGCAGGTTATTTTTGTGTTTGGCTGTGCCGATCTGCTGGAGGACTTTGCTGCCAGTCTTGGCCCTTTGAATGAACAATTAATTTGTAAAAAACGTGGGGTAACATTTCACAGCGCCTTTAAATTTTGATAAACAGATTAATCCTGTTTTAAAAAAAGAAAAGGAAGTTTCTTTTATATAAGACTGTTGTCCAAAGTGAACTCTTACCAGTGTTATGTGAATGTATTATGTGTTATGTGAAACTGTGTTGCTGAAATTGGCTTTTTCAAGACTGTTGAACCTATAAAAAGACCAGCTGTTGACAGGACACTTAGATGAGTTGTAACATCTTGAACAGTGCTTATTTTGTGTCATAAAAAAGACTCACCCTAACCCTTATTCTAGCCAGCTTTACAGTTGATGGATGACAAAGATGTCAGAAAAGAAAAGTCGCCATGGTGCAATAGAAACAAAGACCTTAAATTAGACCAGCTTATATTTGCTATGAGACAAAACCACGGAGCATGTCCATCTAATCATAAAAATAAATAACTTGTTTGTATCGTCAGTTTAATCGGTGGAAATGTGCTGTTATTTTATGTTTTTGAAGATAAGACGATGTGGATTTGTTGACTTGTAGGACAAACTACACAGCTTCCTTATTGTTTTCACATAAAAAGGTGAGTTCTGTAGCACGCAGCTTGTAACTTATTGTGAGCATGAATGACAAATGTCCAAAACGGCTCAGCTTCCTGGACAAGGTGAGTTCACCAACCCAAGCATGAGACATTGTTCTCCAAAAAGCAGTTTTCATTGTTGTAGACACTGTAGATGTGCTGAAGGTGTTTATTTGTCTTAAACAATATTTTCAAATGATCAACTTCTTTCCAGTCTGCAAAAGCAGAATTTCTTTTGCTTGTGTCCACCCACATATATCTCTAACCAGCCTAGAGGTGAAATGTAATTTTACGCAAAACACTGAAGTTGACTAACAGCATTTAAGTTTGTTCCTTCTTTTTTTTGAGGGGATGTGGACAAAAGTGTAGCTCTTTAGAGTCTGTTAAGAAAACGTGACCTTTTCTTGTCAACAGGTCTAAGGGGTCAAACAGCTAGCTCCCTTTACTTTAGTTGCTTAGATTTCTGAGCTGAGAATAAAGACCTAAAAGAGTTCTGAAGACAGTATGGCTTGTTGTGCCGTTATCTGTACTAATACACCACTGCAACTTGCTCGTGGTTGGCCTGGAGCGTCTGGAAGCAAAAGTTACAATGAGACTTTCTCTTACTCAATATCCAACTCAACTCTTGACACGGGTCATGGTTATATCCCACCTCGATTACCTTTCAGCTTGTGCGATCAAAGCGCTCCAAAGGGTCCAGAATGCAGCTATTAAAACACAAGCAGCTGTCACCTGCCTGCAAGGTGATCTTGGGTTCTGCACCTGGCTATATGAATTCAATGGTAACGGCTTACACCCCTTCACCAGCACTCATTGAAAGAACACCGACTGACCTCGCCCTCTCATCACACAAGGAGATCTCTGTTGAGACTGTCCTCCCACGTGGTTCCTCAATGGTGGAACAAGTTACCTGTGGCCACAAGAGCGGAGTCATTCCTCTCTATGTTTAAGAAGATCTTGAAAGCTTTTCACTTCCAAGAACACCTTCTGTCATGAACTACATGCTCCCTTTAACTTCCCGATCTCCTTTTGAATGTCGCTTTAGCTGCACTTATTGGAATGCTATCTTACCTAATCATCATAATCACATGGAGAGATATACATAATAAAATGAAACACAGTTCAGCTACAGGCCTTTTTTTTGTATGTTTTTTAACAAAAGCTTCTCACGTTGCTCCTATTAAAAGTCATTCACACTATAATACAAAAACTAGATTCCTCTGGTATGGTTTTGTGGATGTTTCTTTTATCCATCCATCTTCTTCCGGTTATCCGGGGCCGGGTCGTGGGGGCAGAAGTCTTTTAAACAATGGAAAAAGCAGTAGAACTTCGTGTGGCACAGTAACAAAGCAGGATAAGATGAAGATGGTTTAGGGAGCTAATAGCTCATTTTCAATGACAGGAACCCAAAGGTTACAGCTGAGTGAACCTATTTATTGCCACAATCCTTCCATACCAATCTCCAGACCAATCTTAACATATAAGATATTCGGCATGCTCACACCATCCCCTTATTCAACTTTTATCTGGCAGACTGGCAGCGTTTAGTGGAATGCTGCTCCTTTGCGGCCGGCTGACGGCTGGTAGCTGGTGCTACCCGGAGGACGCTATATGCTCTGGCTGACACACCTTCCCCCACAGCCAAGCCTGGGTCCAGAGGGCGACCTGGAAAAATCCAGGAGCAAAGGTGGATCAGCCATGGATGAGGTGCCTCGCCTGGAAGGTTCCTGGGGCTACTTGCAGGATTATTATCTAAATATAAACCATTTCAAAGACATTTTTCAGGTGACCTAAACCAAACCGCATTAAATTATTTTATTGGGAGAAAAGAGTGAACTTAAAGAAAGAAGGAAGCAGTTAAACAACATCTACTTCCAGGGTCTTTTCCATAGATTGTAAAATTATGGGAAGACATTAAACTCAAAATCAATTAGTAAATGTAGAATTAAATATGAGATTAAAATGAGTGAAGAATCTTATAAATACTTATTTCAGAAGTTTATATTTGTAGGTTGTTTCGGCTTGAAAACTTAAGATATGGATTAGTACTCGCCATCAGTGTCCATCACTTTTTCTCACCTTACTGAACTAACTTCTGTTTCTCCTCAGGTCTTTTAGGAACGTGTGGCCCCAGAGGACCACCTGGACCACCTGGACCACCTGGACCACCAGTGTTAAATGTCAGTGTCTCACACCCATAGTCATTTCTGTTACATACACCAAGCAGAACCATGACAACATGTAACAATTTAGATCATTTTTAGTTTATTGTACATAAAGTTTGATTTCAGCAGATCTGTTGATTTTTCTTACAGCATGCATATTCTGTAAGCCTTTTTTGTCAGTTATGGTGATAGGATTTATTATTATATGATACAAATTCTATGAATTGATGAAGTGTTAGCATGCCCTAAAAATGTTATGAGCTGTGATTTATCTGCTACCTTAGTTTTTGATCGTCATCATCATCTGCATTCAACAGATAAACTGACACTTTGATCATAGCGTCTTATTGATGACATGTTATGAATGACTTGATGTAAAGGAAATAGAAATAACCTAAAAATGAGTTAATTGAAGGTAAAATCTGAGTCAATGAGTGTTTGAAAGGTTTACAGTATGGACATGGAGCATAAATCTAGCTGCTGTGGGGCAGCTTCTTGACAATATTCGTTATCCCTCATACTATGTGAACAAGTTATTTATCTGCTTTTCCCAGGATTCAATCCTTAGTGGTACCCTGGGCAAAATTATATGAGCTATCTTCAAACAAGATTACTACCATCCATCCATCCATCCATCCATCCATCCATCCATCCATCCATCCATCCATCCATCCATCCATCCATCCATCCATCCATCCATCCATCCATCCATCTTCCCTCTCCCCACCCCTTCGTCCAGCTCATCTAGAGGGATATAAAGGTGTTCCCAGGCCAGCCAAGAAACAAAGGTTTGTTACAAGCTGAGTTTTCAGTTTGTTTTCCATTATGAAGGAGTCCACCATGTTATAAAACTTTTTTTCTTTGACTGAGCTCTAGGAGCCAGCTCCAAAAGCTAGAAAATTTCCATTGAATCCCCTGCAAAACTGTCACATAACACAGCCTGGTTAAGATCAAAAAAAAAAAAAAAAGATTTGGTCTCCACAGCTGGATTTCATATCCATAACAACTGAACATTGAACAACGGAATATTGGAAAGGTCAGAGGCTGAAGCTCAGTTAAGCATCAGGAAGTCTGTCCTAACCATATGTAAAATCATATCTAAAAGCAGCAGTCACCGCTGATGTCACCACAGAAATTACATTAAAAAAAACAAGGTCCTGTCAATGAAAGTTCACCAGCACTTTCACATCTCCTTTGGCATGGATTGGCTGAAAGATTCAGCTCTGGCAGCACTTGTTTCAGATGGTAGCAACACTTGAAATGAAGATGAAGTTTGATCACGGTGAATGTAAAGTAAAATGAAGCAGCATCATAGGTTAGATAATCTAAGCCAGCCAAGCTAAAATAATGAACTTGCACTGACTGAAGGACGGTGTAGAATAGAAGTCAGGGGCAATAATACTTTTGAGCATGTTTTCTTAAAGATTTATATTAATGTTTTAGGCTTTTATTTCAAGCAGCAACTTTGAATATTTAATTAGCTGGGGGAAGAGTTTAAACTGTAAAACTAAATAACACAGTGTCTCCAGTAGATAGAGCTATTGCTCCTATTTACACTAAATATATATGCATGTGTTGTAAACTACAGCTACATCTTAATATCCATCAAACTTCTGGGTTTCCTACTTTGTATTTAATTTCCTAAATTTACACTTAACACATAAAACGTAATATACAATACGAAATATTGTATGTTTTTAAATATTAAGAAGCAGTATTGCAAATTGTAAATGCTCTCTATCAGGATGTTTCTGTTTCCTAAACATTGACTGTACAGCTTATAATTGTGAGTTTTATTCTTAATGTTTTATTCTTCTCTTCACTACCTTTGACATTGTTATCGTGTCTTAAGGCCTCATGAATAAACCGGCCCTCCTAGAAGTATAAAGTAGTTAACATACTGATATTTACACATGACTGGTGTATTTTCAAGACAGTGGAGTGCTCAGATAAAATAAAAGTGATTGTCGGAAGAAACGTGCAAACGTATCATAACAGAGCTCAATACGCTTTCTACATCATTTCATAAATGTTAGTCTGGGGTTAAAACTATTACACTGATATGATTCAGGTGAAAAGTTTCTCTAGTTTGTGATTTCATATTAAAGGCGGATCACATGACTACATATCAACTGAAGGAAATCTGTCACTTGTCATGTGTCTTTAATATAGCGTTTTTTGTAATGTCTCCTAACGCATTATTTGTTTTGCCATCCTTAGCTACACCAAGCAGCGGAAAGAGTGAAAGATCTTTCAAGAAAAGAGAAGAAAAAGTACTCAGACCACTTGCTCAACACCAAACAATAGCTTGTAGAATATAGGCTGCAATTATAAACTCTTACAATCACTGAGTACACAAACCATGACTGTTTATATTATACTGGATTCTAGTTTGCTTAGAGGGAAAACTTTTGCACTCTTGTACTGTTGTAGAGTTGTTACCACACAGTCGTAGCAAATTTGTATATGGACATCAGGTCAGAACCACAGTATATACTCCAATGAGAAAATGTATGGATCCCCATGGTGCCTGCAGATGAAAGAGTGTAATGCAGACTTTACCGGAGTCAGTGGAGACCAAAAATAGAGCAGTCTTAGTTTGGACTTTACAGACAGCTGGAATCCCAATGATACTGTGTTTGTTGGCTGCTTTATGCAGATAAATTCAAAGTCTTACCATTTTAATTTGTGGTGTTGTGCAACCTTTTTCACAAAGTTCTCATTCAACTTAACAGAATGTAGTGGTTGTGTTTGCACTTCATCATTCCTAAATCCCATTTTCCGTCATGACGTTGAAATTTTAGAATCATTTTTTTGTAAGCATTAGCCAAACATTATTTTGGAGCAAAGTTGGCGACCGCAGCTGTTTATTCTGTTGCTGTTATTGTATCACTGCATTAACTGCGATGTCTCCCTGTAGCTCCGTGTCCGTGAGCTAATGGGAGATACTGGGAGGGAGAAAGTGTAAAGAGTCACTGCACAATGTAAAGTTTGGTGGGCTGAGTTCTGATAAAGGGCTCCTCCTCCTCTTGGTTGCCAAAACTGCAGTGTATGTGCAGATTGCCACGTAGTCCACCAGACTGACTGTGCGTGTGTGTGTGTGAGAGAGAGAGAGAGTGTGTGTGTGTGTGTCTGTGTGTGCATTTTGGGTGCTCCAAGAGTAATGGAAACCCATTATTTATGAAAGAGGAGAAAATATTTGAATTGTCTGTTTCTGTCATAGACATTAGGGCTGAGCTCAACTGCTTTTGAAACGGCTTAAATCTTGCAAGCTGGTGGAGGGGAAGTCAGCGACTATGATGAAATGTTCAAGTTTAAATCTGCGCAAATTTACAAAAGAGATTAGGGGAAGCAGAATGCAATGGGTTGAAAGTTTAATGCAGGCGTATGTGATGCAGCTTAGCTTCACTAAATATTTTATATTAGCCATAAATCTAGACATTTCTTTCTTTTAAAACTTGAAATACAGCTCTGAAATCTCACATAAGAGTTACGGTTTTGCCAGATGTTGACACAGTGATTGCATAAAAAAGGTGTTGATTTGATGTAAAATGTAACGTCATGACAGGATGAGAATCTTTTTTTTTTCCTCCCTCTTTACTCAATGACGTGTCTTATGCCTAGTTGCTATTTCCCTCCCTTATTCTGCATTTCAGACGTGGATTTATTCAAATTCTTTGTGCTCAGTTGAATGCCCAAAAAGTCTGGAGCAGGGATGAATTCCAGCGACGTGGACAAAGGAACTAGGCTAATTCTTTGCAGATGTGTCTCTGAATCATGTGCAGGAACACTGAGAGAAAGAAAAAAGGGCTCAACATGCAGAAAGTTGACTGAATTACTAGCAAAATATACCAGCGACCAAGAACAGCTGGTTCTGACTGTCTGCCTGGTGTTCCAGGGAAGAGAAAGGAGGCAACCAGTGAGCGCATTCACATAGTTTTTGGTCTCTGGAGGAACTGTTGGAATGCAGATTACCGTAGTGTATGTTAGTCATCCTTAAAGCAAAAACCCAACTGTGTCTCAGTCAAAACAACACAGAGCATCACTTGCAGTTTTATACTTGGAAAAAAATAAACCCGCTAGACAGCCTGTCTGAGACAAAAAAAGGAAACTTTTCCAAAAGAGCAGAGGCATTTACTGGTAAAATGGTTGCTACTCTGGAAAGATTGGTTGTTGGTATTTTTTTTTTCATAAGTTTAATTTTTTTATTGATTTATTTTTATCCTATTTCATCCTCAGGATCAAGTCTCCATTTCACAAGTGCATTTTCAAGTTTATCTGGATCACCGAGCTTACAGCTTCTTCTATTGCTGTCTCTATCGGGCATTGTACCTTATATATGCCAATAAAGGCATGACAATTGCATCTTTACATCTTGAAATAAGCATATATCTTCCAGGAAGAATGTGGGTTTTTTTGTTTTTTTTGTTTTTGTTTTAGCTTATACAACTCCACTTGGCTCTGATTTGCCCATTTGGTTTACCTAAGTTGAAAAAGAACCTCACTTGACTGCTAGATGGTGTGTACCCTCCAAAAACAATACAACTGTCTCACTTGCAATTTACAGCATGATTTAATCATTTTATTTTGCATCTCAATATAATCCAGCTGCAGACGTTTTGGTATTTTTGGTATTCTCTTCTTTCAGCTGTTGTTAGAGACACTAGTTGATCTCAGAGAAACATATTCCTTTTTAATTCATAAATCAGTGTCACACAATGCTTTTAAAACCTAATACCTTTATTATTAGTTTGCAACGGTCACATTTAAAGGAACACTCTAGAGTTTAAACAATCTTAGGACTAATATTATATGGTCAGAAATGTAAACTAAAGTTAGGAACCAAAATTATATGAATCATCACAGTTTTGAGACAATAATGAATAACGTGTTTGAGGTGAAATGACAAATAATATTTGCACTTAGGGAGAATCCATAGACTGTATAAGAAGAACTGGACAAGCAGTCCTCTTTTCAGATCTCAGTGGACAGTCATTCACGTCTGAAGCCTGCCCCTATTAGATATTTGAGGACCTGCACTTTTCCATATTTCCATTATGATGTCAGTTTTGAAAACTTGAAAACCAGAGGACCAGGTTTGAAACCATAAGTCCCCAGGCTTTTCCCAGACATCTTCACATCTCAGACTGTTTTTTAAACAGTTTTGTACAGTTGCAGCCAGAATTGTACAAACAGTTTAAAATAAAGAAGCATAAATGTTTCCCTCCATATCTGGCAGTTAAATTCATTAAACATTTACCCATCTGATTTTTTAGGTCAGACAAGATTACCCATTTTCTTTTGTTTTCTTTTTTTATTGAGAGGGGGGTAATAGAGTATTTTTATTACTGTCTTTAAGTTAACATACACAAAGTTGACTGTGGTTTCGACATTTTGGAGAATTCGTCAAGATAATGAAATGACATTAAGAGGCTCCAGGTAGGATACTCTAACTGACATAATTTGAGTTCTTTGGAGCCACACCTGTGGATGTATTTTAAGGCACACCTTTAAATACTAGGGCTTCATTTTGTGACATCATGGGAAAATATAGCAAAAGACTTAAGAAAAAAAGTTGTGGACATTCACAATGTCCACTGCTATTCACTTTATTTGCATAGCACCAGTTCACAACAAAAGTCATATGAAGGCACTTCACAGAGAAAATAAGTTCAATATAGTCAAATTAAGGACAATCCAATTCATCCTAATTATATTCCAATCTAATCCAGTTCATTTTGTTTTAGTTAATCCAATTCATTCCAATAGAATCTAGATTAAAAATTCATATAATGCTATTTAAAAGAAAGAAAAACTACTGAACTCAAGTAATTGTATTGAGTCTTTATGTTGGTGAACCCCCCACAAGTCTAGCTCATCCCTGAGTACACTTTTTAAAGGGCCCAGTTCCACATTCTCCGGGTCACGGGGGTCTGTCGGAGCCTATCCCAACACATAGTGGAAGGCTGGGGTACACCCTGGACAGGTCGCCAGTCCATCGCAGGGCCACATACAAGACAGACATGCACACTCACATTCACACCTAGGGAGAATTTAGAAAGATTAATCAATCTACCCTGCATGTTTTTGGACTGTGGAAGGAAGCCGGAGTACCCGGAGGGAACCCACGCAAGCACAGGGAGACCACCAAAATAAGTAATTTATGTCTTATTATGCTTATTATGCTTCGTCTTATTGCATTTTATGAATTCCAAAAATTATAATCCTATGTGTCTTCTTCTAAAATATACATGTGACTTCTAGTTCCAACTTCTTTTTATACACCTTTTTACAGTTTGTTTGAGGGGATCCTTTCCAAACTATCTCTTAAGTTTAATTACATTTTTCAGTCCTGTCAGAGGCTTAAACTATCAATTCATTTTGATATATAGGTCTAATGCGACAGGATTAACTTTTTTTTTTTTGGTCCCTAATGAAGGTTTACACTCATTAACTTCCAATAATAGATCTAGTTGTTTTTTTAGTCAGGATATAGAACAGAAAAAAGTTTGTTACATGAAACCAATCATAGAAAAAGGCTTTTATGACAGTCACAGATTTACATTTACTCATTAAACGTTAGTGATAAACATATTACAGAAAGATCCAAATCAGTTGCTAAAAGATTTCACCTATGTTAACAGGTCCAGTGTAGACCGAAACATTTCACTTCATAAAAAACTCCAAAAGGCCCACATATGAAGCGTTGTGACAGCTTAGCTTTAAACCAGTTTTGAGCCTTGAAAGTGAACGAGTAGAGACTGCCCCACCCTCGTCATCAGTGAGGCGCCCTTGAACAAAGCCTTTAACACCCGGCTGCTTCAGAGGCAAATGCATCTGACTCCTATAAACATAAGTAAGTGAGATGGTGAACAAAGCGTTCCTGAAGTACAAGGGGGTGGGAAAAACAAACTCGAATAAAGGTTTTTACCATTTATTCATATTTTTAGATAATGAGAGCCACTTATCTCCAAATGGGTGAAGATATTGCCAGAAACCTGCTGTTGTTTCAGCACATAAATTCAGTCACAGGCAAAACACCAAATGTAATTAAATAAATGTGATACAGATGAGATTCATGGCAACATGAAAAACACCTGCAGCCCCTAAAATCAACCTCTTTGTGTCAAATTATAAAAGCCAGTAAGTGGGATTATAACTCAGGTGGTCTCTTATATTTACTCCTGCACTTATCTGTCACAATAAAAGCTTCTTCCAGTTTCAGACATTAGTATGATTTGTCTTTTTAGTTCACTTCTATCAAACTCAGTCATGAAGTGTTTTCTAACAAATGAAGCTACTATTTTTTTTAAATTTGATATAAAGATACATATCACAGCATAATAACCTTTAGGTCTTTCAGGATAAAATTAACTTCACTCAGTTCACAGTCTTCGCTTTTAAGGGTTTTCTGACGTAAATAACTAAAAAAGCCCTCGTGACCTTCTCCTGTGGTTTGGCAGCAGTCCTCCTGTGAGCCATTGTATAGATGCTAGAGAGACTTTCCTGGTTTTCTGAACAGAATAAAACGAAAACCTTGGATTAAATTCACCAACCTGTACATTATACTTCTGGTGTTACCAGCAGGGCAGTGATTTGATTTGGCTGCTGCAGATGACTGATTCATCAGCAGACAGGCTCTGGGTCAGGACTCTGCCAGTAGACACAGTAACACAGATATCCGTTACCACTGCGCAGCCTTAGAAATGACTAATTATGACCTTAAAGAAGATTACAGTGAGATGCATGTGAAGAGGGTTTCACGTTTTCAGAGATCTGATGCAGAGGAGGCTCAGTGAAGTGGGGGGTGGGGGGATTCCTGGAAAAAGTAAAAGTATTGAGACACATTTAAGAGTCATGTTCGGTCTTCTAAGTGAAGGAATGCATATGGTTTCTGGTAGGGGGTGGTCCGGTTCAGAAGTCCATCTAATCTTTTAAATAACCTTTTTTTTTTTACCATTTCAATTTTGTTGCTTTGACAGTAACAAGGAAAAAAAGTGAAGATAGTTTGTAGTATTTTACGGGAAAGTAGCCGTGATTCATACACTATTAGAAAGACTTCACCAGAAGTTTTCAGTTGTCACTGTTGTTAGTTCAAAAGTAGGTTACATCTGGTTCTGTGATGAAGAATAAAAAAGTTTTAGTCCTTGTTACAAACGTTCCTTTACCTTCTTATGGCTCGGGCTGAGCAGTTATCAAACGCACTTGGCTGACCACTGATCACAGTTGTTATATGAGCAGCGGCATCAGACTTGTATAACAGAATCTCAAAAGCCAAATGCTGAACTCCTCCTCCTCCTCCTCATCATCATCTCGCAGAGCGCATCTGCAGGCTGCATGAACAGAGCGATATGACTTCACTTGGATACATTGAAACATAGCTTTACATTTTGGACATCCTTCAAATCGACATGAAGGATATTTCAGTTTAATTTAAGCAGCACTTTCGGCATATTTAATATCCGTTTTAATCACAACCAGTCTCCTTCAATTGGTTTCATCAATTGATAATGGGATTACGCATATTTGGCGCTTCGCGTTACGCATTTGCGTGCATCTGCCTGTTTGTTTTTCTCCTGAAAGTCGCCCAATCTCAGAAAAACCCGGGGGCGCAGCGAAGAAATGAGCAGACGGGTGCTCTCCGGCAGACGCTGCAGTGGTCTCACAACGGCAAGGTTTTCAGCATTTTAAGTCAGGGCGCAGAGTACCAGCCGCCGAGGCGCAGAGGCGCACCTCAAGAGCAAGTGCAGGCGCAGCCCGTCACCATCATCCGCGACACGCACGAGAAACAGGACTCCCAGAGCCAGCCGGTGGTCCAGCAGCAACAGCAACCTCCCCGCAGCCTCCCTCCGTTGCTCCAAAGGCTTGTGAGAGGGCAGGAGCACCTCCACCATGGACGTACCGGCGAGCGCGCCGGTTCTCAGGGGAGCCTCAGAGTCAACGAGACGCAGGACAAGGTCAGGCCACCTCTGCCCAGAAGAGAGGACATGATGGTCGGTGACGATCCATACGATCCATACAAATCAATCGACAGTGATAATCCATATTACAATTACTATGATGTTTACGAGAGACCCAGACCCAGATCAAGGCCAGGATATGGCACAAGGTATCATCAGTACGGTAAGAGTGGGGGCAATGCTCTCAAAACATTTGAATCAATAAATGGAAATAAATTAGTAAAACAAATGGCATGCATGATGACTGATCAACTAAATATAACTTGTCTTCTCAGGCTCCATTAACCATTAATGATTTAAATATTTTTTTATTTATTTGAAATGCATTGTTATTCACATTCATTTTACCATTTTAATTTTCTTATTGATATGTGGCCTATCACTATTATTATGGTGTGGGTTGCAGGTCTCCCCGATCTTGTCCCTGACCCATACTACATTCAAGCTTCTGCCTATGCCCAAAGAGTGCCGATGTACAACTTGAGATGTGCAGCTGAGGAAAACTGTTTGTCAAGGTAGACTTCAGATCCACAGGGAAGTGGGGGGGTTAGCAGCTATGTCTGAGTGTGATTCAGGGAGCTCTGCACCATAGCAACCACATAAGTGCTTGTGAGTGAGGGCTGCGTAGTGGAAGCAGTGAAATGAGGTAAAATTAAGTGAATCCAGCCACTGATAGAAGAGAGGGAGGGGGGCGGGATGGTGGATTTTCTGTAAAAGTTTAATCATAGCTTGCCCTGTGAGAGAAAGCCCGTATGGTAAACACATTATCGAAGACTAACCCAAACAACCGCGTGCCTCCAAAAGATTTTTTCCACCCATCATTTATGCACAGACTGGCCTTAGTCAGACTCTGGAAGTCTGCTCCATTCAAAAGAGGAGATGAAGCAGGAAAAACATCTTCAGTGATGTCACTGTGTCCACTTTTTTACGGTGTGTGTATGTGTTTCTCCTGAAATCAGTTTTTTTTTTTCATTTTTTAAAATGTTACTTTATTTTTTTTCTCTCCATGCCTAAAAACGACACAACCAGTGCCTCCAATGTTTTTTGGGTTGTTTTTTTCTGCCATTAACACATAGACTGGCATTACTCAGACTGAAAGTCTGCTCCATTCAGTAGTGGATGGAGCAGAAAAACACATAACTTTGTGTGTGTGTGTGTGTGTGTGTGTGTGTGTGTGTGTGTGTGTGTGTGTGTGTGTGTGAGTGTGTGTGTGTGTGTGTGTGTGTGTGTGTGTGGGTGGGTGTGGGTGTGGGTGTGTGTATTTTCACCTGAACTAACATCTGTTTTCTTTACTTGCAGCTCAGCCTACAGATCACATGTGAGAGATTATGACACCCGTATGCTCCTGAGGTTTCCTCAGAAAGTCAAGAACCAGGGCACAGCTGACTTCCTCCCCAGCAGGCCACGCTACTCCTGGGAGTGGCACAGCTGCCACCAGTGAGTATAATGTCACGTCAGAGCCGTCCACCACATCATCAGCCTTGCTGTGACCTCAGTCCTCTGCTGTCTGGAGTGATTGTGGGCTTTGTTAGTCACTTCAAAGACTGTTCTCAACATCACATTGTATCTTGTTTTTCTTTCTTTTCATATCTTTTTTTTTTGCACACATTTAATATGTAAATATGTACTTGCATTTTGTTCAGCTAAAAAGTGTTGAACTATTTAATTACACACCTAAATGCAGAAGAAAAGTAACCAAAGCAAGGTATTTAAAAATCATCTTTTAGTTTTTAATGATTAAAACTGGTGTTGCAAAGTCAGTAACTAATAGTTTAAAGGAATCTATCAGAGAAAGTCTAACTGACAGGTACACTAAATGCAACAGACAATTGTACAATATGTACAGTATGTGAAAAGAAAGAAAGAAAGAAAGAAATCTGCCAGATTTGCCATACCACCCCTGAGCTTATGGAAAAGTGCCTCTTCTTTTCTTTTTTTCTTGAAACTACCTCAGTCCATAGTTATGTTGTGAAGTGAGCAATCCGCAGGGCTGCGCTCCAAGATGGAGTGTTTTTGGAAAAGAATCAATAAACTGTTTATGTAGCCTGTATAGATTTTTGTCAGTGTTTTGAAAGTCATCTGCTGTTAAATTCCAGACTGTTTTCCTTTTAGATAGCAGAGTTAATCCACATGCTGATACAACTTAGGTCCACGTACGGCACATGGAGATACACAATAAATACCTGAGATGTCTTCAGTCACATTGCCTTGTAGTCATTTAATTTGAATATATTCAGTTCATATAGATTATTTAAATGATAAAGTGCCTTGTGGTTGCAGAAAGAGGCTTGCTCTGTTGTGTGACTTCTACTCTTCTGTTGGTCTACAGGCATTTCCATAGCATGGATGAGTTCAGCCACTATGATCTGCTGGATGCCACCACTCAACACTCGGTGGCTGAGGGCCACAAGGCCAGCTTCTGCTTGGAGGACACCTCTTGCGACTATGGATACTACAGGAGATATGCATGCACCTCACATACCCAGGTTTCAAAGATACAAATATATTTACAGATGTTACTTTTGACTTAAGAGTCACTTTGTACCCCTCCGTGATATCACCCATAGGTTTCTGGAGAGTTGTTTTGAGAGATGTTTTTGAGCAAATCCTTCTATCAGATGCGTCTATTGAAATATCTGGGACGAGGACTTCTGGAGCGCCATCCTTTATCTAGCCGAGCCACAGCCCTGCTTGCTCAGGCAGTGCACCTGACTGCAGTAGCAGTCAGACCCTTCTGGGCCAACCTGGAAGAGTCTGGGGGCAAAGGTGGCTCATGTGGAGAAGGGAACTGAAAGGGATGCCACAGTTCCTACAGTAGAAGGTTATCAACTTGGCCCCTGGTTGTCTGGTTGTTTTCTTTCTTTCTTTTGTAAATAAATGTATTGCTGTAAAGTAGGGCATTTTAACATGGGAGTCAATAGAGATTGATCACTTTTGGATCCAGCCCCTAGTGGCCATTTAAGGAACTGCATGTTCTTGGACTTTCATGTTGATAATAGAATAGCAGGCCAAACGTAACCTCTCGATGCTGCTCTTATTGATATTCTTCTATTAAAAGTGGGTCATGTGACATAAATACCTGAATACTTTTAAGGTGACATTTGGGTTTAACAGTTCCTTTCAACTCTCATCCATGTTTTTAAAATGCCATTTTATACACATTTACAGTTCGATTATTTCCGTATGCAGTTTTAGTGCTTTAATTTATCTCTTATCTCTTAAATGCCACTTCCAGTAGGCCTAGATATTTCTGACTGGTCAGTTGATGTGACAAATTGTGGAAGCTTCTTTATTTGAAATATGCAAAACTATCCACGAGGCAGGTACAGCTTTCTTTACAACAGGATCCCTTTAGCTAGATTTATTTAACTTGTGCAATGAGTCAAAGAAATCTGTCTGTCAGAACAAAAATGTGAGCCGGTCTTTGATATTTATTTGTGAACTCTCCAGGCTCGTTTTCAATTTTGGCTTTTCCATGTTTTGTTAGGAAAATCAAATGTCAGGTAGTCGTGTTGACGGCTTCCAGGTGCTACCACATTTATCTAGTTTATTTATGTTAGTTAGAGCAACAATAGGCAACAATGCCATGTGTTAGTCATGTTTACCAACTTAATACTGCTGTAAATTAATACACAGATGAACAAAATCCAGCTGTCATACTTGAGGAAACTTTGTCATCATTATCACTATTATTTTCTTATTTCTCTTATTCCTTGACTGTGTTATATGACTTTTAGATATATTAATACCAGCAAAGCTACCAAGTAAAAATGTGCTAAAGTGCCTAAAAGAACTTGCAGCTTTCCAATATAGTAATAATATGTTGCTTTTTTTTAAATATTGTCATATGTAAACTTTTAGGTCTCCCCAGAAGAAAGTGAACATGTAACTGAGGCTGTTCCCTTTACAGCCTTAACGATTAGACATGACCCCCAGGAAGCAATACAGTCAACAATACAGTGTCAGTAAATTATGAGAGAGAATAGATACCAGCGCACTTTATTGATTTCACTATTTACATAGTATTCGATGTAACACAATTAATCTAACTACAATCTTTGGCTGTCTCTACTGTTTAAATGTTCAGACTAAAGTGAGGATAGAGATTTTACTTATTTACAATTTTCTCAAAGGGCTGGTTGTAAGATTGTAGGTATGTAACTGTTAAAAAGGGAGAGTAAAACCCACAAAACAACTTCTTGGAAGAACAGATAGTTGTCTTTGAGCCGGGAGATTTACAATTTCCTTTTGCTGGAGCCAGTGGTGATGGCGCTTTAATGAGCTTTGGCATCTCTTCCACGATGATTCCACCTGTTTGGATTCACTTTCCAACAACATGCGCCGCTTTTCACTATTTTCCTCTTCTTCTCTTGTTCTCCCTTGTTTCCTAAATCACACAAACCAGAAGTATAGTTATGACTCTTTATTAGCTGTTGATCTTTGATATCATGACAGTCTTTAGGTAAAGTGAGACTGAATGTTCTGCATTTTAAAGAACCTCACACTGTCTCATCACAAGTTCTCTTATGTAATGTTTTGTACGGACGACTGTTTTGTCCAATGTGCAGGGTCTGAGCCCGGGATGTTACGATACTTACAACGCAGACATCGACTGCCAGTGGATTGATATCACAGATGTGAAACCTGGCAACTACATCCTAAAGGTTTGTTTCAAATACCAGATAACTTTTCTCCCTGTTGACAGAGTTCAATTTCTGTGGAATCACTGTGTGCATTTCATGTTGTTTATGAGTCTTAACTCTGCAGTATCGATTCTCGCTTGACTTTTTTTCCCCATTTTACTGTTTGTTCTCTGCAGATCAGCGTAAATCCGTACTATCAGGTCCCAGAATCAGACTACAGTAATAATATTGTGCGTTGCGACGTCCGCTACACCGGCAGCTATGCCTATTTGTCAGGTTGTCACATGTCAACGTAAGTAACATGTGTGAAGTGACCCAGATTTCTTTCCTATAAGTCTCATGTCTTCCGCTCATTCTCATGTTGTTGTTAATCATTTTATATTTTTCAGATATTGAAAATCAAGACTGATCCACAGAAATTCAACAGACCTTTTTTTTTCTCTAAATGACTCAGAATGGACTGCTTAGGAAGATTTTGTAGGACGACTAGTTTAGAATTTAAAATTCACAAAAAAAATTTATGTAGAAACAATTTATTATAGCACCAGATTGTATGGATTTCTTCTTTGCTTCTGTGCAAAAGCAGTTTTATCCTCTTTGCTGAGAAGCATTTTCACAATATTTTCATTTCTTACATGTATTAAATTGTGCTGTATGCTTATCTCATACAACTTGTAAGATACTCAAAGAAGTACATGAATAAAATTTGTGCGCTTAGAAAAAAAATATAGAGAAAAATGAACCTGTTGTCCAAAGGAAAAGTGTTATATTTATATGCAAGAGCTGCAAGTTTCTGTACTCAAAAGATTATGAAGAAGCTTAAATTAATAAAATTTTGTGATATTGTCTCACAGTTTTATGATGTTTTATTCCAAAGGGCCTTTTTCTTTTTCAATGCTTGTGTGAGGGTGACAAAGAGAGAAAAGTGCACATTAGTGAAGCAATACTTCCAAAAGCAGACTTAGTTTTACATTTGATTTTCATTCCTATTTCAGAAAAAAAAACACTTCATCATCTTGTTTTTCATGACACTACAGTTTTTGGCAGAACCATTTGGACAATGACAGAGGTTTTATGAAGACACAGTAAATATGCAATTAAAAATATAGAATTTTTACTTTTTAATCATTTCTAATTTAAAAGCTTAACTATGTAAGAATTACAGCCCATTTAAAGTAAATAACTTCAATTTTTAGTGACTCAAAGTATTTGGACAGGGTAACAATAATTGTAACTATAACCGTAATTGTTAATGCTTGGATGAAATCCTTTACAGTTAATGACTGAAGTCTGGGGCGGCATGGACAGCACCAAATTCTGACATTCCTCCTTGGAGATGATTTTCCAGGCCTTCATTGCATCCAGCTTCCGTTGTTGTTTCTTTGTGGGTTTCTCTGCCAACAGCTTTGTGTTAAGTAACTGAAAAGCTGCTCCTTTGGACTGAAGAATAGCCCATCTGGTTGTCCTCATAAAGCCTTGAGTTGCTTTCCCAGTATGCTCAGGGTCATTATCAATCTACAATGTAAAGTGCTGTCCCATCAGGTGTGGAGTTTTTTGGCTGGACGTGAGCAGGAAGAAAGACTTATACACCTCAGAATTCACCTTCCCACTTCTGTCAGCAGTCACATCATCAATTAACACCCGTGAGCTTGTTCCACTGGCATCCATGCCTGCCCATACCATAGCACTACCTCCACCATGGTTGACACATGGGAGATATGATTCCTTCATAGAGGTAAAATCACAAAAACTCTTATTGTCTAAATATTCCTGGACCTAACATAAAATATTTGAGCCTCACAGCTGATTTATACACCAAGCTTTACATTATCCAAAATATGCTGCTGGGAAACTCTAATGACCTCACTATGACATCATCAGCGTTATTGCTCTGGTTAACACGCTTCCTCCAGAGCCACAGATTGTGCCACATTGTTCTTTCTGCATTTTCACACGACTTACAAACAAACTGATTACAATGCATAAAACAGATGCATAGACTCCTTAGAAAGTTTTTTTTGTCAGTACTGATCCAGATTATGCATGATCTGAACATCGAGATGTTAAATGCTCACGTACACATTACAAGATATTCATGAAAGCATGTCTTTGCCACATGTGTGTATTTTAATTTTTCTAACACTTAAGGAGGGTGTATAAACCATGTATACATAACAGTATAATCATAGTAAGTCATAATGAGATTTTAATAAAGAAATTATGTTATAATGTATTCATATTATTTCTGACAAATATTTCATTTTGATGAACACTTTTAAATGTCTTTGTCTGTCTTTAGCGTTTTTGTTGTGTACTATAATAATAATAATAATAATAATAATAATAATAATAATAATAATAATAATAATAATAATAATAATAATGTACCTGCTGTCTGCCTTTATGGTCCGTGTCCTCCGCTCCACCGGGGGGCGTCATTGAGGTCTTATTCAGCTCATTTGAACTCTGTGATTTTTATCAGGCTGCGGCAGCGGTGTGTGGTTGTATTTGTCTCTGAGCGCCGCGGGATCAACTTTTACCTTTAGGATCATAATAATTTGGAGAAAATGCATCCAGTACGTGTGTCGATTCCGTCGTTCCGTTCAGAAAACAACTCTATCGAGAGAGGATACACGGTAAGCTGCCCCGGTCGGCCGCTGTCATCAGCTTTAACTGAGCTCTCGTGTGGTTTGTTTCTTGTTTTTTCGTCCGCTCGCCTGTTTGGATGTGAGACGTTACACAGACATTTGAAAGTCGTGTTTTAAAAATGAGGGGATTTAGGGGTGGAACTATTCATAATTTTATATTATAAGAGCAAAAATGTAGCTAAAGATTCTGAGAAATGTACAGATTTACCTTTTTTTTTTTTTTAACTATTTCAAAATGTTGAGCCACTTTTCTCATCCCAACAACAACAACAACTCAAACCTCTAACTTTAAACGGCTCATTTCTCTATCAGAGACCAATACTACTATTAATAATTATAACAACAATGATAATATATTAAGGGCCAGTTTGGGGTTCAGGGTAGTTAAGTGTCTCCTAGTTATATTAGTATTTTCCTCCAAAAAGTTTTTTCAAGGTCTGCTGAGTAGAAAAGGTTTTGATATTGATACAGGAATTGTTTTGTTTTGTTTTAAACTTTATAAGGAAGATCATAAGAGTCCTGACCCCTCAGGTCATCTGGACTGCCTCCTAAAAAATAGAAAAGTTGATGCTTTAACAGGAGCTTCAAAGTCTCCATGGATTTATATGCTCACTTTTCATATCTTGCTCCAAATCACAGGTATCCACATACTTATAAGCAGAATAACTTTCCTACATTAAGTAAAAAACTAAGTTTTAACCCCTAAAGGTATATGAATGGTGCCGGGATTATTCATAGTAGTTACTTGGTGATCTGTTGTCATGTGTTGTGTTTCCTGAGCGGAACCGGATTGCCAACTTTGCTGACACTGAAGTCAGTTTCCTCCTTGATGTAACGCTGGTAAGAACGGAGACGCATCCGAAATAATCCAGCAGAGCGAGGAAGTAGACAAGAGCGTAATCGAGGATGTTTTACCAAGAGCACACCACGGCGCCCAGATGTTTCCTCTCTGTAACTAGCTGACTCCAGCAGTAACAGTCACGCGCTGGCTGGACGACATTCCTTCACAACATAGAATTCACATTTCTTTTTTTCTTTCTTTTAGGTCTTTCGAATCGACGTCCTGATGAATGGCAGACTGCACACTGTTGAAAAGCGCTACAGTGAATTCCACAATTTGCACCGGATGGTGAGATGTGATGCATCCTCTTTTTTTTCAAATCATTTTTGGAGTGATATCATGCTGGATTTAACAAACTCAAGTCCACAAGTGTTGCCTTTTAATACACAGAAAAAAATACAATTTTTTTTTTTTTTCTCAAATTCAGGAGCATTATGACACTTTAGTGTTAAATTGTGTAATGTGCTGGGCGTTTTAGGCAACTTGTCAGTAAGTTAAAGTTTGTTCAAAGCTTTTTCAACGGTTCAGTCCTTTTACTTGCATGCAAAGTCCTTAACCTTACTCAACCTTAAACTCAAGCATAAGAAATCCCTGCAGGGAATAATCAACTGCTGCATGCAGAGGTGTTGAATATATTATGAACAAATACTGTATAAGTGCAAAAACCTTCCCTCCCTCCTGGTCTGTGTGAATTCCTCAGTTGAGCCACTCAGAGATGGATGTCCCAGGTACAGGCTGGCACTGAGCTCAGGTTTTTGCTCCATATTTTCAGGTGTCTGTTGCGTCTTAAAGATCCCATGTTGTGATAATTTACAGGTTCAGTTAATCCGATAGGTTCAGGTTTCTCTTTATTGACTGTGATAGACATATTCTTTATTTGTAGCCTTTTTTGGGGGGGGGGGGGTCTTTCCTTTGACCACGTTCAACCTCAATCAACTGTCGTAAAACATTTGCTGGACGACGAGAGACGGAGACAGTGTAGGTCCAGAAGTGCTTGTTTTCTCTTCTTTTTTTAATTTAATCTCCTCTTTGAGTATCCAGGTAATACTTTTAAAGCTTTTTTGAAGTTTGAGTCCAACATTCCTCTTTAGATTTAGGAGCTCATGAAGTAAATTCAACGTCAACTCCTCCACTGTAAGAAAAAACACAATCAAACTCAGAAATTCCCTGGAAATCTGTCCTTTTCTCCTTTTTGTTTGTTTGTTTTGTTTTGTTTTCTCTCATCAAGTGTTATAACAGAAGAGGGGTGTAATATTTAACAATATATGTAGGTTGGTGAAGTTTATCAAATCTAAATCCAGGATTTCTGGAGACATACAGTTGGCTGTGGATTCTGTTTATGCCCCCACCTTTACGTGGGCGTCGTCTTTCTGTGATTATTTGAAAACCAGTGACAGAGAAGAGCAGGCTTTTTTTTCATAATTAATTTCATAATTGTGGTGAGAACTTGAACTGGTTCAATATACTGAGGTCGTTTTTGGGATGGGATCTTGTTTTTTGAAATAGTATAGATTACCAGAAAAGATCATTTTAAAAATACTGAATAGTTATTTATAACACAATATAATCAAGGCAATTCTTAAGTTCATTTTTTAAATTGGCCAGACTGAACTTTATGTGTTACAATCAAATCTCTTAATACTGAAGACGTTAAGAGCCGGGAAGTGTTGACTTTATTTGGTGCTATGGTGTAAGTCTTTGCATTTATTGCAAATTTTAAATTCTTCAAGGAAATTGTAGACAAAACGCTGGAGAGAAAGGAATGGCACACCCCTTTTTTATGGGATTTTTCCCAGAACATGAAGCAGAGTTTTTGCCCAACAAATCCACTTAATCCTCACGATTATAGACCCTGTGACCTGTGATTGTGGCTTTTCTCCTGATTAACTATCCCGGCTCTCTCAAAGACAGCTTGGGTGTGTTGAACTTCCCTCATCGGAGACCTCTCAGGTTCTCGGTCGGCTTCTTTTTTTAATCTGGCCTATCAGAGTCACGAGCCCTCAAATCGATTAACAGCTTACGGCCCCACGAATAATGATGTTGAGTTTTTTTGTTGGTTTTTTTTTGTTTTTTTTTTTTTAAACGCAAAAATAGTCTCTTCCTTTGATGCGTTGGGAGTTCTCATCACCTTTCCTTTCGGGAGTCCCCGACCCACAGGCTAAGTTTATCACATAAATATCTCACTCTCCTAGGCTTAGTAGACCTTGTCCCAAGACCTTATTTTACTCTTTCAAGAGCTGTTTTTATTCCTTCTCAAATGACAACCCAGATTATTCATATATGTGGTAAAAAAAATGTTTAGAATTTTCTTCTATTTAAATTTTAGAAACTTTAGAAAATTTAGAGACAGTTTAGGTGTCCAATCATTTTTTTAACATATTCCTTTTTTTTTTTTTTTTTTTTTTTTTTTTAGTTGAAGAAGAGCATAAAGCTGCCTGAGATGCCCTCAAAACACGTCAGAAACTGGGTTCCTAAAGTTCTGGAGCAGAGAAGGCAGGGCCTGGAAATCTACCTCCAGGTACTCTCACACCAGCTGCTGGTGAAATTAAGAGTGTAAAAACATTTAGTCTTTCTCCTGCATGGAGTCGTTTCTCCTTTTGAGAAATAGAAATCTAGTCTGACCAAAGTAAACATGAAAACTACAGATGGAAGGTTCATGCACTCGCTGAAATTCGCCTTCGTTTTGTCAGACTATAATCATGGAGAACGAGGTCCTTCCAAAAGTATTCCTGGATTTCCTGAACATCCGTCATTTTCCTTCAGTGCCAAAAACAGAAAGCTGTGGGTGAGTTGAAAGTGCAGGTTTGCTCCAAAATAAAAGCAATTTGTGGCCGTTTTTGTTTGTTGGAGATTTTTGTTCCCAGGGCAGAGAAAGACTATGTGGCATAACGTTTTTTTTTTTTTCTCTTTCTCTACTTTAAAGGTCCTTTGATACAGAATCTTTGGAATCAAAGTAAGTAACTTTGAATTATTATCATTTGTTTAAATCAACAAGTCATAGTCTTGTCTTGAACTTTAAACCAGTTAGTGTGATTGTTTGCTTTAAACTTGACCTTTGTTCAGACCAATGACTCCACCCATATTTCTATTTACGTTATTTACCAGCCTCCTCACTTCTCCTTTTCTGACTCTTTTTCAGTAAACTTACTCATCAGCCGGTCATGCTGTTCCTCAGAGACCCGTACGTGCTGCCGTGTGAGGACGGTGCGTTTATATCACAAACATCCTAAATTTGTTCCACACTTCAGAACATAATCATTTATTTGAATTTGCCACATACAGGTGAGCTATAAAGCTGTTTGGGAGTCATTTATCTTTACTTTCAGATACATTTTCCAATGTCGTAATTGAAGGTGTGATGCACGGAGTCTTCTACCCCGATCTTCAGCCGAGGTAGACGAGGAGTCGGATACGAAGCCAGAAAACGGATGCTTCACATTTTCACACTAGTTCAGGTGTGCGTTAAGAAGAACAAAACATGTTAACATAAACTGAGCCTCATTTATATCCTCTACATCATTTAACAGCAAAAATGCATTATTTATTTACTTTTTTTTTTTTTAAACAAAGAAGGGTGTTTAGTGTACATAAACCAGCACATTTTAAACCATGAACACTAACATGGAACTTCACTAACATTTACTCAACAGTAAAATGAAACTATATGTGGAACAAAATTGAAGGTCAGCTTAGATGCTTTGAGGAGTGAAAAATAAGGTCGAGGTTAGAGAAATAAAGTGCACAGGTAGAACTTAAAACATAGATAAGAGGCACTTCTATGTAGGGATCAACTGAAAAAGTGTTTTTGAGATTTGAGTATGAAGTAGCAGGATGTGAATGATTCAAAAAGCCAGAAAAGAGCTGAAACGTAGTTCTCCAGATGCAGAGGAAAGAGGGTTCTTGGCCTGTGAGGGACGAGGCGACAGACTGCAGCGTGGAGCTGCAAACTGGGAGGTGCCACTCCCTTCGTTGCAGCTTTGATGTGGGTTTTTAATTTGTTTTGGGCTGCCAAATTGAGCCAGTGCAGGGAGTGCAGCGGGATAACGTGGGTGGATGTTTTATTGCATGCTGGCGGAGTTGACAGCGACGTGCCACATGTTGAGAAATGGATCGTGAAGTGAAGTGAACCTTTTTGTGACAAAGCATGAGATACCTGTGGGAGTAAAATAAAAAGTACTGTAGTAAACTGTGACATTGGTACCTGTGAGCGCCGCTCAGATCTCCCAGGTGCTGAGCTTGAGTTCAGCACCTGGTTCACCGGTTCAGCACCTGGTTCACCCGTTTTCGGGTAAACGGCCAGTTTGAAACTGCAACGGATTTAAAAATCTGGTGCAACCTGAAGTTGATGATGCATTTAACTAAACGTGGGCATCCTCCCAGCTGCTAAAGTATAAGCACAAACTCTGACTGAAGATCCTGTCGCTATTTTTTTTAATTAATCCCTGATTCTTGACCTGAGTCATCAGGATTCATGGAACCTCAATGTTACACAATTAACCAGCTGCATTTCCATAAGTTTTGATCATAATTGTCCCTCCTCTCTTTCCAACTCTACAACAAAGATGTTGTCCTATTTTGCACTTATAATATCCGAAACAGTTCACAATTAGTGTCACGACCCAGAACAGAACCCATTCTGAAATCTGAGCTGACAGTTACAGTTGATCAGTAATTGTCATCATTGTTATTGTATGCATATGCAAACGTGCTTACTTAGATGAAGAGAAATCAAAGTAAAATATCTGAACTTAAATCTAATCAAAAAGGGAAAAACACACGCAGGCTTTATAGTTGTAGGCACAAGTAGATTATAACTCCAGTTTGACTTTTTTCTTGGAACTAAAGTGCTCAATTGTGTTGCTGCAGACCAGCATCTAACACTATTACCAAGTGTATTATATCTAAATGATGTAAAGGGAGTTTTGTTACTGAAAAGACTCACAGCCAGTAAAGTATTGTGCAATATGAAGTGTGACCTGACTAGTCTTTGTTTTTCCTTATGCTCAAGCAATCTCAAGTTGTCAACAGTTTAATTCACCTGTGAAATGTTTCATGTGACCTGTTTATGAACAGTAATCCATCAGAAATTCCCTGAAATGCCTTTAGAGGCTTTTGTATGACTGGACCTTGACTAAACATTCAATTCAACTAAGCAAATCATGACTTTATGTATTCATAACGTTAATAATTTTGTAAAGGTTAATTGTGACAACCTGTATGCATTTATGCCAAGTGTTGTTTCTGTGCCAAAATGTCAAACTACAGTGAACACTGAGCCACTGTAGCACTTTAACATGAATTATGTGCAAAATACTGACACAATAAAATTCAAGATTGGATGAGACTAGTTGATTTTTGATTAAAAAGAAATTCAAATTTATTGCAACCATTACAAAGTAAATAGAAAAAGTTGACTGATGAGCTAACAGCTGTTTACCATTAACCATCTGTTTTTCTCACAAAAAAGTAAAGCACAAGTTAGTTATTTTAAAAATGATTACTATGTCCCGCTGAAATGTAAAACTCCTCATCAGCTCTTTTAATCTGTTTCACATCATCCTTTTTGCCACATCAAAAAAAGGTGTGGCAGATAGTGTTCCTGTGAGTGAACCCTTAGTTTCACTTACAGGAGTCTGGTTTTACTGCAGCTCTGCAACATCTTCCGAGTCATCACCAATAAGAAAATGACCACATTTGGGAAATCATTTTAAAAAAGAGAAATTGTGAATCCTTTCATTCCTGGGCAGTAAAGTCCCAGAGCTGTAACAGTCCAGTAGTAGCGCGCACGCCGACGGAAGCGTGTGATTCTGCACCTGTAGTTAATCCACCAGCATTGAAGAGACTTCTGTCCCGATTTCTTCAAAGCTCTCCGTGACCAGCTTCATCTTTGAGACGCTCATCTTGGTTGGTTTCCGCTTGAGGTTCTTTCATGTTGGCAAAGGTGACCTCTCTTGTCAGCTGCTCAAGAGGAGGGAGGCCTACCGCCAGGTTTCGCAGCGCGATGGCGGTCATCAAGAATCTACATTAGAAAAGGGACACAGTTAATGACATTTATTATACACCTTCTCTGATAATGCAACATGTCGCCGTCGTGTCAGGAATCGCTCACCCCCTCCGTATCGTATAGTACTTCTTCACAGCGAAGCGTTCCAGTCGCTCCAGCACCCCTGCCTCCCTGCGTTTCTTCACCTCCTTAATCCGGCGCTGCCGCTTCAGGAACAACCGCACTATGGGGTCGGTGGCGCTGACCTCGGCTCCTTCGTCGTCGTCTGCAGCCATAAGAGGCTGCAGCTCCGGAGGAAGGGGCTCGGTCTCTGTGGGGTTGGACGCATGGCGAAGGATTAGCACAGTCAATGACATGAAGGAGCCATGTTGGTATTAGACTCCTGTACATGTTGTATGGTGAAGCAGTTTTCTTTCTAGGGAATCCCAGCAAATGGGTAGTTAAAAAGAACTAAACTCATGTGAAAGCGAAAGTACTCAATTATTTGGATACATATCAGGACAAAGTCAGGAGCGAGAGACTGTAGATGCTATGGTGTCACATCAGTGGCTGTACACTCCTGGGATGGCAGCATTAATGCAGCATTAATGCAAAAAAGTACACTCGGATTACGAGAAACATGTTGTCTTCTGTTTCCAGAGATTTCCAAGTGTTTGCGAACGTGACAATGCAAAACCACATTCTGTACACATTACAAAGATATGGCTGAAGGGTACAGATACCGGCTGGCCGGCCTGACCTCAGAACAACAGCAGCAAGAAGAAACATATTCTGGGTTCATACCATTAGTTACAAAAGTCAATGTAATTTTTCTCCTTCCTATTTTGAACTTTTTGCTGATTTGGCACTATGGAGAAAAAAATAAAACTAAGCAAAACCACTAAAATAAAACAATATATATATACACTGTATGGCCAAAAGTATTGGCTCACCTTCCTTGACTCGCATATGAACTTAAGTGACCTCCCATTCCTAATCAATAGGGTTCAATGTTACGTCAGTCCATCATTTGCAGCTATAACAGCTTCAAGTCTTCTGGGAAGTTCTGTCCACAAGGTTTAGGAGTGTTTATGGGAATGTTTGACCATTCTTCCAGAAGCACATTTGTGATGTCACACTGATGTTGGATGAGAAGGTCTGGCTCTCAGTCTCAGCTCTAATTCATCCCAAAGATGTTCTATCGGGTTAAGGTCAGGACTCTGTGTCAGTCAAGTTCATCCACACCAGACTCTGTCCTCCATGGTCTAGATGCTACCCTGCTTCAGCGCACCGTGATACAAGTACGGTTTCATCAACAGACTTGTTCAGAGCCTGATGACCATTCATTTAAATCAGGTGTGTTGAAGCAGGGTAACATCTAAAACATGCAGGACAGTGTGCTTTGAGGACCAGGGTTGATATAGATTATTACAACAATAGCACATAAAATGAGTAAATAAATTAAATGAGTCTTAGAGCTCAGTCTTAAACACAGAGGGGTTCATTAGTCCCACCCAGAACAACTTCTGTTTCCAAAAAACAAAAAGAGGAGTTTGATGGCTAACAGCTCTCCAAAAACCAAAATATTTCTATTATGTCCTGATGTGTGAAACTTTGAAACTCAAGGAAGATGAACTTCACTGTAAAATACATTTTAAAAAAAGAACGACAAGAAATAAACTCGCTCCTGCCGATCTTCGAACACTACGAGTCACTAAATGAAGAAATAAGTCTTCCGTTCTTCCAGAAGCTTCCAACACCTAACCTGCTCATCGAGTTTATCAAGAATTTGACAAACTGGACAAGCGTGCCTGGTGCCAACCCGGGGACATTTTAGCCTGAGAGTGAAACTATATTCAGGGTATCACTTTTAAACTATCTTCCTCGCCAACAACACCCTTCACCTGTCCCGTTGCGGACGCGCTCCTGCAGCTCCAACAGCTTAGTGAAGTTTTCCAGTAGCGCTGCTTCTGTGGTGTTGACGTAGACGTACATGTAGCAAGACGGGACATCAGACACAGTGTAGACCTTATGGTAAGCCCCAGCTGGCACCTGCACGCATCCACACGAAGGAAAATCAATTCTTGGATGTTACAGAGCCATACTGCATCAGTGTTACTTTGCTTTAGCCATTTCCTGATTTTTTTTTTTGCTTTTTCCATCATCCAGTTAAAGCCTAACTGCAGTTCCAGATGTTTTTTGTGATCATGCGACCTTGCAAATGTCATAAAAAGAAGAACTTGGAAGAAGAAAATCCAGCTCCCTTGCACTCACTGTCTACTCAGCCTAGTTTTTAAAAGCTTGTGCAGCAGATTTTATCTTACTATAGTATTTTGGCCTGGTGGAGATTTAGTAGACAGCGAACTGGTTTGATGCCGCCTGTTGGCGTGCAATTTGAACTTTTCCCAGCAGTGCTGCTGTGTAGCCGTACCTTTATCTGCTCGCCAGGCTGCAGCGTGTAGTTCTTTTTCTCTTCTACTACCTCAACATTTACATGGCCCTGTAACACGTGGATACTGGTGTTGCCCAGATCTTCACTAACAAAGTTTTCCAAGTGGAGACCTGAAAAGTAATGTGCTGTCCGTTAGCACACCTGCAGCCAGTCTCTCCATGCAAAAAGAAAAACAGGACAAAAAGAGAGATTTGTGACCTGGGAAATCAGCAATGAAAACGATCTCCGTTTGATTGTCTAAACTGCTCTCGATCTCCTGGAACTTGGTCCTCCAGGGTGAGAGGTCCACCAGCAGCGGCATCAGCCACTGGTTTGGTTTGAAAGGTGACCACTCAGCCTTCACGATGTCCACGCGAGGATCAAATATCCTTCAAGATGAGATAAAAACCAAAGAACAATCACTACTAATTCTTACTCCGTTGTAGTTTTAGAAACATCTTTGCATCTGAATCAAAATGCTCCCCAACCTTTGCTGGAAGCGCTCATTGATGGACACCCAGATATCAAAGTAGATTTCAGGGTCAGAGATGTTGTAGCGTGGCAATAAGCTGTTGAGGCATGTAGCATACTGCTTCAGCATGTCCCCGTGATCTTTCCAGCGACGGCTCTGTGTGAACACCTGCGGTACACAGACGGCATTATTCAACATCTCTTCGAGCTAAGATGAAGAGGGGAAACTCACAATAACCCACCCCAGGGTTCAGATATCCAATTTCACCAGTTTTTCCATCTTTGTAGGTGATCTTAACATGCTGATGGCTGCGGGAGTGAACCATCATGTCCCATGAGTAGCCATACAAGCCATTGGTCCAGTTATTGTAGCCCTGCCCAAAAACAAAATGCTGTGAAAATTTCACCAACATCACAGTTTTCATTGTCCACTGTTACGAGGCTTTCACCTCACTGCTGGTGACACCAGTCTGAGCTGCTGTTTGTCGTAGAACAACCATTGTTGACTCTGATTGAGCAACTACGGCTCAACTAACAAGAGTTTAAAAGGCTTTCGATCACTGCAAAGTACAATCTCACTTAACGTAAGATACATATGCAAAAAAAAGAAAAGTGGACGCTATACCTGTGTGATGAAGTGGGAGTACGGCATGAATAGCTGTTCGGTTATGTAGAGAATTGTAAAAATGGCTCTCAGCTTGTGCTTAAGTCTCAGTTTGGAGGCGACGGCTGGGCCCTCCTGCCGTTCAGTGTGGTAAACGCAGGAAGTGCTTGGCTGAGGCTCCGCTGCGGTCAGTGGCAGGACTCTGCTGAGGAATGATGGGAAATGGGCAAAGAATCTCCTTGGCCAATCAGGATAGCAGAAAAGAGGACTGGTGGCAAGCATCGTGTAGGAAAACATCCCTGCGGAGGAGTCATGGTCTCAAATCAGATTCAGGTAAAAATGACATCACATCAACAAGGAGAAGCAAGGCAGCGCACTAACCGATGCTGAAGAGCTGAGAGTTCATGCAGTGGAAGTATGTGACAAAGAAAATCGCGTATGGTCGTGTGGCGTCAAAAAACAGCAGATATCCAGCTGTCAGATCCAGAATAAGTCCACCTCCGTGCACTACGAGCAGACTCACTAACTCCACAGGGAGAATCGCCCTGGAAAATAAAACATGGGTACAACTCTATCAGAGCGCTGAGATACAAGAGTGACTAAAAGTTGCTAAAATAACACCTACTTGAAAGGATCGAAAAGCCAGTGATGTGCCAGGTACGACATTGAGTATCCCTCCACCCAATCAGCATCCAGCTTTTTGATTCCAGCTATGAAGTAGACTATAAATATCTGTGTGGAACAGGAGCATGGACATCTTTAAAAAAAAAAAAACCCTGTTCTTGCAATATTTCAATGACTGACTCTCAGCTATAAAAACAAACAAGAGTCACTGACGAATGACACAAACCTGCGTCCTCAGTAAGGTGTAATTCCAAAGAGGGACGTGAGCATTTCTTATAGATGGCCTTCGCAGTCCATCCACTGACCTACAAATACTCACAGGCATTAATCACAGAATGAAGTAAGCAAAAGCACGCAGTCAGGCCAACCGCCCTCAGCTCACCAGTATCTGTTCCCATCCATGAGCATGAGCTGAAACCCAATGAGACCGTAGAGGTACGAGTGGTTGTTCCAGGCCGTTTTGTCCAGAAAGAAAATGTACCAATATGTCGAGATGAACATCAGGCAAGAGAGGCGGTAGAAACAACCGAGCATGATGCCCAGGGCGCCTTAAATTAAAAGCAAACAAAATACTTCAGTTTTAAAGAGATTGATCTTTTGTTAATTTGATAAGTTAAAACTCTTCACAGTACTCTGCACACAGGTGTTTGGTTCCCCATGGGTATTTGGCAAATGTGAACGCTTACCAGGTAGAGATGGTGTGATCAAGAGCATTTCTAATATTTAATTGGTGCCAACAACAGTGATTTACTGTAATTGTCAGTATACTCAGCTTTTTTCTCCCAAGTCATGATTTAACTTGTATTGCACAACTTGCTTGGCTTGGGGGAAACGTATAATAGGGAAAATTACATGACTGGTATGTGTGCTTTCATCACCAGTCACACGCCCCCACAGAGACTGTCCTGTAAAAGTACTGCGTCCGTTCTCGAGTAAGCAGATGTAAACTGTGAGATGTGACCCTTCCACCAAATCTATATCATGAGACAAATATGGTCACCCACCGAGGAACATGACTACGTACAACAGGTACATCCAGTCTAGCGGCAGCGGCTGTAAGAAGTTGAAGAGAGGAAATCGGCACACCGGCGCCCCGTCCAGATACTTGTAGTCCAGGTGACTGAGACCACGTTCCTGGGTGATGTCAATGGCCATGAGAAAACCTGCACACACACACACACACACACACAAAAAGAAAATGCATATCTGGTGAAAACTGACACTACTTTGCAACAGGTTCAGACTCACAAAGCCAAGCAGTAATTTACCAAACAAGCAGCGAAAGATGCCCAGAGAGGCAGGGTCAGTGGGGCGGTTCAGGAGCGCCACCAGGTTCTGCCAGGAGCTCAGGTCCTCTTTCCCGAACCCAAAGACCCGCTCCATCCTGCTTTGGCTCTGAGGTTTTTCTGTTTTAGGAGCTGCCTCCTTCTTTGCAGTTTGCTCTTCTCCATCTCTCTCAACAAGAGCACCTAGATAACCACAAATAAGACACAAAGTTGTATTTATGGCTTAAAGTAAGACACTGTGTGCTAAACACGATACTTAAGTCACAGAGCTTTATTTTAAAGCGAATCCCTGCATGGTTTACAAAACGTGCGGTTCTTATTTGTACAAAGAGCAGTGCAGCATAAATGCGTGTCTAAGTGGTAATTACAGTAAAACAACAGGACTACGCCTCCCCGTCTGTCACAACCTCACCTGCTAACGCGTCTCTCGACTCCATGACACAGACAAAGATGTTTTTTTTATTTCTGGACAAGGGGGGATCTTTCCTTTCTCTCCCTGCCCCAGGTGGAGGTGTCCTGCGTAGGCGAAAGAGACGGACCGAGTTTACGTGTCACCGTACCACGCACACACTCACACACGCACACGCAGAGCGGAGGAGGAGGAGTTAAAGCAGGGCATTTGGAGACGGATTGGAGGTTTGGAACGCGGTGCTCGTTTGTTATTGGCTAAGTTCTCTCAAGGTCACACCCCCTATGTCACTTCCTGTCTAGGCAAATCGTAAAGAAGCAGTAGAAAGTATTTTAATTAAAAAAAAAATTATAAATATTCTAAAATATTCTAAAAATGCAATTTTTATTTACGTCTGCAAACTGCATGACACGAACATTGAGGTTGTGCATTATTCTAAAATACGTTACAAGTGCATAATTGATCATATACTTTAATGATTTTTTTTAAGTACTTAATTAAGAACATGGTGCGATTCCCATTCATACTTGTTGGATCCAGGGAGCACGGAAACTGGCTCTTAATATTTTGTTTCTCTCTATCTTTGTCCCTGTTAACTCGCCTAGTTCCACACACCAATTTTCTTCATCTCTTTTTCTTTCTTTCAAAATATGTTTGTCGCAGCTTTCTTAATTGTCATCTGTAAACAGAGCCATAGTTATAAGTACAAAGGCGTGTGTGTCCTATGTTGACTGGGGAGAAGGTTCACTCATCAACTAATGAAGTCTCCCAATAAGAAATACAGCAGGTATGCAACATCATTTATACCAGTTCATGTAAACTCGTGAGAAAGGGTGCACCCTACTCATTGCTGCTATGGTTAATTAGTGTGGTGGTGTCCTGAGAAAAACAAAACAAAAACAACAACAAAAACAGAGCTTCTTTGGGTTTACAGCGGTGCTACTGGCTCTAATACTTTCGACGTTCCTGTTCCTAACTTTTTCTTTCCCATGCAATATATAATATCTATTTTCTTCTGTGCTTTAAACTGAAATATCAGAATTCCACCGCCGAAGGACAGTTTGGTAACTGCATTGTTATCAGTACACAAGAGGTTTGTTTATTGATCCAGAGACTCAAAGAAAGAGCCAGAGCTGAGCAGAGGACAGTGGCGCTATTAAGAGTTTTCTCACCCTTTTCATTGTTGTTAGTGAAAAGGGGGAAGAGGGAAAAATGTCAGATTTATTTACTGCTCTGATTTGAATAACCAGTACGTATAGAAGGTAAATTATTAACTAAGAAAACAAATTCATATTTCATAACGTCCTTCAATTCTTCATTCTTTAAATGATTTTGAACTTAATTTTCGCTAAACTTAGTTCTTGGGGGTCAATGGTTCCGCAAATAATTGGGACTCTTCACTTTCCAGCTTTAATACTACTACTAGTACTAAAAAAAAAAAGACATGAATTAACTAAATAACCTGTTCAGCTAAGTCACAAACACCTTTCCGATCTAAATTATTTTTTCACTTGGGATTAGCACACAAGACTAGATGTATTATTGATTTTAGTAGTGCTCTTTGTACTTAGTTACATACAGAAGGTCTAATCAATAAGGTGCATGTGCTGTTTAGGATTATGTCACAACATCGTCACGTTTTCATATCTTACAGGATAAGTATTTATAACTTTAAGTGTTTGTGGTAATGTGTACTCAAAGATGGCATGATTATTGGTTTAAAAAAGACAACAAGGTCGCATTTTGACATGGATAGATGATTAAACAAGCCTGAGCACATATCTTTTGAATTTCCTTCCATTTACCTACAATATCATGGAAGTCCCACTGCCCGTTGATTATCTGGCCGGTTCTCCGGCTGACGGACAGGGGGCGCCCGTCAGCGCGGCTGCCGCATACAGGACGCAGGATGTTGCTAGGAAGCGCGGAGAGAAGAAGAGGAACAAAAGTAGCCAGGTATTTTCAGAGTAACACATCAGCTCTTGTGTTTTAGCTGACATTAGCTCACGTTTAGAAAAAAATGTAACCGTAATTACATTGCGTTTGGCGTTCTGGGGCTTGTTTAGAGCAGCCGCCGGTCAGACGAAACGTCGTTACAGCTATAATACGTGTCTCTGTTTGTGGATTTGGCGGCTAAGCTAGCTGTAAAGTGGTTAGTCAACGCTTGACTCAGGTAACCAGCTGTTCACCAGGTGTTCACTGGCCACTTTAACCAGCTGTTCACCGGCCGGTTTGACCAGCTGTTTACCGGACACCTTAACCAGCTATTCACTGGCCACTTTACCCAGCTGTTGACCGGACACCTTAACCAGCTGTTCACCAGCTGTTCACTGGACACCATAACCAGCTGTTCACTGGACACCATAACCAGCTGTTCACCGGCCGGTTTGACCAGCTGTTTACCGGACACCTTGACCAGCTGTTTACCGGACACCTTGACCAGCTGTTTACCGGACACCTTGACCAGCTGTTTACCGGACACCTTGACCAGCTGTTCACCGGCCACTTTAACCAGCTGTTCACCGGCCACTTTGACATTCTGCTGTCCCTCCACCACGATCATCAGGTAAGCCAGGCAAGCTGTTGCTTTAAGCAAACATGGTGCACATCTGGTTTGCATCTGTTGAGGGCGAGAGACCCAGACCAAGACTCTTACGGAAACACTTTGATCAGCCTCTGCTATGAAAGTCAAAGTCATATTTGACCCAAATCAGCTTCTCATTTACTAACAGGATCTGATATTTTTCCATTTGTATTTTTCCTTGTTTAGGGATTATTTAATCACGGCAAAAACAACGATAAATCGTAGTGCATTTATATGGTATTTTGTGGTGCTTTCAAACTATCTCAGCCTGTGCAAGTGATGTACTGGCATCTCATTAGAAAGTCAATTAAATGTCAAAGTTATCATTTTATGCAGTTAAAAAAAAAATCTGAATTTGTCAGAACATTTCCCAGGTTTTAATTGTTTGCTTATTTATTGCTTCAGAAACTAATAAAGTTATTATTATTTGTAATATAACAAAGTAAGTATTTTTAAACATAACACATTTGGACTTGCGTTCGTTAATCTGTACTGATTTTTTTTCTAGACTAAACAGTCAATAGAAAAAATATGTTCACAATACAATCCTATTTCAATTTCCTGACAAGCAACAAAACCCAGACATAAGCTACAGTTTGGTGACAAATTAAATGAAAATGCATAGCTGCTGTAAATGAAACTGCATCAGGGCTTATGGCCACCGTAGTTTGAAGAAAGCATCAGTAAACATGCAATAACTTTCAATGAATCCAATCTCTCTTTTGTGGGGACAAAAGAGGTCGTTCTGGTTTTGTAAATCAATGGTACAAAAAATGGGTTTTATAAGAGCCATTAAAGAGATGACAAAGTCACGAACTTTCAAGAATTTGATAGACAAGCTTTCACAACGGAAAGCCTGGAGAGTACAGCAACATGTACATTGAACTGCTTGGTGAAAAATATGTATTTTCACTAGCCAGGCGCACATTTGTGTAATGTTTTTAAGTAGGATTTGATCTGTTTTATTGTGCCCAAACAAAACTTTCTCACACACAGCTGATGGTCTGCTTTGTCCTACATCTCAAGCATTTTTCTGTTGCTAATTGTTTTGAAGTTAAATCCTTTCACTCCTTAGCTTTGAATGACAGAGATGCGGCCCAGTATGACTGGGCCATTGCTGGTTTATATTCTCTAATTGTTTGTGAAATGAAACTTGCAGATTATAGAAAAAGAATCAATAGTGAGGCTTCTAACAACTGTGGTGAACAGAGCCTGCTTTGACCACTTTGAATTGGTATCCAATGTTGATTTGTTGTGCTTCTGCTTTACCACTTAAAGTTAGGGCATGTGTTAGCTCTAGTGAGCTGCGAGGGGAGTATTTTGCTTGCATGGTTTGCATCTATTGGTCAGTGGAACTCATCACATAGTTCTTCTGAGTGGTCACCGTTCTCCTATGATGCTGTATTTCTGTCCTGATGAGAGAGGAGTCCTAGAGATGGACAATGGATCCATCTAGGAGGTGCAATGAAGTCACAGAAAGGGTTGATGATTATGAAATTGATGTGGATGACATGGTTTGAACTTCAGTGATCATATTACATCCGAGCTGAACATACATGGGCGACTTTTGATCTATGTCTGGATCAATGGCGGTGCTTTCCACCTGTGTCATCAAAACACCACAATGAGAGAAAGGCAGGCTTGTTGATTGGTGCCAAGGCATGTTGACAGCAGTGACCCAACACCTTGCTAAGATGCTTAAGCTTAATTTTAATTTTTCCCTTACAATACTGCAATGGCCAACATAGTAAACAGAAATTGCTCCAGTAATATTCATTTTACAACTCTGTTTCAAGGTGAGTACAAAGCATAGCTGACCTGTTTTTATGTCTGTTTTTCTAGCGATGGGAAGCCTGGGCAGCAGGTTTCAGTCCCCTTCTCAGGGACCAGAGGAAGCTGCAGAGGGTACAAGTGCCAGCCACAAACAGAGCTGTGAGTGTAAGAAGAGAAAGCGGAATGCACAGTGTGACTGTGAAAGCGAGCAAGAGGACGACGATGCCATACTAGATACACCTCGCAGGCAAGTCCAGTCAGATGTCGCCGTTCTGACAAATATATTTTGAGTTATTTTCTGTCTTTGTTTGTTCACTCTGGTTTTCTTCTGTGTTTTGATTGAGCAGGAAGAAACTGAAAAGTACTTCAAAATACATTTATCAGACCTTGTTTCTGAATGGGGAAAACAGTGACATTCGCATCTGTGCTTTGGGGGAAGAGTGGAACCTCCACAAAGTGTACCTGTGTCAGGTAAAATAACGAAACAAAGTACTTAAGTCGTTTTTGATAAGATTCTCAATCATTGAGGTAATCATTTATAATGTCATAATCTTTCTTCCTCTGCTTCTCTCCCATGTCTCTTTCATAGTCTGGGTATTTCTCTAGTATGTTCAGCGGCTCTTGGAAGGAGTCCAACATGATGGAAATCAACTTGGAGATCCCAGATCAGAACATCGACACTGAAGGTGACAGTGACAGAATACAGAGAACCGCTTTAGCGTTCCTGTTGTTTTACTGATGGCCGTTACCTGTCCTGTGTTTGCACAGCTCTTCAGGTCGTATTTGGATCCCTTTACCGTGACGATGTCCTGATCAAACCCAGCAGGGTCATCAGCATTCTTGCTGCTGCATGCATGCTGCAGCTGGTCGGTACACAACAGGAAGTCTGCTCTTCTTCTTAATGTTAAACAACAGCAGTTTTGTATCATATAACTTTGTTGTTGACAGGATGGCTTGATCCAGCAGTGTGGTGAAACCATGAAGGAAAACATCAGTGCGAAGACTGTGTGCAGCTATTACGCTTGTGCAAGCATCTATGGCCTGGATTCAGTCATGAAGAAGTATTACTTTAGAGATTCTTTGATCATTTTTATGATTTTAATTGCAGATACACATCTATACTGTCGTTTCTGTATGTGTATTTCTTTCTGCAGATGTCTTGACTGGCTTCTCAACAACTTGATGACTCACCAAAATGTTGACTTGATAAAGGAAATTGGGTATTTGTCATTCTTGGGTTTTTACATCTTGTTAACTCAGTTCAATATTTAATCGTCAGTGAAGCTTATCTTTTTATACAAGCTTAAAATCCTCTCTTGCTTTGTTAATATATACTCACGTAGCACTTGAGTTGCTGTATCGTGCATTACATACTTTATACTGCAACTTTCATTTAAGCCGTCATACTCGTTTAGTGCTATCAGTTTCCTTTTTTTTTCTTTTTCTTTCAAGGAAAGCAGTTCATAGGATTTATTTTATAATCATACTCAGTGTTTGAGTTTGTTCTGTATTTACAGGGTTGAAGTGATGGAGCAACTCATCCAGTCATCCGACCTGTTTGTCATGCAGGTGGAGATGGATGTATACACCGCTCTGAAGAAGGTAGCCCACGCGTTCATATTCTGAATGCCATTCCTCTCTGACAGCAGACACCATACTGTGAACTCCCGTTCTTATGCGTCACTTTATGACTTTTTGTCATTGCAGTGGATGTTTCTGCAGCTCAATCCATCATGGGATGGCCCAATCAAGCAGCTCCTGAGTGATGCTGACGCCTGGCTTTGCAAACACAGGACAGGTAATTTCAGTCAAACATCTTGTCAGGCTGCATCTTACTGTATTTTTGTATTCAGAGTCACACACTTTTTTCCCTACTTTTTCTCCAGACCTCTCTGAGACTGAGTCGTTCTTGAACACAGACGAAGGTGAACCTTTTCGCTCAGTGTTCAAGCTTGTGCGTCTCCAGTATATCATCAACGATCTCGCGTCTGCACGCATTCTGGAGAGAGACAACATATTGCCTCCTGGTAACTTGTTGCTTACATAACTTTATCATAGTTGTGTAGCTGCTACTTCTTTTTTTATTCCACTGCCATAGGTATTGTCTTTCTATTGTATTATCTTTCCTATATACGTGTGTGTGTGTGTGTGTGTGTGTGTGTGTGTGTGTGTGTGTGTGTGTGTGTGTGTGTGTGTGTGTGTGTGTGTAAGATGTTTACATTAATATGTTTTTATTCCAGATTGGATGACGGCGATGTACAAAAATCAGTGGTTTGCAATGCTTCGGACAGAATTTGACAATGATAATGGGTGAGAATCAAAGATGAAAAACATTATATTTGGACATTAATTTCACTTGACTCTTTGATGGTTCCAATTCTATAGTGAATTCAAACCCATGTTTGCATCTTTAGACCTCAGGAACCTAACAAAGAGGAGTTTGAGCAGAGCAGTATGAGATGTGGCAGGAAGCTGAATAAAGATGGAGATGTGAGTTGAAGCATTTCTTTAACAGGAATTCTTGTCTTAATGCAGGTTAGGCTTTTTGTATAATTTCTGCAGCAAATAATAATAGTGATGTTCTTGCCTTCTCAGTACTGCTGGAGATGGACCGGCTTCAACTTTGGGTTTGACCTGCTGGTGACCTACACAAATCGCTTTATTGTCTTTAAGAGGAATACACTCAGTCAGCCATGTGGGGGCGCTGTGAGTCTACAACCTCGAAGACATCTGGCTTACAGGTCAGAGGCCGTTTCACACACAGTGCTCTGTTCTGTGTAGGTTTAAATTTAAGGAATATTTTCATACACAGACACAGCTTTTGTAACGTTTATTTAACTTTGACAACTTTTTGTTTGTAAAGGTTACGTCTAGCCTCCTTCGATAGCCGTGGAAAGCTGGTCTGCAGTCGCTCTACGGGGTACCAGCTTCTCACCCTGGAAAAGGACCAGGTCAGTGATAAGCTCAGCTGTCACCCCATCGTCTTTTCTACAGTGCTGTCTTAGACTGGCTCATTATTCTTCCTTTCTCTTCAATTCCTCAGGAGTATGTGGTGATGAACTTGGACAGCCGGTTGCTATCATTCCCCCTCTACGTGTGCTGTAACTTTCTGTATACATCACCTCACTCAGACCACCGTCCAGATTCCTCAGAACAAGACAGTACTACTTGCGGTGGGTCTTGATACCTGCTCAACATTCATCTGGTAACACGGACACGCAGATGCAGGCTTGTATGTTCAATGCACCGCCACATTTATCGCCACTTTGTCATTGGACATGTCATTTGCATGCTCTGTAGCTCAATGACGTCTTTGAAGAAAGCGTTTTTTTTTTTTTTATCTGTATGGGCAGTGTTTTGGTATATTCTACATTCTGAGTTACCTTTACATGTACTTATAAAAATACACTGGCATGTGAACGTGTTCGGAAAGGATCAGACCCTCCGGCTCCTCTGCCATTACCTGCCTGTACTGAGATCCTGGACCACTCTTGTATGGAAAACTGAAAATCCGCTTTTTTTTTTTTCTTTTTTTTTTTTTTTAAATGCAGTTACATTTATGTTAATGAAACCAATCTGGATTCGGGGGCATTATCATTTTGGAAAATAGGAACATGTTAAGTGCACATCACCACAGAGTCATACTAAATAGGGAAACCACATTTCGGACGGATATCACATCAATACACTGAAAGTGAAATTCCACTCTGCTAAACAATTCTGTTAATATAGTGGATTTCTCAAAATAGAAATGTAGATTTGACTGGGGATGGAACATGCGCCTCTTATTAGGCGTTTAGCAGCTCTCTGTATCCCAAGTGCACACTGGCACAGTTAAACACAGTGCAATCAAAGATAAAACATCAGGGATTATTGAGGAGAATGAACTGATAGATGCCGTAAACGCAGGACTTTTACCAACTGTTGTTGGCAAGTATCAGTCATGAAGGCGGCAATGTCTCCAGGAAACCTTTACACAGCACAGCTTTTGGGAATGCTTTCTATCCACCACGTCATGTTCATCTACAAACCTCATTTTAACAAAAACATTTGAGTTAAAGCGATACCTCTGACTCAACCAGCATCATGGAGTGAAGACTGATTTCTCAGTAAACTTTTTTCAGGTTACTTGAGGCTTCAGGGTTTCTTGTGTTTTACTCCTGTCTGTACTGTTTATGCATTTCCAATCACCACTTTCAGATGGTCACTGTTTTCATTGAGGCTTGCAAAGTTTATTTAATGAATTGCTTCAGAATTCCAAAGTGTTTCCGCAGTATTTAACCATCACACTGCCACTGGTTTTCAACCAGTCCCTCGGGCCTCTTTTACAGTGGAGTTGGTTTCTTTTGACTTCTCTTTTCACAACGTGAATTAGATTTTAATTTTCTCTGCTGTATACAGTTACATGTGTTCTTTTATATTCATTTATTCAATGCTTGTTTTACAATTTGGTAAATTGGTTGGAAAAATAGTGGAATTTCTTTGTTGTAAATCAGACGTTTTAGCTCTGCAGCATCTCAGTGACTCGTCTGTATAGTTGCAACTGTGAGTTTCACTATGTTCAAAATAGTTTTTATTTGGCCATTATTTATTTTTTTTACTTCCTTTGTATTTTTATGGATGCCCCCCCCCCTCAAAAGAAATATATAATCTCCACTGCCAATAAAACTGCCCTTTCACATGGGCTGTGGTGCTATCACATACTCTCTTCCCAGTGGAATATTTTTAGTACAGCTACAGTTGTGTTTATGCTTTTTCAAACACTTGATATGTTATCACTTCGCTACGATGACCTTAATTGTAATGATTCTTTATTGTGTATTCAGCACCAGTAAAAGTCTAGAGGTGACTACTTATTCAAGATGAATGGGAGACTATCCAGACTTTTGACTGGTACTTGTTACAGCATTCTCGTTTCATTGAAGGAGTTAAACAACCATTCCTATATTACATATTTGCTAAAGGATAAGATTGGAAGGGTTTGATGAAAACCTTATTTAATAAACTTATGAAGTCTGATCACAGCGTTTTGAATCACTTCTATCAGAATGGATCAAAGGTCAGATTGCAGGATGTAAAGCGTTTGTTGTCAGTTGGCACTTGTCCACAGTTTATTCAGGTCTGAGCAGTGAAATCTGAACATAAATATAAAGACTATAGGTTTAAAAAAAAAAAAAGACTCTGGTCACTTAAGTGTTTTCTAAACATGAATATTAACGTCACTGATGTTGCCTGTTTCTTTTTTTTTTTTTTTTTAAACATATGATGTAAAAATAATGTCTAGTTGTAAAAGTTCATTGTTTTAAAGTTGGTTCACATCCCACTAAATACTCTCAACAGAAACACTCTTATTGATTACTTTATTATTATTAATCTTCCCACTGCAGATATCTTGCAGTATTGATATGATATGGTAGATGGTGTTCCTTTGATGCCTCGTCTTACTGAAAACAAAGAAAACTGAAATTCACCAGACTGGTGGGACAGTTGAAACATTTTCTAAATGATCAAAAAAGGCTTAACATTAGCTCTGTGACAAATATCCTGTCTATAGTGTGTTTGCCACTGCTTGTACAATTTTACACCATTCCTCAGGCTGCTGTATTTATATACCATGATTTGTATAAATGAGAATTCTGCTTTTTTATAAATTAAAAACAGTGAAACTGAAGCGTTTATTGCATTGTCTTGTAACTTGCACATAAAACGAGAAAGAAATTCAACCAAAACTCAAGTTATTATTGTTTTAATTGAGGGGGAGGGTTTATGTTGGTGAGGAAATTCACAGTTAAACATGGAAAAGAAAGTTGAATATAAAATCTTCACACCATGTACACTGACAAGAGACGGTGGCCTGTACTCGCTGAAATAACACACTCAGATTTGCTCCGAAGAAATCGACCGTGTTCACAAACTGCACGGCTGCAGGTCTCTTTAAAGCATTTTTGAGTAAATGTCTTGAGAAGAGAATTGCTTTCTCGCTCTCGATGAATCACAATAAACAGTTCAAAAACTTTCAGCTCCAGTAACAAATCTCACAACACCAACAGTTAAAGTCTTTCTTCCCAAACGTTTACAGTTCCAGCCCTTCATTCTTCACATCACTAACTCTGAGCTGCTTGTATTTGCAGCTGCTATGGCCGGGTTTATCCTGCTCCTCACTGCTGTATAGAGTCTAAATTCTCCTTGAGTTTTCGGGTCATGCTGGGGATCAAGTTAATGTGATCATCTACACAAGTGCCCACACAGCGGTCCATCAGGGATCGAACAGCTGGCTCCTTTGCACCGGAGTCAAAAAGATCCTTCGCCTTATCGTTACAGTGCATTGTGCATCTGGTCAGACGATCCTGAGAAAGGCAAGAAAAAAAACAGAGCAATAAAAACAAAAGCAACAACTGTATTAAGAGTTGATTTTGTTCAATCTCATAGCTTAACATGTTAAGAATCTTATTGATCTGCAGCATCACAACAAAACTTTTAGCCAGAGTCATAAAAAGCCATCGTGACAAAAAAGAAGTACTGCAAGACACGGTGAGACTTTCACATCACGCAGATATGCTAAATCAACTATTTTATTAACGAGCAACAACAAAATCTGCTTTTTTTTCAACATTTCCTTTCAGGAACCAGAGAGAAGATCAATTGATTTCTTTTTCTTAAGAATAAAAAAAAAAATAATTAAATGATTTACAACTGAAATGCATTTAATTTCATATCCATTAATTGTATAGACATTTATTATAGAAATAACTTTAAATAAACTGAAAATGTAAAAGTTAAATTTTTACAATATTTATATAGCTAACACTTTTACTATAACTTTTTAATGAAAATATTGCAAAACTAATTGTGTATTAAAGTAAAAGAAAACCAGAAGTTCCTTCAGAGTGCAAGGAAAGCCCTGATATTTGTCATTAAGAAAGACAACTAATATTAAATATTTCCCATCTAGACATAAAAAAACAAACCCCGAACTTTGTTGAAAAGGACAAATGGCAGTGGAGTCAATTAAAACGCTCTCTGTGGCTTCATGAAATGTCAAATACATTAGCAATTCATTTTTGTTAAAAAAAGAAAATAAAAAAGTCTTGAATTTGAGTTGAACAGATTTGGACTGATGTTTTCTGTTATGCTACCTTGATCTCCCAGCCCTAAGGTTCTGCTTCTCTGGGAAGACTAAAGCTTCCTCTGGTCTAGATCAGGTCTTAAATCATTTTTTAGATGAACAATACCATTTTGCTTTTTTCATGGAGTCATTTAGGGAACAAATACTGAAACAAACTGCAAACGAAATCCAACTTCCTGTGGGATCCTTTTTTTGTACTGCATACGTTTGTTATCCCACTGTAAGTTGCAAAGCAATATCAGAAATTGCAGAATGTTCACTCTAAATATGTTGATTTCTTTAGGTTATGTGCAGATGTCGAGGAGTGCTTGTTGTTTTCATTATTGATGAGAGTGAAGCTGCCTCACCTGAAACTTCTCCAGCTCCGAGGTGACCAATCCCTGAGCCTGGGCCAGAGGCGTGTGACATCTCTCGATGCACTGGTGCACCTGAGACATCGAGTCTGTGGAGCGATCACAGCAGTCTGCGCTGCATTTGAACATGCGACCCTGCAACAGAACACACGGGCGACAACCGGCGTCACGTGTAGGCTGTGCACAGATCCTGATCTCGGTAAACACATCGCTATGCCTGTGCTGTGAGTGCGTGCGAGCCCTGGAGGCATCATCCAGGATACATTGCACTTACCTGCATCTTCCGGATGTGCTCCCTCTCCAGACTTTGGACCATTTGTTCGACCACATTCTGCACGCGTGTCTGATGTGCCTCTGCCATCTCTAGTCACTTACGAACTACTGACTTTCTCAAAACATCCAAACAGCACCGGACTGTAGAGGGATGTCTGCAATATCCACGTACGACCTTTCGCCGCGTTTCTTTACAATTTAATAACAAGTAAGGTCACCTCCATTCAAGCATGCTTCATGCGGCGATGTAATTTGCGTCACTTCCGTTTTTCTTCCACACTTCTCCAAAGGTCGACAGCTTCCGCTGGGGTTCTCCATAATAAAAGTATATTTAATATTCTAAATCTGAAAATAAAAGTGGGATGGTATTGCTCTGAAATTAACGCCGTACTATTCTACTAACCATGCAAAACAACAAATCACATATTTTATCTGTATATTGTGTTTAAGTAAAACCATGTTTAAGTATGTTAATGTTTATTAATATTATAAGGTGATTCAATTACATATCTAACGTGACATGGTTTAGGGTTGTGTCATCATGCCATGCTGCAAGAGGGTGTTCTTATAACCAGCATTAGTGTTGTATCTCCAATCCAGTCTGTTGTCCAGGTGAACAGGTTGTCCACCACTTCCAATTTTTCTACCATGATGTAAAAAACAATCTAACTTAAACCTGGTTCTTGTAAAATCCACAGTCATCTCCTTTTTGTCTTGTTCACATTCAAGATGAGATGAACGTTCTCACACCATGGGACAAAATGGTCCACCAGTTCTCTGTACTCAGTCTCTTGTCCATCACTGATACACATCATAATGGCAGAGTACTGGAAGTCTGAGGTGTACAGCGTGAAGAGGAGTGGTGAGAGTACAGTCCCCTGTGGTGCTCCTGTGCTGCTGACCTCCTGGTCAGACACACAACCATTCAGTCTAAAAAATTGTGCTGTTTTTCAAGTAGTCCAGGGGATTGTGGAGGCACTGACCTGTGTATTCTGGAGTTTCAAACATAGTAATGCAGACTAGATGGTGGTGAATGCACTGAAGAAATTGAAGAACACGTTCCTCCCAGATTACTGTGGGTTCATTGAAGCAGGTACATGATGGCATCTTTAACTCCAACCTCACAATGATAAGTGAACTGCAGTGCATCCTGGAAGGTTCTTGTTTGCTTATTAAGGTGGGCCAATAAAAGTCTCTCCAGGACTTTCATGACCTGGAATGTTAGGCCTGCGGGTCTGTAGTCATCAGGAGAATACTGATGGGATCTTTGTGGTACTGAAACAAGGCAGGATGTCTTCCACACCACTGGAACCTTCTCCTGGATAAGGGTGAGGTTGAAAAGCTGCTTCTTATGGTTGTCTCCTCTTAACGTGTTGTATACAATGCACTTCTGTAGCTTCTAGTTTGGCCACCATGAACCAATGCAACAGGTGTTTTAATTCAGTTACTTTTTTTTTTCCACATATGTTAAACAGTGTCACGGTAGACTGCAGATTCTTCATCTTATCATCTTCCCAAATATGAATAAGCAGGTGCATGGACTTATACGAGTATTTACATTTCGACACTTACTTTGACAGTAACACGTCAGACGATCTGTGGGTGCTTTTATTGTGAAAAGGGAACTCAAACGTACCAGGAAACCAGGTGTCTTAAAATGTAGCAACATTCACGTCTTTACGCGAATTAACTGTCCAAGTATTTCGTTTAGTTTTGCAGAAGTTCAGATTTTTCGGTGGCCTTTTACAGCAGTCACTTGTTTTGGGCCAACGGAACTTTTTGGCGTGTCAGTCTGTGAACGCTACTCCAGGAACACCTGAACTTTCGTTGTTACTTAAAAGTAGTGAGTATCGACACTCTATAAAATATACGCGACAGTGACTCCTTTGGCCGCATGATCTGTGTTTATGCTGTGTAAGTTCTTCGACCTTTGACGAAGACCGATACGTCCGTGAACTTTAAGCTCCTGGGTTGTCCCCGTTTATGGCCCGTGTCGGACGCTTCTGAGTGCAGACTCGAAGATGTCAACTATGAGTCTACACGCGCTGTCGCTGCGAGCCCTGCTGGTTCTGGGGCTTTGGCACACCGGCAGGAGAAGTCTGGCCTCGGCCCCGGAGCTCCAAGACCAGCCCAAGAAGATAGGTAAGAACCCACAGACTAGGTCCACTTGAGGGCCACAGATCTGCAGGACAAGCAAAGGTTTTCCTTCAACTCAGCTGTTTGTGATTGCTAAACTGTCGGTCAATTCGTGGGGTAAAAGACGGAACGTCTTCATCAGTATGTGTCACCCCCTAAAAGTGTAAAACTAAAAGGAGGTAAATGAACTTGTATATACTTTTGTATTCTGCAAACTGTCCCAGAGGTACTTGGTTTTTCTTCCATTGCACGTGTCTTTTTTGAGCTCAGATATGAAGGGTGACTACCGTGCGAGTATAAATGTGGAGAAAAGTCAGATGCAGCAACATTTGAAGACCTTCGGCGTGACTGACCCCAAAGCTCATAGCAGAACAGAAGAAACCAAGCTCACTATGGCACACATCAAGTTGATAGAGACGTATTTGTCAGTTTTATTCCAAAATACCTATGTTTACCTCTTGTGCAATTCCCACAGGAAATTGTACTAGTGCATCTTTTAACTGGCTCAGATTCAGATATAACAGGCATCTGGTAGATCATAAAAGATTCATAATCCTTTTGTAATCCCTCTGTTTCTTACAGACACAGTTAACCCTGGACCTCACTGTTGTTTCGTTTCCTTGTTTTCTTGTTAGTTCTGAGAACTAACAAAGTGCTTTTGGTCATATCGGGAACATTTCTTAGATGTTTGCAGTCATTCTTTCGTTTTAAAGAAAAGAAAAAAAAAATTAGTTCTACTGTTGGACATATGCTGCATTCAGTAACAAATGAGAACTCTGAATTTCCCATTTCTAACTGGGGGGATAGAATAAAATCCAATCCCAATCCATCTCAAAAATATTTTCAGAGTGAGAGAAAATCGAGACAGAAATGGTCTTTACATATGAAAAAATAATAATAATAAACTTTTACACTTACAGTTCTGCGCTTTCAGCTTTCGTTCTAATATGAGCAAACATGGTGGGTTCATGATGGTTTGCTCTTCTATCTCTGCTCCTCCAAAGCTGTGGTTGGAGCGGGCATCGGTGGAACAGCTGCAGCGTATTACCTGAGACAGGAGTTTGGAGCTGCGGTCAAGATTGATGTTTTTGAACCTGGCACTGTTGGTGGGCGACTCGCAACCGTCAAGATAGCCGATTATGAGTATGAAACAGGAGGCTCCGTGATCCACCCTCTCAACCTGCACATGAAGCACTTCATTGAAAGATTAGGTAATACCTTCTTGGATATATGATATGCTCAAATTATTAGTATTACTTATTAGTATTGGTATTAGTAAACCTTTAATTTGCTTCCATAAGAATGAAGAGGGTAAGTAACAGCCAGGTGCTGCTGGGCAAATGCAGCACATCAGTAAACATCACAGCATTTATTAAAGCTGAAGTTTTGATACTTCGCTGGTCTGAAACATTCAAGTTTGTGCATTAACACAATCCCAAAGAGGAACGATATCAGCAGCAATATCAAAAAGGCAAGTGTTGCTGCCCATCAGTCTTGAAAGGGTTATAAAGTCATTTCTGAACAATTTAGGTCCATCATTCTACAATAAGAGAGATTGTTCATAAATGGAAAACATACAAGATCTTTGAAGAACCCATTACATCTCAGGCTCTACCAGCCTTAGTTACAATGTTCAAGTTAATGATGGTAAAAGGTAGAAAAAAGGCTGCACAACTGGAGTTTTTTAAGCTCAGGAGAGCAGCTTCTCTCTAATATGAACATGGCAGCACAACTGAGTTTTTCACAGTTGCATCCGGAACAGTAAAGTGAATAGTAGAATATTTAATTTGTTGTTAATCTGAAGTTGTATTTATTAAATTTCATCATTGTTACATGACTATCTGCACCTGTATGACTATGTAAAACATTAGGAGTGACATTGTACATTTGTTTTTATGACTGTTCTCAACATAGTTTGAAATTTGAAGCCCTTATGTTTCATGTTAACACAGGTATTCCTCCAAGAAAGGACATCCCCTCTAAGATGGCGATTTTTGATGGAAAGGAGCTTGTGTTTGAAGAAAGCAATTGGTTCATAATTAACATGTTACGCCTGCTTTGGCGTTACGGCTTCAATTTTCTCCGTATGCAGATGTGGGTGGAGAGTATTTTGGACAAGTTTATGAGGTGAGCAGGAATGAAAGGATGATACTTCAGGATAATACAACACGCCTGCAAGTTCTGTTGTGTGTCCTAATGGTCCTGTATATCCTATTATCGACAGAATCTATCAGTATCAGCAGTATGGTTATGCATTCTCCAGTGTGGAGAGGCTGTTGCATGCCATGGGAGGTGATAACTTCCTTACCCTCATGAATCAGACTCTGGAAGAAGCCATGATGGGAGAAGGATTTTCACAGATCTTCATCAACGATATTGTTGCACCCATAACTCGTGTCAACTATGGCCAAAGTGTCCGCATCAATGGCTTTGTGGGTATGTTTTACAATCCAAGACGTCAATATACAGTATGTCTGCTTGTACTAGTTTTTATTTCTTTTGTGGGCTTTGTTTTGTGATAATAAGGCTGGTTGAATGTGTTTTCCTGTGTTTTTTAGGGGCAGTGTCACTAGCGGGGGCAGATTCAGGTCTGTGGGCCGTGGATGGTGGAAATAAGAAAGTGTGTGCAGGACTCCTTTACAACAGCAAAAGTGAGCTCATTTCTGCCAGAGTAACTTCAGTCTCAGTCAAGGTTCGACCATCAAAGACAGGTACCGTTGAAACAGGAGCGAGACTGAGAAAAAAAAAAAAAAACTTTCTCCGCGTAAATTTAACCAACGAATCCCCTCTGCTTTCCACCTGCAGGCAATGCTGCCAGCTTCTATGAGGTGAATTATGTTGGTGAATCGGGCTCAGGACACGCTCTATATGACATTGTGGTCATAGCGACGCCACTTCATCAGGGAAAATCTGAAATCACATTCCCAGGTTTCTCTCCCGCCATCCCATCTCACTACCCAGGTCGCTACCACCAGACCGTCACCACTTTGGTCCACGGCAGGCTGAATGTGTCCTACCTGGGAACTACGGAGCCGGCCTCAGAGTTCACCGTGTCTGAGGTTCTCACCACGGACTCAAAGGGGTGTGTCATCAACAGCTTGAGCTCCCTCAACCCCGTACACATCCCTGATGGATACAAGCAGCCCTCCGCCAGTCACACCAAAGTCTGGAAGGTCTTCTCACCAAAGCCTCTGACTCAGGAGCAGCTGCAGAACATGTTTCTCTCCTACGATACAGTGTCAGAGACTCCGTGGCTGGCCTACCCTGCTTACCGTCCGCCGCACCGTAAGACGCCGCCTTTTGTCCTGCACAATCGGCTGTACTACCTGAATGCTGTGGAGTGGGCAGCGAGTGCCATGGAGATGAGTGCGATCTCTGCCAGGAACGTGGCCCTGCTAGCGCACCATCGCTGGCACCAACAGGTCAGGAAGATTGACCAGGAAGACCTGCACATCCGACTGAGAGGAGAACTCTGAAAAGAGAGCGCTGGAGAGCATTAAAATCAAACGTGATTTAAAGAAAACCCCAACAACAATCAATCCTTTGCTCTAATATTTATCAGGTAGATGAAAAAAAAAAAAACAATTCTACTTACCCAAGTACTACTTTTTTTTTTTTTTTGAGAATTTGCTGTTTTCTGAGATCACGGCGGTTAGCTCGAAGAGAGCAAAGACGACCAATCTCAACAGTAACCACGGAAAACTTGACAAGAATCACCTCCACCAGCAGCAGCAGCAGCAGCATTACAACGAAAGTGAACTTTGCTGAATTTTACCACTGTGAATCCAGCTGCACTGAAGGGTCGACACGCACGTCTCCCTCTTTATTTGTGAGTGTGTGTGAGTTTTATTGTTTTACACCTGTTACGAATGGTACAACACAACTTGTCATCTTGTCAGTTTGTACGTGGTGTCCACTAATCCTGAGATGTCCCTTTGCTGATTGGTTTATGTGTCCTCTGATAACTTTCCAGTCTCTCTACCTCCGCAGCAGACTAGTGTGTATGTTGTCAGTAAGTTGATGCAGGTGGCAACGAGGGAGTGTGTAATTGTTTTGGAAAACTGATCTCAAGAAAAGGTTTGTTTTTAGACTAATTTTTAGTTCAGCTCTTAACATGATAGACAAATCCAATGTAACAGCTTTGAAATATATTGGTGCCTTAAAGATGTCAAGCTGGCTTATATGATTATAAAATTGTTTTTTAGATTCTGTTTTCTTTTTCTTCTTCTTTTTTCCCCTCTTCTTTTCTTAAGACATTAGCTGTAGTACTAACAGCGTTGAGCTGTTCACATTTTGAGACATGAAGGATGATTAGAAGTATTCTGCAGAAAGGGGAAGCAGTACTCTGCCAACACTGTTTACAGTGCAGGTGGGGGACCGGAGTGTGCGTTCGAACTAACGGGGGATAACACTTCTCCGTCTCCCTGCGAAAGTACGCAAGAGTACTGGAGAGGAGAATTTGGCCGATAGTCGAACTTCGTATTCAGGAGGAACAATGCGGTTTTCTTCCTGGTCGCGGAACACTGGATCAGCTCTATATCCAAGTATCTCGGGGTCTTGTGCACAAGTGATGGAACGATGGAGCGTGACATTGGCAGATGGATGGGTGCAGCGTCCAGAGTTATGCGATCGGTGTACCGGACCGTCGTGGTGAAGAAGGAGCTGAGTCGAAAGGTGAGGCTCCCGATTTACCGGTCAATCCACGCTCCCACCCTCACCCGTGGTCATGAACTTTGGGAAATGACCAAAAAGTAGCCAAAATGATTTTCCTGCACAGGATGGCTGGGTGCTCCCTTAGAGATGGAAAGAGAAGCTCAGTCACTTAGGAGGAGCTCAGAATAGAACCACTGCTCCTTCACATCAAGAGGAGTCACCTGAGTTGGCTTGGGCGTCTTTATAGGATGCCTCCTGGACGCCTCCCTAGAGAGGTGTTCCAGGCATGTCCCATCGGGAGGAAACCCAGGACGTGCTGGAGAGACTGTCTCTCGGCTGGCCTGGGAACGCCTCTGAGTCCCCCCCGGAAGATCTGCAGAAAGTGCCTGGGGTGAGGGATGTCTGGGCATCTCTGCTCAGACTGCTGCCCTGCGACCTGGTCCCGGATAAGTGGATGGATGGATGGATGGATGTTTTGTTTAGAAACTTTACCTTGTAACTTTACCTTACCATTGTATTTTTCAGGCTCATCTTTGCTGCTTTTGGGATAAAAACGTGTTTTCTAGCTGTTTTCTTTAACAGTTTTGGAGGTGCGAGTGTGCATATGTATGTTTTTATTTTCTTCTCTAGATTTTTAAAAGGACGTGGCCGGCAGATTAAGTGTGCACTTTAACTAAGTTTATTTGATTTTGAGCAACACTGAAACCTCCCTTACCACACTGTCAATTTTAAAAGTTTACAATCACAATAAAGTGATCAAATGTCTCCTTTTGTATTTAAATTCTACATTTCACTTTTACTCCTTTGACTCCATAGAACATTTTCTGATTTCTCCAACATATGGTCTTATTTGTAACTTTTCTGTTGTCTGTATCCTAAATATTTTTAACTTTCCACTTGTTCTACAGTTCTGATATTTGTTAAATTTTTTTTGGGTGAGTAGAGAAGTTAAAAATGAATGGGGGCTTTTATGGGTAATCCTAAGTATCCCCATAATTCATTAGCTTGTAGATGCAGTTTCATCATCAACTTGAAGTAGATATATGGCTTTAATCTGTTTCACAGTAGTGGCAGAATTTTTTCCATTCTTCTTTTCAACATTGCTTCAGCTTTTAGGTATTTTTTAGGCCAAAACATAAATCTCTTTTGATCCTACTGCAGCATTTCAACTTAGCTGTGGGCTGGAGTTTCACTTGGCTTCTCCAAAAGCTTAATTCTGTTATTTTGCAGACGTCCTGATCCAGATTGGTTGGATCATGGTCCTGTGTTGTGACCCATGTTTCAACCAACGGTTGTCTGAGAGACAGATTGCCCCCAGAATAGTGTTCTTCAACCCTGGTCTTTAGGACCCACTGTCCTGCATCTTTTACATGTTGCTCTACTCTAATTCACCCGACTCAAATTAGTGGATCATTGACAGACTTGAGTAGAACCTTGATGGTGATCCAATCAGGTGTGTTTGAGGAGGGAAACATCTAAAACATGTAGTAAAGTGGGGCCGGAGGACCAGGGTTGAAGATCACTGCTAGAGTGCTCCGGTATAAAGAGGATGTCCACCTCCCAGGAGTCTCAACGCCTGCTTTGAGACCCACTGCAATCAAATCGTTTTACTATGCTTTCACACACCCACACAAAACAACACCAACAACAAGGAGTCAAAGAAATACACGTGAGAATTACAGCACTATAACAGCTGAGGGCAATGATTTAAATGCTTCCTATTAGTTTTTTTTTTAATCATAATTCTTCATCTTCTGGCCTGAAGAGAGGACCGACCCAGCTTGTAAGTGCACTTATAAATCAGCATCCGTGATGTCATATGGATGCATAAATGTACATTCTGGGAACACCTCCCACATTTATTAAGGCACCATTAATGATGAATATTGAAGTGTTAGTACGCATGAAGACATGGCTCTGTAGTACAAGAGCCTGGTGCGAAACTGACCTGACACCCGCTGAAAATATTTATGTTTTTTCCAGTGTTTTACAGCATTTCTGTGTTTTCAGAAATAACTATGAGTTTTTGCATTCCAGGGATTTCTTTAATCTGTGTGATTAATTGAACTATTGTGTCACTGAGCAACATTGTGACCCGTTACTCGTAAGCCAAGTCTGCTCGGAGAAATCAACGTTTCCATTCCTAACAGGAAACAAACATTGGTCTGAGCTCTGATACATAAGAGTCCCTTTTTTCTTTTTTCTTTTCCTTTTTTTCCATCAGGCATCCCAAATACAGGCCCATGTGACTAAATGGCAAACAATGGGTGACATTGATGGGCTGAATAAGGATACGTCTGTGTGGTGATATGCCACCAAGCTGTGCTCTCAGGTAGGGGGGGGACAATGGTACCAGAACTGCCTGTCCATGCGAGACATGTGATGTGACGCAAGATTTATATAAAAGGCCACAAAGTGACAACAACGCCACCCAAAATCTTCCACAAACCACACCAGCGGTCAAGATGAGATTTCTAGGGCCTCTGTTTGTTTTCCTTGTTGCGGCAGCATTTCATGCTGGTAAGTAGAGGAGTCATAAATGTTTTAATCACACAACTTTGAAATCTATTAATTAAGGCTGACAGCTGATTTGGTTAAACCAAAAGTTTGACGTTTTATCTTTAGAAATATCTGCTTTGTGACAAGTAGGAATCTGCAGAAAGCTAATGAATGCTTTATTAAATGAATGTTAACTATTTATCTGAAGTCTGATGGCCTTTGTGATTACTTGTAGCACTATCTGCATCTCTGGAGTCTAGAGAGAAAGAGGAAAAGGTTCCTGAGTATGGTGAGAAATTATTTTATCAAAGAAATGAGGGTGAGATGGTTTTAATAATGAAAGTGGTTGCAAAAAAAGGTGATTTTTTTTTTCTCTTTCCATGCAGATGGACTAACAGAACTGCAGAAAATAGGTAAGTAACAGCTTAAAGTTAAATGGACATTTGGTAGCTAAAATCATATACATAAAAATGGAAACGTGTTAACCAGCTGAGAAATGGTGCAATATGTCTAAACTAGGTGCTTATATCTCAAAGCTTGTCTGACTTTGAAAACTAATCCATTTATAAGCCGTTATTCATGTATTTGAGAGAATGCATCGCTTTTTTTTTTTTTTTTGGTAATGTTTTCTCACTAGTTCTCTTGGGCCTTTATAGTTTTTGTTTTTATTACTTCATCTCCACAGATCAGATGGAATTTGAGGCTGCACAAAAGACCAAGGAAGCTCACGTCAACGGTAGTTTAAAAACAACACGTAAAAGAGAAATCAGTTTTATGAATAATGGTATGCTAAAGTAATTTTTTTCCCTTAAAAGTTTCTGAGGAATTCAGAGATGAAGCACGCTACCTTGGTGAGCATAGGGAAGAAAAATAAGTTGATTCTGTCTGAAACTGAAGAGGTCGGATGGTTCAGTAATCAACGTTTTCAACTCTTTCTCTCACAGAAGCTGCTAAAGATGGACCTGGTGAGTTCAGAACCACCCTAGAACGATCACTATTTCTGGCACAAACGCATAAGTAATCTTTTCAAACATTTTCAACAGTGGAGGGGCATGTTGAGGATAAGGATGCCAGCACAGGTATGTGAAAACAAAAGACATCCTGTTGGATGGTTTCATGTCATGTGACCTGTGTTTTAACTGCATTCAGCGTTTCATAACTTTCATATTGTCCTCCAGCAGAGGGAGCTGGGACCTCTGATAGAGCAGCACAGGAAGGTGAGAGAGGTTATTTCAAATATGAGCCTTTAGGTGACAGTAAGGGACATTTACTTTAGTATATGTGACTACACATCTGAAACTAACTGATGCTTGATTAAATACATCAGATTCTGTGTATTTATTTGAGCTCTGATGTTACTTACGGTCTCTTTCAGAGTGCTTTGAATCTATGGAATCTGCAGAAAAAGAAAAAGAGGACAAAGTTGCTCAGTATGGTGAGAACGTGTTTTTTTATTTTAATCAATCAGTGCATTAATAGTAAGAATGCAGTTTCAAAAGTGAATATTTTTCTTTCCATGCAGATGGACTGACAAAGTTGCAGAAAATCGGTAATGCACAGTGTTCCTATTAAACTGAAATGTCACCCTCGTTGATTTCCCAAAGTGGCCACTTTATTTTTATTAATGGAACCATATTAACAGTTAGGTTGAAAAGTATTTAGACTCTGTTTTCTTTTTCCTTTTATTATTTCTTATAAGTTTGGCTTCACAAAAACCACTTGAAATTAACCAACTGGACTTTAAACTTCAATTTAAGAGGCTCTGCAAAATTATGGTATTTCCCTTTCAGGACTTACAATCATTTTAAGCAAAGTTCCTACATTTTCAGAGGCTCAAAAGTATCTGAACAAAGTGACATAACTGTAAAAACTTGACCATCCTGAGCAATCGATGAGTGCCTGAGGTCTGGAGGTCATGGACATCTCCAAACTCTGAGTTTCCTCACCTGGAGATACTACCCAGGCCTTCACTGCAGCCACCTTCAATTGCCGCTTGTTTGTGGGTCTTTCTGTCCTTAGTTTTGTCTTTAGTGACTGATAAACATCTACTTTGAACCATTATCTGTTCGGTTTTGCAGCATCTTGCTGTCTGTGAGCAGAGCATAGTCCTTTACATCTTAGATTTCACCTTGCACCTACTTTTGTTACACATCACCTCATCTCAACAGATCAGATGGAGTTTGAGGCAGCGCAGAAGGCCAAGGAAGCTCAGATTAATGGTATGTTGAGAAAATAATAAAATGTCTTGAAGAGCAATCCATTCGATAAAGAGTGCTATGTAAAATAACAGATTTTATTTCCTTCAAAGTTACAGAGGAACACAATGAAGACACCCGCTACCTTGGTGAGAGAAAACAAAACAAAAGGTGTTGACTTTATCAATATGTGAAATATGTAATTCCCTCAATAATGAACATTTTCAACTCTTTCCATCACAGAAACAGTTCAAGATGTCTCTGGTAAGTTCAGATTAATCTTACAATTATCAATATTTCTTTTACAAATCCCTAAATAACCTATCTAAATGTTTTCAACGGTAGACGGGCATGTGGGTGATAAGGACGACAGCACGGGTATGTGACAAAGCATCCTGTTGCACGTTTAAGTAGTGATTTATATATAACTGCATTCAACATTGTTTAACTGTGAAAACGTCCTCCGGCAGAGGGAGCTGGGAACTCCGACAGAGCAGCACATGAAGGTGAGCGGGGATATGCAGTTCCACCATGAGGCCGTTAGGTGGCAGTAAAGGGCAACTTAGAAACGGATGGAAAACTTTTCATCTGAAAATCTGCATTTGTTTCCCCTTTTATATACAGAATCAGATTCCTCTGAGGAAACTGATGGTGAGTTTGTCAGCTGCTATTTTTAGGCATATACGTTTTACACATTAAAGTTACAGTTTCAGCCTCTGTAGCTACCACTGTTGACTTCTGTCTTTCTTCATTTTGACAGCGAGACAATAAGGCAAGGTTAGTAGTTAATCTTTTTTTTCCAAATTAATTTACTAATCATTTCCATGGGGTAACTTAGCACTTTGTTTTTTGTTTGGTTGTTTGTTTTTCATATATATATATATATATATTCATATATATACATATATATATACATATGTACATATATATGTTTTTCTTTTTTGTAAAGAACATATATCAGTGTAACAAAAACATAAAGAAAAATGCCTGATAAAAAGTGAATACCTTTCTAGAGTCCCGTGAGACAGTGACAGAGACTGTGAGCAGCTTAGGTAAGACTAAGTGGAAGTGAAAAAAATGAAAAGAAAAACTCCTAAAAGATTTTAGTTGTGAATTCAACCACCTGCTGTAATATTCAATACTTTCTTCTTTCTCTCCCCCTGCAGATGAAACGAATTGGAAGTCACCCGAGGAACATGAAAACGTCAAAACATTTTAAGTTGATTTCTTGTTTTGAAACTGTGGTATCTGATGAGTCTAGTGAGCCAGACTCACAAGTACCTGCAGGGGAAAGATGTGGTAAATTGTTTTGAGCAAGGCAGGGAAGTCTAAATTGTGGGTTATGCAATAAACCAGACAGGGGAAAACACACCCAGTCAGATCCAGTCTCAGCTGGATTTTAAATAGTGTCAGAAAACCTCACGGACTGTCTTCGGAATAAAGTCTGCAGTAAAAAAAGAAAAAGAAAAAAGATTTAAAAAATGCCACAAGAACCATTTAAAATGTACAGCCTGGCAGCAGTAATAATTTTACCACTTCATTCACACACTGAAAAGTGTTTCTCTGAAGAGTTATTCAACTCACCACAGAGATGTTATATTTCCCTGACCTCAAAAATAAGACATGGGGATTGTTTATTTTAACATAGTCCTCCTTGTATGTGAGTAAATCTAGGACAAAAATCCAGGACACACAGACAAGTCTGTCCTCAGGTACTTACTGTGCTTGATTTATAGTTTCTGCTCCTGGTTATTTCAGGAGCTAGGATGCACTGTCCTTGCCCTGAAAGATGCTGACAGAATTGCTTTAAAAAAAAAAGAAGAAAAAAATCTGTCTGAAAGTTTGTGGATGCACTGAGTACATCTTTTAACTTTGTGTATAGAAGTCTAATTCCGTTAGGGTAACTCCTAATGTAACTATTTTAAGTTTTTGCAGCATATCCTGACCCTTGGGGACTGAGCACAACCTCATCTCTGTGCTTCACAGCAGTGGGGAAGGAAAAAAAAAAAGAAACACTGCTGCAGTCATAATTCATCGGCCCCCACTCACGAGTGAGTCACGAAAACGTAGGAGGCGTGATTTAGAAATACAGTCCTAGAAAAATACAGCAATGTAATGCGTTTGTAAAACTAGTAGGCAGAGATCAGGTGTCCCGGCCTCACAGGTGCGTTAGTGAGAAACCTCTGTGGCATGTCGATTTCAGCGCTTTTTCATCCCCTGCTTCCTTGGCAGCACGCGGTTTAATAAAAGGGGAAATCCCTCCCGTCTAAAACCTGTTTAATGTTCTAACATATTGTACTGAGATCATGTAACTGCCATGGTGAAACGCGGATGAGTTTACTTCCTAGAGGATACACCTTCCTTTTATGTAAGACCAGACCTTTTATGTAAGATTTTGCTGTGAATTACTGCGAGACTTCTGACCCCTCCTTGTGTAACATTTCAAAAGAGTAACACACTGGATCAGTTTTCCCATTTTTATTTATTTTTTTTCATCCACAGATGTAGAGATGATGTGCATTAAATAAAAAAAAAAAAAAAAATTCTTTGGTACCTAAACAAAAAAAAAATAAAATTAAGGCAACTACTGCATCTATAGTTTGAAATGCTTTTAGTACTGTAGTCAAGTGACTGCTCACTGGTGGCAATGCTATTATACTGTATAACAGATCAATTCAACACCGAATCACCAGTTTTTATGTTCTTGTCTTCATCTGGATACTTCAGAGTAAGACTGGTTGTGGTAAGTTCCCCCTAACGGGCTTCAAACGGGTGCACCTTTCTCAAAACCACACTGCAAGTAGGTATTACATGGTGAACTAGAGAAACGAGACTAAAGCAGGCCTAAAGCATTTAACCATCAAGAATGCTGCAATCAAGTTTTAACAGGAGACTTAAGGTCTTTTTGAAACAACACCTCTGTGGTGGGTGACATCTTAAAAAAAAAAAGAAAAAAGTGACCAAAATTAGGCAGCAATTTCTGCACTGATAAAATGTAAAGCCTCTGGAGATTAAGAACTGGTTGCCTTGTGTCATTTCTTTCAGAGACATGTTGACCTTTTAATGCTTACAATACAGTATACTATATAGGTGGTAATCCAGTGTCATCAGTTAGATCCACCAAAAATAAATTTAATCTGCAGTGCTCTAAAAACAGAATTTTTGTAGAATATGGCATAAAGCATGTACACCAACCTCATCCAAAAAAATCTTCTTTTAAAAAGGAAAGGGAAACAAAAAAAAAAATCCAAGCTGAAGTGATACAAGGACATCAGATACAAAATAAAACCATTCAGTACTTGGAAATTTGAAGACACCTACAACCTTGTTTTAAAACTACAAATGCAGCTTCTGCATCCAAATGGATTTCAACTTATGGATGGAAAATGTATTTATATCCAAAGGCTAATACTGCATTTTTGTGTACTTCCAAAGTGTAAAACAAATATCAAAACAGTGTTGTATATATACATGAGTTGCAAAAAAAAAAAAAAAAAAAAAAAAAAAAAAAATCAGGTTGAATTTTGACATCAACTCAGAATGCAGTTATGAATGAATGATATGAAAAAGCAAGTCTAAAACAAAGAAACGCAAGTTTCCCCCAGTGGATTACATGTTCTCTAGAAAGGAATGAACAGCAAAACAGGTTGAATATGATGCAGCCAGGAACCACAGGCACATGTCACAAGTACTTTCAAACATGTCTATATATTCTCCCCTCCTCCATTCTTCTAAATCTATCGGCTTGAGGTAAGAAATATTTTGGCCATCCAACTTTTTTCTCCTGGCATGTACTGGAGCAGTTTCTTCCTCTTCCAGTTTGGGGTTCAGCTTCATGTTGAAAAGATGCCATAGATGAAGATCGCCATGATGGCAGCACTGATCAGGCCAGATATGGGCACTGTAACAAACCATGCCATGAAGATATTTCTAAACAGACGCCAGTCAACTGCCTTCCTTGAACGCAACCATCCAACAGCCACCACGGAGCCAACCTGAAAAACACAGACGTCTTACATTTTCTGAAAATGTGTGAAATCTTGCTAAAGAAAGACTTGGTCCATACTTAAACTCTCTACCAGACTGTTTACTGTAGACTCCCTCATATTAGATAATGTCTCCCTGTCTCAGTCAAGTTCCCAGACCGCAGTATTTGAGCAGCTTACCTTGCAGTGGGTGGTGGAGACCGGCAGACCAATGTTAGAAGCAACCACGACAGTCACGGCGGAGGCCAGCTCAATGCTAAAACCACTGCAGGGACAGAGAAAAAAAACACACAAAAAAAAAAACAAAACATAAATGAATTAAAAAAAATAAAACTCAAACATGATGTATCTAAGCAGTCTTCTAAATTCAAAGTTTGGTAATGTCTGAAGAGGGAATGGGTCATATGACTAGAAGAAACGAGGACTGTCATGTCAGGAGTGTGTACCTACCTTGAGGGGGTAATGGGGGTAAGGTCCCTTCCCATAGTCTGGATCACCCTGCGACCCCATACCCAGAGCCCAGCACATATGCCCACGCCGCCATACAGCAAAAGCCAAGTGGGTGTGGGTGTGTTTGAGGTCACACTACTTGATTCGTAAACCAACCACAGAGCTACTAATGGTCCAATGGCATTACTGAAGATCAAAAGAGATTATTTCAGCAAAGATGTGACAAGTAAAAATGTAACCCACAACCTGACAGAAGCACAGGTATTTCATAAAGCTGACTGACAACATGGTGTTTCCTTAAAGAGAAGCCTTACCTCACATCATTTCCTCCATGGGCAAAGGATCCAAAACAAGCAGTGAGAATTTGGAGGAACTGAAACAAGGTTGAGACTTCTGGCTTGTCTTCTTCAAGCTTGTCTTCCTCAAGCGAGCTTCGGCTGCTACCTGCATCTTCTTTTCCCATTTCTAGTGTCACATCACCTTCTCCTATAACTTCAGGAGTTGTGTTTTCTGCCACTGCATTGCAGTAGCTTGTGTAACTGTCCATACGCACACGCTTTCTGTCGTGACCAGCTGACACTGCACCCTTGTCGCCATCCTCACCAGCACGGATGTCCCCTTCTTTATGCTTGAAGTCACTGTGCATGCCAATGATGGCCATTGTGTAGGATGTATAGCTGTTATTGCGCCGGATGGGTCGGTCACTCCCCTCGCCCATGCAGTCGCCAACCTTAGCCAGGTGGAGCTTGTGTAGCAGGTCCTTGTAGAGGCCTGAGTCTTTGTGGACTGTGTGGTACTGGCTATAACCGTTACTAGGGATCTGTGCAGGCCTGTTATTGAACTGAATGTGGTTGTTGAAATGGACCTGATTGGGAGCATTTGTAGAGCCATTGCTGAGCTGAACACCCTGGTTGTCGAGCTGGGCTTGAGTGGTTGATTGAGCCTGTTTGGGGGCTGCAAGAATTAAAAAAAAAAAAGTCAACCCACCGTCGTATCACGTTTACATTTCATCATAAATTTTTTTAAATTTACTTTAACTCAGTTAATCTCATCTCATCATATCTCATGTATGAAATTATCAACATGAATTATTCAAAGCCTTATTTTGATGCCTCAAAACCAAATCTGGAAGGGCCCTGGCAAACACTTGTTTCCATATAAATGCTTCTATTCTTAGCAGGACGTTGTCAAAAGATATTAATAATGCATCCGAAGCGCTACATTCAATTTAACCCATTAATACGTTTTATGTACTACTTACTTTCATTTCCAATGCTGAAGTCTGTTTCATCAGAATCGCCAATGTTAAAAGCCACCTTACGCTCTTTATTTTCACAATCGTCAGCATCTCCGATGTCAAATGCCACCCTGCGCTCCTCAGGGGCAGGCTGAGGTTGAGCAGAAAAGTTCTGAGCGTCAGCTGCTGCAGTAGGTGAAGAGGTGTCCTTTGCAGTCGGTTTCAGGATAGGGCAGTTGGCCTCTTTGAGCTCTCGTTTTTCCATCAAGGGGCTCTCAGATGGGCTGGAAGACTTTATATCTCCTGGTATGAGAGAAGTGAAATTGTTATTCTTCATTATCCATTCCCAGTTTGCATTTCGGACAGTTTATCAGTAGAGAGTTTTTGATTCCTTTTCACTCAGTATTCCCCTAGTACTAAAAGAAAGTCTGTTTTTTGAGTTAGGCCCAAATACACACACTACAGTGAAATTTAAACAGATCATGTGTGGTTTCCTGCTGCCTAAATCTGTAAGAATTGTGTAACAGCACAGTCAACAGACCATTGTTGTATAAATATGACCCAAGTTCAAAAAATGTCTGTGTTCACAGCATCACAGGGAACATGGCCACATTACTGTTAACAGGTGCAAAAAAAAAAAAAAAACAGACAAGCCACCCATAAGCTCTGATACAAATTCTCCAAAATAGGGGACCTTGTTATATTATGCAAAATGGTCACAGCTAAGGCAGAAGCAACATGCACACCTCAAGTCAACCCAGGTTTATTTTAGTCCAGGGGCTAAAGACCATTTAGAGGATCACTGACTTAATTGACTTGTGCAGCAAGTGGAAACTCATCAAGCTTAGGTCACCTGTTGTCAGATAAACCTCATGTGTCCATTAGAAAATAAATGACCTCTAAATTCAGCACTACAAAACATTGCTGTCAAATACTGTAATATATCTAACAATGAGGAAGAAATTAAACTGTCAAAAAGGACTTTAGGTAAGTTTCAACTTTTATACAAAAAAGGTTTTGATACTGAATTTTGTGTCAAAGTGAAGAGTTAGACATTTAATATATCCCAGTGGCCAACAACTAAGCAACTACAGCAAAACTACAAAAGCTCACTGAATCCCACAACCACTGCACACCACAAAAAACACAATTTGAAAATGCTACAATCAGTGATGTTGTCCTAATACCTTTATAAAAATTTAAAAAAGGAGGGAAGGAATACATTAAACAAATAAACCTAATCCTGCATTACAGGTAACGGGTGACAATATCTGAGGTGATTTTCATTAGTGATTCCATGGAGGTTAAGGGGGCATGGCAACACATTTAAATGAACTCTACCTGTAAAAAGGTTAAGGATGCAACGTGAATTAAAATCTCATTTCAGTGGTTCAAGACAGTTGGAAGAACACGGGGAAATATTTCACATCTTGTGAAGAAAATAACTTCAAAACATGACACTTACTTTCAATCTTCTTCTTAAGGCGAGGGCAGACGATAAACCAGACCACAATAGCTGTCAGCACCGCGCAGGCCAGTGAGATGAGGATGATACCCCACCAAGGAATCTTGTCAAATCCCAGCACTGAGGGATCACCAGAGACCAAGCAAAGAAACACAAAAGGCAAACAGAAAGGCCATTTTAAAAGACAAGGCAGCAGGTGCTACCTTCACTAACAGTGCAGGATTACAATACATATAAAGTTCCACTCCCAAAACACATCTAAGCAGTTTAATCTTTGTTAAACTATAAAACCACGACAATAAGTCTAGATGTTATATCATCATTATAAACTTCCTCCAATTAGATAATCAATATAGATTCCCATTTTAGACTTTTTATCCAACAATGACTGTATGACATGGTTGGATATGGAAAGCATGTGCACACTTGGTGAAACGGCACAAATGCCAGCACAAACCTCCCACCCTCACTGCGCAACCAACAGAAGATGGTCAATGAGTTCCTTTAAAAAGATAAAAATCAGAATATAGGGGAAGTTTAACAGCTTGTCACAGCAACGATAAAAAACACCATCTTGCTAAAACTGCAGCAAGACTAATGCTGTAGAGGCAATGTCACATACTGCACACTGAAGCAAGCATCTCAGCTGAATTTCTCTTCATAAGCAGCTCTGTTTTCCATACAAACAATGCAAGTCAGCAGTGTTTTGGGGAGAAAACAAGAGCAAGAGGGCTGAAATTCCTAACTCCACCTTTTAGAAGATGACCTTGGCTGTGAATAATAAATAATCATCAAAACACAAAAGCCGCTTTAAGCCTTTTATCTCAATCCATTGGGCAGTTTCAGATAGAAAAAAGAAAAAAAAAAAAAAAAAAAAAAAAAGAGCCAAGGATAAGTGCCTATGTTGCAGTGTTCACTTGAGGGCAGAGTCCACAGAGCACTCTTCAGAGTCACGCTGCAGCATGAGACTGCAGAGCACTAACTGTTTGTTTAGTTGTGCAATGGGAGCGGAAACCCTTCTGGCAAAAAGTTGGGGGAATCAAGAATTTTTAAAGGGGCGAATGCAATTGTCCTAAATAAATATTTGTAATCAACTTACAAGACCACAAGAAGGGGGGAGGGAAAAAAAAAACCCAACCAAAAACAAAAAAAACCCCACACTGCACAATGGGACGAGCTTATCCCACAACCACACGGCAGGAGTGAGTGTGACTACACAGGAAATTAAATTTAACCGCGCCGTTATTCATAACCCCTCCCTGAAAAGTAAGTATCCATTGGCCTACATTGGACAATGGCGCTTTTTTCCTTCCGTCAACTTGTTCCCCTTGTATCACATATCCAGCTCACAAACAACCTTCATTCTTTATTACAATAAGTTAAAAACTAGTTTATGACTCAGTTGACAATTAAGTGTGAATATCTGTCCCCGTTTAAGCGAACTATATCCAGTACAGACCACAGCTCAGGATTAAGGCAGCTGCATAAAGTGTCCCAACTAAAGAGATTATATCCAAGCATCACTCCAATGAATATCCTTGAAACGGCAGCCTTCAATAACGCCATACAAAGATTAGATTTTGATTCAGGTATGTCAGGTTGGAAACAGGTTATATTGGATATATTGAGATGCTTCTGATTTTCATACCTACATTAACCATGCAAATGTGCACCCCCCCCCCACCCCCCCCGAAGGTTGCCTAAAGAAAAAATGAGCACCTTGCTAAAACACACTGAAATTTGGCAATTGAGACTGGAGTGAAAGGGTCAAAGTGAACTATCACAGTGACACTATGGACTTTGAAACGCACAGGCATTAAAGTCACAGAACAGGTTCTTAATATTACTCTGAAAGCAGAAAGAGGTTTTAGTAATTTTACCAATTGTAAGGAAGTTACTAGTATCCACAAGAATTCTAGAAGGTTTTTGTGTTTTTTAATGTCATGAGTCTTGATACAATATCAGAAGACATTTAATATTTCAAAAAAAGTTTAAGAATTTAATTTTAAATATTTTTCAAAGCAGATTGCTGCAATGGAGTGACTTATAAGGCGTGAGGAACCAAAGCCCCACCAAGCATCATCCGTAAGGATCATCAGCTAACCTTCTCTGATCCAAATTGTAATTATTTCTCCATGCGTTGATGTGGGGTCTCTAGCACTGATGTGGTGTGTGTATGCATTTGGTGCAAGAATGTGTTGGATCCTTGATGCCTTGCTGCACCACTATTCTTACACGCCAGTTTGGAGAATGCAGAGCCCTGTTTGCAGGACACACTGTACTTTGTTCATTGCAGATATTCCTGCTGCTGCATTAGAGTGCATATATCAGCAATAATGAGGTGTTGTCATCCCATGTGCCACAGTAACGCAGAATCCAAAAACTCAAAATTACTTTAGTGTAGCTGAATGTGATTTAAATATTGACACATTCTTCATATACTGCATGTTATTGATTATTGAACACATTGAAATAAATGCTCTCTTTAGGTAAAATTGATTTTCCAAAAGTTTAAAAAAAAAAAAAAAAAAAATTAGTCCATGTTGTGATAAATTGTTGTCTAAATTCTAGAAAATGTGACTCCTCAAGGTGAACCCAACAACAATAAACGATCACCACTCTATACCATACAAATTACAGCGGGTTTGCTGATATGTCTGAAGTGTAATCTCACACCTGTTTAAGCGAGGCACCCAATTACAGGTCCTCATGTGCAACTCGTTCCTTTGTGAGGGACTGTGCAACTGTATTGAATGTGCCTGACTAAGCATGGGCTATGCTGGAACTGCAAGTGACATCCTCTCTGAGCGTGCTGATGTGCATGCACATATCAGCGCACCAAATCTGGTCAAATTCTGGCCTGTAGCAGCCATTTAATGGCCCAGGCCAGCTTGAACTGAAAGGCCCTGTAGAGAGAAGAAAACAAAAAGGAGCAAAGGTGGCTCGTTTAATAAAAAAGATCTGGATGATGAAAAACTAACAATTATCAAGCACATTACCAAACAAATCTTGAAAAGCAATTCAACTACTAGAAGCAGACATTTGTGACCATTTCAACAATCTCTTTACTTCTCTTTTTTCTTCTGCCACTGACGTCAAGAGTTAAGTGAATTCTTATTTCCATTCTCTTGTGCTTCAGTTTAAAACTTCATTCCAGCCACGACCCACAAAGAACAACAAGCAAAAGCCCCACAAGCCCAAAAAACATGTTAAAATACACAGGGCTTCTGTGAAAATGGTAAACAGTCTGGTTCAGTCTGGGATAAATGTGGGCATCCGGCTGTCTGAGGGAGCAGTTTATTTTAAGCGGTGGCCGTGGGCAGGCATGCAGAGCAAATTGAGACAATGATACTCACTCGGAGCTCCAGTGTACATAATGGAGAAAAGGTTTATTCCCATAGTGATGGCATAGAAGACAGGCAGGGCCTTCAAACCATTAGGTACAGGGTCTTTCTGCAGGAAAAAAAATAGCTACATTTAAGAAATGCTCATTTCAGTGTATCAATTGAGCTAGACATTTTCCTGCCATGTTTGTTGGTGGATGGATGTGTAGACAGACAACTGCTATACAGCAAGAAAGTGTTAGTTTTGGTCACAAACATTTCTTCAATTTTAGTTTGACCATGTAAAAGCAGTGTAGAAAGGCACATTCCTAGAAGGTTCATATCCTCAAAGTAAAACAAAAAACAAGTACATAAATAAAAACAACATCAACAACATATACACATAGGATAACAACAGACTTACCTTAGATAAGATAAATATGCGCACAAAGTAGAATACAATGCCCGACATTATTCCAGACAAAAGGGGGCTCAGGAACCAGGACCCAACTAAAAGTGAAAATGGATGAAATACAATTACTGGAAATGTGACAGACACGTAATTTTAAAAATTTTCTAATTACCATTATGATTTATTGTGTTAATATTCTGAATTAAAGAGCCACGCAATAATTTAAAACACAACTTATTTTGTTTTCGGAACTTTAAAACTGACCTACAATGATAACTTGATTTCCATTTCAATCAAAACCAATTCCAGTTTTAACTAACCCCATTTTAAACAGCTTTAACTATTTTATTACTGAAGCATAATTAGTCGAATTAAAATTCAAGATGAATTGCTCGATATTTAACCGTAATGAATTGAGTGTTAACATTTCATTCATTACTAAACATTCAAATGAAGTATTTAAAATAAAGGCGATCACATGCAACATATGTATGACAAATGTGAAATTAGGTCACACTGCAATTCCACAACACAGACAAAAACCAAACAACAATAAACTGATCAAAAACTATTCTAACGCTACAGTATGACACAGTCTGCCATTACACTACTGTTTTGGAATTAATACAAAGTGGAGAAGATTTCTAGGTCAAGGCATTAAACTGTCTTCCTTACCGATACGGAGGAGTTCAAGCCACTTGACTCCCTGCTGACCTTTGGCAACCAGTGAGAAGCCAATAGTAGCACCAACAATGCAGTGTGTTCCAGAGATGGGGAGCTTAAGAAAAGAAGCAGCCAGCTGCCACACAGCAGATCCTAGTGACATTTAACAAATTCGGGAAAACAGTAAATATCAACCAAGCTTTCCCTCACACACAAACAGACAATTGGCAGTCAAAGACTTCCCCTTTCTATGTCATAGCAAAACAGGCCACATGTTTTTATAACACTTCCCCCTACATTTTCTAAATTAGTTGTGTCCTTATTCCATGATGCTGGCTTGAGATTTTCTAGTTTTACTAACAGCGACAAGACATTCATTTAAAAAAAGTCTTCCTGCGGTTAAAACGACTGCATATAAAACTACATGTGCGATAAAATACAAATACTTACCAACCATAGCACTGACGGATCCGGCCATCAACACATGCTCAGAGCCATTATACATGCCCACGTCGATGATACCTTTGCGGATGGTTTCACTCACTTTGGCCCCAAGGAGCACAGAGCCCAGAGTCTCAAACACTGTGGCCAGAATGCATGCCTGTCGCAGCGTCACCACTCCTGAGCCAACAGCTGTGCCAAATGAATTGGCAACATCATTGGCACCCACAGAAAAGGCCAGAATGAAGGCAATGATGAAGCCAACAATTAGCAGCCACATGTACTCCGTCAGAGCAGTCTGGGTTGCCATTCCTATGGTACTGGCCATAATTATTGTAGCTACTGTTGTTGAAACCATGATTGCAGACTATAGGAATTCCTTCACAATCTTAAAGCAATGTCTGTCAAAATATTTAATTATACAATGCTACTTTTACACTATGCCTAATAAAAAATAAGAGGTATCAGATAAAAAATAAATAGCTAGTCTTTAGGCCAAACTGTTTTAACAGGATTTCTGAAAATCAGCAGTGCAAACTTGTATAAGGTTTTATCCGTTTTATCTAAGTGTAAACTAGTAGTAAAGATTTATTGCTATCCTGTAATTACACTACAACTGTTGCCGTTTTCTTGGTGTTTAGGTATCAAGCAGCGTGAGCAACCGGCCATTGTGGAACTGTGACTGCGAATGAGCAGAAGTACATTCTGGAAAGAGACAAACGGAGAAAACGATCGCTAAATATATAGGAAAAGTAATTTACTTCATAAAAAGCACACACCAAAAGACACATTCTTATGAATAAATAAAGTATAACACTGACAAAAACCTGAAGTAAATGCGTAAGCCGGAAAGAGGTTATCTAGTTGCTGCCTTTGCTAAACGGGAAGCCATTTTTAGAAAGCAGCCCACACAGCCGCACTTAAAGTTCACCAGCGACCTTTATTTTGACAAAAACTATTTGTTCGGTCTATTTTCCTTACCGCTTGCTTGAGGACATCCGTAAAATAATACAAACAAGGTATTCTGAACCGAACGTCAACCACCTAAAAGGAGGCAACTTTACTACATGTGCACGTGTCGTCATCCATTCACGTTAGCCCCAACAACGAGCGCCATTAATTCGTACGAATTTAGGCGCCCACCAACAAAAAAAAGTGTCAAAAATGTAACGGTAAACCTTTAATTTGTCTCTATAGACGTCATACTGACGTTCGTAGCTACAGATTTAACTTCCAGATATTCGTTTTTAAGACCTGCTGTCTCGCAAAGCCTGACGTAAACTGGACGCTTCTGCAGATGCTCAGCCGGTGGACGGCACCGCCGGCTGACCGGCTGGCTGTCGTGGGCGTCTCGACCCAGTTTTCATGACCTACCAGGTGTGCGCCAGACAGATGGTCGGTACTGCTAACGTGGGCTTACCATTCGGATCACTTATAACCGGCCTTTAACGTGCTTCTGGCTGGACTCCGAGTAGTCCGTTAACGGACGCGTGTAGGCAACCAAACGCATGCTAGAACAGATTACTGAGCCCACAACATGACTCCGTTTATTCATTTTATCGCTAACAGTTCGCACCTCGTCAGTAATGAGTGCGTAGTACAATGACTTGACGTTCGAGCCATTGTAGTCAAAACATCCGACGTCTAATATTAGCTTTAATTACAGACAAAATGTAAATAAACTCAAATGAGGGCTCTTGTTCCAATACACATTTACTAAGATATAATACTTACCACTCGTTGCGGCAGTCGGTCCGGTAAAAAAACAAAATGTTGCCTGTTAGCTGCTAAGCTAATTAGCGGGGCAGGGAACGTTACGATAGCGCGCGCGGGATACTGAAAAAATAAATTGATTATGAAATATTGTCTTCAAAAAAGCTGCCCTAAACTAAAAAATAATATGGCCGAATCAAAAACACAGCTATTCAGGAAAATCAGATCGAGTATTAAAAAAAATCGTCGTTCAATTCCAGAAACGTCTCCGTTTGAATGAAAGCTTCTAGTTTTCGTGTGTAGAACTTGCTTGTGCCGGCTGAACGCGACGCCGGAGCTTCTTTTTTTTATTGGCTACTGCCTTCCGAAAGCCCCGCCCCTTCTCTTCTCAGCTGTCCGACACGCCCGGTTATGTGATCAGCGCATGTAAAGCATGGCGGAAGAGCCCATTCTGTTATTGCAACACAAAGACTGTGAGTCAGACTTCTCTTTGGAGAGCTACATGGATGCTGAGTACACGTGACATATAAATTAATTAATTTCCGGATACACACACAAACGCACAGGCTTTCTATATATATTATATTAGTGCAGTATATTTTATTATATGCTTTTGGTGTAGTGTGTGTGTGTATATATATATATATATATATATATATATATATATATATATATATATATATATATATATATATATATATATATACACATATATAACTTCATGCCCTCCTTTTTGTTGCTTTTTTTCAAGGGCTACATAAAGACTTTCTTTTAGTACAAGAAGGGAAATACTGTGGGAAAAAAACTCTACTGATAAACTGTCCAAATTGCAAAAGAAAAAAAGGCATAATGAAGAAAGACAAACATAAGCAACATGATAAAACGTTTACGGATTGTGGCTGTTTAAGAAAATTGCCAAACATCCGAGCAGTTGATGTCCCAGAAGGTTTACCCTAAGGTCAGACAATGCTCATAAAATTTTTTTAAAAAGCTACATCACAGACTCCACATGCCTGAGATTGTATGTTAAATGTTAAAATTCATGACAGTAGAACAGAAAAACATTGCAAGTATGCTAAACTTTGATAGGTTGTTGACATAATATAGAAAGCCTTTCATCTCTAAATAGAACATGGCTCTGATACCTTAGGTTTGTTAAGACATATACATGTATGTATTTAGATGCTTAAGAGCTACCATTCGTACTAGAACAACTGCTTTAGATATTTGTAAGATTGCCATTTTCTTCTTATCTATACTCCCATTCCATGTCAGAAAGGATGTGCTTAGTAAATTGTAGGAACAAGAAAGCATGTGAGGTTTTTTTCCCCTTAATGCATCATGTTTGTTTTGATTTTAGGAGACTTCCTTGACTTTGTTTTCCACACAATCTAATCCCTGGTTTTAGGACATAAATTCTAAACAAATCACATCATTATTAGTCATTTTGGGAGGTGCATGCACTTGAAAACCAAGAACCTGTGCAGCCTGTGAGCAACAAACTGAAAAACTAAGGTATGTCATTTCTGTGTTTCTGTAATGAGTAAAATTCATGATCTTTTGACCCATGGTGATGGAATATTTTATATATCAGCAGAAGACACAATACATCACATCTGTAGTATCTGCATTAAAGTAATTTTCATGGCTTTTGCTCACATGAATTCTTGTAAATTAAAATATAATGTTGAAGGAAAAAATACACCAAAATAATATATACTAAATAATAGATTTATACAATGTCTTGTGAAAAAAGGTTGTGGGAAAACAGCTGATTATGTTTTGTGCATTACACAAGACTTGTTGCTCACTGAAGTGCATTCAGCTGAAAATTATAACAACATTGACTCCATAACAAAAAGTTGTTTTCTTAAGGTCGCTGTCCTTTTATTGTACGTATCAACAGAGACATAGGCCTGTTATTCTGAATAAAGGCAATGCTTGAGAAGCAAAGCAAAACAGTCTGGCTCGTTAAGAGTGTAGGAAAAATGCATTTTGTGACATCCACCCAAAAGGACAACAGTTTGTGTGGAGGGAAATATTTTAGATGTGAACATGACAGCGTTGTACGCATCTCCCCACTTACCTGCCATCTACCCATTTTATGTAGTTCCTTCAGAAGATCATTGAATATTTTTCCATCCACTGTAAGACAGGTTGGGACAGGCAGGATGCGATCAGTATAAAAGAGAATGTATTTACAATTATTCTTGCTCTTGAATGTAGCATTTCATAGAGGTGGGAGCAGTGATTGCATGTGAACTGTTAGCCCAAGTTTTATGGTTTTACAATGGCAATTTCCAGACCTCCATCCGTTACCTCTAAAGATGTAATTAGTGTCTTCTTCAACTCCCACTTCAGCCAAACATAGCATTTATATATCGAAACTCTTTGTTTACTCCCTTAATCACAGGTCATTTAGAGTGATGTGAACAATATAAAAAAAAAAAGCTCAACGATTTTAAATGTAATGTTGTTTGCTTCTCAGCCAGAATTTATGCAACCTTGAATAGGGTTATCATAGTAATCTAATTCATGTTACTGAAAATTACAATGGAAAGCTACTTTTTAAATGTTGACAGGTCTCATACCACAGAATAGAAAACTCTGGGAAATAACCATAGTTTTTATGCAGTGTAGTGGGAGAAAAACAAACACTTCTGCAACTGCACTGTAAATATTTTTCTCTGAAGCAGTAACAGTTTGTGTGAATTGTTTTACTGTAAGAAAGATGTAAATCACATCACATGTAGACATGGCTCATAATGTGGTTTAAAGTTTCTATCTTCTTAGTTGTAAAACACAAAAATACCTTACAGCTTTAGAGACAGCAAGCATATTTCAGATAATATCTGAAGAGTGGAGCCACTAAATGAATACTCCATTTTCTAAATTGAGTATTCTCTCCCTCCCTCCCTCCCCTCCTCCTCTCTCTCTCTCTCTCTCTCTCCTCTCTCTCTCATCTCTCTCTCTCTCTCTCTCTCTCTCTCTCTCTCTCTATCTCTCTCTCTCTCTCTCTCCTCTCTCTCTCTATATATATAATATATATATATATATATATATATATATATATATATATATATATATAAAATATTGCCACAGAAACTTGGAACTTGCATGCAGTGAATATAATTTATCTCTCTTCCCCACATCTTCAGTGTGAGCCTAATTTTTAGCTGTAGCTTATCTTCTGTGCATTTTAATTGATGAATTTAAAATATCTTAACTTTAAGTTAAAGATCTCAAATAATTACATAATCAGATTTGGAAAGTTACCCAACGCCCCGAGCCACTTTACAGATAAATAGTGCCACCTGGCGTTCGTTACTTTATCAACATATTGATTACTCTTACTCCCTCGATGTCCAATGCTCGATTCCCGTCAGAGATAAGATACGAATAAATCAGCAATCTCTTCCTCGTGATAAAATAAAGCAATTCAAAGGCCCGAAAAGAAGCGCCGTTTGTGTTTATATTAAATATTTAATTGGTATTCAGCTTCAAACACCAAGTATATTCCAATCATCTAATGTATTTTAACTAATTGTCCTGCTGCAGTGTTAGGTTATCTTTTATTTTCAATTTTTATTTTAAACAGAAATGAGCTATTACTCGTTACCTTGTTTTATACAGTATATGGTCGTTAATTAAAACCGATGACTTTGCCCTAACATCATCGCCGAGGGTCGTGGCAACGCGTGCATTTTTTTTTTTGTTTTTTTGTTTTATGCACATACCGAACTTGGTCCAGATTTTCCGGTTTTCTGAATACCTGGAACACAGATTCGACTTCAGAACAGCAGAGAAACTGTGTGAAGGGAAGTGTAGATGAGGTAAACCCCAAAACCCTCCAACTTGGTGCCAGAGCTGCTTAAGTGATGACAGACTCCTGTCAGGACCAATGAAAATTATCCATGAGTGACGAGCGTCAAATAAGCTACCGAATAACAATGTGTAAAGGCGGGCTTTCTGGCTGCGTTTAGTAGGCGTAGGAGAAACAAGCGGAAAAGGACGTCACATGGGGGAGTTGCCCAATTTAAATGATTTGCTACAGAGATGACAGGCTCCTTTGTACACCAATGAAAATGAACTTACAGTGACACGCATCCAATGAGCAGCCGCATTTTAGTTTGTGAGGCGGACTTTCCGGGTGGGCGTGATAAAGACAATAGGAAGAGGAGGTCAAGTGGTCTGCTAAAGTTAGAAAACCGTGAGGTTGTCTTCGGTAATACGTGCACGGTGTACCGAGGCATCGCATAGTTGCACAGTTTACGCTTTAGTGATTTGTGTTCCCGTTCAGATATAAAAGGTCGAGTGTTGAAGTGTGTGTTAGTTTTGTCGGTGGCGTGATAGTTCACGGCTAGCTAATGCTAATGCTGCACGTCGCGTGTTCGCACACGGGGTGATATCGTTGTAAAGTTATGCCTTTTACTAACTGAATCTCGGATCCTCTCTCTGCGAAGAGGCACTGCAAGTAGCGCATCTGCGGAGCATGAGCCTTGGATTAAAAGGCCCTCGGTAACGTCGCTGCCGCCGCTGGTATTTATCTGCTCTGGGGGACCTTGTGTCACGGTCACAGCTGTCATGTTTCACTCAGTGTCCCGTCGCCCCGTCTGCGACGTCGGCGTAAATACGATGAAGCTCCAGAGCAGCAGGTCATTCAGGCGTGCCGTCGAGGAGGTCAAAGGAAAGCTGGGCAGGATCCCGTGGCTGGGCAGAAACATGGGCCTAGTGCTGTCCTGGGTCCAGAGGGCGGGTGTTGGTGCCAACCAGGCCACGGGTCAGAAGAGGAAGGGGCTGCTTTCCATATTTGCAGATCACTGCGGCTTTGTGACCGGCCAGAGACTCCGGCGTGCCTGCCAGATCGGCGAACTGTATTCCAACCTGTACTCTGAGCGAACCAAGCGGACCTTGGTTGGCAGCATATGGCGCAGATTTCAGAGCAAGCACGCCCCTACTGGGAAACTTGTGGCGGCCCTGGCTGGTGTCTTCATGTGGGAGAGCGAGAAAATCCAAGATGAGGAAATAAGCAGGTTGGTGATCTTTCTTCAGAGTAACATCTCGTTGAATTTATATGTACACGCAAGTTACGAGTTATGGCAGGATTGAATAGATGAGCCAAGATAAAGAGGTCCAGTTGACTGAAATTATGAATAGGTTATATACTGCCAGCTTCATAGGTGTCACATCTCTACAGACTTGTCTGTCATCCATTTGTCAACACATCCGTAACCTAAACACTAAACAAAGAAGGTGGATGGAGTGGCTCCTGCAGTAGAATTACAGTGATTCAAATATGTCTGTCATCATGTCTGTTGACCTCTCCATGATATGCATGTGCAGTATGGTTAACTTGTCCCAACACTGGGGTCCTTTTTCAAGGTGTGGTCGTGAGCTACAGGCCCTCGAAGCTGTAAAACGTCTGTGCACATCTTCAGGGACTGTGAGTACTCAACAGGAACCTGGCTGGGAGATTGTGGTGGAGAAAAAGGATTTCAGAGTGTGGAAGCGACCTATTCCACACAGTCATCTCTATGAATACAGAGGTAAGCTACCTCCCAATCTCGCATGTACAAAAGGGAAACGCAAAAACGGAAGTGAAAATTCTCTGAGCTGGTATTTTCTGTGGAATTGTCTTGCTTTATTTTATTAATTTTTTTTTTTTTTTTTTTCACTTCCAGTTTTGGGTTCTTACAATGATGTCACACCTCGACAATTCTTCAATGTACAGGTATCGACCCAGTACTCAAATCTTAAAATGTATTGCATGCAACCTATTGAGATTCTTTTGTAGAGCAAATTAAGTGAAACTGGTCGTACATGGTTACTAGCATATAATAAGTAATCACCTTGAGTTAGAAGAGACTTAAGTTGTACTATGAAGTCAAACAAGGAATGCAAGTGACACACTTTTTTTTTGTGGCAGCAGCAGTCTTGAGATGTTCAAAAAAAAGAGTAGGAAGAAGTAAAAAAAAAAAACAAAACAAAAAAAACTTATGAACTTCTACCTTTTTTTTTAATTCAATACCACGATTTCAGATGGATCCTCAATTTTTCTGTGGTTTAAGATATCAAAAAATCTTGACGTACTTAAACGTTGTACATTATATTAATAGGAAGATTTCTGCACAGTATGAATGTATATTGTGGTATACCTGAGTTATTTTTGCCATGTGCAGGTACATGCCATAAATGTTATTTCCCCTGATTCCCTGTATTCATCTATTCATAAATACATACATTCTTCAAAAACAATATATTTGGCTCAATAATTGGTTTTGAAATTATGAAATTCAAATCATGTGATGGTTGCACTATATATATATATATATATATATTATATATATATATATATATATAATATATATATATATATATATATATATATATATATTATATTATATATATATATATATATATATATATATATATTATATATATATATATTATATATATTATATATATTAAAAAAACAGACATACCTGGTAATATAATGTGCATGTGCTTTTTCCTTTCCCCTAGTTGGACACAGAATACAGGAAAAAGTGGGATTCCTTGGTTATCAAGCTTGAGGTGGTGGACAGAGATGCCAACACAGGCTCTGAAGTCGTTCACTGGGCAACCCACTTTCCTGTGAGTTTACCATTTTATCGATCATAAAAACAGTTGTGATCCCTGTGATTTTTGGTTTTATAATGGAAGCAAAGCAACAGTATTTTTTTTTGGCCTTTTTTTGGCCTTTTTTTTTTTTTTTTTAAAGGGCAATCAGAAGTTAAGTATATTCTTTAGCTTGCTTTTAGAAGGGCAGATGTTTTGATTTAATTCATTGTGGACGCATGTATCTTCCCAGTATCCTATGTATTCGAGGGATTACGTCTACGTGCGCCGCTATGAGGTTGACATTAACAAAAACCTAATGATCTTGGTGTCAAGGTGAGACTTTTTTTTTGTTTGTTTATAAGACAAATATGATCGACTTTTTGGAACCTTTTGCTTTACAAACAAGTGTTTTCTGTATCTTTTCTCTTTGTGGTGATTATCCGGTTGTGTAGAGCTGTGCAGCATCCTCGAGTCCCTGAGTCCCAGGAATTTGTGAGAGTCCACTCCTACCAGTCAAAGATGGTTATCCGCCCCCACAAAACCTTCGATGAGGTTTGTAATGAATGTGATGCCAAACAAATTAACTGTTGCTTAAGAACAACAGTTTGAGTTGGTTTTCTTTTTCCTGCACAGAATGGATTTGATTACTTGCTGACCTACAGTGATGACCCACAGACAGTCTTTCCCCGTTACTGCGTGAGCTGGATGGTGTCAAGTGGTGAGCGTTTTTCTTATATTCACTTACATTTGTAATCATTTTAATTGGAATTTACAAATGTTTACACCAGTATCTTGTATTCACTCCTGCTATTATTTTTATTTTAATCTGCCCACACATTTCACTTTTTTTGGCACATGACCATTCCCCTTTTGGTTTCTTGTCAGGTATGCCAGATTTTCTTGAGAAGCTGCACACTGCCGCTTTGCGAGCCAAGAATTTGGAGGTGGGGATTCGTGACTACACAGGTGTCATTAAAGCTAGTGATGCCAACCGCCAGCCGTCCCAGGAGCGCCTCAGTGGAGAAAACGCGCACACTGGTGGTCCCGGACAGATCTACGCTTGAGATGGATGATTAATTGACCAGAAGTTTGGTTTGTGTCCGTTAACTTGCACTGAAGCTCAAGTCAAACCCTCCAACCCAACTCTTAGGGGTACCTTATACGTGAGAATGAAGCTGGCAACCTACGTTAAAGACGTGTCCATCTGTAGATGTGGGGATGCTGGTTGTAGACGAGATGTGTCCAGAACGGTGAATGACGTTGGTGACTGTTGTGCTGTCTTTGTGGAGATGATGCTCCAGTGAAAAATCCAGACTCATGGCTGTGGGGAAATTTTTGGTTTGGCTAACCAATGCCGTGTGACATTCGGCACTCTTTGATAACATCTGTCCTACAACCATTATTAAGATCAAGCCAAATTTTCTATTTCGCAAGCATGGTTTTGCCAAAGCACCGTCTCATTTCAGGATTCTGTGGATTGTCGTGTCTGACGAGGCTCGACTTTAGGCCCTCTTCAGTCTGCCTGCACCCACATTACTGTGTGATTTTTAAATGAAATTGGATATGTTTTGTTTTTTGTCTTCTTTTTCAAAGTTTGAGACTAAAGGTTAATGATTGTCTTCCAGAGGATGGCATCACTAAAATGTGTAGCCATGGCCAAATTTATGCACCTACAGATGAACTGTGGCCTCTGTGGAAAACACTTTTTAACGGGTTCCTTTATTTCATGAATATTAAGTATGCACCCCCCTCCCCCTTCCTCCAGTACTTGGGGAAATTTGTGACTGGATGTGGAAAAAAAGAACTCTTTTAAATAACACAATTGCTTGGGGAAAAAAAATGCATCCAGATACTTTAAGAGGGAAGATCTAGGACTTTTTTTCAGTACTTTTGAAGATGGCATAGGTTTGCGCTGATCGTTTGCCCACCTCACAGCGTCTGAGCATTCGAAGCTGCCAGCCTTCTGAAGATAAACCAGTCCTTTAGCATTAGGGGCATAGTGTCTTATAAAAACCATATTAATCCTCACACATAATGGTACTAATGGGCTTCTAGCTGGGCAGTGGTGTAAAGAGACTCTCACTAGTGGGCTTGGAGTAACGCTGAACACAGGTGCCACATCACAACCCTCATTTCAATTGAGTGAACACAGTTGACACGCTTCAGCTTTAAGTCACTTTCTTCCTCTATTGTTCATCAGTGTAGTTTACGCTGTTGGGGATTCAGGAGTTGGTATTTTCTGTTGCTGTAAATTCTGTACATTGATAAAACCATAGCCTAAGAGCTGGGAGACTGTTTGTCTGGTTTTCTGTGTGCAACAAGCTCTAACATTTTAATATTTTCCTCCTGAGATTTAATCTTACCATACTTGTTCATGCGAGTCCTACTGAAACGCCATAGTATTCATCCACATCACTTGATGTATTTGTAATGACCTGTATGCAGGGGTTGTAATGAATGTATAAAAAGCACCACATGCTGTGGAATGAAACATTGCCTAAATAAATACACTGTTTACAGCCTTCAGGACTGGCACAAAAATCCTAACAATCTGGTTTCTTTTTTTTTTTTTTAAGACCATCTGACAATTTGTGCCACCAGTACATCTGTGAAAGTTGTGGTGGATTTCTGTGTTTTTGTGAAGGAAGATCTATTTGTGAGCATTATTGCATCCCTGCTGCATCAAATGTTTAATTATACCCTGTTGTGAATTATGTCCTTTTCAATAAAAATTGCAGTGTGTGATGAGATACTTTAGATGTTGGAAATAAAATGCTTGTTTCAGATATCTCATTTGGCAAAAAAAAAAAAAGAACTTTCAAAGTCACATCAATCTTATTAAACATGCCACATTTGACATTGTCTGGGCTTGTGTGTGAATGTAGCATTTTAATGCTGTTTGTAGACATTTAATGTGCTATCTGCAGTAGTGAAACAGTTTTGACTTTCCTATTCATCCAGGCACAAGTGTCTGTTCTAAGTAGCTTCACGTGTGAATACAGAATGATGGATACGAGCTGATGTACTTGTAACCCAGATTTTTAATGCAAAAAAAAAAAAAAAATTGAAACGAGTAACTAGATCAAATAAATAGATTTTTGTGTGCATCGTACTCTGTTCAGCTGGTGACTGGAGAGTGGTTTTGGCCCTAAGTGATCAGTGTTGTGGCTGTGCTGAACAACTAGTAGTCCAGTCTAATGGGATAATCCGCAGACCTCGTTTTCCCTGTCTGGGTAAAAGGTCAGTGACAGACTGTAGAGGGCCGGGCAGTTTCTGAAAGCATCCTGGGAGAAGCATAAGTCCAATTTACTCCACACATCATGTGCAGTAGTTTCTATCATTTATTTTTATATACACATATAGATAGATAGATAGAACCCATGTTGATTCAGTGCAGTAGACTATGTTATCGCCCCAGTACACTTTTATCAGTAAGAATTCAGAAAGATAGTCATTTCACAATTATACCTATAAAAACAATCCATCAATCTCTCTCTTGGAAGGCAGCAACAGTTTATTTGATAAAGGTCTTTTTTTCCATCTGGCTTTTAATAATACATTGATCTATAGGTGCCTTTCACAACAATCAATGACACTTTACAGAGAACATCAATTATACAAATAAAAGAACAACAGATTAAAACCTTAGCAAAATGCCATCAAAAGAAACTTTGGTTTGTCCTGTCAAGTCGGAGAACAAAGAAGTAAATGTCCACTCTTATCTATGAAACCACAGACGTGTACAACAATTGTTGATCAATACTGAATTGTTGATTACTGGAAAAAAACAAAGAAAAGAAAAGTTTCGGTGCCTAACTGAAAGGTTAGTGTTCCATCTCCTCTGTGCTTATAACTGTTGCTTTTAACATGACACATCAGATGAGGAGGGCAGTAAATAAAATGAATGTAGCCATGATTCAGTTTCATAATGGCTTAAGAAGCTGCTTCAGTTCAGGATGAGGATGGTACAGTCATTTACAAAGAAAGTAATGAGTTACTCCTGGTGACGTCAGGAAGACCTGCACTGCAACTGTAGTTGAAATAAGAGGTTTGTGTAAGATGGAACGCGCAACTGAGGTATTACAAGTGGGACAATGAATATCCGTAGTTCTGTTCGGATCGAACAGTGATAATATATATTGTAAGGGTCACATTTGGCTCCCAAACAGCCAAATGAAGGGAAGGTAGGGATCTGTCTGACACGCCTTGTGGTGCATAAAAAAAATCTTTGCTTCAGTTCTTCTTTGTTAAGGATATTTATTACTCTTTCCATGAAAACTCTTGCATAGTTATTGAATGAATTGATTTGTAAATGGATTTACATTTGGTTTTGTTTAATCTTACATTTGACAGAAACTATTGGCACCCACCTCCCTTCTCTGTCACCACAAACGAAACCAACCCAACACCACTTATACACCCATTTCCCAATTAGATCCAGGTGCCTTTCATCAACAATCACTCAATCCCAGTGACACACTCAAACCACACCCACCTGTTGCATCAAATGGCAGAGCAAGACATTCCTGCTCCTACATATATCGTTTCAAGTGTAGGTAGTATTTAGGAAAGGTGCATTGTTTTCATGAATACCAAAGACGTCACATCTGCACTCGTACATTTTTTTCCACAGCAGAATCCATGGTTCACTCGACTGTTGAAATTATTATTTTTTATTTCAACCATTTTTTCTTTGTGTGTGTGTGGTCTGTAATCCAAGACTCAAAGCAAATTAAGTGTTGGAAAATAAACAAAAAATTGAAATAAGAAAGGATTTTTTTTTTTCCTAAAGTGGGATTTATTGTCACGGTTACTCGTGATCGGACAACATGGACTGAATTTAAAAGAAGAACTGAGCTTTATTTTTCATATCATTTGATTAGGATCATGAAAATATGAGCTGTTGCTTGAACACTTTGTGTTGTACACTTCAGGTTGTGTGCAGGGGCGTCTCATGATTTGATTTACAGATCTGTGACAGGTCTGCAGTCCTAACAGGCAACACATTGCTTTAATATATCACCTCTACAGAGACAGAGTTAAAAGGCACAGACTACTTACTGTAATTGATCTTTTCATTAAAAGTGATATGTTCTCACCACCCTGCTTTTAGAAAATGAACGCTTTATCTGTATGAATGGTATGAACTCCCCACCCCCCTCTTTCTTTTCATTTTTGTTTTGTTTTGTTTTTGCAATTTATTCAACATGATTTTTGAAATATGAAACACGCAGATTGTTAGGACGTTTTTTATTGGTAAAATACATATAACATTGTTAAAAACAACAGTTCATGTTTTCTAAAATCTTTTCTTGCCCTGATTTGTCTTTCATTTTATTTTATTTTTTTTTTTGTATAAATTAATCAGAAATCCAGAAACTTACAAAATTCAAACCTGGGTTCAATGAAAATCTTCACAGCACATCAGAGAATGCAGGTAGTGCTCACAAGCCTCCAAGGTGCTTGGCGCAACCATGGACAGACAGACAATGCACTGCATGGTTAGATCAAGCACAATGGAGTCCTGGGCAGAGACAAGAAAATAATAATCCAACACAGATCCTACAGGTACAGCTGAGGATACTGCATCCAAGTGACGTGAAAGCTTGGTGACTTTGGTGAAGATTTTTAGTATGGAACAGAATAAATGCTTTCTTTTTGTCATCAAATAAGTCATTTATGAGCGCAGTTAAGTACCAAAAATCCTGAATGAGGTACGGCAATGTCAAAGGATTTTCTGGGTTTTTCATTGGAGGAGAGTCCTGCAGGTCAGAGGCTTTCGCAATCTAAAAATCAAAAAAGTCCAAAAGGTAAGCGGGAGGGGTTCCAGGCTTATGGGTAAATTGTTTAGAAAGAGAGATATTGATTTGGCGAGATATAAAAGACGAGCAAGATTATTGCAACACATTGCAGAACATCTGCAGAGTAATTAAAAAAAAAATTAGTCATAGGTCATGTTCACTGCGGTAAAAAGGGCTACACCCTTCTTGCGCACAAACTGCGTCAAACCCCACCCTCTCGCTCTTCTCGCCCAGTTTTACTCGACTTAACTGAAAAAACAGATACAACCAAAAAATTCTATCAACCTTTTACCGCTCAAACACTCAAATGCTCAACTTGTTAAAGAAATTGTTTGATTAATTTAATCCACCTCCACATCACTGGTGGGCATTCTTCCAGTAACCAGTGACACGGAGTTTGGTAGATCTCGTCTTCATCTTATATTTTCAAGAACTTGAAGTTTTGTTAGTAATTGACTAAAGCGAGCCAACGTCCGTTGACCTCTGGAATATCTATATTGCTGTAGTCCATCTGAGGACATTTTCCCTGCGCTCAGTGCTCAGGTTAAAGATATAACCACTTCTGTCGTTTTAGTCCTAATTGTGTTAACGGTCAGTGAGTGCAATGTCAAGAGTGGTGATACCATCAAGCTAAGGGAGCTGTTTCTCCAAAATGTCTCACAATCTTGTTACCTTCTCTTGAGTCTCTTTCAGCTCCCCGGGGACATCTGACTAAAATGAGATGTTGCAATAATCAACTTAGGGTTCAGGCAACTGAATCACTTTGTGTGATGAAGTGACCCCAAAATGCATATGAATGCGACAAAGACAAATCCCGTCACAAAAACGATAATACTTTGGGTGCAAATGGTGGGTGGTGATGGCGGAGAAGACTGTTTTCAGGAACAATGAAGATGTTTCATGGGGATGTGGTGAGTCTGATGGGATGGTTTGAGTGAACAAATGATTATGAGACATGATCACGCTTTCTTACCTTGGATTTTCAGGTTGTACCTTGGGCTTTCTGTCTTCCAAATGCTCACCCTGACAAAGATCTTTAAAGATTTGCCATCACATCATCTATCGCTCTTTTTGACACAGTTCAAAAGCCGACGACACAGAAATTGAAAGAAAAAACAACCTGAAATGCTATTAAGACTAAATGTCACACTTAACCAACTTTACAAACTATCTTGAAAATACTTTAAATCTGAGAGTCAGTCTGAACTTACTCTGGATTTTACAGATTACTTCCATTGGCTTCTCTTGGGTCTCTCCAAAAAAACCCACCTTTCCATCTGCTGGCCTTAAAGTCGAAGTATGATACAAGCTGCTGTGAGGGGACAAAGACGACTGGATGCTCAGAGCGCGGTGTTGGGGTCTTCAGGCTTCCTCTACTGGAGACAGACTGTCCTGACTGCGTCCTCAGCACCCTTCAAGTCCCCATCTCCTGCCCCTCCTTCAATCTAGGAGGGGTTGGTGATGTTCTCATGGGATAGGTGCACCGGCAAAGAGGACTTGGTCAGTCTGGGATTGGATGTTGGTTGGGGAGTTTGGGGGGGCTGCTGGTTCCGCATTTCATAAATATTAATACAGAGTCCACCCTCTCTAAATGGGTAGATTCTTTAATTTTGTTAGAGAGGGAAGCGCTTTATTCACTTAATGGCTTTTATTAGTGCCCAGTCCTCAACTCTTTCATTAGCTAAAGTGCTGCTATAATTTACAGGGCGAAAGGGGGAGGGGAAGAGGCGGTGTCTGATGAGGGTTGATCCTGATGTTGCTGGACAGAGAGGCATTACCCTGAACCACTGCAGCTTTTGCTAAAAAAGAGACTTTTCAGATAGATCGAAGGGAACCTCGGTGTATAACATCAAATAAACTTAGTACAATACTACAAGAGCCATTACCGCATCATGAACGTTGTCTCTCTGACACCTTGACTCTTCTTGGATCTTTGATTTAGAAATGAAATGCTTCCCAGCTATTTCAATTTGCAGATAGATTGCAACCAATATTTCCTTAATATAATTTTATAGATATGTTTTTATATATGGTAAGAAAAAAAAATAGTGCTACCAAATTTTTTTTCCATTACTACACCATCTTCGTTCACGATATTGTTCTTTACTATCACAGGTGATTTCTCATGAGACGACAAACCTGACAGTTACGTGTAAAAATAAAGTATTGCATCTTTTATTGCAGATTTTTACTGTATGTTAAAATGCAAACTTTTTTTTTTTCGTTTAATACAATGCAAATTCAATTCACTTCAATAATTCTTTATTAAACCCCAAAAGGAAATTATGTCGCAGTTGTGTTAAATATGAGGAAACAGTTTATTCAACCTGATAAAACTCCAAAATATTGATGACCAAAATGCAAAACATCCTTTCTAAGATAAAGAAATTTCCTAAGAGAACAAAATAAAAACTTGTTTTCAAGAACAATGATGTTTTTAATAGATACCCAATAAATGTAACACTGATTTTGGACAAGATTACTATACTTTGTGTTAACAAGACAGACTAGGTATTAATGAGTTCCAAAGTCAAGATTAGAAGATCTTTCCTGTCTTTTTGATCATTTTGCAGATAGGAGCTTTTGCATTTGCAGCCATTGTTATATACTTTGGTTCAAAAATAGACACTTTTAGGGGTTAAAAAAAAAAGAAATTACACATAACTGTGCTATATGAACAATAGTCTTTACTCTTTTAAATTTGCCAAAATCCTACCTCAGTCTATACATTTCTGCATGCACTTGCTCCAACCACTGCAATCATTTAAGCAAATGCAAAAGGAAGGCAGCTGCACGCCACCAGCAGTTAACTCTTTGGCATCCAGAAATGCACTCAGTGCACCCTAATAAAAATCTTCATTTTGCTCCGAGGAGTTTTGTTACTTGCAAACAGCTGGCATCTGATGAAGCCCACTGCATCTGAGTGAATGAACTGATTAACCTAAGTGGCTGTCCCCACTAGAGAGAGGGAGTGGGCCACCAGCCTGAATAACTGCACCTCATCATCAATGTCACGTAAATCACTTGGTGGACACCGGCTTCCAACGAGACCCTGCTTTTTCCTCCATCTCAGCCCGAAATGTTTGTGGTAAGACTGCTACTTCATGGATTCAACTAGGACACATTTCTGCAATAGTTTAGTCATAAACCAAATACGATGCACTGAATAATTCTGGTTTAAGAAAAGAAAGTCTCTTGGTTGAACTATGTGATCAAAAGACACTAATAAAACAAAACAAAAAAAATCTATTTATACATAGATTTAAAATTAAAAGGTAGACATCAAGAATAAACACAGGGCCATTCCATTATGCTTTTATTGTACAGTTGTTTTAATGCATGACTTAACCAATATTCAATATGAACTATTCATGGTGTTAAGTACTGTCGGATCTTTCATAGGCAACAGGTTTGTGTTACCATTTTTATTTCAAGCAAACAACTTGGAAATGCATAAACAAGATGCTTCAATGGACATATTTGGTGATGTACTGAGCAGCTGTACAAAACACAGGTCATGCAGGGATTTAGGACTCTTTTTACTTTTTCACCAGCTGGATAACATCTTCATCCTCCAGCACGTGGTCCTTGCCCACCTTCTGAGGGTTGTGTTTCACAGATGAGCCCCACACAAGTGCGCTGTAAATAACAATAATATTATTAAACAAACACACAAAAAATACAACTACATGTGCATGAACCTCACTGTTCATTCTTTGCTTTAACAACCACAGCACTATAAAACTATAAAGTAACCTACACCTAACTGCATGCGTCACTGTTTGACCTATCCAGTCCCTCGAGGACATCTATTGCTCACAAGCACCAATATACAGACTGATTAATGACTTTGGCTCAACAATTGGGAGATGCTGGTAGAACAAATGGTCTTGGATCCAAAACTGAACTCTCCAATCCATGCTTCACCAGTGCAGCTGGCAAAAAAAAAAAAAAAAAAGGGCAATAACTGTAATTAAAATGATTGTTATTTTAAATGGAGGATGTACCAGCAATGTTTTCTTTCTTTCTTTTTTTTTTAGATGAGGTACAGTACAAATACTTAAATTTGGTTACCATGTCAAAAAAAAAAAAAAGAAAAATATAAGAAATAACAACATAATTGTAAAAATGAAAGACATTTTCACCATAGTGAAAATTGAATATCATATGCGACGGTCCAGGGGCCGATGTGTGTTGCTGGAGAATGTCAATTATGGGGGAGAGGGGGAAAGAAAGAAGAAAAAAAAAAAAGAAAAAAAAAAAGAAAAAAAGAAAAAGAAGAAAAGACATTTTATATTCAACCTCCACGGCATCTGCAATGCTTCTTGACCGACAGCTGGAAAGTGTGAATGCTGCACCCTTGGCTACAGGACCTCAGCATTTCTGATTCGCGATCACGACACTGACCGAGCAGATCAACTCGAGCGCCCCACATCTGAAGCCTATTACTAAATGCACCTGCATTTGCTTGGCTAATGCATGAAGCTCAAAACTGCTTTGCATGTAGAACGCCTCTGCGAAAAACAAGCCTCATTAGTCGACTGTGCAGTTTACAGAGATGCCAGGCTTTCGGCTGACGCCGCTAGTCCAAATATCAGCAGATACTCTGAAGTCTAAAATGATCCAGCAACAAGCTGTCCATGTAGACTTTAAAAAAATCATTTGGCTGCAACGTGTCCTAATTGTAGAGCTGCTTGAAAATGTACTTATCATCCCATGTCCTGAGAACACGACCAGATCTCGCTACATAATCAAGAGCAGCAGTTAAAACCGAGCCGAACAAGAGCTTCTGTCAGTTTTAAGAAGAGTAGGTTATCTGTGGCCTTTTTTCCCTCTTACTATGCAAGTCTTGCTAAAAATGTGTAAGTATTTGAATTACAAGACATTTTCCCCCTTTCATCCATGTATTTTCAATACCTTCTGTATCCAGTTCAGCATCACAAGGGCTGGAGCCTGTCCCAGCTCGTCATCATTCCCTCTACTTAAACATTGTCAAACTGCCCACAGAGCTAAACTAAACAAACCAAATCGCTGACGTTCCCTTTTTATGAAACACATGTATCCCTTAATGAAGCCTGTTTGTTTAGAGAGTAAAGTTCTCAGAATCAGGAAGGCTATCAGTCGTCTTACAGGCTTCTTTTATAGCCCTTTAGGGACTAAAACATGCACCTTTAAAAGGTGTTTCAGAAAATTGTGGTTCACAACTGTCTTGTGTCCAGCCACACGCGTCTTTTTCTACACTGCTGCACCACCAAAAAAGAAGAAAAGAAAATCTTTTATTGAAAATGACACCTCCCTTATGATCCTCCAGTGTCATTTTAAGGGTAAAACTTGTAGCCAACTTCAGAATACTCACTACTTAAATTCTTTAATGAGGTTTTTGTGAATCTTTAAGCAGAAATCCTCAACTGCAGTGCGTCCATCGGGGAGTACGACGGGAGATGTGTAATCAGGGAGCTGGCCTTTGGGTTTGGTGTAACTGCAAGTAAAAACATCACTTCAGCCAAAGTTCTTAGTTTTAAAACATGCAAACATTTTTTTCTCCTCTAAATCAACTCCTTGTATTTCACTTTTTAAATTCTTGACTAACTTTCACCCTCATTCACAGCCCCTAAAAAAAAACCTAAAGATATAACATACATGCGCACAAGCTTCAGGTAGTCCCATATCCTCTCCAGCAGGTCATCAAAGTTCCAGCGGTGGTGGGCAGAGATGGGTACACAATGGGGCACCTTGTAGATGATGTCAAGCTCCTCAATGGAGATTTGGTCAATTTTATTGAGGACATAGATGCATGGGATGTACACCCTGTAGTGACAGGAACAAAGTAGGTGAGTGCCGTGTGAATCTCAAAGTGGTATGGTGAATGTTTAATTTCTTCACACAATTTATTTGTAGGAGTATAATTTCTAATCAAGTTATTAACAATGTCTGCAGAACCACATTTGGGGGAAGCAGAGACTTACCCCCCAAAATAAATTAGACAGGGGAGGAAGAAATCAAGGGAAAAGCATCAACATGTTTTATGAAGATTCTCAGAAATAACATTCTCCTAGTGAAGCTTTGTTGAATCTTTGTATTGATTCTACAAGTCTGAACGTTATTGTGGAGATGGAACACTTTTCTTCCAAAATGTCTTATTATTATTATTTTTTTTCCATTGCCATTCTTGTCAGTATGGACATCGTGCACACCACGTTTGTACGATGCACACCGAAATTGGACCTCTGCTTTTAACCCATCAACTAGTTTCACTAGTGAGCAGTGGGGCTGCTAGAACCAGCGCCCGGGGAGCAATTGGGAGTTAAGGGCCTTGCTCAGGGGCCCCCAGTGATTTACCATTGTGGGCAGCCCTGGGCTTGAACCTGGGTCCTCCACGCCCAAGCCCACCACTCCCCCACTAGGGGGACAGGTCGATTAATAAAGTGGGTCAAAACCAGGCAAAAAATTTGTCAACATGTCTACAGATGCAGAAGTGAGGAAAAAGACCCTGCAGATGCTTTGATTTGCAATTAAGTAAATTTTTGTGTGACTATTTTCTATAATAAGTAAGATAACAATGGAATAATTTAAAATGTTTTAAATATAATATTAGTACACATTATGCTTGTTATTTTCTCTTTATATTCTCACTGTAAAGCATTGACACCATGTGGAGTGCTTTACAACAAATAGCTGCAGTTTCGGGGTGTGTAGCTGTTATTAACAACACCACAGTGCAAGTGCAGTTCAACTTAATTATCACAAACGGCATTTAGTTTTGAAATTCTTTTACATCAACTTAATTCCATCGTCTTTTTTTTTTTTTTTGAATCCAGTGTGACTGGATGCTGTTACACAAACCACGTTTTTCAGTGCATCTGCACTGGTGGAGGAGGATGGATTTCAGATTCCAGCAGGCCACACCCATGTGGAATGACTAAAGAAAGGCCCGCCCTGGCACTTCAGCAGCTTACCGATTTCCCTCTACAACATCAATGAGGTCATCAGCAGTGGAGTCCGTGCGCAGAGTGATGTCGGCGTTGTGTATCTTGTACTCTGCCAGGATGCTCTTAACCGTCTCAGCATCTAGCTCACTTTGTGCACACTAATGAGAGACGACGAGAAAAGAACAGATACGTCAGAATAAAAAAAACACTTTTATATACGTTCAAAAACACCTGCTTTGAATCATTTAAATCTATGTAAAGTCCTGTTGTGCTGTGTGAAGCGTACTGTAGATGTAAAGTTAATGCCTCCTTTGTCCTTTTTCTTGAAACCAATGTTGGGTGGTTGCTTGTTGAGTCGGATGCCGAAGCCCTCCAGCTCATGTTCTATTAGCTTCTTATGTACAAGAGGCTTCAACACGTCCAGCACTATGAGGATTAGATTGCAGGTTCGAGCCACTAAAACAAAGGGGAGAGAAAGTAAGAGTTGTTGGAGCTGTGCGTGTAGAAATCACATTAGGTTTTTTTGTGTGAATACAGTAGAAAATAAGCTACTGAATAAAACCTGTTTTTTTTTCTTCTTTCTTTTCCTACTACAATCGCTGCAAAAATGCAGTTACTTGATTTGTGTTTATACAAACTCCTTGATGGTTATTTGGAGACTATAACAATCAAAATCATGCCATAAAACATATTTTTTGGGCTTTTAACAAATTAGTCTCTGAAATCTATTAATTATAGTAAGCTATTATCTAAAGTAGTTTCTGATAGAATAAAAACTATTTCTGACTCAAAGCCAAGAACTTGTATTGACATAAGGAAATATAAATCATGACATTACTGTTGTCCTCTTATTTAGTTTTTTCAGTCTTAGTTATCACAGCTCTACCTGCAATGACCTGTCTGCCTCTGCCTTTGCCATCCTTGGCTCCCTCAATGATTCCTGGGAGATCGAGGAGCTATGAAGACAAAACAGAAGATTATCACCTCACTAAAACTCAACCACATTGTGCATATTCATGCAGGGTGGGGTGTTCTTGTACCTGAATTTTGGCACCTTTATACCGAATGACTCCTGGTACTGTTGTAAGAGTAGTGAACTCATAGGCAGCGACCTCAGAGTACACACCTGCAAGGTTACTCAACAGTGTTGACTTTCCTACCGAAGGAAAACCGACAAAGCCAACACGAGCATCACCAGTTTTTGCCACATCGAAACCTGAAAGCCACAGAAAAGGAAAAGACTCCAGAATCTTAATGGGCGATGATGAAACTGTGTATTAGTGAAGAGGCTTCATGTGGCAGCAATCTCAACCATATGACAGAGACGAAGCAGTACGTGAACTAAATTTACAGTATGATCAACATACCTTCTCCTGTCCCACCCCCACTGCCTCCTTTCGGTGTTATGAGTTCCCTCCTCAGTTTGGCAAGACGTGCTTTGAGCAGACCCAAGTGGTGAGCTGTGGCCTTGTTCTTCTGTGTCCTGGCCATCTACAATGAAAGTTAACACCAGTCTGCATGACAATGTTTTAATAAGGAAAGAAAAGGCTCAAGTGAACAGGGTTTTTTTTTCGGTCTACAACAAAGCAAAAATTAATTCTGAATAAAAAGACATTACTGAGAGATCATTTAAACTGCCTCATTTATCTCCATGCAAGAGACTGACAGCTTGTTAAGGCTTTTTTTTTTGCTTCTCTTCACTGCATGATGTGAAAGATTTGAAGCATCTGCAGGAGGGTAGAAAAAAACGGCACGTTTGGTAGTTCATCACAGTGAAAGCAAATTACAAATATGAGACATAAATTAAATGTCCTTGTTTATATTCTGATATAGTCATTTCAGTAATCCTCACTTATTTTTTTTCAGTTATTGAACAAAAAAAACGCTTTCTCAACACAAAGTTATATTAAAATGTAAAAACTGCTTATTAACATGGATGGCTCTACTGCTGTAATAATAATAAAAATGTAATTGTTGACATTGTACACATGAGGAACAAAGACAAAAATGATCGTACCTTTATATGCAATAAAAGATTTAGCACATTTTAAATGTATTTCTCCTAATCTGAAAGAAATGAGTTTAATCTAATGGAGACTCCTCTGTTAGTTGTATCAGATATACAAAGCTGGTCATCACTCCACTATAAACACGTTTCCTTTTACTAACAAATCCTACTCTTTAGGGTTTTTCAAACCCATCCTCTGTTATTTAACTGCTTAAATCAATTTCCTTTACAGGATAATTATAGCATTGTTGAATTTCGTCCATCAGGTTAACTTGACACTGTATCCAATAACCCTTGAATCCTTACGCCATATCAAATAACCTTTGTAAATTAAAGATTTCGTGTCAGAAATGTGAAGTTTGAACCGAGGCCCGGTCCGGACAGCTAAAGTCAACGCCGAGTGCTACGTGTTAGCGAAAACGTGACTGATTAAATGGTTCGCCACACGTTTACTTTGACCTTACCTCATTTTCAATCTCGGCTATTTTGGCAAGTATACTCATGCTGACGATGATTCCAGCCCCTTATTCACGTTAAGGAGGGACAATTTTGTTTTACATGAAAGTTGCAAAGTTTAGCTATTTAGCTCACACGCCGCACACGGTTGCGCGCTGCTGTTTCGCGGAAAATCTCGCGAGGTCGTGGATGCGAGCAAAATAATTTGCCCGGCGCGTTGACTCCCAGGACAATTTCTGCCTTTGTCCTGAAAGTGTAATTACCTAATCACGTTTAGTGTATGTTTCGGTAATAAAGAAGGGACCCTTAGTTATTTGCCGCAAGTTTGCAAAACAAATTTTAATTATGTAAATACTGCGTTTATTTCAGGGTATAACGTGGTCTACATAGCCATAAACTTACATTATTATCAATTTGTAGTCTAGCCCCAACCAAACACATTGCTTAATACACAAATATTGTACGTAGACTTGAAAGAATAAATGCATTTTAGTATTAATTTCGTGTATCAGCATCACAGTTACTTTGTCTAAAATGAATCAAATCAACAATTGTTTAATATCCGTACGACAACATTTAATGAAGTTTCTTTTTTCCCCAATCACTTCGGTCATGTTGTACCAATAAATTAGGCATATAGATTCTATAACTGTATAGATTCAATGATTTAATGTAAGACTGGTTAGGCATTGAGTTTTATCATATGCTTCTTCTTGGAGTTGAAGGATTGTTTTATTGCAAGTCTTTTTTTAAATTAATTGTAACTTACACTTTTTGGTCTCCATGCAGAAACTGTGGCTGAAAAACAGATACCAGGCATATTTATCACAACAGCTGTGCTGTACATTTTCTTGAATTACCAAGGAACAAACAAATGACTAAAGATTACTGCTTAGATCACAATTTACCCTTTATAAACTAATCCAAAAAGTCAGGCACCTCCAGGTATTAGTTGCGTTTTGACACGTCTTTACAGTTTTCAGCTGAAAAAACATATTTTCTTCAAGAACATAATGAGAAATACACTGGGAAAACAGGAAACGTTATCTATCATATCCAGTTATCCCAAAGGCCAAGAAATGTACCCATCTATTAACTTCATACATAACATTTTTAACTGAAACAAAATATCATGTGGATCCTTGAAAGGGATGTGGGGAATGCAGAACACATATTCTGTACTTTTAAACTTCTTGTCCTGATTTATTTTCTTCCCAAGGAACTAAGGCCAAATGTGATTTCCATTGCTACTCTGATAGGGATAGTCATTAATCTCCAATGTAAATGTGAAAACCTTTTTGGAACGAGGAAACAGGTATGTGAAGCAACTGTACATCGATTGGTCCAAACAACGTAAGTGTACAATGATTGGCTCATTGCTTTACAGTTATGAGCCCAACAACTAAACCTTCATTATAAAAATGCTTAAAAAAGTCAATAAAAAAGTTATGTAGACCAAAGTTTATAACACAAGTCTCTTAATACTTGAAAAAACAAAGGAATGGGTTGATTGTGAAGCCCAGAAGTTTACTGAGTTAATATTTGACAGATGGAGTATAATAATTCTCACCTGTTCACAACTCACCGATTGATAGTTATGTTACTCCAGTGTTCCAGCTGCTCCTTTCACCATATTGCTGAATATGTAACCTCACATTTCTCCATAATTCTAAGAAAGATCTTAAGATGCTGCTATGTGAATTTTCCCCCTGAGACAGAAGTTGAGGCCAAGGGTTATTTGAACCATATCCATCTGTGTTGCTTGTATATACTCACTCAAAACTGCTTTTTAATCCAATACAATGTCTCACACAATAAAACAGGACACAGACCTGTCTAACTGTGTATTTTTATTGTTTATCATTGAAGTCGCATACAGTTTGATCTTTCATTGGTTTCTAGTTTGCTAAAGTTTGTAGACTAAACACTTGCCCTTTCTTTACTGTCTGGCTGATTTATCATTGAGTTGATGAGCTGGTTGAACAAGATCAGTGCTGCTGATTTGATGAGTGACCACCAGATCTCTTCTGACCCAAGCTACGCTCTGTGAACCTTGAAGAGGTCGCTTTAGCAACTACGGTCATATACTGTACTTAACATTCATCCTTAGAGTGTTCAAATCATTTAATATACTCAAGAAATAACCTTAAAGACAACTTTATGTATCTTAACTCCAGTCCAGGATAACGAAAATCAAATGCCAGATATGCTGAATCTACCTCTTCATGGTTCTTTGCTGTCCGTTGTTTACTGTAAGAGGTGTGCTTGTCCTCATGAAAATATATAAAAATAGGCATTTTTCCTCTCATTTTCAAAAGGTAGATATGGTTTACAGTTCAGCATTTGTTGCATCCCAGTTGAGATGACAGCAAGCATAAATAGCACAGACAAGAGGGACAGGAGGTGAGACACATCAAGACATGGGGGTAATTGCTGAATTTATGATCACCCAGTGCATTTCTGTAGACCCCTGCAGGCCAGTGTGATGCTCTTTGTGAGGAAGAAAAAAATAAAAAGGGCTTTGACTTGACTCATCAACACTAACCACAATTTGAAAATTGACAATAATAAATCCATGCCCAAACATCTTACATTAATTTCTTTTAATGAGTAACATATCTTTATATCATATGTCAGTCAGCATTGAAGTGCATTGATTAAAAAGTAAGTGCAAGTACAGATTCTGATGCATTCATTTTGACTGGAGGATTAAATTATTTGCAACGTCACCCCAAAAATAGTCATTCTTCAGGGGCACGCTGCAAAATAAAACCGCTATAGTTGATGCTGTCTCTAACCTAAAAGATACATATTTTTTATTTTTTATTTATTTATTTTTTTCCCACAATCCAAGCTTTTTAAGGTATCTCAGAGTGACAGTGTGTCGGAGCGGTTTTCATCTCCTTTCTGCTGTCACTCCACTCCAGGCCATCAAACGCAGTGATTTCCTCAATATCACTGACATGTTCCCTGACTGATTCCTCAGTGGTTTCTCAGTTTGCTTTAAGTAACACGGCAACTAAATCAAGCCAGCAGAAGCATAAAGTCTGTGAGAAGCACTATTTTAGTGCAGTAGTTTCAAACCTGGTAACCTTGCCACCTAGAACTGGCTACCTCTGCATAGAGATGGAGAAGAGTTCATATCACAGCCCCGTTGATAAACTTCAGGGATAGGGAAGCGCCATTATTTGTGGTCATGTCACCAGAGAAAGGATAACAACATCTTTTGAGGTAATAAAAAACAATAACAGCATGAAGTTATCCATTAAAATGCATTGTCCCCTGTAACTCAGATTCTGTCATCAGAATTTGGATAATACTTATTGAAACCATAAGGCTTTACGATAAATGCAACTTGGCCATATGATGGCAAAAGTCTTCAGTGGAGGCATTCCCCTTAGACTCTAGCTGCTCTCTGAGGAGGTGGGTGGTGCTGTGGAGGACGACCTCCTTCGTGACACTGACTGTGAGCGCTCAGGACTGTGTTTGTCGTAAGGCTGGAGCTGAACCTCCAGGAAGTCCCTGTGCTGCTGGCTGATGACCTGGCTGATGAGTCCAGGCAGAGCTTGCAAGTTGCTCAGTAGAGTCTCTAGCTTTGTCTCCAGCAAGGCGATCCTCTTCTCCATGTCCTCGCCTCTCTCGTTTAAGTCCGATACCATGTCATACATGATGTTTTGAGTCTGCAACAGGAGAGAAAAAAAAATACTTCATGCAATTATTTGCCAAACCGGTATAAAGGCTTGACGAATAACCTTGAAACACTGGATGTGTGCATTATAATAATATGCAGTAGTAGATAAAACAAGAAAAATAAAAAAACTCAGTCTGATAAAGCGAGAAAAGTGGAATAGACAGCGAGAGTCACATAAAAAGAAACACTTTTTAAATTAATTAAAATCCAGAATTCAGGCCATATTAACAATAAAAATGTCTGACAAACAAAAAATAAATAATTCAATGATAGACTTATATTCTTTTAAACAATACTTTTATTCCCACAAATGCTCAATGCTTTGTAACAGTGTGTACATGGGGATACATATCACAGTCCTTCTCATGTGTGGAAATACAATTAAACTTCAGTTTAAGCAGGTATTGCATAAGATTTCAAAAATCAGAGTCAGACAAATTAAGTGCATGGCATTCAGAGTTGTTTTTAGTTTCTTTTTGTGACTAAATGATCTGTATTACTTCTATGCCATGGTAAAGGATGGATAGTCTGTGCTACTTTTGCTGCTTTCAGGAGGGATTTGTTATTAATGAAACAATTCTAGAGAGTCATTTAGTGCTTCTATTAACATGTAGACAGTGTTCAAAGAAAGAGATGAAAAATGTGATCCTATTAACAGCAGGACTGCAATTCCAAATATAATATTAGACAAATTAAAACCAGAACCCTGAAGACAAAACTGTTGAACTCTATTCCTTTTATGTCTTTTTCTAGGCACTTTTCTTCAGTCTCAACAGAAGACATCAGTTATAAAGGAAATATGGGAGAGATACTTTGTAAGGAAAAGACAACTGCGCTGCAAGGAGAATCCGAGCACACTTACACTTGACTGCAATGTGAGTTTGAGGTGGTGGAATACCACAAAAAGCACAAATATATGCTTTGCTTGTGCGCTCTAACTGCATTGTTTCATGCAGGTTGTATAAATGTGGTCATCTTAAGGGAATGCTGGGAAAGTAAAAACCACAGACATGTCACAGGTTGCGCAGATCTATCTATTATTAATAACTTTCAAAGTTATTTGATTTGCTTATTTGATTACGACATTGAGGAGACAAAAATATAATCTTTCTCTCTCTCTCTCTCTCTCTCTCTCTCTCTCTCTCTCTCTCTCTCTCTCTCTCTCTCTCTCTCTCTCTCTCTCGCTTTTCAACACATCCACTGTGATGTGACATCCCTTCCAAAGTTTTCAGGAACCGATGACAAACTCCATTTCACATTTCACACAGATGTTAGGAGTATTGCTGCCAGTAGGTGATTTCTGACAAATTATTTGCGTAGGATATATAATCCCGAAAGCGACAGGTGATGTCATCCATCACTTACCTTGTCCTCTTCTGATCTGAGGCAGGAATGATGGAACAGGTTGTTTAAGTGAAGCAGTGTGGACAAAAGCTAAACACTGCCTCTTTTTTAAATGGAAAGTAACAACCTTTAATTTCTTGTTATGTGAAGATCTTTGAGTGAACAACCAAATACTGAAGAGAAACTACTTTCTTAAATGGTTGCTAATAATTTCACACTGATTTAGACTTAACTTGCAGTTAGATGCAGCCCAAAATATAGAGCTGAATTTATACAAGTGTAACTGTGAATCCTGAAATGAAGCATGACTCCAGTAAAGAGTGATGTAATAAAATGAGATCCTGCAATTTATGATGGGGCAACTGTTATTGATAGAGAAGGGAAATCAAAGACAAACCATGAAATAAAATCCCAAATTGAAACCATCAGCCCACTTCTGGAGAGGAAAAAGGGGAAGGAGCATTGCTGAGATTGCTTGAAAAGCAGCGTGACTGAACCATTTTGCAATTCAAGAGATGTAATTCAGAGGGGAAAAAAAGCAACTAAAACAGTTTGGAAAGGATCAGTGTATATCACAAGTACTGCATTACTTAAATCAAACTACAGATTTTAAGAGTGACTGCAGAGGAGTTCATTAATTAAGGGGGGGACCATGTAATCTGAGTAATTTCACAGTGCGCTGCAGTGGCAATGCATCTTTCAAGATACACATGTTCAGCTCCATCTCTTCACTGACAAAATGACAATACAGAGGTTACACTGCCCTCTAATGGTCACAGGCTACTACAGCAAATGAAAGATCTGGCTGAGCAGCACTGGCCATCTGCCACCTTTTTTTCAATGCCATATCCCAACTCTCACTGCTGTTTTACAGCATGAGATGATTAGGCAATATTAAGTAATACCTTTCATGACATGCTGGCCTGAATCCAGCCTGACTGTGGTGTACTTTTGAATGTCAGAGCGCTCTGCTTCTCTCTCTCCTCCTTTTACTCTGCCTTTATTTCTGGCTGAATCATCAGATCACAGTGTGTCTCCCTTCCCAGGTTACTGTTTTTGCTGTGTCAGGCTGGCGCAGTGCCTGGTCTTTCCCTGAGGTTTGTCGACTTCTGTTTTGTGCATCTGAAGACAAACATTAGGGTATGAATGAAGAAAAAACTGCAATTTTTTAAAAAGGGTTTCTCATTACTTCCATTCAGAAATTTCCAGGATAGTGGATCCTGGGGAATGTAATTTACACTGTAAAATAAAGAAAGGTTATTATTTCATACCTAAACACCTTGATTCTCAGATGAGTGCAGACATTCACAGTCATTACATAGTTGTAAAGCCCGTCTGTTTATTTGACACCTGTAGACTTTGGGTAGGTAAGAAAACACAGCTAATTCAGTGACTGAAAAAGCATGCACTGATTTCACTCACACAAGTGAAAGAAACCTGATGTACAATGCAACAGTAGACTGTAATGGTCTAGCTTACCTTAGCAAGGTCCACTAGTGAGTTTGCTTGGTCATTCAGCTTGCGTTGCTCCATTTTAACACTTCTCAATCTGAACACAAGACCATTCACAACCCGGTAAATGAACGCTCTCAAAAATTTGAAATGTGTTTACACACAAGGCATATACATGGAGAGCACTCCTAGGACATGCACAGGATGTGTGTAAAGAATGCAGGGATTGCAGGGGGTCAGTTTATCTGGTTGAGCTGCATGCAAGTGGAAAGGAGACCACAGGGGGGAGGGGGGGTCTGCCACTGAGGAGAATGAGTTCAGCTGTGTCCGACTAAACCCGCGCTTCACACCGTACTGAACAAATGAAGGGGACACGGGACTCCGATAAAAGCACTTTTGAAGGCCTGTTTCTGCTCGAAACAAGCCAAAAATATCCGCCTCTATTTTATGTAAAAACCAAGGTTAATGTTTAACATTTAGATTGCAGTTGTCTGCTCAAATGTGAACTGTTTCTGTTTAGAAACCGTCCAATAATTAACATGTAAAATACAACCTCAGAACTAAAAAAAGGCCGACAGTACATCACAATTTGAGACTTCATCTTGCATCACCGACAGAACGTGTGTTTCATAAGATGCTAAAAAACACATTAAATGTATTTATTTGTCCCATTATAATTCACTTATATGCTAAAATCTATGCCTTATTTCTTAATTATTAGCCAAAAATTATTCTTGAAAAGTCCCCCCTAAAAAACTAACTTACCTATTTTATACGACATGTTTAAATAATTAACATCTCCTGTTTAATTAGGTTTTCAAAGGCTGTTTTTATACATTTTCTCAGGGGGCTCAAAAACAGCAACTGTGCAGTATTATAGGATCAACCACAAGTGGATTCAAGATATAACTATTTTTTTTCCTCTCTAACAAATTGCCCATTGTTGCAAAATTATCAATGAGCAGAAGAACAAATGCACATATCAATGGTAAGTTCGCTCACATTTCAGACATTGAGCAACTATAACAAACCCTTCAACCCTTCTAACTGTGACGATAGTGCAGTTTAGAGGGATCTTTAGGTTGTGTTGAAATCAAATGTCAGTGAAGATCAGAGAGGTATTGTACTAAGACGCAGCCACTGCTGCTCAACAGTGGATTTTATTTTCCTTTTTCCTGAGGAGAAATATTGCGTGAAGATGAGAGACCACACCAACAGAGGGTGCCATAGGAGTCTCTAAAGGAAACTAAAGCCCAAGGATAAAGTTCTGATATGTGAGCTCTGAAATGCTCCTCACAGAGCAGCCAAGAAGAGAAAACCAGTGAACAGAAGCACTTTTAAGATTCAAGTATGTGTATGAAACAAAACAAGGAGAAAAGAATGAGTCTCTATGAGGTTATGATAGTTAATAGATATTGGGAGTTAAATAGCTGCACATTTGATGTAAGCCCTGTTAAAAGATCTACATTTAACGTTTGAAGCTTTTAGAAGGGGTCAACGCAAAGGGCAGCTTGATGCAAAAACGCAGCAGGCTATTTACGCTATCTGTTACAGTCTGTCTTTTTTCCTCAGTCAATCACTCTTCACAGACAGTTCCCTTTTTTGAACGGGCACTCTCAATCTGCTTACTATTCATCAGGGGGAAACGGGTACGTTGAGCTTTTCATCACCCCACTAAATCTTTTAAAGCAATCTCAGTTAGTGCTGTGCTGTTTTTTTTTTTCTTAAACCAACATCTCCACTTCCTCTCTTTCTAAGGACTTCAATTTCGTAGAGAGGAATTTTGACCAGAGTCTTAAATTCATGCTTGTCTAAAGATAAAAAAAAAAAAAGAAATAAAAAAAGAGACTTTCCTTTTAACTTTTGCAAGCTTGAACCGAACCAAGCTCGTTGTTTAGATGTTAATCGGACTGCAGCTTTTTCTGTCCATGGTTTGTTGGATGTGAAGCATTTGAACTGGCGTGGAAGTTTATTATATATATATATATATATATATATATATATATATATATATATCTATATATATATATATATATATATATATATATATATATATATATATATATATATATATATTTATTTAATATATAAGTCCATATATGTGTACCAGTATTTGGTGTTTAACTGTATGATGTGAACCACTGGCAGGGTCACGGTGGTTGTTTGCTGATCTAAAATGTCCATTTCTGCTCTTACACACCATTAAAAGTACAGCAAACATGACCCTGCATGCTGACATGTGATTCATTTTGTAATTTGTTCACATCTTGAAATTGAGCATGTCAGTTGATTGGTGACCTCGTGGTTGAAAGGGAGACTAGCTTCCACTCCGTGTAATTGACAGGGAGAACACTCTGCAGCTCGGCCGTAGGTTTTATTTTATTTTTTTTTCCATTTTTTCCCTTGCTGACAGCTTCAGACTCGTGGTCACAGTTGCTGCCTCTCCAGCACAAATGGGATTGCTCAGAGACTGACCTTGCTCACAGGTCACATTCCTGTATCTTCAGCCCACTGATCTCTGAGCTAACAAGCGCTCGCTTTCCCTCTTCTTGGTATGATTACCCGCTTCAACCTAGTGAATGGAAAGGGGCAGCGATCCCTAAGCGGACGTTATGATTGTGTTGGGACACTTGAGTTCACAGATGCTATGGCATAAAACCCTCTGTGAGACATTTGGTTGTGCCCTGCTCATGTTGGGGTTAAACGCGTGATCCAAATGACCTCAGCAGTGTTTAAACTCTCTCTGATGTTAATTGTCCTGATTATCCTTGCATGACAGCTGTATCTCCTTGTTACTGCGCTGTTTACCAGCGCAGATAGCTGCTACCGTGTCATCCAACAGAGGAATGGATGAAATGTGGCTGCAAATGCTGCAACAGGCGTAACAATGGTTCCACTCACCGAAAGATGACCCTGAGCCCTGATCTGATGAGCATGACTACTCCGTCGTACATAACATGACTTTTTAGGGGTATCATAAATTATATACTTGTGCTGCTGTCATGTGTGGAGCTCTAGCTGTCATCCTTCGGTATGTGAAAACAGTTGATTGGAGTTTAATCAGTGGCTTTCTGATTAAAGGTCAAAGTCTCATCACATCCATGCAGAAATGGAAAGAAAAACACCCTCCATCACTGATAATTGAAATTCACCTGATGTGGATCTGATGTAGGTGAGTTTACAACGTGTTTAAATAAAAGGTGTTTGTTTTGGCCTTTCAAATCTACATGTTTGATGACTGTATGGAAAAAAAAACATGTGTGTTTTGTCAAACAGCCAACTAATAAAAACCTGTGCAGCAACTTGTTTATATAAGTGAAACAGTATATTGCATTTTACATTTTGAAGCATGAATTTCACTTATCAAATGAGGGAGTGTAATTTTTTTTAGTAACATAACTGGATTCAAGAGCAAGCTCTCGTTGGCATGCACACAACAGGTCTCTATCTACATGTCAGGCGAAAACTTACTTCCGAGCTCTATTGCATTGTGTTGACACAAACAGGAAAAAAGGAAACATGAAGTAGACAAATGAATTATTACAACATCAGAGAAATATATTCAGATGGCAAAACCTGGTTGCTCAGGTCTGGCTGCTGTTACCCTTTTCTCTACTGTATCACCTCGCCAAACGGCAGCAAAAAAATGTTTCCAAACTTATTTCTTTCTGCAACAAGAGTGTCACTGCTCTGTGTTTGGACTGCTCCTGGCCACCACAGCTGAGCTTGACTCTAAATTTAATCTCCTTTCCTGCTGGTGGTCCTAATCCTGGCAATCGGAAGTACAGCAAATAAAAGTAACCTTCCTAGAAACATTCAAAGGCACAGATAGTGCCTTAAAGGATCTAAGGCTTCATTTAACAGCAGTTTACAGCTCACATTGTTTCCTGTGATTGATGAGGAGCTGAGGAAAACAAGTATGATGATGTCTGATTTGATTTTACCATCACCTCTTGACACGGCAAGGGTACCTGCAGGCCTTTTACAACCCTCCACATGTCATGTCTCAGGGTGCATCATACTGATATCAAGTAAGAATTTGCATATGACAGCCAGCACACAGGCTGTAAGCACTGCTTCAAACTCCCAGATAAAGGCCATTACGGTGCGCGTCATGGACAAGAACAAATCGCTACCGTATAAGACAAATGTGTGACAAGAGGATGCTGACACCATGCTGTGTAGCTGTTCAAGCGCATAGAGCTGGACATGACTTTTCTCAGCTGAATCTGATTCTTTATAGATTAAGCTGTAGCTCAGACCAATTTCCATTATAAAGCTGCTATAGAGGACAGGAGATGGACACAACCTGCTGCCATTGCTGCTGGAAATCGGCTGAATACAACAGGGAGGGTATTATGACACGAGAAAGCGGCAAAAACAACAATAACAAAAAGAAAAACATGATATGAAACCGCACCAATTTGGATGCAGGCTGTCGTGTTTTTGTGCTGTTCTGTCTCACAAACATCCTAATGTGCAAACACAGCTTCTCAAGATTCATGAGCAAATCAAAATTATACACACTGAAGTCCAAATATGGACAAAAATCCAAAAAAGAAGATGGCATTTCCATTAGCACTTAGCTGCATACTAACAAAATCACTGTAGTTATTTCTCTTGATAAAGCACCACACTGATGTTTATCAGTTGCCAAGAGGAGCCACAGAATAGAGGTGCCGGTAAACACTGTTGGGTGAGGAAAAACAACAGTGAGGTGAGGCTAAAATCAATACTGTTTCAGAGTAAGTTAGAAGTCCTTAGGGAGCCACATAAAGATTAGCTCATAGGTAAGAGTCTGACCAGCCGTTAGTGATGTAGAAACCCAGATGGTTCAGCCCTGAGGTCAACCTGACATCTGATTCACAGAAAAAGATACCCAGCTGACAGGACAAGTCCAAAATTAATATCATACTGCTGTGACTCCAGAATATTTCAAGGTAAAGTGCTTTTTGTACCAATATTTTTGATGTAACACATACCTCCAATGTATTAGAGAATAGTATATGCATGAATTTCATGTATATTCTACGTGCAGAATCAACAACATGGTAATGAAATGCAACATCCTGCTTACATCCTCAGTCTGAGCACAAACTTTTGCTACAGGTGTCAAACAATTCAGATTTCAGGTTTGTGTGGGTCAAATAAACATCCCGCTGGTTCAAATGACAAAGTCATAGTTCAGAGGTTGGCACCTACTGGTGAATGGCTTGGAGAAATTTTCTCTGGTGCTTCCTGACTCTGGCGTGGTCCATCTTCCTCACCAGTTTGGTGTTCTTGTAGATGAGCCACGTCTCCCTGAGAACATTCGCTGCTGTGTTTTTCACCTACAAGCACAAACAGTTAAACAAACTATGACAAGAAAAGATGCAATGAGGCATTTGGTCGAGACTAAAGTAAAGTGAAAGCACTGTGATGAGGACCTCGGAGTGCCGACTTACTCTTTTTGTTAGCTGGGTGTCCATCATGAAATTGTGGACATGTTTTTCAGCTTTGGTTAACTCCAATTTCTTCGCCACCACAGCCACCACCAAGGCCGTGCAGCCAGCACCCTAAGCATACAAATACACTATGTGCACTTTTCACTTCTTTCACTTATAACTATATTATTTTCTCCAACTGGCAAAAAGAAAAAACAAACAACTTTATTTGTTTGTACTCACCATAATACCAGTCAGGAGGCACACTCCTTTTCCACAGTATGTGTGTGGGACCATATCCCCATATCCAATTGTTAGAAACGTGATTGAGATCAACCACATGGCTCCAAGAAAGTTGCTGGTTATGTCCTGGTTGTCATGGTACCTGAAATAAATAATACAATATAACAGACTGACAAACCTTCATTCACTTCTTATGCTGCAGCCTCTCCTCATGATTTATTCTGACTTTTAAAAAAAAGGAAAAAAAAGGAAGCATTACGATTAAATCCAATATAGTGCATATCTTTAAATGTTTTGTGAAGTCTGTGCAGTGTAAATCCTTCCATCTTGATGCTCAAACACAGTCATTTTAAAGGTGTGTGCGCTATCTCTTTTTATGCCTTATTTATGTTTTATGCTGTGCAGTATGGTAGTGGAGTGTGAGAAACATATCCAGGCACCTCTCACAAGCTCTCACTGTCCATGCAGCGATGATCCATAGCGAGATGGTGAAGACCAGCAGCACAGTGCCAGGACAAATGGTCATGAGAGTCTTCATCACGAAGCGCGTGTTGAAGTTGATCTTGTTGAGTGCACCAATGCTACGGGACGATGCGTCAGTGAAGAGCTTGCTGTGCAGCAGCATGACACGAGCGATGAGGTACAGCCGCAGGAACATGGGGATGGACAGGATGATGTCCACATCTGCGTCCGTCTTGGATGGGACGTAGGAGTAGGCCAGGCGTGCCGTCCAGGTGAAGGTGTAGTTTCCTGGGATAGGGTGTATGGCGCACACCAGAATCTCCAGGCAGATGAAGAAGATGCGCTCGTAGGTCATGGCTATCCTCCAGTCATCAGCTGCGTTGTCCACCATGAACAGCTGGAAGGAAAGAGTGGGTTAAGGTGACAGAGGGCGAGAGACACCAAAACATTTTCATCTGCTTGTACTGCAAGCTACAGAGACCCATTAACTGATAAAACTCAGAATTGTCTAATTAAATAAAAACTAATTTTGGTATTAGAAAAGCCCCACATCTGTCCCACATCTATTTGCTGAATGCTGCCAAACTAGATCACCACCTTTGGTTCTCTTAAACTGGTGTGTCAATACATGCACGGGGGGCACGGTCCGCGGATGAATCCCCTGGTTGTTGTTGCGAAAGACACCAAAGACTAAGAAAACTCAACCAGACTGTTCAGGGACGTTTTGGAAAAATCCCATTGCACATGGTTTTTGGCTGTTTAGACCCCGAGTAGGACTGAAGCAGTCATAGAAAATCGAAGTATGTATTTTCAATGCAATAACAAGGCACTTATTTGTTTTTCTGAAGCCGCTGTTGCTAGATTTGTCTGCATGGTAAGAAATTAGCATGAGGAATGATCATCTAAATTTTAAATTTACATATTTACAAATGTAATAAGTAAAGCAAGAAAGAAATAAAGAACAAAAACGACAGAAATTAATCTCCATGACTAAATTCTGTTACTTCACGTCTCCCACCGCTTGAAGACAAAATAAAAACCTTCATACCAAGTGCTACATTAGCAGCATTTTCCACTTCAAAGCAATCCCCTGATGAGAACATCTGCCACCTCCACATTTGCATAAGGTGGAGATTGCCTGTCCACTCCGAAGCTGGCTGCTTCACTGGAGACCCGAGCTCTCATCACTCTTCTCCTCCCTGTCCCTGTCCTCTGTCATATAGCTACGGCGGCTTCCTAAAATCGTCACCTCTACAGCTGCTGCTCCCTGCTCTTGTTCACCCTTCTTCTCCTCTTTATCATTTCCGATCCAATCTACCAGCATCTTCAGCCAGAAGATTTACTGCAGTGTGATCCCCCTGAACTTATATCTGAACCGCTAACTTGCATCACATCCCCTTTCACATGATCCCTGATAGCGCTTATGGTTGAGGACAGACGGCCTCCAGCTCTTACTGAGGTTTGTTTTTGGTGGTCTGGGTTGCAAATTAAATGCTATCGAGCTATATTAAACTTCCCTCTTCCTGACACGCCACTCTGATATTCCTCCAAAGCTACTCCTCCTCCATCCACTTAATCAAGTCAAGGTCCTGTGTCTGTGCTTGTCGTCACGAGTGGCAGTAGATATTTCACAAAACGCTGGCGTCAGCAAATACGAGTCAGATTTCCTGGCAGCTGTTTTTGCCACAAGACCAGACGGCTTTTTAAAGACGAAAAGAAAAGAGCAACTGCAGCATTATATTATGATGGGAAACTCCTCGTTGTGCTTGGTGATGAATTATGTGAGGCCCAGATGTCCAATTAACATAACAAGAAACAAAACTGTGCAAAGGCCAGATTGCTTTCAGTCCACTTTTCATCAAGTTTTACAGAGACACAATAAATATTATATTTTCTATGATCCATGAAGAAGTGATCAATAGTAAATCTTTTTCACAAGCTAATGTTTTTTCTGCAGTCGACAGAGCTTCATAACAAGTTTAGCCATGTTAAATTTACAGACACATTAAATGTAGTTGATGTGCTATAAAATACAACCCAATCTTACATAAAAATGTATGCAGTGACACAGATCTGCAGTACCGTGACTCTGAATAGGAAAAAGAAGGTATAGATGGATGGATAGATCCACAGTATTTGTCTCAATAATGGCTGCAAAATAATTAGCCTACAGTTTTTGGTCCTTTTCTTTTAGTGGTGTGGACTCATGTTGATTCATTTTGTGTGCTGCTGTGTTATAACTTTGGTATTCCATGTTAAAGTGGATATATTGTAAAAAAAACAGTTTGTCGTATTTCATTGCTGTACCTCTGAAGTGGGTCACAGTTAACGGAAACATCTGTAAAGAAATCTTGTGAGGGACAGAGGTGGAAAGGAATGAAGTAGCTGACTCTTCCCACTGAAATCCACAACAATCAACAGAGCTGCACAGACATGATTGATTGGAGGGCTTTCGTACTGTAAAATGGCAAAACAATATGTCAGACCTGTTTTTCTGTGTCTGTTTATTGTCACTTGCAGTTGCTATTTTAGGTCTTAGGTTTAAGAATGAAAACTGCTTGTTTAGGATTTGGAAAGATAGTGATTTCCCCTTCATAACATTAACCAGATCTCAAAAAGCTCAAATTTTCATTTTTCTATATTCACATGCTGATATGCCTTGTCAAGAATAAAGTATTTTACAGTCTTATATTTTAAAACTATTCACTTTTAAGGTTTGGATTAACAAAGGTTTTTGTTTATTTAGTGTATCAGAGTGGAAAAAAGAAAGTTGCAAGAATGCTGTTAAAATTTAGCATTTGTTGAGTTGATCAAAGCTTTGGTTAATTATAAATACACTTGATAAAACAAAATGTTTTGTATCATTAGGTTAAAAAGTTGGGTAGCGTTCAAAAATACAAATATTCACACTAAGCCTCCCTTAACATTCAAATACCTTTCATACAGTTATTTTGATCTAAGTCTAAAATACAAAGGACATGTGTGATTTTTCAGTTTCAACAGCGGTTTTACTACGGTGACATCTAAATTGCTCATAGTATTCATCGTGATCTGAAGTTGAATCACTAGTCGGCAATTTGCCAGCAACCCTCTATTTAGTTCTGCTTGGGATTTCTCATTAAAGAAGTACAGAACTGTCCCACTCCGGAGGGTCTAATGGGATCAGACCTATATTACCTAGATTGTAAATTTAGCTCTGATATATAATGGAATTACAGAAATAGTTGTATTTCTCACATCAAAAAGAAAGCTTTTGTTCAATGCGCTCAACTCAAGGACAAAGAAAGCATACAAAAAAAAATCAATAATACTGTGCCCTGCCACTTCTCTCACAGACATACACGAATGCTCCACATATCACAGTTTGACAGCTTCAAAGGCACTCTGAAACTCTGGCTCTTCAGCCGCTTCACATTTAAACAGAGACTTCTCTGAAGTCTGCATGCTCATTATAGCTTCTGAGGCCAAAGAAAAAAATAGCTTTTCTACCAGAAATACAAACTGTCAACAAGCTGGCATGTTACGAACAAAACAGAGCAAGCAATAACCAACACATGTCCCCAAACAAATGGTACAACTGCCCCACAAAGCCTCTGCAGCTCATTTACATTTATTTAACAGCCACAATCAAAGTTTCCCCCAAACACAGAAAACATGCGTATTAAACTTTCAGAGGCAGTTGTTCATATCAAATGAGCGACACTGAACCCCTTTAACAAACTGACATCTGTCAGAGAAGTGTGTAACTCTAACCACAGCTTGCCCTGTTTGGCTTTCCAAGTGAGTGTAATCTAGACATGGAAACACAAGCTGTGACTCCACTCGACCACACTTTTCTGCTTACAGAGTTACAGCCCTGAAAGCAATTGAATCTCTTGTTTACACAGAGCACAAGTCGCAGTTAATTTTACATTTTACACAACAAACTGGTCCCATCAAAAGCGGTTGCAAAGTTTGTTACCTCAAAACAATGATATTAAACATTTAAAGGGCAGTTGCACGAGGAAAGCCTTCTTGGTGAGTAAAAGCAATCATGGTAATGGATGACCTGAAATACAATACTCAAGGGCCCTTTAGCTCAGAGGATGAAGTATTCCATGCAGGCAGCTGAAGCAAAAGTTATGACAGAGATGGACGAAACTACCCCTGTAGTGGAAAAACATTAAGACTCTTTAAATATACTTGTTAGAGGTTGATGAATCAATTAAAATCCCTTTAGAATAAAACCTTTTAAATTACAGTTGAAAACATGTTTTATAGTAGCTGGACGAGATTTGATATCTAACCAAAATGTCTAACAATCAACAATTTAGTAACTATGCTTTATTAAGTGGGTTTTGAAGACACAATTATTCTAAATACTCTGGATACATTTTGTTTTTAGTAAGATCAATTTTTTTATTACACACATGGACAAATTTGTTTGTAGGGTCCACAGGACTGCAGCCAACCTCCCTGCACGTGGACACAAGAGAAAACTGGCATCAAAACGAAGAGACAAATAATATGAATGGTAACCAAATATCCCAGAACAACTTCCAAAGAGATTCAAGGTGAACTCCAAGTTCAACGGTAATCAGTGTCCGATTAAATGATCCATCAGAGTTTGATGCAAAGGCCAATATAGAGAGCCCCACAACACACATCATTAAAAAAAAAAAAAAAGCAAGACTGGAGTCAAAATGCATATTGATAAGCCACAGAGCTTCTGGAACAACAAAAAAACCCCCCACTGTAGTTACTGTGAAACATGAGCAAGGTTCGGTTATGTTCTGACGCTGCTTCGCCCTGTCTGGTACAGGCTGTCTCAAATCTGTGCAGGGAACAAAAAAGTCTCAAGACTATCAAGGCATTCTGGAGTGAAACGTGCTGCCCAGTCCCTTAAAACAGGATAATGACCCAAAACACACAACTAAAAGCCCACGAGAATGGGTAAGAACAAAACATTGGACTACTCTGAAGTGTCTTCTATTAGTCCTGATCTGAATCCTATTGAACATCTGTAGAAAAAGCTAAAACATGGAGAAGACTCCATTCAAACCTGAGACAGCTGGGGCAGTGGACCAAAATACCCGTCTAAAGGTGCAGAAGTCTCACTGGAAGTTGCAGAAATCGCTTGATTGCAGTGGTTACTTGTAAAGGTTGTACAGACCACTGTCATTAATTTGCTCTTTTTAAAATCGTTGTGTTAAAGTACAATCCTGTAAAATATCTGATTTGTATGTATTTTCAGTTATCAGTGTTCAGTAAATTATAATTTATTATTACTTATTATTTGTCAGTTTCAAGTTATTTAATTGACCATTGTATGTTTTTTCTCTGTTTAATGGAAACGCATCAGCAAATTGTTCCACACCAATATGTTTTATATAGTTAAATCAGTTATCTGGACAAATGTGCATATTTACCTGCATATTACCAACATTATCAAACCTTAGATGCTTTCATGTTAGTTTTAACATGAACGTAAATGATGAACAGGCTCAACAGAGTGTGAAGGTAGATGACAAACACATAAGTGTTACCCTCTGATGCAGATGCCTGTGCAGCTGAAAGGAAAGAGAGTTATGAGACGTTTGTCTTTAAAGATTCTGGCCTCAGTTAAAGGAAGTTAGAGGGAATTAGGTATATTAGTGGCACTTAAAGAAGTACAATAATTATTTTTTAAATGGCAACGCTTTGAGGCTGTTATCTAGCGGTCTAAATGCTAAAATTTGCACATCTTAAATGACATTTTTAAGATAGAATACCATTGGTTCAATTTTGCCTAAACTTAACCAAAAAGCATGCCAAAGAAAATAAGGGAAAGTAAAATTGAATAAAAAGTAATTTCCGTATCCACTTCACCTTCAAGTACCTTACATAAACTCTTCTTTGACTCATTTGAAACTTTAAATACTCAACCATGTTATTACAAATATGCATCGTTGGATGAATAAGGATGAATATGGTATTTTTGGAAGACTTGCATTTACATGTTGCTTCTCAGCAGACACCATCAGCTTTTGCAATATAAAATTACAGTTAACTGCAGTAGATCTAAAGTCTCATCTTTGTTTTGGTAACACTGTGGCGACATGCACGATTGTTGGTTAACAAGTCAGCATCAGGAGGTTTCAGGGATGGTGGAGGTCTGACTCCAGTTGGAAATCCTAATTTAATCTGTGATGAAGAAAATCTCAATTATGGTTAATTACTGTTAACTGCAGTTCATCCTGGTAGAGTCTTGGTTGGTATTATGATATACTTTTGCCTGGTTCTTGTTTAAATGTTTTGACATCCCTTTCTGTAAGCTGCCACAGCAATGCCAAACGTTGGCGTCGACTCTCGATAAAGCTGTGAGTCTCTGTCTAGGTCTGAGAGTATCTATGCTCTGATGAAAACTCAAATCCTTTTTATAAAAGCAAGTGACACCCACCTTTTCACTATAAAACCTGTGCTCTTTTATTGTCACATTGAACTTCTTTCTCAACACTTTTTTGTTGTGACATTTGCTCCCTGTCCTATTTTACTAAACTACTTGAAAAGATCTCGGACTGCTCTGTATATTCTTACTGACTGTTTGCTCCGAATACACCTGTTTGTTGTTTTACTAGCAAACAAGCAAAAGGCATTTTTTTTTAATTAGGAGAAAAAAAAATCTAATCTTTTTCCAACTGTTACTCCCCAGATTTAAGTATTATCTGACTTATTAGTCATTCCGACAGTCTTCGGAGGACAGTGTTAATAGTCATTGTGAGGCTAATGGAAATGTCATCAAATGTCATGACAGCCTGTACTCCTTCCTGTGTTAATAGATAATTAGATGAGATATGGTTACATGAAAGTGGGAAAACACATTCTCCTTGAGTAATTTAGGTGAACTGTATCTCCAGTCTTCTTGTATGCAACCTTTATTTTAAGCCTTAACTCTACTGCCGTCCCCTGGAGGAGAAAACAATGTCCATAATATTCTCATTTTCCAAAAAGCCCATCCTCACATTAACAAAGTGATGCAAAACCACAGGCACATTAACCCCTTGCTTTGAACAACAGAGGTTGCAGGTCAGGTGGCAAATACAGTGACAGTCTCTAATTGAGGACAAATCCTGGCATCCCTGGGTCCTCTCTGACATTCATCTTATCTTCTGATGGACTCAAAATGCAGTCTAATCACTCAGAGTGCATGCTCCTTTCTCATCACTGGAAAAGGTTTATTCATGTCAGGTTGGAAGGCAGCAGAACTGAATATGTGCTCTGCTTTTTCCCTGAGTGAACGAGCATGGAGCAGCTTCTGGGGAGCTCACCTACAATGTTAGCTGGGTTAGTTACTGGTTTCATTACTCTCAATATAACTAATGGAGGGCAGCTCAATATTTAATCTGTGTAATGTGGAGATGGGAACATATATCTTGTCACTGAGAATGAAATCACTCAATCTAATTAGTGAATTGGGTCAGGAGGTTTAGTCCAATTAGACATTAATGCAATGCTTTATTTATGATATCAAAGTGAACCACTAAGAGGCCACTTTGCCAAGTAAATCTGAGGCTGCTGCAGATTTAGTTTGCTTTTGTTTCTTAGATTAAGTCTCAAATTTGCATTTACAATTCTCCCATCCCAGCAAATGTCCTAGAGCCAAAGTGAAAACCTGATATAAATGCTATGGTCTTCAAAAGTTCTGTGGCTGCAGCCAAGTGGCACACATTAATAATCTAAAATCATCTGAATGTTTAAAGTCAAACTCAGAGCACAATCTAGTAAATACCATCAATAAATAATCTTTAGGATTCTCAGCTCTTTGGGAGGCTGGGTATCTCTGTCCCTGAAAGCCTGTATGTTCAGTGAAAACGCTGAGGTCGCCCGCCAGTGGTGGTTATCTGACCCCTGTCTGGAGTCTCAGGTAGGGGGACAGATTTCACTTTGAAAAATGCAGAGTGTCTCCTGCCGTTGCACCATATCTCTGACACATAGACTGCACTCAGGGGCGACAAGCGCTGCCAGGTTTCGTCTTGGCAGGATTTGCTGGCACAAGTCTGGATGCTGTATTTTGTTATCTTTTCGGTGGATTGTAAAATGTAATATTGTGCGGCTGTGAAATGTCAGCACTGACTTTTATCAAAGAAAGGACAGTCTCCAAAGCATTTTGCATTAGTTGAAGAAAACTCAGCAGAATTGTCGTCACAATGCAGAAAGACACAGTAATGCCCATAACATAAAATCTCCTTGGGATGAGTATTTGATGTGAGCAGAGGAGAAAACTTCAATGTCAGTCCCTTTTCAAACGTCAGTTTGTGTCCGACAAAAGTTTGAACTCCTTAACTGTCTCAGAGCAAGAGGATACTAGCAGCTTTGACAATGACAAATCAAGGTTAGAAACGAGCTGCAGGCTCTAACGTCTCCATTTCTACTCATGTTCTGCAGGAAACTGCAGGCTGTTATTGAACCTAACTTACCTAAAAATAAAAAACAAAGACGTGAAAACAGAAAAGTCAGTTGTGTGGATCGAAACTTATCAGAAAACTCAACCATAACAGAACAAAAATAAATGCTTTAGATGTCTGGACAGCATTGTTATGTATAAAAGCGATTAAAAAATGTAATTTGTTGTTCAGACATGCAGACACTGCGTGAAACACATTTAATAATGTTCAGCACAACATGGATGCACGGCCTCACTATGCAAATACGCTTGACTCAGTGGGTCACCCATCACTGTCATAGCAGCCCGGCAGATGTACTGAACCCCAAATGACTCCTGGTATCCAACTCCCATCCTATCTCACCTGACCTTTTAAGTTTTAAGTTGCTCAGAGGAGGTAAAACTTTGTGTTTATTGACAAGGAAAACAGTTTTAACTGGACCATAAATGGTGAGACAACATTTCATCATTTTGACTTAAGCCTCTGCATCTGACAGGCATCTGTGAGTACACGTGGATCTGCATGCATAATCTATTTCACTGCAGAAGTGGGAAAAGTGCACTTCAGAAACAGCAATCCATTTGGTGGCACTGCAAATATGTCAGGGTTTTAAGCATAAATGAAGTGAGCGTCAAAGAAAAAAAACGACGTCACATTAAAGTGTGTAAGAGTCCTTATTATGGGTTCAGTTAGTCTGCAGGAGTATGTTCATGTAAGGTGAAATGCCATGTAAGACAGAGAATGCTGCAATAGCATCATTTTTAATTATTAAATGCTGAAGTGTTTCCTGTTTTTTAGTTATATTTTCTTAAATGTGTTTTTTGAACCTTTGTTCTGTTGGTCTCCAGAGATGGTTGCAGTGAAATGATTTAAAACAATAATTATCTCAATTTATCACTGCATTCACTTCCACTTCAGTTTTACTTCTACATGTGCTTTTTCTTGACTGCCATTCTTTGGCCAGACGTTTACACTTAACAGCATTTTTTATATTATTCTCACTAAAAGAAATGAGATGAATACTTAGCGGAGCCCACAACTCCCACTCATACACATCAGCTCCAGTCACTTTGAAAATTGTGCTCCAATGAAAACACACCTGCTTTCCTCAAAGAAATCTTCAAGTGATAACGTTTGGGTGCTTTGGTTTGAGAACAGAGACCATAGATTTTTTTAATGCTGGGATGGGGTATTGCTAAAGCAGCAATATCATCCCTCTGCTCCCCTTCCTGACTTACACTCTTTCAACTTATGTTGTCTAATGTGACTCAAACTCTCTTTTCCTCTTTTTTTTCCATAGTAAGGCTTTACTAACTGTCCCCAAGTCCAACCGTTTACCAGACAAACAATTATAACTTAGGCCTTAAAATCAAAACTTTTTGGGTCTAGGGTAGCCTACAGTAGTTCACCAGTTGTACCAGTTTCAGTCACTCACAAGTCATCTGACTTTATTGAAGTCATTCATTAGATTCATTATTTAACTTTATAACAGTAAACCTGAAGAGTCCAACGGTACATTTCTAAGATAAATTGCATACAGTAAGTTTTTGGAAAAACCTACTCAAAACAAAACTAATGTGTACCTATTTCGATGTTTTGACTGGTTGTTCAGCACAGACAAATACAAGAAACCAAGAAAATCGTTCATTTTGTGCTGGATTTACATGAACTGACGTGATACTCAGTGATTTTACCTCGAGACTGTTGAGCATCTGACTTGGTCTTGTGGCTTAAAATACAGTGTGCCACATATGTTCTGCTGACCAACAACAGATAGAAGAAACCAAGATGGAAACACACAAATCAGCAATTTTTTTGTCCATGTGTGTCATTAGCAAGATGGAGTTTGAATTTACTCATCCATGTAGATGTGTAATGTCAGACCCGCAACAGCACACATGAAAGACCCTCAGGCAAGGCAAGGCAAGGAGCAGCTGGTGTGGTGGAAGTTGTAATATGAAACACTTTGTGCTGCATTTAAATGGTAAGACAGGCAGCTCCAAGAACCGGATGATTACTTCTCAACGGGACTTGATGAATCGGAGGACAGAGCTCAAAATCATTTTGTACATTTACAGTAGTGAGCAAGACTGCGGTGACATGAGAATGCTTTCCGATTCATCTGAGAGTTCAGTCGTTGTAGAAATGCAGTAATCAACTCTGAGGCAAACAATTGCCTTCATGAAATTTTCTAGGTCAGCATATGAGGAGACATATTCATCGTCAGGAGAGAGAGTTATCTAGTGTGAAACATGCTTTGGATATTGACGTGACTATGAGAGGAGCATGGATCAAAGAGGTTTGAGCAGCCTTCCTGTGGGGTAAATATGCAGCGGCTGGCAATAAAAGAATGGAGAGAGGAGCTCGTTTTAGAGCTAAAATGAACATTTGAGCTCGCCTGTAATGGCGGAAACAATCAGGCTTTAGAGATGTTTGTAATGAGCAGAGAAAAAAAGGACTGAGCATTTAAAATGTTTCATAAATCCACATTTACGCAGTAAATGCAGCTAAATTACTGTATCAATGACATTGATTGAACATATGTAGAGCAGTTTAAGACTTAAGCAAACTGATGACAATGAATGTGTTGCTGAAATGGAACTAACTTAACACAATTCTCAATAAATTCACATGTGCTCCACAAGAAAATTTCCATGATATTTTGCTTCTTCACAAGCAACTATCAATTTCCACAACATTGGAGTAAAATGTAAAAAGGCCAAAAGAAGATGGAGTTAACTTTATACTTTTTTGCAGAATATTTTCAAATATATGAACAGCTGCATGGGTCTGCAGGAGAAGTGAAAAGCTTATTTTGTTCAGTGAAATGTGGTAATGATGTATCTATCTGCTCTGATCCTTTCTCTTACAAAGAAAGAGTACAACTGAGATTCAAAAGGAGTGACACTTTTTCTTGAATGAGTCTCCCGTGAGACCACAAGAGCTAAATATGCCAACAAAGATGGGGATCATTCTACAGATAATGCTGCTCACAAGTACAAAACAGGAACTCTGTCTTTTAAATAAGCACATAGCAATATTTGTTTCGCACACAAATGTAACCTGCAAGCCTAGAAATCTGCACAATACCTCTATAGGAAATTTAAATTTGCATTGCAGATACATCTCTTTAGGTGGGTCTGATCTGTCAGGCTAGTTATCCTGCATCTCTTAATAGAAAAGAAGTTGGAACAGATGACAACAGCTGGATCAGATGGCAAAATTGAGCTAAAAGCATTTAAAAAATGACTGCTTTGTGTTTCTGCAGAAAAATGTTTTAGCATTGTCAAACATATTCTTAGTAAGATTTGAGAAAATGTTTTGGTTGTGTTTCTTTTTTTCAAGTGAGGCTTTCTTTTTAAATTGATTTAAAAATCAAAATGAATATGTTGAAATATATCAGAGCACGTGTCCACCCTTCAGAAGGTTGCAACATTCATTTTGTGGCCATTCAATGGAGATGTGAGTGCAGAAATGCAGAAAGAGCTGTAAGTAATGCAACAATGTTATAAGGCACGGCCAGAAAACTGTTGTGTTGAAACATCTGAGGAAAGTCTGAAGATCAGGCAAACTAATCATCAGGGGACAGATTAAAGTGCTAAGACCTTTGCCATCATTAAGTATGTTTAGTGCTGCTTAATCTTTAGAAAATGTTAATTATTTTCTTCTTTTGGTGGGCCTGAAAACACATTTTATTTCTAAGGTCTGTAGTTGTTGAAACTTGATGTTTTTAAAAAATGTTCATTTTGAGCGAGTAATTTCAATGAATCTTACTAACTGTGTTTCATAATTTAACGTTCTTTAACTTTCCATTTGTTTTCATAAGATGTCATTTGCTTTAATAAAATTGAACGCAATTAAAAAAATGGAAGAGTCTTTTCATACCAACAAACATCTTACAAACACTTTGTTTAATTTTTAAAACACAACATTTAGACTACAGATTTAATGAACTTAAAGACACTTTTGCTGTTATCTCAAGCTTTTATCAGACATCCCTTCAATAAAAGTATAAATAAAAAAAAAATAAGAAAAGTGTTTTAACATTACCTGTATCTCTCTTGCATGGTATATGATAATCAGCCCCAGGAGAATGATTGTAGAAAGGCTTATCAGGCATTTTAGAGCTAATGAATACAGGGATTCCTGCAAAAGAGCAAGAACACTAAAGCCAAACAAGACAAAAGCTCATGACACAAAATCATCTTCTCACAGTAAAGCATGTGGGATTTATCTGAAAAAACATGAAGACAAATAAATCAACATGTTGATGTAGACTGTAATCTTGGCATTGCAGCTTCATATTAAAAAACTGGGGCTCTCCTTCATTTTTGGACAGTAGTGGGCCTTTTGGCCTAGACCTTTTCAGAGAGAACAGACTACACAGGACGCTAGAAAGAGCCCAGGTTCCTGCTGCTAAAGTGGTTGGCTGTTTCCCCACACTTTTTGAGGAAGTTTTTAATGTAAAAGACTTGCTCAGCCAGTCACAGAGCAGTGCAGCTACTAAATTGACTTGATGGGACTGCATGACACTGACTTTTGAGTGTATGCTCACCTTTCCGTAGGCTCCCCATGAGAGTTCAGTCTCTATAACCATAACAACGATCCCAAACATCCCAAAGATTAAAGCATAGTCGCTGAGCCGCTTCCTTTTCTCAAACAAGGCCCTTCTGTGCCCCAGCTTTTCCCCAATGTTCTGGTTCTTCTTTTTTCCCGATTTGCCGCTGCTGTGGCTGCAGCCTCCCCCTCCGTCTCCTGATGCGTAAGGCATCAGGGTGGTGGAATTATTATCCGGCTTGGATGCTAAAGTGTCCGACGCATCTGCGGCTGAAATGGGCTGCAAAGGCTGGGACTCAGAATCAAACTCGTGTATGTTTCTGCGGGACGAGCTCAAGTTGCTCAGCGGCCGCATTACGCCGCCGTTGTATCTGCAGCTGCTCATGGCTATTTCATTGTAGGAGTTGCTGTCTTTGTGGCTGTTGCCCAGGCTGCCCCGTTGCCGATCGCGGCAATGCTGCTGCTGATGGTGAGGATGATGATGTCTGGATGAACTACCATGACTAGAGGGTGTGAACCCGCAGACGCTATACTGGCAACCTCGTCTCGAAGACGTTTCCGAGGGCGTCCTTAAAGTTCCCACAGTGGTCGGCGACGTCCCGCGAAAGACAAGGCTTTTTCTTGCATCACAGGTGCAGTTATTGCAGGCGCAGCAGTGGTCGTGCTGCTTGCCGAGCCGATCCTCCCTCCCGCAGTAGTGCTGGTACTTACAGTGCTGGAACTGCAGCTGTAAGGGGGTTTCCATGTCAGTGCTGCTGTTTAAAGCAGCACTGGGATACCACAGAGCCCCCGTCGAAGGACGTTGTGGTCCTTACGGGAGGACAGAGTCGCTGCATGGATAGATCCATTTTTGCTCCAGTTGAATGTGTGAAGCGCTTCCGATTGGGCAGAGGGGACCAAAACAACTGGTTCTACGTCACGAAAAGGTTGCAACAATGAGACGCGAAGCCCTGCCCGTTTCATCGGGATCAACATAAACTACTCAATTAGCGCTTTTCGATTCTTCTTCGATCTCCGTGCATTTTCTCTAGTTTACAAAGAGGGGAACTTCTTTCCGAAAGTGCTACCAAAAAGGGAGTAAACTTAAACTCGTTATTGCATTTTCCCCTTCTTTTTGTTAAGTGACATTTCATCAATAGATCTCTGCTCTGTGAGCTACTGCCATTCTCTACAGCTTTTAGCACACTGCATCTACCTATACCCATAAATTCCCTATTGATTTCCCATTTATTGGCTTCTTAGGTAACACACGTAGCTTGCTGTCACCCCTGATATACAAGGTGCTGATTCCATTCAGCTTGCTGGCTGCTGACCACGTGACAGTATAGACCTATAGCAGCTATATGGTCAGGGTCTTTGTCTGCAGCTAGAGATTGATGTGACCGCTGGTGGCTGCGTTATAAATGGAGTAGAAGAGTTATGTCACCCTAAGGAAATACAGCCAACTACCCGAGATTGAGCGGCTGTGGAGGCATAAAAAAGCCTGCAACCCAATCATCCGCACGTCTTGCCGTTGCAGCAGCAAGAAATCTAGTCCCGGGGCTGTTAGGCAATATTAGAGTTATGATTTCTGGGGGAGGTGTAGTGAAATCGTAAAGCCGTCTCTCATATGTGCTGCACCATATAAGTTACCCAAGTGTGATCCGTAGGAAAGAGAAAATCGACTCTTAAAACCTGCAGAGCAGGAGAGAGGGGCTTTAAAGGCATATAAGTAGCTCGACATCACTTGCATGAGTTCATATGTGACGTGTGTGGAGAAGAATAATTGAAGAGACGCTGTCCATGTTGCTGAAAGTCAGTCCATCGAGAACTAACTTTCAGCACCGTGGATAGCTCCTCCTGCTCATTGATCACAACCAGCCTTCAATAAAACAATCCCTCTGCACAGGATCGCAATGCGCACTTACTCCTTATTGGCTGGAGTTACACGTCACGTGACACCTCCCACCTTCTTGAGGCGGAAGAGTCCAGTGAATGGGGACAGACCTCGTGCGGAGTCTATCTATCTATCTATCTATCTATCTATCTATCTATCTATCTATCTATCTATCTATCTATCTATCTATCTATCTATCTATCTATCTATCTATCTATCTATCTATCTATCTATCTATCTATCTATCTATCTATCTATCTATCTATCTATCTATCTATCTATCTATCTATCTATCTATCTATCTATCTATCTATCACTATAAAACAATTCCTATTAGCCCATTATGATAAAAAAGATAATTAAAAAAAGAAGAGCGATTACTGCAAATATGATTCATTTCCAATTTATTTTCTTTTTTTAATATAAATGTGTGTATTGATGAAATAATTTGTTTTGTTTTATTTCTTGTGAACTGTCAACAGTTGTGTATATATTTTAAGGAATTGACTACATATCAAAAATAACAAAGGATTTAGTTTTAATTATTTTGAAATTTAATAATTTAAGAAAACAAGTCCCTATTTATTTTTAAACACAGTGGTAGTAATGGTTTGATCAAAAATATTTAGAAGTCAGTATTTGGTAGAATAACCTTGATTTGCAATCAAAGCTTTCATGTGTTTTGGCATGCTCTCCACCAGCTTTTCCCATCGGTCTTTATACAACTTCTTTTTCAAAAAGTCAAACAGCTCATCATCATTTGGTGGTTTGTAACCATCCATCTCCTTCTTGATAAGGCTGTCATAGAGAAATTGATTTAGTGATACATTGAAGAAAAGATTGCGGTGGTCTCTTAATTTCTTCCAAAGCTGTATATTTGATTGCAGGACAACAAAAGTAAAAATCCAATAGTACATGTGCCCCCATGAGACTTCTAAAGACTGATTTTACCATACAGGTAAATTTCTATGGTTGGATTTATGGTTCAGTCACTTTAATTGCAGGCAGCGCATAATTCTCCCTTGTATGTGCAGTGAAGCTGGTTTTTACTCCCCCTAGTGGTACTAAAGACTCCTATAGACTAAGATGCCAGTGTACCTTAAAATAAGTTAAAAAAAAAAAAAAAAACACAAAAATGCTGGCCGGAGATGTAGGTTTGAATATTTCTTGAAGAATTTTTATATTTGTTTGCAAAAATGCATTTTTTTTTTCAAAGGACACGCAGAAGATACTTTCAGTACTAAGAAACAGTATGTAGCAGCCTTAACAATGAGGCAATTAAATACAATAAACTAATAAAGATAGATACGTTTTTTGTTACTTCAATAATAATTATGTAAAAATTGTATACATTTTTTTATACATTGTATACATTTTTTACATTATTTTGTAAAAAAAAATATATATATATGTAATACAAATATTGTAAACATATGAGTGTAGACAGTGTTTCTGCAATCTGTCTTGATTCAGAGCATTAACCCTGCCATCTGCAGAAACGCAGATGACTCTGCACCTGTATGTTTTTGTGGACTAGAGGGTGAGAATAAAGATTGTGGAGCAATTTGTGGCATGGTGTGGTTTGGAGGATGAATAAGACAAACAATATCCATTCTGGAAGATGAGATGGAGGCGGTTGAAGTCTAGACACCTGGACAACAGACCACACTGGAGATTGACAAATATAAGACATTTTATTCATCCTTGCAGGTAAATTCAGATACACAGTAGCTCAAACATAAATTAATAATAAAATTAAATTAAAACTCTTGCAACCAGCATTTATTTCCGCCCATTGTGGTTTGTAACTTACTTGTGCCCTTCCACCACAGTTCCCAGTGAGTCCAGTCTCTTGCTCAACACTAAGCTGGCATTTTCTTTAACCTGCTTCTTCAGACAGGGGCTGTTTTTGTCTGATACTGTGCCTCACTGGGAAACTAAAGCATGTAACAGGACATTCACTACTACAGTCCAATAAAACATGAACAGTGTATCAAGTCAGTCCTCAAAAAGATCCAAGCTTCCTGAGGAATAGCAGGAAGCTCTGTCCCTTCTTGTACACAGCATCTCTAATCGTGGACCAGTCCAGCTTAATTTCCAGGAACACACCCAAATATTTACAGGTCTGCATGCCTTCAATGGCTTCCCCCTGCATGCAGTTCTTGTTTTAGTCACTGAAGGCCTCCACAAGGTCTCTGTCCTCCCTTTTGTGTCCAGAATACATGCCAAAGCAGCAGTATTCTCAAAATAATTCTGAATGTGGCAGAACAGAGAACTGAATTTAAAGCAAGACACTTACAGAGTGAACAATGTCCCATATGAGGCACCTGTGCTGCACTTCAATGTCCCAAAAACACATTTCTTCTGCCTGTTAAATAGCATTAATGGTGTTAAGGAATCCTCGATCCAGGAATTAAAGGATAGAGCCACCCCTATACTTGTGAGCCTGTCTCTCAGTATGGTGGGCCATCTGTCTAAAAACATGATCCACCATAGGAACTAGACACATCCATGTATGTGTAGAACCAGTGCAGCATGTAGAGGATCATATACCCAGAGGTTGCACAGAAACCATTACAGATTCCTATTCACCTTGTGGTCTTTCCACAGCACAGGAACGTTCTCCATCATTTGACTCTGTTGAAGAACGTCCGGAGAGTGTCAGCTTGATTAGCTGCACATCTCTTCTGTGATCTCAGAAATACACTGTCTGGACCTGGTGGTTCTCCTGGACTTGTTCTCCTGAGGTCTGGCCTTGATGCAACATCTATACTGTCAACAAGGGAGAAAAAAAGACTATTTCCTGAGGTAGTCCGTGTTTGCAGCAAGATGCTGCATGTCTCCTTTAAGTCTATGTTGGAGAATACATTTTTTTCAGTAACCTGTTAAAGCAGCATAGTCAGAGCCAGTTATTAAATTAAACTGAAACATAAAAATACTGACTTAAAGAAGGCTGGCTCTGTAGGGACTTCCAGCCACTAGAGATAAATGTGGTAAGAAGAAAATTGATAATCTTCTTAATATAACACACAGCACTTCACATTCTCTACACAACACTAAAGCCGAAGCTTCTTCGGCTTTGCCACAACACACATCACAGAAGATCATTTTAGACTGAAGGGGGCTGCTTTAAGATTAAATCCATCAGCTATCTGCATCTTTATTTCTTCTCGGTTTTCACTTTTAGTTTTTCTTTTAGTCAATAACTAGTTTCAATAACTTAGTTTCCCATTACAATTATTAAACCAGTTTCCCGTTAGAATTTTGAATTAACTTTTAGTAAACATAGATCAGTTGAAACCTTCTGTCTTAACCTTAATCCTTGTCAATGTGAGATAATAATATGAATCATCAGGGTTTAGAGGTTTTAAACTTCAATATTGTTCATTTTCATCCTCTCTTTTTCCTCCCTCTAATGTAATAAGAGGACTACAACATGCCGCCTCATATGATTATACAGTCAGCATCACTTTACTCCCCGATTCCATGAGTGCATTTTGATCATACTGACAGATAGGCAAAAGGTGTGGGAGGTGGCAAGCAGCAAAGGGAGCAGCCTGCTTAGTCAACAGAAACAGTGACTCAGGTGCTTAGCAGTGATTTCCTTTGGGTGATGTAGAGGTCCATTAAGACCAAAAATATCACTGAGAGAGTTGTGACCATTCTTTTGCAACATCTGTCACTCTGAGTTTCCTTTATGAAAAGCAACCTTGAGACAGTTTTTCCACTTCATAGACAACTGCGCATCGTACCAAAAGACTTTGGGACAGCACATTTGGTGCAACTCTCTGCGTCACAAATGGTTACTCCCTTCTTGTAAAGCTATAAATTGTAAATCATCCTGAATGTTTGGCAATTACGTGTAGTGTTCATTATGGTCGGATCCATCAGTTTGCAGCACATGGGAAGTATGTTTGGAGCTGCACTCCAGACACACTGCAGTTATCAATATCAAAGTTATCAATATGTCTCTGCGCCAGTGTCACCACAACAAATATCTTTTATACTTCTAAGAGAGGGAAAGATTTTTTGCCAAAAGAGCATTGATGGTTTTTAAACTCCCACACAAAAAGAGGGAGAAATTGCTTTTGTTGTTCTGCACAGTGGTTTTATTTTACTTCAGGGCTTATTTTTAATAATCTCAAGGCTTTAGATGACTCTAACAGCACAGACGGGACAAAGCGGTGGATCTGAATAATGCAATTCTACTTGATAGTGTGAGGGAAGCGTGGTGTCTAAACACCTGCAAAACTCTTTAAGGTATTTTCAGTATTTCTCACTGGTCCCCTGACAGTTGTCCACACCCCTGTCTTCTTATTAAAGTGCAAAGCAGCTTTCGTAAAAGAACAAATGGACAAATTTAAGGAAAAACCTGAATGTTTGGAGAGCCCGTTAGGACCTTGCTAACATGGTTGACTTGTCCTCTGAGTGGGAAAGGTAACTGGAAGAAGACAAATGGTGGCCTGACAACTATGGTTTTTTTTTTTTTTTGTTTTTTTTAATCAGTCATCTATATGTAATCTTCTTAAAAGCCTGTTCTTTTAATAGACTTTTTGTTTGGCCAAAGTTTGACCCCTGGACCTCTGGTTAATTACCAGGCCTAGACGTTTTTGTTTGAACACACAATACTCACAGCATGGCAGTAAATGTCACAATCTTCTGCAAATAACAGAGATGCCTGCTGGTTAACATGCAGTTTCTTATTAGCAACGTTGACCGTACAGAAAAAAAAAATCAACAGGGAAAAATTACAGTTTAGTTAGTTGTGACTTTAAATAGAAACAAACTGGACACAAGCCAACAATTAAAAGTTTAAACCCCGCAAAAAAAGTAATAAATAGATATATATCTACAAGAAAAAATGAATAAAAAGTATCACTCTGTGCAGGGAAAAGTGGATGTGATTAGGAGGAATTACACATGCAGCTGTTGCTGCTGTAAACCAAATGCTTATGAGGAGGAGATTTGAGGTGCAGAGGCTCCACAATCTAGTAAGAATATCATGACACCCCTCTGTCGTCACATAGGAGGAGAAAATCTCAAATATTTCATATTGAAACTGTATTAAAAACAAACAAAAACAATCGGAATCACAAAATGGAATGGAATTATTTAATACTTTGCAACAACAAATATCAACAATGTATCTGACTCCAAAATTTGCATTTTACTGGAAATTGTGAATAAATCTTTTAGGATTTGTCACTTTAAATACTACAACTAGACAAAATGACAGAAAATCCTTGAATAGCTGACAAGATAGTAAAGACAGCAAAGAAAAGAAATCAAACAAACAAGTTCATGTTATATATTGATGAAAATGAGGAAAAGATACCAAACATCTTTTGAAAGTATTTTTGATCAAAGACTCCAATGTCAGTTGAATCCATTATGCGGGGAATGAACTGAGCATGATTTACTTAGTTGCAAGTCATATAGACACCGGATACCTGACTTGTGTGAGAAGCTTACCCTCTGGCAGCAGTCTGCATCTATTTTCTCCGTATTCCTCCGCTAATGTCTCTAATACCTGAATCGAGAGAGCTTTTAGGTGTATCACCCCTGACAGAAGAGCCATTTATGCTGAACTGAAGATTTACCCCTCTGGCAAATGAGTTTTAAGCGGCACACTCAAGGGCATGATGGCACTTTAAAGAAGATTTTGACTCTCATGTTTCCAAGCGGAGTGGTCTGTTCATGCAGTCCTCATTTGCTTCCAGATTTGTCATTTATAAGGACTGCAGGCCTGAATGAACAGAAACTCAAATTCTAATTCTCTGTCTTTATAGTTTGTAAAACAAAAGTCTGTTTTGCAGCTGCACAACCCTGTGCAGCGTCACTGCTTCATGAATTGTGACACCGGAAGACAAAGCAGATTCACTGTTTACATCACAAATAAATGTTTTGTAATATTTGAACATTATTAACATCAATACAAACCAAATTCCTCTCATAAACATGTTTTATTTTCAGCCATTACTCTGTTTGCTGCCACCAGTGATTATGAAATGGATCTGTTGTGACTGGCACTTTGAGGACTGCAGCCTTCCTTAGTGATGGTTTCTCTCCAAGGCCAACGTTGCCTGCAGGGCTGTTGGTCTGCTCTGGTCTGTAGGCAATCACCTGACCCCATCACTTACTACAGGTGATACAATTAACCTATAGCAAGGCCTGCCAGAGGTTGTTCATTTTGTGCTTGGGGCACAAAAACCCTCTTTACCTTTAAGATTAGGCTTAAAACTTTACTTTTTGTTGAAGCCTTTAATTAGGGCTGGCTCTGGTGCCCTGGACCATCCCTTTAATTAAACTTCTATAGGCCTAGATTGCCAGGGGACCTCCTATGATGCACTGGGCTCTTTCCAGACTCTGTTCTCTCTAATATTCTTATATGTAGATGTCATTAATATTATTATAATTAACATTGTTCTCTTTTGTGTCTCATAGATAGATGTGTTTCTCTGTGTTTATTGATCTCTCTTTCCTGTCATTACAGACCCCCCAACTGATTGAGCCAGATGGCTGCCCTCCCTGAGTTTGGTTCTGTTGGTGGTTTCTTCCTGTTAATTAGGGAGTTTTCATCTCCACTGTTGCCTCTGTTTGCTCAGGATGAGTGAAGATTCAATACAAATTGTTGAGTTATTCAGCTTCTTTTTCATTTCATGAATTGGAATAATTATAATAATAAATGAACATAGTGTTTATTGCTATGTTTCACATGCTGGCTCAAGTGTAGATTCCTATTAAATCAATGCAAATTTGGCCCTAGCTGTGTGCAAGCCCATATGGGAGCTCAGATGTCTTTCTTTAAGCAGATGTAGGGTTTGCTTCTTGTAGTCTGATCTGGTCACTTTGACACAAAAACAGACATAAATTGGTATATAGTTTTTGGTTTTACTTCACTAACAATCTAGAAAGAAAACCTACAGGGGGAATTAAAGATCATCATGCTTCCCTTATGTAGTTATTCTCATGTTCAGTGCATCAAAATGTGACTATTGTGACATATCATTTGGTTTTAAGACAGACAAAATTTCTTCAAGTTAGATTTCAAAGATTTTTCTTTCTGTCAGGCAATGTGGAAGGTATTTTAAAATGTGCACCAGAAAGAATAAGTGGTAAAAGCCTTTGTCCTCAACCATGGCCGCACTATTCATACTCAGATAAAGAAAATATAGCGCATGTGTGAACCTGAAAAGATCTTTGTAAAGTGAACCTGTGTGCCATTCATTATTCATCGGCAAGTGTTGCCTGGCTCACCATCTACTTGGGAGGAGCTCGCAAGTTTTGGCACGACTGCTCGAGTGTCTGTTTCTGCTGACAAATGCTTCTCGGAGGGCATGAGTCCAGGCTCAGAGGTACAGAACATACAGTGTTCATTGACAGAGACAGATGCTAAGAATGTTAACTGTGTGATTCCTTAATAGCAAATACAAGTGAAGGAAGATGTGAAAGAGGAATGATGTTTTTGGCAAAGCTGATTAACAGTTAATGTTTTGTAATGATTTGTCTCAGCAAAAGTGTTGGGCACCGTCAATCCACAACTTTCTGATATGTGTCTGACACAAACAACAAAACACAGAATCAAATAAAAAAGATAGAAGATAAAAAAAGATAGGTGAGGGTTTAATCATCAGTCACTCTGACCAAAGACAGTTAAAAAATTTTATTCTAATGGTGATATCTGGGATAAAAAAAAAAAGTTTGAAGACACTGTAGTTGTAAAAGTTTGCATAACATAAAGTGTCATTTTCACATAATGGGAAAATGATAAACGGCTCCCATGAAAATGCAAAGTGACATTTAGTTTTTTGTTTTGAATGCCCCGACAAAGAGGGGTTTTAAACAGTTTGGCAGATGTACTCGAGTGATAAATTTGGCACTTTCATTACGTGGCGGGTCTAACCAGACCAGTGCCTGTACATGAAAGATGGACTTTGCTGCTGCAGCGTCACACTCTGGTTTTCTCTGTTGATTTGAAGCCTGGTTTGTCATTTTGTGGTTGCTATGCTGTTATTTTTCTGGAGCCAGAACTGCAAGGAGAAACTGAGGACTCAATAAATGTCTACTGCATGCTAGCCAAAGCACTCACACCTCCAACATCCTTAATTGTGCCTAGTTTAACCTTTAAGAGTTATTTTGAATGAATCATCCTGTATAGCTGTTGATGCTTGAAAATCCCAACCCAGCAAGCTTGTTCACGTGGGACCCATAACATTAAAAGTTGGATACTTGGGAATGGAGTCGGGGCCAGCACTGAACCTGTAGAAAAATGTGGACCCATTATGCAGCTCACTTTTAGGCCATATGAGGCCCCCATATAAATGCTTGGGGAGAACAAGCCATTTAAGAAAGTGCAGATTTCTTCACTTCACTGTTTGGCTTCAATGTTCAGGCCCAGATGTTGGAGTGGGCCCAAAGTTAAACCAAAGAAAACCATAATATGCTTTTTTGTGTTTTCAGACTTTGCCACATTGATACAATGTCAAATGTAAGCTTATATTTGACTGAATATCAAAAAATGAGCTGTAGGTGTCAGGGTTGATGGGTGAAGATGATGAAAGTCGGAAACAAGGTCTGCATCAAGGATATAGCGAGAAGGAACCCAGGACCTATCTTCGACCATGTACTGGAGACCCCTCCCCTGACAATGAGAGCAGACAAAGCACCGCATGGAAAAAGCAGAACCCCCAAAAGTAAGCTGGGGGGAGGGAACCACTGGTGAAAGAGGACTCTCGTGGACTAGTTTTATCAGGGAGACACGGATTGTGCATGGAAGCTGCAGTCTCACTGCTGTAGGGGTGATCCATTGAGTAGGAAAGGGGCGAAAAAATTTGGGAGCCAACATCTTGTACTACACCCAGAGAAGCACCTCTGGCCCACCTGGTATTCAGGTGCTGGAGACGGCGCTGGTTGGCAGAGGCAGCGTAACGACCCAAGGAGTGCAGAAGGGCGAGGTGGCAACAACGAACAAAGGCTTGGACAGACGGGAAGGTAACCTCTCTCTCCTGAGTGGGGAAAAGGAGGCTGGTAACCATAGACACATTGAAAAGGAGAGAGGCCTCCAAAAGAGCTAATGAAGAAGTTATGGGCATACTCTACCCACAGCAGTTGTTGGGCCCTGGAGGATGGGTTTGTGATACCCGACAGCACAGGGTCGTTTCCAACTCCTGATTCATGCACCCCGTTTTGTTTGACTGAGGGTGAAATCCAGAAGAAAGTCTGGCGGTAGCCCCCATCAGGCTGCAGAACTTTTTCCAAAAGACTAAAGAGAATTGGGGACCCTGGTCGGACACTGGCAGGACCAGCTTGGCAGTCTCTTTAGCAGATGGTAGCTTGGGGATGGGCATTAAATTACATCTTACTGAAGCGGTTAACCAAAGTGAAGATGATTGTGTTGCCATCAGAAGGAGGGAGACAAGTGACAAAGTCCAGGGATATGTGGGACCAGGGTCAATGTGATATTGGGAGAAGCTGAAGTAATCCTGCATGCTCCTGTCAGGAGGTCTTTTGTTGATTACACGTGAAAAATATCTTCATGAATGGAGTGGTGTCTGCCGCCAAGGTTGGCCACCAGAAATGTTGGAGCAGAACATCTCAAATATGTTGGGAACCAGGATGACAGGTAAGGTTGGAGTAGTGGACCCATTGCAGAACGTCAGATCTCATTGCCTCAGGAACATAGAGCCAGTTGGGAGGATAGGCGCTGGGACCTGGCTGCCCCTCAGTGGCAGTTCTCGCTGTCTCCTCAATGTCCCAGGTCAGAGAGGCGATAACACAAAAAGGAGGAAGGAAGGATGTAACAGGACCTTCGCCGAGCCCTCCTCCCACTGGAACTGCCAGGAGCCTGCCTTAAGGTTATGAGAACCAGGGCCATTGAAGAAGATGAAAATGAACCTTGTGAAGAAAAGTGACCAACAGGCCTGACGGGAATTGAGTCTCTTGGATGTGCAGAGATACTCCAGGTTTGTGTGGTCAGACCAAATCAAGAATAGCTCTTTAATGCCCTCCAGCCAGTGCCACCACCTCCTCTAGGGCTTTCTTCACTGCTAGCAGTTCTCTGTTTTCAACATCATAATTACTTTCAGCTGAAGACAAGCTCAGAGAGAAAAAGGCACAGGGGTGGAGTTTCTGGTCAGCATCTGATCTTTGGGAGAGGACAGCTCAAACCCCCACATCCAGCATAACAAAAAATTGCTGATTGGGGTCTGATACTGGTGCTGTAGTGAACCTAGATTCAGGAATCTCGTTAGCCTCATTAGCAACAGGGGTCCATTGGTATGGCACCTTGGAACTGGTAAGGGTGGTAAGAATAAGGCGGTAAGAGTCTGGAACAGGGCAGAAGGTGACAACTGACTTTTGCCAGGTCATCTGGAGACTGTTCTTGGTCATAATGTAACCTAGGAAAGAAACTAACAGGGCAGGGAAATAAAAATTTCAGAATGTCGTCAAGGTAGACAAAGACAAACTGGTTGAGCATGTCTCAGAGCATGTCCTTGACCAGGGGTCGGAAAATGGCAGGGGCATTGGGCTGGCCGAAGGGCATTACCAGGTGCTTGTAGTGCCCAGATGGAGAGTTAAAGGCAGTTTTCCATTTGTCTCCCTCCTTGATGCGGACCAGATGATAGGCATTGCAAAAGGTCTAGCTTAGTGAAGATAGTGGCCCCCTGAGTCAAAGTGAGAAGAGAGGAGGGGTAAAGGGTAGCTGTTCTTAATGATGATATCATTCAGACCTTGTTAGTCAATGCAGGGTCTCAAAGTCTTATCCTTCTTCTCAACAAAGACAAAACCTGCCCCGGCAGCAGAGGAAAAGGGCCGGATGATGCATGCTTCCAGAGTCCTTGATGTAAAAATCCACGGCCTTTCTTTCTGGGGCAGACAGGGATTACATAGCTTTGGCTTTACAGAAGACTAAACTGAGGTTATGGTATTCAGAGGGCACCGCGGAGAGGTCGGGTGGAGAGCTGGAGTGATGTGAGTGGAGAGGAGAGGTGGCTGGCTGCAAGCAGCAGAGATGACAGGAAGGGCCACACTCACAGACAGCCCCAGTTGATGTTGGGATTGTGCTGACGAAGCCATAGGTAACCTAGAATAAGAGGCTGACAAGGACTTTTCAGGATGTGAAACTGGATCTCCTCATGATGGTTGCAGGAAAGCAGCATGGAGACCTGGACAGTCTGATGAGTGACAGTCCCCAGAATGACTCTGTTGAGAGCGTGAATTGGACGAGGCAAAGGAACCTACTCGAGCCCCAACTGCTGAACCAACCTCTCGTCTATGATACAGGCATCAGCACCAGAGTCTGAGTGTAGGCAGGGACTGGGGTCCACCAGGCAGGAGTAACCGATCTTGATGTTGAGGCTTTGGTGTTTGAGGAGAGGGTACAACAGTTAGCCTCGCAAGTATCTTCATGACTACTGGTGAGCTTTGGCTTTTACTGGACAGGTGAACCTGAAGTGACCGGCCCGGCCACAGTACATGCAGACGTTTGCCAGCGTCGTTGTCGTTCTTCTGGCATAATGGAAGCACGACCCAGCTGCAAAGGTTCCGATTCCTCCAATGGCTGACATGAGGAAGATGCACGGTTGGCTACATGCCCGCTTGATTTGGCAGTTTGCTGGCGACAAGAGGATCCCTGGCATTTCTCTCGTCGGCGAGCCTGAAGACAAAGGTCAATCCAGATAGCCAGTCCAATCACTTTTGTTAATAGTTAATCATGTCAGCTTCAAGTTATTTCAGTGACAACTGTGGGCTTTTCTTTTTTTTAACGGAGAAATTAAACAGAGAAATCTGTCCACATGTGTGTATCTGATTATAATTATTCATGTAATTAAGTGAATCGAACATCACTTAATATTTAGCTTTTAAGACTGACAGGAAACATAAATTAAAAATAAGGTAAACAAGTTAGGTCCTTATCTCACCCTGTGAGAGAAAACAAAACAAAAAAAAACTTCAAATTAAATCACGTCTCCTACTTATGTGCTGCTTGTCGTCTGTTTCCTTTTTAACTGATTCTGTTTCTTTTTTTCTTTTCTTTCATTCCTTTTGATTGGTATTCCAGATGCACAGACGTCTTTTATCTGCTGTGGTGATGCTCTGCCTTGTAGGGGTGGTTCCATCTGACTTCCACGCAGACATGAGTGGATGTGAGGCTGACTGTTGTTATCTGATGTTGGGTTGAAACGTCTGGAGTCGGGTTTAAACTGCAACTAACATTTGACACTTGGTGGAAACACCTAGATGATCAAATATGGGACTGATGGAACTGAATTTCATCTGTTTTGACCTGTGCTGTGGAGGACATTGATGATGGTGATCTACACCAGCTCCATTTGGACTTGGGTTGTATTGTAAAGGGCAGCCAAGATTACCTGACCTGTCCCTGCAATGTGGAGTTAGGACCTGGCAAACCTCTGGGCATGACTAAATTTAGACAACTACAGTCTTCGTAACTGCTGGAAAACCACGTTTTAGGTTCTAGTAGAGGAAAAGGAACTGTCTATGCTTATAAGCAATAAAGTAGAGATGAATTACATTAGAATAAACCTAAATTGAGGTTGAATGGAATTTAAATGAGCCATTAGGTCGTTAAAACTCTTCAATTGACACTAAATCCACAAATATCTAATGTAATTACTCACACTGGCAAAATTGTAGACTGAATTATGATTCTGGACTAAGTGAAAATCCGACTAACTTAAATTATTCAATTTATTCAAATCTGTTGACACAGTAGGATCTGACCATCTATGACCAAGAAAGAGGCACAAGAGAGCAAAGTCCTGTCCAAAAGACTTTACTTTAGATTCTAAAATGTCAGGATATTGTTAAAATGATCAGGTTTAGATTAGAAACAGGACGTCAGTGATCCGATCTTCTGCATTTTTAGTTGTTTACATCACGAATGGAAGTCAAGCCTCAAACCTTTAAACAAGCTCGACCTTTGAGTCCTTTTTTAAAGGGGTTTATTTGTTGTTTTGATAATTTGGTGATTGGTTGGGAGCAAATATTGATTAGTCTTTGTCTCTGTAGTTGTGAGGTTTGGGAGGTTGATTTCTTCTAAATTAACACCGACTGTGTTTTGTTATGTGTTTCAAATGCAACAGGAAATGTCCAAATTCTCGTGGAAAACAGCACGTTTTATGTAACAGCAGCTCAAGTAGAAGTGTTTTCAGATATGTCACATCTTTTGCATCAAAGTCTGAGATCTTTTCAACTCCAGTGCGTCATCCACTGAGACGGGAGAGCTATAATGAGCAGCCGGCTGGAGCTGCAGTCCCTGGTTTACAGGAGGAAAGAGCATGCTGTGTTTCTCACAGCGGGAAGTCTGACAAACAGACATCCAGCTGCTCAATAATAACTTCTAGCACACAATAAAGGTGTTCAATTCGTTCGCAGTTTAGGTGGTCTTGGTGAACATTGTTTTTACAGAACCGATCAGCCCATTTGTAACGTACTTCTGATTGCAAGGTTTAACATCAGAGTATTTAGTTCGGTTCTTGGTCTTCCCCTTTTTGATTTAAGAGGCCATAAAATCATCTGGGTACATCATATTTTCCCAAGTTCCCATTTGTAATCGATATATCGCCAGTGAAGTGAATCTTTATATTTCTTTTGCTGATTGCAGTGCTCCAGCTCCTTCTCTGACTCTCACAGATTTAGCTTTGGCCCTCCAGGAAATATTCCATTATGTCAAATCACTTCTACCACAGTTTAAACAGTGAGATTTAGTTGATCTGGGACCTTTGCTATCGACTGTTACTAATTCAATCAAATCTGCGAGCACATCTCTGTGTCCTGTAAAAAAAAAAAAGTTTCAATCTACGCTGGCACTTTGTGGATAATCACTTCATTAACAGCTGAAATCCAGCTGTGTTTCCCTTCATGCATAGATTAGTCGTTCATACACATGAATACAAATCATATATATGCCTTTGAATGTGTCTGTTTTATGCGGTGTCAGCCCTTTCTCTTCTTCCGAACCTATAAATAGAGCCTGCCTGGCAGCTGCAAGGGCTTTGATCTCCTGCAGGAAGTAGTCGTCTTGAAAACCTTTTTTTTTTTTTTTTTTTTTTTTTGTAAATCTAAAGCCGAGAGCAACGTCTTCCTGGGGGTCAGCTGTGAAACATCTGGTAAAAGATTATGACCTGACCCAGAGAAAAGCTGTAGATGTGGGTTCGGTGTTTAGCTCGGTGTCATTTGAATCGGATTTTGGCGTCAAACTATCACAGGCAGTGTGGATAAATCTCCAAAAGGCTTCCAGCTACTAATCTTGAGTTTGAAACTCTGGAAAATATACACTTCCTGCTTTAGCCAGGGGTAAGATGAGCAGCTCTATTTTCCACCGCCAGCAGCACCTCCCTACATGTTATATCTCCTTTAATTGCAAAGTGGAAAACTAACATTATTTGTTGACCTATTTCTAGGCCAAACACACAAACACCTCGGAGCTGAGCAACAACACTCCAGGAAATCTCTGCACGCTCCTCATTGAGCACAAAGACTTGCTCTGTGCTCAGTGGGGTGACAGCCTGTCACTCAATACCATGTAATACTTCATTTTCCTGTGTAATCTGTAGATGGTTTTAAATGTAACCAAATGGCTGAACAAGCCTGAGACTTAGATTTTTTAAATTACCCTCAAGACAGACAAATAAATCTTCATAAAAATATCAATGAGTAAAAAATTTTTTCAAAATCCATATAAGTGAAATGACGTGATACCTGCTATCGGAGGAAGCACCATAGAGGAGGTTTGAGTTCTTTGGCAAGTTTTTGATCAACTTCAGAGAATAAAATCTGTGCAAGAAACAGCCAAGAAATGTTTAAGTGCGTAACAGAGACAGAATGTAGTTTAAATGTGAAGATGGGTGTGGTCTAACGTGACATGTTGCAGCTGATGTCATCTAATTGCGAAACAGATTCATGTTTTGGCTGCACTTTGTTTTACACTCATAGTGCAGCATGATTAAGACAACATAATGATTCAAACTGTTTATTTGTGTTATTTATTTATTTATTTATTTTTTTAAGTAGATGTTTCATATAGAATGATGTTTCTTTTTTCTAATCTGAACTTCACTTTAATGTGTCACTTAGTTAAAGTTTTCCAGACTTCCAAGGAGGTTGCACTATAATAAATAACTAACATATAATACATAACTAACACTCACTCACTCACTCACTCACACACACGCACACACACACACACACACACACACACACACACACACACACACACACACACACACACACACACACACACACACACACACACACACACACACACACACACACACACACACACACACAAAGCAAAGATTTAATCAGTACCGTGTCTGTTTTCTGCTTTGTCACTCTCCAAAACAATTCTTCTTGGCCTGAATACAAAGTTAATCATTTCACTGCTCATTTAAATGTGTTTCGCACCAAAGTGAATAACATCAAAGCCTCCCCACATGCAAAAAGATGTCAGCTCCAGCTCTGTCACAGCATTTATCTCTCCTTGTAAGTGCTACTAAGAACTCTTTTCTTTGATTGAGGCAAAATTATTTCTTTGATCTGTCAATTAACGCATGAGTTGAATTTAATTTAAATTACACAATAGATGTAGCTTGCAAGACCAATACGAAGTATTAGCTTTGAAAAATGTGATGATGTAAAAGTATAACTTGATAATCGTACTTGACTTAAACTGCGTTATTTAAGCAATCTACATGTGTGGGTTTGTTTTGTGCATGTCTCCAGCTCAACTGTCCTGTTGTGATAGCAGTCATTTTTGTAAGTGGCTTTGGAGGGACATTTCAGTATGGATTCAGTCTGTCGGTGATGGCGTCCCCCTCGGCTGTAAGTAGTGACTTTAGCAGAATCATGGAAAATCAAACCAATATAAACATTTACACCAATATCGTGAGAAATTGCTACAAATCATCTGTATAATACCTGAATGAAATGAACTTATGTGTATGCATAGACCGTATCTGTACATGCTGTTGCTGCAGTTTATAAAGCAGCTGGTGAACCAAACATGTCTGGAAAGATACAACCTCTCGCTGGAGGAGTGGCAGGTGTCTGTTATCTGGTCCTGCACAATGTCCATTTTCTGCATTGGGGGATTTGTGGGGTCACTGGTGGTTAGTTCACTGACCACAAGATTGGGCAGGTTGGTGCAAATAAACATGAAACATAACACTTACAACTTCTATTAATCTGTGAAAGAATGCAACGCCGTCAAGTTTAAAACCATCCGTTTCCCTCTTCTGTAGAAAAAGGTGCCTTCTGTTTAACAATTTTTTGGCAATTTTTGGAGCTATTTTGATGGTTTTGAGCCAAACAGCCAGGTCTTTTGAGATGATCATGGTGGGACGACTCATCTACGGTATCAATGCCGGTAACCCCAATAGATCTCTTTTCCTATTTCTCATTATACCCTTCAAGTAATCAGTTGCTATAAATACCGGTGCATTTCAATGACATCTCAATTCTTTTTCACCACAATTATTTACCCTCGCTTATGACTGGTGATTGGCCTTGTGTATTTCTCCAGGGGTCGGGCTTTCAGCTCACACAAGATACCTCATTGAATGTGCTCCTACAAAGTTGAGGGGGATGGTGGGAGTGTCCCTTGCCACCTTCGTCGCCTTTGGAAAGTTCAGTGGTCAGCTGCTAGGGATCAGGTGAGGTTGCTGTCATTGTTTATTGGATTAAAGGAATGATAAGCAGGTGTGGTGTCAAGGATTCAAATGACAACCTCATAGTGTCTTCTCTGAAGGGGAAAAGAGGAGTACATACAAATCACAAAACTTAAAAACTTGCTGTCTACAATTATTACTGATAGAATCAATTGGCTGCACAACAAGCAAAAAGAGCTCCATGATATTACCGCTTGTTCCACATAACCAGAGTGCATTTTGGAGAGTGTGATGGCTCTGCTGCTGCTTTGTCTTAAAGTAGATGTTGCACTTGCAGAGAGTTACTTGGCACAGAGAAAAACTGGCACTGGCTGCTTGGTTTCAACGGTTTCACTGCATTGTTCCAGCTCCTCACCCTGCCCTTCCTGCCAGAGTCTCCCAGCTTCTTGTTGGTAGAAAGAGGAGACAGAAAGGCTTCTGAGACAGGTGTGAGAAAGCATGGCTTTTTCTTCGATCTGTTGGATCATTTCTACAAATATTGTTATGCTCTTTTGCAAAGTTATGCTCGTGGCAAACCTAAGGCTTTTTCATTCTCCGCCAGCTTTAAAGAGGCTATGGGGCGACAAGGATTATAGCAAGGTGGTAGAGGAGATGTTGCGTGAGAAAGCTGCCCTGCAGAGCGTTCGTGACCACTCAGTGTTGGAGCTGTTTCAGAACCCAACAGTTCGCTGGCAGCTCCTCACCGTCATTGCTGCCTTCATCTCACTGCAGTTTTGTGGCATCAATGCTGTGAGTTATCAGACATTAATCACTCTCCTATATTGGATCTGAATACTCTAAGTTCACTTTGGTTGTTTTTGGTATTGACAGACCTATGTTGTTTAATTTTGATTAACCAGAATTAATGTTGAGGTTTGTTATGTAATGACGGCTATTGCACTGACCCCACCACCACCACCCCAAAGTAATAATAATTATACATGTCATGTGTTCACATGTTTCTCTCTAGGTGTACTTTTATTGTTTTGATGTATTTCGTGCGGCAGGAATTGATGAAAACAAGTTACCCTATGCAGCCCTGGGGACAGGCCTGTGTGAACTGTTATTCTCTGTAGTCTGCGTGAGTTCATTTTCATAATATCCAATCACAATTTATACATATTTAAAAAAAAAAACAATTTTCTGTAAAAGCTTTTGCAAACCCAACGTTAAAGGTTTATGCTGCATTTATTATATCAATGAACTAAACAAACACCGTGGAGAATTCAATTATTCTCCTTCTTTTGAAAACGGTTTGCATCGACTGCTTTTGTTTGGAATCATAGCGCCCCCATGTGGATGTGTAACTCACGCCGTTGCTGATGAGCGTTGTTGTGGCAAACTGAATGTGCTTTAACACTGCAGTTCATGATGATCGAGAGTATTGGCAAAATTGCCCTGCTGATCAGTGGGTGTATAGGAATGTCTACAGCTATGATTCTTCTCATTGTCACTCTGTTCCTGCAAGTGAGTGTTCACCAATCATCCAGTATCTGATGGATATTTCAGCATATTGTGATTTATGTAACAGGACACCTGGACAATAACGTGAATCCTTTTATTTTCCTCAGAATCATGTCTCGTGGATGCCATACTGTAGCATGGTTCTCGTTTTCATCTTCATTTTCTTTTTTTCATGTGGACCAGGTATGTTTGACTGAGAGTGTCTCCTGTTTGATTCCACAATGACATCTTACTGCAACATACAATACGCACCCATTTTGTTTCTTCCTATTAAGCTGCAACGGTAGTCCCACTTCCAGGAGAAATTTTAACCCAGTCATTCAAATCAGCTGGGTATGCAGTCGGCTGCACCATCAACTGGGCAGGCTTGTTTTTGCTGGGCATGCTTTTCCCCATTTTAGCCGTAAGTGAATTCGTTTCTTTAACTTATGCACGTTTTCCTTACAGGCTGGATGACCTGAGCAAGGAATGAATTCTGTTATGTTGATGTGAAGAAATGTCATGCATTGCTCACTTTGACTCACGAATGCCTAATTTCCAGGAGAATATGGGTAATTTTTGCTTCGTTATATTTCCGGTTGTCTGCCTCATCTGCGCGTTGCACATGAAACTTAACGTCCCCGAGACCAAGAACCGGACAGCCCTGGAGATCACAGCAGAGTTCGAGAGGATGCACTCCAAGGCGTCACAGAAGAAACAAGCCGCTGAAGGGGAGCTCGGCGTCATAATACACGAGACCGAACTCTGATCGGACATGTGAAGTTTTTAAACACTTGGGAACTGCCATTATTTTTTAAACTGATGTGGTTCAAATTTACATTTCATTCAAGTTTATCGCCGTTTTCAATAAATTCATAAAAGATGCAACGATTTGTGTGGTAATTTAGTTAGAATCGGTTTGTTTATAAACGTTACACAAATGAAGATCAGACCACCTTTTTTATGGAAATAAATGGGAGAAGTCCAAAACCGGGACAAACAGATGCACCTCCATAATCTGCACACATTTTTCTGGAAATGTATTTAACAGGTGAATGAGAGGCGTTAATGTGCCACGTGATTTCATAAAGAAATAAAAATAATTCCATAAAAGTTGGTATGCTCAAACTGTAAATGAAGATGGCATGCAGCGATTTGTGAATCTGGAAAACCCACATTTTATTCTCAACAACATATATGTTGAAATTAACACGAGCGGACTCAAATGCAGAGCTCAGTCGTTAAAGTATTATATTGTAAACTGTTGCTGGAGTGCTGAGGGATGTCTCTGGTCCAGAGCTGGGTGAGTGTTTCTTTCGGTGGAGACCGACGTTGGGAGGAGGCAGATCTGCTGGCTGTGACGGGTGGTGCACGAGTTGACGGAGGTGGCAGCTTCCTCAAACCGGTTACGGCTGGTGCGGGGAAAGGATTCAACCAGGGAGTGAGAGGAGATCCAAAATGTCGCAATGAAGAACACCAGGAAACAAGACTTCCAAAGACGCGCACACTGTGGACGGAGCAAAAACCAAGACTTATTCACGACTAAAGCTGCTGAGAGCGCCGGGACAAAAACTCAGCCTGATTACCGCTGAGAGCATGACAATCTGGCGAAGACTGGCGCTCCTGCTGTTTCTTAAGAGGGAGTGTTGATGAGTCCTGATGAAGAGCAGGTGTGGCAGCAGGAGACCGCCGGGCTCCGCCTGTGACCTGAGGAGCCTGGTCAGGCCAACCTACAACTCGGAAGACACACCTCTCCAACCAGACAGGGTCACGACAATTTCACGGAATACATTAAATCACCTTGAATACGATGGCACCAACACATCTCAAAAAAAGTTGGAACAGGGGCGACAAAAGGCAGGAAAGGTATCTCGTACAAATCAAAAACAATGGAGAAGACTTTGTGATGAGGCACAGTTTCTCTGGGAGCACTGAACACTGTGGAGGGAGGAGCTAATCCTCTTCTGTTGTTAATGTGCTTAAAATATCAACAGATGTGACGTCATACAAAAATCACCTACCCTCACTTTAAGTTGGAATTCCAATTCAGAAAACCTCATATACCTCGATTTTAAAATCCATACTACACTTAACTAATTTTACTGTTAATGACACCTCTATATGATTGTATCCACATTACGCCTGACATACAAATAGTACTGTTAGTTTTGTATCAGTAGACACAAGTTGCTACCCTTTGTGTCTGTTAAATAAAGCACACAGAGCAGTTATCATGATTTAGCAGCGTAATAATGACTAGCAGAGGTAACAGTTAAATCCAACTTTTGAAAAAGTTTATTTTCTGACTTTACAGCTGGAATTTGGATTCACCTTGTATTTCACAACATTTCAAGCACCAAATTCTGATACAAATGCAACACTGTTGAAGCAATGAAAATAACTAATGACAAATTTGAGCTCAAGTCACTGTGATGTCTTGAGTCTCTGAGCTGCCTCTGTCATATGTGGCTCTGGGAGCGAACTAGTTTGAGGCAGTGCCCTAAACACAAATACGAGTATGCCAAGTGATGACTTGAGTCCAAACAGAGTCATTTTGATTTTTGTTTTATGACCGCAGAGACTGGAGACTATGAGAGCTGGACAATATGTCCCAACACTCATCAAATATTTCTTCCTTTGGAATTAAAACAAAAAAAATTCAACATAAAAAACCCTGCTGTTTCAAGCTGTAAGCAAGGAACTTTGTCCTCTTTTTAAGTTTTTACAAGATGACCCTCCAACCTCTCACTCTCAAATAAATAGTCTGAATACACATATCTAATATAAGACTCAAGCTCAGTCGTCCTGAACAAAGTGTTTTAAAAAAGTCTAAATAATCTAATTAAACCCTATTAAAAAATAAATACTATAAAACCTTTCTTGTTTGCTGGAGAACACCATAAACCTGGCTGCTCTGCAGCTTATAGTCATGACGTAAACAAGAAGTCAGGGAGAACGTCAATGATAGCTCGATTGAAAACATAAATGATTAAATGGAAGGTTCCTCATATAATCAGTTCACTTTGCAACTTAAATTATAACACTGCTGCACTCACGCGGGGCTGTTTTTGATCAAATTATGGCCAAATGATTCCAAATCAAAATATCTGAAATGTTTTTTTTTGTTGTTTTTTTGTTTTGTTTTTTTTAAAGATATACAACAAGTTTCAGTCACTCCCAGCAACCTACGCACACACGCGTCCCCGGCACATGTGTGGGCCTCTGATAACACAATCTACACGCTCAAAGCGCAGAGTGCGTGTCAAACTCCGAAGGCGAGAGGCTGGACGCGGCATCGCCACCGAGCAGAAGGCCGCTCACGTCAACAGAGAAAACACTCGCGGTCACGCCCACAACACTTTAACAAAGATGTCAACTTTCAGTCCGATGATTGACGTCTATCAGTGTTGACCGCAGCGTTCACAGGAGTCGGACATCTGCAGGCTTCCTGTGAGGACGAGATGGACATTCTTCCCAGCTTCTCCCAGGAGGAGTCGAAGGTGAAGACAGACTTTGAAAAAAAGTGAGTCCTATTTCTGACGTTTTCAGTAACAGTAGAGGCAATTCAGATGGCCTTTAATTTGAGGGTAGATTTATATTTACATGATCAACACAGCTTATTTTCAGTTTTTAAAAAAAAATATATAAGCTTTCATGCCTGATTCATTATGCAGAAATCCTTGAATGTCGTAAAATGTTCATCACTAATAATGACTTCCACAAATTTGAATGCGTCATGACTTCCATCTTTCTCTAAAACTTTGGACACCCACTTTAAATAACTGACTCAGCAGATCCGTCAGGAGAACCAGGTATAGCGAGCTCTCCCACAGCTGAAACATTCCTCCTCTGCCAGTTTAAATTTGCTAAACTGATCTCTGGGGAAATTTACAAAACAAGAGCCAGTCCGTCAAAGATTTAAAAGATGCCTATGGAGGATGCATGGTCTCTCCATTAGAACTGAGACTGGACTGTCAAACCCTGAGATGCTGCGACAAAAACACAACATCGGCATTTGACTTACAGGAAATCAACTGGGGCTTCAGTGCTACAACAGAAAAAGACGTCATGCTGGACAATTAACAGGCTTTTAAAACAGAGAGGGTGATAGTATTGTGGCACCGATAGCATCACTCCTCCACCCAGCCCCACTCCCTGTGAATGGGAGCAAGAGCTAAAACTAGAAGGAGATAACTGATGTGTATTCTGATGTATGGAAAGCAACTTCAAGCATCATCACTGTTTATTGACATCACAATGCGCGTTCAACATAGTCAACATTGTCTGGTTGTGTGCACACATTTCAGTTCTGTGTTCTTGTCTTTGGGTCACAGGGTCTTCGTCAACAGAAGTCTGACCCTTGAAAACATCAAGTGCTATGGCTTCGACATGGACTACACGCTGGCAAGTGAGTGACCGTTGCAGCATCTTGAGGAGACTGCTTGTCATGTCTGCTTGTGAATCAGGACGCTACAAATAACAAAGAAAAACAAAAGAAATTGTGACTTTTTATCAAACGGCAAACATTCATCAGTAGTCTGTTATGGTTTTGTTCCATGTGTGTAGTTTACAAGTCTCCTGATTATGAGAGCATGGGCTTCGAGCTGATAAGAGACAGAATGGTGTCTATTGGTTACCCTCACGAGCTCCTACGCTATACTTACGACCCCAGCTTCCCCACCCGGTTAGTTTTCAAGTTGTCTCTGTGCCACAATTAAAGTCGAATACATTGTCTCAATTTAGTTAATGGTTTTCTGTTTTATCCCATCAGGGGTTTAGTGGTCGACACCAAATATGGAAACCTCCTGAAGGTGGATTCCAACGGCAACGTTTTAGTCTGCAGTCATGGCTTCCGTTTCCTCAAAGGGTAAAGTTAAATCCCGAGACAAGGCCGTACGGCATATCATTTGCACGTGCTCTTTTGTATTGCAGCTCTGTGGACCTGTGAATTCTGGCGTTCAGGTAAGATGAACCAGTCATAGAGAGGAAGAAAGAAACAGATCCGAAAAATAAATATAAAATGTAAGTTGTTCATTCGATGATGCCCACCATAAAGGAGAACCTCGGAGGAAGCATTTGATTTAAGTCCAACTGACATCTCCAAAGAAGTGCATTAAGTGATTTAAAAGCTTTAAACACAGATGCAACTCACCCCGTCAGCCTTTATTTGAGCAGAACTCTACAATCAAACCAAATGTCATTCAAAGTACTTTACAAAGTGAGATTAATAATATTAACAATAATAATAGGGGCAGCACATTGGGCCTTTCTGAATTGAGTTTGTATGTTCTTTATGTTGTAAAAAACTCTACACTGCCACTCCCATAGACGATTCAGAATTGCCAGTTAACCCAACATGCATGTTTTTTTAGGACTGTGGGAGGAAGTTTTAGTATTTTAAAAAAGTTACTGTTTCAAAGGAGCTTATAGATTTCAGGGTGTAATATGTGGCAGGGATATATTGGCAACATGTAATGCCATGTAGCCATGTTTTCAGTCAAACTGGGACATGTTGTGGCTTCATGACCCCAGAAAAGAAACTGCAGTTTATTCAGAGATGCCACAGATCACCCGGCTCGCCATGGACTAGTATGGACTAGTATGAAGCTCCTTCATACCTCAGCTTCAGTGAAGCTGTGAAGACTGCAGATTTTATTTCACCACAATAATTTCACAGTTAAAATCAAGTAATTTCATACAAAGATTAATACATTTCAGTTGCTTTCTTTATGTTAATCAAGGTATTGTAGTACTCCAAGTCATCCAAGCACACTAATGATGTATTTTCACATTAATTTCTCATTCCCTCAAGGTTTAAATTCTACATTTATTTTCCAAAGCTAAATATCCTGAATGAACTATATGGAAATTTGTTTAAAACATTGATAAAGTGTCGAATACCCACTAATCTAAGTATGTTTGAGGGTAAAAATGTTAGGGATTTTTTTCAATGCACTGAAAAGCATTAACTGCAATACAGCAGATCATCATCAGCATTATTTTACTATCAACAAAGAAAGTATAGAGTTTAACATATAAATTAGAAGGAAATTTAGAAATAAATGGTAAGATGGAGCAGATGTTATAAAGCGGAATTGAATTAAAGTTGTTTTTTTCTTGCCTGTTTGTGTTCTTGATCCACAGGGAAGATATTCACAACTACTACCCGAACAGGTTCATCCAAAGAGATGATACAGAACGCTTTTACATTCTCAACACGCTCTTTAACCTTTCAGGTACAGAGGAAAGTCCTTCTCTCGTTGTCTTATACATGAAATAAAATTCCTTTCCAGTTTTTACAGCCATGGTGTACAAATTCATTAAACAATGTGCTTTGCATCCTGCAGAGACTTATCTCTATGCCTGCCTGGTGGATTTTTTCATCAGATGCAGCAGATACACAAAGTAAGTGGTGGCGTTTTGTTATGAACACAAGTTTCACAGTGTTCCTTTGAACATAAGCCCTAAAAAACAACATTGTATTACCCAATGAAAGTTAACTTTCCATCCTGTCCATCACTGCTGTTGCTTACTCTCAGCCACCCGAAAGGTTTCCAGCACGGCGACTTGTTCATGTCCTACAGGAGCATGTTCCAGGACGTTCGCGCTGCGATGGACTTCATTCATGACACAGTGAGATATGAAACATCATTATGGAGCATTTTTCAATTTAAAAAAGAAACTCAGTAGATATGCACCTACTTGTTTGAGTTTGTACACTGAAATGTTTGAACGGCATGTGTATGTGTGTTGTTTAGGGAAGCCTGAAAGAGCAAACCATCAAGAATTTGGACAAATATATTGTCAAAGATGTGAGTAAAAAATGAACATCTAATCCTTACATTTCAGTTGTATAAAAATGGATGAATTACTGAAAAACCATTGCTTTACTGCAGCCAAATGTGCCTGTGCTGTTGACACGAATTAAGAAAGTGGCGAAGGTTTTCCTTGCCACCAACAGTGATTACAACTACACCGAGGTGAGTGTATAATCTTTTGTTGTCTGCATATACATTAATGGTTACAAAAGAGAGTTGTTGGGGTTTTTTTGTGTACAGATGTGTGTGTGCGTGTTTCCTTCACTAGCCCTCTTGACAGTCTACCATGTTACATACTTGTCCTAGGTTTATCGTCTATGCAGATATTACCTATTATGTTGTGTGTACTATACAACGATTCATGGTTCTGATGTGTAAGTCATGACTCAGAAAAATGTATTTCAAAATAATAAGCCAGTAAGCGAGGAAAATAACATGAATCTCGTGAAAGCCAAGATGACCCAGCTTTTCAGCAGCACTTAAACACAGCATGAATGTGTTGATCTGCAGGAACTGAGGCTGAAAAAAGTCTTAAATTCCACATGTACACGTGAGCTGATCCGCAGGCGAATGTAACCTCAGCAGTGAGCACCAGGCCATGCACGCACATGCATTTTACAATATTTAAATGCTCACATCTGTGAGTTTCAGAGTAAAAATGTTAGTTTCTAATCTGATTATAGATAGTATGGTTATGCATGTTTCCAACTTGCTTTGATTTATGTGCAGATTTACATGTATTTAAAATACACACAACAGTCTAACATGCATTTTATCGTCTCTCCTTCACTAAGGCCATCATGACATACCTTCTTGAAAATAATGTGAAGGTAAGGCAGTCTTGACTTTGGTGAGGATTTCTAGAAAATCTTTACGTAAGTGATTTGTATGAATTTAACGTTATTCTTCATTCCAGTTTGGAAGCCCAAGGCAGCCCTGGCGCACCTTCTTTGACCTTATCGTCGTAGACACCAGGAAGCCGCAGTTCTTTGCAGACGGGACTGTGCTGAGACAAGTGGACACGGTATGAAAACTGTCTCCTGGTGAAGAGCTCTCATATTAGTGGAGCATCTGCTCGGTTTTAATAACAGTCTGTTGTATTTTGGACACAGAACACAGGAAAACTGCGGATCGGGACTTACACCGGTGACCTGCAGCATGGAACAGTTTACTCTGGAGGTGAGCGGATTTTAATATCCTCCAAGTGAATCAGAACAAAGCAGGGGGGGGGGGTGATTTTTACACTGATGAAATGGATCATCAGTAATACTGAGGGAAGGTGGTAATGCTTAACTAGTACTAATATAGTTTATACTAATACTTCCAACTGGGTTTTTTTTGTGGGTCTTCTTAATCCCAATGGGAAATTATACATATAGGTATTTTTTTCATTTTAATTTACAAATAATTTTCCATCCATCCATTATCTATACCCACTTAATCCGTCTCCGGGTTACGGTAGTAGGCGAAAAGCAGGGGTACACCCTGGATGGGTCGCCAGTCCATCGCAGGGCCACATACAAGACAAACAACCAATCACACTCACATTCACACCAACGGGCAATTTAGACTTATCAATCAACCTACTCTGCACGTTTTTGGACTGTGGGAGGAAGCCGGAGTACCCGGAGGGAACCCACGCAAGCACGGGGAGAACATGCAAACTCCACACAGAAAGACCCACCGGGCCGGGAATCAAACCAGGAACATTCTTGCTGTGAGGCAACAGTGCCAACCACTAAGCCACTGTGCTGCCCCCACAAATAATTTCATTTTATCTATTTGTTTTGGACACAAAATCTAGAACCACCAAACAGCATTGAAGCACAAACTTTCTTTCTTTCTTTCTTTCTTTCTTTCTTTCTTTCTTTCTTTCTTTCTTTCTTTCTTTCTTTCTTTCTTTCTTTCTTTCTTTCTTTCTTTCTTTCTTTCTTTCTTTCTTTCTTTCTTTCTTTCTTTCTTTCTTTCTTTCTTTCTTTCTTTCTTTCTTTCTTTTAAAGCCTTTAAATGATTGAACTATAATCCTATTAAATATCCACCAATGTGCAAATTACTATGAAAAAGCTGACGTGTTGCAAATGTCGTCGTCTGCTCTTACAGATGAGAACAAACATCTGGATACTTTACCTTTCCGCTATATGCCGCCGCCCTTTTTTGAATTTTCATCAATACACCTTTTGAGGACTTGACTAATAAAAAGGTGTTAGACAAAACTACAGTGTTTGTTTTGGGGCTTCAAACGGACTGTCAGGAAACAATTTTATGATTGCTTTGGAGCCACGTTTACCAGGTTTATATACAAAAAGCTTTCATTTATTGTGACAGAGGCATATCCGTTCAGTCAGCCTCTATCAAAGTGGACTAACAATGCCGCCAAATGCTCGTCAGAGGTGTCACATCCTCACGTCGATAAGCGATGGGTTCGATATTTAAATCTAACATTACACGACTGCTGTGACTTTTAACATCAGAGCAGATAACTTTTTTGACTTAATGTGATGAAGTGATGACCACAAATCTCTCTCTTCAAGGAAATAAACACAAGCCACGAATATTATTATAATTTTATGAGGAATAAATGAAATCAACTTAAAGGCATAATCCTTGTTCTTGCTCCGACTCTCCTTCTGGAGTCTTACAGGTTTGTTTCACCCAAAAAGAGCATGGTCAGACCAAGAAGAGAGAGACGATGTAAAACTATATACCTTATGAAAAGAACAAGACAAATCAACTGGGATGTCACCTGTTTTAAAACCTCTTATTGTACAATGCCATGTTACAAATGCCTGAAACAAACCGAGCTGGCTCAAACACGCCCACATAAGTTAATATGCAGACACATCAACTTATGAAGTTGATTGACATTTTTAAGGGTTATTTAAGTGTTAAAATTGAATACTAATAAAAAAAGGAATTCTACCCACATTAACAAGGCATTTTTATAAGTAAAACAATTTCAGTGGGATATTGAATTCAAATATGAAGTGCTCACTAATGCCGTCATTGTGCATTGATAGGAGTTGTATTTATACATTCACGTAATTTGTCTGTTTTATCTGCAGGATCCTCAGACATTGTCTGTGATCTGTTGGACGTCAAAGGTAAGGACATCCTGTATGTCGGAGACCACATCTTCGGTGACATCCTCAAATCTAAGAAGCGTCAGGGCTGGAAGACCTTTTTAGTCGTACCAGAGCTCACCAAGGAGCTGCAAGTGTGGGAGGAAAAGAAAAGTATGCCTTCTTGGTCATGTTTTTATTTTCTTATTAGTGTGGTTTTCCAAAGTTGTGATGAGCTTCTTGGGTTTTTCCAGATCTCTTTGAGGAGCTGAAACGACTTGACGTCTTCCTTGCTGAACTTTACAGGTGAGTCTGGATCCATCTGTTTACTTGTCTTACTTTATCAAGACTTATTTAGAACATCAAAAAGTGGTTACAAACCTCAAATGAACAGCTAGTTTTTCAAATTAAAAACACAATGTTAAAATAAAAAACACATATTGATTTGAATCTAAATCAATATGTTGATGTACAGATAAATTACAGCTTCACTGTCCCCTGGCCCCTTTTTACTTGATTTATATTTTCTTTTATTGCATTCAAATGACATATTCTACTTTTTGTGTCTTTACAGTCCAAAAGAACACGGGAAAATTATAATCATCATCCGTAAGTGCACGCAACTGCATGCAATTACGGATGCATTTCTGTATATTTGCGCCGTATGAGATGTGACCAGCAGGCCAGCAGGGGGCGTTGTAGCACATTTGTTTGACTTTTTTTTCATTATGTCTGTACAATTATGTGTCACTGTGCACATTTATAAACGAAAGCAAAAAAAAAAAAAAAAAAAGAGCCCAGTAGAACAAACCGATCAGTTATTTGTTGACCTTTCTTTTCTTTTGCTGTCTGAAGGCACCTGGACAGTGGCAGTAAAGAGTCTCCTGACATCAGTGCCATTCAAACGAGAATGAAGGTAAGCTCCACATGTTCTTTTTGCTTCTTTTTTACATTCCTCTTTCAGCTGCATTGATGCTTCTTTAAGCAACTTTGATTGCTGGTGAAATTTCAACTCCACATGGGTCATTAACAATATTTCAGCACCGGAAAAAAAAGGGTTGATGTGGGAACAAGGCCTGTCTCCTTGTTTGTATGCGGACGGTTGGCATCTGTTATCAGCATAAGGAAATTCTCTGCACGAGTCTAAAAGTGTAGACCTCATAGTTGCATACTGCGAGACTTTACTGTTACATCTAAACATCGTGCTGTTTGTGTGTGTTTCCAGGTACTGACCCACAGAATGGACATGTCCTACGGCCAGATGGGCAGCCTCCTGCGCAGTGGCGCCACACAGACGCTGTTTGCCAGCCAGCTGATACGCTACGCAGATCTGTACTCCTCAGCCTGCATCAACCTGCTGAACTACCCCTTCAATTACCTCTTCATGGCTCCTCCTGTTCTGGTCAGTCCAGTTCCGTCGTTCACACATAGAAAAGGCATGCATGTTTTTTAAAATTTTTTTTTAAAGTTCTGCTGGTGCTGCTTCTTTTTCAGATGCCCCACGAGGCGGTTTCTCAAAACTCCGCCGAAATTGCTTCAACAGAGCTGAACAACCATACAGTCACGATGAAATAAAACTGAGGGTTGCCTTTTAAACATGATGAAATAAGAACATGTACATTTGGAGTTAATAAACTTTTTTTTTCTTCTCTCGATTTGCTGAAGATTAACAATAAAGAAGACACAACTGGAGGTTTGACGAGCTTCTTCATGTCATGGACAGTTATGTACAAATTAAATATTTCTTCCAGTCATGATGTGCATCTTTAACAATACTGATTATTCGATCTGCTGGATGTGAATTGTTATGCTATTCAAGGTTTATCAGATAAAGAATGGTGACATGCATGTGGGTTTAAAGTAAAACAGGCTCAGGGTTAATGTAAATAGAGTGTGATTAAAAAAAAAAAAGTTGTGCAAATGCACTTCTAATCTAATGTTCGTGTAATGTTTTTTTTAAGAAACTTTATTTACTACGTGGCTTCTGTTAAATTATTTCAATAAAACAGCCCCATTCCAGTTGTTTTCACTAAAATTGCTGAACTTTATGTGTTTTTTTTGTGTGTTTTCTGACAAATCTGCAGTTTTATAACAATGATGTATCATCTTACATGTTACAGGAGGTTAAAAAAAAGTGCTGTATGTATATTAAAGCAGAACCGTTTATGGTTTGTAAAAATTAAGATCCGAGGTTGCGAGAACTTTGCAAGATCACTGGCTCTGTCTTTCGCAAGATAGATACATCCCTTATATGGTTGTGGTCTCCAGGCAGGGGGTTCCTGAAGGAATTTGACCAATCAGAAGACACTGGTGAGTTCTGTCTTTACTGGAAGTGTCAGTCTGAAATAATTACAGCCTTTTGGCGTTGGTGCAGAGCAACACTAGATGTACCAAAGTTTTTTTTTTTTTTTTTTTTTTTTAAAGCAGGGCATTATATGCCCACTTTAATGCTTTTGTTGTAGCAGTGGGGGTTGTTACACAGTACTGGCTCTGTAAATATGCCTGCTGAGTTCTTCTAAACCCTGTGCCCTGGCCCTGGGATGGACTTCCAGGGTGTATCCCTGCTTTTTGCCTGTAAGGAGCTGGGATAGGCTCCTGCAGACCCTCGTGACTCTGCACAAGATAAAGCAGGTATAGAAAATGAACGAATGAAAAACAAACCAACCTGAAAACGCTGTCGCTGTATGCTATTAAAGAAGGCGCATATCGTGTGAAGCCATGGTGATGCGTACTAAAATAGACCACGGGCATCAGTTAAATGCCAGCGGTTGATCGTTAACGCTGCTGTTCTTTTGGCGTTTGGATAAATTGACCCACCGGCGTCTTTCCCTGCTGCACTACATCAGCTGTCCACGTGATGGCGGTTGATCATTTCTGCAGCGACTCTGAGCATCAATCCCTGTGAGGCTCCAGATCGTTTTAGTATTCATTACAGCTACATTAGAATTTCAAACCACAAGACTACTACTTATCCATTTACTGTTTGCTGCCGTGCCCTGACACCAAACCCCGCGTATAGCAAATGGATCCTCACATCTTGAGTCCGGTAGATTAAAATTGACATGTACTTCTGTCTAGCTCGTAATAAATCAATTGTATTTTACACTTGTTATTGTAGCAATATGAGGTAATACAAGAAACTTCAGACGGGATGGTTTTCATCAACAAAAGTACTCATTTATATTTGTAAAACACATGGAGTGACAAGCTTATTTCCCCCTCCTCAGTGATGTCAGAGGTCCTGTGATGATGCATCAGTTTTCCTGTTGTTCTCCTGCACAGATGTTTACATGTCTTTTTATATCAGACACATTTCATCTGCAGGAAAACGTTAAAACCCCTGTGCTATTGTTCTTCCTTTCATCTTTGCCGTCACTTGCAACATCAGCTATGATGATGTCCAGTGATGGCAGAAAACAGATTAAAATTGAGCTTTATCCTAAGAACAATAACAAACATCTCACAAATAAAGGTTTCATCAGGGATGTATGATGGTGAATTTGACTTATTGTGTTGAAAAGGTGATGAGTGCAGCTCTATATGGAGCATTTCAGCACCTCACAGGAGTGGATTCACGTTGAATCTGTTCACAGCGTGGCTTCATGTTTGTCCGATGGTGGTTTTTTTGTTGTTGTTTCAGATTTCTGGGTGTTTTAGCTGCATGCTGCATTGTTTTGGTTTTTCAAGTTAAACATGAGACGCGGGTCCCTTTCTTTCATTTGCGCCTCATACTTGTAAACACACACCCACACACACACGGTTCCTAAATGATTTTATTTCTTGTGTCAGGGCTATTTTGGTTTCTTTATATTTCTCTGGCCATTGTCTTCGTGTCACCTGTATTTATTATTGCTGTATCATTTTGTTCATTGTGTTATGTTTTATCATCCTGCTTACACAAATCACCACCTCTCATGTCTCCTGTTTTTAATGTTCTGTGCAATTTAAACCCCTGTTTCAGTTATTTACCTTAGTTATCCAACGCTTTCATGAACGATGAAGATTTAATTATCATGTCAAAATGACTAGGTGATTTTGTTCTCGCACCGTGGATGATATTAAACTGCTTTTTTAAAGCCTCACGAGAGCTAAATGACCAGTCTAACCAGGCAAATTGCTATCTAAGTGTGCACAGTCTCTTAACAAACGAAAGCCTTGAGAGAAACTATGGGAGGTAACTTTTACATTTCAAATGTCACGGCCCTGCTGGTGATGTTTAGTCTGAAAACAATAACTGCTTTCAGCTCAGAGTGTAGTAAATAGTGCTTGAAAATCGTGAAAATGTCTGAAAAAGAAAGAGCAAAGTCATAATATAAATAAAGCAATTTGCTCCCTGCCAAACAGTCAAATCTTTCTTTTTCTCTGCTGGGAGCTGAGAAAGCGTGTTAAACTTTCAGTGACACTTCATATATACAGGAAAACACACAATCTTGCCTCTATATTATATACTTTACTATACTATGTGCTGCACTGTGATGTAGCTGTGTGAAAGAAGCATCAAAGTATCAGTTTCTCTGTGCTCTTGTTTAGAGTTTCACCCACATGTTACTCAGCAGAGGTATCAATTACAGCGCCTGATCACACCTCCAATAATCACAATGAGATGGAAAAGAGGAGGAGGCTGTTTGCAGTGCTCACAGCGCATCTGACAACCACTTTAATAACCGAGGACACTGTACTTCATACAGATTTCTTCATAATAATCCAGAGTCTAAGGATTCACTTAGAGATGGCGCCATTTGAACATTTTAGAGCAGCGAAACCAAATGTTTGTGATTAGAAATTGAGAAAACAACAGAACACCATCGAAGTGGTTCTGCTTCTTCACACTGTTTATTCCTTCTTTAACAGCAATTAGTCTTTATTAAGTGTAAAACATGCAGTCACGTGAAAAAAAAGAAAAGAAAAGTGAGGCCTTTTTATGTGGTTTTACCTATCTGGAAATAAAAGGAAATAAAACAATGTATATATAAAAAAATAAATCTTACTAGGTCTAAAAAAATAGTTGAATGTGACTTCAGGTGAACAATCACAACATATATTAGACTAAGTCATTATTCATTCAACAAAAACTAAGACACAATGTAAATGTTACAGTAACATTAAGTATTTTGTAATGAGTCTCTAACATCATTGCGGTGTTTTAATTATTCTGTTGTGAATTTGCTGCCACATTTTCGAACCATTGTCCATTTGGGTGATGTAATGTGAGCCAAGCTTTAGCCTTCACGCAGACGGCCCAACATTTAACTCCACACTACTCCGCTCCACAGAGAACGTCCTGCGAGGTGACGTTGACGGGAAACAAGAACAAATCAGTGCTCGTCCACCACCGTGCTTGACAGTCGGTATGAGCCAATGTTTGCTTTCAGCCAAACGCGACACTGGTCATTATAGCTGAACATTTACACTTCAGTCTTGTCTACTTAAAGACATTGTTCCACAAATCACACGGTTCATTCAGATGTGACTTTATAAACCTGTGTTTATAACCTCTTTTTTTTTCTTCTTAACAAGGAAAAGCCTTTATTGTTGTTATTTTTTTTTATTTTGAGCAATTATTTTGAGCTATGGTTGGTCTGACCTTGGGGTGAACTTGCTGGAACTGAATGAATGTTTTCCACTTGTGGGTCATTTTTCTCGCTGTAGAGTGATGGACTCTAACCTGTATGTAAAGATCATTTCTGACTTTACGCAATGCCTCTTTGACATTACGTTTGCACACACCTGAACTCTCCCAACCAGTAAACTGAAAGAAGTTCTGCTTTGGGAGTTAATTATCTATTAATCAATTAATGTAGAGCAATTTATTACTATTTACTCTCATAACAGAAGCAGAAGGGATGTAGTTAGTTTTCTATGTATTGTATCTGCATTATGGCTTAGTTTTTGTTAATTAAGTAATAACACAATATATTTTATCATATGTTGATCATCTGAGAATGTATTTATCAAAATTTAAGACCTGAAAGGGACCATAGGATTATTGTTTTTACACCCTTATTCATTAAATCTTTGAATTGAAATGTTTTGTCTCAATTTTAACACGACTGCATCCAGCACATTTTATTTTATTATCATAGTTATTTTCTTTTTTTCTCTTAACTTGTAATCTAATTAATAAATTCTGCTCTTAAAGTTATGGTCACATATTTACAAAAATAGCCTGTTTTTTCTGTCAACAATCTGTTTTCTTTCTTTTAATTTTAAATACTCAATTTAAGTGAAATATTCTAATTTATTGTTTCTTCATCTTTGTCATGAAGACATAAAACAACATACGCGGAACAATTTTATGCACATTTTGTTTTATGTAAGCCTTTTGGGGTACTTTACAATTTGCTCTTAAATATTTCTAGCTGATGTGTTAATAAATGCAATTTAACATTTAAGTTAAAAAAGGACTAGATTAAAAATGCAAACCTGATTTACACTGTATTTCTATGCATTTTGAAACAAGCGGTGCATCATAGGTTGATATTTCTTTGTTTTAATGCAACACTTTAATCATTTTATTGATTAAGTCAGTGCAGTGTAAAGGTTTGCGTCAGTTTTACATCTAAAGCAAATCATTTTAAAAACACATCATTTTTTCTTCTTTCTTTGTGCTTTTCCAAGAAAATAGCAGGGAATAAATTAGATGTATTAATATTGTCTTTATTCAGAGAAGGTACAAGATACAATAGGAAACATATTTTCTTTTAAAAGATAAAAAAGTACCACTTATTAATTAGAAAAAACATCTGAAAATGCAAACATGATAATTTCTAAGTACATGTGAATGTGACATATTTTTAGAGCTTTTCTTCTTTTTCTAACATTTTGTCCCCAAAAGTATTCTCTAACAGTGCCTTGATTTGTTTAAAGAAATTCATTTAGAGCAGCCAAAGAAAAACACATTTACTCATGAACAACAGCCTCACATCTAATTTACAAAATAAAAGACCAAACAGAGCATTTGCTCCACGACTTCCATGCTGTGCTCTGTAATTAATGAAGTGCAGATGCCAGTATCTCATCTGCAGTTATTCTTTGTGGTCTGGTCTGCACCGCCAGTTCTGATTCATATTCAAAGCTGCTCAAAAGGCACTGCTGACATGTTGGGCTTCAGTGCTTCTGCAGTCAGATAACTGCAGAAGCACCACCGTCCCCCATTCCACACATTCCAGGATTTCCCAGCAAGCATTGCAAGCAAGCCTAAACAAGTCACGTTCTTTACTCGGGGAGAACTTCACACAGTCTAAGAGGCTGAGGTCTCCTTTTGCATACAGTCACATAACTGCACTTCTACATCCGAGCCCCTTCCTCAAATTTTTTTTTTTTTTTTTTTTAAATCTCTGAAGTGTGTTCAGGCCACACAGATACTGACTCTACAGACCGGTTTTAATACACGGTCACACAGCAGTCACTTTTCTTCACCTGAAACTTTTTACTGCAGCAGGCTAATCTGTGCCCCAAAAAAATCTGTTTCCTGTGTGTCTGTGGTTTTTTGTTTGTTTGTTTTCTTAAATAATGGCTTGTGTGTCCTTCTGCAACAGCTTGTAGGAGCAACAGGACTGTGGCTAAACATTTCCACCCAAAGAGGTCTGCTGGCAGTCATCAAAACAAACAAACTTCTTCACTCCTGTTACTTAGGGCTTCAAACGCAAGGCACACACGGGAGCAGTGACTCCTAATCTGGATGCCGAGAAAGAGGAGAAAGAGAAGGCAAAAGGCAAGGGGGCTGAGAGGGCCATGCTCCCTGCATTCCTCCCAAACTGCCCCCCCACCCCCTTTCATCGACCTGCCACCACCATCGAGGATGCTCAGAACCACACGTCGACCTCAACTCCCCCCCTTTGCTCTTTTTCTTTTTCATCTTCTTATCAATACACACTGTGTCAGTGTTTGGAGTGGCAACAAAGCAAAACACAGAAAAGAGAAACTACTCCTAATCAAGAAAGGAAACACCGAGACTATCCGAGAATATCCTTACATACACGGGCATGGTTTCGTCCTGGCCGTAATTTCAATTCACCTGTGTATAAATGCCGATTTGAACCGTCAAAGGTTAAGAAAAAAATGGGTTCCCTCCCGTCCTCAAAACCTCACAGCACATCACTCCTCCTTTAAACTTTGCTCGTGAGGACTTGTGTCAGCCAACAAAGAGTGCAAACTCCCTTCTGTAAATACAGTACTGGGTAAACAGTTTAGGAGGCTCCTGCCCTGCGCCACCACCTGCTACCAGCCATCAGCTCCACTTCCTCACAAGAGTCGTCTGAAACGAGCCCCTTTTAGCACGCGTTTAGTGCGAGCTGAGGCCAAATGCTATGACAATACTATTGCACTGCTAGAATGGATGGTACAGTAGTGCAACATTGTCAAAGCAGCTGACCTCAGCATGTGTCAGCACGTGGAGGTGGGGACGGCCATTTTTCACTGACAAAGTCCAATAATGTCTAAACAAGCAACAGTGCCAGATTTGGGAAAAGATTGGAGAAATAAAATGCACAAAAAAAAAAGAAAGAAAGAAATGTAACTGTGCTGTTGACTGCTGCCGGGTGAAAACTAAAAGCTGGGACCAAAGCAGCATCTTTACACTTACAAAATAGAGCAGCAGGAGGGTTTCTAACTGTAGCGGCGGCACACCTCCACAGCTTCTGTGCAGGTTAGGCAGTGAAGAGGGGCCTGGGTCTCTGTTTCATCAGCCAATGCCCTTTTAATATTGCACTGCTCATCTCAATGTCCAGTAGTGCAACAGAAAAAGGGCAGTGGACAACAACATGGAAACCATCAACCTCCACTGCACTTACGAGACCGTTCACCTATGTCCTCGCAAAAGAATGTGTACAAAAAACAAAAAAAAAATAATCACATAAATTAGTGATATTACTAAGAAACTGAAAATGACCTCTTGCACTTTTATTGTGGAAATTTCGGAAGAAGAGAAAATATTGAAATCAAGCAAAGTTGAGGTTTCTTCTTGTAGTTTCTGCAAATAATGTGAGCAAATATGCATCTTTGGGAGACAAAAGTTAAAATGTGACAGGTTAACAGTATCACTTCTCACAAGTGCAGTTAAATGAACTTCCTAAATTAAACAACACTGGTTACCCTCACCCTGGGAGAATGGGAATTTCCCAGCATGTGGGCCCATACTATTCTCTCCAGTGAATGACATGCATTCTAATTTTGGTGGAGAAACTGGAGGTTGGAGAAAGGGAGGAGGGGGTGCAACATGCTCTCGTAGCGTTTAGAGAGACACACCGATATATTTTAACGTGGAAGCATCCAAATAATTTTTGCACTCTAATCTGCGTCTTAAATGTTAGCAGAGACGAGCAAAATAAAAGAGCAGACTTCGGACACAGGAGGAAAAAGTTTACCAAAAAAAAAAAGGAAAAAAAGTTCCTTGACTTCTTTACGGTGACATTACAGATTCATAAGCTGAAACAATCTCAGAAAGAAGAGCAAACAACTTCAACTTTGGCACAATTAATGTGTAGTTACACAACCTACAGAGTCCATAACATGACAGAGAAGAGACACAGGAATCCAGAGCAGCACAACGCTTCCTCAGCCTCGATCCACCCATAAATTCCTCCAATACGCCTAAAGGTGTTGTTCTAGTTCTTGTTTTTGTTTTATTTTATTTACCTGCCATACGCTTTATTCGCATACATGAGCGTGAGCGGCCTATCCGCCTTCTTGAGAGCTGAATGTGCTCCCTGGTAGCTCACAAACCCACAGTACAATACTGGCGACTTGTTCGATTGCACAACAGCACACACAAACACGCGTACACGCCAGCGCCGTGGAAAATGTCCCCTCACCACCAACCACCACCACCACCGCCTCCTCCTCTTTCAGAGGGCCATCACAGCTCGATAACAGCACACGCTGCAGGGCGCGTTTCTCCGTCCACGGACCGCGTCCTGGTCAAGTTTTTTTTTTTTTTTTTCCTGAAGCGAGCTCCCAGATGCGGAGCGCACCACCGCGGGGATCGACTCAACTCTACTCGCAGTTTTTTTCCTTCCCTGCGTCGCATACGAGCAGGCGATCTTCGCACCTTTGCAACTTCCAAGTTGTTGGCAATTTACGCAAAATCGGCCACACAAACTCACAGCGGACCCCGCGGGCCCCCTCCCCTCCTCCCAGCAGCCTTCTCCCACCTCCTCCTCCTCCGAGAGCGTGGATTCTATCTAGCCAAGAGAGAGACGATCCGTTATGGGCAAAAGCAAAGAGAGAGAGAGAGAGAGAGAGAGGGAGAGAGAGAGCGAGAGAGGGAGAGAGGGGGAGAGGGAGAGAGAGAGAGAGAGCGAAGGCGAAAAAAAGTTGTCCATAAAACAAAGAAAAGCAGCCCTCTCCATGTAAGCACACTCCTCGGTCCTGCTCCTTTCGGGATTCGCGTCGTCATTCCCAAACGCTGGGAGCGAACGCAGACCAAATCAGCTTGAAGCGACGGGAAGATGAGGGCTTAGGAAGGGGGGAAACCGCAAGTCTTCTGCACAAGCACACGGCCTCGCAGATCCGGACTCCATCTTTGACTACTTGACATTCAGAGCCTGCCGGAGCAAATTCCTCGTTTGCATGCCTCCCACTGATTGGCCTCTTCCTGCGCTAGTCTTTGCTGAGTGACGCGCCATTGGTTTGGTTTCGGCGTGGTCGACACTTCCAGCAGGAGCGCGATTGGACGGGGCGGCGGACGCGTCACAGCACACAACGAATACCTGTTTAATGTGTCCCATTCACAAATTTCTCATCATGTCCACGCACTCTATCTGGATACTAATTACTTGATATACTTGCGAGCCCAAACATTTTTTCCGGCTTATTAAAGTAGGCGGTGAGGGGTTGGTCCGCACTAAGTGAATAAATGATCTCTGGAGGGGCATTGAGGTGCTCGTTTCTTCAAATATGGTATTTCGCTGCAAGGATGACACAGGTTTGACATAAAATTTAAAATGATCAACGTGGTACAGGTAATTGTGGACAGATCTGGCTCCTGATTCCGACCACAACTCATAATGTTGAACCAGCAGACGTGAAACGAGTAGTATAGTATTCCAGAAATTTCCCGCTAACAAGTTTCAACAATTCAGAATGGGAAGTAGGGGAATCGATTAGATGTGATCACACCGTGTACAGGAGGAGGCGGTCTCCGTGGGCGCTGCGGTCCCTCGCGCAGCTTTTGATTGACGCGCAGAGAAGAGTAGCGGGCTGTGAAATTTGGCATTCCTGGTCAGAGGAGCTGAAATAATGGCATTATCCAGCGGGGAGAGGGCCCACTTTTTAACTCCCACACACACCCAACCCACTCCAGTCCACTTTCAGAGGGGATGTGACTGTGCAGCCAGTCGGCAAAAAAAAAAAAAAAAAAAAAAAAAAATGTTTGATGTAAGGCGGGGCGCGATGGATCCGCCGAAGGCTCCGAGCTGCGATGGCTGTCCCCCACCTCCTCCTCCCCCAGAGCAGAGAGCCTCTTTCCGGTGACTCTCCACAAACTGCACTCTGTCCTGTCAAAAGTTTATGACACGAGGGTGAAGTTGCACATGAAACGGCTCGTGGAGACGCGTGAGACATAATGTCATTGATCTAATTATATCTCGGCGTTTTACAACTTGCTGCGATGAATAACTCTATTTATAAGCACATTTCTGTCCTAATTCACAAAACAGACGGGAGCCCCGGCGATTGAGCAGCTTCGTGAATTTTCAACAAACATTTGGGCTTTTTTACACGCGCTGTCCGTGCGTCTGCTTGAGCGTGAAACGCCCAAACTGGGAAAGTGATGCCACATAAAGAGAAAACCTTTCCCCACATTGTATTAGAGTATTACAAATGTTTACAACAATTACAAAAATCATTTAAAAAACATAAAATGATTCATTGGAACGCTATTTCGCACAGTAATTGGATATCTGGTTTAACAGGGATTACTGTTACTATTTATGCAGCTAAACATTTTCCTAATTTCCCCCCAAACCGTTAAGAAATTATTAAAAAGCATTCACAGAACTAAAAAGATTTTAACCAATTTTCCCATTCACCAAAACCTATTTTTCTTTTCCAAATCAACTCAAACTATGATGATATTTGTAATTTATCTGTTTAACGAGAGTTATTGATGTATTTTTGTCTTTAAAACAGAATGAACTCTACAAAACTTAATAGGATTTATTGATGTATTTTATTGGTCTTACTTTATGAAAAAAAAATCTTTATGAAACTTGGAGATGCATTCCTCCACGGTTTGTGAAGTTAAACTGATAAACCAATTATTTATGTCAGTTTAATGTGCAATAAAAAGAAATACAAATTGTGGATTTTATAATTTGACATTTATTTTTCTTCAACAATTTTCACAGTCTCAAATTAGCAAATTTGGTGTTCTTGTAAAGTGGTATAAATATATTTAAACACACTACACAAATTTTAATTGTGTTGAATTATGATAAAGAATATTAAACGCTCGTGGATGCCAAAAAAATGAACAGATAAGAAAAGTGAAAGCAGTTGTGAAATGTGCCTCCATCCTGGATGAGCACCGGATTGTGTCTTCTCAACCACACTGACAAGACACAATTTCACATGATTAAAACATGTATTTCATCTTGTTTTAATGGCCTATTCGACCTGCATTAATACAAGCTCTTTTAGAGAAACTTTACATTTGATAAATAATGCAATCATTATGTAAGGTGAAGTGAATTTGTTTGACTGCTGACACAAAGGTGACTTCAGTGAAAACAAGACTGAAAAAATCTGAAAAACAGAGGTGAACAGTAATACAATTCCTCAAATAAATGATAGTTAGTCAAACTCAATTTTTAGGCAAATTAATCTACTTAATTGAAACATGATAAACTGATGTCTCAGTAAATCTGTTCACTTTGAAGGCGTGACTGTAAAAAGTGAACATCAAATATTTCTGTTTAATCTGGTTTCTCATATATATTTTTTTCTTTATGGCTGCATTTAGAATATTTGTTTTTATGAGAAAAAGATTATTAGAAAGACAGATGTATTATAATACACATGCAAAATGAAAGTTAATAAAAAGGAGGCAGAACAGAAGGTGTGAAAAAACTACAAGAATACAGAAATGCGCGTCAAAGTTTGCCTGCGAAACAGAGAAAAGAGTGGCTGACAGTGTCCAAAATAAAAACAAGAATGGGTTTAATGTTTTGCAAAATGTTTCTCCTGAGCCCGAGGGGAAAGAGCCACAAAGTCCCTCCTGAAAGTCCTGACTCCAAGCTGCTGCCTGTGTGAGGTGTCATGGGGGCTGAGAAAAGCCTTTTAAACATGGGAGTTATTGTTCCCTCTTCTACCCCCAACCTCCCATCCTCCGAAAATGTACCTCCTTTCTTCCTCTGCCCTTTAACCTCTCCCAACCCCCTCCCCCTATCCCTCCATCTCACGTCTCTCTCCACATTTCCTCTCGGCGGCTGAAGACCAAACAACCTTGATGGATCATCATTGATAATTTCCCACCACCACCACCGAGAGAGAGGAAAAAAAAAGGTTAATGGAGAGACTTGGCGAGCGGAGAGAAGGTTTTCTACTTCATCTTTTTTTCATGAAGTAGTAGTAGTATTAGCAACAGACCCCACCTCGAGGACTGTGCTTCCTAGTTTCCTCCAAAGGAGGGTTTCTCACCTCACCTCCCCCCTCTACCTCCCTCTTGAAACAGACTCTATGGACTGCATGCATGACATTCCAGCTGTGTGGGTGGCACGGCTTTTTACAGCTTCTCCAACAGTACACAGGCATCCCAAAGCACAACAGCAAAGGAGCCCTGCTTCCATCTTCACGTGAAGGTCTTCACTCAGGGGCCCGGCTTCGCTCGCAGTTATTTCACCTGAGCAATGTGCCGAGAAACGTTGAAGGCTTCTTATCTGATGACCTGAAGGTTCATAGGGCAGGATGTGTAAAACAATAAGTTACTGAACAATACTCTTTCTTCCTTGTTTGTCGTTGACTGCAGGGTTGTGTTTAGGATCTTGCAGGGGACGTGTGCAAATAGGCTCAGGATTCTTATACCACCTTTATGCTTCAGGACATTTCGAAAATGATGGAGAATGTGTTTTAAAAATTGATGACATGTTTCAGGAAGATGGAATACTTTCATCTGGTGTCTTTTTTTTCTGAACGGGCAGCAATAATGGTTTTAAATTTTAACATTTCTTTGCATTTCTGATTTCTGTTTGATTTCAGAGTTTGCAGACCGTTTGTCCACAGGTTTTCAACAAGTTAGAGTTGATTCTCCTACAAACAACTCAACACCTTTTAAATTTGTGAGTCCGTCTATTTTATCCAGTAAACATTTCTTCCAATTTAATGCAGAAAGAGATGTAATTCCTTGTAGACGAAGTCTCTGAACCTTTACGGTCATTTACAGGTTTCTTCTTCCCATTTGAGGTTTAGGAGCAGTCGCACTTGCATCAAAATATTGAAATTAAAAGAAGGAAGATGGTTGAATTTCCAAATACTGTTAGAACTTAACTTTAAGACAAATTTTTAACATTTAAATAAAAGATACATAAAAGTCTATATCAAGTGGAATTGAAGTCTCAAGCTTTTATGTGTGTTTGAAAATATCAAAAATGATTAATTATCTGTCAAAGATTTATTAAAGGATGCTTCTGAAGAGATATTTTAAGGACAAAAATCAAATAAAACAGGTAGTGGTATAAGAAAAAGTCTTTATATGATAGAAATGACAGTGCATAAACATATTTATGTATGTTTTTTAAATCTGGATTATCATGACTTATACAGCATTTGTAAAATGTTTACATGGACATCAATCTGTTATGTTACCTCTTTTAAGCTGTAACTAACCTCACCTTTAATATTGTGTGTTTTTAAAGCGCTCTTATAAAAATACATTTTAATAAAAGCTGTTTTAAGTTTTTGTTACAAGAAAACCTTTATCTTTTTTAAAGTAGTGTCTCTATGACTCTTCCCTGACCTCCCGACGGTTTGTTTTTGCTTCTAAATGAAAAGAGTTTATGTTACGTTATTGATTTTATATTTAGACACCTACAGCAGTTTCAAAATGTTTACAACAAGCAGATTAGAGCTATGGTGAAACTCACGTTTCAGCCATGAACCATTTTTTCTCGTCCCAGTTCACCTTGTTTAAGTGTGTCTGGTGTGTGTGGTTCTGTGACGCGTTAAAATCCCTCGTGTTTACGTCAAATTCTCACTCATATAGAAGTGGTCATTTCACGAGTGTTACCGACAGTCCACACCGCCACCAGCAGAGCTGCAACGTCAGCAGCCAAATGAAGAACCAAACAAGCTCCACTTCCTCAAACCTGCACGCTTCCTCTCCACAACACCCTCCATTAAATCCACCACTCATCATCCCCTGAGATCGCGCCGCGGGTTTAAGCTCAGAATCTACCGGTGGGAGTCATCGATTTCTAACCACCAGCAACCAGCAACACACCTCATCCATAACTCACAGCTAAGGCTACACCAAGCTTGTTTTTCCCCTTTCCACTGGGCAAGCGCATGAGCAGAGTCCAAAGGATGAAGAAGAAGGAAAAAAAAAAAAAAAAAAAAACAACAAAAAAAAAAAAAACCAACCCCATTAACTGAACTTCAGAGGAATTCCTCACTTTACATACAGAATGCACATTGGGTCAAAGGGCAAAGGGCCAGAGGGGAATCTACCCGCGCCCAGGCAGGCAGGCCTTATTTAAACAAGCCAGGAATGCCTGGCTGGTTGGAAGAGAGGAGGAGAAGAAGAAGAAGAAAGGAGAAGGGGGAGGAACCTCTCAGCCATTAAAATGAGCAGAGGCCACCGCTAATAAATACCAGCACTTTTTAAATTACCTGCATTGGCTGACTTCATGTGCTACTGAAATTTATTATGAGCTTTTCCTGCTTATGTACTCACTAGTTAGAGCAGAAATAGATGCCTGCTATCAGAAAAAAGAGGTGAAGTGTTAATGTATGTAGTTAAAACGGTTGTGTGAGTCGCGGATGTGCAGGTAACCTCTTAGACGTGCACTTGTCCACTTTTGTTATTCCGAAAATAAAAAGTCTGACCACAGATATGGAATTGATAGTCAGAACTATGTGTGCAGGGATGTTGCAGCTTTTAATAAAATTAACAAATTCACAGGAGACAGGTTTCTGTATTATCATATTTGGAATAATTGGAAATTTGGGTGCCAAATACTGAATTTAACATAGATTTCTGTACGTTTGTTTTGAAAAGCGGGTGATTATACGATCATACGTGTTTCTGTGCAACTTCAACTTCCAAATACAATTCTCTCCTAAATTTAGCGGCTTTTATTTATTTTAAATTTGAAACCTAAACTTTATCCTGTTGCAGCTTTTGGATAATTGACGCTGCCGTGCCGCCTGCCTTTTTGTAACTTAATGATCAATCGGCCACACGCCCCTTCTGGATACAAAACTGTGCATTCCAGGCAAGGCCCAAGCTCTCAGTTTTAGGACCATCTCGCCAACATTTCTAACAAATGACATGCTACAATCCCCATGTCCTAGTGGAATTCTGTTCACTTCAGGGCATCAAAGCTGCTCGGAATTATCAGTTCTTCTGGCCAATGGGTGCAGAGGGGTGGACCCTTCCTGCCTTGACCTCACTGACCTTCCCCAACCTCCCCCAACCACCCAGTGTCCTGCTCCTCATCCCCCCACCAGCCTCCTCATCCATCCATCCAGAGAGCCAGTCACTTGGTGGCTCAAGCTGTTCATTTGTCTGCCGGTTTCAAGAGTCTTTTTTTGTAATGAGGAGAACTTAAAAATGAAATTTTAAATTAAAGAGAGAAAAAAACAAAACAAAAACAGAGTCCAAAGCAAACAGTGTGTACCTCAAATTAAAACATCAACATTAAAGCCTTTGTGTGGTAGATGTCTCCATGGAACTGGCAGCTCAGAGAAGACGGGGAGCTTGGGGACAGTTCTCCAGACATGTCTTCGTGCTCGGGACACATGCATGCTCGGAGTGTGAACCTCAACATTCACGGCTCTCATTCCCCATCCTGCAGCCTGCAGCAGCCTCTCCAAACTCTTGACTCAGCGTCTGGTGTCATTGAGGCAGCCATTTTCCTATTAAGGCTCATGAGATCTCTCCACAGCGCCCTGCAGGAACCAATTACACGACTTTGATGAGAGCACGCCTTTCATCTCAATTAACTGCTCGATCGAGGATCCGATTACCCATTCTTTATCGTTTTGATTGCGAAACTTTTCACGTCTCGCTGTGATATGATAGTTGACGCTGCCATAGTTTGTGCGCGTTTAGGTGTAAGGACACTTCAGTGCTGCTAAACGGCAGATAAACGGGAAATTTAGCTCATGCAATTGGTTTAAAAACGATAAATTGGTTGAAAAACGTTGAACACACCGTGTTTCCAATGAAACTACAGCAGGATTTTAGGCTTTTGTTGAGTTCTCTCGGCGGTCGCGGATAATTGTACTCTGCTGCCATCTGCTGGACGACGTTGGAATTGCTGTAAAGGTCACATCATGAAGGAAGACCACATGGAAACGCAGATAAACAGGTTTCCAATTCAGTGTCTGCTGAATTAGACTAAAAGGCAATTAGCTGCCCGAAAGAAGAATAATCTACATACATTTTCTTGCAAAAGTGCTCAAACAGTGTTTCCAGCCTGTCAAGTATTCACACTTGCTGATTTTCTGTGAATATCTGTTAAAGTTAAACGTGTGTGTTGGGACTCCTGATTAGATAAACAAGTCAGCTGCAGAGCATATTGAATTAGGATTGACACATTGATTAATTATTGCATTTTGTTAGCTTTTATCCAAGGCAACTCACAGCTACTGAGAATTTAAAATAATGTGCATTAGTTTATATATATATATATATATATATATATATATATATATATATATATATATATATATATATATATATATATATATATATATATATATATATATATATCTCAAACATTTTATTTTCTGAGCTGGTGACTAACTTTGGAAAAGTCATTTTTAGTGCTTCCTTTATAGACAAAATAATTTTATATTAACATTAAATTTTGTTAAAAAAAAGTTTGATTCTAGGTATTGAACTGTTGTGCAGTTCAAATGTTCTCTATTTTTAGCAGTTAAGACAATGCAAGCTGCTGTATCACAAAAAGTTAAGTCAGGCTGACAACCTTTCGTTACTTTAAGCAACTACAGGTGCACATGTGGACGTTCCCCTCATTTTACCTGGAAGGTTTTAGAAATATATAGCACATTTCACTTTACAAATCAGTGATACGCGTTTCCTAAAAGGAATAGATGTGTCATCTAGAGTCAACGTAGAAGGAATCGCTGCAAAGGTTCATGCTTATAAAACTGTTTAATAAAGTCAAAGAACGAGACGCAGTGTTGATACAGTTAGAGTCATGTTTATTTACAGCAGAATCCTGAATGAGGAGGGGGGGAGCGCAAGGGGAAGGGTTAAGAGAAGACAATGTGTTTTAGATCAAGCGCTTCAGGATTCATGTTTCACTACACAGTTCTTAATTTATTTATTCACCATTTTTCTATACAGAATCCATTCAGCAACAATTTCAATGCAACAACAGAACTTGAGTCCTCTGCTGGAAGGGAGACAAGAAAAAGAAACAAACTGAAAACTTAAGCCTCAAAAAGGAAAAAATAAATTTACAAAAAAGGGGCAAAAAAAATGTATAAAAAACATTATCAATGTGATCATCTGGTTATATATATATATATATATATATATATATATATATATATATATATATATATATATATATATATATATATATATATATATATATATATATATATATATATATATATATATATATATATATATATATATATATATATATATAGGGGGTTTGGAGTTCCTCATCAGGGATTAGTTGACTGCACTGTGGAGGATGGTGGATGTCCCAAACCCGGCAGCGTTCAGCTCATAAAATTCAACCTTTGTGATTCAGACGGAAGAAAGTCAGAGCTGAACAATCGCAGTCTTTCTGACTTGCAGCCGTTGTCCCACCTACTGACACAGGCTTTTAGGTCCAGTACATCTGTGTAGGCCAGCAGGGCTCAAGACTGTAGAAGCCCCGTTTATACAATCTGAGAAATGATACACTGTACACTTAACATGCACGGCCAGGTAACATTTAAAAACTGGGAGGGGAAGAAAAAAAAACAAAAACAAAAAAACAAAAAACAAAGGAAGCAAGGAACTGCTTCATCCATCTCTCTCAGACTTCCTGTCACGTGATCACTGGAGTTTCTGGTATATTATTGAATATTAACTGACAAGCACCACAAAAATAATGGAAAGAAAAATAGTGGTGACAATAAATCCATCCTGTGGCATTAGATTAAACCTCCAATTTCCATGTTTTGATCTCTGAAAGGTATGACTGCTCAATCCCTGTCCTCCATAGGTCCAAACAGACTACGATCTGATCAAACATACAGTCTGCAGCATCCTCCCAGAGACCATCTGCTGGACCCAAACATGAAACAAACCACAGCATGTCCTCCTTGCCCCACTGATCCACATATCCCAGCTTTGAGGTTCAACTCTCACAATAGTCAGGTCTTCATCGACTGAGGTGAAACCACTGGTGTTGAAAAAGTTGATTGAAGTCTAAAATATGTTAAGCCAGATATTGGCTTTGTTTTTCTGTTCAAAAATCAGGATAATGTATGGACACATAAGCAAAGTAGAAGACTGTCAAATTAATCAACATTCATTTATTTAGAAGACAAAAAAAGACCTCTGTTGAGTTTCTAGAGATTTGTGAAGGGCAGACATAAACCATTTCCATTTAGCTTGTCATGTGTTTGACACGTTTGAGCCAACATACACAGTTCAATGCAAACCTGACTATTGTCATAGTTTTAAACATGGTCATGATTTCAAATTAAAAACAGACTAAAACAGCCATAAGCTCAAGTGTCCTAGTCTTTCTCCTTCACACACACACACACACACACACACACACACACACACACACACACACACACACACACACACACACACACACACACACACACACACACACACACACACACACACACACACACACACACACACACACACACACACACACACACACACTAACACTAGAGCAGGAAACTAACTATCATCTACCAGCAACCAACATTGATGCCCCCCTCCCCAAAAAACCCAAAACAAAAAAAGAACAAAAAACAAACAAAAAAAAAAAACAACAACAACCCACCATTGGTCATGTTTGTAGCTCGTGAGCAGAGAACCGTTGGAGAACACCCTCTGGATGCTCACCAGTTAACATAACTGGCAGTCAGAAGGTCACCGAAACCCAGCTGCTGGCTGGCGTCAGTTTCCCACCCTATGCGACATGCTTCCAAACACAAATGCAAACTCAAGATACTGCAAATACATGTGTACACATATATACAAATAGAATCTAACCCCTCAGACCTTTTTTTTTTTTTTCTCCAGGTGGGGGTTAACCATTTATAATGCATAATTTCTGTATATGACAAGAATAAAACTTTTCTAAATAAAATACATAGTTTTCTGTGAGGGTGGGGAATGAGGACAGCAGATGAACAGAGAAGGAGGAGGGTGGGGCCCGCAGGGAGTGTCAGAGGAGGGCTGGAGTGCCAGGGAGAAGCCACCGTCAAGGGATGATGGATCAGAGGGAGAAATCGATGATGAAAGAGGGGTGGAGGGGAAGAATCCTCTCCTGCTCTTTGCCACTGCAACACTCCAGCTCGTCTCCATTTGTATAAATCGTTCCATAGTAATCATGATAATAATGACCACAACAATGCTAAAAAAATATATATAAACCCCATCGATGTCTCACAACCGTAAGTCCACAAAAAGAGGGGAGGTCTAGTCCTTGAGTTCATCTGAGAGAAAGAGATGCAGAAGAAATCAACAAAGAAAAAGGAAGGAAACAAAGAGAGAGAGGAGGCCTGATGTATGTGATGGGCCACGTGAAGGAAGTGGCAAATAAGTACAGAAGTAGGGAGGGGGAGACAGGGCGGGGAGGTAGAACAAAAAAAAAAAAAAAAAGCACATGCAGGATGTGCTATAATGAAGAGGAAACAAACAGCAAAGAGGAAGTAGAGATGAAACGGAGGATGTAGGGACCAAAGATGAGTCGTGGTGGGGGCGTTGTGATCCACACACTAGTGTCCTTCTGAGGGTTTTCACAGAAGATTGGTGGAAAGCATGAACAAGTGATGACAACATGGCCTCACTGTGAGTGCGCCCTCTCTCCTTCCCTTAAACCAAGGGAAAAGATCAGCAGTCTTCCCCGCGCTGGTTGCTCATCCCTGGGTACATCATACCTCCAGGAAGCGAGAGCTGCTGGTCTTTGCGTGGAAAGGCTCGGACCACATGCGCCGCAGATCCCCCTGTACGGACCACAACCACAACAACCCGTTAAGACACGGATCAACAGGAGTCCTGTAATCACCTGTTCTTCACCTTACACAAACACAGCTCTCTAACATTCTGCCACCAGGTATCTCAGAAAAATATTCAGTGTGGTTAAATTGCAAAGCTGGTTGGTCTAATGGTTGGTTTCACCATTATTGTTCATTACATGACATGTTTTATCAAGACGTGTCATTTATGGGAATTGTGTGTGCATTTACGTATTTTCAGTCAGTCGTTCGGGTTAGCTGCACACAATACAATTGTTAAAAGTTTCTCTAACATTCACTATTCACTCTGGAAATGAATTGTAAATTTGCTCCTTGCAATTCTCTCATTTAAAGCCCGACTATTTGTGTTGTAGGCAATCGGCGTACCTTCAGGTAGGCCATAGTGAGGAGAGGCAGCAGGGTGAAGGGAACCAGGTAAAGAAGAGCAGGCTGAGCAGCACGATGGATCCTGGAGGCCACAGTTGCAGTCAAGAGACCTGAACAGAGACAACACGTTCAAGATCCCCGAAGCAAGAAAAGGACACCTGGGATCACCTCTGGAATAACTAGAAAAACCATTGATCTTAGAAACAGTTTAGGAAAAATACCAAAACAAAAGCACAGAGAAATAATGAAACCATGACTTTTAACATCCGTCCGTCGACTGGTTGCTTACCCACAAAGTATCCAATGAGAGTGCAGTGGAAATAAGAGACACGCTGCATGCGTCCAGACATGTTACCAGGCCCTGGAACTTCCCCCGTCGCTTGCTTCTTGTAGTTGTCATACCGCAGGACAAAGCATAACAGCAGACCCGGCATCACAATGTCCCCTATTCCCAGCATAGAGAAGTGACTTCCTGTGGAGCTACACAAACAAACAGAGCGGGAAAAAAGGGTGAAATTCGAGAAAATCTATATTGGAAACTCAGTGACTAAATAAACGCTGCAGCTCTCCATGGCCAATCCCAATTTTTTTCCCCCTTATTAGATTTTATTGATGAGTTGCTTGTAACATTTCTGATATTTAGATTGATACGGCATGTGAGATAGATGAGTTTGGCTACTGATGTGGAAAAACTCTTGAACCCAGCAGTGTAAATGGAGCCATTTTGACTAATGCCGGTTGTGTGAACCCACATGGCAGAAAAGATTTTATCACCTCAGCTGTGACGCGTGACAAATTCTAATTCAAAGATACAACAACAATCTCTGAAAGGAAACTAACTGTTGTTGCAGTTTTCATGATTCAAGTCTTCAAAGAGTCGTTGCAGAGGTTTGCTGCTGTGGGCAGGAAGGATCTCCTGCAGCAGTCTGTGTTGCAGCGGATCTGAAAAGCCTCTGACTGACGACACGCTGTTGCTGAATCACTGTGAACATGCCCAGCTGTCCATTATGTTCTTCAGTTTATGAAGTATCGTAAATATCACAGTATGTACACGTCACAGATGTGCACAAATATACCACGACACATAGGAATATTATAATCATTTGCTCTATCTTGAACCACACGAAAGCCCAAAAAATTCAGGTTGTTTAAAAAAAAAAAAAAAAAAAAAAAAAAAAAAAAAAGAGTTGAGGTGCTGGGCTAAGTAATATTTCTCTTATTAATAAATGCCAAACATGTCTCATACTTGACAAAATAATTGCTGTATAATTTTATCTAAAATTGTTAAAAATGACTATAATCCAACAATGGCCCCTTAACTAATGAATACCATTAACATTATTACATTTACTATTCAGATATCAACCCAAAACAGCCAAAAGCAACACTACAGCATTAATTATCAGCTCGAAGCTCTTTGGTTGCCAACATTTTGACTGCTGCCGTTCCCAACAGGCATCCAGCTGCCGTGTAAAGGAACAAGCAGGAGATGCTAAAATATGCTGTAATTGTAAATGACAGCTTAAGCACTGCAGAGCTGTATAAAGAGCATGCCGATGCTTACATGGTTACCACAGAAACCCCTGCATATAGGGTGCAGAAGTCCACACGTGTTTATCTGGTCATTAGCAAGAAACTCTGTGACTAAAAGACCTGATTTGAGAAACAATATAGATTGTTTTCTGTCATCTCAACAAAGCTCCAGAAGGCTCCCCTGTTGCAGCGCGGACATTAGATATAACAGTTTAAAAACAAACCACACATAATAAACTTGCTTCACTTCTAGCTCTGCAGTTCTAGTTTTGAATGCGTTTATTGGATTTTTTTTGGCTCTTTAGTAAAAAGTAAAATGGCAAAAATAAAACATTGATGATTGCAAATAAATAACTGCATTCAGCGGCAAACTTCACAAGTCTGTCCGGGGTGAAGCAAACTTCTGTTTCATTCAAACTTCGACAGCAGGAGGCAGAAATGCCTTTTACAGTCAGAAGTAAACAGCAGAAGCTGATGCTGATGAATAAATCAGTACAGACCCACAGTCCACTACTTCTACCTCAGTGACAACTTCACTGCTTGAAATTTGTGAACCTTATAATTGTCATGTAATTTAATTTATATGGAGAAATACAAACAAAAAGTAGATGAGGGGAACCTGATTAGACAACTACAGATAGTATGTTTAATAAGGGAAAATTATCTATATTTGTGAGAATTAAAAGTGTGTGAACTTCCTGGATTAACATTTTCTTTGGAGGGGAGATTACAAGTCAGCGGGTTGAAGGTTTGGTGTGAGTTTGGTGTAGTTATATATAAAAATGTGCAAAGTAGAAAGCAAAATCACATCCTTAGAGGCTCTCTGCTAAGTAACCCCCACAGCTGGCATTTCTCCAGTTTCTTCCTTTCTTGAAGTGTTTGGGACATTTTCAAGACTGCGATCTTTGGTCTTGTGACATTAGTCAACAACAGTGATTGTCATCATACACATTCTTTTGTGGGATCAATGTGGGCTTCTGTATAAGACCAGACAAGGTAGCAGCTTCCCACTAGGTTGTGTAGAGAAGAAGATGAGCTCATTTTTGCTTTAGAATATAACTACTAGAAAACAACAAACTGTGTTTTACTTCTCAGAGTTGCTGATTTCTTATTTGACTGACTGTAATGGTGTTGCACTTCCTTGCTATCCACTACGTTGCAGCACAGGGGGGTACCGACCACGTTCAAAAGGTTATATTTACAAGATAGCCATTTCCTTAGATTTCTAAGGACCCCAAGAAAAAGAGTCACTCCTGAGGGGTGGCATGTGAGAATGCAATGTCTGCACCAAGTATCTGAAAGATTGTCACATTAGAAAAATATTAAGGTTCGTGATCCCCTCCAGATACAAACCAACATAAGCCACTTTCATACACCATTTGCACTTTTCTTTCTGCCTCCACTTTCCAGTTGTGGATTTACAGAGATTGTAAAGGTGCAATATTCACTCCACAGTATGTGCTTTCACAAAGCGCTACAGTATTCTGTAAACTAAAGACAGACTCCTTCGTAGTTTAGCGTCATAAGTCAGCAGCAGGTTCCTAATGTTTCTGGACACTGGCTGTATGTCTAGTTTGCATGAATGAATGAATAAAATGAGAGTTTCTACCTAGCTGTTGCATTTGGGATAAGATTCTCTGTTGCTGCTGACGTTAACCATATTGGCCCACCTTCAGCATGATGGAGATTCTGGCCTGGCTTCAGCTGGTGGAGATGCTTTCAGGTTGCTAAGCACAGCAACAGGTTTCACCCAGTTTGCGAGCTGGCCTGTCCACCCGGTCTCTGCTCTCCCTGAACACTGCGGTTAAAAACCCTGTGTTTTTTTGTTTCAGTTTTCCTTTGCTTGTCATTTGGTTTGGCGTTCCAAAAGCAGACATGTCGCCACTGTCAGATGGCTCATCAGACTGTCCTCCCCTGTTCTGATGGACTGATTTGATCCCCTGCATGCAATTTGCAGCCATCCTCACACGTCATTTACACCCTTCTGTGTTAATTATTCAATAAGCACACATTTTGTCATTATTATGGCTCTGTTAAGACTTCCAAATGCGGATAAGGCCATAACAGCAGTTAAATAAAATGTTGCACCTACATGTAACTTACACGTCACAGCTGCAGGGAAGCAAGGCACCAGAGGTGGAACAAACTAGCAGTGTGAATGAGACTAAACTTCAGTTCTCCCAATAACAAATATGCAACGTTAACTCATTTTTAAAAAAATAAATAAATGACCAGAATTTGTTTTTTTTTGGTTAATAAACCAACCTCATTTGGTTAGTTGGACTATCTTTACCTACTTTTAGGTTTGTTGTTAAAAATTAGAAGATGTTTCAGCTCAGAAATATCACATCAAGGGTTCCCAAACCTTCAAGCAACGATGTTATGGAAGCATTACCTGGGAAAGACGAGTTTGCCAGGTAAGGAAAGACGGGGTACATCCCGACCCATCCCCGGCCCCAAGTGAAGCTTCCTGGACAAAACATCTATAGGATTTTCAGCAGGCTGGGTGGCAACTTTGACCATCACGTTACTATTGAAGATGTAGGCTGAGAAAAAGACCTGAAGGGAGAGGGGGGACAGATTTATCAGTTGTGCTGACATATGCCTAGAAAAGAACCCAAAAATAAGTTTGGTGGCATTATTAATACTTTCCTCTCATAAAATGTCACAAATGACAAGTATTCAAAGAAAGGAAACGGTTATGCAGCAGGTGCAACATTAAATAGGAAAATGAATCACCATGCTACAACTTCTTCACTGTGGAATGAAAGCAAGATATCGATAACTTTCTGAACTCTTAAATTGTGTCAGTTACTGACATGAGGTACATGCAGTAGCTGGATGTACACTGAAATGTACAAAGGACTGGAGAAAAGCGGAGAAGAAACACAAAAGACTTTGTATAAATAAATTTACTCACTAACAGTGGAGCCTCCCGCTAGATTATACCAATTTCACTCTGAAGTTTCTGCAGAGTTCAGACCCAGTGGATTTATTCTTTCAATGCGCTGTTTTCGTTCATGTAATTACTCAAAGTAATGGAGTCTTCTCCCTCCCTCATGTTAAACAAAACAATTTAAAAGAGCTACATTTTTTTTCATGATGGCTCATCTTTTAATCCAACAGTTTACACTACTTGCATGCCAAGTGGGAAGCGCAGGATCCCTCTCTCTGAGAAGGGGAGCAAAAGTGAAATATTCAGCAAGTCTGTAAAGAAGGGGGGCTCCGGATAGCTGAGCTGGTTGAGCGGAGACACCGTATACAGAGGCTATCGCGCTCATGCAGGCTCAACTCCTGGCCTCTTGCTCTTTACTGTGACCTGCCCACCCAATGCTTGAAAATAATAAACAGATAGGAAAGTTTATTGATCTCTCAAATAAACTAATTTAATAAAAACCTAAAACTCAGTTCTCACTTTAGGAGAGAGCTGTTATCATCAGAGAACTCGCCTTCCTCTCTGTGATATAGCTGGGTCAACCTCTGTAATTTTGTGCTGAGTTTCCAGGGATTTTTCTTAAAAATCACTTAGCATTGCTGACAATCTCTGCTATCACCACTAACCACCTAATATCCACAAAAACTCACTGCAAACCAAAGTAAAATGGATTAATTCCACAGCAACCACCTGCTTGGTGACGTGAGCAAATACAAGCTTTCATTGTAAATTTTGTAATGTAATTATTATTGTCCTTTATTTACTTTCTTGTTTTTTTTTGTATGTCTGTGAATAAAAAGTCTTTCAAAGCAGGGTAAATTCGGGGTGGGACTGTTACTTACCCAGAACACATCATAAATGAGAAGACCAGACAGCAGCAGGCAAGACACCTTCAGACTGGGAAGCCGAACAAAGGCTATCATGGCAACACACAAGCCCATGGCTAAAGCTGCAGGGAGGCAGAGCACATAAAACATTTCACCACATTTTAGTAGAAATGAGCTGAAACAGCGGATTTGAAGCTAATTTATTCAGAAGACATCCATCATTTAATCATGCTTATTTGAATACAATTTAAAAATGACTGCAGCGGTTTACATCCCTGTATGTGTTTTACTTATGTTAATACATTTTTGCCACACACACACACACACACACACACACACACACACACACACACACACACACACACACACACACACACACACACACACACACACACACACACACACACACACACACACACACACACAAGATAGAGTTGTTGCCATGAAAAACAGCAAACCTATTTCTATGAGTTGTCAGTGTTTCAGAAAGACATTACATTTTATGACCTGTCAGCTTAAATGCCAGTTATGTTTTATGGGGCTGCTAACAGACTACAGCGTTTGCCTCCGTTAGAATTAATGCACTGCTGAAAATGCCTCAAAAACAATGGTAATAAAATCTTTATCAAAAAAATAAGTCACGTCAAATTCTATTTTCCACAGAAGGATGATGAAAACTGAATTTTGCACAGCAGCCTTGTTAAGCAGCTAGTTTACAGAACATTGAACATTAAATGCAATTTCTACAAAGTCACTTTAAATATTGAGAAACCTGTCAGTGCTGATATATTGTTGCATAATTGTTGATGCATGACATCATTACTGTGCACAACACCATCCTATGTATCGATTCCCCTGTAACACAGCCTGCTGCAAAATTGTGCTCAATGAAACCTAAAACATGTTTGTGATATGCACTTAATTCCTATAAATGAATGATTGAGCGTACCGTCCATGAGAAGCCAGTGTCCTGTCAGCACCCAGATGAGCACCAACATAACAGAGAGGGAGAATGACAGGAGCTCAGCCAGAGTGAAACGCCCACAGCAGCCAAATGATATCCTGCATTAAAGAAAGCACACATGGAAGACGTATTCATGAACAAATGTGACACAGACATTTTCACAGTTCATCCCAGAGAAATCTGTATCTTCAGGAGTGTGCAAAAGAGCAACTACATTGAGAGGAAATGTGTGCTTTAAAGATGAAGTGGTAGAAAAAGCATTTATCTATATCTCGATTCTGTTGCCATCAGATTTTTTTTTTTAGGTCTTAGATAGGAGGTGACGTTATTGCAAACGCTAGAAAGTACACACAGGACAGAAACTTTTGTGTATTATAATTTTTATATATATATATATATATATATATATATATATATATATATATATATATATATATATATATATATATATATATATATATATATATATATAGGTATAAATCTGCTACTGTATTTTTGAACTTTAAACATAATTATCATGCTCCAGGAGAATTGGGAGAGCAATTGCTCCACTTCAACACAGTAGCTGTAATAACCCTGTACCCACTTCATAGTCTTTGATAATATGCAACATTTTACCAAGTTCAGAGTGTTGCTATATGAATGAAATGGCGACAGTATACTGAATTAAAATACTTTTTGAATATTTGTAAGCAGAGAGAATTTTAAAGATTTCAAAAAGCCACTTGATTTCCTTACTTGTTCTGTGGAGAGCAGGGTCTGGTCAGATACTGGCACATTGGCAACAAGAGGAATGCAAATGCAATTGTAGCAAGAACTAAGGAGAGGAACAAAAGCACAGCAGTGAGACATTCACCCTAATGCACCTCGACTGCTCGCTGCAGTCATTCCCGTCTGTTAAATGGACAAGCCAATGGCTTTTAGTTCCAATAATCATCGTCATAAAGAGGTCTTTCCCAGTGTGTAACAACTGAAGAGAAATGTGAATGCCTCAAAATAATTCTACAATTGTAATATTACACTTTAAAGTACTAGTTACCTGCAGTGCAGATGGTGAAGACCACTTGTACTGAGTCAAAGAAGAAGAACATGACTAGTAGAGACACAGAGGCCCCTATTGGCAGAAACAGAGCCTGTGTCGAGTCTATAGTCTGAATGCCTGAGGTGGAAAATAAAAAAAGGAAACATAAGCATAAGAAGGCATCCAAACAAGAAAAATAGAAGAAGAAGAAAAAAAAAGAACACTAACTTTAAGACATGGGGAAATGCAGAAGAGCTAATCAAACACTATTTTTTAAAAACTTACTGTTGTTTGTGTTGCTGTTATTAAAAGACCCTGTAGTTGATGGGTTACCATCTTTATCCTTCTCCTGGTTCTCACAGTCCATGTTTAATGACCTGCAAGTCATTAAAGGGTAGGAGGGAGGGAAATAAAGGCAGGAGCCGATTGAGTTAAAATAAAAATTAATAACCCCCACCCCTCCAAAAAAACAAAACAAAACAAAACAAAAAAAAAAACAACCAAACAAAAACCTCTTTCTTTCAATATGACTTTGTGGAATAATTAATTCAGGTTTCAAATAAATAATACATGACATTTTAAAACTTTGTAAGTGAAATGCATAAGTGAAATGGGGCCATTTGTTTAACATAAAAGTCTTTTAGTCAAATACTTCCAAAAAAAACCTTTTCTGTTTGACTTTAAGAGGCTGAAAGAAAGATACAAAAACATTTATGACAACTTTTTAAAAACTTTGTCTAAAAATAGGCTCACGTCTAAAAGGTGAAAATGTATACATTTGATACCCATGTTTGTGTACATTTTGATATGTACAGAGGGGAAACAACAGACATCAAACAGAAATGTCTAACTTCTTTGAAATAACTTTGTTTTCAAGGTCCCACTCTTAACACTAGAACGTCCAGGATTTTTGACTCCCCCTCCAGAGGCTAGAGCGCAGCCAAAAGGCTGCCTTGCTTAAACTGAATAATTCAGCAGCCTGCGATTAGCCACCTTTCATATTTAAATGCAGCGATACCTGCCTGATAGTCTGAATGAGGACTCTCCAACGGCCCATCTAGTCACATTCAATGCTCAGATCAGGGTGGGGGAGGTTTTCTCCTTCAAAAGAGCCTCCAAGCTCAGACAAACTGAGACTCCCAGTTAGTCAACTCAAGATGGCTAAACGGTACAACACCGAGCAGATTCTGAACATGATCCTGGATCAAGTCAATGCATGTGACTCGGATGGAGAAGAGATAGCCCTCCAGCCAAGCTCGCATAGATTTGCTTGTTTGTACATTTGTTTTGTACATTGTTTGTAAATTTCATTACAGTGTTATGCATATAAAGACGTATTGTTTGAGTCTTGTGCATGAACAATAAATCAAAGCGATGCATGGAAGTTTTCTGCTTCAAAAGAGCCTCCAACCTGTGACAAACTTAGACTCCCAAATTTTACAACACCGAGCAGACTCTGAAGATGATCCTGGATCAACCACTGAGCCACCATGCCCCCATTTAGAAACAATCAGAATCTATTTGAAACATTTTAAATTTAGTTTCATGTTTTCAAAGTTGAACTACATTAGAAAGTTGAAATATGAAGGAACTGAAAGATCTGACAAAATGTCAAATGTCAAAAATGTTCCATTCACTTTCAATGGGGCAGACATTTCCCAAAAAGTTGAAAAGTTCTATAATATTAAAATTAAAAATAAAGAGGTGAAACAACATATATCTTTGCATAGATTTTTTTAAACTTCCTGGAAGTTTTCATTGTTCACATCTCAGAAATCTGATCACAAATGAGGAGACTTCACTGCCATCAGAAATTATGATTTATAATAATCGTTCTGTGCGTTCTGCACACGCACAGAACGAGTGGGGGCTGACAGGTTTGCTGCAATCTCCAATGTTTGGGGGGTCTCTCGCTGCATCAAATCTTTCAACCTAGGCAGGTACATCACCGTTGACCAGCAGCTGTCAGGGGGTCGCGAGTGACCCTGGGGAACTTTTTTTTTCCGTACTAGAATAAAGTGTAATTGCAGATCGGGTCGGGTCGGGCCGGGCCGGGCTTCTCTCTCGCTGACTTTTTCAAAAATAAAAATATGTTTACAAAAATATATACTAAAACGATGTGTGGTGATGTCGTGTGCCTCGTGGTCACATCACTTCTATTAAAAAATAAATAAAACAATAACAAAACTGGCGTTGCGGCTCCCGTTCCGTTATGTTTACCGTTGCCATGGAAACCCCCAAGCCTTTTTGGCTTTCGGGTTTGCTTCGGGGGAGGAAAGGAACCGCGAGTTGTTTTCTTTCTGCTAGGGGGAGGGTCACAGAAAATAGTTGAGAAGCACTGTCCTAATGGCTGTGTTCATGTGTAAACGACGTAGATGGGTGCTCGTTTGACATGCAAATGTTCACTGCTCCAGCCACTTGGCTGCCCCCGCGACGATGCAGGTAGAAAAGCCACATGGCTGTGCCGTCGACGTTCTAGTGTTAAGCATGCTGGCTCAATCTAACAGTATCATTGTTTACTGGACACTTGAACAGACCAGAGTCAGTGATGATGATATTAGAAACACACTTTTGTTGCTGTGTGCACTAAAAGTTGAAACATTACTTTTAAAGCCTATAAAAAGTAGATCACGTGAACATTTCCAAAAAAAAAAAAAAAAAAAAAAAAAAAAGTATGTTTGTATTACTATTTTGTTGCACATTTTGCCAAATCTACATCATATATTCTGTCTACTATTTTTATGCATTTTAGGTTAATAAAATTAACACCCCACCAGACCACTTTTACACTCCTAAATTGACTACAATTAATTAGATAATGTGATTAGAAAACGCCTGCCTATTCCTGTTCAGGGTCACTGGGTATCCTAGCTTGCCCACCCCAGCTCTCTTCGGATAAAAGACAGTACAACACCCTGGACAGATTGTCAGTTGATCACAGAGCCACATACAGACAGACAATCACACACGCTCACATTCACTCATGTGGTGAATTTACAATCAAGCATTACTGTGGTATTTTATCTAAACACAGAACTGTGGCAGGAACATGTAAACTACACAGAAAGGCCCAAGCCGGAAGCCTGAAACTTTTTAAGAGGTAACAGCGCTAACCACCAAGCCATCACCCTGTCCCCATGTGTATACTAAATAAAAGAGTTAGTTTCATTTTGTCTAGGTCCAGATGATTTTCACTTTCACTTGAGCTAAAAAGAGGATCCCTTGAGTCAACTTCTATTTTTCCTTGCACACACCATGAAACACAGGTCCTCCCATAACAAGAAAATGGAGATCGTTGCAAACCCAACTCTAACTGCTTTGCTTTGACATTTACCCATTAATTTCGAAATTTGCAACACAGTGGGAGAGAGAAATGTTACAATTCAGATAGCTGTTTTATTATTATTAAAATAATGCTGGCCAACATTCAGACTAGACTGCATAATATTTGAAAACCATGCCATATGTGATGTCACAGGTAAAAATCGCAATGATATGATTACAATATATAAACTAATATATCAGTGTTTCCATTTAGCAACTAAACCATCAGTAAAAATCCTATGCAGATGCTGAAAGAATTAAAGCAGTATTCCTTTTCCCGCAACATTTGTTTTAAATAAATAAATAGAAACTGCACAACTGGAATAACATCACTCAACTTAACAGCAGCATTTTTGGCAGTAAGGTTGCACCTAACTGGCTACAAATATTAACATTTAGTGGGCGAATGCATGGTACTTTGAGAATAACAGAGCACCATTTCTTTTTTTATTTTTGAGATATTGATATTGTAATGATGATATATTTTCAATTTATTATATGAGCTAGTTCAAATCCATGAACTGGGAAACCAGAACATCTTATTTCTTATGCAGTCAGCTGGCTGCTCTTCTTAGTTGTCTCTTCAGTAAACTTTGCTCCTGAAAACTGAATTAACAACTACTGACACTTACCTGAAGCTGCCATAGACAATGAGCAGGATGGAGATGAGGAATGTTGACACCTGGCTGGAGTCAACTAGAGAGTATGCCCTATAAACAAAACAGAGACACAACTATGTAATCAAAGTTTGGAAAAATTAATATCACCTTCAAAACAATCTCACTAGTAACCATTTTACTAACCTAATAACAGTAAAAACTTGAACTCTGTAGTTTTGTTTTCAGGAAAATATGAAACATCATGATCTTGAACATACGATGGACAGAAGAGTAGCCTGCTTACAGTATACAAGTAATAATCTAAGCAGTTCTTCTGGATCAGATGGGAATCTTTCACACACCCATACCGTCTACCCGACAGGCATTTTAAACAAAACATTTATTATAACTACCAAAACCCTCATGCAAAAATACAAATGGAAAAGAGGTCCTGTGGACACAACTAATTTTCTGCCAAACCTTTTATAACAGAAACACAATTCAGATTGAGAATAGAAATAGTGCGCAGATGTACTTGACTGTAGACAAATTTATGTCATTAGGGAGTATGAAAGAGGAAATGTGAGTTTCAAAGATGGCAGAAATGTAGTGCAGGCAATCTGATCTTTGGAATGGTGGTAAGATGTGTAAATACACCTTTAACTGAGAATAAATTAGGCCTTCCTGTTGGATTATACTCTACAATAATTTAGCTCAAGTTTGCACGGCTGTGTAAATGTATAAAATGCTTTCACAATTTTCATATCAGCATTTTGAGAAAAATAAAAACAGAGAAAAACATTAAAATGTTAAGTCATGTGTTATGTTTTGACAGTGTTGATGTGACAATTTTATTAAAACAATGCCACATTATCCAGACAAAACAGTTACAAGAAAAACAGTGAAACCTTATTACAGTTATTGAAATTATAAAGTGCATTTCGTTCAAAGGCCTATGTAATGTGAAACTCTGCATCAAGATAGTTTGCCATATCTGTCAGGAGCCTGATCTATGAAGACACACACTACTGTCATGTAAGTGTGTTTTAATAAAAATTATGAAAATGCTGGTGTGCTACATAAAGATGAACACACCCTGGTCCCCCGAGATCGCTACATCTACCAATATATAAAATGCTGCAAAGGAGCCAGAAAGAAGCTATTCAATAGTAGAATAAGAATTGCAAATTTGCTGGGTGTACTTAAAAGAACGAGGGAAAAAGGTTATTGATTATGAAAAATCAATCAGGTAGATAGAACACAAAGATGAAGATACACTAGAAACTGTGTACTTGGGGAAAAGGTTGTGTCTTACAACAATGGTATAGTGCTGATTTATTAATTTACATTTAGATTGGGCATCACGGCATCACTGGGTGAAAATGACTCATCCTGAGTAGGAAAATAAGAGGTAAATAAATAGGGATGCACCACATTTATTGGCCAGATAAATTATCTGTTGATATAGGAAAAATAATTTATATAATTTTTTGAAATCAGTTAAATAAATAAATTATTGGTTATTTTTCTCAGTGGCATCATATGACATCATCACTGTTGTTTACAAACCACTGTTTACAAATCATGTTAACATAAATAGTCTTACACCCCACTGAAAGGAGGTCATGGCAACATATCTATATTCAAAGAATTATAAGAACCTGCTAGTGGTACTAAGGCTAAAACACTAACACAGACTGCCTATGTTCCCATTCAGGAGGCATTTAAAATGGTAAAGTTTACCAGAAATAGCAAAAAAAAAAGTCATATATGAAAAAGTAATGGAATTCATAATGCTTAGTACGTCAATTGGAAAAAAAAAAAAAATACTGTAGAAATAAATTCCATCCACACACACTAAAAAGTTGAATAGATGTATCTCTTTGTTATACACAAAATACTATTTGAACATAAATCAGTCTTAGTTTTATTAAACCCTTTCCTTGACAAGTGTTGTGTGTGTGAGATTTGACAGTGTATTTGATTTACTGAACTCATATGTAAAATATTTTGACTAAAAAGTGCTTTTTGCTGTTGTATTTTTTACATTTTACTTTTATATTCAGCAACTGGCCACAGGCCCCAAGTCAAATTTTGCAAAACCTAATATACTAGATGCACCCAAATTTATTGCGTGAAGTCACAGTAGATTTTCGTTTCAATCACTTTGTTTGATATGACACATCTTAAGACACCATAACATCTTAAAAGTGCCATAGTTATTTATTCTAAATGATTAAGTATTATTATTTTACTGCCTCCCAAAAAAAAAAAAAAAAAAAAAAATTAAACAGCCAGACATTAGTTTGCAATTATAGTCAAGTCAGAAGTACAAAAATATTAGTTTTTCCTCCACTGTATCCCAGATTTCTTTTGCTTTCCCGGGTGCAAAGCCTGCAGACCAACAAACCATTAAACATAAAAATGTAAGTTTTTCTGTTATCAATAATCAGTACTGGCTATGCAGAAGTTCTTAATCATTAGTTAATTTGGTGTAAATGATATACATTACAATCGTATAATCTACAATTATAATAAATGGCATACGTTTAGTATGTAATACTCTAATCCAAAAACAATACAAAGTTTAACAGAAACATAAAAATGGCAAAATTCAACATGAGCACACAAACACACAGAATATAATGGTTCAAAATATATTCCCAACTATGGCAACACTAATATCAGCTCTTATGCAGAGAATCCAAGTTTGTTTCCCCCTATTTTTCTGCCTTTTGAATAACACCTCCATTTCCCCTCCTTGCAAAAAAGAAGAAAACTCTGTCATCTATTGGTTAAAGCAGTGTAGCTTGCAAACCAATGTTCTTGCGATTGCTTAGCAGCAATTGTGATATATTTTGGTATGGCCATACGTCTATCAGTTTTTATCTTATTCTCACTCTTGGTCACACCACAAGCCATTTTAACCAGAAATCCCACTACATGCGCCTTTATTTAGGTTGCGTATACCCACAGTGCTTCGCAGTCCACTTCCTGCATTTGGGACCAAGACCTACATTTTTTGGCAGAACAGTTTCTTCTTTGACTTGTATCAGCTTCTTTGATTTGTATCAGAGTTCAATGCCCATTCACACAGTCTCAAACTAACTTTATTTAAAGTTAAACAAGGCTGGCATGAATGTATCCTAAAGGCCCATTCATGCTCTCATCAACTGCAAGACCACTCCTTTTGCTCATCGCCTTTTTGTGTGCACGTACAAATTTGTCCCAGACACACCTGTATTTGTCTTTCGCCATCTTTGGACTCACTCCCAAATTGCGAGTGATCTTCCCCCATCTATTATTATTTAATAACTGCTTGTCCCTGTGCCCAGGCAATGTGATGTTGTAGATACAACTGTAGCTGCAGACACACTCACACAGCCGCTCTACAAAAGCTCCAGCAATGTTTACAATTGTTGTCGTGGTCATCTTCTCTGGTTTGTTTTCTTTGCTGGTACCATGTTAGCTATACTGCTCAACAATGCCCCCTCAGTTTCCAGTGGTATTGCTCCGTTTGCTGCGTCAAGCGACAGATCAATAAGGGTCCTGAAAAAGGACCAAATTGCAGGCGTAAATGACAGCAGAGACGGATTATAGGATCCGTCCGCCTGTGTATCCGTCTTCTGTACCAAACATGAATGAGCCTTAAGACTGAAAAGTGTTGGTGTCGTTGAAAACGTGCACATCACTAAGGCTGGGACAACACAATGACATAGTTGATGTAATTGATTACATAAATTCGTTAACATTAATAACACCATTGCCGCACCTGGTCACAGCAACAGCACGAGCATTGATAGAAAAAAGCTTGGACACGATCTTTGATTTGTGGATATTTTATTCATGATATTGTGGTTTGTAGACTATGAAAGATGCAGTTAGTATATCACACTAGTACTAAAGCAATGCACATTTGGACAGAAAACACCCTGGAGCGTTATGTTCATTTCCCACACAGGAATGTTATATAATCAAACACTGACACAGAATATGATTTAAGTAGTCATGTGAATGTTGCGTTAGTGTTATTTGTTATACATACACTGCTGTAACTAACATTAAGCATTGTCAAAAAACAGTTCTGCTGCATTATTAATCACAAATAATCTTACTTAGATTTTATTTGTTTGGAAATATTTTTGTATTTTTTTGCTGCAGAGCAATGTTGAACTGTTTAATTTTAAAATGTTAAGATATTGAGAAACCGAAATAAAGAAGAGACATAAATATTTTTTCTTTTTTTTTTAATAAAATTAGTTTTTAATGCACCATTTCAAAATTTCTATAGACTAGTATTACTTGTAACAGAAATAGAAACAAAACATGTCGGTTGTTCTCTCACTTGTCTTTTATTTCCACTTGATTCTTATTTTTACCCCTGGGTGACTTTACATTTTGATTTATTTTGTTGGATGATACACATGGCTTCTAAATGGTTTATTTAGCTGAACTTTTCTGATGTAATTTGATTTCATTTTGAAGCCATTTTTGAGGAACAGTGAAATTTTGAATGTTTTGACGTACATATTGTGTAAATGGGTACATTCATTGAGTAATGGGAAAATAATTTATAACTGAAAAATTAATTTTTAGATTAATTGAAAAATTAGTTGACAGATTAGTCAACTAATTGAAAATGCAATTAGTAGATTGTTTTTAAAAAAAATTGTTGGGACAGCCCTACACATCACTTAAAGGATAAGCATGGTTTTAAATCATAATTGACTCAGCAATATTTTACTGTTAACCAGACAGTTGGGATGTATGCTTTTACTTGTCTTGACTCATCAGGCTTAAATTTATACATTTCTTTCCTAGGATGAATTTAACATCTTAGTATGCATTTTCTTATTCCTATGATTTACTGGAAGACATACCAGCTGATAGAAGTGACATACTGATATAACAATGTATGTCAATTAGACAGTATCCTGGAGGTTTACAGGTGCTGTGAACCCAACATATCAAGTACATCCAATAACTCTTCACATTCAAGTTAGCACTGGACTTTTTAAATATCAGCTGATTAAAATACTGCTTTCTCTTTGCCACTAGCAGTATGCTTACTGTCAGTGTGCTAGTAACTTAAACAAGACACACATTCCCAAAATTGTGGAAGGGGCATATTTTGACTTTCCCACCAACAACAGTAGACCACAATTACTAAATTAGCCCATTTTATTATTTACAGCAAAAAGTGATTCAGTGGGACAGAGCGTAGCTACTTTCCATGTCATAGAGTATTGAGACAATCCTAATGACAGCAAATCCCTAGTCTAGGCAGGGAGAGGGCAACATGTAGTTCACTGTGGAAACAGGATACCAGCACAATGGTGCATCATGCAGCTTTGCCAAAGTCTTGTTTGTCCAACAGAAGCCTCAAATTAATGACTGAAAACCAGTCTTAGCAGGTATGAACTTTATTGATACATCAAACTACAATAGGGCCCACATACTTGACCTTGCATGTAGGCCATTATCAAGATTTGAGGAAAAAAGCTGGTCCAGATATGACATCCTATTCAGACAACTGTGTCTGTTTTGTAGTTTCCAACATAAAAGTGCTGCAGAAGTTTATCTTCAAGCATTAATATAGTCATTAAGAAAGTGACCTTGTTCCTCTGCAGACTGATACCAATGATGTCACTGCTTCACTGTTAACACAACAAGCAGCTAGAAAGATAGTTAAATCTACCACAGACCTCATTCATATTCTGGTATTTAACGAGTTCCTCTAAATTCTGTGCACAGAAGCCTGTAGAACATGAGTGAGATAGATGAATGGAACATTTTAAAACAAAATACAATCCTGGACTGTTGAGAGCTGGCTGGCAGCCCAAAGTACTATAAGACGTCCTTGTTCACCAACAGACTAGGTTTTCAATAACACAATTCTCATACCGTCCACCATCAAACCAGTTGAATACATGAATTGACGACTAAGAACTAAGTCAACAAGCCACAAACAAACACTTTTACAAATGATTCCATTTCAAAGTGTGGCTATTTAAGAATAAAGTGATTAACTGAGATCTGTCCTGATACACAAAGTGCCATAATTCTTCATAAAAATTGTCAGGCCTCAGTATAAATTATAAGTCAATTTCCATATAACACTACTTTTGTAATTTGTATTTCAAAGGAAAAGTCAGTTTCCCCCAAATAACACTCTTTACCCCACTTGATAAAACTCCCAGTTCTACAGTTTACTGGATAAAGCTTTTTGTAGTGATAAAACAGGGGGAGAAAAAAAAAAAAAAAAAAGTGCGGCTAATCACTCTTTGTTAGTGATGCACCAGTTGCTTGGCTGGTGACTGGCACTGGCTAATTTTCTGCTTGATCAGGATGACTGGTGACCCGCAGGTCAGGAAGAGAATTTTTTCTTCTTTGGTTTTCGAAACCAGAGTAGCTCAGCTCCTCACACCAGCATATCACGACATTGATGTGGAAGTTTTTACTAAGTAAAGAACATCCTCACAAACTAGCAATTTGTGATATCTGTAAAGTTTTGAACAATATTGCCCAGTTTTGACTGCACGGTAGAGGCAGAGGACATAATTATTTTAACATTAATAATGGATACACCTTTCTAGCTGCCACTCTAACAGTTTAGATGATTACTTTATACAAAATATGATTTAATCGTTTAATTTAAAATTTAATTGCATTCATCATACATATAGTTATGACAACTTGCCTCCGCTTCTAAAAGAAAATACTTCTGACAATACAGAAACATACTAGTGTGTATTGTTTCCACCCATGCACACAGAGTCTGTAACAAATTTTCTGTCCCCTCAACTGACCTTTTCAACGGTCTTACCGATCAATTAAATTGATCAGTAAGACCTGCCCCTCAAATTGAGATGAGCCAATGGATGAAAAAAAAAAGTTTAAAATTATGTGTTTGGGGTTCTTGTAATACCGATTCCAGGTATTTCGAGACAGGAGTTTATTTGATTAAATTTCCTAAATCCTATTTTATAAATAGGATTTAGGAAATCCTATTTTATAAATTTCCTAAATAGCGCTAAATGTCTGCTTTGGCTTAAGCTACCGACTTAACATCCAGAAAATCAAAAAAGGATGTCTTAATTTGTTCTAAAGTAATTCAAAACAACAATGCTAAGAGTACATAATTATTTAATTACAATCAGCATGTAACAACACAGCCTCAGGGAAGTTAGATACAAGACACCAGCATCATGGGTTTACTTCAGACAATGGCCCAAACTTTAAATGAAAGTTGTTCTGTTACAGATACCAGTATCGGAAATACTTTCCAATACTGTTGAAAGTAAGGGTATCAGTATTGGTGAGTAATATAATCTGTGTACCATTTGATAACCTGAAATTTTTATAAACATAAATCGCAATTTTTATTTTTTGCTCTCCAGCACAAGGAGTTATGTAATACTGTCTTGTAAATTCCTGTTAGGAGCCATTAGCGTCTCAACACCAAGCAGTGAGACACCAGTTGTTGGATAGAGCTGGTCATCTCGCATTAGCATTATGTAGGCAATAGGGTGTCACCTCAGCCTGGAAAATCCCACCAGGAAAACTGGGACATGCTCATTACTAAAGTCTGTGGTTTCCAGAGGTAGCACAAATGTTGCTAAAAATAACATGAGCAGCCTTTTTAAGCACTTAAGGAGCCATCGCATCAAAAAACACGTTTATCAAGTCAAAAGGGAAAGGAGGAGGAACTGCAGCAACAAACTCTTGAGTGAGCTTTTCAAAAATATGAGAACTTTTCCAAAGAAAGTAATAAAGCCACAGCAACGGCAGGCGAAAAGTAGAATTTATTGTCCTAGATGACCAGCCTCTGTCTGTTACAGAAAAAGTTGGACTTCTATGCTTAACTGAATTTGGAGCCATGGGACAGTTTCCCTGGTCTTAAATACATCCGAGAAACTGTTTTCTCCAAAAGAATACACAACTGACTGTGATTAAATTCTGTCAGCTAAAAGAGGTACAACAAACAGCTTGACAGGACATTTGGACCCCTAATGAAGTCAGATGACTAAAAGATAAATGTTTTTTTTTTTGTGTGTGTGGTTGCCCTTTAATTCCTGAAATTATTTATTTACTAGAAATATATTCTAGGGGTGCGATTATTATTCTGCATTATTGACAAAAACCAATAATGACAAAAGTTGGGAAATCTATTGTCAGCATAAAGATATTCTCAACAGAGTGATGCAACATCCATCATATCTCTGATTAGAATTGCATATGCATAACAGTGTTACGCTGTTGTCAACACACGTGTTCTTTGACAAGAGTGAGGTTCCCTCCCTCGTGGTGCTGAGAGTTGCAATTGCACAACATAGTACAGCATCCGCTAAACAATATGGCAGCGGCCGATGCAACACCACAGCGACTGGCAATCAAAATTGAAAAAGAATAAAAAAAATTGGTATCAGAACATCTTCACTTGAAATTTAGTGTTATGTAGCTGTTGGTGTGTTGCGTTGTGCTGGCCAATCGGGACGGGGGTCTTTGTTCTGTCACGGGGGGGTGGTAAGTGTAAGTTGGTGGGGGGACTGGACTTGTATGGCTGTGTATATATATATATATATATATATATATATATATATATATATATATATATATATATATATATATATATATATATATATATATATATATATATATATATATAGTAATAAGTATATTTGTATATGTATGTTTTAATGTGTATAGAAATATCTATGAGTAAGAATGCTTGTAATGAATAAGATTGTACAAGGGTGGATATAAATTCACGTTGTTATGGTATGCATTTATGAATAGATGAATACAGGGACTCGGGGGGGGGGGGGGGGGGGGGGGTAGCGTTTATATACAGTGGCATGTAACTGGACCAGGCAATAATAACTCAGGTATTTGCTAATTTATACTCAGGTATACCACAATACATATGTATACTGTGCACAATTCTTACCATTAATGTGTAGATCAAGATTTTTTGATATCTTAAACCACAGAAATAATAACGAGTGTCCATCCAAAAACGTGGTATTGCTTTCAAGGGGTAGGAGGAGTTCATATGTTTTTTTTTTTTTTTTTTTTTTTTTTTTTTACTTCTTCCTACTTAAAAAGTGTGTCACTTAAAAGTGTGTCACTTGCGTTCCTTGTTAAGTATGCTCAAACATGTCTGTTACTTGCCATCATGTTCAAAATAAAAGACTTTTGAATTTGAGCGTGCTCTCAAAGTGGCCTTTTGTTCACGCTGCAGCTACCAGCTACAGCTCCAGACCTGATATGTCCATCCCTCCCATCCTGCAAATGAATTGCACATGCGCAACGCAATGCTGGCTGATCCTGTACTGGCCTTGTTTATAGTCTAAGGTACTGGCCAAAAGGTACTAAATAAAAAATAATTATTTATGTATTTATGCTAAAAAGTGAATCTAATAAATAGTAAAGATATATGCAATTAAGTTTCTTTAATATCTAGAGTTACATAGAAACCATGTGATGGTAAATACAAGCAGAAATTCATTTAGAACATGAAATTATTAATATCTCAAAGCTCTAGTTCCCAGCTTTCCAGTCTTGTTTTCCTTTCAGGTGTTCCCTTCAAGAGTTGCCACAGAGAATCATCCGCCTTTATCTAACCCTAATCCAGTGTGACGTGACAGGTGACGGGTGATACTCCCCCGCAATGGCTTTGCGCCATTGGCTCTGCAGTACGAATGAATTAAAAAAATGAATGCTTGGACAATGTTAGCATAATAGACAGGTTTTTGATGGAGTTTGTTTAACGGGGTGTTGTTCATGGTATTAAACACGTTTTGCACCAATGCTCATTTTTTGAAAAATGTATTGATAGCAATGTTAAATATTGTTACAGTTTAAAAAAAAAAAAAAAAAAAAAAAAACCCTGTTCACCCAAACTTACTTATAAAAGTTACTGTAACACAATAAATAAAAAAAAGTTACACTTGAAATAACTACATTGTAAATGTGGTTTGTTGTTTTGCTAGTTAACACCAGAATCACAGAAGCAGTCTCATGGACGGTTAGGGGTTCTATTATGTAAATAACTTTGTCTAAACAAAATATACATTCCAAATTCTGTATTTTCTGATGTTTTTCTGAGTTCTGAGCACGTGATCCTCGGACTGCCTTAGTTGCCCTGTAGACTGCTCCATGTCTGAGCTGGACCTCGCAGATATACCTACGATGTCAATGCAAGGTAGGGAGTGTTTCTACACATGATATTTTGCTAATACAAATTGATTTCATAGCCTGATCCAAAAAAAAAAAAAAAAAAAAAGAAAAATATCACCAAACCAAATAATTATAGCCAACACTATTCCTCTCAGCAGCACAACCAGTTGCTACTGAAGCAAACCTGGCTGATGTCCACCTCAGCACTGATGTTACTACAAAAAAAAAAAAAAAAAAAAAAAAAAAACGAACCAAAGTAAGCAGTTACAAAAATAATAAATATAAATATTTATAAACCCAATTAATGACAGAATCAAGAATAACAGAAGGTTTATCCATGCACATATACACTGTCTTTTGTGTGTTGACTGTGTGCGTTTGTTTTATATGTAGTTTATACTTGTTCTTTGTTATAGTCTTATGAGCATCACACAAGTTAGATAAATCACATATTTTTGACTGAAAAAAATCCTGTTCAATGTGTTTTTGTTGCTTGGCACATGCCTTAAAAAACATCTTAGGCTAATTCTAAAGCCTAATAGCTATATAAAGTAGTAGGTTATCATAATTTATAATCTAATTCGTCAATAATTTGTTTCAATAATCAATAGATTAATCAACAATGAAAATAGTTGTTAATTGCAGCCCTAGTACATTTTCAAACGTAGTCTAAAAGACTTGACTTTTCAAAATTATACCATATTTTCAAAATTTTACCATCAGTTTATTATTGATCTACTGTTTATGATGGCATCTGTTACAGATTGCCAAACAATCCCACTACATGCAATACATGCCGCTGACAAAAAAATAAATAAAAAATGAGAGCTATTCCATGTCTTTTTTAGGTTGACTGCAGAAACTGACCTTGTAAGCAATAGCAACGTGTTTTTTGACTCATTGCATATCAAGCAGATTCTTCACTTTCACAAAATGCAAAAGTCCCTATATATAATATATATAGTAGTATATCTCCCACCATTGTGTAAAGGGAGTGTCCCACACACCTAACAATGGTAAAGTTAAAGCCCTCTCATGCCCATCCTGTTGTCGACTCCTAGACCGTTTATGTATCTAGAAAATGTAAAAATTACCAAAAATAAAAGAGAAAAAGAGGCTTTGTGCCCACGTACAAGTCTTTACTCTTTCACTCAATGTTTTCACTTCCATGTGTTCATTTAAAATGTGACAGGTGCGAAGTTCTGAGTCAGAATATTGTATACAGCTTTGACACCTGCAAAAATGTGTAAGTGTTTTAAACAAGGCTGAAAGGCTGCTTACTGCATTTCACTCTGTAGAAATGTATTCAGTTTACCGACGCACTAAAAACTTCTGTTAATTTTATATATATAAAAATACATGATTGATATATGATTTCCGGACATTAGATTTGATGGTGCTTTGTAAATCATATCCATGTTGGCTGGGCACACTGAATTTGCTTTCACCTCGCAGGCAATAATGGTCAGTATATATGCCTCATTCACGTCTAGATCTGAGTGGGACATTTGCCAGGCACACCAGCTTAAATGACATGCAGTATCCAGTGCAACAGTGTTCATTTTTACAGCAAATGTTAATGAAGTTTTAGTTATTGCCTTTTTGGCAAAATTTTAACTTGCGTCATAATTTAGTCATCTCAATTGATTAAGTTTTAGTCAACTAAATGTATCTGATCTAGTCTCCAATTTAGTCAGACAAGATAAAATGTAACAGAAACGTCTTGCTTTTTTATTTCACTTGAATTTCTGAAATCATAATATACACTTCAACGAACAGAAACATCCATTAGCTTGTTAAGGAATGATACTAAGATTATTTCAACAACAGATCTGACACAAATTTGAATCACAAAAATAAATACTTTTACAGAGAAGAACATCCCAAAAAAAGATCAGAATATAAAACAGCGTCTTTCTACTTTCTGATCAGTTGTCTAATACTACTTGTAGAGTTCCTCTGTTTAGGCTTTAAAATGCATCTTGACGTTTGTCTCAGTTCTTCGATCACTTGTCTCATCAATAAGAGAAAATGTTGCCGTCTTTTACTTTACAGATATAAAAAAAAATGTTGCTTTCCTGAGAATTGAATGTTATGTGTGTCCATATTACTGTTTGCTTTCTTTCTTCTTTGGATTTTTACAGTAGCCTGCATCCCAAACGTTACATTACAGCACTCTTCTCTTTCTCGTAATCATTGTCTACTTGTCACTTTATAGTTTCGTTCATGTGCATGAGAAGTACTCCATCTTCCTGGGGTAGATCCAATGTCTACACATGACCTCCTTATCCCACAAGAAAGTTAATTCTGATTGGATTTCTTACAGACTTGTTCTGCTTTCCCCACACAGATAAATTAGTTCTGACTAGATCTTATCTCAGCCAAATTATGTTTCTTTTTTTTCATTAAAAAAACTTCTCAATGTATCTTTTTAGTGCTTATATTCTTTAAGGTTATCTGCCTGTTTTCTTAGGAAAAAAGTTGTTAATGGAGAAAAAAAAAGAGCTTCAGGCTTATCATCAACAAAATTAAAATTGCAATAAAGGCATAGTAAAGGTGAGAATTCGCCCTTACATTTCATTTTGAAGTTGACAAATCTTGTTCTGATCCTATGCAAAAATCACAGTGAAACTAAAATGATCCCACTTATATTCAGAATTGGCTCATTAACCAGCATATGGTACATTTCATTTAACCACTGAATCATCTTTAATCATAAAGTTGGGTTCCTATTTTTGTTTTTAAATCAGCCAGTCTCTACATTCCTAACCATGTAACCATATTTCTCTAAAACACAGTAGTGCCTATGACAAAGAGATTGCAAAATAATCCTGCAAAGCAACCATCCTTGTTATGCCACTATTGCTTACTGCCCCCATTCATACCAACCAAATAGAGATGGAATAGTGTTGTATCAGCAAGTGCTTATACACAGCATGCCAGTTTTGCACAAATCAGCAGAATGACACAAGTTGTGTCTAGAGGAGCAAGTCCCATCACGGTGTTTCTCCCTGTCCCAAAAAAACCTTGATTTGGGTTTGTGACTGCCTGTGCTGCAGCTCAGTGGTCCATCAACATCAATGACTCTCTTGCTCCACTTCCAAGGAAAAATGGGTTTACAAACCAAATGATGGCGTAAAACAGAGCTGCCTTTAATGGGCTACTCTCTGTAGTCTGTCCTCAAACACCTGAATATTTTAAATTACCATTAACAAAACTAAAGTGAAACAACTGTGTCTAGGGGGTTGTTTAATTTCAACAATATGTATATTTTTTTTAATGTTATTTATTTATTTATAAGGGACCATGTACAATTTCAAACATAAATGTTTCCATTTGATGCAGTATGAGAGTTAACTGTAGGCTAATTTACATCTGCAGACCCCTGGCAGGGTACACAAAAAAAAAAAAAAAACCATACATGGTTACACCCCCCAAGACCACCCAGACACAAACACACATTTAGTCAGCACCATGAGAAAATACAAAAAGTTCATATTTAGGTTGACATACGTCAGGGGTTCCAGATTTGGGTGGTTTTTATCCAAGAGTTTTAGTTGAGATTTAAAACAGTTTATGGAGCTCTTCATATCATCTCAAAGTGCACTCTGCTGTGTAGTTGCTTTAAAAGAAAAATCAGATTGTCCCAAAGTTGTGTGACAAAAAGGTACATTACAGGCGAAGCTATTCTGCTTGATCTTACAGAACTAACAAGGTGATAGACAAAATCCAGAAAACATGCAGGGGCCAGGTCATTTAGGATTTTATACACTAGACTCAAGCTTGAAAATAATTAACATTTTCAAAACTCAATAGATTATGTTTCTGGAGAATATTGCAATGATGGTTCTGGAATGGCTTTTAAATCAATGATTTTTATGGCTTGTTTATATAGTGGTTCTAAAGGTGAAATGACAGATTCATTGGCCTGTCCCCAACAGGTGATACAGTACAAGATCTCCCATAGGGAGAAAAGGTCTAAAATGTCTGAAATTTGCCAGGTTGTTCCTGAGAATTTTTGCCATTTTCTTGATGTGGGATTGGAGGTTAAGACTTGAATCTAGAGTAACACCAAGATATTCAAATTCAGTGACTATTTCAACAGATTCATTCTAAATTAAAATGTTTGCAGTTGGAATCTGCCCCCTAGTTTAAAAAAAAACAACAAAAAAACATATCTTTTTTTCTTACTGATATTGAAAGTAAGACAAGATGAATTAAGCCACTCAACTACACTTTGTATGGGATGGGTTAATTTCTCAGCTGTGAGCTGAGCAGTTTTTGCATGTATATACAAATCTATCCGGCATTTTCTAAACTGCAGATAAAGCAGAACTGGTATGTGAGACGTAACAACGCAGAGAGCAGATGTCAGTATTTCTATTTTCCAGAGTCTAGGAGCACAGGGTTACACACAGCAGCTAAAAGTTGTAAACGGACAAGAGTTAACCCAGCTACTCCACAAAATTTAGAAAGTGAGGTGCAAATGCAAAAAAATATGACAATCTAGTGTAATAGTTGTGAAACACACTTTAGATATAGATTAAAAAAAAAAAAAAAAACTAGATATAATCTAAGATTTATCACAATCAAAAAGATCTTAGCTGAGGATTAATGGAAATCCAAATTATAACAATTAACTATTTGACTTTAGCTCATAACATGCCAATATTAGTGACATCTATGATATTAAAGTCAATTGATGACAAAATACAGCCAGCCAAAAACTGGAAATTAAGCCCTTCAAGATAAGCAGTCTGTGTCTATCTGCATCTGGCTGCTAAAATGACAGACTGCGGCTTTGCAAGACATGAAAGTCGACTCATTATCAAACTGAAGAACCTCAGAAAGAAGTTATTTGCGTTCAACGAACAAAAAACCAGGAGTGGCAGAGGGAGACTGCGGGTCATATTTGTGCAACAAGGCTTGGGCAAAGTTGCTACGCAAATACCGTTATTCAGTGTAGATCTGTCACCCACTCCATCCCCCGGATCAGCAACTCTTCTGATGTTGGTGAAGCCAGCAAGGCCGACCAAGCAGACAGCGGGCCGTCGTCTTATGTAGTACCACTCGATAAAGCCTTACAACTCGTCTTCCCTACCCTCAACTCTGCTTCAGGCGCCAGAGAGGCAATAACATGCCTTGCGTTTACATTGCCCAGCACGTATCCAGGGATAATAGTGGGCTACAATCTAAAAACACCTTATGGTAGAAATGTTTACCCAACAGCAGGGTTGATCACCTTCGGCATTACTCCCCAAACAGAAATTTTACCAGTCATTGGCGCTAGGATGGGTGTTCAATTCGGAACCGAGATCACACCCCATTAGTGCACCCCTCCCCCCCAAAAAAAGAGGTTAAGGTGAATATGCATTTATTTAAGGAAACAGACCTGTATGTTATCTTAATGGGGTAATTAAATAAAGAGTTTTCAGGTTCATGTTTAGGTTTCTTTAACCCATAGAATGGAAATGCCAACATAAACAGAACGATTTTAAAGTTACTAGATGACTCATTTATCGCCTCCGTTTTCGTCTTTCATCCATCAGTTTTTGGCAATTTTTCCCCACGTGAATACTCTACATCAACCTGGATTTGACGAGCCAAAACGCCATGCAATTCAGATATGTCTGAATTCAAATATTTTTTTATTAGATATATAAATACACAATTTAATGTGATGATTAAATGCACACACAGTGCATCATGCTGGAAATCAAATTGATTTTAACACATCTGGAGGTGTTCTTGCTTGCACTGCAATTGGATCAAAGCTAAGTGTAGACGGCATGTGTCCAGTGTTCAATGCAAACTATATTCTCATCTTGCTATGTTCATCAAGCCCAGCAGAAGCCACAAGTGGCAGCAGAAAAATGCAAGTACATGTTCATGAACAGTAAGGGGCGTACATTTAAAAAAAAAAAAAGAAAATTGCTAATGATGTCCATCGATGGACAATGATTCACTTTACCTCAATATACACAAGCATGTAGTGAAAGCTTAAATTATTTTACAATTTTCTTCTCAATTACTTCAATGAACTTCTGAAATAGCAGACTGGGAGTCTCTCAAAAGCGATGACAGCAAAATTCAGTTTAATTTAACCACTAATAAACCCTGTGAACTGTTGGAAAAATTAAAAGACCAGAAGAAATGTTTTTGTTTTGTTTTTTTACACCCGACAGCTGTCAGTCTGGATTCCAAATATACTGCAGAAAAATAATAGCCATCATACTGATATTGGTAGTTAAAATTTATAGTCATTCGATTTTCCATTAACCATGAATGCTCATGTAAAATATAAGAGATAAAATAACATCATAATGCCAGACAAATGTTATAGCCAGTGATTTGTGTATAGGTGTATTAGAAGTGTCTGTGTAGACGAGAGCATACATAAGTGATATTTATAGAGGCTGTGCTTCTCTTGTATACACACACACCTTCCAGTTTTGTTACTTTAATTAAACAAAACAACTAAAGGTAAATACAAGTAATCATGTTACTGTGTTTCGATAAATTCTACAATTAAGGATCTAACCGGCATCTAAGGTTAATCCTTTCAGACTTTAAACATTAATTTTGAGAAAAGAATAGTTCTCAAAGAAAACATACATTAAACAACCGATCTAAATGGTATGTCTGGCAGATTTTGGTTTGAACTCCTCATACACGACACAATACAAAGACTCAACCCGTGTCATATATTTTAACATTAATCAAGTAGGCCTTGGAAAAAAAAAAGAAGGTAATTTTCATTTATGGGGGACAGCGCATTTAATAAAACCCTCCTACATAGATACTTCACCAAACACTCGCATTCAACCGTTACCTTACGCCAGATGTATGAACACACTCGTACATATTAAAAAGACAGTCTCTGTCAACCTCTCCACACAGAAACCCGTGTAATTATTTATTTTATTTTACGACAGCTACGCTAATTCAGCAGGACCTTTGTTATTGTGAGCAGCGGCTCGACGAAGACGCTAGGCAGCTAATCGGCTAACGAACTATGCTACCTGACACTTGTTATGCAAAGCTGGGCCTTATTTATTATTTTTTTTTTAAATGTACGCAATCACGTTTTCGGTCATGGCAGCTGTGATTTTAAAAGAACTGAAGTATATTAAAAAAAAAAAAAAAAACACACAAAAAAAAAGGGAAGTCCGGCGAGCCGTCAGTAGCAAAGCTAGCAACGCAGGATTTGACCGCAGCTAGCTCGCAGCTAACTAGCTACAGTTAGCTGCTAGCGGCGCCTGAAATGCAGGGTTAAAAATATACTTTTCTCTATGCGACACTGTTCGCCAAATGTCTTGAGCGCACCTAAACGTGCATGTGAAACGAGCCAAACGTGTGCGTGAATTCACAAAGACACCGTTCGCCGACTTGGTGGCCTGTTGCAGCGAGGACTGGCAGCACCTCGCGGCTAACGCGACGGAGCGCAGCGCCCGTGCGCACTCACCAGGATGAGTAGCCTTGCTCCGCCATATCGCCGAAAACAGTGGCTTCAGCAGCTGCGGCGAACACAGATTCGGCTCCCGGTGACAACCCGCTGGGACCAGGGAGGTGTTTCTGCTTTTCCCCTCGAAACGCGACGTCCTAGCAGTTGCTTTTAGGTGACAACATGATGATACATCCCGGCGGCAGCTAGTAATTACTAGCTGGATCGCTCGCAACTGAAAAGGAGAATGATGGTATGCTATCGTTAGGTGGACAAGACAAAGCACCCCGAGAAAAAAGACACAGCTGTTATTTTCGTCGGTTTTGCTGATGTCCTGTCGTCACCCCAGCCAAGAAGGCTCGGTCTCCAACAATGCTACACCCACTGTAAATCCATATTCTGTCTGGTGTGTCCAGAATAAATTCAGATATTCCTCAAGCCTGCACCCCTTGCTGATATGGAAGACGTTCAGCTTTGTTTTCTATGGCGAGTCCACGGGAACGCGCAAAATCGCCCTGCTGTAGAGGTTTACAAGTAGGACGTGCACTGAAATGCTTTCCTGCGCTGAAAACGCTTGCAGTGGTTTCCCTTCAGTTGGCAGCATCGCAACCTATCACGCACACCCCCATTTAGAAACCTGAGCGTTATTTTTATTGGCAAATGGGGGAAAAAAGAAATTGTATTTGATAAATTTGAAGTTTGAGTTTGACTACAGATGATTTTAAGAAAAGTGTCTCAGATTTAAGGCCATGTATCTGACTATTAAAATTAAAATACATATGACATATGATATCAAAATACATATGACTGCTATATATATATATATATATATATATATATCACAGACAGTTATGTTTTTTAGATTTTGTTGTAATTACGTATTTTCATATACATACTGGTGAGTGTGAATGTCTCTAGTCAAAAAGAGACAGCCTGTTGATTGAACTCATAATCAGGTCATTTTAAATCTGTCTGTCCCCTGGAGTGTGAATGCCTCTGGTCAAAATACTGATAAAGTAGGTTACAATGCACATTGCAACAAACGCCAATACGGCTAAACATACTCTAAAATCTATAAAACATAACTGTCTGTGGGAAAGTCAATGAGTTAAAAGACATCCATATAGATGTATCACTATGTTTGATTTAGTAATTATTGACTTACTGACTATTGTTGGCAGAACACCCTTACTGTATTCAGAACTTTGTAGAAGATAGTAGTCAGGATGACAGTAAATGTTATAAATCTGACTACGAGCAAAATAAAAATAAAAATGAACATTTTTCAAATTATAACACTTTCCTACCAACGGTGGGACCATGTGTAAAAGTAAATGAAAATGGAAAACATGGATTAACTTATTTTAACCCATACTGAAATTTATTTTCATTCTCTTCATTTCTCTTTTTTATATTATGAAATATAGAGGTTAAATAAGGCATTAACAGACCTTTTACCAGTTTCACTAGTTGTTTTTTTTTGTTTGTTTTTTCATCACAACTCAATTTTAACCATTTGTTGCCTCTGCCCTTTTTTAAAACATGGAGATGTGATCAATTTTGTGATTTTATTTGTCATAATAATAATAATAACTAACATAACATATACATATATATATATATATATATACATATATATAACATATATTTTTGTACTTCTTTCTGTTAGATGCAGGATTCAAATTATTTGCAAACCACACTGGACATGGACCAACAAAAACAAATGAGGAGGACAAAAATTAGGAGGACAAAAATATGGACAAGCCTGGTAACGGTGAAGGTTATAATAATAGGTTATAATACCATCTCCTAGTAGCTCGATGTTCCTGTGACTATAGCTGCAAATTTCATTTAGAAGTTTAGGGTCTATGAGACTGTGGCTGCAAGAGAAAAAAATGTGACAAACTGCAGAGTCAGATAATATGAAAGATAATGATATTGAGCAAAAGAACACAGCTAAAAACATTAAAGAATGGCCAAGAACAAACCTTCATAATATTGCTGAAATAAGGAACATTCTGTCTTAGACTGACGCAGAAAAACTGATCCATGCATTTGTCTAAAATACCCTCTCCAGCTCATCCAAAATGCTGCAGCCAGTGTTGTGATGAGAACTAGCAGGACAGGTCATAATTCCCTGGTTTTACCTTGTCTACATGCGCCATGTAAAAAAAAAAAAAAAAAAAAAAAAAAATCTCCCCCTCACATACACTGTAGAAAGTAATTTAGGGGACCATTTACCACCACTTATTTAAATCCATGATTGCAAGACAAAAAATGTAATTTATTGATTTAGGTAAACCTTTTAAGTTTACACGAGTTGTGTTGACATAATATGACTTTCCATTCCATGTCCCCATTGCCAGAGTTTTGTTCCAGGGATTGGGCCGTCGAGGCACCCCGCCGCGACCGCTGCCCAAACCACATTGCACCGACACCTCATGATTCTTCCTGCGGGTGGTGAACCTACTGGAAGGCCGACCCACGTCGCTATTTTGGTGGGGCCCTGGTGACGCCAATCCAGGCGACGTAACGATCCTTGTTGGTAAATTCTTCATGAGGGATTAGTGAATAATAATGTTGGTAATTACATCAACTTAATATAGTTTGCGTTCATTGATTTAAAACAAAATTCAAGTTGTACTAACTTAATGATTTTTGCTTGATAACTTTTTTCTTCGTACCATTCCTGCTCACTAACATGCCTTGACAAGTTCAACGGTTAAGACGGTTAACTCATGTACAGATGTTAAGCTACACCTGCTAATATGATGTATTTGCACAGGTTATCTTGTTTTAGGTAACTTAAGTCATATTTAACAGTGTAATTTGGCCATTCTACCCTTTAGGTGAGCCTTTAGTTTAGTTTTAAATGATTTAGTATAATTTGACGAATCTGCTCAGCTAGAGAGGACTTTCTGTTTGTACATTAGCAAGAAAAAGCAAGGTTTAATTTTTGCTTACTCATGTAACCATAATCTACATTGTGTAATCTAAATTTAAGTTATTCATGGACACATTTTTAAAAATCCTTTTTCATTTATGAAGATAGCCTTGTAGTTCCACAATAGGACAATTGTTGTTTAACCAAAAGGTAGCAGCCTTTCGGATTGTGGCTCATTCTATGAGAGGGATAAAAGTAGTGGAAAAGTGTTTCTTATTTTTTATTTCTTGATCATTTCATCCAGTGTTGGGTTTTATGCCTTTAACGCTTGAATAAAGGGATAGGAATGAGTTAGGTATGGTATTGTAAATGATTTTGGTTACCATTGTGATACAACACAAAGTTTGTATTTTCCCTAGTCGTAAAGGTTGCATTGCATTTTTTCTTATGATGTCAAGATGTGTAAAATATCATTATGATTCTGTCAGTGTCACCTTGATCTAAGTGAGACTTGATGTTGCTGATACAATGGTACTATGTAATTCGAGGCCGATTAAAGTTTTGATTAGTTGGCTCATGTCTTTAAAAAATGGGCTGGGGGTTCAAAATGTTATAAATATGAAACCTCTACCAAAACAGGGTTGCTAAGACATCACAGGTTATACCATGGCCATTTTGGGCAACATCTGCCATGTCTTTACCAAGATTGTTTTTGTTCTTTTAAAACATGGGGTAGCCTTGGATTACATTTATCAAGAAATCACTCTCAGGACCAGAGGAAACTCAAGAAAGAATCAGATCTGCAGAAAGTCTCTCTTTTACTTCCAAGTGTTGCAGCGCAAGTGACATCTCCATGTAAAGAGGGCTTTTTGAACACCTTGGTCGACATTTAAAAAAAACATGAGCCTGTCATCTGTGTTTTTAGGAACTGCAATTTCAGTACTAACATTTATGGAACGTTTGCCACACACAAAAGCTGAAAGCAAACTCCTCGCTCACTGCAAGACTTTAAAGAAGACCTGCTAAAGAGGTATGCAAGTTCTTCAAATACAGATGATCACAGTGATGTGGATGTTCAAGATGGCAAACTGTCCATCACGGATCATAGTCGAACTGATAATGATGTGAGAGATCTACCAAACCTCATTGAAAAAATTTGGCTTCATTGTTTTTAAAACTGAGAAGCCCTTTTAATGTATCTAACAGGCATATTGATGAGGTTGTTGAAGAGTTACATTTTATCTCTCATTCTGCATCAGGTCCTATCATCAAAGATATTTTACAGTCCTGTTTGAGGTAGCAAAATTGTGAGATTGATGAGTCTGTTGTGTCAGACATGGTGACAGAGCTTTGTGATGCCAACCTCTTTATCTCTGTCTGAGTAGTAGGGGTCCACTTTCTTCTGCCTACAAGAGAATGGCTTAGTTTAAGGAGGAGTTTGCTGTGGTGGAACCAGTGGGGTATGTACTCAGTAGGGAAGACGATAGAAGATTCCAGTATGTCCCTATTCTGATGTCATTGCTTCAGGTTGTGAGCCGGAATGAGATCCAAGATTTGATGTTGCAGGACGAAGAGGCTCAAAGTAACGGATTAGACTCAGTGTGGGGCATTTTCTGATGGCATCTGTTATAAAGCAAAGCAGTTGTTTTCTGGAGAAGATCCGACCATTGCTATCATTCTCTATATTGATGACTTTGAGATATGCAATCCACTGGGCACATCAAGGAAAAAACACAAGGTCACAGCTGTGTCCTGGGTGTTAACTAATGTTCCTCCAATAGTCAGATCATCACTGACTTCCACCGTTTTTTCAAGATTTGAATATTGTATGTTCAAAAAAAACAACTATAGTTTAAAATAAAAAAGTTAATTGCAAAACAATATTGTTGTTGAATTAATGATTGGTCGTTAACTTAAAAACGTGTTGAAATAAGTACATAACCCTTAAAAAGTCCTTTTTAAATAATGCAAGAACAACTTAATTTATATGAGCATTTAACTTAAAAACGTGTTTTTATGCAACCACATATTAAGTGAGTGGTAATTAAAAAGACCTCTGATTCAAGTAAAACTCATTTACATCACTCAGTGTAGTTTGTTGGTTGAACATAATTTCATTAGCAGTTGTCATAACTCAAAAAGACTAATCCAAACTGTTGCGTTCATTTTTTTGTTGATCCAAAACATTTGTTTTCTAGAGTGTATAAAGCTCTTAACGACCAAGCTCCATCAGATCTTCAAGAGCTCATGGTTCCACATTTTCCAAGCAGAGCACTTTGCCCTCAGACTACAGGTTTACTTGTGGTTCCTAGAGTTCCTGAAAGCAGACTGGGATGTAGAGCCTTCTGGTATCAGGCCCTTCTCCTCTGGAACCAGCTGTCAGTTTGTGTTCAGGAAGCAGACACCCTCACCAACTTTAAGATTAAGCTTAAAACCTTCCTTTTTGACAAAGCTTATAGTTAGAGATGTCTTAGGTGACCCTGAAACGTCCCTTAGTTTGGCTGCTATAGGCTTAGACCGCTGGGGGACCTCCCATGAAGCACTTCATCCTCACTCTGCTCTCTTCCACTCCAACGTTATTAATGACAATATTGTTGTTGGTATTAACCTGTGTTCATTCTTCCCAGCGGGTATTTGTGATCTATTGTTGTTGCTGTTCTCTCCTCTTTCCTGTCCTCTCAACCCCCAACCGGTCAAGGTAGATGGCTGCCATTCCTAAGTCTGGTTCTGCCAGAGGTTTCTTCCTGTTAAAGGGAAGTTTTTCCTTTTCACAGTCACCTGTTCCTTGCTGAGGAGGGGCAGTTTTATCAAATAAAAGTTTTGATGTAATCTGTTGGTTTCCCTAGCGAAGCAAAAATAATCATTATTATTTTATTGACTTTGTAGTAATTGGACTATTTGGTACAAGTTGAACCTTATTGTTGAAGCGTCTTGAGATGATATTTGTCATGATTTGGCACTAAATAAAGCTGAATTAATTTGAATTAAATTGAATTGAACAAAACATTGTACTATTCTGAAATTAACTTCTGTCAGCTTTTCTAAATTCTACTGAACATTTAGAAAAGCTGAAATATGCAGTCTGGCAATAGCGCCTTTCAAACCTGAGACAGCGGGAGTTGTTCATTCACGAGGAGTGGGCCAAAATACCCATCGATAGGCGCAAACATCTAATTGAGAATTACACAAATCACTTGACTGCAGAGATTGTTTTTAAAATTTGCGCAAAAAAAAAAAGAAAATACATTTTAGGGTCACCTCATTTTTGTCCAGGCCTGTTTCTTTCTTTTTTAACTTACTTAAATGTATTTTAATGATTCCATTGATCCACAATTCAAAAGCAATATCTGATTTTTGTAAGTCAGTGCTCAGCTGATTATTATTCATTATTGCTTTTGTCAATTTATTTTAGTAACCATTGTGGGCTTTTTTTTTTTTAAATGGGAGAGAATCCAGCAATTTGTCCACACGTGTATGTGTATATGTTTCTTGGCAAGTGTCAGTTTTAATACATATGGGGTCTGAGGCTAGAAAAATATCCACTGGAATGATTAACAGTGTTTGAAAATTAAAATATGTCCTATTAAAGATTTGCTGACGCCTGATAAGACTGTCTTTCCAGTGGAAAAATAGCTCAGCCGGGTTTATTAAAGGGTCAGTGGGATTCTCTAAGGCCAACGAGTGTGGGGATTAACAAAGTCTGCAAAGAGCTGATTTTCTTACAGATTATGCACAATCTGTTCTCAGCAACAGAGTAACTTATTCACACACGAAAAGAATTGACTGAAAAAGGGTCTTGCCAGTTTAAGGGAAATGCAGATATTTCTGCAACGTCAAGCAACTTGTTCTCAGACAAATAGAGAAGCAAAACTCATGCTGCCTAAAGTTTACTAGACAATATAGACTTATGAGTTCATAAACAAAGCCTTGTCTTTACTTTTCCAGGTTTTTCATATATTCTGCTTCGAGGCTATTTCAGAAAATTTCACCACCATCCTATTTTTGTACACCTGATTTCCCTAATCAGGAAATACATTTTCCACCTCAGGCGAAGAGCTGGAAAATTAAATGTCAACTAACTTTCCAACAATCAGTCATAGAGCCAGGAAATAGATATTACGTGACACTGAAAGAGTTCTTTGTAATCATGAGTGCCCCAATTGTCACAGTCACTTCAGATGTGACAAATCCTCTAAATTACCATGTGAAATATAGTTCACATGATAAAAATGTTAACCACATTGCTGTTATCTTGTGAGCTGTACCGGCCTTGTCGAGTTTGTGAATCAACAGTTTAGAAAAACAGAAACAAACTGAGATGTCAAGAGGTAGTATTATTGCAGATGTTCATTGATTGCAAAGGAGATGGGCTCATCACTCTGTAAAATACATTTTATAAATAGCTTGAAAATATAATTACATTTCCCTAGACAACAACAGTTTTAGAGGTTTGGACAACTGCTGTCTCCAGGCTTTTAATATTGATGTTTTAGCATCTTAACATTACACAATGAACTTTTAAACCCATCACTAGTTACACAAGGCTGGTATTTTTCTGGCACCTGGGGAGTAGTTGGGGGTTTAAGTCAGGGACCCACATGGACCCAGGGACCTCCAGGCCCAAGCCCACCTCTGTAACCACTAGACTAGGCTACCACTCCCTGATACAGAGCTGTAGATGAAAAAACAAGTGAAACCTTTTCTGCTTTTTAAGATGGATGGAGGCAAAGTGGAAAAATGTCCTGTGGTCTGATGAATCAAAGCTCTGACATTCTCTTTTGAAGCAGCATCCTCCAGGTTGAAGATGAGGGAGCCACTGCATCGTTAGCAGGACAGAGTTCAAGTGCCCGCTTCCATGACGATATCCGAGTGCATCAGTGCACATGACTTCAATCAATCTCCGCATCTGTGAGGGCTCCATTAAGTCTGATACAGGTTGTTTTTCTTTATTTTTTTTTGTTTAAAGAAACATCAGCATCCATCTAAATTGTTGTCATCCATCTTTTTCATAAAAGATTTGCTTATTTTAGCAGGATAAACTTGCAGCACAATCTGGATACAATACAACAGCATGATTCTGTAGTGAAGGAGTCTGGTCTGCCTGCAGTCCAGATCTGTCAACCTCTGACACGTAAACATTATGATGTACAAAAGAATAAACCATGAACAGTGGAGCTGCCAAAAATCCTGAATCCTAAATGCAAATATCCTAACTCAATCAACAAATCCATTTCCATTTTCTCTCGGTTCATAACCGCCTGCACAAACTTGTTAAAAAGAAGTTATAACACAGCGGTAAACTTCCTGCATTAAATTCAAAATGAGTTGTATTGAAAAAAACATTAGTTTTAACGTTTATTTTTTTCTTATGATATAGAGAGGAGATGATTAGCAAATCCTTGCAATCATTTTAAATGTGCATTTAATACTGAGTGAAATGTGTCTGTAATAAAAATAAAGTTAGATTATAGAATAGTAATGATAAAGGAAACTATTACAGAAAAGAAAGATCAGTCATCTGTTTTAAAAGAAAGGGCTTTGTTTAGCGACCCATCCATCCATCCATCCATCCATCCATCCATCCATCCATCCATCCATCCATCCATCCATCCATCCATCCATCCATCCATCCATCCATCCATCCATCCATCCACCTTCTCACCATGAAAATGATATAGTACTAACACTCAGTTTTATATTGCTGTTGTAAAAATATACTAACACCCTTGCAAACATTTAAATAGACCATAGAGGACGCCATTTCAATTAACACATCAATAGTTTGCAAATCTGTTTCTCATCTGAATATGTTTGATACATTTTTCTCAGCTTAATTTAATGAACCAAAATTTAAAGTCTTGATAAAAAAGAGGATAATTCACGCTAACTCGTATAACAAATATTTTAGGTATATTTTTCAAAATGAAAAGTTTTTGTTTTAAATATTTGTTTGTAGTATATAAGCTTGACCACTAGATGTCAGTATTTCCCGTTTAAACGAAGCTACAGAGAGTGGGTCGATCAAGACGCCTATCTCAGTATTCATATTTTCATTTAAGAAACTTGTCGCTGTATTCCCATTTTCATCTTAAACGTTGGATTCATCATTCAAAGCTATATATCAATGTTTTCTTTTATCTTATAACAAGACCAGTGTCCCCCCACCCAAACGTTTCTGGTCACAAAATGGAAGGTGTTGTGTCAGGCAACCTTATCATATATCATATATTAGACGTTGCACATCCTGTACGCAGACTGACCCTCCTAAAGGCTTCATTACTCTGGCTGATTTAAAGCACCTGATTACACTTCTACACTGATTTAATTGGGGGTCAGAGTACACTGCCAGGATTGTTGTGGATCAGTAGAGCGCTCCAACCAAGAGCCCATATGGTTGTGGGAAGGGAAAACCTTTAAATGCAATTTCTGCTGCTCCTGTAGAGTTATCTGCTTTGTGAATGAATGATAATCTTTAAACTTCGAACTTGTTTTATGTGTTCAGACACTGGGGTGAGTGAAAGGCTAAAATTAGGTAGTTTTCAAAAGCCAGGTACCTTAAAATCAAACCTGACCTGGTGAAATTATTGTATTGTAGTAAAGACACATTCTCTGGTTTTGATGCTTCGACTTTGTCGTTGTTGTTTTTTCTCAGTAATTTTCCTTTTATATGCCACATGCTATTTTGCTATGGGCCTCCCACTCAGACAAGTATTATCCCTGGGCATGCATCACAAAAGTGGAACAGTAATGACAAAGAGCATGCTTGCTCTTGAGGACACTCCTGATTATAATGGATATGACTTTCACATCTCGGCTGCAAATGGTTTTTAATCTATTTTCTCACAGCAAGCTGAGTTCAGGAGAAAAATCACAGGTATTATCGTAGCTAAATGGCACCAATTGATAAAAACAGACTTCTATAAGAATCTGCAATTGACGGATGAGTCAGGAACTCTGCAGCCTGTTTTCCCCTTGCTCTCAAGCAGAGTCCAGGGGTGAACCTGTTTGAAGCTCTCTCCCTGGGCTCCAGGGTTCTGTGGGATCTGGGTGTGCTGACACTGTTAGCACGCGTGATATGAGAGCTTGATCAAAGCTGGCTCATTCTGCCTGACCGATTTCCACAGGATTAAGGATTAGGGAGCTGGGAAGCTGGGAGAGGCGCAGAGGCAATCCGGGAAAGACAAAAAAAAAAAAAGTGAAAGGGATGGAAGGACAGTGAAGGGGACAGAGGGGTCAGAAGGAATTCATAGAGGACTTGAGAAAAAAAGATGAAATAAATTGCATAAGTGTAGAGATCTATACATAAGTAGTGATAGAAGTAAGTATATATAAGTATATATAAGTAGTGAATATGAATAGTTTATATATATATATATATATATATATTTTTTTTTTTTTTTTTTGCAGAAAATTTGTATATTTGGAGACTAATATTTTTCTGACATTTATGCTGCTTTAGCTTTTCTGGTCACCTTTTGTCACCAGCCTACACACACACACACACACACACACACACACACACACACACACACACACACACACACACACACACACACACACACACACATAGTATACGTATACTGTATATGTATACAATTACTAAAAATGAAAAGTATTTCCAACAACTGAAGCAGGTCAAAAGTGCCCATAGTCTTAAAGAGTTTCACATTTTAGCTTATAAAACCCGTGAGGCCCTCAGTTTGGTTTGTAAAGTACAAGTGGAGAGGGAAACTCACCATCACCTGTGTTTGCCAGGAGCCTTGCTTTAGTTACTAGTTTCCATTTCTATCAGCTGATTCTGAGCAGAGACTTAAATCAGAGTTTGCATGCCATGTACATTCCTTTCACACCTGAAATTGATCTAATCTCAGGCAGATGGTCACAGGTTTGACGTTTAAAGGGGAACGAAGAAAGAGTCTTAGCGGAAACACTGACCACATTTAGAGTTTATTTGGATGTTGTCCTCTGAAAATGCTGGCATACGGACACTCGGTTGGTGTTAAAGCTTTTGCTGCACCCTTTATTTTAGTTTAAAATCGAACTTAGTTTCTCTTAATGCTTCTTTACAGGTTTCTGTTGTTCTGAAACCACCGCTGAAAGATGACACATTTCAGTTGTATTAAACAGCCGTGAAAGGAGAAGTGAGTGAACCCCAAACTGTAGTTACACTGAACTGACTAAAAAGGATAAAGAGAAAAGGGGGAAGTGCAGTGAGAAATAATTGGAACGATATGCCACCTGATTGCTGGATTAAAATGCCCAGATGAAAGGTCAGAGAGAGGCAAGATGGTCACCCCTGCCAGATGTGTACTTGCTCTGGCCTTTAGCCGATTAATTATCTCATAGCCGATGACACCAGGGTTGGTGTCCTGGCAATTGCATTACACCACACATCCTGAGCGACCTGATCTGTTTTTGTTTTTTTTCCTACTGGACAGTGTATGTTTGGGAATGTGTGTATTATAAATAAGGGCGGAGTCTCTTTACACAGTGGTGACATGAGTAATGACAGAGAAATTATGCTCCAGCAGTGCGATCATCATGTTCCTGTTGGGTCATGCATGAACTCTCTGGCTGCAGTCACATGTGGAACACTTTCATTTTTTTTTCTTTTTGGTTGTTGCTGTTCCCAGAGATTAAGTAGAAGAGGAAGATACATAAGAGAAGAACCACCCATTCACACCCTGTGGCATGCTGCCTTATTTGCCAAAGCCTCTATCAATTCCTGGTTATAGCCAATAGCAATAAAGGAAGTGGTCCCACTGTCACAGAAACAGTTGGCACGGAAACAGCACATTACACCATCGTCCAATCCCCCTCCCATTCCTTTGTCGTCATTTCTCCCCTACCTTCCTCTCCTTCGCTGTCCAGACCCCTCCTCCTCCTCCCTCTCGTCCTATCTTGAATGTTTTTTCAGTCATCAATGAAATCACAACCAATCCTGCTGCTGGCCTGTCATAAAGTATATTTCACCCACTAGCAGCACATCTGGTTGCTGTCTTACCTACATTCTGACCACCAGGGCTCAGATTCTTTTACGGCCATTGTATATATAATAACTTAAACCTAAGATACTCTAGATGCTGCAGCCACCAAAGCTTGTTTTCTCTCTTTCTCTCTGTTACTTTCATGATTTAATCCTGACCATTTCCCCTCTTCTCTCTATGCCTGCTGACTCCTCCCTCCATTTCTGCCCTGCACTCCCTCTCTCTGCCTCTCTGTCTCTGACACACTCAAGCACACGCACACATATATACACACCCTCCACCCCCATCGCTGCAGTGTCTCAACTGCCTTGGAGCAAACAAGAGAGGATATAGCACACAGACGTTAATAAGACAGAGAAAGAGGGCCGCTGAAAGACACAGAGAGAGATGTACAAGTGTGTGTGAGAGAGCCTGTGAGTATGGGGATGATATGAAGATGAAGCGGCAGGACTAAAGGTGGATTGCACAGACCCTTTCTCTCCCTGCGAGGGCTTGTCTGCAGTATCCTTTGTAAATGGATGCTGCCTTGTGAACACGGTAAGCTTGGCTTTTCTCAGTGTATTTTGTTGTTGTTGTTGTTGTTTTTGTCCCTGGTGGTTTGTGTTGGGAGCCTGCAAGAGGAGATTTTGCTGTGACCATTCTGTGGGAGCTGACTGATAAAATTGGGAAGGTGATGTTCAGAGATGGCACCAAGGCAGGCAGACTGCCTGTCCAATCCCCTCCTCCACCCTGTTAGCTGTGTGCCAACGGACGCTGCTATCTTACGCTTGCAATTTGACTCATCATCTCCCCAGAGCATCCTTGATTCTTATAGAATGCTTTCATCTGATCGCACTGCTTGCTTCATGTGAATTACTGTATGTAGGTTCAGTGGAGGTTGCAACACAGATTAAAGTGTGTTTGTGCGGGGTTGTGTGCATCTGTGGTGCGTACAGGCCACAAGATGTGGAAGGAAGAGATGTTAGAGAGTAAAACCGCCATCTCACATGATCAGGTGTTCACTTCTTACAATTGGCTTTATGAGACATTGAATGTCCAGTTAAAGATGTACAAATCCCAAGGAGTTTGGCTCTGCAGGCACTCGGATGAGCAGAGACATTGTAGCCTATGGAGCTTGCTGCCTGCTGTTCTATGGAGTAAATGTACATCAATTAATAATCTCCATCTTGAACCAGGGTGTATTGAGTTTATTTTATGTCCAGCTGTTTGTGTCTGGTCATGAATCTACTTTAAATCCTGACAGTGAGAGAGGGGAACGAGGGCAGAGCAGAGCATGCTCATTACTCAGCAAGCGAAACAGGACGATTGTGGCATTTTTCTGTCCCTTCAGTCTTTTCTATTTTCAAGAGCTTTAATGTATTTTATTTTTGGTAGGGGTTTGGGATTTATTGTGAGGCATCAGAAGAGCATGTGTATTTGTGTACAGGGGATGTGTGTTTGTGTTACATACTTAAGAGGGGGAGAAAAGAGAGGGAGGAAAGAGAGAGAGAGCGAGAGAGAGAGAGAGAGAGTGCTAGTACAGGGAGCGGTTAAGGGGCTGGGGGTGGGGTGGAGGGGGGTTAACAGTAGGGAGGCAGATGGGGCAGAGGGGCGGAGGTTGATGCAGCAGAGAACAAGAGGGAGAAAGATGGAAAGAGAAGATTTGGCACAGATTGGATGGATGAGCAGGGTGGGGTTGTTGTTGTTGTTGGTGGTGGTGGTGTGTGTGTGTGTGTGTGTGTGTGTGTGTGTGTGTGTGTGGAGGGGGGGGGGGGGCGGTGATAATTTCATGGTGGTGGAAAGAGCGTGTTTCTGTTTCTGAGCATGTGACACAGAAAGAATGCTGGATGAATCTATTAAAACCCCAGCAGCAGCAGCAGTACACATCGAGACCCTGAGACATCCCTGAGTCAAGGCAAAGATGAAAATCCCACCACTCTTCTCTTTTTCAAGTTCATTTAATAAAGAAATATTACATCTATACCTTTTCCTTAACCCTCTGTTGTTTAATGTTTGTGATATATATATATATATATATATATATATATATATATATATATATATATATATATATATAATATATGTGTGTGTGTGTGTGTGTGTGTGTGTGTGTGTGTGTGTGTGTGTGTGTGTGTGTGTACATCTAGGCAGCTGCAAACTAAATATTACAGTTCTGATGTAAAGTCCATATAAGCTCTTATTAGTTTAAGTGGGTATTTGATACATTACTAATACACGTGCACCAACTATAAAGCAAAGTGTTGGGAAGTTAGTAGCTTTAATGGAATATTCAATTCAAGTTGTAATTCAAAACTGCAGATGCTTAGCAGCGCCATGATGTAAAGATGTTATTGCCACATCAGTTACTGGAAGAACATATCTTTTTCTGTGTGCTGTAACACTGCAGCCAAACTTGAAACTGGCTGCACAACATTATTGTTTAGTATGCAAACAATATTTTGCAGCTCACATGGTGTCCTTGACAGTTTTGTCTACTGGTGATCTTGCTCTCCTCTCCGTATATCCTGCATCTGTCTCAGTGACTGGTTGACAAGCACGAGAAGACGAAACAAGGTCACAATCACTATAGCACATAAGCTCTAATCTGCCCCACAAGCTGCACAGACATATAATTCATCTTTTCATGTCGGCTGCAAAATGTCCTGTATCATTTAAAATAATAATAAAAATAAAAAAAAAAAACAACAGAAAAACTAAAAAAATGCCAGAGGTCACTGATCACTCTGGCTTTGAAATGATGGATGAGAAGACCCAGTGTGAATTATACAAGCGCATGCCAGACCATCACCAGGGTTCAGGCACAAACACACACTGTTTTTTCTTTTGTTAGAATGATAAGAATGCTGCAACTCAAGAGGCCTTTTTTAGTCACATAAAAACGAAGGCGGTAATGTGGCAAACCTTATGCTGAGTTGACCTCCATCCTCTTCTTTTGTTACTTGCTACAACCATTCTGCTGGGTGACATAAAAGCAGGGGACAGTAGGGGCATAATTGGTTTCAAAGTGACAGTGGCAGTTGAGTTTTCAGTTGCTGCACAGAGGAGAGCAAAGCCACCATCCTGTGCACTTCAGACCATTCGTAACCTTGTAGGTGACTACACCAGCAACTTGGACAATTACACTCAGCTCCATTACAGTTAAGTGCCAGGGGGGGGGGTAAGTGTAGTTCCCTTGGCAGCCTGTTAAATAAAATGATTAATCTATGGTGTCACTTAATTCCTCAAGAGGGAGAAGCAGAATTATGACAAGTCTTATAGTTATTGTTGAAGAATTTAATATGATAATTGAGACTTAGTTAAAGATTTCTTTTAAAACCACAGAGGAAATATGTGCCTTTGAGATCTACGTACCTCATACATGCACTGGCAGTCTTGCTGGGATCCAGCTGGCTCAGCATTTGTGTTTGTTTTGGGTTTTTAATCCCAGCCAGGTAGTGGGACAGGGTGTCATCTCCACACACAGATGACATGAATCGGCAGCCATTACTTTAATCCTGGCGCTGATGTGGTCAAGTCTCGTAAATGACTAAACATCAAAGAAAGCATCAGGGAGGAGGGCAGTCAGTTGAATCGAACCAAATCTTAGGACGGGGGTTGTGCGAGTAAGTAAGGATTAGGTTAACTTTGGGTGTTACATAAAACAACACGAGCTCAATTCATCCCTCTCTTTCTCCCCCCCCCCCCGTTTTCTAATGTTTGCCAGTAGCCACATACAGGGATCTGTCTGTTTCCTTGAGACGGCAGAGTGAGAGGGCCTTATTTCCAGCACTCAAATCTGAGTGATGAGAGGGGCAAAGCAGCGGGACACCAACAGAGAAACTTTGTGTTCCATTGCACACACATAACAGTGGTCATATGACAACAAGGAGGCGGTGGAGAGGGAGGGGGATGATGAGGGAGTGCTCCAGCCCACTACACTGGCTGGAGTTGTTGCACAGAAAGATATAAAAGGAGTGTGCGTTTGTCTATATGCATGAATGCACATAAATGCCTAAGCAGTCTGTATTGCATTCTGAGATGGTTATACAATTAAGCAATTTCAAGCTTATAGCGTAACAAAGCTTGTTTTTATGAGGGCATGCAGGTCTGCTTTTCCAAGAAAATACCTGAAAATGGCGCGATGCTGTTGGTATATGCCAGTGACCTTAACAGTCCACTTTGCATCCTTCCTTCTACCTTTTACCACAAAGCTTTGCAACAAAAACATATAATTTGATTCATTTTATGGATGGATCTTTTAGAGAAATCACTTCTGAGTTTGCTTGTTTGAGCATATTCTCCTCTTTTCCCTCAGAATAACCCTGTAAGCACAATTCTTGCAGTTAAACTGCACATGAATTACTGTAAGTTATAGGGTTGGCAGCATTGATAGATTAAATATAATGTAATTAAGGTGCATATTTAGTACTTTTTAAAAAAAAATTGTTTCGTAATGTGCTGCAAAATCTGTAGAAACACCTGCTTCAATATGGAGAATACTTTACTGTTAATAATTTAAATACCTTTGTCACAATTTTGACTTATCAACACTGATCAGGTGGGTTGAAGCCTCCTCTGTTCATGCATCTGCTGCAGTATAAGGAAATGTTTGTTTCTTGCTGTTCTACTTTTACAAAATCAACAACTGCTGATTAGGTCTGTGGCTCGCAGGAGCCTGAAACACCTGTTAACCACAATTTCCCTCAGTTACAGAAGGCATTTATCTTATCTGTCAAGACACAAATGAACATCATGCTGCTTGAAAGTGGATTAGAATGGTCAGCACATAGAGTTTTAATCTGCTAAATGTAGTTTATAGTGAGAAAATGTCTCCATGCATAAGCTATTTGTTTGTCTGTTTCTTACACAGCGGAAGGTAGTATATAACAGATGTGTGTGCTCACTTTACCACCTTGTGCCATGTTATCCCTTCACATCAGACAGCCTGCCCATAGCTCAGCCTGTACACAAACATGCCATTGTCATCACTGGCTGGCCTTGTGACTCAGTGTGACCCGCTGGATTGGCGAGGGGGGAACACAGCCATTGAGATCAGGAGCGTTAAACAGAGCATTATCACGAAAAAGCATCTAGCATACAGAGACCTCACTCCGCTCTGCAACCCTCCACCCTCTAAACAGGCCACTGTTTCTGGAGGAGGGGGGGTACAGCGGAGAGAACATTGCCTGTCATTGTTTGCCAGTATGAATGAGTGGTGTCCTCACATATGTACAGTATACAGACATCTTTCTGTGAAGCCCTCATTCGGGAGGGCTTGTCCGAAAGAGCTAACATGAAATCTTTGAACAAACAATTGGGGGTGCTAAATTAAGAGTTTACAGTAACCATCTTACATTCACTTTGGCTTCAACAGACCTGCCTCATGATTCGGCACACGTATAATGACTCAGCAGCTTTGCATAACTGGAAAAAGCTGGAGTAGCATTCTGTCATGCATGTTTTAGATTTCCAGGGCTGAGAAGAGTTAATATCATGCATTTAGGATGACGTTCTTTTTAATTAACAATGACATGCGCTGCTCTACCCATCATCTGGATGGATGGCGTCCTGACACCTGATTATAAAGACCATTACATGTTCTCAAGCCCCCTACAATTCAAAGTTGCTAAAAAAAAGTTCGGTCTTGACTCAGTCATGTTAATCTTTACTGCATAAATGCGAATAACAATCTGAACTCAGCCTGAATGACATAAGTAAGTTTTATCTTTAAAAATGTATTTTCAGGACCTGGTGATGGGATGTAAGGTTGATCTATAAGTATGCTTATTATGGGAAAGTGAAGGCTAATCCAGAGGCAGCTCTTTTAGGATCAAATGACAAGTATGAAACTGTTGAATGGCACTTGTGATCGCTCTGCAGGCAACCTATATCTGTTATGAGTCTGCCATAGAGTGGGGCAACCACAGAGCTGTGACTCATCACGCAGAAGCTGGCCTTCTGGGTTAAGACTTCATGTTGTTTCTCTGAGATCTGCACTGGAAAGCATACATTTGGTACTTTCTAGCAAAAAGACAGCATCATTTTCCAGAAGCATCAAACAAAGCTGCGATATTTACAAAAACTGCATTAACAGCTGACATTGCAGTGACATTGATCTATCATTCTGCAGCTCACGGCATGAAATTGACTGTCTGCTCGTTGTCCCCGATTCCACAACATTACGGCTGAAGAAGATCGAGTGCATAAACGGCAGATTGTCTACCTACGATTTACAACCACCACTCTCTCCTTTTGCATATGTCTATTAACACATCTGTGCTCATAATCATATTTCTCCCTTGCATGTACTTCTTCAGATGATACTGCAAATGTTGAAAGCAGACTGACAGCATCTAGTCAGCCAGTAAATATGTTGGGGGAAAGAAACTGAGGCGTGCTGCAAACATTTTTTTTTGTTGGCCAAAGGATTTACAGAGAACACGATTATCTTTGCAAAAAAAAAAAAAAGAAAAAAAACGCTAGTTCCATCCTAACAGAAAGACCTATTGTATTTTATCTGCTGGATGTAAGGAGTCCTGGAAAACTTCCCAACCTGGTAACATCTTCAGCATTTTCTTTTCCAGCAGCTTTTACAAAACGGATTAAAGATTCCTCTGAGCCTCGGTCTCAGGCTGTAGACCTAAAGGGAACGCAGTTGGAATGAATAAAAGCAAACAAACAAGACTGTCTGATTAAATAATGTACACACATACACTCGCAAAAAAGAAGATTGAGTTATAGAACTGCATGAATTGCTTTAAGCAATTTTGTCAGGAGCGTCGTTTCTAAGTTTTTTGCTACATTTTCCACTCAAAACCCGCTTCAGTGGCTTTAGCTCATTCCAAGTTCAAAGTGTCCAGTCTTTTGTTTAAATATATATGTTTTTTGATTGATCAGAAATCCTGGTTATGGTGAGTCACACTGGAGCCTCGACACTGATATGTGAACTCATAGAAACATGTCAAGTTGACGCTGCATCTTTTATTTATTGGAGTAGTTTTCATTTAATAAATCCAAGGTGAAATGAATGCATTCAGTTTTTCTTTATCAATAGCAGTAACCCAACACACAATACTGTCAATTACCAGCCCTTTCTTTTAATCAAGTATGGTTTAATTGACAGCTGTCTGCTGATATGGTTAGTTAATGCATCACCCTTCTCACATATATAATTTTTTTTAAGCTTTCTTGCATCTGAAACCAGAGGAGCAAAAAGACAGTTTGAGCTTCAAAGACTTGATTTGAGTCATGCGTCACCCATCAACAACAAGGATCCTGTCCTCTAAAGTATTTAGCATAGTACTGCAAATACCTCCTGCCTTTGACCTGAGCTTTTTGTTTTACCAACAAAGATTTCTTTCAAATGAAATGTTTGTTTACACTGAACGGTTTGAGTCATGGAAAAGTTTGAGGTTAAGGTGCTTTAGCAATAATTGCAATCTCTGCATTTGATTGAAGATTCAAATGTCACTCATGAATACAAGCTCGAGACATTAATCGATTTAACACTGATCAAAAAAGCATAGATTGACATTAAATATTGTAAATATTGTACTCTATTGTAGTATTTCTTTGGAGCTGATACACTTCAAGAAAGGCTGCTGCTTTAAAACGAGTGTCCTTCATTTGTTTGCTGTCTTTGAAGCTCTAATCTGATATTGTGTTTCAACTGGAAACATTACCAATGCCTGTCATCCCTTTTAAGGAAAAGCTAATGCCTGTGGAAATTTCTTCCAATCTTGTGTGTAGTACTAATGCTCCATTGTAGTTAATAACATCAACATAGCTCCAAATGTTCGACTAAAACATCTGAATTTCCCCGACCTCCACCTAAAGACTCAGTAGCCTCAGTAATGTTGCACAGATACAATTCAGCACATTCCTGAAATAAGTTATAATATATAAGAAGAAGTTGGGATGGTAGGGAAAATGTCTTAAAAAATGTGTTAGGTCTTTGAGTTACAGTGATTTGCACAACATATTTTATACTTTGTCTCACCTATGAATATTTTGGTAATATATATATACATTTGCATTTCAAAATAATGTTTTTTTTCCCCACATACTTTCATTATGTTGCTCCTTGTCACAACACTTAAAAGATGTTTTACCACTAATGAAACAGTGAACCAATTCAATTTCTTAAGGTGTTCAACAGTACAGGATTATATTTTTGATTTTAATCTCTTCTAGTCCCATGCCTCTTCCTCCTTCAGCCATGTCTGTTTATTCTGAACAGAATGTAATTTTACATAGTTTTATTGATAAATGCCCTTGGATGTCCCTGGAGAAGGTATTGTCTTGAAGGCAGGATATGTTTCTTTAGAAGATCGACATATCTTTTAGAGCAAGGACACCAACATAACCCCCATACCATCGCAAACCCTTTAGTGCCTAGACTTGCTTCTAGAAACAACGCCACAGTATGGAGACATTTACAAATGCCTCAAAGCACTTAGATTTACTGGGCTTTTGTCAACCTACCCTTTGCTCATAGACATCTGAGATGAACCATCACACAGTGGAAATGTATTGGGGTCACATGAATCAATGTTCCAGATCTGAAATGGACGCTGTGTGCTCCAGAACAAAGACCATGAAAACTGCTGTTAGTGACGAGTTGGAAAGCCCGCCTCTGTAACGGCACAAAACCACTCCTGAAATGCTTCATTGCTTGGTATCCTCAACACCAGAATGTAGTTTAAGTTTAATGCTGCTTTTTTCGTAAACCATACTGTCCTAACTGTCTGTTTCCAAATTTGCAGATGTAGTTCGCTTCATCAGAATGCATTTGTGGTAGTGCTTTCATTTCAGCACCCACTCGGCCTTTCCATGGACTCGTTTGGAATCACTGCAATGTGTGGAAAAGATGGCAACAATCATCTTTATCTCAAAGAGGATTAGTTGGCCCCAACATCCGTTTGCCAGATTTTCTGTTCTATATGCCATCATTCACAAAAGAAAGCTTTTAAAAGCTTTGCTTTTAAACTCAAAACAGATTAACCATCACCTGTTGGTCCACTCTTCTTTAAACCTGTCATATCCCTGACTATGTGGTAATTCTACAAACTGTTGAAGACAAAAGCCTCTGAGGATGGCATGTCTATTGATCACTGCAGATTTTCTCACTAATGCATTACTTACTCAATGCCTCTGCGGCATCACATAAATTAATAATGTATCTCCAGCAGAGCCTCTTGTCTCACTTAGGAGGCTTTTTCTGTTTGGTTGGCAAACTCACAATGCCACCTTCCTCTCATCCGCTGGTTTCTAAACACTTTTGGGGTAAACACACTTGATGGTCGTGAATGCAAATCTGAAAAAAAAAAAAAAAAAAAAAAAAATATCACATATGGTTGTTCCAGACAGCTGCCACAAAGCCTGTAAATATCCAACATGGCCAAAACGTGTGAGCACAGCAGTCACTCTATAGAAGCTTAATCTGGACACAATAGCCTGACTTAGTGAAGGTCTAGGGATTAGCTACTGTTTCACTCCCGGGGTTTCTGATATTATTGGATAAACACTCTTCTAGATTCCAAATAGACTCTGTACATGGACAAAGATCTGATAGCCTCCTCTTTCAGTAACCTGATTTTGCCAGAAAGCTGGCCAGAGGCTGGACACATGCTTTCAGCCAATAACTACCAGATCAACTACCAGCCTTGATGGCAGCCCATAAGCAATGCAGAAATGATCACTGGGCATGTAAGCGGTTTTTTTTTCTAAACGTGTGTACATATAATGTATGACAGTTTGCTAGAGGGACTCTACTGCTCAAATGCCTATTTAAATAATGCTAAAATGAATTAGTAAGAAAGAGATAAAGCCTGTTTTTCATTGTATAATAATGTTTTTGACTCAAGCCAAGGCCTATCTGAAAAATAAATGATGTGACAAACACTAGAGTCACACTCCCTTAGCATCAAGTTGCTCTGAAGAGATTAACTCACCATGCATGTGCTTTTCAGTGTGTTATTTATGAGAACGATGAAAGTAACACTGGCTTTATATTTCAGTTACTATCCATACACAGGTGCCAGCCCCCAGGTCGCTGCTCAAACATCTCTGGTCTGCTAAGGGGGGAATACTGGGGTGTTTTTGCGGTCACAGTTGGTTTTAATTAAGTTATTTTAGTTAGTATTGATCCACCTTACTCTGCTGAGCAGCTGAATTCATGCATTCAACAAGAATGCACACAGATTCTTCTTGCAAAACTTAAATTGCAATTCTCAGTTTGCACATGATTAAAACGTGTAAATAAAAGGTTAATGTGAGCTGATGTAGCACCTAATATACCTCTCACAAGTTTTTTTTTTTTCTTGGTGTTACGGCCATCAAATCCTAGATCTATAAAAAAAAAATTAAAAAAATGATTCTTGCCAGTAGAAAGAAAATAATTTCTTTTGTATTTGACGATTAGCTGTAGATTCAAAAGAATTACAGATTTGATTTGCATTTGAGAAAAAATATGCTCTAGATTATTCATTCCATTTACCTGGAGATTACTATTTTGTGATATCTCATCTTTCGAGGTTTTAATTTTTAATTTTTTAAAGCTGTTCTGTGTAGAAATAATCACTGCGTTTAAACACCAGTTTGAGAAATCACCACTCAATCTAATGTGATTGAGCCTAATATTAAAAGCTTTTACGTGGACTAAATAACAGCATGAGAGTACAGGAAGGTTGAGCAACAGAAAGGCTCTGTGACTACGCGTGCTCGGCTCTAATAGAGGGTGTGATTGTAATTATTTGCAACGCAGAAAATTAATAACAGCGGGTAAGCACCTGGGAGAGGGATCATGGGAGAGCTGATGGATTGTACGCTGCAGGAGCCGTAAAAGACAGGCAGGAGAGTGTCATGTTGGCTATCAAGTGTCCTCAGCCTTCATGATGCATTGAGATGTTGGCCTCCTTGCATATCCCCCGCAGCTCTGTCTTCACTTGTCGCTCTGTGTCCACTCTGCAACTCAACCTCTTCCCTTTTGACACTCTTCTTTTGGAGAAGCGCTGTTGCACAGCACTGTGCAGTAGTTTTAGACACCAAAAGAAAAGCAAGGACGACTAATGAATCAAAACATTTTTAATTCCAGTTCACTTTGTGCACAGAGCTAGAAACAAGAACATTAACAACTAAAATCAAATCAATAATCGTTGCAACTGCCGTGTGCATTCTGTGGGTGGCTTCTTCCATCATAATGAGGATCTTGTTTAGCATTCGTATCATGCTACGGAATGAATTTAAACCTGAACAGGAACCTCTATTTTGGTATTGAAATATATGAATATTGATATCTAAACTGTCTAAAACCTTTGCACAATAAATGTTTCCTTTAAATTTGTTTTTTTTAATATTTATTTTACCAAGAAGTCACTTGAGTGGAACGTAGCATATGCACAACACACAACACTCAGCAGGAAGGTTTCCAGATATGTTTTCCTAGAGTTAAAGAGGGTAAATATGTTTTTTTTTCTCAGTGTGTCCAATAAACCAGTCTGACTGAACCCCTGCTAGCCTGGCTTAGCATTCTCTTTGGTGGTGGATTATTACACTGAGCCTAAGTGACAAAATAAACATCCAAACAGCTCCAAAATTGTATTTATATGTTGTCTTGACTTGTGCCCCAGCATAATCACTTGAAGTGGATACCTAGGCCAAAAAATGTCCTTACAACTCCAAAATGTTCTTATGTACATGCTGTTCCTTGTACATTTACCTCGTTTAGAAATAACTATGTAAAATGAGATGCAACAAATTACATGCTATAGTACATATAAACCACTACATTCTCATTTTGGTTAAGTGTCATTACCCCATAAGTCAGCAGTGTGATTAGACGGCGTCTAATGTGATTACCAACCATGGCCAGCTCACAGTTATCAGATGATGATGATTACTTCAAGCCAAATGACCCAGAGCCATATCTCTTCCAAGCCAAAATACACCAAGGAAGAGCCAAAGGTTTTGGAAGCTGATTGCAAACTATGTGCTGGCTAGCGGATAGACTTTACTGACTTCAAAATTGTTACCTGGCAACAGCTGCTGAAGGCAATCACTGCACCCAGATGGTGGTGCCTCACTGAAACACAGTTCTGTTGAAAAGATTATTGCGTCTCATTTTATATGGTTATTTCAACACAAGGCAAATGTACAAGTAACAACATGCAAATAGGAACATTTTGGAGTTATAAGGACATTTATTTGGCCTAGGTGCAGCTACCCACTTCAAGCGATATATGCTAAGCTAAATTATCTGGGGCTTTATCAGGCTCTGTTTATTGGCTGTACAAAGAAGAGAGCAATATATTCCTTCCTATCAGACTCAGGGGTGTACGACAAATAAGCAAATATTTAAAATGTTAGCGAATCCCTTTAAGGTGACACTGTTTTATTCTGGATTTCTGCAGTTTGCTGATTTTGCATTTGCAGAGCACTACACAGCCTTATAATGTTTTCCTCACACAGACACGTTCCCATGCTGTTTATTTTTGCTTGTGAATTTCAAATGTTTGAGTATTTCACCCTGCTGTGTTTCTTTGTAATTGCATTTCCTGTATGCAGAATAGGAATAAGCAATCTTATTTATATGAATTTATTATAATAAAACCATTTACTGGCATTGCACTACTTGCATGTTACAGCCATACTGAATACTATGCAAGAGAAACCTTAAACCATAAAGCTTAAAAAGAGCAGAAATATGGGTGCTGTATGTCATGGAAACAGCAGAGTGCAATGATGCCACATGCAGCTTTAAAAATCAGTAATGTGCATTAACCAGTTTGGCTGGCTTTGCCATTTTGAAAGGGTTGCCAGTGTGCCTGAAGCCATGAAACAATGCTCCCTACTCTGTTGGCATTGTGATGCTTTGTTGTGGCTTTGTTCTGCTCTGTTTGTCGTTTCAGTCTTTTGAAGAGTGGACCTCACTTTCCCTGTTCTGAGAAATTAGAAATTTGGAGTATAGTGTTTCCACTAAATCTAGGCCACAGTGTGATTTCCCATTTGTTTCCCAGCCAACAGCATATAGGCTCTTTCACTGTGCACCTATTTTATTTTCTACTAGAATCCCAATGGAATTCACTGCTCCAAACTTGGCACATAACAGAAGATAAAACTAAATTTAATTTCATGTAGAACGTATTTACATCAGGTATTTGTTTTATTAGATGAATGGTAATGCATATTTACCCAGAAATCTTTGTCATGTCCAGGTAATAGTATAGAATTTAAGGGATAAAAAAGCAGATGTCTGGGCAGGGAGACAGAGGAGACAGAGCTTTAGACTGGCATGAAAGATCGAGAGTTATCCTGTGGGCCAGAGCTTGTTATTTTCCACTCTTATAATAATAAAGAGGATTTCAGCTCATCTAGTTTTGCTGCAGAGGCTATAAAGAGAGAATCCCTGGCCTGGAAGAAAAGAAACACAACTTAATTCATTATTTAACTGAATGAACACAATTTTGATTAATTTTCTTCTAGAGGATTAATAGTTTTTTTTTTTGTTTATTTTAATTAATTTGCACCATATCACCTTGACTGTGTGTCAAATAGTGAACCTGTGTGGGGCAGTGTTAAATGAGCAGGTTGTCTTAACTAGTACCTACCTTGGTTCAGAGCACATGCTTGGACTGCAGATGGAAAAGAGCGGCGGCGTCTGACTGTTAAGAGAGAAAAATCTAAAGGTTCAGCGTACATGCAGTATGGATGGCAGGGCAGTGGTTGAATGGGAGGCGTGCAGATCAGCATGCATGCTCACTGCCCATCCTTACAGTGCCTTATTTGCTTCAATCAGTTAGATAGAGAACAACATTTCTTTTCCTTCTGCTTCAAGTTAAATTAGCCCAGTTCGGGGTTATTTCTTTTCTTTCTGGAGGAGAAGGTTGAGAGGGCTGATATCACTGCCACGCCTGCATGATGAGTGTAAAACTAGAGCTTGGAGGCAGTCAGCTTAGCTTGGCAAAAAGACTGATGGATGCTGCCACCCTGACGTCACCCCATGGTTTGTGGTTTGCTGTTTCAGTAGCTTGGGTTTGACATTTTGCTCTCTTAAAAAGAGAGAAAGAGAAAAAAAAAACAGGCAAGAAAATTGTGGTATGACTGAGAAGGAATAAGAACTGGATAATGAGGCGATAATGCCACTGGAAATTTCTTTACTGTGCTAAATGATAATCAAGCAAGTTTTTGTTATTTTGTGTTTTTTTTTTTTTCGAAGTGCAATTCCTTCTGGAGGAGGTGACGTTCATATGGCCAATCATCTTCTTGTTTGTTCAGAGGTACATCATCCAGATAGACGACATTAGAACTGGTAAAGTGCTTGACAGAGGGAATTAAGCACATCATGATGTTCGGTACTGACGACAATAATGATAATAAAAAAAGGGAAATATTAGAAATGTGCTAATCCTACGCATATCATAATGTGAATAATTTTGGCTCAGAAAACACAATATATTGATAGTTTCTGCATTATGCATTGTGGATCTTTTGTTTTTCAGTTTCCTTGGTTGCACTTTCACTGTTATGTACAGTTGTTTTTTTACGCTTACAGATTTTTGTTACCTCCCATACGCTGTAATTTTGAGTTGCATCATTCATTTGCTAAAAAACACAAAACACACAATAAACAAGGCAAAGATGAATATGACTGATATCAATAACATTTAAATAATGCAGAATTTTCCAGAGATTTCACATTAATATCATTATTGTTCATTCCTTCAGGAACAATAACTGCGTTGTAAAAATCAGAGACTGGGACAGCCCTGGAGTCAATACACTGAATACTCAATAGAACAACTTCAAGATTGAGAGTACAGCATTTTAGAGACAGGTTTTGGACAATTTCTCATCCATTTTTCATGCTAGAATCATAGGCTGTCATGGATGCAATGAAAGTCTTTGTCTTTGTAGCAGATTTCAATTATTCTTCCTAAAGCTTGCAGATTAGTATGCACAAGTCACCTATGTCGAAATGAGTGAATGCTTTTATCAGATTGGTGACTACAGTTATGCATTTCATGTTTCAGTACGCTCTGACACATCCTGCCTTCTTTTTTGATCTGTAAAAGTGCAAAGATGTCAGATAAGAGGTCTTTGTGTCAACCATTTGCTGCATATTTGAAACCTCGCAATCTGACATTCACACCATGAGCATTGTGAAGATAAGAGAGGAGCCCAACGTTGTCGGTCTAGCTCAGACAGCCAATCAACAGAGTCAGTATTGAGATCATGTAATAACATCAGTCTACTTGGTTGTGTAAGAGTCAGGCAATTAAGATAAATGTTAGCGTTGCCATTCTAATGTAATTTCATCAAGCTCTGTACAGACATAATAATAATGGTATAATTTTTTTCTTCTTACCCTCAGAAAGGCAATTTCTTTCCTTCTGTATAAATATTTCTCCAATACATAGGTTGATTGTGATATACAAAAGCTTTTAAACTGCTCCTTTTTGCTTTAAATCTGTAATTCATGCGTTTTCCCTGTCTTATGTGTTGGCAGGCCTTCAGTTGTTGCAGAGATATCTCAAACAAGAAGAAGCAGAAAAGATTTTATCAGGAGGATCAGGCAAAACAGGCCAAATATCGAACTGCGGTGGATGGTTTGCAGAAGCCAAACAAGGGCAGCACACCACAAGAGCCATGTGGGAGGAGAGTGAATGGGATTTGCTATTCGCATGCATCAAGGCCAAGCACTTTCTTTGTTGACATACACTGAACTTTTCCCAGCCTTAAACCAGAACTTTTCCTCAGGGGGAGCCCCTGCTATGAACCCAAGCTTCACCGGCTTCTCCAGGCAGTCCAACCTCAGTGCCAGGCACTGTGTGGGCATCCCACAAGTCTGGGCTCTGCCCACACAGAACTCACAGACTGCCCCTGAAAGAAGAGAATGAAATACTCCTAAGTCACTCCTCTGTGTGGTGGCTTTCCTGTCTAGTGGCACGTTGATCCTTTGCAAAGTCCCCATCAAGTTTGTACTCACCAAAACCCTCTCAGCTCTTCCACCAGCTCATTTCGACTCCCCACTTCATTATTATTTGCTTTCCCATCAAGCAGCAGCACGAGTTCCTTTGTGCTTACCACGTGGTGGAGGACCATGGGATGCCGTCAGAGCTCGGAGGAGAAGGAAGCAGCGCGGCACTCGAGGCGAATCGACCGCCATTTGCGCTCAGAGAGTCAGCGGCAGCGGCGTGAAATCAAATTGTTGTTGCTGGGGACCAGCAACTCTGGCAAGAGCACCATTGTCAAGCAGATGAAAATCATCCACAGTGGGGGTTTCAACCTGGAAGCCTGCAAGGAGTACAAGCCTCTTATCCTGTACAATGCCATTGACTCCCTCACCCGCATCATCCGCGCCCTCACCACCCTTAAGATTGACTTTCACAATCCTGATCGCGCCTACGATGCTGTGCAGCTGTTTGCCCTCACAGGGCCAGCAGAGAGCAAAGGGGAGATCACTCCAGAGCTGCTGGGGGTAATGAAGCGTCTGTGGGCAGACTCAGGGGTCCAGGAGTGTTTTCAACGATCCAATGAGTATCACTTAGAGGACAACACTGCCTACTACCTGAATGACCTGGAGCGCATCTCCGCACCTGAGTACATCCCCACTGTTGAGGACATCCTACGCTCCCGTGACATGACCACAGGCATTGTGGAGAACAAGTTCACCTTCAAGGAGCTCACCTTCAAGATGGTGGATGTGGGTGGACAGCGCTCAGAGAGAAAGAAGTGGATTCATTGTTTTGAGGGCGTGACTGCAATTATTTTCTGTGTTGAGCTAAGCGGGTATGACCTCAAACTGTACGAGGACAACCAGACGGTAAGAAAAACTCAATTTTAAAGCTGTGCACACATGTCTGTACAAATACAAGCATGCACCAGCCAATCAGTGTTCTCTGCAGAGAGATGAAGTACATATCAATCCATTTCTCTCAAATTCGGTAGGTTTTGATACCAGCTATGGGAAGTGACAGCATTTATTTCTTACTGTGCGTCAGAAGCTGTGCACATATCCTGATCAAGAGATACAGTGCAAAGATTGCAAGTCTATGCAATACTTTACACTTTAGATTGCTGTGTGAGTCACGAGTACATAGAAAAAGATTTTATTGTCTTTTTTTTTTAATCTCAAAGAAAGTTTGAATAGTCTACAGTGGCAAGTCATATTTGGAACAAATTACTTAATAGTTCTGAGAAGCAAACAGAGCATGAGGGTGTTTGTGCTGTGTCATATCCTCTTTGTAGATCCCCTTCCACAACAGAAACAACCTCGCCATTGTCAAACTTAACCATCAGTTTTCTTCTTGCCGTTTATATTGAGCACATATATTCTGGTATAACATTTCTCTAATAGTGGCTAGTTTGCAATGTTTAAGTTAGTTTGAAATACTTTCTAAATGATCATGAGTTGTTGAATTTCAGGTAAAACAGCCAGGAACAGTCAGGAATAGGGGCAGCACAGTGGTTTAGTGGCCAACACTGTTGCCTTACAGCAAGAAGGTTACTGAAGGTTACCTGGTTCATCTTCCAGGCCTTTCCGTGTTCTCCTTGTGTTTGCAAGGGTTTTTTTTCTTGGTTCTCTTCTCCCACAGTCCAGAAATATGTATATTAGTTTGATTGATGATTCTAAATTACGTGGTTATTTGCCTATATCTGGCCCCGGATGGACTGGCGGCCTGTCCAGGGTGTACCCTTGCTCTTTACCTGTAATATGCTGGGATAGGCTCTAGCAGACCCCCGTGACCCTGTACAGGATTAAGCCGGTGTAGGAAATGGATGGATGGACATTCGGGAATAAAATGATTTTGTTGTTCAAATTGTAGGGTGGAACACTTTGTGAAGAAATTGGGAGAAATGTAATTTAATATTCATAACTAAGTTTAACACAAGAAAAATAAGTGTTCTTTTGCTTTACCATCTTTGTACAGGAAGTTTCTCTCTTGAAAATTCTTGTGGGTTTTCCCTTTTATGCTGGGATGCCTGGTTTTGTTGATTGTTACTTGAGCCACATATCTAAAGTTACATGTCATCATAGTTACTACTATACTGATTGGACCTTTGAGGCTGTAAATGCATTTAATAATGCCTATTTCGTCCTTTAGAATAGTCAAAATTATGTAATAACTATCAATACATTAGAAATGTACATACTTGTCCAGAAACTGTGGGCTATATGTGGATGAAAAACATATAAAAGCCCCACTATTAAAAAGTATTGCACATTGCTATTGAAATAGCAGCACTTGCAAGGGTATGTCCCATGCTTAAAATATCTCGCCATGTCAAAGAGCGTGACACTGGAAAATGAGGTGGCTAATGTTCACTGTGGATCTGGGACTGCAATGGTGATGGGAGTCACCATGTGAATTTTGATGAGACACACATTAATCCTATTGTGTGCTTTTGTCTCAGGTGTTGGAACAGGTTTGTCCTGCAGCAGCTACTTGTAACAGAGTTTGGTTTTTAAAAAAAATTTTTTTATAAGCTTTAGACATCCGGCGCCACGGTTTGTTCCACTTTGGACTTTGGACAAAACACAACCATACTGATGTCGACAGCTGCTGCTGCTTTTATTCAAGAGTGTTTGACTGGTAAAACACTCACATGTGCCATCGCCTCCAAGAAAAGGCTAATGTTATGACACCAGACAACCGCTATCATTGGTTGGTGATTTTTAATTTTACACACAGACAAATTCTAAAAAAAAAACCTGTTAATCTTACAAATACTTGTTCCTGCGGAGTAGGAGAGTATAAACTATTTGAAAACCTTATCTGAAGTTATGGTTCTTATTCAAAGTGCCTCTGGACTAGACTTTTTTTTTTTTTTTTTTTTAAGAAATGTGAAAAATGTATTCACTTTATTATATCTTAAAAATGAAAGCTATTCTGAATCTGTTTAAATAAAACTCTGGCTGGTGTTTGCCATTTCTCCCTGTATACTTTTGGAATCTGAAGGATTTCCTATCCATAGCATAACTATTGCCTTATCTGTGTTTAGTTGGACTGTTTTTGCTTATTTAACTGTCTCTTTGATAACGAAAGATCAACAACAGAATTTTTTTAGACTTGCTACAACTATGAGGGGTTATTTTCACGTTCCTCGATGGCATGATCACAATTTTTTCCTGAGGAGGTTCCAGGAGGTTCACCTTCGTGTCTTCCGGGCAACTCTAGAAATAGTTTGAGCACAGCGGAAACTCTCTCTCTGTAACTGAACTGGCCTGATAACTCATGGACTAGCCGACCAAAGCAGGATGTACGCTGTGCCAGGTTGGAACATGAAATCAATTAGCTTTATAGGTTAAAAATAAAGTCGGAGGAGAAAATGCAGTGTGGTGTTAATTGAGTTCACAGAATAAAGTGAGAGTCTGTACCTGTGAGAATTAGCAGATTGTGCAGCCGCTGTTTGGGAAGTTAACTATTGCTGGAAAAAAAAACCCCAACACTTTTCTTTGTCAAAAATCAGAGAGGTAGAAAAGAAAGCAAATCCTACAAAACACCAGAAAGTGCCTTTTTCTGCAAGATTTAACTTAACTTCTGCTAATGCATTGTGATGAATGCATTGTGCTTTAGGTAATTATTTTTTGTACAGTTTTATGCAGTCTTACATAAAAACATTGGTCACACATCAATTTGAGCACAGTAACAGTTCAGCTGATGGTACAACCATTTAAGTCCTGATGTTTATGTTGTAGCCAGTGACATGAGCCTAATGTGATTTAGATGGCAAGGCCTTTGTGAATCAGTGCCTAATAAATGGAGCATTTTACATTCAGGTGTATTTTAGATCATCCATCATGCTAACACTTGTAATACAACACATTTCTTCCTTTCATTTTTTATTTTTTTTTTAAATTTCCATGTGAGATGTTCAGGTCTACTCTGCTATTTAACCTGAGAGAGGTGGGGTGCATCTTGAGCGAGGTGTCAGTCTTTCACCTGACCCTCCTCCTGTGAGGTGACAATGGTAACTACTGGACCACATCAAAGTCATTACAGATGATCGCACACATCTGACAGAATTAATCCAGTAATGGTTGTTTCTTTTTCTGAGATGGTTGTCTTCTGTGGACAAAGCAGAGAGCTACCTTGTCAGCCACACTCATTGATCGTGACCCCACAAGTAACACAAATCTGCTAATGCTAGGAAATGATGGGAATCTTTAGTGGGTTTGCAGAAGGGAAGAAGAAGCAGTCGTTGACATATAGCCAAGGTAATGGGCCCCTCCGTAATTTTCCTGAATCAAAATCTAACCAACAGATCAAAACAAGTCTGAATATAAGATAGAGAAATAAAACTGTAGGCATCAAATATGCCATTAACTTCTTATTCTGTGAATGGTCTTGTAATAGAGTTAAACCATGACTTTATGTGCACATTCAGCCGTTTCCCATTCTCTAATCAACATTTAAAGAACTAAAATTAAACCAAATTTAACTAACATAGATATGCAATCAAGTTATACATCTGCAGTATAATGTGGTTTCACAGTAGCAGCACTTTCGCTGTAGAAGATCATATTTCCTGAAAATCATCTGCTGCACAAAAACCAGTGTTCAGCTGCCTGGGTTCTCATGCACCTGCTTCTGAGAAATGACACATATTTTGCACCTTCATCTGGAAGGTGTTTTGTGAGATGAGGGATGTCACATGTAATAATTTAAACTTGAAGGAGCTTCACAGAAATATTGATATTGTTTCATAAGTAATGACACTCTTGCAACAGGCTTACCTTTAAAATCCCAATTTTTTTCATTGGTAAAATTGAAAAATTAACCTTTGAATGAACAATGTTGAAATCAGACAATAAATTTTTACCTCAGCGCTGAAACTAACTTACCCTATAACTAGACAATGGGTTTTTTAATTATATTAATAGTTCATGAAATGAACTTTTGCAATGAAACAATTGTTAACTCCTACAAAAATCACAGATTGAGCTTTCAAGATCAGACTGAAAGATTACCTTTATTTGAAGTGCATTCCTGAGTCATTTATATCGTAGTTTAAGTTTCAACTGCAGCACGTCTTGATCCACAAGTGTTTTGAACATTTTGGCCAAGACTAAAAGCACAGCCATGGTGCCACTTTTTTTTTTTTTTCACTTAGTGGTCAGCACTGTTGCCTCACAGCAAGAGGTTCCTGGTTCAACTGGTCTTTCTGTGTGGAGTTTGCATGTTCTCCCCGTGCTTGCGTGGGTTCCCTCCGGGTACTCCGGCTTCCTCCCACAGTCCAAAAACATGCAGGGTTGGTTAATTGATCATTCTAAATTCTCCCTAGGTGTGAATGTGAGTGTGCATGATTGTCTGTCTTTCTATGTGGCCCTGCGATGGACTGGCGACCTGTCCAGGGTGGACCCCTGCCTTTCACCTTCTATGCGTCGGGATGGGGTCCGACAGACCCCCGTGACCCGGACACGCGGGTATAGATAATGGATGGATTTAGTTTCAAAAATTCCTTTATGATTTTTGTAACATTCATCAGTTTTGTTGCACAGTCATAATGTAATGAACAATTAATAGCAACACAGGAACATTTAAGTAAAACAGTCAGTTTGTTTTTATGAAAAGGACATGGCCAAATGTCTTTACATTATCTTTGTTGTAGTTAGTAATCCTTTTAACCGTCTCGGGCTTTGAAGCTTTCCATGCTAGTGAACACTGATGCACGACCAGAAAACAAAAATGTATCCGGTGGGGACGACGCGGATTCAGTTCCACTGCACTACCTCAGACAAGACCAGAAAATACACAATAATAATTACAGTACATTTACCCGTCAGCCCATTCCCTGATGCATTTTCCCTGTCCCATCCTTGTCTTCATAATGAATCGGTTGCCATGGTTTCTGTTGCTAAGCAACAGGCCAGTCAAATGCTCCTAATCCTGCACAGTTGACAGTGAGCTGTGACTATAGGGAGGAAGGAAAGAAGAATATGCAGTGCAGGTTTCAATGCAAGAGTTGAGGTTCAGCAACTGAGAATTCAGTGTGAGGAAAAAATGAAAATCCGAGGTTTTAGGTTTGTGGTTGTTTAAGCTGCTGCTTGGTGTCTATCATCACCGACTGCAGTGTCAGCTCCATCTCTAATGTTTTAGTCATTTTATCAATTGGTCAAATAAGCTTTAATTGCCTTTTGAATGAAAGACGACTGGAATTTAATCAATAGATTTCATGTTTTTAAGTCAAAGGTTATCATGTGAGAGTTTGTTTTTTTTTCATCAAGCTTCTGTGAAGATCATGCATGAGCTGAATTTAAGGCAAGCTTTTCTCTGATCACTGACTTTAAAACACGTTTTATTCAGAATGACACAAGGAACAGAAGTGTTTCGGAGCAGAGTCGGATATGTATTCAAGAATGTTCTCACTATCTACAGGGCTGTGGAGGATATCAGAGACAATGATGTCATGAAGTGTGACAGAGTTGCAAAATGATGTTCGGAGAAAGAAAAAGGATTGAATTTCAAAATCTGAAAATTGAAAGAAAAGAATCCCCAGCTTGTACATTGTCACATACAGAGTTTAGTGGATCAAATGTATTATGTGCTTTTCCATTTTTGCTACTGATGTGTCAGCATAGCTGAGTTTGATTTTGTTTGAGTAATAATTTCTGAAATGTTATTTAAATACTATAGAATAATGATAGTCTGAAGATTTAAAGCTTGACATTACTCCAAATAGCAGTTACACAGGTTACATGTAACCCTCACTTGTCGCTCTTAGAAAGCTGTTTCAGGTCAGTTTGTCTGAAAGATTCAGCTAAATCTATACGTTTCCTGCTCATCTGTCATGATTTCAACATATATTTTTGTTTTTTTTACCAATGTTTAAACACGTGACTCTGATGAGAATCTCACATAAAACCAATATGATGCACAACTACAGTGTGTTTCTGCTTGTTTGCACGTTTTCACCTCAACACCCTGCAGTGTTGCTGCCGACCGTAACGACATTAGTAATTTAAAAGGGAGCCAGAACAGAGAGGGAACGGCCTGAATAATGCAATTCTCAGGTACAGCAGAAAAAAACAAAATCATGCTGACAGATAAATTCAAAGAAGCCCTTTTTTATAACGCAGCAACATTTCCAACTGAACCTTAATGAATAACCACCAGAGTGGCTGCACACTAAAATGACTTGTATGTATGGAAACAAAGCACTGGCTCCATGATGAACATTCTCATTAATACTTAAGCTTAATTAAGCCGTGCACCTCTCTCTCGAGTGCTCTGATAGGAGGATGTGATGAGGGGAAAGCAGCCCGTGTGTGAGCCTGACTATGTAACAGTGGGTGTCCGAGGTGAAGGAAGGTGGTCTGCATGTTTTATTTCTCCTGGGTGCTACACCGACACCCTCCTTTCTCTCCCCCATTAATAAATCTTGCAGTGCTGCGTTAAAGTGACCGGCCAAAGAGACGGCGGACTCCCTGGTTTCTGCGTGCTGTCCTCTCTGTCACTCTCAAAGCAGCTGCACTCTTGTTTTGACACCCTGGGAAGAGCAGGCGTGAGGTCAAACAGCCTGACAAGACTTTGTCTTGTATACATTGTTTAGGGGGCAGTCGTAGCCCCTGGGAAAGAGAGCTTGCTGAAAGAGAAAAGGGAGCTTGTAATTTTTTTCCCCCAGCTGGGTAACATCATGTGAGAGAAACATTAAGGAAGACGTATGGACAAAGAAAAACATATTTCAAGGGTTCAGCACAAGACTGAATTTTTAACACGGTTTAGTCCAGTTTCCAGTGGATGAAACCATCCGTGGATGTAGTTTGAAGCGCTTGTGACCCTAGTTTAAGCCTACTGTTTAAGGGTACTGCTTAAGGGCATATAAATACTGTTGTGTGAGTAGCTTATGTAAGAGTAATTTGGAGCGGTGTCAACGGACTCCGTGCACCTTAAATTTCCCATAACTACAATCTTTTCATCATTCAGGGTTTGTCCTGAATCTGCACAATTGTCTAATCCTTTGAAACTCCCCTCGACATCTTTTTCTTTTTCTTTTTTTCATGCAGTGGAGATCTTGTGATTTGCTCAGAGCATCATGTTGTATCTGTAACCTTTTAAACAGCAGTCCTCCATATGACAGCCTCCTAGTCACAAGCTACTGGCCAGTCGCCACATGGCAGCAGCTGCCACGAACAGATCAACTTTCCTTTTCTTTGTTTTCTCTTATACATTCGACATCACATGAGCGCCGGCTGTAAGGAGGCTAACAGGGGCATACACTCACACACAGAGGATAACACAGTTTTTCTTCTCTGCAAGGATCTGCATCTATTAACATTCTTCTAGTTGGATGTGGAAAATCCACTCATCTTCAGATTATCACAGCGTTCCTATAATAACTTATCAATGATCTTGCATGTAGTAGCATCTAATGGATTACGCGTAGCTTCCCGTCAGAGTTTATATTTATATTTAACATTTTTTACCTTTTTGCTGCAACTCCTTCTGTGCTAAACTGATCACGTAACTTGTGACACGCTGGTGTTGGTGCATACATAGGTTTAGTCTCAAAGCTTTGCTTTTACTTTGGTTTTTTTCTTGCAGCTTAAGAGAAAAGAAAAGTGCAACCGAACGGAGTGCTAGGATCATCAGTGATCGTTCAAACAGATCTGAACGAGCACAAGAATATATCTGCTGACAATAAAACCTAAAGATGTCACACCAGGAAAATGAGCAGTTTAAGCGTTTTAATTGATCTTGATAACAGTGAGGCAGGTGCAGAGTGAAAGAAGTCTGTGTTGATCTCATTCTTTGTCTTTGAGCTGTCACAAGTCTGGAGCTTTTCATGATTTGAGCTTTTTTCGCTGGAACAGACTCTTTGAGGTTACAGCGGTCTTTGCTCGGCGTACGCCTTCTCTCGGCCATCAGTTTCAGCCTCCGCATAATCCATTAAGATTCAAGAACTTCACTGTTGTGACTACAAATGTCTTGTCAAACTGTTTTCTGTAACTGGCTATTTTACAATACTGAACTTTGAAAAAAAGAAAAGAAAAGAAAAAGTGAGTGGTGGTATAAGAGGTAATTGGCTGTGTCAGAGGAGAACGTAAGAGTTCAAACGCGGGTCCTTGTCTGTCTATGTCTCAAATCTCTGTTGACAAAACAGACAAACTGCACTTTGGACTAGTCCAGTAGACACCTGTGGCGCGTTCATTTTCACCCGTAAAAATCCTCTTGACGACACTTTGTGTCTTATTTTCTCACGCATGAACGTTTAATAGGCTGATAAACTGTTAGTTTATGCTGTTGTTTCAAAATAAAAGTTTACATTTTTTTCTTTTCTTTTATTTTTCTACCTGTGACATAGTTTCCTCACCTTCTGGTCTATTTTATGCCCACACAGAGCCGTATGGCCGAGAGCCTGCGTCTGTTCGACTCCATCTGCAACAACAACTGGTTCACCAACACGTCGCTCATCCTCTTCCTCAACAAGAAGGACTTGCTGGCTGAGAAGATAAAACGCATTCCTCTGACAGTGTGTTTCCCTGATTACAAAGGCCAAAACACCTATGAGGAGGCAGCTGTCTATGTGCAACGGCAGTTTGAGGACCTCAACCGCAACAAGGAGACCAAGGAGATCTATTCGCACTTCACCTGTGCCACTGACACCAGCAACATCCAGTTTGTGTTCGATGCTGTCACGGACGTGATCATCCAGAACAATCTCAAGTACATTGGGCTTTGCTAGGACCTGATGCTGGGTGGGCAGTGGGGGGAGGGTGTGGTAGGGATAAAGCAGGCAGCTTGGCATCAGTTAGCCCACCATCAGACTGAATAGACAAAGGCATGTCAGTCTGCCAGACGGTTTATCTATTGAAGAGGTGCAACAGAGAACTTGAAAGGAAGTGAGGTAGTGAGACGGTCAGGGATGGACGACACTGTAGATTCAACTGTTTCAATTGAAACATCAGAGCCGATGGGCCATGGTCGAGATGGACTTTTTTCACCTTATGTGTTTGCACTGAATATGAGTATGCAGAGATACCCTAACACACACACACACACACACACACACACACACACACACACACACACACACACACGCACACACACACGCACACACACATCCTTATCGTTTGCTCACACACAACATCTTTGGCTCAACAGTCAAGCTCTTGTTTGGTGAGGCGACACTGGAAATTTTACACAACTACCCCAACCTGCCTGTCAAACCTAAGACTGAGGAACAGGTCTGCACTGGCAGTTTTCTTTACTTATGTTTCCTTAATATTATTTGCCTGAGTCAATTCATGCTGCTTTACAGAAAGAAAGAAAAAAAAAAACCATTGAATTATAATTTGGACAGAATCAGCGCTCTTTTTTTTTTTTTTTTGGATCTTCTTCCTAACAGCAGTAGACAGAAAGTGCACCTGATGAGCTGGAGAGAAAGACTGTTTGGGGGAGGGGGGGTTGGTTGCTTGGTAGACACGATGTCACAGGGTTTCTGCCTACAGAAGGAAACTGCCACAGTTTAAAGTCGAAGTGAAATATGTTTTCTACACAACAATTCTGTTCTTTCTCCCCTGGTCGAATCCTAATGTTGTTGGTTTCCCCTCTCTTTCTTTTATCTTTCTGTGCTTTAAAAAGAAGAATATGTCTCTCCAGCCTGCACTTTACAGCAGGTCTCTGATTTATAAAACCAGGAGTATGTTGCGCTCGGCAGAGTAAAAAGTATTTATGATCATTCCAGTTTCCAGCAAGAGACAAGATAAACAGTGCCAAGATCTGTATGTAAATAAAACCAGACCCCATTCGTTATTTTTTTTCCTTTTCTTTCTTTTTTTTTTATTTTTAATGGACAAACACATTAAAACATGCATGATTTTGTTACTTTGGGATACTAATATATTTTCTTTGGGATTATGTTTATCTTTTCCTAAGTTTTAAATAATATATTCCCCAAAATATATATAAAGTCAAACACTGTGTACGATTGTACAGTTGTCAGAGAGGAATCTATTAAAAAAGAGATATATCAATATAATATTGGTGATAATAATGTTTTGTTGACAGTAAAGAAGACTCCATTGATGATGTGATTGCAGTGTTGACAGTGAGAAGCTCACTTTAATGTTAAAATGAGAGGAAAACGTGGATAAAAGGAGAACAAGACTTTAGAAGAACATGAAAACAAAGATGCAGTCCTTGAAAATTTAATCTTCCTTTCATTATCTAAGTGGAAATTGTTAAACAGTCAGTCAGTATGATGTGTAAATATACTATAAAGGTACTCTCTTTGTTCAAACAAATGAAAATATAGGTTGAGTTGGGTTACTGTTGGTGAGATAGAGGAGAGCTAGAGGAGGAAGATCGCTGTCCACTCCTCCTCTTACCCTTTCTTTTCAGTTCAGAGAACAACTCAGCCAAGGGCTTCAGGCTTGACTTTACAGGATGTCCACTTCAACAAAAAAAAAGAAGAAAAAAAATATTGAGATAAGAAATATTAAAAAAAAAAGAGAATAACTATGAATAAAACAACTTATGCAAATTTTTATCGTGTAGTGAATGTGTTTTTGGGTGTTGATTGTGTCAACAGTGCTTTAATTGTGTTCGGGATGAGAACATTCACACTGCTACAGGCCCTGCAGGCCAATCATCTTTCTTGTTCTGCTATAATTATGCATCAAATGATTTGGAACCTGGAATAGGACATCCTGTCCATAATCCATGCTTCCATCTTCAGTGTCCAAGATTGCAACATAAAAAGAGTTTGTCCTCTCCGTACAATGTAGCCACTGGAGCAAGAAGAATTCAGACATGAAGTATGCAATTAAATTACTCCTGAATAAACTTGGCCTCTGTGTGGTGGGATGACAGGGTACAGTGGCACACAGATTCCACTCTAATGAGTGAATAAACTCTCGCTGACCCAACAACTCTGCTAAAATGTCTATCAGATCCCCCAAAACACCCATCTAAAAGGTAAATCTCACAAAATCATCACCTGCAATGCTCCAAACAGAAATATATATATATATATATTATAATCAATAATTATCAAAATCTAGGTAGTTTTGATTTTACCTCTTGTTTTTCCTTAATATACATCCCAATGTAGAAATTAAGATTATGGAGCTTATGTTTTAATAATTTAGGCAACAGTGGGAACTTTTTTTGAGTGTCGAATATAAAGAAGTAAATAAATAAAAATCATTGCTGCTGAGAATGACGAGTTTTGCTGAAATCGGGCCTTGTGACTGTCATGTGGTCAGTACCAGCCATAAAAATGACTGAGTTACAGAATAGTTGCTAAAGAAGAAAAAAAAAAAGTCAAAAGAAGTAAAGAAATGTTCTGTATTCATTTAAATAAGTAGGGATATACCTTTAGGTACAATATGACTCTTGTTTCTTGTAATGTCACATACACAGATGAGGTCAAAGTGAGGCAAGATGATGAAAGTGAAATTGTTGTGGACAAACACAAGCAGCGTGATAATCACTTGCATCTTGATTGAGAATATTTTGTCATAAAGAAGACGTAATATGACCTTCTACAAATTGCAAATAGGAAATGTAAAAATGCACCACATTTAATCAGTATGCTTTTTAAATGTATTTCATGAAAAAAAAAAAAAGCAATATTTACAAACAGAAAACTAACAAATATTCTCTGTTTGGTGTCTTAAAAAGCATCTCCATGGAGCGTCTGGTTAAAGGTCTGAAACGTGTTTGCATTGGCGTTTTCAGACGGGTTGAACACTGTCACAAAAACCTTCTCAGCAAAATCACAGAGATCTTCAAATGACTTCAGATCTGCGCTTCTGGCAGGTCAAGACAGACGCTCGATGTTTTAAGATATTCTTGGCAGGTCCAAGACAAGTGTCGAGGAGCCGTTAACCAGCCCTCGTTGCAACACTCCATCAGGCACCGGCTCACGTGCCTCTTCATTCACCACGCAGAAACTAAGTGGTACATGCACCTAAATCACCTATCTGGGACCTTTTCTTCAAAAAAAAAAACAAAAAAAAAACTCTTGTTAGGGATTTGATGTATTAACTGCTGAAGTGACTATAAATCAAATTGACTCACCAGGACAATAAAGGGTACTTGACCCATGAGCACCTTGCCTTAAAATAGACTCTCTTAGAATACAACATTTTGAAATGCACTAACTTGAACAATTTGTCACGAAGCTGCCATCAACAGCTGGCGGAAGCAAATTTTTTCTAAAGTTTTTTTAATCTCAAACAAGACGAATGGCTGCTTCTCTGTAGTTCAGCTCGTTGTGATATTCTGAAGTTATGTGAGAAGAATTTAATAATTCTTTATGTAGTCTTCAATCACAAAAAGACTTAAAACTTGGTCAAAGGGTTTTTAAACTCTCTTGAGCAGCAAGCACCGCTAAATATGGATTAAACTCATGTCATGGTAGTTCTCGGAAATGGCCACTGGGAAGTTATCACACATTTTTCGTTTTAAGTGAACAGAACTCAGTTCTACTAAAGTGAATCAGGAAGTGAGCTGTTCTCAACTCTGTTCGCTTTCACATTTGAAGTATATGTGTCATTTGGGACAAAATTTTGACTGCTGTTAGTTTCAACAGCTCTCTTGCTGTGGTATGTGATTAGATTGGTTGACAGGCTTAAGTAAAACCAAACCAGAATTATTTCAGTTTCATACGAACACAAACAGAGATGAAAGAAACTGCAAAAAAAAAAAAAAAAAACAGGCATGGAGAAGAGAAATGTTGCTGTTGTCACACGTAGTCTATCTATGGCAAACCGAAGGACTTAAACAATTGAACAATTGACTTAAAATGGACTTAAATTGAAATTCTGACTTTAAAAAAAAGAAAGAAATCATTGAAAAAATGTATAGACCAAACTGTATTCTAAACTTTTGACTCAAAGTAGCCAGCTTTGGCAGAGATAATACCTGAACACTCATTCTTTGGCATTATTTCTACAATGGAAATCAAATATTCTTCAGAAAAGTCTTCCCAACTCGTTGAAGAAGTTCCCATAAATGTGTGTCACAAGTGGGTTGCTTTTTTTTTTCCCACTCTTCTGTCCCACTGATCCCAAACCAGCCCAATGGGGTTTAGGAGACTGAAGCTGGACACTTCATGCTTTCAAGTTTACTGTCTTGTTCTTTTTTTTCCTGAGGTAGATCTGGCATAAGTTGAACTAATATTTTGGGTCATTATCTTTCCGTAGGATGAACTCCTAACCAACTACGTGCATATCAGAGGGTACGGTATGGTGGGGCAGAATTGGAGTGTTTGCCATCTCTGTCAGTGCTTCTCACTCACACAGCTTGAATTTCAACAATTAAAAAATAAATAAATAAATAAATAAATAAATAAATAAATAAATAAATAAATAAATAAATAAATAAATAAATAAATAAATAAATAAATAAATAAATAAATAAATAAATAAATATAAAAATGAGGGTGCTCTAAAACTTTTGGTTTCCAATAGTGTACGTGTGACAAATGCTTATCAATACCGTTGTGTTTGTTTGGAGACCTGAGAAGGACCAGGATGAAAACATCCAGATTTTTTCCTTTCTTTTTAAATTAAAAAGTATGTAAAGGGTCCTATCAAAATCTGGACACGCATACTCATTTGCCACTTTTCACACAGATTGCACAGGAGATCCCATCCTCATTCTGCTTCCTCTGTCCAGCTCTGCATTCCCAGTGATCCCACCAAAACGCAATATGCCCTTTCCAGCATTACTTCCACAGTCTTAAGATGATCCTGTTCCTCTGCTTCATGGTCCACAGTCATCAACAAGTCTCTAATGACTCTGCACACAGGTCTCTTCTGTTATTCATTCAGTTTCCTTGCAGCTGCTGGCGTTTGAGGTGCTACCATGGCTGCAGGAGTGAGACAACGGCCAGCTGGAAGAGCTCCTTCAGATTCCTAAGCATGGCAGCAGAGTTCGCCCAGAAGGTAGCGCCCCAAGGCGAGTGACAAAGTTCATAATAGTCCAGTCAGTCTTTGTCTCTTCGACCACTGTGGCTGAAAACATGGAAGAATTTCATTTTTTTTCCTTCCCATTGTTGACTCTGACTGCACATCAAGGTTGAATAAAGGTGATCGTATCGTATCGTATCGTATCGTATCGTATCGTATCGTATTGTATCGTATCGTATCGCATCGTATCGCATCGTATCGTATCGATGTGTTTAACCATAACATTTTGGAAGCATAAAAAAGGTCCATAAATGTGAAAATTTAAATGTGTTATCAGCAGTGATACATTCAATAATCAGCACAGAAATGGTTTAGGGGCATTATTAAAAATGTTTTCACAAAACCATAGGCATAAAAAATCAAAAATCCATTTTGGCTCCAAAATGGGAGCCTAAAACAATACATATATGGCATATTCCATAACTCACTTTGCAGACTTCCTAAGCTATTTTTTTTAAGAAACAAAGAAAAGAAAAAAAGGGCATTTGCTCACCACTCTTAGTCCTCTCTGTGAAGCTGACCAGCTTTGCGTCACACAATTTTTCGCTTGGAATGTCCTGTAATTCTGATGCTTCCTTCTGTCCTCGGCTCAACTCTCATTACCTCCCTCCAGTTCACTCCGGTCTGTGTCGCCCCACTGACCTCAACATTTATCCCTGTCCACTTATACCCCCCACCCTTCTTCTCCCTTTTCCTCGGTCTCTCTGTGCCCACCTGTTTCTTGGCTCTTAACTGCCATATGAATCAATTGGGCAACTCCTTCAGGGAGCTGAAGGAAAATTCCACCAGCCTGACTTCCTGGGAAAATTTTTAGTATTTCATCTCCTGCTTTCTCTTCCTCTATCGGCCAGCAAATCTGTAGTTTACAACTTTAAGTCCAGTCATCTGCTGATGACCCACAGAGCCTCCAATCTCTCTCTCTCTCTCTCTCTCTCTCTCTCTCTCTCTCTCTCTCTCTCTCTCTCTCTCTCTCTCTCTCTCTCTCTCTCTCTCTCTCTCTCTCTCTCTCTCTCTCTCTCTCTCTCTCACTCTCTCTCACTCTCTCTCACTCTCTCTCACTCTCCTGTTCAAGCTTCTAAAAGAGGGATGACCGGCAAGCTTCAAACTCTAAGCTAAACTTTGGCCAGCATTGCCGCCTCTGACCCTACTAAAATAACCTTAATGTCTTCTGCTCTGCAATAAAATCTTCTAAAAAAATTTTTTTTAAGAAGAAATAAAAAAAAAAAATAAAGAAAAAAGAAACCAGCTTTCTGTCCTGCCTGTCCGGGACTATTACAGCTGATCTGCTCTACTTTCCGATGCGTATCGTCAACCCCTCCCTGACATCTGGCTATAAACCATCTGTATTAGTGTCGGTCCACACCACTGCTCTTCTCACAAACCTTCATATCTGTTGCAGACCTCCGACAAGCTTTTCTCTGACGGTCATACTATACTGTTTTATCCAGTGTAATGCTGTTGGTCTAGAAGCTGCATCTCTAGTTAATGCAGCTGTTGTTGATTCCTCAAATGATTAATTAAAAACAAAGGGAAAAAACAGCAAATGCTAAATTATTCAAATTTAAATAATGTAAGCAATGCATTGCTGGGCAATCTTTGACAATTTGCTGGGCTACAGTGGTGATGTTTACTATATTGCTGTGTAAGCCTGCTTACTTTTAATTATGGGATACACAAAGGGTCTGTCTGTGAATTTCTACTCAGCTTTTAATGCAATAAAGGAACTTAGTAAGAGGCTAAATGATCTCACCATTGATATGGGGTTAGCAGTCTGGAACAGAGGCATTGCCCACAGACGGTCTGTATCAGGGTAAATACGTCAGATGTGGTCACTGTCAGTAGAGTTTGTGTGTAAAATTATTGTTGAATGTGTTTTGACCATTTTCCTCTGAGTCTGATCATTTTGAATAAACTCTCGCCTCTCACTTTGTTTTCAGCCAGTTTGAGGTTAAAAACACCAGAATTCCACACAAAACCCATGAACAGTGAAAAAGTATATCTGATACCTGCATAAGTGCAAAATCTCAGTAAAAAAAAAAAAAAAAGATCATGCAGACCAAATAAAATTTGACTTTATGCAACACAAACACATAACACACAAGGCGCAAGCAGGGTACAGAAGAAGGCAAAAACCAGGAAGAAGCAAGAGTCATAAACAAACACTAGCACAGATGGGCCGGAGAGCTTTGCTGCACTAGTTACAAGGATGATCCGGCATCACACAAAGCGGCCTGGGGAGCATATGTGCAGGGAAAGGAAAACAACTAGAACAGAGGTGTGAGGTAATCAACTATGTAAAAAGAGTGTGAAGGAAAGCAGAAAGACAAAAAGAAGCTGAGATGTACAGAGGGAAACGTTTCTAAATCAAACAGTAAGTAGCATATAAAAATCCAAATCCACGACAAAGTCTTTATTGTAGAAGTAGATGATAATTCTGGACCTCATGTCATCAAGTTTCAGTGGGTCTTTCAACCCTTAACAGCGGCACCCTTCGTTTGGTGGGTTGGCAATGGCAGTCGAAGCCCTGCCCACTAAGTCCACCCTTCAAACCCCCATCCTCACTTGTATGGCATAGATGACATCAGGTTGTCTGCTGCTTTAGTCCTATGCACTGCTGCCCCCCCCCCCTGAAATCTTATGAAGTCTTCTTAGACAGGGTTGTACATTAAACCTTACCCCTATCTTTAAAGTGTTACCATCAAGTCCTCATTGAAGGCTTCTGCTCTCTTATGGGCATCTCCTGCATATAGTTCTCCAAAGTCTAAGCATGTCTTCACGTCATAAAAAGCAGTAATTACTAGTGCCACCTAAGGAAATACTGTTTGTCGTGCGGATAGGAAAAGGAAAGCACTTTCTGCTGAAGGTGGCTGTGGTCAAGAACAGGCCTTACCAGAACTGTGATGATACTTAAAGCTCGGAGCAAGTCCATCTCACAGTGCTTCAGGGCAGCAGATTAAGTGTTTGCCAACATTCCTCTGCTGAAGCAGAGGGTATAAAATGATGTTTTACTCAGCAGCGGTTGGGGTTTGATGGCACATATCCGGCAATATAGAGTGAATCATGAAAAAAAGACCAGGAGTTAGGGTTAAGTCACACCAGTACTTGTGCATTCTGAGATAAAATCCATTCATTCAAATGGAATCTCGACAAAGTGAATATATCTTAACAAAATTTCCTCCTCAATCTGTGGGATTTACCCAAGATGGAAACAGTGAGGTACTGTGAGAATGCGAAACCAAAGAAAAGGCTTCACAAAGTCGGAAATTATCGCCAAAACCAGCCATTTTATAATTCTAAACATACAAGATTAACTTTTTCACAACTAATTCAGGTGTGATACAAAAGCTTATTAGAAAAATACTTCAGTCCCACCATTTTAGTGGACGTAAGAAAAACAAATTGAGTCAGAAACTGAATGAACTGAATGATAATTTGTTACTAACAAGTAGAAAATATAGTAAATAGTGAACAAGGGATTATGTAAGGTTATTAGTGTGGGCAGGAATGACCTTCTGCACCTGTCCTTATTAAAGACGCCTCTGTACAGATTATAAATATGTTGTACAAAGATTGTTCAATGTTTTCCTGCTATATTTAGCATCTTATAAAATATTCCTCTGTATTCAACCTGCTCGAGATGCACTGGCAGTCTCCAGTACAGAGCTACCATGTTTCTTCTTTTTTTCTAACTCTTAGTTTCTTTGAATCACTCGCTCTGATGCTGCTGCATCAACATTTGACTGTAAACAAAACTGAACTCCATAATAGACTGCAAAGATATACAACATCATGCAGCAAACACTGAGGGATAAAGCTGAGGGATAAAGGGCAAGATGTTCTTTTCTTTGCCATGTTTTGATCAAATGTTGTGCAGTTTGTGGGCCTAACCCAGCATTTCACATGGTTGGTAGCTGACTCTGAGTCTAAAGGAAGCACTAACATTACAACCTTTGGGTTGAAGCTGAGAGGGAAATTGGAAAATGTGCAGTTCCTTGATACACCACAGGGGGCAGAAAATACTCCACATCACTAACAAATTAACTATGGCCACGCTAGAAATCATAGAGCTAAATACTATATCTGCCAATGAAAGTGCCAATGAAAGCGTGATTAACAGTATGATTGTGCTGGCTGGGTGCAAAGCCCCACAATCTGTCTGCAAGCAGCATTAGAGGCTTGAATGTGACTTAAGGAACCATGGGAATCCAGATGAGGTCAATGAGTAGAGAAAACACATGTTTCTATTTGAACTTGTAGACGTGCCATCTGTGTACTGGTTTAACTGTGCATGCCAGGCGAATAATGCTGTGATTCTTTAATTATTTTGAATTTGAATTTCATTAAGAACAGTATGAACCCAAGATATCTTGTGTTTTCTCTTGTTATTTTTTAAAATTATGTTATATATTTTAGTATTTAGTATATATATATATTTCAGATCTGCAAGATATTCCCAAAATAACTAGGATGGTAAAGTTTTCATCGCTTTGTAATTCTGGTATTCCTTCAGGAGACACTTAAAGGACATTGTGTCATTGAGGATCCCAAGTGATACAAAGGGTTTCAGCTTTTATTTCAACCCGTCCTTTCTGCAAACACTTACAGTAAGTAGCACAGGCCCCTCATTGTTGTCGTTGGGTTTTTTGCATACATTCTCTATTTGGGAGAGCTGTACCCTCTTCTTCTCCAGTCATGCCTTTGTAACGTGAGGAGAGTAGGTTTTTGTTTTGTGTTGTTCCCTGAAAAAGATGTGATTTTGAAGGCAGCATTGGATGCTCTAAAATCTCACTGTACTTCACTGCATATGTGCCGTTTATCACTGGGGAGTGAATTTAGTTTACCAAGGGCACTTTTGCAACTCCATACTATATCAGTTTTTGGTTATTGGTCATATTGCTGATAATACTCAGTATGGTCCTTTTTGTACGGGTACAGAGCATATAATGTCCATGTCTTCCCAAAAAGAGTTTGAAAACTAATTCACCTGACCTCAACTCACATTTCTATTGCGTGATGGTGCATCTCAGACACCTCTGAGCCATGAGAAGTTAACACCAACTAACTACAAGGTTAAGATAAGGTTTATTTTTTTACACAGTACAATCGTCACTGGCATCTGTGAACATAACTCTGAATTACGGTAACAGTTACTCATTTAGCACACACTTCTATGCAAAGCAACTCAACAACTGGAACAACAATCAAGGTATAAAACAATTAGAAACCCTTGCACTAGGTGGAAAGTAAATTAAATACATACAAAAAGAGAAGAGGAGGTGTTCTCAGAAGGGATGCATTTCAAGAGTTTCTTGAAAGTAGAGAGGAATACTCCTGCTCTGATAACAGCTGTTGCTTGCAAAACAAATGAGAGAAGTCCGGATTGCCTTGTGTGTAGACGTGGCAGTGCCAGATGCTGTTCCATAGAGGAGCATAATGATCAGGCATGAGCATGAGCCAAAAGTAACTTTGTAGGCAAGCATGAATGACTTGAACTTTATTCGGGCAATTAATGGTAGTCAGTGGAGTTCAGCGAGTAATGGTGTGACATGAACCCTATTTGGTTGGTTGAACATCAGACACTCCACCATGTTCTGGACCATCTACATAGATTACACAGTGCATGCTGGAAGACCCTCAAGAAGAGCATTGCACACAGCATCAACCCTCGAAGCAAGAGATAACCAAGGCCTGCACAAAGAAGGACACGTTATCATCAATCATGACACCCAGGTTTCTCACAACCGTGCAGGACAGTAAGATGCATTATACGGTTAAAGCCGGACTGACGGAGACAGAGCAGGTCATTTGTCAGTATTACAGTATTTAGTTGGTATTAGCAGATGGCACACACAGATACACACAAATAAAAACCCTAACAGGTTGAAAACAAAACTGTTGCACACAGTATCCTTCAATAACCTTTAATTTGAACGGGTGAGTCACAGTTCAGGATGTGTTGCTGAACAGTAACTTTTAGCACCACACTTCACAAGATGATCATTTCTTCCTTCGATTTGTTATATGTGAGATGACTTCCTCATTTTCTTGAGGTGAGTTTTCCTACAAACTGCTTTGTCGTTCAGCTTTTTTTTTATTTGCTGATCGCCCTGTGAGCAGGTTGGTAATCACTTCAGACAACCAAATATATTCTCCCAAGCGCAGGAAATAAGATTTGATTTTATGTATTACCCCCACAATTTAGTTAGTTGTTTTTCCACTGCAGCAATTCCCAAATATCACGGACTAGTCGAACAAAGCATAAAGGCAAAAAAGCAGTTTATTTTGGTATTTGTGCACTTTATGAATATTTCACATTATCACTCAACATAGTAGCTGAGAAAACTTTTCATCCTCTTATCTGAGCACTACGCCTGGAGAAAACATTTATAAACTTTGTACCTGAAATTCAAAGGCATCTCTTTTGATAAGTAACAACCTTTTATGTTATATAATAAATCCTACTTTTTATCCTCATGAAAAACACAGCTGCAACCATTTCCCAATTTATCTAAAACTTTATATTCTATTCCCATGTTGAGCTTTCATTCCTCAACCCATTTGCTTGTTGCTTTAAGTCTATTTAGTTTATGCTCCATTACATCACAAAGGTCACAAAGATATAATTTTAGAGAAAAATTCCACCTAATATTTATAGATTTACTGGCTTCCACAAGCTGGCACCCTGCCTTTTTGTCATACTTTATTACACAAGTATAAAACTACTTCTAATGTTTTTATCTAACCAAACCTTTTGATCATTTGAGCCTTGATTTATCAGGTTCTGGTAACAATAATAAGAAAGGGGGTAAATTCTTGTAAACTCCAGCTAAAACTATTCTTATAATGACATTTCCACATAGATTACCATCTGCCGCTGTCTGCTGTCTGACTCTTTTAATGAAGATATGATCTGAAATATGTTTGTCAAAATTCTTGAATTTAGCTTTGGCCTTGGTGAATGATATGCTGTCTGAATGCTCTCTCTTATTTATTTAGTCTGCTGTCTTTTTGTAATAATTTTAAAAAAAAAGTACAAAAACAATTTCAACTATTCCCTTGGTTAGACAGCAGGGTACAGAATTATTGCAAGTACATTGACTATTTATCATTTACTGAAAGTGACATTTTCTTGTGATTTAGTTCAGCATAACCTCTTTTTATGCAGTGTTTTCTCTGGGTACACTGGTTAACCCACACAGCCCAAAAAAATGCATGCAAATTGGAGATCGTAAATTGTTTCGTGGTTGCGTGTCTAGATGTGCGTGGCCCTGTGACCAGCAACCTGTTTCAGGCCAGCGGCTGCCTCTTGCCTGAAGGGAGCCAAACTTCAGATGTAGAAAAAGGTTCATTCTTTGCGTTGTTTTTAAATGAAAGTTTAAGCTCATTTAGCAGAGCTTAGATGTGCAAATACAAAAGGCATGATCCCATTTCTGACAGAAATGTCCAAAAGTGCCTGTGTTGTTGATCTGAGGACCAGTGGTGTATTATACCTGCACAGCTTGTCCATGATGTATGGCAGAGCAGAACCATTTAGTACCTCAGAGCCACTTTGTACTGGATTTGGAACATAATATGAAGGCAGTGGAGAGCTGCCAGTACCAGTACTTGGATAGCATGTTTTTTTTTGTTTCTTTGCATCTGTGTGTAGTGCAGCTGCAGCATTTTGGAGCTATCATGCACGGCTCCAATATAGATGATTTTACAGTAGTCAAATCTGGAAGTAATAAAAGCATGTTCATTATTTATTGTATATAAACTAACAATTACTGCTATTTATGGACTATGGCTATGGTGTGGTCAAATAAAAGCTACAAGGTGGGTGGTGTGGGCCAGGACTGACCTGTTATGGGAGGGTATTTATTGAGCCTGGTTGTGTTTTCTTGCCCATTGTAGTCTGAAGGGTTTTACGCCACAAAACTAGAACAGTCTAGCGCTGTAAACTTTTATAATGTTTAACAAAATTTTAGGTTAGCCCCTCTTCACTGTCACCAAATGAGTCTGTAGAGTTGTGTGATCATTTATTTTATATTTGCTCTAAATCCTGAATGAATCTCCAGAGAAGTCAGTGACTTATACCCAACAGCTGGCAACAGCATGAACTGAAGACTCTCAGATCTACCTCTTATGAAGCAGAACCGTGTCAATAGTGGAGCAATATTAAGACTGAAATGCAGACTCAAACAGGGCCCACATGCTGTAACATCTCATAATCTTTGAGCTCCCTGGGAGCCGTTTGTTTATTCTTTTGCACATCACAGTGATGCACCATTTTTGCAGAGCTGTGTAACTGTGCCACCTTGTGGATAATAAATAATACAATACAACACAATAGAATACGATACAATACAATGTAACATAACATAATGTAACACAATGTAATATAATATAAAATAATAAATTAAGTGAAATTTAAATAATTATACTTATTATTCTTTGCACTAGTACAAACATCTGTCGGTTAATCAATAAAGAGTCAATATTTATATCTGCTGGCAGGACTGAACTTCTTCACTAGTCGGTGTTCCAGCAGCCCTGAAGAAGCATTGACTGAAGACAGATGTTGAATAACTGCGTTGTGTGGAGGATATGCAGCAGTCTCCATAAAGTGTTTCATTTTAAGCAGCATACTTCTTTGCATTGTCAGATCCAAGCGCTTAGGAGCAGAGCTCAGCACGGAGCCAGACTCCACACACTTGCTTAGTTTCTCTGAGTCACAGGTTCTGGTGCTGCTGTCCTAACGAACAACTGTAGATTTCACTTCGCACACTTCACTACAGACTTGTAGAAAATTTGCATCACCTATCTGCAAACCATCAAAGGAGAAAACAACAAAACAAAACAGCATCATCCAATGGTACAGTCCACTCTGGTCAACAGTGTCATTGCAGAGTGTCCTGAGTATTTCTGGGGATGACAGGATGAAAGTCTGGAAATCTTTTTTTTCTTTTATAAGCCTGCAAAACATTCCATCCATCCATCCATCCAGAGTTTTCATCCTATTCAGGGTTTACAGAAGACTTGTGGAGCCAATATTATATTTTTATGTGTTATGATATATATTATGTTATGTTAAGTTTTATGAACTACCTAAGACTGTCATATATTACCAATGAACTAAAATTAAAAAAAGGATTCATTCTTTGCTCAGCTTGAATTTATCTTGTTCTTTTACAATCTGTGAATCATGGATATGTGATATTAAATAAACTATTGTAACCTAATCTTGATATACACTATATTGCCAAAAGTATTCACTCACCCATCCAAATAATCGGAATTAGGTGTTCCCATCACTTCCATGGCCACAGGTGTATAAAATCAAGCGTCTCTGCATGCAGACTGTTTTTACATTATTTGTGAAAGAACGAGTCGCTCTTGGGAGCTCAGTGAATTCCCGCGTGGAGCTGTGATGCATCAGTACTGTAAAGTACGGCGCCACTGGACTCTAGAGAGTGGAGACGTGTTCTCTGGAGTGATGAACGGCGCTTCTCCATCTGTCAATCTGATGGACCAGTCTGGGTTTGGTGGTTGCCAGGAGAACAGTGCTTGTCTGACTGCATTGTTCCAAGTGTAAAGTTTGGTGGAGGGGGGATTATGGTGTGGGGTTGTTTTTCAGGAGCTGGGCTTGGCCCCTTAGTTCCAGTGAAAGGAACTCTGAATGCTTCAGTGTACCAAGACATTTTGGATAATTATATGCTCCCCACTTTGTGGGAACAGTTTGGAGCTGGCCCCTTCCTCTTCCAACATGACTGTGCACCAGTGCACAAAGCAGGTCCGTAAAGACCTGGATGACAGAGTCTGGTGTGGATGAACTTGACTGGCCTGCTCAGAGTCCTGACCTCAACCCGACAGAACATCTTTGGGGCGAATTAGAGCCGAGTCTGAGAGCCAGACCTTATGGTCCAACATCAGTGTGACATCACAAATGCACTTCTGGAAGAATGGTCAAAAATTCTTATAAACACACTCCTAAACCTTGTGGACCAGGCTGGACCAACATCATATTGAGCCCTATGGATTAGGAGTGGGATGTCACCTAAGTTCATGTGAGAGTCAAGGCAGGTGAGTGAACACCTTTGGCCATATAGTATATTTAGTAGCACAGATTGGTAGGACTTATCTAAAACTTAACTTAAAAATAGCAATTGTAACTACTCAGATAATGATGGCTCTGTTCTAATAAATATTGAGCCCACGTGTTACTTACATCACTCCCGAGGGTGTGTCCTATACGTTTGAAAATAAAGGAGCAGAGAGTGGATATGAAAAGAAGTGATAGCCATCAGATGACATGTGCTGGGTAACAGCTTTCACATGAAGCCCCATGTGATGGGATAGACAGGCCTCGTGGTTTTGACATATGGGGAATCTCCCCTCTACTGTCTGCTGCAGGCTCTGTGTGCAGGCTCCACAGGTACATGTCTGAAACCCTGTATGGCGTAAGTTACTCCCGTAGTGAAAATCTATTCATTTTCATCATGACTTGAGTCGACAATACAGCTTTATAGCAGGAATTGGGCGTGTGCCTGGAGATGGTCTTCTGATTACAGCTGCGTAACGTACACATTAATCCTGACAGTTTACCGAAGGCATAGCAAGTCCAACGTTTTGATCCAAACCAAGAAAATGACTGTATTTCTTAAATTAACCTGACTTTGCACGGTTGTGCCTCTGCAGTGAGACATTTTTTGATTTACCCAGATACAGGCTATACTGAGAAGTTATGTATTCACTTGAAGACCATATGAGGGTGTAATTTTAGTTCCAGGAAAACATAATTCTGTTTACCACATCAGAATTTGGCCTACAATGACAAGACATTTTATTCTCAAGGGTGTTTTGAAATATGTAATTTCCTGGGGATTTTTTTCTTTTTTTTTTATGTTCATGAATCAACCTGTGTGTCTTTTTTTAATCGAAAATCTCAGCAGATTGGGTACAGGTGGGCTGGTGGTGCAGGTCACTGCAACTATACAATGAGTACTGCTCTTTGGGCCAGGGGAGTTCCCCTAATTTCTTCTTTTTACAGAAAATATTTAAATACAGTACAAACAGGAAAACAGTGCTGTATTATAAATACTTTTATAAAGGCATTACTCATGCAGTAGGTAGCCTACTTCTTGAATGCAGCAATAATTATACTTGAGTGATGGCGGTTTTTGAATGTGCCAATGGAAACAAAAAAGAAAAAATATTTACTTGCATTAAATGAAAGCGTAAAGCAGAAAGCCATCATCTGCAACTGGGAGACCACTGCATAATACAGCTGGAGGTGAGACTCGAAGTAAAAATGCTTTGTTTGCACCTGAAAGGCTGAGTGAAAAGTTTTCATTTTAAGGACATGCTGAAGATCTACAGTAGGTAAGTAGATGTACTCTGGACCTTCCAGTCAGGGTGATAATCAAGGAGGAGATCCTACATTACAGAACCTCTTCTGAGAACATTCTTGTTCAGGAAGTGGAGAAACCTGCTGCAGACAAACTGGAGCTAACTTCATCAGCTAAGATCTTTCTCCTCCAGCTTTCCCCCCCTCTCTCCTCCACTTTGCTTCTCTATTCTCTGGATCAATTAAAAAATGTTGGCCATCAAATTTAAATGCCACATCCAAACAGTTGAAAGTTAATTAAAAAATAGGTTCCTGGCATGCATAAAAAATGTTTAATTTTATGCAGTTCCTCTAGTGTTTTTCCGAGGCTACAGATGCTAAAATACATTCCAGGACATTATGCAACATCATACAATTAATGTTATTAATATTACTTTAGCAAGCACAGCAATTCTGAATAAAATGCCACGGCAAGTTTATTCGTGTAGGACATTTCAGGAACAACACAATTCAAGGTGCTTAAAATGTAAAAAAAACATTCAGAAGTTTTGTGCCTATCAAAATAGTTTTCACTCAAATACTAAAAAAATAAGGTCCAAGTTAAAAATAAAAATAACAATTCCTGGAATTTTCCTTCAAGGGGTTAGTGGCTTAGAAAGAAAAGCTGTTGTTAAAAGTTGTGTGGCTGAAGTTTTTTCATATGATGGTGGTGGGATTCATTCAAAATGGGATTTTTAGGATCTACACAGCTTGGAACTGTACTTGTAAAAATGAAACATAAAAACAGGAAAACTTTAATGTAATGTAAAATTTCATTACTTTTGGCTTTTTTTTTTTTTTTTTTTTCACCAAGACATGGAAAAACCGCTCTTGAAGCACTTAACCACTGGTGCTGCGGTCACAAGATAAACCCTTCTTGTGAGTCTGTCTTTTGAGGCCAAGCCTGCAGCTTTGTTTCCCTGGTTCATCACTGGGACCATGTGCAGAATTTCCTTAATTATACAATTAGTAGACACAGAGAGATGTTCATAAGACACACGTGTCTTCACCAACCTCAAGGCACAGCTCTGTTAAGACAGCTCTTTCCTGAACTATATATATCAGAAAATGTTTGTTTGCAGTTTCCCAGCACTGGAAATCATGATGATCAGCTTTGTGGCATGAATGCAACAAGGCTAAAAAGTGAAAGGTCGTGGGACAATATTTCATCAGATGGACTCTAACTGGAACAGACAGTTTGTGTTGTAAAGCACCCGTCTCCTTTTAACGTATTTAACATGTTACCTTTGTGCTATGTAAAATTTGGAACAGTTTAATCAAATACAAAAGTTACCATTTGTGAGGCAAAACACAGGTAAGATTTATACGTGTGCTATTGTGTCCAGGTTTCATTGTAGGAGAACAAAAATATCTCCCCGTCAGGACCCGTCTGAAGGCCAAAGCTTCTGCGTTTTGAAATCAGCACTAAATGTAATGAATGCAACCAACCTTAATCCTCAAAGAGCATGGCCTCATTCCAGTGATTGATTCTCATTCAAGCGAATATTGATTGTCACCATTTAAAGATTTCAAACAGCCATTTGTAACAGTACCAGTATGGTGATTCCCTCAGGCTCTTTTACAGTCTCCTCCTGTCCACACAGCCCTGACCGCTAGATAACGTGAGAGACCGTGATGCTGTGAGGCGGACACTGCGATAGTATTTACCTGTCCCATTGAGAATCCTGTAACGTTCTGTTCAGGATGTGTGTTGAGACAGAACGCACTAACTGGGAAGCTACAAATGAAAAGTGGAAATGTTCTATGAATGAATGTCTCCGGGGATTTAAAAAAAACTAAAACTTGAGGTCTCTATTTATCTTAAGCATGCCCAACAGATCACTGTATAATGCCACCAAAACAACAGACTAGTTGTATTTTTGTCTAGATGTTGTCTGACTGGCAGCAGTTTATTGTAAATGTCTATCCGGATGTTCACATGCGCTGCTCATGCAGCTTTCAGTCTGACAGTAGAATCAATAAAACTGTGAGCGTATGAGTAACCTCCCCACAGCATTTCCTGAACGAACCAGAACCAGTATGTGCATTTTCTCGAACAGATTTTCAAATGCCCTCCCTCCACGGGCCTGATGGAAACAGAGCCCTGTAACTGTGGAAATACTGTAGATGTCACTGTCATGATGACAAATTAAGCTGCAGGCAGAAATGCAGCAAACAGAAACAACCTAGTAACAGTTTTCTGTCTCATGATGTAGAGATCTACAAAGGAGTAAAGTAATACACCCAACACAAACAGCTGCAAGATTCCAACGTGCATCAAATGCATCACTGCTGACTGCAAATCATATGTTAGTATTGGTAATTCAAATATTCAATAACTTCTGTTATTATTATTCCTCATTAAAGAGAGTTTGTCTGAGCACATTTCACATTTTAAAGGTGTAAACATATTTGATCTCTGTTATTATGCCTGTGTGGCTCATAAAATCTCAAGGTTTTACCTTTGCGCTTTATCCTAAAAATCTCTCATCTGTTTGAGTGAATTTTGTAAAAAGAAATGTGGGTCAAACTAAACTTTAGATTTTTATTTTTTCCTGCCAGTGCAAGAACAGGATGTTCTGAATCCAAATATAGTCATTTAAAAAAAAAAAATTATCAATGTGTTTTCTATTTAAAAACATATGTGTGTAGTACATTTTGAGTTTATTCCACAGAAGGACCTAAGACTGAATGCAACTTCATTGTCACAAGCGTGGGTTCAAAGTGCAGTTAAATTACCTGGAAGCAGGAAGCAGGCTAAAACAGAATATAATCTAAACTTTCTATTGTCTTGGTATCTGCATAATAAAATTAAAATGTGTCCTTTCAGTGCAAAACAACTATAAAAGAGTTATAAAATTTGTTGTACACAAAAAACATTTCTTATGAACAAATACTTGTTATACAAATATTCTTTTGAATAGATAATTAAGTTAAAACATAAATTATTTTTTAACAATTTTGAACATTTTTTTTTCAGCTGGTTGCAGGATTGTTATTACACACATTTGCATAAGTGAAGTTTTTGCAGTGTTCACTGCTTTATTGCTCTGGGATATAATTTGGTTTTTAATCTTTTTGTCTGAGATTTCAAACAGTAGCCAATGTGATAATTTAATCTCAACTATCTATGCAGAAACATCCTGAATATAAATATTAGGTTAAAATTAACATCACTCAAGGCTCAAAAGCTGTACATAATGTGCATCATGCGCACATGCATATTTTTCACTGTGTAATGATCCTGTGAATAAGTGATGCACTTAAAATGTGTTTATTTCTGTTGGTTTTCTATTTAGAGGCAGCACCCTGTGTTGTAAATATTAACAAAATGAGTGTGGGAGGTGACATTAATGTCTCCATTTCTTAAAAAAAAATCACCTTGACTTGTTAGGACTAAAGCTATAAAGGTATAAGCAAACACACTGCAAAAGAGGCCTCTAGTGATTAATGTTTTTTCTTTTTAGTACAGTCAGTGAGATGAATGTCAAACCAAAAGGTACTAATCACAGTGCAACATGGTTTAAGTATGTGACTTTCCTACATCACCTAGTTGCTTTACACCAGGTTAAACTGTAATCCTCAGCAAAGCCAGTGACAGTGCAAGTGGTCCATTATATTTTTCATTTGATACTGATTAAACCACCAGTCACGTATTGGGAGGAACCAAATCTATTGACTTTTGTTTGAGGAATTTTTTGGTATTGATAAAGAAAAGAAAAAAAGTCAAACCTGCCCTGTTTTGATGCTCATCTATGAACAGATGTGACTTTTACCAAAAAACAAACAAACTAAACATGTGCAAATTGTATTTTGTCTAATGTTTTAAAAAACAAAACATGAAAAAGAAAGTTTTTGTATTTACTCTGCGGATTTCCATGTTTGTGGAAGTTCATGATGAGAATCTTGAGAATAAAACTTATTTTATGTAAAACTATTACCAGTTTATCTGTCCTGCAGAGACACCTACTGGCTGCAGATTGAACCAAGCATGTGCGTCATGATGGTGATTAGGACAAAGAAACAAGGGTTTGCAATAATAATAATAACAAAGAAATTTAATTTTCAGTGTATTAGACAGCTATTCTACTGTCTCTAAGTCTTTCTGGAAACTATAGAAGAGATCTATCATTTTATTACTACAGAATTATGATGTAGGATGAACTTTCTGTCTAAAACATGCAAAACAAAATATTTTTATTTAAAGCACCTGCCTTTAGTACAAACACATGATCAAGAAAATAGTCCATCTTTCAATCAGACCTTTAAACAAATCAAAACAATAAAGAAAAATATATACCCCTGCTTTAATTTGCATTGTAAATGTCTTCTAGTGGAGTCAAAGTTTAAATCAAATCATCTAAATTTACCACTTAACATCTGTTATTCACGTGTTTGTTTTATGCTATGTTGCTTTAAAAGTCTCCATTGCAGTGGGATCACCAGACGTTTAGCATAAGGTGAGTCATAAAAAAAAGTTTAAAAGAAAAAATAACAACAAAGAGAGCAAAAAATGTGAGTTAAAGGAAGAACAGAGGCTTTACTTGTGGTGTTTCCTTTTAGGTTTATGATTAACAACTCTATTTGTTGAAAGGTTACACATTTCAACAAATTAATGCTCAGATCAACAAATTCACTTATAAGCAAGGTTCCTTTGTGTAGATTAGATATATCGCAACCCCCAAACGCCACCCCCACCCCCCCGTGCAAACACACACACTCAGACACATAAAAGGTAAGTATCAGTGCGAATGCTTCAGTCAAAGTGAACCGACTCCAGCAGCGCTCCTCTCTTGGACTCTCCCTTGCAGCAAAATGTCTCACGACTATTTTGGATTCTCTTATGTCAAAAGAAATGCGAGCGTTGGCACAAAAACTGCGGCCCTTGCAAATGCAGCAGATATCTCCGTTATTGTGATTTATTTTGTGGTTGTCCTTGCTGTTGGAGTATGGGTGAGTTTATTGGGTCCATCAGTTAACATTTCGTTCAAATCCAACTCTGTGGTTCATTTACACCCTTAAAGTTATGAACGTTTTAATTTTAATGTAAGAAAGTTTTTTCTGTATTTCCCCAAAACGATCACGTAATAATGCACTGTTATATATTTGGACATACTCACTTGTATAGACTCACTTTAAATAACAGAAGTTTCCTTTTCAGCAGTCTTACAGCAGCACTTTTGCATTAGAAAAACAAAAAGAAAGTGTGGACTGATGCTGTGCAATCACAGCATCGCACTCAGGAACCTTGTTTTTGACTGTTTAATGATGGATTAGACAATTGTTACAAGTCTTTATGTACATTAATTAATGAGTCAAAGAGATAAGGGACATTTTTGAGTTGTATGCAGTGATTTGAATGCAATATCAATATTATGAATAATGTAGATTTTCTCACTAACATCATTGAGTGTGTTGTGTAGATTCTTGGGATTTGTAAATTGGGACTTTGTCCGGTTTCAGGCTATGGTCCGGACGAACCGATCTACTGTGGGTGGCTTCTTCCTTGCTGGAAGGAGCATGGTGTGGTGGCCGGTGGGTACTTTACCCTTAATGCTTCATACTCACTGAGATTAAGCTCTGTCAGAGTCATACGACCCTCAGATTCATACAAAATGGTGCTATTTGTCACAATAGAAATTCTTCATGAAATATCTTATTTTAATTATCAACTATGAGGTGTTTTATTCAATGCAATAGCACATAAAAAAGACACAATCAGCTGGGCTGTTCAGTGTTCCTCATAGTCCTAGATTAAGTTATCAGCCTGAAGTCTTTCTTTCATTTATTCATTAAAGCCTATCAGAAACAAAAAGGCACTTATTTAACATTGCCCCCCCCACAGATCGGAGCATCCCTGTTTGCCAGTAACATTGGCAGTGGCCACTTTGTCGGGATTGCAGGAACCGCTGCAGCTGGAGGAATAGCCATTGGTGGATTTGAATGGAACGTGAGTTACTGTGTTTGGTGTTTATGCCATTATTGCAAATGTCAGGTTGTTTTATTCATTAACTATAACAATGTCAGCTTGTACAGAGTGATAATAACACAGTTCTCTCTATAATTTGTTCTTTAACTGTGTGTTTCAGGCTCTTGTTGTCGTGGTAATTCTGGGATGGCTCTTTGTTCCAATTTACATCAAAGCTGGAGTAAGCAAAACATTCAGACAGTACATAAGCACATATTTATGGACAGCATTTTAAAACGTGCATTCACATTAACTGATTAATTGACTAGGTGGTCACCATGCCCGAGTACCTGAAGAAAAGGTTCGGAGGACAGCGCATTCGCGTCTATCTCTCTGTCCTCTCCCTGTTTCTCTACATCTTCACCAAGATCTCTGTAAGTTGTTGTGACAGCTGCACAAGTCCTTTTCTGCTTTACTCTCTGATCATTGCTGATTGAAGTAATGCATCTTTTTCATCTGCACCCAGGCAGACATGTTCTCTGGTGCAATCTTTATCCGCCAGGCCCTCGGTCTCGATATCTACATTGCTGTCGTGGCGCTACTGGCGATAACGGCTCTTTATACTGTCACAGGTCAGTCTAAGAGATGAATAAACTTCCTTTGATAGAGCCTGACATCTTCCTCATAAACTAAAGTCAGGTAGAAGCTTTATCTCTTTAGGGGGTGACGGGGGTGAAAGTCCTGTCAAACCCACATGTACTTTAGAGATGTGCACACAATCCCTGTCTTTATCGTTGGTGTGTTATTGTGGTTAATTACCCATGGACTATGATAAGTGTCAAATGGCACTCAATTGCTCTTCTGAAACTATGCAAACATACTTGAAGTTGTACCAGAGCAGTAAGGGATCAGTTACATAAATGCATGATAACTTGATTTTAATCTCTTTCAAGGACATCAATGTTATTGATGATTTTAATTGAGACATTTATAGATTAATTACATATTTTGTACCTCAGGTGGACTTGCTGCAGTGATTTACACTGACACCTTACAGACCATCATCATGATCGTCGGGTCCTTCATACTAATGGGCTTTGGTAACACAAAAGGACTTTTTTCATCCCTTTGCTTTTCAATTATGAATATTTATGATACCGTATTAGTGAGGAGTCGAAGTCTAAGCAGCTCAAACATTCATGTTCAGCTTTCGTTGAGGTGGGAGGCTATGAAAACTTCCAGAGGGACTTCATGACTGCAGTCCCCATGTTCACGGGCAACGTCAGCGCAGAGTGCTACGAGCCTCGGCCGGACTCTTTCCATATTTTTAGGGACCCCATTACAGGAGACCTGCCGTGGCCGGGAATGATTTTTGGACTCACCATTCAAGCCACCTGGTACTGGTGCACTGACCAGGTCAGTAAAGCAAATGACTGTTGTGTGACCACATCTTCTGAGCATGCTTTTGTGCACTGAGGCAGCAAAAGTGTTTACTATCATAAACAAAGAGTTGTCCAATCGATTTCCACACATTTGTACACACATTCATGCTGCTTTATCTTATTTGTTTTGATCAGACTCACTCAAGCGGACTGAGATTGTATTCTATAAAACAGTAAATAGATATCTGCGTTGCTGTTCTGTTTACAAACGACGGGCTGTGTTTCCGCTGAGCCTCACCCTAATGGTGAATCATACTCTTACCTCGGAAGGGACTCCTTTTTCTCTGTCGTGTGAGATCTTGGCTTAAAAACACAACTCCTTTATTCAGATTACAACCAAAATAACTTTAAACAGAACTCAAAACTAAAGTTGTTTTTTTTAACTCATTAACAGATTGTAGTCTGTGTCAAAGAAAAGTGCTGTGAACCTCCTTTGGGTGTTTTTTTGAAAATGGTTCTGAACAGACAAGACAGCAGTCATCTTCCTCTGATTCAGACATCTCTTTTTCCTTTTGAGAAGCTTGCTTCCACCCTTTCCTTCTCCCACTGTCTTTTTACAGGTGTGTGTCAGGATAAAAACCTTCCTCTTTCCCTTGAAAGCAAAACCCACTTTCCTCGCCTTAGAAAATGGACCTTTGACCTGTAACAGGATATCCAGTGGAAACAAAAGGCTAGTTGTTGGTGGCAGTGCCAGGCAGGTGGACGGGAGAGGCAGTGCCATTTCCAGGGTGGTGGTTAGTGGCATTCAAGTACCAAAAGCTGTTTTTACATATATTTTTTTTAAATGTCTGTATACTGAACAGTCTAGAAGCTGAATCCTGTGTGAACAGTATGGTGGAAAGGATAATATTACAGTAGCATTTTGTATTGCCTAATCTAACCACCATCGTTAACCTGTGTGTTCATCCAGTTGAAAGACACTCAGTCACTCTTTAGTGAATGTGTATTTTACACTCTCTAATAAATGCTTGAGGAAATCCATGAAATATGTTTCCTTCATCCACCCTGATGAGTTTGCCACTCCTTTGAAACCTGGTGAACCACCAAGAAGAAAGCAATCCTTGGAAAAATGAGATAGGATGGAATGCTGAACTGACCTGCTTATATCCCTGCCTGGCAGCCGCACAGGGCACATTCTCATCCATGTCCCTTATTTCAGATAAAAGGAAAACCTGCATCTGTGTCGTCACTGCCTCGGCGATCTTAAAGAAGGCTCCAACATTACTTTTGTTGAAGGCTGTTGCTCAGGCAGCGCTTGTGGCCTCTGACTGTCCTACTGGAAGCGAAGTGCCATTTCAAGAACGTCGTGAACAAGTCAGGACCCTCTTGCTTCATCTCTAGCTACCTCTAGCTTCCTGGTGTCGTCAGCCTCATCGTGGCTGATCTTTTTGCAGTGTTTGATGACGTTACTAAACGGTATATCATAGTCCTGTACTCCTTGTACTTCTCATCTGGTTTTTTAACTGTCTCTGGGCCTCCGTCATAATCTTCGGTGTCCCTTATTTGCGGACCAGAAGTTGTGTTTGTCCGACACAGTCTGTAGCATTCCCCTCATAAACACAAAATGCAATAAATTCAGACTAACAAGACGACATTGTGGGACTGGCGATCGAGACAATTTGCCACTCTGAAATATGCTGCAGAATTTGAGCTGAACTGACGGATAAGATGTTGTTTGAAAACCGTTAACTATACGTCCAACATTTCCATTTTTTAAATGCATTCGTTTGTAAAACAAGGATCCCAAAGTCAAACAAAACTACTGTAAGATTACAGCATTTCCTTCTAAAACGTAGTAATGTAGAATTAGGAAAAAAGCGCATTACCAGTATCTTCAGATGGATTGAGTAGTGACGATAGTTTTCAGTCCTTACCACAGCTGCATTCATATTTTCTTGTAGGTGATTGTCCAGCGTTGCCTCTCAGCTAAGAATCTGTCCCACGTTAAAGGAGGCTGCATCTTTTGCGGCTATCTGAAGCTGTTTCCTATGTTTCTCATCGTTTTCCCTGGAATGATCAGCAGGATCCTCTACTCTGGTACGTGTCTCTTCATTTTGAAGTCTGTTTCTTTGGACTTATGTGAAGGTAGCTCGCGAGCCTAAAGTGAATGAGCAGCTCACATACATCTCACCACACTGCTAATGGTTTTAACTCTACCCCAGAGGAGGTGGCATGTGTGGACCCAGAGAGATGTAAAACTTACTGCGGCGCTAGTGTCGGATGCACCAACATCGCTTACCCAAAAATGGTGGTGGAGCTCATGCCAAATGGTGGGTCTGAAGAGCCAAAGAGAACGTTCAGCATGAACTTATTGCCTTTCTTGATCCCTTCTATCTTCCTCTGAATGTCTTACTCTCGTCCAGGCCTGCGAGGTCTGATGCTGTCTGTGATGCTGGCCTCTCTGATGAGCTCCCTTACCTCCATCTTCAACAGTGCCAGTACCCTCTTCACCATGGATATCTACACTAAGATCCGTTCTTCCGCCAAAGAGAGGGAGCTCATGATTGCTGGCAGGTAAAAACACATTCTTGTCTTCAGGATAATCACTGTTGAAACTCTTGTGCACTACACCTATGGCGTGTGTGTGTTTCAACTGTTTACAGAGTGTTCATCTTGGTCCTGATCGGCGTGAGCATCGCGTGGATCCCTGTGGTGCAGACAGCCCAGAGCGGTCAGCTCTTTGACTACATCCAGTCCATCACCAGCTACCTCTCTCCACCTGTTGCAGCCGTCTTCATGCTCGCCATCTTTTGCAAACGTGTCAATGAGCCTGTGAGTTTTGGGGTTTAGTTGTGTGTGCACAGGTCACCTGTGTGTGTCGCTGATGTGGAGAAATTCACTGTGAAGGTTTAAACAACTTAACTAGACAGATTCGGCTGCGTGTACACCGTCAGTACAGTAAAATAAACCGCTGTGGCTCCTACAGCTGGAAGTGTCATCACATGTAAAAGGGGGAATGTTCTGCAAAGAAATGACAATATGTAAGTGCCTAATGAGGAAACAGTTTCACAGCTCTTGGGCGGAATGTTTCCTGTGGTGTTAAGAATTCCTCTGTATTGTAAAACCACAGGATGACGTTCCTGTATGGATTAACCAAAGGAGTAGTTCTGATAACAAAGTAATAATGGGTGAATTTTTACAAGAAGCATCCATAAAAGTCCTCTTGCTGTGTCTGATCCAGTGTTGTTGTGAACTGATGTTTCTTTTTCTTTTCTTTATTTTTCTTCCATCCTCAGGGTGCCTTTTATGGGCTCATAATTGGCCTGGTAATAGGCCTGTCCAGGATGATTGCAGAGTTTATTTACGGCACAGGAAGCTGTGCTAACCCCAGTAACTGCCCCACTATCATATGTGGAGTACACTACCTCTACTTCGCCATCATCCTGTTTTCCGCCACCTGTCTCATCATCCTTGGAGTCTCCCTAATGACCAAACCCATCGATGACAAGCATGTACGTGACCATTGTGAGATAAGGCTACATAAATCATTAACCTACAAAGTCAGTAATCACTCACTGGGAGATACTCCAGTCTGAGTGGAGAAAAAGAATGAAGCCGGTATGAGAAGACGCTTCCATACCAACTTCACTGAGCTGTAAGTGAACGTTTGGACATACGTGTAGGCAAGTTCAGTTCTTCTGGTTGATTTTTGGAGTGAAATGGGGTTAACATAATGCAGCAAATAAAAACGTTCATCAAATGTTAACACAGCTTTTTTATTTCATGTTTTTTCTTAGATAAACAACAGCTGTGTTATTCTTTGAATCATCATGCCATCTCTGATAAGGATTGGTCATAAATTCAGCCTCAGACGGGGTTTTTTTGGTGATGAAATTGTATATAAAAAAGTTTTTCTCTATTTTCTTTTTGATTACGCATCAGTGTTTGCCAACTGGGCCACTTACTTTGTTTTTGACTTTGTTCTGCATGCATGCAAGAATTCTTGTTTTCCATATTTAGCCTTTAACACAATTGAGTTTCTACATTATATTTCAGACAAAGTGTAACTCTGAACTACAAGACTTTTGATATTTGTAAATGAATATATGCATGCTTTAAAACAATGATTACATCAGTGTATAACAAGTCAGCAGTAAAGAGAATCCCATAGATTTTGAAGTCTGTTGGACTGTCATCAGCTGGAGGTTCATAATGGCAATTTTGGCCTACCAAACCATTTAAAATAAGTCTAGACCTAAAAACAAGTAGCAGAGGCTTCAAAAAGGTCAAAGAAAGGTTCATTTGAACATGCCTGCTTCAGAGAAAATGTGTGAGGTTCGTGTTGGGGTAGTCAAGCATTTATACTACAACTACTACTACTGTCACTACGACTACAATTACTACTACTATAAATACAACCACTAGTTAATATTTTGTTTCACACAGTGTCTTGTGTTGTTTGATCAGCTGTATCGATTGTGCTGGAGCCTGAGGAATAGCACGGAGGAGCGTGTGGACCTCGAGCAAGACGACTGGGTGGATAATGACAGTAACAGCATGGACATTGAAGGTACGAAGCGCATGTTCCGGGTTTACATGTGTAATAAAGAAATACATTCAGACTTGTGCACAAATGGAGACAAATTCCTTCACATGTTCTTATAACAGAACCAGAGGAGGACCTGGGCTGCTGCAAAAAAGCAATGATGTGCTTCTGCGGGCTGGATGAGAAAAAAGGTCCGAAACTGAGTCCAGAGGAGGCGGCAGAGCTGAATAGGAAGCTCACAGACACATCAGAGGAGCCTCTATGGAGGAAAGTCGTCAACGCCAATGCCATCATCCTCCTGTGTGTGGCTGTATTTTTTCACGGCTTTTTTGGGTAACGACACCCAGATGACTTTAACCTCTACTAGACTTTAGAAATTACTAAACAGTAATTTGTATTTTATTGACAAATTGTTTGTTGTTTTTTTTTTTTTTTTTTTTTTTTTTTGTAGCATAATTTATGACCAGCACAATCTTCCCAGTAGCTCTTAGAACTCCCAAATACGACAAGGCCCTTGCATGGATGTTATATTTTTTAACCACTGTGTACTCCTGCCAACCAGGACATAAAATCTATTTTTCTCAAGGTTGTTGCTCTTTCAGTCCATGTTTCCTGGGATTTCTGACCTGAAGTAAACCCTGCTGCAAAATATTAACAAAGCAAACATGTTTACTATAAACTGTGCATATATATTTGCACACCTTTATTCTAACAGTGAAATATATTTGTAGATATCCTGCATCGACTATGACTTTTTCTTGTCCTTTTTTTCTTTGCGTTTGTGTGTTTGTCCGACTGTGTGCAGAGAGCACATTACAAAAGACTGCAGATAGCGTATAAATTGCGCTTCAGGCTGACTCGTGCTTGTTATTACTTGATAAGACTGCACATACACCATTTGCACTAGTAGAAAAAGGATGGTTTGTTAAAAGAAGTTTTAACTGAAAAGGGACCTTCAGTTATCATTCACTGCAACTGTTAAAGGCTTAATCAATCTTGATGCACTGTGGAAATAATGAACATAAGTCAGGGTGCTGCAAAAAATAAATGTTAGAGAGACAACATCACAAAAAAGGCCACCAAGATACCCATAATGTGCAACTGATGACTGGAAAGAGCTGAGGCTTTGAATTCCCTCTGGATGTAATCTGTACACGTTTTACATTGAAAAAGGGATTTTATGCATGTGCATGCTACCTCATTCCGTTTCGGCAGTGTGTTCAAAGTTCAAAAGAGTTGTCACTTTTAAAATGAATGCACTTTGAGATGTATGTTTTTGTAGGTGTTAATGAATAGAAACGTTTCAGGGAAGAGGAGTTGTGAAACACTACAAGCACTCTCGGGCTTTACTGCCCCCTGGTGGTTCATTGATGCTTGTTCAAAATGTGAAATATACATCTTGTTTTTTTTCTGTTATATTTTAAATACCTGGTCAAATCTGATCATATTCAGAAAAATTATATTTTTATTTGATTAATAAATAATCCCTAAATGACAAACCTGCACGCTTTCTTTAAAATTTTACAGAACATTTGATTTACTGACATAAGCATCATCTCTGTTTTGTGACTAATTGTGTGGTTGATATCTACTGACTGAGCGGCACCAATATGCATGCTGCTTATTGCTTTTTCTTTTTAAATCCCCTTGGCAATGTTCGGTTTGTCTTATCTCTTTCAGTCCTCGCCTGATTCTCTTACGGCTGCCAATTACTTTATATCTGATTAACGTGTATGTTTGCCAGTGTTTGGCGTCATGGCTACGGATAATCACACAGTCAAAGGTCAATATGGTGGCTTGTTTTGCTCTCACCAATCAAAAAGGACATATTGTTTTGTGGATACACTTGAAGCGCCTCAAAGCTAACCCCCTTTATAATGTAGAGTAGCTCACGTGCTACTATGAGTGCACCCTTTAAGGTTCTGGAGAGACGTAGCTTTTCCTGACAACAGTAAAACTTAAGAGAATTAAATAATAATAAAAAAAAAAAAACATGATGCAATGCTGCATTCCACATGGGATAAGGTCCTGCTGTTGTAGCTGCTGTTTTAATGTCAAGGTGTGCAGCAGCACTAAAAGATCCACACTCTTATTTAATGTTTCTATATATTACTTTGCTTCTCATGATTAGTAAGTAATAAGTAAGAACGAGGCACCATCCAAACAAAAGTGGCACTGCATCTTTGTAAAAAAGAATAACCATCTTGCTGTTAATCCTTCAGCATGGTAATGACGATGGATGACAAAAATGGTCACAATGAAAGACACAATATCTAGTCTGAAACTAATATTGGAGTGGGTTGAACTGCTGATGAGTGTGGACACAAACACACACACACACACACACACACACACACACACACACACACACACACACACACAGGTGCATATCCAAGAAGTGTATCATCTAATCATAAAAGGATTAATTTATCTTTTGGAGGAAAGCAGCTACTGAAATATGTTTTTCTCGGATTGGACCTCTAGACACGCAAAGGAAAATTTCCAATTTAAAGCAACCCTAGGCCTATTATTAAATGGTAAAGAACGTAAACTTTTGTCAAGGGACCAAAACAACATTAATTTAACCATTTTTTAGTTAGAATTAAAGCTTTTTTTCCCCAGCTGAATGGCTATTCATATTAGCATCACAGCTACATCTTAATAAACTGGTATTTTAAGCAAAACTAGAAAATTCCAAAAAATTTTTTTTAATTTGTATGTGTTCATAAAGTGTATGAAAAGAACTGTTTGCAAAGGAATCTTCATCCGTTTGCTTTATGTTATGCATAACTCTGTTACGGTTTTAGTTGAAGGACCCAAATGCAGGAGACGGAGACGGCAGGAGTAAAAACAAAAGTCCTTTATTGTAAACACAAAGCACTGATCAGGCAGGAATCCAGGGGGAAAAAATACAAAAACCTCCACTTCCCAAACGCAAGAGAACTAAGTAAATAACCACATCTACACACAAACCAGGCCAAACCACGGCCAGAGAGTCAGTCAGACAGACCAGCAAGAAGGAAGGGAAGCCAAGACAATAATATAGAGAAGGTTGACGAGACACAGGTGCAAAGAATCAAGACAGATGGGAACAAGGGAAGTCAGACTAGAACACAAAATGAGAGAATCCAAGAAAAACAGAAAGATAAATCAAAACACAAAATCTAACACAAAAACTTTTAATGTCATGCAAAGTTTGATCATGAACCAGAACGTGAGTCTTTAAATACAAGAGCTGGGGTTACCTTTATGGATATCAGTATCACAATCAGAATACATTATTGATCCCCTAGGGGAAATTGCTTTTTGTGCAGTTCCACTGCTTCAGAAAGTATTAAAGAAAAGGTAAAAAAAAAAAGAAAGAAAGAAGGAATACAAATAATCTAAAACTAAGGATATATATGCTATTCTTCTTTCTATTCAAATAAGGATATATACAATAGCGTTCTCTAGTTATTGCATTTATTGCACAGTTGTTTAAAGTTAATGTCCTGGTTCCTCCTCTTTCTCATCGTTTGACTGTCAGAGTGAGGAGTTGCACAGTTTGATGGCCACAGGCAGGCACTCAGTAATGCATTCAGGAAGAGTCATTGCCCCAACAATATCCTCGCTCCTGCAAATCAGTCTGTTCAGTCTGTTGGTGTCTGCCACCCTCAGACCACTGTCCCAGCACACCACAGCGTAAAGAAAATCACTGGCCATCACAGAGTGGTGAAGCATTCTCAACATAGGCTTGCAGATGCTGAATGACCTCAACCACCTTAGGAAAATGAGATGATGGCTTTGGCCCTTCCTGTAGAGGGCTTCTGTGCGCTTCCCTTAGTCCAGTTTATTATCAATGTGGACCCCCAGTTCCTTTGTCTTTGTCACATTAAATTGGAGGTGGTTTTCTCACTCCACATGACAAAGCTGTCCACAACACCACTGTACGGCCTCTCATCACCCTTACCTTCACCATGCCATTGGAAAACGTCTGGAGATGACAGGTCTCAGTGTGGTAGCTGAAACATATGGTGTAAAGGGTAAAGTAGAGAGAACAGTCCTTTGTGGGGCTTCAGTGTTGCTGACCGCTCTGTCAGACACATAGCATTGGACATACTGTTGTCTGGAGGTCAGGTAGTCAACAATCCAGGACACTAGGGGAGGGTCCACCTGCATAGCTGTCAACTTCTTACGCAAAAGAGTTTGCTCGATGGTGTTGAAAGCACTGGAGGAGTCAAAAACCATGACGCTCACTGTGCTCACTGCCTTGTCCAGGTGAGTGTAGACACGGTTCAGCAGGTAGATGATGGCATCCTCAACACCAATAAGGGGCTGCTAGGCAAACTGTAAGTGGGGCATGGTGGGGTGCTAAGAGTTGTTGCCTTTTTGCGCTGAAAGAAGCCAGTTAAGTTGGCTTGTTGTTATTGTTATATCACCTTTTTTGGCTTAGAACTGCCTCTGTGTCTCACTTATTGTTTTTTTCCAGCTTTGTATTTAATAATCCAGCAAAGTCTTGTTTAGGAACCTCCGACTTGTTTGGACTCATTGTTTGACCCTGTATGTAAAACAATGTTTGTCACAGTTGGATAGTCATCTGTAGTTTTAAGAATTCCCTCCCTTGGATCGTTGACCATATCCTTAAGAAAGCAGAGGACTTCCACAATCAGAGTTAGCCTAGCAGTTAGCACCTCTCCAGGCTATTTAGCTTTAGCTGAGTGTTAGGTGCCCAGAAGTCAGAAGTCTGTGTCCAGAAGCTATCGCAGGTAGGCTCACATGGAAAAAAGGGAAAAAAATCCACATAAAAATCAATAAAAGAAGCAAAGCAAGCAGAGAGCAACATGAGAGAGCAAACAGAGGAAGCATCTGCACTGTTTTTCAGGACTCTAGTGTAAATGATTGTTTTTATGACCCTTAGCTGTACGTGCCGATAAAACCCACAGATCAGAGCAGCCTTGTAAATATCACAGCTGTGTCTCCGACATTAAATCCTGGATTGCCCAACATTTTCTTAAGTTCAATGACAATAAAATCTGGGAACATTCTGTTTGTTTTTTCCAAATTCTGTCACTTCTATTGTCTCTACAGTTGGCGATGTCTGTGATAATATCATCCGAACCACTAGATATCTAGGAGTAATGTTTGGTTCTAACCTTAGGTCAACCCTCCAACCACTGAGACTCACAGATAGTGCTGTTCTAACCATCTTCAGATCAAAGTTTGTGACAAAAGGAGTCAGGGTTTTCCTCATTAGAGCACCCACTCTTTATGTGCTGCACTCAGGAACCCAACATCTCTTGATACTTTTACATTTTTCCTCAAATTCTTTTTTAAGGGCTTTCGGTATTGTCTGATGAATACATTATGTATTCTAATGCTGCTAATTCTGTCTGCCTGGGTTGGCATGTTTTAACTTTGTTGGGAGGGGTATTATTATAGACAATGCCTTCGTCTTGTGGACAGGAACTCTGTCACAAAACGTCTTTGTATCATATTGTTTTTGCTGTTTGAAGTTACTTAGATTTAATAGTTTGGTAAGATGTTTTTAACATTGTTTAGAAAAGTTTATCTTTAAATAACAACAGTTTATTTAATAATTATTATTACTAGAAGAGATAGACAAGTTGACTTGATATTAAAAAATGGGGGAAAAGATATTTTCCAAAATTGACATATTTATGAATGAGTTTAATATATGTCTTTATGTATCGATGTGCGTATGTTTTGACTGAAAAAAAACATCCTTATTATTGAATTATGTTGTCGGAAGTGTTTTCTGATCGGCCCGATGTCTGGAGTTTTATTGATTTTCTACTAAATTTTCTTGAGGGAAAGGGTTACCCCGGAGCTCCAAAGCAAACTGCAGCAAACTCAACTTGGAGAGATGACTACATGTTTACAATAACGCATCCAGAAATCCAGCCATACACATTTGATCAGCATCATAACCAGCATATAAAAGTTGTTTATCAGAGGCGCTGCAACAGAAAAGATTACAAGCCGATGTGTCTGTTTGGGATGGCAGTAAGCAATCCAGTTAAAAATATTTGTTTGTGTCCCCATAACCAAACATACATTTCTCCCAGGGCATTATGGAATCTATGAAAGTGTTTTGGGGGGGCACCTTCTTCATCTCTGTCTAGGTAACTGTGACATCTAATGTACAGTAAGTAGTCATCGCTGCACCATTTTAGATAAGCTCAAAAAAACAAGGAAAAGTGTGCCAGATTCGCTTTGATGCGTTCATGAGAGTGGAGATATGTGAGCATCTCAGTAAGTGTTACAAACGCACAGTATGAAATAATGCACTGCTTGGACAATATAAGAGCACTGTCAGTCGGAGCAATAAAACAAAAAAGTGAAACACGAGGATACTGCACACAGAGCAAAACAAAAGTGGCTGTGACATGATGGCTTACCGCTGGAAAAGAAGCTCCAGTACAGAGGACAGGATTAGTCGATTGAGTCAACTATCTCTTCCATCACCAATTTTTTAGGAGAGGTAACTCAGAACCCACAGGAAATAAATGATGTATTTAAGGACTTCTACAGCCACCTATACAGACAAGACCGGCACCCCAAACAATCAGATATAGATGACTTTTTCCAAAACTTAGAGCTCCCCAAATTATCAAAGGAACAAGCAAATATGTTAGACAACCTACTAACTCCTGAGGAACTCTATAAAGCCCTGGAGGGAATGCCTAATAACAAATCTCCAGGACCGGATGGATTTCCCCCAGAATTTTATAAACATTTTTGGGAAATGTTATCACCACTCTATTATAAAGTCGTTGCTGAAATCCATGCCACCTCAGTAATTCCTCCACAAATGAATACTGCAGCTATGACAGTCATCCTAAAACCCGACAAAGATCCAACTCTCCCATCTAGTTATCGCCCCCTTTCGTTAATAAATACAGACTTAAAAATAATTACTAAAGCCCTAGCCACAAGAATAGAAACAGTAACCCCCGCGTTAATCCACCCAGATCAAACTGGTTTCATTAAAAATAGAAATATATCAGATAGCACCAGGAGGCTTTTTAATTTAATCCATATTGCTCAAAAAAGACAAACAAAATCAATAATTGTGTCCCTAGATGCAGAAAAGGCATTTGACAAAGTGAATTGGACTTTTTTATTTAGTACTCTTCACAAATTTGGATTTGGAAGCTCATTCATCCACTGGATTAAAACGCTGTACACATCCCCTCTGGCCACCGTCATCACAAACGGAATCTCATCACGAAGATTTACACTTCAGAGAGGAACCAGACAAGGATGCTCACTCTCTCCGTCACTTTTTGCTATTTTTATTGAACCCCTTGCAGCAGCAATACGACAAAACCGTCAAATTAAAGGGATTCGAGACACGATATCACAACACAAAATAAGCCTTTATGCTGATGATGTATTACTATATCTAGAGGATCCAAATAAATCTATACAAGAGACTTTGAATACCATTAATAATTTTTCAAAAATCTCAAATTATACCATAAATTGGCAAAAATCAATTATACTACCACTTTCAGACAGTGTATGGGACTCTGCAACTCAAAATAACTCTTTGCCATTCAGAACTGGCAACATTAAATACCTGGGTGTTAATGTTTCTTCCAGACTATCAGAATTATTCAATCTAAATTACATCCCTCTACTCCATAAAATAACACAAGATTTAAAACGATGGACAAACCTTCCACTTTCACTAATGGGTCGAATAGCCTCAGTTAAAATGAAGATATTACCACAAGTGAATTACTTATTCTCAGTACTCCCAGTTACCCCCACTGATAAATGGTTCAGCTCAATTAACTCATTGGTAACAAAGTTTTATTGGAAAAATCAGAAGCCCAGGATTAGTTTAGCGACACTACAAAAACAGAGATCAAAAGGAGGCCTAGAAGCCCCGAATTTTCAATATTATTACCTATCGACTCAAATGCAGTATGTAATCAAATGGATCCAAACAGAAAACCACAGCTTATGGAAAAACTTGGAGCAAAACCAATGCAAGGATATCCCTATTTCTGACTTACCATTTCTTCCAACATCAATAAAGAAGATGCCTCTTTTTGAAAACCCCACAATCAACTCAACTCTGAAAGCCTGGTGGAAGACAATAAAGATTACAAAGTCTTCCTTAACACCTTGTCAATTAACTCCAATCTGGCACAATCCTGACTTTCTGATATCCAAGAAACCTATTTATTTCCCATCATGGCAACAGAAAGGTATCACTCATCTCCATCATCTCTTCACTGACGGCCACTTTATATCATTTGATTCATTAGCTCAGAGATTTGGTATTGAAAAACAACAGTTTCTACATTATCAACAACTAAAATCTGCAATCAAATCAAAAGTAGAGATCAACTGTGACTTACTAGAACCTTCACTATTTATTGAAGAAGTAAGAAAAATCACAAAGGTCCAAAAACTGGTTTCTAGAATCTATAAACTTATATCCAGTAACGACACGGAACTAGCCCTCCCAATAACCAAATGGAATAACGACCTAACAACCACTCTCAACCCCGACCTTTGGACAGACATCTGTAATAATATATTCTCTATGACAAAAAACACAAATCTACGACTTATTCAGTATAAAGTAATACACAGGACTCACATCACACAGCGGACAATGTTTAAAATGGGTCTAGTCAACACAGATATCTGCCCCCAGTGCACCCTGGGTAACACAGATGATTATTATCATGCCACATGGTCCTGCCTTCCTGTCTATGGCTTCTGGTCAACAGTGACAGAAAAACTATCAACGATTTTAAGTTGCAGAGTCCCTTTATCTCCGCCATTATGTTTACTGGGTAACTTTCAAGAACTTGACAATTTCCCAATTAAATATAGAAATCCAGTTCTAATTTCTCTAACTATTGCCAAGAAAGTAATTCTCCTTAACTGGAAATCTAAAACCTGTTTACACATCAGTCACTGGATAAACCTCATAATAGAATACATATCACTAGAAAAAATAACATTTACTAATAAAAGCAAATTAGCAGCTTTTACTGATACTTGGAAACCTTTTCTAGCTCATTTTAAAATAAAATGAAATACTGGGCCTGGATCTCTGCACATTCCATTATATATTATATTTTACAGAACAGCTTTACGATCTATTCTCATTGAGAAATTGATGTACTATAAACCTCTGGTCTATCACCGCAGGTAATGGAATCACTTTAGATGACCTCCCTAACCCAAAGGTGCCATGTGCCTGCTCAGCTACTGAGGGTACGGGTCGCCGTCAGTGGTGGTCCCCTGCGTTCCCGGACTGGGGGTTGGGGGAGTGCTGGGAGGTGCGGGGGTACTGGCGGTGCACCGCTGCAGGCCACCTGGCCCCGGAGCGTTGGTATGGGGGGGGGCTGGGACCGCCTCCGCTCCCTTCCTCTGCTGCCGTCGGTCGGGGGGGTGGGGGGTGCCCGCCTGCCCGGGGGGTGGGGAGCCGAGGGGAGGGGGGGGGGGACTGGCCTGGGGTTGGCTCTGGGGCCGGGCTGTGGTGGCCTCCGGGCCCCTCGGGTTGCTGTCGCTCTTTTGGGGGGGGGGCCCCGGGGAGCTGGGACCGGCGGGGGTGTCCTGGTGGTCGTCGCGGCTCCCTGCCTGGACTGCTACCCCTCGAGCTGTCCTGTGGATCCCTGGGCTGCGACCCCTGTGGCTGCATGGGGCTCTACCCTTGTCTTGCTGGTGGGACGGGGGGGAGGAGTACCATCAACTCCCCCCTCCCCTTCCCAGGCTAAGCTCCTGCCAATCCTTTTTTAAATACACATCACTAGACAAGAGCACAACCACACAGGGGCACTTGTCACCTCACTACATCCAGACACAGGACCGGAGGTGCCGAGCTTGGTTGGGGGCACATAAGGGACGAGAGGTGGCGGGGCAGGAGTGCACTGTCACCTCTCCATACCATCCCCTACGGTCGAGAGGGGGCAGGGCAGGAGTGCGCTGCCGCCTCTCCATACCTCCCCCAACTCGTGCCCTCCTTTTAATGCACCCCTTCTTTTAATGCACCTTAGCACACCTTATCTGCACTTAGTTTACATGCACAGGTTTGGTAGCACACACTCACTGTGTCCGATCTGGAACCCGGAACACAGCCTAAATCTAAATCACGTTCACACACGGGTAGGGTGTAGGTCCAAGGATCTGGCGCTAGCTGGCCTGGGAGGGGGTAGAAAAGACACCTGGGGCTGCCATGGGTAAACCAGCGCTCCCCTGTCTCGCCCGCCAGGCAGAGCCCAGATCTGGTGGGAGGAGGGCCGCTGGGGCTCGGCCTAGGGGCTCATCGGGGCTGGTTTGGGGGGCGGGGGGCTGGGGGGGGGGCGCTGTGGCGGACGGCCTGGGGGGCTTCTGCCGGCCTGGCCTCTCTGGGCTCTCCCTCCGGGAGGGGCGGTGGCCCGGGCTGCTGGGGGGCCGGCGCGGGGCGGCCCTGGACTCCGTCCTGCGGGTCTGTCTCCTCCGCTCGGCTTCCTGCCGTCGGGGTGGGGTGGGACCCGCCCCTCTTCCCGGACCGAGTGGCGGGGAGGATGATTGGGGTGGGGGGGGTCCCCGGCTCCACCCATTACTCGCTCTCGTGGCTGCTGGCATGTATCGTTCCGGCTGACCGGTCCGCCTGTGGCTCCTGAGCTGCTTTCCCGCTCTGCCGTCATTGACAACGTAGGCGGCCCTCGGCCGGGCGTCCTGTGACCTGCTGGGGCTGGACCGGTATATGGTAACTGAGGGGGGGGATTTCGTACACCTGGGGAGGGCTGCTGCACTGCACTGACCCAACACACCGGCACCAGCGGTGGTCCAACTTGAAATGTGATTGTATAATGAGCAGTTGGCCAGCTGGTGTGGAAGGTCAACATCACTGCCAGCTGTGGTTCTTTAACTCTGAATCTCTCAGCTCCTGATCATCTTGGGGTGTTACACCCAACACAACAACATGCACTCACCCACACTACACTACACACACACACACACACACACACACACACACACACACACATCACTGAATCATCATAAATAACACAACATCCACCACTACCCTCCGCTCCTTTCTCTTTGCACTTTGCTGTTTGTGTTTGTTGGTCCTCTTTGACAGAGTTCAGGATTAGTGGAGTTGAATAATGGGCTGTTGAGAGGATTGGTGTGGGACACTATCACCTTCACTGTCACTTATGCACGGGGGATAATTATATAAAAAAAAAAAAAAAAAAAAAAAAAGGATTAGTCGATTGATGATAAACAAAACACACGTTACGAGGTTTAAATGTTGCACTGTTAAAGCTCTTTAAAAATCAGTTCACCAGGCTTTGACATATCAGTTACTAAATGTGTCCAGGAATAACAGTCAGTGTTAAGCAACGTTGTGCCAGCCTCAGTTCTGCTTTACAGCCAAATGGCTTCAATCAAGACCTTATAATTTGTAAATGAGCCCTGCTGCTGTCAGTAATGATTAAGTCTTAGATTTTTCATCTGTGTATGATGACCTCCTGCTGTCTATAGAAAATGAAAGTGCACTAAACACCATAGTAATCCATGTATAAAACACCACATGATGATAGCATATGTTTACAATTTAAAGCACTATAAATGTGTCTGTGGAGGGTAAATTAGAACCATGTTTCTCATTCATCCTTCACAAGTCCAAATAAAGAGTCCTCGGCTGATATTAAACGGACGAGGCAGATAAGCACATCAATTATACCTCAAGTATACCTGTCAGACGTTACAGCGTTTTCTCTTAGAGGTCTTTCATCAAAGTTCAGTTGTGGCTGAATGGCTGAATGAAGGAACGAACGAAGGAACGAACGAAGGAACGAACGAAGGAACGAACGAAGGAACGAACGAACGAACGAACGAACGAACGAACGAACGAACGAACGAACGAACGAATGAAACTAACATTGATGGAAGTGTATTGTTTTATTCAATAATCATTTTTTAGAATGTTATCAGCAACTGCCACCAACCCCCATCCTCTTCTTAGATTTGTCTTGAGATTTGTCCACAAATGTAAAGTGTAATATATATAAACTGCATTTTTATTATTAACATTAAATCACAATCTAGCAGTAATTATGTGTGACTGCAGTAAAAAATAAAATGTAGAGCTCATGTTTCCAGTATCGGTTACAGGAAAAATTGAAGGTATGCCACGTTGCATGATTCCTACAGATTCTGTCTTTGATGAGCCATAAAAACAAGCATATATTTGAAGGAAAATCCTGCTAGAAAGTTTTTATTTACAAATGACAGTTGCACGTGTGGGTAGCCGGTGTGCATAGATGGCCATTTATATGCATTTGGTGCAATGGGGATGGAGAACTTTTCTGATGCAGAGTTGAAACACTGATATGGATATGAATATTTTTTAAAACACTGCATTAAAACAAAATATATCATGTGGATGCAACCTGAACATGCCTCCCAGCATGTCAAGCATCTGCATTAAGATAACAAAGGTAAGATAGCAAACAGTCTAAAATTAACAGTCTAAGCTGGTGTTCGAATTACAATTCATTGAGAAATTATGGTAATTAACAGATTTGCCATTTTATAATTATTTCCAGGTTCAGACTTAAGGGTGCTGTTGGTAGAGTATATGCCAACATTTTTAATCTTTACAGATAAAAAATGGAAAAGAAAAAGTGATATCTAAGTCTAGCAGAAAACTGCACAACTACGTTCCACTTTGAGGAACTTCAAGTATCTTGCAGCAACATTGACTCAGGCACATCCTCCGATTCTTCCTCAAACATCTGAGGAAGTTTAGAGAACTAATTCAGAGCTCTTATGGTTAAAACCCCTCCAAATATGAGCTTTTTGATGCTAAGATTTTCCTCTGTGTTCTCCACAACTGTTGCTCTAGATTATGCATTTAATATTAACATTATAGGAGCAAGTACATCTTGCTTTAAAGCTGAATTCATATCGTGTGTGGTTTGTTTTTACTTTGATTTGAGGATTATTTATTGGTCTGCATGAAGCTTGAGCAGATACGAAGCTTATTAAAATCCTCCTTATGCAACATCCCTGCATGTGAGCATCTTTGGCAAGTGCTTGGATTGCTGCCTTTAAGTTTGTGTGTGGTTGTATAGAAAGCACAGCCGTTTTCTCTATTCACAACTCTCTCAGTCTTTATTTAGTTATTATATTCATAAAGAAGAGTGAATAAAAATGCCTCTTACTCTGTTAATTGGTCACAGTTAAACTTTGGGCCCTATCAAGACGAATCCACCTCTGCAAGCATGCAGTCTGTGGAAATGATGAATGTGTTTTTCCAAAGCAGCCACATTCATAAAAGCTCAAGGTTTCGTCCATAAATGTATTTTTCCTATCTCAGATATGATGCACTAGATTGAGTTATTTTTACCGGCTTCATGTGCTATCTGTCTGGCTGGTATGAGTAACCTTATGTATGCATATAAAGTATGATTCATAGCTGATGGCGCTGTCATATCTCAGAAGGCTTATGTGGGAGTGCGTGTGCTTGTGTGTTTAGATGGGGGTGGGGAATATCGTCCTGATTGGCTAAAATATTTTCTTTTGCAACGAGGAAACGTGATCCCGCCTGCAGAGGCACTGCAGTGTGTGCTGCAGCAAGAGCAATGGATCAAGAGAAAAAGAGAGATGAGAGAGTGTGAGAGAGAGAGCGTGAGAGAGAGAGAGAGAGAGAGAGAGAGGGAAAGGGAGAGAGAGAGAGAGAGAGAGAGAGAGAGAGAGAGAGAGAGAGAGAGAGAGAGAGAGAGGGAGAGGGAGAGAGGATGGGCGGCCAAGCAAATGAGCTCCATGCACATGGGAGGGAGCCAGAAGCACAGCAGAGACAGAGCGTGTGTGTGCATGTATCTGTGAAAACACTGCGCATGTGTGACTGTGAGGTGCGCCGACTAAAGCAGACGGCAGAGAAGAAAGCAGGAATGAACGACAGCTGAGAAATGACAGCAGAGGAGTGGGTGAAAAAGAGAAGAAAGAGGTTTACCTAAGAAGCAGAACAAAGTGCCAGGTCAAAGGAAGGAAGAGAAGGAAGCGTATGACAGATCCGAACCTCACATCCCTGCACAGAATAATCTGAATAATTTGCAAGAAGAAAAGGGAAAAAAAAAACGGGGAATATCAGAGAATGATGCTCAGACGAACCCCAGAAGACAAAGAGCAAGCTTAGGAAAGTGAATGACGAAGGTTGTGGAGAGGAGAAACGAAGAGGAGGAAGGATGCTGAGATCAATGACAGCAGCCTGATGTATCCACCTTACAATAGGTCCCTCCATCTTACCTCTCCTCCATATTGTCGGAGCGTGTAGAGTGAAAAGGACAGAGCATCCTTCCACTGATGAGACGTAAAGAAGACTGAGGAGTTTATATCATCACAGGAAAGCTTTGACGGCAAGAACGGGAGCAAGCGGGGGAAAAGAAAAGGCTGGAACGAGACAAGTGCGTAGGTACAGGTGAGGATGAGGCAAGGTTTTGCATCTGTTTCATGGTGAAGATGGGGAAGTTTCTTTTTTTATTATTATAATATAAAAATCATCATATGCTGCATTTGCATGACCTGTGAGGTGTGGCTCATCTATGCCACTTCCACACTGATGTGCTTTATTTCTTTCCATTTCACTATGCATGCAAGACAAAGACATATTTCGCTGCTTGCTTTGTGACACAGCTGGGATTTACATGGATGTTGCATCATGGTGATTCATGTCACATACACACATAGACGTGTGAATGGAGACACCTACCCACCGAGGCACACCTACTTGTCTGCTCAGACCATAAACACAGGCAGAAACCACGATAGGTCTGCTCATGTGTCAGTTTTAATGTGATGATGAGGGTTTTCTGTCTCCACGACATTTGACAAACCTCTGCAATGATAGAGCATGGGGACGGGGGAGGGAGCAATAACAAGGACGGGGTGAGAACGGTCTGTTCTGTAGTTGTCAGCAACATTGAGGCATCTCAACATTGGCGATTCTTTGGTGCTGCAGTCAGAGCACTTGGTACACCATGCTGCGATTGCATAACTCCTGCTTCCAAATGCACCCCTCCCACATGTGCAAAGCAGCGAGCTGAAGGCAGCGAGCTGAAGCCACTGCGCGTCACCCAGTCCAGTGATTTCGGCCACCTTGCTTCTGTCTCCCGCATGAGTCCCTCCGGACCCCACGACATCAACAATGCCGTCCACCTTTAACTCTGTGCTGAGACAGCCTGAGTCAGTCGGCTCCATCAATCAAGCCACCTCTGTTATTGAGGAGCTGGGCACTCGCCGAGCTTTTACCTCATGAATCTTATATGAGCTCTGTGTTCTGAAGAGAGATGCTGGTTATTACTGCTTTTATTTTTCTAGTAGCGCGGCTCTGCCGTGCTGCTGAGGGAGCTACACAGACGAGAACAAAGAGCACTTGGCTGTAATGAATTGCGAGGCAAAATGGCCGATGTCTGCCATGAATGTCAGCGGGCTGAATTATTTAAATCAACACCTTACCACACACTCAGTAAGTACTTTCTGCCCACAGAAGAAGCACAAACATCTCTGACAGCAGTCAAATTACTATTAATATGGCAAATGCGCCAGTGAAAACATTGGGTGTATCTAAATCAAAAGAAGGGCATCTAGATGTGTTTAAATACTGGCATAAGCTTGGCATCAACTTGCTGTAAACTAATGCCTGATGACTGCAAGGAAGTACACCTGTGCTTGTGCATCTGCATTTCTGGAGTGCAGCTTTTGAGAAGCTTTTAAAATTGTACAATAATAATAATATCAGTCACTGCAGTCAGTAAACATACAGTAAATCTGCGGATTTGTCCTTAGTTCACACTAAGGTCATTACATGTTATGCAATCTTTACACAGAAAATATTCCCCACAGGTCCTACAAGAGATATCGCTGTGTTTTTCACCAGCCGAGAACATGAGCACAAATTCGGAGCCGCTACATAACTGGCATACTTGACATACTGCTGGCATGTTGCACGGGGGCACAAAGACCTGCACCCGCTGTTCTGTCCGGTCCATCTTACAGACAGATGAATGATGAAACGGGTGGAGGGGAAGGAGGGAAACGGACAGATTCTCAGTGAGAAAATGAGACAGCCAGTCTGGCATGCACATGCGCAGAATCTCTATGAGTCACTCAGAACATAGTGCCCTTCTCCTGCACTCCCATCCGCACAGGTGGACACTATCCAGTTTGGTCATGTTGTCCAGGGCAGAGATGCACTTGTACGTATAAACATATATATATATATATATATGTATGAATTAATGCACATGAAAGAACATAATGGGAATGTTTGTGTTTCCTTTTCATCACATGGTAGAGACTTTTTAAAAAAAGAGAGAAAGAAAAAAAAAGGATTTCAGTTTCTCAAAGCAGCCTGTCATAAGTTTACTGGTTTGTCCGCAGGAATGTAATGGGTGGTGCCCTGTCCGTGATGGGGAGTTGTCTGGGGATGAGACCGTTCTAGTGTGTGTGTGGCTCTAAAATGCAAAAGCAGCTCTGTGTGTGTTTAATGGTATGAGGAATTTGCTGCTGACTCCACTGACATGTCTGTGGTCAGCGCTCCTCTTCCTCCTTTTGGTTGTTGATGATGAGGTCAAATGCCTGCCATGATTTCATTAGCGTAATAAGTCCTCTGCTGGAAGCTATGTACACACAGACAAACACACAAACACAACTCAAGAGAGCTGCAGCAGTTTACGCTGTCTCAATATGGTGCCTGGGTAGACCATGAGCTCCTTATATAACTGGAGCGGGCTCCGTCGATTAGGAAGAGCCTGCGCCAAAGCTGGCCCATCAGCAGCCAGTCTGCATCAGTTATCAGCCCTCGTAACGGTACTGTCACCAAATTAGAGGGTAATTTTAGCTGCTTCATCTCCCCTAGGCTCAAAGGCTCCTCACACAGCCTAGATGCTTTATCAACTCAGCCCATCAGATAGATTTATATTTACAAACTGCTTGATCCACTCAGTGAGTCTAGACATGAAGGATCTTTTTTGTTGTTGTTTTTCTTTTTCATTCCTTTTCTTTGCCTTGACTTGACATTTCCAAGCTTATAAATGATTTAAAAAAAGGATGCATATGCTTGGAATATCTTCGAATGAACATAAAAAGAAATGTGCTTCAGGTTTCCTCAGTTTGTTTGTAAACCGTGGATCTAAAATGTGCAGTTACATTAAAAAACAACAACATTAAAACCTCTACCTATTCCTACTCACTTATGAGGGAATGGACACGGTTGGGTTTTCAGGGTTAAAAGGTATGTTTTTTTATTAGAAAGGTTTTAATTTCAGCACAATATTAATATGCTGGTCAAGCCCTGATTCAAAGCATAACTGAACCCAGTTTTTATTAACTTGTTGCTGAATTCAAAACAGTCTGTAATCAGATTTAAAAAAAAAAAAAAACAACCTTACCTTGACAACATGCAATTTAACTTGTAATAAGAGTTTTAAGTCTGTAAATATGTGATCGAAGGATAAACCAACACTATGAAGGATCTGACATATTTTCAAAGCCTACATGAAGTAGCTGAGTTTGATCAATTATATCACAGATATTTAAAACTGCTGACAAGTCGCGGGAATAATGTAAACATCTGATTTGCAACGGAAGTCGGAGGTTTGGGTATGTGCGTCCAAAACCGTTACCTGGTTTTGTTTATGTATGATTATGACAAGAGCATTTCCTCTACCATATAAAAGGACTTTATATTTATGAATATCCTGTAAACATTTATGATAATCATATTTAGGTTGCAAATGTCTAGCTTTATGAAATGTCTATGAGATGCTGTTGTATGTCCATAGATCATTTACGTGAGCAAAGGAGAGAGAAAATGAGCTGTCGCATGCTGATGGTTGGAGCCATTTGATAAGACAGCAATTAACTGGTGAGGTTTTAATAGATTAATACTAAAAAGATGAAAAGGCTCACTGCGTCAGATGAGCAAAGCACTTCCGCCTGACAAGAAAAGGAGCATCTTTCTCATTTAATGTGACTCTTCAACAGAAGTGAGGGGGCAGGAAACCACTAAGAGGTGCACAGATAAACAAACCATAAATAGCAGTCAGGACCTGTGCTGAGCTGAGCCCCCCATCCCGTCGTGTTTATCCCCCCCCCGCCCTTTCTCCGTTTCTCTTCCTCGGCATATAGGTCACCTCCTCTGCTCAGCCTCTGCTCAGTTTTTTTTTTTTGTTTCCTCTAATGAATCATCACTGTCGACAGCCGAGCAGAGAATGAACGATGTGTCATCCTCCCTCTTCAGCTACTTGGCAGCTTTTGTTTTGGTCACGTTAAAAATGTTCATCTGTCCACTTGTTCCCTTTATACAAACCCACACAGTGTATGACACAAACCCTCCATGCGGATTGTAACATGTTCCTACGCGTTAGATTCACACAAATGAAGCAAGATGACTGAATGTTTACAAGAAGTAGGAAGAATGGTGAGAGCAGATCTGTGTCACAAACACCTGCTATCAGCAACGTGCACCTGCTCTGTTAATGAAACCCAGTTGCATGAATGTATGTCTTGTTCCCAAAAGTTTGGGAACATGTATATTAAATGTAGCCAAAGAAAAGTCACACGTCTAAATCCTGGGTTTGAGATTACAAAAAAATAAATAAAAAGCTTTTGTCGTTATCACGTAAGCCGCCTTTTTTTGGAAAACAAACCAGGAGTTTCTGACAAGGAAATCCAACATCTTTTGGTGTTTTCTTTGATTCTCTTCCAGAAGAGAATTAAAAGAGTTGAATTTCTAGTTGCCTGCATTTGCAGCGTAACCACAGTGGTACTGATGTAAGTAAGAAACCGCAAAATCTGACTGGAACTGATAGCTGTGCATTTTTAGCCTTTATGTCCTCATAGTTGTCATTGACCAGTGTGTAAACACCGCTCAGTGGCCGCGGCTCTTTAACGTTTCAAACAGAGCAAATATGAGAAGCCACAATTGTTTTTCCCAGTGTCCCATGTTCGCCATTCAGTTATTATACATTAACCCTCCTATTGCATTCAGGCCAAATTTTACTCACTTTTCTCCAGAATAAAAATGACATATAACATATTTTGTTAGAAGACAAGCAGGAGTGGAAATTTTAGATGAAGATTGGGTGTGCCGGGTTTATTTATGGGTGATGTATTGGTTTTATTTTATTGAAGGAAATGCACAACTACTTGTGTTTTGCCCCACAGAGATTGGCAACCAAATGATTACCTCAGTATTTGAAAAGACACAGTTGAGCACCGTGGCCAAGACGCAAAAGGAAATGGAGCTAATCTTTCAACAGCATGGAAACTACGCTGGCAATATTTACAATTAGATAAAACACAAGGAAACTGATCTTCACGCAGATAAAGCTCATTCACACCTAATTGCTCTTTTAAAGTAGAGTTTAGCATTTTATCAATGCAAAAAGAAAGTAAAAATGCAGTTCTTTCCGTGATGAAAATTAATGATAACATTTTGTTTCTCTTTTCACAGGTAGTTGGACCAAAGAAATCAACGATACCGCGAAGCACGTTATGGGATACTGAGGAGCACAAAGGCATTCGTCTCTTAACACTTTTTCTGCTCACTTTTGAAGGCTGTCTGAAAGTCCAAATAAAAAAAACAAACAAAAACCTTCACTCCCAACTTTGAGGAATTCAAGGAGCTTAGGAGTGTGAAGGAGAGATTCCAACTCCTCTCAAACAAGACCTCCTCCCTTCTATCAGCATATTCAAGGAAAGAGGTCACTCAAAGTCTACTGGCCAAACTGGACTGAGTATACAGACTGAAGGCTATTCTTTCTTTTTCACGCTGAAGTATATATAACTAAACCACAGCTATAAACAGGAAGCCAAGCGGTTGTTGTTGAGAAACTTCCGTTACAGGGGACCTATTCGACCTTTCTAAAGTGTCTGTAATCAACCTCACTATAGTCTGTGAATGCAGAAATCCCCAAACCTATAAAGGGTGTGATATATGTGAATATCTGTGTGTGTATGGGACAATGTAGTTAACTGAACGTGAACACATTTGTGCTAAAGTTTTACAGATCTCTGTGAGCTCTATTGATAACCATCAGACAGCATAAGAACATCTGCATTGGATTGGTAGGAAAGCCTACTTCCAAGTAGTCAGCACTTTCTAGTGACTACAAAAAGAACTGTTCACGTAATAATTAGCCCAAAATTGTGTTACTCTGGCTGAGCTCTTCATTAAGTCTCCACCTCATAAAGACTCAGGCTGACAGGAGCACCTGCCAGGGGAGATCTTTGAAGGAAACATGGAGAGAATCATCCGTCCCCACGTGCCCTCTAATGGCTGACTTTAACGGAGGAGTCTAATATTCTTCCACTTGTGCACAATCTGGCGGGGGTGTCCGTCACTGATCAGAGACACAGCTCTTCGCTCTTATATCTCCATAAGTGTGTGAATGTCCTGCCTCAGGCGTCAGCCCATCACCATCCCCATGGACACCGTCAAGATCATTCAGTCGGAAAAGTTTCCCAGAGAGTGCCCTGTGCCCGTCACCCAGCCACGCTATGCCCCACCACCCAGAGTGGCATGGGACGGTGGCGGTGAAGGTGAAATCATCGTCAACCAGGCCTGCAGTGACCTGACACTGGACATAGCAGGGTCGCCCAGGCCGATGGTTTCCCCCCCGGCCCCCGTGATGCGCAGGGAGCAGAGCTTTCTGGCGCAGCGCAAAACCAGTGCCAACGAAATCTGCTACCACCAGTTCCACTACAAGATGGACGACGTCATAGTCAATCAGTATGTGCTGCGCTCCTCCTCCACCTCCTCCTCCACTTCTTCCTCCTCCTCCTCCTCAGGGCCCGTCATGCCCTGCGAGCCCCTGGACTGCCCCACCTGTGGTCACACTTACAACTTTGCCGGAAAGCGCCCACGTATTCTCTCCTGCCTGCACTCGGTGTGTGAGGAGTGCCTGCAGATCCTCTATGAGTCCTGTCCCAAGTACAAGTTCATCTCCTGCCCCACATGCCGGCGTGAGACGGTGCTGTTCACTGACTATGGTTTGGCTGCTCTGGCCATCAACACCAGCATTCTGAGTCGCTTGCCCTCTGATCCTAACGGGCCTGTGCAGTGGGGTGGGGACGCCGACCGCAGCTGCTACCAGACTGTGCGTCAATACTGCCAGTCAGCCTGCACCTGCCAGATCGCCAACCCCTTGTCCTCCTGTGGCATCATGTAGACATGGGGTAGGCACTGCAGGCATGACTCTACGCTGCTCCCCATCACCACCAATCTTCTTGTCTATAAGCTAAACCCAATCTGCCAATCCCCTTCTCTCACACATACAGTAAATAAATCCCTCCATAGATGTTATCTCTATATTTCATAGCACAGACGGATGCTGTGTGGGACTAACGGATGCTGGTTCTTCAGTATATAGTAAATAAATGTATTTTATGTATGGACTGGAAACCTATTCACCCTCCCTTGTTTGGTTGGACTTGTTTGTCATGACATCTCTTTACATGGGAATGCCAGGGGTGGTCTGTTCCCCCAATTTAGGTGAATAAAGATTAAATAAATTAAACAAGTACTTATTTGTGTCCTATGTCTGTTCTCTTTTATGAATTACTATGTGACAATGGCAGCATCCAGCCATTATCTCAAGGGCATAGAATCAGCATGGACAGTAGGGATGTATGAATGAGTCCACGACGGGCTGCACAGTGGCTTGGTTGTTAGTACTGTTGTCTCACAGCGAGAAGGTTCCTGGTTTGATTCCTGGGCCTAGTGGGAGTCTTTCTGTGTGGGGTTTGCATGTTCCCCCTGTGTCTGCGTGGGTTTCCTCTGGGTATTTTGAAACCTCAACTTTAGCATTTGTTCACTACTACCTTTTTTTTTATTTTATTTTTTATCCTCGCTACTATTATTATTCTAAGTCTCTCAAGTCAAAAATAAGTCACCCACTGAATACCTCTGGGGTTAATTTATTAGTGCATATAAAAAAAAAACATTTGTGAACAATTGTTCAAAACATTTACTAAGAAATATAAGAAAAATAAAAAATAAGGTAAGTAAGGCATTTCAAAGCTTCACTGTAAGTATCAGGAAAATTATAAAGGGTTTTTTGTTTTCATGTAATAAATAATATGATTGACAAACTAGAAACACTTATGTATTCCTGATAAGCATTCATTTGTCTCATCTTAGATTTAAAAAAAAAAACTCCTATTAAGGCCATTAAAAAAAACACAGAGTATGTACATACTATATATATATATATATATACAAAGTCCATTTCTGAGCGAGTGAATAAATAAATAGAGCAGATTGCTGCATCATGAGGCAACAGGAAGTGATGTTGAAAGTAGCACCGGTGCTAAAACGGCCTCCTCTTCAGAAACCCAAATGTCAAAGCTTGTAGACAAACACTGAGGTCCATTTATACAGGCAGAGCTGTCTTTCTCCTGAACAGCTGGCTCAACCGTCGGCTGAGTGAGGTTTTCTCAGATGACTGCATCTGTTGGCTTGATAGATAAAATAAAAAAAAATTATTAGGTGTAAGTGGAAAACTGAAGGCAGTGTTTGAGCTAAGTTTCATGAAAAAAAAAAGGGGGGGGGACAGTGTTCAAGCGGAAGAGATACACTGATACACTGACTGAACATGAGCTCTCACCGAAGCCTCTCCATCCAGTGAACGTTAGTTCTGGGCCACTGTGTCCTTTGTGGCTGGCTGCCATGTTGGACCACATTTCCCCTGAGCATCGTGAGATTACAGCGTTATAAATATTACATCTCACCTTTTTGTGTCTGACACAGCGTAGCCGTCTCTTCTTAAAGACCCAACCTTTAACCTCCAGTTCTTCTTAGTTTTATTTGGCTCCGTCTTTGTCAAGTCCTACGGAGATACAAATATTTGCAGTCTTAAATAATAGAAGATGAAGATACAGAGAACAACAACTATGCCTCAGTGACAACACAACAACATGGATGACAAGTATGTAAGCAGTTATATCCATTGTTTTTATTGCTTAATTATGACTTATGTACATGCTGTGTATGAATGCATTTCACCTCCATTTTATAGTCTTCCTCTTCCGTCTCTAGCAGGTCATTTGTACTCAGCTGCTGCCCTCTGCAGTTTCCATTTAACTTTCCTGCACCAGGTACACACAGTCTGTCAAGCCAACAATATATTCCTATACAACTACAAACATACAAAAATATCAACAGAAATGTATTTAGGCAAGAAAAAAAGGCAAGGCAATTTACTTAAATGAAGCAGTGCAACCGTTGTGTCGGAGACAGATCTCCGCCGAAAGTGTTTCCGCTGCTTGGGTTTATTGGAAACGTTCTCTAGATCTTCTGGATTTTCAAGCTTATCACAGGAAGACGGCTCCTTCTCAACCGCTGCAGCGTCAATCTGTCAAGTCAATTAGTGAGAAAGACAATGTTGTAATGATTTAGACATTTGAAAATATGTCTGCACACTGCAAACTGCATAAAGGTACTACATCATTGCCAAATGGTAAACCTGCAAAACCGTGATTATGTCAGACGCTAAAATGACTTTCAAAGATGTTGCATCGCATGTTTTACCTGCAGGTCTTTATGTTCACAGGGAACATCTGTCTCCATCTGTAATCCATGGTTTTGCATCTGCTGTCTGGCAATTTCTTCCAACATTTGACAAACCTGCTCCAAGTAGCAGAGCCCAGGACTCAGTTCCTGCTTTTCCTGGACACCACGGTCCTGCACAGATCAGATCAGACAAACGGGTTTGTCACAATCTTCAAAAATGTTCTAAATACCATTGAGAATTTGCAGAAGTAACAAATCCTTGGTGTATATCGCTTTTTAATTTTTAGCCACAATAAAAAAAAACACCATTTAGTCTAGACTGAAACATCTCAGGAACAACAACCAGACCCGTTGGTGAACTGGCAATACTGTCTAGTTATAACATAGTAAGACTGTGTATAATTAGATTTACTATATTTTTAAACTTTGTGCAAAAAATGTTTTAAAAATTTTTTTTAAAACAATCAAAGACTTATTACAAAAACTGTGAAATTATTAAATTGACCAAAAAGGTCACTAAAGCCATACAAATGAACGATTTGTGGTGGTTTTGTCTCCTGCTTTGTCTCGGGAGAAGGTTAGGATTTATGGAAGGGGGGTGGGGGGGTGGGGGGGTGGGGGGGTGGGGGGGGGGATGTACCCATCCTTGCCCAGGGCCCCATTGTCTCATTATCTGTCCATGCAGGATTAAAACTTAACTGCTTAGATTATCTCTTGTGCCTCTTTGCAGCTCCCTTCACCATGAGGCTGACCTATTTAGTTTTAAGGAAAACGTTCCTAAAGCTATGGAATAGATTATCATGAACATTCCTACAGATATTTCTCTTTTCCTTAATATATTAAAGCTTGGGCATGTGTTTTAAGGCCTTGAATCAATTTTTTTTTCCAGCAGTTTTCTTTCCTAACTTCAGATAAAACATTTTTTTAAAAGGTTTGATGAATAGTGTGTCAGCATACCTAACTTTAATTAAAAACTTTACACCATGATGAGGTCACCAGTCGATCAGAAGGTCACACTGAGATGAATGAGACGAACAACTATTCACACATGCTGAAGCAATATTATATTTCTTCAAATAACCTTCTGATCTAAGTTACTCTCTGATGAATGTTGACATGAGCTTTGGAAACAACAATTAAAATCTCAACCTGTTTAGTCTGAGTATCCAGATGTAGTTGACTCAGTGTTTCCAACTCCATTACATGAGCTTACAAATAAATAGACTCACTGACAAAAAGTAATTGTGCAGTTGCTACAAGCCTTTATGTGACCTCTTTGCGTTGCATTCCTCAAAGCCAGTTTTCCTGACCACAACAATGAAAAGAATACTTGTGCACACGCACACACCTAAGCACCCAAATACTACGAGCTGCTAACATGCAAACACTTTTTTTCAACACCTTAGTGTGCCATAAGCATAAACACTGACGTGATGGGGAGTCGGTTCTCACAATCAAATCCATAATCACAAATACGTTTTCTCTGCTGCCTGGTTCAAAGCGTATCATTCATATCGATCAAAAACCCTGAGACGAGTCAGCCTCCCCCATCTTCCATTCCTCTCATGCCTGCCGCCTGGACAGACCGGTTTGTGACACCTCATGCAACGGTGGGATTCATGTCAGGTCGTGAGCAAGAAAGGAAGATCCTACATGGGTAAAGACATGCCTTTCCTTTAATTTGAAAACAACTTTGTAAACGGGTGTTGCAATCCTTTAACGAACAACTCTCGGCCAGAAAATTGTTTTTAAAACATTGTGCTTTGCAAAACCATACAACTGTGCGTCACTGACAAGCATGTACTCCTGGAAGTAGGCAAGACAGATTCAAGATGCTGCAGTTAATTGTAACACAACTTTTCGATTTCAACTACTATTAACTGTTGCAGATTTTGGTTCACAACCTTACCTCAGATCTCTGCTTGTTGAATTCTACAGAAAGTGGTCGTCTTTCTGACATCTGCCTGATGGCTGCTGATGAATTATCCCTCCTTGAGCTGCAACTATCTGACCTTTGAAAACTCACTATATATGATGTGTGCCGTCTGGGCAGAAAAGACACTCGTGCCTCGTTGGAACGACTGAGATGTTTACCGTCGATCCTTTCCAATGCTTGTTCCACTTTTTGGTGCAAAGCGTTCGAAACGTCCTCGGCTCTGCTGCGACACAGAGGTGGAGATGAAGCAGAGGAAGGCATGGGAGAGGCCAGTGCAGGAGACTGGGGAGTTGATGCCACAGTGGGTCCATTAATTTGTGGCAAACAAATATCCATTTCTGCATTATCTGTTGAGACGGAGGAGGATGTAGCAGAACGCGGTGAATAACAGCTGGCCACTCCAGAGTCCACAGAATCTGAGCACAGGTTTCTGTCCATGTCAGAGGAAGGTACAAAAGTGTCTTCAGAATTATTTGTGTGCCATTCTGGCTCAGTATAAATCTGATCTTCATGTACCAATGCCTCCATGAGGTTTCCAAAGCTCTTGTATAGATTCATCTCCAAAAAGCTCCAGCTCTGTTCCTCACGCCTCTGCTGTTCAGCTGCAAAAGGAGAATGAACGTGACACCAGTTTGAACAACGTACAAAAGGTGAGTAGATGATGTATGCTTGAAATGATCCCCTTTGATCCGTCTGCGTTCCTTCGCCACGCCTCTCTACATCACAGCATGTTGATACCTGCTCCCTCCTGGCACCAAAAACCGTGGGGAATAGAGTGATATAGTCGCAATGCTATTTGAAGGTTCTTATGTCAAACCTGTACACGATCATATAGATTCCACCTGACACACTAAACTGCTTTCAGAAAAGGAAGTAAAAACCAAGGAAGGAAAGGTGACAGCTTAAAGACCTGTTGCATACTCATAGCATGTTTCCCACAAGCTGAGATGGAAACAAAGGTCCCTGTCATGACCTAAATGCCTTAAAAATACCAAACACATAATGTTGTGAAATCCACCAGCAGGTATACAGCCTAACCCCAGAGCTGTTGGAAAGAGCTTACACTGATTCATCACATCAACAAGCCAGAGAAGCTAAGATTTATCTCACACAACAGGAATGTATAAAACGGACAATTGTGGCGTAATCTGCATTCCTCAGGTGATATCTATGTTCATCTGATCTGATACACAGACTCGTTTTAATCTCTGATATCACAGACGGAGAGAAAGAGTCTTTGTATTTGTTGTATTCAGAGTTTAGTCCTTAAGAGTCTGGAGAGGCAAAAAAAGCTCCCTTTTCACAACCACTGATGTGGATCACTGTTAAATCTGTCGCTATATTTATGATTTAGGCTACTAGATGTTATTTCTGTTGTCAGTTATTGATCATTGGTGGTTTAGTCACTTGTCTGTGAATACTTTGACATGTGGTCTTAAGAAGCTGCGCAGGGGTGAGTTGGGGGTGCATTTGATTGTTGCATATATATATATATATATATATATATATATATATATATATATATATGGTTTGTGCTTTATTATTCATTTGGTATTCTTATCAGTAGATTTATATGAAGTAAATGTTTTTAAATTCCTGCAACTTTTTGTAACACATTAGATCTGCTGTTTCACGCATTAGACACTAGATGTCGTTGTTACTCATTTGTCAACAATATTCCGTCTGTTTCTTGTTTACTCGTAATAATCAGAATCTGTTTTTTTTTTCTTCAAAACCTGCATATTAAATTGGTTCTAAATATCAAACTGTAGGCTGTTCCAACATAAAGTTTTTAAACCACTCCCCATCTTGTTATGCCCGAAAATGAATTTAGTGGGTTTTTGTTTTTTCATCAGTTTAAGTACAAGTAGTTTTCTAGGCCATGCAAAAGCATCCAGTTTTCAAATTTGACAAAACTTATTAAAGAAGCTTATCACTGAATTGCTGACTTCAGAGGTGAGATGAGATGAGGTACCAAAGTAACTTAATGTGTAAAGAAAAATGATTCTGTGTCAAAACACAAGCAGTTGTTTAAGATTAGACTAATTAGTGTGACAATAACAACAACAAAACCATCAAGTCCTAGGGACAGCTATATAACGTCACCTTGTGTCAAAAAATCTGAACAATTTATAAATACCTATTTAGTTCTTAAAGTTCATGTAGCAAGGTCTTCCACGATTTTCAGGCATGGCTCCACCTATTTATAGCACCCAATATTATGTAAACAGTTTTAATGAGAACAAAATCAATAAAGAATCTCTATGAGAATGTCTCTCTACTATTTTCACTTCATTATCAAGTTTAAGCTGCTCCAAGAACATGTGTAGACCTGGTCTGTGTGTACATCAGTACTGCACATTCTTCACTCATAAACACAACTTTTTTTTGTTGGAAAAAGGTGTATGCATAGTTTTTGTTTATACATATTTCATATAAATCTGATCCCGGTTTGATGTTGGGGTGTGGAGGACTTGCAGGTGCAGGAGACAGGCAGCGGTCTTTTATTTTAACAAAAGATACTGCACCGCAACATATCCACAAAAAAAAGAAAACTATTTAAGGGACAAAGAGCTACACAGCAAAGCAGGGAAGCAAAACAGACAGACTGGCAGGAAAAAGAAGAAAGACAAGAGTACAGTTGTTTCTCAATACGTGTACTTGTCTGTACATGTGTTCTTGGGTACCTTTGGAATGTCATCAGTCGCAGCCGGAGCACTTTTCCAATTCAACGTCTGCACTTCGACATGTCCGGTTGAAATCCTCGGATTTGTGATTGTGCTCCCAATTTTATTGAGGATGCGTCCTGTGGAGACTTGTGTAGATTTGAGTCGACAAAGTATCCCAGCAGAAGTTGTTGTGGGAAAAAACACGTAGAAAGAATGTGACTTTGTTGTTCTATATTCAAATGTACATATTCAAGATCAAGATATAGCCTTTTTGAAAATGTCTTCCTCCATTTTCAAGGTTTTTTTATTTTCACCTCTACTAAACAGACTAGAGGGCTGGCTCAGGTAAACCGGCTCAGGGAAACCGGCTCATGGAAACCGGCTCAGGTAAACCGGCTCATGGAAACCGGCTCAGGTAAACCGGCTCAGGGAAACCGGCTCAGGTAAACCGGCTCAGGTAAACCGGCTCAGGGAAACTGGTCTGGTTCTCAGACTGGGCTCTAATTCATCCCAAAGGTGTTCTATCAGGTTGAGGTCAGGACTCTGTGTAGGCCAGACAAGTTCATCCACACCAGACTCTGTCATCCAGGTCATCAAGAACCTGCTTTGTGCACTGGTGCACAGTCATGGGTCCAGCTCCAAACTGTTCCCACAAAGTTGGGAGCATGGAATTGTCCAAAATGTCCTGGTATGCTGAAGCATTCAGAGTTCCTTTCACTGGCACTAAGGGGCCAAGCCCAGCTCCTGAAACCCCACACCATAATCCCCCCTCCACCAAACTTTACACTTGGTACAATGCAGTCAGACAAGTACAGTTGTCCTGGCAACTGCCAAACCCAGACTCAATTCGTGACTCCAGAGAACATGACTCCACTGCTGTAGAGTCCAGTGGCGGCGTCCATTACACCACTGCATCCCATTCCATGAAGCTCTCAGCGCACTGTTCTTGAGCTAATCTGAAGACCACATGAAGTTTGGAGGTCTGTAATAATTGACTCTGCAGAAAGTTGCCGACCTCTTTGCACTATCCGCTGACCCCGCTCCGTTAACTTACGTGGCCTACCGCTTCATGGCTGAGTCGTTCCCAAACACTTCCATGTTCTTATAATACAGCTGACAGTTGACTGTGGAATATTTAGGAGCGAGGAAATGTCACGACTGGATTTGTTGCATAGACGGCCTCCTATCACAGTTCCACGCTGGAATTCACTGAGCTCCTGAGAGCGACTCATTCTTTCACAAATAGTTGTAAAAACAGTCTGAATGCCGAGACGCTTGATTTTATACACATGGCCACGGAAGTGATGGGAACACCTGATTCCGATTATTTGGATGGGTGAGCAATTATCTGTGGCTATATAGTGTAAGTATACTGTTCTGGTCTGTCTTAATGACCTTCTAGTTTCTGTTTGGCCCTACGTGTGTGTATGTGTGTGTATATATTCCCCTCTTTCCTCCTCTCTCTACTAATTCACTCACTGACAATCTTTCTCTCCATTTCCCTATGTGTCTTCATCCCTTTCTTGATCTTGATTCTTGAAGTTCCTTTTTGACTTTTTTCTTTTTTGTGATTTTGACTTTTCTCTGAGATATGAGCAGCGTTTATTTTTTTTTATTTTTTATTACTCCTGCTCTCAATCTCCTGCGTTTGGGTCCGCCTTAAACCTCACATCTCCACAGTTTTGCAGATTTTTCTCCCTTCACAACATATTTATTAAACCATTACATGTTTCCCTCTATGCGGTACACCACTCTCTTAAGACATATTCCATCTTCTCCCTCAGCATGCAAGGTTTTTGTTTTTTTTTCTTTACTTCGTGTCACAGACAGATGCTTGATTATTTCAAACTTTAGGCACGGCTCCACTCTTAAGGGACCTCTAATAACCTACAATTTGTCAACATGATGAACTGCTAGTTGGTACATGTTTCTCTGCACCTCACAAACCAGCAACATTGTCACTGGAATCTTGCTTCTGGACAGCTGACAAATACAAAGCACTATTCTCATATATTTATGGCAGTTTGTGGAGGATTACAATACTTTACAGTGTGAAAGAAAAGACAAGAGACATATAAATGTGTTATGTCTTTACTTACAGGGGTTGATTGTCACTGGGCATTGGAGGAAGCATTCAGAAACAGGGAAAAATAAAACTATATCACAGACTTGACATTATTGCAGAGCATCACAATTTGTCTACGCAGCAAATGTGAGGAAAATGCTTTCTCTGACTTCTCTTTGACTTACCTCACAACCTGTCAGTCAAATACACACCTCACACAAATACCTGAAACGGCCACAAGATGGCTTGCATTCTGGCTGCTAAACAACCACTCCGGGAGACAAACTATCTGCACGCCTCTAAGGAAGTTCACAGATTGAGCATTTACTGTTTGTTTAAAAAGTCATGCACCTACAAGAAATCCATGCTGGGAATATACTGCATTAAGGGAAAATACAGCCAGAATGGAAACATCAATGACAAGTTACCAGAAGAGGCTGGTGTGTTTAACAAATTTGGCACTTATACGAGTGTTGCTTTATTTTCACCTATAAACAAGGTGAAGAATAGAGCTATGAAAAGGGTTAACATTGACGCAGTTTAAGAAACTGGTTTTGTTTTTCACCACAAAAATGTCCAACAGTCTACAGGAAATAAATAATTACATTTCCTGATTGATAGTCACCTGCAGGAAATATGAAGTAGGGAAACATGAGCACTTAATCATGAAAAGGTGCCATAGGGGTCAGCTGGCCATTACTCATCAAGGTATTTCTGGGAACCAGTTAAGGATCTGCTTTGACCATAAAACTCTCACAACTAACGTGAGCACAAATCACTACAGTTACGGTTCATTTTAAAATCATACGCAACTGCACCAGCTCTCTGAGCCAGCTCCTGGTAGATGATGAGGATTTACAAAGTAGTGGACATCTTGTATTACTCAAACACGAGCATGTGAAGGTAGTTTCCACTCGACCACGTGAACACGACTAAATGTGAAACACATCTTCCTGCATGTAGTGACCAGCCACGGGATTAAATCCACATTTATGAGCTTTTTTGGTTTTGATCCATAGAAGCTCTCGGATAGTCAGTTTGCTATGAGTAACATACTTGTCATTCGAATGTTATTTACGCAACCCGTCAGAATATTCGAAAAGGTGGCTGATCTCAATTTTAGGCGAGTTGATGGGGAGATATCAAAGAGGTTGGGGAAGAGGAAACTGATCCCAATTCCTGTTTATTTCCTGAGTATTCAGGCAGATGGGGACAGCAGACAGAGCGGTAAGAGTAATGGAAGATGGACTGCTGTGTTTGTTAACAACATGTGGTGGAATCCTGAACATGTTCCCAAGAAGGATCATCTGTTTGCACAGGGTGTTAAACTGTTTTGAGTTTTTATTTTGCTGATGACCATGTAGTTATTAATCTTGTAATCTTGTGTTTTCTTCTCAGTTCTGCAGTGTAGTTGAGCTACGTATGTATTTTCATGCAGTAAAGACTTTTTGTTGTTCCTGTAAATAGTCCCCCGTCTTCTGCCTCCACCACGGGAGGTTTAGTTCTCAGCAGCCCGTCTGAGCAGCTCCTCCTAGCTTCAATGACATCATAGATTGAGCCAAGAGTCCAAGCTGTGATCTGTTCAACTGCAGCCACTGCGATGGTAGCCTGGAGCTGGGAAAATATTATAAAGAGGAGAGTGAAAAGGTTCAAGGAAAAAAACAGCAAAATTGTGTGCAATTCTTTTGTTGCTCGTTGAGTCTTACCTCCTGCTTTGTGCTCCAGTGTGATGCTGGCAGCTTTTCTCTGCTCTGGTGGAAGAACCAGCTGCTCCAAACAGTTTGGCCCAGCGCAGGCCGCCTTGACCAGGACTCTCCGTCTGGATAGAAGCTGATGCATTCTGTGCTTCACACTGTGTGTCCGCTCCTCTCTCGTCTTGTCTGCCATTAACACTTATTTGAAACCAGTTACCTGCCTGTCTTTGGCTCGAGTCCTGTGGTTTAACCATGTCATCCTCAAGATGAGGTTCCTTTGGCCAAAACTCTGGAATAGGAGCTAACAATGCACTCCTGCTGCCCCGCACTCCTTCATGCTGTTGCTTGTAGCAAGTGGAACTCTGGGAACTGAGAATTTCTTCACCCCTCTGGCGCGAGGTCTTCGTTTGCTTACTGCTGCAGCTGCTGTGTGACTTTCTGTCAGCTTGTAGCTTCGGCCAGCTCGTCACTAACAGGGCTGCGCACGGCTGAGGCTCCTCCGGACACAGCTGTCTTTGGCTTAATAACCGTGGCTCCAAGAGTAGGTTGAGGTCAAAGGGCAGGACAGAGAGCGGCTGCAGCAGCAGAAGCAGCTCCTGAAACAAGGGCTGACACTGGCCCAGAGACATGGACAGGAACCCCCAAGAGTGGTAGTACGTACTCACCACATCTGCGGACACAGCACGCACAGACATCCACATGATGAATATTTGGTTTAAGTTTGGACATAAACTACATACTTGTGAACATGTTTATTATCAATTTTAAAAAAGTAAAACCCTACAGACGTGGTTCAGTAAAAGTTACAGCCAGTAACTGTAACAGTAACTTGTGTTTTGGGTATTTAACTGCATATACAGTTGCAAACACACTATGAGATGAGTATAAATGCTTACAACAGCACAGGCAACCCAGCAGGATTAATATTATTATCAAAAGATTATGTCACCTTGGTTCAGAGTTGTGAAACAATATCACTCAGAGTTTGTATTTATCTACATGCAGTGTGTGTGTGCACAAACACACACTTCACTTGCCTACAACTAACCACAGAAGCCTCATAACAAATCCCAGTTTAATCCCTGATCATTTATGCAACCAACTTCCTCACATGAAAGTATAAAATAAGCTTATGCTTAATGAGTATAGTTTGCGATAGAAGCCATAGATGTTTTACGGATTAAGCTGCACAAAGTACACAACACAAGTTACAGCACTGATGTGAACTATTCTGGACAACTGACTGGAAAATTCAGGAGACACAGAATGTTCAAAGGATACTATACTATGCATTTAGCTGGTACTGTGGGTCCAGGGTACTGGATCAACTGGGCCATGGTTCCCTATAGTGTAGCGAGCATGTACACATGTGCACGTACCTGTTTGGCTCTGTAGGTGACTGAGCCAGAACTCTAAAGCCCTCAAACTGCAGTGGGGAAGAGAAATAACCAATGAAATAAATGGTTTTATGCACAATGTTCTTCATCTCATATAGATTAACGTCTTACTTAAGCAAACCCATGATGAAAGCTCTCAGTCTCATGCAGTGGCTGGTGAGCAGGGGACACGTTCGGATTTTGGAGACCAGGCTTACAAGGACCCTGGTGGATGGACCTGCATCAGAGTTGGTCAGAGAAAGGAATCGTTATCTCCAACAGCTTTTTAACAGCATTACTGATGTTAATATAAACTGATGCTGTAACTGCACCCACCAATTCTAGTGGAGATCTCCACCACACTCCAGGAGTGATTGCGGCGCTGACCAATTATGAAATCCAGCTTGTGATCCCTCAAACCGTCATCTAAAATGCTCTGGATCGCAGGACACAAATGTTCCAGGACCAGACCAGCAATGGTGGGGCTGTAAGAGCTGTTACCCAGGCGCATCTATGCTCACAACAAACAAGCAAAATAAAATATAGAACTGGTCTGTGCTGTATATCCCACTGACATAAGCTCATCCACTCCTTTCCAACAATACCAGTTTGGTACTTTTCTATTGGGACGTCATTCGTGACGATTAGTTCGGGGTATTAATACCTTTTCATCAGGGTCTCTGCTGCTGCCAAAATGAGCCATGATCAAATCCACTGCACTGCTCACAGACCTCAGCAAACCTAGAGACATTGAACAAGCAAACAGAAAAGCTGACATGCTAACAGGATACATACACTATATCTAATTTTATCTAACTTCTCACTTCGTGTACATTCTGAATACCTGAGACTCGAGTTGGCATAAATCTGACTTTTTCACTTTGACGTTGATTAGCAGATTGCAATTATGACACTGAATTTGTGTTACTTCTCATTCTAAGATAGTATAAATCTTTATATAAATTTATATTTATGCACAAAATATGTGACACTTCTTTCAGGATTCGGCAGGAATTTAAATGTGAATGGTAGCTGAAGATAAAAGAGTCATTTTCTCATTTTGGTAGCAATCCTCAGTTTTTTTCTGCCTCTCTCTCATCTCATACTGGCTATCCTCTGCAAATGTCACGGTAAATTCTTTATGCACATTCATGCTGGCTGCAAGAGTCCCACTACAGACTCTTCACTTCTGCTGCAAATACCCTGCTTAAAGACTATATGTGTAAGAGATCCACATTTATGTAATTAAGTATATGTCAAATAATGCATAAGATGCCTAATAATGCATTAAAGCAAAATGATCTGATGTGACATAAATAATTAGCACTACTGCATCACTCTCCTTCCCATCCTCTCTTGAAGCTTGCAGTCGTGCACACATAGGCTACAGAGCAGCGGGCTCAACCAATCCTGTGCAGGGAGAGTTAAAAATAGGTCATGTTTGACAGGAAGCCCCTTCAGGGTACTGAAGGCACTACTGCGGCACAGCACGGTCGTATTGCTTGCCTGGCAAGACAGTGCAAACAAGCACGAGTCTAATCATTACTGCTATTAGTTTACTAAATTCAGCTAGAAAATAATGACCCATATTTCAGACCATGTATACGAGTTTACATAATGCTGAAGTCATGTGTTGAGCCCCACCTCTCCTCTGAAGATGGCTGATAGACATGGACTCATAAGATGTATCGGGCGTGAGGCAGAACTCTGTTGGAGGTCTGTCGCTCATCATCAGAGATTCAGAGTGCTGCCTCCGACTCGGCTTCGAACTGAGCCCGACACAGTCCGGGTTATGCTGAGGATGCAGGGTAGAGGTCGCCAAAGAGAGGAGAGAGCTCAAACAGGAGAGAGGAGCCACTGTGGAGAGGGCAGCTGTGAAACTAGTGTGGCAAAAACCAGAGTCGGCGTCAGGTGCAGCTCGATACTGTGGGCAGTTTATCTGCGGTTGTGAAGTTGCGCCAGGCGACGCAGACACTTGCATGTTCGGTTGATGGGTGTCAGATTTTAGGGGTAATGTGGGTGGTGTGTGAGAGGAATGGTAGGAATTGTGGTCCAGGAAGTAGCTCTGCTTGGAGGTGATGCTAATCAGATCCTGGTATGTAGGAATTTTAGTAAGATTGGACTGATTTGGGTCTGAGATTGGAGTTAAAAAACTATCAGTCTCAGTTTTTCTAGAGTCTGGGCTTGTGTGATCTCGAACCGGAACCATTTCAGGATTCGGATTGGTGTGATTTTGATCTAGGCAGTTTTTTGATGTGCTTGGGTGCTCCAGGATTTTGCGGGACTGGCTGTCTGTGTTTTTGCGACTGAAGCACTCTGGGCTCGGAGTACAGGTGGAGCACGTATCAGAGCTGGAAGGAGCCTCCAGGAAGATGGAGCAATAGCTCTCTGACGGTGTTGACCGAAGATTAGATAAATACTGGCTGGTTTTCCCTTTGAACTTAAGACCGCACTTAGAGCTACCGGGGTTGCCTCTCTTTTGATTTATATACTGCTCCAGAAGACAGCCCAGGTGCTGGGCCTCGGACTGCCGTTTTCCTGTGGGGATCACAACAAACGGCTGGATGGGCAGTGAGGTTGGTCTCTGGGGTTTATTGTTGGCCACAGCATCTTTTCCCAATGAACATGAACCTGAAAAGAAGTAGGAAATAGTTATAAGTTACTGAATATTATTTCGCACCTCCCAACTCATGAGACCAAACAACAATGAATAAAGAAAATAAAAATCAGATTTCCCTCTTACCCATCTCAGAGGCATCAGGTTGATTGTGCTCTTGGTACTGAAGCACAAATGGCTGAGTGGATGCAGCTTCTGCGTCTTGGCTTTTACTGTCTTGCGGGCTACACTCACTGAGACGGAGTGAGCAAGGCGTGTGGGAAAGGTCCTGGATGCTGTCTGCATGTTGTTTCCTGCAGAGGTTTTTATCAGTGGAGGTGGTTGCAACCTGGTGATCGCAGGTCTGAAAGTGAGAAGAGTCAAACCCGGCGCCGAACCATGCAGAGGAGAGCCTTCTGTCCTTTGATTGATCCCCCATCTCCTGCTGGGGTACACAGGACAATAATCTAGCAATTGTTAGGTTAAATAGCATTTGAAAAAGTGTATTTTTGTATTTCAGATTTTACTGGCACAAGTTTTAATTTATGAAAATAACATGATTCTAAAGAGCAGATTTTCAGATTTAAAAAGAAAAAAAAGCTCTTGCATGTACACAAAAGATAAAGATAGAGGACAATTCAAAAGTCTTTCAATTGTAACAAAAAATCTCCTTCATAGCAATCCATGCAAGAGTAGTTTCCAGGGAGCAGACATTATGGGGAAAATTCAGATGGTTCACCACAGGGTGCAAATTTTAAGCATTATTGACAGTAGAGACCACATTAGACATGCTTCTGTAAACAGCCAAGAGCCGAAAAATGTCTCCGGGAACACAAAATCACAACCAGCCTGGCTGTGGTCAAATACGGTGCATTTTAAATCAGGAAAACAAAGACTTTAGAGCCTTTTTCACAGGGGTTAAAGGTTATTCCAGCTCTGGAGTTAGGGGTTAGGGTTAGGGGTTAGGGGTAGGGTTATGGTTAGGGGTTAGGGGTAGGGTTTTGGTTTTGGTTATGGTTAGGGGTTAGGGGTTAGGAGTTAGGAGTTAGGGGTAAGGTTAGGGGTAGGGTTAGGGGTTAGGGGTAGGGTTATGGTTATGGTTAGGGGTTAGGAGTTAGGGGTAGGGTTAGGGGTAGGGTTAGGGGTTAGGGGTAGGGTTATGGTTATGGTTAGGGGTTAGGAGTTAGGGGTAAGGTTAGGGGTAGAGCTATGGTTAGGGGTAGGGTTATGGTTAGGGGTTAGGGGTAGGGTTATGGTTAGGGGTTAGGGGTAAGGTTAGGGTTAGGGGTAGTGGTAGGGTTATGGTTAGGGGTTAGGGGTAGAGTTATGGTTAGGGGTTAGGGGTAGGGTTAGGCATTAGGGGTTAGGGGTAGGGTTATGCGTTAGGCGTTAGGGGTTAGGTTAGGGTTAGGGGTAGTGGTAGGGTTATGGTTAGGGGTTAGGGGTAGGGTTAGGGGTTAGGGGTAGGGTTAAGGTTATGGGTAGGGTTAGGGGTTAGGGGTTAGGGGTAGGGTTTAGGGGTTACGGGTAGGGTTAGGGGTTAGGGTTAAGGTTAGGGGTAGGGTTATAGTTAGGGGTAGGGTTATGGTTTAGGGGTTAGGGGTAGGGTTAGGGGTTAGGGGTAGGGTTAGGGGTAGGGTTAGGGGTAGGGTTATGGTTAGGGTTTAGGGGTTAGGGGTAGGGTTAGGGGTTAGGGGTTAGGATTAGGCTTGTGTGAAGTACTAATCGGTAGTTAGTCAGTGTGTTTCCATGACAGTGGAAAAAAATGAATTATTGTATCAGTCCAACTAAATGCATGTATACATCGTAGTCCAACTAAACTCAACTAAAAGTTAAACATTCAGCTGAAGTGAAACCGGCTTACACGCTCTTAGCATGCCCCCGCATTCCCAGTACCAGGCCAGCAACCAATACAGAGAACAATACGAATAAGGAACAGGAAAAATGTACAAGATGGAGAACGTTTTTGTTTTTTTTTTTGTTGTTGTTTGGGTATGTGGTATAACAGGTCATCCTAAAATTCTCGGATGAAAGCAGAGATATCCCCACCTATTGTGGCAGAGGCCGACATACTTTAGTCGGTAAATCAATTCCATTCACATGCATGAATACTGGGAGAAAGAAAGGAGACCAATTAAACGGCTGAGTTAAGCTGTAGCCGCAGCTTTATAGAACTCAGCATGTACATATGCTGAGTGTCCAACACTGCAGTAAACAACGGTTGCAGGTCCGTTTGTAGGGAAGAATTCTGACAGGTGAGCCAAGCTACCTCAGGACAGAGCTCACAGAAGAGGCACTTTTATCTTCTGAACTAACTAATACCTCAAACGAATTCAAAGTGATTCAAATAAACAGTTTATTGTGGATTTTGTTTATTTTTATCAGCCACTATATAACCACAAGCCTGCCACTGTGGTTATATAGTGGTTGATTCGAGAAAGTGGGCACCAAGTCAAAAACTGCTTGACACAAAAGCGATGCGATTAAGAACTCTGCAATACAGTGTTTGCTTTAACTGCTACTAAATGTATATTTGACTTGTAGTTTTTGGCTGAAATGAGTTTGTGGCCCCATTCATAGGAGCTCTTATCTTGTCTTGAAATGACTTTTGATTACCGTCTCTGAACTGCGAAGCCTTACTCATGAAACAATCTTTTTAACATACTGTATTTTGGTATGTATAATCTAAGTCAGAATACATTTTTTTCCCAAACATACTTTTTTGACATCTCTGTGTTGTCCGACTTTCTCATGATGAAGAGGGGAAAGGATGGAGCTGCTCCTGCCCGGCCTCTCGGGGCAGCTAGTGATGCTGGACCAGGCTGGGCTCGGTGACCGAGAGGAGAGATCGCAAGTCACAAGCTTGTAGTACTTTTGGTTAGTCCCCATGGCCAGTGTGGTCTGGCTTTGAAGACAGGCAGCCAGGTCTGATACTTCTAAAGAGGAGAGACGAGGGGGCAGAGGCTCTAAGGAGCACAAGTTACAGTTAGAGTCGAGACCCTGAGGAGACCAGCGGGATGCAGAAACTGTTTCGTCAGACTCCTCTTTTGAGAGCGAGTGAATCTTTACGTCACCCTGATGGAAATGTTCAGCCAGACTCTGGGAAACAGGTCGGAGACTGAGGAAGACAGACCCCTCAGACGGCTGGGAGGGGTGAACTGCGGGACCGCTGAGGTCATGAGGGGTGGCAGGATTATTGCTCCTGCTATAGATGGCACTAAAATTAACCAAGACACCATCGGAGCTGTTACAGGAAGAGTCACTGACGACCTCAGTGTGATTGTTGGACAGCAGCTCTGGGGAACATTTGTGCTGTTTGTGGATGCAACAGGACGTGTTATCCTGCAGTCTGTCGACGTCCTGCTCCAAACAAGAAGGCGTCATGATGCCAGATCTGCTCACGGTAAAGCATTCGCATTCAGGCTGCTGGTTAGGCTGGTTGGAGAGCCACTCTTGGTCACTGCTTGTACACAGCATTGTCCCCTCACTGCCCCATTCACTGTCCAGGTCCCCCTGGGGCAATGCATAATTCACGGCATCATTGCTTAGTTGCCAGTTGGTATTTCCATGCAACACAAAGGATGAGTCCTCATGATATCTGTGGAGATTATCTCCATTGCTATCCTCATCTTCCTCATCCTCATCTTGCTCCGTATAGGGAAGGAATGAGTTGTGTGAGCGCAGGGTGCCCCTCACTACAGAGCCTTCCTTCTTCACCCGGGAGCTTGTCTCTTCCGGTGACGAGGTGGAGTCGTACTTCCCGCTGCTGTCGCTTGTCCCCTCCTCCTCTGCTCGGTCCTCATTGAGGCTACTGTAGCTGTTGGAAAAATGCCTCCGGCCACCTGTGAAGGCAAGTTCTCGGTTGTCTTGCTCCGGGAGGGACGCGGCCCGGGTGAGGCCTGCTGAGTACAGGCGGCTGGGCCTTTTGGCCGAGCTGCACAGGGCCTGGACGGGGAGCTGCCAAGTGGGAAGTTGCACCACAGGGAAGTGGCACGCCACCAAGGTGTGCCCTGAGAGACTGGAAGCTCCAATCATGCTGCTGGATGAGGTTGGGTCATGGAAGCTGTCCCCATTTTCCTGAAATGCATAAAAAAATCCACAGTTATAGATGCAGAAATGCAAGAATGGATAACAGAATTACAGCACGCGATGCTTTGAATTACTCTGTTGAAAGCTCTGTGAAGTGGAAGTGACAGTAGAGGAATAATAAAGTCAACACAAGAAGTATTTGACTAAATTCATTTTGGAACTACTTTGAAGTCTGTGAACTCAGAACATCGCTGTGATCTGCTTCTCAGGTTTCCCTTCTCAGTGATTTGGGGGATTTAGGCCTCATCACATTGAAATATTAAGCCATAAGATTTGCATGTGTAGATGTTAAGACTATTTCTGGCTGTAGATCTGAAACTTTTGGCCAAATTTGTTTATTTTTAGTACATATAAAAACAAAAAGCACAACTGCAGGCTACTGCTGTCACATACTTCTCCAGCAGCCCTCAAAGTCCTACTGCGTTGTCTGCCGCTGGCTCTAAGAGCAGCCTCCACTCCATAATTCAGTGGACCATTAAAAAAAACCCTTCCTCTCTCGATTCTGATTGGCTCAGCCCAACCACAATCTCCCACAGTTATTCAGTTGTTCTGTAACTAGGGCAGCTGCACTGCAGAGCTGCACCGCTGGCGCTGCGAGGAGTAAATACATTTTTACATCCGTTTAGTTAATTCAAAAGGGTTCTACTGTATTTAAATTCTAGGCATTCGGCTCAAATAAAAAAAAATTACGCAGGTTTGATTATGTTAAAAGAGGATAAATCAAGTCCACCTTATTGTGTCTTGTATTAGTTCCCACACATCGGTCATTATTTTATCTTTAGTTTGTTGTTTTGCCAGGTTGGGATGAAAAAAACAGCACAAATCACATCTGTTGCAATACATATCAACATTTTTTGGGGGCATAGTGTCATCATAGTGAAGAAGATTCATACCAAAGCACGCATGACTAACATGTTCATAGGCAGTAACCTTTACAGTATCCTCTGACATAACAAACCAGCTGAGCGGTCCTGTCTTCATGTCTGTTCAAGCTGAGGATTTCTCAACAACAACTATTAGTCTCCGTCTGATTGTTTTTACCTCAAACTATTTCAGACCTTAAACGACTGCATTTATCCTCATCTCTGCATTAGCTCAGCAGTGCAGATTGTGAGTTGTCAACATTAATAGAAATATGTGCAAGTGATTAAAGATACACTAATAAGACATAAGACAAGGAAACCTCAAGTGCAACTTTATGTTGAACACCGAGCAGACCTCCGACAGCTGAGACAGCCTCTCCCAGAGCAACAAGGCAGAGAAACCCCACAAAGACTGACTGAGGAACATACCGATAGCAGGTCAAGCATTTTACCCAGCCTCCCAACTCCCACATTCCTCAATGAATGACAGTTGTGTGAGGGAAAACCCCATCCACGAGGGTCCTGCACCATAACCTAACCTGTCAGATGTTCCAGGCCAGAAGGGGAGAGCTGGTATCAGGCAGCATGAGGTGCACGAACACCATATGAGTCAGGCCTTTTTAATATTGTGGGTGAAAAGTGAATGCCTGCATACATTTAAGTAATGCATTAATGTGCATTGCATTAATTACCCATTAAACCGTTTAAGTGCTGTCATTTCTGCAAAAAGACCCCTGCTTGACATTTGAAAGCCTTAACTAACATCGAAGAACTGTTTTTATGGCTGCAGCTCAGATATTGTTCCCCAGCTACTTGCCTTTTGCACCTACTGTGTGTTTTAGTCAATAAAATAAGCTGGCTTAAGCTCAAAGGGGAGCACTACTGGGGAATACCTGGCTCCTCCCACAAATTTTCAGTATCTTAAATCCTCCAAAAAGTGGGCCAGTGTGAGAGGCCAATTGTCGCAGAATTTCACTGCAAGGTGGAGGCGATTTCTGCGTGCTCTCTCTCCCGGAGGTCCACCCAACTTAGAGCACAAAAAGCCAAGTGGAACAGCTGTCCCCTCAGTGCACTGGACCAGAAGGGGATGGTTGTGATGAACTGAACTATTTCTCTGGATCTATCTGCCAGTTCATGTCAGCCATCTAATGTGAAGGTTACATTTTAACAGGCACATGAGGCTGCTTGTTATCTCTGATGTTGCCCTATAAAGAGACTACATCATTGCAGCCCATTCTTGTCTGGGGAAACATTTAAGGCTGGACTCTATTTAAATATCTGTCGAAATACTTGACCTACATCTTCTTTATGGCCAAACGCTTTATACATTCAAGTGTGTGTATATATATGTTTTGTGTATACATGTATATAGTCTCCACACATGCATGACCCCAAAAGCTTCACTGAAAGAAGTAGCATCAAAAACACACGAAGACGCACAACGTCTTTTGCGCAATAGATTATAGCTGATTTTAAGGTAAAGTGGCTTTTTAAAAAAGCCCCTCATGTATTTATAGCATCAGTAGCACATCTCCTGACAAACCTGTGTTGGAGGAGTAGTTGGTAAGAGGCGAAATCCATCCTTTTCTTATTGGTGTCTCATGCGGTGAACTCAGGAATTCATGCAAACATTTATTTTTTTTTTGTTAAAAAGCATGCAAGTGTCTGATAACGCATTTGAAATCAAAGGTGAAATTTTTTTTAAAGCTTACATTTTCCTCCCCGTTACAGATCCGTGGTTAAAATGTATGTATTATCCGAGGAACTGATAACTGTGCTGGGACACTGAGACCGGTAGTAGTCGGACGCTGAGGTGACAACAGACAGCCTCGCTCCCAACGCCGCCGCCTCAGCACCGCTGTGGCTGCCTCAGAATCTGCGTCACGGCGGCGCCAGCCAATAAAAAGGCACATAAGTTATTATTTTTGGTCTGGTTGGTGTACAATAAAATGTACTTTGTCAAATGTGCGTTTGCGTTACCGTATGACTGCTTTCTTCCTCATTATTTCAGCAACAATGTAAAAAGAAGAGGAGAAGCACAGTTTTTTTTGTTTTTTTTTTTACCATCAAGAAGTTTATCTTGGTTTCACCTGTCCACAGAACAGATTTCAGAGCATGCAGGACTTTTTTTTTTGGGTGTGCGTTTTGTTTTGATTACGTTTTCTAGTAAACTAGTAATCTGGCTTTTCTGACCTTAAAATTTAGCCGCAGTTCTGGCTGTAAATGTGCATTTAACCCCCCTGGACAGACTAGAATGGTTTTACATTTTACAGTTCCTCACATCTATAACTTAATCGTGCAACTGTGAAACTATTGTAACTGCAATAATGCATATTCAGTGGAGACACGGAGTCAGGACAGGGAAGCTCCAAGCTCCTGCAATGACTGAATAAAATACCTTTAGTTTATTTGCAGACGGTGACGCTTTCGTCTAACTGGCTCAGCTCGCCCTCTAGTGGTGAATATCGGCGTTCTGTCCCAGAAAGGTCTCTTGTGTATAACAAACTGTTCTGGAACACTGCAACAAGACAAAGGTCATTTTTATTTTTTTATTTTTTATTTTAGGAAAGTCAACCTTCACTGTTGTCTTCCCATATTCCACTTGGCCGTAATGATTTTGGCTGCCAAGTGTCAGGATGAGTCTATTTTGCGTAGCAGATGATTAAAAGGTCCTTGAGGTCTCTTGAGCCAAATTATGTCTTTTAAATAGATGTAAATGTTAACACTCAAAATGACCACTCATTCCTACAGGATAACTCCAAAGATAACACCAATATATCCTCTGGCGTCCATCTCGTGGCAAGAAAGAGTCACCGCTACTTTGTTTTACTGCAGGTCTGTTTAACTCCCACCACTACTGGACAAATGTTAATGACACAACAGTTATTATGATCTTTTTATGAAATTTAATGATATTTGTTGTTTCGCGTGTTTATTGAAAGGGCTCAAGATGAATTATATGAAAGCAGAAAACTAATCTTTAGTATTGAATATGATCAAGCTTCACTCTTTGGAAATAGGAATATGATAAAAAGAAAATTAAAAATCAACATAGATGTTTAAGGTATTCTTCTTGGCAGGGAATGTGAGGAATATTTTCATATACTGTTTAGACAAAAAAGATCTGGGCAATGCAACAAGAAAATAGTTTACAGTATATGCAAATAAATGCAAAACATCTATATCAACCAAAAACCATTCCAGTCGTCAGGAACACACAGTGCTTTGGCCTTTAAAGGTGAACATTGGACCGTTTCAGAGCTTTGATGACACACGTGAAAAATGCTATTAACTTGCAGAGATGCAACCGCATACAATTATCAAAAGCCAAAGGAGATAAATTACACTCACAATCAGTAAGAGGAGAGACGATTAAGTCACCATAGTGATACATATCAGGGAAAGAAAAACAGAGAGAAATATGATGTTTTCCTGAAGTGTCCTCATGCTGGGTGCAGATGAAGCTCGTGGCAGATTCTGGTCCGGTGTGGTGCTCCCTGCCACTTGTATTAAAGGCTTTAATTGACCTCTGACTGGGTCACTAAATTTGCAACATTAATGGCTGTGATTTAACAGATTGACCCAACCGAGATGTAGAATCAGAGGAAAAGTGTTTTAGCCACCAAAAAAGAAAGAAAATCCCACCTAAAGCAATAATGATCAGTTCAAGTGTATCATATATACACAGTACCTTATAAAAAAGGGTTTAACATAGCTGGTGCTGAACGCCAGCACGTTTTTGGGGAAAATGTGCTTCTTCCAGGGACATTTCAGTGCTTCAAGAAAAAAAATTGATTCAATTTAAAATCATATCTTACATTTAAAAATGTAGCCATGACTTAAGTGTAACTGGAATAAAACTGGAGCTTGTGGACTGATGTTTTTCCTACAGTCACATTTCACAGCGAGAGCTTACTTTAAGTTAAGTAGCCTGGTTCTCCCAGCTGAATGACACACGAGCTGTCATTTTCTTACATGTACGACAGGATTTTAAGTCATGTTGGGATGTGAAGAACTTCAGGTCTTTCAGGCATTATCACACAAAGTTTATTGGTAAGTCGTGGCATGTGACAATACAAGGTGCAAATTATTTAAAGCATGTCTCACCTGTTGAGTATTTGACCTGCGATTACATGTTGAGTACATATTTTCCTACAGAGTGGTAATGTAACCAAAGTTACCTTTTACATGTACAACACAAACACACAAAAAGAGCACAAGACATCAGTCAGTTAATGCAAAAACTCCTATTAAAATAAAACTGCTGATTAGAGTTATATTCTGTGCAATGCTGGACAAGAAGTTATTTCATAACTGAGCAATCTTCTGTAAACAATAACAGTCCAACATTTCAATCATTCACTCCTAAAACTCCTGCAGAAATCAATCCTACAAAAAAAAAAGTACTTAACCTGTATGTCGGTATCATAAATCATATTTTTCCTAAATCAGCAAACAAAACACTGAATCTGAGAGAAGAACAAATATTTCTGTGTACTTCAAGTCACAGTCGCAGCAGGTTAAAACCTTCCCTTTGTCCTTTTAAATGAATGATAATTAACGTTTCCTCCAGGTACGGTATATTATTAGGCTTTGCTACGGCAGAAGAAAGTGTTTTTTTTAGATTAAACTGATCCATACTATTCTCTCTTTTTGATCACGAAATACTGATTCTGACACGAATCCAAACAATCATCATCAAATCACAGAGCTTTTTCTTTTTCTTTTCCTTTGCCAAAAACACATTTAAGGCTTATTAAAAATAAAATATTCAGCTAGTGATCAGTCCGCACAGTTTGAGTTTAGTCAATACAAAAACATGTAACATAGTTTATTTATAAAACAAACTTTTCTGGTAGCTTTACCCGACTTCCTTATAGACCTTCATGCACATCCAAACACACACAATTGGAACGGTAGCGTATGCCGTCACTCAAAAGTGATGGCATATCTTAATTAAAAAAAAAAAAAAAAAAGATTTTAGCATCTTTACAGCTCTGAATGAAGATTGTAATGTTAGTGTTTTTTTTATTTTTTACAAATCTTTAAACGGTCCTCCTAAGTTTGCTTCAAAAGTTTAAAAACAGATTAAAAGATGGCATGCCAGTTGTGAGTGGTTACTTTGAGTCGGCGCCAGGACTGTTTGATCGAGTGAACCCTAGAAATGACACGACAGTGAATGCGTGCGATCGCCTCCTTGCACATTCGGCTCGGTGCTATGATGAAAGCAGAGGCTGTCGTTCAGCAGCGGTGCTCTGGAAGACAAGATACGCCATCAGTGTTTATCATGACTGGTTAGTTGTCACCCTTTTATTTGTTTTATAGTCAGTGTTTTTCAAAATGTTAAGATTTTTAAAGTTGTTTTTTTTTTTTTTTTTCTTGTTCCTGTTTTGTTAATATTGTTAATATTCATTTGCCACATAAACAAATAAGAGGTTTCGGAATTTCTTTTAAAACTGTTTTGGAGCCATGTCACATTTTAATGCAATTTTAATGACATTAAAGTCGGTCTCCGGGACTCACCTCTGGGACTTTCTGTCGACACATGAGGAACATGAAGATTCCTCCGAGAAGGATTCCCAGACCAATCAGCATGAACGGGATGTTCTCCACGACATTCTTCTGAGCAACAACCACGCGCAGCTTCTTGGACGATGCGTCATCAATGACAACACTCTGATGGGACAAAAAAGATTTTAAAAACATTCAACAACAATAATAAAACACCATAAAGAGTATGCACAGGAGCACTTAATCCATTCAATTTTCTGTCCTACTAAACTAAACATAAAGAGCAGAAATGTAGACAAGCATTTTCTTTGTAAATCTGAATTCTAGTGTTGAATTTTACCGGAGTCAATATTAAAAAGGTTTAAGCACCTGAAAACCATCTCAAAACTTAACTTCAACATAAATTCTTTAATTGAAAAAAAAAAAAAAAAAAGATCAGCAAGAAAAGAGTCTATGGTTAATAGTTAATATACAAATATAAAAGATTTGAAATAGGGCATGAAAATGGATTTGTGCTACGTGTGTAAAGCAGCATGGAGAGTGTTTGTACCTCGTTGAGATAAACCACAGGTAGGACCACTGTCCTCACATTTCCTGTTTGACTGAAAGAAGAAACAGTTGCACAATGAAAACAACAACACTGTTTTTCATTTCCACTAAGATGAACTTCAGAACATTTTTTTTGTTCACAGCAAAAGCAAATTCTAAAGGAAGATAATCTCCTTAAACATCCTTTTTCAATGCATAGTGTTAAATGGTTAAACAATATATATATCGTGCAATTATGCCTTTGCTGATTAAAGCTTGACTACCTGACCGGTCACAAACTTAATTTTGTTTATTGAGTTTTGTGCAACAGGACTTATATTGAAATAATAATTATAATAACAGGTTAAAGAATGATGCTACAGTGTAGTGCAACGTCTCAGTTTTAAAGTATGTCGATCTGGGTGCTCTGGGTGCTCTGGGTGGGTCCTGCCGACATTCACACATAAAAATTTAATAATTTATGATAATACTAATTGTTGGGCAGTTGTATGTAAAAGTCTGTTCTCTCATAAATGAGTCACTGCAGACCAGAAACTGAGGCGGGTGAATACGAGAATCAAAAAGGAGAAACGGTGACCAGGCGAGTAAACCATTCATAGTAAAGGGGGGGGGGATTACTTAGATCCGCACTACTCTTCGTTTCTTTGTTTTAATTTCACTTCATCAATTTGGATTATGTCTTGCTGGCCTGCTTCATAAAATCTAAAATCACACCTGTTTCAATTACAAGTTGTGATATAACTAAATAAATGGATTCATAGTGATCTCACTGCTTGTTCTGTCAGAAGTCAGATAACAATGCACAAACAAGTGAGCCAGGAGCGTCCAAAAGGTCACGAATAATGATGATGGTGGCACAAATTCTCCTCATCTTTTATGAAGAACTATGCAATACTCCAGCTACTTCTGAAAGACAATAAAGACCAAGGAACTGGAGAGATTACCTGAAAGTCTCGATTTTCTCTACATAGACATTAATCTGGACACGCTTGGCTGCACGGAGGATAATCCCTGTTAGCTGCAAGATAGAATTACGTTTTGTTAGGAAATCATGGAGGAAAGACTTCACAGCTCTGAGTTATGTGCACGTCCTCACACCTGGTGTATGAAGATTTATGCCTGTAAAAATCCAGCTGTGCAGATAAGTTGCAATATTGTTGGTGTAAATCTTTGTAAGGACTTTATGTGGTCGGTCGGTAGAAATTACATAAGAGTTAGCACACTGACTCATATACATTATTAAGCAAGTTTTTATAAATGCACATTTAAAAAGTCCCAAGGACACATTTCGTCATCAGGCTAACATCTGATTTGATCAATAAATGAAAAAAAAAAAAAAAAATTCGTAGCAGTTTTTATATGTAACTGGTGTACTTGAAGTGCCTCGAATCTATGAATGCACAGCGGTTACAGATCGGTAAAAGAACTTGAATCAGTCTCATCAAAATCACGCAGCGGCACCGTGACGACAGCAGAGGAAGCGTGGGAAAACGGACCAAACAGCAGCTCGTGTACTCTGATTCAAACAAAAAACAATGTATGTCACAGTTGCATGAAGGATCCCTACACTTCATACGTGAATGTGACAATGCGTTTTGGTTTTTTTGCTAAAATAAAAGATAAGTACGAATTCACCAGATGATACATAGTAAATTATTAAATTGCAAACCTTTTAAAATGTGCAGGAGAAAAAAAAAATCAATATTGATTCAAAACCAGCAAAAGACAACACCCAAAAGACAGAGGCCTTTAAATTAACCTTAAGTGACCGCTGTAACAGGTCACCAACCAAAAGAACACTTTTGTAATGTTTTAAGTTTCTAATTTTAGAACTGCAGAGCAGTTCACCTTAATAGATCAACTATTAAAAGAGATTAAAATAACCTTTTTTGGACTGGACATGAACTACTCTTTGCAACATCTTGTGAATGTGACACCTTTGAATGTAAATAGAAAATAAGTGATGCAATATACTATTAATGACGCAAGACATAATAAAACAAAAAAAACAACAACAAACAAACTGGTCAATAATAATAGCTTTGCACTTCTTCCTCCAATTTAATACATTAAAACAGGTATTATTTTTTTTTATATGCAGGTATCCTCCTTTTCACATGTCCATTAATACTGCGTATTCTCGGGAAAACAGATGCACAATCTATTTTTCCGTCTGCGCCTCATAATCGTCACAGCTTATCTTCGGAGACGGCGCCGTACCAGGTAGTCTGCTTTAATTTTTAACCACAGCTTAAAACAGAAACCTCTTTTCCCTGCTCACCAATTCCACCAGCTGAAAAGTTGAACTAGAGCAGCATCAAGTGGTGAAGTTTTATACCACAGATTTTTTAAATGGCCAAATCTTTAAATTAAAAAAAAAAAAAAAGAAATCTCATATTAATACATGAGGATTGAAAGTAAAGTAAGACTCTCAGTAAATTCTTCAAAAAAAAATCACACATTTAAGCAAGAAAAGCTGTGATTCCTACCGGGTTGAGGTCAATGTTAGTCTCATGCAGCTCCTTTTTAGGATTCATGCCAAATACATCCCGAACAAATTTCTCATCTGCCTGGTAGAAGTGTGGCGAGGACATAATGATGGGCGCTCCTAAACAAACATAAGACTCGGTATGAATGACACTGTGCAGGCTATCAAACAGCGCAGCTTCAGAAAAAACTGGCTTCAGCAAACATCAACGGTGGAATTGCATTCAAGATAAAGCGGCTCTTTAAAAAGACATTTGTCTGTGAGGCACAAAGACGCACTGGGATATGTTTCACACAGATTGGCCGCTGAAAGGGTTTCCCACCTTGTTTACATGCGCTGACGTTCAGCAGGCCAGAGCCGAGGCAGTTACTGGCAGGTACACAAAAGCCCGCGTTGGCTGGGTTCACAGTCAGATTGGCAAACACCTCATCTGGAATAATGAATCGATAGCCAGGGATCCCGTCCACTGCCACATCGTCCTCATACACAGCATACAAAGACCTTGGCGACAGAGTCACATGAGGCTTAATCTTTGGAGGGAAATTATGTACTGCTGTTGTGTAACAAAGAGAGAAGTTTTGCATTCATTTTGTACGTGAGCTTAGTGGTAAGCTGATTTTCTGAAAACCTGCACAGCACAAGTGGGTTTTATCAAGAATTCAAAGGTTGTGTTAACATGGTACTGCCTCATTACCCTTTATTCTGATCCACTGACAGGTACTCTGTTGTTTAAGACACTAAACGGGTTCTACATTAACAACATCCTTACTTAACAAGTTGACACAACCCAGATATGCAACCAGCCAGGGCAGCCAGGTTAAATTGGTATCCTTAATCCAACCTCCAGACCTAAATAATGCCAAGAGAAAGGCTTAAGAGGACCAGGGAGTGAGTGTAGGTTCGAGCCAGACGGGGTGGCGGCTGAAACCACAAACGCTGTGTCAGTAAAAGAGGAAACGAAACTCAGAGGAGGTTATATTTGTTTAAGCTTAAACTGTCACTGATTGCTTAATGTGCGCAGACAAGTGCTCACCATTAAAAATGTCCCATTAATTTCAAATACTGTGCTTGAGATTACATTGAAACGTTTCATTAGCTTTGAACTAAAATCAACAAATGATCTTTTGTGTTTCATCTAGACATGCAAGCATTTAACGTTTGATCAATCTCAGTGTAGCACCTACATAGCCTAGAAATCTAGACTAACAAATTTAAATTTGCTTTGAAGGTACATCTAGCTACCATTTGTTGGAGCTCAATAAAATATTTCCAACGTTTCGTAGAGCCAATCAAATCAGTCTCTCCTTGTAGAGTCTCTGGACGGGTTTAACGCGACGATGACAGAGCGGAGACGTAATCTGGATGTAGACAGTGTAGATGGCTGCAGCTGAGGATTAACAACCACTTGATTCAGCCTTGGCATTGACAGTTAAAGATTCACACTTTTTCTTTGAAAACTGAACAGAAGACTTGGCTCAAATCATTCCTTTGAAAGGTCGATGCATGTGCTGTTTTACGACAGGCTACGGGAAAAGTTTAATTTACTCCTGAACGCAACGCTTTCTACTGTTGACTTGTTTTTGTCGCTCTGAGTATGTCACCTTGTTCGTGGCTCTGATTGGTCGGAGCTCTAACCAACTATGTGCGGAGGAAGTCCAATAAGCAACAGACCGGCATCTAGAAAGATCTGTTGCTTATCGGACTTCCTTCGCACATAGTCTGATCTAGCAGGCTAGCACAGAACCTTACCTGCACAGGTCAGAGGAAAATAGGTACAGCTTCTCATTCTTGGAAATGATCGGATGAAAAGACGCTCCATTGGTTCCATTGATCATATTACACTCATCAGATGTCCACCAGTTCAGAGAGCTGCATGGACACATGAAAAATGTCAATAAGTTTTGTTACCATCCACTCTCATTCAAAAAAAAGGGACTTTAAGGCATTAAAAACACATCCAGGCATTTTTTTACATTTTAAACTGAGGTGAAATACAGAAAATTAAATAAAGAGGTTTAATACTGATGTAGCTTTGTGAAATGGAGGTGTCTGAGGACACGTGCAGGGGGTTCATGTGCTCTTTTTTTGTTTTGTTTTTTCAAAGATACTGTATGCAACGTGATTGCATTAACCAACAAATGAATCCAAATATCAGTTTTTTTGTTTTTTTTTTAAACAAGCCTTTAATATCCTCAGGATAATAGTCACAATGCCAAAACAAGAAACATAAACCTCCTTTAATGTCCTCCACTGATTCTTATCACTTATAGATCCATGTAAAGTACCTTTGATCAAATTGCTTTTACTGACTTTTTCTACAAAATAAAAAGTGATTAAAATTTGTGATAACTAATTTCCTTCTGTAATCAAATTACCTTTGATTGTTCCATGTTGCCACTCTAGCAAAGTCCTTGTAATTCTGCTGGCCAGTGAAGAACACATATTCTCCATCATTTGAAGCATTGCTCTGTAAAAACAAAAAAAAAAAAAACAATTAATAAGCAGCTTTTACACTAAAACTCTCAATAGTTAGTACAAAGTACAGAATAACATGAATATGGTAAAATAAACCTTATAGAAGAGTCCAAAAACGTCATCTATGTCAGGTCTGATTATTCTGAGGGCTTTGAGCAGAGCGTCTTCATATCCCCACAGCAGCTCTCGTACTGTGTGGGTGCTGAACAGGCCTTCACCAGCAGACTTCATGTAGGCTGAGATCAGATTGGCTTCAACAGGGGAATCCTTAAATTTCTCCATAACAGTCTTCCAGAAACAAAAAATAAGGTCAGGGATGTCGTTAAAAACATGACTGAAGGCATAAAACGGGACATGTTTTATAACAATGAGGGTAGGTCAAACAACAAGTCAGAATACAAAACATTCACATTTCACTAGAACATATACAACAATATACTACATTAAGTACAAAAAAAAAAGTTTTGCATGCATTCAAATTGTAATATTTACACTTCACAAACTAAAAATAAATCAACTCATCACTTGTAACTATGTCTGCATGGAAAGTGAACATTTTTATGTAATGCTAAAATACTCAGACTTTTTCTTAAATACCAGCAACTTCATAAATGCAGGCGTTTATTTTTATTAGAGTACTTTTATTGTTTGTTGTTACCATCTCCACTAAAATAAAACATCTATTTCTCTAAACCAATGTGGAGACACAGAAAATCAGTTACTGCATTTTTCAACAGAAGCCATATCATGTGCTCTTCCAGAAAATTTTGATTTACTGTATCAAACAAACTGTCATTTCTCTTGTTTTAAAAGATCTACTAGTCTGCTAATACTGGCATTACTTTCTACACACTAAAGGACTTGGTATCCATTTTTAATTAAACACAATAATTAACAAACAAATTAATTAATTAAAAAAAAAAAAAAGCTTTGCTCACCATGGCAGGGATGTTAACTGTCCGGATAAGATCACTCTCAGGGCCTCGGGACATGTTGCGCTGGAAAATGTAGGTTTTATTGTTGACAGCGGCTACTCTAGTGCCATTATCCTCAAATGATATTTGCTCCATGGGCCGGTACTCTCTGTGTAGAAATATTAAAATCATCATTTGAAGATTTGTAGAAACAGCTTCTTTATACAAGTCTATTTTTTATTTGCCTATTAAAAAAAAAAAAAAAAAAAAAAAAAAAAAAAAAAAAACTTACTGCTATATATAACAATTGTGTTTCACTAAAAAGAGCACAAGCTGCCTGAGCTCTTATGTTAATGTCTGATCACAGAAAAAGGAACGACTCTACAACTCAGGTCAATTGAGCGCTGCGGTCTACGTCACATCTTTGTTGCCACTACTGGTGCACTATGGTTATTTAACATTTTATAAGCCTGTTGTTTATGGGATATGTTTAGGCTCTTTAAAAAAAAATGGACATATCCAGGAAATGGAAGTTAATCAATCTAATTGTAAGACTATATGAAATCGAAAACGAAAATTTTTAACAACTGGACCCTCACATTATATGAATGTTTTATTTTAAGGAAAATGTTAGTAAATCTTTTTTTTTTTTTTATCCACATCATAAGTTAAATCCTAATTTTGGCACTATACATACACTAAACGTTTTTACCCTGTTTGGCACCCCTTTGCTTTGCTCCCATCAGAATGTGAAGATGAAGGTCATATCTTGAATCTTCAATATCAGCATGTTATTTGTTTTTTTTTATGAGAACCCTCAGAAACGGGAGAAACTGCTTCTGATTCCCGGTGTTGGGTCAAACATGAAGAGCTGCTGGTGCTGCTAGAAAGCCTCCAGTCTGACATTGTTTGCTGTATAATAATTCACGTCGCTTACATTTGATACTCCTTTTGCAAAACGACTTGCATCTTTACTCGCTATCGTTCACATATTCAAAGTATTCATGTAAAGCTGTCATTGTTTTAAGAACAGTTTGGACATATGCAAACCTTTCTGAGCTGGTGGTAGTCTATTAGCATTGTGGTGGAGGTTTGACAGTAAATAGTTCTGTAGTTTGTCATCTTTCAGGCAGATCTTAGACAACATATTTCTACAATATTCCTTTTTTCATGTTAATATCTGATATCTACTGTCTGGTACGGCTTCTTGAGTTTGACCAATCCACACTTAAGGCTCTGTTAAAATTGTTTATAAGAGATGATGCTAAAAGATGAGTCTCTCTCACAGATATGTGTATGGTCCGATCTCCACCACAGCAGGCCGGTCCCCTTCCAGCACCTCGAGGGGGTTTGTCAGATTGAAGAAGTAAAACTGCATGTAGATAGGTGCCGGTGGATCAGCCCAGGCCTCAAAAGCATCTGTTCCATTTTTCAAAACTACTTCCTACAGGGACAAAGGCCAGTGGGTTAAAAATGTTTGACTCGCCTGAATAACATGCTGACAATAAACTGTGCCACGCTCATCACATGATAAGCAACTAATGATGTCACCGATTCATATGAGATTCACATCAAAACATAACCGCATAACTCATGAAAAAAATGCTGTGAAATGCCTAAATGCGCTAAAACACATTTCAATGTTAATTACAGTTATCAGTGTTTACAAATGTTTGAGTTAAACTTTCTGAAATATTCCAAACGTGGAACGTTTTGTTGAGCTACTATAATTACATTTCTAAATGTGAACGTTTCTAAATATTGCCAGTTTAACAAAGAACTCTAGGGTTTAAAAAGAAAATTTTAAAAAAATTAAATGAGCACATACATATGTTGTCTTTATATAAGTGTTATCTTCTGTTTTGACGGAACAATAAACATAAGCTAACGTTAGCTTATCTGGAATTCTGACGTAAATATAAAACGTGAAATAAGACGCTTACCGTCTTAACCACCGACTGCACGAGACGTGGAAACAGGTTAGACAGAACCAAAGAAATGCCGAGGATCAGCAGTAGTATGGAAAACACCCCCGTACTGTAAATGCAACATGACTTCAGGAGCATGGCGAGGCTGCTGCAGTGGACTCCGGGAGGCTCCCACTGACAGATCGACTGACTGCCGGGCTGTTTTTGTTTTGGTCCGAGCCAAAGCCCCACCAGTCCCAGGATCTCCGCTGTAGCTCGAAATGCTCGTATCCGGAATAATTACACCGCTTTCACCACTTCCGGTTTCTTCGATAGTCGAGTTTACAAGAGCGTTCAGCCGTAACGACACAATTGAAAACATCTCATTTTATTGAATATTGTACGCGGTATTCGCAATAATGAAATATTAAATATTGATAGTGGCAGATGTTATACAAATGAAATGTACTGTCAAGTTAAATGGTTGATAAAACTCAAATGTACTGATATTACCATGACCATGACCGACATGTACTCATCTTGAAGACGAACACTCTTTGTTTCAGTGATTCAGCGCCTGACAGAACATTAAAAAAACTGTTTATATAGCATGACCAAGTTAAAACACATATGATTTTCTTTTTCTTTCATTGAGTATTAATATTATGAAAGTGGATAAAGAGTGTTCCCTGATTTGCCGAGTAGGCTCAAAGCAGCAACAAAATGACCTAAGAATCTACACAGTGGTTACACATCTCATACAGCTCAGCAACAGCATCAAAAGTAATATTGTCATTAAAACACTTATGTTAAGACATGAAGGATCACCTCTGAATAAAATAACACTTAAAATAATGGATCATGTTCGCAAATTTCGATTTTTCTCTGTCTACTTGCATCATGAAAATAAGGTGCCACTAGATGCCACTGTTATGGCATTTACTAAAACAACAGCGCATACCTCCTCTGAAGGCCATAAACTGAACTTCCTGATAGTTGTGTCAACATTTTCTAAACAAGATCATCTGTGAGCAGTCATCTGTGCCATTCTGGCTATAGCTTTCACTTATTTAACTTCCATAAATCGTTTACACTGATATTTCTAAATTTCATAATGTGACTGATGTTACCCATTATTGTTAACCACTTAAAATTCAAAAGAAAAAGATGATACCAGATGATGTGATGATACCAACACAGACATGTTCCTACCTGCAGTAGTAAAATTCATTGCAACATGTGACCATAACATCAACATGACTCGTCTGACTATCCCAGTTTCCCAACGTAAGAGCTGAAACACACAAAGACTACGTGGCATGGTATAGGGAGTAGCCTGCTGCTGCTTTGGCAGTCCAGACAAGCTTCATGTGAGTTAAGATAGTTTTTGTCAAGTCTGAGATGCAATGCTGAAAACACAGAATTTGTCATACTTTAATATTAATAATGAATAAAAGTTGGCCCAGGAAGTTATGTGAACTGTGAAGTTTAGAGTCAGATCACTTATCCAAAGCCAGAAAAAGTCAAACCACTACCAAAGCCAATGGTACAATAGCATAGTTGTTAACATGTTTGGCCCATGTTTAAATATTTTAATTGATGCATTTAGCAGTGTTTGGATCAATAATGAAACATGTATGTTCACATGATTTTGAATTAAAACTGGTTCAGTTATCACCTGTTCTTAGGCTTAAACGTAATTTATTGTATAGCTATAAATAATTATTATTTCTTCTAGGCTGCTGCATTTGGGCAACTACAAGGCAAAATATTTTAGTTTCCTACATATGAAACCCTGTGACCCTGAACAGGAATAAGTGAGTACAGCTAATATATATATATATATATATATATATATATATATATATATATATATATATATATATATATATATATATATATATATATATATATATATATATATATATATATATATATATATTACCTCAGTGCTGCACTGATTTTGTCTTTAAATTCCCTCAGTTGCAGGTAGGCCACAAGGGTGGACAACATTAACAAAGAAAAGCTGGTGCAAAAGGCAATTAACATTATCTGCGACTATATACACCAACTGGCTTCTTCAATTAAATTGCCTCCGTATAGTAATTTATTTAAATTGCTTTAGGAAGGTTTTTTTCATATTTTCTGTGAGATGTTAGGCCTACTAGAGATAAAATGTACAAGCATGAACTTAATATTAATACCACTAACACTACTTTTATTACTATACTACTAATAAAAATAACGACAAAAATAATAATGTAACCCTTTAAAAAAGCTGATAGTAAACACCTATTTAAAATTATGTATATTGAATCTTTGAGAACACCAGGAACCACGGCTTTGTACTGTTCCGGTCCGGTGTTGGACATGTGCAGGTTTCACGACGACGCTCCTTTAATCGCACCGTGAACGGGACACAATGGAGAGCAGAGAGGGTTCGCTCTCTGCGGTCACGGGAGCAGTGGGAGGATGACGTCACTTTCCTAAAGCGGGCAGCAGGCAGCCGTTGAGCTGAGTCCCGGACGGGAGGCGAGCCGAGTCCACGGGCGACACAACTTTTAATGTATGTGGACCGAGTCGAGCCAAAGTGTACTGTGGCACCGTTTTCGTCTCCTTTATGCACTCTCCTGGCTGACTTAACGTCGCGACGGCTCGCTTTTTTTTTTTTTGTCTTGTTCAGTAGCTAATCTGTTTTTGTCTAAAAAAAAAAAAAAAGGGGGAAAAAAAAGCAAAAAAAAAAAGCGGTTGTCTCTTTTATGTGTCCAGCCTTCCAGTGATTCCAGCTCTCTCTCTCTCTCTCTCACACACACACACGAACACAACGGGGTAAGTGTCCAGGAATTTCATGTCATTTGAAAGTTGTTTTGGTTGAATCAATGGACCGGCATGCTTTTGTAAAAAACGACAACCTCAGAAACGGCTTCTGATTCCCGGTGTTGGGTCAAACATGAAGAGCTGCTGGCGCTGCTAGAAAGCCTCCAGTCTGACATTGTTCGCTGTACAATAATTCACGTCGCTTACATTTGATACTCCTTTTGCAAAACGACTTGCAGCTTTACGCGCTATCGTTCACATATTCAAAGTATTCATGTAAAGCTGTCATTGTTTTAAGAACAGTTTGGACATATGCAAACCTTTCTGAGCTGGTGGTAGTCTATTAGCATTGTGGTGGAGGTTTGACAGTAAATTTTGTTGTAGTTTGTCATCTTTCAGGCAGATCTTAGACAACATATTTCTACAATATTCCTTTTTTCATGTTAATATCTGATATCGACTGTCTGGTACTGCTTCTTGAGATTGACCTTGTACACAAAGTTGGTATGCATGTAAAGCTAACTTGCTTGGATCTTGCCATAGAAAGTTTTTATTTTTTTAATGCATGCACTTAAAGCATAAATCAGTGTTATCCCACATAATAATATATTTATATCTGAATAACTCTCATGCTTTGTTTCTTCAAAGTCTTCACGAATGTCTGCATTTTAAAATGTTTTTCTTTCCAACCAAACTGCTTGTAATCATTCCAGAGTTTCAAATTGCTTACACGCGGCTCTCGGTTGAAATTCAAGCAGACACAGAGTGCCCTGCAATTTATTATAATGAAGTAAGTAAGTTGCCAAACTTTAGCTGGAATGCTCCAAAGGATATTTTGGGGTTAAATCAAGAACAAAAATCCCTCCAGGCTTGAAAGACTGGAAATTGCTTGAGGCATTTGGAGCACAACAATTCAGTCTCCAGACATCCCCAAGGAATCTCTGGTGATTTATGACAGTCTTAGAGGAAACGGTACAAAACCTTGTTCAGCAGCACATTTAAATTTGCAATATCTGAGTTAAGTCAATTCCCAAGCTTACAAATTAGCTGAGGTCCAATAGTGAAGTGTAAACGAGCTTTGGTTGTTCATTTCACTCCGAGCAACAAAAAAGTCTCTCGCCTTAAGAGCATATTCATATTAAAGCATTAATAAACAAATCTTAAATTTTTGCGCAAGGAAACTGATGATTTGTTTAGGCAGTAAATAGTGATAGTCTAAGTAACTGTTGATTAACTCCACTTTTACAACTAATTGGACATAACACCCTGAAATATCAGAATCACATTTAAAATGAAAGATAACGAGACTAAGGCAAAATTTTTACATCTGAATTTTGTTCCTCGCAGCCTGGACTGAGCCATCGAGTGACTGACTGCATGGATCAGACTGAACATGAAGAGCCTCAAAGCCAAGTTTAGAAAAACTGATGTAAGTACTCTAACATGTGCTCATCACCATCTACAGTAAATTGTGCACATGCGACTGTGTGTGCGCATGCGTATGAGTCACTGTCTGAACATGTATGGATTGATCAATTCCATTTTTTTTTTTTTTTTTGGCAAAATGGGGTCAGCAGCACCCCATGCCTTTTTGATATTTCATAAAAAAAACAAGTTAAAGTAAACAAAAAGGGTTAAATGATCACAAAGACCACAAATATCATCAGATATGCACTGCCTTAGATGAGGATTTGATCCCGCTTGTTATGAATCAGTCTTAGGACAGGAATTTCTTCATGTTGGTAAAGTCATTCATTTATCCCCTGTCTGAGATGTTCTACACTCACAGGAAGTGAGGCGTCTCCACAACGTCTGACTCATCAGTTGTCACGGTGACCCTAATGACACAGATCTAAACGGCAGACAGGAAAAGTCTGTGGGGTTGTTTAAAGAACGAGACAAGTTTTTTTTTTTTTTTTTTGGGAAGGGGGGTGTTAGAAGTCGAGGAGTCGGCGAATGGAGTAAGGAATGCTGACTAAATGAGACTTTGGTTTATGTTGACAGTTTCCAGGAGATTAAAAGTTTGTGGTGGGGCAGGATGGTGAGCTCTGGTTAAATGGCATGTTCTGAAAGTTGGAGACTGTCTAGTAGAGGAAGAATTAGGTGGAGTACACCCCTGCTTTTATTTAGTTATATCTACAACACACTGAAGGGGATAGTTAGAGCCTGAATTATTGTGTATAGAGCAAGACATATCGTGGTGGAGAGAAAATGAGACCTCAGTAAACCACCTGTAGAACATGTAGGAATACAGCACATCAGTGTGCCTCCAATGTGTAAAATTAGTGATTTATCGCAAATTCAGTCAGCTATGTGGGGAAGTATAATGGTGTCCATTGTTCTAGAAAATGTTAAGTCCAGCTGTGCAGGGTCAAATAGTTTTATGCTCAGTGAATAATACAGATATCTGTTTTATCTTAAGTAGACATGTTCCTGTTAAAACATGTCTTTTTACAGAATCAGTTACACATTGTTTTTAAATGTTTTTGAAGCAAAATTGCTCGTCCTCCCTATCACAGCCACTCGTAGGTGGCATTAGAGAAGACAGAAGAGAGCTGTGGATGTGGATGTTGCTTGGAAACACAACAGATGAGGCATCATACATGCTTTTGCACACCTCCCACTCATACATTGTCACATTTGGCTTCAGGAATTGTTCACTTTGTCTCTTCTTTTATGTAATAAATCTCATTTTTCATATTTGTACACTGATATGATAGAGTTTAGAACTGGAAGTAACTACACTGATTTGTTGCGTTATCCATTTACAAAATAGGGAGGCATTCCTGTTTTGATAAGTACTAATAATGTTTGACTTAATCATCTGGCTGATCTGACTGAGAACAGCTTGTTTCTTGCTCATCATCTAGTGTGGCACGCTCAGTGTGACAGAAGCTTCATGACTGAAACTTTGTACCACACGGTTTAATCCATAATGATTCAGATTAGGGGTGCATTGATTACTTGGCTAATTCTTCTAAAACAGCAAATAACACATTAAGTTATCAATTTACCTGTAATGTAAAAAAAAAAATGAATTCAGAATGATTCAATTAAGAGTAAAAGATTGCAGAGTTTTGGTATCTAGAAAGTAGAGTAGTGGAATTATACCTAAATTCATGGAGGTTTTGTATTTTAAAAGATTTTAAAATCAAATAACAAATCAAACACAATAAATAAATTGATTAAACCTGGATTTAGAATATTGCCATTTGATGTTCATCCAACAGAGGTTCTTAAAAGAGGTTCAAATTTGAAGTTCAGAGTTAAAGATCTTTGTAGAAAACTGCTGGCAAACTCATCTTTTTAGAGAAGAAAGTTTGATGCTCAACATTGCCGTGCTCTCTCTCTCTCTCTCTCTCGCCACTTTAGTCGTAGACTTGATTGCTAAGCTAAACATTGTGATACAATGACCATGATTGCTGCAGTTTGTGTCTCATTGTACTTTTTTTTTTTTTAAGCAACAAAAGCCAAAACTTCCTTAGCAATTACACTTTTGTTTTTGATCATATTACATAGTTTTTTTCTTCCTTAAAAAGACTTTAACTTGGTGATGGAATACGTTTTAGTTTTTTTTTTTTTTTTTTTTTTTTTTTTTCTGCAAACTTGGTAATGTGATGAATTTATGCTTGTTGGCTACTGAACTTTCAACTGGTTTCAACTTATTTTAACCCTGTGCAGGTAAATGATGTCAGCTTTGGTATTTGTCGGCATGTCGTACCCGGCTCCGTCTTTCCCGGACTATTGTAGAAGCTTTTTTTCTCATTGCTTGCCACTACCGCTGCCCCATACTACCAATGGTGAAAGTGAAAGTTAATTACAACCGGATACTTCCTTAACAATATAAGGGTTTTATCGTTATGGAAACCCCAAAAGATGCAAGCAATCTAACCTGTAAGTTTTAATCTTGATTTATCTCTCACAAACCTTTTGGTGATAATATGCTGTGTTTTGTCATTCAAGATCAGATCATTTTTAGAGCCCAATGCACAAAATCTTTATTTTCAGTGAACAAAACAGCTGTTTTAATGCTGTGGCAACCTTCCAGTAGTGCTGTGTACACTTAGTGATTCAAATAAAAAGTGTTGATTAAGATAGAATGGCTTTGCAGGGTAATTTGTTTATCCCAGCTAATAATCATTCCAGCTTTTTATAGAGATCCCCAGCTATTTTAATAGAAACAAAAATAAAAATATGGGGTTCTATTTTAGGCCGTGTGTGTCATTGACAGATTACCCAGGAATGTTCTCCCAAAACCGAACCTCTATTTTTTGTTTAACAAAAAAACAGAACCCTAGCGCCATTGTAAATAGTTTTTTGATGAAGTTAAGACATTTCCAGTCAGATAACTTGGAATGGAATCTGTGGTTCAGTTTCAAAATGTAATGAAATGTTTCACTCTTTCACTCTCCATCTTAGTGAACTGAGTGCATTAGTCAGGCAAACGTTTACTTAAACACCTCTTCAAGATGAGGTCCAAGTACTACAGTCAGGTTAAAAAAAAAAAAGAGAGTGTGGGAGAGAACAAGATGTGTTATTATTGTAAGTGATATGGACGTACTGTGTCAGAGCTCAGATGATTAAACGACAGTGGAGTCATGTGAATGAGAAAGAATGTCCTTCAGTTTCTGAGGTTTTACATGTATAGATATAAAAAAAAAAACTGCTTCGGTCCTAAAGATTCAGATGTACAATAATGTATGCTGTATTACAATGTGTTATGATTTATTTTGCAAAAACTAAGCCAAATGAAGAAACGGAGTGAGTATCAAAAACTAAGTACTTCTCCTGCTCGGGGGTCATGTTCTGGGTCTCTGGAAAGCGCCTACAGACAACTTGTGTTGTAATAGACGGTATATAAATAAAATTGAATTGAATTGCCTTGGGAAGCACCCTTTTTAACTATAGTTATGCTATTGTCTCACATCATGGTTGAGGAATTTTGGTCTGTTTTTGTTTATAACATTGCTTCAGTTCACTAAGGATAATGAGCAGTCATTTATACCAAGCTCATTTAAGGTGCCACCACAGGATTGAAAGCTGGACTTTGACTATACCATTGCAGTGCCTTTTTATTCTTTTCCTTTTTTTAGTCATTCTGTTTTTAGCGTGTTCCTGTCCTTTTGATCATTGCCCCAATGCATGGCACAAGCTTTTAACTGGTGGATAGATGGCATCAAATTTGACCCCTAGAATACTTTTGCTATATAGAGGAGTCGATAGTTGAGGTGTGTCCATGTCCTGCTACTACAAAGCAAGCCCAAATCACTGCCCCTCCACCACCATGCTCAACAGTTACCGTTTGTACTTATACGATGTACTTCCCGCCAAACATCTTAACTTTACAAGTACACAAGTGCAAGTACAGGTACTCAAAAAGAATCAAAATAGCAGGTATACCTATCACTGCTAATGGACAGAACTTAGTATGTCACAGTTTAATTGACATTTACCTCCTCACTCACACATAAACATTGGGAGCATTAACAGCATTTCTGTTTGAATCGGGTGATGGCAGGTTTGATGATGAAATCGATGCCTGATTAAACTGTACATGTACGACTGTGTCGTAGACTTTCCTGTGTACTTGGCAGGAACAAATGTGATTGGTTGTTTTATAATGGTTTGATGAAATCATCAGTAAGGCACAACCCAAGGCGTGAGGAAAAACCCACTTGTGTTGCCGCAGTGCTTCTGTGTGAGTACACATGCAGAGTTAAGATGACAGGTTATACATCCTGGGAGTCATGCCTGTCATAACTTATACGACAGTGCGTCTCAACCCTGTTCCTCAAGCACACTGTCCTGCGTGTTTTAGATGTTTCCCTGCTTCAATGCACCTTGATACAAATGACTGTGTCATTAGCAGACTTCAATGGCAAGCTGATGATGACCATTCATTTGAAACGGGCATGTTGATATCAGTAGACATCTAAAAACATGCAGGATAGTGTGCTTTGAGGACTAGGGTTTGGAAACACTGATATACGATATGCAGATCAAAAAAACCTGTTTGGAGAACTGGGAATCACATTGGGAATCTAAACTTAATCTTTTGTGCAATTGGTGAGAAAACAACTATGTAATTTTCACATAAATGATTCAGTGGAGATTATAACAGTAGCTCATCTGAAACTAATGGCACCATTGTTCAGTTGTGAGCTCATTTTGTCCCATCAGATTTGCCCAGGAAAATTCTGTGCATAGCTTTGCCAAATAAGAAGGTTCATAAGTGTTACTGTATCAGACAGTGTGAGCAGGTTTGTAGTTATGCAAGGACAAAGTGAATCAGAGGAATTCTTGGACATGAGTTCATCTGAATGTGGGTTTTCTGTTTGCTTATTTGTCTGAGACTCTGTGCTGAAGTGTTGTTTACATTTGTCTTTACCTGCATATGTCTTTTGAATATTTTGTTAGAAATTTTCAAATCATTTATGAATTGCTTGCAGCTACACATATTGGGGCAAACAAACAAAGCATCAGGTTGTGAGATACAGCAGTGCTTAAAGAGAGTCAGCTGGCGTTATCTGGTTTCTGGGAATGAGTTTGGCAAACGGCCACTAAAAAACACTAAAAGGGAAATACTTACTGTGACCTCCATTTATAATCTCAGTAGTGAATTCTCTTTGTATCAAAACAAACATCCAAATGAATTTCGATCAATATTACCATAGTAATATAAACTTCGAAACAGCCATAAAGTGAAATGAAACTGTGCAACACTGTTTTACCATTTCAATCCGGCAATAACATTTCTGCCCGTGTAGCACGGTTCAAGTGCTTTTCAACTCGTTTGTAGAAAACCGATTGATTGCTTCGTATTTTTTACGTGAATATTGCTAGGAAATGTGCTTGAGTAGAACTAGACTTGGTTTTGCTCAGCAGGGCTCACTGTGGCCCCTTTTGAACTATAGTATGTCTGCTTATTTACTCCATTCTCATTAGAAGTGGTATAAAATATTACAGGCGGTGCCAATAGACCGTCAGTTTTTAGTCTCATCATATTTTACAGTTTGGAGAAATCCCAAGTGATTATTGTGATTTGTGTGTCAATCCTGCTGTTTTAAACAGACAATCCCTTAACATTTTTTCATTTTTTTTTTTTCATCCATTACTGTCCTCACACAGTATTTACTTGCTATGCCATTGTGAGCACACATGCACACACACACACACACACACACACACACACACACACACACACACACACACACAGTCTGTGCATTTTTGTCTATTTAATCTACTGTCGAAAGTTGTTGTAGTGTTAAACATAACCAGCACTTCATGCTTCCCCAGCTGCTAGGCTAAGCAGGATTACTCAAGGCTTACACACACACACACACACACACACACACACACACACACACACACACACACACACACACACACACACACACACACGTGCATATTAGAACAGTATCCACACTAGACGCACACCCTCCCCTTATCACCCAGCTGCTCTGTGTCTAATTGACATGTGGATTATTCTGTCTCTTCTCACGCCACACAGCTGTTTCATGGCAGCAATTAATCTGAACTGCAAGGCACTGAAGACTAACTGTACATTAACAGTTTGTTGTATTTTTTGGCCCTTTTTAAAAATGCATAGTATTATAGATTAGTTGTGTAAACATTGGAGGAATTAGAGGACTCCTTATCAGGAGTTATGAAATGCGTCTGCTGTGTTAACTGGAGCAGAACTGCAGAAACAAAAAAAAAAAAAAAGTCACATGCTGATCATCTGAAAACATTTTGGGGGAAAGAAATGCCTTGTGCACTCTTTAGTTAAAAACATTGAACTAGTGTTTCCCAGAATTCTTCCTGCAGCACATGAAGGAGCCATTAGATAAAAATGATGAACACTGCTTTTCCTACAAAAAAGTAAAATATACAAAATTGGACAATTTAACTCACCGGGGGTTCAGGAACCCATCAGCTATAGAACGTTTCCCTTAAATGAACTACAGCCTAAAGTATTTTCACTTGGCTGTATTTGATTTGGCCAAGCCTCCCTTGGTTTGGCATGGTTTGTTCTGGCTGGGTATAGTGAAAGGGTATTATTACTGGAAAGGAGCGTAAAACCTTCGGGACAGCCCAGCATCAATCTGGAGAAAGCTTGCAGGAAGAGTGTGGGGATTGTCTTTGTAACTGTCAGGAGATGGCAGATCAAGGGATACCTATGACCCGGGTCAGATACTTAATCCAGGATAATCAGAAGTTATTTAGATCCAAACAAAAGAATATTCAGCAGTAGTCAAAACTGATGGAAAAGCATCATATAATGGTAATGTAGGCTCTGGGGCCACATGCCCACTATACCCTGAGCAATTTTTGTACGTTTTCCCCTAGATCGTCTTGTAGAGGTGTATACTTACAGACATTTTCTTTACTTATTGAATGCAATGGAAACACCCTTATGTTGGATGAATTTATTAGTACAAAACTGGGTCAAGCCGAACTATTTCATGTGCTGCCTGGATGCACTGCCTCCCTGAGATGCCTTGAGAAGGTTCGAGTTCACCTTGCCATTTTGCTTCCCATGGAAAATGAGTGGGATCTGTGCAATGTGACAGAGTCATCGCATAATTGCACACTGGCCATAAGTAATTGCAACTTTAATTGTGACTGTCGGTAACATTATAAACCAAGTAGCCAATTTAGTCTGTTTTTGGGATTCATCATTGGAAAAATTAATTGTTGAACAAGTTTAATCTAATCCAAGGAAAGTTTAACTTAATCCAAGGAAAGTAAGGGTAAAATGTCTTAAAGCCTATTTAAACATGGACTCAATTAGAGAAGGAGCCCTTTGAGATCTCTACTTTCATTATCAGCCGTGCTCATGAACTACAGATACATTGCCAGGAAGCCGGTTTGTCAGCAAATATTTGAATTTAGTGTGTGCTGTTGGGGGGAAAGTGTCATCACGCGTTTGGATGTAGATTTAAGCGTGGGTTTACTTCCATGCGAGGGCCAATTTGTTGTCCCATGTAAAGGATTCGTTGATGATACCAGATGCTTGTATGCTGCTCTGTGTGAGTGTTGTATTTCTCTTTACACACAGAGGACATAGGACATTTTTTTTATCTTCACTCATGTAGACAAAATGAAAGAGACAACTATTTCCTGGTGAAGTGAGCTCTGTTTAAAGGTTGACAAGAAGGGGAAGAGAAGAACTGATGAGATGCCATGAAGAAATTATATGATAGTTGTAAAAAGGTGGAGAGCTTCCAGATGATGGGGCAGAAAGTCCACAAAAGAAAAACCCTACTGGGGTAGGAAGAACAGCCAGACTCCAAACCTATTGTATTGCACTGGAACAATATTCACACTAGGGAATAATTAAGGGGAGGAGGGATAGCCTCAGTCAATTTGAAAAAATTGAGATGGAAAAAATGTTTTGTGATATGTGTTTTCAGGTCTGTCTGATGATTTTATGATGAAGGTGTCACAGAGGTTTAAAGGCACAACTCTGAAGTGGTTTGGCCAGACGAATATCGTTTCCTGTTTAAGGTCATTGGAAATATTTTTCTTGGAGCGCCACAGAATGACCAATGAGGCTGTGCAGTGCTTTTTTTTTTTTTTTTTTTAATTGGACTGCTTCCTACTTCACCTGAATGTGTGTGTGTGTGTGTGTGTGTGTGTGTGTGTGTGTGTGTGTGTGTGTGTGTGTGTGTGTGTGTGTCTGTATAAACTGCTTGCGTTATCACGACATAAGTGACTGATGCTGTGTATTTTTTTCCCCTACTCCGCTGACTTTATGAGTAGCCCCCAAGTGTAATGAGGCTGGTTGCTTTCCAACCCCAGCAGTGTTTATTTATAGGGCAAGAAAGGCTATTTGTATCCAGAGGAAGTTTTCCACAAGAGCTATTTTTTACTGGAGGTCTGCATGGACCCACAATAGCCCCTTGCTGGCCATGTGCATTAAACCTTCAGCTTTAATTAGAAATATGAGTGCTTTTCAATAGAAAAGAAAAAAGAACAAAAAATGTTTTGAGTGTTTACATCCCCCTCCCTTTTTTTTTTTTAAAATCATGCTCTAGGGAAGTGGCAGCTTTAATGTACTTCAGACGTATAGTTTATATACTCATCAAGACTGATTTTATTAGTTCACATGATTGCAGCAGTTCACTTAATAAAACATTCTTGTAATCTGTTCAAGTTGTTTGTAAGGGGGAATAGGTGTAGAAGGAAAGTACTAAGTAATTCAAGAGTTCAACATATTCAAGAGCCATTAATATGAAGAGAAGAGCTGCTGGATGATGGCTATATTGTTTTTGTGTTCCTCTCATCCATGTTCCCTGTCTCCAGTACAGATGCTTACAGACAGTTCAGACAAAATGTCATCACATTTATTTATTTATTTTACATTTTGTGAATTTAAATGTACACAATTATCTAGGGTGTTTAAGTTACACTTAAAACTATTTTTCAAATACTAACATTTTATATAGCTAACTTAATGTTAGTCTTAATCTTGAACAAATTTGTTACCTTGTTTTCTTTGTTTTTTCATCCCATTCCTGATGTAGGATTTCAGTTATACAGCTGTGCAGAGCTTTCTGTTTACATTTTATTACACTTAGCAGATGCTTTTCTCCAAAGCAGTTTAGTAACTGAACATGCATGTTTGTGGACCCACGCAAGCACAAGGAGAACATCCAAACTCCACACAGAAAGACTCCTGCAGGGAATTGGACCAGGAACTTTCTTGCTGTGAGGTAACGGTGCTAACGACTATGGCACCGTGCTGTTATGTTAACTTTTTTCTTTGTTTTGAATGACTGAACTGTTGCAAAGCCATTGTAACCAAGCAAATCTTTTATTACAGAGCCTGAAAGGTTTAGCAAAATGTGGATTGGAAACACGTTCTCACATTTTTGCAAAACATACTCAAGGCAATGTGGTGTTTGACTAATAGATCAACATAATTATGCGATAAATTAATTTATCACTGCATACAGGAGGCAAATAATCTCTGACAGTCTCAGTTAATGACAGTGTTGGTGTTAAAAAAAAGGAGAAATTCTTTTGGCAAAGAAGTTAAAGTAGAAGTGCTGTTTAACTTGGTTCTGATTGGTGTCTATAAACTACAGTAAACTGTCTACGTGGGAGGACTACTACATATGTGGGAAACAAAACACCAAAAAAGGCTTCATAGAGTCTTTACAAAGACTGGTTTATTATTCCAAGTGATCACCTGAATCATAAATGCTCACAACTGCAGTTTGATATGTTAAAAAAGTGTCAGTATTAAGTTAGAAAGAGATGATATTTCATCTACAGTATTATCAACTTTATTCTAAAGGCTGGTGTCTACAGCATCATCACCCACCAGAATCTTCTTTAGTCAATAGTCCTTCTGCAATCATTTTTAAACTTTTTATTTTAATCTTAACTTTTATCAACTTATTTTTAAACATGCATCATATACTAAGTTGTACGTCTAATAATGTTGAATTTGCAAGTCTTTCATGCTGCCTTGGGTATTTTTTGTATGGTGCAATATGCAGATTGTTGAACTCACTTTGGTTTGTAGAAAATCATATTTGATTTGAAGCGCAGAGTTTTCTTTTTTTTTTTTTTTTTCTTAAAGTAAGGTGGCTAAACTATAAGAATGTTTCCCATGATCTAGATGTGTTTCATTATCTAGATGTGAGGCTCACAATATCCAGTAATGGATAATATATGGCAGCATCTGTCATCCTAAGAACAACCATCTGGTCTTTGTTTAACTGTTCTGCATACTTACTCTTTTATTCTTGGTTTCAGAGTTCAGAATCTAAACTATTGTGGTGTGTATATACTTGTGTGTGTGTGTGTGTGTGTGTGTGTGTGTGTGTGTGTGTGTGTGTGTGTGTGTGTGTGTGTGTGTGTGTGTACTACAGAGGAGAGTAAGCAGTTTCAGCTGTGGCCTGAGAGAAGGGAGGTATTGTTCGAGGACATTTGAGCATCGACTTTGCTGCACATAAAGTTTTTGAAGTTATTAGCCACTGCTGATTAAAGGACAGATACATTGTACTTGTGTCAATATATCTGTCTTCTGTTCACCATTTCCCTTTATTCTGTACAGTTTCCCTGTTTCCACATTCTCCTCAACTTCCTGTCTGGATTGCCATCCTCTGTCTTTTTATTTTAAACAATGAGGTTCAGTCTATTTAAATGTTGTTTTTCACAGGAGTTAAATCTTGTTGTTTTTGTGAACAAACCTTCATCAAACCTACTTCACTTTTGATATAAGTCCCACAGAAATCATCATTCTTACTTGCTTTAAAGACAAATATGGGTACATGTTTGAACTAGTATGGAGGACAGTTGGGTCCACATATTCTTCAAGAAAAGATTATGAGGGTAAAGTTTTCATCATCATAATGTTGAATGACTGTGGCTGTTTTTTCTGTATCTACCAGGCACACGCTAATCTGGTCTGTTTGAATTGTTTCCATACTCTAGCTTTATGACTAATATTCACTCCATTCAGTGTTTTTCAGCATATTTAGTTAATTCTGTATCTTTCTGGCATTATCGTGAACTTGGTGTTTCTTGTGTATCCAGCAGGGTTCCTGACTATTAATATTATTATTTTTTATGAACTTGGATTTTGGTGTCATAGATAGTTCAGTTTTTGTTGCAGCCCTCCAAAATACACGACAAAGCATTTGGAATAATAAGGCATTGGGTTGCCCCTTTCATGATACACTATATTGCCAAAAGTATTCGCTCACCCATCCAAATAATTGGAATTAGGTGTTCCCATCACTTCCATGGCCACAGGTGTATGAAATCAAGCACCTAGACATGCAGACTGTTTTTACAACTATTTGTGAAAGAATGGGTCACTCTCAGTAGCTTAGTGAATTCCAGCGTGGAGCTGTGATAGGATGTCACCTGTGCAACAAATCCAGTCGTGAAATTTCCTCCCTCCTAAATATTCAACTTTCAACTGTCAGCTGTATTATAAGAACATGGAAGGATTTGGGAATGACAGCAACTCAGCAACTGATGGAACGGGATCAGTGGATGCTGGGGCGGATAGTGCGAAGAGGTAGCAGGATTTCTGCAGAGTCAATCACTAGAGACCTCCGAAGTTCATGTGGTCTTCAGATTAGCTCAAGAACAGTGAGCAGAGAGCTTCATGAATGGGTTTCCATGGCCAAGCAGCTGCATCCAAGTTATACATCACCAAGTGTAATGCAAAGCATCAGATGCAGTGGTGTAAAGCACGCCGCCACTGGACTCTAGAGCAGTGGAGACACGTTCATCTGGTAATCTGATGGACGAGTCTGGGTTTGGCGGTTGCCAGGACAACGGTACTTGTCTGACTGCATTGTACCAAGTGTAAAGTTTGGTGGGGGGGGGGGATTATGGTGTGGGGTTGTTTTTCAGGAGCTGGGCTTGGCTCCTTAGTTCCAGTGAAAGGAACTCTGAATGTTTCAGCGTACCAAGACATTTCCATGCTCCCAACTTTGTGGGAACATGACTGTGCACAAAGCAGGTCCAGTGTGTCTGGTGTGGATGAACTTGACTGGCCTGCACAGAGTCCTGACCTCAACCCGACATAACACCTTTGGGATGAATTAGAGCCGAGACTGAAACACACTCCTAAACCTTGTGGACAGCCTTCCCAGAAGAGTTGAAGCTGTTATAGCTGCAAAGGGTGGAGCGATGTCATATTGAACCCTATGGATTAGGAATGGGACGTCACTTAAGTTCATATGCGAGTGAGGCAGGTGAGTGAATACTTTTGGCCATACAGAGTATTTAGCAATTTAAGACACAGTGATGACGAAACAGCAGCATGTGAAACACTGATGACACACAACTCTTTCTTTAACCTCAAGAACATAACAAAACAAAAAAAAAATCACATAAAATCAATGTACTGATTATGATGCCATGATTTATCCTTCCTAATCTTTGTTTACCTTTCTCTTCATATTTGTTGTGGGACGTCAATATTTACCTCAATTTGTTGTAAAACTGAAAGGATTGGATTAACAATTCCGATAATATAATTTGTTTTCAAAGCTTTGCAGCTGAACGGATTGATTCCTGCAAAAACACGAGTGGAGAGAAGGGAAAAGGAAGTTAAGAAGAAAAGTTAAGTCTGTAAAAACTGAAGTTTATAGCAAGAAATGGCAAGAAAGGAAAATGTGATTTAAAATCTTCAAATATTTATCAGTCTCTCAGCATGTCTGACCAAACATTTAATTACCTCTTTACTATTTGCTTTTAGCTCCCTTTCTCTAATCACTTATCCTCAGGCCTGGACAAACAGGAAACACTTAATGTTATCAGCACACTCTTTGTGTGTCTTAATAAGTGTCAGCCCAGAGAAAGAGTGACCACACACCCTGATCCTACTGTAAACATACTAACGGCGAACAGAGCGAGGCTCAACCTGAAGGAGAAGCAGGCGGACAGAGCTGGAGGAAACAAAGCTCACAGCAGGAGAGGAAGTGCATTTCACTTCCTGATAGTGAGCTCAGAATGAGGTGGTCTTATTGGTTAAATCTATACTTTCCCAAGATAAAAATAATAATTCCCCCAAAACCTGCATAATGTTTCCTGCCAGTTCATGGTCACTGATATATCCTACTTTCCTGGTCAATGACTTTTTAATTCATTTAGCCATTAGTATTTAAATAAATAAATGAAAAAAGTGTATAAGAAAATAGTTGCAGACATATAGGACACTTAGGACACTTGATTAAGATAACCTATGAAAAGACATTTACCCCCCCAAAAATCCTGTTTTACAAAGCATTTCACAGAAACACTTTTACCCCTAGGTAGCATGTTGGCATCCACATTTAACCAGTTTGCCCTCAACCTAAGCAACATTTTATTGTACAGTGCCCTTTTTTGGTGTTAACATCTTCTTTTGTTGAATTACTTTTGTTGCAACTAATGTCTGCAGTGATTTTCCTCTTTCCCTGCCAGCACACAGTTACTTCATCAGCCTCCCTTCAATGACACTACATTTGTAAGAGGCCGAAACTGGAGCGATGCATTCCGCTCCACTTAAACCTGTCCAGTAAAATACAGCCTAACGCTATCAGTGTCATGCTGCTTCGTCCTCACCAGTCTTCGTCTACTTTTTATTTTTTTTTATTGTTTGGATTATTCCTCTTATATGTCAGTTTTAATTGGAGCATGAATGGCAGTGTTTTTTTTTTTTTTTTTTAATGTCAAGAAAGTCAAAAGTTATACAGAAACCAGAACACAGATTCTAATCACAATATGAATTCTTAAAACGAACAAAGAAATACTTTTTTGTTTTGTTTATCTTCTGTTTCTGATTTGGTTTCTGCGTTTCTGATCTGTTTTTTCTGCAGTGCAAACGTTTTTGAGAAGCATTCAATGACATAATAGTAATAATACTAATAGTAACAATTATCAGTATTGATTGTTTTTGATAGAGTAAAAGAACGCTGACTCGGCGCTGTAGATGGAGTGGAAGTTCAGATAAGATGAGCACTTCTGAAGGATCTCCATCGTTGCCCTGAATGTTCTGCGTTTTTCTCAAACAACCAGTGACAGAAATAATGAAGCAGTTGTAGAGTACTGGATCCAAGTATTGTTTTAATGAACTAAAAAGCCTTGAATTAAAGAATAAAAAAGTAGCTTGTTTTTTTTTATGGTCTACATTAAAAGACTATTCCAACCCCTCTAGTTTCCATGGTGCTCCTCCTCTGATGAGACCCTGGTTGTTGTCTAAATCTTTAAATACACTTGGATTCAAAATTTTGTTTCATTTTAATATGTGTTAAAGAATTTATTTTTTTTTTTTAAATATATCCTGCGAGAGTCTTTCTGACAGAATATTCATGAATAGCATCATACTCAGAACCGCGAGTTAACAATTGCTGCTTGAGAGAAGTAAGAATACTGAGATAACTTGATATCATATCAGACTACAAATTTAATATTTAGGTATATTTGTGTGAAGAAAATCATTTTGCAACAAAGGAGTTTGAAATGGATGGAATAATGTGTTTACATGAGCGCAGGATTGAATTTTACCCAGAAGTTTGATAAGCCTTAGAAAAACTGAAGAGTGTCCCATCATGCATTTGATAAAAAATCAGTTCACGAGTTTCAAGTATACCACAGGACCTCACATATACCGCTAAAGTAGAGTTAACTTAAATATTAGAAAGAGAAGATTAAATATCATGCACACATTTCTGTTAACAGCCCAAAATCATATGTATCAATTGACATTTTCATTTTTTAAAGTTTGGTTCAGAAGACTAGATCTGTACCAAACGTTTGTCCTAAATTATAGTGTGATATACTAAAATAAATATTAAGTGTCACATGACCGACCTTAATATCTGACTGCTTTGTCAGTCTATCATTAGTAGGGGTGGGTTTGTTATGCTGCTGTTTCCGGATCACAAAGACCCTCAATTACAGCAGTTGGTCCTACCCTTCCTGGTATCCATAAACAAGATAAGGAGAGTGCTGCTCACTGCTGAACAAATAATGCCTGTATTTCACTCAAACGTGTTGAATAATGTAAGTTAAGCACCTCTGATGTTCCTTCTGCATTCTGTTGGGTGATTCACATATTTTCTCAGGACATGCATGCATTTCTCTGCATTTTCTTCTCTTCATTCTCTCTTGTTCAGCAGTTTCAGTAGTGTTTTTAGTAATTAATGGCCTCATTTTGATTGAACAACACATGACTGTCTCCAAAAAGTCACGAGACTTTCTTTACCAGCAGGGAGAAATGAAAGTCGACAAACTTCTGTGAAAACAAGAAATTCAAACCAATACACCATTTGGCTTGTGTGCATGTGATCTTGTTCTGCCTCATGTTTCAGTGCACGCCAATGAAACTGAAAAACATACACTTCTTGCAGTGACTACATGAAATTCTTCTCTGCTCTTTTTCCGCAAGTTCTATTTTTTACGTTTACTTTATTTATATATTTATTTTTTCAAAATTGTCAATATTTCAGTTTAGGAATAATGTTAATCCTCTGACGGAGTTCAAACCAAAATGACCCATGTGAGGAACCGTAGCAGTCCATGACCAGCTCTTTGTGTCTTTTTAGGAAATAAGCCTGAAACTAACCTCTAAACAGGAAAAAAAATGTAATTAATTTAAACTGTCAAAAAGCATATCAGTACTAAATAGACCAAAATTAGTTCTAATTCACAAACCAACTACCTTCTATATTGTCTGGTTTCACCATATTAAAATTATTGTGTGGAAGTTTGGGTAAATAATTATAAAACTTTGATACATTTACTATCATTACTCCAAAAGAGAGCATTACGAATCATACATTAAGTGGGTGACATGGCTCATACGCCTGCATTATTACTATAGTCAAATTTCGTCAAACATACGAATCTGGTGGAATTTCACACGGCACAAATCATGTTTAAAGCAACAAATGACCTGTTACCAGCAAAAATGCAGAAATTATTTATTAAAAGAGAGGGAAGGTACAATTTAAAAAGAAAACACAATTTTTACATACACAAGGCACAAATAGAAAACATTTCTGTGTTTCTATATGTGGAGCAAATAAAGAACAGTATAAAAGCTGAATGAAGGCAACGTCCAAACATAAACATAAAACGGTTTAAAAAAGATCTAAAAACATGATGTTGAATAGGTACTTTCATATGCAGGACAGACAGTTGAATTTGGTATTGGATGGATGTGTGTGTGTGTGTGTGTGTGTGTGTGTGTGTGTGTGTGTGTGTGTGTGTGTGTGTGTGTGTGTGTGTGTGTGTGTGTGTGTGTGTGTGTGTGTGTGTGTGTGTGTGTGTGTGTGTGTGTGTGTGTGTGTGTGTGTGTGTGTGTGTGTGTGTGTGTGTGTGTGTGTGTGTGTGTTTGATATCTATGACAATACTGCATATAATTTATATTGTATTTAGTATAGTTGACATATTACATAATACAGGGCGCTGGTTAATTAATTTATTGATGACTTGGGGAGAGCGTGTGAGGTTACATAGGTTTATAATTCTCACTCCCTTTTGAATGTGTAACTATTAATTGATTGTTTTTACTATTTATCTCACTGTGTGTAAAGATTGATTTTTCTTTTTCTTCTTAGAATTACTCTGAAAGCGAATTGTTCTTTATTTAATTTTGTCTAATTTTTTATTTACTTATTTATTTTTTTCACCTTACATATTCAAAGTATATTTGTGTGTGATATGTTTTTGTTTTTATATATTTTCAACCACCAGGGGAATTTATTTGGAGCCATAACATGGTGCATATGAGCAACGGTTTTAAGTGCATAAGAACAAATTTTTCCAGAAATCTGTCTTCTACAAGCAGAATTTATTTCAGGATATTTTTCACTCCCTCACTGGTCGATGTTAATCACCTTGTGGCTTAAGCTGCCAATCTCAGTGGTCATCCTAGTTGTTCAAGTGATATGGAGGATTTTTTTTTTTTTTATAGACCAGTATTTTTCCACCAGCTGTGCAAAATGTATTGCAGTGGTTGCACTTTGGTGTTTTCCACAGAGGCTATTTACACCCTGCAGTGCTATGTTGGCTTATTGCTGTTTCTAAAAGGGGTGCAATTTGCCACTGCATGCATTTATGGTGTCACAGAGTTCGCCTCCTTCTCACGTGTAGGTCAGTGGGCTATCAGGTCAAACCTAATACTGTACTGCAAGCTGATATGTACAGGTGATTGCAGGGAGAGCCAGTTTCTGAACTTGTGTTAATCTCTCACTTGGGGGGAGGGGGTGGGGGTCCACAGGTTTAGTTCAGTTCTGTCTTGTCCTTTATTTTTCATTTAAGCACAGTTGCCTCTCTTTTTTCCCAGGTTTTTCTTTTTTAAAGTGGCGGTCTGCAGTTAAAGCTTGTTCTGTTGTAACTAGTACCATTGAACTTCTGTGTGGCGGCTTTGTCTCTAAATGAGATCATGCTTGGAGCTTTCCAATATTTCACTTCTCATGTGAACAGCCTGTTAGTGATGTAAATCTGGGGCCATTTGGTTTGTGTATCTGAGCATGTCCTTATTAAATGCTGTTTATGTGACAGTGTGCATATAGTACAAACTGCTCTGTGTGGGGCCATAGCCACAAACTAGTCTCTCGCTCTAAAAAAACATTACTCACATTTCAGGGATCCCAGTAATTTTGAATGTTAGGTTTGATAATGAACAGTACAAATGTACTACTACCATAACTACAAATAAATGTGACTAAATGACTATCAAAACTTTATTAATGCATGCATTTGTCTCTTCGGTGTAAATAATGTTGTCCATTTTTATGGACAACTTCAACAGTCAATTTGACAGACAAAAGTGGCAGAATGTATATTTTAAAGTTTGTACTGTTTTGATGATGCTTTGTATACATGGTAAGTTTTATTGTATTGTCTTCTCTCTCCATTACAGTTTACTGCCCATTCTTTGTCGTTATCTGTTGGTTTTTTTTTTCCTTTATTTTTCAGCCTCCCAGTAAAATATCCTTATTGTCTTTTGTCCTGTTTAGGCGAATGAGTGGAACAAAAATGACGAGCGCCTCCTTGCTGCGGTGGAGCATGGCGAGGTGGAGAAAGTTGCAACCCTCCTTGCTAAGAAAGGTGCCAATGTTGTGAAGCTGGACAGCGAGGGCAAGTCAGCGTAAGCATTCCTTTTGTTATGTACAAAACAATGCATAAAAGTGCCTTTGATACAGATTTGGTACATAACAGGTTTGTTTCTGCTGTGTGTTTATCTTCATCTTTGCATAATCAGTCCATGAATCCTATTATAGTTGTGAATCCAGTTTCCCAGTGGGGTTAATTAAATCCAGAGAATCACAATCTGTTCTCTGCAAAAAAAAAGAAGAAGAAAAAAAGAAGATATTTTGTAGAGCTTTTTCTTTTATTCTTTTCTTTTGTTTTGACAAAGCAATGGACGTTAGTCTACTGTGATGTCTGATATATAAGAATGAAATGTGGAGTTTGTAGTAGTTTAGGAATGTCAAGCTGGCACTCAAGATAGGCTTGTTTTTATGATTTTAAAAATGCAGAAAACTTCCAGTCGTGATGTATTTTCTGTTGTCTCTTCAGTTAAAGGATTACACATTCCTTAGTATACTGTGCGCTCAAAGACTTGAGCTTATGAAACTACTTACATGCTTCACAACACAATGTGAAAAATGAATGGCCTCACTAAAAATATGTCTCTTTTTTTCACTTCTGGAAAGTTTGACTTTGTGCAACCATTCATTCAGCCTCCATGACATTCAGTATTTTGACCTGGCACATTTTTTTGCAAATGCCTCGCCACTTGAGTGTCAGTAGTACAGAGGCTCAGTGTTAATATTCGACCTCTTTCTCTTTCTGAAACACAACACCCACTGACCTCAATATGTTGAGCAGCTCACATAGAGCTACGTTGATCAAAAACAGGATCAGACGCTGCGAGAAATAAATATGCAGATTCAGACATGCTGAAACAAACAAGTAACCCTTTGATTTTATGGGTTTGCATCTATGAGCTTTTCCCTGGGTGCAACACAGAAATACACATGCCGATCCATTCCTGCTGTTTTCGTACATCAGGACGAACATGTTGGTTTGGAGTCAGAATCCTCTGATCTTTGCAGAATGCACAAAGGAGCAGCCTGTTGTATTTCTATGGTGATAAAACCTGACTGAAAGGCATGTGGACATAGTTGTGTTTTTGTTTGTGTGTGAAATGTGTGTATACCTTACACGTACACACTGAGGGGAGGCAGCGTGGTGGTGCGTTTCTTTCACTCTGCTCACTGAGATGGAAGGGGGTTCCATTGATTGCCTGCTGCATACACATGCAAAACCAGTCATGTACTATTCAGTCAAACAGCATTTTGGCTTTTTTTTTTTTTTTTTTTTTTTTTTTTTTTTTTTTTTTTTTACATGGGTGATGATATGATATTCTTTCAAGTATGGCAGCAAGACATGAAGCACCAACTCATGTACCTTATGTTCAGTGGGCAAAGTCTTGAGTTTTGAAAGTGGTTGGCAGTGCTGCATAATCGTTTCATAAAGAATAAACAAAGGATATGTTCAAGTGGGGGAAAAATGGTTTTTAACTTTATTTACACTCAGTACAACTTAAGGTTTTTTTTACTAAAGCTGCACCTTTTTACTGTTAAAAATTGTAAATGAGCTGTCATTCAAAGAGCTTTAAGGTTGTAAAACTATAATATGTTGTTAAATGTTCTGATATGTTCTTTGCTTTGGGTTCGTGCATAGTCTTCATGTAGCAGCTGCTCGTGGTCAGACGGACTGTCTCGCTGTGATTTTGGCACATGGAGCTGACCTGTCAGTCACCGATGCTGCTGGTAAGTGTTGCAGTTATTAAGTGGCGGTAGATTGTCATACATGAGGGATGTGTAGACTCTTGTATTTGGCATAAATGTTTATTGTTTCTTTGTTTTTATTTAATGGAAAAATTCATGCATGGGTGAAGAATAAGTCCCATCATGTTAACTACTTTGATTATTATTTTTTGACAATTATTATTTTCTTAACATTTTTTTTTTTTTTTTTTTTAACTATGCCAAGGTTTTACTGCTTTACATCTGGCGTCCAAAAACAATCATGTGGAATGTTGCAGAAAGCTCATACAGGTAGGATTCAAGAAGTAAAGGAGGAGAATATTATATTTATCTATGAAATGCTGCTCTTATGTACAAATGCAGAATATCACTAACAATGCAATAATCTGGTAATTTAAATCCACTGCCTGGTCAGAAAAGGTGACATGCCCAGATGTTCTTCTGGACTACCTTTAGCTTTGATTTTATCCCAAATGCGGTGTGGCATTATTCCAAAAAATCTTATGCAGCGTTCCTACTTAATTTATGTTTGCATTTATTTTTCAACAAGATCTTGTATAAGCAATGGGAGAGTTGGTCATCTGCATAAAGTGTTTTCCAGCACATCCTGCAGACACAGTGGGGGAAAGGTTTGGAGTACTTGGTAGCCAATTCGTGAAAACAATGCCTTAAGTTCCCAGAACCATTCTTTCATTTTTTTTCCTCCCTTTGTTTACATATATATTAATGATTAATACCAAGTTTGGTATTGGTCTGTTGCAAGATTAATCTTGCAACAGATAATTTTTTTTTTTTAATGTGTGCATGGGTGTGTGTAGCCATATTTTATTGAAGAGAGAGAAATAAACGAATCCCAGCTGACCATCTTTTTATGTCTCCCCTATGTTCATTTTTATGTCAGTTCATGTGTGTCTTGGGTGGATTAAAATCAAAAGGTGGGACATGCAGGGTGGATATTCCTGAACCAGTTCTTTATGAGGCATTATCACCCTGGAATCTGACTGTGTCCTTAAGGAAGAAAAAAAAAAAGTAAATTAATAAAATGTACTTAACAAATGAACAAATAAATATGACTCTGAGCCTAGACCTGACCACCAACAGACACAACCCCTAGTCATAATACTTTCCCCACAGACTTTCGGTTTCACAACAGGCACCGTGTATGACGGGTGTCTGATTTGATTCTGGCACTCTTCTTACCCGGATGCAGGCGTTGCTGTGAAACAAGGTAAATCTGGAATTATCGGACCACATGACCTTTTCATCACTGTTCCAGAGTCTAATTTTTATGCTTCCTAGCAAAATGAAAGCATTTACTATTTGTCTGCCTCATATTAAGTCCTCTTTTTAAAGTTACACAGCTCTTTAGTCCCAATACTTTGAATTCTTTTCACTCCGTATGAGCAGAATTGTGCTCATTTTTTATTAACATTTCTTTAAGTCAGTAATTAAGATTTTTCTTTCGACCATCGTTCTTCCTCACAGATGATTTTTTTCACCGCCATCCGTCTGAGGTTTATTATTGTGCACTTGACCCAATTTCTGTAATCTCCTTAGTTCTTTTGTTTGCTTAATGCAGAGCAATAATTTGACTCTCCTGAAACAGGAATGTTTGTTCAAGGAATAAGGAGCTATTCGCTGCATCATTCAGGGTTAAATTACTATAACTTCAAACAAAAAATTGATTACTTAAAAAAAAAAAATTACAATGCTTGCTTTCCAGGTAGTGTATTTTATAATGCATCATTGTATTTCACTAAATTTAGTGTCTGTAAACTTGTTGTAGTGAAATGTCACTACTTAGTGAAATGTCTTCAAAATGTGAGATACAACAGCATGTGCTAGAAACGTGGCATTAAATACCACTGTCACCTGCCAGGACTTGGTTGTGTAAACAAAAGTTGAATGTGTGAAACCGCACTTCGATAAGAAGCCTGAAACCAGAACAGTTTCACAGCATCATTTCTTCAGTTTGCTGATTGTGTGTGCATATCAGCAGTTCTTAGCAGGAGCAATCGCATGCAAAAGCACCCTTCTTGGCCTGAATTGCTGAGCGTGTGAAAGTCTGCAGCCTCTCAGCCACACACACCTGCCCGGTCAAGCAGCACTCTGCTTATGCAAAGCAAAATTTGCAAAGCTCAGGATTTCCAAATAGGCTCTCTGTCAGACTTTTTATTTTTCCTTTTCATTTTAACAGTTTAAATAAATATTGCCACTGTTCAAAAAGTTTATAACTGGTGATCATGATTAGTAAAGTATGTAAAGAGATGACCAGGGCATGAGAACGAGGTTACTTCGGCTGGTTTTTACCAATAGTAGGACAGGAGATGGCAAGAACTCGACGACACTTCTAACTTTTAACATGAAAAAAATATTTTTTGTTGTTTTTGATTTTTCTTTTCTTCACAAATTCTTTTTAAAAAGGATGCAAATTACTGATGTGACTTTAGTCCTGAAAGCAATAATAATTCAGTAATAATTTTCCACTTCAGCATCAAACTGAGAAATCTGAATAACGTTGATCTTACTATTTAAATTGTTTTTATTTAATAACAGTAAAAAAAACATTCCTTTCACATTCCAGAATAAGTGTCCTGTTGATGCTGTGGACAGCTCAGGAAGGACTGCACTGCATCACGCTGGTAAGTGTTTCAATAACCTGAGATGTAATTAGACTGAAGAGCTTTAATACAGGGTTAGTCTGCTGTGAGAAGAACGTGGGACCATTTCTCGTTAGATTTAGTTTAAGATCCAATTTAATTTAGATAAATCATAAGCCTTTTTTTTTTTCCTCAGCTGCCAGTGGGAACATCCAGATTGTTCAGCTTCAGTGTGAACTAAAAAGTCCCATCAACCTAAAAGATGCAGTAAGTACTTTTCATTATTACTTCATCTATACCCTCCCCTGCTCTAATACGAAGTGGCGGAGAGGGTCTCTGAAACACATTAAGGACCACAAATATGCTCCACTTCGTTTAACTCACAGCACTTTCTGCAGCGATACTTTCAGGGAGGATCTTTCGAGGAGTCAGTTTATACTTAGGATTTTCCTAAAGACTTACTGCAGCTCTTTATTGGGCTTTTTCATTCATTGCAAGATTAAAATATAATATATACCGTCAATAGCTTTAATATGTAAATCAACTGCGGGTAGTTACGGTAACAGTCCGCAGTTTAAAGTCAAAATGATATATTAGCAATCTAGTAAATTTATGTGAGAAATCCTCATGAACTTACTTTGGCTTCAACTTGTCCACCGATGACGATTAATGTCATTTATTATAGGAAGCCATTTGTTCGCGTGTGTAAGGTAGAAGGTCAGAGGCTGTGGGAACTGCAGCTGCAGACCTGTGGTCTCCGTAGCACTGATGGACCGTGCCTGTGGTTTTTACACAGCTGGGATGTAAACGCATGGAATGGTGTGTATGTTTGCTTGAAAAAACTGAAAATGAGGAGAGGAAATTAAAAGGAAATTAAGATGTTGTCCATTGACATATTTCAGCAACACCACAGTCACACACCTCAACCTTCGTGGACAAGAATGTTCTTTCCATTTAAAACTAATTTCAACCTCATTTATAAGCATTTTTGAACATGGTCTGGACAAGGCTCTTTTTTGTGTACCACTTGCATATAATCAACTTTATAATATTTTCTCTGATTGGAGGTTTGCACTGTTGCATCACAGCTAGAAGATTCCTGGTTCAGACCCAGCTGGAGCCTTTTTGTGTAGATTCTGCATGTTTTTCCTGTCAGTCCCGAAGCACATGTGTTTGGCAAATGGGTAACTCCAAATTGCCCATAGGAGAGTGTGTGTGTGTGGTTGTCTGTCTGTATGTAGTCCTGTGATGGATCGGCCACCTGTCCAGGTTCTACCCCGGCCTTTCCCCTGGAGAGAGCTGGCATGAGCTGCAGCAGACCTTTGGGACACTGAAAAGGAAAAAAAAGTTGGTGTAGATAATGGACGGATGAGTGGATTTTAGATTCGGGAGCCATATTGATGTTGAGAGAAAGTATTTAGTGTTGTTGTTTTTTCTCCTGTTGGGAAACTAGGGCAGGCATGATTTCAGCTGTAATCATCTGCAAGTGTGTATGAGAGGTCTGGGCAGCTCTGTCCTCTGTGAGTGGGGACATACCGGAACGTTCAGCTTTTTTTATACAGAGCAGAGCGTGCCAGCTTGTTAGCCTCGGCCGTACAACGTGGTTGTATCATATATCAGTACCTGGACTATATTTGACTTAAATAAACACACTGTAAGATCTAAAGGGGGAAAAAAAGTAGATTTGACAACTCAGTCGCATTATATGTTTGAAATATGTTTATAGAAAATCAACTAAATCTAAGCTTTAGTTTTGGTCGGAGAGCATGGTTATAGGCGCTGTAAAACCTTATTTTTGCCGTTGGAACTCTTTGGACTTGTTTACATCTGAATTTTGGACAAGAGTACATAATATGACGCTGTCAGTCTATGGGTTCAATTTTCACACTAGTGTGATTAAAAGGCTCGCCTCAAATGGATAATTAACTTTATCTTCTTTATTTCCTTCAAGCTACAAGTTAATCATACAGCTAGTGGCGCCCTAAGAGTCTTGTAACCGCAGCGCACGAAACCGAGGCCAAAAAAAAGTCTGAACATGCAAACTTCTGACCGGCTCGTAAACATGATTTTGTATCATGAGAGCTTTTATGTGCTTGAGCGCTGCAAAAAATTGTTAAAGTATGTTAGTCGTTCTAAGATATGTTCTACGTTACGTTAGTACGTACTCTGATTTTGGCTTGTTCGTTGTCTTCTATCGTCAAAACCAAAAACTAACATTTTTCAAGATGCACAAAATTACAATTTCACCTGTGGTATTTAAAGTGCTGCATAAGGATTATTAAATAAGACATATTATGTTCTTTGTTTTTGACAGGCTGACACAAATTCTTACGGTCTTAGAGAAATATCTGTGACGTGCTTTGGTCAAAATACCACAGGATTACAGAACAACGGCTCCCTTTTCAGCCCTTATTTTAAGTCTCTATTCATAGCAGCTGGTTTTAGGGGTGGGACGAGCAGCTCCGTGAGAGTAGCATGCAAACATTAATTTGGACAAAAATGACACATGACGTTCCTTAAAGCATGCTATTAACGTTCAAACAAATTATGTGTGGGAGTAGACCATCCCTAGCACTGCACTTCCTCCTTCCTCATTCTTTCTTCCTTAATTTCTCAGAAACTAGTAGTCTGAGAGAATCTTAATCTTTTCTTTGTCAACGTGGCAAACGTTGAAACGTGCAAGTATTAACAGGAATCTTTTAAACTGCTAATGCATCCAAGCTTGCCTACAAAATATTTAAGAAACATTTATTGAGGAAAACAATAAGTTACTTAGTAGAAAACCTCAAGAAGATGCAATATAAGACGCACTTTGACCAAAACTGCTGCAGCAGACCACCACTACAGGCACTCAACAGTGGCAAATGGCTAAGGGATAGTTTGAAGTGGTGGGTGGAGATAAAGATGGATATTTCTTGTCTGAGCCCTTCAGAAACACTTTGCAGCACTTGCAACAACTCGCCGAATGTCTTATTGTCAGACCTGGGCAGCTTCCAACAAAGTGCCAGTGTTGTGTTATGTTAGAGTTGTTTTTTTGCTTGTTTTGTTTTGTCACTTCAGCAGCAAGTTATTGAAAAGTGGTGCTTTTAATGTTCTTTTTAAGCTTTAAACTGGGGTTGTTTGTGTTTTATTGTAATGAACTGATATTTCTCTCAGACTGAAACACACAGTTCTGCAGTTTTCTTGTTAACATTGTTGCACAAATGTGGGTAATATGGCTTTAAACAACTGACAAGACTACTACAGGTTGTGAACATAACTCAAACTGCACATGCTCCTCCAGTAATACATCTGTACACCCACACACAAACCTATTTAATCTATTGCCCAGAAAAGGACAAAAGTATTTTTTGCCTTTTAGATTCCAGAGCAGCAGAGACGCATTGCTGGGCAGAGCAGGCACACGGCTGTTTAAGTTTTTAACAGAGCTCAGAAGAACCCAGAGCATAGTTTGGCTGTCTTTGGTCTGTGCAAACGGCAGCAGCCATGTAATACAAAACACACAACTATTCAGACGCAATTTGCTGTTTCCTTGTTTCGTTTTCATTTTTGTCCCCATCTAGGATTTCTCTTTTCGTTTTTTTCTTTTCCCCAACACCTTGTTTATGGTCCATGCACATTTGCTTTATTACCATTTCTTAACTTAGTCTCGGCTCAGTCCACATTCTTGACCTGAGCAGAGCTTCTTTGCAGCCACTCCTTTAAGTCTGGAACCATTGCCAACAGTCTTAGCCAATCAAGCGTTTAGATTTGTCTTGGGTAACAGAGGTCTATGTTTAGGTTAAGTGTCAAGGTTGGGGTTAGAGTCTGTCAACTCTGGTGAAAAATGTGCTCCGTTTCATGAAATACTGCTGTGCTTGGTCAACTTTGACAACTGTGTAATAAACTCTAGTCCGACCCCCTCTTCTATAGATGCAATTAAACCATTTGGGGATTTCCCCTTACTTGTATACGGTGATGTCAAAGAGTTCTGTTGAAATGTGCCTTGTTTAGCACATTTGGACGGCAAACATTAAATCCTTTCAAAAACGGCGCCTATAATTGAACAGTCATATACAGTGTCAGCATAATGGTTGTAAATATGTAAAAAAAAGAAAGCATTTTCAGTCCCTTTTACTGAAGAAAAAAGATTTTTTTTCCTCTGTTTTACGAATTTTCTGTAGAAAAACCGGCTTATTTTTCTGTAACGTTACATTAGTCAATGAGGTTTTGACTCCTTATCCATTCTTCAGTTGTGAGATTGTTTTCTTACATGTGTTGCTACTTCAAATCCCCTTTACCATCTCAGGTTATAGATGAACTTTCAGTCTATAAACGTCTTCTTTTTGAGTCTTTACTTGTTCATTTTGCTAGAATGTTTTTGGATAATTATTCTGTTAGAACTTGGTGGCTTCAAATGCCCTTAAGACCTCCGATTTATTTTTGAATTCTTCATTGTGCAGCTCCATGACCATGAATGTAAACAACCAATGTTTACTTTCCGTTATGTCTTCAGTCTGCATCAAATGTGTTCACTGTTACAGTGGTCCTGCACTATGTCACGTGTTGTTCCAAGAGTTTTTCTTTCTTCTAGCGACCTTTTTGGGCAGCAGAGGATTTTTTTGCTGACATGCCTTGTGTCTAATTCAAATTTAAGCAATCTTTTTCTAATTGTAGACAATTGTAAGAAATAGTTTGCCTGGAAAAATTGGCAATTGCTAGAAATCAACACCACATTTGACTTGTCAGTCATGCTGACAGTGTCATGACATTAATTTAGCTTCCACAGCTATAGGAGGACTCACTGAGTCAAAAAAAAAACAAAAAAACTTTAAAACTACTTTAATAAATATTAAAAAAGACTGAGTCATTTGAGCATATCAGATTTACTAGGCACTGTTTTATGCATTTAAATGTCCAGAAACAGACAACTATTTTCATGGGGCTCATTTATTTTTCTTCACAACTGTACGCTATGTTAAAATATGTGATGTAGGTATAGGTGTAGAAGGTGTAGAAATTTTTTGTGTGTGTTTTTTGAAGGATGGTGTCACCTCCTTGCTGTTGTCAGCCAAACACAATCATCCAGACGTATGCATCGCTTTGCTGGACTGCGGTGCTGAAATCAACACCTCTGACAACGCTGGCAGGTAAAAACAACTCAGTCAACAAGTCCTCTGGGAGAGAAAAGTACTTCAGATAGCGGGGTTTTTAGTTTCTGAGAAGTATGCACTTTAACAGATACACATTTGGCTTCTGCGATCTTCTAGGACAGCCTTGATGGTTGCTACCGAGTCCAGTGCAGCGTCTGTGGTTGAAGTTTTGGTTCAACGAGGAGCGGACCTGTCAGCTGTCGATTCTGAAGGTCATGATGTCTTGCACTACTCCAAGCTGTTAGCCAGCTCTGAAGCCAAAACTGCCATCATGGCTGCTCTTAACAGACATTCACCTTTAGGTAAGAGTTGATGTAAACACACCTCAAAGAAAGAAAGAAAGAAAGAAAGAGAAAGAAAGAAAGAAAGAAGACCCTTTTTTGTAGCCTCCTGTTTTGTACAGTTGTTTTTAATGTTTGTCCGCCTGCCTGATACGCTTCATTAGTCACTGATGGAAAGTTCAATAACTAATCCGCTATATGGTGCAGATTGAATATATTCTCAGCAAATTAGCAACCCACTCATTCAATAATGACCTGAGCAATCAGCCAGAAGTCGAACAGACGGAGCCACAGAAACATGCACAGCCGGTTTAATATAAGAATGAACTTAGTTACTGGTCAGTCAGAGAAAGAAAATGTCTTTATCGTTTTTTTTACATAGGTAAATAAACCCCTTCATGACTTTGATAAAACTCAACACCTTTCTTTCCTTCATCTCAGGATCAGACGGCACTTGGGTCTGAATCTTATTTTTTGTTAAATATATATTACCAAAACAGAGTATGCCCCATTTGTACAGTGATAGTAATTCTGACCCAGAACTTAACATCTTGTGGCAGAGAACTTGGCACTGCTCTGGTTTCTGGTCAACGCTGCCATCTGGAGCACAACTCTTGTTACTGCTGTTTGTTTATTTTTAAATCATTTGTTGTTGTTTTATTTAGATGTTTTGCTTTATGCTTTACTCTGAATTTTACCTTTTGTAGAAATGGTATATTTAAAGAGCAGCTTGAAATGATTTCCGGACCCTTCATCTCTGCCTCTGTTTTTAATAAGTTCCTCATTTTCTGACTTCTCTTATAACAGAAGCCAAGTCTCCTAAAAGTCCCCAGGTAAGACATCCATCTTCTTTTCAATACTGTCTTGCAATCAAGGATCAAAGCTGCTTAAAAAAATAAGTGTGTGTGTGTGTGTGTGTGTGTGTGTGTGTGTGTGTGTGTGTGTGTGTGTGTGTGTGTGTGTGTGTGTGTGTGTGTGTGTGTGTGTGTGTGTGTGTGTGTGTGTGTGTGTGTGTGTGTGTGTGTGTGTGTGTGTGTGTGTGTGTGTGTGTGTGTGTGTGTGTGTGTGTGTGTGTGTGTGTGTGTGTGGAGAGGGGGGGCTATATGGGGTAGAAAATAAAACTTATGGAGAGAGTGTAAGGGGTAATATTCAAGGGCAAAAAACGTTTTGCAATAAATAAATATATTAAAATGTTAAGATCTGAAGTGATACATTTACAAGAAAAAAATGTTTGAGGAATAAGTCAAACTTAACAGCAAAATTTTATGGCCCAAGTTGGTGATTGGTTTATGAGCCGGTTAGGATTACCAAGAGCTATTTTCTTTGAACTCTGGACCCGGTTTTGGAAAGAGAGACGGCAAGAACTGGTGCCCTAACAGTCACGCTCTCAGGGTTATAGAGGGGACTTTCCAGAGGGAGCTGGCTGACTGGTCATGTTTCCCAGACATCCCTGACTTGCATTATTTCTCCAAGAGTCTATGCAAAATGTCTGTACACTCTTGGGAAGCGGGCCAGGATTAATCTGCAGCCATGAGCGTGTATCCAATGAACTCATTAGTCTGAGAGTACCATCAGAGTTTGCTTATTCGAACATGAAGCATTTCTATTCCTTCAGTGTCCAAAGGATCTGGGAAATTCTTATTTTCTCCTTTTCCTTAGAATTTAGCTTTATTTTTTTTTTGGTCCTTTGAAAAGAATGAAACATGTGAATAAAAGTCTTATTCAGACTCTTTATTTATTCTTTTTGAAAAGCAAAACCTACTGAACCCATTGATTGACTATCCTTTTACTAACCAGCACTGAATCCCAATTTTCTCTCTCTCTTGCCTTTCCCCCTCCACCTCTTTTGCTGGCTCCTCAGCATGATCAATTAGCTAAGCTAAGTGATGAGCGGATCACAACTCCCAAAAAACGAAAAGCACCTCCACCTCCTATTAGCCCACCGCAGGTAAATGCATGTCTCCCTGTGCCACTCTGTTTTAATTTCAGTGCATGTCTGCAGGATGATGAGTAGTCTGACCTTTATGCGTACAGTCTGAGTGTTTTATCTATCAATTTAATTCTGTAGGTGTTTTCTAACCAGGATTCAGTTTGTAGTTATGAAGATGTTTTTGTTTTAATTAGGTGATAATAAACTCTTTTTGAACATTTCTGGTAAGCTTTTGTTAATTATCAAGATAAAATTGATCTTTCCGCACCCTTGATAGGCATTGAGTAAAACCAAGTCTATCTAAAATTGACTAATTTAATCATTTTTTAGAGTTCTGGACCCTCATCCCCGTCAGTCATGAGCACTCCAGCATCCAACATAAGTGACACTCCCAAAGGATTCAACTACAAGGTAAAAATCCATTATCCTTTTTTCCAGTGTCTTAGTAGTAAAATGCTTTTTTTTTTTTTTTTTTTTTTTTAATTGCAGTAAAATCCCAGTTTTTGTCATCGGTGTCCACAAGGTTCCCTCTCTGTCTGTGTTTCCTGTTTCCCACCACCCACTTTTTCTTTCCCCTCCCCTCATTTTAAAGGAGGATGAGATCAGAGGATCAGCACTGAGGGAGGAGGTTGAGAAGCTGCACGAGGAGAGAAACATGTTGCTGGAGACGATCGAAGACCTGAAGCAGACGGTGGAGACGGTGACTGGTCCTGAGCTGGATACAAAGGTGATTAATGACGAATAAGCAGTCCACTGGCCTGCTCATTTAAGTTATGAGCACGTTTTAAACCAGGTGTGCTGACGAGACCAAAAGACCTTTACAAAAGCAATGACATCACTCTAGCACTACATAATGCGTTAATGCAATGATGTAGAGTATCACACATACGTTTGGTATGTTTAGTGATGTCCTATGACTGTATTATATGATCATAAAATACCCCGATGGTTGTTCATCACTTCTGTATGATAAAACAGAGTGTGGTGGATGTCATTTCAAACTCCTTATCTTTAATGTGTCGTTTAGAAGATCCCTGATTGTTTTTGACTGATTTTGTAAATTAGCACTTCTCTGCAAAGTTTAGTTTTACACTCGTAAACCAGGCAACTGCCGAAAGTCTTCAGCAGCAGCATTCTGAAAGGAGGTCTCAAGCTTGCAACGTGTCATGACTCGTGTTGTTTTCTTCACAGGTAGCTGGTGGACCTTAACGCTGTCTTTATGTCGCCCTGTGGCATGTTAATGTATGTGTGTGTGCATATTTGCAGGTAGAACAAACGGCATCTGCAGCTCTTGTTTCAGCTCTGCAAGCCAGGATTACTGCTCTCACCTCGGAGAACCAGCAACTTTCAAACAAACTCAAGGTATGTAACCCATTCAGTCATGCTTAAGAGGTAAAGCATAAACAAATGGTCTGAAGTAGCTAAAATAATAGCAGGACGGAAGTGAAACTACAGCAAAATATCACTTCCAGCAGCCATGGTAGTGCTGTTTTTAAATAAAGAAATTCTTACCTAATGTGGTTCCACTTTGAATAAGATTTTCTGTTTTGTTTCACTTTTGTGAACTTTAAATTAGTAGAATAGGTCTTAAAGGAGGAAAAAATAACCGAAGAAGCCCAGAGTAAACCATGAATACTGGCGGAGATCCAGAATGCAAATAAGTTGTTTGTTTTTTTTATGTTTGACTTGAGAGTGTATTTAAAAATAAAGTCAGAGGAAGCTTGGTCGTAACATGACTCTATTTACTTTAATATAAATAATGCAAATCATGACTTACTTTGTTTTGTTTTAATATTTCAAAGATTATTCCTGAACTTTTCATTCTCTTCAAACTTTAACGAGCAGAAACATCCGTCCGTCCAAGGAAACGAGGAGATGAGGGAGAACAGTCGTCCAAACAGCTTGGCTTCTAACTCTTCCTTCCACTCCACCCAGGATGATTTTGATACTCCGGCACAAGTTTCATCCACCCCCCAAGTGGAAGGGATAGAGCATCCTGGAGCATCTTCTGTTAAACTGGAGGACGAGGGGAGTGAAGGAGGGACCATGGAGGAGATCAGGCTTTTGAGACAGGCATTAGAGAGTGTTCAGATAAAACTAATTGAAACTAGTAACGAAAACCGTGCACTTCAGGCTCAGCTGAGACCTGAGGGAGGCCGAGAAAGAGAGGAGGGAAGCGTACGAGAGAAGGGAAGAGAAGAGGAGTTGATGGAGAGCCTAGCAGAGCTGCAGGCGAAGCTGACAGACACTCAGGAGAGGTACCACCATGCTATGGAGGAGGTAGAGGATCTAAGAGCGCAGGTGGGTGGAGGAGGAGGAGGAGGAGTTGAGCTGACCGAGAAGCAGGATGCAGTGAGATGTACATCTTCCACACTTGAACTAGAAGTAAGACAGCTGAAGGCTCAGCTCATCCAGTCAGAGTCGGAGCAAGATAAAGCATCTCAACAGATCAGACAGCTGGAAGAGGCTCTGAAGAGGACGGAGGAGGAGAGACAGATGATGAAGGAGAAGGAAAAGAGGACAGCACAGACTGAAGAGCTCTACAAGGAGGCACAAGAGGAAGTCAGGATGCTCCAGGTGAAACCTAGATTTTCCTTCTGTTTCTGTCTCATTTGCTGTCTTTTTCACTTTTTCACTAGGGCAAAATGTGAATATGTATAACAGAGCACAGAATAAAGTGTTGTTTTTAGTCTGCAGAGAACCATAAACTCTTTTAAAATTAGATGTTACATTCGTCTTCCATGGCATGCACTCATTCAGCACCTTCCACCGTGTTTAGGAGGCTCTGAGGGGAACGGTGCCCGTTGAAGCTGCCGCCAAAGACTTTGAAGAGATGAAGGCTGAGCTGAACGAGGTCATCGCAGGACTGCAGCGACGCTTGCTGGAGCTCTCCCACTCCTACAGCGAAACGAAGAGTCAGCTGAGTGCCAGTCAGAAGGAGCTGTCTGAGGCCCGAGCTGAGAGCGGCACATCTTCATCTCCTTCATCAGAGCAGGTGCAGATGCTGACCAGTAAAGTGGAGGAGATGCAGGCGTTGCTAACTGACACTCAGCTGAAGAACTCAGCCGCACAAGAAGAGATTTTAACCCTGAAGCAGGAGGCAGAAGCTCAGGCACAAAGCACTGTGGCCCTCGCCGACCACATGCAGGTCATGTCGACCCTGGGAAACGCCGTCAAAGAGCTGGAAGGCGAGCTAGAATCCCTGAAAGAGCAGCTACACCAAAAGACCATTCAGGTGGAGGATATCCAGAACAGGTGAGGATGGAAACTATGACAACATAAGGCTCAAAATATATGACTTTGACTGTTTAAAAAAGCCTAAACAGCATGTTAAAAGATGCATTGGTTCAAGAACTACAGCTGAGTACATTTATAACGTACCAGCTCACAACCAGCGTTTAAAAAGAAATCCAATAAGGACATTTCAAGCAGGTGACAAACATTAAAAAGTATAATGAACAATTATTGCATCAGTAAGGCATACTAACACATTAATGCATGATTAATGAGCAAATATTACAAAATGGTACAAACACAACCCAGCAGCAGCAGCGTTGCTTGTCCAGATTTAGAGTATAAAGGATTTGTTGGAACACTGTCACAACTGAAAGCTGCTGTTGTGTCTCTCACAAAAAGGCTGAATACTGAAAACAATGTCGGTCCAGCTGACTCAGTATCCCGGCTGGAGCATGACACCATACGGGAGCAGCTGGAGGGCGAGGTGAACCACCTGACGCAGCTTCTCCAGGGGGCCTTGAGGAAGCAGGATGAGATGGCTCTGGAGGCGGCTGATGCATGGCAGAAGGTGGGGGCACGGAGAAGATGACAAAAGCGAGATATCTACAGAAGAGTGTTACAAGCACTTCTGAACGATCTTGTCTTGCAAACTCATGTGCTTTTCCTTTGTTAGGCTCGGGACAATCGCGCAGAGCGGGAAGCCCTGCAGGAGCTGCTGATGTCGAAGGAGAAGGAGAACCAGACGCTGACCTCCAAACTGGCCGAGTCCCAGGATGCCGTGTGTCAGCTCAAACAGCTGGTAGAGAATCACGTCGCCTCAGAGAGGGAGAAGAACAAGAGGGTCAGTAATGACTTGCCGTGCATGGAATATCGTTGGTTTAAAATACAACATTTTATTCAGGCAACAGGAAACATTAAATGATCCAGTATGATCATTTCTTTTCTTGTATCTTTACATTTTACTTAATGTTTACTGTTACATCAACTGGATTTTTTTTTTTTTTTTTTTGTGTCTCTTTCAGATTGATGACTTGTCTCGGGAGGTAGGGAAACTAAAGGACGCCTTAAACAGCCTATCGCAGCTCTCTTACAGCTCCTGTTCCCCCTCTAAGAGGCAACAGCAGAATCAGCAGCTGGAGACACTGCAGCAACAAGTCAAGCAGCTGCAGCACCAGCTCTCGGTAAGATTCATGTCAAGTAGCAATCATTTCCATTTCAGATCAGCACTGTCGGCGCCTACACTTGCACCTTTGAAACACTGATGATAACATTGAAATTCACTTTTTATTGCCTCCACAGGAATCAAAGAAGCAACATAACGAAATAGTGTCGGTCTACAGGATGCACCTCCTCTATGCTGTCCAGGTAAATCCTTTCTTAGATCAGTATATTATACTTAACTCCAACTTTAAAATCTTTTAAAGCATCGTGCAAATAAGAGCATTTGATTTTATTTCTCCCTCTGCTGGCTCAGCCTCGTCGAGCCGAGAGAGGCGGTCTCAGACTTGAGCTGCATGAGATGAAAGTATACAAAGCACCTTTTATTTTTAGGTGGTTAATGAACTGAACTTGCGCTGTGTCCCCTCAGGGCCAGATGGACGAGGATGTCCAGAAGGCCTTGAAGCAGATCCTGTTGATGTGCAAGATGCCAAGTCAAGCCAAGGAGGCCTGCTGAGACACAGTTGGGATGTCTTCCCAAAAGTGTACCACCTTTAAAGAAAATAAGAAAAAAAAAAACAACAAAAAAAAAACAACAAAGAACACAGCCCCACACATTGTGCCTGTGGATGAATACTGTAGTATTTGTAAGGAACCGGTTTACAATCGTGTCTTCATCGCCTTTGCTTAAGTCTTTTTGGACCTATAAGATCTTCCACCCCACGCGCACCTGGTGATGTGGTGTATCCTGTGTCCGACTCGTCGGAGTGGAAGAGTGGCCGCAGACAGAGAGAAGAGCCGAGCAGCTAGGCCACATGTGGAGGTGATCCAGGTCCGGCGTGATCTGAGATCAGCCAGGTGTCAGTGCAGTCTGCGCGGTGCTCTTTCTGAAACTCACCTACCATAACTTTGCCTCGTCCCGCTAATTCAAACAAGCCTTAACTCAACTGCAAGAAAGTATAAAAAGCTGAACTGCTGCCACGAATCCACACACGCCGTGTTTGTTGAGAAATACGCCTTCACATCAAACCGCCAGAACAATCGAGACAACGAGAACACACTTCAGTTCCCGGATAAAAGCAGAGACGGGTCGCACGTTAGGGTCCAGATGCAGATGGATGTTCACAGCAAATATATACGAGGTTATTGAGGTTGCTGGAAAAGCGTTGGAAATTTGGGGGGGAAGCTTCATCCCAGGCTACAGGGTTGGGCCTCCACATGGGCCAACTGACCGCTCGTATGACTGCAGTCACCAGGTGATCCTCCCGTCTACTTCTGCCCACAATGACACTACAAACCAAAACTATCCGGTTCAAGTAAAACACATGCAGTAGCACAAGCGTGTGCACTCTCACACAAGCATCTGCGTGTGCACTAATCATCCCCATGGAAAACGGAGTTTGTTGGTGTCACGTGCCGTCGGTAGTATCCATGTTATAAACACCAGTGTTAGTATTATTTTGATCTGAACGTGTCGTGGCTGTTCACTATCACGTCGTACAGTCTAAATACAGCTGTGAATGCGATTCGACGAACACCAGCCCTACATTCACACAGAAATCCTTTCTGGCTGCACTAATTTGAAAAAAAAAAAAAAAGAGGAAAATGTTTTTTTTTTTTTTTCTTTTGATGTTTTCCTGTGTATAAAAAAAAATATATAAATATATATTTTACTGAGCTGTACTACCATTTCATGTGGTCAGAGTTACTGTACTGATGAGCTGTGTTGTTCACAGCCTCGTGTGTTTTCTGGTCTTGTGTGAATGAGATGCATGTCATTTGTTCTTGTGACTAGTTTAGATTAGTTTGTTTTCCTGATATCACTCAATACCTGACTGTTGGTTCATGATCGAAAGGAAGAAAAACAGATCAGCTCTAAAATACGCCGTGTGCACTTGGACTCGAGTAGTCTCCTCCCACAGTTTGGTCTTTTGTTAACAACTTTTTACTTGAAAAGCAGGAGAAAAAAAAAGTACTGACTGGAACCAAATGCTCAAGTTCTCCCTTTACGCGCATAAGAGACGTTTTCCACCAGGCTTCTTCGTACTGTCTCATTAATTTATTTACATTCATCACTAATGGGTTTTGTTCATGTTTGTAGTACTTCCATCTCTTAGATGTGTCTCCTGGAGGCCTCCGTTGTTTTCACTCGACACTCCTTTGCCTTAGCACTGTGCTTCAAGCCTCAGAGATCACCTTTCAGCTGGACAGTGTTGGACTGTCCAGTGGGCACTCGCACAACACGAACACTATTTAACCGGGTGAATCGCGCAGGAACACTTTTACACCTGACTAACCTGTTTGACCCTGAGTAGAGAGTTTGCATGTTTTTATAGTTTAGGTTATAGGATATCCTACGCGTCATCTCTCTTCTCTGAGCCTTGACTGAAGTGTTTTGTACCAAGAAAGGGAAAACAAAGGAACTGCTTTGTTTTTGTTTTTAGTGACAAGGTGAACATGTTTGCCAACTGTATTTTTCCCACTTTATAAAATTTTCAAAATACTGAATCCATCTGTTTATTTGCCATTTCTCACCGGATGCATATAAGATCACAGCTGCAGGTGACTGAAATAATTCAGATTTGCATATAATTAAGATTTACTGTGAGTGTTTCAAATGTGCCATGGATACGAGTGTTGGGAAAAGTTTTGGTACCTTTCTATGAATAAAGAACAAAAATATCCTCAAAACCACTTCTTAGTGAGTTGTTACTTCTATCTATTTACTTATTTCATGTTTGACACAAATCAGACTGCCGACTTTTTGATTCAACTAAAAAATGTTACATAAAAGAAATGACAGCAGAGGTGCGTGTGATCTTTTTCATGTCGTCGCACGAGTTTCAGAGATCCCCGAAGCTCACTATGACACTTCTGCATCTTCCAGCAGATATTTTCACCCATTCTTCCTGAGCAAACTGCTCCACGTGGCTCAGAAGAGTCTTTTTAGGAATAATTTCGGATGATTATCCTGAAAGAGGTCACATGATCTGAGGCTGAACTTCCTCATACTGAGCAGCACGTTTGGCTCCAGAACGTCCTGATGGTTTTGAGACTTCGAGCCCTCCGGAGTCGAGATCCACCCATCGCAGAAGCAGCAAAGCAAACATAACCAAGTTCCATCTTTGTTTTGTTTCTCCTTTTTAAATAGGCCAAAAGCCTGATTAAAGAATGAATGTTGATGTTTACCAACAAAAACTTTTCAACAAAAAGATTTCTTTCCATACTGTTTCCATACATGTCACGTGGAGGTGGAATCAGCAAAGCCTTTGTTTTAGCCGCACAGGCAACAAATGTCCACCAGGTGGCAGCATTCGCCTGCACTGATGAGGGCATCCCTGCTCAGTTTGTACTTGAGAGACAAATTACACGGGAAGCAAAAAACAAAAAATAATGAATAAAGAAACATCTGAAACTCCACGTTTTCAAAATCAAAACTGCTGGGAGTTCAACCAAGTTGAATATATACAGTTTATTTTGGATTTATGTGCAGAGAGAGACAGACATTTAACACGTTGGTAAAAACTTCCCATTCCATCTTCTGAAGATGTGGAGTTTCATCAGCCTGAACGAAGTTATGAGATGGTACTGGGAGGCTGTTTTGACCAGTGGCTCATCATTATGTTGCTTTTCTTTAATTTGTTTGAAACGAAAAGAAAAAAACTCATTCCACTCGTGCATTTTCTTGATATCAAAACTAGAGGAAGAAATACACACTTCAGAATTTCAAATACTCTGCGGTTATAAAAGTAATCAAATACATTGTTTGCTTTCCTGTTGGGTTTCACACACCATGATCCATGTCAACACTCTGTCCGCCCTCTACGTCCACTCGGTTCTGCCTCTCAGAAGTCCTGCCAGCCTGATTTTGAGTAATTTATCTTCTGCTGTGTTTCCTCTAACCGGTGGCACAACCACTTCGTTTCCTGCCCTGTGTTCTGCCCGCTGGGCAAACACACACACGTGCATATGCACGCCAGGAAAACACACACACACACGCACGCACACACACACACACACATACACATCTGCCTTTACACAACAACTTCCTGTCAATCTTGCTTTCCCACACGCTCTGCCCTCAGGCTTCGGGGGTTAGTGCAGAGAGATCTGGTACTGTGATCCTAATCCAGTAAGGGCCCATATTTGTTGAGCATCCCGGGCTGAAGCAAAATCTCCAAGTCTGGAGTCTGTGAGTGGCAGGATGAACTCTGCTCGGATCAACTGTATGAAAAGAAAGCTTTTGGGCTGCTTTATAGACCAAACAAACTGTCGATTTGTTGAGGAAATCATCTGCAGATTCATCCTGATGAAAGTAATTATTAGTTTCTGGCCTACTTGGAGGCAGTACTGCTTTGATTTCTGTTACAGTGTTACTCATATTTCTCTTGTTTCCACACTTGCTTGGACTATAAGTTGAAATAAGGTCTTTATGAAAATAAATTACCCCTGTGATAGTAAAGTTTAGAAGGTTAATGGATTTAGCCCATATAATGCCAAAAGATAACAAATTATAAGGCAAAGAACTCTGAGAAGCCCCAGAAAATCCATCTGTCATGTTATGACTGGTTACGCCACAAAAGGAAAAAAAGATGGCTTATATTACAAACAAGAAAGAAAATGAGGGAGAAGAAGGGGTTGTTGCTCATTTCTGAACTGTACAAATATCCAAGGATACAGGATAATCCTGTCTAAGGAGTATGAGTCATAATTGGGGAGTGGAGAGTTTGGACACTGCAAAGGAGACATGACAGAAGGTTAAAGCTCAGAAGAGGAAGACTGCGGCTCAAGGAGCCTACTCAGGGAGGAAATGAGACAAGGTTGTGGCCAAGAAAAGGAGGAGAAGAAAAAAGATGTGGGGGGGGGGGGGGACTAGCAGCAGATCAGGAGAGAGGGACAAGTGTATATGTTGAATCAGTGTAGGGATGACTAATCGGCCACTGACACACTCCTCTGAAGTAGTGCATGTAAACTTGCCTGGTTTCCCAGGAGTTTGAGAGGAGAGCAGGCGGAGCGGAGGAAGCTCCCGTCTCATTAGTTTTCTCTACAACCATCGCTGCAGTTCCAGCTGCCACCTACCACCCTTATGAATATGTTTGTTTTGTTTTTGTATTTTTCGATCCATGTCTTTGTTAACTACGTCTTTAGTCCATGTGTTTCCGACTGATGGGGGTCTGTGTGCTTTGTAAATATTGTTCAATTGCCTCCTGCTAATTTGCGTCATAGGTTACGTGCTCGCTGTAAGTGAGCCAGTCGCAGCATCCGCTTGGGTACAGGTACTTCTACTTGTGTGTATAGCTGTTTTGTTAATTAAGTATTTCCGAATATTTTTGGCTGCTGTTAAAGACATCTGGCCTGAGACTTTTTTAGGAAACTTTTAGGACTGTCACAACAGTTTTGTTGCGTCAACATCCCTTTCTTAAAAAAATATTTTTATTTTTCTGACCTTAAAATCACCCTTGTTCCTTTGGAATTACAGGACAAACTGTGAACTGTGACCTCAGCGTGATCACCCCAGCCTTTTATTGAACTGGAAAACTGACTGTTGGCCAGATGTTTGCTGCCATCTCCCGGTTCACTGGCTGGTGAGATCCAAAGACTCCCTCAATGCTGCCATGACAACGTCTCGGGGACCAGAATCACCCTGGACAGGTTTATTTCACTCACGAATGAGGAAACGATGTTTCTGTTGCAACCTGCAAAGAAGAAATTGAAAAACACAAAATGAGATAAGATTGGGGGGGTAGGCAGTGCTCTGACTCCTGGCTGTTAGATTGTTGGTGAATACAGCCCGTATAAAAAAAATATCTTCACTTCTTCAACCTCCAGCCTGATATATATGATCCTTGAACGTGCAATAAATTGACTAGTATTTAAAAAAAAAAAAAAAAATAAAAATAATAAATTTGTTGATATTTCCTCCTCTCCTCTGATTGCTTGTATCTTTTTACCCTCTCTCCTCTGATTGGCTGTTTCTTTTCGCCCGCTCATCTGATTGGCGGATGATATTTCCTCCTGTCCACTGATTGGCTGTTTCTTTTTTCTCCTTTTCTTCTGATTGGCTGTTTCTTTTCCTCCCTCTTCTCTGATTGGCTTTTGAAAATTCCCCCTCTCTTTTGATTGGCTGTTTCTTTTCCCCCCTCTCCTCTGATTGGCTGTTGATATTTCGTACTCTCCTCTGATTGGCTGTATTTTTCCCCTCCTCTTCCTTGTTTTGCTATTGCTATTTCACCCTCCCCTCTGATTGGCTGTTTCTTTTCCCCCTCTCATCTGATTGGCTGATGATATTTCCTTCTGTCCTCTGATTGGCTGTTGCTTTTTTCCCCTCTTCTGTGATTGGCTGTTGATATTTCCCTCTCTTCTCTGATTGGCTGTTGCTATTTAACCCTCTTCTCTGATTGACTTTTGAAAATTCCCCCTCTCTTTTGATTGGCTGTCTCTTTTCCCCCCTCCTCTGATTGGCTGTTGCTATTTAACCCTCTCCTCTGATTGGCTGTTGATATTTCGTCCTCTCCTCTGATTGGCTGCATCTTTCCCCTCCTCTTCCTTGTTTTGCTATTGCTATTTCACTCTCCCCTCTGATTGGCTGTTTCTTTTCCCCCTCTCATCTGATTGGCTGATGATATTTCCTTCTGTCCTCTGATTGGCTGTTGCTTTTTTCCTCTCTTCTCTGATTGGCTGTTGACATTTCCCCTTCTCTTCAGCTATGTTTTAACCTGATCTTAACTGCCATGTCCTATATCAAGCTATTTATAGACTAGAAAAACAAGGCTAACCCCAAAACAGAAAATATTTGTTACTTTATAATTGCATGACCTTAAATTACCAGCATCTATTTTGAACATTTGTGACATTGAGTTGTGTGTCTATTAGGAAAGTCAGTGTTTGGCATTCAGGCTCTTAAGAACAACTGTAGGTTTTGCCAAATCCCCTCATTCACAACTCCATACTCCACTCTTTTTGTTATTGTTTTGTCTTTGGAAAAGATTTTCCCTGACCTGCAGCTCTCTTTCTGGCATAGCATTCAGACCACTGTGGTGTTTGTATTTCCATGGGAGGTCAGAAATAAAACACATTTGCTACATTAATATATCTTCACCTATCTCCTCCGTCCACCCATCCAACTCCCGTTCTTCCTCCTTTCCATCTCCCCACTCCACAGCACATCTTGGCGGTTTGCCTGTATTGTAAACACGCTCAAATTGCTTCTACTGTAAAACAACCACATTTTACTGTCAAGCGATAAACCGATGAGTGCAACGTGTTGTTGGTGTGTTCAGCCACCAAACCATCAAATGTTCTCAGTTTGTCTGATGCAGGCGGGCCTTGAAATAAGACCCTGCAGCAAACAAGTGGAGGGGCGTAAGAGACGCATGCAGCTTAATTGCTGCAAGATGTAACCTTGCCTGCGGCCTGTTGCAGCCCACAAACACACTCACGCATTCACACGTGTGAGAACATGTACAACATGCAAAAACACAAACATGTTCCAAGTGTGTTATTAAATTACAACATGGCTGTGGTTTTTATAATTTTTTTTTTTTCAGACATATTTCGTTTGTTTGCCAGAGAAAAGCGAGGTCTTGAATCTCACCACTTGAGTCACACCACAAATAAAAAATACCAATTTTCTATCTGCGGTCTAAATGTTCTAATTTAGACTGCAGAGCATCACATGTTGCCCCTTGCCATCAGAAATGAAAACTGATATCAGAAACTATGACTGCTCTGTGACCAGAAGAAGCCTCCGAGGTGATCCAACAGAGAAGGTTGCGCTGGAACGTTTCTGGTGGGAAAACGTTTGCTTTATGTCTCAAATCTATAATCTCTAGAAGATGACAAGAAATATAAAAAAATAATTTAAAAAAAATACCAGCCTCATGTTGAGCGATGCACCAGAATGACGTCATGTTCAGCACGCTGGCTTCTCACTCTGTGATGAAAGCTTCTTGGATTCCTGAGGCCGACCTTTGGCAGTTGGACCGGGTGATAGCAGATGTAGTGTGTCAAACTGCGTGGTATTCCCTCTGCAAGAACTTCGCCATCCTCGGGTACAGTGAGGATATTCCCTGACGTCATGGGATGTTGTTCATATGTGTCAAAGTTGTTCATATGTGAATAGACTGATATAAAATCCCACTGCACAGTTTGTAATGTGTCTGAGCGGATTGAGGACAGAAGCTACACGAGAGTCGGTGTCAGCGAGAACAGCAGAGTGATAGCCGTTTCTAATACCGATAACATTCAACTCAGGATCACTGCGCTGCAGAACAGATCAAGCCTGTTTCCCTCTGTAATGAATGTGGGATAGTTGGATGAGACCCTTGATGTGAAACAGTTTTGACTACAAATCCAAAGCCTAGAGATGTTTATTTCTGCATCTGATTTAGTGCCGAATGATTGCAGCAATACCGTCTGGAGGTGGGGTAACAGCAGTGGGCGGCACAAGGCCTTTGATTGGCCTGTTTTCTTGTATATGTTTTACATTTAAGCACATTACATCCCAGAAAAGGAAATCATATTATACAATATTGAGAAAAATAAACAATACTGAGAAGAATCATAATCATTTTTTTGAAGTTATCATCCCCGTAGTTCTCCTTTTTTCAGGGTTTTTAAAAAAAAATATCATCTACTTATACCTGCATACTGATCAGTGGAGACCCTGTGATTTAATTACCTTGCCTTGCGCGGCTGCTCCCACCTCAGGCCGGGCTTCCCAGTTTCAATCCCTTTCGTTTGCTCCAGCCTCCCCACATCAGGTTCTGATGAGCCTAACTGGAAACATGTGCTCCACGCTGGCTACCCCGACAGATGGGACAATATCATCTTATTAATGACAGAAAGAAAGAAATGAAGGCAGGGGGAGAGATGTGGGGAAGGAAAATCCTCCGTCCTCAAAGGCTTGCTGGTCTTAAATAGCTCAACGCTGAGCTGCCATTGCTTCTGAGGAAGTTATTATAGGCAAATTGCAAGAGTGTGTGTGTGTTTGCATATAGAGTATCTCCAAAGTCTGACTTAGTACTCAGCGGACTCATCACTCCATATCACTCCCGCTAAAGCTGCTGAACTCTGGGCGCCGATTCACACCTTTTACTGATAAAAGAAGATGTGACCTTCATTTCTTGAAAGTATGTGAACTTTTTTTTCTGTCTTAGCCAGAGATGGTCTGTCTTCCAAAGAAAAATACTGTACTCTAATCAACGCTCACAGCAAGTTTAGATATTGAAAAACTCCAAAAAAAAAACCCAAATAGGAATGGTGCTGCGCTGTGCGCTCAGCGGGAGGTCACACAAGAAGAAGTAGAAGTTTTAGATGCTCATGAGGACGTCTGCGGTAGGACCAGGGCATCCAGGGATCACTAAATGACGAATAAATTAAAAAGTACAATCTTACAGTATGGATAAGAATATAAAGACCTAAAATCTTTGCCCTGATTCTGGATTTGAAAGGAAACATCATTTTGCAGCAGGTTGAGTCACAAAGGCCAGATTCACCTGCACTGAATTACTCCGGGATCCCGGGGCTACGTTTGTTGCCAGTGCAGGAAATGCTGAGCATCAACAGAACATGGGTGTGGAGCCGAAACACAGACAGGTTTCAAATCCACTCATCTACAGAAAAGTGGTGACTATGACTATCATATGTCGCGCACAGTTGGGCTAAAGGTCAAGTGTCCACATAGTTTCGATGCCTTTTGGATTAAACTGGGCAGGTAATGGCCTCAGAAATAGCAGCAATTAGATGGTCTACTGCTTTAACGGCCTCTTTCACCCCCTGATTCACCACTGATTCAATTTGTATCAAAGCGGCGGAAGCTGCGTTACCTCTGAGTCAAAGCAGCAGATATTTCCTCGGCCTCTCTTTCATTTGCCTCCTCTCTTCCCGCCGAACGCACGCTTACATTGCCGCAGCGTACACACGGGAAGGCCTCTCTGAGTTTGCGGGCAAGTGACAAAGAATTTACAGGGAAGCTGTGAGGACCCGTAGATGTGAGCGTGCGTGCGTTTGTGACAGCGTGTGAGAGAGAAAGAAAGAAAAAAGGTCTGACACTTGTCTATTAGCGCCTTATTAAAAAGGTGAGAAGTGAGTGCGGCGTCTGGAGGAGGGGGTTAATTGTGCTCTTAAAAGAGGACTTCAAAGGGAGGCTGGTGTCAGGGCTGAGGGGCATGGGAGCGAGAGAGGATGAAGAGGAGGAGAAGGAGGGGTGGGAGGACACCAACCGATGTGAGGCTTTCAGGAAACATTTCAGAGGTTATGTCAATGATTCAGAGATGCCCTGATGGGAAGTCAAATTTAAATTGTGAAGGTCATTGTTGGTTTTTGATTTGTGTTTCTATATCAGATTTAATTTTTCTTTTATTAGATTTGAATTTTTTTTTTCACGAGCCAATCTCTGTGGGAAAAAAAAAAAAATCTGGTAAATATAATGCTTTTATCAGAGAACTGAAAGAAGAAGAAACACAGAAAATGGAGCGGTTGATAACTGGAAACGAACAAACCTTGGTCACACACACCATCACGAGTGGATCGACGTTTCCAGGAATTCACTTGAATTTTAACTAATCGGCAACAGAAACTGGATAAAAAAGTTGAGACACCGATCCCAGCACCCTCACCTGCCATTTAATGTTATAAAAACGTTTTTCTTTTTTTATTTATTTCTTTGATTCTCCTTAAACTTAAAAAATGTTTTATTGCTATGATTAAAATCTAGATTTTGAAATATTTCCTTGAAGCAATAGAAGTGGTCTGTGAAAACAATGAAAATTTTTTTTTTTTTTTTTTATGCTTGTAACTTTTAAATAAAGCTTAAAAATGGAACTAACTTTTGTTGGAATAGGAGTTGTGGAATATATAATGTCCTTCTTTTTACACGTCCATTTATTGCCACCCTGTTTTTTGCATCTTCCTCTGTCACATAAAAAATATGAACATAAATATTTCCTTTCCTATCCAGAATCTCGCTTGTTCTTTCCCTTTTGCTTCAACCTGAAGCTCCATCGCCAGCATCCTTTCCCATCCCTCCTCTTTGTCTCCGAGCCGTCTCACTCAAGCCTCTTTGAATTTACCTAACAAGACACTGCGTTCGTAGCGTATTTTCATGGCACACAGTGACACCGGTACACACGAACCATGACCACTTTTCTTAACCTTTCCCTGCTCCTTCCCGGATCTTCCCCGTGTGGCTCATCATTTCATCACCTCTGGAGTTACAGCTCTGGACATCACACTTGTTCTTGAAAATCGGCACTTTTACACTTTACTTCCACTCCTCACACTTTCTTTCACTCTCCAAGATGTTGTATAACAATCTAACCAAATACTCCACTCACGTCTGTCCTGGACACTTCCAGGAGAACGTTTTAAGGCTCATTTTATAGTTTCATCCTTTTGTTTTAAGAAGAAATCATTTTAATAATATTGTATTCATTTTGAATGCATGACCTATTTAATTTCACTTAAAAATATGGATTTAAAGAAAACTGATACTCAGTTATTCATGCTTTTCTTTTTGTTTCCTACTTTTTCCTTCTGATCTTTGACATTGCAGCCAAGATCATAAGTTTTCATCCGTATCAAATTATTTAAATTAATATCATCAGTAATCGAATGTGTTATTTTTACAGATGATTGGATACCAACCACTAATTAGGTCCATGGACAGGCAGCTGTGGAGCAGATGGTGGACTGCAGCCCTCAGACTAAACACTCCTCAGTCAGAGGAGAACGATATCCACGTTCTCCACTGATATTAGGGGGACAGACCCCTGCACGAGGGACCCATAAAACACAGCTAGTAGGTAAAAAGCAATCTTGCTTTTTAACTTTTATATCCATGGCATCATGTTTTATTTTGAAAGTTTAAATATTAAATATACTCAAAATGCTGAGGATGCACTTCATCAGCTCACCTCAACGTTTCAGATGTTTCCATCCATCCATCCATCCATCCATCCATCCATCCATCCATCCATCCATCCATCCATCCATCCATCCATCCATCCATCCATCCATCCATCCATCCATCCATCCATCCATCCACAGGACAGACCCTGGACACATCATGAAAAAACAAATGAGACCAAGACTCTTCGTTTCTCTTGACCTGTTGACATGTAGTAACAACCTCGATCACTAGTCTTGATCACTAGCTCATTGTCTTATTTTTTTTTAAAGTTTGGTCCAGCTTAGAGTAAAATAGATAACGAAGCAGAACCTGTTTTTATATTTTCTAAAACAGCTCAGCTTTACTGAAGTAAAACTGAAGACTTCACAAGGGGGAGAAAACATTGGGTAGAATAACTCCAGGTGTTCAAACTGGCAGTTTACAGGTAAAAGATGTCAACACCTGTGTTTAATCAACCAGGAAAGTGATGCTAAAATCCTAACAAAAAAAAAAAAAAAAAACTTGCTCTGAGCTGAATTCATTCGTCCAAACCATTTTGTTGAATTTCAGCTGACACTGATTACTCTCCTGTTGGACAGATGGCTTTGCAGCAGATGCATGAAGAGGTTTTACTCGCCCTCCCAGAAAAATTGAATAACACCATTTGTAGCAGGATCATCTTGGCCTCATGGCATGTTGGTATCTTTTTACACTTTTGAAAAATCCTTTCAATGCTGTTCAAAGCTTCTATCTCAGCCCGTATGCCATCAAACACGTAGAGAACAGAATATGTTATCAGGACAGTTGAAGTGCACATGACGTCACAATGTTTTCTATCTGCTTCTAACTTGTCACCTGCATTTAGAGCACTGTATTTTATTCATGCACACACAAAGTCAGCTTTCAAAACAGGTGCTCCCTTCCAGCATCAGTCAAAAAAAAAAAAAAGATTACAGTGATTCATTTAGTTTTATTACAGAACAGACATCTGCATGTGTGTGTGTGTGTGCTGGCTTGGAGAAAGCTAAGTGTGACTAAGTGACAGGTCTTTAATTACAAGCACAAACAAACGACACCGCGTACATATGTTCTGGTTTGCTGTAATGAGGGAGACATGAAAATAATGTTGTCATTAAACAAAGGATTACTGCACCAGAGATATCGAATTCTCCTTTTTATCTCCCTCTTTCTGTCTCACTGCAAAAATAATCATCATTACTGTAGGTTTGGTAATCCAATCTGCCGATATAGTGTTGCTTTGAGCCATTGATGTCCATGAGGCCATGAATCTACGAGACCATACAGTTAAGGATTAAATCCAGAGGACCTGGCCCTTAGATTCACTTCTCATCAGAGCTTTACAGCAGAGTATCCATGTGTTTTTGATCAATTATATTAATCACTGTTTAGCTAGATAAAGATAAGTATTCATTTGGAAAACAAACCTACCTTAAATCAGCTTTTTGGGGTTTATATTGCACTTTTTCCTCCCTCTATCACCTGCTGCAGCTTTGTTTCTCATATGTTCTTGTTAGAGAAAAAGGTTCAATTACAAACCAGACTTGTTCAGTACTGCAGTCAGTGTGTGTGCGCGTGTGTGTGTGTGTGTGTGTGTGTGTGTGTGTGTGTGTGTGAGCAGAAAGACGCGGTAATGCCTCGGCCTTTGGACGGTTCTCTCGTGAAGCAACGTCAGAGCCTGTTGTTAAATGATTCATCAGCAATATTGTCAGATAGCATTTTTCCTGGAAGGTCTGGAATCCGTCTTCACAGCTGGACCATTACAAGAGCTCTCTGCTTTGCAAGGGAGTGACAACTTTAAAAAAAATTACAAGAGCGCTGTAGTGTTGCAACAATCGCTGAAAACTTCTGGAGAACAGAAACAAGCTGAGAGAAAATCTGTGAGAAACATATATAACATAGCTTTTAAACTAAACACTTTATAATAATGAACAATTCCTGCAAGCTAAAAGATGTTTTTCCTGTGTTCTACCTCAGCTGAAAAAATACTGACATGAGGTTATCTTATAATGCATCTCAGTGATGATAAATGTATTGCTTTTAACCTCTCACCATCTTTCTCTCCCCATTTTTCCTAAGATAACAACTTCCCCTTTTGTCTTTATCTCTCAGACAAATTGTTGTCATGACATCATTTGTTGTTTTATAGATCCCAGCCCACCCTCCTCTTTCAATATTCCCCCCATTAACACACACAGATGTGAACGCTGACTTCCACCATCTTTTCTTTCCTGTACTTCAGGATGACTCATAGCATGTTTATGAGTACAAATAACATAAAATCAGTTTTAAAAAGCTTTGAAAATGGGTGCATGTCCTGATAAAAGTAACTTGAGCAAGGGTTAATGAAATAGATAAAAGAAGTGGTGGTAAGAGTAAAAATAATAGCAAGAAAAATACTTTAGAAGAATAAGGTGTCAAAACAAAACTAATGAATGGGCACAAAAATATTCAAAAAAAAAAATTCAAGACTGATTGTCAGGGACATGCAGTCAGGGGAGGCTCACCTGTCATCATGGAAACATAAAATTAAACATAAATTAAATGGTTATATTTATTCAGTGTCTAAGTTCTTTTTCTCAGGTAAAAAAAAATATTCTTGATAAATTCCCACATTATAAACCTACCTATGTCAAATTTGGCAATTTTATTTTGCAGTTAATTAAAAAAAACAAACCCATCATGTGAAAAAGTGGATGTGTCACAGTCTTACAGCTGTCAATAAGAAAGTCACAAAACTACACTTATTGATTCATGGACACTTTTAAATAGCAAAAAAAATAAAATTGAGGAGAAATTGAAGAAATTGAAGGCTGGAAGCTTGGAAGTTGAATAAAAACTCAATCAAACATCATTATTTTTTAATCGTGTGTACGTCTGTTCAGTTTTTAAGCTCATCGGGGTCTGTGAACGACACGAGCAGGTCACATGTTTGGCACGGTTCAAAGTTTCAGACTATAAATGACAATAAACTAGAAGTCAAGCAAATTACTGTCGATTATTGAGGAAATCAAAGGTAAACTAGAGCACACACACACACACACACACACACACACACACACACACACACACACACACACACACACACACACACACACACACACACACACACACACACACACACACACACACACACACACAAAAGTCATATTCAAAATGAACTTATCTACATGGACAATGGTTCAAAGTTAACAGGAACAAGTCTTGGAAATTCAGATCCAGTCGTGTTGCAGTAAATTGTGTACGTTTGATTTACCAGCCAGTGTGGGGAGGGGATAAATGAAACGTAGCTACTCTCTTAAAGAGAAGGCATCCTTTTTTTTTTTTTTTTTTGCGCCTCTCAACATCAAGAAGACTCCTCTCGATTTCACGCTGGTGGCTGGATATGCTTGATGAGCGGGACGGACGTATATAATGTCAGATTTGCTGACAGATTTACAGACAGGAGGATCCCCCACATCTGATGGGTTAACGGAGGAACAGATGTGCAGTTTTGGAAAGATTTAAGGTTTTACTTGACAGGACCAAACCATTTTAGGAAGTTCAAATTGAAATAAGTCTTAAGGAACAAATATGTGTTTTATTTCTTGAAGACAGAGAAAAGAAAAAGAGCGAAAGGGAGAAAGAACAAAGGTCCACGGCTGACATTTATTTCATGTTCCTCAGTCACAACAAATAAAAATGATATGCCAACACAAAAATAAATAAATGATTTCACAACCTATTAGTACTAAAAAAATATGTCGAGCAGCTGCAAAGAATTGATTTAACTTTCAAAGAATGGACTTGACAGGTAGGCTGAAGAACGGAATAATACAGCACATTTTCTCATACTTTTGCATTTTCTTTGTTGACTCCATCTCTGTGGCGTTACTCTTGGACTTACAGTTTATTTTTCTGATTGCTGGCTCCTCTCCACAGCAATGGGAAAACTGTCCACTCCCACAGAGGCTTTGCCTTGTCCCAAACTCTTTTTTTTTTCTCCCAGTTGTCAGCATTTATATTAATGGTTTATAAAACGTTTGGCAGAACCTAAAAACCACATATATATATGCAAAGTGTAAAAGTCTCTATCCATTGGGCCATAAACATTTATACATACAACCAATTTAGAAATGGTGATATATTCATTGTTTGCATAAATCAGGCCAAAGGTGCAACCCTTTCCAGAATCTGTAGGAGCTACAATTCTACTTCTTTTGAAAGGAGAAGAAAGATTAACAAAATGCAACGCGGTTTTGTCATGAGAATAGTTAATTAATCTGCAGCTTGGTTTCTTCTTACTAAAATGGAAGTTAGAAGAAACGTTTGTGGCCATTGCTGCCTGCAGCTCCTTCAACTGTGCTTTAGTACTTGTCTCCGGTGTGGTCTTCACCTTTGGAAATCCAGAGCAAACAGCTCCGTGAAGCCTCCTTGGGTCAGCAGTTATTGACCTCTGCCATTTCATGGTGAGGTCTGATTTGCCTGAGAGAATCCTTGACTTTGAGGGTTGCAATATTTAGTTACATGGGAACTAACTGCTAAATAGCTATGATCTAGTAATGCACTTCTGATAATAATGCCTCGCTGAAACGAGCAAAATTAAAGCAGCACAGAGGAGTTTCTTCAGGTTAAAATATCAGTTTCAATTCCATTCCAAGGAATATTCTCCTTGTCACTGCCTCATGCTTGTGTGGGGTTTCTCCTGGTACTCCAGCTTCCTCCCACAGTCCAAAAACATGCATGTTAGGTCGATTGATGATTCTAAATTCCCCGTAGATGTGTATGTGTGGTTTTTTTGTCATTGTTTGTGGACAGACAAACTATGGATACCTGTGATGAGCTGGGATAGGCTCCAGCAGAGCCCCGTGACCCTGCACAGGATTAAGAGGGTACAGGGTCTCTGCGAGTCCCTGTGATGGACAGGCAGCCTGTCCAGGTTGTTATCCTGCCTCATGTCTGATGACAGTTGAAGCAGTCTGCATAGATGTGTAGGTCTATGGATGAATTTAGATTAGATAGCAGGAGCTTAAATGATCCAGCTTCCTGTCAGTCGCGTTCTTTCTGTTGTCTTATCCTTTCCTTTTTTAATATTTTATTGCAACTGGGAGAAAATTCAGTGTTGTGTAAGATCACAAACGGATAATCTTCCCAAAGTTTTATTTAGAGGTTGTTTGTGTAAAAATACTTGCTGACGTAGGTGTAAAAGTAAATATACTCCAGTCCAGTACTCTCTCTCGTCACCTGTGAAACACTTTCTCTTTGTCATTTTATGTTGGACTGCCGGTTTAGGACAGGCAAACACTTCTACACTAGTACCTGTGTCTCTCAGATTATGCAGCCTGGTCAGTCAGATGGGTGACTGCTGGTCCACAGGATGCTGGATCTCGTCATCATTTGGATGGTGTGGTATGATGACAGGTGCAATGCTACAAAGTTAGTACTCAAATACAAGTGTCAAATCAATGTTTTCGTCCAAATAAACTCCACAGCAATGTTTGTTTGGAAAGTGTTGGAGAAAAATGTTCTACAGAATAGTTGAAGTCAAAGGGCAAAAAGGTCAGAAGCTGCAGCACCAACTTAAGTCTGTGCACGTGCCTCTTATATGCCACCAGACTATGAACGAGTTACAAGGACGCCTTAACGGTGTCATTAAATAAAGCATTAAAACTGGACGTCCTCAAACCTCTGGATCAAGGTGAGCCTCTAGTTGTCCCTGTAGAGAGGAGCTCTCTTTTTGAACAGCCTCTGCAGAGGCTTCTTCTCAGTTTTATGACTGCAGTAAGGATTCTTGGAAGTTTTTCCTGGTCTTCTTAGAGAGCTTCGGGTGGGTCACGAGCCAGTGCTCTGGGACTTGAAAAGAATAACAGAATTCTGCCTGGTCTTTTACTCTTCAAATAAATAAATTGTCATCTGGTTTCCTAGTTTGTTTTTATTTGAAGTCAGAGAAGTTAAAATACAGCTCGTTCAAATGTTTTCTTTCTTTTTTTTGCATGCGTGCATCTGGTTTATTTAGATCATGTGGAAAAAGAAATCCCCGCTGTGAATTTCTGCATAGATTCACGCTTATTTTACTGTTCAAAATGTGATCTCTCAGGTAACGAGAAAGCCCAAACTAAACTTTTAAGTTAGAAACTGATCTGAATCTTACACAAACAGGCTTTATAACAGACAATTTTTGTTCAAGGAAATGTATATAAAGAGAACAAAGTAATTTGATATTAATATGCAAAGTAATCAACCAGAAGGTGCATATTGGCATGAGCTCACCTGCAGTGAAACACACTCTGTGTTAAAGACGACGTTCCCTGACAGTATTGACCGATCTCTGCTTTTTGACCGCAGGACTTCACTGTTGTCAAGCATTTCATGGCTCTTTCTTCATGTCTGACAGTGAACTTCATGGGTGAGACAGACTCAGTTTCCTGAATTCACTATGACTGTAAGCACATGCACTTGATTAGCTGATCATCAGCAGGTTTGACATCCATATAAAAGCAAAAAATTTGCCACTTTGTTGGTCAGGAGTAATAGGTGTTAACACAATGCCAAGTAGGAAAGACATCATGAATAATCTCTGAAAAGGAGTTAGCCTTGCCATCAGTCTGGGAAGGGTGGAAAGTATCTTCCAAAGAATTCAGAGTATACTATTATATAGTGAGTGGTATAATTTGGTTGAAAATAAGTTGAAAATATGCAGCGGAGGTGGAAGAGAGTGCGTGCCGCAGCAAGTTTAAGTCATGGTCAGACAATACAATGCTCAGAGAACTTTGAAAAAGAAAAAGATAAAGAAAAGACACATCTCAGCCTCTGTAGGCCTTAGTTCACATTTGTAATGTTAGAGTTCAAGATAGAAGCATCAGAAGAAAACTACACAAGTTGCTTGTTAAGAATGGTTGAAGTATTTCTAGGAAGCCCCCTATTTCTTATGGAAAAAAACGTGTGCAAAGTTGTAACTGAAGAAACCATAAAACCTTTGGATCAGCATCCTCTGGATAGACAAGACCGTTGTGGAGATGTTTGACCATAATTTCAGAACTACCAAACACAGCACACCAGCACAGACATTTCATACCAACTATCAAGCACGGTGGTGGAGGGGTGATGATTAGGCCTTGTTTTGTAGTCATAGCACCTGAGCAGTTTGCAGTCATTGGGCTGACCACGAACCCCCTTTGTAAACTAGAGTATTCTGGGGACAAATGTTAGATCAAGAGTGGCTCAAACTGGACCATGCAGCAGGATCACGATCCCAAACACAATAACAAACCTTCAACAGAGCGTCTGTAAAAGCAAAAGAGACAAGATCCAAAGTCCAGACCTCAACCTGATTGAAATGCTGTGGTGAGATGTTAGAAAGCTTCGAATAAAAGGCTGCTGGCGAACTTTGACGAACTAAGGCAACTGTCAAGAAGGGTGGGAAGAAGAAAATTCTGTCATAAAGAAAAAGAAGAATATGTCAAGTTACTGTTGATAAGGGTGTTTCTACAAGTTATTGAATCATAGGGTGTGTTTTTTGTTTTTGCTTTGGCTTAGTTTTTGTTCAATAAATAATCACACTGATAACGTAATGTGTCATGTGCTGTTGTTCATCTGAAGTTGCATTTATTTAATTTTAAGATCTGCTAAGAACCAGATGATTTTTTTGTTTTATGTCTTTATACATTTATGTTTAAATTTGAAGGAGAGTGTTTGCTTTGTCACATGACTGTGCATTAGTGAAACATTCGATAACAAGATTTTGAAAGGCATTCCCCCATTACGCTATAAATTTATGACTCCATAGTGCACGTGTCTGACTCCAAGTGCGACTCCAAGTGTTTCCCACCAGTCCGCAGCTTGCTCGTACATTTTCAGGAAGCGCTGCCATCCCTCGAGGTCTCCCGCAAGCACGAAAATGCAAAGTCTGCTTGCGGCAGCGTAAAAGGTGTCTGTGTTGAGTCAGCTCAGTTGCTGGAAAACTACACAACAGTTATATTATGAAATAAAAGAAACCAGCTTTGTTGTCTGCGGTCGAGGAAAAGACCTGTCCATAACAGCAGCAGGTGGTTAATGGTGAAACGGTTCAACTGCAGCTTGTTCAGCTGTCTCAGTCGCTCAGGCTGCTGAAGAAGGAACAAGGCACATACGGACTTGTTAGTCCGCCGGTGATATGAAACAGCATGTCTTTGATGGATCTCATCAAAGACATGCTGCCAACTGCATCTAGTTTCAGTGTTGTGTTATTGTTGTTATGCCATGTCTTCACAGTTTAAAGCTGTTAGCATCTGCAACAGACGGAGGAAAACAAACGGCATTCCCCCCCTGATACGCGGGAAGCTGCTTTTACATCAAACAGGCAGCACAAGCACAGATCAAATTATGTAACACGGTTGTGTGATTAGCTCATGACCTGAATTATGTACATAAAGTTTGATGAAAAAAACCCCAACAAAAAACAAAACAAAAACACACAAATCACCTAGCATCTGAGTTTGCACATGTGCACTTTTCCTCTCCAGATGATCTCATCGCTCATCAAACAAACGCACCACACACACAACAGTGACATCACATATTTGTTTGTCATGCGTTAAAGCTCAGACCTGTATTTGAATCCTTTCCTGTTATATTTCCAATTAATGATCTCTCTGGGAAACATGTGGCCTCACTTGGGTCTGCATCCATAACATCAAAGATCTTGGTGTGTTGTTCCGTCCAGATGAGGGAGCTGGCTTCAGCAGACAATTTTTCACACATTACAAATGGGTATTGCTGTCTCGCTGTGTATGTAAGTGTGCAAGAGGGAGTGGAACGGGCAGGCAGACGGCCTCACAATTTTGCTAATATTTTGTTGCCTCCATATGAGTAACTTGGCCATAGTTGACACATCTTGGTGGTGTTGATGGGGAAGTCAACATGCCAGTTGTGCTGGCTCCCACATGAAAAGCTCTTTTGATATTCACACAGACATGTCAGGCCGTATGTCACTGCCATATCTGGATTAAAAATATCCAAATGCGAAACAGCTTACCGTATTTTTTTATTTTTTTTTTAACAGTCTTATTAAAGGAATACTACACTAAATAATTACAACATGACTGCAGTGTCTATGAACACCTGCTAGGATAACTTTGGAATTTGGATCTTATAGCAAAAAACAATGTTTTAACAGAGCACGTTCCCTATTTATCGTCATTAAAAACGCACAGGAACATAAAGTTTAAATTTGGACTTGGTTCTGAGGAGTCTCAAAACCAAATGTGTCTCGGGAGGTGGAACAGCTGTCTGGAAACCAGAAGGTTGGTGACTTGATCCATGAACTCTGCAGTGTAACGTTCAAGTCTACGTGTCCTTGGACAAGACACTGAACGCCTCACAGCTTTCCAGAATAGAAAGATATCTGTTTGTCATTACTGTGCATTGTTTTCCAAAACAATAACTACACATGTAAATTTTAATGTATCTAGGCAAACCACATTTTGAATGAATAGTATTTCCTTTTTTTTTTTTTGTTTATGAGCACTACTGCCTAATATATTGGCCGGTGAGCATATACACTCATATATAAATCAGTGTTGGATATCTTTTATGATCTTTTGTCGTAATCGAAACCCCAAAACAGAGTGGCACTGAAAGAGAAAGAGAGAGCATGCTTGGAATTAACCTGCAGCCACAACATGTGACGAACAACAGCAACGGGAACCCATGAGTCACATTTCAGCAGCGAGACCAGGGGAAGCCCAGCCTCACGGTCTTCATTACAAGCAACAGACCACTGCGATGATGAAGCATGATGACTCCTTTTATGTCAGACCCAGTCTCATGTCTAATGGCCCCCTCATTAGTGCAGAGTGTAAACAGGAGAAAACACTACATGGAGACATCACAGGATGATCCGTGGAGTAAGTGTTTGTTGTGGTTTTTTTAAAACCACACGTTTGAATGTGTTTTTTCTGCGTGTCTTTGAGAGCGTGTGCCGTCTCTGATATATGAAGCAGCGCTTCTTCTGATGCTGTAAATTCATTTGTTCTTGTGAGATCCAGCGTGAAATCAAAGTGACTTAGAACGTACAATCACAGATAATTATTATAGACAAATGGTAGGTTATGAAGCTTGTATCATCAATCAACCCTAACAAACAAGTTTGGACAGCAGGAGACTACACCTCGGGTTTTTATGTGAGCATCAAAGCACAGGATTTGTCGACAAAAGACCAGGGGAAGCTGTTTTACAGTTGAGTTTGTTGTGGAAGTGTCACAGCTAACACAGCATTTATGCAAAAAAAAACAAAAAAAGTGCAACTTTGTTCCAGTATTATACTGTATTTTTGTGTTTTGGTAAAGTACTCTGATTTTTACTTTATGTTGATATTATGTTTAATTTTCTTCTTTCTTTTTTATTTAACACCTGACTTTTTTTTGGTTGACAGTTTTGTTGGAGAAAATTGTAGCAGAACAGCTCACTTCATTTTTAGAGAAACATTTTGATGGTAGCTGACTGGAAAAAACATAGTTGTGTTTTTACTGGATTTGTTGCAGCTTTTGACACTGTCGATCATAAGATTTTGAACAATAGACTTTGAGATATGGTGGGGTTTTCTGGGGTGGTTTTAAAATGGTTCTCTTCATACCTCTTAAACTGAAGTTTTAGTGTCTATTTAGTGTTTTTTTCTGAATCAACTGAGCTTACTTGTGGGGTTCCTCAGGGTTCCATCTTCAGGCCAATACTCTTTCTTTTATTTCTCTTTCTCTTGAGACAGATAATTAACGACTTTGATTTGTCTTACATCTTTATGCTGATGACATCCAGCTCTACTGCTCTTTCATTCCCACTGAGTTCTACAAACTGTATTCCTAAATGAGCTGCTTGTCTAATATTTAGGGATAATTACTAACAACTGAACTCTGAAAAACCAGAAACTCTGATTATTGCCCCTAACTGTGTCATTTCACTAATAAAACAGCAGATAGGTCCTTTAGCCTCATCTATTCAGTCTTACGTGCGAAACCTAGGTGTTATCTTTGACTCTGGAATATTTTTGGAGCACCATTCTAAATAGTTTGTAAAAAAAAAGTAAAAGTAAACGTTTCTTCCATCTGCATAACATCTCTAAATCGAAACCCCTTGTGTCCAAGGCTGAATTGGAGATAATTATTCATGCTTTTATATCGTCAGGTCTTGATTATTATAACAGTCTTTTTACCTAAAACGCGTTTGACTGCTTACGTCCAAAATTGTGCAGCAAGTCTTTTAACTGGTATGCATAAATGAGCTGGCATCAGGCCCATCTTACAATCTCTTCAAAGGTTACCTGTGAATTTGAAAATACATTTTGACATTTTGACCCTTACTTTGAGAACTGTGAATGGTCAAGCTCCTTCTTATATGTCTGACCTACTACAACCTTACGTTCAAACTTTCAATGTTAGGTCAACAGGTCTGAGGTCACTTGTGGTCCCAAAACCCTGTTTCAAGATGTGCAGTGATCGCTCCTTTCTAGCTACAGCACCAACGCTATGGAATACTCTACCTCTGTTGATTTGCTGCCGAGAGTCTGTTGATGTTTTTAAAACGCAGTTAAAGACTTTTCTTTTTAAACAGGCTTTTAGTTGACAAATGGTTTTATTGGTTTACTGTTTATTGTTGTAATCCTGTGCTTTCAATGTACTCTGTATTGTATTGTATACTTTGTATTGTTTGTATCTGCAATGTGAAGCACTTTGTGACTCATGCCTGTGAAAGGTGCTATATAAATAAAATTTACTTATTTACTTACTTAAAGTAATTCCAGCTGAATACAAATTGCAGTTTATACCAATTTACCAATGGAGAATTTTTTTGTTGTTGTTTTTTTGGTATTAAACTTTGTAGAAGTCTTGTTTTCTGTAAAGCCTTCCCACCTTTATTAGTCCAACTTGGAGGATTGTTCAGTTTGAAAGAAGCAATGTTTGTCTTGCTAGCTGGGAGATTTTCAAATCAGTAAATATCTCAAAGCAGTTGCAAATCACAATATGCTATGTTAGTTTTTTTTTTTTTCAATCAATAAAAATCTTTCAATCTTGCACTGCTAGCACTAGCACAAATGGCCCCCCAGGGGAAATAATGTTTATCTTGAATCTTGAATCGCAAAGACAAATGTTCACACCTGGCATTAACATGCGCCTCCACGTGTGTCTGGAATGCCAACTTGTGATGGAATTCCTTAATTTCCTCCTAGAATGCCTAAATGTGTTTTTTAACCTGCAGGAGGCAGCACTAAACTACACCTAATCATCAGGAAAAAGAAGAAGAAGCTTAAATTCAACAGGAATTTAATTTTTTCAGCTTTATTTAATAGATGGAAGGCACATATACAGCAATAAAGGCAATTAGAGAATTTTCAAAGACATAAAAGATAATGAAAGTTACATAGGTAACTATGTTTCATTGAGTCCATGGATAACTGCTACTGGCAGTCGGAAGGGGATGAAACACAGCAAAAGGCTTCTGAGACATTAAAACAGAAACGGGATATGTTAAATGAAGACGAACTGAGGGTGGCAAATCAAATATAACTGATGAGTACATAATGTTGTGGTTACATGTTTTTAATGGTTTTCTTCAGTTGTTTTCTTTTTCAATTTTTATGTTACATTACATTTAAAAGATGCTTTTATCCAAAGTTACTTACAGTTGAGCCTGCATTTTTTTATATGATGCTGTGCTCAAATCAATATGTTCTTTTGCCTAAACAAAAGCCATCAGTTATGTAGCCTTCAGTGTTCCCCGGGACACATTGAGTTTCCACTGCTGAAGGAATGTGGTCACGTGCAGTCCAGACCACCTATGAATGTAGTTGAATGATCGGATCTGTCTTTAAATGGGTCCTTGACACGTTTACACCTGTACTTAATGCTGTCCACTAGTAATCAGATCCCTCAGGACGGGTGTTAATACCAGGTCTAAACAGGACACATCTCTACTAAGTTTAATGCAGAAATATACAACTATGGAAACTTTGTTCATGTCAGCAACAGCTGAGTTATGTGAAATGGGACTGTTTTGGCACAAACATCCTGCAAAACAACTGTTTGTAAGGAATTTGTACCAAGGAATCAACACAAGATGTGTATCAGTGAGTACTGAGGTACTGATTAGTTTGTCCACCTCAAATCCAGAGAACCTTTGTGTGCTTAAGGAGCATTATGTAAGACCAGTAAGAATGACAGTGTCTTACTGTTTATTATATCATTTTTTTCAATATGTTGTGGCACTACATGACAATATTTATAACTGAGTTTTATTTTCATCAGTGGAACCTGGAACTAGATAAGTCACACAAAATGGATATAATAATGTGATAAGCTTCCTACTGCAGCTCGAGGCAGAGACAATGCTTGCTATTTACAGTGGATATGTAACATCTCCCAACAGATGGAAACCACTCTCTACTGCAGGCATAAATTAAATTTAAACGTTTCCGACTTATTGAGGGCTTTTGAAAGACCATGAGACCAGCAGATCTCCTACAGAACATCCTGCAGTTCAGTTTGAGATAATTTTACACAGATGAAGAGAATAAGCAACTTGGTTCTTTAAGCTGTCTTTCCATCTTAGAGAAGAGGGAAACTTTTTTTTTTTTTTTTTTTTTTTTAGATCCCTGCTCTCATCAGTGTGAGAACTAAACCAATTCTGCTTGACTGATCTTTAAAGGAGTGTACCCACTATACTGACAGGTTAATTCAAGTGCATTTCAAGTGTTTCAAAGTAATTTCAAAACATTTTCAACCCACTCTTTTTTTTTCTTTTTTTGTCCCACTCACATCTTACCAGCTAAGGAATGTGTTCCTCTGTGTGGCAGCTCTTTTTACTATAGTTTGTTCGCGTGTCTAGACAGAATGCATTTTACAGGGCTTTGAATTGGCTGTCTATTGTCTGCGTGTGTACCTGAGGATGGCTGGATGGCTTCACCACATCACAGGGCTTTGTCATCTCATCAGAGACCAGACATACAGGTAACTACCTTTTAAGTGCTCACATCCTCTCCCTACTCACTAATGTGTCGTGGGGGTGGTGGGCCATCCACACCTGCTGTGCATAAATAAAAGTAGAGGATAAAGCTACAGGTATACTGGTTGACTGAGAGCTCTGAGAGAAGTTGGGCAAACGGTCGGAAGGGGGTTGTTTGCAACTTAAACCTGACACCTGAAATCCTACCTCAGCATATAGAACAAGGCAGGTGTCCAATTCCAACTATGTCCAAAGTGATGGGCCAGAGTGTGAGTGTAAGTTCAGGCCTGGTTTTAGAGGTCATAAAGTCTCTTTCAACATTAGGAAGGAGCTGATTAACTTCTCATGGCTTAGACAGAGGTTGTTGGATAACACAGATGAGCTTACATCTTGTTTAAAAGTTCTGGGAGGAAAATACATACACAGATACACTCGCACACCTGGGCTGCATTTAACCCCCTTCCTTATGCAATCCTTCGTGGCATGGCAGTCACTAAGCCCCCTACAGATGTCTTCTCACATGATCTTTTGTCAAAACCAGATCAGGTTTAAAAAAAAAAAAGCAAAAAAAAAAAACAAAGTCAAATATTACAGAAATGGTTGTGTTTATTAATAGTCGATTTTAGAAAATCAGGCATGTTTGGAATGCATGTACTCAGTTTTGCTGCTTTATGTCCAAAGCCTCTATCAAGCTCATGGTGAGGATTTGTTCACTACCAGTGGTTGGCCCACTTTTGCAGAAACTGTGAAGACGTGTACTGTAAATGGCAGCCTCAAAGTGGGAGGTAGCAGCGCAGAGGTGGCCTGACGGAATAACTGGATCAACCATTCTGAGGCAGTCCTCCTCCATTCTCAGCAGCAGAAGTGCACCAAAGGCCTTGTAGGTAAATCTTGCCAAACAGAAGCTACATTAGAATAACATCTGAGCAGTTGTTTTAAATTAACAGGACCAGGTCTCAAACTACTGTAAGTGACCTGAGGAGAAACATCGTTTAATTTTGAACGGTTGCTGAAAAATGTGTTTATCAAATCTATACAGAGGTTGTGTAAAAATGTACATAGTCATTTTCTTTCAGAGATGAAGCTGTTTCTGAGATGCCTCAACTGACACTGGCCGCTAAGCACAGTCACCAAAGCGTCTTTTTTTTTTTTTAATAATGTCCCGATCCAGTAACAGGTCATTGCGATTCTGTTAGGTAGATTCGCTCCATCCGATCTGATTTGTTCAGGTGGCATTTAAGCAAAAAACTCAACAGATATTCTTTCTCAAAGATACATACTTTTGTCTAATCAGCTGTTAGGGTTAGGGTTAGGGTTAGGGTTAGGGTTAGGATTAACCCTAACCCTAACCCTAACCCTAACCCTAACCCTAACCCTGTTACTACTTCCATCTCCACAATTGTGCCCGAATGTGGTTGAGGCAAAGAAAAATAAAAGATAAAGGGAATATCAAATACCAAATTCAAAAAACTATGTGCTGTTCACATACCAACAGTAGGACTTTGCGCATCATATAGTTATAGTCTGATTAATTAGATGAAAATCTTTTAAAATGTTTTGTGATTTTTCCTAATGCAGACATTCTTCCATATTATAAACATATGCTTTATAAGAGCAAGTTAAAAAAGATAAAGTAAATCTTCATTTTTAGAGCCATGGCATGACTAAAGGAAATTACATCATAATGTCAAAATGAGCACATAATATTGTCGTTATCATCACTTTCTTATCCTGTCTATTTGCACTGTTGAAACACTCATGAGCCTTAAACTGTTCTGACGCCAATAATCTTGATCAAATGGCTATAGTTGGGGTTATTGGCAATGTCTCCAGATTCAGCAGATGATTCAAGAGCACCAAGGTGCAGAAAACGTATGCAGTGGAGCTGCACTGACCTCCACTCTAGACCGGAACCGTGGGACCTCCAGAGAGGTTAGAGTTAGGGTTAGATGGTGGGGAAAGGTGTTCCTCTGGCTGGAAGTCACATGGTTCTAGTCCAGAGTGGAGGTCAGTGGAGCTTCAGTCTCAACACAGTCTGCAGCCACGTCCCTTATAGATGATTGGTTTTGTCAGGGCGGAACCAGGGTCTGTATCATGCAATTGACTTAGCGGTATGACCCGCCGCTCATACTCAGGTGAGCCTATGGGTGTTGAGCATCAGTTGCACGGACCTGCAAGATGCTTTCATTGTGAAAACATTATAGGATTTGCAGTGCTTCCTTAACCATTCAGATTAAATACTTAACATTTCTGTGTGGTGCAGTGGAAATAAACTTTGGGTTTTAAGCTACAAATTATAGTTTGACTGATAAAGGCGTGACATGGTTACATGGTTGGTTTCAGATACTTCAGGCTTGATAAAAGTGGAATGAAGGACCACCACTGCATTCTTGCAGTTTTACAGACTTAACAAACCCCTCTCATCTGTTTGTCTTTGTGTCAATATGACTGTCTCACGCTTGTCCCTCCTTCTACTGATCCAGCATTCGATTGTTTCTTCCCGCCTTTTAATGATCCCCACTGATTGGTCACAGGCCCACTCCGCTTTCAACTTCCTGCCTAGCAAAATAAACAAAAAAGCCACGAGAATCATCAAACACAATTACCTCTTCCCCCCTCCCAGAGACCTCCTCCTCCCCTTCACTCATCTTGTGTACCTTTTAGTTTTGGTTTCCCTCTAACTACATACAGGTCTGGACTGTGACAGATGTACGAGTTTATGCTGAATGTCAAACTTCATTACAGTCATGTAAAAGAGTCTCAATTAACTTGTTATGCTAAATTTAACATATGTATTGCCAAAACATAGGAAAGTACCACCCATATGATACATAAGGTCTTAAAGAAAGTCATGTTGGTGCTGACCAATGAGGCTGGGAACCTTTTAGATGCAACAACATCAAAAGACTGTGAATGTTTTATATAAATTTAGTTAATTCAGTCAAACTAGGGTGTATCTAATATCTTGAAAATTGCTTTGTGAATAAGAGTATGTTTTCTATGCTATTTCTGTATAAATGAGCAAATTTGAGTAATTATCATGTTCATCTCAACCTTTTTGTTTTTTCATTGAGACTTTGTGAAAGCTGAATAGAAGTAACCATAACAACAGATTTTTACTCTCCACTCGGGTTTTCTGGCACCAGAAGTAATTCAGTTGTTGTAAATAGTGATTGGTGTGCGTCATGGCTGCGCCCCGCACAAAGAAAATCAGGCTTCAAATTCGGTCTTTAGAAATCAGCTAACCCTAACCCTAACCCTAACCCTAACCCATTGTTTTATACAGCGTATGTCTGTCTGTTACCTACAGTCAAGCACTCAACCATGAAAGCAGAAGTTCCTTTTGGGTACTCTTGTGCATTATTGATGCTATGGGGGACGGAGGTAAAGGGACACTGATCGCCGAGGAGACATTTATAACAACGAAGATGTATTGAAGACCTTGACCTTGACAATGATCTATGTGAAGACAAACATACCTGATAAACTCTCAAACCTGAATGCTGATTTTGTTTTGGGTTTAAAAATCCTTTTTTTCTTTTCTTTTATGCACATCTTCATCCAACTGGGAACTAGATGAAACTCATGTTGCATGTTTGCGCTGCAGAATGGTGAGGTCAGTCCCTGCTGGGCCAATCACCATCATTTATCTGATTTGGGGCTACGTTAACATGTTGGAATGACCCCTTTACGGGGCGATTGTAGCAATATTATAATAGTTTGGACGGTATATTTGAAAAGATGGGGAAAACACAAAACAAAAACAAGCACACGTTAAGATGTTTACCCATTTGATTGGTTGCAGTTATGTCCAGTAGCATGTTCAGATGCATCTGGTCTTTCCATGTTGATGACGCTGCATATGTTTGCTACCTTTTCCATTTAAAATAGCACACAGATTTTTTTTATGACTTGCCAGTATAGAATTAGATCACTGCATTTATTTCACTACAATGACAGCTGCTTGTTTGTAACAGCCTGCTGATAGAAATGAGCTTCGCTACCAAAGTGAATGTGCATAAGGCTTCAAATTCCAGTGGCAGTTGTTTTTAATGTCCCTGCTTTTTATTCTCATGCATGGGCCACACACTAATTACTTCCATGTAGTTCACATTATTATCCCTGCTTGTAGAGGAGGGTGAGTTAGGGAAAGCCATCATCACTGTGTAGAGAAACATTTTAAACTTTGGGTTTACATTTCAAAGTATAAACTTAAACCTGGCAACAGCTGACATAACTGCACTTCGCAGTTCAAGCCCATAGGTAAAAAGTAAAGGCGTGTTTTCAGTTTTTTTTTAGTTATATTTAAAACTTGAACCTAATCCAATGAAGAGTTAAATCTTTTGTTTATCAGTTACACTTCTGTTTCCAATGATAATAATCCTTTAATCCAACCCACATTGAACATTAATGATGATGTTAGATTATGATCAATTTACTGAGCCAAACTCTCAAACGAATCAACAAAAGCACCCAGCGGAGACGTTGCACAGACAGTAATAAAATCAGCAGATGCTGCACAAACGTCCTATGCACTCTGGGAAGTTAATATTTCTGGTCATTGTTTGTTTGACTGTATGGTTCATTACGACATCAGTTCTGCTGGTGGATGGATATATCTGTGAGGCAGATGTCATGTCTGCTTCACAGATGGGATGTTTTCAGTCTAAAAACCAAACTAAGGGAGCTCTTTCGTTCGTAAGTATAATTAACGCTGTTACAACTTCATTTTGAGTCACAATTTACAGCAAAGAAATTAAGAAATTTCTGCTTTTTTGCCCTATTCTTTAAAGGGCAGTTGTGGATAAAGAAGTAAAGTTGTTGTGTACCAGAACTTTCTCTACTCCCAGATTTACTATGCCTCTGCACCTGGCGCAATCTTTGTGGTGGCGTTAAAATAATTGCTGTTGATATTTGCTAACAAGGCAAAGTGGTAAATTAGCTCCTGGAAGTCATGGGCTCACTGATCTTTGCACTTGGCTCCCTTGCAAATGTAGTTATGGGAGTTTTCCTTTCAGCGCGCAAAATTCAGGAAGGTGATTATTTAAATGAATCACACACACTAATTCACAATTTCAAGTTTCTTTGCCCTCCGTTTCCTGCCAGTTGCATCCCTATTTGACACCCAAGAAAAAAAACAAAACTTGTATTTTCTCCCTGACATGGTTGCTGCAGTTGCTGCAAGAAAGGCCTCCTTTTATATATTTTTTTCTGGAATGCCAAAAGAGTCAGAATCGCTGCCAAGCAACGTTTTTTTTTTTTTAATTCAAGAAAATCCAAGACAACTTGATAATGCTACTTGGAAGGATTTAGGACTGCACCTGCAGCAACCAAACCTGTTGCTGCTCTTTATTTTCTTCTTTATATATGCTTGTTTTGACCTGTGTACCTGGGATGTCATCATTTACATTTTCATGTGTGTTGTCTTGAATGCGGAGTAATATAATGTTACCAAATGGTGAGTACGCAGTGACACACTGCAGTTTATATTCCTGTGCTCATAAATCAGCACAGTTTCAAATGTCACCTGTGGACAGAGAAGTAATATTTAGGACTTTCAATGATTCACACAGTCACCTTAGTCAACTTAATCAATCTGACCTTCAATTGTACGTATGCGTATAACTTCTTCATCATCATCAAGATGCATTTTTTTTCTTGTCTCAGAATTGGTTTGCTGTGGAAACAAAAAGTGGATGATGGACATCATCCAGAGGAGCTGGAGGTCCTGGGGGAGCTGTGTGTCCTGGGTCACCCTCAGGGCTCCCTCTCAGTTGGAGATGCCCAAAACACCTTCCCGGGGAGTCATCATGGGGGTATCCTAACCAATGTGTGGCTATAAAGGCCCCTGGTAGGGTTTCCCAAGGTGAAATATTTCTAGAGGATGAGCCAGACTAAGCACTATTTAGCGGACCTATATAGAGAGTTATATCTAAGGAACCAAATTGCGCCACTATGGAGCCAGGTCTGGTGGAGGGGTTCCTACGTGAATGCTCGATGGCCAGACCTCCATCCAAGGGGTCCGGCTGGGCACAGCCCGAATCAGCAACGTGGACTCAACTCTGTGCGCTCGCCACCTCACCTAAAAGAAATACTGCCATGAGACTACTTTCACATGCATAATTTTATTTCTAAGGAATAAAATGTCGCAGGGCATGATGGAAACAAGAATATCAGAATATTATTAAGTGACAAAAATAAAACTGATTACTTAGAAGCAGTGCTGCCCTGTTTTCCCTGTTTGTTCTGTTTACATGATACTTGTTTTGATTATAAACCTGGCCTTTTTTTTTTTTTTTTTTTTTTCCCAAAGTCAACATCAGACCATCGGTATTACTGCAGTGTGTGAATCACACAACAACATTAAATGAGAGCAAGGGCCTTATAGTTTTATGTCACCCTCTCAGAACATCTTGGTTTACGTGATCTAAAGGTCATGGCTCTTCTCTCAGGAGTTTGGCATACCTTCTGAAGCTTTCTGAGAAAGAGGTGTTTACTGGTGTTTTTCTTATTGCTGCAGTTAACACACTGATCCCTGTTTGTTTCCATTTCAAGTGCATGTAGTACATTCCACTGGAATGACAAAATAAAGCACCCAGAGGGAGGGGCAACCAAATAGTTTTAAAAAGGAGCCTTGGCTTATTTATTTAAAATGGCGACTTTACTTCATGTTTCATGCTTTAAGTTAAACAACTTGTTGAAAACAGATTTTAATCAAAGCACTTGGGATTATTACCATTGTCACTGATGGTTTGCATTCGCTGAAAATGATTTAATTGGCAACTTGGCCCTAACTGTAGTGTATCTGTAAGTTAGTTTATCATGAGACCTCCTTTTTTCTGTAAGTGCTTTAATGTGTGTGTAATTAAAGTTAATTGCCGGGGCCATTTTGGCAGAGCTGGTTTTAGGGCCATAACGTTTTCAAAGCCACTGGTTCAGCGGCAATGAAACAATTAGGATCACTGAGCTGAACTGCTGCTCCCTAATGGCTTTCTCCTTCTAGGCATAAGCGATCCAGACTTCTCCAAAGGCATGACCAGCAAAGCTAGAGGGGACCAGTGTCTGATCACCTCACCTGCAGTCTAAAAAGGAGCTCACATTTGGTGATTTAAAAAAAAAAGCTCTTCCAGTCAGTTCTTTCAGAGGCTGACCTCAGTTACACTTTCCAAGAGTCTTTGAAGTTTGCCTTCCAAGTTCAGCTTAAATTTGAGACAAAACCATGAGACACTGAGACTGACTCATCTTCTTTCCACATATGAAACTGAATATACAAGAACTTTTAACTGTGACGACATGATTACTGTAAATAAACAAATTTTAGCATATCTATTGTGTAACAGTTTCCAAAATTCTGTTTCTATAAAATCAATTGCACAGATAAAAAAAAACCTAAAAAAAAAAACAGTTTCAGTCCCATTATGCTTCTATTAGAAAATGCCAATCCTTTGCAGAGAGAAAAGTCAAAGCTGTCAGGAGAAAGTAAAAAGACCCAAAAATATGGAGCTTCGCTACTTCAACGAAATGTTTTCTGATGTGACGAAACATTCCCCCCCTTAGAGACAACTTACATCCAACATCTGACTCTTATTAGGACTGTTTCACAGAACAAGAAGATTGCAGGGAAAAGTAATGAAGAAATCTGTGAGAAATTGATAATATTCTGAAGATTAGTCCCAATGTAATTTGTCTTTGCTATTACCAGAAATTGTTGTTCTGTTTGAAGACTGAAGTAGGATGACAGAGGGGGTCGGTGACATACACTGTGCTGGGTGGGTATATGTCGGTGTCAATCTACGCCCCAGATTTAGCTGCATTTAAGCGCTGAACAGATGCTTGTACTTCTTCTCTCCCTCTTCCACTCATGCTCTCGCATTCCTTCAAACTTGGGCCTGCATTCTTCACCAGGCACATTTATACAGCAGGTTGGACATGGATTACAGGCCCAGGCTAATGCACATACGCACGGTGTACAGTTTGGGCTTCTGGGATCAACATTATTCCAGACGCCAGCCTAGAACTATGCAATGCCAAACAAACTTTGGATCAAACTGGATCTCCAAACCTTGTACTGACTGACAACAAACATGCCATCATATTGTTAAAACTTGTGTCACACACACAATCACAACAAAATCTGCGTGGAGGTTTGATCTTTGCGAGGGGAGTTTTGTTTATGTACTCAACAAACCTTCTCCAGAAATTCTCCTCACACTTAATCTAAATATTGTCAAACAACAACTTGGGAGGACGCTTAAAAAAAAATGCTTAAACTGAATATTTTCAATCCCAGCATTAGCATGCTGAAGGACATGCAATGAAAAGTGCTGTCCGCGGTGCTGAAGGGGGCCAACAGTTGACATTCACTTGATCCACTATTACCTAAGCATATAAACACACTGTGCATAGACAGTCAACAAACTAATATGATAGGTGACAACTGATTATACATGACTAGATTAGTTGTCTGAGCAGTAATGTTAGTGAAGTATCTTTGGGATTAGACTGTTTGTTGGGCTGCACCCCGAAGTCTTTAGCTGGAGATTGAAAATCGTGACCACGTTCTTGGGTATACTAACTTATATTTAGATCCATATAAATATTTATTTGGTTGCAGTCCTTGTAATGAAAACGCCAGGAAAAATAAGAGAAGACTGACTGTTGCACATACACTGGATTTTTTTCTTGCCTATTACATGAAAGTAAGTTCATGCAACGATTTATCATCATTTCATCATGACATTTTGCACAGTGGTTGTTCTCTAGCCATAACAACCCGTCAAATCAATCGATGCCATCTGCAAAGTTGGGCCTCAGGAGGGAAACAGAAGGCTGTAGTGCTGACATGCATGACAGATTGTTGGCAGCATCCAACATCTGTCTATTCTTACTTAGAGTTACTCCTGCAGAGCAAAATACTGGCTGACTGTTCAGAGGGTGTGCTAGTTTTTTTATTTTTTTATTTAGATGGTTAGTTCTTTGCATGTGATGCATCCAAAACACAGAGTAACTAAAGACCGGATGAACACAGTGACTCAAATTGGTCTGGAGTATAGCGTCGAGCATAGTGAAACTAATGAGAGAAGAGAAAATGAAACGAGAAGAGAAGAGGCGGAGACATGGCTATTGTCTGACAATGTGAAAAGGAAATTAAACAATGCTGAGACCAGACAGCAGACCTAGATTCTTGAAAGGTGAAATCCAGAAACATAGGTTGGGTACAACTTTGAAAACAATCAAAACAAAGAGTTTTTTTAATCCCATAATTAAGCCCAAAATCCAATTGGAGGATATATCCTGCCAACTGATAATCCGATTGAGTTTGGTGGATACACTTAAGGAGTGACAAAAGTTCAAAAGATTCGCTGTACTGTTTAAATGGTACAAAAGCATTATCAGTGAAATAAAGTGATTTAAGGGACATTCACATGAAGAACTATAAATGTAACACAAGTGATCACAAGTGATCATTGTATTCCACATTTTGAGTTGTCATTGGTTTCACATTGGATATCCCTTCGATACAACCCTCTTTTCTTTATCCAGGCTTGGGGTTGTCACTATGAGAACAATGTCATAGAGGTTAAATAATATTCTTTATTGGTCAATATATATCTCACAAAACACACCAAAATTCATCTCTGCTTTTAAACCATCACTAGGAGCAGAGGTGGACATTTTTCCAGCACCTGGGGAGAAGTCAGGGAGTTGAAGACCTTGCTCAGCTGCCCACAGTAGGTGGTTCACTTCTGTTGCCAACTTAAACCTGGGTCCCCAGGCCCACCTCTGTAACCACAAAAGCCACCGCCCCTAGTATCCTGCCCAATGACATTTTGACATGTGATGGGGCTGGGAACCAAAGTGTCAAACGTTTGATTGGAGGACAACTCTGTCCACTGATCCATGACCGGCCCTTTGATAATGATAATTAATAATACATTCATCTGGGTATCCAATTCTTTGAAGTGCCTAGTGGAAAACTGACCCATGGAAGTGGAATGAAATACTTCACTCTACACACTCAAACATCTGCTGTAGACAGAGCTGTAAAGGCATGGCCGAAGATGATGCTTTTCTACAATGAATACAACGTTTCTTTTGGTGTGAATATCTCGCTCTTTATCCAGTCCAGTTAAAAAAAAAAAAAAAAAAAATCTTAATTTAGCCATAATTCACTTCAGTCGTGGAAGTAAAAGTCTGCAGAGGGTTAACAACTCTGAGTTTATTTATTTAGTTAGACAAATCAAAATGATTTGTGAATAAATATGTGTTTGGTGTCAAAAGTGCAGAAACTTAGTACAATCCACAAAGTACTGATACTAATCAACATCAGGAAGATGAACATAACAAGCCTGCAGAGGAGGGAGGAGGAGGAGATGAAGGGTTCTTTCTGACCTGCTCTCTTCAACTGGTGGGGTTTAGCCTGGAAAGAGGTGGAGACAGAGAGATGGGGGGAGTGAGAGGAAAGGCAAAAATGGGGTGGGGACCCCCCCCCCCTCCCCCAAACACACACACATCACCCACAAACACACATTTACATGTGTGCATACACACTCACATAAATGCACTCAGCTCTTCAAAGCCAAGTGGTTTTAATAGACATCCAATTAGGCAAAGAGATGACATCTGGAGAGCTGCTGCAACAGATAAATAAGGTGGGAGGAAAGACGAGAGTCGGTCACCTCGGATAACCAGGAGAGTACCGTTGATAGAGGCAAGAGAGACGCAGAGGCAAGAGGAAAGAGAGGGAGGGGGATAGAAGAGAGGGAGCCACATACGGGAGGGAAGAAGAGAGGCAATGCGCTGCTCCAGCAGTCAGACTCTGAGAGGCAAGGACAGAGGACAGAGCTCAGCTCACTGACAGACGCACAACCGGAGAAGGGGGAAAGACGAGAGCTGGGGTCTCACTTACACACTCAAGTAACTTCAAACCAGCTCAAACAAAGCAGGAGAAACAAAGAAAAAAGCAGGAGAGAGAAAAAGACGAAAGTCTGGATTCTGTGACTTTTTTGTAGCCTGCATTGTGTGGATTTTTCTGGACGTTTTATGAGAAGCAGCTTTGATTTTTTTGATTTTTTTTTTCTTAATTCCTGTTGTTATTTATTCATTTTGGTACTGAGCACTTTGACATCTTCTACTCAGCCTCCTCTGTGTTACTCTTCTCCATGGACTTACGGATCTAGATGGGACATGTGTGGAGCAGTTTGTAGTAGCATATTTGAATGAACTCTTAACTTCTGTTTTGTCCATAAAAGATTTGGCGTGTGTCATTGTGTGAGATCCCAGGAGCAAAGAGCGAAAGGCAAAAGGTCCATAAGACACGACCCCCAGCGATTCGTGTTGTGAGGCAATCTGACTTATGGATGTTGACACATTCCTGTGGCGCTTCTGAGGAATAACCAGCACAGGGGATTACAGCAGAGTCAGCCACAGCACAGCAGGCTTCTACCACCACCGCCACCACCAGATTCATCACCGTTCAAATTACTGATAACTCCACATCTGCTGCCAAAAGTCTTGCTCCAGCCCTTTGCAGTCCTATCATCTTCACCTCAGTCATTCCACAAGTTTCAACACCTACAGTCCCTGTGAGGTTGTGGGTTCCCAGAAGGAGGAGGTTTGGTCGGTCGGTCAGTCGGGGGAGTTTCTCCCACTCTCTTCCCCTCTCCCTGCACCCAGCTCAGCATGCCCCAGCCCCTGAGCATCTCCACAGCTCTCCCAGCTCCACTACCATGTGTAGATGGACAGTGACACAAGGTGCACCGGTCGCCTGGTTCTCCTCCAGCCCCTGCTGCAGACCTCCTTCACTCCTCCTCTCCTTCACCTTCCTCCTACTGCTCGTCCTGCTCGGACCCTCCTCGTCCTCGGCACTGTTTCCTGCTTCTTCTTTAGACTCTGAGAGGAACCACGATGCAACAGGAGGCCCCTCTTCTTCCCACCGTTTCATCTCATATCTACCACCTTCTTCATCACCCACACCGCTTCACGCGCCCTCTGCAAGGTTGCCACGGGGAACCAGCGTGTCATCATCTGCAGCAGTTGTTGGTCGCCATGTGCGGAGCAGCTACAAACATCTACAAGGAGATGTGCGGAGAAGGAAACTGTTCTCCTATCAGCAATTCTTCCTTCGCATTGACAAGCATGGAAACGTCAATGGTACCAAGAAAGAGGACGATCCATACAGTAAGTCAACTTCCTTACATCTTTAAAGGTCTCCGCTTGGAATAAACCAGTTATATAAAGATTTTTTAGCTTTTACTGGCTATAGAGTTTTATGCTTTAGTTATCAGTAATGCCAGCTCCTTTTTAAACTTTAATGCGGCACTAAAACGTGGTATATATAAGGCCGCCATGGCAAAAGTTGCCCTGACCTTTCTTGCACTCCATCCCCACTCCATCAGTTTCTTCGTGGTTGCTTCTGCGTTTCCACCCCAGGCAACGTGCACATTACTGTGCACATTACTGTGCACATTAAGGCAGGTGACTGGGCAAAAGAACAAATAACAGAGTTGCATGACTCCAACATTTTCTCGATGTGTGGAAACAGAACATATTTGTCTGACTACAAAGACTTTGGAAAAAGAAAGCATGACAATAGAGGAGCAGTAGACAAATAAAAAAAATAAATAAAACATGCAAGCCAAACAGATAAAAAAGAAAAGAGAGAGAAAGAGAGATGGAGATGATCCACTGGAACTAATTCGATATGGCCCAGAGAAAGTTCTTCCTTTTTGAGGAAATATCTAAAACAGCTCGAACCGGATCTCTGGGGAGAACAAGTCCCCTTATTTCTTGCTGCTATTGTGCTGCATCTATAATAGCAGTGGGCATATGCTACATATGGGGTTATACTGATTCAGATGTAAAGTAATAACCATGACATCCCTTCTCCAATTCCTGCTTGTACATTTTGTAAGATGTGAAATATGATTTTAACCTTTGTTTGTGCTAAGAGGGGTCACTGAGCACACATGCTCGCCTGTCAGTGCCACTCAGCCTCACATTCACACAGTTACATTCTTTCACACCAAATCCACTCTTAATCTTTCGCCGCTGGCACCATGAAACTCATCTTGTACTCCATCAGTTGAAGCAAGCGTGAATGCAAGATTCACTGCAGTCTAAAAAGGAGCTCACAAAACATCCAGCCTGCACACTGGAAAATCTAAATACTCCCAACACCCTAAAAGGCTCATTGCAATCAGTTACGGCTGATCCAGAACAGAAAATCAGCTGTTATCATTCTGTCATCCACAACTTTTATCTTCAAGTTAAACACATCTGGAAGTTCTCCAAGACTGCCACGGTGTTCTGGCTTGTGAGCAGCACAAATAACTGCGCCGCCTCGGGGAACACTGACAGTAGTTGTTGAGGGAGAACAGAACATTATTCCCACATTTACCTGCCCAGATTTCCCCACTAGTTCACCCATTCAGATGAGTCAATCTGTCTGATTTGATACAAAAGGCTTTTTATCTCTTCTGTCTGCTGTATGGTTTTGAACCTGCCACACCGTGTCAAGCGTGTGTGGGTATGTGCATTAGCCTGGGACTGTAACCCATATATGGGTCTTTATCCCTCACCTCAGCTTCATGCACATATCGCAGGTTTGCATGCATCTGTCCGCGGGGCTGCGTCAGTGTACAGACCTCTCCTGCTGGGTACACACACATATGCACACACACACCTCAGCACAGAGAGGCCAGTCTTGCACATGGCCTCCATATGGCAGAGCCCGCTTTTATTACGGCCAGGGCCAGTGTGAATAGGTGTGTGTGTGTGTGTGTGTGTGTGTGTGTGTGTGTGTGTGTGTGTGTGTGTGTGTGTGTGTGTGTGTGTGTGTGCGTGTGTGCCACTCAGACACCAAGGCTCTGCCAGACATGGCTGAAGGAATTTCAATTAGCGTCTCTTCCTCCCACCTCTTTGCTTGCTCCCTGATACACAAACATGCACATGTATGCACATTTTTTTACACACGTGCACAGGAAGAGCGCATCTATTAAGATGCAACATTTCACCAGCTTTAACGGGTCAACGCATAAGAGGGACGATCCCTCGGTTTCAGCAGCAGTTTAATGCAGGAGATCGGTAAGAATGCTCTATGACTACCGGGCTGTCAAAGAATTAACAAAAAATTGGCAAAATGTTTGATAAAGATGTCATCATCAAATCTTATCTACCTGATAACAAAGGCAGAAGCCGCAGCTTAAGGGCTGTGCATCCGTGTACTGTGTACTCTACCCCCCAAACTGAAGCAACCAGAACGTTTTCATTATTGTGCTTTGTTACCTTTGAACATGGATGTGGGTTTTTCACATACCGCACTCCAAGTCCTCTTCTGTTCAAAAGTTTTGTGGTTTGTTTGTGCACGTTCAGGATTTGAGCGCACTTTTCATTTGTCTTTGCGTTTCCGATCATGACGCCGTTCGAGTACGCTGATAGTTTTAGAGCTGGCTGCACCGCAACAACTGCTTCAAAGCTGCACACAGACTTTGGGACAAATTACTTTGATGAACGTTTCTTTGCTGGGCTCATTAGAAACACGTGGCTCCTTTGTAGTAACGCAACATGTTAATGCAACAGTTCCTCTGAAGGCAACGTATGAGATCATGCCAATACAGTATACCTAAACAACACCGTTTTTTCCACAGTGTGTCAGCAGCAGCTCAAGTTTAGCCAAAATCTCTTTGGAGGAAAAAAAAAAAAAGGCCACTTCTTTAGGGAAACATGACATTAAGACTAAAGAGAGGGGACGAATGCTGCGGCTATCATGGTTGAGTAGTCTGGTAATGTTCAGGGAGTCAGATTGCAAATGAGCATCATTAGATGGTGTCAGAGGTGATGAAGAAGTTTTTAGCTCTAGTTCCGGGGTCAAGTCTCTTCATCCACAGCCGAGCCATGTAATCATCCTGTCAAGCCTGAGCAGAAAACATCACTTGGTTTAGGACATGTGTTGTGAATCTTTGCTTACAAATGGTCTGCTATTTGCGCCCGTGCGCTCAGCAGGCTCCGTGTGGACGTCTTATTGATCTCCGATGTGATTAACACTGATCCTTCAGCTGACCATAAGAAACAAAGCGGTCCTTGTTTTCCTCCAGTGATGTTGTCCACAGACCGTCACGTCTCGTTTACAAACAAACAAATAAATCAATGAAACAAATGAACGTGTTCATGTGTTTGCAGTTGGACCGCAGACTCGTGCTTAGTTACCGTTGAATGAGTCCATCTCGACAACAGTTGGGGATCGTACTGTCGCTGCGTTACATTAATCAAGACTCACCAATGTGGATGAATCTTACAAACCCTTATTCATGGAGCACATTGTGCATGTGCTCCACTTAATTTTCTGTAATTTCCTGCTGATTTTGTGGGGAAGAGATAAACATTCTCAACATTCTCATGTTGGTCTTTAATTATCTGCTGATCCGACATTGCTTCAAGTTCAATAAAACTTAAGAAGATGAAGAGAAATTGCAAGGAAACTTTGTTAGTCTCCTTAAAACTTCCAAAACAAGTTATTATGTTCACTCAACTTGCAGATTTTTTTTCCCAGCAGTTTTGGAAAATTGAGACTATTAAGACATTTTCTTTTATTGCTGTTAGATTATGTTCTGTTGCCCATGCCATCCCTACCGCATGTCCCATTACCATCACCACCGAAAAGAAGAGAAAAAATGCATGAAGAGCTGCGATTATAGTACTGTATGTCTGCGTCTCTGTAAATCAGCGTGAATTGTTAAAGCATATTTTTGTTTTTTTTTGCGGATTTAGTTCTTCAAAACCAAAACCATGTCTTCATCTTTGTAAGCATTGTAAATCTCCCACGTTTCCAAAAAATCTAACACAAAACAAAGCTGAAACAAGTGCTGGCCCTTTGAGAAAATGTTAAACATCTCCTTGAAATTAGTCCCAGACTTCTCCTTTTTTTTTTTTTTTTTTGGATGTCGTTCCTTCGCGGGCTGTGTCTCGCTGTCTCTCTGCTTGGGGAGCTTGTTCTGGGTTCTCATGGGAAAAGGTAACAGTGTGGCACATAAAAAAGAGTTATGAGGTGGTACGGGATGCGCCAGGAGTTAGTGTCGGCATTGCTTTTCATTTAAAATGACTTTGACATGTTCATGGACTCTTTTCTGAAGCTGTCGTAAATAAAGCCGGCTGCCCAAACGTCACAGGAACACCTTATGTGTAAGGGTACCAGAGCAATGTTTATTATCAACAATAATATTCAGTTGTACTCGCAGAAAAATTGTTAAATCGGTAGGAAAAAAGAAAAAGAGGAAAATTCACTAAACCAACAAGCAAAATGAATCTGATTTGATGACTTTATGACATTGTCCCGATTGGGTGAGAAACTAGTACATGTTCCCTGTGATCTTTGGTTACGATCTAAAATGCAGCAGAAGTCTGGATCAAATAATATCAGTAGTGATTTATGTCTCCCTTTTACTATACAGTTTCCCGAAGATTAGAAAAATTAACTGTCTGACATTGGGGAAAAGGTCTTTTACTATAAATGATAGATAGCTCTGCCTTCAGTGTTGTGAAACTACTAAAAGGATAATAAACTAAGTCCAATCATTTGGAAACTTGGATGCCATTATGGGACCTCCTTCTGCGATGACTTCACTGACAAAACCCAGCGTTTTTCCATTTGTGACAAAGCCATCACACCCCGTAGCGCCACCTCTATGTGACCGCCCTCCTTCATCTGCGCCGTTTAGAGGCCTCATTCCATCTCGCCAACGGGAGTGAGTGTGATGCTCCAGAGGTCAAGATGTGTGAGCGCCCTTTAACCTCGTTACTAGCCGTGCAGGGTCATTTTCAGAGCATGTGTGCGGCTGGAATACTGACACAAGCATGCTGAAAAATCTTCCAAATAAAAATGTTCCCACTGCGATATTTTTGAACATGTGGCCCTGGACTGGAAGAGGTTTTATAAGGCTGAACTCTTTTATCTCGGAGATGAAAAACGCTTGTTTCACGGTCACAAAAAATATAACATTCAGACAGTAGCAGACACGTATAACAATGAGGACATTCGCTTCCATCGCTGTTTGCAGATGTAAGAAAAATTCATCCCGTTTTCTGCTTTGCATGTTATTAGCTTCTAACTAGTGTGCTGAAATGCTCATTAATATTACATCATTAAAGAATTATAATTAGGGCTGGGAGACATGGCCAAAAAATGTATACTTCTGTTTTATCCAGACAGAATAAAACAATCCAGCCAGCAAGTCCATGTGGGCCCCATCTGAATGAAAAAAACTCGGGTACAGAATGGGCTTGGAATCGATATTGGGATGAATACTGGCAAATATCAATATCTAATGGTTCTTGTACGGTTTCAGTGTTATAGGTTCCACGTGAGAAGCCTATGTGGGTCAAATATATGGAGCTACAGATATACTAAATGGGGATGGGCTAAGAGATGGGCAAAATCTCATAGTTATATAGATCAAAAATGTAAAAAACCAAAGCTGGACCTCATATGAAACCCAGGTAGGGTCACTGTGGAGCATGCGCACGAACCCATGTCAAACCCATTTTGCACCCCACTTTATGCTTATATGGGATCCAGATATAAATGTTGGCTGGGAAAGCATAAATCTTGATATTTAATATAAATACTTACATTTTTGTAATATGAACAATAGTACTGAAGAACATATAGAAATTGCATTGTACAAACAGTCAAGCGTAAACTATTTGCGTCTCTCCTACGATTTGTTTCTAATAAACTGGATTTTAATGCAGCCAAATTCTTATTATAAAGTTTTGGGTTTTTTTTTTTTTGTTTATTTAATTTATGTTAGCACACAACACCCTGCATCACAGATATTAAAACAGCACATTAACCAGCGTTCTCTAATACTGATGTTCACCTATAGGCTCCAATTTTAGCCGCACTTTCACAAAAGCAATGTAAAATGTTACTTAACGTGCACAACTCACAGCCAGGCTGCTGCTGGTGAGGCAGACATAGGTGAAGAACAAAAAAGTGTGCACTCATGATGGCCAAACCATTGTTGGGGAAACAGGGAGCAGGGCTACATTTTAAGAGAAGATGGAGCCAATTGAACTCCCTTTAAGGTATATTTTCCTGCATCTTCTTATATCTTTCTTTATAATGCAACACATGTTCTGTTGAAGTTGCTTGTTTGCTACAGTTATTGACAATCACAAATGCACTTTTGAAGGGCAAAAAAAAAATATATTAGACATTCTGTGTAGCTACGCACTGATTTCAGATAAGTGGAAAATTTGCAACTGAATCATTTTAAAAGCTTCCTGCATAAGACACAGAAATAAATCTGTTATTCATAAACATTCTGAAAAGCCATGAATATAAAACAATCGTTACAGTGATGCTCACCTTTATACAAAAGTAAGATAGTCATGTTTTGCAATTCACAAATATTTGCAGAAGTTATAATCACATTTGTGTCCTTTTTACCCCGGGACTAGAATCTCAGTTCCATGCAACACTAGCTGAGTTTGAAAGTTTTCCAGACATCCTACTCTATATGGCAGAAAGCAAAACACAAAAGTTAGTGCAGGGAGGGGGAGTTGAGACTGGAACATATTTTTTCATTATTAACATGATGTTATTATACTTGAGCCTTTTTTTTCCTGGAGTCATACAGGACAATAACAGGATCCGTCTCATTCTTCCATCACTGTTTACATAAATCCCACCATTGCTGCTTGACGTTTCCCATAATCTCAGTCCGTTGTCAATTAATGTGTCAGCTACGACAAGACAGAAATAAGAGCCAGATTTCTCAAGGCAGACCTGCCACCGATCCAGCCAATCAGGAATCACCTTAGACAAAAGTTTTTCAGTCGCGAAGTCATGTTGCTGTGAGATTTTCTGCTGCCCTGTAGATCGCTGGCTCTGCAAAGAGGAAACATCTCCAAACATCAAGAGTCAGATACCATCCACAAAGACGCCTAAATCTTTGTTTTGATTGACAGAATATTTCAATCAGATGAGTTTTGGAGAGATGGAGGAACGTGGGAAAAGAATGCAAATAGATCCTATGAAGTACAAGTATCTATCGCTTCATTACAATCTCTGTAAAAAAAAACAGATTTCGACACAGCAAAGTTTGGCTCGAGTCAGTCTTGAGTCATCGGTAGGACTTTTTCAAGTACTTTTTAGACAGTTTTAATAGCAGCTGAACAAGTTGCTGATGTTTAAATGGCAAATCTCAGCAGCGGTCATTTTGGTGTAAACAGTGATGGGAAAGTTGCAAATTTCAGAATTTGCCACATCAGCAACACACTCTTCTCTGCGGTTTGTGACATTGCCTAATCTCTGAAAAGCTGAAGCCTGAGCCACTTTGCTTCACCGATGAGTACGTCGGAAGAAAAAAAAATGTCAAGACAAGACAAGGAGAAATGTCAAGTTAGATGATTAAAGGTGTAGTTCTGTTCAAGCCGTCTGCAGTTTCTAAAGCTCTTTTGGGTGTCCAGGCTCCTTTGACTGTAAAGTGACCCCATGCTGCAGAAAAACAAAACAAGTGACTCACTTTGCTTAGTTTATTGAGAGACTTCATGTTTCTGCCGTGCACTTTTAATATAAATTACGCAGTCCATCTGTGATGGACCGCCAACCTGTCCTGGGTGTAATCCGCTTTCAGTGGTAGACAGACGGACGCAAAAACAGCAGTTTTAATAGTCATCCTTACTCAAAAACTGTTTTTTGAACACTAAAAGTAACCGTTTTCTAGTGTGTTTTGGCTGGACTATCTTTACATCAAACTAAGTTAAAAAAACAAACAAACTGCACTTTAATCCTCATACTGAAAGTGTCATTTCGGTGCGAGCCCGGTGCCTGTGAACAGGCTGAAGTCCCGGCCTGTAAAGCAGTGGGAGTTGAAGGACAGCATGTGTGACGGATAACATCCAGGGCTGCTTCCATACTAACACCGTGTGTATTTGGGAACCACCCCCCGTCCACCACCCCACCACCCAACCACCTAATACACACCTCATGTTCCTGCTCGCCGCTATACTCACCCCAAACCCCACAACATGCAAACAGACAGGCTCAGCATGAAAGTGAGGTTTTTAATGGAGTCATCAAAGTAGAGCGGAGAGCCGAGTTCAGAGAGGCATCTGGACAGTCTGGCTGGCTGAGCAGAGCAGTCAGGAATTCCAGCTAATTACTGCGTGTGTGTTTCTGTGTGTGTGTGTGTGTGTGTGTAACAAATGAACATTAATTCATGAGCAAGCAGAGACAAGGAGGACAAGAGCAAAGCACAGAGAGAATGTGCTAACTGAATAATATATGAGGTGAAAAATACAAAGACCGATAAAGCTGAAACGTCCATCGGCAGCAAGCGCAACAGTTGGGCACCATCACGCCGGCAGCTGAGCTGTAAATGAAAAATGTGCAACGTGCAGATGACCGTTGCAGCACTTTTCCTGAACTCCTGCCGTGCCAGGCCTGTAAGATGTTTTGAGAGAAACTAGTAGCTTTGGCACTTTATCACGTTACAAAGTCAACTGCGTTAAAGGAATTACAATTTCGCAGGTCATGTTTTGTTCTCCTCTCAATCAAATCCCCATTAACGCTTTCAGCTGCTCCCAAACGTGTGTGACAACTCGCTGCGGTCGTTCTGTTCTCTGTAAAATCTGGATGGACAAGTCTGTCGCACTGTAGAGTTTTAGCTGAGGGTTTTCACATCGATTTCCGATGAGTTCGTAGGATGAGGCTGGTTTTGACAACAGTCGCAACTGGAACACTGCGCAGTTTTCCTTATATCTCGTGAATTTGATGTAATAATTTCTGTCAGGAAATGAAAAAAAGCGCAATTATGACTAAATAATGCATTGAGAGCAGGTGAGTTACAACGATTTAATAAACAGTACCACACAAATGCATTTATCTGTTGGGTACAATGACAAATGTAGACGTTGCTACAGGGTTGTTTGCAATGCTGATGAACAGGCCTCCGTTCTCTCAGCTCCGGTCCAACTTGTTGGTCAGGTGGGCTTTGATGTGGCCGCTGTGCACCGTATGAAGCAGTAGTCAACCACAGCAGTCTAAACCAGCACCTCACTGTTCTGCAAAACACAATATACAGTGGTTTTTACTCCACGCCAACATCTTCGCCGGCTCTCACCAAGCATCCTGCACGGCTGAAGGACATTTGTTTTCCCTCAACTACGGAACTGCTTTAACCCTTTTAAAAACTTTAAATGCTAATAGGTTTCATTTTCTTGATAAACTTCTTTTGGAATTTAGTGTTTACTTAAAGTCGTTTTTTTCACATGCAAACTTCTTTTATTTTTTTTTTGGACGTCATGCTCATGTTTCGTTACAAAAAAAGGGAGATAATCTGTCACTGCAGTCTAATCATTCTTCTGTGTTTTAGTGTGTTCCTGCACATGTGAGTGTGCTGTGACTCCTACGACAGCTGCAGTACCAAAGCCCCGATCTACAACTCAGAAGCAACATTACGTGTTTCATGAATGTATCAACTACTGGACAAACAGATTTGCAAAACAGAAAATGACGAAAGTGTAAGAGAGCAGAAGATGAGCATTACTGTTTGCCTGTTTGAGGCCTGAGACTACAACCTTCGAGACCTCAATGAGGGTTAAGAACTAAACCAAGTCAAAAAGTCCCTAAAAGTGTGACAACATGTAAATAAAAGGGTAAAAGGTCAAGTCATTTAAATGACCATTGCATCTTTGAAGAAGAAACATCAGTTCTTTTTGTTATTTTTTAAAAGTATTCCATTAATTTTATTTGTTAAAAAAACAAAACAAAACATTGACATATTCTTGTTAAAATAAGCAAGACCTTCCCTGAAAATGACACCAAAAAGCATATGTAGTTCTAAAACTTTTTTTTTTTAACGTATTGACAAACAGACCAGTCTCCTGTTGATGTTGTTTCCAAAAATGATTCATATTTTGATCATTTGATTGATCAAATCAATGTCAGGAGAGTTGGCTCCTATCGTCCTAAACTGAGGGTCCTACAGAAGGGAGCAATGCTCCTGGACTTTGTTTATAAAGGTTTTTTATTTTTATTTTTATGAATGGTAGCGTTATAACTTAGCAATTCCTCAGTTGAACAATGCATAAGGCTGTTTTTTTTTTAATTGATCGTCACTTAAGCCGTCTGATCATTTCCTCCCACCTCTGCAAATATCATTCAATCCACAGAAGAGCTCCACTGATTTTGTCACTTGTAGCTGTGTTATGGTTATAGTTTGAGTGGGAAACGCCGCTTTGGGTTCCCGTTATGAAAGTTTTAGTGTTGCCCTGTTGCACACAGGTGTTGGCACTTAGTAGATCTTTTGGAAGATATTCAAAGCTGCAGATATCCATACCTTTTAAATTAAATAAACCCAGGACTTTTAGTGCTTGCAGCGCTAGGTCATAAAAACCTTTTTTTTTTGCCTTTGCACTCATAAACAGAAATTTATAATGAAGACTTTGGCCGGAGATCCAGGGAGCATATAGAGAAAAATAGAGTAAAATCATTAAATGGAGTTTTCACAACACCATAAGAGCCTTGAAGCACAGTTTAATGCTTGTGTGTGTTTGTGCGGTTATCACGACTGCTGAACGTGTGCGTTAGTGACTCAAGCGCTGCTTTTCTCCCTCCCTTTGCCATAAACTGTAGCTGCAATCGAAGCCCTTTTGTTGCAACCGGGTTTTTAAAACTCACAGGGAGACAGGCTGCTTCTGGTAACTGGTAAAGAGGTCATAAAAGAGCCCTGTGCTTTTGGTTTTTGACAAACCACATCAAACAGGAGGAGGGAAAAGGGTTTGAACAGGTGGACCAGGCTTCAGCGCGACACAGACAGATCTTATTTTGTACGGATCACAGCTCAGAAATGTCAGCTGTGGAGCAGCGAGATGGAACATTTTAAACCTGATAGATCAGTGTTGTGTTGAGGTACATGTCTGGGTGAGAAATGTACTTAACACAGCACGCCAGCACGAGACACTGAGAGCTACAAGATTTGTGAAGTTTAGAGGTTTAACAATCCTTTATTTAAACTGGGGGACTTAGGGAATAAGAGCTTTGGCAACATACAGCATGAAAATTTTTTATAAATAAACATGGCCAAAAACCATTGAAACAAAAAAGGAATATAAAGGGGAAGCTGTCGCTGCACAACATCAAGTTAAACGTCTCCAAATGCAAAAAAAGTCCCGCAATAATCCTGCAAAGCAGTGAGAATATATATATATATATATATATATATATATATATATATATATATATGAACAAATACACTTTGACAGTGAGTAATTGTGGCTGTAAAAGTACTGCACTGTTTATCAGTGCTCCGAGATGTCTCCATCTCAAGCTGAACCAGGCTGCTGGTCTGTTTGCCCATCATAAAACACTCTTGAGGATATAACAGGAAAGATGAGGGCATGAAAAGAACACCTGGTAACAAAAGACTTCAAAAGCATCTTGTATAGTCTCTATACCTAGACAGAAGTAAATATAAACATATCTGCTTATTATTATCATTATATATATATATGTATATATATGTGTGTGTGTGTGTGTGTGTGTGTGTATATGTGTTTGTGTGTGTGTGTGTACGTTAGTATCCATCTCTTTGCTTCCTTCCCACGTAGCCAGTTGGAGATACTCTGAAGATACCGTCTCTGTCGTTTGCACCTACAACAACCAGACTCCACTTGGTTCTGCGCCCTTTAGCTAATCCTGTCCAACCCTAGATAGTTTTATGACTTGTGTACTGACCTTAGGATGAGAGAAAAAAGGGCCAGAGACCACAGCTTAAAGCAGTAATTGGTTCAGGCTTGAAAGCTGATATGAACGCCTTGACCTCTTGCCAGTCTGGCAGCCGGAGCGTTTCTCTCCGTCCTGTCCGTGTGCCTCCCGGCCTGCCCGCCTGCCTGCGCTCCACTGGTCAGAAAAACAAACATGAAATGCAGAAATGTTTTTTTCCTGGCTTACACCTTGGTCCCTGGGCATGCAGCCCATAAACTAAGCAGCAGAAGAACAGGGGGCAAGAGGCTGAGGTCTGAGGTCCTACTGTCACCCAGAGAAGAAAAAACACGGATACAAAACTGGAGGTTGTTTGTGAAAAAAGAAACGGTTTCTTTTACAGCATTTTCATTTTCTTCTTCTTCTTCTTTTCACATTTAAGACTGATACTAATTCATAATTTTATCAGCAACAGTGATGCAAGAAATATTACTATAATCAAAGTAAGACTTTATGCCAAAATGGTAAATTTCCCTCAACCACATCATTTGCAAACACTTTTATCTTTTGGAACGATGGCTTGAAACCTTTCAGTCTCTACTGTATCCTGATATTTGCAAAATAAAAACGTACTATGGAACAATATCTGGTTAAGATATCTACGTACAGGTTTTACATGTATATGTCTCTGCATCTGCTTCACCAGGTATTTTTGAGATCAAATCAGATGATGTGGGAGTGGTGGTCATCAGGGGCCTCAGCAGCAACCACTACCTGGCAATCGCAAAGAACGGACTTCTCTATGGAGCGGTGAGTATCAGCTTCACTGCTGTGGCCTGGCCATCTTTATGTCAGATATGAACTCCCAAAACATTAAAAAAACTCCAAACAATTTTATAACTTAGTGACTGTTACATTGAACTAGTGGTGATGTCAAGATAATCTGGACTTCAGGATGTTTGTCTGTAATGCGGTGACCATTGACATTTCGTGAATACTTTATAAAACAATAGACAAGTCTGCACGACTCCCTATCCCAGAAAGAGGAGTCAGTGTGAGCTCTCCTCGCTGCTTCCGCGCTCTGCTCTCTCCCCACCATTCACAACAGGAAATACAATCCCTCGGTTTCTCTATTCTGCTGCAGTCCCTGTGGGAATAGCCGCCCTTGTTTCAAAGGCCTGATTTTCAGCATGTCTCTGTGGAGCCACACCGCAGATGAAATGACACACGGTAGACGAGAGAGAAAAAGAGGCATTTTGTTGCATGGCCTGAAACTGAATTCCCATGACGTCTTCTGCCCGGCGCAACACAAGATTTAGTGGCACTGGCTGGCGAAGCACCGGCGTTTCGATTACACTTGATGGGTTTGCACAGTGACTTCTTTATCCAGTGGTGATCAATTGAAATCATTGTTTCATTACATCGCTAGATAAGATGTCACAAATGGCCATAATTGCCTTCAGCTTTTGCTATTTTCACCCTAAATGTCATGAATGAATAATTTTATCACTGAATAATCAAAGATACACCTTAATGGTGAATCAAACACCTTTTTATTCCTCTGATAATCATCAAAATCTTTCACTTTGTGAACACACACACACACACACACACACACACACACACACATGCACACACACACACACACACACACACACACACACACACACACACACACACACACGGTTAAAAAGCAGCACGGTGTCTGTTAAATATTCTAATTTTGCTTTGAGAACATTCAGTTTTTGCTTCTGGAACCAATTTGAACAGCTGTGGCCAGATTGAGAGAGAAGACCATGAGCAAGAGATGCTCAGCATGAGTGTGCGTGCATGTGTGTGTTTGTGTGGGGAGAGCGCATTTTCTTTTGCTTGCGAGCGCTGACTGCATCCAGTTCGCTGTCTGCTTAAGTGACGTTAGCCTTGAGCACAACGGCAGCTTCCAGTAAACTGACAAACACTTCTCTCTCAGATCATTTACTCTTCACGTACCAGTCACCGCGGTAACGTGAGCCACAAACTCAAGTCTCAATTCTCTTTACTGGCATCCAGCCTGAACTTTTAAAATGTCAAATTTTGTTCTGCCTCCTTTATCCAGCTCATCTTGCACACCACACTCCTGACTATTGACACACGCGCAACATTTACAACAACTCCGGATTTTACTATTGACATTGATCAGGCATCAAAAAAGACCCACTAAAGCAAGTAGCCTCTTTAAAAAAACTCATCTATATTCCTCTGAAAAATTCTCCTCAATTAGTGAATAAGGATCTCAGAGCACACTAATCTGGCTCCTCGACTGTTGGGAGCAGCCAGCAGATGACGCTGGCCTGTTGTGTCTCCCTCCTCCAACTCTGCTACACTGATTCATGCCATGATACAGCCAGTTATGATATTTTAGTGATTTAAATATACACCAGAGAGTGATTCTCTTGAGGAGGAAGAGCTAATTATACAAGACAGTGTGGAAGTGAAAGTATTGTAATGGTCATGTGTTCATTTTCTGTCGCTTTCAGTAGTGTTAGAAAGGTAACAGTAATGGATAAAGGCTCAAAAGGGCTTTTCACAAGAGATGTGGCACCTTGCTTATAGATCATTTATTGACAGCAAAGCAAACTCATAGTGCTGCAAAACAAACAACAAAAAAAACAACAAAAACTGCTGTTTTTAGGTAAAACATTTATGAAGCTACTGAAAAGAAACAAAGAACTCCAGACCTATGTCTTTCCTGGTACTTATGAATGGATCACACACTGATGTCGCCAAATATAGTGAATCCATGAAGTGAAGAATCTGATTTTGTGTTATCAAAGTCACAAGCATGACATAAGCATCCCATTTATACATTTACATGCTTCTCCTCCACAGAAGGAGTATGGTCCGGACTGCAGACTAACTGAGCGCATCGAGGAGAACAAGTACAACACCTACGCTTCAGCTGAGTGGCGCCACAAGACGAAGAAAATGTTTGTGGGGCTGAACGCCAAAGGAAAGCCAATGAAGGGAAGGAGGACGCGGAGGAAAAACAAAGCCACGCACTTCCTGCCCATTGTGGTGCAGCCACGATGATTGGACGTATCAGCCACCGGGGAGCTCTGCACACTGGAGGAGCTTTTATTTTGGAATTTGTGTGATGGCCACACAGACAGATCTGAAACTGATCCGTATGATGCACTGAGGAGCAAAAGGAAGGAAATCTATAGACATTTATTTACTGTTGGATAAAGACATTTCTATTTTTAAAGAAAGATATATCAGCATACAATGTATATATTATTTTCTGTTTTAAGTTATAAAGTACACTGGCACAGTAAAAACAAGAAAAGAAATGTCTTATGTGCCAAAATGTGATTTAGTAACTCACATTTCTAGATTTGTCAAGTGCATGACTGGGACTTCTAAGCTAAAAGGAGAAAAATATGTGTTAAGAAAGGAAAGTATAGAAGTTTTAAGAGAAATCTGATACAGAGAGGGGGAAAAAGACACGGACATAAAAAAAGAACGGAACGGTTTTGTCACGAAAGCACCAACACAAATCTACCATTATCATATTTTTTTTCAAATTTATTTATTTTATGTAATATTTAACAAGAAAAAGAACAAAAACACTAAAAGGACAAATTCTTGTCTTTTTATCTGCCATTTATGCTTCTCTTTTCAAATACTAATCATTTAAACCTGAATAAACATAAAGAATATATTTGTCTTTAACATGTTTGACTTTGAATCTTCTTAAAGTACTTTTCATTATGTTTTTTCTTCAAAAGTACACAAAAACACATACAATCGACCACAAACAAACAACAATGGTGTGTTTTTATGGTCCTGTAACAACACCGATGGCAAAATATCAGACATCTCAGTGCCCACTACTTTGTAATAAACCCCACATATGCAAGTATATAATTAAAATAATATAATGTACCTAAATAAACCTAACATTAATATCAGAACGCCTATCGACAGCTAGAATGGGCTCCAACAACAAATATTGTTAAAAAAAATGCAAAATCATGCCTCACTTACTGTTTTTTTCTGCAACTTTCAACAAAACCCATGCATCATTAGAGAATAATTTGCAGATTGAAGACCACAATATAGTAATTTAGACGTTTAAAAAGGCAGCTTGATGAAATAATCTCAACATGTGGGGTATGTAAAGCTTCTTTTTTTGTAAGCTGCCATCCATGTCTGTTGGTCTTCTCTGAGAGAAGCTCTTTATTTCGTTAAACTGCTACTTTGAATAGGAAAAGTAACATTTCATGCCTGTGTAAGACTGTAAAACATAATCATCTTTGTGATCAGTCACTTTGAGAGCTTTTACATAAAACCAAGGCGTGAATCAGGAATCTGTTAGAGATCAGAGTTTTGAAAGAAGCCCAGCAGACAACCTGGCTGATGAGTTCAGGGTTTTTGTTGTTTTTTTTTTATTTCTCACTGCAGAACCTCTCCCTCACATGGCAAACATAGTTTCCCGGAGGATAAACACTGTCTTTTATGTGATAGCAACAAAGACAAAACAGGCTTTACAAATGGCTGAGACGCGCACGAACACGCGCGCACAGACGCAGTGTGGCTGGGCAGCATCGTGTGCGCCTCAGTGTGGTCTAGCAGCTGGGAAACGCCTTCTCCTTGACCTTACGTGTCTGAAACCTGTTGCTGTACCCCTCGAGACAGAAAAACACACGGAGCAGGGCATATGGTATAACATAAATATCACTCCTTTGTTTATCACCTGATTCTAATTAACCATGATGTCATGTGTTCTTTTTCTTCTCCTCGATTCTTCTTTAACTCTTGCATTCTTTGCTATCTGCACCCTGCAGTTTTGTCTCCCCCCTTTTTTTCTCTCTCTCTCTCTCTCTCTCTCTCTCTCTCTCTCTCTCTCTCTCTCTCTCTCTTTTAAACACAGTTCTTTAAACTATTGTCATAGTTTGGTGAAGTTCAGCCAGATTGCAGCTTTTTTTGTTTTTCAGTTCTCTGGCATCTGTTTCTGTGTGTGTGTGTGTGTGCGTGTGTGTGTGTGTGTGTGTGTGTGTGTGTGTGTGTGTGTGTGTGTGTGTGTGTGTGCCTGTGCGTGTGTGTGTCCAAGTTAATTTCCACATATATGATGGAACCCGCCGGTGTCGGTCCACCCTGCTGTGTTTATTGCAAAAAAAGTCCTCGATCTCCTTATTGTGCTCAGGAAGCCATCAAAACGTGAGTAAGTATGATGCATCAGGGGGCAATTCGTGTTTCCTTTCATCCTCCTAGGGCATCTAGTCCTTTGTTTATATGATTACTTGGGTGTTCTGTAAATGACATATCAAGTAGAATTACTTTGAAATGGGTTCAAGACAGTAACCCCCCCTCATAAAGTTCATGTGCTGCCCTTTCTCGTCTAAGATGTCTTTATTATCCAGTGGTGCCACTCCAGATATGTAAAATGTCCGGTTTAATACTTTATCAGAACATAAGAATCTGGAGTGCAATATGGATATTTGAGACCAATTTGTCACTTGTTCTGAGAACCTGGACTGAGGTCTACATGTGCGGAGTAATGCGTGTTGACCTCTTGGAATAGCTTAATGCTTGTTTTTATTGCAACTTTAACATGACTTAATGCGCTCTTGCCTTTGCCCATAATCCATAACAAGGCCAGACTTTTAAAGCAGGACATTTATTCAAGACAGATGTTTCACGCTGATTATCGGTGATATCTGAGTTAGTCAGCGGAGTGGCACCAAGCCACACATCATTTCACCCATTTCTGCAGTACACCTAACATATTACTAAAACCTGTATGTCGTGTCATTTCTTTTTTTTTTTTTTTTTTTTTTCGTCGTACCCGGGTATGTTTAGTTAGTGTTTGGTTTGTTGAGGCATGTGGTGAGGCACAGTATGCGGCTTCTGTTTTGACTGCATCGGGATCAGTCGGACCTGTGTTGGACCTCAAATGAAACGTACACCACTGGCTTCACACGTTCACAGCTCCTCTGTTTGCTCAGAGAGTCTTGTGGCTGCGCTACCTGACCGCAGCAGCAGCTGTGAATATTTTACATCCTGGTGAGTGCCGGAGAGACAGAAAAGGGGATAGAGAGAGAGGCTGCGAGCTGTGACTCGGAGAGAGACGTGTGGGTTTGGAGGAGAGGTGAATAACTGAAAGAACCACAGTCCTGGGGGCATTTCCAGCAGCTACATGCAGTTGGGAGGGGTGGAGGGGTGGGGTGGGAGAAAAGTAGGAGCAGGAGGGGTTGTTTGTGGAGAGGGGAGCAGTTTGAACGAGATGCCAAAGGGTTGAGAGGAGGGGGGAGAGAGGGTGAGAGAAAGAAGGGGTGATGGGGCGATTAAATGAGTTGCCAGAAAACTTGGGACTGAAGGCTGGGGGGTGGGGGTGGGGGTGACTTGAAGGGGTATTTGCAGAAGTAAAGAGGGTTAAGGGGAGGAGGGTTAAGGGGGGAGAGTCATTGGAAGCAGACCAAGGGAGTTCCTGGAACCCAGAAGGTTAACCAGGAGTTCTCCTCCCATCATGTTCAGCTTATTTCACTTTTTTTTTTAAAACCGTGCAGCCCATCAAAGCTCAAAAACTCAAAAACAGACACATAGCATCTACTTGCCTGCAATTACAGCAACTCAAAGGTGTTTTTAAAATATATATATCAAGTTAAAATATCAGTTTTAGTTTCATTTGGAGAAGAAGAGTAAATCTCGGACAGGGTCATAAAGGCCACTCCAGCCTCTCATCTGGATGGAGCCTCACAGATGAAACTGAGAAGGTTCCTTAAGGTTCCTTCTGATGCCTTAAAGCATTAAAACACTTTTTTTTCTACTGGAAAATAAAAATGAAATGAATATGTACAGTGTGAAATACAGTGCTTGTACTGACAAACACACTCAGATGTATCACCTGACACTTTCAGAGGGTATTTTAGCTTCTTTTATCACGGCACCGAACTTTCACTCAACTTCTACAAAGAGAAACGGTCGGATGAACCCACTGCTAACTAACGCTCCAACAACAAATATCAGAGGAAATAAACTGTCCAAAGGAAATTCAGACATTTGATTAACAAGTACAAGCTATTTTTGTTTTTCTCGATTAACCGTAGTAGATTTTAAAAATAATGAAAAACTCTAATAGTGTTTTCATAAACAACACGTCCATTATCAAAGGACACAAGTCTACCACTTTAAAAACTCATCATCTGGTATTCTGGACAGTTAAAGTCAAGAAAGCAGTTAGGAAAGCAAAATTACAAGCAAAGAGCAGAACGCGTCAGCAGCATTTTTTTGTTGTCTTTCTTTCCTAAAAGTAAAAGTATCACCATAAAATACCACCAAGTGTACCTAAACTTGTCCTTCTCTAGTTCTTGAGCCACAAATCAGTGCCATGAAACACATGCGTTACAATGAAAATTTGAACGAATTCCTTATATCAAAGGTTTTGCCATAACGAGCAAGTGTCCGCTGTTACCTATGAGAGAACCGTTGTCATAATCAGTACCAAACCATAAGCTTCTGAAAATGGTTGTTATGTCTGTAAATTCAGTCAACCTTAGTTTATATTGTCTGCAGAGGTCGTAGAACTGACGGCTGACATTTCATTTGGGAGGTCTCACAACAATAACTAAGGCATGGATCCTTCCGGGTTTTTATGTCATCTGAGTTTCTCTTCCCACTCCTCAGTCAGCTGTTCTTTGAGTTCCTGGGTCCAGAAACACATGTGAGTGAGTGATGCAAAGCTGTAAATATCTCGACATCCAAAACAACTGATGACTTTTAGTGATTCTGTATGCAGATATGGGCTAGTTGCCATGGGAACGAGCTCTCAAAACGCTGTAGTTTTTTGGAAAACGGTCGTCACCAGCCTGACATTCCCCATCGCCTCCACACCCAGCTGCACATGTCAAACGCTACCAACTCAGAGACAGTTGGTGTACACTGACCCAGCTGTTGGTGTTTGCCGCTTGCACTCCGCAAACTCCCAACCACTGACACACGAGCAGGACTCGGATGCAACTCCAATTCCCGTGCCCCGTCTGCGTGTCGCTGTTTTAGATGCTTAAAGGAGAAAAGGTCATCTGTCTTCCTCAGATAATTCAGTCTGCATCGAAAGGAAAATACTTTCTCCATGATCTTCTTTTCATATGAAAATATTTTACCGGTGTAAAATAACACAGAGGTATCTGCTGGAGCCTATTCCAGCTTTCAACAGGCGTGATCGGTACACCCTAGTACACCCTGGATGGGATAAACGATATATTAATGAAATATTGTAAGTGTGATAAAGGCAGTTATTTCTTACAGAACTAAAGTGCATGTGCACAGTGTTGTTTTTTTACTTTTATTTCAGTAGTCTCTAAATACTGACAAATTAACATTTAAAATCATGAAACTGACCTGACTGACCTACGCTGGAGGGAACTTTGCTGACTGATGCTTTCATAAACTCTACGCTCGCCCCGTGAAATGTATTCCTTATAGCTCAGCAGATGTGATGACACAAAGTTCCTGTCATTAATGTGGACTTAGCGCAAAGAGACGGATGTAAGCTGCTTTTAATTGTTGTTACTTTTCTTGTTTGGACGTGAAGACCAGGTTAGAGTAAAGCTAATAGAACCAGAGACACTATTTGAAAAGATGATTGGTTAAAAAAAAAAAAAGCACAATCTGAGCTCTCATAAAAACAAATCACCCTGTCTCCTAATTGTTTTACTTTTGGCAGCGCACGTTTTACAACATGATATCGGTTTACCTGAGCCGTATGCAGCAATTAAAGTCTTGCAGTTCAAATATATTCTTGCCGTTATCCACTCTTGAGATTTGTTTTTATAAATCTGCTTAAATGGACGCGCTGCCCCTGACACGCAGCGTTTGCCTTCTCCCCCTCTTTCCTGGTTCAGCGGTAACCTGTACCTGGACTGCTGCCTCCACTCCAGCTCCGTCTTAACATCTCCTGGGGGCTTCAAGTTTCCTGCAACAGGTGGCTCAAACATTTGCCTTGGCCTACGCTGAGCTAAGGCCTCTGTTTATCGGTTCGGAAAGAGTGAGGGGAGTCAAGGGAGGGAGGGAGAGACAGAAATAAAATGAAAGAAAAGATCAAGTCAAGAGTGTGTCAGAAGGAACAAATGTGTTTTTGGGAATTGTCATCCTTGCAAAAAGTGTCCTGAAATGTGAATAACTTCATCTGAAACACTTGCTGCATGGAGATAAAAGCATCTATGTAAACACTGATTTATATATATATATATATATATATATATATATGTGTGTGTGTGTGTGTGTGTGTGTGTGTGTGTGTGTGTGTGTGTGTGTGTGTGTGTGTGTGTGTGTGTGTGTGTGTATATATTTCAGTCAGAGGCCTTGATAAACCTAAGAAACATTTTCCAGAGCTGGAGGTGAAAACAGAGCCAGATTATTCTCCTCTTCTCTCATCGTCCATATGTGCCTCTGTGTATCCATTTAATCTCGTCTCTCTTGCTCCACTTTACCTCTCCTTCCCTTTCCTCACCTTTACTCATCCACCCTGCACTCTCCAGAGGAATATCCCTGCAGTCTAAATGAAAATATATTTGTTGTTTTGCTTGGCTTTCTCACCTAAAACTCCACTGGCATGATTCAGCCTCGGACCCGGGTCACTGGAAGCAGCTATGGCAGCAGAAAGCCTCCATTAGTCCTTGATCATTGGCTGCCTGACAGCGGAGTCAACACTCGGGGCATTACGCTTGACATGGGATCAAATAAAGACAAATTTATTAGCTGCTTGTGTACGCAGAAACCACATTAACCATTGCTTTTCCCAGTTTTAGTAATTACATTTGTTGGAACTGATAGATGACGTGATCATGTGAACAAAGAGAGCAGTTATTATTTTCTTTTGGGGTTTTTTTTTGCTTTTCTTTAGCGCAGCAAAGCACACCTACAGTCACACACAACAAATAAAAATGAATTAAAAAGTTAAAAATCAATGCAATATATTATGCAAAACATGTACCAGTTTGTCAGCAAAATCTGTCACCAGTGTTATTCTGCCATTAAAGGTTTTTGTTGGCTTTTATGAAGATCATGTTGGTTCAGTTTGAAGGCAAAGGACTGCCAACGACATTCTTCTTTTCAATTGGAATACATTTGCTGGGTTTAATGAGGATTTGGTCGAGTGCCATGTTTACACTACAACTATGAGATTTTGGTACATAGCATTTGAAGCTGTTATGATAGAGAATACCTTTAACATCTGTGACTGATTCAAGTGGGTTCGCATCGTATCATCAAATAGTTTAAAAATCACAATCACGCTCTCGTCGAGGACCTTTTCTCTGCACAGACCTCCAAACTTGATATGGAGGTGTTTGTAGGATGGATCAAATTATGTCAAAGTACCACACTCTCACAAAGCGATGAGTTCAAGCTTATACAAGGTCGCTGTTCACTGTCTCTGTTCTTCATCACGTACCAAAGGAACCAGCGTTGCTCCTGAACTGACTGCACCAGAACTGGGCTGCAACACTTGCACTTGAAGCAGCACGAATAGACATAAAACACACACAAAGCTGAATTTCCTGGTAAAAATGTTGTGGCACAAAATTGTGCACTAAAATTGGAGTGGTGGTCATAATTCAGCCACATCATGAAATATTAGGAAATAAAAGGACACGGTATGTTATAGTAAATGGGGTGATGCTTGGGAGCTAGTTCAGGGCAGAAAACCTGAGCACTAGTTTGCACTCACGTCTACATAGTTCACCTTTTTCACGTTTATGCTGGTTCATTTCAATTACATTTACTAGTTCACTGGTGCATTTGAGAGAGCAGTGGTGCCCACGTCTGCCTTGCCAACCAATTCACTGACGACTGTATCACTGCCAACCTTGCTGCTGCTCGGTAATCCCATCACCATCCCATAATCCACTATTAGGACCCAAGTCTACAGAAGAAGACAAAGCTCACAGAGTTCACTGAATCCCGTAGGTTAAACTTGTTCCCCACATTCAGTAGGTTCTGTTTTCAGATCTTTAGGAGGATGCTTCATAAGCATCGAACAATCTGCCGAAGAAAAACTTACATTAGGGAGCAGAGAGCACCGCTGCATACTCGTTTATGAAGCGCTGTGTTTAATCTGATATGCCTGAACTACTGTGTAGAGACCAGTAGTGTTCAGCAGAGGTGCTTGTTGGAACAGCATCTGGATCCCCAAAGTCCTCCCTGCTACATCAAACCCCCAGAAAGCAGCCATTTGCCCCATTTCATGCTGCGACCGGAGAGAAAGTTGGCAGGATTAAAGCTTCCCTCTCAAATTCTCTTGTTTACACCCAAACGCTACCCTATGAACGCCTCACACAGGAGACGCTCTGAAAGTGTGCCCTGTAACTCTTGCATAATTTCTATAGGCGCTGCTTTACTTTTATTAACTATCAATTCAAAGCAATTCCTATGATTTTGTGGCACGACAGCAATTTGACAGCTACATGCAGTAGTTTCAATGAATAAGATCATTTCAGAGTTATATGGTTGGTCCGTAAACGGATCTTTACAATTTCTGGCACTAGTGCCACGCTCAAAAAAGTATATTTCAGGATGTGCACATTTATATCAATTACATACAAAGTTGTAAAAATTATAGCTCATAATCTTCTTGTGGTCAGTCTGCTGGTAAAATGAGGGGGTTGTGGTTATGGTTGGTCCATATGGTAAAGGTCAAGTAAAGTAAGAACAACATGAGCTAAGGTGGCGATTAGAGTGAGTGGGGTTTTGTGGTTGTGTGGTGGAGGAGCCGCGGGACAGGCTGCAGGAGCATTCATGGCAGGAAGGAACTATTTTACAGGTTCAGTGTGTGTGTGTGTGTGTGTGTGTGTGTGTGTGTGTGTGTGTGTGTGTGTGTGTGTGTGTGTGTGTGTGTGTGTGTGTGTGTGTGTGTGTGCGTGTACACATGTAATAGAACACCTGGGCTCTGTGTTCCTTCCCCTTTCTAACTCCACTCTTCCACTGTGGAATGAACATCACAGAACATTATGACATCACAGGACATCATGATATCAGAGACATAGATCAAAGAATGTATCATTTTCTTCACAAGCCTTTAAGACTTCCAACAGCACGCATCACAATTTTACGAAGAACCTCAAGCGCCTTACCAAACACATTTATAACACTTTCATTTAACGATCTAACTGAAAAAAACAACAGAAACAATGAGCGGTACAGAAACATCTTTTGGAAAACATCTGTGGAGCAGTGTGGTGGCCTCTACTGCCTTCAAGACTCCTCAAACAAAAGAAAGCAAAGTGGACATCTCCCGGCAAATTTCAACGTCCACAATCGGTCCTGCTACAAATGTGAGTCACAAATTTGGAAATGTAAAAATGAAAATCTATCAACCGTCTGCTCAGAACCAGTGGAATGGCTCTAAAGCTTTACCCACCTATGAGAATCGCCGCCTAGAAAACATCAAAAGGGAGGAGACACGAAATAGGAATTATCCCATGAAAGAGTCAGATAGCAAACAGGTCTCTGATCCACAAAGCACTGCTGGATCGGGATTTGTGAAGAAGGAGCGCATGCCCTTTCAGACATCTACCTACAAGTCAGAGAACAACAGGGCAAATTTCAACGCCCACAATTCTGCAAGTAGTTCAGGAGACTACGAGAATATGAACGCACCATCAGATGAGCTGGAGATGATAAAGGAAAAGCTGGAGAAAAAAGACAACTTTCTCGCTCAAGAAAAATACTTTAAGGATGCAGCGGAGAAGGATTCGCTTGCATATTTGAAAAAAATCAAAGAAGCCGAAACTCGTTTGGAGGCTGAACGCCAGCTCACACTGGTCTATGAAGAAGAAGTCAATCAGTGCAAAGAAATTATTGACGATTTACATCAGTCCTTCAAAACATGTGAAGAAGAAGACAGTGAAGTCGAGTCCAAACAGGCAGAGGCGCATAAATCGGTACTTGATGAAATCGAAAAGTTAAAAAAGCAGCTAGAAGAAGAGACAAGCTCTAATCTGGATCTGATCTCTAAACTGGGGGCACAGGAATCAGTGCAACAAAGTCTAGAGTTTAAATTTGCAGAGCTCACGGAGCAACTAAAGTCTGCCCCGGCAACATCTGAGGTGAGAGCAGATGAACCTGAGTCGTCTGCAACAGAAAAAGTCTCCAAAATGATAAATGTCTCATCTCAAACCCAAGATGCTTCTTTAGAAAATGTCTCTGAACGAGAGGAACTCTCAGATCTCCCAGTAGATGTCCATGACAAATTTCCTAAAGCAGAGGATCTTCTTCTAATTACCAACAATGTGGCTGCAGAAAAATTGGTTGAAGAAACAGAACCTTCAGAACCACAGGGGGTCTCTGAACAAGAATCCAAGAAACCATCACCGATGGAGCCAGAACACAGCAACAACAAGATGTTGGAGCTTATTGTAGATAGTAGCCAGTGTGAACTCAGCAAAGAGTTTGCTGAAAAAGTGTCAGAACCAGAAGAGGTTTCTGAGATGAAACAGACCACTGAAACAGAATTGGATGGGGGTTCTGAACAAAAAGCAAAGAAGCGTAGATGCAAAAAGAAGAAAAAGTCAGAGAAATCCCAGGATGCTAATCAGGTCATTGAACCTCTTCCTCAACCAGAAGATGGTAAACAAACAGAAGAATTGATGGTTTCACAAGAGAAGGCTACAAAAGTTGGACTTTCAGAACCAGAGGGGGTCTCTGGGCTGGTGGGAGCCAATGAAAAAGAATTGGTCTCCAAAACCGAAGATGTCTCTCGACAGGAGTCAGAGAAAGCATCAACAGTTGAACCTGGACCCGAGAACAACGACATGTCTGAGGTCAGCGAGAAGCTGACTGCAAAAGTTGAGGACTGTGAACCAGAAGAGTTATCCAAACCAGTACCAACCACTGAAACAGCACTGGTCCCTGAACAGGATGGGGGTTCTGAACAAAAAGAAAAGAAGTCAAAACTCATTAAGAATACAAACCAATTGGAAGTCATTGAAGAACTCCCTGAACCGCAGGATGCTGTTTCAAAAGAGGACTCAGATTCAGATTCAAACTCCGAAATGGTATACAATCCTTCTTTGTGGAGAAGATTTAAGAAATTCCTCACACCAGCATGTCTGCGCCAGAACAAGCACAAGAAGAAGCTCCAAGATCCAAAGTGAGGGCAAGAACAGACTGGCTGTAAAAAAAAAAATCTTATCATTATTGAATGTCACTGTTAAACGGAAAAGAGCTTTTACTGTTGTTACATGTTTATTTGATGAAATGTTGCATTATTTTCTGAAATGTGAAAAATAAAAAAAAAAGAATTCAGAAATATAGAAGTTGTATGGCTGTTAATCAAATCAGCTTCAAAATAATAAGCTTTACAGTGTATTTTGACAGAAAAAAATAACATCCAGCAAAGAGTGACGAGCTTGACATCACATGGGGAAACAGCATCGTGGTTACGTTCAGTAAAACTGCAAAGTAAAAATTCAAAATTATCTGTGATCTGAGTTTTCTTTTTTGCAATAATAGCTTTGTTGCAGGTATCTACGGTGTTTATTACTGATATTTTTATTGTACATGTATATTTTTCGGGATTGAAACCCAATTCACATAAAGATCAAGACATGATGCCATTCTTCTAAGGACAAATAACATTTTAAGTATCTGAAATGCTTAATCCTACAAGGGTTATTTTAAACACAGATATCTGCAATGCACATAACACATTACGTAAGCATTTATGATGAGGTGTCTGAGCGCTGGATGCTGCGTCCTGGTCGGCGTGGCAGCTGGTGGCCTTGATTCTTCATCATCTTCACCTGCGTTCCTTTGGTGGCAGCTGCTTATAAGCTCCAGTCTCCTCCCTGTTCGTCACCAGATCGTTTGTGCCTTCACATAGCTTAATGCCGACCAAAACTTATGTGTTCATTGAACCTAATCACCCATTGAGTATCTGGTCATGATTAACTGTCTGGTTTAGAGGAATTTGTATCAGATCTGCCAGTCTTGGGACCAACAGCTCACATGGAGACAGCTGATCTGCTCCGCCGCTATTTTACCACCTCTTAGAACATCCCACAGCTAATAAGCCACAGGGATGTTTGCCCACAACTCCACTAAAACCTGAACTTTTACTGGTGCAAACTAACATTAAGATCACTTAAAAAAGAGTTTTTGTAATTTTAGAAGATCGTCGATATCTGTGGTTTAAGTTCTGACAAGTATGAATGTTATTGTGATCTTGGGGACATATGAAAAGAAGGTGCAAATATGTTTGGTTTACTTAAATGTCAAAGTGTCTTGCCTACATATATGTGATCCACAAGCAGAAGTCCTGATGTGATGTTTACCTACGTGTCACGATTAACTTCAACAGGATCACAGGATGAATCCTAAGATAGTAATGACAGTTAAATGGAGCAGTGGCCATGAATCCCCTCCTCTGTTTGCTTCTATAGATGTAACCTTCTTTCTTTAGTTGATTAGTATAAGCTTGAGGTGTTGGTGACCTGAAGCTAATGTCAGACATGACAAAAACAGCCCTCAGTTTTTTCTGTAAACACCTTCCACATTATCACTAAGTGGAATTAATTTTTGAGTCTTGGGTTAAAATATTAAATAATTCAAATTTTGCTTGGTGTCATTCAGGGTAAACATTGATGGGCTTCAGAGGATCCTTGGAGCTAAAAATCACAAAAGTTCTTTTGTGCTGCCTCATCTAAAACCAGTGTGCCATAACGTAGTCATTTAGTGACTGCAAACAAAAAATAGCAAGAGTCAAAACAAAAGAGAAAAAGTGGAATTATAATTCAGCTCTGTGATCAAACAAGGATACTTTGGATAATCGCTATGCATTCATAACATTTTACCACGTCAGTCGTAAAATTTGAGTTTTGTTGGTCTTTAGACTTGTTGCATAGACAATTAGGCAATGGGGCAAACACATACTGACAGAGGATTCATCTGTCTTCATTACCGGAATATTGAAAATGACGTACATTAAAGGTTGAGTGGGCTGTGGCTAGAAAATATGCATCTATAGATCTACATATTAGATTGAGGACTAGAGAATCCTGTGAAGTCACGGTGTCAACCAGACTTTACAGTCTGAAAAAGACAATGTTTTTTAATATAGTTACAGCTTGTAAGAGTTTATTCATCCTGTTCACCAGGGCACAAACAAAAGGTGAAAGCAGCTGCAACTGGAGAGTGAAACATCAATAAACTACATCCTGATGACACCTGCCAACCTCTGCAAATGCAATATCATTCCTGCAGATCTGTATATGTCCACATCTCATAAGCTGGATACATCCGGGCAATATAAAAAAGAAGAGGTGTCCAGATCAGCGCTGCATGCATTTGCAATAGGACACTTCCTTCTCTGGGATCAGAACATTATCTGGATTGTGGTATTCTTGTGGAATCACAGTTACTATCACTGTAGTCTAACAGCAAGCACGTTCCAGCTTCCAGCCTTTGGCTTAGACAGGACCGGAATATGTAGTTTTTGACTTTCTGTGCAAGTTTGTCCTTTTCTTCCAGAGTTGGGTTAGAGTGTCAACTGAGCCTCTATGTGCTCAACTGGGTATATAATTCTTGAACAGATGGTGGTGCTTCACCTGCAACACAAAACTGAAGTTAGGAATCATGACACGGGTAAAGAAAAGATCCATAATTAATATGTCCATTATTTATTCCCACATCACTGGGTTTAAAGCAAACAGAGAGATGGCTGACATACTCACACTGCACATATGAAAGGGAGAAAAGCAGTAAATCATTCAGTTGGTTCAGGATAACAATTTTCATTGAATAACTGCAAAATGGTTTGGGGATTTCTTTTCATTGGGCTCAACGTTATATGGAAAAGAGAATCCAGATTAATCTCTGTATGTGAGGGAAAATGCAAAAAATTAATTACTAACAGGTTGTGATCTTCAGACCCTCAGACAGCATATATTCTACCTCTACAGTAGACCAATGTTCTCCAATGTCCTTAAGGGCCATTACCATGTATAGTCTGGATATTGACATACAGACAAACACACACACAAATATATATATATATATATATATATATATATATATATATATATATATATATATATATATATATATATATATATTTGTGTGTGTGTGTGTGTGTGATTTTGTCTTTATGTCATTTCCGCTCTGAGTTTTGACATTTCCATTGTCTTTGGGTATCCTTGAAGTCCATTTGACAAAATAATTCTGCTCTACTTTTATCATAAAGGTTTGTATCAGTCTACTTGCTACATAGCCAAATTAGGTCTGGACAGATGGAGCATGTTATATCATTGGCACTTTTGAAATTTGCTTCTATTTTACATAATAATTAAAAAGCTTGCATCAGTAAAGGTACTACATGTATGTGCTTTGTATTTCAAAGTTTGGCAGTTACCATTCAGGTAGCCTTTCTCCCACGTCTATTCCCTTCCAGCAAGTCGACCAGCTTGTCTTACTCTGCATTCACACTGCAAGCCACGTTGGCCAATTCCAATGTGCTTCTGGTTTAGTGAGGGGGGGGGGGGTTGATAACTTTATAAGTGTCTTGCATCAGACTTTCATACGAATGCAGGAACCCTCTGAAGCGGTGCGCACCAGATCCCTGTTAGTATGTGTCATCGCCACAACAACAACAGAAGAGGGCAAGTTAACTAAGGCAGGATGCAAAAAAAAAAAAAAAAAAAATCAGATTAGAAGCATTTCCAGATGTTATTGGTGACATTTAGCTACAGAGGACAGGAAATACTTGCCCAGCTGTATGAGAAAAGATCAAGAAGAAGATAAATGTTTGCCACCGAGTTATGCACGCCTGTCAACTCCAAGAGATGCCACCCTCAACCCACAGGAATGCACACAGCAAAAATAAAAACTACTGGACACTTTAAGGCCCTTGCGGAAATGTAAAGTGTTTATCCAACTGTCAGCATACCAGTTAATCTCTGACTTAGTAGCTAAACTTCCGATTCCAGTGATTTTCGAAATGTTATTTGTCCCGTGTGCTCAAAGAAATTAAAATCGTGAATCCTGTATGATCTTCAACGTGAAACAATATCACACTGTTATGCAGTGCACATTCCCATAACGTCTAACCGATTTCTGAGTTGTATGCTGCACCTACGAATGTCGATGATGTCAATACTCATTGCATGTGTAGGATAAAATTCACATGAATTCTAGTATGTCTTTTGTCACACATTTTGCATGGCCACATAACGAATTTATATCTAATCAAGGACCAGATCAGATTTTTGCATTCATGCAGGCTTGAAAAAAAAAAATTTATGGTAAAAGAAACACACACACACAGGGAGATCCAATCCACTGAATGTCTTTTTTTTTTTTTTTTTTTTTTTTTTGCACCACCATTGCTAAAACAACAATAGTGGAGGAAGAAGAGTAGCTGCTAGAAAGCATCCAATAAAAAAATAAAAAAAGGCACAGAAATATGAATCATCACCTTCCAAGAATTATCAGAAGAAAGACATGACACACTGATTTGTGAGCTGGGCTTTTAGCCTTGATACAAAAGATACAATAAATGACCAAATTAGTACGACTTTGAATAAACCTGGGAGAACTGTGATTCCTCTGAAAGAGCATTATCTGCCTTTCTTTTCCTTTTTTTTTTTTTTTTTTAATGGCAAGATTTGCCACCTCTAAGTTTACATTTTTGCTGTCTCACAATTACGAAATGTCACGCCTGTAATGAGCTCCGGCAGACCCCCGTGACCCTGTACAGGAATTAAACGAGTATAGAAAATGGATGGATGGGTAATTCCTAAATGACATAATTCCCAGTCACATACTTTTACTAAAGATCACAGTGTGGACTCCTGAATGTTTATTATTCACTGATTCCTCAGTGGCTGGGGGTTATTAAGTGTTTTTTTTTTCTAAATTGATGTAATTTCTGAAGACTTCTGTATTAGTCATCAAAGCCAAGAAAATCAACACATTTTAAGAGGACAAAAACAAACAAAAGTCTTGGACATTTTAAGAGTTAACTGTAGATGACACTATGGCGTATTAGATAACAGCCAGCAGAGGCTTTTAAAATGTTTCCCTTTTCATAATTATTTTAAAATGCACTGCAAGAAAATAATAAAGACATTTTAACATTAAAAAAACGCGTTTGATTCAGGTTTTAGAGTCGACCAGATGTTCTCAGCGGAGGAGTTATTTAATTCTGGATCGAACGTCGCAGCATAACCAGACTATTTAACAGTGACCATAATTACGCGATCTGTTACGTCTGTTATCTGTTACTGTATCTGTTACGGCCACCAAAATACTGTACAGCGATAGTTGAGCCTCAAGTTAACCCCCTCAAGTTAACCTCCAGACCCACTAATCTCACATGCTGAGAAGGAGCTCTTCAGAAAAAAAAAAGGCTACCCACTTTTCTCCCTTGCTCTTTCGCCTCCTCTTTGCTTCAGTTAAAACAAAGCCTGTTTCATTTCAACCAAGCATGCTCACGCTGGGCCTCACAAAGAGGGTAATCATGGACAAGATGGGCCCTGTGATGGTTTCGCTGTGCGTCTGCATGATGTGGTCTCAACAGCTCAGTGATCGCAGGAGCCTTGATGAGGCTTCCAGGGATGAACTGAGCCTTTCAGCACAGCAGGCAAAAGACGTACCATTGAGGTCAGCATGTGCTCCTTGCCCGGGTAACGTTACTGATCTAGTTTATAATACAGGTTTAAGATGCTTTGAGGAATACTGGCACTTAACTGCCTCTAGAAGAGGCCAAATCAGCAATGTAAGAGGGGAAATGTTTTTCATATTTAGGGATCTAAGCTAGATTTGTTTGCAGGATAAACAAACTGCAATCTAATAATGAAAAGCATCCAAATAAATCTAACTGTTGAATTATAAACAAACTGCGATCCTCGCGTGGGTGACCTATGAACTGTATTGCAATTCTCACACCCCGATTATCTTACAATTTACTTTGTGTTTCTCACGTGCTGAATCTGCTTTGTCTTTAACCAACAAACGATAATGTTGCGACAGAATGCTGCTGAGGGAATATGATGATGTCTCAATGGTAAGAGCACCGTGAGTTTACTTGTTATATTTAAAAAATTCTTGCGGCAAATGTGAAACACATGTTGGCTCCATATGAAAGCAATAAACAGCTTCTGGCCCCATGGTCCCCAATTCCAGCCGTCATATGCTGCCAGTGCAGACAATATCGACATAAACTGTCCACAACACAATCAGTCATTTAATTGGTGTTGATCTTTTAAGCCCGTGAGGATGTCTGATAAAAATCACTTTTATTAACAGAATTCCAAATGATAATCACATCAGTAGTGAGTTATTCTTCTAAACTGGCTTATGAATTTTGAAAAGTATACTGTAATTTCCTTGTTATAGTTATTTGTCACAGTTTGTCAAGTTTTGTAATGCCTTGTCTCTTTTTCGAGTAAACTACTTTCAAATGATCGTTAGTTTTCCAATTGTAGAACCAGTCTGATACTGACTCTACATACATGCCGTACAGCTGTTTTTTACTGAATACAGAAGATATACTGTATAGTATTTGTCGCAGAGATAGCTGGTTTCACTCCTTTGATTCAGACGCAGACGCACAAATGATTTCAACTTTGAAAAATAAAACAACCATACCACGCCACATTCTTCTTCCTTTTTTTTTGTAGACACTGTGGGCGATGGCTCCAGACTTGAAGAACATTTCAGACATTCAGAGCTGAAACTTACAACAATAAGAAACTCCTTCCCTGAAAAGATGTGGCTTTATTAGACTGTCAAAAATGATGGCTGGCTAATAGGAACCGCAGGTTGCTGGAGGCTTTGTGGTCTCAGTCTAATTCTGTGAGCCTTGCAGTCTTTTTCCTTGTGGAGAAAAAAGAAGGCATGGTGGAACTAGACCAGGATGGCCAGCCACAATGTCACTCACAGCAGCGTGCCTTTCCTTCCGTGAGCGCAAAAAAGGCATTTCTGTGGGTACTATATCAGTCCTTTATGTACTTCTGTGGGAATCTGCAGTACGTGAGCATGAACGTGCTGCAGCTGGATGGGTGACCATCCCGCAGTTTAATCGCTGCAGCGTCAGGGACTATGTGATGATGTTTGCGGTGTAGATTGGCATTCTTGTCTGGCCCCTCAGGTCACCCAGAGATCCAGATGCAAGATAGTTTTCTGGCATCTGATGGAGACCTCCAGCAGTTCAAAGTGTTTTGAGTAAGCAGCTGTTGAATTTGGCGCGAAGCATTATTTTCCTGGAAATGGTTAAGCTCTGTTATATTTGAGTGTCAAAGTTGATATCATATCAAAAACCTGTGTATGTGTTCAAGTCCCATTAAGGATGTCAGACATTTTCATAAGGAGTTCCTAAATGCTGTACTTCCACCAGTTGTTTGTTTAGAGACAAAACAAGCTGAATGAGACAAAAGAAAGAGACTCTTCAATTTCCTTATTTCTGATTCTCTCTGGTCGCAGTCCAATATCCTCGGTCGGTGTGTCTGTTTGTATTCTGTCTCCTCCTGCAGACTCCAGTCTGTGAAACCTGCATTTGCGAGTTGGCTTTTTTCTTTGCTGTCCATAGTAACAACCTCTCGTTGGCAGACATCATGATGTTGGAGTCTTTCTTGGATGAAAGGAGCGAAAAGGGAGGAGGGAGAGAGAGAGGAGGAGAAAGGGACAAAGAGGCACAGAGGGGGAGGGAGAAGCAGAGAGAGAGAGAGAGAGAGAGAGAGAGAGAGAGAGAGAGAGAGAGAGAGAGAGAGAGAGAGAGAGAGAGAGAGAGACACAGAGAGAGAGAGAGAGAGAGAGGGGGAGAGAGAGTGAGAGGGAGAGAGAGAGAGAGAGAGAGAGAGAGACACAGAGAGAGAGAGAGAGAGACACAGAGAGAGAGAGAGAGAGAGACAGAGAGAGAGAGAGAGAGAGAGAGAGAGAGAGAGAGAGAGAGAGAGAGAGAGAGAGAGAGAGAGAGAGACACAGAGAGAGAGAGAGAGAGACACAGAGAGAGAGAGAGAGAGAGACACAGAGAGAGAGAGAGAGAGAGAGAGAGAGAGAGAGAGAGAGAGACACAGAGAGAGAGAGAGAGACACACACAGAGAGATAGATAGAGATAGACACATAGATGATAGATATACACAGTATATATAGATATAGATATAGATAGATATATAGATATATAGATATATATATATATATATATATATATATATATATATATATATATATATATATATATATATATATACACCCTCACCAACTTTAAGATTAAGCTTAAAACCTTCCTTTTTGACAAAGCTTATAGTTAGAGATGTATTAGGTGACCCTGAAACTTCCCTTAGTTTGGCTGCTATAGGCTTAGACCGCTGGGGGACCTCCCATGAAGCACTTCATCCTCACTCTGCTCTCTTCCACTCCAACGTTATTAATGACAATATTGTTGTTGGTATTAACCTGTGTTCATTCTTCCCAGCAGGTATTTGTGATCTGTTGTTGTTGCTGTTCTCTCCTCTTTCCTGTCCTCTCAACCCCCAACCGGTCAAGGTAGATGGCTGCCATTCCTAAGTCTGGTTCTGCCAGAGGTTTCTTCCTGTTAAAGGGAAGTTTTTCCTTTTCACAGTCGCCTGCTGCTTGCTGAGGAGGGGCAGTTGTATCAAATAAAAGATCTGATGTAATCTGTTGGTTTTTCTAGCGAAGCAATAACAATATTTATTATTATTTTTATAGCTTTGTATTACTTGGACTATTTGGAACAAGTTAAACTGTATTATTGAAATGTCTTGAGATGATATTTATCATGATTTGGCAGTATATTAATAAATCTGAACTGAACTGAATTAAATAGACAAATCCTATATATCCCATATGTCTTAGATGCTTTGAATCTTCACATCATGGCTCAACAGCAGAGTTGCTGGACATGCGAGAGGGTTGCAGTTAGTTCAAACATATCTACAATAAACGCAGGACAGACAAAGAAAATGCAGCATAAATGCTTAAACTTCAAAAGAAAAAGTTGTTGAGTTTTATGATATAGAATAACAGTCTTTCTCATGCAATCTTTTTTTTCCTTTGAATTTACTTGTAAATTATGATTTGTCAAACCTTTTGCGTGAATTAACTAGCATTTCAGTTCTGTGTAGTTTCTGGAGATGGTTGCTTATCTTGGAGGGGTGTAATGTACAGTGAACATAACCATCTCACTGAATATAAGACTGTATAAGTGTCTGTTATACGTGTGCACGTGCAGTAGAGCTCAGGTTGGTGCAGATCTGCTGTGGATGTACAGTACACAGCACCACCTCCAAATGGACTTCAAACTGGTGGTTTCATTAAAACAGCTATGTGACCGTGGTACCTGCGGTTGTGCATGCACGCATCCGCAATCTGGTCTTAATAGAGTATGGAAAGAAATGCTGACCATCTCGCTGTGTTTTTTCAAAGACTGGTTAAAGAAAATGTTACATACCTAAGAAGACAGAAACAAACACCCTAGCCTGGACATTTCATCACGACATTGGCTGTATCTGAATATGGTGCCCTTCCTTCCCATCTACCTGTGATCTGTCCAACTGATCATGAGGAACACTTAATATGAATCTGACTTCGTTGAAAGCAAAGGAAAGTACGTCAAAAAACTCTAAGCTCACATTACCAGCTCTCGTTTTCTCTTTGTTCGTGATACTTGCTGTTATTTTGACTCTATCTATCCTCACTGTACCATTCTCATCACATCCTTGTCTTATTCATCCTGCTCACTCTGCAGACATCCCCCAACCTGACGTCTAACTGGCTCTTGCCTTCTCTCTGTCTCCTGTTGTTTTACCAGCAGAACTCTCCCAGCCAGATGTACTCTATATTACATATCAGAGTTTACCTTACCTTGGCTTTAAAACTCCGGTCCTCCACATGATTAGGCATCGTGCACTGAGGACAAACTTCAAAAGAGGGGAAAGAGGCACCTTGGGAAGAGAAAGGACACGGGAAAGGAGGTACACACAAACTACTTAATAATAATGATGATATGTTTATTTTTAGGTGTGTATTTACTTGGTGCACTGATGCTACTTGCAATTACTGTCAAGAAAAAAATGACAAACTATCCCCATTACAGATATGAACTATAGCACTTACAGAAAGTCCTTATGTTTTTATCATACAACATAACTTTTATTGCCTTGTTAGGCTGCATCTTATCCTAAGTCATGAAAACTGTACTCCAAATATCACTTTTGAAACCCTTTACTAATGCTTTTAAACAACTCATTAAAGATTCAAAATCCATTTTGCAGGCTGTATATTATGACCACTGCTGCTGTTTGGGGTCATCTTAATAGGTTTGGGGTTGGTCTCTAACAAGCAACAGCTGTCGTGTAGCGAGCCTTGCATCTGTGATTGCTGCACTTTACATTTTGGGGATGAAACCATCAAAGACAGCTTCGTGCTACACTCATATATTATGGCACTGTGTCATGTGGTCATGGTCTGGTCTGCATTAACCTCACACCACTCTCCAGTATTTCCCAGGACTACGAATTCCAGTACTGTAAGACCTGCATCCCAAAAAAGGGACGCGCCATATGATATTGACATTCATGTTTAAAACAATGTGCATTTGAATGCTTTGAATTTGTTTTGGTTTTTATTATGCACCGGGAGAAAAATATCAAACAGCCCATAAAAAAATGAGAAAGTAATCTATCAGTATTCATAATGACTCCACATTGTTATCAGGGCTTGTCCAAATAGAAAAATGTAATATCGGTGAAGATCGTATGGTGATAATCAGCAGGTGATCCTACATTCAAGTACATGTCTATATCATGTTCAAACAAGATATTTCAAAAGGTTTGTATTAACTTTAAAATAGGCAAGAATGAACCACAAAGCATTATGAGCAAGCTACACCACAGAAGATTATCTACACGCACAAACAAAAACCTGCATAAAATATTGACTGTTATTACCAAAGGCATCACCAGACCATAACCTGTGGGTTTGCAACGTGCACCTAGATTAACTACAGCTCAGCCATTTACTGATTCATATTTGTGTAATCACAATTAATTATTTACGATTCGAAGAGGTAAAAGTTTCATTAAACCATGTAGCCTAAAGCAAAAGTCATCACATGTTACTTCAGAGGTTCATGCTCTTAGACGGGTTTTGAAAGAGGTCCTTCTGCATTTAGGCTCATAAAATGTGCAAAACATACACATATTTGATGCATGCCAATACATCCAACCTAAATTCTCCTCAGCATACTGAGAGACATACACATACTACAGCGGAGAGATATGCACTGGCTGAATATGGGACTGATATGGTACAAATGTATAGCATCTGCACTCAGTGTCATGCACTGTAGAAGGTGGAGGTATTTGGGGGGTATTTGGCTTTTGTGATGATGATTTATGTCATGCATCTATTTTGGACTGCACAGACGTACCTGCAAGAGCTATGAAACCTGTAATTTTAAATAGTGCTTGTTAATGTTTGTTAAAGTTTTAAAAAGGGAAGGTGGTGAGTAGCTCAACTGATTGAGGCACCCCATCTACACCACCTGAAGGTCCTTGTCACAACCAGCCTAGGTTCAGGTACTGTTTTCTGCCTGTCTCCACTAGTGCCCACAAGACCTGTGAGAAAGAAGGGTTTGCCAATGAAACTTCACTATCAAACTTGTTCTGCAGAGCACTTCTCACATGGTTCTGCTTCTGGTGTGCCAGATAAGATAAATGCACTAATCAACATTAAAACCTCTAAAACCTCTGGGGCTGTCCTGTGTTGTCTGGCACTGAGATGTTAACGGTGGGTGCTTTAGGCTCCCGGTGGGTTTTGGGACTGAGCATCTTTGATTTGTCTTTTTCAGGCACACCCCCTATTGCTCAGTCACATTAAAAGTGTACACACTGCAGGGCACTGAGCAATCAGACATTTACGCCTCTTCATGTTTTCCCAGTCATAGTTCTGACATGACACATGAGAGACAATTGAAATGCATGGAAAACTACAAACACCAGTGCAGCGTCCAAGTGTGAAGCATCTTGTAGAACTCAGCCCGGAGCCTTGAATCAACCTGCTCATCGAAAACAGAGGGGGAATTACCCCACGCTGGCGAGCACACGCACACATTTATAAACACACACATTCAGGCAAAGACAGACAAGGGTCTAATGAGTTCCAGCTGCGAATGGTTGCGTGATACAGAGAGACAACAATTAATGCAAAGAGGAGCCCAGAGATGTTGACCCACTAAACAGAGAGAGATGGAGAGAAGGAGAGCATGAGAGAAAGAGCTGCAAAGCTGGAGGGACGGTGGGAGAGAATGGGAAGATGTAGAGTTAGCTAGGGGAATAAACAAAGATGTGCACAATTTAGAAGACTTACTGTGTTGGAAAACAACAGAAATAAAAAAAAAAAGGATACAAAATACTTCAGTGCAAACTATAATGTCTTAAATATTTATTTACAGTTTATCCAAGTTCAGACTGCAGGGGCTGTCAATTGATTAAATGATCTGTGGTCACATGATTTATGTTCATGTGAGAGTGCTGAACGTAATTTAGAAATCCTGATCATCAGAGACAACATCCCGGCCCTGAAGGTCAGGACATCGAGGCCTATGCCTTTGACTGCTAACCCCACATAGCACCAGACTCTCTCTTATATATTTGACTCTTGATATATATATATATATATATATATATATATATATATATATATATATATATATATATATATATATATATATGTATGTATGTATGTATATAATTGTTCAGCACATATTCAGATTCCCCAGCAGCTGGAGCATATAAGCTGATGTCATTTTAATCTCTTTTGACAGGCTTGATACTGGAAAGAATTAAATATTCTTGAGTTTTTCTAAATATGCTATATAACTCAGGCGGTCAAGATAAAATTATGTATCTTACATACCTAATACTACGGACATTAGGAAAAAACGAAAGCCAAACATTTGTGTTCAAACTTTACTTAGCATTGCTTATTTTGCTGCAATCTTGACAACTATCTAGAGTTTGTGTCCAGATATTTACACAGTCTTCGCTGTTTGATGAAAAAACGGATGCCGCAGTGCACTGCCAAAAGAACAAATGTTTCAAACTTACAAGGTTTGAAAGTCTCGACTAAGCTTTACACTTGCCTGTGTAAACTTGATTTCAGTGTTTCATTGTCTCTCTGTGAGGTCCAAGTGAAGAAAAACTGCAGTTTTCAAAAATACTGGAAAAAAAAAAACGTCTTAAACAAATTATTTTCGCCTTGATGTTCTATTGCTTTTCCATGTTCCATTTATACATGTAAAGAAAAAGCTAAGCTGATGAAGTTCTGAATAAGTATTGCGCAAGAGAAACAAAAAAAAAAACTCAACTCCTAATCGGTCACAAACAGAATAAAGAAAAAGGGGAAATTGCAAGGAGACCACAGAGAAAACAAATACTGTGTCACCACTCATGTCCCAAAGTCCAGTCAATCTTTTTCCTTGCGTTCCAAACCTTACAAGTTCAGAAGAATGTTCTCTGGGCTCACTTCCAAACTTGGCTGGGAGCGAAAGAAAGAAAGAATTTACATGTCTCTGCAGGATAAAAGAAAAGTGTAAATGTAAATACATTATTCTCAGAAAGAATGTCCATCCGTCCATCCATCCATCCATCCATCCATCCATCCATCCATCCATCCATCCATCCATCCATCCATCCATCCATCCATCCATCCATCCATCCATCCATCCATCCATCCATCCATCCATCCATCCATCCATCCATCCATCCAGGAGGTATCCTAAACAGATACCAGATACTACATGACACTGCAGATACAAGTGACGGAGAAGAATAAGTGTTGTAGTTCAGGCTACAAGCTTAAAAGAAAGTGGATGTAAAAGGAAAAAATAAAAGAAGGTTGGCAGACATTTATTGTATTGAATTCAAACTAGCAAATGTCAGAAGATCATTCATTTTTCATGAATGTGAAAGACTGATACCAAACATGTCAGGTTATGACTGAATATTTAATTGCCCTGAAACGGTCCTGTTGCCCCAACTTTTACCTGTGCAGACTAATGAAACAATGGCAAAAGACAGTATGATTTCTGCCCTAATGATGCCCTCTAACTTTAATAAAATGTGTGTTTTGCTTGTGACAGATGTGTCTAGTAAAACACTGGTGTATTTGTGACAGATGTAACTAGTAAAAAGAAAGAAAAATACATAAATATAGTGCTGCATTGCACCTGTCGTGAGGAAAAAGCATTGTTGGCTGTGATAAATATTTGCCTAGTTTTCACTGAAGACTCTGTAAAACCAGCAAATAATGCAATAATCACCTCCTTGCACACATTTTAAGAGGTGAACTAAACCACACAGCCACAGCACAAACAGCTGCAGCAGCTGGTCAAAACTGGTCTAAACACACTTATGCACGTGCTGGGACACAGACACACAGCAGGGAACCGCGTAAATATATAGATTTTTTTTTTTTGTTCTTACCTGACACACACACAAACAGGCTCATGGTTTCAGATTTGACCACCCAGTACTCACCTAGCTTTCAAGTTTTTGGGCCGCGGCCCAGAGAAAGGCTGTGTTTGAGAGACTGTGCAGAGTAAACAGAGCTTTAAAAACAATAATAAGTCACCTGTGAAATATTCTTCGCAGCGGGTCTGTGGACTAATAAACCTTGTATTAGCAGGTGACTTTATGGAGACCTCAGGGGAACTGTTTGGACGTGTTTTTTGCGTATGTGGTACAACGAAGATCAGACGGCCATGTTCATAAAGCAGAACAGGCACAAGCACACATTAGATGGGCTGGATGTTGTGTCCTGATACGCATGAGAGTCTTGCAATAACAATCAGAAAATTAGACAGTGACAAAAATGTATTGAATGTTCAACGTAATTATATTTTTGTAGCTACAAGCAAAATGTTACATTATCCCGACTGAGTTAATGTAACCGATTAAATACATTTAATTAGAAAGAAATAGTTGTGTCCCCTTAAAGAAATACACAGTGACCAAGTTCATTTTTTGAGTGCAGTGTTTAAACAAGTTAAGCCGCCTTTTGAAATGTAAATAAAGATAGAATACAATAACTTGTGAATAATTGGAATCATATATTTAATTGAAAGTAGCAGAGAGACAACACATATTGAAATCTAGGTTTTTTTTCATTGAAACAAGATGTTTTATAAATGAACAGAACAAGTTAAGCACCTTGTTGCCTTATTCTCCTTTTAACGGCCCAATATTGGTAACTGTACACTGACGAACCAGCTAGTTTTGAAAGCAACAAGCTTTAATTTTCTCTCTAAATGAAGGACCTCAGCTGCCCAAAGCTCAATACTCTTCTATACGCAGCCATGCCTTGCGTTTTGGCTTTGACTAACTGCAAAATGTGTCTTTTATGTACTTTTTTTTTTTCCTTAAAGTTGAGAAATGTTAGACAGAAACACTCTTTGTCCACCGTTTGTTGCACAGTGGTGAATCCATCCACATGTGTCCCTCTCTCTGATCCTCTTTTTTATACCCTTTCATGCTGATAACTTGTCTATCATCCTGCTTAGATCTTAGATGTTCCGCTAGTCTTTAAAAATGCTTTTAAAAGGTGCTTTCCAAACAACATTGGTAGAAGAATTTGAAGAAGACTGATGTCTCCAAACATCTTTTTACAATGTAACACGTGTCAAAAATGATATAGGAAACAACGCAAACCTACGCATGAAAACAGGTGTCGATTACTTGAAAATGCACCGACAAAGAGCGAGCTGTTGGTGTCCGAACGTTCTTATTTGTTGCCGTTTCTTCTTTTCGCCTGTTTGATTTTTCGTTGACTTGAGCCCACGCCTTTCTCTCTCATTGGCTGTAGCTGGGATACACAGTCGCCAGCAGCTCCGGATATTTAACATGTTAGGCATCTGTTTGCAGTTGGTGATGGATTGGCGATGAGTCGGCAAGATTCTCCATTGCTGCATCTTTGAATAGCTGGCCCCAACACTGCTGATAAAAAAAAAAAAACTAAAAAAAAGGACAAATTATTATTAGCAATTTTTTTAAACGACTGTAATAAATCAACTTTACATTTCTCGAAGTATCAGTCAGTAATGAGTAGAATAGTGAATCTTATCAATAATACTCAATTTCATAAAAAAAACAACAAAAAAAGCATAATATAGACTCTGTCTGATTATGTTCAAGAGGAAGTTGAAATCTTGCATTTTAAAGTGACATCTTGAATAGACACACTCCCACACAAACACGCACACACAGTTTTATTGACGCTAGGTCACCCCACCTCACCACAGTCTCCAAAGAGCCGGGGAGAGATGAAATAATGTTCACGCTGACAAAGAAAAAACATAATCTCCATCCAAAGAATGAGCTGGGAAAACAGGCGAGCGGCACAGCTAGTGAGGTGGAAAAGTATTCCTCGCACAAAGATTCAGCACAAAAGGCCAGGCACGGCGGAGACTTGAAGATGTGGCCACAAAATTCTGGCTCTGAAAACCACACAAAAAACAATAACTGTTGATCTTTGGAGGCAAGAAAAAAAAATAACGGCCCCCAATGCATGTTAAAGGGAAGCAGTAAAATTAAAACGTCTGTCTAGAAATATGTCTTTTTCCTAAGCCGAGAAAGTAGAGCCAGTATTAATACAAGTCACAGAACACAAGGGCAATGTTATTTCATCTGGACATTGAACATCTGTGAGTATGTGAGTGTTTGCAAGTGAAAAAGTACATAAAGAAATGATCAAAATGATCCCAAAAAGCCAAGTTTAAAAACCGCACTCACACATTGGAATCTGTACAATGTTTGTTTTGTCTAATTCCAGGCCCCCAGTATGACTGGGACTGTCAGAACAGTGAAACAGGAGCTGAACAAGGGCCAGACACCACCAGGAATGAGACCAAAAACTACTCACTCACACCTTCCTAAGCCTCTGCTGAGGTGTACATCATCTGTCATATTTACAGGAATCTTGAAACCATCTCTCAGCGGAGCTTTCTTCAAGACAACATTGAACTGGGGCTTCGTCTACACTCCAGGAGGTCACTGCAAGGTCTTCTTGGGATAACATTTACGCCAGCTGGAATATTTAAAGAGCCATCAATCAACTGATTACTCTTACAGGACTAAATAAATTACCCTATCCTACATTCTTTTAATATATTGATCTAAAGGTGTTTTTTCTCTTCTAGTTATATAGTTTAACTTCTGTCACTAGACCATCCGTCAGACAAATGGCCAAAAACACTTATCCTGCTCATATAACTCAAATGCAGTTTAATTTATGAGGGTTGAAAGCAACTTCACTAGCTATTAACTGACCTAAAAACATTTAATGTTTGATTAGTACTGCATTTATGTAAAAAGCCTTTAGAAAAGTGCCAGATGCTGAAATACAACATTCAAGCAAAGGGTTTCATAACGATTTTAACAGGCTTGCCTGGAGATGCCAGTGCAGGCAGCTTCGATAGAGTTTCACCAAAGACTCTCAACAGTGACCTCTCAAGGTTTCTCCGGGCAGAAACCTCATGCAAACAGCCACACGATCATTTCTGATTTAAATTTTGGTAGAACAACACGAACCGTTACCACCAGTGGGGGAAAGAAATCACCCGAGCGTTGCAGCATCCAAATGGACATGTACGTATTTTTAGACTGCAAGAGAACAAATTGGCCTCTTTCACCCATTCAAGTCAATAAAGAAAGTAAAGTAGGGGTGGGGTAGACAACGCAGAAGAGAGAGGATAATTTGGATTACAATCGAAGCCGCTGTGTTAAAGACAAAATGAGAGAACATGGCTAATCACAAACTATGAAAGAAAGCAAAGGAGAGGAAAGGAAAGGAAAAACGTGAGCAGAAGTCTGCCTCTCCATTCTCCCAGCGGTGGTCCGCAGTCTCAGTGTTGCCTCCTTTGATTTAATTGCCTGGGTAGGAGTGAGATCAGAGCAACAGTTCAGCAGTAAGCTTTTATCAGACTAGAAAAACAATAACAAATAAAAAATTAAAAAGATGAGAGAGAGGAAAGGGGGGAAAAAAAACAAGAGATGGCAAAAAAAAAAAAAAAGTAGATTCCGGTGATGCATGAGGAGAAGGCACATTAAAAAAAAAAAAAGGCATGCTTTTGAAAAATACTGAGTGCAAAAGCATGACAGGAAGAAAAGGAGGGGCAGAGGAAAAGCAGAAACAAGTGGAGCTGGTGGTCCATTTCCTTGTCCACAGCTATATCTAATTACCCAAGTAGGAGTGAGTTCAGTAGATCAGTAGTAGGAGTAGCAGGCCTTCATCAAAGCTGCAGTCACTGCTCATTAGAATATTATTACAGAACAGCAGTGGCCAGCCAGTGGGCTGATTACTGACTGGGTCCAATGGGAGGCCTCATTTGACTGGAATGTACGGAGGCTGAAATGGAAAACAGGGATAAACACAGAAATGCCATTTATAGACCAGGTGCTTTAATAAGATTTTCTAATTACTATGTATCCACAACAGAATAGCAACCGTTTTCAATGTATTTTAGTTCTTCAGCATCCTTTCAATTATCTATATATTTTCATATGTTTTCATTACCTCTAACGTTGACAAAAGAACCAGTAAAAATGTATCTAATCATAGATTACAACCAACATATTGTACCAGTAAAAGTATACTCTTGTCATTTGCAGGATGATTTTTGTTATTTGATTTTATATATAAACGCTTGTTCAACTTATAAATCAACAATAGATTTATGATGGTATGACTGTACAAAATGCATCCGAATGTTTGGCTAAAATATTCAGGCCAGATATTTGACCACGGCTCTGCTGAGGTTACTCACAATATCCTGTGTTGACTCTTCGTTAAAATCGATCGTTCAAAGCGGAAAAATCAAAATGGTCAAAGTCACGCAAAGGTCAAATGTTTCTAACTATTTACACTTCAAGGCCAAATCACTTATCAAAATATAGACTCGGTCTAGAACCGGGTGAAAACGGCCAAAACGATACCTGATGCTTGTCCTCAGGTTTGATATGGGCAGTTGATATGGTTCTCCATCACACACATTTAAACAAACTAAAACGCACACACAGGAACATGCACACACCTGGTGTGGTCCAACTATTGACCACCATGACTGAATGAGACACAAACACAAACCACAGTGTTTCCTGAGTGATAAAAATATTCATGCAAACGTTTGATTTGGTAAATGCCTAACATGTGTGAGCAAACACTAATACACGGAGGGCCTTACGGAGATCTATTCGTCACATATTGGTAGAGTGCACGCACACATATTTGTCTGTATTTTTAAGAATTAGAAAATATAAAAGGCTGTGTCATTGGCAAATACTGTAATGTTCATGTTTAAGCTGAAAGTCGTTTAAAAGAATAACTTTACAGTACTTGAGTACAAATATGCAAAAGTGATCCACATGTTGTTATGTTTTGTGTTTCTTTTTTTCTTCTTTTTTAAGGGAAGATACCTTTTAGGCTGAGCATGTTGAAACTTTTTTAAGTTACTGCACAGCAAATAGACCTGCTTTATTATAGAAACAAAAAGAAATCTCACTTAATAAACTATTGGACTTTTAAACCCGGAATCTGCTGCAGCCCTTCAGTTTGGTCCCTTCTCCTTTTCTCATGCCCTTAATTTTTTTTGTTTTATGAGACACAAACTGTCGACATGCATGCCAAATGTGAGGTGGCAGTGTGTGTATGTGTGCAAAGGCGTGGAGCAAGTTAAGGTCGGCCTAATTGGTGGTTGTTTATATGTCTGGGAGAACACATAAATGAGGGAGGTAAGAGGAAAATGAAGGACTGGGAGGGAGCAGGTGGCTTCCTTCATCTGGACTACAGCTGTACCCAGCATGACTCACTCTTACCTTGACCAAAAGATTCACCCACACACACACACACACACACACACACACACACACACACACACACACACACACACACACCCTGAATCAGACCACAATGGCCTTAGTGTCACACACTGGTGTGTTTTACACTACAGAAAACATATAGGTGAAATGTAATGCCAGTCTTAAAGTCATGTTTGTGGCACAGAAACATTTGTCTCTGTAAAATGTGTCCCTTTCTTTCTTTGTATTTCCATACATTTCTATCTGTAACATCTGGACGTCCGTTTTATTTCTGGTATATACACGTGTCTCGGGATCCAAATATAAGCTGATCGTCAATGCCTTAAAATAAAAAGAGAGAAAAAAGAAAGAAAGAAAGAAAAAACAAGAGAATGGCTTGTAAAATGGTTGATTCAGGTCTTCACAAACGGTTAAATGGCTTCCACTTTGGTCCATTTTATTTCATTGTGCTTTTTCCAGCGAAGCTTAATAAACATCTGGCAGCTCTGTTCTCTTCTCCTTCTGTAGTTTGCTGGTGTGTGTGTGTGTGTGTGTGTGTGTGTGTGTGTGTGTGTGTGTGTGTGTGTGTGTGTGTGTGTGTGTGTGTGTGTGTGTGTGTGTCCCAACATGTGGAGGGGACAGTGGGGTGTTTGCCCTTCAGGGCGTCATTAAGGTCTTTTGGAGCTTAAGCTTTTTTCTCTCCCATTTCACTTTGATTCCTGGAACACTTAACATAGTACACACACACCACACACGCACACACACACACACACACACACACACACACACACACACACACACACACCCACACACACACACACAGAATTAACTTGCCATGGATGCTTCACAAACAACAAGTTGGGCAAGAGCTGAAACACTGTGCTCAATTAAAGCATGCAAGTGAACCCACCACCCCTCCCCCACCCCCACTCCCACCTACCACCCCCCCACTACCTCAGCACCTCTGGATCACTACCTATGTGAATGTTGCTTTGATTTTAACCGGACTTGAAACATAATATAATCACAAAGGCACACAAATACTTAATAAAGTGGTAAAATACATTCACGAGTAAAGTTTTCTTTCACCAAATGCAATTTAAAATAAACAGTTTGTTAGGTGGAAGAAGGTCAACATTTGTTTGAGTGCCACAAATAGTTTCAGTCTAAAATAAAAAAGATTTTCTGTTATGTTTAGTATGTACTTCAGAACATGAGTTTCAAAGACACAGTAAAAGGGAGGAAGGTAGATGCAGAAGTTGCTGTTATCTGGATCAGTTCACGTCAATCAATATCTGCGAGTAGCATCAAAAATCATGCATCATGCTCAGATGGTTTCAGAATGGACATAATTCATATTTATTCTCACTCTTCTAGATTACATGTGTCAGTTACATCCTTATGTATCATTGGTAAACACTGCAAGCATTGTTTCGTTCTGTTCAGGGACCCGATCTCGTCTGCCATCAATCAGTGAAAGTGAACAATCTAGAACACTTACATTCACATTAAAAGTCACTTTCACATTACCAGTATACATTACATACACATGTAAGGACTGTCGGAGGAAGCTGGAGTATCCAGAAAATCCCAGGCAGGCACACGGAGACCCTTTTAAATGTGGACCCTTCTTGTAATGTAAGACCGGAACATTCTCCTCATTGCAAACTAAATTCTATAAATCACAGAATGTATCTGAAGTTAGAAAAAAGGTACAAATTATTATAACTCCATGAAGATCACATCTGACACCTTCTTCATTTTTCATCTGGTAAACTGGTACACTGAGGTCCAAATCACACACTTGAGCCCCTATTTGTGATTGCCGTTGTTGACGTGGCACAAATGATGAGACACTCATTTGTTACTTGTTCAGTCAAGAAGAGGTCAACTATTCATCTTTGAGGATGTCGATTAATTTCCCACACACAAGAAAAAAGACTGAATATGATGTGGAAAATTGGGTTCGTTTTTTTGGGAATTTACAATCGACAAAAAGTTAAATCTCCTTAAATAGTAAGGTCAATGGCATAGCCGAAGAAGGACAGTTCTATCATTAGTGACTGTTAGAGGAAAACTGCAGTTTTATATTGGGTCAGTACTCATTGGCACACTTTGTACAAAAGAACACTGTGCACATAGTGCACTGTGCCAGAGTGCATTAGGTACATTTACAATACAGCCACAGGCGGTACGTCTCTTTCCCTTGCCATTATCCTCATGTCCTCATGTCATGGCATGAGGACCTCCCATCTCTGAGCTGCATGTGAGTGAGTGCAGGTTACACAGTTTCAGACTGATGTTCACTCAGTCTGCAGCTGCGGGACCAAGATTTCATCTCAGATGTTGGCTCGGTTAAAATAAACTCCTCTCTGTTTTCCCATCACAGATCGTTTGAGCTGATCTAGAGCAGCTCATTTTCCTTTTATTTTGAGTCTTAATATTGTATATTCGCTTTATTTTTGGCTCAAGAATCATGCAGTTATGTTAATCACTGGATTGGGTGTGTGATGTCATTTTATTTTATTTTTTTTTACCAAATACTCTAATATCTTCAAAATGAAAACTTTATTCCTCTTTGTAGGGATTGATGTGACCTATTGTACTTTAAAATGATTAAATCGATGACACAAGTGATGGTCTAATAACAAAACCATTATTTGTTTCAGTTGATTATGGGATGGTGTGCTGGTCAACAAAAGTAGTCCTTCTGACAAGACAATACATTTATACAACAATGCATTTAAAGTGTTTGTTCTACTCTATGCCAAGTCTGTTAGGTGAATTAAAAAGGTAAAAACCCAGGGGTGTCATCCTAAAACATATCTGTCAAAGTTGTGTGTAAGATACTTTTTTTTTATTTTGAAAGTATTCAAAATATGCAAGTGATTTGCAGACTTCAAAAATAACATCTGGCCCTAATGATAATGTACAAAATCTGGCTGGCTGATAGTCATGAGATCATAGTGTCATAACTAAGGTGATTGTCTTTCTCTGTCCATTATGACCTTGTTATCAATTAATTAAAATAATGTTTGCGTGCTTCATATAAGGGGGATTAAAAATCTTGTAACTTCCTTAACAAGTCTTTGGGAATCACAAAGCTAAACTGGCAAACTAATTAAAAAAAAAGAAAAAAAAAGAAGTCTTGTGAGACGTTTTTATAGAAAAGAAACTGAAACTTGAATAAACTGAAAACTAGAGAAAATGAAACTGAACAAATCAGTTTGAAGCTGGCTCTGGGCTGGGGATAGCGCTGGAGGTCCTGACTGTAGAAAGAGGAATTCTGTGCAAAACATAGTGGACACCACTATACATCCTCTTAAAAACATGAGGATTAAACACTGAAGCGTCTTCAGTGATGGATCTTCAGGTTTGATGCACTGCAGACTGCAGATTTTACAATTTCTACGACTATAAGGCCTAATCTGTTGTTACAGTAACAGGAGGCATCTTGTTCCTCCATATCTAGCCTCACTTGGACTGTTTTTTTTTTCATCCACAAGTTGGCTGAGCTAGACTCAATACCAAGAACAATCAGCTTACTGCCCTCCCTAAGAATCTACAAACAAAACAAACAAAGAAAATCATGAATAATTTGCATAATTTCTTAATTCTTCATGTTTGAGAGTGACATTTAAGTTGATACAAGGACTTCTGATGTTTGGCAACTAAATGTATTTAATCTTTATTGTAAACAGGGCAGAGTATGTTCCAAGTTTCTTCTGAAGATTCCCTTTCCTTCCTTTGTAGACAATCTTACTTTTTCACATTTCTTGTCTTGGATTGTGGTTTCCCTTTACCGTCTTCATCACTTGACTGAACCTTGGCGTTGATAATATTCTGAATTCCTGACATGCCCTTTTTCATTGTTAGGTCTTTGGAAAATTATAACATTTTTCTTTGCGACAGTGAGCCAATGAAAGCTTGTCCTGAACTTAGTTCGGCACTTAATGTAATCAGATATACCGCACTGTGTGTGTTGTCCCTTTTTAGAGTAATGAAAGTCCACATGATGTTTATGAATAATATTTATATTATCTTTGACTGACAAGCTATAATCACAAGTAGTAACATGTTGTCAGAGACCAAAAACTATCATTTTCAAGATAAAACTGTATGACAGCACACTGACGTGAGCAAGAAAACATACTTTTATATGTGAGTTTTATTTACACAGAACTTTATGTTGACCTGAAAATTTTTTTTCTTTTAGAAAAGTATTTTTAAAATCTCATAAATTTCATGGCAATTTGAGCAAATGCTTATTGTGATTTTATTTCTTTACACTATGTCAGTTTAGTATCAGATAGTTACATAGACTGGCTCCACTTTAATTTAATTTATATAGCGTCTACTACAATACAAGTTGTCTAGGTGTTTTCCAGAGACGCAGAACATGACCAACCAGTTATTAAAGAAACAATAGCAGGTAAAACATTAACAAAAGAATGCAAATAATATACATAATAAATGACTAAATTTACAACATTTACATAATTTACTTCTCTGACATTACAGAGAAGAGCATTACAGTCAGGTCAGCTAGAGATTATGGGGAATTATGGGTGAGCTTCTTTAAATCTGCTCTGGAAATCAGATATTTGATTCTTGATATTTGTTTGAGGTGATAAAAAGCTGTTTTAGTCACAGCCTTGATGTGGCTGCTGAAGATCAAGCCTCCTCATTGTCCCCTTTAAGTTTGAGTCCATTTTTTTTATTCATCACCACCACGATCGTCACAGTATGTGCAAACGAAGCAAACAGATACACAACAACCATCTCAGCTTGTTCCATGATGGTCTGCTCATTGTAACTTGTTTTTTTTCCCCTTCTTACTGCCTTATTCTTCTTTTATTTTATGCTTGTGAAAATGAAAGTGAAAGTGTCACATTACCGTGATGAAGTGGTACGAAATGTGAGTTTGCTAAGTTAATGGATCATACCAACTCCAACACACTGTAATGGAGACATAACAGCTGAAAGCACCAAGGAGGGGGTCAATCTAGTAACAGTTCCAGGAGGAATCCATGCCAGACGTTCTGACCACCACAACTGACTCCTTTCGATGTGGAGGACCCAAAGCCCTATTCAAGTCTTTTATGAGTGGCTGAGCGTCTCACTCTGGCTCATTGGAGATAAGGAGACGCAACATAAACTAGATGTTATTAATACATTAAAAAGCGTGGTCAGATCAGTGTACTCTACAACAAGTAGAAGACACAAAAGCAGGTTGAAAGTTAAAGTTATTCGTATGAGACACAGGTGTATAATACACATTTTATCAGTTTAAACAAATACAGCATGTTAAACACGAGCGTACAACATCCCATTAGAAATTCAACTACAAAGCAGCACACAGCTGTGGCGAGTTGAAAGAAGCTCAGCTGCATAGACTGAAGAGTAGGATGGGTTTTATAAAGTTTTAAGACCAGATGATCACAGGATTGCGCAGATGGAACAAAGCTGCTCAAAAGGTATCTTCAGGTCCCAGTATGGAGGTAAGTAGAAGTGCAGGTCCTTGATCTCAATCAATCCGGGACGGGAAACCACACAGCAGCAGTTTCCTTCCTGACTGCCACAATCAATACAAAACTGTCAATTCATGAGTCAAGTGCAGACTCAGTTTCACATACCCTTGATCATCAGATATGTCTAAATGAAACTTCTGAAGAGTGAAAATTCACTTCATGCATTACCAAACAACTGTTTTACTTCAATGTAAGAATAACACGTAGTTGTGAATGGTAAGATGATGGATGAGTACTTACCAGCAACTCAGCCTACAGTGACCACCTCAGACCAACTCAGAACTATTAATCAGATGGAGGACCACTAAGCATAAATACCTGAAAATGGTGTAAAAATAATTATTATTGTCCAAAGTGGTAGCATCATATCCCATAATGCACCATGAACACTGCTTTGCAGGTTCACCGGTTAATAAAACAAAGTATGGTCATTCAATAGGCACGTTCGGGGTAAGGAGTTTAGGAGCATTTTTTCAGAAAAAGATGAATAAGAAAAATGCAGCAAAAGAATAGTTGTAGCGAACAGTGGTTGTAGCGACTGAAATGAAAAGAAATCCCAGCCAGACCTCTATATTAGTGTAATTTGCCAACAGCATAGTTGACCAAGTTGTGGTCACATGAATTATGTTCACATGAAAGTGCTGAATGTATTTTAGAAGTCCTGATTAGCAGAGACCCCCCCCCCCACCAGGAGGTTCCTATTGGCCAACCTGAGTACCTCTCCTACTACAGGTTTTTTTTACCATGTAAAGGTTCCTGAAAGCCACTTTTCCAGGGCCATTCCTGGTAATGGAGACACGCAATCCGGCCCTGAAATATCTACCTGGAACTCCTGTGGAAACGCGTCTAACTATGTTCGCCAAGTTTAAAGAAGGTAAGCATTATTTTGTCAAACCTGATGCCTTTAGATTAGTGCTTCTCATCATGCGATTCTTTTTCCTTGGGGGCAAGACAGTTGGCAATCATATGTCCAGGTTTGTGAGAGTAAAAGCAATCTCTTTCTGTTTTTATTTTATGACTAAACACACTTGACAGAGCATTTTACAAGGCCAGAGTGTGATGCAGTACAAGTAGATCGAATGGTAGACAGCCTTGTGTTTCGACTAAGCTTTCTCAACCGACCAGCTCATAATCAGCGTTAATGCTGACACCACACTAATCTACGTGTCAATTTCCCAGACTCATGACAGTGAAACCTGAAGTAAATGAACTACTCACCTTGTGGCAGCGCCCTCCCCTCAACCCATAGAGGACATCTCACCCTGTTTGTTTGCCACGCCCCCACATCCGCTCCTTAAGGTAACGTGTGTTTTTGTTTTGGGATTTCAGTCTGGAGGTCTACTAAGAATACGGACTTCGGGTTCAGTAAAAGCTTTAAGTGCATATCGCTTTCAACAAAATGAGATTTTGTAAAAGTGTTAACTTAACGTTTTTATTGCTTTTGCTATGAACGAGGCTTTATCCAAAACATTTCGCATGTACAGGGTTTTAAACTGAATGTCTGTTCACACGCACATACACGCATCTAACTAACAGATGATCTGGGTGTCGGTCATTTTTTAAAGCATTCTCCCTGAAATAATACCCTTGTAATAACATCTAAACATTTCTCAAATACTTCTTCGAGGAGAGCGGAGATAAAACAAAGATTGTGTAAAAGAAAAAAAAAATAAAACAGACTCAACTAGTGAAGAAACAGAAGACCCATTTGTTTGTGTTTAACTTAATCTCAAGGCCAAATTCTGCTCAGACCTTCCTCTGTTATTAGAAGCCATTATAATCATTATCATTTTAAAATACAAACATTGCTACATCTTAAACAATTTAATCAGAATGGATGACATTCTGTATTGTTCTTGAAACTCTTGATGCTTGCTTTACTCAGGGTTGCCATTAAGTTGTGTTTTAGAAACAGTCGTCTGCTTTCTGTTGCTTTTCACTTCTAAGAATAGTTATGGTAATCTGCTAGAAATCAGTGTTACAGACAGTTTTTATCAATATTGATATAATCTCAAACTAAACAGTGCAGGAATGGAAAGATTCCCCTTCCAGCCTCCTTCTATCTCTTCACGTCTTCCTTTTCCAGCCGTTTGAATGAAGCTGGCTCACCCTCAAAGACATGACATTTGAACAAGAAAGAAAGAAGGCATGAAACATGTTATATGTTGCGTTCATTTTAGTTTGCAGTCAGGATACTACAGTTTCACATTTTGTTTCATAATAAGCCTCACTGAATGTCAGGTTTCACAGCTTATTCTCTTAGTTCCCCCACCTGTACTGAAGATTTTGCATTTTTCCAACAACTTCCTCGATTTTCCTTTTTTTTTTCCCCCTCTAGGGTATGTCACTGCTCTCCGCTCCAGGTTTTCCACTTTCCCCTCCATTTATTATACTTTCCTCCACCACATTTCTTCCCTCCATCTGCTTTCCAATATCTCTTGCTCCCATTTTTTTCTCCATCACTCCCACAGACCCATCAGTGCTTTCCTGAGCTCAGACTTGTATATCCATTAGTCAGTGTTATCTTTATGTCAACAGATTCTCTCAAATATTTACAACAGACCCTAGTGGGGAGACATACAGCCAGGGTGGGATGATTCACTCTTTGTTAACAAAAAGCATCCCAAAAAACTGTACTACTCAGAAAAACATACACAGAAGTTACGTGCTGATAACAACCTAAAGCATGTTTGATATACCAAAGCACTTGACCTTTACTTAAAACAGGAGAAATCAACCTAGAAATTCGATAATTACATTTCCTGTTCTATTTTAAACCATGGAGACCAAATAAATGAATATACTAAACATGCACTATGTAAATTATTTCCTTTTAAAACCATACATGCTGGTTTCACACCAATGGATGACAGAGTCGCTATGAATGAACTGTACAATCGCAGCCTTTCCTCTATAATGTGATTGCTTGAATTGAATGTCATTGTAATTTTATTTTTAAATAGTTTATATTTATTTCTTAAAACTCCCAATAAAAGGTATAGTAAGTCAACTAGGGAAATTGTCAGGTTTTGCCTTGGACGGGTGTGCGCCTGGTGGAAAGGAGACTGAGTGCATAGAACTGGTGCACCACTTTGTGGCATTGTGTGGGATCAATCACCTCATCTTGAGCATGAACAAGACAGAGGAGATGATGGAGGACTGAGAATAAACCAAACACTCCATCCTGTGGAAATGTTGTTCAAAGGTGCTGAAGGTGGTGGAGGAGTTCAGATACCTGGGTGTTTCAGCTGCACAACAGATTGGATCGTAAATGCAACTGGCTGTTTAGGAACAGAACAGACGTTAGTTCTTAGGGACGTTTAAGTCCTTCAGTGTTTGTAGAATGATTTGGCTTGTTTTTCATTTGTTTGTGGTGAAGAGTGCAGGTTTGTCTTCGGTAATCTGTTGAGACACAAACAAGAGAGCCAGCGATTTCAGAGACTGAACAAACTAATAAAACAGGCTAGTTTGTGTTGGGGACTGCTCTCCAGACACTAAAGCTGATTGTGTAAAGAAAAACCTTGCACAAGCTGCTAAATAAACAGATATTGTTAGACTCTTATGCCATCGTAATGGACAAGACTGCACACCCTCTGTGTAACATACTGATAAAACAACAGAGCATCTTCAGTCAGAGGTTTGTTTGGTTTCAGTGTAGGAGGTTGTTCCTGCCCACATAAGAGGCTTTTTATAATACCAGTGAGATATATCACAACATTTTAGCATAAAACTCCTCTCCTTGAACTGCTTTCGGCACGGCAGCTCATTATCTGGTCTTTGTCTCCTCCATCTATAAACCCATTTTCAGAGGAAACCTGTGACTAAGAGAACCATGAGGAGGTGGCCACAGGAAGCTGAAACAAGAACGTTTTGATCCACATGGAGGTGGCATCATTCATATGACTGAGTGTGTGACTGATTATATTAACTTCTGTGTGGACAACACCATCCCCCCGAGAACAGTGATGAGCTTCCGAAGAGCAAATCCCAGATCACCAGTGACCTAAAAGAGCTGCTCAATAAAGAAATAAAAACAGCGTTCTTGGAGGAAGACAAGTTTTTACAATGTGACAATGTGAGAGAAGTATGGTGAGGGATGAAAAAGATCACATGCTTCAAGCAGAAGAGTGATGGTATAGATGAAAAATCTGTACAGAGCCAATGAAATAAGTATACTGAGCACCCTACTTTGATCCACAGTTTCCCTGTCACACCTCAAATGTCTCATCTTCTACCTCTGTCATAGATCTTGTTGCTGTACCATCGTTGTCTACAACCACATCTGGAGATGTTGGGACCCCAAAAATGATTGCATTTGTGGAGTGTATCAGTGGTGAACAAGAGACCAAGCACAGAGAACTGGTGAACCATTTTGTGGCATGGTGTGGGAACACACTGAACAAGACAAAGGAGTTCATTTAAGATATTAGGAGTACCAAGAAAATGTCAAACGCTACTCCCGTCATGGGAGAAGAAGTGGAAGTGGTGGAGGAGTATAAATACCTTGGTGTTAGGTGGACAACAGACTGGGCTGGAGACCACCGATGCTGTGTACAAGAAGGCACAGAGCAGACTCTGGGTTGCATATCTTTAGTCTGTTGTGGATAGTTCAGCCTCCTGCGTACTCATCTGTCGGTGTAGCAGCATCAGAGCCAGTGACTTAAAAAACTAAAATATTAACACACTGATAAAAAGGATTTATTCTATTTTGGCGCTCAATGGACCTGGTTATGTAAAGAAGGATGCTTCATAAAATGTAAAAAATAATGGGCATGGGAATGCTGTAACACAAACTGCTACAAAAGATCCTTGATGCAAACTTCATCCGGAAGAGTCCATGCAGTGATTGGAACCCAGAAACGTCTTGATGTGGATAACAAAAGTGTCGTCCCCAATCCAACTCAATTCATTCATAATCCATACCCGCTCATTCCTATTTAGGGTCACAGATATCTGCTGGTGCCTATCCCAGCTCTGTTTGGGTAAAAGGCAGGGGATTGGACACCCTGGACTGGTCACGCACCATCAGAGGACCACATATAGACAAACACTCCTCAAGGTCAATTTAAAATCACTATTTAACCTGGAATACAGGTTTTTGGACTGTGGGTCGCAGTAGCCGTAGAAAACCCACCCAAGCACAGGAAGAACATATAAACGCCACACGGAACTTGGATTTAAGCCACGATCCCTCTCGCTGTGAGGCAACAGTGAAAACCATCGATCCACGCGTATCCATGTAATCTCTCCACCCTGCCTCTCTCTCTCACACACACACTAGCCCCTTGCATGCAGCACTTTAAAGGCATTGCTGTTCAGCCTCATTGTGCATGTGTACGACTGGTGGGACATTTTTGTTGCCCCCTGTAACTCACTGGGAGGTCGTAACAAAGGTGAAATAGTGGGGAAAGGGTCTTTGTGTAACTATATTCACACAGCCAGTTCATTTTGGCACTGTAGCATCTTTATCCCACCTCACTGTGATGTGGGAAATGCACAGATGTGGAATGGTGGACCACTGAACTCTGTCACAGTTTGTCCCACTTTCTTTCCACCTTAAATGTTAATGACAGAGGCAAAAGCATACGTAGCGGGATTGGCAATTTGACATAGCACTGACAGGGTGTTGGGATGGCTGCAAACTCCACCCATCGGTGGAGTTTGCAGCCATAGATAGATAGATAGATAGATAGATAGATAGATAGATAGATAGATAGATAGATAGATAGATAGATAGATAGATAGATAGATAGATAGATAGATAGATAGATAGATAGATAGATAGATAGATAGATAGATAGATAGATAGATAGATAGATAGATAGATAGATAGATAGATAGATAGATTTTAAAATGTCCATATATAGCATTAGATGTTTGCTTAACTTCTCAAAAAAAAATCCCTCAAATAATTCAAATAACACATATAGGAGGGTTCCATCTATGGTTAATTACACGGTCATAAATAAAACCGGCATTGCCGGAGGGGTAACTTCCTCCAGAAATGAAAGGAGTCACTGTTGCATGCTACAACAAAATTCATTATCAAGAGTTTTAGTTAGTGACACGGAAAAAAATAGAGGTGAGAGTTACATTCAATATCCAACAAAAGCCTTTATCAACGCTTTCCCACATTGCATCAGAGACACATTCTTTTCAACTACACCTCAGCCAGTAGTAGTCGAAGCAAGAAAGCAAAACTAAACATACACTTGAAATATATACCGGCGGTGTCAGATAGGCCACCCCAGATCAACCACAGACATGTTGCACGTGTACACGCCATAACACATTTAGGGACACCCACAGACAACATACACAGAGGTCACAAAAATAACCACATGCTGTAAATTTACATTTCACAACACACGTGTCACAAGCAAACGTGAGCTTGTGCTTATACGCATGTATGCCTAAGCAGATGCAAACACAAAGACACGCAGCCAATGAAAAATAGATTCGGAGTGATTCACCAGTAAACTCTGATGGATAAACAAAATGTTGGAGGCAGAAAGTTTATTTGGCATTTCTTTCTGTCTTTCAGTTTGCGGTGTCTCTCTTAGCTCATCTTTAACTGCAACCTCCTGGTGTGACGCAGTCATCGCTTTATTGTCTCCGGCATCAGACTGGGCTTTTTGGTGCTTAAATTTTCCTATGAATGGTAAAATTTTCTGTTGCGTGTGTGATTTTCTGTATCTGAGGAGAAAGAAAAGAACGAAGAAATAGCCAGAAGCTTGGCTCAACTATTACCCCATTTTTTAAATATATTTTTAGTACTGCTTATCAGTTTGCTATTTTGGTTAAAACAACATTGTATATGCCAAAAAATCAGGAAACGTGATGAAAAGAACTCACGGACCGTATCAATCAGCTTTTTTTTTTTTTATTAGTTATATGAGAAAATATAAAAATGGGTCATGCATGATTTAAGAGATTAGTACAATAATAAAGCATGTGATCTGTGAAGAGCTGCCCCCATTTCTATGAACGCTGTCATTCAAAAACAAAGACGTAGATATGAATCAGTCCAAACAGTTCAACAATCGTACTTCTCCTTTTTTTGGCAAAGGAAGTTCTATATGGTTTAATCTGAGAAACTTATGGGTTTTTACGTAGGATTTTTCCAATACAAATACACAGTCCAAGCTAGAGAAATATCGCCACAGGTTTATGGTCCACACTTGGCAGCCTCTGACTGACAACTCTGTTTGGGATCTAGGAAATAAAAAAATCAAAAAGGGATCATTAGACATTCCAGGTGGATTTTCACTGGAATGTACATGAGAGAAATGATTTTCTCTCATGTAAAAGAGAAAATACATGATGTAAAAAAGAAAGTATGTCCTTAATATTCTAAGGATTTTGGTTTCAGGACAAAAATAATGTGGTCCTAATAAGATCTTAAAATTTATGAAAATTCAATTACAGAGGGACAACAATACATAGCATATCCATCCATCCATCCATCCATCCATCCATCCATCCATCCATCCATCCATCCATCCATCCATCCATCCATCCATCCAATATCTATACTGCTCATCCCTATTCAAAGTCTCATGGATCTGCTGGAGTCCATTCCATCAGGCAAACAGCAGGGGTACAATCCGGATTGTACAAATATACAAACAACCAAACACAATGGTGGCGAGATCATAACTTAGGCTTGTTTTGAAGCTACTGTAAACCTCATATCTCCATATGCTGCAGGGAACACACACACACACACACACACACACACACACACACACACACACACACACACACACACACACACACACACACACACACACAGAGACAGACAGACAGATATATGCACACACACGTCTGTACCAGAAAAACTAGAGGGAAAGAAAACACATGAAATTCCAGGTGTGTGTGGAAAATTTGAAATAAACATGTTGAACCAATGTCCCCAGCTGTTCAAAAAATGACCTGGCAGCAAGTATTAAGAACTGCTCTTGGCTTTTAGTTGTTACACTTTATTCAGACAGCAAATACACACAAATAGCTGACTCCACTTTAAAATCCAGATCATAAGTTTGGAAAAATAAACATATAAATGTCAGCCAAGGCAGCACGGTGGCTTAGTGGTTAGCACTGTTGCCTCACAGCAAGAAGGTTCCCGGTTCAATTCCCGGCCCGGTGGGTCTTTCTGTGTGGAGTTTGCATGTTCTCCCCGTGCTTGCGTGGGTTTCCTCCGGGTACTCCGGCTTCCTCCCACAGTCCAAAAACATGCAGTGTAGGTTAATTGATCTTTCTAAATTCTCCCTAGGTGTGAATGTGAGTGTGATTGGTTGTTTGTATGTGGCCCTGGATAGACTGGCGACCTGTCCAGGGTGTACCCCTGCCTTTCGCCTGATATGCGTCGGGATAGGCTCCGACAGACCCCCGTGACCCGGAAACGGATACAGCGGGTATAGATAATGGATGGATGGATGTCAGCCAATATGACAAATAAATGTTATTTTATTTTACTATTTCTGTTTGTGAGATTTTTAAAAAGGTCTATTTTAACGGCTTGGAGTTCTAATTGTTTATGTATTTATTCACACTCTTTGACCACGTATTGTCTTTTATCCCACTTTTTTATCATATTTCTATTAGTTAAGCATTTAAAGCATTCATTAAAAAAAATCTAATCTTTCTCTGTTTTTCTAGTTTTCAGAGAATCTTTCTCATTTTGACACAATATCTGCTAACTGTGTTTGAGTTCCTAAAGTTTTGTGATCTCTAAAGATCTAAAGCTTAATCAGTTTATATTTTCTGTGGTACAGGAAATGAATCAGTAATTAATAATTCCTGTACAACAGGTTTAAACCTTGTTTAGATCCATCTTAGAGAAATGACCAAACAAATGGCATCTACCAAGTTGCCAGCCAGCCTGACACAGACCTGAACTAAAGCTTTGACGCAGTACTATTATGATATTTGTACTCAATCGACTGGTTTAGGTGAATATTTGTTGGAAAATGCATGGGGATGGCAACTGATGACAGTTTATTTATACTGATGCCATTATAAATTATGCATATTGATCCAACAATGCCCTGTTCTTTCCATGTTTAATCTCATCGTGCAACAGGTGCCAAACGTCAAGCACCAGGGGACCATGAATCAACAATCACAAACTTCCTTTCAAGCTCGGGGTCTGGGTGTGCTGTGTGTGGTGTTCTCTGAATACAATCACATTCATTTCCTCAATAAAATAAAGAAAACATCAAGTAGGAAGCAGTTCCAGGGTCAGTGTAACACTAAGCCTGCATATGACAATTTCACAAGCTATTACAAGGTAACACAAATTTCCACAATTGGAAGAAAAAAAAAAATCACCAAGTTTTGCTTGAGGTGGAGCTACTCCCGTGCGCTCAGACTTCGGGTGTAATGTGGCAGCTGGAGGCAGAATTTTGTGAATTTCGCCATCGTGACTGCATCAGATATTTTTAATGTCATCTTTACGCTTGTGAAAATTGTGTCACTTTATAACAGTATTAGTGTTAACACCCAACAGGAGCCTTTATGTCCTTTGATTCATAAAGGAATCATAAAGTGACCCCCTACGAGAGGCCAAATCTTTGTGAAATCTTTAGTTTGCAACTTAAAACTCTGGCTTTTGATGTGTAGATCTGATCGAGTATCATAGAAATGTTTTCTAAGGTTTTTGCTAAGCTGTCTGGTGTATTGTTGCCTTAAGAAAACTGAACGATCTCTGTGCTTTATGTCATACCACAACTTCAGTCCTTTCTCTCATCTTGCCCGCTGCAGCAGCTGAGGAACATCTTACGCTGATGCCACAACAAAAGTCTTAGCACACAATTATAAACCTGCACACCCTTTCAAACCTTCTCATGTACGGACACACACAGCCAGGTTGTGGCCTCGTATTAATATTTCCTATTTCGGAGTGTTCTTTTGGCAGATTCTGCCGTGCTGCTGCAGTGTGTGGCCCGGCTGCACAAACACGTCAGGGTTTCACAAAAATAAAAGCTCTCTAAATTAAGTTTTATGACCATCTTAAGAGGTGAGTCATTGAACTGTCACACTAATAAGAGGTTCACCTCCTCCTCACCCGTTTTTCTCTAATTGTTCTCCCCTTCATGGTTTATTTCTGTTTGCTCGTGTGTGTGTCTGTAAGTTTCATTTTAATCACCATCCTGCCTTCTTTCAGTTTTTTCAACCCTGTGTAATGTAATAACTCCTTTCACAAGCACACTGGTCATTCGCTTACATTATTAAATGACCTGCACGTTTTCCCGATCAATTGATATATTTCCTTTATGTGAAGAAAGAATGTCCTTTAAAAGGAGTGTTCCACAAACTTCCACAAGGCAGTTTATACAAACTGATTCAATACTTGAAAATTTACCAAAAGTTATACACACATTTTTATTTTTTAGTAGATCTTGTGCATTTAAGAACAGTCAGTCAGTAATGGTTGGTGCGCGTATAAGGGGTCTTTTTGGCGCTTGTGCGTGGAGTTTGGAGGAATCGATGACGCTGACTATCCCCCGGAGGGGTAGTCTCTGACTTTTAATTAAGTAGTCATGTAAAACGAAGTACATGCTTATTTTGCAAATAAGTCCCAAATTTAATGAGAAAAAAAATAAATGAATAAAAAAGAAGTCTAAAATACAACCTCAGCGGTTGAAAGCATGTGACATGACGTAAGTAACAACAGAAAACCAACTGTAGGAGTACTGAGTGGAAAACCATTTACACCCACACTGGTTCAATCAGGGCTGTAGGTAAGTAACAATCCGTTTTTTCTGATAAGTTACGCAACCCCAATTCCAAAAAAGTTGCGATGCTGTGTAAATGTGAATAAAAACAGAGTACAATGATTTGCAAATCTCATAAACTCATATTTTATCCCCAATAGAACATAAACATATCGGATGCAGAAACAGACATTTTACCATTTCATGGAAACTTGGAAGAGGGTGATGTTTACCATTGTGTAGCATCTCCTCTTTTTTTTTTTTTACAGCTGTCTGTAAACATCTGGAGAGTGAGGAGACCAGCTGCCGGAGTTTTTGGAGAGAAATGTTATCTCATTCTTGTGTGATGCAGGATTCTAGCTGCTCAGCAGCCCTGGGAGTTCCTTTACAGATTTTTTTGTTTGCCAATAGAGCCGTTTTGTGTTGCGATAGAGCTTTAAGCTGAGTTTGTGGATTACAAGGTGAACTGAGTTCTCAGACAGCGACCCCTGGACGTGTTCCTGAGCCCATGCTGTGATTTTTAGTAGAGAATCATGACTCTTTTTAAGGCTGTGCTACCTGAGGGCCCAAAGATCAACATCATCCAGTTTTGAAACTTCAGCCTTGTCCCAAGTTTCCTCCTGATTCTCAGAATCTTTTTAACGATATTATTCATTGTAGATGGTGGGATCCTCCTTTTTTTTTCAATTTTACACTGAGCGACAATTTCCTGAAACTGTTAAACAGTTTTTTTGACAGAGATTGTGGTAGACTGGTGAACTGGCAAACATCTGGGAGGCTGTGCCGTGCTCAAATGCTCCTTTTATACCAAGGCATGGTACTGACCTGCTGCCAATTCACCTAATTAGTTGTCAAATGCTCCACCAGTTGTTTTTCATTTGTGCCAATTACTCTTCCAGCCTTTTGTTGACCCTGTTCCAACATTTGTGAAATGTGTTGCTGCCATCAAAATAAAAATGAGCTCATATTTAACACCAAAAGGCAAAATGTCTTAGTATGTTCTTTATGTTTTGTTGGGATCAAAATATGAGTTTATGAGATATGCAAATCATTGGATTCTGTTTTTATTTACATTTTACACAGTGTCACAACTGTTTTTTTTTGGAGCTGCGCTTGTGCTACTAATAATGGAGTTCATTCATTTAACTTCAATTTCAACTTTGTTTATTTGTGCCCCCAGAGGGGCAGTTGGTTTTGCAGCAAAAAGGAGCAGCACATAAAAATACATAGACACATAAAAGTACCTCAAGTGCATAAAACACATGGACACATAAAACACGCAGAGACATGAAAGTAACCCAGGTACATCGAGTCCAGAATCAACACAGTTGGTCAGGCTTGCAGGAAGACTCAAATGACTCGATTAATGGATCACAAGTTACTGTGACCATAAATATGAAGGGAGAAGTTTTAAAGGTCAATAATTCAGAAGTGGAAAATATTCAGTGCGGTCTCCAATCTTCCCAGCAGTGGATGACCCAGCAGGTTATTATAGTAGAATATTAAGACCTTGCATTAAAAACACATCATTTATTCGCTTATAGAGCGGGAAGGTCTGACCTCATGACTCAGGCTGTGTTTGGGGACAAATTTTAGTGCCAGGTGTGACACTGGTGTGTGCTGGACACTTGTGATCACATCTCTCAAGATGCATTTTAATGGCGGGTCTGAACGGGGCCACAGAGTTCATGGCAATAAGATTAATGAATGACTGCACAAGTATAGCTTGTTTGAAAGGGTAGAAAGGGAAGAACAGTGTTTTTTCTCCTAAACGAAGGTGGCAGCTTGGCTTAGGTTTGTACAATTACATCTGAACAAACCAGACAACTTCCAAAACAATGTGCTTTGAAGAAAAAGACCAAAGTTGAGATGTCAAGCCATGGCCGATGATTTGAGTTTTGCAGCTACAGAAACCTGGACACCTTGTGGTCACTGAGTCCACTTTTCTGTCTACCAACAAAAAACAGAAAAAAGAATTTAAAAAAAATCCAGTTGCTGTGATGACCCGGTAAATGTCCAGACCATAACCCGATGACACGCTGTGGTGTGACATTAAGACACTCGTGCTTAAATGAATCCATTTAATTTTGGGTAAACGATGTTTGCGCAGAAGAAAAAACAAAAATGCCGTCAAATAGAAACGGGCGGCTTATGTTGCATGTTAGTCGTTACCCACCCTCGACTCTGATGCCAAACATCGATGTCAGCCCAAAATACCAGCAGGGCAACGCAAGAATCATTCCCTGTCTAACAGAGATTTTATCAGAGACCCTCTCAGACTGTGTGATCAAACACTTCATGTGTGCCACTGATCACTGAATGGGCCAGCATACAGCTGGGGAGCGTTCAAAGACACTCATTTAGGTAGTGGGCCAGTGAGGCATGCTGGCTGCTGCCGTTTGCCTCTCATCCAGCTGCTCAGACATTCACGCTCATAAATCCATGTGCATACACACACAAACAAGGAACTTTACAAAACTGGCGCATTCCTTCTGAGACATGGTGCTGCCTAAATAGGGTGGCTCGGGTGTTTCAGCCTTTGTAGTCTTACGAACACAGGGAACGAGACAGAAAAGTGACTGAGGCAGACATGTAGAGAGGGGAAAGATATGATGTTTTACTTTTTCTGCCTCGGCTGTGAAACCTCATCCTACTTTCATTATATCTTCCCCGGTGTCAGCCTCGCTTTTGTGTGCATTGCTGATGAGGCCCTCTTGTCACTGAAGAGGTTACCCAGCTGATATCTGATTCCCTTTCTGTCAGACACACACACACACACACACACACACTTACTGGCACATGCACACATCCACCATCCTCCTTTTTGACTTTTTCCAAACACGAGCGCCTGTCTCTCACATTCTTTCTTTCTTCTTTGGTTACCCTTTTGGTTAGTTCTCTGCCATACCAACACGGGTCACGCAACAAGAGATACAAAGGCAAAGAACACGCGAGGAAACACTTCCATCACTGTCAGGAGGGATAAAGGCAGGCAGAGGGGGCAAGAACAGGGCAAGTACAGAGGGAGATATCTTTTTTTCGGCTCCCATCTGCAACTTTGTGCCATTTCCCTTCATCCTTACCATTTGTTTTCTTCTTTTGTAGATGTTGTTTCTTTTTAAAATAGAGATGACTTGCTAACAAACAAACAAGGCTCAGGGATTCCACCTAATCATACTTTGATTTTTTTTTATTTTACTCCTTTGATGATTTGTAAGGGAAAGCCCTAAATTCTCCTTCAGATGAAAGACAAGTCCAGATAAGAAACCACAGCGCCATCGTTTCCCCATAGAGTGTCATCACTGAAGATAAGGCCAGAGATAAGGCCAGAGATAAGGCCGGGTATGTTATAACAGAAGGTATATGCGCAATAACAGAAAACATTTGACATTATGGTGAATTTTGAATTCGAGACATTGGCATTCTGTCTCATTTTGGAAGGCCTCAGTTTAGTTAGTATCTTCGACACATTCATAAGCAATTACTTTAATTAGACCAGACACAGGGGAGAGATGTCTGCATCATTTATTTATTATTGAGCTTCCATTCCTGCATGTATATTAAAAAAAAAAAAAATAAAAAAAAATCAAAGGATGGGACAGTTAACTGTTTTTACCAGTTAGTAATGTTGCCCCTTCCTGCTCAAACCACCTAAAAGACGTCATGGCAATCAGGATACGAAGAAACAAAGGTATAGTTTAATCCTATTTTTTTTCTTAAAATAAAATCATTGTCACTCTTTTTTTTATCAGGTCGAAGTCTGGACTTTAACTAGACCACCGGTTCTCGATTCTCTTCTTTTTCAGCCCTCCTGTTGATGATCGGCTGGTGTGCGTGGATCTTTGCCTTGTTCCCTAAGCCCGTTTCAGCCAAGCTTTAGCCGTTAAGACCGGCTTCAGGTTTATGTAAACAATATGCTGGTAAACAGGGACATTTATGGTTGGCTCGATCACTGCAAGGTGCCTACATGAATGGATGCTTGACCCTCCACCGTGTGCCGATACACTGTGGTTTTACAAAAATGCAAAATTATCAAATATCAGCTCTTCTCATCTGTCCATAGAACATTGTTCCAGAGGTCTTGTGGTTTGTTAAGAGGAAACTTTGCATATCTAAGACATGTTACAATGCTCTTATAGAAAGTAGAGAACGTCTCCTAGCAACTCCTCTAATGTAGTTGTACTTCATTCTTTCTCTTTTTCCACTATCCTGAACTTTACAGTCTTAAACTCTAAGTGAAGCCTGGAGAGACTGGGATGTCACTCTTCAGTTCTCTGAGCACTAGACATTCTGACCTTGGTGTGAACTTGCTGGAGCATGCGCTCCTCCCATGAATCACTACTGTCTTGATAGTTTTCCACTTCCTAGATTAATGGCCAGTAACAGTTGCAATTCAAAGTTTATTGCTGATGTCTTCCCTCTTTGACATTGTGTGAATGCACTGCGGAATTCTTCAGATCAGCAAAATTCTCTTTTATAGAGATGATCACGCCTGCTGATGATCAATTAATCAAGCAGATTTGATGAACAGCATCTGGCTGCTACGTGGCCTCTTAACTCCTGTGAAAGCTGTGATGCGCCGTACATCCTCTGCATTGTTTGCCTAATTATAGTTAAATAAATGACTTGATATATATTTATTCTTTATCTCCCCTAGGACTGCACGGTCTTACAACATAAACTACTTCTGCTTGTAGAGTATTTGGCCTTTGTGTTTTAACAACACCGAGGTCTTTAAATGGGTACTTGTAACCTTTTCTGGTTTGCGCTTCTCTATAATTCTTGTTTGTGAGGTCCTCTTACAACCTGTTTTTCAAGCACCAGACTCCGTCAACAACCAGTCTGTACAATTTTTTTTAAACTTTAAGAGGTAAGTGTACAACCTAAACTTCCTCTTTTGCCCCTGAAAGTGAAACGTCTGATTCCAGAAAGCTTTTAGAAAAGCTGTTAGTTTGTTTTTGTTGTATTTTTCATTCTGAAATGTGATTACTGAGTGTGTTCATTAAAGACATGAATAATGCAACTGTTAAGGAGTTAGTTTAGTAAAACTGTGTTTGCTTCTTTTTTACATATTGTAACTTAGATTTTGACTTCGTTTGTTTTTCTATATCTTCCACATTGATGAATTTACTGGAATTAAGGACTGATTCTGCATCTAATGTTTCGTGACTGAGACGTCAGCCTAACCTCAGTGGGGTCATCACCCACTGGTCTTATTTCTCAGCTTTTATAAGGATGACATCTGGATAAATTAAATACCACAGCTAGTAAGAGTATTAAAAATAAAAGCACATAGACGTAGCTGAGGAGGCCCCCTATAAGGTGAAGAGAAAGCAGCAGCAGCATGGCAATAATTATGGCAAGAGAATGTCATGAAGGTTATACCAGCGTTTCATAACAAAACCTCCAGGAACAGTTTTATCTTAATGTGAATTTGTGCTGGACTGCTCTGCTCTGCTGCAAATGTAAAAACATTCGACTGCCAAGGCCGTCCTTTAAACCTGTTGGATTAGATTTAATCCACAGTTAAAGCTCATAGAGAGTTTGAAAGCAAACAGAAACCACTGGCTCTCCACTGCTGGAACATGTCTCCAGTGTAAATGTACATCCACAGCCAATTAGACTTGAACTGAACTTGTTTGCTTTCTTTAAAAACTGCCCTGAGATGACTATTCATGTGAACGTGTGTTATATAAATAAACTGAACTGACGTGAATTGTGTAACTGTGCCGCAGTGTGTGGGTGCATTTTAGTTGGGCGTTGCAGGATCAATGAAGCTTCAAACAGGCCAAAGCAACAGAGCGCTTTAAAAGACACTGGACTCATCAGTCCAGCCTGCATCCAACCTTTATTCATAGATAAATGCACATCAACTTACTCAACCCTTTTTGGAAAAAAAATCACTTTTAGTTCCAGTTGTGAAATTCACTCCTTTAACTTACTTTCATGCTATCATATTGCATATACACATGCATGAATATACATCATACAGACAGTCTAGCACACATTCATGAATTTTAGTATTTAGGGTGCATTGCTCTCTTTTATCAAGAGCATACTGTTTTTATTAGAAGGCAGTGATCTGTTTGTAAGCTCAGATATCGACCTGTTTTTCTTCAAAAAAGTCCTGGCTTGCATGTAAATACGCTCTTTTGCCTCTCAAAACTGTTTAAGCCATTCTCTCCAGTTGGAGCCTTTCCCTCAGGGTTTTTTTTTTTTTTTTTTTAAATATACTTACAAACTTTTTGGTGATAGATTCTTACTTTTCACTCGATGCATCCAACAGACGATTAGACCGAATCAAGTCGTCAAGCACGCCAGCACTGATATAAACCCTTGATCAGGTTCCAAACAGCACCATTATGATGATTTATGTACTTTCTTTATTGGTTTGGCAGATGCATTTTAGAAAACGATCAGCTGAACCCAGTCCACCAGTACCGGTCTGAAGAAACGCTGTGAAGTAAAAACGAGCAGCTCAATGAATGACACATTTTCAGATTCAGTTTTCAGATGAGTCGATGACTTTTGACCACGAAATAAATGCTCCCAAGCTGAAAAAGTGATTTTTTTTTCTCCTTTTCACTAATCCAATGTCACTTTACATTCCAGACATACTTTCATGGATTTCCATGCCGATGTTTGTCTCTCACAGCTTCACTGTCTTTTCCGTGATTTTCCTCCTTCATTTGCAAAGACTGGACTTCCAGACCTTGCAGTGTAAATACCATTTGTTTCCCTTTGCATTTATTTTCGCTCTATGACTCTCAACTAGCCACAAGACAATAACAAACTGAAGCTTAGCAGTCTGAGAAGTTGTTTCAATAAACATCTTGTTCCTCTGAACTCCCTAATCCCTCTGCATTAACGGCAGATAGCAGACACACCTTACTTTAGAGAGAGAGAGACTCGCCCTCGCTCTTCATCCCACAACATTAACCATCCTCACTTCTTTTCACCCCGGCCTTATCCCCCTCCTTTCTCATCCCTCCAGTCCAACTCTCAGCAATTTAGATCCAGAGGTTGGGAAGCAGCTGGACAATAAAAGCAGCTTAAAAGGACATACTCCCACAATGTTTATGTTAGCCGGCCCTGAGCAGCAATCAAAGTGAAGAGTAAAGGGGCCAGTTGTTTTGGTCAGCGGCCAGGTTTGCGTGTCTCCATCTATCTCTGGCTGTCACAGTTGAAACGACTTCAGGATAGCCAGGGGCAGACGTTGTGTATGTTTGCGGGTGCATCTATGGTCCAGCGTGTCCAGGAGGCCTGGGTCTGGGGGCTTTTAAACCGCCGCTTAATAACACAGTTTCTCCAAACAAGTTGTTAGGATGACCAGATTAGACCCTAGGCGAGGGATCATGCCCAAGATAAAGGACGGAACATTCCAGCGGTCCATCAAGCAGCGGCTGAAGACAACCCTTCAATTTATCAAAGGAAAAGGGACGACAGCTGCCGCGAACACAGATTACAATGATCCAACTCCTATTGAATATGGTTTGTAACCTTAAAAAACTTAATCCGTTTAAATTTTTTGACAGTTCAAAGAAAAGTTGGAAGGATTACTTTCAATTAAGCTTTAATTAGTTAATTTGACGTGTTTTTTTTTTTTTTTGGTTTATTTGTTTTTATGTTAAACAACTGGGTGCAAAATGATCATTTTAAGTGACTACAAGGACAAAAACAAGCTTAAAAAAAATAGCACCAATCTCTGATATATCTAGTCATGATACACAACGTTTGACTTCTTATGCAAAACCCACAATTACACTGATATTTAATTAAACAGAAGCTGCCTATCAGCTATGTACACCTTCTTAACTATTATGCATACATAGTTTGCAAAATAATTAAATCCAATGAGAATTCAAGTTTATTTGGAGTTAAACAACATGCTCAAAAACAGAAGTGAGATTACACAGTTGTCTAATGCATGCAGTAAAATTCATGTATAGATTTACTGTTATAAAACATTACAAAACAGATTTCTTGTAAATGTTTACATGTTGTAGAACAGCCATGTCCTCAGATCAGGTTGTTGGTTGTTGGTGATCTAATGCTTGAATAGTTCAGATTTGTAGTGGTAAAGAATAAAAAGCACAATCACCTCTATTTTTAAGTGGGAATCTGGGAACGTCGAGGCTGGAAGACACCAGAGCTCTGACAGGAGTGTGAACATGAATAAGTTCAGACAAACACAGTGATGCCAATCATTTAAAACAAATCAACAAAACCTTAAAAACCTGTGTCTTATACTCATTTAATGACCACTGGGGGCTCGTTCCAAAAGTGAGTCGGTCTGCACTGACGTCCGTGTGAAAACCTTAGACAACTAGGTGGTTTAGTCTGGAAGGATATGGGCATTTCGTTACACCTGGTCACCATGGTGGTCAATTCCCAAATAGCACAAACAAATGACAGGTTAGCTGCACAGATAATTATTCAACACGAGCACATTTAGTTCACAATGTCTTGATTTTGACAAATTCAAAAATGGTATCCAAAACCAGCAGTTTAACAGCAGTAACTGCGATCAGTGAGTAAAGTAGTGGGTTAAAAAAAAAAACCCAAAAAACTAGATGCCACATGATATAACCTGATATACAACTGAGTTAACGGTTTTATGTACAGGTAATGAAGTATAAAAACATACGTTTACATATTCTTTCCATGGACGCATTAGAATCTGACCAAAACAGCAGTTAACATGCTGGTTTACTACCCAATCAAACGTGGACGCCGCATACTGGAATTTAGATGTTTTTTACTCATCAAAGCACACTGTGCCATGCGTAAATACATACCGCCTTCACTGAATCACATGCAAGGCTGCGGTGAAACACACTTTTTGCCTTTTGTGGTGGACAGACCGTCCTCACTGGGAAGACGGCTGGAGGTTTATTGTGATCCTGCCTCTCCTGCGGGACTGACGGTTGCCCTCAGATCACCACGAGGCTGAGAGCAGATAAAAGCCCGTCTGAGTGCTAATTGTTACACGATGAAACCACCCTCATCTGGCACACATGCAATCCCAGCGTCCATAAATCTATCTACGGTCCAATCTGCTTTATCTCTGTGGGCACCACTCCCTTTCTAAGTACCTCCAGCTCACCGAACTGATGAATAGCAATCAAGTGCTTCTTGTAGGTGAAAATATAACACAAACTGATATTTACATTTCAGTCATTGTAATAACCCTCATCGTACACTCATGCGATCCCTTTGGAGACTTGCACGCCGAGGTTACAGATGGAGCTTGTGTGCGCATTATCACCAAGGCAGATATTGCTTATCCTCCACCACCATATTTTCTGCAGGACTCAAATCAGCTGGGCTGTTTGTGGGCAGATTCATAAATGCTTTCATGAAAATCACGTTTTACTGATTGAAAACGGGAGCACGACACTTTGCTGCAATTCTTGCAGGCTCTTTCAAGCATTAAACTTGTCCAGATAGGTTTCAAAAGACAAATAAAAACAACATTTTAGAATAGGTCACGGCTGAAATTCTTTAGCATTAAGCGTGTACATTATTTTTCTTCTATCCTCTAAGGCAACACTGAAAAGATGAAGTATGTGTGGATAAAATTCCTTCCCCTCACGATCCTTGATCCGGGTAATTGCAGCAAATATTTGACTTCTCAGCTGCACCACACTGAACTGGGCTGGCAGCACCGACCTCAAAGCTGTGGTACACCTCAAGGCAAACCTCGCACATCAATGTGTTTACTATTGCGGCGTTCAATTGCACCTTTCACCGTAAAAGAGTAAGTCGTGGGAAGAAACGATACCTTCAGGCAACATCTAGTGTAAATACAGGTTTATTAGGGAAGAAAATGTTCCATCATGAAAAGAAAGACGGGGAAAACCTACAGTAATTCACATTAACATGGTGCATTGAAACATACAACTTCAAAATCCCATTGTTGCTCTGCACAAATATGATGCCTCCTTACAAAAATACTCTCCCTCAGAAGAAGAAAAAAGCTAAAAAAGGTACAAGAGGGCACATTTGTCAATTGTTCTTTTCATTAAGATTTTCCCTATCTTCCTTACTTGGATCATTAACTTTAAAAAAAAAAAAAAAAAAAAAAAAACTCAATGTTGCTCATTTAAATGGACTTGCTAGATCACCAATCCCTCCTGGGCACCTCTGAATACACCTGCCGTCAGCAAACTGAGGTTTGATGGTTGAGAACAGAACGCAAACAAGAAGGCTGTTGGTCCGGGTCTTGAAGATGCAAAAGATGACTGGCTGAAGCTGCGGATGGAAAAACGATGGGTCCGATCATGTGGCAAAGCTGATTGGTCAAGTAAAAAAGGTCCTATGGCGAGGCATTGGTCATTTTATGGAGAGGTAGGATAGTCGTCACGTTAATGGATCAGGTCCCGGGAATAGACAGTAATCGTTAATTTCTAACAGTACATGTTTGGGTTTTAAAGTGAAGAACACTTGTAATGACCAGTTACCTCATGAGCTGTTTTTCTGTGTACCGAAACACTCTCTTACAAAACACAAAAGACTGTATTATGAATGTAAATGTATTGGATGAACGCCAGCAACCGTATCCAAACAGGCGTCGTCTTTCTTGAGCTACTTAAGTGGTTAGGAGCCAAACTTTATAAGTTTGTAACACAGGATCTATCCAGATTAAGTCAAACAAGGGAAGACTTGGCACAATATACAATTTATGGCGAAAGTTAAACTGAAACAAAAAAAGGAAATAAGAAGTATCCAGTTTAGAGATGCTCACTTAATAACTTAATACCTAACGAGCCATGTATCAAGAAAAGTGGCAATGATTTCAGCTGTAAAACTGCATTTTTCTTTAGATTCTTATACAACAGTCGAGTTAACATCTGGTCCTATTTTACAAACAGTGATCCTTCATTTCCCTGTAGAGCAGTCAAGGGGACACACACTGGAGTGGATGCGCCACAATCACTTAGGAGGAAAAAAAAAAAAAACTAAGACAAACCTTCTTTACCGTTGAGGTAAAAGCTAGAATCCTTATATACTGTAATATCTGAGCCTCCCAGGATGACAGAGCACACCTGGCTCTAAAACAGAACATTCATTCAGTGGTGAGAGCAACAAGAGCAGGACAGTCTCCACCAACGTGCCAGGAACACGGTGATCTCGTACTAAAAGCTCGGAGACATTTAGTTTATTGCATCGCCTGCTCATCAGAGGAGGACTGAGTGGATTTCGCTGCACTTTGGGGTTAAAAGGAGGCCACAAGATGCACTCAGGTGAAAAGGAAAAAGCAAATCTAATCTTCATCTACTCAATCGAACAAATCAAGGAAAAATACAGCGTAAAACGAAACCTGCAGGAATGAAGAAAATCTTAACCTATTCTGCCTTTTTTCTTTTTCACTTGCACAGGAAAAAAAAAAAAAAAGGTAATTGTGTAGAAGGGAACCAAATTACTGAGTAAAATTAAACGGGGAAGAAACTATCCGACCTGCAACAGCTCCTCCTGGAGATCTAGCGTCATCACTTTTTATTACAATTCATCTACTGTTTTCATTTAACTGTTGATCGATTTCTAAAACATCGTAATCGTGAAACTTTACACGAACGCAACTACACTTCTGATTGTTGTACATCAAAATACGCATTTCATGTGAGCATCATTGGGGGCAGCACCCCAAATTAAATAGAAGACGCCCTTCCTATGATCTAGAATAAAAGAAGTGTTATGGGTCTAAGTAATCCAAGTACATTACATCAGTGGCAAAGAACTACAGTACCTGAACTGTATGGCTTCTACTGCATGAACAAGTATTTGATACAAACCTTCTTTTACTTTCAGATCATTGGAAGGGTTTGCCAAAAGAAAAAAAACCTCTCGACTTGGTCATCATCTTTTCTCTGAGGAGAGATGATGATATTCTTGGAGTACTTCTGGAAAAAAAAAAAAAAAGCAAACTGTGCCTTGTGTTCTTCGTGTGCTCTCAGTGGCGGCGTCTTTGAGCAGCGGCCACCTCACTGGCTCTGCGACTCGCGGACCTTTGCTTGCAGGGCATCGCATGTCTTCTTGGCGTCGCCCAGCAACATTGCAGTGTTTGGTTTGTAGAAGATGGGGTTGTCGACGGCTGCGTATCCCACTCCCAGAGAGCGCTTCATCACAACCACCTGGGTGCGCACAAACAGGACGATTACCAGATGGGACCCGAAAATGGGACCTAAAATTCTGAAGAGTACTTTTTCCATTTAAAAGCAACACTTCTTATTGATTTAAGTGTTCAGGTGTGTGAGCCCTTCTCCGAGTATGTGTGTGTGTGGATGCCGATTTTGACTTTCCAGTGGGAAAGCCTGTGGAATTGAGTCGGAGCTCGGTATAAATCACAAATCTCTGACTGGTGCCAGTGGGATGCTCCAAATGTCATCTCACAAGGACACAGTTATTACTAATAGTTTCAGGATGGGAGTGCACCTGGAGCTGTAACAATCTATGTGCGCATGAGAGTGCAGGCTAACATTTCTAAGGGTTTGTGCGATTTGTCACACAGAGGCCCGTCTGCAGGTGCAGCTCCGACGGTTCAGTTATTGTAAAATCTTCCATTTGCCTTCAGCTTTCTGCGCTTGAGGGCAGATCCTAACATCACGCAGACAGCAGATGTCTCACCTGTTTGGACTTCCAGACCTCCAGAACGGGCATACCAGCAATGATGGAGTTGGGATCTTCCTGTGCAGCCGAGTTCACTGTGTCATTGGCTCCGATCACCAGGACCAGGTCAGTCTCTGATTGCATAAAACCAGAAATAAAAATTTTAAATCCAAAACTCCATAAGCCTCACAGCTCATGTTTATTTTTTTCCACTTATAATTACATCCAGAGATTGTGATAACAGTCCTCATTTTATCACGTGTCCGTCCCCAAAATAAACAATTTAAACACTCGAGCCTAAATAAAATGATTTTAAACAAATTTATCTATGTCTATGCTGTATTTGAGGATTACAATTTAAGGCTTATTTTACTTTTTTTGGAAGAAGAAATGATCAATAGTATGAAAGAAGAAAAATGGACTGTTGCTGCAATGAGCAGTTTCCATGCAAACAAAATAAAAAATAAAATAAAATAAATCAGAATATCACATCATCTACCTTATCAGAAACGTTTGCAAGTTTCTTGAAAAAGAAGTTTCACTTTTAAAGAAATTTGCTCTCTCGCCAGTTTCCAAATGCATTATTCTCTATTTGAGGTGGTTTTTTTTTTTTTTTTTGAAAGGCAGATGTCTACGATGGAGAAATACAAATCGAAGAAGTGATCTACCCTCCTTCAACTGAGTTTTCTTTTTAAAACAAAACATAAAATGAAAAAAAAAAAAAAAAAAAGATATCAAAATACCAAACCAAAAAGTTATTTTGCCCTTCAAATCTAAGCTTCCATCTCTACATCTTTTAAAAAGGCAAATACAGAAAGTACACACACACACACACACACACACACACACACACACACACAAACACTAAATAACATGGCAGGAAAGACAGGCTCTTACCAGGGAAGTCCTCATTAATCTCCTCCATTTCCAGAACAATATCATATGGGACACCTGCTTCAGCCAGCAGCACGTTGAGCTGACCAGGCATACGGCCGGCCACGGGATGAATCCCAAACCTGCAGGAACCAAAGGCTCGTTTTACGTAAACACTTGCGCAAAATCCCTCCTTTACGAATGTGAACGAGGGAGAAAAGAGATGTCAGAGGTGCCTGAGGAGCCTGATGGAGGAGGAGTCAATCAGACTGACTTTTTGGACAAGCGGAGTAAAGACAAGCCGGGGATAATAGCCTGCTTACATCGACTCCCACTGGCCTCCCTCACTCTTTTACCGAGAGTGCACTCTTGCGTAAACTGGATGTATATTGTTCTTAAACTCAATTAGCCAGGTCATATAATTAACACCAAGAAACTAACACTAACTGCTCATTTCTGTCGGCTGCTCTCCATTTCCTCGTTGAAACTGCTTGGCCGTGTTGTTTTCTATTTGCTGGGAACTTTTCAATGAATACAGAGTGAAAATGGCGTGTCTGATCTGGAATCGGTTTCTGTCCAATGTGTAATTCTACACAGGTAAACATGAATGATCACAGCAGGAAAAGAGTGTGTGGTCTCGATAGTGAGGGTCCCTGCCACCTCCCCCCAAAAAAAAAGAACATTTACAGTGTATTACAGAGTCCAAGAGACGGGAGTAACATTGCTGGTTCATTACGACCAGAGAAAAATGTGAGAAATGATCACATAGTCTGTTAAAAGTAAGCGGACAAACCAAGGAGCTGAACTAGAATACAGAACAGAGGAAAGGGAAAAAAAAAAAAAAGATCAGGACAAACGAGTTTCTTTTTTTGTTTTCCCGCCTACTTCTCTGACCACCCACTTTCTTCTAATCAAGTACAAATGCTCTAAGCAGCAGCAGCTGCAGGATCCAGGATCAAACAGCAGAGGAAGGGCAATTACAAGGTTCCCCTCTACCTTGTCCCGTCCTCCCTCCCCTCCCACTTTACCAGTTTCTTTACACGCACGCACGCACGCACGCACGCACGCACGCACGCACGCACGCACGCACGCACGCACCTTTTTTTGGTACCATTAGATCTTTCCGTCAGCCTCAACTTCTTCTTTAAGATTGATTTTCAACATGCATAAATATATGCCACAATGTTTTAGGTTGATTTAATTCCGTTATCACTTTACCTGACTTTCTTGCCAGCATCTTTAAGCAACTTCACCAACTCAGCGATGGGGTACTGGGCCTTTGCAGCACACAGTCCATAACCTGAAAAGATTTTTAAAACAATAACAGGGAGGAGTGAGTTGATATACAAACCTGCCGCAGACTACACTCATTTTGCAGCAGTTTACAGAATGCAAGACATATTAAGGTCCAGGGCAAAAAACTATAGTTGTGATGCAACGAATCATCTTCTGCTGCGGGCGATGGAAAATAAAGACGGCATTTCTACGCATGTAGATGAAATTTTTAAAATATATATCTTGTGGAAGGTTTGCGTGTGAGAACACAAATATCAGCCACATTTGCTTTAGACTTCCTGCCCAGTTTCCTGGGTAATAACTCGGGAAAATAAGCCCACATGTGAATACTTGGCAAGCGAGTGTACATGCTGATAACAGTTGCCGATTCATTTTCTTTACTGCTGGTCCTCTTGCATCGTTGCAATGCAGACATATCCAAAAGCATGTACTTATATCAACATAAAAACTAAAAAAAAAAAAAAAAAAAGAAAAGACCACACAATTTCTGCAGAATAGTGTCTGCATCACCCTCTGCAATCCAGCCAGGCAGCAACGCTGGAGAACTCCCAACTGAAAACCTCATGAGGACCATCTTCTTCTCCGAAGAGCATTTGCGATGAGGTAAGTGCAGGGGAAGTCGCAGTTGATTTTTCTGCACACTATCCAGAATTTTGCCAGAGCTCATCAGTAAAAAATGGTTGTAGTGGCTGTTTAGTGTAACAATCACTCATCTCACTCATTCGTCTCTGGTACTGAAACAACGGTTTTTATTTGGCTGATTATTTTTCAGCACTGTAGATCAGTCAGTCAATTAACAACAACAACAATATGCACTTAACAGCACAGTTTTGTGATTATCCTTCAGTAGAAGAGCGATGACTGTACTTGTGTGTCTGAATGGGTTTACAATATTAAAAATATGGCTCAGTTACCCTAAATAAATCCTTAAATTAATTTCCTTATGGGTGATGTAAACTGGGGAAATGAACTATATATTTCATGTAAGCTGGCTTTGTGCTGAAGTCTGAGTTTTGTGCGTGTTAAGTGTTTTACTACTCAGGATCATCAGGCTGCACATAAAGGTGTGTGATTAATCGACACAAAAACGACACTCAACCGTTTAAGGTATATGAAGTCTTAGTGAAGCAAGTTAAAGACTGAAAGCAGTTTCCTACTAAATCGCGTGTTTAGAGCATTACACAGTTTTTTAACTATTTCTCGGCCGCAGATACAGTATAAGTTGCAAAATTTAACAATGCTGTTAACCTAATCTGCAACTGGAAGGTCATCAACATTTTTCACATCTGCAGTGTGTGTTGGTCATCTCACATCCAAGCAGAAAGCTTTGGTTAGAACAAACTCTTCTCCGTTTGCCCGGTTAGTGCGGTTCTTTAAATACAGTTCATTCGCTAATGATTTTTGAAACCTAATTTTATACACTTGGCGAGTATTTTAATCACTCATTCATTGTTTGGCTGGATGGTTACATTTTTCTGTGATGTGACAAACTAGTAATGCATATTCATTGATGCTTTACTTAGACGTTAAACAGGTTTATGTCCTTTTAATGTTGTTGGAAAGGACACAGTTAAGAAAACTTATAGTAGCTGTCTGTGTGCCAGAGTTGCCTCTCAGACTAAAGTTGCAATGAATTTTATACACAATCTGCTTCTCCTTCTCCAAGTCCTACACCGTTTTTGTGTTTGATGATGATGATGATGATGCATGGTATTTGATTTTCATCACAGCGACTCACTCAAAAACATCATACGGTCCAGTGGTGTTTACAAGCCTAGTCACTACAACCAGGAACCGACTTGTAACAGCACACCAATCAAAACGAGACAGTTTTAAACTTAATTTAAGAAAAAAGACGGGGAAGGGGAAAAAAAATAAATAAATAAATAAAAAAATCAAAGACACAAATCCACTTTTCTAAAAAAAAAAAAAAAAAAAAAAAAAAGTTGTTGGCCGTCTGATTTATCTGATGTCCAGATAACTATTTTAAGATTTTCGTTCTCTTGCCCCGTCCTTCATAACTCCTTTATTACTTGTGTTGCCAATGCTCTAACACAAGTATCTTGTGTAAGACATGGACCTGGGGCATGCAGAAATGCTCCAGATGAAGCCAGGAAAACACTTATGTTTATCAAGCGAGGCCTTAACTGTTTCCATAGATGTCAATCAGGCAAAGTGACTGTGACGGCTCCAATTAGGAAGACTGCCGAAATGGAAACAAGGGCACTGACTGAAAGCTGGCGCTGACCAACTTTACCAGACTTCTACACACAATTTACAGCGCTTTCATCTGGAGATTGTGTGTTATGTCATTGATATTGGTGGTAAAATACGTCCTCGATATTGAAGCTGATTTGATGTTTTAAAGGATAAAATTTATGCTGAACTTTAGATGCAACTGTGACAATTTCTTTACTGGAAAAACTACTGTCCACCTTAATATTTCAGATCAAACGCAAAAAGAAAAAATCTTTAGGACACTGTGAAATAGCCAAGTACTAAATTTTAAGACTAATTTACTTTGACTTTTACCATTTTTTTTCCCCCAACATATTTAAATTCACATATTTTAATCAAATTATGGTGTTTTGTAATCTGTTTTTGGAAAAAGGGCTAAAAATCAGTTTTTAGTAACCATTTTCAATGTTTCCACTTCTCTTCAATTCTTCAATATTTATTTAAAAAAAAAAAATGGTTTAACCTACTTTGGATGCTTCACTACTTCTTCACTAGACCACGTGACCACTTTAATTCTACAATTCCTCTAAATTGCAGCGGTTTCTTCTGAAGATCTCGGTTTTGTAAATATGCATTTAGCGCTGTGACTGGAATCACATATTTGCAGGCTCAATGCTTTTAGTCTGTGTTTACAAGTACCCACGTGAGCGAAAAAAGAAAGAATAAAAACAAAACCCAAAAAAAAAAAAAAAAAAACTCTGGAAGCGTGTCTGCTTCACAACAGTCTGATGACAGGACTGAAACTAGGTCACACAACATTAAACACACAGCAGTGGAGATAGCGGGAGGTTTTCACACACTGTATGTAGTAAACATGTGAAACAAAGAGAAACCATGTAGCTGGAGCAAACTTTGGAGACCACGCTTCAACGCTGAGAGAGGAACTACAAGCCAATTGAGAAAACAGTATTGGAGATGTCAACAAAACACACAAACCCTCATTACATCCAATTTCCCCTTGACCTTGCACATATCTGCAGCATCGTACAATGTCTATTTCTGAGTCTGGCGACCACACAGAAACTTAAGTGTAGGTGCTTTCTTGTGTGTGTGTGTGTGTGTGTGTGTGTGTGTGTGTGTGCTCGCTCTCCACCGTGACTTGTCAATTAGCCAAGCAGAAAGGTGATGTAACAAAAAGGTCAGGATGAGGTTAAATAAACACGACGCGCACTTTTCTCATGCTGAAAGGAAAAAGTGACGGGAAAAGTTAAAGCCCCATATTTTTCCGACTCGCATACCAGACCTCTGTGCGTGCGCTTTGTTTTCTGCATTCTTACCTGGAGTGATAATTATGTTGTGGGCCTCTTTAATCATTTCGACAGTCTGATCCACATTGACCTCTGTGTGTGTCCCTGTGATCTCCATGGGCTTTCCTGTCCCGGTGGAAGATGTGCCGTAACCTCCTAGGATCACGTTGGCCAGTGAACGATTCATGGCCTGAGAGGGAAGAAAAGATATTCAGCATTTATATACAGGAAAATATAGGTGCAAAGAGAAACACGGCAGTGAGAAGAGGAATCCACAAACTTGCTATAAATGGTACACTTAGTCCCTCCTGGTGGACAGGAGAGGAACAATCATATTTAACCGAATGTGCTCGTCTACAAAACGCATCAATGCAAAAATAAAACACAGCAACCGGAGCAGGGAGGCTGCTCTCGACTTACCACACACATAATGTAGGACAGAATGGCTCCAGACGAGCCGATGAGCGCGCCGACGATGGTCAGCAGGTTGTTATTGAGCAAGAAGCCTTCGGCACACAAGGCCCAGCCTGAGTAACTGTTCAGTACGGTGATGACCACGGGCATGTCGGCGCCGCCGATAGCAGCGGTCAAGGTCACACCCTGAAAGACAGCAGAAAGAGTCCCTTGCTTTATTCCGATTCTCTGAAATTAACAGTTGTTTAAAAGGAAGCTGGAGATGCAATAAAACTGCCGATCAGGTTGAAATAAATGAATTTACCATCACTTTCAAGCAAACATCAGCTCTCCATTATGATTTTCGAGGAAAGAGAGTCAATGGGATATTATCTGGTCAACTGGAAACAATAAGCCACAGACAAATGGTCTGTTCCTGGTTCAGCCGGCTTGTGGTTAACCTAAATGTGACATATCTGTTGTGGGAAGCAAGTGGCTCTTCTGCCTCTGGAGTGGGTGCAAATTGTGTTAGCCGAACCTGCCGGCAACTGTGAAACAGTCATTAGATTACTTATAAACAGCTGCGGCGAGACCAAAGACTCGCTCTACGAGCAGAAGTAATTCGGTACGGTTAAGGGCCGTGGATCAGGGAGAGTTGCAGCTCACAGCAGCTCTGTCAGTAACTCGCAGGAGCTTCATGTTTGCATCATTTTCTTCGGTGAGCAAGTGTAGATTATTGTATACACAGATCTACAGCCGTTGTTGTTAAAAGCTCTGTTTTAGGTTGATTTAAGAAACGGAGGACCTTGAAGACAGAGGGACAGAGCAGACCCTTGGCCAAAGCAAATGCAGCACACTTGATAAAAACTTGGAATTAAGTGTGGCTAAGTAATCAAACTATACACGAACTTGATCGATGTCGCCGTTTGCACGACGGCCATAATTACAAGAAGTATTAACACATCCTGCTGAAATCAACAGCTGGAACTTGCTACCTTGATGATTTATCGTTTGAAACTCAACTGACTTCTTTAAAGAAAACGACAAACATAAATTCTCCACCATAGGAAGAAACATTTTTTACAATTAGACTCTCTGCTCTCTGTCGCCCCATCATCGGTACAGTTTTCGTGTAACAAAGGCTGACTGCAGTTACCAAAGCAGGAGCAAGATCCAGAATCCATTTGTGTGTTCAATTTATTTCGGCACATCTCATAGATGAGTCTTACTCACCAAAACGCAGGTTTATTTTTAAAAACTTGCGCAAGTTTTCAAACACACGTACAGTAGATGATGCATAATCATTCTCTTGGATTTCTGATTAGAGGCCAGTTCCATAAAAAAGAAACTGAAATTATAATCCAACATCTGGTGGGATGCAATGATACCGTTTTTTTTTTTTTTTCATTTTTTTGGTCCTGGGACTCAGTCCTGTTGCCAATTTTCCCAGCATTGCATGGAAAACATTACAAATAATAACATAATAACAAATCATTGTGCAGAAATGTCTTCCCTTTAAGCCTAGACTTGAAGTGAGCAAGTGCCCTGCCTCCATCTACCTTTGTTGAGTTGTAAAACATCAAAAAGCTGCAGATTTGTCTGAAAGCATACGTGTCAGTCCATCTTATTGGATTCTGCATGATTTCCTTTGCTTTTATTTTATTTTCCTTCTTAGTGAATTTTTTTGAACACCTTTCTGAGATGCTCAGTCTGTCTGCACGTGAGAGCGTTTCAATCAGTCACACAGAGCAACAGCAGGGCACGCAGCATACCATGACAGCTGAGAGAGCAGACACTGATCCGAGACAGGTGATCCCGGTGGTGTAGCTTGGGTCCAGCATGTACGGCACCATCCCGCCCACGCTAGCGGCCATGAGAGTGGCGTTCAGAGCGTGACGAGCAGGGAGCATCAGAGGGGCGCTGTTCAGAAGACCTGCAGAAACACCAGAGGGAAGAGGTGAGGTGAATGTTATGTGAAGTTGAAGGAAAACAGAAAACCAATAGGGATTATGGATAGATTAGAACACGCTCATTTTCAGCCGTGACCACTCCAGACCTTTCATGAACTGAATTTCACGTGTGTTCATGCTGCACTGTCTGCACTGTGTGCCAGGAAAATCAGATACAAAAGATGTGCCAGTAGCAGGAGTGCTTGGGAAATAAGCTCAGATCTTTTCTTTATTTGCATTTTTTCCCCTCTCCCTCTATGGACAGGAGGGCCATCAGAATCCACATCCGATGTTCTTCCAACATGCATCATGCACTGAGATACAATCAAGCAACAATTCGTAAAAGGCTGAATCCAAACTCTGCTTTGGCAGCCAGATTCATCAGTTGTTTAATAAATTAATTTTTACTTTAGTGTAACAGCATCAGCTGTCACAACCGTGACAGCTGCAAAGGGGGTGAATTACTTTGAAGCACATCCGGTAAAGTTGACCTGGAAGCGCTCAAAGAGACATTATCAGCTGAAGGGTTTCAACTGGTCGGTAGATGTGGCTGCTCTTTTCTCACCCTGCAGTTTCCCGTAAGCCACCAAGGAGCCGCTGAAAGTGATTCCGCCAATGTAGGTACCAAGGTAAGCAACTATCTTAGTTAGGTTGGCCGCAGGGTCTGTGGCGAAGTGGGGGTACTCGATCATGTATTCAGCCACACAAGTGAGCACGGCAGCCAGTCCAACCAAGCTGTGAAACGCAGCCACAAGCTGAGGCAAGTCAGTGATCTGGATCTTCTTAGCAATGGCCAAGCCTACAGAAAGACAAAAAAAAAAAAAAAGTTATACTCCCTTTATAATCCTGCACACAAATACCATGCAAATCACAAACATGTGCACACACACACACGCACGCACACACACACACGCACACACACTCTCAGAGGACTGCTGGGAAGCACCAACAGCCCATTTGAAGACCCAGGTGCTGCTGCCGTTGTGCGTTTGTGGAGCACAGATGTCCTGCAGGAGACCTTTCGGCACTGCTATATCTGGAAAAGGGCATTATTATCTGTTTAGTCTGCTTTTCAGCTTTGTTACTGGAACAATTAGCATTTAAATGATCAAACAATCTTGAAACGGGGAGAGAAAGTGAGTAATACCTGATGCTGACCGCTCTGACAGACATCCTGTGTCTGGCTGAGGTTAGTCATGTTGCGTTTGATGTAAACTTCACACACGCTGCTTTCAGCACACCTGCTTCTTAAATCGAGCAGGTCTTAGACTGCATGCATCCACATGCAAACAACGCAAAGTCCATATCTATCCATTTCAGCAACATTGTGAAAGCAGTACATGTTCATAGTTATTTGACACACACAAAAGCACCCACCAGCAGTACCCCCGACGGCCATGGCAGCGCTCATCTGTGCCAGGAGCTCAGGAGAAGGTTTGAGAGCACCCAGAGTGGCAGCCAGGCCCCCTGCTACTCCAACCATTCCTAGAGCGTTGCCCAGTCGAGCTGTGGTCTGGTTGGAAAGGCCAGCCAGGGCACCAACACAACACAGGCCTGAGCCCAAATACATCATCTGGTAAGAAAAAGCGGGACAGAAAGGGAATAAAAGTGTTGCAGACAAAGATTGTGACTTTTTCTTCTGTCATTACTTTCTTGAGTCTCTTAGATGATGCCCGTAGCTTCATCTACGTTGATGTGTGACGTAGTGCATTAAAGCTGTACGTACTTGTCACAAGAGACAACCGGGACTCCAAAAAATTCTTGGATGATTTGTAGAATAGAAATTTACATTTACAACAAATCCTTTCTGACTTAGTGTATAAGTGCATGGAAGATAAAACTTTGTTTTGCACCGATTTATTTCTACATTTACCATATGGACACGGCACAAACATCATCTCGCACCTGTTCAATGTTGTATCCAGACTGCAAAGCAGCGGCATAACCTCCAACAAAGACACCTCCAGGAAGCAGGTAGAGGTAATTGTGTTCGGGAGGATCAGTGGGACGTTTGAACATGTCCAACATCCTCTGGGTCACCAGGAAACCACCTGGGAAGAAGACAAAAAAAGTATTATGTTGCATAGCTGATTCTAAGAGAAAAGCTGCTTGGAATATATGTATTTATATCACCATAAAAAAGGTTCATAAAGGGAAAAACAAACAAAAAAAAAAAAAAAACTTTTAAATCAGGCACTCAAGGCACCTGTAACCAGTCAACAGGTGTTGCAAAGCCAATAACTAAATTTTTTTGCCAAGTCCAATAACTAATGTTAGGAATTTAATGAGTCTACTTTATGTCAGTCTAAATATTTTAAGTAGGAAACCTCAGAAGTGTCAAACTGGGAGCAGACAGTGTCTCACTGCTTTACAGGAGGAGATCACATTACCGTATGAAAGTCTCCATTTGCCCCTCTGGCATGGTTGTGGCCACGTGCACACACATGCACCCATATATATGAGGGTGAATCAGAGGTCAGCATCTCTTTCTTTCCAGTACATGTTATTTTAGCCATAGAATATCCTAGTTAAAGCAGAAAATAAATCAGTTGACTAGTATTTCATCAGACCAGTTTGAATCAATATATTAATATGAGGAAATATTTCTCTATATTTAAACAGGCAGTAATTAGCCACTAGTTGATTTTGGTTATTCACTTTTTAAACTCTTGTTTTTCGAAAGCATAAAAAACCTAATAAAATAAAACCATCAGCATGTTTAAGTCATGGGGCCTGGACTTTTTTACGTCAGCGCCAACAGTGTGATGCTTTATGCCTCTTTCCAAATGTCTCCTTTCTGTAATTACAATGGATGTATGAATTATGTTAATGGAGGGAAATACCAGGGCTCCGCAATATCACCTTAAATGAATATCATGATTAATTAAACATGTTGAATGAATGGGTAGGAATTGAGTTCATGGACAGCTGTGAGGTAGAAACTGTTCCTCATTTACGTGGTGCAACATGTTAGGGTCCTGTAGCGCCTTCCAGAGACCAGCCGCGTAAAAACATGGTGAAATGGGTGAGTGTCATCTGTGATGATTCTGCAGGCTTTGCTGCGACAGCGTAATCCGTAGACGTCCTTAAGGGTGGGGTTGGGTTCAAACATCTGGAGAACTGCCCCGTCGTTCCCAAACCATGCGACTATGGAGTAAGTAAGTCAGGCAGCTTTCCACAGAGCAGCGGTTTAAATCTTCAGTAAGGGGGCAGAGATGAGAGGAAGCATAGTCTTTACTTTACTGGGCCTTTTTTTTTAAATTTTACTGTAGCAGTGGTGTTTATACTCCATAGAAATGTACAATTGGTCACCTGTTCCATCTCTTGGTTTCCAAACCTGAGTGGCAGGTTCACACCCCATTTCTGTGTGAAATCCAGGATGAGCTCCAGTGTCTTTTAGATGTAAAATGACAAATTATTTTCTGCAAAAAATCCTGGCTCTCAGTCTAATTCATCCCAAAGGTGTTCTACCAGGTTGAGGTCAGGACTCTGTGCAGGCCAGTCAACTTCATCCACACCAGACTCTGTCATCCAGGTCTTCACGGACCTGCTTTGTGCACCAGTGCACAGTCATGTTGGAAGAGGAAGGGGGCAGCTCCAAACTGTTCCCACAAAGTTGGGAGCATGGAATTGTCCAAAATGTCTTGATTTGCTGAAACATTCAGAGTTCCTTTACTGGAACTAAGGGGTCAAGCCCAGCTCCTGAAAAACAACCCCACACCATAATCCCCCCTCCACCAAACTTTACACTTGGAACAATGCAGTCAGACAACTGTTGTCCTGGCAACGCCAAACCCAGACTCGTCCATGAGATTGCCAGATGGAGAAGTGTGATTCGTCTCTCCAGAGAACGTGTCTCCACTCTCTAGACTCCAGTGGCGGCGTGTTTTACACCACTGCATCTGATGCTTTGCATTACACTTGGTGATGTATAACTTGGATGCAGCTGCTCGGCCATGGAAACCCATTCATGAAGCTCTCTGCTCACTGTTCTTGAGGTAATCTGAAGGCCACATGAAGTTTGGAGGTCTGTAGCGATTTAGTCTGCAGAAATCCTGCTACCTCTTCGCAGTATCCGCCTCAGCATCCGCCTCAGCATCCACTGATCCCGCTCCATCAGTTTACGTGACCTACCACTTCGTTGCTGAGTTGCTGTTGTTCCCAAATACTTCCATGTCCTTATAATACAGCTGATAGTTGACTGTGAAATATTTAGGAGCGAGGAAATTTCACAACAAATCATGACTGGATTTGTTGAACAGGTGGCATCCTATCACAGATCCACGCTGAAATTCAATAGTGTGTGTGTGTGTGTGTGTGTGTGTTACTTTAGTGGTCGTTTTGCATAAAAACACATATGTATCGCTAACTGTGATTTACTAAAACACTATTGTTTAGCAGATTTATTATTGGATATATGAAATATGTTTCTTGCTCAACAAGCTGATCCTTGTTGAGCTCCTTACCACACTAACAGTCTTAAAAAGTTGAAGCTGGTGGGACTGTCATCAATAACAAAAGTTATGAACTGTTGACGAGGACATGAACATCTACACTGCACATGACCGCACTAGTTACGACTGAAACCAGTGCCTTCAAGCTCCAGCTGGAAGATTAAAATTAATAGTGCACACTCACACTTAACAACATTAGCTGACAATATGTAACAGAGTTAGTGCCGGTCTTTCCTAGACGCCAAGAGTGGGATTTACTGGGAGGAACCACTGAAATAGGTCAAATTCATCATGACAGGCATTAATTTAAATCTTGAAATTATTACTTCACTTGCATCAAAATTGAGAGGTAAAATTCATTAGGCAGCCAGCATACGTCAACACAAGGAGAAAGACAGGGAAATTCAGATAGAAGACATAAGAACAAAGATTTAATTTAGAACTTCAAACCTTTTGTAAATTATAACGGTGTATATAATTAAATGAGCCCTGCGTAAGCTTTGACTGGCTTTCGACTGATAGTTTTTTTTATTATTATTATTACTGGCTCCGTATTTCTTGTAATGTTTTGTCAGAGATAGATTCATTTTCTCTCATTCCACAGAATACTTCTTCTGCCCCAATGGTTTATGGGTAATGTAGTAAACTGCTTAGAAATGTGAAGCAAACGCCCATTCCTTCATGAAGGGTAAAATTAGGAATATTTGACAAGACAGAGCGATACGAGCAGTAATTACACAGATACTGAGGAGTTCATATATTAACATTAACAGCATTTACATGAACTTAAAACCACATGCCCTGCATCTGTCGAACACAGTACGGACAGGCTTCAGTACACTTCTCACTAGCAGACTGAACTGGACTGAACTGTCCATTATTGCAGTCATGAATTCATCTGCGTTCATCAGAGCCTCCCCAGATGCCTAGCTGTGAGCCAATAGGAGAAATTCATGGCTGGACGAAGACTCTGCTTCTCAGGACAATTATAGAATGATGAATACTATAACGACTCCAGGAAAACTTTATCATTATAATGGGAATTATTGTAGAAAATAGCAGGACTAGACGTGTGTGGTCTGAAGCAAGAGCTTGTGATTCCAGTCTTAACAGGGTAGAAAGGGCAGCTGTAAAATTTGGGTTGAAAACATGCAGAATCAATAGAAAAAAAAAAAAAAAACTCAATCATCAGCCTAAGATGATCTCTTAATTTGGCTCACGGCTACTTCAACTGGCAGGGATCGGCGTGAGGTGTCTACGTCGGGGTGACTCACCAGCAATGTTGACTGAGGAGATAAATGCAGCCAGCACAGCCAGCGTCTCCGCAGTAGTACCTGGCAAATATCCACCTCCCATCAGGGACAGACCACCCACAGCCGTCAGACCTGCACAACACTTACATGTCAGTGATCATGAAATTTGTTTTTTATGACACAGAGCAACACATCTTTGATGATGACAAGATACACACACACACACAAAAAAATAAAAATAAAACAGGAACTCAAAATATATATTTCATTCATGTAAAACATTTAATTTGTTATTCTGATCGGGGCATTTAGAGACATTTGGCTCACAATACGACATGCCTTCCAGATTGGAAAAGTAAATTGGAAGATATAGTGATACTAAGGAAAAGGAGTAAGAAAGATTGTGCGTTTGTTTTTACTAAAAAAGGCTCAGGAAACCTTGATAACATCAGCTATGTAATGATTTACAGGCAGTAAGATGCAATGCACTGCACAAAGGGAGCCTGCACCCACAACTCGTCTGTAATTTAGGCTGACTAACAGGTGTGTGTGCGCACAGACACGCGCACACGTATATACGTTATGCATGCATGTGAAGACCTCCGGCATGTTTATGCTAGTTTGGACTTTAAAATGAGAGGAAAAAAAGGTTTGACCTTCTTTTTTTCTTTGCCAAAAGACGGCTTTCTAATCCTGCCAAAAGCAGGGTCCTTATACAAAGTTTCAAACGCTGCCAAACATAATTTTTCAACCTTTATTACATAATTACAAGCCAATTTAAAATTTCTACGGAAACAAAAGCGATGACCACAGCAGGAAAAAAGTTATTGTGTTAGAACGCACCACGTTCATGAAAGATATCCAACTATCTTTAATAGTTATAAAAAAGAAATGGTAAATCCTACATGCATAAAAGATTAAAAGGCTTTGCTCTTATTACATATACACATTGTATGTACTATGTATAAAATTAGCTTGTCGTAGACTAATGGCGTATTATTCCATTTAACTAAACTGAGTACATGAATACATTTAGATTTTTCATATTTATGCATCTATATGACTTACATGTAGATCATTTGGGTTTGCAAAGACTCAAAAGTGAAAGGACAAACAGTTGTGTAATTAAGTGTGATGCTTTCTCATCTTTAATTAATGAAATAAATGGTTTTCACTTCATTGATTTAGCATTAATTGTTTAATTTTATCCCTGGTGCAAGCTTAACCTGAGGCCTAAAAGGCACTCAGGTGTGATATACATGTTTGTTCTGTCTATCTAAAGAATGTAAGAAGAAGTTGTTTTGTAGCCATGTGACAAGAATGATTTTTTTTTTTTTAACATAAACTTTTGGTTTCTGAAATCTTTATAGTCAAAGAGCTGATAACCTGGCCCCATGTCCCACTTTCAGGTGGCGTATAACAAAAAAAAAAAAACAAAAAAAAACACACGTACAGACCTCTAAAGGACCTGTTGTACCATAATTCTCAGTTATTCTGACCAAAGAATGTCAGAAAGGGTTTTTGAAATTAACATTATAAGAAATAAATGTGAAAAAATGACACAAAAACATATCTTTGTATAGAAAGAAAACACAGAAATAAGAATATTTGGAGGAATCATGGAAAGGATGGAAAAAAAAAGCACAAAGGAAACGACAGAAAAAAGCTTCATATAAAAAGTCACTGTAAACGTAAAAGGCCAAAATTCTCATTATGTTTAAGTTCCAATACTTTAAGATGCATAGCTATCATTTTTTAGATAAATAATATAAAAGCATATTGTTAAGAAAGGATAATAGGTAATAACAGATAATAGACAGCTGATACTAGTCGTGCTCCTATAACAGGACCTGCAATGTGCCCAACTTAAAAGCCCAACATGGTAACTCACAAGAAGGGTTCAGTTTCAGGTACAGTTACATCAGCAATGTGAAGATCAAAAGCCTGTCTGTCCACCATAACAAACATATTAACCAGAAAGCAAGCCAAAAGACCTCTGTGGTTATAAAACACCAAGTGTGACACCCTAACACATTCAGGAGTGTACTGAGGCGGGCCGATGTCCTGTACGTCTGACTCGGGGACAAACATTAGGTATCACGCTACAGGCAGTGTGGAAGCCAATCGCAGCTCTCAAATAGATTAAAGCATTTTTATCCGTCAACAGACATGACAATATGCTTCAATGAGCCACTGGACATGAAACCACTATCTGAAGATCTGAAGGTGATCAACTAGTCAGAGGTGCTGGTTTTAGCTCCAACGATGCCCCATGAAGAAAAATAACTGTCACTGAAAACCTGAATTCCAACATGATTGTCTAACGTCTGCATGATCGTGTGCGTGCATTACCCACGCCTGGCAACAACAGCAGTATTCTGCTGGTCTCACTGTTTCCATGAATCCAGTCAGTTACAGAAATAAAAAAAAGAAAAAAAAAAAAGAAAGAAAAAAAACAGTAATGACTTGATGCAAACTATGAGAGGGAAAAATACCTGGACAGGGATGAGAGAGAAAAGGAGACGAGGACAGATGGAGGTCAGACAGCTGGGGGGGGGGGGGGTTCTTTTTCTTTTTTTTAGTTCAACTAATATTAAATGATGATTTTTTTTTTTTTCATTACAAGAAGGTTAATTTTAAGAGGGCAGCAAAAAGAGTGATGCAACAACAAACTGATCACAACCCATCAACAAAATTAGGAATTAAAAAAAAAAAAAAAAAAATTCCTTTCAAAGTTTTAAACATTCTGCCCGTGACGGTCGCATAGAAAGAGAAAAAAATTATTAATTTGAGTGCAAGTGAACAGAAAGAAAAAAAGGATTTACTCATTTGAGGTTTAAGTCAGTTGGACACACGTAAAAACAACTAACCTGAGATGGCGTTGGTGACAGACATGAGGGGTGAATGCAGCGCAGGAGTGACTCCCCACACCGTGTGGTATCCCACGATGCCAGCAAGACCGAAGGTGGTGACTATCTGAGTGAAGGCAGCGTTGGGAGCAGAAAGGCCCAGACCCAGGAGCGTAGCGGCACCTGACAGAGAAAGAGTGTGAACACAGGAAAAAAATGAATTGATTAAAAAATAAATATCAGGGCAACTGCTGATTGAGCAGTAAGACTAACGGATTACGGACCATCGTCCGTGATCCACAGCTCACATTTGTTCTTCTGCCTAAAATAAATAGAAAAATTGAATAATTGTTGCGTGGAGTGTAAGTGCTTTGATGGGGAGCAGTGGTGGCAAACCCATGGAGTTTTTCCCCATGCTGACTGGTGTAAAGACCAGTTCATATGTGTGGAAGCGAACATCAATGACAGCTGAGACAAGGAGTCTTCAGCTGCAGCCGACATGCGTCACTGGATCAGTGTGTTTCAGGGTGATAGTCAAAGCGATTATGGTATGTCGTCTTCCACTGAAGACAGCTGTACTGCCGTTTGTGCTCATAATTCAGTAGAAGACTAACTCTTTAACTCTTTAATGTGAAAGTGTTCATCACCCTTGATGTGCCCTTTCACACTTTTAAAAAGGCTTTGTTTTGTTAAAAGATTAGTCAAACATTTGACCTGCTGAATCTTGTTTCTGCTTTAAGTGTTGTTTTGGAAAATAGCAAAAAGCAAAACATTTGTCTGCCCTTTTGTTTTTGTTTTTTTTTACTTTACTGATCCACAAAAGGATCCGATCCCCGGCTCCAAAACAACATGACCCCAACCGTGAGCTATGTGATCCATTACACCCCTATTGCGCGGTACATCCAAGGAAAGAGTGACGGAGGAACAAACAAGTCCGGTGCTGATCCCAGTCTAAACACTGAACAGGAGACATGAAACTGTCCAATGTTTTGCATAAAGTCCAAAACATGAAGAAAAGTCACAAAAAGTGAATTTTTATCCTCCTGTGCAGCAGAAAAAAAAAAGTTATTTCTTAACTTGTTTTGGCAGTGGCAGTCTGAACTGTACAAATGAGCTTTGCATTGAGCCGTTTTCCAAAACTTTAAGCATAATTAGTTAACTGGATCACGTGGTATGCCATGACCACCCATGTTGCCCAGTTCCTTTTTAACTCAACTGGCACAGTTTTCGGTTTGTCTGGCGACTGGTGAAACGTGCATGGCGCCTTTTACAGAGCAAAAGTGAGAGACATTTTCTATCCACGACAGTGAACCTCAAAAAGGATTTTGAAAAAACAAAAAACAAAAGAAAAACCTGCAGTGCCGGCTGGTAAGATACCATAACCAGAACAAAGCAGGTTTTCGCTCTTCAGAAAAGCAGAGCAGCGAACATCAGTAGCTGCCTAGTGGCATGAAGTAGAAAACTACTGCAGCACCGAGACAATATGTGAACCAAATTAACTACATGTGGCGCGGCACCATGGGAACCCCTCACTACAGCAGTACTTCAAACAAACACTCAGCGTGATGCCGTTTTTACAGTACACACTTCCTGACACTAACAGGGTGCCTTGTGCATGTGCACGCCCTTGTAATGCGCCTCCGTCACATTCCAGCAGTGACATTAAAGCTGCTTGTTAACCCATCCTTAACCTCATAAGCGACCTAAAAGTAGACCTTCAGCCTCTGGTAAAACCTACTGAATTCAGTTAACACTGATGAAAGAGTGAACGCTGCAAATGTACCTGGATTTAGCAGATAATTTCATTGAAAAGATAGATTCAGCTCCATCTACAACATCTAACCTCCAGTGTACACGCCAGCGGTGGTCAGCGTCGCCCTGAAGGGGGAGACCTGCGCAGCCTTTTCTGCCTCCAACTCCTGGACGGACTTCGGTTTCGGAGGAGCTGCGACGGGCACGTTGTTCGGCTGAGGAGCGGGGAACAAGTTCTTTCCATTCTGGAACGAAAAAAAAATTAAAAGAAATTGGTGTGAAAGGTGCACAGATTATAAATAAAATAATACTGAAAGAGAAGACATATTAATGGTATCGCTTTGTGGCCAACGTCTTCTAAAACAAAAGACTGGGTGAATTTTTGGTTAATTTTACAGTACAATTTAATTTAAAACTACTCTCTGTAAAAGCTGATATGAACTTTTTTATTATTACTGTTCAATTTCACACTACTAACGAACAGCAGATACAGTTAAATAAGATTTATTTGCACTGCAGCTGTATTTATGAGCTCATTACTGTGATTAAACGCTGGTGAAAACTTTTTCCTGGCAGTCTGATAATCTCCCAGCTGGCAATCCCAGTATATGGTGTGTTGGTAAATGCAACACGTGGAAATAAAATGTTAATCAGCAGCAGTGAGAAAGCTAACTGACCCTGGAGGAGGAGTGTGCTGCCAGTTGCTCTGAAGTGCATTATTTCTCATTCACATCATCATATAAAACCTTAAAAACAGACTCCAGTATTAAACTGACTGATATTAAAAGATCATGAATATTTTATTCTGTACTTTATGTAGTCTAAAAATTAACAAAATAAGATTAAATCAGTGCAGACACTTTTACATTTAGTCACTTTTATCAAAAGTGAATTGGAAGTGAAAACCGCGTTGGTTGGAAGCTGTACGGATTACAACTGCAAAGCCTTGCAGTGTGTAGGGAACACAGCTGGGAAGATTATTGATGCTTCACTTCCCTCCCTCCTAGACATCTACAACACCCGCTTCACCCGCGAAGCGCTCAGCATTGTGGGAGACCCCAGCCGCACCACCTATTCCATCTCCGGCCAGATCCACTAGAATCTTTTATCCAGTTTTATCCAACAAGCTGTCAGAAAACTGAACTCTCTCAGCCCTGGTGTGAACTGTGGCGTCACCGCCACACACACGCACGCACGCACGCACGCACACTACTACCTAAATACCCAGATGGTATGAGAGCTGCTGTTTTGTTGTTTTTGATATTGCATTTAAAATATTTATTTTGCACTTTCTGATTGCTTTTCCTGGATTTTATCTTTTGCACCAAGGGTAATGTCAGAGTCAAAAACTCTATTGATTGTGTATGTCTGACACACAACTGCAGAACTGACAATCTTGAATCTTAATGCGACAATAAAAACCAAAACAGGTGAAGGAGTCAAAGTATATTTGAGTCAGAAGCGTTGGACATTAGGAGATGTTAGGAGGTGTCGTCTAAAGAGATGAGTCTTCAGAATGTCTTTAAGTATAATATACTAAATCCTTCCTTAACCTGGACCGACAAACTTAAATGGAATTTATTAAATGAATAAGAACCTCACTAAAAAAACAATTATAAAAATAAATGACTGTAAAATTATACTATTATTACTATGGACAAGAGGAACTGATTCCTGCAAAGCACTTTCTACTATTTACAGTAGAATTAACATAATCCACAGTGGTTTCATTTGTACAATGAGACAAAAAAATCTAATCAATCAACAAAAATGATGGCGAGTCATTTGTACATATGGTACATTACACTAAGAGACACTACTTCATTTGCACCTGTAAATAGTGAATGAGAAAAGACAGAAAAATGTCCTTAGATTGACATCTAGTGGCCAAAACATCCATCTACAGCACTTTGAATAACTCGTAAGTCTGAACATCCTTTTAAGCTGTAATTCACGCAAACCTTCACCAAGCGCATGTGTGTCTGCTTGCGCTCTGGTCTCATGAGAAGTCATACCTGCATGACGACAGATCCTCTGACGACGTGGTCCATGGTTCCGTAGTCGAACTCGTCTTTCACGTCGAGGTAAAAGTTGTCCTTGTCGGGGCTGATTGCCCGCAACAGCTTAGTAATGTTGTTGGAGTACAGCGTGCTGGACTGTGTTGGTAATCGGCTGGGCAGGTCGGTGTAGCCGACGTGAGTCACTCCCTAAGACCATTTTATAAAACGTTTTAAAAAAATAAAAAAAAGAGAAGTTACACTGAATCAAGATAGGAACGCACATGTCTTTTCTGGTATATTATATGCTCTGACCTTGTGCACAGACAGCTCTCCGGGTACTGTGGTCTCGATGTTTCCACCAGCCTCAGCAGCCAGGTCCACCACCACTGAGCCGTCCTTCATGCTCTCGACCATCGGCTTAGTGATGAGGATGGGAGCCCTCCTGCCTGAAATGTTCAAATAAAAAGGAACACAAAAGGTGTGTAAATCTTAATAATTTGTTTGTTTTTTCAAATCATGACAAAATTTAGAAGGAATAAAAATGAAAATCTCCAAAAATAAAAAAAGAGGGAGCCTCGACAGCAAATCATGACCCAACTAAATTCACTTTGGTTCAGCGTATTGTAAATGCGTTTCTACAGTACAGACTAACTACAAACTAAAAGGCCATTATTATTCATCAAGTCCAGACAACAATATTTTATGAAAATCTGAGTTTAAAAACTTACTGTACCCTTTCAACTGCTTTATGGGACAGATATTCAGATGGAAAAAGCAAAACATGTTAAGCAATGCTCCTAAAACCAATTGATGCTTAATGACACACAATAAGTCAAATGGGGGATAAATGTGGTGGTTATAAATTTAGTTGGTCTTTTTTCACTGCTTTTGATACTATAGATCACAGCATTTTACTGCACAGTACTGCTATAGACCTACACTGCAGGGGGACACCAACATGATCCACTGACTGGTGCCCCTCACCTCCTCTGTTTCTCTTTCCCTTCTTCAGCTCAATCCTCAGTTATTAATTATCGGTATCGCATAAGTATAATTGTGCTCCACTGTTCTTGTAGTGCAGCACGGTGGTTTAGAGGTTGGCACTGTTGCCTCACAGCAAGAAGGTTCCTGGATCGATTTACCGTGTGTGTGGATTTACCTCCACCTGTCTGTATAGACGTCTCTGTTGGATACCTGCTGACACCTGCAGTCCCACCCTCTGACCACCTCAGTGTTACCTCCACCTGTCTGTATAGACGTCTCTGTTGGATACCTGCTGACACCTGCAGTCCCACCCTCTGACCACCTCAGTGTCTGCTGCTGACGGATTGTTATACATCTTGACTTTATGTCTGTGTCTCTTCTCTCAACGTTTCTCCTTTTCTACCCAGCTGGTCTTCAGCAGGAGGGCCCCCCCTTATGATCCAAGTCCTGCTCCAGGTTTCTTCCCTCTTAAAGGGGAGTTTTTCTTGCCACTATTTGGACTTTTTTTGGTTTTTCCTTCCACTAGGGGAGTTTTCACCTGCCGTTGTTTATGTAATAATTGGTCGGGGGTCATGTTCTGGATCTCTGGATAGCCCCTAGAGACAACTTGTGTTGTAATAGACGCTATATAAATAAAATTGAATTGAAATATTGTGCCACTGCAACCTTTATTATGAGCTATAATCATTATATCCTCATTGTTTTGTTTCTTTCTGCTTCCTGATGTCCTCTCTGCTAAGACAATATGACTCTAGTTTTGTTTTACTTTGCATCCTGCATATGTCTGTGCTCCTAAGCGTACCAGGGATAAGAGCAGTGCTGATGACGATGTCCACATCCTGACACTGTTTGGCGAACAGCTTCATCTCTGCCTCGATGAACTCCTTGGACATTTCCTTGGCGTAGCCTCCCTGACCTTCCCCAGACTCCTTAATGTCCACCTCCAGCGGCTCTGCACCCAGAGATTTAAACTGCTCCAAAGCTGCAGCTCTGTTGGAGGGAGAAGAAGAGGCAGGAAATATCTTAGACTTTAAAGAAGCTAAAAAAAAACAAAAAAAAACCAGCAAAGATTGGTCAATAACATTGGTCACTTAAAGAAAACGCATGCAACTGATTGTTGCATAACACCAAAGGGCAATAAATAAAGAATTTTATAGGAGTGACAGGAGGATATTACGAAAAAGAAAACATAAATGTAATCAAAAGCTAATTTGTAGTGCAACATTTACTGTAAATAAAAAGGGAAAGAAGCTTTTTTTTGTGCGTTTTCCTGCCGTTTTGTAAATTTACCGACAATATTACAACCATCAGTTCCTTAATTAATAATTCTCAAATTTAAAAACACTACAAGAGATACACACCTAGTGTCAAAGCCTCTGACGATGGCTCCCATGGCCCGAGCGGTACCGGCTGCTGCCAGACCAGCCACACCCCCTCCGATGATCAGCACCTGTTCTCACACACACACACACAAACACACACACACACACAAAACAATAAAGTAGGGTTAGCTGGCACTGAGATCTGCAAACTTGACCACAATGGTAAATAAAAGTAACACCGACTGCAGGAACATGCACACCTTCGCAGGTGGTACTTTTCCAGCTGCGGTGATTTGTCCGGTGAAGAATCGTCCAAAGCTGTTCGCTGCCAGCAGGACTGCCTTGTACCTGGAATGAAAGGAAATTGTTTAAAATTTGCCACCAAATGGGATGAGAGATTGCGAGCGTTACATGAAACTTCCTACAAGTAATCAAATATTCCTTCCAAAAAAATCTGAAACAGATATTCTGATATGAAAAACTATTTTGTGCTGCTTTAATTCAATGCTTATGGATAGATATGCAACAGTTGCACTTACAGTACTAGGGTTCAGTAAAACCGCTGTCGATACAACAGAGAATTGTGAAGGAAAAAAAAAAAAAAAAAAAAAAAAAACAATTAAAGGAAATTTAAAAAAGAAAAAAAAAAAAAAAAACTAGAGTCTAGTTAGTCTTGTTATGAAAAAGCTTAAAAAGGGATAAAAACACTTTGTCTCTACTGATACGACTGTAGACACCAGAAACCAGGTTGATCCTGTGAAGCCTGACATAAGGAATATTAGTTTTATGGATGTTTAACAAAATCCATAAAATGACGGCGATCTAACAGACAACCAATTCTTTCTTTCTGTGTCAGGTAACAGATACTGGAAATATTTGTGGCCTGAGGTTCTGCCAAGTATGACTACAAATGTTTGCTTTGTGTATAGTTTTCTAAAAAATTACTACTACTAATAAAAGCAGCAGGAAACCCATCCTGTCTTGGGGGCATTACATACCCTGCAATATTCGCCATAGAGCTCAGTGCGTCGTAACCCTGGGCAATGGTGACCCTGGGAACCTGGTCCATAGCCACGACAGTGGCCATCTTCTGGGACAGCATGCTCATGAGCTCGGGATTCTGAGCTGGGTAGACGAAGCTGACTAAAGTCGCTGCGTCCTTCATCATCTCCACCTCGTGAACACCCAAGGCAGGGTTGAACGTGGGAGCACGGACCTGGAACCAGACAAATCCGGGCCGGATAAGTGCAATTGATATGTAACCATATCAATCATCCTCAACTCTACTAAGCTTTTCCATCCTTTACTACCCTGTCTAAGCAGACATACTTATATTCTCTCTCCTTCCCACAATCCCTTGCTCTGCCATTCATCTTCCCAACATCCGGCAGATGTGTTTTTCACGAACCATATTCCAACCTCTTCTCTAGTTTTTATAACCCCTCTACCTGGTCTTAACCAGTCTCTCAAATATTGGGACATTTCTGGCATTTCCAGTTGCTTGTATGATCTCACCCCACCACCCTCTGCACGTCCTCCCCCCTCAACACTTCACCCACGCCCGCCGTAGTCTTGTCACGTTAAGCTTACCTTAACCAACATATCAGATGCCAGGACTTCTTTTGCATCTTTAACTGTTGCTCCGGCCTGCGTGTACAGTTCATCTGGGAATTTGGAAGAGTCTCCAGCTCCGGACTCCACGACAACATTGAAGCCCTGTTTGATGAGAGCCTGCACGCCAGCGGGAGACAGCGCCACACGACGCTCATTCTGGAAAATTTCTTTGGGAACCCCAACTGTGAGCTGCTTGTATGGGATACCTAGTTAAGCAAAGGGAAATTACACAAGACAAAAGTACCATAACTGAACTCTCGAAAGATACAAAAACAAAGCATACGTTTTAGTCAACAAATGCAGGAAATGGACAGTTTCTTTTACAGCTTTAACCTTAAATACCTTAGGCTAACAATTTGAACACTAAACACCAAATGCAGCTGCCATTCTGAGTACAAAGTTCTCCAGTATTTAAAAAGTATTTTCAAATACTGGAGAACATGATGCAGAAGAGGATGTGACATTTAAACATAAGTGATGTGTCCCATTGAGACAGCAAGAGACGAACAGAAGTGTCTCGTTTGGTTTTCTTGCCATTTAAAAGTGGACCCGATGCAAGTTGTATCACAAAAACGAGGGATAAAAGTGATGAGAGAATCAGAGCCAACATAAAGTGACTAATTGAGACAAAGATAATCTATGTTCTCTTTTTGCCAGCACCTCTATTCAGGTCTGGTGCTGGAGACTAGCAGGTCACATGCTCCGTCGCCTCCTACGGAAAATTCCACTGCAGCCTTTTCCCTCCGTCTCCTCGTCGACACAAACACCAGAGCTCGCTGCTTCCCCTCTCTCCTGCTCCTCCTCCTGCTGCGATGACCCGTCCTCTGACACAATGCAGCAGGAAACCTGACCATCAGATGTCCAAGACTGTCTCTAAACACCACTTTTGGCATGTTGAATTTTACATCCAATTTGTTTCTGCCAACATGTTTAGTACGCAGGTCAGAGTCAGGCAAAGACCAAGAGGTGAAAAGGTACAAATCTACTGTCCATTCACCTCGGACGGATTCATGTTCTGGCGGGACTAAATTGTTTGTTGTTCATTTTGGTGAGATTGCGGGTTTCCCAAAAGCATATTTTGCGAGGAATGAACTAAACGGGATTAAATAACAGACTGAAATGCAGGGATTTCAGAATGTCTATCAAACTATGGCTGTGCCACCAGTTTATTGGTGAACTAATAAGAAGAGAACTTTTTTTAAATGTGTAGGAGCCCTGCCACAACCTCTAAAGTCACGTGTCGAGTATTTTGTAGCTCTTGACAAAAAAAAAAAAAAGACAGAATATTCATTTCTTTGTGGCTGATTAAGTAGCAGCATCTGTCGAACAATAATAAACTCTTTTAGAATATCTTTATGATTTACTTTAGGAATCAAGGACCTGGGGACCTTCTTAAATTCCTCCTCTGAATCTTAAGGACTGAATGATAAGACCATATAAATGATAATCATTAACACAGTGGGCACACAAAGGTCGAAACCGAGATCAACTAAAAATAAGGACATGTTTGTTGTCCGTCATCGTTTTCTGCTTTCAATTTGATTCTCTTCATCTATTTCACCTCCTTGTACCTTCGTTAAAAATCGCCCTTCATGATCGTTTTTTTTTTTTTATTTTTATTCTGAGTGGTTGTAATGCATTTCATTTCTTTTTCTTTATTTCTTTTTTTTTTTTTATGCTTTTGGTTCCTTGCTTTTGTGTCAACCTCATTATTATAAATATTGGACATTTTTAAGAGAGAGGCTCATTGCTTGAGTAACTTTTATTCTACAGCTACATAGTGAAGGATTTTAAAGATGACAACTGGGGTTTTTCAATTTAAGCCTCATTAGGCCAATCAAAAAAAAGAAAGAAAAAAAAAAGTGGTGAAGTAAGATTACTGTCCCAAATAGGTCTGTTGTTGCTTCTCCTTAGTTTACATTTACCCTACAGGTTGTATACATCCCTCTCTTTAGGACATGCTCCCGAGTTACTGCACCATCATGAGCAGCTACTAAGCCAGAAAGCCTAATAACTTCCTCCACGTCGTAACACTACTCAAACATCCAAGCTGATAAAGCTCCACAGTTCCTCAATTCCCATCTTCCATCAACTCATGGTCCCAGTCTTTACGTTATGTCTCCGGGCTATCCAGAGGTCAAAGTGGGTACAGGGTGACCGCACCTCTACAAGACTGCAAACCGATACGTGTGTGTCCAAAATAGTTGCTGCCAACTGTTACTGGGGCTCGCTGAAGTGCAGGAATGTCAACCTCTGTCACTATGAACCATAGGAGAGACGCATCAGCACGACTCTGCTCACTCTCACACAAGACTTCTGCAACCAGTTGATACTGGCTGTAAGGCGCGCACGCGCACACACACACACACACACACCCCCGCTGGTTACTGTATATAGGTTATAGATCATTAAGTACACCACAGTACTGCAGTATCCTTAATGTGACATTGAAGTTGAAAGGGAGTGCAGGTAGCAACACTTACTCTGAACCATAAAAATAAACCTTCATGTATAAGGTTAAAAGAAATGTCCTCTCTCTAGTTTTATTCATCTCTATTTTCCCAAAACAGGGCATTAAAGCTTTCATAACAGCTCAGATGTGCAAACCTTAAAGATAAGCACATAGAATATGATCACCTGGTTGCAGCCTGCAGTATATTTAGAGCATACCGACGCAAACAAAGAGCAATGGTACGCATGAGTGCCACTGTTATATGCTCTATGCAAAGAATAGTTAGCACCCGACATGTTAAAGCCGTGCACGAGTTAATGAGAACGCAAACAGAAGCTGCAGGTGGTGCCGCTTTCATGTGGCTATCAGTAGTTAAAACTATCTATAAACCTCAACAGATGTGTTTGAAAGAACGACTTCAGGACGAGAACCAGCCGCTCATCCAAGAGTCGAACCTTTTCTTTATGAACTCATTTACTTTTAGATAAATAGTTCTCCTATAAACACTGCTGTGAAGTCTAACTGGATAATTATGTAGTTCAGAGCGCGAAGCCAGAAATGCTTCGAGCCAGAAATACTGCTCCAACATAAAACTGGGTCATCCATGGCACTTTATTTTTCACAATTCTGCCCAAACAAACAATCTTCAATAGTTTACTCATATTATCTGAATGAGTTCCAACATGTTCCTGTTTTCTCCTCTTAGTCCACAAAAGTACACTAAATCCTCTAAACAATTTCCTTCAAAATCCAGAAAAGTTTACACACCTCATAACTATAGTCAGAGATGCAAATAACGCTTGTTTTTACTCTTTGATGGGCTATATTGTAATTGTTAACCAATTAATCGTTGGGTCATTTAGGCTTCAAATGTTTCAATAGTTAAAATATTAAGAATCATCTTATAGTGTAAGTTTTGTATTGAAACAACATAAAATTATAAATGTGAAGCAAGTTGTAGAAAATATTTGGTATACTTTTTGTTAAAAAGTAAATAGATTTGTCATTCATTGTTAAAAAGAAATGTTTTGATTACATTTACATTAACCGACTGGCTAAATTTACACTAGAAGCAAACTTACCTGAAAAATGAAAAACATTTGGGCTCTATGTTAGATTACCCTCATAATTAAAAAAAAAATAAATAAATAAAAAAAAAAATAAAAAAAAAATTCAAAAATACTAGATCCTGCAGATCTCATTAACTTGTGACCCATCCATGAAACCAGGCTGTCAAATGTTTGCTTTGATGCAAACATTTGGTGCATTTGTTTAAGGATGAATGAGCGACATCTGAATGTCATCTTGACTTTAGAGATTGTCACAACCTCTGTGCTGTTGGTTTACACCGCCATGACCACGCTGGTACTGCCATCCTGCGGCATCACAGATTACATGAGTTTGGTGTACTGGAGGATCACTTTATAGTCAAGTCCCTTTGAACATCAAGTCAAAATTGCTCAATTTAGAAAAAGGCTATTTGATTGGCTGGCTGTTATATCAGATGATTTCTAGAAATTCTTATTTAGGCTCCTACCTGATCACTCAACAACCTCTTACCTGGGCTGGTGCTTCGCCAGAGAGATTGATGGGTCCTAAAAAACCGCACGGGTGATGACTTGATGAGACGGCCACTCTGCAAATTCACGTGGGAAACGCCGCTGAACACAGGAGCTGAGCAGCTGACCGCCACAACACGCAGAAGACTCGCCATTGTGCACACACGCACACGCACCTGACACTCGCGCTGCGGGAGGAGCTCAACAGGACAGACAGCCGCCCTCCTGGGGAGGAGACATACCGGACGTGTGCCAGCAGACGGAGAAGGGAGGGCAGTTAGAGGTTAAGAAAGGATGAAAGTGTGCACAAGCGAGACACAACGTCAATACGTTTCCTAACATTATCAGCCGACTGCACGCCGGCAAAAACAGAGCTCAAAGGAAAAATATGTCCTTACTGATACCAGAACAAGCACACACCTAATGACCTTCAATCACGTGACAGGTTACATTCACAAGTATCCTCGGCTGTTACTGCTGTGCAGGTAGAGATAATTTTTTTTGTCAAATTAATCATATTGCACAGTATTTCAGCGGGGAGTGGATAATGATAAAACGACAAACACTTTTTTGAGTTGCAGCTCATTGACTGAGAGTGAGGGTGTAATCAGCATGTGGAACAACATGTTTACTGTAAAAGGAGATAATAGGACTGGGATAAACCAAGATAGGTGGCTGGTGTAGAAGGGCTTAAACTAGAACTGGCTGGCTGGCTGCAAACTCAAGTCTGTGTGTCCTAAATGACAGAAAGCATTTCAGTGAAAAGGTCAAACATGCACACCAGAGAGAGCGAAAGCAACTTAAAACAAAACATACAGCAGTCAGTGTTAGTGCTGTAAACAAAAATATATAGGCTAGTTCACAGAAAGCATAGTGCCCATAATTTTTATATTTAATTTCCTTATTTAGTCAAGAAAAAGTGGCAGCTATGTGCTTCCCTTTTATTTGAATGAGTGCAAATTGCTTATATGATTAATAAAGTCCTTTTTTTTTCCTTCTACCAACAATACAACATTCCTATTAATTTAAACACCACTATGGAACAAAAAAGCAATGCAAAACCTCACAACTGATCATCAAGAATTTATCATAAACATAAGCTGCACATTGACCAGACATGGTGTGACTTCTATGGATTAGATGTGTGCATTAAAGTTTTAAGTTTTCACATAGTAAATCTATATGAGCCTGGAAACAGCCTACAGTGGAGGAAACAGGACTCCTAAATGTAAACATGTAAAATAAATGAAAACACGCTCCACATAAGTCACGTTTTTTTTCAATGTATACTTAAATCAGAGAGCACTTCACGGCAGATTTTGAGCTCGGAAAAATGCCACGTGATCAACAAGTGCGGCTGTTAACAGTTATATGACCAGTCCTGATGCTGCTTTTACGCGGAATGTGCCGCATAAAATCCGGTCAGGGCTGTCCTAAAGCTCTGGCTAAAAAAAGAAAACAAAACAAAAGAAAAGGAAAGAAAAAAAAAGAAAGAAAAGAAAACAAAAACAGCTAATAAAAAAAAAAAGATTAAAAATCACAGGAGGTCAATAACAACATCACTTTACGTTTTAATCTACGTTACTACACGGTTTTACTGTCATTCAAACACACGCACTGAATGTGTTTTCGGCAGCACAGTTCACATCAGGAGCCACTTCTCCTTTTTTGTCCCCCAAAAACACAGCGGAGAGGAAGAGGAGCAGGAGGAGGAGGGAGAGGAGGAGGATGGGAGCTACAATGAGCTAGCTGGCGCGCTAGCAGGAACAAAAATGTCCATTGCCGCCTCGGTGATGTAGCGATGTGTGAGCTCAGGAAACCCCCTGTGCACTCGCAGAACAGCAAACAGAAACAAGCGAGAGATGGGAAGTGAAAGCGGCGCAGATAATGACGAATACCTGGACTGACCTTTGCAGACAGTTTCGGGCTCGGTGCGGCACAGACGAACTACCGTCGACCCGGAAGATGTCCGCCGCGGCGCCGTCATACAAATATTATTGGATCATATGAGACATCAAAGGTTTAAAACGGCATTTGACGCGTTGGCATTTCTGTCAAGAACGAGACTTTAAAAAAAAAGCATTACATATTTGACTTTTTTTTTTTTTTTGCTTTACGTGTATTATTCACACATATTAATTTACTTAATCCCCGTATTATAATGCCGAACATATCTAAAGAGGCTTAACATTGACGGCCTGATTTGTCTTTTTTTGGGTTTGCGGATTTTAAATATGGGTTAATTATCAGCAAACCACAGTCACGTACAGACAAATACATGCGTAATTATATATATAACTGTCCAAGCAAATAATTTACTCTATCATTTTTGAATCGCTGTGAATCCCCAAAAACTGAATGTGCAATTCAGTGTGCTTCCACTGAGAGGCGCTCTAACAGTATAAAACTCACTGTTGAACTCCAGTGCCATCCAGAGCATAGTTTCAAACTTATTAAAGGATACTAGGAGAACAATTTCTTAAACATATTAACTTCAAGAGCATTGCAGAATTGATATGGGATATAAGTATGAAGTTATGCACAAGAAATGCAAAGTAAAAGGAGGAAAAGCCACCTGACACAAGCTGAAAATGTATAGGTCATGTAGGTATGTTCATCGTGCCATCTCGTTTGTTTGCTTTTCAGATAAATCACAGAAAGTTAGGGGACATAAAAGTGGAATGACAAAGAGGAATTGAACCCAGGCCTGCTGGGACAAGTACTTTCAGCCTCTGAGCATGAAGTGATCTTGGACACCAGCTCAAGAGCAACTGTCTTGCCTGCTGCTATGTGAATGTGTTGCTTTATATAGTTTGTGTATTTCATTTTGTTACAGTATTTTTACCATTTTGAGTTGCTAAACGAGCATGCTACTATATGGAGATAATCACAGACGACGTCAGGTATTTTTAGGGCATTTTTACAACTATGTTGCATCAACGCTTCTTCATTTCAAAACAGTTTATAGGCTTTTGGGAACCGAGGAGGCCAGCTCTAGTTTTGAAAACAATTCTTGCTTGATAGGGAGTTTTGCTCCTCAAAGGTTCAATGCAGGCAGGTGTCAGGTTTATAATGCAAGCAGTCCATTCTTCATCTGGTCTCTTTTACTTCGACCTTGCTGTTGTAATACATACGTGGTCAGGTATTGTCTTGAAGACATAAACATCTTTACTAAAAAGACGAGATGGCAGCATATTCACCGCTTTAGCTCAGAGGATACAGCATTTATCCTTTCAAAGAGGAAAAGTGTTAAGACAGCAGATAGTTGTGTAACCCATCTTTGTTCATTTTGAAATGAGTTCAGAACCAGAAAAGGTCTCAGCATTTCTGGATCCTACTTAAATCTGTCGTTTTCTGTGTTTAAGACTTTTAACTTGCGTTTGTTTGTGCTGTAACAAACTGATCATCTGTGTGATCGCAGACGATAACTTTTTGAAGTGTTCCTGAAGCCAACCAGTAATTTCCACTACAGAACTAAATATCTTTTTTTTTGTTTTGTTTTTAATGCAGTGCTGCATGAAGGCTAGAAGATCACAGCTGTAGTGATTTTGTGTGCGTGTGTGTGTGTGTGTGTGCAGATTTTTCTGTTATCACTTGATAAATTAAACAATATCCATGCACGGGCAGTTTCTTTGTCACTGTGCTCCAGCACATTCATTCACCTGCACCAAACAAAGCATGCTGTTGTATACAGAATAATTACTCTTTTTCTCACACATAGCGATCATCTGGTTTTCTTTATGAGGCTCAACGTGGAATGCATTGTTGCTACGCCTGGTTCTCATTGTAACTTTTAACTCACAGACATCTCCTCTATGCATCGGCCTGGCTTGCAGTCTTTGATGTTTTATTTTAATTTGATCCTATTCTCTTTTCCGGTCAGTCACATTAGAAATACTAATAAAATCAGTTCATCAATAGCTCCAAGGACCAAAAAGCAACCACAAGAACATTTCTGACACTGAGGCCTCTTAAGAATCTGTTTTGTCATTTCAAGTTGAAAAACTTTCTATTTCCCTTTTAAAATTGTCACCTGAGTCTTATTTAGCTCATGTGTTTTACTTGTTATTGTTTTGAGAAATAAAAAGAAACAACATGCATTATATTGGCAATGTAGCATTCATACCAAGTGAGCCATGGTTGTGCAAAGAACGATAAAAAAAGGGTCAGATCTGGACTCTGATTTAGTCTTGTATACATTTTAGTAGAAGTCAGGTGGTTAATGTGCATTTTGCACTTAAATTTCTTTGGTTTTGCTTCAAGATGCTTTGAAAAAGCAAGACTTTGTTTAAAGTCATTGACTTGGTTCTAGCATCAACTTCTAGTCCAATAAATTTAAAATGCAGTTTAAATTAAAAAATTATCTCACAAGTGTTCAATCTTTAATCTGCTCATATGCATGAATGTGCATGGTTTATATGTGGTGGATAAAATTATCAGGCATCAAGACTTTGGTTCTGCGTGGTTAGGGGGGCGGGGTTAACCTTGTAGAGCATAGTTGACAGGAATGTGGAAGTTCTTTGTCCTGGCAGAAATAGGATTTTCTCAAATCCACTTCTTTGACCCAGAGTGAAGGTTTTTTGGGTTTTTTTTTTTTTTTAAACTCCAAAATCTATTGCACAGTTTGTGTTATTTATTACCGTGCTGTCACTTCCCTTCTTTTAGCTCAAATGAAGAAATGCCTTTAGGCTGAACTCTTTTAACTACTTTTTACCTCCCAAGTTCCACCTTTTTCCCTTCAACACATGGTCTTTATCGTCTTTTCTTTACTGCTTTCCTTACCTTGTGCAAGAAAACAACACTAGTTTGTGATCATTATAAATCAATCACTTGATTATTTGCATTTGATGGAAATCATGTAATCTTCTTTATAATATGGGCGATCTGATTTAGTCTGACTCATAGAGGGCTCAGGATCAGCTTCACTGCATCATCCTGCAGGTGGGGATCTGGCCTCTCGGTTTAACGCAGCGCGCCGCAGTACCCCTCACTCTGGCCGACTCTCTTGCTCATGTTTTGCAGCAACAAGCATGTTTTGACACGTGGATGTTTAAATGTGCACACATGGGTGCGCTTGGGTGCCTGTGTGCTGTATGAGCAATTATTGTTCAATTGATTATGGACAAAGCAACATCTAGTACACTGACACAAATGATTTGTGTGTGTGTGAGAGAGAGAGAGACATGGAGAGTTTTCTCTGCAAGAAAACACTTTGAAGTTGCAGAAAATTCCAGCAGCTTCCTGTTAACAAGCCTGGGCTATAATGTGAACCAGGAATGTCCGACTGTTGGCAAGAAGAAGAGCGTCTCTCCCGTCAGTCTCTCGGCTGGTGTGAGGGGTTAACATCACAGCAGTGTTGGATATCCCTTTACCTTTCGCATTCCAGATTTGATCCACCTTTTTTGAATTTACAGATGCAGCAGCCATCGGAGGGGCTTTGTATTTGGATTTAAAGTATGGAAAATCTTCTGCTGGACACATTTTTATATTTTTTTAAACCCCTGACTCCCTTTTGAAACATTCGGCGAATCCTTTCAGTCTGTTTCTGATGCAACACTGCTTTTTAAGAGGTTGCATTGGTCAGAACAACACTGCACATGAATATTTTTATTCCTGAGGAGAAATTATGAGCTGCTGAGCTGCTCCACTGTTTGAGCAAACCAACCTGTCAGCAACGTCAGTGAGGATGTTTCATTTTTATGTTTCAAATTATCTGATTTTCTTTGCTGCTTTGTGGAGCCTCCGCTACCCGGGATTGCTTACTGCCTGGCAGGGCGTCGCTGGAAGCAAGCCAAAGCACGAGTTGGACCCCAATGTAAGAGACTGGGGAGACTATTCAGACCTCCCCCCGGGAATCGAACATGGACTGGGGCTGGAAGAGGACAGAGAGCATGAATACAACAGGGGCGTTGGAGAATCATCATCATCTCCAGAGCTGGATTTCCTTGCTGGCTTTGAAGGCAAGAAAAATGAACTGGTCAGCTGAGGAATCTGTTTCTATGCCGACCTACCTGCATGCCATGAAACCTCATTCTTTTCTGCAGGTAAAAAGCGGCTGTGGGTGATAACAGCACCATCACACAATGACCACTACCTTCGAATGATGGAGAAACAGCTAGAAGATGCTGAACAGGTAATTTGCTGGAATGCATTTACTCTTCTAATTCATTTTAATGTAGAGCTTGCAGTCATAACATGTTTTCCTCTGTTTTTCTTTCCCCTTTTGTTTTTCTTCCCTTTCAGAAAGCACTGAACTGCCGTCTGGCAGAAAGAGACATCGTCATCATAACTATAATCCAAAATGCCATGATGGAAGGTCGCATCCAGAAAACAACTATTCAAGGTGACGCCACAGTGGAGAACCTTGACCATGACACAGTGACCAAGCTGCTCCACTACCTGGACCTGACCAACCAAGTAAACAGAGTCCCATAAACTGTCTGAGCCATTTCTGTTAACGTCTAAATTTATATTAAGCAACAGTCTTTCTGAATTGCTTCCTCTGACTTGTAACTTAAACCAAACACTTCAGGATCAAACTTTCAGCATGCTGGTCATGAGGAAGAATCTTCGGGTCAGCGAGCGGTTCCCTTATCCAGTCCGTGTGGAGGCCATTTTGGAGCTCATTGATCAGTTCCCCATGAGGAGGCTGGAGAAGATGACCAAAACAGGATCTAATTTTAGGTACTGTCAATGTATATCAATGGTTTTGAAAACTGGTTTTATATAGTTTTTTTTTGTTTTTTTTTAACTCAAGTTAAAAAAAAAAATGAGAGAGAGAAAAACAAAAGTGCATTTTAGCAACTTAACTATTCAACTTAACTATTCAAAGAATATTGACAATGTGAGCAAATCTACAATAATTTCATTGTTTGTTTTTGTTATGCGACACTAAGTGGCCCGTGGCCCTGTTAAGATAAAGTGGGTAAAGAAAATGGATGGATTGGACACTATGTGGGTGTGATAGTGGTTTAAAATTATATTGCACTTTTGTTTTAGTAATGTTTTGTAGCATACACCAGCGGGAGTAATATCCATCAACTCCTGTAGAATTTACCCTGAACTAGATAAATAAACAACCCAAAGCTGCAGTAACATTTGTAGACATGAATAATCAGTGACAAGGGGAGGGTAGTTACTTGCTTTCATGCACATGACGTTTTGGAAAGGTTTGGGAAAGTTCATGATAGGGTGAGACTGCAGGGAGGAGCTAGTGCCCTGTGTTTTTCTGATGTTTTGTTTGAACTATTAACAAACATGGCATTTTCCAGAAATCACGTACCCTTCCTTTAAAACCAGATGAAAACAAATGAGGTCTCTCATCGGGTCTCTTTGTTGGTGTGGCGGTCAGTTTGCTTTTACGATTGTCAAAGATTTACTTCTTTTTCACGTCTTGCTAGGATACTTGCTCGATCTTGCGTAGTTGCTTTGTCCGCGGTAGCTCAGAGAGCTCATTGTTGGTGATAAGATAAACATTCCCATAAAGTGTTAAGTAGCTCAAAAGACAACTTAGGCAGGGATGGGAGACTGCAAGGGCATGCTTATGCTTCCTAAAAGTAAACAAATATGCTTTTAAATGTCATTAAAACGGAAAGAAAATCCTTTCTACTGCTTTAATTTTCATTGCAAAGAACTGTCACTGTAGTCATATATATATTTATTAAAGGTGGGGTAGAGGTTTTTTCAAGAAGCATTTTATGTGTTCTTAGTTTAAACAATTTTTGAATTACAATAATATATGAATAATGGAAATAGTAATTACAAAACATCTATCATCTGTGATGGTTTGTTGCTGTAAACAAGTGTAATCATTATACTCGAGCTGAGGGAAACTCTACGACACCATTTCTGTCAGTCAGCCAGACCTTCTGCTTTTTTCTGTGGCAGTTACACTCATCTAATGCATAATAAGTGCTCGTGACGCATTTTGCATGGCAAGCAGGTGGTAGAGGTGGAGCTGCCATTAGTTGTCACGGTAACACCAACAAGTCCCACTGACCTAACAAACAAGTTCAATGACCTAACAGGAACCAAAGTTTGATGAGGGCTGGAAAACAAAACAAAGTCTGCATTGTAGATAGCTTTAGACCAAAAAAGACTGGGCTTTGAAAGAGGTAAAACAACAGTAAACGCTGATGTGGTGTGTCTTTGATTACAACAGTCCAGGGAACTGAAGAGCAATGCCTTGGTGGCCACATTTCTGTTGGAATAGTAAATGTGATTTTACCTTTTCACATATCGCACATTTGCCTTGTCATCTGGATGAATCATCCCTGGCTATCTACACTGAATGCTAACTGGGGTACTGCACATGCATGTGTTGTGGTGGTAATTCAAACTCAAGTTGCTCAACTCTCCAGCTTTATGAGGTTTTGTAAAAAAAAAAAAAAAAAGAAAAACAAACATACAATCAATTGAGTAATGCCTTATACGTCCCAATTTAAATTGCATGTATACATTTTGTCTCACCTGGCACCATTGACTTCTCTACCTGGGTAAAATAAATACCAAAACCTGAGAAATACCTAAACCGCTCCAAACAAAATGTGTTACAGACATCTGTTGGATTCCTAGATTTCGGAATATGTGAGATGTTGAGTTTGTAAGAATTAAAATGTAGGCATTTTCTATATGTTTTAGGTGTAAAAGCACAAAAAAGAAGGTTGTGGTAAAAAGAAAAAAGAAGATGAAGAAGATGGTGTTGAGCTCTCAGAGGCAAGGAAATGTGACCTATGTGGTGGCCTCACAAAGGAAACCTCCACCGGACAAAAAAGCAGCTCTGAAGAGTAAGATCCAGGACATACTGCGTGGTCGCTCGAGGTTTGTTATCCGTAAGAAGGTACCTTCTGAAACCAAAAAAGTTAAGGAGTCAAGCGGGGATACCTCTGAAGTGCGGATTCGTCCATCAACTGCAAGGAACAGTGAAGAAAGAGGAAAAGATAGGTGCTGTCTTTACAGTGGGCTTTTACTTTCTGACACCAGATAAATGAATTTATTTATATTAATGTTTGTGTGTTTGTGCAGATTTGCTGAACATTAAAGCGATTTTTTTTTTAATCATATAACAGGCCTTACTTCAATGTGGAAGACAATAAGAAAATACGTGGAGGGCAAAACACTGAAGATAAAGTAGAACCAAATGTACAGGTTGACAAACAGAACAAAAAGAGCTCTAGGAAAAAGAGCAAAGGGAAAAAAGGCAAGAAAGGGAAAGGAAGAGGGAAAAAGTCCAGCAGAGAGGCAAGTGAGCAGGATAAAACAGCCCTGAAGAAGTTTTTGGAGAGTTTAAGAGGCTCCAGAAGATTGATGGTGAGGACTTTTGTCACTCCGGTCTGTTTCCTGTCCTCTCTGCCTGTCCCTTGTCTTTGCTGCCTGGCTTTATCTAGCTGCCTTTCTCTAAAACTCTGTCACACAATGACAATCACAATATAAATGCATAAAAAAACACCATACAGTGTAACTAATTCATCATTTTAAGTCATCTAATGTGGATGTTTATATGCAAAAGCTGATCTCAACGCCCAGCAGAGATGCAACGCTGTACAGCCAGCTGACGGAGGAGAACAAGAAAAAACGCTGTGAACTTGCAATCAGGAAGATCACCGTGGCAACCGCTGTGGGTGAAGGAAGTGAAGCCACAGTTTTGCTGCAACACTATCAGCTTGGTAAGACTTTTATGTGAGATGATGTTGATTTGAATATTTGAATCATAGAGAGTTAGGTTAGGTTCTATCTTGTGATGATCAAAGTTTTCTGAAAGTGCCTTGTCCGTAGGTACCATGTTTTATAGAAATAAACCTGGTAATGATACTGCAAATTAAAAAAAAGAGCCATTACATATTTGGCATGCATGAGCAGAGTGAAATGTGGTGTTTTCATAAATCAGGAAGCAAACAAACAAGAACAAACATACACTAGAGGATCTAGTCAATTACACAATAAGTAGATAGTGGGGTTGTTCCCAAAAACTGAGAACAAAAGGACGATGTAAGAATGTAGTGTTTCTCAAAAGTGTGTAGTTGATCAGATCAGCTTAAGTTTCTGTTGTTCAGGATTAAAGGGTTTCTAGGACTTCTTTAACAAGAACAGTTGTTCAATAATCTAAAGAGAAATGTAACTGACAAATATATATCTGGTTTGTCTTAAATGTTTTGGTTTGATTCTCACATGACACTTTTTTGCGTTTGTAGGGGTTAAGAGCTTCACAGGTTGTAACTCATTTAGGGGCACATATAAACTTACCAACTCCTGCAGGAAATATACAAATTAAGTTCAACGGAAACACAGTTGATCTTTATTGTGAAATTCACAATAAAACTTTGTTCATGTCGCTAATACGCTGTCTATCCATGAGAGTTTGCATGTGCGTGTATTTGTTTGTATGTTTCAGAGTCTGATCCTCCTCTCAGTGACCAATCAGAGCAGACCTTGGACCCAGGTCTGATCCCTCTGTTGCGGGCCGAGTTCGGCATGTCGTCTCCTGACCTCTTTTCAATAACCGTCACAGATTACGACATGAAGCCAAATGTGAGTGAAATTGTTTCCTGAAACTCCTAGGTCTGCCAGTGTCCTCAGTGTCTTGGGTTTCATAATCATGCTTGCTACTTTTCAGAAGTACCTCACACTTCACCTTCAGGCAGTTGAGTTCACACTGATCACAATACATGGAAGCATTTTAATTATCTCTGTCAAGACTTTTTGAAGCTGGTGGAGGAATCGAGACTTTTTCAACTATCACCTAGTCAGCATCACCTAATATCACAATCAGAATGCAAACAACCTTCAGATGGAGTCCATCTGAATCATATACTTGTTACAATATTTTTGCTCACATTTGGTTTTTTTCTGCTCTTATCTTTCCGCAGAGAGTCTTTGAAGCTCCTCCATCAAGCCTAGCTTTGTTTGAGTACATTGATAATTTTCCTTCAAGGTACTCGGAGAAAGAAAGGGAAAGGAAGAGTCCTTCGGCCTGCTCCAAAGATTCACAAGAACCTGTAGTTGAGAACTCGCTTGTCAGGTGAAGGTCCATACTTAGGCATTATTAGAACCCCAAATTTGATTTGTGTGGATTATGCAAATAAAAGTCCAAAAACCAACAAAAGTTTCCTAATTCATACATGTTGCTGTTGTATCTCGTACACATCATGTAGCTCTTAATTACTGCAGAAATATATACAATGTATTGCTTTTATCTTAAGTTTAAAAAATATTTGAAAGAGCATTTATGTAAATGTGGTTCTGTCATACTAAATATGCCTCAAAAAGGTTTACAAATAAAAGCTAGAAAAAAAAAAGTAAAGTAAAAAAAAAAAACGAGCACCTTAATGTTCTTGTTTTACATAGTTTTTATATTTATTTTCAGGTTCATGTCGAAGAGGAGGCTGCTGGTGATTTCTGCTCCCTCTGAGGACGATTACTCATTTCAGCAGCAGCTCTCTGCTCTGTCCGGGCAGCAGTGTCACCTCGGTAACAAGTCCAACACACTGTCCCCTTTGTCATTTTTGATGCATTATGGAAATGTTGTGGCACATTTAGGCTTTACCTCAGACTGTCAGGACGAGGAAATGCAGCTCAAACCAAAACCATCTGTTACTTACTTGGCCAAAACAACATACTCACTTTACGAGGAGTTGTAAATATAAATATCCAAAAAAATGATTACTTTCAATATTCACCAACCAATTTCTTAAATGGTTAAATTTGAAACTTCTTGCATCTTTCACAGGGATTCGCCACTTTGCCCTGTTAAAGCTGTCTGGAAATGGAAAAAAAGCATCAGGAACTGTGGAGCTTTATCCACTAAATGGTAATTAACAATCACGATGTGGGGCAGTGCAGGCGCATGGGATGGTAATATTAAAACAGTCTTAACTCTGACCCTGTTAACCTTCCTACAGGGCGTAGTCAGAGTGAAGTTGAGTTGTTATCCCGTGATATGGTCAACAATCTGAGGGAACAGCTGAAGATCAGTGAGGACTATTTCAGTATGCTGGTTGTGGGAAAGGACAGTGACGTCAAAGCATGGTTTCCATCACCCATGTGGTCCCTGGATAACATCTACGACCTGGTGGACTCCATGGAGCTTCGTCTCCACGAAGAAAAGCTCCAGAAGAGACTGGGGATCCACTGCCCTGAAGACAGAGAAAGAGGAGGCAGTGAGGCGGGACACTTTCCCGGGTACGATGAAGACGGAGCAGAGGACACGTATTCTTATCACCAATCACAGAAATAACAAGAAATAAATGATAAACCCTGACCTCAAACAAACATCATGAGAAAAAATATAAAAAATATTAATAGATAACGTTGAAGTATCTATTGGATAACACAGTTAAAGGCAGGATATTTTCAGAGTAAATACAAAAGAACACATGAAAAGTTGCACAGGGAGTAAAAGAATGCTTTCAGTGTTAGAATGTTTTAGTGAAAGCATATGTGCACCCCTTTAACTGCAGAAAAGCTGGTGGTCTGTTATTGAGACAAGAAAAAACGTTTATTCAAAGCCAAGCGGGTTGTGCTTCCTGGCAAGGCTTCTGTCCAATAATCCTCAAACACATTCACTGTTCAACTAAACAAAGGAAAAATTCCTTTCTATAAAACATTGTGATACTGAAACTGTACTTCAATTAAACAAATGTTCTTTTGTACACATGCATATATATATATATATATATATATATATATATATATATATATATATATATATATATATATATATATATATATATATATATATATATATATATATATACATGATCTAACTATCTGTTTTAAAAGTTTAAAAAGCAAACTTGACTTGTCTAAAGAACCTATTCAGTTCTTGAAATAAAATACACCAGAAAAATCTATGAACTGTACCAGGGCTTCAACAATTACCAGTACTTTAATCCAGTAGTTTTAACAAGAATGGTTAGATTTGATAAACACAGATCATCATCAAATGTGACTTGAGGTTATGTATCAAATGCTGCAAATGCATCACCAGCATTAATGTGGATGTGGACTTCTGCAAGTGCAGGACATTTATGATGTAAGGACTCAAAGGAAGACGTCAAACATGAGTAACTATGCCAAAAAAAGGGAAGAAGAAAAATACTAAAAGCAACACATTTACATGCATCTCCACACATATTCATACATTTATTGTCTCGTTGTATGCAAGTTTATGGACAAGTAAGTTCTTTAACACGAGGCTCGTTGTACCCTGACAAGCTACAAGTCTTGGCAGGATGAGAATCCTGCCAAGTCTTGAGGCTACAGATATTGTAAGTTGAAGCAACCATAGAATAACTACAAAATAGTGAAATCTACTGTCAGTTTAACTTTAAAAGAGCTCCATACAAAGGAAGTCTGAAAATGAACTATGAGTAAAAATAAATAAAAAGAAGAAGTGGGAAATTAGGTAACGGTGAGCATTTACTGTTTATGGGTAAAATGTAGATGTCAGCATATAAGACTTTGGACTGTTGTGTCATACAATAAAGGAAGAGAGCCAGGTGTAGTACCTGTAGTACAACCTGCATGAGTCTACAAGCCCCAACCTGCTGTGACCGTTTATTTAAATATATCAGGAAATATCTGAATGGTCTCACCTCTTGAACTAAACTAAAGATACCTTCTACATATGAAAGAAGAAAGAGTCAAATACCAAAGCGTGGGAGTTCATTAATAGTCCAGAAAACTAATAATTTAAATGAATAATAACAGTAATAATGATAGTACTTTTTTGAAGTAAAATTAACAGCTATGGGGTCCCGGATAACTCGGTGGGTTTAACGGCCGCATCATATGCAGAAGCTATCGCCTCATGCAGGTTTGAATCAAAGACTGTGTATAACGATGGACAAAGCATTCGATCAAGTGACCCACTGATTTCTGAAGACTGGTTTTTAAGCCTGTTTTTCCTCATATGAGGCGCACCCAGGTTGCTCAGCAAGCTGACGGGAACCCACCACATGCCAATCAAAGATAGCTTTGCTCCCAGCTCCTTCAGCTGAACTCCGCCAAATTATCTAGAATATATTGACTCGATGGTGAAATCAAAAATGACCATCGCGTTTAGCCGATGCTGGGTTCTTCGAAGCGGCCGATTGCTCCGTTGACAGCACTAGCATGTCATTTACGGATGAGGAAGTGATAATAGCTAGCCATTGGCTGAGCCGAATGTCAATCAGTCATATTAGAAAAAATGTAATGCCTTATTTAAACTCTCCTGTCTTGGTACAAAAACATTCAACCACCTCAGAGTTGTCAGGGATGCAAAATCAAACGATTAAGACCAAAATGGTTTTTTGAACCAGGCTGTAAATGTGTGTTTATTTCTGCTCTAAAGTTGGGCATTTCAGCATTGGAGTCAATAGAGATTGACTTTTGACTTTTGGAGCCAGCCTCTAGTGGCCAGTCGAGGAACTGCAACAAACCGTCAATGCGTAAATAAGATGGTTGGTGCTTGGTTCAAATCCCGGCCTGTCACTCTTCCCTGTGTGACTTTCCCACTGTCTTTCTACCCACTTCCTGTCTAGCTGCTTACAAAATAAAGGTCACTAGAGCCACAAAAAAAAACATAAAAATAAATAACAACTATTACAAGAAAGCATGAAAACTGCTTTGATTTTATAAAAACATTTTTGTATGTCATCAAATAATCCCTCTCTTTTACATCATAATAATAATCTTTATTATATAGCATTTTTTGGTGTGTGTATTTCCACTTGTTTTACAAAGATACATATCATAGCATGGATAAACAATTTTTCTAAATTTTTCCATTTAGAAAACATTAACATAGGTTGGTGTAGTATTTACCCCGACCTCAGTTCCAGTTTTTTTTTTTTTTTTTTTTTTTGGTAAGACAGCTCTACATTTTATACTTAAAATACTTTAAACAAACAACAACAACTTATTACTACACATGACATATTGATGTTTGAATATCTTTGTCTCTCTGTGGCCTCAAGTAATTGCTCATAGTTGGGTCTATAACTTACATCCATGATACAATTAGACTACTTCATCTTTTTGTCAATTCAAACAATAGTAAACAGAAACAAACACAGAAAATAAGAGGTATTCTGGAAATCTAGATGTAGCGCTGCCAAATTTAAATTTTGTTTTCAAGTGTGTTTAGCTCCCATTCACTGTAGCTCATTAAATATGTCCAAAGGTCATTGGGAGTCAATCAAATCAGTCTATCCTCGTCGTTTAATATGATGATGACAGAGCTCTAACGTAATCTGGATGGTGTATATACGTATGTGTTTTTCCGTGGGTGTGTGTCTATGTATATCAAATAATAAAGTATTAATTTTGTTAATTAAGTATAATAAAGTATTCAAAGATATATACAAATATTTAATTTCAGTGTAAAACACAACATTTCCTCAGCCATGGATTTACTGACCCCTGTATTACTACCTAACCACATTGAGCTGGTGTATGAGAGCGACTGCATCTCTGATGTCATTTGGACAAAACTGTAGGGAACTTGGTCCTACAGGGCCTATAGGTCTTTTCCCACCTGAAAAAAATATATTTACTAATACAGAAAATGTAAATAACAGTTATTGATTAAATTGATAAAATACAATTATTTTTGCATGATATGTTTATGTAGGCCCTCTGTAGTTCCTTTTAATTGTTTTTATAGCTGCTATGTCAGATGTTGCAAGATGTTGTTTAGTTAAGCCATCATTTTAGAAACCCAGTATCAACCAAAACCACTTGCAGACGGTTCACTGCACTCAGAGACCATGAAAGAGTCTCAAACCTTTGTTGACAACGTCGTTGAATAAAGCATAAAATGGTAGAGAGCACAAGAACGGGACAAAGGAGCTTCCATCTAGGATGAATTAATAAATGTAGGATTCCCAAGAAGCCTTCATTTCCTGCTGCCTTGGAGTGGGGGATATTAAGGAATTCCCTCTGTCCTATAAAACACTGCATGGAATTGTTATGTCCAGGGAATATTGATCAACTATGGATAACTATTTGACATGGTGTTGTATAGCAGTCATGTGAATCCCTTGGTTTACTACTGTAACCAGCTCTGAGTATGATCAGATATCTAAAATATGTTTTATTTTCGTCGTTCCTTTTTGTTTAACCCATGTATGGCCGAATGCCTGCCGTATTGTCCACGGCACACCACATAATACATTTTAAAACAGCATCTTGTCATATGACCATCCTTTTTTTGTAGAAATCACTATATTCTATTTACTTTATTACATGTGATTACTAGGGAACTGTTGACACCTCGTTTTTTGTTTTCACCTGCCACTGTCTGAGGGAATATCAGCCATCAAAGCACAGAGGGGGGGATGTAGGGAGTTAGCTAGGTATAGGCAAATCCATGAGATCGAAACTCACAGATAGCAAAGACTGTGACTGTCAAATGCACACAACACACACATGAGTAAGAGAGGAAGTGGCCAGTTGTAGACAAATGTGAATTTCACTGCTAGAGCCACAGTTTACATCCTCCCACAGATCAACACGCAAACTCGCACACTCAGTGTTGAGCTCTCTGTCACTCACTCTCTGACAGAGCCTCGGTCCCCTTCTCTCCTCGACACCAACAGAAACTCGCACAGAGACGCTGAACAAACACACTCCCAGTTCGTCAGCCAGCCATCCAGGCTTAGCAGAGGTGCCTGGGATTGATCTAAAGATGGTGAGTACAACTTGATGAGTGAGATAAAATAGAGTCACTCTGAAGGGGCTTGGTACAGTTTGCTGGATTGGTGTTAATACTGGAATACTGGTTATTGTGGATATTGAGACAAGTAATAAGCATATCGTATGTGTTTGTAACAGCACCATCATCAGGTTGTACAAATGACGTTGTGATTATCATTTATTTGGTTCAGTCTGCCAAAATAAATAAAGTGGGACACAGTAAGAGCTACAAAAGTCCTTTTTAATTACTTATCAATTGTATGAACCATATGAGCTTTTAGTTATCCTAAATGATTTCATTCAGCAATGACTTTATCTTCATTTCATTTTATATTTGATGCTCAGGACATGTAATTTTTTTGTTACATTCTTTTAAACATATGATGTTAAAACAGGAGAATTTGCATTTAGAGTAGTTCACGGTTTATGTGTTAACTAAACTCAGCAAAGTGACTCTGGCCTGTGCTTTTCATCATAATGGAAATAGAAATCATAGTTCCTCTTTGGTGGGGTTTTTTTTTTTTTTTTTGTGAAATTACCAACAAGCCAAAGGACTTTGGATGTGTTAAGCTCGTGACATGACATTTTCATTTATGTGTGCAGAACCAGCGACAGCAGCTTAGGAACTTGTTTGTCAAATAACTGAATAACTGAAGGATTCCCAGCTAACAAAGCAGTGATTTGGTTCCCATGGATGTCCTGTTAGTTTTCACATATGACTAAAAATGCCCAAAAACAATAAATTGTAGAGAGGGTAGGCGTGTATTAAGTATATTTATATTCCAGTATCTGAGTATCTTAAGCGTTTTTTTATCCTCACAAATATTCAGCAAACTTTGCCATCTCGTCTGGTGGCTGAGAATGTTTTTTTTTAGTTGTTCTGCAATTTTGTACAAAATTGCAGCTGCAGTTAGTGCAAATTTGGAGAAGCAGCAGCTTCAACTGGCCAGCAACGAGCATGTTAGGCAATTTACAGTTCGGTGTGGTGAAGAAACAGATGTACAAATTGGGAACTTTCCAGTTCTCACATTCAATATTCAACCACGTTTTGGTCTTCAGTGTTAACGCGCTGTGATAGGCCAGCAGTCCAAGATGTTAATGGCAGTGATGCTGAAGTGATATTTCCCCTAAACCCTTCAGGACAGCACGTACAAAACCCCTGCTGACTAGCAGTGATACAAGTTTTCCACGCCTCAGCTGCACACAAGAAGGTTATGATATTGCTGACTAGACCATCGTTTTGATAAATAGTTTTATGGCATGAATCAATAAGATAATCCCATGATGAATGAAAGGAAAAAAGAAGAAAAAGATTATGAATACAGAAAAACTATTAAAGAAGTGACTACTTTTTGATCACTATTTTACCATAAACTCGTACATGAACACTTTGTGAACTTGAAATCTAAATAAGGTTTCATCTAGAATACAGTTTAACCTTAAACTAATCAATAAACACCTATGTTTACAAATTTCAATTACAAAGAAAAATCCAAAAGTACTGTATGATCCAATATGTCATTTTCTTTGCCTGCTTTTTTAACGTGATTTTATACTGGATTTAATATAATTTTCCATCTGATTTTCATGGGGTTCCTTCCATTTGATACATTTATACTTTCCGTTGTGCAGTTTTCCTGGCAGTTTACCTGCACGGCTGTGTCCTGCAATGTACTGCTGCAGGAGTTACTGTGTGTCCTCATTCTCTTATCTCCACTTCCTGATAGGATGTCTGACTCTGGTGAAACAGACTCATTAAAATAGGTGTGGCTGCTACATGGTATGTCCATTGTGAAACTTTGTGAGGCAGCTGTATAACTGTATAACTTGACATTGGAGCAAACCGTCTAACGGTTGCTTCAGCCTGGATGCAACCCGTTGTCATGGGACAATCTGTCTGATTGTAGGCATTTGAATGGTTGATTTATTCTCATTGTAGCCATATGGACACTGTATCTTCCCTTAATCTTCCAGTTGGTGCAAACACTTAACGACATACATGGCCCATCCACAGATAACCAGCCATGTCTTGATGTGTTTCTTACTGTTCTGTGTGATCTGTGATGACGTTAACCTTTGAGCTTACGACAAAGACCAGCCAGGAAGTTGGTGCAAACTGTGGTTTGAGATGTGGTAAAGCTCTCTCATAGGTATTTCCTACAGAGAAAACTTGTCAACACTACTCATTAAGAGCTGGTCAGCCATAAACATCTACTTTATATTTTACAGAACTGGGGGGTTGACAGCAACATTTATTTCAAATATTATAGTCATAGTTTACATATACATTTTAATCTATAAATGCATTTTATATTAAGACAAATGTGACGCTTCCTTTTAGGATTCCCAGGTCTCGTCCTTAGAGGCGAAATTACCCACAAAATGTTGCAGTTCCCATATTTGAGGACTTCTGGAAACTCCAGAATTAAAATACCAGGAAAGGATATTTCACTTATTAAAATGTAAGGCAAATTAAATGCTGATGTGGAATAATATCTTTCACGTCAACAAAAATATACCTGAGCTCCCAGGTGGCGTATGGGTTTTACAGTGGTCACGGAAGCAGAGAGACGTTGGTGTTTGGTAACAGCAGCTTTCACACGAGGGGCTGACATACATTTTATGCAGAGCTCAATATCAGTGTCCTGGTGACCTTTTAATGCGTGTGAACCACATGTGCCTCCAGCCACACGCATGTATACATTAGTGTGAATGTTATGTACTAGAATGTAAAAGAAACAAACTGACTGGTGTAGACTGTAACCAAAAAATTAATAAAAACATCAAAGAGAATCGTTTTTAACTTCAAATACAGTCAGTCTTCATCCGTTTCACTTTCTGTTTATTTGTTTGCTGGAGTTATAAGACAGCTCATTTTTGTCATTTTTAAAGTCAGTGTTTAATTTTAACCAGTTTGAATCTTATTATTTTTGCAATGTTGAATTCTTGTTTTGAACTTTCACTCGTCTTCTTTACCATTTATTTCAGGAAAATAAGGCTGATGTTAAAGCCATCATGGCTCGCTTCCAGTCAGCTGGGGCGAGCGTTGACGAGGGATTGTCTGCACCAGCTGGACGTCCCAAACAGCCCCTGCACCCTACCCTCTCTGCCTCACCCGTGCAGAAAAAACCTGTCTTGGAGAGCCTTTCAGGCAGTGCAATAAGTGTTCCTCCAAAACAGCATTTCCTGAAAAACACACCATCCACTAAAAGTGACACAGATGCACAAGAACCAAGCAAAACTAAAGCCCTGGCTAGGAGGTTTTCCAACACCCAGGATGACGCCAGCACCATCAAATCTGTAACTGCTAATAAGCAGCAGATACCTTTGAAGTTGCCCCTTTCACACACTGCTGAAGCTAAGGGTCCGACTCAGAAGCCTCCTTTCAACAAACCCCCTCTCAGCTCCTCTCTGTCTGAATCCAAATCTGCCTCCCCCAAAGCCTCTGCAGTTGCTGGTTCTAAGCCCAGCTGGATGAAAGAAGACAGCAGTGGGGGCACAGGAATAAACAGCAGCCCCGCACCTCCAAAAGTGCCTAGTTTGCAGCAAAAGCCCAGCAGCAGCCTTCTAAAATTACGGCCAGACGCAGCGCCACCGAATACAGACGCAGAGAGCAAACCATCTCCTCCAGTAAACCTCACTTTTAAGTCTGTCTCCAACTTCAAAGCTGCTCAGAATATGTTCAGCAAGGACAAGGACGCATCTGAGGAAACAGACAGTGGTGGGGCCAACAAAGCGCCCCTTGCAGCTACTAACTCCCACCCTCCTCCCAAACCTCCTAACTTCAGAAAGCCTAGCGTCAAGAAGCCATCACACACCTCTGCTACGGCCAGCGGTATTAATGGTGACGCTACATCAACCCCAAAACGTAACGCCCTCCCCAACAGTTTAGCTCTGGGTGCGGCTCCGGCTAAACCTAACCGACCCCCCATTGTCAACCTGGAGAACTTTAAAAGACCTAGGGGGACCTCTGAAGACGGTAAGTTGAATAGGAAATTAATTCATGTAAAATAATGCAACAGAAACACTGTTAACAACAGCGCCTCAGAAGTGTCCAGGAAGTGTATTCACAGGTGCCACCAGAAAAATTACAGCTTAACACTGTCCCATAGAGGTGCGATTACACTTTCAAGGTCCAACTTTTATTCAAATTCAGCAGAAGGTCCTTGCATCGACTGTAGCAGACTGCCAGAACTACAACAAGTGAAAGGCCTGTTTTATTTTATTGATTTCACCCACTCTTTCATTGTCAGAACAATTCTGCACTGATCATCCCCACAATTATTCACATAACTGCCACGGAGTTTGCAATAAAACACCAACCTGGAAAAAGAATAGACTCTTTAAGCCAGATTTAGCCACAAACTCATTCCCATTTTCAAAAGACTAAATAAAAGTAGATTTTAATATTATACAAATATGTACAATTGTGTCAAATATAAAAGGAAAAATGTGCTGAGGTAGAATTTAAAAGAAAAGGAAAAACAATTATTGATAAAAATATCAGGTAAAAATTAGTTTCTCAAAAGAGATCTTTTTTTTACTGGTAATACTGTTGCAGATTTCCGTGGAAGAAGTTTTACATTTTTAAAGTACCCTAGCTGTCGAAGGTAAAATTAAAATTTGATTTAAAGAGAAGTCACATTTCAAACTTTTCCATGGTGCTGCTGTGTTTTTCTTAAAACCGCTCTGGTATTCTACATGTGCGTTAGTCTAATCAAACAGCAGACTAATACAAGTTAGGAAACTGGTGGTGTGTTCGAGGGATCAAAGACATGAGTTTTCTTTGGCAGAAAGCTTTTTGCTGAACACTGCAGTTCAAGTCGACTCTTAGACACATATTTTTTTTTTTTCTCACTGTTTGGTTTGACTGAGGCAACAATTTCGTGATAAAGTTAAGGAACTAAAACTACTTTCGTGATACAATTGACTTATTTGTCTTAAACTAATGCAAATAGATGGAAAAGAATGAAACAGAGCAGTAAAGTTTCTGGAGGACGGTAACGTATGGCAGCCAGCAGGGAGACGTGCAGGACCTCAGGCTTGAAAACCTTGCAGTCTTGGCTACGTTCCCTTTTTTTTTTTTTTAACTTTTTTTGTTGTATGTATGATGTCTTTTGGTCACAGTGCTCAAGTATTTTGGTAACAAATACCTTCTTTGTAAAAATGATTAAATCTTCTGCATCAGGGAACAGCATGCAGATTCTGTGACGATCTTAAAATGCAGTCTCAAGTGCATTTCCTCTGTCACAAGAAGTGTAAAGTGATGTTGTGTGGGGCCGTGCAGCTTAGACGTGTGAAAAATGACTTGGTACACAAGTCAGCGTGTCAAAGTTGTTTCAGTGTCAAAAGCAAAGTTTAGAAAAAATTTGTATAAAATGTACTTTATACATATTTACATAGCACACCATCCTGCATATAATACAAATATCTGTGTGTGTGTGTGTGTGTGTGTGTGTGTGTGTGTGTGTGTGTGTGTGTGTGTGTGTGTGTGTGTGTGTGTGTGTGTGTGTGTGTGTGTACACTGCTGCAACAATGTGAATTTTCCCATTGTGGGATAAATAAATGGAACATCTTATCTTATATATATAATTGTGCAGGTTCAAAGTTTGTTTGCTACTTTTCCTTCACAGCTTTAGAAAGGAGACAGTTACAAAGTGTTACAGAAATGCTTTGACGCTTAGTTCCTCTATTTGGCACAGCTAAGTTCCCTGTCCAGTTTCTCCTTTCTCCACCCTCACTTGCTGTTTTGATGACTGATTTTCTTCTTTTTTTTTTTTCTTATTTAAAAACTTGAAGAAGTAAGTTCCAACAAACAGCGGTTATTTCAAATGAAAGGCTGTTTGTACTATAAATAAGTATTTTTCTCAGCAGGCAGTTTTACATGTCAAAACTGGAAATACACAGTTGAAGCACACACAATGATATTTAAATTCTGAACCGATTAAAATAAGATTAAAAGATTAAAATAAAGCACTTTAACCAATGATGTAGTTACTTCTCATAGTTCTTTACAAACAAGATATGAAGAACTGTTTAAAGGTGAATCTGCGTGTTGTCAACTTCTCTGCGAATTGTGTGTAGTTAGTGTATATGTATTTATCCACACACACAAAGTACTACACGTCAGGAGGCCACTGGAAATATGACAATGACTCTAACGCATTGTTTTCTTTTTTTTTTAGGTCCTAACAAGAAACCTAACAATCCACCTCCTCTGACCTCCCACCCTCCCAACCAAAGCAGTCCTCTGCCCCCCCAGACCGTGCTGCCCAGTCTACCTCCTCGACATCCAGGAACTATGTAAATGGCCCAAAAACACAAACCTACTCAAAAACAACGCACATGCTCTTTGTTGTACAAAGCTCCGGTAACACCAGCCTCTTTCTCATTGTGCTCTCCAGGAACCAGCAAGAGGACTTTTACGATGACGTTAATGAATTCAGTTCTCCTCCACCTCCGCCAGGTGCAGTAATGTTTTACAGTTTAATAAAAAGTAAAATATCATGGCAACCCAGGTGCAAGATAGTATCTGTAAGACACCACAGGTGTCTTTGCTGATGATCCCTGGTCCGTATTTACAGAAAAGGAAGTAAACTAGTGAGCATGCTGCCAGTTTACACGTGTCTCAAAGTCTCAGTCTTATCTAGTTCCATGTTTGTGATTTGTGCTTCCTGAAACCAGATAAATCATTTATGCTGCACACATGGGTTGTAACGCATGGGTCTGATCATAATGGGTTAGGGTTGGTTATCATGGGAGGATCACACTTTTTAAAATATTTTTTCTTTCTTGTTTCTGTTGTGCAGGACACCCGAGTCAAAGGGCAAAGGTGAGACCTGCTGAATCATCTTCACCTTTATGTGAACACAGAGTTGCACGCAAATATAAGTTGAGACAGACGAGTAAGCACGACTGCACGTCACTAGTGGTGTACGGATCCTGCTGCAGCAATAATACAATCCAGCTATAAAATGTCAACGGAATAAATAAGAGCAGGATGAATAAGTGCAGAAATTTGTTATGAATGAAGTCCAAGAAGGAATCAGGAGTATAAAGTATGAGAATGCTACAAAGAATTAACATTAAAATGTGACATTTATAGCAAAATATAGGAAATATTTCTTAACGAGTCAATGCCCACAACATCAAATGAATTTCAGAAATTGTTCCTGTTTTCCTTTGTGTCCCCTGTTCCCAGGAGGAGAATGACGACGATGATGATGGAGATATGTATGAGCCTCTGGATGATCGATGGTGAGAAAATGAATCCTCTCCCTCCTCTCTATTGCGTTTGATTCATTTCAGTGTGCACATTACAAGAAAAGCGAAAAAAAGAGAAAGACGTGAATCACTTGTGACATTTTCAAAAAAACAAGTTTTTCAACCTCCCCAGCCTCTTTTCAAAGTCCTGCTGCGTAACCCCACCTGTCTCCTGGTTGTGTGTAAAACAAAATAGAAATTAAAGGGAGAACAGGTTGATGGAGAGGACAAAAGAGTAGGTCATGGAGAAGAAAGAGGGGTGAACAAAAATTAAAAAAAATAAAAAATAATCCCACTTAGAAGGACTCAGATAATGCCTGGTATTCTCAGTCCTTTCTGACAGAATCAGAGTTTCATCTGTCAAAAAACTGTTAGACCATCAAAGAGGGGTCGTGAAGGACACACTCACTTTCATTAACACCTACATGCATGAAAACTAACATCTGCTGCAAGATGCAAATGTATACGTCTTTGATTTTTTTAAAGGTTTTGCCAAATAGGACACTAACCATTAACTAGCCTAACTAACTAACCGAGAAAACCTTAGTCTCTCCAACTTTAGACAATAAAGAACTTCCTTGATCAAGTGGGCATGAGATAGGGTGAAGGTTCTTTTGTTTTGATAAAATGAAATGACTGGCCAGCGGGGTAAAGAGGGCTATGGAATATCACCCCCTAATAATACAACGATGTTGGACGGCACACAAAAAAGTGTTGCAGGCATCCACCACACTGAGGTAGAGTTTGAACAATGTAGGATTTGTTTATCAGTTCACCACAGGAAACCAGGGTAGTGTTGTTGATCAAAATGCTAAGATGAACGCTTCAATTTGATTGTGGGACACTGGCGCATGGATACAGGGGCTTTTAAGGCCAGTTTTTAGGCGACTGAGCATCTGCCGGGCTACTGCTGACATCCACGGCTGATACAGGAAGTTATGAGCTCAGCCACAGCTGAAGTGAGATGTGGGTGGAGGAAGATCTACTTGGACCCACTCCAGCTGGTTGTTAGAGAAACTATCCATCCAGTACACAAGTTTTTGGGGGGTTTTTTTTAGATGGGAAGGGCAACAAAACCTGACCGTGTAGGAAGCTAAAGTATCTTTTTTTTTCTGCAAATTCACCAGTTACTTAAATCTTATATTAGCTTTTGCAATTTAGAAAAAGAAAAAAAAACTACTTTGTGTGTTTAAATTATATTTATTTATTCATGTCTAACCTGAAAACTTTGGCTTTACCTTTTGCAGTAATATCATTTATTTTCACGCTTGACTTCATTTTGCAGCATGTAAATCTATAACAATAACATCACTGCTCTCTGGTGGCACTTTGGCAAAGCTACAAGTAATTGTTTCTTAGTTGAAACGAAAAAGAAAAGCTTGTTTGACAGCTGAAACTACTTTTTAAGACATGATTTTTTTTTCAAAAACACTTATTAGTACACATTTTTTTATTGATTAAATAAAACAGATTTAAATTACGATCACTGTTGGATAGTCTCAATATTAATTGATGTTTCTTGCTCTGCAGAGGTTTTTAAATTCTCAACTACAATTTATTTGATCATCATATTTCTTAAAAAGAAAAAAAAAATGAAAAAACAATTTCTTGTAATCTTAAAAGTTCCCAAGAATGCCTTACATCTTGCATGTCCGTGTATTTATGAATTTCACTTGTCTCTTGGTCTCAAAAGGGAAGCCAGTGAAAAAACCCTAGATAAGAAGAAAGATGAAAAGGAGGAGAAGAAGCGATTGGAGGCTGAGAAGAAGGAGCAGAAGGAACGTGAGAAGAAGGAAAACGATGCCAGAAAGAAGTTCAAAGTGGGTAAACAAGAGAGGAAGCATCTTTAAAAGGACCAGTCCAACACAGAGAGAAACATGATGGCTATCATTACCATAATTAAATGATAATTATACTAACTGTGTTCTTGTGTTTGTGTTTGTCAGTTGGTCGGACCCCTAGAAATTTTACAGCAAGTAAAGGCGCTCACAGATTGCAAAGGCAGCAAGTCAGATCTGGCTCTGAAGCAGGGAGAAAGCCTGGACATCATCCGTGTCCAAGGCAACCCAGAGGGGAAATGGCTGGGACGGACGCAGGATGGAGCAAGTGTGTGAACAACACTTTAGCCAGACATGCCCTCCGTGATACCCTGTCCCTCCTGCCTTCAGTTTTGACCTGTCTGTTTTAGCATTTCTGCACAAAGCTGGACTCAGCGATGCACAAGTAGACAACAAAGACACAGTCAAGGAAAGTCACTCAAATGCACATCTCTTCTTTTCTCTCACAGTTGGCTATTTGAAGACCACCTCAGTGGAAATCGACTTTAACTCATTGAAGAATCGTCAGCCTCAGACGTCATATGAGCCTGATGTCTACGACGACATTGATGTGGTCTTGTCTGAAAACAGGTACCAGAAGTTTTAAAGGATATTATCTCCCACCACACAAGTTTTCTGATCCAACAAGTTACTTTAGTAAGAATAAAGACAAGTGGAACTCTAGTCTTCAGTTTCCTCCTGCTTTTTCACACTAACTACTCCCGAGCAACAAAGTAAGGTTCTTCGAAGATGTTTCAGAACTTCTACAATGATGATTCAATAATCCAGTCAATGAATAATTAAACTCTTATGGCTATGTGAGCATTTAAAAGTGTTGCAGTTTCTCAGTTTTCTGTGAGAAATCCAAAATCTGTGTTTCAAAGTTCCTGTTTCGTGATTTTATCTTGATCTTGTCTCTCTGCAGCGGTAACAAAGGACCAGGAGGTAAAGTTCTTCTTTTTTTGGCTTTCCCTAGTTAGGCGTTACCACAACAATGTCAGCTTTGTTTCACTTATCATACACTAAAGAGCTTGCCGCCAATTCCACAATTCCCTTTTTGGTCTTGTAGTTGTCCTGCCACCGCTGCCAGGAGAGGAAGGAGAAATATATGACGATGTGGTGGATCCAAACCTGGAAGTCAGGTGGGAAATTAATGAGTTATTTGAAAACAAATGAGTGCTACATGTGGATATACTTTTATTTTGTTATGTTTTTTGTTGGGTTTTCTTATGCTGTTACTTAAGGTAGAGAAATAGTTAATCAGAAAGAGCACCAAATGACACCAAAAACAAAAGAGAAAAAGAAAAAAATGACATTATTTTCATCTTTGGTTGGTTGTTTTAGTCTCCTTCCACACAGGTCCTTGTCTGTGAAGCCCCTTGGCTTCCTGCGGATGTTTGACCGAAACAGACGTTCTGCCAGCTCAAAAGAGTAAAATACACTAAGTAGTAAGACTGATCACAGATCCCCTGTCCACTGCTGTTAATCCCTTAACATTCAGCCATTCACTCCTTTTGTCGGCTAAACGGCTCCTGAAAAATGACATTTTCTCCCCAGATCAGCATCAGATAAAAATTACTTGAGCTGTGTGTAAATAATGACAGATAATCATAACTTCCAGGTTGATTATTGCACCCTGAACTCTAACAGTGATAATAACATGTGTGTGTGACTACCAGTTATCAGAGTTTATTAATCTTGACAAATAATTTGCATGTGAGTGATTGTTGCATGACAAACTAAGGCTTTAATTGATATTTTAAATGTAAATAACAACAGTACTAATAAAAGAATCATGTTCTAATTCAGAAACATGGTTAAAATTGGCATCTTTAAAGTTAAAAAAACTTTTTTAAATGAGTTTTCAACAACATGAACTCTAAAACATTGCACTTCTTTTCCTCTTTTTTTGTCTTCTTTTGTGCCAGAGTGCCTCCCCCAAGCCAGTTTACTGCAGATGGGAATTCAGGTAACACTCAACGTGAAGACAGCTTGATTCAACCCACCAGAACCCTAGGCACCCTCTAAACTTTGCAAACATATGCATCACTTCTCCATAACTTATACGGGAGTCTGAATGAAATTAAACTCTTGATTATCCAACTATAAAGCAGGTTCCTCTTCGTACAAAGGAGAACTAGGCAACAAAAGTCATTTTTGCCCATTTTATTTCACAAAGATGTATTATAAAGCGGTTCAACAGAGCTAATATTAGCAAATGCTGCCAGGTTTTAGATATATTTGTCTATATAACAGTGTTTTTCGAATAAGTGTAATTCTCGTAACTCTCCGTATCTCATCCTGTGAGATTTCCCTTCAAAACCTCAAAAAAGAAAATCTCAATGTTGAAGAAAGTGGACAAAGACATCTTTAGTCTTTGACAGATTATTGTGATTGTCGCTACCACTGTTGAGAAAATAGTCAGAGGATGAAGGCAGGCGATGATCATACAAATGATTATTCAGAGTAATGTAAAATGATTAAGTAGTGTTACAGTACAACTACATCCTAGTAACGGGGTCAAAAGCAGCTGGAAACTAGACTTTGTGATGACTTTAGATTGACCAGCTCATCACATCCAGCACTGCCAGAGACGTGGAAATTTGAAAAAAGAAAAAAACACTTTTGCAATAAACTGGTAAAAAGGTTTTTGCAATAATTGGGAGTTTTCTCAAATCAGAGCCGTTTCCATTACAGGTTATCCATAATGGTACGGAAAAGCATCAGGGTCACTGAAGAACAGAAAATACAATTCTGAGAAACACAACTAATGCGGAAATATCTGTGAATGTAGTTCCTCAAATGACCATTTGAGGCTAGTACCTAAATAGACTCAAACCCCTTTAAATGTATCATGTTCAAATGTTCATAAAGGTTTTTTTGGCACAAGAGTTCTTTGAAACTGTAATTTAAGCTTTGCATTATAAAGGGCTCTCTGCATGAGGGGTTTAAGTATTGGAGGTTCGCAGTGCATGTCCTCTACGTTATATTCATTCCTTTCAAATTAATTGTAAATATTTTTAGCATGCGCACCATGGCACAAAAAATAAAACAAATAGGCAATTATAATTAAAATATTTGGCCCCGTTGCAGCAGTCAGACAGTAATCTGCCACAGTTACATAACCATGTAAAGCCACATCAGTGACTCTACTAGCAATTGATTAATATTGTAGGAAGAGTTGAGCTTAAGCAGAGATATGTGAGATATTATACACTAACTACTACTTCAAAATATATATTTTTCTGTGCTCAGAAAGTTCTACTGCTTACTTTGGACTCAGACTTATTTATTACACATTTTTACTATAGATGTTGCCTAAAAACTTTTATCTACAGTTTACACACAGACTTTAAGAAACATTTTGTAGTTAAAACAACTTTACATCTATTGTTTGATGGTAAACCGTTTAAACTTTTGTTAGGCCCCAAAACAACATGAATAATATCAGTTTTAAGAATTAATATATGTTTGCAGCAAAATGGTTATTCATTTAGGCTTTTAGGGAATTGATGTACATCAAAATAAACTGACATTTTAGACCTATAACAAGAAGAAATGTCATTCCCCTGAAGTCACAGTGTGTTTAGGGCACTTACACACAAACCAAAGTCGTTTTCAGTCATTTTCATTTTTTCTCATCACCTTACTATAAGTCTACACAAATCAATTACCAAATGTTGTGCAAACATTTAGTAATCAATAGATGCAAAAGGATGAACGTTCACATATTTTAGGTCTTTTACCATCTGATAATACAAACCGGATTCCAAAAAAGTTGGGACATTATACAAATCGTGAATAAAAACTGAACGAAATGATGTGTAGGTGCCAACTTCTAATATTTTATTCAGAATAGAACATAACTCACGAAACAAAAGTTTAAACTGAGAAAATGTACCATTTTAAGGGAAAAATATATTGATTCAGAATTTCATGGTGTCAACAAATCCCAAAAAAGTTGGGACAAGGACATTTTCACCACTGTGTGGCATCTCCCCTTCTTTTTACAACACTCAACAGACGTCTGGGGACAGAGGAGACCAGTTTCTCAAGTTTAGAAATAGGAATGCTCTCCCATTCTTGTCTAATACAGGCCTCTAACTGTTCAATCGTCTTGGGCCTTCTTTGTCGCACCTTCCTCTTTGTGATGTGGCAAATGTTCTCTATAGGTGAAAGATCTGGACTGCAGACTGGCCATAGCAGTACCCGGTTCCTTCTCCTGCACAGCCATGACGCTGTGATTGATGCAGAATGTGGTCTGGCATTATCTTGTTGAAAAATGCAGGGTCTTCCCTGAAAAAGATGACGTCTGGATGGGAGCATATGCTGTTCTAGAACCTGAATATATTTTTCTGCATTGATGGTGCCTTTCCAGACATGCAAGCTGCCCATGCCACACGCACTCATGCAACCCCATCCCATCAGAGATGCAGGCTTCTGAACCGAGCGTCGATAACAACTTGGGTTGTTCTTGTCCTCTTTGGTCCGGATGACATGGCGTCCCAGATTTCCAAAAAGAACTTCGAATCGTGACTCGTCTGACCACAGAACAGTCTTCCATTTCGCCACACTCCATTTTAAATGATCCCTGGCCCAGTGTAAACGCCTGAGCTTGTGGATCTTGCTTAGAAATGGCTTCTTCTTTGCACTGTAGAGTTTCAGCTGGCAACGGCGGATGGCACGGTGGATTGTGTTCACTGACAATGGTTTCTGGAAGTATTCCTGAGCCCATTCTGTGATTTCCTTTACAGTAGCATTCCTGTTTGTGGTGCAGTGTCGTTTAAGGGCCCGGAGATCAAGGGCATCCAGTATGGTTTTACGGCCTTGACCCTTTCTCACAGAGATTGTTCCAGATTCTCTGAATCTTTGGATGATGTTATGCACAGTTGATGATGATAGATGCAAAGTCTTTGCAATTTTTCGCTGGGTAACACCTTTCTGATATTGCTCCACTATCTTTCTGCACAACATTGTGGGAATTGGTGATCCTCTACCCATCTTGGCTTCTGAGAGACACTGCCACTCTGAGAAGCTCTTTTTATACCCAATCATGTTGCCAATTGACCTAATTAGTGTTAATTGGTCTTCCAGCTCCTCGTTATGCTTTACTTTTTCCAGCCTCTTATTGCTACTTGTCCCAACTTTTTTGGGATTTGTTGACACCATGAAATTCTGAATCAATATATTTTTCCCTTAAAATGGTACATTTTCTCAGTTTAAACTTTTGTTCCTTGAGTTATGTTCTATTCTGCATAAAATATTAGAAGTTGGCACCTACACATCATTGCGTTCAGTTTTTATTCACGATTTGCATAGTGTCCCAACTTTTTTGGAATCCGGTTTGTAGGTGTTTGTTTTATTCTCCTTTAAGCTACATACTAATATGAACATTACCATTGTGCAGCGTTTTAGCTTTAGGTATTGTGGGCATGTCTAACCGGGAAGAGGTCCTGGAGCAGATCCAGGACACACTGGAGGGATTTTATCTCTAAGCTGGACTGGGAATGCCTCAGTATTCAAATCTAAAACCAGCTGTCTCTTGATATAACATCATAAATTTGTTTAGTAACCAAATCATGTTACATACACAGAGTTTCGCTATCTTCATATAATTAGGTTGCGTAACTTAACTGGTTAAAGTATGTATTCAGATTTAAAAAGACTAAGATTTACAGATTGCATTGCAACCTTCACCGACAATGTATCATTTAATCTTAGTAATAAACATCGTCATAGACTTTTTATTATGTGTTTTACAGATAAACCAGGAGTACAAGCTGATGAGATATATGATGATGTTGACTCTCAAACTGCACCTCCCCTTCCTCCCATTAGCAGGTATACCTACTTCAGTTTTACACAAAATACTGTTTAAAGTTATTTGTTTGTTTGTTCTTTACAGTAATAAGATTCCTCTTTATACATGTGCATTCAGTGAGTCCTTTCATAACGTATCTGTTTGTTTGTCTGTTGTATGTTAAGCCTTCCTGGTATGAAAGTCAAAAACAAAACTGAAGACATGGACCCAAAGAAGCAGAAAAAGCTTGAGAAAGAGGAGAAAGAATTCAGGAAAAAGTTTAAAGTCTGTAACTCTCACATTAAACCATATTTATTTTTTGCTCTTTATTACATCCGTGGCCTTATGTGACATGTGAACTGAGAACGTCTTCTTCAATCTGTCTCAGTATGAAGGAGAGATACAAGTGCTCTACCAGGTGAGCATCGTGCCCACGCTCAATAATAAGAAGTGGAGCTGGAAAGACCTGCCACTAAAAGCCGGGGAGCAACTTGACGTCATCGTTAAAGCCGAGGATGACAAACTCATCTGTCGCAATGAAGACGGCAAATGTGAGCGTGTGTTTACGTGTTTTAATGGATCGTGATCCCATAATGATAAATGTTGGCCCTTTTTCCATTATTTACACTACAAAATTCTGCCATCTCTTTTTGCAGTTGGTTATGTTTCAATGAGCCACATTGTTATGGAGTAAGTACCACAAACACCTATATACTCACAGAGAGATAAGTAAGAAAATGCTGCCTATGCTAATTGTTTTGCTTTGTCAACAGTGATGGAGAAATCTATGATGATGTTGGAGGAGATGGTATGTTTACATGATCATCAATATTTTATGGGCCAAAATGTCTGCACAGTCACATTTAAGAAAAATAAATCCCTTTTAAACATTATTTTCATTTTCAGAGTGCATCTATGACAACGACTGAGGAGAATGCTTCTCCGGACTGCTTGTTTTTGCACGGATACAGTTTGGCGATGTGTTATTTATTATGGTATTGATTATGCACACTATGAGTTATTGTAAGTAAGCTTGACAATCAGACTCAATTTTCCCCCTTTCATGCTGTTTATCAATTGATAACTGAATCATTTAAAAAAAATTGGACGTGTGATTTAGAGATCTGAGACAGGGTAGCTTCAAGTCTTTAGAACAACTTTAGAATAAAGCTGGTTTCTACAAACTAAACAAATAAAATCAACAAAACCTTTTTTGAATGGTTTAACTATGCGTGGGACATCAACGGAGAGGGATGCATTTATTGCAGAAACAGTATTTGATTATTTCTTGGTTTTCTTTATTTTTCCCACCTCTATTAGAATGCCATTAAAGACGCCACAGCACATACTGTATGTTTTTAATGACTGTCTACAGTTTTGCAGTTTTTTAAAAATAGCTTCAACATATGCTTAGTAACTAGTACCTGCTATTGTCTTTTCAATAGGTTACAATGCCAGTTGAAACTGTAATTACATCTAGAGAATGTTTCGACATGTTTTAGTGCCAAACTGCTTGTGATATACTGTACATACAATTATGAAGTATATACTTTTAAAGCATTTTTTTCAAAGCATTAAAGTTGTCTTTTTATTAATGCAAAGAAGTACCAGCACAGGAGAGACCTGTGGCGTTTTTTGAGTCTTCATTGAGAGCAGTAAAAAGCAAAAGCAGTAAAAGCAAAGAAAGAAAGGGTGCTTTGGCTGCAGTCGTTCCTTTTTTAGTTTAGATTTTTTTGCTTGTTTATACTTTAATTTTCCCTTTAATGTGTTTTCAAGCATTTATTTTGTTTAAATGTTAATGTTCAAAGGTAAATGAATGAGTGAAGGAAACTAATAAACCTGCTACAAACAAATGAAACATGTGCTCAATGTGCTCAAGATAGTTGTGTGTTTTGTAATGTGATGAAGTGACTGAACAGGAAACTCATAAAATGTTCTGGAAATATCAAAGGTGTTTGCAGGTGGTGCATTTTGTAATATTGTAATTTAAAAATGATTTCTAATAAAGGGTCTACTCTCTTTTCTTGATATCATTTGTTGGCAACAAAATCGCCGCTACAGTTCACAAGGATGCACAAGAGAGTGCACTATTCAAAAGATACGATTGTTTCTAGAATTGATCCATTCATTTCTAGAATAACTGGTGTGCAGACCAGAGGGACATATCACTGTTTTCTTTATTATAGATCTCTGTCAGTTTATTTCAATCAATTTTTTTTTATCTATAAACACAATCATGTAGCACACCTAGTGCTCCACTGCTAATATTTTCTGAGTTTTCACTTTACATTACCAGAGATTTGTCTATACCAGTGGTTCCCAAGAATTTAACACATTTTTTTACATTACACATTTTAACATAACAGTGTAATTATTTCAATAACTCCCCGTCAAACGAGCATAAACCTGTCCATCAAATCACCTTTAATCTCTTCTATGAATCCTTGTGGATTATTGTGTTTCCTGACGTTCCATGTGTAAATACGAAAAATAATTTACCACGTGACAATTTTCTTAAAACAAAGACACTGTATACAGCATGTTTGTTTGTTTGACTCTGATTTTCTTTTAAATTATACAAATTAAATATGTTCTTTTGTTTACAAAACGTACTTCCGCTCCGGCCGGAAGTGACCATCTTCCTGCATTCGTCATGGCTCCCCCGGTCGCAGTCTCACCGCTCATCAAGGTAAAAACTATTATTATTGTGCCCCGAAGATTTTTTTATATGTATGTTTTTGAGTAGGCAGATGTCTTTTAGACACCATCATCCTCCATTGTAGAGGCAGTTTTAAACTTACGGTTAAAAGTGGTTTTATTATCAGTCTGGCAGATCGGGTCGCTAGCAGTGACATTGAGCTGCAGATGACCGTTTGTTTTAAAAACAACAAAAACATCTGTCCTCTGCAGAGGACAGGTGTTTTTTTTATATAAGTAACTGTTTGTTAAGCAACACTACATCCCATATATCACATCAGTCAGGAGAATAAACCCTAGTGGTTTCCCTGTTTTTGAAAGGTTAAAAAAACAAACAAACCTGAACTTCGCACCGTCTTTTTCCGTCGTAACTGAAACCAGTTTGGTTTTAGGATATAACAGAGCTGTTGTAGAAATGAGGAAAAACACTAACGTGTTATCACCGAAAGGTTACGTGACGTAACGTCACCTAGTGATATAAGTATATAAATACATTACATAGGTACATAAATGACTTCCAGCCTTCGAGGTTACATTTATACACAAACATGCCCAGTCTTCCTGACGGGTCACAAATCGCAAAATTGCTGTATTGTAGTTGTTTTACTCACTAACAGAACAGAGTTGACCTTTTATTTTATTTTAGACGGCCAGATGGTCCGCCCTGCTGCTAGGAGTGTTATATGGCAAACAGAGATTTGGTAAGTGCATTTGATGAACAACATTTAAACAGGGTCTGTCATGGTGTTGTATTGTAAACCCATATTACTGTTGGTCTGAATGGGAATTTTTCATGTACTTTTTTTTTTTTTTTTTTAGATCCTATTGTTTTAACTGTGGACCACTTTTTCACTCAGCACAGTTGGTAAAAAGCAAGAGTGAATAATTAAACATCACAACAGGTGTCCAGAGACACTTTTTTCTTATTGAGACATTGACGCTATAATTTAAAATTAGGAGACATGAAAACATGTCCATCCTTAAATTATTAAATAGTCAAATAGATAGTCATCATATACCTTTGACAAAGTGGAATAACAGAAAGGTATACGTGTCCAAAACTAACCTACAAAGAAAAGCCAAACAACTCCTTTCAACATAAAATATTCACAGTTGCTCTGAATATATTAGAAAACAAAATAATATTTTTGCTCGGCCCAACATTTAGTAGAAAACTAGTTTGCTGATTTGACTGCATTGCAGAGTAATTTATCAAAACAACAGCAAGACACACAAACTATCAAGAGTCTAATGCAAGTAACTAAATCATGTCTTTTTCTAAGTAACCGGTTTGCACAAGTCACGGAAACAACTGGAGTTCAGTGGATCTAATTTCAGGGTGAAGAAATGTCTGTCATGAAGGAAGTTCATGAGTGAAATGTAGGCCTAGTTGTGGATTGTTATTGTCTAGTGGATACCACTTATAGAAGTGCTATAATCATCGTGTAATATGCATGTGTTCAACTTTATGCTTCCTAGCAAACGGAAGCCTTTTTTCCCGATTAGACTTACTGATTTTCTTACGGCTTCACACCTGTGACTTTTTTGTTTTTGTTGTTTAGACAGGCAGTGAATTTTCAGATCTACTGTAAATCGTAAAAAGTGATTCTCTCCATGCTTTGAAACACAAGTGGAATCCAACTTATATGTGGCTGCGCGACGCTTGCATTTCTAAACGTGAGTGGGGTATTTGCATGATTGGGAATTTGCTATTAATCAGCTGCTTTCTTGGTTCTCTTTAGATCACCTCAAGCCCATCGCTGAGGAGGAGAGGAGGGTTGAAGAAGCTGAGAAGAAGGTCAGAGAACAGCAGGAGCGCATCTACAAGCAACTGTCTGAAGGTACTACTCCCCCCCCCCAACTCTTTTTTTGTTCATTACCCAAACATAGCTTTTGTACATTTATTCAATATATATATATATATATATATATATATATATATATATATATATATATATATATATATATATATATATATATATATCAGATTTCTGACTTTTGACTTTAGTTCCACAAATGTTTTTATTTTTCTATCTTTTTCTCTCTTTGCAGCAAATTCTGACACCATCCTTAAATGAACTCCTTTTGGACCTATGCTGATATATTCTAAACTCAATAAAAACATAAATAATTTTTCATGTAATCATTTAAGTGATCTTTAATTTGTTTTACATGTTAAATTCTACTGACTGAAACAGACAATATGAATAAAGCACATGTTTATGTGTGGGGGTGCTATCATGGTTTCATTCATTAGTTGCAAATCAAATTAAGGACAGATTACTTTTTCTTATGCGTAGTGATCAGAACAGGTACCGTCAGGTATGTGTGTGTGGGTTTACCTGTCCTTCATTGGGAGATGAGATGGGAACAGCGCTGTAATCCTGGCCTAGATCAGCAATAATCCCAGGATTGGGGTCAGGGCCCAGTCGTAGAAAGTGCAGTGTGGACAGAAGTTATCCCTCAATACTCTTGTGTGTTGTGTAATATTTTAACCTTCCTCGTGAGCTCTGCATTGCATAACTTTTTAATGCTAATTGCTGCATTGTAACTATGTGGATCCCATGACACATTTCACAATGCTGCATGCAACCTCCAAACTTACAACTTTTACCTTTCTTGTTTTTAATATATCTACAGTATTTAAAAAAAAAAAGTGATTTTCATCGGTTACATCCGTTTCCTTCGTGTAGGAAAGAATTCAATCAGCAGCCACATAAAAATCCATTTGCTTTATTTGAGTCATCGTTGCACAGATGGAGCACATAAGCTTTGAAGTACTAACTGTAAAATATTAGTCTATATGGACGAATCCTCAGTTAATACCTAGAAATTACAGTCCAAATGTTCCATATGTGGCGTATTTTAAATCTGTACACTGAGACAAGCATGATAAATGCAATTCAGTAAGGAATACAATTACTTTATCACATATTTGCCAGTGTTTGTAGACATAACTACATTAAAAATAAGCATCTCTAGTTCAAATTGAAAAATATGTTTCTTTTTTTTATATATATTTACACGAGGTGAGGCAGTATGTACACGTTCTCACACAAAGCTGCTTTGTTGCTGGATGTCTCCAGCAGCTCTGAGCCCCAGGGGGTTGTTGTCAGAGCAGCCTGATGGCCCCGTGGTTACCCCTGCTGCCTCGCAGCGCCACAGTCCTGGGTTCAGGTCTCGGACCAGATCCGCCAGAGTCTGGAATTTGCATGTTGTTTACGGGCTTCCTCTCGCATCAGACACATGATTGTTATCGATTCTGCTAATCCCCAGAAAATGTGCGGCTCACCCCGGGTTCAGTTCGGAGGTTCATTTTCATGGGGGGGGTGTTGTTAAATAATTCAACTTATTTTCTAAAGCCGCTCTAGTGACCTCACTGGCCCCCGCTGTTAAATATGCATGTTTTTAAGTCCATCTTTCATTTAAAAAATATAGACAAAGCACAGTAGATCAATAATTGAACAAGATAGTGACCTGAATTGGTCAGCTTTATCTGGAACCACCTGATATCGTGGATCAAACGTTCTTATTACAGAAATCCTTTGAAATACTACAATTGTAAAATACATCCTTAGCTGTTTTCTCACACATGCTCTCACACATACGGTATATACAATGTAAAGGCATCACAAATTAGCATCTACAAAGTTTTTCTGATGGTAAATTCACATTTCTGCAACACTGCATTAACATTCATAATAAACTGCATTACTAACTGGCATATTTCAGACATCTATAATTCTCTGCTGTAAAGGTAAACAAACTCTCATGTAAATGCTGAGTGACTGGAAGGAGTGAACATTGATACATTTGAATTTTTGAATCACTAAACCTTTGGAAAAAGACTTAACGGGCAATATTCCAACCTAATATCGTTGCTCTGTGATACCTTATAAAAATGAAAGCGTATATTTTGAACAGTCTATGCTCAGTTGTTAAATGAACTCTCATATAATACATACTGTACAGGGTTACTTACTGCATAAAGTGTATACAGTTTATGTCATATATTCTTGCTGGGTTGAATAACAAGCTTTATGAAAGAAAAAGGGAAAAGGTATTTACAAAAAGTTGCAGTAATTGTACATTGAAGGAGTGTAACTCGAACAACACATCAACACAATACACACACACACACCCAGCGTAACTAACTTCAGCTCTCTAGAAAGGGAGCTCTTGAAAATAAGAGAAATCTGGAATACAAAAATAATCTTCATTATTGATTCTTTTTAAATGTCCATTTTTAGTGAGAGATTAGCTTCTTCTGTTCAAATCGGTCTCGTAGATCATATTTAAGCTCAATTGTTCAATGTCTCTTAAAGATAAAACTCGGCTCTTGTAGTGAACATCTCTCCTGTCACGGGTATTTCTTTTTTGATTGGAAGCTTTTTCTTTTTCTTTTTTTTTTTGTCGTATTTAAGGAAGTGCTACTGGGCTTTGCATGCATCCATGTTTCTGACCTTCTTGCATTTTGTTTTCTTGGCAGCGAGGCTCATTTGTTGGCTGCGGTGCTCAGATAACCCTGAAGTCAGTCCGTCACGAGTGCATTCTTACACCCTCATAACGTAAACGGGTCTTTGAGCTTTTAGCACACGGAGCAGGTCTTGGAGCCTCCGCTATTTGAGTTGCTTGCAGCAGCTACAGGAAAGAAATAAAACGAAACAAACGTAAAATACAGGGTTTGTTGCATATGTGAAGGGTTGGAGCAGAAGTCTAAATGTTCAGTTCTCGTGTTGGGTCTAGTTACAGAAATGCAGTTCCGTCAAAGAAGCTTGCTTAAATCCATCTTAAACCTTCATTTCATTGTGAAAACTAAATAAAGGGTCAACAATGAATTTGAATGTGTCATAACCTTGTTCATTTGACAGTGAAAAAAAACGCAACGACCGTTACTCCACTGATCATTGTGGCCAAACGAGTCGGTCTTCGGCGGATCTGGAAGTAAGTTTTCCTCCAAGAGCCTTTTTCTGTGTTGGCAGCTGTGAACTTCAGTTGAGGTACAAGGTGTTGAGGAGAATCTTTACTCTTTTGAGTTGCTTAGAAATTACTCAACAAAGTTTTCCAGATTACTTTTTCTCACATCTGCACTAAGTTTATTAAAATGTCTTTACTCTGTCAAACAAATGCAGTCAAACATTGTAAGCAAATAAAAGCTACCTGGTGCAGTCGGTCCTGATACCTAACAGGAATCGATCTCCCTGCTTGCTCACTTGGGTGTGTGGGGGGTGGGGTTACATTTTTATCAAGTCTATCTTATCTCTTTCTAGGATTTTGCTCTTTTTGCTCCAGAATTCCCAGTTTTGGGGTCACAGCCTCAAGTCCTCCCGTGTCACTGCTGACACTTTTGCCTACACTGTTCACATTCTTTCAAGTCTTTTTTTTTTTTTTTAACTTCTGGAGTTCCTTCTTCTCGATGTTGCTGTTACTTGAGATCCCTACAAGTTTATGGACCACCTCAATGTCTGGTTGGGTTGTCATCTCCGGTTTTTCTGTCTGGATCTGGAAATCTCACTGAATCGTTGCAGATTCATCCTCCACCACCGTTTGGCCGTATTTACATTTTCACTTTGGGACTTGCAATCCATTTTCTTTCTATTGCGTGTGGCACTAATTAGCCACTGGTAGGACTTCTTGATATCAGTCGCTCCATATATGTATGATACTACAGTTGGCAGTACATGATGTGCAGGAACATCTCCTTTCATGATGGTTCCTCCTCCTTCATCTCCTCCTCATCTGATTTCTGCTGCCTGAGATAGTTCATCACTGGGAGCCATCTTCTGAAAGTATTTCTAGATCTCTGTTTCATCCTCTAAGGTGGCCTGTGCGCTCACTAGTTCCAAACCTCCCTCCTTTACTTGCTGTAGAGTCTCAGCGCGATGGGCTTAGGGTTAAACCTTCCATACATTGTGAGGATGTCTCTCGGATTGACACAAATGCCAGCAGGGTATCTAATTACTTTGCAGGACACACGTGTGGACTTTGTTCCTTCCATTCAGCATGCTCTTCAGGATCTACCTTACTCTCTCTAGATAAGTCATGACTTTGTAAGCGGCGTCTTTATAGTTGCCATTTGCCTGTGCGATCCCAAGATATATATTTTTTTAGCTGTTCTGAACATATTGTGCGTTTCCAAATGGTAGTTAGACCCCTAACTTTAAGTAGAGAATAACAATGTTAAGAAAACGCTTACCCTTGGCCGCTGCTGCTTTAGCTTCTTTAGCAGCCTTCTCTTCCTCTATAGCTTTGAGATTAGCCTCATACTCCTCTTTTTTAGCATTCCACTCCTTCCGGTTGTTAAGGATACCATCCAGCATAGGCTGAATTTGTGGGTGGAAGCGAGAAAACTCCTGAGAAGATAGGGACAGAGGAAGGACAGGTGAAGACAAGGCATAGTGTCATAACTGGCGATGCTGCAGTGAAAATACAAGGTAGTAAATTAGTTTCTGGCTATTGGTCAAATTATGCGCAGTTTGCAGAGAAACTAAAGTCGGTAAACTCACAAGAACACTGTAAAGAAACATGTAGTGCTCACATTGTGAGTAGAGATGCAACAGTAAATGTTACCTTGTAGACAAATGTGCAGACAAAGTCAATGAAGCCACACTGCAGCTTTGGAAGCTCTGCTGCCTTGTTCCGATCCATCATGGGCTGTTGGGACAGACAGGATTACACCCTTGCTGAGCAGTAATTGAATATGTGATGCAGGTGACAAGTGAAATATGTCTGCAGACAGGTTTCACACAGAAAAGCATTCATGCCAACAACTTGTAAACGCACAATTGGTTGTTGCTCCAGCACTGTCCTCTCCAAGTCGCCCTGTTCCCAAAACTCTGCCGCTACAGACAGAGCAACCTGGAAGACGCACACAACTGTCTCTGAACCAACTTAAAAACACAATGAAGATGCTATAAAACAAGCTGAGAGCTAAATTGCACTCATTAATGTCGGGCTTCTCACCTTGCTTTGGACTTCCCAGGGCTTTGTGATGGCAGACAAGTCACATGCGGTCATCATCATAGCCCTGAAACGGAAACATTTCCAGTTTCGGAGAATTGTGCAGGGTCAAAACACGCTGAGAGTGCCCGTTGTACTTACATGACAATCTCTTTCCTAGTTGTTTCCAGAGACATAAAGTCCACCCATTTCTTTTCATCTTCATATGTGTGCGAAAGATCCACGATCTTTTGGAACATGGTTCTCTTCCTAGGAAGGTAAAATGTGGAAAAAACATCTCAAGATCATTTATACTGCTGGAACCAGGTGTAAAACAGAAAAAAGGGACTGTACTGACTTGAAGTAAAGAGCCAGGTCAGTGGCTATGATGGCGATGTCTGTGAGATGAATCACATGATCCACCTGCCGCCTGTTGAGGTTCTGGTAGATATTCAGTGACTGCAAACAAGATGAGAGAGATGGGCATCATCATCATATTTAGTGACTGTGAGAACAACCACACGTGTACATTTTCTGCAAGTCATGCCCTCTTCTTCACCTCGTCAGACAGGAGGAACTTTCCGAATTCTAGATGGTGTCGCTCCAAAATGGAGGAGCCGTGCAACTTGGCCAGAGGGTTCCCAGATCTGTTGGAATAAATGAAGAGGCCTCACATATCGGACCGCAGATTTAGTACCATCAGTAAAAAAATAGAACAAAAAGTGAGTTTTCACCTCATTACCTTTTCAAAAGCCTTGCGAACACAAGAAACATCACATTTGTAGCTATATTTTCCAGTTTCTGGTTTAAACTGAACTTTCAAGCCTTTAAGCTTATGTTGCTGATCGTTGGGTAAGGATAAGGTGAACATCATTTATGATTTTGTTATCATATAATTATTCACTTTTAGTTAAACAACATTAAAGTACTTCAAAACTCTTAGTTAAAAAAAGTCAACTGAGTCACTTTTGGCAACGTAAATGCATTATTATTTAGTAAATATATAACTACATATATTAGGAGGTTTTAAAGTGTGAGAGTGTAGACTTTCCTTCAAACACGTCATTTTACTGATTTTTCCATCGTCCTCTTTGTTCAAAACAAAATCAACCATTTAGGTCATTCTAGCGTTTAGCTGCTCCAGAAGCTCCTTAACTTTGCAGTTCCCTTAAATTAATTAATTGACGTGGTATACCAAATATTTAATGAAACAGGATCATTTTCATTTAAAGACCCCCCCCCAACAAAAGTGACATTTGTAAAGTAAAACAGTTACAGGTGTACATTTCTGAAAGTGCTGGATTTCCTATACCGTATAATTATATTCCAAAGTTTAAGTTAGTTACCCAGAGTTCCCAAAGCACTTACTTGACCTGGTACAAGTTGTTTGTTCCTCTGTGATCAATATCATGCAGGAATCCTGCAGTTATCATGGCCATTACCTCCAAATCAGTGTAGTACCGCTTCAGGTGCCCAGTCTGAGCACACAAACGAACACAAACAGGATTGAATGCAGATGATTCATGAGTTGGTCAAATGCTAAAATCCTGGGACTTTCTAGTGGTTTTAGGCTTTTACACATAAAAGTGAAGCACACACATTTTTAAAAAATATATTGTAAATGGAGGCAAAGCACAAGCTGATACCGTTAACAGTGTAAACATGGTCTGTCCCACGTTGAAGCCATGCCGCCAGTTGTGGTACGTAATTCTCCTGTAGCCTTTACTGACTGAGTACATGAAGCGAACCAGCACCTGATCGGACAAATACACAATTCATTTCTGGTTGCAGATCACTTGAAGAATAAATGTTGCATTGTGTGTGTGTGTGTGTGTATATATATATATATATATATATATATATATATATATATATATATATATATATATATATATATATATATGTCTGTGTGTGTGTGATAACATTACCTCTTGCGGGATCTGGAACTTCTTGACCACTCCGACTTCGTAGTACATCTGGATCCCACACCTCACCAGGTCCATCTCTGTGCAGTTAAAATCCGAAAAGCGAAACTCATAGATCTCAAACTTCTTGATTAGTGGAGGAAGGTCCTTTTTCTATAAAAGGGAAGGGTTTCATAATTTAAAAGAAATGTGTGAGTAACTCAGTTTTCCTTTTCCTTTTTAGTATGAAACTCTCATGTGCTCGGAGTCCTAAGTTTTGGTGTTACCAAAATATCGTAGAGCTCCTCTTCCTCACACTCTGCAGGTTCACAGTTGTAGAGTTCTCGTGTGTTCTGGAAGAGATGAAAACACCAAAAGACTCTACATTTGTGACAAAAGAGGGAGTACATATCACAAGTAGTGACGAAAAGAAAATGGGAAATACTGAGCTATTCCCAGATGGCTGCTGGATTGTTTCTCCTGCGTTTTGGTTAAATCATTTTACTCATATTAACAAGATGATCCCCACTGAAGTTAGAAGGATACCCCTTTTCAGGTGTTGAGTGGTGAATCACTAAAACCGGACTGACCAGAATATTCTGAATCTCATCATTCCGACATTTGACGTGGTAGAGCACCATGTCCTGAGCAATGTCTTTCCGGTTCTCCAGCTTGTTCATCTTGTCGTAAGTGTCCGTGTTCAGAGCAGACCAACCAAGGAACTGAGTCAAAGCCTGAGAGATAGAGAAGTCAGGATGGAGTACTTTCATTTATCAGAACGGTATTTGCATAGATATAAATTCAATTCCCCAGTTCGTAGATTCAAAAAGCCTGGTGTATAAGTATATTGTGAGTATATGAACAAAGAGCAAAGGAACATATATATATATATATATATATATATATATATATATATATATATATATATATATATATATATATATATATATGTATATGCCTGGTAATTGATTAATTTTACCTCCATGAGCTGTTCGTCGTGATCATCAAAAGGCTTCCCATCTTTTCTGTTGTAAAAGGTCGCCACGCCGACTATCTCTTCTTTCTTGTTGACAATTGGGAGTGAAAGCACATTTTTTATGGTCCAGCCACTGTCATCCAGTGGCTCTGTCTGCAAAAAAAAAAAAAAAAAAAGAGAGAAACAAATAAACAAATGTAATCCATCCTGTAACTGTTTTGATGCTCTTTGTAGAGCAGCTTCCCGATGAGCTCGAAGATGCGCGTCTCACCTGAAACTGAAAGGTCTCATCAGCAGCTGCGTTCATGATGTTACAAATCTGAGGAGCAGAAAAGGAACGGGCTGATCAGTTTCGACAATGTACGATCCAGCGGTTAGTTGGAATGAAATAAAAAGGAACTTACAAAACCGCTCTCGGCAACGTAGGTGGGCAGGCCGCTCTGCAAGGCCCAGTGATCTGCAGGTGGATTGCTGTGTGGTTTATGAGCAAGAGGCCAGTTATCGGAAGTGATCCCAGACTGTATCCAATCTGTCAGTGAGCAACTTACAATCTACTGTGATACATTTATACACTCACTGGCCACTTTCTTATGTATACCTGATTACAGTGGCCCTCGTTATATACTTAACTAGGGCTAAATCATCATCATGTAGTTGACGCATTAATCTAACTCCTGGTCATAAGTCAATAAATCACCACCCTATATCAACTATGGAAACCAAAATATGACGGGTTTTGCTTACGGTATGACTTTGATGTCTTCTTTTCCATGTAAGATGTAATCGATCACTTTGTAAAAAATGACCTCCTAAAAGAGGAAGAAAATGCAAATTAGTGAGCGAGAGAACAAAAATACCCAAAAGAGTTTGAGTGATGGATGTGCAAAAGTAGAAAAATCTACCAAATGAATGACTGATTAAAGACGGAAATGAAAAAGAAAAGAGCTCACCCTGCCATCAGGGGTCACGGGGCCAGCGTAAGGCGGCTGCTCTCCCATCAACACAGGCCAGATGTCAAAGAACTCCTGGGAGGACATGAATGTGAGTTTATAACTGGGTGGTTTTCCCTTAAATGTGCAGAGATAAAGTGTGGGCAGACACGCAAAGACAATCTACCTTTTCCTTCGTCATGTCTAGTAAGCCAACAGAGTAGCGGTCACAGTTGAGGTAGGCTCGGACTGTGTACAAGGCTTTGTGAAACTGTCGCTCGATGTCTGTCAGCTCTTCAAACACCTTGTTGGCAGACCACAGCAGCAGCTGGGAGACGCGGCACACAGCAGGGTCATCATGAGACACATGCAGCGAATAGAGTTATGAAGTACCAGACATCTCTATTTATATGGGAAACAAAAGGCACATTTTGAAGGAAGCCTGTGAAGCGTGGAGCCCCGTACCTGTCCTTTACGTGTCTCGCAGTTGTGGAGGTAACTCAGGTGGAAGATCTTCAAGTTCAGAGAGGCGATTTTCAGATACTTTAAGAAGAGCTGAATTGGCAATTGAAGGAAATAAACATTATGACAAAATCTTACAAAATATACATCACACACTGATACGTCAGGGTGCGGCATCAAATGTCAGATAAAAGGGAGCAGTGGAATATGGAGAATGCAGAATTGTGCTTATGTATTTAAAGAAAAAGAAAGTAAAATCACACTGACCTCACTTTTCTCTGATGTGTATAAATAAATATACACATTGATCTCAAATATCCATTAAAAAACCCTTATAATATGTCATTATTTCAGCATCCCAACATTAGATTCACATATACTTTGCAAATCTCATGCGCTGCAGGAACACTAACCGTGTTAAAGGACTTTCCATGTTAATGATTTCACTATGCGACATCGGTGCGTTTTGTCTAAATGTTACACCACGAACCGAACCTGCTTTGGGTCCAAATCGGTTCATTGGAGACTTAATGAGAGTGTAAGTTTCTCCCTCACTTGGATGACATCATGGACCTGATGCGTATGAGATGTAGTATTGGACTTTAACCAGATGAGATTCCTGGACTTCCCTGACTAGTGTTACAGGTTTCTTTTAGTCTTTTTATATCATCATCACAACAGACATGCTGTCCAAAGAGCTCCACAGTCTACAGAGGAATGTTGTAAACTTTGAGTCAGAGGGAGCTGATGATTTGATACACAAATTGGAAGTCGTACTGTCACTTTGCGGCCTCGGGTTTTTGTTTTACGTGATTTGTGCATTGTGGCTTGTGTGCTCCGGACTCACATCTTCATCCTCAGCAGTAAAATATGGTCCGGTGGTCTTGTTCAGAGCCATGATCACTGCCACCATGTCTTTGCCGTTGAGGATGGGCGTTGCCAGGACACTCTTGGTCTCGTAGTCTGTGAGTTCATCGACAAATGAACTGAAGTGCTGGTTCTGAAAGAGCAGAAAACAATTTTTTTCTTTTGTTGACGTAATATTATTGTATGCGATATGTCATTTTTTTTCATTGTTGTTTATTTGTTTGTTTTTTAAGATGTTCAACCTAAATGTAAATTTAGATTGAACACATCTGTTTTATGTTCCTGCTGACTGCTGACTACATGGCGGAGGCCTCTAATCCACATCTAGAGGCTGATGGAATCTGAAAATAAATGGATTATGTCTGAGGGGGATTTACACCCTCACTTGGTCAAGTGTACACGAGCTACAGGCAATTAACTCTCCTTTTTGTCTCCATCCGACTTCCTTTGGTCATGATATCGCAGCGTGATGCACAAAAGTGGGCAGATTCATCAAAGATAATTAATCGACTGTTCCTACAAACTTAGCACACAAACATAATTTTGCTTTGGTTTTAAAAGTGGAAGTGTAGGTTTAACCAAATTGTGTTTTCTACCATCCAGCCAATAAATATTTCAGATTCATTTTATTTTCACATCCATACGGCAAGTTTTATGTTTTGGACAGGAGAGTGTTGAAAAGCATCCCAACGTTTACTTATCATATCGATTCACTGTATATAATGTACAAATAATGATAATTAGGGAGTTAAATGATTATAAAGTCCGGATTAAAGCGACGGTATGTGGTTTATAAGGGAACACTTGAATGTCACCTGCTGGTAATATCAGGAATAACACATGCAGTAAGTGCACCTGCACCAATGTTTAACATCTGTAACTCCGTTCTAAGAAGGCTTTGGAACCTTCATCTTAAACCTCTCTGTTGGGCATCACTCACATTCCCCACCCTCTTCCCCATTTACCTCTTTGACATTTTTCACGTTAACAGTCTTCTTGGTCAGGGCCACGTTGCCGACTATTCCCAAGTCCAGCGGGTAGACGATCTCAGAGTCTGGCTGTACCACGCAGTCCTCCAGCACGGACTCCATGTTGACGTTGAAGAGCCTGGTGGCAAGCTCTCCGATGCCGTTCCGCTGCCGGTACATGAACAAGCTGCAGCGGTCAGCGTGGATGAGCGCGCTGAGTCGCTTCAGGATCTTGAAGACCACCTTTTCCATGTTGACGTTCTCTTGCATGTCCTTGATTAGGTCATACATTATAGTGCTTTCTTCAACCTTTAAAAACAGAGAAAAAAATGTTTTAAGAATTCTTGAAGATTTGAAAAACCTAATAACTGATTAAGAGCTCATCAACTAACTAAACCAACAGGGTTATAATAATTTAAGTAATTGAAATATTTAGATTACCTGGCTGAGTTCCTGAAACTGGCTGAAGTCTATTTGTTTCTCTGGAAGTCCCGATATCTTCGATATGGAAGAAGCGTTCATCTTCTTTGCAAAGTACTGTTGAGCAAATGCCGGGTTTCCTTTAAGGAAATTTTCCACATCTTCTTTTTGCACACCCATGGTTCTAGGTTTCTCCTCTTCTCCCAAAAGTCCCTTGTCTTGTCCCTCTTCCGCTCAGCTTGGTCCACTGCTGCTCTAACAGAGCTGCCTCCAACTGTCCCACGGAGAAACCCAATAAACTAAAACAACAGCTGCACAGTAACTGCTATTTCAGCCACTTTATGTCCTAAAGAAAGAAACACATCTTAACCTGGCTTCGCACTGAAAAGGGGGGAATAGAGGTGGACACATTCAAATGCAAGTAAAAATATTAAAAAAAAAAAAGACTACTAAATAATCCCCCTCTGTTAGTAGGATGAGCGAACTGCAAGAGGGAGAGCCCTGAGGAGGAGGCAGAGGGCTGAATCCAAACAATCCCTCTGTCATCAGCAGATAGTGCTGAAGGTTAGCAGGGATCGGCCTATGCTAAACTCATCAGCTGATCATCTAGTAATGAATATATGGGCCAAAGGGTCCAGCCTTCACCGTGCATCAGATCACTCAGTAGCTCTAGAGCACAGCTTAAAATCTCCTACAACAATGGTTAAACATGTTTGATCTGAGTAAGAAAACAAAGACTGTAATGCTTTAGGATGATGGGAATATTTCATCCAAGCAGTGAAAGATTTCACGTGCCCCTCTGGAAACCCTTTCCTTTTTCCTTTTGAGTTGACTGACATTTTTATTAACGTGCTTTTAGCATATGATAAGTTGTTGCAGAAATTTCATTTGGTGGAGGAAAGAATTTTTGAAAATTCTTGCAGATAAGGAATTGCATTATCTCATAGCTGTACACTACTACTGATAATATAATGAGAGACTATATGAAGCAATACGACTCACGATATTACAAAATAGTTCATTCTTCTCTAAGAAATGACTCTTACACACCATCCAGATTGTACAGGATGAACCTGTTGGGTAATAATTTATGTTTGAAATGCAAAATGGAAACTGAAACTTTTTTCACCCTATATGGGAATTTGTATTAATCAGATCGCACCTGGCATTTGCATATAGTTTTTATTTTAAACATCCTGCAGGTGCATCATGCTGTTTCTGTCTCTCAGGTGTTTTTTTGTGTTTAAATCCTCAGTTCCTCCTCCATGAGGAGCAGTATTTATTTAGGACACTAACCAATTATTGCAACACCAGAACTATACAGTTTTCTTTCTCCACACATAATGTTAATTCAGTTTAAAAAGAGAAAAATAGAGCTGTTCTACACCTCTGAAGGAAAATTAATCCTTTCATTCAGAGCTGGGAGGACCTGTCTATAATAAGGCTTCATAAACACCTTAAACAAAAGGTCAGATAGATAATCTTCTTCCACTATAAGAGATTACGGCAGGCCCAAGGTGTACACAAATAGCTTAGGTATAATTCATGTAGGTATCCTACATATATTTATTTATTTACTCAGCTTTGAGTATCTCTTTCTTACTTGGAAAAAAAGTCCCCATTAGTTGTTTTTTTGTTGGGTTTTTTTTCTTCAAAAATACAGATAAAAACAATAAAAACAGAGATGTGATGTTCATTTTCCATTAGCCTTTAAAGTAAAAAGCATGAAGGTGCCATGAGAGATAGAGAGAGTGAATCAAAAACAACAATAATGGGTTTAAAACGTTTCTCACACTGCTGCTCTGTACTACATGAAGCTTGAGACTTATCTGCCTCATTCATGTGCTTTATCATCCACCAAACAAACTTCCATCAGGGCATTGGAAGGATGGCAATGGATTATGTCCGACTATGAATGATTCTAGTCTCCAGCGAGCATTGTGTGAATCAATGTTTTGTTTTGGTTTGCTTATTTCTTTTTTTCTGCAAGTGTTTGGACAAACAAAACTACACTGCAAATATGTAAATGGTTTGGCATAAAATACAGCCTCTTTGTTCTGAGGCAATATGAGATTAAATATATCCACCGTTTCTAAAGGCAAAATAATGACCTTGCTTGACTGCTGATGATAATTTGAAGGAGCCGTATGTTTATCGTCTTACCCAGTGTAAAAGAATGCCAACTCCTCTCCAACGATTAAATCAAGCAAGTGAAAAATTACAGGAGTTTGTGGCAAGTCATCACGTGTCTTCTTAAAGAATTTTACTTGCAGCGCTTGTCTGCATTACAATTGAAGATCTCTCTATAGAGACACAAAAGCATGACAAAACATTTGTCACTGTAACCTGTCATTACACATATAGGTTCCATATATATTAATTGAATTTAAAATAGGATTTTGAAATGTGAACCTTGGCAGCACCATAGTGTGGTGGTCAGCCCCATGGCCCAGTTGCTACCTTTGCCTGTGTGGGTTTATTCAAAGTGCTATGCTTCTCCCACAGTCCAAGAACATGCAAAATCACATCGACGGTGGTTCTAAACTGCCTGTAGGAGTGAGTATGAGCATACATGGCTGTTTTTCTCTGTGGTTCTGGGTGGATTAATGGGAATAATCAATGTGACAACATCAATTGAGAGTCTTCTGTGGTATTAGTCAACTTCTTATTAATTGCAGTACTGACAAGAACCAGAGGATGGCAGCATACATACTGTATATCCTTCCCTTCGGTTATAACATACCATCGCCAGGCTAAAGAGAGGAACCACTGCAAATTCTTTTCTTTTTTTTCAGAGTAATTCTTTTTCTCCTGTAATTCATGATTTCTATCCTGGTGGCAGTGGATGGGCATTCTCCTGTTCAGACAGCATGAGGGGGAATCCGATGGTTTGATGACGATAATGTTGTGACTCACATGCTGTGGCTTTCACAGATCACAATACAGTCAAAGACGTTTTTAACATTTAGGACTTGCATGTTACTCTACATCATCACCACAACCCAAGTCAAGTGAATCTCTCTTTGAGGAATATGTTCCATCTAAAAACGTAAGCTACTCTGCAGCCAGGTTTTGCACATTGTCAAAGAGGAAGCCTCTGTTTCATTACCATGACTTCCGCCTAGTATGATTAGGATGGGACTATGCCTTTTTCTCCCTGTATTTCTTTAGAATCAATGAAACCCGCTCATTGAAACAGAGCATTCTCCCCAGATACTGGGGTCCATCTCCACCAGAGAACTTAATTTTGAGCTCAACTCATCAACTGACATGGTAAGGCAAGTTTATTTGTATAGCACATTTCATGTACAAGACCATTCAAAGTGCTTTACGTAAAAATATAAAAAGCAAAATAGTTTAACAGCAGAATAATGAAAATAAAATAAAGAGAGAGAGATAAAAGTTGAAAAAATAATAACAGGGGAAACACAAGAAATAAAATCACACTGTGGTGGATTACTGAAATGCAGCAGAAAACAAAAAGGTTTTCAACCTGGATTTAAAGCAGCTGAGAGTTTCAGCAGCCCTGATGGATTTTGGGTTTTTGTTCCACAGGTGAGGAGCATAAAAGCTGAACCCTGGCTCACTGTGGTTGGTTCTGACTTTGGCCACAGGAAATGGGCCTGACCCTGAAGACCTGAGGCCCGAGACCATTCAGAGATTTATAAACCAACAGCAGGATTTTGAAATCTATTCTGTGACTGACAGGGACCCAGTAAAAAAGATCACAGGACTAGAGTTATATGACCTTTTCTTGGTCTTAGTGAAGACTCGGACCACAGCGGTCTAAACTGAAGCTGCATCCTGTGTGGTTGTGAGCCGAACCGTCTCCCTCTGTATGGAGACCAGTAAGATGCGTAGAGTCCTTGTAGCCACTAGGGGGCCCCCAAGCTGCAACGTCAAACTACACAGTATGTTAAGGAACAAATAAAATGTTCTGCCTTCATTTGTAGTTACTTAAGAACACTCAAGTACGTCCTAATGAAGCACAACTTTAAAACGTCAGAAATTCAGATTTTTCTTTTCAAATTTGTGAGTTTAGAAAATTGCACTTAGTTTTTTCTTGTTGCAAATTTGCACGTTTATAAAGTCAGAAGTTCTGAGGCCTTTTTTTTTTTTTTTTTTAGTTTTGAAGCATTTTTCACCATTGTGTGTTTTGACAATGATTTATTTCAGGCTGTGGAAGACGGGTTATGTACGACAACACACTCAGTGAAAAAAAATAGAACCACTGTTTTGACTGTCTGCCTCCACTTACCGATAAGACTATCTGCGATTAGTGAGGGGAATTTAAGAGTTGAGCTAACTTCTGAATACCTTACGAAAGAAAGAAAGAAAGAAAGAAAGAAAGAAAGAAAGAAAGAAAGAAAGAAAGAAAGAAAGAAAGAAAGAAAGAAAGAAAGAAAGAAAGAAAGAAAGAAAGAAAGAAAGAAAGAAAGAAAGAAAGAAAGAAAGAAAGAAAGTTATATAAAATTCAGGACACAGTCATTCATCTATGACCAAACATGTTGTTTTATGCTGTATTATGCCAGCAATAATCTCAAGAGACCAAAGTTAATCCAGGAAATGAGAAATCACAAATACGTGCCAGTGCACATGGACAACGTTATGGTTTCATGCTCATTGCTTCCCTAAAATCAGGTTTAAAAAAACGATCTGGTTTTGTACGCGAAAAAAGACAAAAAAAGACATAAAACACATTTTAAATATGTCTATTTACCTAGTTATCTAACTGTATTATGTGTGTGGATTTCCAGACTACTTCTTAAAGGATTACACCTTGGTTGCTCAACCAAAAGACAACATTACAAGTCTATTTTCATGATAATGCTTCTGTCCATCTATCCTGTTAAACTGCACCCAGCAAAGTGTCTGAACTGTTACATGTGCCTGTAGTTAACTCTGTAATGACTGTTCACACAGAAGTGCTGTTATATATATATATATATATATATATATATATATATATATATATATATATATATATATATATATATATATATATATATAATCTGTTCTGAGATCAGATGGGATTTTTTTTAAGCAACAGCAGTTGATATTTGAAGGTTATATAGCTTGAAATATTTATTTATTTAGGCCTCTTAGCACTACTAGAACTGTAAACGATGTGGCTTTTCCTATGAGTTATGTAGAGCAGAACAGTTTTTAGATGTGAATCATCTTTTTAAAGCTTTCATTTTATAATTCAGCTTAGCTTTTCATTTTATAATTTATTTTCAGATGTCATATGGCATATAAGGCAGCTATAGATTTTTTTGCTTTTTTAAATCTTTTTTGTTAAACATACAAAAAGCTTAAAATATATTGAGAACATACAGTCAATCTGAGTTACCTGCTGCTTTATACACACATTCACATCACACAATGACTCAGTGTAAGAATTAAACGCCTACTGGTACTTCAAATTCTTCAAGTTGTAAATTGTACAGCCTTGGGGCCTCACACCTGCGCACCAAAAGCTTTAATTTAGGGACAATACATTTCAGAAGCTAGCCTTGGGTTACCAGAAGATTCAATAAAGTCATAATAAGAAAGACTACTGACTAAGATCAGTACATTACAAGTTTAAGTTTCACAATAAAGGCTGAAACCTTTTAAATCACACTTAATAAAATAACACTATCTGAGCTCCAGAAACTTCTTGGCCTAAACATGAACATATGTATATTTTGTTGTATTTTATGGCGGATGTTATTTCTTGTTATTAGCCCCTCAAGCTTGTGTCACTTTAACAAAAACCAACCACTTTCTGGATTAATTATATTTTGAGTTACAGCTTATTTGTCAACTTTGGTATGCAGTCAGTTACATAAAAGGCCTAATTGTTATTAATTTAAGTCTTGGCTGAGTTAGAAACCTGATTACGGTAAGGATTTCAACCAAACAAGATTACCTCTAGATTTAAGCACCTTATTTAGTTCCAGGCAATGAAAATCAGCCGTAAGCTTGTCTGTTAGGGGCATATATAAAGACACCCTCCAGCACCATAGGCAATCTGGTGGATAACCGTTTACAGAACTGTACCAGTTTAATCAGTTTTGCCGCTTTGTGTAAAAACAGGTAAGCTCCTGAATTTAATTACGTTTTAAGACTGTTTCCAATTATTTAAATTCTCTCTGTTGTAACTATCAGTATTTCGTTTTGTATCTGTTCAATATTAACAATTGAAAGTTTCTAACCATAAACCTGCAAGAAGTAGGAGGAATTTACTGTTAAAAAGTTACTGAATATGTGTCGTTTAGTTAAGATAACTTGGATTATTAAGGTTATTTAACCCGTGTTGCACTGTTCAGGGATCCTTTCAGACCTAACACGATGCTTCTGTTTCATGCCTTTTGTGTTAATTTGCATTGATTGTACATTTATAATTTTAATATATTTCAACACACAGTTTATGGTCAAAACATGTAAACATTGTCTTTAGTTAATTAATTTATATTTTTATCTAGCAACATTGCAAAACTGATCCTTTAGACCTGAAATATTCATATTCATGTTCATTACAGAATGGCATCTTCTAGACTGGCCCTGCTGCTCGTCTTTGTGTCCTCCGTGGAGCGCTGTCTCTCTACTTCCTGTGTCGTTGACAACTTCTCAGTCAAAGAAGATTTTGACCCAAAGAGGGTAAGTGAACTCAGAACCGCGATATGCACATGCTGATAAAAGAAAAACGTGTAAGCCATATATGAACATCCCCCTTGTTTTATTTGTCCGCTGTAGTATGCAGGGACGTGGTTTGCTCTTCAGAAGAAAGACCCAGAGGGGCTGTTCCTGCAGGACAACATCTCAGCTAACTACACCATTCATGAAGATGGCTCCATGACCGCCTCCTCCAAGGGACGCGTTACTCTGTTTGGGTAAGTCAGGCCGGGAGGATCATCTTTTGCTCACAGTGATGGCTGGGCTGTAGCCCTCCCTACTTTGTTTCACTGCAGATTCAGTGTAATCGTGAGGTTTAGTCCGTTTGAGGGCCGGCAGTGTTCAATTTTGCATTTTCTAGGTCAGATTTTAGGAGCTGTTCTTGGTCCACCTCTATCTAAACTTTTAAGTCTGGGTATTATTTATTTGTATAGAAGAAAAATCTGAGCAGGATCAGATACAAGCAGAGTTTTCCTGGATTATGAGGGATTAGACAACATTCAGGATGGAGGGAAGCAACCCCCCCATACAAGACTGTATGTTAACATTTTGTTAAAAGAACTAATGAAGTTTTTTTGTGGAGTACTCAATTACCTTTAACTGCTTTTAATTATTGAGTCAAGTCACATTTTGCACCTTACATCTTGTGTTTCTCGGTTTTGCAGCTTCTGGGTGGTGTGTGCTGATATGGCTGCTCAGTACTCTGTTCCAGACCCCGGCACCCCTGGCAAAATGTTCATGAACTACCAGGGTCTGGCCAGCTACCTCTCCAGTGGAGGTTGGTCCAACAATGTTCCTTCCTCACATCCGGCTTTTACCCTTTCATTCCCTCTTACACCCCCTCTTTTTGTCTAATCAGGTGACAACTACTGGGTGATTGACACCGACTATGACAACTATGCCATCACCTACGCCTGCCGCATCCTGAAAGAGGATGGCAGCTGCCAGGACGGCTACGCCCTCGTCTTCTCCAGAAGCCCCCGAGGCTTGCCTCCCACTATCCAGCGCGTTGTCCGCCAGAAACAGGAGGAAATTTGCATGACCGGACAGTTCCAGCCTGTGCTGCAGTCTGGGGCCTGCTAAGCAGAAGAAGAAAGAAAAAGAGAGGAGCGTACGCCAGCGAGCTGCAGCCCAGCTGGTTTGACAGCAAGAAAAGTGAGAATGAGAGCATGCATGTGCAAGAAAATGATTCAGTGAGAGTTATAGTTGTAAAATAAGTCATCTCCCTCCTATTCCACTTATTTATGCATCATCTGTCAAAAGAAAATATTTCCAGTGCAGTTTTGATTAAATTGAAAATTAAAATAAATCTTTTTTTTTAAACAAACATCGCTTGTAAGTGTTCTTTGAGGTGCTCAGAAACATGTAAAAAAAGTGAAGACATCTGTATATTTCAGGTTATGCTTTTTGTGTGCTCAAAAATGTTTGGTTTCATATTTGGTGGCTTCAAAACATTTATTGCTCTGGATGTTTCTCTCTTTAAAAGGTTTGCTTGAGCCCTTTTACAGATTTCAGAACTTTTTCAGAGGACAGAACAAGTTCCGAGCTGAACTGTTTTTAGGTCTAGACTTATTGCTGGGTAGTTTAAAACCTAAATTCCCCCATTTATGTTTTAATTTTTTGGCACCCTTGGTGAAGGGATTTCAGAGACTTAGAAGCAGAAGGTGCGTAACATCATCACAAGTAAAAGATTACAGCTTTATTTTAACCAAAATGCCCCACAGGTAGGTAATTAAAAAAAATAAAAATAAAATAAAACAAACAATAATAAAAAAAAACACCTCCAACAGAAAACACAAAAAAGAGCAGGATGTACAAAGCCAAGATGCAAAAAAAACATACAGCCAAACAGCCTGAAAACAGACTGAAAACAGATGAACCAGCAAGGAAGAAGGGAAAGAAAGCCGAGACAATATATACCTACAGGGACTGACCAGCTACAGGTGCAAATAATCAGGATCGATGGGCTCAAGGACACAGACTTTCAAAATAAAATAGGAAACAAGTCAAAAACACGAGATCAAACCTAAAGAACCAAGTAAAACACAAGAAAAGGTGTTTCCCAACCCTGGTCCTCAAGTACGCCTATCCTGCATGTTTTAGATCTCCCCCTGCTCTCTCCCTCTCTCCCCTGCTTCAACACACCTGACAGACAGACGTGTGCAGACTTTGAAAGAAAGTCTAATAATTGCTCGGGGGTCATGTTCTGGGTCTCTGGAAAGTGCCTAGAGACAACTTGTGTTGTAATAGACGCTATATAAATAAAATTGAATTGAATTGAATTGAATTTGATGACATGCAGATGATGACCATTAATTAAAATCAGTTGACACAGGGACACATCTAAAACCTCCAGGGCAGAGCAGGACAAGGCCAGGCCAGGCCAGGCCAGGCCAGGCCAGGCCAGGCAAGGCAAGGCAAGACAAGGCAAGGCAAGGCAAGGCAAGGCAAGGCAAGGCAAGGCAAGGCAAGTTTATTTATATAGCACATTTCAGCAACAAGACAATTCAAGGTGCTTTACATAATAACATGAAAAGTAAAGAGAAAAAATGATGACTTACAGTACAGCGGCATAATAAAGAAAAGTTAGACTTAAGGCAGAGTTAAACCCCAGATTAAAAAAGGGTTTAAATAATTCAGTCTAAGGCAGCTGTAAACAAATAACCTTGATTTAAAGGAACTGAGGATTTCAGCATTCCTGCAGTTTTCTGGAAGTTTGTTCCACATCTGTGGAGCATGAAAGCTGAGTGCTGCTTCTTCATGTTTCGTTCTGATTCTGGGGACACAGACCAAACCTGAACCAGAAGACCTGAGAGGTCTGGATGGTTGATATAGCCACAACAAGTCTCTTATGTATTTTGGTCCTAAACCATTCAGTGATTTATAAACCAACATAAATATTTTTAAATGTTTAAATGTTTTTGTTCAATTCAAGAGTATTATGGTACTTGTATGGGCTCATTGTCACCTGGTGACATTGTAATGTAAATTAAGTAAAGTTGTGTGTCATCTGCATAGTTAAGGTAACTTATCTCATCCCTTAGTTCTTTTTTTTCCAACAGTGGTTTGAAGAGTGCTGTCTTCAAGGGAGAAAACACCTGACACAAGGGATGAGTTTACTATTTAAATCAGATCAGACGCTATGACGAGTAAAACTTTCTGAAGAAAACTGTGGGTAAAATATTGAGACAACAGGGAGTTTAGCTGATCCATAATATCCTCCAGGTGTTTGTAGTTGATTGGGTACAATTGCATCCTTTTGTCTATATTGGTTTTATTGGACACTGCACTGCTCCTGGACTTGAAATTGATGCACTTACTGCTTTTCTAATCTTCTGGATTTTCTCCGTAATAAAGTTGGCAAATTCATTGCAGGAGCTTAGAAATGGAGTTCAGATGCTGCTGACACAGGAGGTGTTTGTTAACCTGTTCACAGTAATAAACAAGGCATGGCTGCTGTTGGTGTTTTTGTTGAGGATTTCAGAAAAGAAGGATTCTCTTGTGTCCCGCAGTTGTAAATTATTTCTGTGAAGTCTCTCTTTATAGATATTCTAGTGAACCTGGAGTTCAGTCTTTGGCAACCTCCGTTGAGCTACACATTTCACTACAAATTGTATTGATATCATCCTGATTTCCTCATTCCTCTAACAAAACAAACCTTTGTAATTTCCAGGGCATCAAGTATTTACATTCTTTGAAAACCCTTAATGTCTCTGAAATATGCCCATATTTTTCATTTATGAACAAGCAACATGTCTTCACTGGATGTTCTGGTTTTTTGTTTGTTTTTCCCCTTGGTTTTGTTCACACATCGCGGCATTTGCTCTTTGGTTAAGTTCAGGCAATACACTTCCCCTGGTTAGGTTTAGGGACCACCATTATGCTAGGATAAGGAAATATTATGAGTGAGCCAATCCTGTTTCTTAATGTTAACCCAGAGTGCTGACACGGAAAAACAAAGTTTCACTATATTTACTTTTTTCGAATCTAATAGTAAACACAATCAGGTGCACCAACTCCTAACAAAACAGTGCAAAAAAAAAAAAAACACTGGAGAGTAAAAAGGGTTAAATAAATGAAACATATCTTGATTTTTTTGTGTTTTTCTTACAAGCAGACGTGACCTCACAGAGGTCCAGGGTTCATTTTGCAGCATATTACACAACCTTCCAGGTCAACCTGGAGCTCCTTCAGTGACTCATGTTGCTTTTCTGTTCCCATCATCAAAGAAAGTTATCAGTGACTTTCTCTGTAAATTCAAATTCTGGCAGCATCTCACCCTTTGCTTGTATCGTCTTTTCTGCAATAACAACAAACCGTTTGCGTTTCACATTAGAGACATACACATTTATACACTCGCATGCAAAAATTCTCAGCAGATCAAGAATGAAAACATGGCAACTGCTGAACTTTGCCCATTCAAGTGGGTTATCCCTTCCAAGCCCAAGAAAATAAAGCCAATCTTAATACAATATGCACCGAGTAGTAATGGGCTTAGTGGAGGTCTGAGGTTTAGGAGTTCTTAGTCGTCTTACATAAACAGCTGTTAGGCTGCTGAAGGGGTGCTCTGGTTCAAGTTCAGGGATCAAAAGTGATGTTCAAAAGTGAAGCACGCCCAAACTCAATCAAATTTATTTGTAATGTTATATACTGTAAGTAAATAAAAGTGCTCGTCTTTCAGCAAAGAAAGATGTCAAATGTATAGATCTTTGATTGACAGACTGGTGCTGCTGTCGATGCAACAAGCTGGAAAACATTATGCTTTGTTTGCACAGAGAAAAGACTTCATATTGAAAACTTTACATTGTATTGCTAATACCCCATCTGACATAAGGATGCTGTGAAGGATTTATGCAATGCTTAGCACTGTAAGTTTAAATCTGAATTTTGTTTTGTTGTTGGCTTTCGCTCAGGCTCATTGGAGATGCACTGCAGCTGGATTAAAAAAAGGTTCTGTGGACCTTGATGCGGAGTAATGAGACTGGTATCGACACAGCAGGAGATGAAGTTTTAATCGATTTGTGAACGAGCTAAATCTGATGGGTTTAGTTGTTTGACCACATAAGAAATCAGGTCCTCTGTTCTCATGACGACAGCATATACCATGTGACACTCACACAATGTGCACAGGAATTGAATTAGTTGTTGCCACAAGATGTTCAACCACCTATTTACCTCAAGGGTTCACTTAATTAACACTCTACATGCTCATTAAATAAAGGCACAGAAAATTATAACTGTTTGTGTTCCATTAACATAAGAATATTGGGTTTTTTTTTATTATTGTGACCAAAATGAAGATCAGATCACAATTTATAGGAAATTAAAATTAAAACAAAACAAAACAAACAGTAAATTCTAAGCAATTACATTCTTTTTCTTGCAACTGTTGATAGAGATTTATGAACTCTTCGTTGCACTGGGCAGAGTAGAAATGGCCCTCCGTTGTTGTCTGAGGATTTTGTCACTCAGTTAGATATGTGGATAACAGCTGGATCAAAGTCAAAACCCAGGATGTAGAATCATTCACCGCGTACTTTAGTTCAATTAGTTCAATAGACAACAGCATCAAGTTCAAGATGGGAAAAATGACAGGCCACCACACTTAAGAAGATGTCTTTAGTCTGAGACATCACACACACACACACACACACACACACACACACACACACACACACACACACACACACACACACACACACACACACACACAGTTTCCTTGTATGAGTCTTTCATAAAATACTTGCAAGTTGTTTTTGAATTGATTGCACTATTACTTCACACCTAACCTCAATAACATCACAAATCCAGCCACTTAATGAGGACGACGAGGCATCCCATAATAACAGCAACAATCATGAACCAATATCTTCAAGATCTTCAAGATCATTTGCTTTAATCCAACACACAAATGGAAGGACGAACAGCAACAATAATAATAATAAGTTTAAAAATGGCATGTGTAAGAAAATGTTTTAAGATGTGATTATTTTAACATATTTACAGGACAACTATTTATATAGATTTATTATTTTTAATATCAGAACTTTTGCATATTGACTCTGATTCCTGCGACCAAACCAGGATGTGTGACCGCCGGGTGTTCCCGCTTGTCGGTGACCAGATGGACATGATTCAGGTCAGAGGAGCCGCTGACCATATGGAGAGGGTTTAGGATGTTCTGGGCCGTAAATAATGATGAGGGAAGAACGGCGTTCCCTGCTCAACTGTAAAAAGCTGTGACACTTCGGAGCAAGCTTTTATGTTTGTCTCCACATCCTCTGTGTCATTTACTCACACGAGCATGCCATGTGATAAAAATACCATGTTGTGTGGAGGAGTGAGACTAATATTAGACACTAACCTCCAAACAGGAAGCCTGTTTCCAATGCCTTGTGAAGCTCCAATGATGACGCCAGAATTCAATGGGTTACTTTGACGCTTTGGGAACAATTTAAAGGACTCATTGAGGTAGTGGCCAGCTGGTGAGGTTCCCAGTGGACTTCAAATCTTTAAGGGCTTTTTTCCTGTTTTCACAGGAAAGCTGAAGTATTGCAACTGCTTGGCAACAGTTTGTAAACAAGTCAAGACCTGATTTGTTTGTCACATAAAACCAAGTAATATTTGAACACTTTTATGAAGTACTGTCACGCTCTCACAGGCTCCCGACCCATATGTTGGTATAAACCACCTAAATTACTTTGAATTACCGTGACACTCCTCCCACTCCTCCAACTGCTGGCTGTTTTATGTCCCTATGCCACACGTTAACAATAAATAAACTAGTTCACCCAGCTACATTGCACATTCTGGCAGAAGAAACCGAGAGACTCAAGAAAGTAACTGAAGAGAAAACGAGAGCGCGACTGAGGAAGACGTCAGTCAATCCATCATCTATACCCACTTCTTCTGGTTCAGGGTCACTGAGATCGGCTGGAGCCTGTTTCAGTTCTCTCCAGGCAAAAACCTGGGGTACACCCTGGGCAGGTCCCCAGTCCACCGCAGGACCACAGAAGCCAAACAAGTGTAAATGTTAGTCAATGTTAGTGCTTTAACTTTTAGAAGGCAAAGTAGAGAATTTAAAATAGTTATTGTTATAACTATATTTTATATAACTATATTTTTTAAATATATACTCATGGAATGGCAGTTACAATGGTGAGGAGATCTTCAGTGAATGAGGTTGGGATCTTCATAAGATTAATGTTATGAACTTTTGCTAAGAGGCATTTTTCCAATTTATCATTTTTTTAATCGTTTGTTTTGTGTTTATTTGTTGCTGATGCAGGCAGCACGTTGGCTTAGTTGTTAGTACTGTTGCCTCACAGCAAGAAGGTTCCCGGTTCAATTCCTGGCCCGGTGGGTCTTTCTGTGTGGAGTTTGCATGTTCTCCCTGTGCTTGCGTGGGTTCCCTCCGGGTACTCCGACTTCCTCCCACAGTCCAAAAACATGCATGCAGGTTAATTGATCATTCTAAATTCTCCCTAGGTGTGAATGTGAGTGTGCATGATTGTCTGTCTTTCTATGTGGCCCTGCGATGTACTGGCGACCTGTCCAGGGTGGACCCCTGCCTTTTCGCCTACTATGCAACAGACCCCCGTGACCCGGTAACGGATTAAGCGGGTATAGATAATGGATGGATGGATGTTGCTGATGCCACTGCTGCATCCATATATTTAACCGGTCACCACACTAACACAACTAATTTCAACTTCAAACATCCACAATCATCAACAGCTCCTGCAACAAAAAAAGAGGAGGTATTTCCTCAAATATTAATAATAAGAGTTTAAATGTTCCTGCGATCTGAATATACCTCATGGTGTCATTCATGAAAATCAGACACAGACATGTCGTGGATAAGTAGGTTGGGTTTTTTTTTTGTTTTGTTTTATTTAGAGTACAGTCAAAACCAAAAATACACTAAAGATAATTAAATGTTATTCTTGTAAAAGAGTTAAAAGGCATGAGTAGTATTTACTAAAGTAAACTAGCACACTTAAAACAAAACAAAAAACAGTATTTTAATATATATATATATATATATATATATATATATATATATATATATATATATATATCCACACACACACACACACACACACACACGTGTGAATATAGTCACTTCTCATGCAGAGATCTAGTTTAAACTCAAACACATGCAACTAGAACATTTTGTTTGCAAATACCTATTTTTCTTCAAAAGAAAAAATGTAACTGATAAATGTCATTGTTGGAAACAAAAGGATCATTCATAGACAAATAATGCCCCTAAATGACTCCCCTAATGCCCCTAAAAAAATGTTTGTTTGTTTTTTTTTTTTTTTTTTAATTATTCTGATGTCCAATCTCCAATTAATGATTAGGTTAACCACTTTTTTTTGTTATATTCCTTTTTTAATTTTATTTTGAAAAATAAAAGCAAATTTTATTAAAAGTTGGGGTTCAACATTATTTCCAGGTTTTTATTTCTTTGCCTCTTCAATTTGCTCCACTTCACTCGATTCATCGACCACTTTGCCGTTGACCATCGTCTGAGTCACCACTTTCACAATCTTCCTGGTGCGGACATCAGGCTCCTCTGTGTGTGAAAACAAAAGCAGAGAGCGGGTTGGTTAGATCTGAAGAGATTATTGGAATATGAGCAGGTGTGAAACTTACATCCATTAATTCACACAGTTAAAAGCAAAACAAAAAGGAGGAGACTGGAACCACACAAACAGAAGAAAAGGTTGTTGTTTTTTTAGACGATTTGGAAGAAAAGTGGGAAATATCAAGAGTAAATGTTATCAGCCCCACAACATCTCAGGTTACAAATCTTCATTTCATTAATTCTTTTATTGACACTACAAACCAATCTCAAATATCAGGACCCTCAAATGAAGGATTAATCAAAGTAAGAAAGTTCTGGTGAGATGACTGACATTGTGTTAAATCTGAATAAGCAAAAAGGGATGGTTGGAAAAATTATGATAAAATGAGACAGTTTGGGAGGAAAGACAACTATTTTATAGTGACATTGGATCAGATTTATTAGACTTCAAGACAACGAAAATGAGAGGATGGTATGACACGAGAGTTTAGTGACAGAGGACTATGACATGAACAGAAAAGCACTCTGGCCTTCTGTCTGAACGCTCTGTACAAATTTAAACATAATGTTGTGACTACTTCGCCAAAGATCGTGGATTGTATATGTAGTTCTCACTAAACTCGATCTTTGAACGTATAACTTTCCTTAAAGATAACAGTCACACTGCAAAAACAGCCCCTCTACAAATAAGCATAAGATTCCAGAAATCTAGTCATAATTTTCCTATTTTAAGCAAATAAAGTCTTTGTCCTTTTTTTTTTTTTTTTACTTGAATTCTTAAAACTAGCAAACAATTCTAAAATAGTCTTCTAATCTTCTTTAAACAAGTTTTTTTTCTTACTTAGAAAGGAGTTTTTTTGCAGTGCTCTTACCCCGTTTTGTGTTTTTCTTGTCAGGATATAGATGAATGTACTACATTTAAAACAGTTTCCTCTTGGCTCAATTATGACTCAGTTAAAGGAGAAGACACGGTTGCAGCATAGAGACAGATAGTCACACCTACCGCCGTTGCCATAGGAACCGAGCCCTCAGTGGTGTTTACGTTAGGAGTTTCACACAACTGTAATTATTCATGCCCTCCTGGGTGTGTTAAAGAATATGTCTGTGTGTCGGACACGAACTCATGAGTCCAAATAATATTTGACTGTTATCCACAAACGTTGTTACGTAATTATTTGCCAACACTTTGCTTGAAATATCTTCCTTCAAGCGTTTCAGCTTGAGTCACTCGTCTTTATCCATGTTTCCATCGGGATGAGACATGTGACAAGCTCAAAGTGAATTAAAGATTTTTATAAATTCATTTACAAATGTAAAACCAAAGACTCACTTTTTGGTGGAGGAGGAACTTCTTTCACTCTGGTAGGAGGGGAAAAAAAGTCAGAAAAAAGTCAGAATTACCGTTAAATTAACACTTTCATAGCTGTTCCTCACTCTCTTGGCAGAAAGGACAAAAGAAGCTCGTTTCCAGTGTAACTGTATCAGAATTACACTTAAAACAAATAATCATTATAAATCATCCAATTATTTGGTTGTGCTAAAATTACTTAATTAGTAAAAGTTAATAAAACTGTGGTCAAGGTGGGACCTATAAATTGGGCCTCTAAATGTTAGGATGAAATGGATCTACGGCTGACAAATGCTGAAAATAAACGTATCTGAGGTTTCTAGAACATAAAACGGCAACTGGAATTCAAGAAATATTAAAACAGAAAGATTATCACTGGTAGATTTTGTAATGAAGCCAACCGTGTAGTAAGATTATCTAAAAAAAAAAAAAAAGACCACTACATTTAAATAAAAGTAAGTTTACGGTGACCTTGGTAATACTGAGGGTTGGATATTAAGACTTGCTGCTTGTCTGGGATGAGTTTTGTACCTGACTGAGAGGGAACATATATTTGGGGCTTTGTCGTAATGCCACTTAAAGGTCCTGAGGAGTTAAATAAATAAAGAGGACGTTACAGAAGTAGCATCCGACACTGCTTGTAAACGTCACAAAGGCAGCATGTAGATTCAAACACTGCAACAATTAAATGTGGAGACTGTAATTCAGACCCTTCCTCAGGTTGGTGATAAAAGATTGAATGCAAGTCTATTTCCTTTTGCATTTTCAAAGACAAACCTGCATGCACATCCCTCACCAACACCTCCTGAGAGGATTTGCACCCATGCAGGACATACAGTTAGTCAGGAGAAGTGTCGCATTTCGCTTCAGTGTGTCATAAGAACAGGTTCAAAGTCTGATGCCCCTCGCTTTTCCTCTCCAAGTTACTTCTCTGGTCTCTATGTGCGCGTTTGTGTCCCTGTGGACACGGCACTTTGTCTCCATGGCGACTACCATGGCCTAGTAGCCAATATCTGTTTGTTTTGATGTCCTCTCCAGGCTGAAGTAAATAACGTGGATATTTATAACAGCTGAAGAGGAAAATCCAAAATGATGAGACAAATGTTGTCTGAAACATAAACGTTCAATGTGAATATTGCTTTCAAACGTCAAAACTCACGTTTCCTCTCCCTCCAGCAGGCGCCTGTAGGTAGCGATCTCCATTTCCAGGTTCTGCTTGATGCGGAGGAGCTGCTCGTAGTCAGTCTTAGTGCGCTGCATGTCCAGCCTCAGCTGGGAGAGGTCATCCTCCAGCTGGTTCAGGGTGACCTGCAGCCGCTCCATCTCCGTGGAATACTTCTGACCCGTCTCACCCAGGTTACCTTCCAGAGCTGCTATCTGAGGAGGGAAAGGGAAAATAACAGCATAGCCTGACCAACCTGATGGTCTAAGACTGCCTCATAATTATGAGTGATAGCTTCACGGACAGTCTCCTTCGTACTCGGGACAAAAGTGGGGTTCTGTTGTTGGTTTTTGCCACCACAGTGACTGCGATTGTATTGCAGTGTTCAGTAATATGATATTTAGTTGGCAAACGCACGTTCCACTGCCCAAGAATGTGTTTGGCAGTGGAAATCCGACTTCAAAAATGCTTCCTGTGTCTGAAATTACCTCCCGAGCCATTATCAGCAGACACCTGCGAGTGGACGAGACCTGGGTACCCACAGCAAACGCCCGCTCCCCAGACACTATAATCCCGTCTCACCACTGTAACTTTAAATCCCATATGTGCTTGTGTGTCTTATTAACGTGGGAGCATACGCCCCCTGTAAACATGGGATTAGAAAAAAAAAAAAGAAAGAAAGAAAGAAATTCCAAGACTTTACAAAACAAAAGTGTGGAAATGTACAAACGGGACACAAAGAAGAAAGTCATCCAGCAGAGGCGGAATGTGTATGCTTTTAGGACAAATCCCACATGAAAGCAGTCAGTGTGGTTTTGTGAGAAGTTAATGCTCATAACCATCACTTGGTTCCAGTGTTTACGGTTTTTGTTTGTACTACATGAAAAATGGCGGCCGAGATGACAGATATCTGTATTCAGAAAAGTGAACCACAGATTTAGTTTGTTCATTTATGTGCATAGAGACGCTTAGAGACTAACAGCATCTTGGCACGCCATTTCATTTTGCCATTTCATCTCAGGTTGTAACAGCTCACCTGTTTGTGCAGACTCTCCAGCTCCACCTCAAGGGTCTGCAGGAAGCGCTGCCTCTCGGTCAGCTCTCCCTGGGCTCCTCTCAGAGCCTCATTGCTCTCCTTCACTTCATTTTGCACGGTCTCCAGCTAATGTAATGCAAAGAAACCACAATCCATAATCATCAGCATCATGACATGGGCTGTGCAGACTGGGCACAAGCTGTGAGTTGTTGACTGCACACCTTCTTGTGGTACCACTGCTCAGCCTGCTCCTTGTTCTTCCTGACGATCCCCTCGTACTGGGAACGCAGCTCAGACAGGATGCTGCCCAGCTCTGGCCCGCTGGCCGAGTCCACCTCCACATTCACTTCGTCTCTGGCGATGCGAGACTTCATCTGCTCAAGTTCCTGCAGGGAAATAAATAGGTTGTGAATTGCTTTACAGCCATTACAAAGCAGTTCATGTAATAATTGTTGCTTCCAGATACATTTGAACAGTTGTAACACGTTTAACATCCTCACAAGTCCAGCTATGAGCAGTTTGGTGAAACTTACACCACAGAGTGGCAGCATTTTCATTATTTAAGCGCGTTTCATGAAAACTTGATGGGACAGAGCTCAGCTTACACTTGGCTTTTCAGCTCACACCAACCCCACTCCTGTTCGGTCAGCGGATCTTTTTCACTCTCTCTTGTTCTCAGTGCTGTTTTGCCTCATACATTTACCCACTGTGGTCTGTTATTAATACTTTGGATACACTCCTTCATTTTTCCCAGCTTTTGATGCAGAATAGAGTTTATATTTATATGAGGGACGGAATCTTTGCATAGATTAAAATAATAATAATAATAATAATAAGTGCAAGTGGATCCAATTTTCCAGCTAACCTACAGCAATGCAGATCCAATGATTTCAGTGATGGTGAACATAATGTGCATTGTAAGAGGCTGATATAGATTCCAGAGTAGAGAGCATCTGTTTGGTTTTAAAGGTAATCACTGAGATGTAAACATTGTGCTTCTTTCGTTGCCAAATGCTGTTCTGGTGTACTGTAAGGGCCATCAAACTGGATCTGAATAATCTTGTTTCAGTGAGATGGACGTCAGTCCACCATTTGCTACAAGGGGGTAAGTACGTCTCAGCTTATCTTTCCCTCAGAGGACGCCTCGGATCAGCTGATTGGATGGAAAGTGCATTTTTGAGCAACCAGATCCACCTGCCTTTTGTCCATCGTAACCAGAGTTCCAACTCTCTCAACATCATTTTCTGTCCGCTTTGGGTTTTAAAAAAAACAAAAACAACAACCTGAGACCACTTTATTGGGTCAGGCAGGCCAGGAGAATACAACATGCCGTTTGTCACATTTAATCTGAGAATTAGAGCGGGGCCAAAGTGAAAGCGAGACGAAACAAATGTCAAGTACTGAGCAAAGTAAATGCTGTTAAACAGAGTGGCGAAAGAACTCCAGTTCACATTAACGCCGAGGCAGGCAACAAGAGACGACACGGGAGTGTGCACACGCAGCTGGAGATGACAAAGGGGCCCACCTCCTCGTGGTTTTTCTTGAGGAAGTAAAGCTCTTCTTTGAGGCTGTCCAAATCCCCCCTTAGGGAGGCGATAATCTGCTCGTGGTCGGTTTTAGCCTTTTTGAGAGCAACACAGTCTCGCTCCACAGACTGGCACATCACCAGCTCTGTTTCCCACCTTTAAAATTGAGAAAAAAATGCAAAAAAAAAAAAAAAAAAAAATATACACACACATCAAAAAGGTTCTGCAGGTTTGATTACAAAAGACGTGTAGTGTCGACGTTAATCACTCACTTGATTCTGAAGTCATCGGCTGCCAGTTTAGCATTATCAATCTCTAACATGAGGCGAGCGTTTTCCAAGGTCCTCTTCCTCACCTGATAAATATTAACCCTGGTTACAGTTCCTTCATTAAATCCATCTTCAAACACGTGACATTTCATGTGCATGTGATCCCCTTAAATTCAGTGGTTTTATTATTCACAGTAACAACTAGATGAACCCCTGCTGGTTACATGCTGTAAGATTCACCTGATAGCACATTCCTTTTTTTTTTGTTTTTTATTAAACTCTGAGTACACAAAGTCAAATAATCATTAACTTTGCCTTGTTACCACTTGGTGCAAGTTCAATTTTATATTCTGCCCACTGATGCATCTTAATGCAAAGGCACATGCAGGGACTCCAGTTAATGGCATGAATGTTTTGTCTGTGTTATAATTGTTTATCGTAGTCATAAGCTGCCTGACTGTTTACGTAGAGCTGTCAGTTATAAGGTGTGTGAGGGTGCAGGATCAATCCCACCCACCTCTTGCTCAACGGTATGCGCTTGGGCCATCATTGAATTGAGATCATGACCTTTGGGAATACGGTCGAGCATCAGCTGCTTAATTTTCATCTCCAGGTCAGCATTGGAGCGCTCCAGTGAGCGTACCTGGAGATGAACCAACAAAAGGGAAGAGTTTTAGGTTACAGGTGGCTCTGTTGTCTTATTTTGTGGTGCTGTGCATCCGACCTTGTCCAGGTAGTTGGCCAGGCGGCTGTTGAGACTCTGCATGGCCTCCTTCTCGTTGGCGCTGTTGCCATGAAGCCCATTAAGCTGGAGGCCGATCGGCCCATTGAGGTCCTGGCTGATAGAGGCTGAACGGGTCAGCGGGCTGGCTGCAGCGAAAGAGACAGAAGCCCGAGAGCGAGCCCGGCCGGTGTCCATCAGAGAGCGACTGGAGAAGGAGGGCTGACGGTTCACGGAGAAGCTTCTCACTGAGATGCTGGAGGCCATGATTGGTGCCTGGGAAGACGATCCAAAAACAAACAAAAACAAGAACTAACCGAGGAATTGTTTCTGAGCAACACGTGAGAAGTCAAACAATTTTAAAAGTTCACTTCTGAGAGGAGAAAGTGGTTGAATGTTGAAAATGGAAGGTGCTGTGACAAAAATAATGTTTCAAAAGTCAGAAACCGTCGACCGTCTCAGTCATTCAAAGCCAGTGTTACATGAGCTCTGGTTGTAGAGAAGCTCTTCAGCTGCTCTTAAGCAAATGTGCTTCATTCTTCACCTGGCCAGCTTTTAATGGAAGTGAAAGTAGTGCCTAGTCTGCCGATCGCCCCCCGGAAAGTGATGAATGGAGCCTTTCAGTGAGCGCCATCCAAAATAACGCCCCGCATCGAGGAGGTGACGGCCTCGTCACTGTGTCATTCTCACTCCTTTGCAAATAAAACCTTTCCAGCCAGCATGACATCAAAAATGGAAATGACTCAATTACTGTGATGATAACATTGAAACTGAGTCATAAAGGTGGAAGAGAGAAGGTACAGTTAAAAAAGAATAAGCAAATCATTTCTGGCTAAATTAATCAAACTTATGGCGGCATAATTAAATACAACCAATATGTAGCTATGGCGACGCAGTTTATACGGAGATAACATTTTTCAGTGATGATACTTAAACAGATGATCATATTACTCCCTGGACTTCAAACGTGACTAGTGGCTGACAAACAGTTTTTAATCTTTGCAGATCCGTGCATGTGATTCACGCATTCACTCTGTCTGTCTGTCTGTCAGACAGACAGATGGACGGTCTGTCTGTCTGTCTGTCTGTCTGTCTGTCTGTCTGTCTGTCGGTCACTTGATCCTCGCAACACCGTTCCCACAACACTACAAAGGACCCAGCAGGACACAGGCGGTCCTTGTTCAGATGAAAGAAAGAGAGAAAGAAAGGGCTTGGGAAAATGATCTTGGAAATATTCAGAAGGAATTCTGGTGGCACAAGTAGAGACTTTGTACAACAGGAAATGGACTGTCATATCTTATATATATATATATATATATATATATATATATATATATATATATATATATATATATACACAAAATCTCAGAAACAGCTGACATCAAATGTTGGCTGACTTTGTTTTCTCTTTTTTTAGGAGATTTTGTTCCTCAAAACCTCACACTTACATAAACTAATACATTATATATTTTTCACAATTACAACTTTTAGGTAAAAACTGTTTTTTTTTAAGCAGGCTAACTTGGCGCCATCCAAACCTGTAATTTTTAAGAACCCTACTAGGCAGACTAACATTTTTTTAAATGAAATACTCTTACCAGGGTCCTCTTCCGGTAGAGTTATGGTTGGATCCCGAACGGTGCAGCAGTCTGAGTCCCGCTGATGCTGCAGGTGTGTTTATATGCAGGTGTGCAGGAAGAGGGAGGAGCCAGCATTCAGGTGAGGTGTGTTTACTGTACTACACCTGAAGGTCTTGAGAAAGGTAGAGTTGTAAAAACAACGCGCCATCCACCTAACCTGTACCCCTGAGCTGCAGTATGATTTGTTGCTGACACAAAACGTTGACTTTGTGCCTTCAAAACAGGAAGGAGACTTTTAGTGACTTTACATTTTTGATCAAAGTATTTTCATCCAGGGTTTTCTTTCTTTTTTACTTTTTTTTAACTTGGTCTTGATGCCCTTGATGTGTTGGATAATCTACATGGCTCTAATCAATACTTGATTTTAATAGTACAGTGATTTTAATGAATTAGACCTAAAATCGCCTTGGTAGAAGTACTCAGGATTCTTAAATTTAAATATTCACATGACCAGGCTGCATTACAGTATTTAACTCTGACACTGTGAGCAGTTTTTTTTTCTAGTATTTACAATGCAGCCAGAAAGCTGGTGTGGATTTTTCCTGGAATTGTGGATAGCACGCAAGGCAAATTTCCAACAAATATACGTTACAGTGAATGCTTGCCAAACTAGAAATTTGACACAAGTGTTGGGAGACAGTATGACCGTAGCACCTCCTGTTTGTCCACATACAGTCACTTCTGGCGTTTAAAATGCAAGAAGGGGGTGGGAACAGTAGTAGTAGTAGTAGAACCAAAGATTAACAGCCATGTCTTCTGGTTCTAAGATCCATCGTGCACTTTTAGAAGATCTTTCAAACGGTGGTTCTCACCACTAAGCAAGAGAATCACCAATCAACTTAACATGCTTGCTTTGAGTCTGAGTTGTCCCACTTTGAATACTGGAAAACCCTTTTCACATCTGTTTTGAGCCTCCATTTAGCATCATCACTGATCATGATTTTGCCCCGTCTTGTATCTTTGCTATTACATATCATATTTGCTGTTTCTTCATCTCTTGCATGTATCAAGCGCAGCGTGAAGTTTGCAGGAGGTCTCCTGTCCTGCAGTCATCCATGTAGTCTGTAATCGGACCCGTCTTGTACCTTCCAGTGATAAAATGTTAAAACGAGTCACTCAAACAAAGGAAACCTCCTGGTTTGTGCTGCTTTACAGATGTGTTTATGTGGCACGTGACCTCACCCTCACACACACACACACACACACACACACACACACACACACCCTCATACTCTTAGTAATACAGCGGTTCCTTATGTCTGGGCTCCCGCTGCAGGTCTTGTGAACTTGTCTTACAGAAACGGAGGATATCAAAAAAAAAAGCTGCAGAGGAAGCATTCATATCGTCATATCCAAATTAAAGGGAGATGGGCCTCTCAGCGCTGCAAACGTCTTTATTTGCATCTGATCCAACAAACTGCATTTTATTCTCATACATTTTTTTTTTTTTAGCATGAGTTGAAGATAATAATGATATAGTTGCTTTTTGGACTGTCTGAAGTTCTTTGCAGAGTTCAGTATTTTTTATTATTATTATTTTATGGCCCGACTAACAAACCAGTCACCTAACGCAAAGAAAACCATTTGAATACATTTGCATATATTTTGTGAATGTATTTGCATACATTACATACATTTAAGTTAACTAGAAGACACATTTCAGCCACACACACACACACACACACACACACTGTATTGATATAAATACCTCTGCTGCGAGGACCATTACTCGTAGGAGGATGATGATACAAAGCTCAGAAATATTGTATGATCAGGTCTAAAAATGTTGATTTAGGTATAAAAATATGGTATAACTCCTTAAGATCGTGTGGTAGTTGTGTGTTATATATATAGAACAATCAAACAGATTTGTACTTACTTAATTAAAATATTCCTTCTGCACCAGTTAAAAAAGATGCCACTGCTTTGCTGTCTGTGTTATCAGTCCGCTGCTGCGGCTGTGGTCTACCTCCTCTGCGTGGCGACAGCTGGAACATACCAACCGAGTGTGCTCTGAGACGCTCACCAGTGTTGTCCACAAGAGGGCAGCAGTGAACTGCAATAACGCAGCGCTCACGCGACACTGTTTATGATTCCCAGTGAATGGTTAAGCCTTGTTATACAAACACTAGAAATTGTCACTTTTCAGGATTTTTCAGTTCACTGAGATTTAAATTAGAAGCATAGATTTCCTTTAAAACACTTGCATGTTGTAATGATTTTTAATGTCTTTATAATCAAACCCAACAGAGTCTGCATGCTTTTTACAGTTTTTACCTTTTTATGCACTATTATTTTCCATGAAAATTATATATATATATATATATATATATATATATATATATATATATATATATATATATATATATATATATATAATGCATGCCAACTCCTGCCTTTTTCCACCAGAATTTAAACTCAGAACATGAGTTTGAATACTTTTGATGGTATAAAAACTGTGTTTAACACAGAAGTATTCATGATCTACGCATCCAAAAATGAGATCAATCATGCTCGAACTGAACTTTTAATCAACCCCTCCTCTGCTTACTTTCACTTTCTCCTTTTTTGAGTCAGTGTCGAGTAGAATTTGCCGGTTAGATAAATAAACAGGTGATTAGACTGGCAGGATGTCAGGATACTACTCATGACCCCACTTGACCCCTCATGACCCCTGTCACATGCGATCATGTGACCACAGCCACAAAGTTCACAGCAAAAAAAAAAAAAAAAAAAAAAGAGCTCTGCCATTGCAGGTCCAATCCAGACATCCAGGTCAGCTCATCACAATTACAGGAGCAGTAAATAAATTCTGTCTCATAGAGTAAAGATACAAAATGACACAAAATTCCCTTTCAGTTGAATGTCACAATTATAGATATTTTAGCAGAAGTTGTGGTGAAAATATTTTTTTTTCTTGCCCTTATGGCAGAGTAATGAGTGAAAAAAATGGAACAACTGGTTTTTATGTGAAATCATGACAACTAAACTACTTTGGAAGATTTGTGTGAAAATTTAAACGATTCTGTATTTCCTGTGAACATAGCAAACGCATCTCCGTGATGAATAGTTTTGATCCTGAAGTGATTGAATTTGCAACTTCTTGTTTTATTTCTTAATGTGGATAATTGCTTTTTATCATTATTTTTATCAATTCAAGCTCAACCCTTTTTCTGAAGCCAAGGGATAAGACTTGGAAAGAGTCTTGAGTGAGGATGAAGAAAGATTGTTAATACTTTAATACACTTGAATATATTGAACATCCAGCCATAAAACTTTCTCAAAGAAAACCATTACTCTTCACACGTGCTCACAGAACATTTTGCCTTCTCGTTTTTTTGATAAATAACGATGTATCGGTTTCACTGGAGAGTTGAAACTGTTCGGTTGACTGACAGCAGCTTAATAAAGCTGCACATCTCCTTGTTGCAGAAATCAAACTGTGCAGAGTGGAGATCAGGTACAGAAATCATGTGTAGTAACCAAAAGCCTCTGCATGTTCCTCTTTGTTAGTACATGAAAAGAACTGGGGCAGACCACGCTGATCATCACATCTTTGAAAGACAAAGTCACAGACCTGCAGAAATACAGTTGATATTACAGTTCATATGATGTGGCTGTAACCACGTCTCATAAAAAGGTTGGTTTTGGTATATTTGAATCCGTATGAAAGAGTTTTTATATTTCTAATGTAACTTTGAACAACAACAAGGACTTTAAGAGTCAGCGCTGGCTCTGTTCTGGTCCTCCTTCAGGTCTGAGTTGTTAAATGAGGGGAAAAGGAGATGATAAAAGGGAAGTGACTCATTTCTTAAACAGGACAAACTCTTGAGAATGGCCTGATCTTAATTAAATAATACATAAAGCAATACATTTTTTGCCATAACTCACTTTTCTATAATGAGTAACGCGATCACATAAAACTAAGCCACATTATTGAGAAATTCTTACTGTAATGAAAACAAGACAAACTCTTTTTCTTTTTTTTTGGTCAGTGTTTTTTCAATTTTTTTCAAATTTTTTTTCGCTCCTGGCTTTTTTTCTCACAGTTCTGCATCAAAGATTAAAATCTAAGGTAACCAATGGAAATGCATTCGTTATTCCACCAATTTAAGGATCTCAAAGCACTGCTTTTCCTTCCAGATCCTGATTAATGTAATTTGGGCCCCAAGTCAATGTTTGATGGGCGGGCTGCAGTCCACCAGTCCCTCAACGATAAGAAGATACGAATCTGCGGTGGAGAAATTACGCACAGATAACGACATATGTGAGCAACTCTGGAGGTCAGCACCTGCACATGCTCGCTCTTTCTGTTCGTTCATTTTAACTACCTGTTTTTTTTCCTCCATTTGGAGTTTTTTCTCCCCCCCCCCCCCCCCCCCCCCCCCCCCCCCCCTTTGCCTAAGTGCAGGTTGCTTTTGTGAGACGGAAACACGTCAGACCACTCTGTGTGTGTGTGTGCGTTTAGATTAGGATCAGCGGGGTTGGTAATATTTAAGATACTGATCTATATGCATAGCTGGTGACTGTATGAAGAGTTGAAAGGGAAACAAGTTTGTGTGTGTTTGAGTGTGTGTTTGTGTTAACGCTTCTTTCGGAGGGGAAACTTGGCTAAGATAAGAGCTCCGTTTTATCCTGCAGATGACCTGCAGAAGTAGCAACAAAAGAAGCCGGGGCACAGGAGCTGTTTGTAGCTGCTAAATCATTGTAAAAGTTATTAAAATTGACTCTTTTTTTTTTTATTGCTCAGTGCCACAACGACATAAGTAATTTTCCCCCCAAACTGACAGTGGGAGGGTTTAAACTGCTCTGCTTCCTGTTTCAAGTTCACATACTAAAGACAGACCTCCAATCTGGGCGTAGCAGCAAATAGTGTAGTGGAGTAAAACATTTTTGTTTTAGTCAGCACTGAATATACCCACTTCTGAGCAGTGGGCCAGGATCCACAGCAAAACCTCTTCTGTGTTTATTCACAGTTTTCCATTGATCAACTCAACTACTTATTTGGTGCTTGAGACGTGTTCATGGGCTGCAGAAGGAGAATTGAACAAACCACTGTGACATCATTCATATGTTTTTAAAGATACGATTTAAAGCCTTTTTTTTTTTTTTTTTTTTTTGTACTGCTAGATGATGCCATATTGGAGATAATTTTGCCCAACCCCAGGTAATCCCAATATGAGCAAAAGAATAAAGCCTGGAGGCTGATGGACCACACCTACTTCAGCTCAATCCTTCCTTCACACCTTAGGTGCCAAGGGCTTCGTCAGAGCATGGTCCTGGAGGCAGTCTGGCCAAAGTTAGTCAGTCTGAAAGGCCGCAGGCCAACTTGAACAGTGGCTTGGCTGGGGGAGCCAGCTGCTCTGGCTGCTGCCGCGGCAGGAGCCCAACAAGCTCGCGTCTGTCCAGGTAGCAGCCTTCAGTCATGGGATAAGCTTAGTTAAGCTTCATCCTTGGACCGTTCCAGGTCAAACCAGAGCCAGTCGCTGCTGCGTGTTAGTACAGTTAACAGCACAATAAAACATGGTATCTTTAAAATAAGAACGATTATGCACTGCTATGTGCTCATTAACAGCTCAGTAGTCAAGTCAAGAAAGCGTTAAGGACGTAAAGTTGCAATATCTGTATGTTAACTATAGCCAGCTGTCACTCAAACTACAAACATCCCTTATTCTGCATACATTTGTGGCTTTATGTAAGCTAATTCAACCTGATGAAGCACACAAAAATTCACCCCCCCTCCCTGCAGTGGATGTGCAAACAAGCAACAGGAGACCAAAACAATTTTTTTTTGCTGTTTTAGTTTTATAACCAGGCTGCAAATATTTTTATTTCTGCTCCAAAGTTGGACATTTTTCAACGGGGGTTAAGATGGAAATTGACTTGGTTTGGAAGACAGCCCCTAACGGTCAATCAATTAACCTCTGTTTTCACACTTCTGCATTAATGTGAGCTCCAAAAACTGGAATTATTCCCTTGGTAATGCCAAAGCTACCATGAAATAGGAAAACATATTGATTTATTGAGTAACTGATCGAAGGAAGCAAAGCTGGACCACAAAAGTGTGGTTGATTCGGGCAGTTCCAACAGCAGTTGCTGATGGAGGACGTAACCTCCGTTCGGTGAAGAAATAAAGCTACATAAAAAACTAAGAGGCAAAAGAACAGCAAAAAGCAACCTATGTCAGCTTTTTAAGGCAGCAGCTTAACAGTAAGTTCAACAGGCAAAGAAATGATGAAGATCTTGAAATTGTTTTCAAGGGACTAAAAAGACATTTACTTTACTAACTTCAAAATAAAATTGTATTTAATCAAAAAACACAGATGGTCACATTAAGAACCTGAGAGCACTCCACGAGTTTTCAAATTCTAGTTATTTTTTTGCCAATCTACTGATTACAACGCATTGTAAAAAAAAGCTAAATATATCGTTTTGGATGCAGTGTTTGGTTAACATCTGTCATATTTTGGCCACTGATCACATTGTAACAACAACTAAGCAGAGTTTCTATGGTGAACAGGCAACATTAATAGTTTTACCGCCACGGATTCGTATCACCTGTATTTTCTGCCACTTGCTTTCTGTATAAAAAAAACCAAATGACTGATCAAATAAAAGTTTTAGATATTTCAAGTCTGTTTAAAGAGTGAAAATCACTGAGGATACAGCTGTAAACTAGACAAGATCCACAAGACAATAATGACATCTCTATGTGATCCCTGGATAATGTGAACTGGGGATGTTTGTTTTGAGGGAGGGAACTCAAAGCCCGATGTTGCTCAGCTTTCCTTCATTTGGTCCCATTAACCGCTGGCAGCAGTCTTGTTTTTCCGTTGTTGAGAGAAACCCTTTCATATTCATATGGCATGTTTTGAAGGCTGCACCCCATTTTCTGTGCGTTTCCTCAGAAAATGATGTTTTTTTGTTGTTTTTTTTAAAGTCTGGTCGACAACAATGTTGATGATTAAATATTCAACCCAAACAATTACAGCAGTGTGAAAACAAGAAAAATGCTGAGTTGACGCTATCCTAATGAACAACTGTAACTGCATTGAAATGATCATTTTTGTCAAGGAAAAAACATAAACTAAACCTTGAATGATGTCACTGGATGCTGAGAACTTTAAACAGTTAATCAGGTAAAGTAAAAGCCAGAATTAACACATTTTTTGGACTTTTTTGCATCTAAATCTATTCACAATTACCTAAACCTAATTAAAATAAGTACTCCTTTGTAGTAAAAGCTCTCATCCTCCTAGATGTGACATTGTCAATGTTGACAACAGGAAAGGAAAAAGTATTTCTTTCAGCATCCATAGAACAACACGATCCATTTCGCTGCTTTTTGCTTAAAGTAAGTTGTTGATCAATATGGCCAGCGGGTGCGATGAATATGCACAAGGCGTCTGCCGTCGTGGCCCAGTAATTGCCGGTCGTCAGGGGTGGCAGGCATGGTAATTTGCATCTTGGGGATCCTGCAATCAGCGTTCTATTCATTACTGCACCAGCCGCTTCATCTGCTGGCCACTCAGAGCTGCCAATCTCTCCTCAGCAGCCAAAGCATTCGGGGAAAAAAAGATAAAATAACAGAATGGAAAAGTTTCAATTATAAGCCACGGCTGCTTGTAGTGGTGTAACAAGCCTTAAACCTTATATTTAGGCTGTTTTATGTAGATGATTAACTGCTTTAGCTTTGTGAAAGAGAACTGGTGGAAGATCTCAATGACGAGATGATCATCTCTTGTATTTTATATCACCTTTATCTCAGGATGACTGAGTGCATTCACAGCGAGGAGAGAATAGAGCTGCTACGACTTCTTTCCTGGTCTGAAGTGGGCCTTGCACAGAACCAGAAGGAGGAAGGGTCACATGAAATAAAGATTATTGTAAGCACTAACCATTAAGGGATTTCTGTCATCATAATACACATTGTAGGCAGGTTATATGCTAACATGAGCCCTATAGGATATCTATCATTTTCTTTATTACAATATATGTCCATATCAGACACATTCAGTTAAGGGAATTAGCAGATATATAAAAGCATTACACACACCTGAGGATTTGCTTTTCCTTCTGTCAGAGCAACAACCTCGTAAATAAATCTGACACCTGGCACGTGGCCCCTCTTCTCACTTTTATGTCATGCGTCATGACTCTGCCGTGTGCTTTTTGTTTTGCTTATTTTTGTATCCACACTTCTGAGGAGAGGATGCACGACTGTTGCCGCTTTGTCCTGATGACTTGTGAGTCTCCTGGGAATTGTCGGTGTAAGTGTGTACGCATCTGTGTGTGTTTCTTTTGGTGATACAGCAGGAAGGGAGTTCCTCGTCGCAGATGCAGAGGGATCCTGGAACACGTGAGTGTCCAAAACACTTCGTGCGTGCGTGTTTGCGGCGGCGCTGTGGATCCTCTATTGTTTTACAGTGACACAGTTGCTGTTTCCTGCACCATAAATCCACAGGTTCACACACAATTACTCATATAGTTTTTTCCTTTAGAAACAAAACATGTGAATGAACAGAGAACATGAACAGAGAAATTAGAAATTGCAGAAAAATACATATGGAACGTGTAGGTAATATATAACTTAATGCACGCATACATTTGCTCGCAAACAGAGGCGCACAGACCTCTGTGTGCACACACCTCCTTTGCCCTGCCATTGTCTTGCAGAGGAAACCTGTGAGTAAAGGAGGACGTCGGACCTCGTCATCATCTGGAGGAGAATGTGGGCAGACGGGGCTGATGGGAGAGCAAACACTGGGATGGAACGGTGCTGCCGAGAAGAAGGGGTCAAAGAAGGAAACGGAAGGGACAAAAAGATAAGGCAAGATGTGCAGACCTATACCAACAGAGAGGCTTGAGTAGCTGCACGTTAAAATGTTTGAATCCAGAGTGACTTGATGAGGTCGTGACTGCACGTGTAAGTCAAGATAAACCGGGAACCACCAACTACTAGAAGCTTCTGGTGTGACACTCGGCAATCTCTTACCCTCACACACATACTCTGCATCCAAAGACACGCACATCAAGAGTGTAAGATCCTGATGACATTATAATAGTGTCTGTTTACCGCAGGAAAAATAGCTTCACCAGCACGGCGCTACTTAACTGATTAAAGCCACCACAACAATCTGTGTATATAAACTCATGAATGATTGGTACATTACTTATATTGGCATAAAAAGCGAACAGTTACCGGATTTGATATGTGCATCTCCACACAAAAAGAAACAGCGGTCTGATTCAAAGAGTATTGTAATCTGGTAAAACGGTTTAACTCATTATGGACGGGAAAAAAATTTTTTCATCTAAAATGTGATTTTTCTCATATAACTCCAACATCTGCATATAAAGTCTTAGCTTAACCTCTAATATGATTCATTTACTCAAGTTTAAGAATATTATGGAGGAAGAGCAAGAGTTAGGGTTAAATAAAAGGAGACATACAAACAATGTACTTGAAAATATAAATTTGGGTGCCTGAAGTGTTAAGCAACTCAAAAACTTTATCAAGTCATTTCATGCCATTTACGTCTGAAAATGTGTCATTTATTGTGTGGTTCGGGTTTGCAGAGGACTGTGACATCCCAGACTTAGATTCAAGTAGAGTTGTTTAGCAGTATAAAGCTGTACCACTAACCGCAGAAGAGAAGGTGCTGGGGACTTAGACGACAGTACCTCGGTCTTCCTAGTGCTTGGTGAAATGGCAATGCCATGGCTCGTTGTCAGAACGTCTAGCCAAGTGACAAGTAACGACCCGACAGTGGACGGGGAGGCAGAGCCTGGCTGGACCGGCCGCATTGTGAACTTTGCCTGTCACCTTGGGGCAATGTATACTCATCCCACTGTGCAGTTGTGCTTAGTGACCCGATGAAGCCAGGCTGGTGTCTGCCTCCTGCAGCTGCAGAAACGCCACAACCACCTGCAACAGCAGCAAAACGACCAGGCAGACAGGATGCAGTCCTGTGTATTTCACCATTGATGTCATTCCAAACCAGTAAAGACAAGCTCCAGACTGAGACATAAAAAAAACAAATTGTCACACCTTAAAAACACCACATAACACCTAAATACATCATGATCATAAAGATATAGATTCCTGTCAGGGTTTCATAACACCAGCCTCCATTTATTATCCTTGGCATGGCATTCCTGTACTGTATCACTGGAATCCCAAACTTGAAGCAATATATTCCTTTTCCTGCATTCACTGAAACAACATAATTGATTTGACATGTTTCTGTCAAATTATCATGAAGCACCTCTCTTGTTTCTGCTTCGTTGCTTATCTTTGCCATGCCATTGCAACCGGACTCTGCACACACAGTTACTCTCTTTCTCCAAATGACTGGAATAACACCATTACTCTTGCCATCATCATGTCAAAACGTTTTTTGGTGTCAGTCTGTCTCACGTAGCATGGATGACCAGACCTACAGCTGTCAAAATTCAGAAAATAAAAGAAAAATAATACAGTTGGCCTGCAAAGACTCCATAGGACACAATGAAGAGGAAGGGAGGATTAATTGAAAACTAAGGTGAATTCCAGGGAAGTCAATTGCTGGGAATTTACGTTTGCCTGGTTAAAAACAACAAACCTTTTTCTTTTTTTTTTTTTCCGTCTGCCTTGAGAGGTGTGAGCAGTATGCCAACACCGTTGCGCTTCCCTGGACGTGAAAAGAAGAAGGAAAGTTTGTGTAGGCCTCGGAAACTACGACAATCTCAAGGCCCTGCCCACTGAGACACCTTGACACGCACCCGCCAGAGACAACAAACACTGTGCACGAGACGCAGAAAAGGATGATGGGGAAGGCAGAACAGAAGTGAGTAGAGTACAGAGCAGCTCTGTGGGTGGCAAAGGAGAGGGATCACTGGATCTGACAGGAGCTATTTGACTAATCCAAAACAACAGCTGTAAGGTAGGGATGAGGGAAGAAAGGAGGGAGGTACAGGCCTATGGGGTGGAGGGTAGGTGGCGGTAGGAGGAGGATCGTCAGTTGAGGAGAAATATGGGAGACGGGAAGTGGAATACTAAAATGAATTCCGCATGTAAGCCCCGAGGTGGAAGAGAACCTTAACTGCAAATAGAAAAAGTTGGACATGACACAAGGAAAAGTGAGGGGCGAGCTAATGTGAGCTCTGCTGACTTGGAGGGAGAGAGAGAGAAACAAAGGGGGGAGACAGACTGTGGGAGACAGGCAGAAATGGCATGTTTGAACCCAACCCGGTACCCCTGGGTTGGATCCATTAACCTTCTTTCAGGGGGTTGTATCAGCACACACAGCAGAGGCAGGTGAGAATGATTACAAATGCATACACACATGTACACTCGCCATCCTCATGCATACGCCGGCCTTCATTACACATCTGGTTGAATTTTGTTGGGGGAAGCGACAGTTGGGTGGTCCTCACTCCTCTAACACATCTGTCCTGTTAACACTGCAGGCCATCTCCCTTATGGGAAGCATCTTAACATCTTAACATCTCTTTCTGGTACGGTGCAGCAAAAATTCCAACTGTATCTGGCACGAGCATGAGCCCCTAAGAGAGCTGAAACCTTTGCTGCTAGGGATTTGAAAACATGCACGATTTACTACGCAATGTCAAATCTAGTGTCTGAGAATTTTATTATAAAGTTTGCAGAGCTCAACATTTATCTCTATAAAATAGTCCTAACTGTACTATAGCGGCACGTTTGCCATATACCTTACAGATACATCCATCAATTAGCGTTATACTGTATATACAGTAGTACATTTGTTTATCTCAAGGTGATGTTACTTCTCACATTTTCTGTTTACTTATATAAAGACCAATCTGACTTTCTCTGTTTATTTGTTGTTGTGAAAGCACAAAGTCAGATTCCACACACCTTAGTTACCCAAATATGTTCAACTATGGTAGAAGGAGATTTGTTTTACTTGGAGATATAAGTACAAGAGAGGTCACGGGTCTGCAGTCGTCATGCTTCTGATAGCTGCTTTGCAAATGTTTTTCTAAAAACAGCTGCATGCATGTGCTTTTTTTGCCAGTGTTTTATCTCTTTGCCACTCTCATCCGTAATTCTTGGGTTGCTTCAGTTGGGCACCTGAGCAGTGAGGCTGTCCATTAGCTCACCAACGGTGACAGTTTACTCTTTTGGTTACTGGATAACTTGACTGGTACCAAACGCCAACCATCTAACTTCCGGGTTGAGGCTCACGTGGAAGTCATTTTCGTTGCTTTCGTTCACTCCCGTGTTAAAAGATCCAACTTTAGAGCAGGAATAAACTTATTTACAGCCTGGTTCAAAAAAGCGTTTAGTCTCAATCATTTCATTTCACATCCATGACAACTCTGAGGGGTGGATTTTTTTTTTTTACACCACACCAGGAGAGTTTATATAAACCAATACATTGGGGGGAAAAGGCTTCAAAACCGCTTTTCAGAAACCAATGTGTCACGTGACCTAATGCTTCTTCCCCTGTTTTCCAGACTCTGCTGGTTACTAGTGGTACTAGTGTTCGCTTCACTACAGCCACCAACTGTTAAATTAGATCTTATGTCTGTGGTTCAGCTGTGCCACGCCAGGTGTGGTCCCACCAGAAACACCGCAGTGCTTTTCAGACGCAACGGTCCACTATGGTACATCCCAAGTCAGTTCTGTTGTTCTGCTACTCCTGAACCACATGCTTTTACTGGGGAAGTCAGACACAAAATAAAACATTGCGTAGAGGTTTAAATTGACTTTCAAAATAAAAACACTGCAAGCGGACTCTGATTGTACGCTGAAATTACTTTTAGCATTGAGGTCACAGGATTTCAACCTTATTCAAGGAGACGTTCAGTTTAGAAGTAAAAGTCAATTTCAGTTGCCACAACCCTTTCTTTGAGGATACAAGCAGAAAGGACAAGACATGATGAGAAACAGCTACAGTTTCTGGGGTGGAAGATGAGTATGACCTCATGTCTCTAAACAAACAGATGACTGTGTGATTCTCAAGCGATCTCAAAACGTTCAAGTACATAATCTCACACATACAGCTAAACAGGTACCTCTTGGAAGGGCTTTGCTTCTGAAAAAAACTCCCGTTGAGACCTGAGGTCACACTGACAGTGTTTTGGGAAAAACCTCAGTACAGCCAGACTGTGGTGCTCTTGCTGTGGGTAAGACCCCAGGAGTTTATGGCTGCTACCGTATGTGGCAAATGGGCAGAAAAATTCACATCTTCTCTGAATTTAGATTCAGAGATAAATGTCATTTTCAGATACTATGCAGGCTAGGCAGCATACAGACTTTATAAAATATATCTGTGTCTTATCAGACAAATCAGATAAATTCCATTTATACCAATATAATCTAAAGCTATCCATTTCCCCAGTTAAATCGTGCCAGTTGGTGTCATGATCTGCGGTTTGTTCTTCATCTTTTAGGTTATTGTCAAGCTTTTGTTAGTTCTCTTGTTCCTATTAAGTCTCAGGTTTTAATAGTTTTAGCTTTGGTTTCCTGGTGCCCACTGCTTACTTGCTTACTCCTGTTTTGTGTTAAGTTAGTATTTGCTTATTTAGGTCATCATTCCTCTGTGTCAGTTGTAGTTTTGCTTTCTTTGTCTTCCTGCCCTCATTGGTTTCACCTGTGCATTGTTTTCCAATTAGTTCCTGGCTGTGTGGGTATTTTCCTCTCTGTGCTTAATCCATCTTATCATCCAGCTTTTAATGTTCCTGTTCTTAGCTTGATTTCTGTGGTAGATTTTAGATCTTTAAAAAAAAAAAAAAAAAAATATATATATATATATATATATATATATATATATATTCCAAATTGGTTTAAAAACCCTTAACCACCCATAACTAGGGTGCTGTGCGTCCCTTGATGACTGCCAGTTGCAGTTAATAAAGTGGATATGTTGTCTTATACTTGGACAAAGTTTTATTTTCATTCAGTATCATTCAGTATGCAGCAGTGTATACAGAACAAAATTTCCTTTGCATAGGCCTCGGTTATTTCAGCTTTGTGCACTGTAAAATGTATGTGCAAAAATCAGCAGGCAGAGTGAAAATTAGTATACGTGAATATATATTAGATATGTACAAACACGTAGAGCAGGATTTATGTTCAGCAGGAGCACAAAGTGTTTAACATCGGATGTCAGGTTGAGTTTTTATGTAAACAAAGTCACTTTGTCACATTCACAAGTCAAAGTCAAATGTGAGTTGTCGGCTACCGTTGCGCTTGTGCTATATAACGCGTGGTAGACAACGTTCAGTCTCACAAAATCGTTTCATGCCAAGGAGGTACCATGTGACCTGTGTGACTGGCAGTCAGGAATAAGTGCAGCTCATTTAGAGTACTAAATAAGCACCTTAAGTCCACCCAGTTTCATTCCTGTACATAGTGACCTCAGTACAACATGATGACACGAAGAAGTCCCATGGTTTGTGGGTGTATTTGAAGTTGTTGCCAGTCACGTAGGTGTGTTAAGTGCTACATCCTGCTGTACACGTCTGATGGCACCTCTGCAGGAAAATTTCATCAGGGTTCGGCTGAAGGAGCTGGGAGCAAAGATAACTTTGATTGACACGCGGAGGGCATGTTCCCGTCTGCTTCTGGAGCAAGATGACTGCGCCTCGTACGCAGGAAAACAGGCTTCAAAAGTAGTCTTCAGAAACCAGTGGGTAACGTGACCTAACGCCTCGTCCATTGTTTTTTATACAGTGATGGTACCGCCCCCAAGTCACCATTTTAGGATAGGTAAAAAGAAACAGCAAGGATTACCCAGTACAGGAAAACAGCCGTGTCAGGACTCAAAAAAAGAGCAGAAAGAAACAGGCCAAAGCCGGAGTAAATATTGTCAGTGCTTTGCCCCGCTGCTCGTGGACAGCAACTAAGTTGTAGCATTTCTTTTAGATTTGTTGGTAAAACGGTGCTGATTTTTGCTTCTTTTAACGGTCTCGAAGGTGGAGTAAGTCATGTTACTACGGCATCAATTCAACACCAAAATGGCTTTGTCCTGCCTACACACAGCAGACTGACACGGCCCTGATTTGACTCGTTTCAGAACTGCAACTGCGAAAAGAAAAAACTCAACTGAGAAAAATGGCTCCGAAACAGAGACGGTTTTAGGACTGATGCCGAGAACAGAAGTGTAACTGAGAAAAACGATTGCACTCTCGGCAGGAGATTTTGATTTCTTGGTTACAGATTTTGTGTTTTGATTCTCAGATTTTGGGTTTTGATTTGCAACACATTTGAGGTTGCCGAGGACGACCTGTGTTTTCTCGTTTCTTACAAGAGGGTAGACCAACTCACTTGGTGCAGCTATACTCCCCACATTTTGATTTGAGTGTGGAGGAAGAATTTAATCGTTGGCTTCACATTACTTATTGCTCCTTTAAGGTTTTTCGTGTTTTTAGTACCAAAGTAATTTAAACTCCATTAAAGTATTCATAAGCTGCAGTTTTATTTCACTGTCAGTTGGAATGCAGTTGTTTTAAGATGCAGTAGCAGCCAGTGACTATTACATCTACTGTGTGCACACTTACACACATGTGCACACAGTCACTTTAGTTCCTATATGTATATCCCACAACAAAGCAAAACTTCCTGAAGGTTAAAGCGGAAGACACCGGGACCAAAGCAGTAACTACTTCTATGATTCTCACCAACAGACTCGACACAGGAATCATCTGGTCAAATACCAGTGTCAATCAAAGTAAAACCTCTGCCAGAATGCAAATCCAACCATAACAGATTACATACTGAGCAGAGCATTTAAATTTAAACAAATGAAACAAAAGTAAAGCATCAGGCGATACCATGGAGGAAAAAGAAAACCTTCTGGTCTTCCAGTTAGTTGTGAATGTTCACGCTCCTCCTATGATGACAATGGTACAGGATTGATGTGACGATGGATAACAAAAGCAGTTTTTGATGCTTTAAACTTCACATAATACCCATGAGCTGTAGAACTTTACCAGATGACAAACTGAGTGAAAAGGTTATATTTTTATTTTATTTCATACGGAAAATATCAAACCACACGATGCCTTTGTTTCATCACATAGAACTTTTTATTTTACTTTTACTTTTGAAAATTCAGTGGAGGCTTGACCTTTGTCAGATTAATTTAATGAGCAAAAAAAGTACTTTTGAGTTATACTGTTTTAGATTGAATTTCTAACTGTTCCTTGTCCAAATTGAAGTCAAAGTTCAGTTTTTGCATTTTCTGTGTTCAGATTCATCATAAGAAAATGAAATATGGTTTAAAAATGAAGTTATGTGTTCTGAGATGCTCTTTTGCATTAGTCTGGCAATTCTCCTCTGACCTAGAGATAGATATTCATATAGATAGATAGATAGATAGATAGATAGATAGATAGATAGATAGATAGATAGATAGATAGATAGATAGATAGATAGATAGATAGATAGATAGATAGATAGATAGATAGATAGATAGATAGATAGATAGATAGATAGATAGATAGATAGATAGATAGATAGATAGATAGATAGATAGATAGATAGATAGATAGATAGATAGATAGATAGATAGATAGATAGATAGATAGATAGATAGATAGATAGATAGATAGATAGATAGATAGATAGATAGATAGATAGATAGATAGATAGATAGATAGATAGATAGATAGATAGATAGATAGATAGATGTTCTGTAAACCCTAGAGATTGTTAATAAATCCCAGTAAATCAGCTGACTATAAAATACTCACACCAGCCCACCTGGCATCAAAAACCACACCGCATTCATTAAAATCCCTTCTTCCTTCTGTTGATCAGGTCAGGTTGAAATTCAGCAGGTCATTTTGACCATGACTAAATGCATTTGCTAAAATGCATGTAATTGGCCGATCAGATATTTGTGTTAAAGAGCGGTTACAGAGCTACTCAAAAGAAGGTTTGGCACTGGTAAGTTACAGTAAATTATCTCCCAAATCATTTTTTTTCATCCATTTGTTATACATTGTAGATTAAATTTGTTTGCTGATTCAATTACCAAGTTAAATTAATCACGTCAAATGTATATGTTTTAAGCTTTACCTCTCATCCCAGCACAATTGTGGAAATCAAACACAAGGCTGGAGTCCAGATCCCTCTCCATGCAGCAACAGGGGTCTGTGATCTGCAGCTCTGGGTTCTATATAACCCGCAGAGGTTATGTCGGTTCTGCTCAGGGATTTGGCTGTGAAGCCTGGTTCCTGTGGTTTCAGACCAAACCAAAACCAGAAATCTTTTTCCTTATAGAGATGTCTGGCTTCTCTCATGTCACTACTCAGCGTCTTCTCTATCACATTCCAGGAATCACAGGAAAATGGGTCTTTTTCTCTTCCATCGCTGCCATGGCTGTGAAATAGCTGAAGCATCACTTTGATGGGATCAGGCCTTGTTTGGTCATGAATTCGGTTTTGGAGCAAACAGACATAAATGTAAACTGTCAGATTTAAACGTGTGAAGGTGAGGAGCCAATGCAGCAGACAGCTTTGACCAGACCAAAACTGCCCAATGTAACTCCACTGCTTATTTTCATCAACTCTGTAATAGTAATAGTACTATCTGCAAGTAATCTACAACGCGGTCATGACACTTACATGTTAAGCAGAAGACACAACGGTATTTATTTACATACATTTTGGAAATTGCAATATTACCATTTCCAAATATCAATAATGTAACTAATTATTTTATGCATAAAGTTTGCAAAATGAATCATGCACAGGCACATAAAGAGCGATCACACTGGCATATCTGTCGCTGTGTTCAAAGCAAAAACTTGAAAGTGAAATGCTGGAAATGTAAGTGTTAGAAGTGGCTCAGCTTTAATTTCTCATAAAAAGGGAAGCGATTAGACTTATGACATGGAAAATTGGGATCATTTTGTGTAGAATTTATGATTGATAAGAAGTAAAATCTTGGAGGTAACATGGCCATAACAGAGGTGAAGACGCTGAAGAAGAAAGTTCGCCGTCATCACTTCAGGGAAGTGTACAATGGAGCTGGTGTATTGAGACGGGACTCAGTCAGAAATCACACAGATTGCTGCAGCTGAGCACTGCAGATGAGCCAAGAAAAACTGTCCCAGCAAGTCCATAAAACCTGCCACCATCCCCTGTCCAGACTGCCAGTTGAGGACTGGCGTGAATATCCATCTACGTGCCCACATAACCTGACTTCCCCAACGCCAGGTTGAGTAGATGGTCCTGTCAAAATGCCTTTCAGAACATAACCTGAGACTGAAATTCTCAAAGTCATCTTCATAAATAAGGCAATTACAAGAATTACAGGAACTGCTCTCTAAATACACTCAAGTGTCACACAAATGTCACATTTACAGGACACACACCCACAGCAAACTGCGTTGTCCTGCACTGACACAAGCAAGCAATAATTGCATGCAGATGCACAGCATCAACAAAAACAAACATGCAAGCACATGAGCTATTTGTATGAGATTTATATGTCTGAATTTCGATCAGCATACAGCAACGTCTGATAAAAACAGTTTCAAAATGCCAAAGGATGATATTATCTGTAAAGCTGTTAGAATATAATACAGTTGTGTAGCTTATTAACCTGGAAATTACACGGTGCCAATCAACAAAAACCAAAGCTTTGAGCTGTTCTCTAAAATAGATTTTTGAACGCCTTCCGTCTCTTCACAATAAATGGAAATGCAAGTGTTCCTACTGCAAGCACTTGAAGCAACAGACTCACCTTCGCTGCTGCAGGTTTCAATGACCTATTAGCCAAATGTGTTTATTCAGTGTTTAGTCACTATTACCCTCAGTATGATCCCTGCACTAAAGGGCTAATGGCTGAGAATTTCCCCCCAGCCAGACCTCGGTGTAAAATAATTGGTCACATGTGAGCGCAAGCAACACGCGCTCCATCTTGTTTTCCTAAAGAGGTGATATCATGCAGTCAAAGCTGCTTGTTCGTCACTGAGATAACGTGATTGCTTCCGGTAATGAAGCAAGGAAAGGAGAGATGGATGAGAGGGAAAAGCAGTTCTCAGTGAGAAACTGTGGCACCGTATCATACATCAAATCATTTGGCATCATTGTTCAAAAGCCAACGACCTCAAATCTGCCCATTGGAGGGAAGCCAGAGTCAGAACATGATTTGCTTAAAATGTTGTGTTTCAAGTGCTCTGTCATTACATCGGCAGGAAATTGTCCTTAATCAGAAACTAAACTAAACAGCTTTGCATAAAGTATATATATCCAGAGTGGGTTTTTTTCCCCTAAAACATGACAATACTTTTAATTTATTTTATCTTCTTTTATTATTAATGTCTGTTGTTTTTTTGTTTGTTTTTCATTATTTACCTCATTTCATTTTGTTTTTATTATTATGTTTGGTCCTTCGTTTCTACCTCTGACAGTGTATGATGACCAGGTGGCTCTTCGGTATGTTTAATATCAGACTTAATTCATTTAAAAGTAGCTGGGTAGTTTTTTTTTAGTCCTCTCGAGAGGGACTGAAATCTTTACATTTTTTTACTTTTTTGTTACAAACTATTGACTGTCAGTGTGTGTGTGTGTGTGTGTGTGTGTGTGTGTGTGTGTGTGTGTGTGTGTGTGTGTGTGTGTGTGTGTGTGTGTGTGTGTGTGTGTGTGTGTGTGTGCAGCAACCTCCCTGATAGTCACTAAATATAGTTATCACATTAAAATAATGTTTATTCATATTTTGAAATACCTAAACATATTTATTCATTTTTGTTCATTTATTTAGATAATAAACCAAAGCAAGAGAAATACAAGGAAAGTTTAAATACCCACACACTTTCTAGAAAGAAAACAAAAAAAAATATTAGATGATATATAAGACATATTACATAAACACTGGGCAATAAATGAAATAAAATAAAAGCTTTAAGAAAACAAAACACTGCTTGTGTGTTAGCGTGTTTGTGTGTTAATAAAAGGGTGTGGGTCATTTCAACGAGTGTGTACTGTCCGTGTGGGCTCTCGTGAGTGAACTGGGATCATGTGACCTGTCCGTGTATGAAAGAGTCTTGAAATTCAGCCGGGCCGTCCATCCCGACTGTTTTCCTTCTGAGAGAGAATTTTTTTGCAGCGTGAATGGGTGTAGCTGGCCAGGATATTTGAAGTCCTTGACAACATCAAACACGTCATCAGTGTGTTGTGTGCTTTTATTGAACTGTATGTTGTATCGTGTTTTATTTGTCTCTTATTTTGTCTCTTATTTTGTAATATGATCCATTTTTTTTACGTACAACCTTAATTTAAAGAAAACAAATAAAAAAAACAGTCTATATGCTGATTACTAAATCAATTTCTAGAACTACTTCAAGCAGCATTTAGATATGGTTGTAAGTGACACCTCGAGGGCGAGTGGATTAAAATATACATTTTCTTCTGGCGTGTAGATGTTGATTTCGTGTAGTTTTGCAGTTATGTAGCGGCAGAAAATTCCAATTTAAGTAAAGTGCTCATACTTGAATAAAGAAATATAAACTGGGAGTCCTTGAGTAAATTTATAACTCAGCTGATGGTTATAGTCAGTTTTAGATCACTTTAAGCAGCCAATACACACACGCATAAACACACACACACACACACACAGCTTCAGGCAATTTAAGTTCAGGGTGAAACATAATAAGTACTTACTTTATTAATGCCGGCTGAACGTTCCCCCTCTAATTCCAGCACCTCTAACCTCAACCAAGGAATAGCTACTCACCAGTAGTGGTGAGGTGACTTCGAATTCACCTCAGCACTACTCAAATATGATCTCTGCGCTCGATTTTTAGTTTTTCTGAGCTTTTCTCTCTGGAGGCCAGAGTGAAAAACTGACCTTTTCGTCTTCAAATGTCCTTCATCTCTTTTTCTTAAAGTTTTGTTGTTTTTTATATTATTTTAGCCTTACAGTTTTGGAAGTTTTGGGATTTTTAGTTAGGAGTGTAAACAACAGAGCGATTATACAGTTTTTTTTTTTTTACTGTATTTGTTGTTTTTTGTTTTTTTGTAATAATATATCCGCAGGCTGAGTACCACAGCAGTCGCTCTGGCTCTCTTGCCATTACCCTGCACGTTTTTCCCCGCCCTCTGTTTTGCCCTCCCTCTGTTTATCCTTCTGGTGGTGTAGAGGAGGCCCCAGAGCCCAGAGGCCAGTCCAGTTCTCAGGGAAACGGCAACTCTCTACAGAACTGATATCAAAATAGTTTAAAATATGAATTGTCTGATAGTTCCCAGTGAGTGCGGAGAGGGCCAAACACTTCCAGATTCCCGCTGCCAGCAGAATGTAAACAAAGACGGACAAGCAGAGAGAGCAAGTGAACCTGTTGTGTTCTTGTTACCCAACACAGCTCGCTCTGCTCTTCTTGGTTTATTTGTCTCCAGCCATGGTTTCGAAAACACAAATTTCTTTTTAACCACTACTGGTATTGCTGTAGCATAAAAGGTACACATTTTACGGCACTAACTCAAGATTGGGAAGTGTTTTGTCAGATCTGGAATGGTGAGATGAAGCAGATATTTTGTCTGTTAGTTCTTCATGTCTAAAATTGGCACGGTTCTGGTTGTATTTTCATCAGGGAGACAATTAAATAATACTTAGTCTTGGTATTCGCTTGTACATATGGTGCAGAAGATGCCGACCATATAATCTTTAAGTTTGCCTTTAAGTCAGTTGTTAAATTTAGAAAAGAATAATTAATTGACACCATTTGTGAAGCTCATGTGTGTGATGCGTCATAACCACACTCGCATCTTGATGGCTTTAAAGGTCTTTTGCGGTCCTCAGATGTGTTTGAATTCATGCATGACAACTTAGAACAACGTGAAACATACACGGACACAGAGGTACAAAGCTTTATGTCAAATATATAAATCCACCCCATAAATGTGTGAGTAATGTTATTATTCAAATTAACTAAAATTCTTCACCACAAAACAGATGAAAAAGAAAAACAGTCTTACTTTATAGAGAATAGTGAAAAGAATTGATGTATCATAGCAGCACCTGCAACATATGACGTATGTTTTATACATTTCATTGATATTCAAAATGTTCACCTCCTACGTAGATTTATCCTACATGTTTTAGAGTTACAGATAGTTAATACTTTATTTAACTTTTTAGTTACTTATTACTGCTTATTACAAGTCTAATAAAACATCAGTCGAATGTTTACTTGCCAGCGAAAAGTCTTACATGTTCAAAGTCAGGTCTTTCACCCAAGGATATGTATTTTATTGGGATTTTTAAGGATTATCTTTCCAGCACCGAGTGGTGCATGTGATGTAAATGACCAGATGTTCTCTGTTCACCTACAAAGTTAAATATTGAAAATTGAGCAACAACATCTGTGTTTGCCTTTCAAACAGGTATTAAATCAGTTTTTTCTTGATATTCGTTTTTATAATAGACTTTGTATTTACGAGGTAAAAGTTAAGTTTAGGTGCCTTGAGATTTGCTTTTTTCTTTTTCATCCACAACCACATTGTCAATGGGAGCCTATTAAAGTTATTAGAAAAGATTACTTCCTACAGGTCATCAAAGGTCCACCGAACAGCTTATGTAAGAGAATGCTGGACTGAAAAACGTTGGGAAATACGTTGGCTTCCTTTGACAGAAAAAAAGTGAAACAGCCAGAGAGTGAAGATGTGTTCATGTATATAATATATATATATATATATATATATATATATATATATATATATATATATATATATATTTCTCTTAATTTATTTTAGCTGTATATTTACAGTGTATTTACTAGGCGCTGGTTATTTGTGTGTTCTGTGATGTAGTTAAAGATTTGTCGTTACTGTGTATTTTAAGCATCCATGTTCTCATGATGCTTAAATTGCATTTTGGGTTTTTTTGTTTTTGTTTTTAAACATAGGAGTTGTCAGCATGTTGCATTCAGTAGATTACCGACATCAAAGTGTCCTGAACAGGTATGTATGAGGTAGGGAGGATAAAACAGCTGATTTTAATCTATTCGCTTACTGAACAGCCTTTTTATCTGCAAATCTTTGTTACTCATATATTTTTTGTTCTTTGCTTAAAGAGTTTTGTTTTATGACAAAGAAAAAAATGTTCTCACACTCAAAATCATTTTTTTTTTATTTCCACTATGTATCCTTGCTATATTTGAAGCTGTATATCTGTCAAATGCATAAAATCTTGACTAGAAATATACTGCAAGGCAGAATCGATAATGTTTAATCCTCAGTATGCTCAACTACAAATGAAAACTGAAAATGAAATAGTTTGAGTATGTCTGCTTGTTGACCGTTTGTGGGCTTTGTCTGAATGAGCACTGGAACTTTCCAGGATTTTTTTTCTCCTTATTTATTTTTTGTCTGCGTTGTTTTCTCAGGATTGCAATGCATCACTTGACATTACCCAAGCAAGTTGGAGCTGCAGCGCATCAGCTGAAAGCAATTTGGTCCAGAGTGCAGCTGCCAGGCGGATAAGACTTTCCTTCTTTCGTTTACTTTGAAATGTTCCTTTTTTTCAACATCCAAAATACACAAGGCAGCCAAATTGCTGACATGTGTGAGAGGGGCGGTGAGACTCCTGCATTCTTTCATGCCCCACTATGCAAAACTCCACATTGTTTATTTAAAGAACACTGAACACTTTAGCACTATTAAGAAACATGTCATATAGTAAACTGAAGGTTTCCTCTCAGGAAAAATCCCTGTCAGTTTATTTTTCTTTTGCATAAAGTTATTTTAGTTTTGTACTCACAAACTGCCTGCATTCACAATTAAGCAACAGGGTAGTAACTGCGCTTGTTTAGTGGAGGATGCTAAAAACGCTGACATTATTCATGTACGAATGAATGAACGGGAGAGATGGGAGGGACTTGATTGGCGCTCACCACCTCACAGTGACTCAAAAAAGAAAAAGATTGCAAAGAGGATGCTAGAAAAGTTTTTTTTTTTTATTATTTTTACTATTTCCTGTCTCAGTTAGGAAAACTTTGAACTAAACTAACAAGATGAACACGGTTCCAAAGGACATTATGAACATTATGATTAATTGTCTCAAAGACATGCTTGGGCAAAGGCCTTAGTGAGGATGTTATTTCCAGGGGGAGGGGGGGGGTGGAGGGACATGAATCAATGCAGCCTCAACACCAATGGCAATGAAATTTAGCTCTCCCTGTGGCTTATTATGGCTGCAGAAGATTATGGACCGGCAAGAGTATGCTTTAATGCAAATTGAATTAAAGATGACAAGTGAGTACTCTGCTATGACACACAATGATCTGAGCAGAAAGCAGAACCAAGAGAGAGAGACACCAAAATGAGGGAAAAAGGGGAAAACCTGACATTTAAACCGGGGATGACGGCCATAAGATGGCCCATGCGTCACTGCAGACAAGGTGCTGTATGGGAGGAGGAGGACGGGAAGGAAATGAAAGAAGTGTGAGTGATAGCCCACCAGGGCCCCAGAGTGACCCGGCACTGGGAGCAGCTAACTTACCTTGACATGCGTAGGAAACCCAAAACTTTCCGAGCACTGTGTCGCCTAGGACCCACCCAGAGGAGCCCTGCCACAAATGAGCAGCCTGAGCCGCTGTGCGTCCTTTTTAACTAGCTCTGTTTACATGAACACACTGTGGAGGAATGCTCCAGTATACCTTGCAGTAACCGCAAGCACAACAGAATTAGGGCAATGTCAACTTCCCAGGGAATTCCATGGGAATAAGATAAGTCTGGCTGCGAGCAGGATTATAACTGCTGTGCGTTGGCTGATGTGTATCTCTGCGTGTCTGAGTGCACACGCGGTGTCTCTCTGTAAAAGCCACTTTGATGCTGCGATATTGTCAGCAAACAATCAATAACAAGAACTGACAAGGGCAAAGTGCCTCCACGGTGGTTGTAGGTCATGTTGTGTTTTTGAACACGGCAGTAGCCGCCACGATGTTAAAAGAAAGAACATTCTGGTTTTGAGGAGTAACATTCAGATAATCTACTTTACTTTAAGATTTCATGCAAAGGAACATAGATGTGAACAAAATGGTTACGAGTCAAACACTCCACACTCAGCAGAGACTTCAGCTTGAGTTGGATTTGACAGCCAGCAGACTACATCTGACCTGACTCAACGAGTTATGAACAGTTAAAATCCCAGAAGTGTAAAAAATAAATATGACAGGCCATGCATGGCAACACAGCTGCAGCAGTGAATTACAGGGGCAGGCCGCTGAGCGGACCTGCAACACTGAAGCACAACCTCAGCACAGTAAAACAATCAAATACCAGAAAGAAGCAGCATTCGCAAAGACTGTTAAATCGAGCAGTGCTGAAATGAATAAAATGTGTCATAAAACTGCTAACAGTTTTAACCATAATCAACACTGGTAAACAGCTCTGTAGGAGTAACTGCGACACGACAGCCGTGACTGACATCATTTACTGAGGCATGTAAATAAAGCCGTCATAAATGTTATTAAAACCTCTCGTGCTTCCAAACTGTCTGCTCTGATATAGAGTTTAGAGTAACTCTGGTATGAAATATATAAAAAAAAAACATAATCATACAAATATGGCAACTGTATTGTTGTGCATACGTGTATTGGGTTTGATTAAGACAGTCAAAATGACATATTAATGGGTTTTTTTTCTCTCTCTTGTAAACAATTTTGTACAGTCAAGGGAAAAGGAGTGTACACCCTCTTGGAAAATGATGATAATACAACCACTGATGAAAAACCCGTGACATATTACACCGTCATTGTTTACGGGACAAAACAAAAGTCAAAGTGCAGAAAACAGCGTGTCGTACAGTTAGTTCATCTTTTCTGCTTTGATAGGAATTAAAAGGGTAATCATCAGCCATGTGCAGCTAATCAAACTCACTTGATTAACTTAGTTGACTTCATCTGCAACCACCTTTTGTGAAGGCTGACATTTTATGAGTTTGGTGGTCTGCAGTATTCAGATGTGTGTTAACACAATGCTAAGGAGGAAAGATGTCAGTAATGACTGGGAAGGATTACAAGGCCATTATAAAACAATTCTGTAGATTCAAGACAGTAATCAGTCTTTTCAGAATTAAATGTCACCCCAAGAAATCTTCAGAGATATTGTTGCTGCACTGAGCTGAAAGATTCAGAAGAAGATTGAACATGTAGGCTTGTTTTGAAGGCCTGGCTGGAGAAAGTTTCTTCTCTCAAAAGGACTTTGAGAGGCTTTGGAATAATGTGCTTTGGACAGATGAGACCAAAGTGGAGATGCTTGACTATAACGCACAGTATCATGTATGTTGAAAATCAGAACCTGGGTACCGTGCAGTCACTGAACACGAGCTCCTCGGTATACTAGGTTTCTAACACCTTTTTGTCCTCCGCATTTGAGCAGTACGCTGATGACAACATTTTTGTTGTCATCAGTCACACTTTGGTGGAAGCTGGAAGTATTTTAGAGCTGGAAGTATTTTAGTTCAGGGTGAGTTGGATTTTGAAAAAGTAACTCTAAATGTCCAGTTATGTTGCAGGTGGTGGGACACAAATGTGCAACTTGTTCATGGGTTTTAGAAAAGACGAAAAGGGATTATGAAAAAAGGATTCAGAGTTTGGTCCAAACAGACTTAAGAAAAAGTTTACTGCATGAATAATATTTCTGTGTCTACGTGAGACAATGAGCATGCAAATAATCAATAATACCAAGGAAAGAGTGAGTTCATGTGGCTGTGGATATACACTTGGTGATGACTTAATTTGTTTAGCTGAGAGGAAGAGTGACTTGGGGAAGGTTTTTCAGAGAGAGGAGAGGAAAAAGGATTGGATGTTGGCACATAGAGAGAGGCAATCTGAGGCAGACTTGTAAATAGCCGGAGGGACTGAGGGATGGAGGAATGGAGCTATCAGCGGAGAAGTGATGAAGGTCTGGGACCAGGCCAAGATAAACACACACCCGCCCAGAAGGAGCAGAAACACACATGCACACAGATACTTAGGAACCTCACGGCACATACATTCAAATGCACAAACACCATACGGCTGCAAGCACTTTGTATCCATCATCCACCCATATATCTATATATACCCCAACATATGCACATGCATACACACATCCACACAGATCCACACAGACACACACACCTGCAGAAAAATAAACAGCCAACTGTGTATGGCTCACTGACCACAGCTTCTTGAGTGTTAAGCAGTGTGACAACGGCCGGGCCATCATTCTGACATCTCTTTTCATCACGTACTACATTAGACCATTTGCTCAGATACCATAGAATAAACATGAATAGAAAATAAATGGTTGGAGTTTTATTTTTAAACACGTGGAATAAACAGTCAAGAGATAGCTTAACCCCTCAGGAAAGTCCTGTTAAGCCTTGGCAGTTTTTTTTTTAATTACTCCAAAAAGAGAAAGAAAAGAAAACTACCAAAGTTTGTTGTTATCAGAATTTCTTAGAGTCCGAAACGTCATCTGTGTTCAATAGATTTAATCAAGATTGGTGAGAAGACAATTGCAGCAGCTGTTAATGTGCGTGCGTGTCTTTTGTTGGTGCATTTGTTTGACTGTTTATCCGCATTCAGATGCGCCAACAAAGCGTCCCCGCGTGGGTCTGCGTGGGGCGTCATTGGTGCGCCGTGGAGCGAGGGCCGTCCTGCTCCGTCTTGCTTTCAGCCGCCAAACACCTTGACTGAAACCTTTTAAATCTGTTAAATGTTATCTTAAGCGTAGCATTCACGGGCGAAACGGCGGCATAAAAAGAGCGTCTGTGAAGCGTGCCGGGCAGGAATGCAAAACACAAGTCACGGTCATCACTCTGTCACCACGCTGAACACACTGTCAGGACCTCTGATCTCTATCTGTGTGTGTGCAGAATATTCAGTTCTGTTTCCTCCAAGTACGGCACTTCATCCCATTTACTGTGTGTGGAGCAAAGCTACTGACGAATAAAAAAAAAAAACATCATCATGAACAAATAAAGGTTAATGTGGAGGTCATTTAAAGCGGCGGGATGGCTGTTATAATAATAATTGTGATGCAAATGATGGCGTGTGAATGTGGCAGAGCCTACATTACTCTGCTACCTGGACTCACATGTCTCACTTTTATTCTGAGAAGTAAATGCAAAACGTATTGTAATTTACTTTCTAGAGCAACAAACCAAAAAGTCATCCCAGCGCCAAATAGCACAGTCTGAGACCAAAGGGTATATAGTTGTGTAAAGAGAGGCATTGCATCGCATTATGGAGAGATTTTCTTAACTTCAAAAGAGGAAAGTGCAAATATGCTTTTCACTTGTTATACAATGAGAAAGTAAACTCTGTCTTGATGGAAGGGATCTCTTTTAGGATGGCCACAGGGTGGCCCAACATGTAAGTGAGGCACTAAATGTTGGTTTCCCCTTTTAATTTGTCACCTTTTTGAGGATAACTCAGTGGAACAGTCCTGTTAGGAAGTAAGCTTATCCAATGGAAAAAGTTTAGTTTGATATTTGAACAAGCACAGATACTTAATAAAGGGAATATAACCAAGTGCATGGCACACAAAACAGTACAAGTTGTGTAGAAAACCTAAGTACCTGTCTATATTCAAACCCCTAAAACCCTATTACATGCATCATTTACACATCTGGCCGCGGTTTCTGTTTGCTTTTGGGGGGGGTGTTGTCATCATGTAGACACTTCAAAACCTTGTGGAAACAAGGTTGTGGATGCCTCTGGTTAAGGGGATTTAAAATTATTCCACACTATGGAGGTTATCTGCAGTGGTGTAGATTTCAATGTACCCAGAGCAGAATGCAAATGTTGCTCCAGGTCTGAAGGGTGCGTCTGGTACATCCAGTAAAGTCCAGAATCACATTGAATGTCGAGGAAATAAACAGGCAATATAACTGAGAAAACCTTCCAAAACCATGTTTTCCTTTGATTAATCCATTTTGCTTATATATTCTTACATTAAAACACAAATTCATGCAAATGTACCCATCCTCAAACGAATCGAGTTTGACCCCATACACCTTACCGCTGACATCATCTGTCTCACGTAAAGATGGCTGCAGGCCCTCTTCCAGAAAACACAAAGATTAAAACAACAACGTCTCCTGTATGAGTGCACACATGTGCACGTGTGTGAGTGTTTCCTAAGAGGCTTAATCTTTTGAAGCTCTCAGATTAGTAACCTCCGCCGAGAGCTGGCGGTGGATGCAGTGGTGGTACTTGCGACTTGGTGGGCGTCTGTTTTATGCAGCAACCTGCATGTCAGTTCAAAGCCAACTCGTGCGGCATGAGGGAGACGATGGGACACATGAAAGCAACACTCGACGACGTGTACCGTCTAAAAGATCAGAGCCCAACAGCATGGAGGGACCGCCAGCATAAACAAATCAAATGCACCTAGGTTTCAGAGTTTGTCCGGCGGAGTGCACCCACATGTTAAGAGGCTCGTAATGGCATTGATGTGACAGATTTCTCAGGGCTTCAGATACAGAAGTGAAGAATTCAAAATGCATTAGAAATGTTACATTTTGAACAAATATGCTTAGAAGAATAATGAGTTATCCACCGTTAGTTTAAAAAAAACAAAAAAAAAAAACAACCTTGACCTTGAACTCCTTTGCGATGAGCGACTGCTGGTGTTCATTTTGTCAAACTTGACACTGAACAACAGGAATATTGACAGTCGTGTGTAATGAACAGGCCAGGCTGTTTGAGTATTTTAACACACCGGTCTCCCAGGCGGGCTGTAGCTTTATGAAAGCCCTGTATTGTATTTCTTTCCTGTGCCAGAGCCCGCTTCCTGTGGAGGTGCTGTGTCAAACAACGATGACCCTCTGCTTCCTGTAAGTCGCATGGAGACGGGCCTGACACGAGCCCCGGGGCCTTACCGCCAGCCACCGAATCACCTCAGAGCTCTCGCTCCGATTCGTTCCCTTTCAAGTCCTCTTCCCACCTTGATCACTCCGGATCTCAGCTTATTTATACTTTTTACAGTTCTTACGTTTTACACCTTTTCTTTAAAATTGTATTCCATTCTCCTTGTCTTTATTTAATTTCTCCATCTTCACCTCTCTTGCACCTCCTTCCTTTCTTTCCCCTCTTTTTTCTTCCTTGCCGCCTCCCGCCTGTCAGGCCCTTTCTCCTTCACGTTTCCCTCTGTCCACACCTCCTTTCCTCCCTGCATCCCTTCTTCCCTACATCTCTTTGTCCCCCCTGTCCAGGTCAGAAGGAGGTCTGTCAGAGATTTCCTGTGCAAACGGGAGATTCAGACCACACCTTGTGAGGGGATTTCTGAAAGCACTGTCAGTCACGCCCTGCAGAAAAAAAATATATATTTTCTGCCTAAATGCAGTTTTGCTTTCAAAAATCAGTTACAACACAGCTCTTCTAAATGTTATATTAAAAAAAATTATTAATAATGAGGAAATAAGTGGAGAACATGCAGCACAGAAAACTGCATCTAGAATAAACTAAATCATAACCAGTATGTTATTTTACATATTCTGGATAAAACCAAAGTAACAGCTGTCAAACTTCTCTCAAAGTAAAGTCCTTGTCTTTTTGCATCCCGAAAAGACCCCAGGACCACATCTCTGCTTGGGTATGAGAAAGCTGTCAACGGTAAGGGTTAAAGACTTGTCTTGTCTAACAATCTAACAGCAATCAAATAATGACTATTACTAGTATGACCCCTCATCCACTGATCTCCCTGGTAACGCTGAAGGCCGACTCTGATGTTTGGTGGGTTCCTGGTGATGGAAATGGGTACATGTGCATATGTGCATATGTGCATTCACGGGCGCAGTCCACTTCGACTTGGTTTCAGGTCTTCTTACCAAGGTCGCGAAAGCACGTCTGCACACAGCCGTACGTGCCGGCGGCAACAGTCTTTGCCGTGAATCTGTGCACACTCCCCCTCTGGTCTTCTTCCAGTGCAGGTCAGAGGCAGGAAGTGAGCTGAGAGAAAAGGAGGAAGCAGAAGCAGCTCTTGCTGGCTGCAGGTAGTGACCCTGAGCCGTGACCTTCAACCTCAACCTGCATCAGTCTGACAACACGAACTGACAAAACGCAGATGCGCATTTATGGCTTATGTTTGCAAGTTAGAGAAAGTTTAAATCTTAGATCCCATCAGGAGACATAATAATAATAATAAAATTCCAGGATTATAACTTATATCTTTATTATCTGACAACATAACAACAGTGTGTTGCTTTTGTTCACTTGTGACATTTACAGAAGTGGACAGGAAAGATGTATGAGATTCATGGACTTTGTTCTCACAATCATCAACGCTTCTTTCCTTTAATCAAACTGTTAGACAAAGTTGGAGGTACCACTGTTCAGGCAGTCTGAAAAAACTGTTCAGACATGAGCTCTGTCCAAATCCAACCAAAACGGGCCAAAGCCGGTGCTTTCAATTCTTATGTTTGCACCTGAGAGAGATAAACTCTTGAGGTGCAGTCGATTTATCAACGCTCGTGAGCAGTTTTGCTGTTTTTGGACAGGACCCATGGCTTTGGAGGGTGACAATTGTTTTTTTCCTTTATTCTGGAACTGCCTCACCAGTTCCAGAAGAATAGCCTGCTGCCGTGCTTGGCAGGCTCCAGTTTGCCCTCAATGGTTGGGTTGGGTTCAGGACGAGGTCTAGAATGGTAGGGGTTTTCTGGGAGTGGCCGCGAGGTCGACACTTTGGTCACCTGTAGAGGGAAACGAACACAGACTGTAACTTTTGATACGTTCAGCGTCAACACACTGAACCATCGCTGTCAAAGAGTCACTGCTCATTCCTGGAGTAACAGAAGTTTTTCTCTGCTGGAAAACTTTCCGAGGCTTGTATAACAAGCACCAAAGCGTTATTTTTTTTACACTAGTTGTGTAAAAAAAAAAAAAAAAAAAAAGCACGTTGTGCTCACAGGGAATTTTATTTTCATGATTTTGAACTATGTGGATATTGAGTCTTTCTGTTTATGAAATGATCTTTGTGTGGTGGCTGCAAGATCGCAGCTTCTGGGCCAGGATCTAACCACAAACTCAGGGACAAATTCTTCATTTCACACAGGTCAAATCTATAATCAAAAATCAGCTATTTGTTGTGACGTATAAGTGGGATGGACCAATCTCTTCATTTTCTTCATTAGAACTAGTTAGGATTTAATTACAAGAACCCAAACCTGTTCTTCTTAAACCTGTTCTGCTTTACGTTGGTACGTTGGTCCTTAATAGAAATGTTAAATAACTTTTTAATTACAAGACCAAAATAAAGAGAAACCCTTAAATTATCTTTTTAAGATATTTTAACGACAAGACCACTGTACCAGCCAAACTGGGTCACACTATTCTCCACTAAATTCAAGGTTTATTTTCTTTCAGTTGGTTCAGAACGCTGCGGTCCAGACCAAGAGACTGGACTACATAACTAGTCCTGCGATCTTTTCCATGGCTTCCTGTCTGTCACAGAATAGATTTTAAAATCCTGCTGTTGGTTTATAAATATCTGAATGGTCTCGGGCCAAAATACACCTCTGATCTCCTGGTCCATTATGAACCAACCAGAACCCTCAGGTCGTCAGGGTCACGTCTGCTTTCTGTACCCAGAGTTAGAACCAAACATGGTGAGGCAGCGTTCGGCTTTTACGCTCCTCACCTGTGGAACAAACTCCCAGCATGCATCAGGGCTGCTGAAACTTTCAGTGTCTTTAATTCAAGGTTGAAAACCTTTTTGTTTCCTGCTGCATTTCAGTAATCCAACATAATGCACTACATGCTTTATTTCTTGCATCTCGTTTGTTTTATTCTTTTTTTTTTTTAACTTATGCCTGTCTGCCTGTCTTTAAATTCTCTTGTACATGAAATGTGTTATACAAATAAACTTGCCCTGCCTTAAAATTAGTAGTTTAACAGCAGAGAATAATACAAAAGCACCATAAAATGTATCATTTACAAATAACGTGCAAATAAACAGATGGTAAATGGGCTTCTGTGAAAGTCAGAGATTGAACCAGCAACCGTTTGACTTCTCTAACTCCTGAATTGCATCCCGCCCTCAACGCAATCAGTGCCACTGTCAGAGTCCACAATCAGCAAGAATAGAGCTCATCAACAGAGCTGCTCTCATTTTAAAAGCACAGGCAGCGCCTCGAGACTCTCACCTTAGACAGATCTCCCAGTCCAGGTCTCTCCCAACCCAGTTTATCCAGGACGCAGCTGTCAAACGCCTGCTGCTGTTTACGGCAGTGACGCAGTTCTGCCAGGTTGGAATAATCCAGGCAGGTCCAATACTCGGTGAAGGACTCAGCACAGTTCCCCTTGATTTGTCTGAAAGGCACAGTGCAAGCAGACGTCTGAATCAGACTTAAATATCCTGAAGGTGGCTGGCAGTTGTCAAAAACACAAGAGAATCAAACCAGGCCCCTGGCGCAATTAAACTTTCTTAAGTCTGTCCTCATTAAAATAATTGCTGGTACTTTTGGTGTGTTTTTTCTCTTTGCCTTCTTCTTCTAAGGAACCAAAAACACAACCTGTTTGATATACTCTCACAGGAGCTCCTTCTTTAATACGCGGGCATCAGGACAAAGCTGAGTCTTTAACTTTTAGTAAACACAGACGTAGCAGTTAGGAGTGACAAATGCCAGACCAGCTCGCCAACGCTTCGACAACACAATAGGCTTCACGGGCACCTCACTCACTCTCCAAACGTCTTACATGGTCTGCTCTTGTTTACAATTTATTATTTTTGTCCAAACAAAGATGTTTGACAACTTCAGAGGACAGATCAATTCAGATTAATTAACCACTTAAAAAGAAAACGTCTGTTAAGGGTTTTCTATGAAAACAATAAAAGCATTTTCAGTGAACTGCTCAGAGAATACAAGCCATGCATGAATAGCCTTCTAACAAGAACATTTTAAGCAATGTGCAAAAAAACAATCCAGAGACACCTTATTAAAGTTAAAATTATGAAAATGTTGACCCAAAATCCAAAAGGGATCATTTTTCAGTCATAGAAATCCAGCTTGAGAGAGAGAGAGAGAGAGAGAGAGAGAGAGAGAGAGAGAGAGAGAGAGAGAGAGAGAGAGAGAGAGAGAGAGAGAGAGAGAGAGACTATGGAAATTCATGGAGGACAAATGTTTTTAACATTTCCTCTTAGTTGGAGAAATAATGTTTAACCTCATTATTTTATTTCCTCATAAAACCTAGTTCCTAACCTCGATCCCAAAATGTCACCAAGTACCAGCAGCCTTTTCTCTTCTGTTCTGACGGCACTAGTCTTAAATTACTAATCCTTCTACTTGGCCAGACAGTTTTCTCCATTATTCTATCTGGACTCTGCAGCCCATTTTGAAGGCTAAATAGCAGGACAAAACACAGAGCAGGAAACTTCTCAAATCTTCTCTGTGTACTTAACAACTTCAAACTCTGGAAGAACAGCTGTCCAGAAACAGTATTTGCAACCTCAGACCCCATTTTAACCCACATGTCCATCATTGACTAAGGTTTAAAAAAAAAAAAAAAAAAAAAAAAAATTAATAAGCAGCTCTTCACCACAGACCTCTTCTGACCAGAGTTTCACATGGATTCTCAAAGTCTGCGCTCTGTAGGCTCCAGAGTTCAGCCACATCTTCAATCACTCACTAACCACAAGCACCCTGTTCAATTTTGCAAAGGACACCAGTGTAGCAACCTTCAGCTCTGAAAATGCCATAATTCTGTCGGACCAACTAAAGCTTTTTAGCAAAATGTTGTGATATATTTACTCTGCAAGCCAAAAAAAAAGGAAGAGATGATGAGAGCATTACTTTACCGTGGCATACTACTTCACTCCATTACCTCAAACACGCAGCGTGAACTTCAGAAACCCATCAGTCCACTGGTGTTTACGAAGTCCTGCTACTTATGAAACAAATTTCTTATTTCTTGTTCCTATATGCAAAGTCCAGATATAGAAATCTAGATTTTAGGTTGTATACCTGACCAAACCTTTAATATCTGTATAGAATCCCACTAAAGCATTCACTCTTAACCTAATGGTAAGTTTGTAAGTCTTTACCATTGTGAGCTGTGGCTGTGTTTCACTTGGGAAAAACTCTTCAATATTTGTAGGAACCTTTCACACAGTGCATTCAGAATGGGACATTTTTACCAATATTCCACCCAGTTGTGAGTGTAAGCTCATAAACTTCTGACAGGGTTTGCACCATCAACGTGCACCGGTGATGGTGCAGACAACTCTTGGGTCTTTCTCATATCAACTTTGTGTAAGACTCTGGCCATCAGCTGGTGTATGGAGAACTTTATTCAATCCATGAGTCTGCATATTGACAAATTACATATTTAACATTAAAATTTGGTTATTATTTGTATCTGATATATTTAAGAGAACTGCATTTTATATGTACTTAAAAAAAAGAAAAAAAGCTATTCATCATTTACACTGTATTAGTGACAACTGTGTTGGACATTGATTCTATTTATAAATATGTTGAAAGCAAAGATATGAATTACCTAAAGAAATTGAGTGCACACTCATTGACCTTCCTCCCTTCCTCTAAACACTTTCTGGGGTCTTTCTCTTCCCAGCGGCACAGCATGAACTCCTTGTTAGGTTTGTCACACTGGGAGCCATAATGGTGAGCAGCAGCCTTCAACACTGCAGATGACACATTTATCTGAAAAAAGAGCAGGCAGAAAAATGAAAAACAGCAATATTAATAAATGAATGTAATACTCTGAAGTAACGTTTTACTGTTTAGACACATAGTGGTTTATTTATTTTAAAAAAGCACCGACATGCTGATTTGGATTCTTTCCGTTTTACTTTCTAGGTGCTATAATCAACTGAATACAAAATAAGTATTTTGTGTTAACATTTAACAATTAAAAAAAGTATATATATATATATATATATATATATATATATATATATATATATATATATATAGTGTGTGTGTGTGTGTGTGTGTGTGCGTGTGTGTAAAAAGTAAAAGTAAAAGGGGATTGCAATTTCGAAACTGTTGTTTTTTGATTGAAGTTTTGTTTTGTTGTTTTTTCATGGGATTTGCCCCAATGGTATGTTTAGCACCTCTGAAAGAATCAAAAGGTTTTTTCAAGGTCCTTAGACATAAAAAAAAAATATTGCTTCTAAACAACAGGTAAATATAATATCAAAACACCCACAATAATACTGACTCCTAAAATGAAGACCTTGTATTTCTAAATAGTTTATTATCTGATTTAGAGTCGCAAAGACAACGATCAGGCGACTTCCAAGGACAAGTCCTGTGTGCCAACAACACTTCTGACACTGCACGCCAACAGAAACCAGCCAAATCGTAATGGTTGTAAAAGGTTTGCCCTCTCAAAAGTAAACTTCACCGATGCTGTGAAATGTGACCAACGAGACGCAGTAAAGTGGTCATTCTTCTGGCTTTCAGCAGTCGTGCACAGACCATACTTACCACATGCGAATGCACTAAGCGATCATTTCTGCGGATGCTGCATCTGAACCTCGTAAATTACTTTGATCAGCGGCAGAAGAGAAACTTTACCAGCCGCCGAGCAAAGAGCAGCTAGCACGTTAGCAGGCTGGCTACCTAGCGCCTCCTCTCTCAAATATGCGACAGCGTCTCACCTCGTCCACCTTCAGCTCCTGGAGCGTGGGGATTTCCGTCGTCGGGGGCATTGCTGTCTGCTTGCACACTACAGCAAACGCAGAAGATCAAGTAAACATTCAAGGTGCTCCTCGTCAGACTCAGGACGAGCGACAACACGGCGGAGAAGGTCAGTAGGCTGGCGCGTGCCGATGACGCAGTTTCAGGCGCGCCATAATAAAAAATAAAATAAATAATAATATTTTTTGTGGGTTTTCTTCACTCCACTTTCTGTCTTTTATCCGTTTCGTTTGTCCTTTTTTATGTTCTAATAAACCAATTTCGGTACATGTTTGAAATCACCATGGCGCCATTGCTTGTTGTCGTGTTGCCATGGGACCGCAGCCCCGAGGCGCTCTCCTGGCTCGTACTCGGTTTTAAGACCTTAACTTTTATTGCTTTAAAAAAGACGGCAACGTATCACAAAGTCCAAAGAATTAATGGCATTCTTTGGAAGCTTTTACAAGGGGAATACAAAAAATGGCAGGTAAATGCATACAAATATTAAAAGGCAGGGATTGTACAACTAAATTAAGAACATTTCAGCCATTTATGAAGAGTAAAACAAACAACAATAATTTGACAAAAAAGAATGTGACGCCTCTTCTGTGTCTCAGGTTGGATGGAGAAGGCGAGTACACTTTACCCACAGGTACTAAGTATGTGGGAGAGATGAAAGACGGGATGTTTCATGGCAGAGGAGTGCTCCTCTTCCCAAATGGAAGCAAATATGAAGCCACCTGGGAAAACAGCACATCCAAACAGGTGAGGAGCTCTGTATGGATGTCCACATGCATGTCCTATTGTATGCATCCACATTCTGGACTCTTGTGTTTCACTCTGGTTATAGCGGACGTTACATCTGTTCCCTTTTAGTAATCACTCACCATTATTGTGGTAATTATGTTTCTCACATTTTTTTCTTCCCTGTAGCAGCTTTGTTCTTTTCTGTTCTGATGTGATCTATCTTAGCTTTGGCAGAAAAAAAACAAAACAAAAAAAAAACAAAAAACAAAAAAACACCAGCATTCCAGTTATTATCATCATTGCAGTTGGGCTTCACTTTAAATGATAGCAGGTCTGAACCATGACACACTTGGCTCGGGCTGCTTTGCACCTGCATTCTGTGCCAGTCCAAGAAGACAGCTCTTTTTTAGTTGTAGCAGTTTGTATAAAAAGGGGGAAAAAAATAAAAAGAATAAATCCTATGTTCCCTACCAGGTCTTTAAAATTCAGTATATAAAACAACATGTCACATTTCACCGGACTGATATCAAAAACTAATTATGATTTTGGTTTTGACATTGGTTTTGACATAATTGTTTTGTTTTTTTGACATTTGTGTATGCACAGCTCTCTTAAGGCATTTCAATCAGGATGGGGCCTGGACTTTGACCAGACCATTACAATACCTTGATTCTTGTCTTTTTTTTAGCCATTCTGTTGTAGATTTGCTTTTTGGTTGGTTATCATCATTCTTTTGCGTGGTCCAATTTCAGCCAACCTTCAGCTGTCAGAGAGATTACTTCACATTTGAATTTAAAATACTCTAGTATACAGAGAATTTTATGGTTGAGTCATTTACTGATAGACGCCTGGGCGCTGTGGCTGAAAAACAAGCTTGAATCATCACAAGTTGAAAAATTGTGCTTATACACAGTTTGCGATATGGTCAACAATCTCTGCTTTGCTCTTGTCTGTCGAAGAGGTCTGTGTTTTCTCCAAACCAAAGCACACTGCTGCCATGTTCTTTTAAAGCTCTATACGCTGCATGATATTGGGCTTCTGCAAACAAAAGACGAACCTTGTGAAAGAATCACGCCAATATCTTTTACCCTAACTTTAAATTGCCCCACACAATTAAACACGGTTCGCTGACAGCTATCTCAAGGGTCTTGCAACCAGAGATTGCCAGAGGTAATCTTCTGACATTGTAAGAAATCTTTTGACTTTGTTGACTGAGTAGCCAATTGAAATGCAAAATTAAATAATGTATTAATCAATGCAGCTTGCCTCTTTTGGGAACACATAAAAGATGTGGTTCATTTTCTTGTGTTGCTTATTGTTTATTGTCAGCTCATGCTGATGACTATTCCACATCTGTCTAAGCCTATGATTCCAGAGGTTTTACTATCATATATTTTGCACGTACCATTCTTGACACCGTACACAAGATTAATCAGATGCAAGTCATATATTGTGAGATGTAATGATTGCCGTATAAAGTGAGCAGTTTATAGGAGTCATTAGGGAGAAGGTGCTTTTTTTCAGGCAACCCTTCCAACCAAGGAATAATTGTGCAGGCTTTTCTAACTTTACAGTCATTAAATTCAACATTGAGTATACTAACTGAGGCCTATAATGGCTGAGACATAGTTCTTTGATTTTAAGCAATTTCCCTGAGGATTGCAGTGTTTGACCTTGGGTCTAAATTGCTGGGAAGTGTTTAACTGTTATTCCTCTGAAGACTGGCGATTGTCTGAAAAGGTTTTCCAGTTGTTATTCATTTTTGTCATTGTAGAACCATGCCAACTTGTTTGAAAATTAACCGCCAGACTGAAGGGCAGCAACAATTATTTTTGTTAAGACCGTTGCTGATGCCGTTTCTCCACTACATCATTTTAACACACATCAGGATGGTCCAGAGCAGCAGAATGCCAAAAATTCTGCAGTTATAGAACAGCTCACAGTTGCTGGTGATCAGTGCATTTGAATAGACTGCTGTCAATTATTTGTGTGTTATGAACATTAGCGGTAACATTACGCCTCTTCTTGTCTAAAGAAAACAAGCAGTGTAATTTGAATCTACCAACAAGATTATTTGTGCTATTAAAGAAAAACAATCGCTTTAAAGATTGATCTTCTCTTCTCCATGTATGTTTAACCCCTTAAATATGCACTGTTTGAAGTTCTTACATAAAAAATCTGATATACTGTCATTACTGTCATGGCAAAGTGTATTGTTACCACAGAATAAAAGCATTATTATTACAAGCAGAGCCAAAGACAGCCAAAGCTAAAGACAATAGAGGGAAATATAAATTCTTTTGTGATGGTTGATGGACTGGAAACTGACATTTGAAAAGCTCAGCAGCAACTTATCTCTCCAGAAACTGTGTCTGAGGTATGCAGGATAACCTCCAGACCTCACATGCAACAGTCTGGGCTGGAGCTACTGTTCTTCAACTGAGTGCTGACTTGGAAATGTTTTCTCTATTGAGGTCCAAGCATTATCTTGAATGACAAGGGCATTGTTTTTGATCATCATTGTTTTAATGGGGATTATCTTCTCTGTTATGTGTTTTAAATGCTTTTAAATTTAAGCAAAAACAAAGTCATTTTCTACAAAGCACAAAAATTACAATGAATCAAAGTGGGAAAATTGTGTTTATAGTTTTTGTAAAATTGTTTTTCTTTAATTGTGTTTGGTGATTAAGTGCCTGACTGAGCTGTCTTTTCATTGTGCTTCCTTACAAGGGGTCCTTTACCTTTGCTGATGGTCTGCGGTACCAGGAGAAGAACTGGGACTACTGCAACGGTTATGATAGACGCTTCTACAGCGAGAGGTGCAATGGACTTAGACCTTCAGGTGGGAATTTATTTGCCGAGATTAGAGGTTTCATCCTTTATCAACCTCCCATACAAACACATATACTAATTATCTTACTTGATAAGACTTCTATTGTAGATACAAAGTATTTAAAAAAAAGGATCTTATTAATCAATACGTATCCCACCAGCTGTTTATATTCAAATTAATCTTGTAATAGTGCCACATGTACCCATAACGAGCCTGACAAATAGCCAGATGGAAACCATTGAGAGTAACTGATCTTTCTTCTACTATTCTGTTATTGCAGGAGAATCTCAAATGACTGATCTACATCCACCGCGAACCATTCCTAGAGGGTGTTACGATTGTGGAGACGGTTTCTATGACCCCTCTACCAGAGTTGTCACTTCCTACGGTGGAAGATTCCTCAGGAGTGCAGGTGAGACAGAGAATGTGTTTTTTCACCAATGTAGCCCTATCCACTACAGATCGAGGGTTGGTTTGTACAAGAAGCATCTTCATTCATGCATTATATTCAAGCTTTTTTGTGATCTACATGTTGAGGTCAACAAATGTAGGTATTTATTTACAGCCCACACAAAGTAAGGTGATTGCACTTTTAAATCAGAATAACAATATGCTTTAATTTGATTCCAAATGGCTCCATCCGAGTGTTGAGTAATTTTCAGGCACTGGGGCATGTTGTGTGCCAAGGTAAATTAGAAAGTTAAAAGTAAGGAGCAAACACAATTTTCTATGTCATTATATGCACACCAAGGTTTATGTCCAGTAAAGCACCTTTCAGTGATGGATTGGTGTACTGAATGTTAAATGTATTTATTTAGTAACTTCATAAAGCAGTGAAATTTGTTTCTGTAATTGAACATGACTGGAAACATTGACAATTACAGTAATAATGTTGCAGATCATTAAACCTCTGTTTTGAATTTGCAGCACATGCCAGCTTTAATATGTCTGCAAAGACCATACATTTTTCACCTCCAGTTGAGATCAAATTAGTTTTTATATGATATGTGCACAAACAGGCAGAGGAAATGGATAGAATAGATAGAAGAATCAATGAAACCCAGTTGTATAATTATTTTAGGAAAGTTATAGTAGCATGAGGGTGGTGAGATGATTAGCATTGTTTTATATTAATATTTTTATCTGCTCATGTTCTTGCCTACAAATTGGAAGAATGAATCCTGCCCTGAGATGTATGATGTCCAGATACTGGTGATGGAGGAGCAGGGATGAGGAATAATGATGAAATCTTGGTGAATACAACGTGAAACTGGACTGTTTATAGACTTGGGATAATGACAATAGTCCTGATACAAACGATAGCACACACACAAAATTAGAAAAATAAATGATTTTAAAATAACAGCAATTAATTTATTTGCTCAAAAACGGAATTTATAGTGAAATTAATCTTTACAGAAGCTTATTGACATAAATGTGGCAATGAATGTGGCTCAGGCAAAACCTTTAATTTTCTTTTTATAACTTTGAAAACGTTCAGTGTGTCCAAATTGGGAGGTTTTAAAACAATGAACCTATGGACTGCTGTGAAATGGATTATTTATGCATTATCTGATGGAGATGGCTGTTGAAAGTCATCTTACAGTTTTTTTTCTGCTTCTACAGTCATTTTTGTTGTACTGAAAGGACATTTTTCCAATGAATGAGAGCCCATTACAGAACTCTTTATTTGAAGTGAATGCAGTCTGTTAGATGTCCAGAAAGATTGTATGTGTTCTCTCTGAAATATTTGACACTCAGTCAGCATAAAGCTGCACAAACTCATCTTCACATCTGAGGTGCTCCGTGTCCTTGAAGCTGGAAGTGAAGAGCTCATTTAGTAAGTGTGAGCAAAGCAAGGCTTCACTTCTTCCCAAATCATGTCAATGTCCCTAAAATTTGCACACAAATTGGTGCTGCCACACACTGTCACTGGGCTGTTTGTGGAAGACGTGGCTTTCTAATGACATTCTTCCAGCTGTGCCCTTCAAGTTGCTCATGAAGACCATCTTTGCGCTGCAAAATGTTTGATTCAGGACTTTGCATAAACTTAACCTTTGTTGGTCAGCCTAGAAATCTAGATGTACCGCTAACAAATTTGAATTTGCTTTGTAGGCATGTCTAGGTACCATCCGTCAGAACTCATTAACTATGTCTACAAGTAACATCTCTCTATCCTTGTAGAGAGAGTGACTGGGAGGACTTGACGACAGAGCGGTAACGTAATTTGAATGGTAAACACATGTGTAGATGGCTGCAGCTGAGAAATAGTGGCCATTTGAATCTGCTTTGGCAATGACAGTTAAAGATTTACAGAACAGAAGACACCACTCAAATCAGAAGAACAGAAGACACCACTCAAATCATTCCTTTACGAGGTAGATGTACTTGCTGTTTTGACAGGCTGCAGCAAAAGTTTAATTTGCTCATACACAGCACACTCTCCCATTGACATGTTTTCAAAACTCTGAATATGTCATCTTGTTTGTTGCTCTGTTTGGTTCTAGCACTAACCAGCGACATGCAAAGGCGGTTTAAGAAGCAACCACTGGGGCTGCCCCTTAAACAGGGAGGTGCTTTGAATCATTTTCCTACATCTTTCTAGATGTGGGGAATGTTGTTTTACAGGGTGTCAGTGAGGTGGTCGGTGTAGATTGCACCATTTCAAGAATGAATTACTTTCCTGTCATTCAATAAAATGTACATGGAGTTAGCAATGCAGGACACCTCTGTGTATAACAACAGCGTTTGGTAGGCCTGTGCATCATTCTCAAACCTTTGATAATTAAAAAGAAAACTTTGTACAAGTGTGAATCTAATTTGAAAACCATGCATTAAAAAAAGCATATCAACTATTATCTTGAGCACACTAGCTAAGGGGTGGGGGGGGGGGGGTCTAAATAAATTCCAAATAAATATACAGTACAGACATTGGCGAGCAGTTGACTTTTGCAGACTTTGGCTCTAGACTATAGACTGTGGTCTTGATGTTTACTAGACACGCACTGAGCAGTATCTTAACTACATGAAGGAAATGTACAATCTTGTAGAATTCATGAAACAATCATTTTAAATGCAGAAAGAATTTGAACAATACCCTTCTGGCCCTTTTTCCATTGTCAGTGCCAACAAAGTTCACCCTCAGTGTCTCGATTCTCATCTAATGATTCCAAATTTGGATTTATTTTCAATGCAAGCTTCACTTTCTTTCTTTTTTCTTTTCGGTACTGCTTGAGCGTTTTCTTTTTATGTTGCAAATGCAAACATATGTCAAGATATGATTCCTGGCAAAAGTTTATCTGTGACTCACATGCCGCCTAAGGTAGAAGCTTACTTTTGGGGAGGATGGTTGTATTCAGATGAACTATTTGCAATATAAAGCAGATTAGTTCCACAAGCACACAAATCCCGTTTACATGTGTGTAAAGACAAAAGGAAATAGAGAAGATCCCCCATCCTTTCCAAATTACATCAATATGTGTAAGAACACAAAAATATCTTGTTTCCTTCCTTGATGGGAGCTGTTCATCACCATTATAGATCTGGTACTGATCACTGGAGCAATGGAGAGATAGACATGGAGGATTTGAGCAAGAGAAGGCAGGAATTTTTTTTATTTTAGGTTGAAAAGAAAAGAAGGAAAAGTGCGTACTTTCCAACAATACTCGGACAATCTGTTTTCCTTTGCAGAAATATGGAGCTAAACAGGAACTGTCTAATTGATCCTTTGGCATTGCTCATATACATATGTATGTGTGGAGGGATGTGCTCTGTATGTGGCCAGTGTTACACACCACACACATTTATGCTTGTGTGCGCTCCCCTTTGTCTTGGAATATAGCTCTTTAAAGAAATGCTCCTGTATCCTGCATGGATTTATTTTTCTACCCTAGGAGCTGAAGGCATATTTGTCAGAGTGGGTGTGAAGACTGAATTTATTGCTTGGTGGCTTCCGTCCAGGAAGAAGTCTGCAATGATCATGGGACACAGGGAAGACCCACCCTCCCAGTGCGGACGTTTGCTGCTGCAAGAGAAAGGAAGGAGATCCCCATGTAGCTGTGGGACAAAGAAAACTGAGCCAGTTAGGTCTGCATTCACAAAAGCTAGAACAATTATGCACGTGGAATTCTGTTAAGCACAAATGTCGTACAGTTCACCCTGTAAAGGTCCATGATGGGGACTGAAAATCCATTTTCGACTTTAACAACCCTTATGCAAAGTCCTGCCCTGCTTAGTTACTGTTGCTAACTTGCTAACAAACAGCCCATTTGGAAATGGTGCCAAGTAGCAAAACAATAGGATCTGTTGCTGATATCCCCCAAGTGGTTATAGATTATTTCGGGAATAGAAGTGATTTCTTGTCAACACCTGGAAGTAAGGCAGGGCTGTCAAGAATGCTACTACACAACGTTGAAATGTGGAATTATATCTGAAATGGAAAGTGATGTGAGTGGATTTAAAGCACCTCCAAGGTTTCAAAAGTAAGTCGTGACAGCTGAATTCACTCTGTCTGCGCGCACTCTCACTCACACACACCAGTCCAGGCATTTTATTTGTTTATTGCAGATCTGATTTTGATCTAAGAAAAAAAAGAGGTGTTATGTCAAAGGCAAAAGCTCTGGGAGTAACTCGAATTTGCAAAAGGAAAGCTCAGATATTATGACTTTATACATTCGAATAACTATATACACACCTGATCTATGGGAGAAGCTGACTAAAAGAAGCATGGATGTATGACAACTGAAGCCAGTCTGAAACAAGGAGAGGAAGTAAAACTACACAGGTAATAAAGAAATAAAGCCTTTCAAAATAAAACATGAAGTTATTATAAATAAGGGGCATGAAATACAGAGCATTGATATTAAAAAATAAAACAAGGTCTACGAAAACATAAGTCATTTTATTTTAAATGACCTATATGGCCTCTCTGTGTGTCTAAAATTCAAAGCACACAGAGCATGAGTGGCTGCATGAGTAACAATATGGCATTATATCTTCACACTGCAGAATATTATGTATTGCTGTATTAAGGATGAAAATATGGTTTATTAAAATGCTGAAGTCTCCTAAAAAGATGTTTTTCCTCCTTTTCGACGTATATTTCATAAAACCCTTACAGTTAATCTGACGAATAAGAATCCTTAAAGAAAAAAGTCAAATACATCTAATTTAACCCAACATGGAAAAGTCAATTCCAGTCTAAATGACAGTAGTACATATGAAGAAAAATGTTTTAATGTAAAACATATAAGTTACTGGACTCACTAGGAAAAAACTAACTTCCAATAAATGGAAGAACAGACTAATGAAAAGAGAGATGAGGAAATGTCTCAAACACCAACAGTCGATTATCATTCAAAAAGTATTATCTTCTATTATGAACTACTAAGTCAAGTCAGTTATTATTTATGTCTGTCCAGTGAAGTTTAAATGATCACTCGCCAGCCCTGCCCTTTTGTCCAAAAACAACACCTTTCAGCTTCAAAAAGATAATGCTGGATTTGAGACCTCAAAATGAAATTTCACAAACCAAGGATGGCCACCACATCAAAAAGCACAATCAGCAGCGATGAGCTGCATCATTTGGCCACCTCGTGAAATACTCAGAGGATGAAGATATAAAGAGAAGGGAAAGTGTGTATAACTAGAAGTATTGCAAGACACACCTTCAAGTATTCTGTGATTAAACTTTTACTTTTTTTTTAAATCACAGCAATATATTATAAGATGTCGATTGTCAGCCTCTTCATCTTTTCATCTTATCTCCTACCAATGAGTTTGAAAGGAGGAAAATATGATGCAATCCTTATCAAGCTGCAAGGTAGCCTCCTGGGGGATAGAAGTTCTAGAGTAATAGAAACACAGGTGAAAAAGTCTGACAAATATGCTTGTTTTGCTGATAAATAAAATCGGAAGTTGTTGTTTTTTTTGTTTTTTTTTGCATGATCTGAATACAGCAGCGCTAGATTGTACAGTTTTGCTCTTGTAAAACCTAATGACGTGCAGTAAATGGCCTTGTGATTTGGTTTTGCTTACAACAAATGTGGTTGCATCTCGCCTCGGCACAATCAGCCCAGTTTAATTAAACTACAACATGAGGAAATTGCAATCTTTTAATCTGAAATACAAATCACATAATCAGCAAACTAAATACAGAAAAAAAACAAGCTCAAGCAGCTATTTTTATACACTTTCCAGTTAACTTCTACAGACGTATAATCTTGCTGTTGCTGATAAAGATTGTCAATTTAAACTTGGAGGTGCACCATTAAAGGTTTGTTAAAGTTTAATTAAACAAGAATAAGGGTAAATCTACGTCCGTACAATCACGCTACCACCACTGACAGAGTGAACACGTCCTGCGATGGCAGACGAACATGCACCCAGTGAGGCGTCCGCTCTCTGTATTCGTGCTTGGCAACAGGCAGCTCCAGAAGGGGCCGCGCGTTGCCAGATTATTTGTAGCGCTTTCCTGTTTCTGGAATAGCCACATCCATTTGAAACTGTGCATAGAAAGAGCTCCACACTGAAAACATTCCCCTGCCAAGGAAAACACCTCTGGTGACCGAACCGCGGCCCATTTCCTTTGTCCCCATCCACTCGGGGTGTTTCACAGACAGATAAAATCAGGTTGGCCTCTGGGGAGGGGAACATAGATTCCTCAGGCTGGCGTTAATGAAACTCTCCCCTCTTAAACATCTTTGAAACTAGTTTTCACAGTGAAACAAGATCCAAGTGTTAATCCTGTGATCTGTGGCCGATGCATTAATAATTTGAAAGATCTGAATGAGATATGCAAAACCACAGGCAGATGTGTTGACAGGGAGTCCGACACAGAGGACTTATACATGTATGTCTGAATGTTTACATTTTGTTCAGCTCCACTACACTGCCTCCACTTTGAAACCACACAATGTGCATATTTTAGCACGTAATGGCCCAGATGAAGTCCACTAAAGCTAAACATCTGATCACTGTCAATGAAGCAGTTTGAGGGTAACATCTCAGAGTCCGTCTCTATTTCACCACCACATTCGACATAACTCCAGCATCAGTCATGCAAATCACCATAAGTGAAGAAGGGTTTTTTTTGTTTTGTTTTTTTTTCCTTTTGTTAATTGAGCCAGTGTTTGTGTCTTTGTGTATGTGTGCGTGTGTTAAATCACTGCCATCGGGCTGGAAGGAAACACTCTTGCCTCTGAGTGTATTTTGAGGATAAAGATAAACAGACTTTAACAAGGTGCCATTATCGCTTCCACACACTCTCACTCCTGTGAGCACTGAGCTGAGATCCAGATAGATATCAACCTGAACACTGTAAACACAATGCTGTGTGTGTATTCTGCGCTACACATTTAAACTAAGAGAGCCAACGGCTTAGTGTGATTTTACTGTTTAGTCATGCACTGCAGTATATCAGTCATAATAGCGTGTTAATTGTATGACTTACTAAAACTGGTAAATCTAAATCCCAAAAGAAGGCCTGCTCTCCTCACACTGCATGACAAAACCTAAATAAACTAGCCACCTGTGCCCTGGGATAACTTAAGGTGTAATTATATGTGACTTAAATCCTGAGATAAATGCAGCTATACAATCTGAAGAGGGCAGAATTACAGCAAATATGAAAATGTTTTATCATTAAATTGTGGGCTGTGGTTAATTGAGGTCAGCCTCAGAGCAGCTAAAAGATACATAGCTTTTCATAATTACCTGTCCCACTTACAATAGCTGGTGAAAATGTTGCCATGGCAGCTGACACATGGCCGATACCACGTTCATTTGACCCCCAGTCAGTGCAGGTAGAGAGGACAGACATACAGATAGACATAAAAAGAGAGGACGGGGGGGGGGGGGGGGGTTGCACTTGAAGTGGCGGTTAGTGTGGGACGCTGGCAATTACACACAATCAGTGGGAGAGCCTCAGACCTGCTCCTCCGTACAATGGGCCCCCGCGTGCACGGCAGGACCTGGGGGCTGAACCCCACGAGCCGCTCAAGTGCGTGCAGCTGCGCGCGCTCCAGAGAAAGCTCACTTCCCCTGCAATTAGCTAGTCATTTCAGTTTTTTAACAAGAAAAAACTGGTTTATTATCAGCTCTTCTGGCGGTCGTTTCGTTTATAAAAAAAGATTGCCGTCCATTTTTGGAGGTTATTATTTGTTGGTGTCTGAAGTGGCTCTGGGATGCTTGTTTTCTACTAATTGTCCGGCTTCTCTTGCTTTAACAAATTTACCAGAGTCTTGAATGGCACTTATGTCACGCAGCCCCACACACACAAAATGACCTGCGGTCTAATTGTGCAGCCTACTGGTTATTTGACATTTTATTTAAACGTCTTAAGTGACTTTAACAAAATGAGCGCAGTCTCTTTGTGCAGCTTTTACACTTGAAACCACGGTCTGCTTGTAGTCAGCATTTTGTCTCTAACACTGTTAATAAAACCTCTACATTTCCCTTCAAATGCTTCTGACAGATGACTCCGAACATGAGTGGATTGTACAGACTTGTCGGAACGCTTGGGATGGGGTTCCTGGCGTTGATCCTGAGAAATACCCCGCAACCACATGTAAGGAGAGCAGCAACATCCACAGATAAGAGGCTGAGTGGAACTGTACTTGGAACTGCGCTTCAGAGCAGTTTGTGTACAGCAATACTAGAAGTGAGCTGAATGAGCTGTCTGATTTCTCTACGGTTTTGTGAAAGACATCAAACTAAACCAAATTACCAAATTTGTTTGTTTATTTTTTGTATATTATTCTTAAACCCCATTTTTTATTTTGTCCCTATTTGCTCTATATGAGTTGTGTGTCTGTGTGTGTCTGTGCGGGTTTTTAAAAGGGTTTTTAAAAGGTTAAAAAATAAGAGTTTGAAAATGTATATTTCAGATTAATGTTTTGTCCAGCTTGGTTGAAATAGTCAATAACATCCTAACTTATAATAATACAAATCTATGTCAATCATTCAGATTCATTTGTCTGTGACTCAATAGACAACCAGAACCAACTCTGCATTTTTTGTTTTTTTTGTTGTTGTTGTTGTTGTTTTTGTTTTTTTTTTAGCTTTGTCAGACCACAAACATGCTTTTGCTGCAACAAAAGCTCATTGGTTGAAATACATCTGCGATGCAAAACACACAGATTCTGTTTGCTCTTACAGACATTCAGTGGGTGCTGTGACAGATTCCTCGCCGTTTTTATTCCAGCTAAGACAATATTTTCCTTTGCTTGCACACTGTGGCATTCAATAATATTAAAAATATTAACCAGCAGAAATATGTTTTGCAGTCCTCAAGTGCATGCCATATTTATGCAGCAGCAGGTCATCAATAAGCAGCTCAACGTGTGTGTTTTCTTTCTAGTTCACGGTGCACGATACTTCTGTTTCTGACGTGCAGTTGACAGCGATAGGATCCTGCATGCATTATTGTATTTTTCATAACCTCTTTTTTTGTGCCTTTTAATCACTAACTTTGAGTAAACTTTTAAAAGTAACAAGTTAACCTATGAAAAAAATAAGAATGCATCCAGTTAACCAACAACAAAGTGCTGCAGAAATGCGCCCACAACTAAAGAACTAAACATGCACCAAACCAAAACACAAGAAGTTAAGATGCAAAATGAAGCAATTTACAGTAAATTTATATTTATGGATTTTATTTGTATTTTTAACAGTTAAAATTTCTTTACATTTAGGCCTAATTTAAACGTCACACAAACTTTTTTTTTCTTTGCAGTTTGTTGCCTCATTGTGATTTAAATTAAAGCTTAAGCTATGCTTTGACGAATCATCACCAGAAATTACCCACAAGATATGATCCATCATCCCCAGAAATGCTTAAACAACAAAATTAAAAACACACAAAAATATCACACTCAGTTTTATTCCATTTTATGACACAAAACATTTATGATGTACATTCTATCAAATAAACCTTTTGTTTCTTTTTGTATGTTTGTTTCTTGTCAAAACAAAACCATTTCAGAGGGAAAAGTGCTTTACAGGGATTTACCATCTCAATAAATACAAGGACTTTGAGGTCTTGTTGGATCCTGTTCTTCACACAATGGCCATGGCACTACATAGACACACACTCGCTACCCCTGCCAATACACACTCACACACATCTTACTATGTACAAGCTCAGTTTTTTTTTATTGTCCATATTGTACCAATACCCCATTTCCCTCGTTGTGTGAAACACACATGCACACACACACACACACACACACAAACAGAGGCTGAACAAGCAACCGTATAAATTATAAGTTAGTGACAATATGAAAAATAAGTCAAATGTCTAATTTTGCAGGAATATGTAGTTTGACTCTTTGCTCATGTCGGAACTGCCTCTGTCTGAAAGATTGTAACTCCTGCCTCTAACATCAAAGCCACAAAGCCACAATTCAGCAAAACAAAAGTCACAATCTTAAGCTGGCTGATTTTACTTCGACATAAAGACAAAAGTCCAACTTCTAAAACAGAGTCTTAGACCCTGGTCTGTGATATTCTACCAAAATTTATGAAGATTTGATATCCTTACAATTTTTCAAGTTTAAAAACATCCAAATAACTGTTTGACGATCTTAGCTTTCTTTAATAATGGAAAAGGTAAGGCACAATGCATATTAATTTGTTAACAAAAGTCAGATTTTACACCTCATTTGAGTGGAAAAAATACCAAAAATGTCGTTGGAATGTTGTTTTTTATTTGTTTCTTTGTTTTTGTATTTTATTTTTTTTTTTAAGTTAATAATCATTCGACATTTTGTTAACATCTGGATTTCCTTCATGGTTGCTTAGAAAGAGAAGAGGGAGGAGTCTTACCTCTAATGTGGTCTACTGTGTGTGCCTTGTCCTTTAGGTCACAATGACATTTCCCCCTTAAATTTATCTTCAGCGGTTATGAAGTTTTAGTCCTACTTCCTTTATTAGCTTCATCCCTTAAAAACTTTCCTCATCTTCAGATAGACAGGGGGTGACTGGAATGAAGGATGCTGTACAAAATGGGTCCATCAGGTGGTGTAAAATAAAGTCTGTGACTTTCTGCCAACGATAAAGGTCCAACAGTCACGTTTGGCAGACGGGCTGCAGGTGGGATATTCCTGTCCTCGGAAAGAGGAGAACACGAGGCGCTGTCTTAGTTTTTCTCTTCTTTCGGCTTCTTCTTTATTTTACGAGTGGGCAGGGCTCCTGTAAAATTAGTCTTTTGTCCACTTTGACTCCTGCAAGATCTTTGAGCGCGTTCGGCAGCGTTCGCTGATTGTGGTAAAAGATCCGGAGGTTACGGGTCATGGTGGAGAGCTAGCGGCTGAGCGGGAGCTGCGGCAGCGTCATGGCCTGGTGGGGGAGACTCTGAGAGGTCAAGACGGAAAAGGGATGACCTAGGGAACATAAAAAAACAAGGAACATAAAAGCAGTTTTAATAAAATCAGTAAAGAGCTCGACGGTTTTTCGTTACACAAGAGTAGAAAATAACTCACTGTCAATGTAACCATGAAGGGCCACCATGCGCGCTCTCTCCGGACTGCCGAAGGGGGAGTAATGCAGCTCGTCGGGCAGTGATGAAGGTATCCTGGACTGAGGGTGACCCTGTGGAGCCCCACTGTGCTGGGGGGTGTGCTTTTTATGTCTTGCTCTGCAGTTTTGAAACCATACCTGTGAAGATGCAACGTTACCAAACATCATGCAGCTAGACTCAGGACACTGATTAAAGAAAATGGTAATTAGAAAGGAAATGTGAACATTTACTAACACTTCCCATGAGTCTCAAACTGGAAAGTTGCACCAACCTGTATAACTCTCCTGCTGAGGCCCGTCATGTCGGCGAGCTTCTGTAGCGTTTGGGCGTCTGGATTGTTGTCTTGAGCAAACTGCGCCTGCATGATCTGCGTGTTGAGGCAACAATGCCAAAAGTCAGCAACTGCCAAAGGCAATCGATGGACGAGAGCACAAGTGTACTGGGTCGAGCTTAAACTGAGTACGAAGGATATTAGAGTGAGGCTGGTGTGTCCCACCTGTAGCTGCTCTGCAGTGAAAGACGTCCGCGCCCTTTTGGCTGGTTTGGGTTGACCGTCCTGCTCTGTTGGAACAGCTCCTTCCAACGTGATGCCGTTTCCTGAGAAACGCAGATGTGGTCGATGCAAATCAGATGAGTTTCGTTAAAACTAGAGTGTTAAAACGTAACTGAGTACATTCGTGCATCTATACTGTACTGCGGTGTAGAGGCACTTTAGTTGATATTTTGTTGTTTCCTGTATAATGGATTTAAAGACAAAAAATGTATGTTTTTTTTAAAGTACTAAGCAGTTTGTAGAAGTACTGAGTAAATATTTTGGTCCAATGGAAAAAAAAAAACACAGCCGTTGGCTAAGTATTTTAATCATAATTAAAGAACTTCTGATGATGTGTATTATTAGATTTTAAACAACCCAAATATGACGACAAACAGAGCTGATTAAGTAAGTAAGTTCTGCAGCTGCAGAACAAAACTGTATAAAATGAGCTACAACAGTAAAAACATGCTTTTGCATCAGTAACCTTAATATTAACCTAATAATATAATATAATATAGACCACAACAATAACAACTGCAGAGCAGTTTAGTTTTTTTTTTGTTGTTGTTTTTTTTTTAAATAAATGAGTGCTTTTACTAGTAACACTAAGAAAACGTTTATGTGGTCATGTTGTTTTCATAAATCACACATTCAGTGCAGTGTTATGACAGTATTATTTGGTAAATTAAAGGCTGTAAAACACTGCCTCCACCTTGGAGGGCTGCAGATACCAGGAGATACATTTATTCATGTTTTGTTGCTTCAACTGGCTCACAGATTTGCGCTCCTGTGACAGATTTAGCTAAGACTGTGGGTATGCACCCCGTTACAAATTGTGCATGAAAGATCCAGATCTGAATCTCAACGGAAGCCCAATGAAAATTCACCTTCACCTCCACCTTCTGCCACTCACCGCTCTCAGCTGCTCGTTTGAGGTTCTCCACCATGGTGTCGTAGTGGATCCGACACAAGACTTTTTCCTCCACGAGACCAAACTCCTCTCCTGTGGACAGCTGCCTCTTACACGAGTAGCACGCAAAGCAGGCCAAGTGGTACGCATTTCCCCTTGCGCGTCGCACCCAGTCGCTGGCGTATATCTGCCGCCCACAGCGGGCACACTTAGTACCAAACCTACTGTGAGGGAGAGAAAAGGAGAACACCAGGGGCCGAAGAGGAGAAGCGGAACAGAATGAGAAGTGTGAGCTAAGAACAATTGCAGAACATTTTTTTCTCTCTCTCTTAAGAAGACAGTAAGTACAGTAGAAGTTTGTTTGTTTTTTTAAAAAAAAGGAACTTCTCACAGATAAAGCTGCTGTGAGAATATTTTTGGTGAGATGAGGATGGCAGTGTGTGTTTTTGAACTTCTGGCATATCTCAGAAGCTTTACGGAAGAAACCTTGGAAGAGGATTTGGCTTTCAGAAAAGACCCCAGATTGCGGCTGCAAGCTGAGCCTTGAATGCAAACAAACCAACACCTGCAATTTCCTAGCTGATCCATGAAGGCCCTGACACACGTACACACACACACACACGTTCACACACGAGGGAATAAACCTACACTCACATAATTCAGGGAGGTTTTATACACGGTGGAAGACGAAGACAGACTCGGATGACATAATTCTAGATCGCCACGCTGTAACTGATAACAACAATGAGGTCGTCTGCATATAAACCCAAACCTCCTGACTTACTGTTCGGGTGGGGCTGTTGGCGGGGTTGTGGGGCGCAGTGTGGGAGAGCTGGTGAGATATAAACGGCACGCAACGTTACAGAAAGAAAAAGGGCTGCGGAGGTGAGGACGTGAACGCTAACTTGCCTAGTCGACAATTCCACGGAAGAAAAACATCAACGTACAAATGTTTTAAAGTACTGTGAATGAGATCAAAGAAACTATGAGGTAAAAAAAACACTGCTGCACATCGAAATACACCAAGTTCCTCAGAAAATGTAAACGTCTTAAGTGTTGTGAATCAACTAAAACCTGAATACTACAACGATGGTAGTCAAACAGGAGTAAATCAAATGTATTGTGCTTTAATGTGTATTTGCAGTTTTCGTGGGTATCAGAGGTTATAATATGATGGATTGATTTATAGAAGCTGCAGCGACTGTGTCACCAATACTTTTGGACGGCAGCTGAGCTTTCTAACGCAGGCAAATAAGCTTGCAACAGGCTTAAACGCCGAATACTAGTGGGATCAACTCATTGTTGAATCTGAGCTTTTTATTGGATTTGTTAAAATGAGGATAAATGCTGAATATTACTGCATTTATCCTTTAATTGCGATACTGAGCAGCAGGCATTGTACGATATCCAAATAGACCGCCACTTCTGTACAACGGCAATATAATACAAATTACCGGTTTTGCACAAGAATGAAAAGAGATTAAGCTCCACATTTAAGGAGCACATTATAGGTTTTAATGGGTGTTAAAGACTTTGGTGTGAGATGGTTAGAGTCAGGTTAAGAGCCATTGTCGAGGTCAGCAGCTGCCAAGTCTGTGAAAGGAGGAAAGATTTTTAAGCAGCTTGAAAGAAAATGCTGGGGGAAGGGGCATAAAAAGGTACCTTATAATGGGCTCTGTGGCCAGATTTATGCTTTATTTTACCTCAAATTGAAGACATATTCACCAGCAGGCACTTGGGCCAACACACCATGCATCTTGCTCTTTGTTTCTTTTACTCCGCTTTAGCTAAGATGAAGCACAAACACAGGCCATATTGAAAGAGATGTCAGTGGAACTGGTGACAGGGAGGGAGCGGCAACGTAGACATCGAAAGAGGAGGAAAGTGCCCGAGGCAGAGAGCTGGAGTGCTGAGGGAAGCAGCAATGTGAGGAACGCCAGCGACAGAAAGAGAGAGAGAGCAGGAGGACGGGGGTGCACTGCCAAGTGAGTGGGTTTGGCAGCGTATCAGTGCACTCAAGTCCACTCTGTCTGGGATGAAAGCATACTACAATCCTGGATTCTCACAAGCTCATAACCCTCATCATGTGTCGCAGCCAGAAGTTTCATTTTTATGCATGTTGTGAAGTGGAGCACCAGTCTTCTGCTGTGAGGATCCTGTCTGATTCGGCATGTTCCTTCCTTGTTTTCCATCAAAACAGTTCAAGAAACTAAATATAACGCCACAGCGAACATAAGAAGATTTTTAACTAGCCGGATTGGAGGAACTTTAGCTGGCCCAGCACCTACTCGTGAGCCAATAAAGCTGCACCAGAGATGACCCTGCGGTTTACTGTACAGCATGTAACAATCCTTTCATATCGTTACAGAGGACTCCGGCCCGTTTCTACAGTAAAGAGGGAAACATTGTGGAACATTGCGGATAATCCGGCATGACAGCCTGTCAGTTTCAAGCTCCAAGACAGAACCCAGAAAAGCTGCAAATCATCCCGTGTTCTAACCTCCTCCTCCTCTATCTTCACATCCTCCCTCCTTCTTACGCCGTGCCTTTTGTCTGTATGTACCAAAAACCTGATGTTTATGTTGGAGCCACGTCAATCCTCACAGCCCTCGCATCAGCCCTCCACCACAAAACTCACTTTTCCCTCAGAACTTAGAATTTGCTTCCCTTCTTTGGCTTAATTTTCTTTCTTTTTTTTTTTTCTTTTTTTTTTTTTTAAGAGTAATTCACCTGCTGCTGAAAGAGGGCCTTGAGGGTGGCACATGTTTTTTATATCATTTCTGATGTGCCACAAACATTCATTAATCTCTATTAGATTTGTCCTGAGAGATGCCTTGCCTGTCTGTGTGGTTTTACGACACAAGGCTCGTGTTAGGCCTTTTAGTACAGGAATCTAATGTGGGGAATGGAGGAGAAAAGCTCCATGCACTTTGCAGACTTTAACTATATTTTTATTAATAGTATTTACCAGGTTTGCTCAGATTTACTGTGTAAACAAAGAATGCTTCACTTATTCATTCAGTGATTTGAGACAGCATGCAGGGTGCTTTGTTTTTATGCATAAATGCACCAACTCTTTTTCTACTCGCTTCTTAATCAAGCTTAAACCACTCTCTCTGTGCCTGCTGCTTGCCTTTGTTGCTATGGAAACCCAATCAGTTAAGCAGAGGTGGGTGGTTTATGAATAATTATGATTTAAAAAAATAACAAAATCCAACATGCATAAAGAGGCACATGCACATGTGCACATGTGCACACACACACACACACACACACACACACCTCACCCACAGAGTTCATTGCCTACATGGACTCTGGTTACAGTGTCAGTATACCAGGGAGCCCCTGATTAGTGCACCAGTGCAACTTCCTGTGTGGCCCGCCGCTCGCGGACATGGATGAGGTTTCCGAGGAGCAAGGCGAAGGGGGCGAGGGGGGAGGAGGCTGATAAAGAAATGGCTTGCGTGTGTGTGTGTGTGTGTGTGTGTGTGTCTGTGTGTGTGTGTGTGTGTGTGTGTGTGTGTGTGTGTGTGTGTGTGTGTGTGTGTGTGTGTGTGTGTAAGAGGGAGATCAAACCCCTGAGGCCTGACATGGCTTTGAGAGGCACAGCGGGGGCTCTATCCTGACCACCTCCAACCCCACACACACACAGCACTGCCTCCACTGCTGACATACTCCCCACCCCACCCCTGCGCACACATACACATGTACACGGAGGGAAACCCACTCTGATTTCCTGCTATTACGCCCCATTAAAGCAGCTGTCAGTCCAAAGCCAGATGAGAGGCTGACACAGATGAGGAAATATCTCCAGAGGTCTGAAAACGGCCCAGAGGATCTGGACTTGCAGCGGTGTTTAGCCTAGTTTAAATCTGGTTGAAATCCAGAGAGCAGTTTATATTTACAGAACTGTGCAAGCAGCAGTCCTGGAGCCAAGCTTCACTGTTATTGCAACATTTTTATATAATTTCCCACTCTCCTTATAACTTATAAGGCCACAAGTCAAAACCTACAAAATCTCTTTATAAAACTGTATGTATCTATTCATTTATTTTAAAGGGATTGAAACCATATTAGTTAAAGGGTCCACAATAGGTTACTTCAATTTTCCTTTAATATAACTTTGCTTATCGTATCTATCAACAGAGATAAAACTGATCAAATTGGTGACAATCCATTTTGTAATCATATTTATGATCCTAAAGCTTTTAAACATTTTAATACATTTGAACCTTTGCTTCTAACCAAAGTTCATAAGATAATTAAAGTATTTTTTCCCATCAGAAAGTCAGAAATACAACTAAAACAACAGATTTTGTCAAGTTATATAGCAGCTTAATTTACATTTATGTAAAAGAAAACTGCATTCTTAGCTCGCTTGTCTATTTAGAGAAATACATTTATTACTGCAAGTTTAATTGCGTCAGTAAATGCTTCAGAGCTCCAACCATGGCTGAATCAACCTTCTAGAGGCTCCTCTCAACCTTGACTGCACTGCAGACAACCATGTTGTTATTTCATCAGGCACAAGAAAACAGTCAGAATATAAACTCTTCATGTTTACTCAGTTGATTTTGTTGTTTTTTTCCTGAGTTCATTCTCTTATCTCTGGCAGCAGCCTGTCACAGGTGAATATTTCTACTTTTCTGTCACATTGACTGTTGTTCTGAGTGTTAAGTGTGGTGGGAACAGTGGCAAGCATTAATCAGACAGCATAGTGGTCACATGAATAAGAAATAAATAAATGAATGAATTCCTGCAGCCTCACAATTACCTAGTGATGCAACATTGTACAGTTTAACTTCATGACAAACTGCAGAAAATTAAACCAAAACAGTTGAGTGTAACGACTGAATGACAGCTTGCTCCTTTCCATTATTTATTTTTTTAACTATAATGCTCCGACAGATATTAAGTCCACTGCGTGTCCTCATGTTTCGCAATCCCAACTGCAATTTTTGGCACAAGAGGTGAATTCTGAGGGAACAATTAAATGGCAAATGGGTCAAGAAGAATATTCTTGTGATATGGCAGAGCAAACACAAGTCTCCATTTGGTTAAAAAAAAAATAATAATAATGACATGATTGGCAGCTGCTAGACATGCATAAATAAACAAAGTTTCCAGTGTGTGAGTGTGTGGCTGTGTCTGTGTGAGTGGGTGTGCGTTGAGAACAATTTTAATGTTTGTATAGTCATGCTACTGTGCATTTAAATATTTCATATTCATTTTTTCAGGGGGGGTTATGTTTCACTTTATACATGTACAAATGTTAAATAGTGCAGTTATATGTCTTGCAAGAGTTCTTTCTTTTTTTTTCTTTTCTTATTTTGGAGTTCAGTTTAGATAGGAGTCACATTCAGATCAGAAGCTCATTGACCAGGCTTTCGGGGCGGTCTAATTGCTGGTCTGGAGGCCTGAGGGCGTGGGGTGGAGAACAACTAATTGCAGGTGATTATAAACCTCAGAGCGGTGGCACGGTGTCAGGTTTTGATCAGACAAACACCAAAGTTCCCTAACAGCTCCATGCAGACACACACACTCACACACACACACACACACACACACACACACACACACACACACACACACACACACACACACACTGTTAAGCACAAATGGGCACGTGTGTCTATACACCACCCTCAAGCTACTGGATGTAATTTCCTTATGCTGGTGTGAACCCTATTTAACCTCAGGTACTACAAACATACATACATACACAGTTTAATATCTTCTAATCGCTTTTTATGCCTCACAAATACTCACAATGAATGCACAATTAAGACCAAAAAAGTTAACCTTGTGTGTGCATTCAACGTGTGAAAAAGAAAAAAAAATAGAGTAAAACCATAACATAGGCTAAGTCCTGCATGTGAATATGATTTATTTTTAGTGCATTTTAAATGTAGATAAATTAAACTTTACCAGAATAACAATAATAATAATAATAATATTAATGGGGCCCTAGTTTTGCAATGACATATTTAATTATCATCATTACTGCATTACTATTTTTATTAATAATGCAATTAGATTTGAGTCTGTGAAAATAAACATGAGAATAGAATAGAATAGAATAGAATAGAATAGAATAGAATAGAATAGAATAGAATAGAATAGAATAGAATAGAATAGAATAGAATAGAATAGAATAGAATATCTTTTCCTAACACTTAATTCTCTAGCTCCCTTTGGGAACCGTCTAAACTCAGGGATAACTACACACTCAAACTGGCATTTTGAGTAATTTCCGTGCGTCTTACGTGTCCCTCCCGAGGTGATAAAACGGTTTCCTCCGCGGCACGTGGAGCTTTAACGAAGAGTTAATGACTTAAAGACGAAAACTACTGACTCCACAGCGCCGAGAAACCTCTTACTTATTGTGTCTAAACAGGAACACGGGGATTTAGATTTGAAAGTAACTTTAATGTGTCTTTCAAAGTCTGATATGATCTGGAAAAAAAACTATAGCTACTTCACAAAAGCGCAAAACAGAAAGCAGAAAGCCCCTGTTCTTTTTTTAGGTGCTTCACGCACTGCTTTTCCTTTAGAAGCCTCTGAAAATGTTGTTTTTCGGATAGCCATAACAAAACTGCGGATCTTTCAGCTATTCGGGCTTTTATTTTGACACGCACTTTCAGCTTTTGAAAAGGCCTTTCAGTAAAACCTGAAGTTACCCTCATCCCTCTCAAAGGTAAGCTGCGCGCTTTTGGTGCACTTGTGTGCGTAAGAGACAAACACAGAGAGAGCAAGAAAAGAAAAAAAAAAAGGTAGACGGTGTATGTTGAAAACACGACCATAAACTTACCCTACCTGAAATAATCCATTTTACAGAAGATCTCTTTGTTTTTGATGTAGCAGCTGCTGTGCTGACGCAGTGACGTCCTGCACACCGAGCACTCCAGACAGCGCACGTGCCAGATCAGGTTGTTCACCTGCACAGAGACGTCAGCCGTGTCAAACACATGATTAAACACTGGGTTAAGGACTTACGGGGTCTACTTTAAGTCGTTACAGTGTCCACCACAGCAGAGTAACTCCTGTCATCACGTGACATTAATAATCAGTAAATTCCACTTAATCACGATGTTATCTTGAATTATCACGAGAGAGATCAGTGCAACAGAGTCTAACGGGTTTTTCTGTTTTGTTTGTTTGTCTTTTGTTTTGTTTTGTTTTTTAACTTGAGGTAGACTCAAAATAACCTTTGAACGTGATTCAAAATTTAATACAATTAATCGAGTGTTTGGAGGCATCTAGGTAAATTAGAGTTAACCTTCCACATCTTTACATCCTAATCTAATGAATGCTTCAACCTTTTGTATTTCCACAAATCAGTATTTTTTCCTCACAGCTAAAAGCATTTTAGTAATAATAGGATGTTTATGATTTAGACTATGGATCCTAATGATATTATAATGTAATTAAAAGAAAGACATTTTCTTTTCATGCAGCCTAAGTGTATTTACCAGCCGGCCTATCAATATCTTAAAACTTCAAGCAAAATGGATTTTATTCCTAAATTTGACTTTTTGTTTCTTTTGTTTAAATAATAATGATGATGATAGAATAATTATATATAAAATGAATTGTTTCAGGCATATAAAATGTAATAATTTAGTTTGATTTACAGATTGAAACATAAAACATAAAATGAAATATAACGAGCCTCCACCAATACCTCCTTTATATAAATATATAGAGATGTATTTAATTGTATTTATTTATTTATTTATTTATACCACTGAACCTTATTATTTAAGAGACATGTCATAGAATTTATTCCAGTAGCTAACATATTATTTTGAACATTTTTTAATTATGGCATTTTATTAATTAGTATTTAAAAAAAGCACAATTTACTGTAACTATATTAGAGCTTTTAAGAATTTGATAAATAATAATTAATTACAATATATACGGAGGAGAAAGGGTTCTAACAGACACGTTAATTGCAAAAGACATGGAAGTCCTGAATAGAAGATATGTCAGTGTGGGATATCCCTTTTTTATTGTTGATTTTTTTTTAAATGCTTATTAAATATGTATAATTTGTGTGAAAATTATTTAAGTAAAAATTATTTTTTAAGTTCAGAAAAATATATGCTCAGAAATACAAATATTTAAATATTGACCTCATTTTTTAGACTTCTTAATTTAATACGGAAAATAAAAAATGTTTTATTCAAGATTCCTAATCGCTGTTCTTCCCTGAATGTTGAAATATGGAGTCGCAGTTTTTCGTGTTGTAACAGCGTTACATTTGTCTTATCTGTGCTGCAGCCTGGGAACAAAGTGTGGCCTGATAATGGAGCGGGGATCTTCACACTTCCTGAAAAACAGACACATTTGCACGCGGGTAAAGAGTGTTTTGATTGGAAGCACGCGAGCGCACGCGACAGGACGGGACTCACCGGCAGCTAAGCTGGAAAAGCGTAAAAGTCAAAACAACCCTGATGAGTCTGCGGTCTCCTAAAGTCACAGTTAAATTTTACACCCATGGTGGAAATAAATTTGCTTTTCAACTAGATTATAATAACTATAGATGTACTAATCGGATTGGATATTTGAGTGAAGTTTTTTTTTTATTTGCAGTGTTGTTTAGTTTTTTCTGCTTTTAAGAAACATGTATTAACATTTAACTGTTTATAAGACCGCATTAAGTCGTGCAGAGTTTCTTTTCATTCCAGCACCTCTGAGTAAACATGCAGTAGGCCTTTCTAATCCGATATAAAACCATAGTCAACACCTCATCCTGCTCCTGTTTTGCGCAGATAAGCTGCTGTCTGGCGAGCTCAAATAAAACAAGACAAAAAGAAAAATGTTACCACCTGTAATGGGGAAAGTTAGTTCTCCTCCAGCCGTTCGGCCTCTCACCTTGAGCAAGTATCTGTCCAGGATCTCCAGCCCGCAGCTGGCGCACACGTTCTTCCCCGTGGACGGCACCGAGCTGGTGGTGGAGTTGGGCGAGCACACGGACGGGGTGGACGGGGTGCTGGGAGACGAGCGGGTGTCCTCCCGCTCCATGTTGGACCGTTGGGACTCTCCGTCGGAGTGAGACTGCAAGAGGGCATCAGCACAGCTCAGCACAGAGACCAACCCCATCCCCTACTGTTCACTTGCAGACTTCGCCATTTTACATGCCAATACGCGCGGGATTCACGGATTTAAGATTATATTTAAGTCTAAAACCGCACTGCGCGGTTGTGCACGGGCCGTATGCAGATGTGCAGGATCTAGATGTAGGATAAAGGGGCAGTAAAAGCTCTCACCATCGGTGTGTGTTTAGAGTCCACGACGCAGCGCGGGGCTCCCGGTGGGCTCTGGTGCTCGGTACAGATCACCTACAAGAAAACGCTATGTAAACTGCAGGTCTTCATCAGTTTCCGAGAAATCCTCGGGAGACATTTGCAGAAAGCTCTTCGAGGTTTCTCCTGAGCTATATAAAGTAGTCCTAACAATAAACCCCGCTTAAAACAATTTAAAGGGCCCCTGCAACAAAAGGCACATTTTAATTGAGCTATTTCAATCTGGACTGATTTTTCCCTGCCCTTAACCCGTGCTTCTCAGAATAACAGTATTTTCTCGCAATCCAGGACACCAGCGTGGAGGTGTGTGTGTGGAGGGGGTGAGAGAACAACTACCTGTAATTACAAATAGCTTAAAACGCTGCGGATAAGAGGGACGCGGAGTGTCAATTTCAACCGTCAATCAGAGAAAGGCAAGGGGTCACCCAAAGAATTGCAAATTTGATTTTTAATGGCTGTAATTAAAATCTAATTCTCTTCAGGCGAATTGGCAGCGTCGGAGAGAGCCTGGTGGACCGCAAATCACGCCATTCAGAACAGGCTCTTCGCCGCAGCTGATCTCAGTACACAAGCCGTGATTCCTGTCACATCACAGGGAGAAAACTGTTCTCACGCACGGTGCTGCAGGGCGCAAACAAAAATGAGGAAAATGTCTTGTTTGAATGCATATCACTATAGCTTTTTAATAGGTTCAACGTTTTGAATAAAAAGCAAAACAAAACAAACAAAAAAAAACTACACAAAGGCCTAAAACAGTGCGCAATTCCAGTCCAAACATTTTACGCACTAAAAACGAAGCTTTCCAAAGTGTCAGTACCTGCTTGGTGGGAATTCCTTCAGACAGAATCTTATTTCCCTCTGAAAGAGGGGACAACACTTCATTTTTCCAGTACATGAACCCCCAGGAGTTTCACAGCGTGCTGGCTCTTCGAACTCGGTGCCTGGAATCAGGGGACGAGTCTGCGCTGGGCGTCAAATCTTTTACCATCCGTACCATGTATGGTCTCAGGTGTGACTGGCACACAGATTTTTGATTTTTTTTTTTACGCCCAGAGGGGGTTTCTCTCCTTTAAACGCTGAACTGCGCGACGATCTGTGGAGCAAATCAGAAATGAAGTCGGTTGCTGCTCTTCAGAGAGCTCTATTTGGACGAGAAAGACGTCTTCCTTTCCCCCTCTCTCTCTCAAGTTTTGAGCAAGAGTCTGAATGCAGGAAGTTAATCAAACTGAGGGGTTGGCACTTTTCCCCCTTTCTTTTAAATACTCCAAGGCTTCGGGAGAGACTGACGGGCTACGGGAGCGACCAGAGCGCAACAAGCACAGAAGCGGAGTGTCTCTGCAGAGATGTAGGTAGTGAAAGTTTCCGCGGATCTCTGGCCTGCCTTAATAGTTAAAGAAGGGGGAGGGCGAGGAAAGAGTTTCACATGCGTGAGAAGGGTGGACGCAGTTTGGAAGAGTTAGACAGAAACTTACTCAAGCTCTGCAGCTGCATGTTTGATATGCGAGACATTTACACAAGAAGCCAGGGAATAAATAGAGAAAGTAAACTTGTTGCCGTGTTGCCTGCTGGGTGCTTGCATGTCCAACCTGCAGAAAAGGAAAAAAACTAACTGGGGGGTGGGTACAAAAGTCGCTATTATGACCACGCTGAAATCAATAACCCAGAAAACGCTACAGGAACACAGTTGAAAAGAGAAATACTGAAATTATCCTAATTATTTAGATGATGTCTAACACACTGATACACTGCACACGATTTAGAATTTAATATTTATTATGTCACGGAAGAAGCAGTAGAAAATTGATCATCAGTGTGTCATTCCTTAAACTTATTATGCGGTTCTGTTTCCAGTTATATATTACACGTCAAATTTTAATACATGCTGATGAGTAGGTTATTGACAATTGTTTGATACGTGAAATATGACGCCAGGCTTTGTTTTTGCTTTATTGTTTTTATTGACTTTATCGTTTTTGATTTATTTATAGCAGACAAATTATTTTTTACTTGTTGATCGCCTACTGTTGAACTTCTAGCTGTGTGTGTGTGTATATATATATATATATATATATATATATATATATATATATATATATATATATATATATATATATATATATATATATATATATATATAAAAAATTCAAATAAAGTACGTGCTCTAATTAATTTCAAGTCTAATTGTACCAACTCTATCTTGTTTATGGCAAAATTAATTACTTGGTTAAATAAAACACTTCAAAATCCCATGCGATCTGTAGAAATATGTAAATCAAATGCATTCCGAATTGGTAGGGAGAAAACAAACATTCCTACTTGTTAACTTTTTTTAGTGATTATTATTTTAAAATTAGGGGTAATTTCTTAACCCATATTGATCGATATAAAATTGGTGTCCCAAATAATCTGTCTCCAACAAATAACCACTGAGTATTAAAAAGAATCGAAGTTCAGATAAGTAGCTGGATAAAATGGACTGCGCAGATTTCTTTAGAGAAATTCAAGCCAGATAGTTAGATATTAAATATTATGATGATCAACTCGTATAAATCAGTTTGCATACATTCCACAATTAAGTGTACATCTATAATTTAGAAATCATCTAGTTAAAATAGTTCAAAAGAAATCTACATCTCCAAGAAACAATGATTTTAAGCCGGTTATTTATTTATTTATTTTTTTGGAGGCCTTTTATTGAAATCAAAAAATACAAACATTGACATGGAAAGAACTTAGTATTCTGCTTGAACGGACACATAAGGACCTTTCCACTCCTGGATGACTTTGCGACAAATAAATTCGATGAAGAGCTGACTGAGTCAAGTGGTAGGATTTGGAGGTAGGATTTGGTTTTATCAGTGCATACAGAATGCTCTCATACGTCCTTTATAAGTCAATCGGTGTCCAGCCCTGCAAAAGAAGTCTGAGTTAAAGCTGGTGGGTGCTTGCATGTCCAACCTGCAGAAAAGGAGAAAAAAAAAAAAGTGTGGGGGGGGGGGGGGGGGGGGGGGGGGGGGGGGGGGCGCTACTCACGTCGCTATTATGACCACGCTGAAATCAATAACCCAGAAAACGCTACAGGAACACAGTTGAAAAGAGAAATACTGAAATTATCCTAATTATTTAGATGATGTCTAACACACTGATACACTGCACACGATTTAGAATTTAATATTTATTATGTCACGGAAGAAGCAGTAGAAAATTGATCATCAGTGTGTCATTCCTTAAACTTATTATGCGGTTCTGTTTCCCGTTATATATTATACATCAAATTTTAATACATGCTGATGAAACTGGTAGTCTATTGGCCTACAGTACTGTGTCTCATGAGTAATAAGGTTTATTTTGAATTCAGAGTGAAGCTGTTCATTTTAACAGGAACAGAGACAATTGAAAGTCAAAAATAGAATGAAGAAGTTATCATTCCAGTTTAATTAAAAAAATAAAAAGAAATGTATATATAGATATATATATAGATAGATATATAGATATATAGATATATATATATATATATAGATATATATATATATATATAGATATATATATATATATATATATATATATATATATATATATATATATATATATATATATATATATATATATATATATATATATATATATATACACGCATACATACACACACACATTAAGAAATAATAATTACAAAATGGACTGGAGAAGGAAAAAAAATTAAATAAATCAACCAGTAAAGGACCCCCTCATTCTCTCTCTCTCTCACACACACACAAACACACACACACACACACACACACACACACACACCTAACAGCAAGTGTCACTGCATGGCTCGTGGCTTATTACTTCAATTCTACTAATACAGCCTGAAAGTAAGCTGATCTGAAAATGAGCAAGCAAGTCAAAAACAACAACACAATCCGCTTTTACACTTCTGAACAACCCTCAGTTGTGTGAATTATGAATTATATCTGCATCAATAACCTGTACAAGTTACAAAGCCGACTGACCAGTGAACCAACCTTGAAAGCAGTCAGGTGCGAGTCATATATCCAACTCAATAACTCATAATCACGCACCCTGAAATAAAAAAAGACACTCAGTACTTTGCCATGAACACCATTTCAGTCCTGGTTCTGTTCACATGCGTCTACTTCGCAACGGTCTTTTCACTGACAGGGTGCGCATAGTCTAAGGTCAGAGTAAAGAATGTCCACGTGGAGGTGGGGGCTGGCCAGTAGCAGATGGAGGCAGGGAAGACTCCAGAACAAAAACGGAGGACGGGTCATCTCCTAAACCTGCGGAAGGGCCTGCTCTGGTTACTGTGATGTGATTTAGAGTAGGGCTCCCAGCGCTTCCTCTCGGGTGGCTTGTTGTAAACGTAGGCCGACGGGCCCGAGTAGCTGTCGTCTGGATTCTCCTCCATCATCTGCAGCTTCGCCTCGATGGCGCGGATCTTTGCACTTGTGCTGAAGGTTAAAAACAAAACAAAAATAAAAGGGCAGATGGGAGAAGAGACAAATTGAGTGAAGAGGGGGGGAAAAAAGAGGTTTTAACAGTTTTACAGGTGAAATAGGTGACAACAATACTGAAACAGAAGCAAGAGATGGACAGTTGCCCTGCATGAAAAGAAGAGGAACACTTGAAGGAAAAAAACTATCATGAGTGTTTGTGAGAGAGAGTGAAGGGGGGAATGACTACAAGTTTGTGAAAAGTGTCTAAAAAGCACAAGAGGGAAAGAAGAGTGAGGCCACCAAGATTTTTTTTTTCCTGTATCCGTTTTCTCTCTTCTGATGTGTGCAGAGGATGATGTTAAAGGTTTACACCAGAGCCAAAGTGTGCAACCTCTGGCCAGAAAAACCTGAGGGCGTGGAGCTCTCCACATGCACAGGACGGCAGTGGTTGAACCTGGCCGGTACACACCATGCAAAGGATTCCTGACCCTTGCTTTTTGCGATTCGCAGATATAGCCGTGATCTACTCGTGATCAACTCAGCTGAAGCTGAGGGGGTGGCAGCGCGTAAAAGGCCCACCATCTCCTCTGTAGTAACTCAGTAGTAAGGACCAGGCGTGAGGACAGCAGAAGATGCTTTCAAGTGTTCGCAGGTCTGCAGTTAACAGGTGTAAGCAATAACCACATCCGAAGGCAGCACTTAAAACACGGAAAGTTTCATGGATCTCCGTTTCAGAGGTTTCTATCGATTATATACAAACAACTGTGAAACCTTAACTGCTCTTGTATTTAAAACGTCTTGTTTATACCTTCACTATGATTTAACATGATTTCTGTGGCTTAGCTTTATTTTACAACAGATTTCCATCTGGCATACAACAAAACCAACAAAAAGTTCCCATATAGATGTCGATTAATGACAAAAATGTGCTCTTTACATTATAATTCAATTACATTAAGTTATGCTAATGTTTCCAGGCAGAGTGGGAGTAAAAAGTGTCAATCAAATGTCATAGTTTACAGTTTATTGTAAAGACAGGGCTGTATGTGCTCCAAGTCTGCAGTGTAAAGACTTCTTCATCACATCCAAGGTGCATGGAAAGAAGAAACGTCTCACCTTACTGAGGTCCACAAGATTTAGAGCTCGTACAGCTCAGTGACCATCTGAATTAAACATGTGAAAATCAACTTAGTGGATTTGTAGACAAGGTTTATATTTGTTAGACAGAAAGCTAAAAACTGTTGAGCACACAGAAAGTTTCCACAGTGTGCTGCCCTGAGATCGTCGGTCCAAAACTTGGAGCTCAAACTAACTGGGATGATGACACCTGAACCAGCGCCGATGGTTCCGCTGCCTTCAGCTCTGCTGCCTTCAGCTCTGCTGCCTTCAGCTCTGCTGCCTTCAGCTCTGCAGCAGAGCTGCCTTCAGCTCTGCTGCCTTCAGCTCTGCTGCCTTCAGCTCTGCTGCCTTCAGCTCTGCTGCAGCTACGACGTTTTGATAGTGTAAAAACAAAAATGGTAACAAGCTCTCCACGAAACAGTTACTTTACTTTAAAAGTGCTCCCTGGTACATATTCTTCAAAAGACCCACAGCGAACAGAACTACGACCGCCGATCGGACTGATGTTCATTGCTGTTTGTTTGGTTTTTCAACAACAAAGAAAAAAAAACTCTTCCACACAGGCTCAAACCCAACTTCACCAGGTGACAAAGCTCAATTTACAAGTACAATTTCTCAAAGTAGTAGCAGACTTGAATTTTCAAGCTCAAAATCTCATCGACTCTCAGCGTCTGCAGCAGTTGTGTCAAACATAAGAATTTGTGAGTTTCTAAAATGTAGATTGTGGTCGATTACTTTGTTATACATACTAAGAAAATCTGTCAGTACACTCAGAGCCATTCAGTTGAACATCCGTAACTCTGTGCAGATATATGTTTTTAAGTATAACGTATGTGATTTAGAGACTACTTTTAAGAGGCTTAGGGTTTCGGCGTGAAGATGGAGGTTTTACTGATGATGGAGTCACAGGCCACAAAGACAAGAAAAGTATTTTTCTTAGATTTAGTTATCAAAACGTGGACAAACTCGAGAGAGAAAGCTATAAATAAGAACGACGATGTCATGTGTGTGTGTGTGTGTGTGTGTGTGTGTGTGTGTGTGTGTGTGTGTGTGTGTGTGTGTGTGTGTGTGTGTGTGTGTGTGTGTGTGTGTGTGTGCGTGTGTGTGATGCCAACCTGAGGTGGTTGGTTGTTATGGGTCCTGCCTCGGCTGAACCGCTGCACGATGGTTCCAGGCTCGGAGGCATCGTCTTGTCATTACGGAAACCTTCAAACCTCTGTAAACAAAATACAGTGGGCGGGAAAAAAAAAAGAAAAAAAAAAGGCACAGATGGAGGAAGACAAACAAAGGGAGTAAAATGACAACCAGGGCAAGAAACGACAGAGACATGAGGACAGTCACAAAAGACACATGATAAAAAGAAGCAGGCGTAGTTAGAATCTGTTAGAAGCTGTTTATAATTTTAAACAGGACCACAATGAAGCAAATGATTAAAAATAAGAAGGAATCATGTGAGCCTACAAGGTTTAAACTCTAGCCCCCTTTTGTAAATATAAACTTCATAAAACTGCTGTATTGATCTTGTCTGTCTGGTCTAACAGATAGCAACCAAGCAGGACTGTGTGTCTACTCATGATCACACCCCCTGGCATGAGGAAGGATAAAGTGGGAGCAGCTGACGAGCAACAAGCAACATCTGCTCTCATTCCTTTCAAAACCACCTTCCAAACATCTCCACCAGCCAACACTGAATTCTTGTAACCTGTGGAGAAAAGAAGAATAAAAAAAATAAAATAAAAAAAAAGCAGAGGTCATATGACAGGTAAGATTAACTCCACCGGTTGGTACAGCAGCTTCCAATACCACAAATACAATACTTGAAAGTGACCAGACAAGGCTGCAGTGAGCCCAAAGGATCATTAGAAGTTACCAAAACAAACAAAAAGGTGCACACACATATTTTTAAATATCGTCCCATGACATAAATAACATGTATAGCCAAGAATAAGTGTTAAACAATGACCACTGCACTGGCCAGGACCCTTCCCTTCCACCTATTCCTAACGGCATGTGGCAGGAATGCATCGGGATCTGCACAGAGCCAGTAAGGCCATACAGGCTCTGTAAACAATCCGAGGCCTGCGTAATGGGAAAGTTGAGACAAAATGTTATGACTTGTTTGGTTAAACCTCTTGGTTATAACAATCTTTCATCATTTATTTATTATTGTACAGGAGAAAAGTCAACGCTATAAATGAATGTAGTAAATATACCATATTTATGCTCCCATTAGTGCAATCTGACAGATGTCCAAGAAAGGTTTTTTTTGAGTTTAAGAAGTTAAAAAATAAATAAAACAATTTAACCGGATATAAAATAATATATTTTAGCAAGTTTGAAGTCCGCATCTAATTAATTTGATGCCTAAATGGTCTTTAATAATGCGCAACAAATGTGAACAGCTGCATGTGGTTTAATGGTGGCAGGTAGGTCAATATATAGGTTTTCTTCCAGATAATGGGAACGTTTTCGGAGCTGATGATTCAGAGTGGTGCAAGCTTAAACTAGTGAAGATGATGAATCACACAGTCTCACCTCTGTTTTCCTAGAAAAACATTACATGTTATTACATGTAAATGTATAGAGAACTAGTTACAATTTAATGTGGATGCTATTTTTTTTATCATGCCAATTATTTTTTAATATGATCATTTGAGTTAACAATTGTCTCATACACAGGCTACATGAATTTGAAAGAATTTAGAGTTACGATCACTTTAAAGAAGCCCTATAAATGCGGGTCAAACAAACTACACAGTAAACTCCGCCGATTATCAGATTATGGAACGGAGCAGTTGGGAGAGCAGTGTCCACGTTATAACTGCTGTCCGACTGTTGAACGGGCACACGGACTAACCTTTGGATGAACAACTCCTAACTTCCCAGAACCGTATGGTTCTACTTCTTAACCCTCAAAGCCCAAAATATTTAATTTGTCAGGTGTGAAATGAGGGGAAGAAAAAGCAAAGCGAAGCGAGGGGAAGGGAAGGGAAGCAAATAAACCTAAGCTATTTTGGGTCACACTATAGTTTGGGTTATAGATAAGACAGAAAAAAGTGGATTCGGCTTAGTGGAGTTTGTTTAACTCTTTAAAACATTTAAAAACTATGCTATATGGGCCTCTATGATGTCATGGCTAGTGGCCTGAGTAGTCTTCAGCATGGTGCATTTAAATATTGATTACCGTGTTCCCTACTTTAAATCATTTGACCACTTTCTCTCAGCTTCTTTTTTTTTTTATTTATGCATTTATCCGCCACCCCCCCCATCTGCATAACAATATCCATCTTTGGCTACTCTGATTTATGAAGATCAGTATTTGGCCATCGAAAAACCTATACCATCATACCCTTCCTTACTAAGCCTCGTAATAAAGGCAAGATGTACACATTCAACGGCTGTTGTGTGGCTCATATTTGGTCAATTATTGGATCACGAGCCTGCAGGCTGATCTGGAACGAAATCACAGGAGACATTGCCGCAGATGAGAATGGAGAAATTATTCCTATGGCGCAGCGATGTACAGTGTAATTATGATCATGACTAAGGAGTCATCATCTGTCAGCTGCCAGGGATCAGGTTGTCAAAGAGCATTTTAAGAAAAACTGCACTGATCCTGCCAAGCTAAGTTTAAAACAAGGATCAAAACGCAGGAACTCAGAATGCAGAGGTCCTTAAAGCTATCGTTCAAATCCATGCTGACATTTCTCGTTTGCTTGTGTTGGTGTCTCACTGCTAGCAGCAAGAAACATACCAAAGAGAGGCCGGAGAAAATGTTTGTCATGCTTCAAGAGATGCAGATTACGTCACGTGTTTACAAAGACTGGCAGAGCAAGAAAGATGCGTCCGGAGTTAATTCAGGGCTTCTGTGTCCGCCTGTGTGTGTGGAGCTTGTGTAACATAAACTTCAACATTCGCACAAGTCTGCACGGACATGCCGGGTCCGCCGGGTCCGTCTGCATTAAACCTTATTCAGCTACAAAATTTGTTATTGCACAGAAAGAGCACACTGATCATGCACGATCCTTGACTGCTCTCAAGAAGATCAAAAACACCTCACAAAGAAAGCAAGGAGCAACAGCAACACCCCCCCCCAAAAAAAAAAAAAAAAAAAAAAAAAAAGACACAATGCCAGTTTTTGAATCAATCAGTGTCAGAACAGCTGATTTAAACAGTATTATCAATAAAACTGCATCGATGTCTGTAAAGTCCCAATTAGACTTGTTCTGATACCAATAACCGGTATCAGAAATACTCGCCAATAGCAATCCCATTGTTGAGTGTTTACTTCTATGCACCATTGAATAATATTTCATTTCTATAAACGGATTCATCTTTGTTTCTTTGAAAGGCAGCACGGGTTATGCAATCACCAGGTGGAGAAGCATGGACATGCGAGTCGTTGGACTGAACTAGTTATCTAGTATTAGAATATGTTGGCAATATGGTATCATTTTAAGATGGAAAATCCCACCAGGAAAACTGGAACATGCTATTATTATTATTATTATTATTTTGAGAGGCTGCAATTTCCAGAGGTGGCCTGAATGTTGCTAAACATAACACATGCAGATTAAGTATTGAAAGAGCCATTTTATTAAAAAGAAAAGAAAAAACAAGGATTCCTTAACAAGTGAAAGGGAAGAAGGACAAACTGCAGCTGCGATTTCTGGAGCTTGCATTTCAGAAATGACAGAAATTCCCTGAAGAAAGCCAGAGAGCAGAGACATGATGGACAAAGCTGAAGAATTGATTGTCCTAGCTGACCAGCCCCTTTCGGTTGGTGATTCTGTCGTGCCACTGAACATCTGGAGCTGGGTTTCAGTTTGCCAGGTTGAAAGTACAACTCTGAAACTGATCTGGCCTACAACACTGAATAACCCTATTTAATGTCAGTTAAATCAGTTTATTTAACCAATCAGCTTCACAACAGACATTGTACCCCACCGTGATCAGACATCAAATTAGTAATGTCGTTTCATTTAATTTTACACATTTGTGGCTGCACCTGGATTTCTTTATTCTTTATTTTTATGTTAATTTAAAATAATATTTAATTTGTTCATTTAGAAAAAAAAAGTTACATTTTGAATAAAACTGGTTTTGACCCAATTATCTGAAACAGTTTGGGAAAGAAGTTTAAAAAAAATTGTCTCATCCCAATCAATACATAAGATATCTTGTATGATTTCCCAAGCAAATAATTACCAAACCTCCACTTGTAAATAAATAAATCATAATACTCAACTTGTTGTTACTCAGACCTCGCTTTCAACAAAACAGCTCATCGTTCAGCTGGTTGTATCCAGAACTTTTGTGCCAACCAGCAAACCAGTCCACATGTCGACAAACTTTGAGAGGACACAGTCCTCGTCACGGATGCTTCATGAACGATATGCATTTTACTAACTTGTAGAGTAGGAAACCTTCCATGTTGTCACGGTTCTTGAGGATCCAGGTGGGAAATAATTTTTTTTAGTTTTCCATTCAACGTTTTGTTGAAAATAAATTCATATTTATTAATAGTTATGAGAATAATTGTTGAGACAGTTGTATTTTTATGAGCGAGAAAATCGACTCAATACACACTATATTGCCAAAGTATTTGCTCACCCATCCAAATAATCGGAATCAGGTGTTCACATCACTTCCGTGGCCACAGGTGTATAAAATCAAGCACCTCAGCATGCAGACTTTTTTTTACAACTATTTGTGAAAGAATGGGTCGCTCTCAGGAGCTCAGTGAAATTTCCTCACTCCTAAATATTCCAGTCAACTGTATTATAAGAACATGGAAGTGTTTGGGAACGACAGCAACTCAGCCACAAAGTGGTAGGTCACGTAAACGAACGGACACAGACACTGACACAGGTCCATAAAGACCTGGATGACAGAGTCTGGTGTGGATGAACTTGACTAGACTGCACAGAGTCCTGACTTGAACCTGATAGAACACCTCTGGGATGAATTAGACTGAGAGCCAGACCTTCTCGTCCAACAACATTTTGTGACCTCACAAATGTGCTTCTGGAAGACTGGTCAAAAATTCCCATAAACACTCCTAAACCTTGTAGACAGCCTTCCCAGAAGAGTTGAAGCTGTTATATCTGCAAAAGGTGGACCGACGTCATATTGAACCCTATGGATCAGGAATGGGAGGTCACTTGAGTTCATATGAGTGTCTCGCGCCCCATGGTTATAACATACTTTGTAATATTCTAAAATGTCTTATATGGACACACACACACACATTTATGAGCCTTACAAATGCCATTAAATGCACACACTTATATATTGAGTTGATTCTCTCTCGTGCGTTTTTTGGTTGGGATGATAAATTGAGGACCATTGCAGTAAATCTGTGAGCAGATTTATCTAACAGAGTGTTGTCTAAGAGGCTGCTGCATTGACCTTCACCTCCCTCTACTATGTCTTTTGTGTGCATGTGTGTGTGTGTGTAGGGCGTGATTCATCTCTATACAGGATTTCCCTTCACTGTTCGTCGGTAGGCTGTCTATTGTTAGGAGAGAAGCATTAGTCGTGCTGGGATCTCTATGCTCTCTGTAAACCATCTTCTGCAGCAGTGATATCAAATGAAAACTGAGGAAACGCATGATTACCATCTTTTACCAAATTAAAACTCTGCCCTCAAAGCTGTCCACTGACATACATTTTATTGTTTGTTTTTTTGCTTTTTGTCTCTCTAAACCCCTCAGTCATTTGTTCATTTTAAATGAGTACTTGCATATGCAGTTCAGGCATATTCTGTTCTGACTGTGAGCTTTTAACTCTCAGTGTTTGGGTTGTTGGGATTGAGCTCGACACTTACCCTCACCTGAGCATGCGCCCAGCGCACGACGAGCTTCTTGGATAAAGCTAGCTTCCCATTTAAGCACTGGATCGCCCTCTCTGCCTCCTGCAGACAGTTGCACAAACACAGAGAGAATAACAGAAAAATGAAAAAAGAGAAAGACAAAAGGTGCATATTATTTAAAATTATGACTAAAAAAACCCAAAATAAATCAGCCTAAGTGATTGTATCCGAGTCATTAAATCCTTTTTAATTAACAACGGATTCACAACGGAGATGATGATGTGGCACTCGGCTTGCAAAGGACCGTATCTGAGGTGTTTGCGTCTCTGTGGGAAAACGTAGTTTTGTCTAATCAAATATGTAAGTGGCTTTTATGCTGAATTATAATAATGAAAGCTCCTAATATAACCGTCTCTGCATGCAAGTGTGTGCAAGTGTGTAAGATAAACACTCACTTCCTCTGTATAATCCTGTTGGGAGGGCTCCATATCCCACCGATAGACACTAGCTGTGAAACTAGATGCTTATCACGATGCTCAGGCACACTCCAAAACAAATACTGCCTGCTGAACCCGTGAAGCTCAGTGCACTGCTTTTAAGCCACCCTTTTTTTTCTTTTTTCTTTTTTTAAATATGGTCTACGTCAGTCGAACACACGATGAGCTCCTGACTGGGTGTGGACGTCTCATAACTCAATTTCATTTGATACATTTTACAACATCTGACAGCAATAATGCATGTGAAAGGAAAACATTTTCATGTGCACAGACTTTCAAAGGTTGCTTTCACACCTTAGTTCGTTTGCTCTGGTCCAAATAACTTGATGAGATTGTAAACTTGCCTTACTTTGCCACTGGTTCTGTTTCTATTCACACGGAGAGGACCGCACATGAGTTTGCCAGATCATTCAGATCGCCTCCACCTCTTGGAGGGGAGGGGTCTTGGCCTGGTTATTTGTGATTACTGTGTTCACACCGGCCAAAATGAACTGCAGCAGTTGTGAAAACAAACTCAAGTTAGTTTGTTTTAAAAGGATTAAAGCCTTTAGGTGGTGAAAGCACCCTCAGTTAAACCACAATTCATTCACAGTAACTGCACTGCCACTGACTGAGGACGGTTTTGAGTTTGTATTATCAACAAAACAAACAAAAAAAATGTTTTATCTTTTGCATTTAGGGTTTGACTCAGTACACAGAAGGGGGATAAAAAAAAAAAGAAAAAAAAAAAAAGGCATGTGTGCATCTTCATGTACCTCTCTGGTGCTGAAGTTAACGAAGCAGTAGCCCCGTGGTTGTCCCTCCAGAGGCCCAGACTTGTGAAACAGGAAGTCAAACTGTTTAACTTTGCCAAACTTTTCCAACAATTTTATCAAATGAAACCTGTCAAGAGAGAAATCACATAAAGACCAAAAAGTTATAAGTCAAAGACAAAAAAGAAAAACAAAAAAAAAAAAAGCAGGTTTAATCTTATTATTCATTTCCTTGATGGTAAACAACGAGTACTATTGTCGGAGGACCCTGTGAAGTGATCACTTGGATCAGCTCCACGGACACTTTGCCACCGCTCAGTGTGTGAATTCGTCAGGTGGGGCTAATGAGAATGACAGCTTTCTCTCCTTGACACCTTTTTAGCAGCAGGCCAGCTGCTGTGGCAGGCCACTGACAGTAAATCTCTTAATGAGACAATGCTGAGGATACAGTAGCAGGACAATGAGGGAATAAAACAGAGGAAGCCTTAAATCCCACCTGAGCAGCGGGTTCTGCACAAACAACCTCCATCGTCTGTGTTGAACTGCTGGGGACTGTTGCAATACAAATGACGATAGCTATGTGGTCACTGAAGAGCTATGTAGTGTGTGTGTGTGTGTGTGCGCGTGTGTGTGTGTGTTCCTGTGTGTGCATTTAAAAAACATGAGCAGTCATGGGAAAAATATGTTTCTGACGGTCCAGAAAAAAAAGCAGTGAGTTCAGGGTCACTTGGACATGATAGTCCCTGCTGTGTTTCTGTGAATGGGCTGGGGGCTTGCTGAATGCATCCAACAAAAAGAGAGGTACACATACTTCTTTTGAATGAGATTTATATTTTTGGAAAAGACCTGAGTTCTTACAACAAGCAGGCCTGGTTTGCTGGGAATGCTCCTCAGTAAAAGGTGATGCTGCATCATGGCGAATTCACAAAGGTGAAACCATTTTAAAATAATATGCAATATATATTTCAATCACAAAAGTCACTTTCTAACAGCATCCATGTGCCCCAAACCCTTCAGACTTCCAGTATATCCGTTTCCATTTCTCCATGTATCTCCATTTTGATCAGACATTTTCAAGTATTATCAAATCACATTTTCGCTACCCGCCAAACAAAGCTTTTCAGATGGAAATGAAAAATACAAAGCATCTACCAATATTTACAGAAAATGAGCAGCCAGAGAGAGGAGATCAGCTACGTGAGATTTGCTTAGGGAGAGAAAACCACAGGAGGTAATGGATCTCAAGGTGTGAGAATAAAATAAAAAAAAAAGCAGACTGCTCGTTCAAGTGAAACTTTAAAATGATCAGGGAAAGCTGTGTTGCCCTAAATGGTCTGCACTGATGTAGCACCATGTGACGTTGTTTAGACGTATTCGGCCAGTGAAGAGGTCCAGCAGGGGTTACGCGTTTAATCTCACTCGCTACCACACCAGCGTATATAAAAACAAAGCACACAAAACCAACAAGTAGCATCACTTATGTTTACTCATTTCTTATTCTCTTTCTTCTTTTGCTGCATTCTACTTTTTGTTTGTTTGTGAAAACAGAAACAGCAAAAAAAGCCCATTACCACCTTCAGCTGTATTGTTTGTTCGGTCTACGGTTCTTGGGTGGCGCTACAATGTGATAGACAAGCTGGCCGAAGGGGTCGGAGAGAAGTTCCCTATCTGGCGGTTTTAGCCTGAAACCCTGCTGTTGGAAACGCACCTATACTTAGTGGTGCTCAAAAAGGTGTGATGTCATGAGAGACTCAAGTACAAACCACCGATCCTGAACCACATGCAACAGTCTGCAAATGTTGGTAGACACCCGCTTTTAACTAAGTTCTACCCATCATGAACTGCTGCAAGCGCATCACACTTTAGTTTAAAGCATTACAAAGGAAATGTAGTACTTTTTAGCTCAGTGGATCCCCCTACTGGCACGGAGGTTGAGTCACTTTTAGGACACTGTCCAAAATTTACTCGTGTTTGGTCTCTTTCAGTTTCTCTTCTGTCGTCACTTTCTTGAGTACCTCAATTGCCTCTGCCATGACTTTAACAGTAGCTCTGTGAGAGCCTCATCATTGTTGATGTGGGTTGTAGTGCTGTAAAACAATGCAAAGTTCTCGCAACAGATAACCAGAACAATTCAAAGTTACTCTGGCCATTTTCTGCCAGTAGGAGGGCCAGCACATGGCAAGAGCAAGAGGACGAGTCCTAAAAGTAGGCAAATATTCCTTCAAATTAAACCAAAGGAAATGGATATTTTCTTATACTATTTAGACAAGCATAGGAGTCACTAATAACAATGATATGTCTAATTTTCTTGCATTAAAAATAGCCTTTTAAGTCATAAAAGGCTGACACAAAACATTAAAAAGGGATGAACAGAACTGAACTAACAGGCACTTTTCCGTGTTTTAGTTTCACTGGTGTAACCTTGTGTAACTTCAGACCTCACATTGACCCTAAATTTGTTTTGTTTGTTTTGTATAACTGTTCAAGTGGGATGCATGCTGTAGTCTTTTATTGTTTAGACTCTTGTTATTTTTAAAGCCTCAAGTGGTTTGTGTTACAATAAAAGTGACGTGACTGCGCAAACGTGTGAATGGGACTCAACGCTGCACACTCGGGCTGCAGCGGGGATTCAAGCAACAGGTTTCACAAATGTCTTCCACCTCGCTACGACTCCCCAGAGGGAGAGCGGGCGAGAATTTCTGCTTTTCCCAGACAACACCCATCGAGCCTCCCATGTGGTTGTGACTCATCCTGGAGTAGGCTCGCACTTGAAAAGCCTCTAAATAGTTAATCAAATGATTTCAATAAACACTTTTCTCTTGTTCATGAAATTTGAGAAAAAACGCTCGCCTTTTAAATATCATCGCTGGTCTTGCTACACAACTACCTACTTTTGCATGTGTGCATTTTTTAGACAGATTATACAGCAGACACTCCAAGAACATTTATGGACCACAATGGGCTGCTTCTCCTGGGGGCTATAAAAACCACCGGAGGAAGAGGGGAAGAGAGGGGGTAGGAGAGTGAGGAAAAGGGAGGGAAAGGTGGGCAAAGGGAGAGTAAAGTTCAGAGAGGGGATGTTGACAGCACAGTGAAAGGTGTATGAGGATGAGGAGGAGGATAAACCAGAGAGAAAAGAGGAGGTGAGAAACCAGGTGAGACAGATACAAGAGCTAGGAAGCAGAGAAGAGGAAGGAAGGAAGCAAAATGAGGGGATGTGCAAGTCCACTCTTGGAAAAGATAAGACAAGAGGTTCGGCCGGGAAAAGTGCAGGTCAGGAGGGAGGGAATTTTGAAGAGGGGGGGTTAAGTTCTGACTTTCTGGAAATGCAGCTGTCTGTTGTGTCTCCATATTTTCATGAAACCCAAGGACAGTGGTGTGAGTAAGTTCATGGCTGTCATCCGAGCTAAAGTTGTTAATAAAGCCCCTGACAAACTCCAGCTCCACAACTTTACACCTAACGCAAGATCCAGAGTGGGAACAAAGAAGAAAAAGGTGATGGATTACTACCAAACAGGCAAACGTATAAAAACACGTATGTGTGCTGAAAGCATGAGTTACACCTGCTTTGCTTTTGCTCCATGAGATGTGTCAGGAAAGATGGAAAAAAAAGAAAAGAAAAGAAGACAAAAAAACTGACCAGACACTGTAACGGCTATTCATCTCAGCTCCAAGATGTGCATTTCAATAACAAAAATAAAACACGCGAGAATGATTGTCGAGCCTTTGAAAGGACTTGTATCATCTTTTCCTGCGAACTTAAAGGACAATCAGGAAGTAGAGTGGCGTTTCCTCAAGAAGTTGCTACCTGTACAAGATTAATTCTCTTGTTTTTAAATCCTTTTCTGAAGATATTTTTTCGGTTTTGTTTTACATACAAGCCCATCGTTTGCAAAAAAAACAAAAAAAAAAAAACAAAAAAAAACAGCTGAACAGCAGCATTTTATCTTTCTTCCAGCAATAACGCTTGTAATTAATCATTACTAAGCACAAGCCAAAAACAATACATCTGACAGACACCACATTACACAAACTGGAAGTGCTTCATTCTTACATCATTGCATCTTAATCGATCTAATGATTTGCACAGACCAACCAAAGTAGAACTGGACCTTTTTGAAATATCTGACATTTTATGAAATGTAGCCATATAATACAAGATCCACGGCAACAGTGGAAACACCTGCCTATAACCGTCCTGCCAGAACAGGAGGGGCCTGTTACAGGCCCCTCCTGTTCTGGCATCGTGCTTGATTTGCTGCATTCGACCAGATTTACAAATGCGGAGTTTGGAGGTTGGATCATCTTGGAATTGAAAATATGCCTAATGGACAGATGAGACTTTCACAAAAACCCTCACATATCCCAAAAAGTGAGTTGATGTTTCTGGCAAATTGAAAAAGGAATATTGCGCTAAACTGTGCTGGAATATCTTCATACATCTGAAGATCACATGAAGGACCAAAAAAGAGTCCTATTTGTTTTTAACTGGATGTGGCAACTACAAAAAGAGGAGTTCTTACCTGGCATAACTCGTCAAAAGTTGTGCGAGTCATCCTCAAGGTTAAAATCCCATCAAATCGCGGACAGAAATCCACATAGAAACTTGGCTTGCAATAGTTTAGTGCAGATGTTTGTTTTTATTATTAAAAACTGTTCTGGACTTACATTACAATTATTCTTAGACTTCTCACTAGTAAATAAAACAACTTTGTGGGATAGCAAGCATGTTAATGTAAAAATTAAGTTTTGTTTACTTACATCTAGGTCAGGTTTAAATATCACTTGTCTCGTGTGGAAAATGTTTTCTCTTATTAAAATAAAGCCTAAAAGGAAGATTTATTCACTACTGATTTCACATTTTAAAATCAAAGTGGGGTTTTAGTTATTTGTCCTTAGTTAATAAGAATGTTTGGGTTTCAGGTGCACGTTCCTCCTCAGCTCAGGGTTTGGCTCACCAGGACAAACAGAGAGTCCTGCATGGGCTATTCTGGAGCTAATTAATCTTCCCAATCAGCAACAGAGGCCACGGGCATTTCTCTTGTTTTCTCTCCATACTGTGAGGTGGGGGACTATTTAAGGAAAAGCAGAGCAGGGGAAGGGGAAGGAAACTCCTGTCTAGACGCCCACCAGAACTGTGGCCCGTACATTCTCCAGTAGCCCCCACAGGCATACAAACACACCCCCACCACCCTGAATAAAAAAAAAAAAAAAAAAAAAAAAAAACTTCTCTCCATCACAATATACATAGAGATGTTCCTATCAATCAGACGCTCAACAGTACAACAGAAAGGTGTTTGGCATGTGCATATGATGTTTTGCCTGCAACCACTACCAGCTGCCACACACACACACACACACACACACACACACACACACACACACACACACACACACACACACACACACACACACACACACACACACACACACACACACACACACACACACACACACACACACACACACACACACACACACACACACACACACACACACACACACACACACACACCTCCAGGTTGACATACAGAGAGTAAACAGGGCAGGTGAGTGAGGAATGATGGCTGCTCCTTACCAGAGCAGGTCTCCGTGCCTCACTGCCTCTCGTTCACACACCCTGCCCTGTCTGCTCTATCTCAGCCTATGTCACACACACACACGGTTAATTAATCATATATGAACACACAATATGTTGCTGTGTGGTAGAATCAAGTTCCAAACAAAAGCATGGACTTAATTGTAGCATCTGGGAAAATCAGTACTGAATGACGCTATTCATTTATTTTGTTTTGTTTTGAATCACCTATTACGTTTAATATCATGTGTGTTGAAAAACCTTCGCAGTTGAGTGTTATTATTATTTCACCTCTTTTTTTGTTATTTAAAATGTATTTCTGTAAAAATGTTAAAATCTGGCAGGAAATCTAGGATCATAGTTATGATGTTAAAGCACTTAAGACTTGTTCTAAAGTCTAAACTGTTCAACAGCTGAGGAGAAAACACGAACCTGGCGGACACAAGGGGTGGATTTACTCACTCTGTGATTTTAGGATCGATGTTGCCGATCCACAAGCGGTTTCCGTCATGTGCCACGCTCTCTGAAATAATGGAGGCATTTTCCACAGTCTCTGCTGCAGATGTCATGTGTACTCTGTGGGAAGCAGGAAGAAATTATTGTAGTTTTTAGTAGTAGTTAGTAGCTTGCATTTATGTCAGTGCAGACAAATTTACTGCAACTCAGTGAACAGAGACCTGACAGTCTCTAAGGACGACTAACAAGTAATATGTTGACGGATTGGAAAATAATGCAACATTACAGAGATTTCCAAACGTCTTCCATCTGTGGACTGTGTCTTACATGATCAATCAAAATTTACAGGAAAGGGAGGGAACTGAGTACAGATTTGAGTACCAGTCTCACCATCAACATTATACTCTCACATTATCCTGAATGTGTCCGTCTTACTTTTTAAACAATGAAACAGTTCAACAGTAGAGCTTATATATATATATATATATATATATATATATATATATATATATATATATATATATATATATATATATATATATATATATATATATATATATATATATATAGACACACACACACACACACACACAGGTGTGTTTGTCACATATAGACAGTCGTCACATCAACTTGCCACAAAGGTGCACTGGCAGATCCCAAATGATTCAATAAAATGCATGTAAAATATGATGTAGAGCACTGGAAAGATTCATCATCATTTTAACGTCTATTTTAGTTAGACAGACTATTAATCCTTACCTGGAATTCACTGTGATCACATTGACTGATTTAAAGTGCTTAAACAAGTGTGATTGCATGATGTACAGTGGTTGGTCAAAAAAACATTTGTATATTTGTATTTGTATATTATACGAGGTGAACATCCATTTTATTTAATATACAACTTCCACAAAATATACAACAACCTACAATAAGTCTCTGAGGAGACTGAAATCACGACTACTACAACAATCAATTCCTCTTTGGGGATTAATAAAGTATTTCTGAATGACAGTGAAGTGTGCCCAATAAAGAAAGTTGTTGTTTTGTTTTTGGGTTTGTTCGTTTGTTTGTCGGGGGGAGGGGGAGCCCAGGGAGGGCCACTGCCACAGCTGTGAACCTGCGTTTGTTTAAATATCACACACCGTTTAGACCCATGGATGATTTCAGCAAGTCTGAAATGCAACGGACACGGATCATAGATCCTTTCATTAAATCTGAAGTGACAAAAGAAGAAGATTCTCCTGAACTACTACGAAGAAACTAAAAGCACACAAATGTGCTTCAGACGTGGCAGCACAGACGAAGCACGCGGGTTGAAACCCGGTCAAAACTGCACATTTACCAAGTCCATTCACAGTCTGCAGCTTTGCACCGAGTCAGAAAATAAAGGACACTGCGCTGTATTTGTTTACGCTTTTCTGAAACTTAAAACGGCGCGATTAATACCGTTTCCTGTCAAAACCTTTAAAAAAACAAGAAGTGGAGATGAAACGAGAACTTGCGGCTAGCCGCCGAAGCTAACGACGGAGAGTGTTTTTATGTGACTTTTGATTTCAGACGGCGTGACGTTAAAACCCCCTCCCTCCGGGCCGCAGCACGTCCAGCGGGCTCCGGTACCGTCTGGAAGAGTCTGTTTTGAATCGGCAGCGGACTTGTGGCGTCGAGCTCGTCTGGCGTTACTTTACCTCGTTATGCCGAACTTCGTCTTCAAAAGCGTCTCAAACGACTCAACGTGGACCGGATCCCAGCTCTCGGGAAAAACCAGCTGCGCCGAACGTCAAAACATCATTGTGGTTGCGTCTCGGAGAGGCGTTTCTGCTGCGAAACCCCGCTGATATGTCGAGTTTGGAGGAAAAATCGCCTCGCTTTCCTTTCACAACAAAGACGCAGAATGATGTTGTGGCCTGTTTGACTGTCTCTCGGAGTCCCGTGGATGTACCCGGTTTTACTACCTTGCGCCTCCCGTGCGTTTCTGTTGTTTTTTTCTTATCAGAAACCTCAACCCATGTCAGTTGTAACTCCGCTCAGTTGGTGCAACCTGTGAACTATTTCAAGCCTACACCGCGGTATAAACGGGCGCTTGCTGATGACGACCGCATGCACATTTTCAACGATAATGTGGGTCTGCCGTTGAGTCTCTGAGCTTCAGTAAGTTTTATTCTTTTTATTTTAGCGAATTTTACAGTCGTGTGTCGCATTTCTAAGGGGTATTCCGGTAAGAAAAAAACATCAAAAAAGCGGTCGAACAACGAATTTGTTCACATTTTGGGAACGCCCCTTTAAGTCTCCGACCTTCAGTTTTTTTAGTTTTACACCAACTGTAAATTCAGTTATTTTTACATTGCAATGCTGTTCATATTCCGGTAACACGCCAATATTCTTTAACACGTATTCTAAAACACATAAGTGCACGGCTAAATAACATACACACAAAAAAAAAAATTATGACGACAAAAACACTGTTTCTGTAGCTGTTTTCACTCGCTTGAATGCGCCGAGGTCCAGCAGGTGTGTTTCATAGACATGTGAATGTGGGGCTGTCGGCCTCGGTGTAACTTGGGCTCCACAACGTGGAAACGGTTGATTATTCAGCCTTTTCGATCAGATACTCTGCGGTGTTGTTTTCTAAAGCGAGCAGAGGGAGCATGCGGGCCCAGCTGAGGCTGCTGGAGGTAACAGAGGTGTGTCTGCAGCTGCTGTGAAGTCCACAGGATGCGAGTCTACAGGCTCCCACTGAACACCTGTACTTAATTGTTTCTGCCTGACTTCCTCTTTAAAGAAATCTTTCACCGTCCCACATCTCTGCCCATGTGAACTGCCACAGTGTGGTGTATCCAACTGGCTTGTCGGGAAACCTGCCAGCTGTGAATGTGTGCTATGGTTTTGTTTTGGTGGCGATTTGTCCGAAGCCTGGCCAAAAAGCTGTCATTGAAATATAAATATAAATATATATATATATATATATATATATATATATATATATATATATATATATATATATATATATATATATATATATATATATATATATATGAGAGAGAGAGAGAGATTCGGTTAAAATGTTTGAATGGAATTAAAATAATCTACTACGCTTCAGGGTCTTCAGATCCTCAGCATTTGTACTAGTTTTAATGATATGAGGAGAAGTTTAGACTCCACAGATAGATTTATATTACTCATAATGGCTTATTTAGCACTTTTTGGGATGTGAATTTATTTCTGGCAGATAATAGTTCAGTGTGTATATGTTTAGAGTTAAATAAAAAGAACATTAATTTGGTTCAGAGATGCACAGTGTCATGAGTTGAAAGGCGGGTCATGCCCTGGACTGGTAACTGCTCCATAACAGGGACACAAACAAGACACGCTAAACATGCACACCCAAATCACTGGTCAACATGCATGTTTTTTGACCACTGGAGTGAGAGCACCCAGGAAAATGACAATGCTGCACACATGCATGAGCAGAACAAGCAAATTCCACACAGAAAGGCTTTCAGGTTTGATTCAAACCTACAACCTTAGAAATTTGTTTTTACTTGGAGAGTTTAGACTGTTTATTGTTGTTAGATTTAAACTACTTTAAGACTTCCTGACGCACATGTTTGAAATGTTGCCAACAATTTTGACTTAAAATCTTAGTGTTTGCAAACTGTGTATCTCAAAGAAAAATGTCCAAAGTTGTTACATTATTGAACATTTTAATGAAGCCTTTTCATGAGGAGATAAATGGCGTTTGATTTGCTTAATGGCTGAGTTAAGGTTTACACTTTGCTGGCTTCAAGCTGAAAGTTGTGGTATGTTCCTCCTCACAGGTAATGGCTTTAAATATTTGCCAGACAATAGAGGACGTCAGGCAGGCAGCAGCGTACCACGAGCTGTTCACAGCCACCGGCTGTGAAAGACTGGCTTCAGTGCGTGTTTGCATCTATGTGGGCTTAAACATCTCGCAGTTTTGTTTTTACTTGTGTGTGTATGTATGCACACCGAGGGTCAGTGACACGGTTCATACTCGAGCCGTGTGGGTTGTGAGTGGGATGTGATTCTTCTATTCAAATACAAGGGGTTATTTCTGTTGAAAAGGTAAAAACGGGCTCGAGCAAAGAGAGCATGTAGTTTTGTGAGTGTGGGGTGGGGGGCTTTTTGTACGACTATAAAGCCTTTTTTTTTTTTTTTTTTTTTTTTTTTTTTTTAATAGTTTTCAGAAGTTCTTGATAATTGAAATCTGTTTAGTGGTAAAAACTATAGTAAATTGCACTTCCAAAGAGAGAAGTTTTCCCTTGATCACAATATAAAGGTCACAAACTAAGTCTTATAATAGCTGTCATGATTGTGGTGCTTTAATTGATATGTGTTTTAACAATTTATTTCTATTTTCCCCACCTGTTTTATGTTGGTTTTAGATAAGTAATTATTGCAACTTTTCCCATCAGCACTTTGCTGCAAATCTTAATAAGAGAGGCTCCTCCCATTGGCTTAAAAACAAATGCAGCCCCAAGATATCCATATATCCAGTGGCTTTTTGGGTTTGAAGCATCATTTATGATGTTAAACCATCAAAAAAGGACTCAGAGGTACAGCTGAGCAATTATTCAAAAATGAACCAAAACCAAAATTCCGAACTTTGTAACTGACATAATTTTTCCCAAATCAATTTTTCCTTTTTTTGTTTTTTTTCTCCTTATCTAATTCTCATATTTCCTTCCCCACTGTGTGTTCCTGACTGCTCCCTTAAGAACATTCTGGATTTACACTGAAAATAAAATGTAATCGTGTTCATGAGAACATTTTTAATTTTAAGTGGTATGTGCTTTGGACTCAGTTGTTTTTTCAATTAACTTTTTGAGTTCTCCCTAAAAATATAAATGGGATAAAATAATTAACACAAATTAAAAAAAGCAAAGAGATGTAGTGTCGTTTGACAACGTCTTGCAAGTAAGCAATAAGTAATTTAAAAAAAGCGAGAGAATGAAAGAGAAAGAAATCCAGTCAACATAGGACACATTGGTCGGATTGCTCAAATATTTTGTCAAAAATGTTCACCCAGAAACTCCAGCATGGCTTCAAGTGTGATATTACTTAAATAAATAACTACATGCTGCACACAGAAAGGAGAGACTCGTTCACCTGTGTCACGTGGAGTCTCTGCCCACAGCTTTCATTCAGCACAAAAGACTGAACAAGCAAAGCAAAATACTTTTTTTAGGGTATTCTTTTCTAGCATTTTCCAAATTACATAAACACAACGATCAAAATTGAAATTGTAATTAAAATGTGATTAATTGAAAAGGCCAATGATCTGTTTATCCGGCCTTCTCTGAGTTTTCTGCATCGGAACAGCGTCTCCTCTAGGAGCTTTTTTTGTTTGTTTTGTTTGTTTTGTTTTTTTTGGTCAGAGGTAGAAATACTCCGTGGTCACCCATCTTAACAACTCAAAAAAACTCGTCGGAATATGCTAACCACTTCCTGAAAGCCTTTTGGTTGCCTAGCAACTTGCACCCGTCATGCATTTTGCTCCGGAGTGTCCTTCGCTCCTGTGCTGTGCGCCAGTCTCATCCAAGCACAGTGCACGCTGTGTCCTATCTGAAAGGGCTGTTTGCAGACTTTTTGAGAGGGGAAAATACGGTCTGAAATCAGTGACAATCCAAGTGCTTATGGTGCTGCACAGGCTCTGTGGTGATGTCATCAGGTCTCAAAATAATTTGCTGACAAAAAAAAAACTAGCTACTGAAATTATGTGGCTGCTCTTTTGAGTTTTCCATCAATTGCACTCAAAAAGAAAAAAAAGATGGCACTTAGTTTCTGTTTTTATTTATTTATTTTTTTATATATATATTCTATTTTGGTCACAAAACTGCTTTTCTGTTTTTTATTATTATTATTATTATTATTATTATTATTATTAATATTATTTATTTATTTTTATTCTGAAAAGAAAATGCTAAGAACAAACAAGCTCATTTAATCATTACTGAATGTCTCAAGACTCGAGTCAACCAGGATGGAAGCCCAAAGTTACTTTGGGTGGTTTTTGTCATGAGCTGAGAGACTCCGAGATCTAGACAAAACCTCCTAAAAGTAAGAGAAGATTGCTTCAAATGAAAGTTGAAAATGGCATTTTAAATTGCAGAAGAAGATGTGTACAGGTGCTAATAGAAATGTAGGTAATTGAATGATAAAGTTTAAATGCGAGAGGATAAACACTTATTTCCATCAAACTTAAGTACAGGACTGGGGCACAAAAGTGTAAAAAGAAACAGAAATAGGGATAGATATTGGACGAAACCTTTAAATCAGACCCGACACATTCGGTCCCAGTTTAATCTGCAGCTAGAAGATTTGTCCAGATCAATGTTCTGTTTGTTTTTATTTGCTTCTCTTACAAAATTGTGTTGTTGCCATCAAATTCTAGATATGTTTAAATTGCCTAAACGCAATGAAGATGGACAGCAAAGATACTGAAAAGGATTTTGTTTGTACATGTGTCATTCAATTAAATGTTAAACAGTTTAGCAAATTTTTGTAATTTTTTAGTTTTGTTCATTTTTATTGCATCTTCACCCTCAAACTTGCTTTGAAATGAGCGTTGCACAGGATGTAAAAAAGAAATTACAATTTATTTGGAGGGAGGAGCTCATGGCTCTCCACTAATTTAATAGAAGATGTAGGCCTACCTCCTACTGGCTGATGTGAGCTACTACCTCATTTTATTATTATTCCCAGTGTAGCCGGAAACTGGTTCCGGATAATATACTACCCTTTTAAATGTGTGCATCACACTTTTGTAATATCTCCAATTATTTTAATTTACAAAGTTGTGAAACATAAAGTGCAATCTATTTCTGAGTTTATAAATAGGAGGCTATAATAGAAAACGTAACCCTTACCAGGTCCTAAACTGAGATGAATAAAACCTAAAAAAAAAAAAAAAAAAAAAAAATTAAATAATTGCCTTTATTTAAAACATCAAAACCTAAACCAAAATGCAGAAGGAGTCAAGTGCACAGCATGATTTAGTAGCTTGTAGAACCCTCTGTAACAACATTTAAAGTTTATCATATTCTGCATGAAACTTTCAGCCTCTCACATCATCGTGGATGACTAACTAGTAATGTTGATTCACATAAATGAAGTTTGTAGGCATTTGTTTGTGCATGGCTCTCTTCAGTCCCATCATAGCATTTTAGTCGGGTTGGGTGATTTATTAATCAAGTGCATCGGATTTGCTGCATCTCTTTGCTACTGACCCTCTTGATTTCAACAAAAACAGTAAGATGTACTTTGTTTTTTCACACAGTTTGTGCATTTTCTTTTTCTTTTTAAGTTTTTGTTGGAAAAACTGTCACAGTGCAAAATGCCACATGTTACTTTTCATCTGAGGTTGTGTTTTGATCATTTTGAAACCTACTTAGGACTAAATTATTTTTATTTTTATTATGTCAAATACCTTTCTTTTTCACGTGACTGTGGTTTTCCTTTTTGCTCTGTAGATAGTAATGGCGCTGAACCGTCTGAGCCTGCTGAGACCACTTCTGTGTCAGTTCCCGGTGCAACGTTTCTGGGTCCCTCTCACAGTTACCTCCAGGGTCAGTGTTACACCACATCTGGTCCCTGGCACCACACAGTACCCTGCTGCTGCTGCGTGCACCAGACTCTACGCCACCAAGAAGGCAAAAGGTCAGCCAGGAAAGTACATGTGTGCAACTGTTATGACTCTACAAATGTGAGATTATTGAGTAAATGTTATTTTTATAAGATGTGAAATTAATTTTTTTCTCCTTCTCATGATCTTTCAAGCCAAGGCAAAAGGCCAGTCAGCTAAGGTGAATATTAATGCAGCTCTGGTGGAAGACATCATCAGTCTCGACAAAGTGAATGAGGACCTGACCGCTGTACTCACTGCACTCAAAGATGACTTCACACGCAGCCTCAGCATCCGAACCTCGGCAGGTAGTCAGCTCCTGTCTCGTTCTTGGACTAATATTCTGTCTTTTTGTGTCTCCTTTCTTTTGTCCTGTAATGAAATGGTGATAAGGAAGATTAACATCGGTGTATTGGAAAGATGTGGAAAGTGTTTGGTTTGCCAAAATCAGCTCCTGGATGCTGTCTAAGTATAATGTTCGAGGAAAAACCAGCAAACGAGCTTTTAAGAAAAATGAAAATGATGAACAAGCTGAAGTCAGAGATGTCTCATCAACAAACGCTGTAGAGCTGCACTGACGCTCTTTTGGAAAACATCTCCAGGCAAGATGTATGTAAGAGATGTATTAAGTCACCTTGACGAGTTCACCAGCGGCTGGGACGAGGACTAGTCAACTGTCCATCTAGCAGCTGTCTCCAAAGAGTGGAGACTTAAACTTAATTATTCATGTGTATATACCGAAATTTGCTATTTTTTTTTTCAACGCCTGGGGAGCAATGAGGAGTTAAGGGCCCACAGTGATTCACCATTGTTGCCAGCCAGGGGACTTGAACCTGGGTCGTCCAGGCCCAAGCATCTCTGGAACCACTGGGCCATCGCTTTCGACTGAAAGAAGTCAAGGGACCAGTGGATCATCTTTTGGCTACTCAGTTTGATTAGGAATATTTCAGGAATACCTCTGTCAACCTTTGTCACTGCTGTGTCCACACAGGAACGCTGGCTCATTTGGCTTGTTTAGGAGGGGCTAAGGTGAAGTGGAAAGCTGTCTTTTACTGTGACTGATCTTAAATCGGGAATTCTTTGGAAATCACGAACGCTGCAGATGGTGTCTTTTTCGGGAACTATTGTTCACTTCCGCATGGCTTTATAGTTGAAGAGTCATGGTGCCAGACTGTTCCTCTGTGGTCCAGATCTGCCACACCATCCAAAAACAGCTGAGTCATTCTGGGGGAAAAAATAAGAAAATACAAAGAAGGCTGTGAATTGTTAAAATATCTTTCCAGAATTTCAGCTGCTTGACTTTTAAACATGTTAGGAACAGGTCTCCTCAATTCCCAAATACCCACAGAGTGTTTTTAAAGAAAGATCTAAGATCTAAGCCTTTTCCCTGTTTTCATCCATTCCACAAATTGCTTGAAGGCTCAACATGAGGAGATCCCCATGTGACACTACCTTGACCCTGCTTTGACCTCTGCTTCCCTGACTACATCCAGGCCGTAACCCTTTTGTCTCTGGGTTCTAACAAATTGGAGAAAGGCTCAGGGAGTCTGAGGTGGGGAGCTTAATAAAAGCTCCCGAAGGAGGAGGCTGTTGCCAGAAATCAGACATCAAACTGAAATTGTTTTCATTTTTTTTTGTTTTGTTTTTTTTTTTGTTTTTTTTTTTTTTACTTTTTCTCCCTGGATATGAGAACACTTTCTGATCAGCGTTCTTCGCAGCCATTTCCCATTTGTAACAGACGAGAGCAGCACCTCAAACGTACTGTTATTTTTTTTGTTTTTTTTTATGATTACACCATCACTGCTCTAGCTTGCTTTGTAGATTTAAAATCTTTTTCTTTTCCATCACTCATACATTTTGAGTCATTCTATTTTAAGCCCTTTGCTCTATTTTCTTAATCTTAAAATTTCTTGCACTACAGGGTAACATTTGTACATGAGGCATTCCCTTTTTGAGTTCCTCCATCTCTGCATCGCTCCATACCCATCTCTTTTATCCTCCGTCCATGCATTCATCCCTCCACTTCCTCGATCTGTCCTCTCTTCTCCTTCAGTCTGTCTATCAATGATCTTCCTCTCATCTTTCCAGCTGTTCAGTAATCCAGGGAAGCAGCAGGACTTTGAGCGTACAGCAGAGGAGATGGTGGAATGAAATTACGTCAGTTGTGTGGGTGTGTGTGTGCGTGTTTCATGCAAATGTATATGTTTGTTCCATGAACTTCTCATCTGGCTCTTATTAAACCCATGAGATATTGTCTGCCTGGATATGACTATGTGTTGCAATTAAAACATACTCGCGTTTGCGTGTGTTTTGGTGTGTCAGCAGTCAAACATGGAAGAAGAAGTTGGACAGACAGATGCAGAAGGGTGGGGGAACAGTGACGTGTCCACCATATTGTGCTCACACAGGGATAATATGGTTTGGAAACTAGCTCTGCTTCCGACTAAACAACCGTTGTTTGGGCCTGTGTCCCCTGTTCTCCTTTCTGGAGCCAGCAGCACCAGACAGCTAGCCAGGGTAACTGGGAAACAACTCCACAGGTTAAAATATGGCTGCTTCTGCAGCTCATTCAGTTTTTTATTTCATACTTTTCCTATATGTCACATCGGGCAATAAATGTCGGCTGGTGAGGTCATTTTGGCTCCATACGACAGCATAGTCACAGTGCAGGCTCAGTGTGAGACAAGACTTCTGCAAGGTGCCTCTGCAGCCTGTCTCTGACAGATCTGGCAACAACGACGACAAAAAAGCAAGTTTTTCAACATGTCACAAGTGTGCCAGCTGAGGTGCTCGATCTACGACTGCTCAACAGAAGACCACGTAGATTTAAAAAAAAAGTAAACAAAACACGGTTCATTTTTAGTTTTAATCTGTTGAGGCTACTTTAAAAATCTGTGTTTCAGTTTCAACTATTACAACAAATATGTTAAAGTGACTGAATGTCCCGAGAAAACAAAGTGTTAATAAAAAAACATTGACGGTGTCCAACAGTGCAGCTGATGATTAAACATGGGGGACAGATGTTCCCCAAAGCTGGGGACTGTGCGACCTACAAGGAGGAAAAATAGTAACAGAGTCAGGTAGTTGACAGAAAATAAAAATAAAGAGACTTTAATCCACAACTACTCAGCTATTGCACATTTCCTGTTGCAGAACGTGCATCACTGTGTTCAGTGAGAGATGCGAGCACTTTTCCAAAGAGACTGATCACAAAGCATAATCCCTTTACAATCTGTTATTATCTGTGTCAGTTTGGATATTTACTCTTCTCGTTTTTGTCCTTTTAAGGAAAACTTTTAGAATCCTAGAAAGTCTATGTCTTATTTCTGACAGTTTTGAACATGTCAGGATTATCTTCTTCCCCCCCCAGATTTTACCTAGGAATTTGTTGTACATGTGGCAATAGATATAAATGGTAAGCATTTAAATGTAATGTTCAGTTCTTATGAAAAGGGCCTTTTGTCTGTAAGGAAATGAGGGGAGATGAGAAGAAATGGTACCAAATGAAGGTTTCCAGCATAGCACTGTAAAGTCGGTGTCCAAAGCACATCAACATCCAGGTATAGTGAATAAATGGTGACAATAAGTGAAACTACAAATATGTTTAAAGTAAAACTCTACCCAATGTTGCAATACTTGTTTCCTCAGTTACTCTTATCGGCCCATCTTTGATGCCCTATGCTGCTTCCTCGGCTCATTTTTTACGCTCAGGTAATGAATCCAGAGCTGCGCAGCGTCACAAAGGAATGTATGGATGGTTGGTGTGCAGGCTGAAAGTTGTACAAATGGACATCTAAAGTCAAAGCAAGGGTGATTAGATAGCATGGTGCCGCTTGTATCTGTTATTACATCAATCTTTTTATTTCTAATGCCCTGCATCTGCATTTAATCTCTGATGGTGCGTCTTTTTCTTACCCTTGAAATCGGATGATAGATTGATCTCAAAGAGAAAATTACACCACTGGCTCACCTCCCCTTCACCTCGCTTTTCCACACAAAGCACCAAGCACAGCCCCCACGGGGGTAGGAGACGGGAGGGAGTGATGTAAGGCAGAGGTGGAGAAGAAGGAAACAACTGCGTCTGAGGTTAGCCAGATGGAGGAAAAGGACGGATTGATGGAGCAAGGGAGGTAAAGACGAGGAAAGGAGAGAACGGGACAGAAGTCAGCTTGTGTTGGCAAACTTGCTTTTGTTTCTCTCACTGTTGACAACGAGGAGAGACAATAGATCATGGAAACTCTTAACAGTCTGACAGTGCTCTTTCCTTTTTCTTTTTTTTTTCTTTTTTTCTATTTAACATCTGTAATCTGTGGCCCCTGCTGCACATTCCTCTGTTTCTTAGTCTGAGTGACTAAATGATTGACTTTCTTTTTTTTTTTTATTTGCATGAAAACATTTTTATCAAACCAGCGGAGCTACCGTATCCACTAAAATAGGAGCACATGAAATGACCAAACGTCTAATTGGTATTTTGATGGATGGACTCAAAGAGGCAGAAGAAGACAAACACTGCTCAATGCTGCAAATGTTGAGTGAAATGTTCATAAAAGTACAGGAAGAAAAGCCGTTATAGTGTATACGCCCTGGTAGCTGAGTTTATCAGCGCTACCAGGAGGTTCGTAAAGAAATAATCACATCCGGCTGATCTGTTTTTGTTTAGGAGCTCTGGATCACATTGTGGTGACGACTCAAGATGGGAAATTCCCCCTCAACCAGCTGGGTCAAATCTCCATGAAGTCACCTCAGCTCATTATGGTCAACATGAGCAGCTTCCCTGAAGTAAGACTTATCGCGTACGCTCGCACAAACACACACTGCTGGACGCAAACGAACACAGGAGGACAGTTTCTTCCTACTGGTATCCGTTTGTCTCATATTAACAAGCAGGGGATAGCTTAGCTTTGTAAAAATAATCCAAAGCACAGACAGACAGATGATCCATGCAGGAGGAAGAGCGAGCCGTAGGAGAACTGCAATCCCACATCACTCTGACTGAAAGAAACCTGACCTGCCTTTCTCTGTGCCCTGCGACTCGGATACTAATTGATTGATCACTCAAGGAGCCCTTTGTTCTGAGGTGAAAGATAGCCACGATGTGAATGTGTGCACTGCCGTGTGGTCGTGTCAACATGTGAGTTGTCACAGATAGGAAATTACCTCATTTTACCCCTAGGTTAGAAAGAAATTGATTATTTTTCTTTAACTTTTTTCTTTGTTTGTTTTAATCCGTTTTCTGCCCCTCGTTTTCTTCTTAAAAGTGTTCGAGGCTGCAGTGGTGGCCAGACTTTCTGGTGGTCTGGAAAATCTAAATGTGCTCCTTTTACGCATTTAAGACAACATTATGCAATCATATATCCAGAGAGTATGAGAATATTGACTTTCTTTTGTGTCTGTTCTCTTTGAAGTCATTTGCTATTGAGCCCAAAAATGAGCAGCACATTGATTTCACAATGTTTTTCATATCTGCTTCACTTTCCATCAGCAGCTGTTTGCCAAGTTCAAGTTCAAACGTTTCATATCCGCGATCCTTGTTGCACTGCCTACTTGAAACAAAAGCACTTAAGAATAATGCTCATTTGACAGTGTGAAAAATCTTCAATCTAACAGGATTTTAAGTTGTTCATAAATAGCGAGAGGTCTGAGCGCTTACAAACACAAAAATCCCATCCATTTAACAAGCATGTACCGAGTTTAGACACATAGTTTAATCAGGTTTCACTGTAGACATAAAATGTAAGTGCAGCTTGATCTGAATTCTGGAGAAACAGAACCATGAAAGAAGCCACCTGTCTGCTGTTTGACAATGAATAAACATGCATAACATGACAAACAAAACACTAAAAACAATAAAACTGAAACTCAATGAGATTTCAGAAAATGTAACAGCAAAACCCCTTTTTTATGTTGCTTTGCAAAATGTAATGTTTTCTGTTTTAATGTTTTTGTTCCACCCATTTGGCTCCTCAAGGCCTCTGTTTCTTGAAATGATGACTGGGAATTTTTTTTTTTTTTAGAAGTTGTTTTCAATGTGCGCTTTTGTTAATTGCTTTCAGCAACCAAATCGTTACTAGATGTAGACAACTCTAATGATGCATATACGTGGTGCTTTGTATAATTTTATCTGATGTTCACCCCTTGTACAGTTATAATAGTTGTAATATCTAGATATTTAAATCAAAACAGTTTTTTGAATTAATTTTAACATGGGGGTCAATGGAGATTGACTCGCTTTTTGAGCCAGCCCCCTTATGGACAGTCAATGAACTGCAGCTTTTCTTATTTCTGCAATGACTTAAACCTGGAAGTTGGTATGTTGGCGCTTAGTCCATCTGGGAGGAGGCCACAGGGCGGACCCAGGACATGCTGAAGCGGTCTTTGGCTGACCAGAGAACGCCTCCTCTCACAAGAGCTGGAGGAGATGATTAGAGGAATGATGTTCTGAACCTCTCTGCTGCTCCGTGGCCCGAACCTAGATAAGCAGAAAATGGATGGATCGATCGATGGGTGGGTGGGTGGATGGATGGCATTCATGAAGTAGATATTAAGAAACTCAGTTAATACTGCTCACTGGAAATAAAAAGTGTTAATCGACTATCTAACATCACCAACTCATCAAAGACATTATGCTTGTGCACATATAGTACCCCCAAGAAAAGTAATTTACTGATTTGCCCCATCAATTCACTGAGCATAACTCTGATTCTCTAAGCTGGTTTTTAGCCCTGCAACATCTGCTGTGCTGCATTTCAATTTCAATCTTCACAAACTTATTCAGATTTATAAAAATATTTAAAAAAAAAAAGAAATGCAAGAGCTTATGGATGCATTGTGAGAAGTTGGAGGAGGACAGCACCTGTATCTAGCATTTCACTTGTATTTAAAAAAAAAAAAAAAAAAAAATGGCAACAACACCAGTCAGGGCTTCAAAACTAGGCTTTTAAATGACGTTCTACCTCATCAAAGTTTCTGATTTCAATCAGATCTATTTAATTCTGTCGTCAGCTTTTACGTTAGTAGTTGTAATGAAATTTTTGCTTAAAAAGTGCTTTTAATCATAACATGTTAGCCTTTTTAAGATGTACATATAACCTTCATTTAATAGCTAAAATCCGTGGAAAAGTTAACAAAAAAATTAATTTGCAGATTAAATGTTTAAGGATGTTGAGTCACTCAGTATGCTGTTATAAATGACCTTCCTACTGCCGCTGACAATGCTCTTCTTTTTATTCTGGTCTCGTTGGACATATGTAATGCATCTTATTACAAAGATTTAAACGTAGCGCTGGATAATATAAGTCACATTTATCTAATAGATTCCAGTTTTTTTTACACAGATAATAAGTGCCCTCTACATAACCACATTTAGTTATATGCTGTGTTGGAGATCAGCCCCTCTGCTGGGTCGGGGCTGATTTTTGGACATATCTGTAATCCTCCACAGGTTTCTGGACTGGGATTAATCCTGTTCTCTCTTTCTCTGCTTTGGTTATGAATTATCAGCAAACATGGCATTCAGAAGTTGTTCTTTGCCCAGCTCTATTGATCTATGAACGAGTCACTGAAGTTGCAGGATTGTCTTGGAGACTTTACGGTTTGGGTGATCTATTTACCGTTTAACAAGCTCCCTGCAGAGGATTTGTCTGAATTCACATATTAAACATGTCTCAGCGCCATCTGCTTTTATCAACTTCCCATCACCAAGCAGAGGAGCGCTCGTGAAGCGGTTTCATTTTAGCCAGATGCCCAAACGATCTCCTGAATATCTTTTTTAAATTCATCCAAGGTTCTGCAGCTCGAGCAGTGACTGGTACCACTAGTGGAGATGACCACCCCCTTGTTGTCCTCCGCAGTGGCTCCCAATAAAATTCAAAATCCTTCTTTATCACATGCAAAGCTGTCAGCGGCCAAGTTTTTGTCTTATCTAAGAGTTCTGATTGTTCCCTTTAACCTCCCAAGAAGCGTTTGCTCTCAGACTGCAGGCCTGTTTTTTAGACTGTGAACCTCCAGAACTGGAATTGGAGGCAGAGCTTTTAGTTTTCAGGCTCGTCTCCAGTGGAACCAGCTGCCAGTTTGGTTACAGGACACAGACACCCTCTCTGGTTTTAAGACTGAGCTAAAACCATGTGTCAGTGAAAGAGCTTACATTTAACTCGCTGATCATTTAGTGCAGCACTTGCTTGTCTTTGTGTGTTCTTTTAATCTTTTTTTCTTTCACTCTGAGTTTTCACTCATTTCTACAAACATCTGTACTTTTCTGACACTTGCATCAGTGTTGTTAATCTTTTAATTTTTCAACATGAGTTTGGTTAACGTGCTCTGAAGGTACATCATGTCCCCACAGATTCAGTTTCTGAAGAATCAAATTGAATTAGCCATATTTGATAAGCACTGGTATTTTTTGTTTTGTTCTTTTGAGAAGCATAAACACATGTTCTCAAACGTGTTAAAACGCCTTCTGTTTTGTTACGGCCGTGGTTGTCTCCGTTTGTTCACCAGGTGGAGCCGCGTCATGCAAAGTATTTATCAACACCTTCAATATGGAAATCTACTTTTCTGTCTGAACTGGATGAAATTGCTGTCCATTGAGTCATATTTTCTATTTTTTTTACTCCAGTCTAACCACCACAGACCACACACACACTCTGTGACAGATATACTGTCTCACACGCGCTTCCGTGTCCCGTCCAGAGTTACCCATGTTCCTCACAGCAGTCCGTCCTCGGTACCGAGCGCTAATAGGCTTATAATGATGCCTATCCATTATCAGGCAACGCAGAGGCTCTGCAATTGTTTTCTTTTTTGTTCTTTTCATTTATTATCAAGAGTCTGTGGAGCTAAATTCAGCTTAACTCTTGGGACCATTTGATGTTGTGTGGTTGTTTTGGGGGGTTTTTTTCTGAAGAATAAGTGTGCGCATAAATTTTTTTTTTTTTTTTTTGTCTTAAGCATCCAAACAGTTTTAGTCGGGTCATTTTGAACGCACGAAGCAACTCTATCAAACATTCCCCTCTGTTGGCCTGTTGGCTTTGAACCGGGCTGTGAGCGTTTGATGTGAAACTTCAGTGTAATTCCTCTTCCTCTCCAGCATATTAACCAGAACCTGCGCGGCCTTTTCAGAGGAATTCCACTCGGGTCTTTGTAACCACTGCAGTGGTCATCGGAGAGAGGAAATGGTGATGAATTTGATGCTGAGAACAATCAAACATAGGTATTGGATGAATCTATCACTCCGCTCTCAAAGAGAGCAACTAGAGGCCTGCTTTCCGGATGATTTTAACAAAGGAAAAGAAACCTCAGGAATTAATTTAATGCATACAAATAAATTCCTTTAATCTTGCTGCCATTTCTTTCTCCCAGTGGAAAAGGCCAGAAGGAGCTGTCGAGAAAGGAGAGCACGATAGCGTGGCTTTGAAAAAAAAAAAAAAAACTAGGACATTTTCTGGCTTTTCTTTCTTTGCATTACACGTTTGCACACTCCGTAGAGCCTCTGAGGGAATTGTCATGTGGTAGAAAAATTAGTTTGACGAGTGTGACTTTGGTTCAAGATATTCAAAGGATTTGACCTCTTTCTGTGATCTGCGTGCACGGCTCGACTGTAGCTGCCTGCCTCTACTGCACCGTTTGCTTAACTTTCCCATTTTTATATTTACCACTGTCTTCTTTTCTCGCTGCTTATTGCTTATTTATTCTTTTACTTCTAAAATGCGTTACTTCAAATGCTTTTGCATTCTTGTTTACTGAGTCTGATCGTCAGATCGTCCTTTGTCCTTTTTCTGCGTCGTTATCTAAACGCATCACAGCTGCCTCCTCTGCCAGTGTCCACACCAGTCCTCGTACAAAACTCACAATACTCTTCCAAGCATTTCCAGCGAGGTATGTCAAGTATTTATGGTTTTTCAAGCACACATTTTGACTGATGCCTGGGTGGAACAATGACAAGTTTTCAACATGTTTTAATAACTGGAGATAGTCTGATAAACTAACTTTACACCAGGCAGCAGTTTTTTTCTTAACCAGTCTAAAAGACAAATAAACCAAGGCGGCACACCAGCTAAAATATTTTTCTAATCGGTCGACTCAGAAGTAAGAAGTTGCATTACAGATGAATCCCAATACATATGTTATCATTTTGAAACGGCTTTGAGTTTCTAAAGTTATTCATGAAATACAGGCCACCTGTTTATCTTTGCATCACTGAAGTGTGTGTTTAATGTTCAATAACACTTTTTTTTTTTCTTTTAATGATAAGAATGGATGATTCAATTACTCTGACACCCACCAACCCCAACATTTGAATTTGAAATAAGAGTGCAGGGCAGAGGAGATGGCAGCGGCTGCATAAGTGCGAATGCTTTAATATGATTACATAACTGTCAACCTGATTACATGAAACATCTAAATGTGGCCATTTCCGTCTGTCTCGTGAAGCCTGACGCACACAATCAGTGTTATAATATGAATAATAATAATAGTAATAATTATCTTATTAACATAATTACCATTTGCATCTTTATATTTTTCTTTAAGTGAACACAAACACTTTGAAACATGTTTGTGTGAGTGTTGGTTCATGTATCAAACACACTCGACTGCAGAGTCGTCGGGGTCGACACTCTGCCCTGCAACCTCTCAGTGCAGTCCCACGAGGCCGAGCGCTGACAGTGGCCCAGGGCATTTCCACGTTACACGGGATTCCCCTGACACACACACACACACACACACACACACACACACACCTTATTAACACACACACCTTATTGACACACACACACCTTAATGATTTCCAGCTGGATTTTAGGCACTATCTGCAGTTTATAGTGATGCTTTTCAACTCACTCTAGTGCTTGAATTGTATTTGTAAATTGTGTGTGTGTGGGTGTGTGTGTGCGTGCGTGCGCGCCTCCAGGCTACAGCAGCGGCCACCCGCGCCCTAAGAGAGACCAGCATGAACTTAAACCCAGAGGTGGACGGGACGATCATCAAGGTGCCTGTTCCCAAGTGAGTTTCTTTCTGACACAAAAATACGCCGAAGGTCAAAAATGCTTCCCACCGTTTAGCACTTTCCTTTTTTTTCCATCCTTCATTTTAATTTTGTTTTCCTTCTGTCATTTCTCTGTTTTTCCCACTCCCTCTATTTAAAACGAATATTAACTTTTGTGGGAACTAAGGCTTTCTAGTCGGGTGTCTTGAAATTTAAATGCATCTTTTTGCTAAATTATGTTTTTTTTTTTTTTTTTGTTGTTTTTTTTTTCCCTCTCTTGTTCAGTCAAAGCACAGCATCTTAATATATCGCCAATACATCCATAAAATAATTGACTAATTATGAAAAGGACTGTAGTGAAACATCACAGAAAGACTGACCCAGCTTTGAGGGGTTTGTGTTTCAGCGCATTAATAAATCTACTGCTGTAACTGACAAGTTTATTGACTTTTCCTTGTAGACGTATAGAGACCCTCAATGTGTTGATGTGAGGGTCGGGTCAGCCTCTCGTTTTCTCCACTCTGGCCAGACCTCTCTCGCCCTGTCTCTTTCTCCTTCGGCCAAATCAAACAATCTCACACAAAACAATCTGTCACTCTCTCAACATGCCGCTCCATGTATATAAAAAGTACGTTTTTACATATACACCGAGTGCGCACGAGTCTACATGCGCGTATGCCATCCTGCGCATGTCTGTGTGTGCACGTGTTGAGCAGCAGGTGTTAGTCTGGCAGAGGAGGGACATAAGAGTCAGACTGCTTTTCCCCCTGCAATCAGTCTCGGCACACTCCAAGCCTCCATTTGCATTTCCAAAGAGAAGGCGCTCCTTGATTGGCCCTGGAATCAGTAATTAGGCTTTATTGTTTGCAGTAAATAGATGCTGCACTTGGATTGTTTGCAAATAGTCCTCAGGGCAAAAACAAAGCAAAAAAAAAAAAAAAAAAGAAGCCAATTAAAGGGAAAAAGAAGAGTGAAATAGGGAGTAGGACTTTCCTGAGTGATTAACCAACCCAAAGTTGTTGGGATGATGGGGATGTTGGGATCATCTTTGTTTTTTAGGCTTCAAGTGATTGATGTTGTGCGAGTTGGGAGCTGAATGGATTAAATTCTGCGCTATCAAGCGCTCACCATCCTCATTTGCACAACTGAGGGCATCATTTTGTTTTTCTGTATCTCTGCGATAATGTTTCAGGTGTGTTTTCGATTTCCCGGATCCCTGCATTCAATGAACTGACAAAGTAAATAGCATTTGAAAAGTGTATTTGATATAAATATTATAATATTTACCAGCTAGTATTCATCACATAATAGTTTTTACCCTGAGCCTTAAAGCAACACATGGACCTCACAAGATGACTTTAGGATGCTTCCCACCACTTGAACTAACAGATCAGACACTTTTTATTTTCTTCTGGACGAAGCTGCACGTTTTCTGCCCCTGTAAGACTTGTTAATAAGCTGAAAAAGAACAACTAGTTCATCTCCTGTCTAATTTGGGTTATTTTCTGTTACTTCTGTTACTCTTCCTCGCCCCGTACAGGGTGACACGGGAACACAGAGACAACCTCGCCAAGTTGGCCAAACAGTTCAGCAACAAGGCCAAAGACTCGCTGAGGAAAGTACGCTCTAATGCTGTCACACAGGTGAAAAAGGCAAAGGAGGGGCACTCGGAGGACACGTTGCGACTCATAGAGAAACAGGTGTGAAACTCGAGAAATGAAAAGAAAGTTTGAGATTGATCTCCATGTGCAGACGAGAAAGTCTATATTCTCCTCCAACCAGTGTTCACTTGTTTATATCACGTCTGCCTTGTAATGAACAATGTAATGTTTCTGAAGACAAACAGTTGTCAGTTCAAGTGTGTTTAAAGTATTTTGCTTTTGTCCTAGATTCAGCAGATGGCAGACAACATTGCCGCAGACATCGACAAACAGCTTGCAGCCAAGACCAAGGAGCTGTTAGGCTGACAGCGGCGATAAAGAAGAAACGAGCAGGTCTTCATTCGGATATATATTTCAGTGTTGGCTAGAGGACTTGTACAACAGCAGTAACATTTCTTTTAAACGGTGACTGGAGACGCATCCTGGTCTTGTTGCACATTTATGGGTTCTTCTGACAGAAGCTGGGCCCTTTTTTTTTTTTTTTTTTTTTTTTTTGTTTGGTACTCGTTGCTCTGTGACATCTGTGCGCAGCTGTGTAAGTGCATGGACAGAAATCGACACGGAAACAACAACGACAGACTGCCTGTCACCTCCCTCTTCCCATGTTACTCTGCCCATCTTCAAACAGACACCGAGCCAGGGACGAATGGACTTTTAATGGGATTTGTGGGCCTCCTCCTAATCAAAGCCCTTGCCACAAAGACTGCCTGTTTATACAAAGCAAGCACACCCGTCCAAATGTAAACTGGCTGTGGGTTTGTCTTTGTGGCAGCAGCGGGAGAAAGTCTGATCCGCAGATGCAGGAGCCGACTGAACAGATACCTTTAGCGTGTTGGCAAACATTTGTTTCACATTGATTGCAAGTCTGTTAAAAATGTCCACGAGGGGGGGAAAAAAAAAAAAAAAGGCATTTAATTTCTATCCACGTCTAGGATTTATAACATGGCTACTCTATTTTAAACACAATAAAATCAGGAAAGTCACATTATTGATGGTGCCCATTAAAGAAACACTGCTTTGAAGCATGTGCGTCATCTTGTTCTCTCGTTTTCTTTTCATTTTCCCCACTTTTGTTTTGAAGCCCCCCCCCCCACACACACACACACACACACACACACACCACCTCCATTAGTTGGAGTGATAATGGACTTTTCCTGTGCACAGTCCTCCGGTCCCTGGTTGCTGGCACCACAAATGTCCATTAGGAGAAATAGGCTTTTAATGTTGTGCACTTGGCCTCCTTTGTCTTTAAATAGCTGCGCTTTTAAAGCCGCAGTTGAGGAATAACACTGGCAGCAGTTGTTGACATCAAGTGAGAATAACAAGAAGTGTTTGAAAGCGCAACGTGCCCGGAGACGTACAGTTTGTCTGTCTGATATTCACACCAGCTAGAGGCTTTTGTGCCATAATTCGGTCGGTGTCATCATCTTAATGGTGATTTTGTTTAATTCCTCTACCGGTCACACGCACCCCACACGCCAGACGAGCTTCACTTTAACTTTGCCCACGTACTTGGTCTCACAGCCACGCGGTGACTTGATAATTACAGCTCTGAAACCTTAAAACTACTAATTACTTTTTTTTTTTTTTTTTTAGATTCATGAATAGATTTCTCAGTGTTCACAGCGGATATCTCGCTCGCTGGCGGCCTCGACGTGCCGCACGGCGCAGAAAGCAGCTTCGCTGCATTTCCGCCTAAAGGCCAAGGATTTGCTTTAATGGTGTAAACAGACCAGAGTCGCTGGATAAACAAGAGTTTAGCTGAGGAGTGGCTGGGCCGGGACAGAGGAGGGTGGGGTGGAAATGGCAGGTTTCTGTGGTGATTCTGGGTCCATATGTCAGCAATTTGAGGGCATTGTGTATCTTGGCTGAAAATAGAGGCTTCATGATCGATGGAGGGGTGAAAATCTCCCAAGTCCCTGGCGCAGAACACAGGCAAGCGGGGAGGAAATTGCTTTCAGCTGATAGTTTCATTTCAGTTGACATTTATCAAGTGAATTACCCCAGTTCCTTTCAAATGTTTACTACTACTACTACCAGCGCCGCCTCTCTGACTTACATGCGCGCGTGCGCGTCGGGAGCGTCTCCGTGGAGGTTCTGGTGTGTCCTTTGGCGATCCCTCTAAAAAATATACAAGAATAAATTAGTCCAGTAAACGTTTGATTTGATAGTCCAGGCTGTTTTTTGTTGTTTTTTTAATCACTCCTGGTGCATTGACGGAAAGATAACACGTTGTAAACTTTGAGGCTCTTTGTGGAAAACAAAAATGCATTTTTACTAGAGAACATCAGTGTTGTATTGTTGCACCATGAAAACAACTTGCTGTGATATTTATTTTTTTATTTTTGTTGTAACTAGGCTGAGCAGTTATTTAATACAGATTATTTAATGTCAAGTTGATTATTTTGTTGATTCAAGATGCCACATCTCGTTTTATAATGATAATGGCCCAATTTATGTTGTTATTTCTGAAACCTCTGGCTCTAGTTTGTGTAAGACAATATGAATTAAACTGTTCAAATGGTATAATTATTTATGATCACACCTGATTTCAGTTCTCATAAACATTATCGGGACTCTTGGGGGAAATTCCATGACAAAACTGTCAAGACATAAATGTGTTTTCCCATTTGCGGTAGTTATGTTATTAGAGCAGACGGTATTATTTACGAGCAGGTTTAGACAGGTTTACCGGCTTTACAGTAGCTCAAATACAAATATAAATTAACATCTTACCACATTAACTAGATTAACTGGAATTAAAGACAACTCTAAGTCTGTCTGTTATCCAAAATACCAAATACAGTAATGTCACAAACAAATGAAGCTCCATCAGTCCCATATAGTTAAAGGTGTTGATTTGTGAATGTTCACGTTCAGTCGTTCTCTCAATGAGATGCACTCCAGGCGTGTTTTTTTTTTAATTTTTTTATTTGTGCGTCGCATGGATATCGGGGGAAATGTTGTCACTTGTTGCTTACCGTCCTCTTGCAGAATAAAAAACGACAACATTCATTTACTCACTGCAAGTTGGGCCCTTTGTGTTTTCTGCTGCTGCTGCTCAGTGCAGGGATGTTGTGCAGAAGCAGAGGTGCCATCGAGCCCCGGTCCTTGAATGTGACAAAATTATGAAATAGTTGTAGTTTAGACTTCAAAACCTGTACTGGCTCCTCGTTCATTTTGTCACTTTAATATTTTTTTGACATCTATAGTTAAACTAGAGGTGTTTTTAAAGAAGAAAACTTGCATAGTGCAATGTAAAACCACCTAGCCTCTGTAAGGAATGGCCACTAGATCTCTACTTAACTCTTAATTTTTACACATTGCCTCTAAAATTTTAGGTAAAAAACAAAAGCAATGAAGCTTCACTGGCTTCCAAACATTTTAGTCATCAGAGCCGCCCAACATTTTGCAGCAGCTCTTGTCCATTCACTCAGAATCCATTCATTCAAAGTCCTTAAGGACCTGACTCACCAAGTATGTAGTCACACACAAGTTGCATCAGTTCTTAGTGGCTGAAAGCAGGATTTCTTTTTTTTTTTTTTTTTACACTGGTAACAAAATTGATCTTTATAAATATTAAATGCTAATTTATCAGTGAAAGTAGAGAGCATTTTAAAATTATTTTTATATACTTATAATTTAGCTCCTGCAGATTATTGTAGTTCTTCTGATTTTAAATGCTTTTAGAAAAAGAAGAATAATTTATTAGAAGATTGTATGATTTATGCTGCCAGTAATTTCTTAATCTACCCACCCACCAGCAGATGACACTGCTCTTGCTTTTCACTATTCACACGGTCAGTTTGATCATGTCAAGTTGACCATTTGACAGTTTGGTCAATTCATGGACCGAAGTGAGTGACCAGACTTCAAGTCCGAGTCCCCAGTACTCAAGTCTGAGCACTTCTTCTGCGACTACGCGATAGCTGCATTTGCAACTTCAGTTAATTGTCTATAGTCTAGTACCTTTTTTTTGTTTGTTTGGTTTTTGTCCTAACTGACTTACTGTGATGCCAATAAAATTCACATTGCAAATGAACAGGTTATGATAAAAAAATAAGTCCTCGGGTCCTGGACCCCAGTACTTCAAAACCGCTGTAAATCTTTTCCAAACTTTGGACGAGCCATTGCTGTTGCAAACCATCGTCGGAAATATGAATCCCTAACTAAACGTGGTATTCAGCACAAAGGTAACAATATGTCCAGTGATTAAAAAGGGACAGTACAATAGATATGTCTGCTTTGATGTGAGTAAAATAATGCAGAACTGTTATAAACGGTAAAAAGAGCTGATGATTTATTTTTTTTACACGGCTACGTTGGATTCAGGAGCTGGAGTAGCATTGTCCGAATCTGTAGGCCAATTTCCAGTTTCAGGGCCGTTAACTCGGCGGTGCCAGATCCGAGTTCAACCATGTGAGTGTTATAGTTAAAGCTTATTACTAAAAATGTAAAGATTTCGACTTCCACGTACAAAAGAAACGTACTTCTAGCTTGTGCTAACATGTAGCTTGTAGCCAGTTGTTAGCTGCTTAGCTCCTCTGGACATGTTGGTTCTTACAATTTCTCACCTGATTTTACTCACAATATGTATTGTAACACACAAACATAGATGTTATGAATATTTGGATAAGGTTTTTTTTTTTGTTTTTTTTTTACCTAAAGTGGCTACATCCAGGAGGTCTAGTGTGAAAACCCCGTCGATAGAGCAGAACAGCCAAAACGCAGTTGTAGTTGTATACTTAAGAGTCATAGACTTGAAAAATACCATATTAGACACAGAAAAATGCAAGCCATTATCACAGCTGACAAACTCATTTATATTCATGTTGAAAAGCTTCAAGATCCTTCTCATCCACGAGTCTCAGTTCTTCATCTTTATTCTGCCCCGATCTCCACGCGGAGCTGCATTATTCATATCTTTCAAGAGAGTCTTGTGACAATGGCGCGGTGGCGGTTTGCATGACAGACCTACTTTATACTGTATAACCACTGTATGTCTTCAGAAACAGAAGGAGGAGGAGTGCGTATGTGTGGTGTCAGCTCTCCTGTTGTTGAGGAGCATTTGATTATACTCTGGGCTGCGTCTCACCGCGGCGAGCAGCTAAATCGCTACGAAGGCCGTACGTTTTGGGTGACGACAGAGCTGACCACTTCAGCCTCGACAGGATTGGTTTGATCCCACAAACGCACCTCTCACCCCGCTCCATCTCCCTTTCTCTCGCCCCTTATCACCTCTGGAGGGTGAAGAGCGCCAGAGTGCGAGAACCCACGCTGAATATCTCATCAAGGATCCAATCAGCATTTGAAAATGAAACGCACTCCTCTTGCAATGTGATGATAGGGGGGAAGAAAACATTAAGAGAGCCTTTGGGAGAATCTCTGCATATGTAAATTGACCTTAAAATTTTAAATTTATTCGATCATGAAAGTATCTCTGATCCTGTCTGGGATGCAGCAACAGGCTGGGGGGAGAAGAATATGAGCAAATTAGCGTATGAATATTTTTACATGTACTCGGTTGAGCTGTAAAGCAGAAGGCCTGGTTGTGCCCTTAATCCAGGTGGGCACTCCTGCTGCCTCTAACGGGGAAATGGTCAGGCATTTTAGGAGGAAGCTGGATATCCTAATAATCAAGTCGGTTAATAGCAGGCAGTGAGAGTGTTTCCTTCCGGAGCTGTTGGCACGTCAGTCATCCACAGAATTGCTCCTGTCTGGTCTGCGAGCCATTTCGGCTCAAAGGAACGTGCGCCAGCCACCCCTCCACCTCCAAGACTGCACTTAGGGAGGACCACACTGGTCCCCTGGAAGGCCTACACACCCACAAGGAGGCTCCCCAGCCGTATCAGGGACCAGCCAGACGTTCCAACACACACACACTTGTTCTCAAATCTGAACAAAGCGTTCCTCAGTCTAAAGTGGTTAAACTGTCATTTCAAATCGCCTGGACATCGTGATTACCAGCATGGGAGGAATTATATATTTAGCTTTATGTCCGTCGCCATTTCCTCCCCCCGCCCTGATCTGAAGTGACTAGCCCAGTAGTGCCCTCGATGTTACTATCTCTGAGGAGCTTAAACCTTCTCCCAGGAGACGAGAGTAATCAAGGTTCTGCCAGCAAGAGAGGGGGAAGAGGAGGAGGAGGAGGGAGAGAGGGGTGGAGGTGGATGAGAGGTGTGGGGCGGCCGATGTCAAAGACTGGAATGACAATGGACTCGGTTTGAGTCGATTCACGAATACATTTGCATCTCTAAATCCAGCTCCAGAAAACAATGCTAAGACGAGACATCTGGATAAACATTTCTGAAATCGATATCCTTATGTTGTTAATAATTCTTTTTCATACCTAAATTGCTGATCTCTAACAGATCTCCAACAGATGCTTCTCCAGAACCAGATCTTTTTTCTTGTAGTTATTGCTGGAACCAAGGAAAAATTTATCTCATAATACTACAATGCAGCGGATTTTAAACCTGTATAAAAATCTTCATTTTCATTTGCCATCAAGGCCAAAGACAGTAAAAAAGAAAAAAAATAAAAGCAGGTGGGATTTTCTGAAAGAAATCTGCAGGCTTCTAGGCTACTAAGACAAATCTACTGTGGCCATTAGGTTAAAAAAAAATACACACAACAAAGGTTTAATGCAATTTTAAGAAGAAAAAGAAACACTTAATAAAACAGTGATTTATGACATATGCTCTGTCATATTTTGCAGAAATGTTTTGTGATTAGTAGTAATACTTTTTCCATAGTGCCATAAATTCAAGTAAAATTTAAATCTTTTTTTGTAGTGAAATTTCCAATAGTTTGTAAATAGGAGCAAATAACAAGGTTTGTTTCTGTTGAATACACATAGATGTACACATGCATAGAAAGGGTTTTATAATATTAGAGCTCTGCTTTTGGTCACCGATAACAAAAAAATATGAATATATTGTTTATTTCTTTTCTCTTTCAAGCATGCGCTGGTAAGAAGCATTTGTCCCTTAGGGAATCCCCACACATGCTCGGCCTCTCATCCATCCTGAAAAAACTCATTCATCCTCAACAACATCAGTGATTGGTTGTAAATAAAAGTGACCGTCAGAAAAGCAGATGAATGCAGACACCGGACCGGACAGGAAGCCTGTTAATCTGCAATCCAATCCAGCTCTAGTCTAGTGAAACCCGGCTCAGCTTGGCTGAGCGAGGCCTGCGAGGAAGGAAGTGAAGGGCTCAGGAAGCGGTGTTCAGAGCTTTCACCAGTCATATCCATCACAGGCCTCTGTCTCCAGACCTGGGCAAGAAACGTGGAAGGTCATTAGAGGGGGTGGGCTGCAGGCTTCAGTGCTGCACTTTAACTAAACATCTTTTCCATAAAATAAATGCTTCCAGGTTACCGCGGGTGCCGGAAAAACCCAGGTCGCCTCGCTTTTGCTGCCACTCATCTGATCCCAATTACCAAAGAGACCAGGTCGATGTCAGTGGAGGGTACGCGGAGATAGACCTGAGTTGTTAGACTGCAGCAAGAAGCAGAATGAACCGCACGACCCAAGAGTGCATCTTTCAGGCTTAAATCAACAGCACACAAAACCCACCCCACTCAGTTCCCTGTCACTGTATGGCTATGTGTACTTCAGAGGAAAAAAAATCTGAAATTCAATGCAAGCAATAATAAATAGAGGCCTTAGGGGAGAGTAGTTAAAGTATGAACCTCAGGGGCACCAAACTCTTGATCAAACCTGAGACTTACCTGCTTTGCAAATCTAACCACATCCACCTTTTTACTTACGCTTTTTAAACGTCTTTGTTGTTCTGCGTTTCCAGCTCCTGGCAGGATCAGAACTAGCTGTAAAATTTGGTTTAAATCATGTCCAGTCTTATCTAATTCCATCGTGTCATGTAGTTTTCTGTTCTTAGTACTTTAATCATTTTGTCATACTAATATGGTTACATCATACACCGTTTTGTCACCATCAAACTCTGTAATCTGCTTCCATGTCGTGTCATGTTTTATGCAAATTAACATCACAGCCTGTTATTGCAACATCATCTCTTTACAGTTAAGCATATCTTTTATAATTTGTTTTGTCATGTAAGTTTCAGTTTCTGCAGTCCTCTTGGAGAGTCTGTGCTGGTGTGCAGACACTACGGGGTAACACAGCGCAGACCCCGGGCGGGTTCTGCTGGACATGGAGCGTGTCTTTGCAGTTGTGACAGCTTACTGATATTTTTTTGCTTTGCTTTTCAGTGTCTTGCACAGTTATGTTGCGTTGTTAAATCAGCTTTAATAGCTTTGACTTTTTTGTTGTTACAAAAAAAAGAAAGAAAGAAAAAAAGAAAAGCTACTTTTAAAGTGGAAGCCTTTAAATCCACTCTGTTGTATCATATATATACGACTGTTACCTGATCTGGAAAGAGAGGAAGAGTCGATCACTGTGATGTATATGTGCTTGTGCATGCGTATGTGTGCTATTTTGCAGGCACGGTGTGCATTTACTTCCATACATTATTGAATAATTGTTTCCTGATGCTCGTCTCCTCCCTGGAATATTAATTACCAATTGATGAAACTTTGTTGGTCTGAGAGGTTGACATTGAAGGAGGAAATGGGGGCCGTGCAAGATCATGCTGTTTGAAAAGCTGTGTGTGTGTGTGTGTGTGTGTGTGTGTGTGTGTGTGTGTGTGTGTGGTTTGTGTGCGTGTGTGCGTGTGTGTGGTTTGTGCCTCTTTTGGGAGACAGGAGGGGGTATAGGATACGGGATAAAGCATCAGCAATGTTGGGGAGTTAAGTTTCAGGGAGATCCATTTGTCTTGGATTGAACTGATAAGAGTTTTAAGTGCAGCTTTATCGGAGTCACAAAGATTCATTAAATCGTGAAAGCAAAATAAAGCAAAAATGGGGGGAAAAAGAAAAAAAACAGTGGAAAAGTTTCAGTTTGTGTGCTAATGCTTTGGCGGCCAAGTCCCACTAGTAAAGCACTTTTTTTTTTTTTTTTTTTTTTTTTTGTCAAAGTGAGGTGCTCAATATACATTTCCCACAGCTTGATTTGTAATTATATGTAATTATACACCAGATATGACAAGAACCTGTGAAAAACGCCATGGACTAACATAATGAAGACATTAACAGTGAAAATGTACAACCCCCCCCCCCCCCCCCCCCCCTTCAGTCAAATGCATGCAGATGTAGTTTCAGCGTGTTTTACATTAATCTTTCTTGTGTCATCCTTTCAGTTTAGATTTGATAGGTTTCTTTCGTAAAATGTCATAAATGTAAGTCTGCATTAAAAGGTGGATGGTGCCATCTAGTGGAAGAATGTAGGCAGGACAGGACTCTGAACCCTGGTCTGACTAAAAATGTTTGCAGACATTAAATGAAAAAAATAAAAGAGAAATGCATTAGTGCTATTTTCCAGTGCTTCAGCAGTCCAACTGATTTTTTTTAGGAGGACCTGTAAAGATGCTGTTACAATAATCAAGCCTACTGAAGTTGAATGTCTGGACTAGTTTTTCCAGGTCCTGCTGAAACATTAGACCTTTTAATTTTAATATATTTTTGAGGTGGTAATAGGCTGACTTTGTTATTGCCTTGATTTTTTTTTTTCCAAATTTAGGTCTGAGTCCAGCACTACTCCCAGATTTCTGGCCTGGTTGGTGGTTTTTAGGTGTAAAGATTCAAGCGCTGTGGTGACCTGTGATTGTTTTTCTTTGGCTCCAAAGACAATTACCTCCGTTTTGTTTTTTGTTTTATAATCTGTGCCAATGGGAGCACGTAGATGTTAAACAGAAGAGGTCCCAGGATGGAACCTTGGGGAACTCCACATGTGATTCTTGTCTGCTAAGATGTAAAGTATTTCCTGTTCTCTAAGTATGTTTTGAATCAGTTTAGTACAGTTCTGTTAAAACCTGCCCATTTCTCCAATCATTTGAGTAATATATTGTGGTCAGCTGTATCAAATGCAGCACTGAGATCCAACAAAACTAAGACTTTTCTACTGTCTGTATTCAAGCATAAATCAGTACACACTTTGGTCACTGTAAGGAAGCAGGAAGTATTATACTAATCCCCAAAAGGGAAATTAATTATTGAAGTAGTTTTTCATGATTTCAGTCTCTTCAGAGATTCATTGTAAAGATGTATTGGTATGGAGCAGGAAGGATCTCCTGTAGCGGTTTGTGTGAAGAAGCCTCTGACTGAAGATGCTCCGTTGCAGAATCACTGTGCTGCAGACACTGAATGACCTAAGCTTCCTCAAGATAAGATTTGTTCTCACACAATGCCACAAAACATTTCACCAGTTATCTGTACTCAGTCTCTTGTTCATCACTGATACACCCCACGACCGCAGAGTCATCTCGGTATTTTTGCAGATGGCAGCACTCTAAAATGTACTGGAAGTCTGAGGTGTACAGCGTGAAGAGGAATGGTGTGAGGACTGTCCCCTGTGGTGCTCCTGTGCTGCTGACCTTCTGCTCAGACACACAACCATTCAGTCTCGCAAACTGTGGTTTGTTAGTCACGTAGTCAGTAATCCAGGTGATTGTGGAGGCTTCCACCTGTGTCTTCTGGAGTTTCTTACACAGTAATGTAGGCTGGATGGTGTTAAATGCACTGGAGAAAACAAAGAACATGATCCTCACAGTGCTGCCTGCTTTGTCCAGATGGCTGAGTTTGCTGAAGCAGGTGTAAGATGGCATCTTCATCTCCAACCCCACAATAATAAGAAAACGGTAGTGGGTCCTGGAAGGTGCTTGATTCAGGTGGACCAATAAAAGTCTTTCCAGGACTTTCATGATGTGGGATAGGGTTACCGGTCTATAGTCATTTGGAAAAGATAGATTATATCTTTTTGGTACTGGAACAAAGCAGGATGTCTTCCACAGCACCGGAACTATCACCTGGCTCAGGCTGAGGTTCAAGAGGTGCTTGTCTTGACTTTTGTTTTTGTACTGACTTCAATGATTCTCTGTCCCTCTGCCTGAAGGCTCTTTTTTTGAGGAGCTTTTTCAGGTCACTGGTGATCCAGGTTTTGTGATTAATGAAGCACCTTACTGTTCTGGTGGGGATGATGTTGTCCACACAAAAACTGATATAGTCAGTCACCAACCCAGTCATGGCATCAAGGCAACCTCCTTAGACATTTGCTTGATGCAAGCCCTTCTGAAACGGATGAACTTCTTTTCCACGACGATGTGTCTTCCATGGTTGCTTATGATTAAATAACTTGTCTCCAGGCTAATGATCCCTGTACTAATCGTCCAATGAGGACCTCTTACCCATTTCATCAGTTAAATACTGCTTCTTTTTTTTTCACGTAGGCAGTGTAATGTACAGGGTAACAGTTACATTACAAAGACTTTTATTCTGAAACTACTGAAAAAACAAAACAAAACCTTACACAAGCTGCACATAATCGTATAGGTTTTGCAAACTAATAAATTGCTACTGATCGTTTAAGAACCCTCTAATGGGTGTTGAAATATTTGCCATCTGTTTTAGATTATATGTTAGTTTGTTGGTTTTCCTACAAAGACTACAGTAAAGATGCAGTATTATGACTTCTTCCTGGAATGGATGATATGTAACTTCCTGACAGAGAAGCTGCCCTAATGTTTCCTTTATTATGTGCTTACACAGAACAGAAACCACTGCGGTAATTAAAGGAGACCTTGAACTTTCACATCTATTAAAAACTGAAAGATTGAAGTTGAAAATATCTTTAGGACTTTCATGTATTGCACAAAGTCATTAGGGTACATTTCTATAGAGGAGTTGAGAAAGTTATGTGGTGTAATCGCTTTAAAAACATGGTTTGTTGTAACAATGAGGACTATAAAAATAAACAAAAAACCACTACATTTCTTGTACATTATTTACATACTGTGTATCAGGTTCAGTGTATTTTTGCAGCATATTTGGGCTTAAAAATGAGTTCATGCTTCCAAAAAACAAACATACCAACACACGCAACAGTTCAAGCTAAAAAAGAAGAAGAAAGTGCTTATTTACATGGAAATATATCCTCAGTACTTGGCATAATCTATTTGAAGACTGAGCACTCTGTGTGTCCCCAGCTTAAGCGTGGGACACTGCCCCGGGCAGGCTGTGATCAGCACCCTGCAATTTCCTCTTTCACTTAGAAAGCTCCTCAGGGACTCATCGAAACAGTTGTTCCCTTCTCTGTATCCATCCAACAACAGCAGAGACTTGCTGGACCCGGATAAGATAGTCTGCAGTTCCTTTGTTGACACCTTTTCACTGAGACAGACCTGAGTTGTTATCTCTTGAAATAGTTCTCCTTTCACTTTGCTGCAGTTGACATATATGAAAGCCTCCACTCTGCTGAGGTCAAGGGCGTTAGAAGCAGAGAGTGAGGGCCCTTTGGCCCAGGACAAGGTTAGGAGGTGGGCAATGGACGTCTTTCCGCTTCCTGGGGTTCCCTCGAGTAAAAGCACCTCGCCACCTTTTGGGACCACATCTTGAAGAGTCACAGGGTGGCCCTCACTGAAAAACAGAGCCAGCATTGCGGTTGTCATCTGGACAAGTAAATATAAATATAAAAGCCTAAACTCTGAATGTAAGCTAGATTTGTAAACAGGGATATTAAAGTAATGAGGGCCTTTCACATTTGGTATTTACTGTCAACATGTCAAAAGCACAAATGGCCCTTATCGTGATCCAAGTGGGACACCACTCAATTCTCAAAAACATTTTCCTCCAGAAGAAATTATCTTCATACTCTTAAATTGCTTTGAAAACAGTGGGAATACCCAGGTGTTTGAACTTACTCCAAATACAATATGTAATCAAATATATGGAAAATATAAACTAGTAGTGACTAACATTGCTTGACCTATGTAAAGGAAGTGTTGAACAGTCAAAAACTGTTTTATGTGTGTGTGTGTGTGTGTGTGTGTGTGTGTGTGTGTGTGTGTGTGTGTGTGTGTGTGTGTGTGTGTGTGTGTGTGTGTGTGCGCGTGTGTTATCTCCTTTTGTAACAATGGAATAAAATCGCTACATTTACTGGAAGTGACAAAAGTCTGCAATTCTAACAATTACTGTGGAAATTATCTTTTATGACTCACTTGTTATGCAGCCTTTGAAGCAGCTCCTCCACACTGAAACTTTCACAGTGCTGTCTCATCTCCTTGCTGAGGATGTATTCAGAATAATATGTTTCCAGATACGACCCCAGATTTTCCTCCATCTCACCTACAAACAAAAAAAAACGTTACATGCATTGGCTGTTAACTAGGTTAACATGACTGGATATTAAAAAAAAAAAAAAAAACCTATCTTAGAGAGTCTGTCAGAGGTGGTTCTCAGGCTATACTGCATTACAAACAATTCCATGGTGCATGTAACAGCATGAGCACAGTTTGTTTTCAGAAAAAAAAAAAAAAAAGATGTGCTGGAACTGAGTTAATTTAAGTTGCACTGAGTCTGACTGGATGAATCAAATATAAAATGATGTTTAGAAATGATAGATAATGCAGAAAGACTTAAAAAGAAAAGGACACAATCATGCTGACCTGAATAGCAGCCATTGCATTGGACATTTTTATAACCTTACATGAAATGATGTATGAAATGATTAACTTGAAACTAATGAGGTTAACTGGCAACACATTAGTGACGTGAATATAAATATGCCATCTCAAGTACAGACAGGCAGTGGTTCACCAATCTGTGCTAACTGTATCTACAAACAATGTGAAACAATTCCAGAAAAGCATTCCTTTGCATAACAACTCTGAATATCTCATTATCTATAATACATATTATCACCAAAGGACTCATGGCATCTAGAAAAAATCTCTGTGCACCTAGGAAAGCACCGCAAATCAAGGTTGGATGTCTGTGATCTTCCAAACCTCAGGCAGCACTGCACTGAAAAAGTGACATGATTCTGTACAGGAAATCCATGCATGGACTCAGGAATGCATCTGGAAATCACCACTTAGGAAAAACGACTAATCCACAAATGCGTATAAAAGCTATGTCATGCAAAGAAGAACCAAAATGTGAACATTATCTAGGAACACATGCGTCTTCTCTGGGCCGGAGCTCATTTAAAATGGGCTTAGGCAAAGAGGAAAAGTGCTATTAGGTCAAACAGATCAAAATTGGAATATTTTCTTTATTCTTAGGGAATCTTGAATGCCACATCTTCAGGACAACAGGAGCTATCCAGCTTACTAGAACTTAGTTCACAAGCCAACATCTCCGAGTGTATTAAAATGCATCAGCACCCATTTGATATGCAGCATGCACATATGGACAGGAAAAAAATAATGCTACACGTTTTGAAGCAACACATACTCCCATCCAGATTTTTCCAGCTCCCCATCCAGCTCCAGAACTGGTCCCCTCAGTCCTGAGATGTATTTGGACTAAAGGGATGAACATTGCTCTGTCAGCAATAGTGTCGCCGTCAACAAATTCAAAATGACCTGGTCTTTTTTTTTTTAGACTGTACATTTCCTCAATTATAACATTTTTATGTTTTATGTCTTCTGTTTTTTAATAAAATAAGATTTTTTGTGACTTGAAAATCACTGCATTCTGTTTTTATTTACACTTTTACAAACCATTTCCTCGTTTTTTTTTCTTGCTGGTGGTTATTGACTTTCATAAAGGTTTTTTATAAACAAACAATGGGAGAAACTGTGAAGGATGATCAATTATCAAGTGAAAACCAAGACTGTACCAAAACACGAGTCACTTACCTTCATAAATTGTTTTTTCTTTGTTCTCATTATCTTTGTCTTTTTGTAAGTCTGATGGAAAACGAACACCACAGTAAATTTTAACACAAAGGATCGTTACAGAGTTACTGGATCAATTTCTATCAGTTTTTACTCAGATAGTAATACAGTACACACACGAAAGGTGTGTGTGTGTGTGTGTGTGTGTGTGTGTGTGTGTGTGTGTGTGTGTGTGTGTGTGTGTGTGTGTGTGTGTGTGTGTGTGTGTGTGTGTGTGTGTTGAAATAAATCATCAGCTTGTTTAGACTCACAGACGGATGCAGATGTAGACATGTCACAATCATCAGCCAGGTAGTTTGTGGTGCTGGGAGCGCCGGTCCCTGTCACAGAAGAGTAAAGAGTAGGTATCACCATGGATACATGGGAATCGTTAGGCACAGCATGATTAGTCTGCTTCTATTTAAAAATAGCTTGAACTGAAAATAGAAACATCTCGGTTAAATTAAAGTCATATTCTTAGGGTGCTTTCCATGAACGTTTTAATCATTGTTACCCTATTGTCATTTATGTTTTATATGCAACATACAGTAAAACATATCATAGTGCTCTAATGATAAAACTGAGAGAAACTGAGAAACTGAGTCATATTTGGTCTTGTAAATTCTCAAAACACACATATTATGCATTCTTGTAAACATCATGGCTCACACTTCCCTGAAAACCCTTTGACACTGTCATTTAGATGTTTCTGGACCCATAACTGTAGTGAGATGTCTTATTACGTTTAGATAGTCATGTGTGGAGGAAATGAAATGAGAGCTGTTTATGTTGATTTTAGTATGAACACATGCTGTAAAAAAAAAAAAAAAAAAAACCACACACATTTCTAAACAGTCTAAAATTCCCCTTGTACACAAGCCAAAACCAGACTGGGTGTTTCCACCCAGATGTGATACAGCTTGACTGGATGGCAAAACAGCCAAGTCATGTTCACATGAAAAACATGACGGTGAGTCACATGCTGGTGCAGTTCGACAAAATTCTGTCAATACGAGCAGAAAGTCAAGCATGCAAATACCAAAACGCTGGTCACGTTACTTCCCCTTTTTACAGTGGCGATGTGACTCAACATGTCATGGCCCGTCAGTGAGACTGCATTTACTTTACTGCTAAAATGAGAGCTCGCTCTTTACAACAGAACACACATTTCTCTACCCAATTTGACAAAAACGAAACAGCAAGAGCAACATTGCTTTTAAACAGGTCAGCATTTTGGGATGCTGAGTTATGAATTCAGTACATTAATTTTATGTGCAACTGAGGCCAAATGTCCTAGTGACAAAAAGAGGGAATAAACATTTTACTCAGTTCTCTCATATTGCTTCCATCCATCCATCCATCCATCCATCCATCCGTCCGTCCATCCATCCGTCCGTCCAATCATCCGTCCGTCCATCCATCCATCCATCCATCCATCCGTCCGTCCGTCCATCCATCCGTCCGTCCAATCATCCGTCCGTCCATCCATCCATCCATCCATCCATCCATCCATCCGTCCATCCATCCATCCGTCCGTCCAATCATCCGTCCGTCCATCCATCCATCCGTCCGTCCGTCCCTCCGTCCCTCCGTCCATCCATCCATCCATCCATCCATCCATCCATCCATCCATCCATCCATCCATCCATCCATCCATGCATCCATGCATCCATCCAATAACTTCTGCATATTTAAGTTTGGGGTCACTGGTGCAGAAGCCTGACAAAAGAAACACAGACACCCTTCTTCCTGGCCGCCTCTTCTAGCTCTTCCAGCAGGAATACTGAGGCATTTGCAAGCCAGCATAGAGATGTAATGTCTCCAGCACATCTTGAATCTGCCCCGAGGCCTCCTCCCGGTTGGACATGCTGAAACACCTCCCTTAGACAGTGTCAAGAAGTCATCCTGCAAAGGAGGAGCCTCTACCATTTGTAATGCGTGAATTACTGCGCCTCAAATCATCGTCTCGTGTCCCAGTAAATTCCACCCGTGTCAACTCAAAACAAACATTTCTTTCTAAAGCAAATGTTACTGGACATAGAAGCCCTCCGATTTATTTTGTCTCCATTCTACACATAGTTTATTTATTATTATGTAATTGTGTCCATGGTGGCATGGGAATTTCAGTGGCTGGTTACCTTTACATCGACGGTATGCGAGCACTCCAACAATGATGCCGGTCATTATTACCACTATGACCAGTACAATGATGACTCTGTCATTTTTTCCATCAACACCTGGTATTTCATCTGTAGAAGGAGAAAATTTCAATTATAACAAACCCAGGATGAATTTATTTTGTTTAAATCCATATTTTTAATGTGTTTTCGCACATTGGAAAGAACCAGAGAAGCCAGACTGCTGCAGAATTCCCCTTACTGGTCAAGAGCCAGACTAATTGTGGCTATCTATTTAAAATGCCTTCCTCTTGACTAATAGTCGTACAACCAATTGTGTTGCTTTATAGCAAAAATCATCAGTTTATCGCTAAAGCAGTATTCAGCTTATTTGTGGTAAAAAAAAAAAAAAAAAAAAAAAAGGTGTTTCCCAAAGAAATTGCATAATTCTTGATATGTTCTGCAAACCAGATTAAAACTGTGTGTTTTAATCTGGTTTGCAGAACATATCAAGAATTATGCAAAATAAAGGAGCAAATACTCCCTCACACACAAAAGTGAAACTATGAACAGCCTGCAGATTTAAAAAAAAGAGAGAGACAGAGTGCACGAGAGAGTAAAAGCATGCATTTCTTCAACACCTTTCCAGGGCCCCTCTCCGCTCTGAACTATCGAAACAACACCTTCAACTTCACTGACGAATTGGGAAAATCTTACAGCCTGGAAATGTTAGCACCTAAGGTTTTGAAACCAGCTTTTTATGCGGTTCGATATAAGAGTCATGGAAAAGATAAAAAAGAAAATATGAATGTCCCAGTGCGCAGCAGCAGCAGACAGATATGAGAAATTATATTTCATTTCCTGTCTCGCCTTTAGATGAAGCTGCTGTCTGGTAACCAGCCAAAATCTCCGATGTGAAATTAACACTAGAATAAGGGTGTGTCCACTTTTTCAAAGAGTTATTTTAGCAAGTTGAAAATAGTTAATTATCTATCACTAAACCACAGTTATTCCAACACAGGATGGAGTTTGGGATAAATACCGGTGAACGTGGATGAGTGTTGAATACATCATATTGGAAATAGGTAGCGATCAATTTAACACTGCAGGTGAAAGCACGTCGCACTCCCAATACACACTAACACTGGATGAAATTTACTCTAAATAGTGTTGGACACACATACACACTTTCTAGTGTTAATTTAACACTGCTGATTTTGCTGTCTACTTTCATTTTCTTTCGTTTGTAAAAGGGAAGTTGGTGGGCATTATGAAAAAAAAGTCAGATTAGTAATGCAGGCGTAACATTACGGTTAATTCCTTTTCTGGGGGAGACCGGACCCATGTGTGATGGAGTTTGTGCGCTGGACTTTTCCTGTCGTTAAGTATTTTCGGGCATTGTCCTGAAGGAAAACCTCAGTGGACAACAAATAGGAGGAATAAATTACCTGGAATGTGAAACGTCGTAGAGTAGCCATCATTTACAAAGCTACAGGTGTAGTTGTTTTTCTCTGCTGAGCTGACTTGTATCTGACTGGTGATTTTAAAAAGCGGGTCTGGTCCTGATGCAGTCGTGTTGACAGCACGGGGCCTCTGCTGGTGTCCGTCCTCCCACGCAACAGCAGATTCCGGGTATCCCTCGGACTGGCAGGTCAACAGAAGCGCATCTTTCTCTCCGGTCCTCTCGATGCGTTTAGTTACTGATTTATAAGCGGCTGGAGAGGAATCACAAGTTTAAATATACTATCCTGCATGGTATAGAGATAAACAGAGGATCTTGATGGACTATTTTAACAAGTCAAGAGCTTTTTCTTCCCATTTGAGCAGCACTATTCTCATTTTCATTTTCAGACTGAGTAATACGTTTAACTGCTCAGAAATGACCACGTTTGAGGGCTATTGAGCAAGATCAGTCCTTAAGCAACCCCCATGAGATTTTCCTCTAAAAGACAAAAAATTCACCGCACTATCCTCCAAAAGATTCAGCTCTCACCTCCAACTGACAAAGTTATGGTTTTATAGTCAGTTCCTTGTGCCGCTTGAACCAAACACTGGTAAGTCCCCGAGTCACTGATCCGGAGATTGGACAACTGCAAAGTGACAAAAGAAGAAAACGTATTACACATCCTATCATAAACCACTTTAAAGTAAAGCAAAACCATAACTCAGTAGAATCCTTCACTCCCTAAGCTCTTATTCTGCTTCAGACATAAATGGTAATAAGCCTGCATAACATCAGCGCTCTCAGCAGCTCCATCATTGATTCATGAACTCATCAATCAAATTCAAACATAAATATGTCATGTCTGTAGTCTGTAGTTTTTTCTTATTTGATATCCTGCTTTTTCCAATGTTTCCTGTTAGTTAAAAACACAGTCTTTACTATTCCTGCCTCCCAGTCTTCTATGTGTGGCGTTTGCTGATGCATTCCCGACAAAACAAGTTTGCAAAGTGAGCAATATAACACAGTTGTGAAGGTTTCGGTACAATCTAGTCCGAGTCTTGTTCTGGTTTAAGCGTGCATGGCTTTTACAAAGGAAATCCAGTTTCCCAGTGATGTATCATGGGCTGAACTCATGGATAAGTATCACTGCTAGGAAATTTGACATTCCTATCTGTAATTCTCAACAGAAGGAAAACGTGTTGGCTCGTTTAGACGAGCCTGATCCACGTCTCAGAGGAACTTCTGATGGACCTGGTCCATTACCGCTCCGACAAATGTTATGTACAGGAGTTCAAATGTCACGTGACGTGAGTGATGACCTGCAACTTTGCCCAGCCGTTCTCCAGCTCATTCATAAGGAACTTCACTCGACCCCGATACTTCTGAGACGCAGAGTACTCCGTTCTCTTGTCTATCCGGATCACTTCCTGAAATGGGGTGGCAGCAGTCCAGTACCAGGTCACCTTCACGTCAGAATCGAGACGGGATGCTTCAGGGTTGAACCTGCAGCCCATTACAACTTGTCCTCCGAACTCGGAAATGTACGTGGTTTGCTCAGCCTCCACAGTGAACAGGGTACCTGGAAACAACCCACAGTATCATCAGGATCGGCATTGACTTGCAGGGCAGCCATGGCATGCCCTGACAGAGACATATACAATACAAAACATCCTTTTGTTTCAAATATATATATACATGTAGTCACCACTCACCTGAGAGAGAAGGCTGAAAAAGTACTGGCAGAATTATAACAAGCGTCCAATCCATTGAAACCTAAGGAGGAAGCAAATGTGGAAATGTTCAGGCTGTCTGGTGGTCAGTCATTTTACTGACGGAGCCCAGATGTGAAGTTTGAGAATCGTGACTTCCTCTGCTGGTAACTGTTCCCAAACTGGATGATGGTATACAGTTGTGTTACTTGAGTAAGCATGACTAAGAAGCAGCCTGAAGCTTGACAAACCTTGTCACATGAGGAGGCATCTCTAAAGCGTTTTATCATGACTGATAAGCACCTAATAAGTTATTTTGCGAAACATTTTCCAAAGAAAAGACAACTGCAGATATGCACAACGGATACATAAGTTAAATGTAGTAATAGCTGCACTTTTAAAGCCTATAGAATACATTTATGTATGTTTATCGTCCAAAGTTGAGTGACACATTTTTACATCCTCTAATGTGTATTTCAGCGTCAATATAAAACCACATAAATATACGACACAAAAGTCAATGATTAAGTGTCAATGAAAAGAAAAACCTCTACTCTTTCTCTTAACAATGTCACAGCCGGTAATGCTTTATCACAATACAATAAATGTATGTTTTACTTCTGATATTAAGTTTAGTGGTAAACTGTGAATGCAGAGTGCAGCACCTAAGCCGGTTGAAAGTTTCCTACCTGCAGGTAATACGGCAGCTTGTTTTTCATATGATGTTTCCCTCTTCCTGCATCTCTCCGTCTGACAGAGATTTCTCGAGTCCCTTGTTTTGAAGCCAATCTGGTTCCTCGACAGAAGGACCTTCCCACTTCCTACCTCGCAAACAAACAAAAAAAAGTACACTATATTTTCGCTGAGGTCGACAGCGAGACACGATTCCGGATTGGATTTCTATACGTAACTAAAAGAAAAGTACCACAACAATAGTGGTCTTCTAACACTCGCAAGTGATTTTACTGTGACATAACAGACAGTCTCGACTGTGACGCTCGTCTCGCTGTGTGCGCGCGGGCTCCCCGGCGTCCACGCCGCACTTTGCTACAAAACTACAAAACAGGGGTGGAAACAATCAATTAAGAAATCAGTCAAATGTAAATGTATAGTCCATATTTGAAGTTAGTTCGTCGGTCTATTTTCCTTGCTTATATGTTTCTGTCTGTGTACAGAGGGATTATGTAACCCTTGGCTACAGAATGAAGGCTATTTTCCTTTTAGATCTATATTGATGTGTTTTTGTCCTTTTTCTTTTTTAATTGTTCTGTCTCCTGTTTTATCTTGTAGCCTACATAAGCAATTTGAAAGTGCAAAATTGCCAACGTGGATATAATGTCCTTCCAATAAGTAAAGGAAGTTAAGGAGGAATAATCTACTCAGACAAACATTCGTGAGATGTTATCCTGTAACAATAACAAGTGCTTCAACCTTTTGTGGACTTGAATATGTACCGGCTTCCCGTTCATGTTTAGACTGTGTTTTTCCAGTGTAGGAATACCATCCGCTTGTCTTATCTCATCAATGCTGATATCATTCTGGGATTTTCCATCCAGTAATACGTGTTATGTTTCTTTCAGAGCTTTTTTTTTTTTTTTTTTTGGAAACCCCTTAGCATGTCTAAATTTATCATGAATATTACTACCCTGGTAACTTTAACCGAAATGAGTGAGATAACTATCACTCCAAGATGTGATTATAGTTTGAATTTAATGTAAAAACGTTTCACTGTTCAAAATATATGCGTGTTCATTAAAAAAAATACACGAAAGATCATTTTAACATTCACTGGTGTCCTACCAAAATAGTGTCATTAAGTTTACAAAATATTATGATACTGTATATGCTTAATATTTATGCTGCATAGTTATGTTAAGGGGCTGCTGTTGTATAACACTATATGAGCTCAACTAAAGGTAAGAGTTCATATAGTGTCCTTGCTGCTCTTTTATGGTACATAAGAAAGCTTTCCTTGAAATGATTGACTAAAAAAGAAATCTATGATATATACTGCATGGACTTACTCAGGATTCAGGAAAAACAGCATACAATAAAGGCCTAATTAGTGCAAAGTCTCATTTAATCACAGTAAGAAGAACACCATGACATTATAAAAAGGTTTACACTTTCTTCTGGGCTGCACACGAAGTAAAATGCAATTGTTTTCATTCATTGTTGTTTTTATTTCTAATGCATTGCTAAAGATTTTCCAACTCATGTGGGTTAGTTGTGATCTTTTGTGGCTTCTAACTAAAATAGTGAGTTGTGTCTCATCTGTACCAACAGGGGGAGCCAACGCCAAAGGCCAGGACCAAACACTGTAGCCTGGGGTACACTACAAAGTCTCTCTATATAAAATACAAACAGAAACTGGGAATTAAATTGGTCAGCAATTAGTAGCTTGTGAGTTCCTACTTCGTTGACTTGCGTAAAAATGAAGATATGACTAAAACGTATTTATTCAAAGTGTGGACTCTTATTTTGGAAGTTTGACAACCCTCGAACGCACTTCCGTTACTAGCTGCGACCCGCACTTGGCATATTTCTGAGACGTACCCTTCAAACTGAGTCCTTTTAATCTGACAAGTGCCCACTAAACCTTTTATCCACAAAAGTATATTCGGTATGTAAGCTTTCATTCTAATATAGTCAAATTGTCATTAGAGTATAAATCACAGCTTTTAGGGAGGGGTATTCAGGTTAGCAATGTTCGCTAAATTAACAAAACAAAACTGTGGTAAAACCTTGTTTATATGTATATATGTACAATACAACCCAATATATGTACAGTCTATGGGTAAAACACGCCAAGCAGCTTAACCGAAGCGAAAGCTTCCGATTAATTGGTGTTAGAAACTGATTATTTAGCAGCCAGCTTTATTAAACGAAACTAGCCGCAGACACGTGAGTTAAACTCTGACAAGGTCACTAAACTACAACAATCGCCTTCGTCTCCGTGTAAAACCGATGTACTGTGGTGTTTGTCGCTGGCCAACTGTAGAAATGTCTCGTTTTCCCGGCAGTTACAACGTGACGATGGGGTTTCTCTTGTCTAAATCGCTGAATGAAAACGCGACGAAGCAACAGGAGTTCATGCTTCACAACTCACGGATGCAGGTGAGTCAGACAAACACTCCGGACAGCTGAAACGGCACCTGCGATGCTGCAGTTAGAGAGGAAAAAAGCAAACGTGGCTTTATATGATAGTTGTTTTTAGAAAGGAGCCTGACTTTAAAAGCAGGAACAACGATCCAGGTCCTGATCCAGGTTTCTTCCCTCTTGAAGGGGTTTTTTCCTGCCACTGTTTGGTTTAAGGTTTTTCTCCCACTAGGGGAGTTTTTACCTGCAGTTGTTTATGTAATAATTGCTCGGGGTCACGTTCTGGGTCTCTGGAGACAGCTCGTGTTGTAATAGATGCTATATAATTAAAGTGGAATTGAATTGAACAACCTGGAGCTCTCCTCATCTGTCATTTGCCAAAAGGCAGGGAGGCAATTACGTCATAATTAAGGGTAAATGAAGAAACATGGGATTTTTTCAGTCGTTTTGATCTTTTGACATGCTTGTTGATCTGACATGTCTGACATTATTTATTTATTTATTTATTTTTTCCCATCTTGGGTCAGACACTCAGATTTAAGGCCTTACATGGCCTTCAGGGTTGAGTTAATTTCCTTCCAGGGGCTGCAGGCCTTATTGCATGCATTATTTTTTCATGTTTATTTTTCTTTTCTTGTTTTTTTTTTTTTCAATTCAAACAAATCTTTGTTGTTGTTTTTTTGCCCCCCCCCCCTCAATGTCTTTGGAGCCAATTTCATTTGATTTATTTGTGCCTTCAAGCCACCGAGCAGCAGGTGGTCTGTCATAATACCAGTGATATTATTAAACTTGGAGCCCAAAGGTTGTGTTTTTCCCCTGAATTTCTCTCTCAGCTATAAACATCAAAGATAATGACTAATATAAAACAATGATGGCAATCATTTTTCAGAGTGCCCTCATCTGGGTTGTGACTCATAGGCTAATGTAATATGCATGCGTTTGCATTGTTGCGGAGTAGAGACGCAGTAGAGATGTGATATTTATGATTCACGCATTTCTGACCATCTATCTACATGAAATTGAACGGTGATATACGTAACGGGAACACTCGTGAGATGATTAAGATTCAAACTTAAAATGTCCACGGTCACTTGCGGTTAGAGTCGTTAATATTAACCCACAGGAAATAATTGGCTGCTTTTTTCGTCAACATTCAGATTGTATTTTGACATCACCTAATTGAATAAGAAAGAGCGACCCTAGCAATTTCAGAATGTCCATACACATCAACACTGCTGCCTCCCCCTGCATTAAGATGTCAAAAATGAGCTGTCATCTGTGTTTTCAAGTCACATCAGTCACAGCTAATTGATCCTTGCGGTGCTGTTGCCTTAACAAAAAGCTGTTGGCCTTTGTGTTTGAAGCGTGGCCTCAAACGTGAGCATCACTTGAAAGTTCACTGGTTGTGGGTATGATTGGGTGACATGAGTCTTGAGGACAAATGACAGCGCTGAAATGACACGAGAAGTGTTTTTGTTCATTTTATATTGAATAAAGGTTCTAGGCTGCTGTAATAGACCTGTGCTTCTTATTCAGGCCCAGAGCTGAAGTGTGATATAGATGAGCACGAACCCTCTCTTCTGCAGTGTTTAGTTTTCACTGCTTTATTCACTGTCTGTAGATATTGCAAACAGTATATCATATATTGAACATATACTCTGTTAAGACCTTTTTGGGAAACATAAATGTCATAATATGCAGGTATTGAACGATGTAAAAAAACTTAATATGACTTGTTATTCCAGAACGTATTTCTTCTTTTTGACTGGTCCCTTTGTAGAGTTACTTTCATGCTACGGATCTTTCAGTTTGATCCTGACGACGTGTCCAACTTTGCGTTAGGATTGGTTTTCAGACAGAAGGCCTCAAAGCCGGTCGGGGTTCCTCTCTTAACGTTGTCTTTGGTTTGATCCGAAGGTCTCTACTGTTGTGTTGGCCAAGTACATTTGACTTGTTTGTGCAGAAAAAGTCTTTTTGTGGATGTGTGGTCACTGAACTGTTGAACTCCTTAACAAAGTTAAAAACAATCTAACGAGCATATTTATCCCAACACCCAGCATCACGTTCCGAGAATGTACTTGCATATCAGGAATATACAGGTGCAACTTGTATTTTTCAGGCACACTTTGGGTTAACAAAAAAAGAAAGACCTTGTAAATAGTAAAGTGAACCTAAATTTATGATCTCCCATATTTCTTCCTGTTTTTAAATTTAGTTTAAAAAGCCTTTGTCAGTCCCACTTTATGCTTTGTGCCCTACGGCATTCACAAAGTCCATATGCAGAATGCAGTCATTCGCTATGGGGACCTCCTGCAAAGTGAAAAGCTGAAACAAGTTGCTTTTTGCCCGTTTTGATATTTTAGTGATCCCTTCATGCATAATATGAAAACAGGACAGGAAAAAAATTCAGTTGCATTTTTAAAAATATGGGAAGTGTTGTTGCAGCACGATGAAACCGATGCCAAGCTTTAAGCAAAATTGGTAAGAAAGAAAATAGTTGGTTTGTTGTGAAAGTGCGCGTAGAGATGTAAGAAATGAAACATAAGACATTAACGTGCTGCATGTTTTGCTTTTATTTCCCTCTGATTCTGTCCTCTACTTTTCTTCCATCCTGACGGTACGTACAGTAGACCGTGCTGAGTAGTGTGAACCTGTTTTCCAAGCATTGTCCCGCTTCGATTACACTTTTACTTCTTTTATTTAACTTTCAGTGATTTTTTTTTTTTTTTAATTTATTTTTTTTCCCCGCCTGGTTCCAGCTTGATTTTTGCTCTCACTTTGACGCCTTCACAGCGGGCTCCTATCTCATTTCTCCCTTTCACTTTTTCTTTGCTGCTTTTTCCAGTCACTGTCTAAGCTTGTCCAGACTCTTTAACTCATCATCGCTTGTGATGCAGCAAAGTTGCGTCAGGTTTGTTTTCTGTGAAAATACAAACTTAAGTAACATGTTTGCATGTCATCTGTTAAGTAATTTGGGGATCTTGCAATTATATCTGATTTCCTGGAGTTGAAGCAAGACCTATTGGGTATTATTGCTCTGCAAGCTGTTTTATCATGGTGTGGATGGGAAAAGAAATGCAGTAGGAGTTATCAGGAAAGAGGCGCTTGTTAGAAATGTTCTCGAGGTGAAAACAGTGTCAGTCTTGTTAGTGTTTGTTACAATACAATGAGTTAGAACTGTCAGGAGGGAAAGAAAAGAGGAGATTTATGGATGTAGGGAAAGAGGACCAGTTAGTTCAGCGGTGGGCAATCCTGGTCCTCAGTTGCCGGTGTCCTGCATGTCTTGCTTCCAGTCTCCAACACTCCTGATTCAAATTGATGGTCGTCATCAGCATATCATCAAGGTCTGCACAGGCCTGTTAATGACACAGTCATTTGTATGAGGGAGTGCTGAAGCAGGGAAACATCTAAAACCAGCAGGACACCGGCCCTTGAGGTCCAGGTTTGCCCACCCCTGAGTTAGTTGTTGTGAGAGAAGAGGATGCAGAGTACACGGTTAGATGGAGACGGGTGATTCGCTCCCGGAGCGGGAGCAGCCTAAAGGAAAAGAGGCCTTTGAGTTTCTGATGATTTGGTCCTGACGTTGACTGCGTGCAGATTAGAAGAAGATGTCTGGTTTGTAAGAGCAGTACTGTAGGTGGAGTCCAGCACTGACTTGCATATGTGTGTGGTTTCTTTTTTCAGAGTAGAGGTGGGAATTTCAGGCAAAATTGCGTCGATCCTTTTTCTATACAGACTTTACCCTGTTCAGGACCAATAGAGCGTATCCCAGCTGTGGTCAGGGATAGAGAGTAGTGGACGCCCCAGACTGGTCACCAGTTAACCACATGACTACCAAGCAGTGTGGGTGGAAGCTGGATTTATCAGCGTAACCTGTACGGGAACTCTACAGAGAGAGGCTGCAGCCGGGATCGGAAGTGGGAACTTTGTAGTTGCGACTCAGCAGTATCAATGCCCACACAAGTTTCTTACAAGTACAACTATTCTCTGAATTCTTAGACCTTTTTTTTTTCATTATCTATTTTGAATGAGCAGTAAAAACTCATTATTGCCTGGCAGTGACGAAGTGGGATTTTTTTCCTCCCTTTTGGAAGCTGGTTCAGTAAATAATTGAGACGTGTGTTACTAACAGTTGCCAGATCTGTTAGTGCTGTTACATACTGACATTGGAGTTGAATTTAGTCAAAGAACGCATGATGCGTTTTAATTGTGGGTAAATTGTACATTTCCTCTGGTTGAACTCGTGTGTCTCTCTACACCTTGTGAAAACTATTCAGCTGAAATATTTTTGGTAAAATAATTTAAAAAGACTGTAATTTGCAGCACAGACAGTTGCAGGTTCTGTGTTTTATCTGCTGGGTCTTATTTCTTTTCCCTTTAAACATGCATCATTTCTGGTCTACTTCCTCTTTTGGTTCAGGATGAGAAAAGTTGATGATTTCGCAAACCATTTTCCCAAATCTTTGACCTCACATGTCTGTTCTGCAGACAATGGATTATCCTTTCTTTTCTTGGAAAAAGGTTTAAATGAAGCATACTTTGTTTCCCCGAGTCATTAACAAAGACCCACTACATTTAGTTTCAGTTTTATTTGTGTTTAATTATGCCAAGGCTGCGTCGTGTTCGCTGTAGTGTACCAGGGTGGCGCTGTGGACTCAAGCTCACGCTGGTAATTATAGTACTGTTTCTTGTAATTCCCAGTACATTACTCAGCTCTTGAGCATGTAACTTCCTTCTTCCTGGAGTGCGTCATACTGTACTTGTTGTAGTCAGATTTTTGTAGAAGTGGATTCCAGACTTAAAGAACTAAAGCAGCGATTGAAATTTCCACAGAAACTCCTCAAATGCACCTAGTCACACCTGCAGTGTGTTCCCACCGTACAGTCCTGACACTGATTACTGCACCTTTAATGTCTGATTGAAACTGTGAGGCCTTTTTGTTTGTTAACCTGGAAATGGTTTTCGTGATTCGTTTTTTCTGAACATGCCTTAAAAAAATGATTGAAACATGTTTTATTAGAATATTCCAGAGCTTATGTTGTCGTCTTCAGATCTACCAGAACCTAAAGACCTCCAGTTTGAAGAGAGAGACTTGTCAAAACCAGTCATCTGTTAATTTAACTGTAATCGATGTGTGGACAGATGTGCAGTTTCAGTCGATTATTGGAGTAAAATCAGCTACTCCAGCAATAAAGTTGTTCATTCAGACTGATTATAAAAAGTGAAATTATAAACACTTCAGTCAGGCTTGTCTTTCTTTAACTAATATGCATTGATTACAGTTCTCTGGTGAAAATTATGCAAAAGAATTTTTTTTGGACAGCCCAACTTTTCACAACACCTGCATACATCCTGCACTATCTATCTATCTATCTATCTATCTATCTATCTATCTATCTATCTATCTATCTATCTATCTATCTATCTATCTATCTATCTATCTATCTATCTATCTATCTATCTATCTATCTATCTATCTATCTATCTATCTATCTATCTATCTATCTATCTATCTATCTATCTATCTATCTATCTATCTATCTATCTATCTATCTATCTATCTATCTATCTATCTATCTATCTATCTATCTATCTATCTATCTATCTATCTATCTATCTATTTATCTATCCAAGAGTATTCGCTCACCCATCCAAATAATTGGAATTAGGTGTTCCCATCACTTCCATGGCCACAGGTGTATGAAATCAAGCACCTAGACATGCAGACTGTTTTTACAACTATTTGTGAAAGAACGAGTCGCTCTCAGTAGCTCAGTGAATTCCCGCGTGGAGCTATGATAGGATGTCACCTGTGCAACAAATCCAGTTGTGAAATTTCCTCCCTCCTAAATATTCAACTTTCAACTGTCAGCTGTATTATAAGAACATGGAAGTGTTTGGGAACGACAGCAACTCAGCTACGAAGTGGTAGCCACGTAAACTGATGGAGCGGGATCAGTGGATGCTGAGGCGGATAGTGCAGAGTCAATCACTACAGACCTCCGAAGTTCATGTGGCCTTCAGATTAGCTCAAGAACAGTGAGCAGAGAGCTTCATGAATGGGTTTCCATGTCCTGAGCAGCTGCATCCAAGTTATACATCACCAAGTGTAATGTAAAGCATCAGATGCAGTGGTGTAAAGCACGCCGCCACTGGACTCTAGAGCAGTGGGGACACGTTCTCTGGAGTGACGAATCACACTTCTCCATCTGGTAATCTGATGGAGGAGTCAGTTTGGCGGTTGCCAGGACAACGGTACTTGTCTGACTGCATTGTGCCAAGTATAAAGTTTGGTGGAGGGGGGATTATGGTGTGGAGTTGTTTTTTTCAGGAGCTGGACTTGACCCCTTAGTTCCAGTGAAAGGAACTCTGAATGTTTCAGTGTACTGAGACATTTTGGACAATTCCATACCAGTTTGGAGCTGGCCCCTCCCTCTTCCAACATGACTGTGCATCAGTGCACAAAGCAGGTCCATGAAGACCTGGATGACAGAGTCTGGTGTGGATGAACTTGACTGACTTGCTCAGAGTCCTGACCTCAACCCGACAGAACATCTTTGGGATGAATCAGAGCCGAGACTGAGAGCCAGACCTTCTCATCCAACAACATGTGACCTCACAAATGCTGTTATAGCTGCACCACTGGCACTTCAACAACATAACACAATCAGTCTAACAGTGTACATTATGTTAAAAGATTGATTGCGCTTTTGTCATTCTTTTTCAACCTCCCAGTGAGACATCGCCTGATGAATGGAGCTGAAACCTCCTGAGTGGTTTGCTTCTTTAGCACTTGTTACCTCTATTAGTCACCAAGCATTTTCTTCTCGCTAATGACCCCATTTCATCTCCACGGGGTCAGAACTGAAAAACAAAGTAGCTCGCGTGTGTACCACCAAAGATATTTGATCCGTGCTGACACAATTTGTGCTTCTCTCGTGATCTCGTAAATACACACTGGGGTTGTTGGAAACCAGGATGCGGGGTCGAAACCTTTTCAATCAGTTACATTGAGGAGAAGATGTTGGTGTATTCTACAAAATATGTAAAGTACTGTTTGATGTTAAGTGTTTGATTTGTTCAGGACCATTATTACTCCAGTCATGGGGCGGATGGGCTTGGTTGACGGTTGCCACACCATTTGTGATGCCGTTGTCGCCCTGAGGGGGAGCTGAGCGGTCGCCCCCCCCCCCGTTCATCACGCTTGACACGGGAAAGACGTTTTTCAAGCTGGGAATCGACCAATATGTAGTTGGCTCATGAAATATGTGGAGACTCCTGTACTGTTCTGTGCACAAAAGATTTCAGGTAATTTCATCTGCAGTCAAAATCAGATGTTTCCAGTGTAAAATGCTGCTGCGTGTGATTTCTTTTCTTTCTTTTTTTTTTTAGTTTTTATTAAACCACTCATCAATGCAACAGTTGAACAGGTCGGACAGTTAACACAGTCGTATCTGTGGATGTGGTTTGAGTTGAATCAAAATGCTGTTTCTTTGACAAGTAATTATTGATGTCATCCACTTATGTCATCAACTGAGCTGAGTGGTCTTTTTTTTTTTTTTTTTAAGCCTTCACATCATTGAGTTGAAGTCACTTTCCTCTTCAGCGAAAACAAAAGCTCATCTTTGACACTTTCACTTTTGGAGAATAAAAGGCTTTTTAATGGAGAATGTCACTCGGTCAGACTCGGGTTGAATCGTCATCCAGGGTGAGCGTGTACGTGTGGATGTGCTCGCCGGCTCGCCAGACAGGAAACGGCTCACACAATATTGACCTGGCTAGGGTTCATATTGACGGATGCGGCGTTCCTGAACCTGGACTGGCTGACCCTGTTCCCTCTGACCCTCTCTCAGTCTGTGTCCAGATCATTGATATCTCTCTTGATATCTCTGCTTTTAAGTTTATAACATCGTCGGCTGTATTGGACAGTAAATGTACAGATACCAGTGTTTCTGAAAACCATCATGTCACAAAGACCCGTTTCCTGATGTGTGTGTTCTTTCTCCCGTGTGTGTGTGTTAACAGATGGAGCGTCAGATGATAATGCAGAACCAGATGAGAGAGAGACAGATGGCGATGCAGATTGCCTGGTCCAGAGAGTTCCTCAAATACTTTGGCTCCTTCTTTACAGTGGCCACAGTTGGACTCACAGCGGGGTGAGACACGCAGACACGTTATGTAATAGGAAGCAGGAGAACCGTACCTGACCCGTCTGATCCTCACTGAGTCTTCACGGCTTCAGCATCGGTTCAGACACACTTTAGGTGTCCAGCAGCCTTTGTGAAAAATTTCCGAAATATTGTTCGTAGACATGAGTGGTGATGATAAAATGTTTCTTTAGAGCCATTAAGAGAAAGAAACCCGGGCTGCTGGTTCCCATCGTTCCCCTCGGCTTCATATTCGCCTTCCAGCTGGACACCGCCTACGGGACGCTGATTCAACGCATGAGAGGTGAGTGGACGCACGTGTCGGTGTTGGCTGTGGACTGTGCAAGGACAGAAACCCCTGTGATGCTTCCCACAGTTGTTTTTTGTGAATGGTGCTTTTAAAGCCTCTTTCCTCCTCGTTCTGCCCGACACCGTGATGCGAATAGATGTAGCAAGCAGGTCTGGAATAAATTTTAATAAATGTCCCTAGAGCCAGAACATTTGAATTATATGCACATCAGTGTGTTTATTTCTGATGCAGAGTTGAACGATTTACATGGGGCCCAATGCAGATTGGCTCACTTTTGGTTCCAGCCCCCAGTGGTCAGTCGATGAACTGCAGCGTTTCATACTTGCGCATTGGAAGTAAGGACGGATGTTTTCTGTCTGTTACCAAACTTCAAGTCCATAAACGGTCCACAAATCCAGCTTCACGTCTTCCGTTTCTCGTTCATATTCACAGCAAAACATGTTTTCCCTTAAATGAATCAACATGCTCTTCCGTGTTTTTGTCAACAAATGCATTTTTATCCACTCATACTAACAAAACAAGCTAAAAGTAAAAATATAAAAAAGATAATATTGACTCACCTGCTGACTGGCGATGGAAAAACGCCTCAGTGTAAGATGACAAGGAGTTTTCTGGTAGACGGCACATTGCTGCATTCAAATGCGCTGCATTTGCTTTTTGTTTTGTCGTTGCACTTTTAGGAGAGGCTGAGAATATCATGGCATCTGAAAGTGACCGCCTGGACTTGCCTCATGGGACTCCAACGTTTGACAGCGTAGAGAAGGCCCGCCGTGCTAAAAGTGGCCTCATCTCCATCTTGGAGAAGTGATGCATCATCTTTGACCCAAAGTCAGAATCAGAATCGTCCAACTGGTGCGTTCACCTTCATTATGGAGAACTGCTGTCAAATACTATCCGGGTTTTGAAACTTGATCATGTGATGGTGTCCATTGATTTATTTGTTGTTGTTGGGTTTTTTTTATCTCTTTCGCGAGGACGGGTGCATCAGCATGTTCCTTGTTCTTAAAGGAGACTTGTGCAGATTGCTGGTCCAAATGGATAAGTTAGAAGATACGTCCATGTCCACTTCTACGGCGTGTCATAAAATGAATATGACAACAAAAGCAACCTATTAACGTTGTCATCAATGAGTTGTTGAATGTGCTTTAATTAAAGGTGCTTCTAGTGATTTTGGATCATCTGCTGTTACAGGCAGTGCCTTGCAGGTCCAGTAGTCACTCGTTTGGTAGGCGGTGCTGCAGTTCTGCTGTGTTGTCAAACAAACAAACAAACAAACAAAAAACCTAACATCCACAAACCCTTAACGTAGCAAACATGCTCAGCTCTACAGATGTTTATCAACACTAAGGAGCATCAAACCAAAACTATTACACCTTTGACTTTGTTTTTTTTTTAATCGAGGCAAAAAGATTGAATGAATGTTACAAGTGGGCTTATATTTATGATTTTTTTTTTATTACTATTAGAATAACTTGTGTTTTGACCAATTGAAAATGTATATATAAATTAAACAAAAAACAATAAATAAAATCTTGCTCATTCCGTTGCTTCAGTAGTTATTTGGCTCTAAACGCAACCTAGAACCCCAAACCTTAGTTTTTTGAAAATGGTGTCAATTTAAATTTCTCTCTGGGAAAAAAAGAAAGCATGATTTTCCCTCTTTTTATTTTTTTATATACCCTGTTTCACGTCATCTGTTTCTTTTTCTTTTTTTGCCTTCTCAAAGAGAGCGTTTGTGCGTGACGTACACATACTAAAACTTAAAACGACCACCACAAAAGAATAACTCCAAGAACGTCACCGGCATCAATCTGAATGACGCCTGCGTGTAACAGAGAGGGTGGGACACGCAGGTTGCGGACTGAACTAGTGACTATATAAGGTCGCGCCTGCTGGCCAAGAGAGAGCCAGAAGCAAAGAGGACAACTAGAAGTGTCTTTTGCTCTTTGAGAGCAGCTGTAAGTAAAGTCCCCTTACTGACAAATCCGGGAAACGGGACCAGAATCGGCATCTGTGAGCAGCCCGAAGTGGAACCCAGCTGACCCCACCTGTGCAGCACAAAGCAGCCCCCTCGTTCAGTCAGGTGCAGCAGGAGTGAAAATGCTGTGGAGGGTGTCTCTCGCCGTGGCTGTGGTGTGTGTCGGAGGCATTTGCAACAGCTGCGTGAGGGCTGATGTGATGAGCAGGCTGATTGTACCCAGGGACTACGGGGTGAAACTGTGTGGGAGAGAGTTCATCAGAGCCGTCATCTTCACCTGCGGCGGCTCCCGCTGGAAGCGCTCCACAGACCTGGGTGAGTTGACGCTGTCGTTTCGTGCTCCACGTCTCCACACTAATTGCATAAGTATTTTGAAAAATGTCTTTACATATATGTATAAAGGAAAATGCACAGTTCTCTGTTGGATGTTGGGGAGTTTTTTTTTTTCTTGCTCTTAAAAATTTTACAGTGACAAATGACAAGCAACATCCTGAGTGTTTCTGGTAAAAATGACTTGACAGGTCAAAAAAACAAAACTAAAAGTGGGCATCGTAGTCATCTGCTGAAATCCTTTCATTTTTGCATTCAGTGTCTAGTAGTGAGGTAAATACATTCTTCATCATTATGGACCGTTTCTCTTTCTCCAGAGCCCTTCCAGTGGACTTCCCTCAGTGGCATCACAGCGGAGGACAGTCAGACTCGGCAGCGTGGCGCAGGGCTCGCCGACACCTACTCTCCGCCCCCCATCGCATCCTCGTACTCCCTGGCAGACGTCCTGACCCTTTACAGGGCGACCAGCAACAGGCAGCAGTCCTCTCCGAGCCGCCCGGCCCCGCTGGGGGAGTACACAGTCTCAGACAAACAAGTGGAGAACCGAGACGCGGCTGAAAGGCTCTTATCAAACAAGAAGAAGAGGAACTTTTCTCTGGGTGTGGCAGGGATGTGCTGCAACCAGGGCTGCACAAAGAATGATATCGGACGCTTGTGCTGAGGCAGACCTGGGGAGGGGGAAGGGATGTGAGATGGCAGAGGGGCTGTGATGTGAAACTGGTGTGATGAGTAGTCCTGAGATGACGCAGAGCTGGAGGATGGAGGGTCTGCAGCCAGCCGCTGCTGCTTAATTCACAGAAATGTGCAGAAGACAGTTACTCATCACTCCGGTGCAGCTTCACGCCTCCCTGTCATGACGTGTCCTTTGTTGATCATGCGCTTCATGTACTGTATGTCACCATGCATCCTGCACGAAATTTCAACACTGTTCCACCTGTCATGTCTTCAGCAGTCAACAGCACATTTATTTATTTTTTTGGCCTGGAGACTGACTAAATAAAGACATACTACCAGAAAGATATTGCACCTTAATGTTATTAACTCATCGCTGACCTTTGCTCACAACATTGCTGCTCTAAGATCATTTTCTGTCAACGCCCCGAGGAAAACATGGTACGGGAGAGGTTTGATTTCCCACTTAAAACAAAAGTTTGACCTTTGAATTAAACTTCAAAATGTCTCAATCCATTTAGGCACTTTTGCAGCTGGTAAATGCCAAAAAGTCACATTTCAAGTTTTATGATTAAAAAAAAAAAAAAAAACAAAGTTTAATAAAAAGAACAGAACTTACATTCCACATTCACTTTGTTTTCCTAAATATTTACATCTAATACACACAATAATCTCATGTTTCAACATGATCAAAATGATACTTGGACATTTTTTCTACTTTCATTCAAACAGTTTAATGGGATTTCCATTTGTTTTTAAATCAAAATCTTTGGACACAAACGTTTGTTTCAAATATTCACAGCTGAGGTCGGGCCCCGGCACACGTTCATCACATTATTAGTTTAAGTTTTAAAAAAAAAGTTACATCCCATTTCACAATTTTAAAACGACAAATCCTGATCTGGACAAAAGTTTCACTTTTTTCTTTTTTCCAATTCTTCACCTTTCCAGCATGTTTTGTTAACTTTGGTAAACCGTGTGTGTCTGAGTGCACACCGGGTTTTACGACACAAGTTGTTTTTTTTTCCTGAAAGTTGACACCTCAAGTCTTCAGTTTCCTCTCACATTCAGCTGTGCGCCTGCATTCAGAAGAAGAAGCCTTGTAACATTCAAAATGTGACGATCCTTTTATAAAATATTTACAAGTTAATAAAAAAAAAAACAAACATAACCAAACATTCTTAGACAACACTAATGTACAACCCCGAGTCTAAAAAACGGGGACACTGAAATGTAAATATAAGCAGAATAATGATTCGCAAACGTCATAAACCCAGATTTTATTCAAAATAGAAGAAGGTGTCAAGTTCTGAAAGTGGGGCATTTTTCCCATTTCCTGAAAAATATAGATTTTAAATTTAATGGCAGCTACATGCCTCAAAGTTGGGACATGGGGGAAAAGAGAACTATCTAGGGAAACATCTTGCAACTACTCGGGTCAGTGGAGGGTCCACTGCCTGCGCGTTTCAATAGACAACTCTGAAAAAGCAGTACGGGTTGGCAGTGATCTTCAGACCCCCGAGCCGCCTTGCATTAAAAAACAGGCATGATTCTGCAACGGAAGTCGCAGCACGGGCTCAGGAGCACTTCTACACTTCCCTGTCTCTGACAACAGCTCACCGTGCCGCCCACAAACGCAGACTTAAAGGGCTGTCGTGGAAAGAAGAAGCCATCTGTGATCATGATCCAGAATATCACCATCTTCTCTGAAATAGACAGTTTTCCAAAGTCGGATATTTTGGAAACCACGGATGTTGCCTCCCTCTGGTCGAAGAGGGGGGGGACTATCTGGCTTGTTCTCAACGCTCACTTCAAAAGCCTGCGTGGTACGGGATTACACTACTGCCTACAGCAGGGGCAGCTCGCACATCTGGAAAGGAAACATGCGGTATGAGCAGGTTTTAGACGATTTCTTTTCCACGGAAGGCCTTGCATCTTCCAGCGAGACAATGCTAAACTGTAGAAACTGCCTCTGGTGCAAAAGCATAACTTTGTAATAAAAGAGTTCAGGTGCTGAACAGGACTGCCAGCAGTCCAGATGTTTCACCGACCAACAACATTTGACTAATGAGCAAATAAAAAAAAAATTTAACTGCCTACAGCAGACAAGAATCGGACAACATTCCCTCCCAACACTCCAGTAACTGGTTTTCTAAATGCTTACATTTATATGGACTTACCCAATCAAATCTTTATGAAAATGTGAATAAAGTTGGGTAAGGTAAAAACTAAAGACACCCAAGCGAACGTAAGACCAGCGGGTCAAAGTGCACTCGTCTCCATCTGTTTTAAAAGTCAAAACTTACAAGTGAGGCTTCAAAAGAAGTCGGGATCAAACATCGTCCAGTAACAGCTATTTTGACGTGCTGCTTCTATTTTCCGTACGATGGTCCTCTTGACATTTGATGTTTGCTGTGTTTTATTGTAAATAAAATGTTTTTATGACGTATGTTTAGAGGTTTGCGCCAGGCTCTCAGACGTCCGTCAGCACTCCAGGCTGAACCTCCCATATGTTCCTTTTTCCCCACATTACATGAACTGATGTAAACATAAAAACGTAACCTCCCACGTAAATGAACACTAGTAAATAAAAACCAGTGAACACACACAAACACTGCTGCTTCTCTTATCGCTTCATCCGATCACAAAATCGTCCTCAGCTTGACGCCGTCATCTTTAAAAACACACGTCAACGCCGACAGCAGAAACCTGATCCGAAACTTCCCGTTGTGGCAGGAGTATAGCGGATGTTCTTCGATAGTCGCAGAAGAGCGTCAGCAGAGGAATCCTGCTCCGTTTCAGCCACGAACAAAACTACAGCCACAGACGAAAGTAAAAATGTCCTCGTCTTGAGTCCACGTGCAGTCGGATGGTTGAAAATCTGTTAAGAACCCAGGCCTTTGTTTATAAAAATATATCGCATTTGACAATACTGCACGGCAACTGATGCTTGTTGCTTTTTCAGGCACCACAGAGACGTGATGTAAAAAAATAAAATGACGAAAATGGAAAACATGGAACGCTCTGGGAAACACAAAGAAGTTTCTTTGGTGATGGACATGGGTGTAGTGTGCTCATTTTATCAGATTTACCAGTGGCCATAGAAGCAAACTACTAAGAGATTGAACGTCACCATCAATTCAACCTCAAACTGCTGCTGCAAAGCCATGAAAAACATTGGTCGGATGACTGACTCACGCGAGTCAAATGTTTAGGAATCAATAAAGCTTATGTGATCCTGCCGTCTCGAACCGCCTCCACGAGCTGGTTTAACGTCTTGAACGTAGGCCGCAGTTTCGTGTCATTGCTCCAGCACTCCATCATCATCTTGTGAATCTGAAGAAACCACAACGACATTAATGAAAATTAAGTCAGTCAAACAAGACAACTATCTCTTAGGAGGAAGTAAAGAAACAAGTGCACTTGCATTTGTTGTAGTATAGTTACTAACCTCTTTTGGACAGTTGTCCGGAGCAGGCAACCTGTATCCGTTCCTCAGCAGGTCAATCAAATGATAGACGATCATCTGGCCCTGCTTTTCATTTCCCATCTTCTCCATGAACACCTGCAACAGAGTAGTTTCTTCTTAAAAGAATGTGTCAAGGGGGAGCGGCAAGATCCCTGCTTTTGACTATATTACTCTGCTGAAACTTAAGTATAATCTTTAAGTATAAATACAAAGATATTTAGGATATTTTTTTATATTTACAACAAAATGTTGAGCTTAATAATTGAAAGTTTAACAAGGAAAGAGGAGGCGCAGTACCGCCGGTGGGCTGCAGTTCTTGTCGCTGTAAGTGAAGAGTTCATAGAGGACTACGCCAAAACTCCAAACATCTGATGCCACAGAGAACTTACTCTCTGTCAGGGACTCTGGAGCGTACCTGGAAAACACCACAGCGCCTTCAATACGCAGTGCATAACTCAATATTAAACAGCATAAGAAGACAAGACTACATTACCAGTCCGCAGTGATGGCGAATGGCCCGACAGTACAAACATCTTAACTAAATGTCTTGAAAGTTTACAGTATTTACGAGAACCATGTGTAAGCCAGCGAAAGCCCTTCATAATGGAAATATGAAATCATCTTGAAACAGGCAGTAAACGTGTGTCCTCACCAGAAGATGGGGCTTTCGCCAGGCTCTCTGACAGTGTAGTAGTCCTTGTCCTGCGGCAGCACCTTGGTCAGGCCAAAATCACCAATTTTAACCCTCATCTCGCTCTCCACCAGAATGTTCCGCGTGGCTAGGTCTCTGTGAATGTAACGCTTGATGCCAAGGTAGTCCATACCCTGTAGTAAAAAAAGAAAAAAACGGTGTTACGTTCAAGCCCGGTTACATCTCATCAGGATGTACAGTTCACACGTCTAAGTCTGTAAAGTTACCTTGCAAATTTGTGATGCATAGTGAAGCAGTCGCTTGGAGTCGAAGTGGTCCTTGTGTTTGATGAGGTAATCTCTCAGGCTGCCAAACGGGAGATACTCCATGATCAGCCGGAGGTTCCTTCGCCCTGCAGACAGAAGGACGTTAAGTACCAATGCGCAGCCTAAAGTACCCTTTGAAAAGGTAAAAGTACATTTGTATTTGTTTCAAGGGCATTGTCGCTGACACCCAAGGCAGCAGAGGGAAACATTACATTACAAATGCAACTACTCCGGAAAAGTGATATGAACAAAGATTCCCTGAGCAGCACTTGGAAATTTAGATTAATATTCCCGATTTATAAATTATTATCAAAAGACATTGATGAAGATGAATGACTCTGAAGGCTAATTCAAGGATTATCTGTACATTAAAAGTGTCCGAATCGTTTAAAAGCTACTAACTCACGACTCCGGAAACCTCACAGGAAGTCAGTTTTGTCACATTTTTAAAAAAATGGTTGAAAAAAAGAATTATATTTTTAAAAAATACTTTCCCCTTTCAACTGCACTCATAGACAACTTAGACATGCAGTGTTTTGTCCACAGTTAGTAACTGTCCGTTACTACAACAACTATAGTAAAACAAACACAGAACAGTGTAAAGGGGGCTGCAAATTTTTCCACATACGAGGTATTTGGAGACCCTGCAGGGAGTCCAGATCTATGGGATGGCAATCAGTGACCTACAAATCACCAGCACAAATCTATTTAGAAGCACTGTACGTAAGGACTAAAGAGCATGGCGGAGATTTAAAAAAAAAAAAGAAAAATCCGTTCAAACCTGCACTGTAGCACACTCCTTTGTATTTCACAATGTTTTCGTGATGAAGGGATTTGAGGATCTCTATTTCCCGCTCGAAGTCGCGGAGGTGCTCGGCTGTACTGTGCTGCAGTTTCTTCACAGCCACCACCTCCCCGGTGCTGTCCTGCAGGGGGTCGTACCTGCACATCTCAACACTGCCAAAGTTTCCCTGAAGTCACCGTCCGTTGTGAGAACACACACAAATGTCCGGAGAAGAAAGATGAGTTCATTGATATTTCACCCAAAGATTTTTTTTTTCCCTTCTCTAAATGCAAGAAAATAAAAACAACTAAAATATCACTAATAAGTACACAATGCTGTTTTTCTCCAAACTAGGAAGCTACAAGTAGACGAATCCTGAGAAAAACATTTCACAAATAACTTTTTTCATATGTTATTGTTGTCTGCACTTCAAATTGTCCAGAAAATATTATAACAACGTTTCCGATGACAGCAGAAAGTGATGATTAATCCCTCAGTGGAGTGTAAACGTTTGAGGAAATCTTAACCTATTTTACTTGTTTATCTTTTCTTGGAAAATTCAAATCCTGTATGGAAACATTATTTGGTAAAAAAAAAAAAAGGAAATAAAAGGAGTGATCAGGGTAGTAACTTATTAAAAATAGTCTGTCTAAACAGTTCTAGAGATTAAAAAGGAGACACATAATCTGAACTGTATTTAACCCTCATAAATAAGGCATGTGTGTCTGACTTTGCCGAGCTGCTTGAGGAAGATGAGGTGCCTCTCCTCAAACTGGGCCGGCTCCTGGTTCTCCGACACCCAGGGGAAGCCAAAGCCTCGTGTCCTGCTTGGCACCATGTCACTCTCCACCAGCAGCTCATAATCTGCAACATCACAATAAATGACATTTGAAGAAAACTAAATGAAACAAACATATGTGGCCAGGTGCGTAATAAACACATCAGATGTGATGAATGAGCCTGACGAACGGTAACAAGGACTCCTTTGTTTTCTCACCCGGCGTGAAGAGGCTGTTGAGGTCTCTGATGACGGCTCTGAACGAGGGTCGGTGCGAAGGCTCGTAGTCCATGCAGCTGTTTATCAAATTGGCCAGCTCTGTCCATTTGGGAGCTGGCAGCTGGTGTCTGTCTTCATAGAACAGGTACTTCTGCACATATTAAAAACACGTAAATAAAAATAAACACCTCGCACCTTTCCTGTTGTGGACAGACAAGATATGCAGTTTGTAGTCATCAAATAACTCATCAAATGATAATGTACAAATGTACTTCTGGTTTTACAAGAGAAATGCATCATTGCAACATTTTTAGAAATATGAATTTATTTATTTATTTACAAATGTATTAACCTCAAACACTTGAGACGAACTCATTTGCTTTTTAGTTTGTCACATCCAAAGTGGAAAATACAAAAAATAAATCACTTTCATTAGTATTTTCTTGTCACTCGTCAACAAGTTTATTTACCTAAACTTCGCTCCCACTCCAGTTGATTAACTTGCAGCAGGTGCTACTTATCTTTCATTTTAAATTAGGGCCATATAAATAAAGTGAAGTTAATTTAATTAGATTGATTAGTATCAGCAGGGAGCAGCTAATCTGATGAACGTAACTACAGCTCACAAATGAATGTTTTCTAATTTATCAAAATAACTGACATGTAGATGACACCTCCACCTGTTTGTTTTTTTTTTTAATCTCAGGAAGAATGACATCTTTTATTTAGCAAAGCCAAACAAAATCAGTTTTCACACTGACAAACTATTACCATACTTATAATCATAGTCATTCATTATACACTTATTCTACATCATCATCATCATCATCAGTGTTTTGGGTGACCTTTGAGCAATCCAAGGTGCTGAGCGGTTTGTCTCCTCCACTGCAGATCTCCCAAAGAGTGGTCCCAAAACCCCACTTGTCTGTGGCTAAACTCATATTTTGTGGGGTTTCAATGCACTCGGGGGGCACCCATGGGATACGCTCCACCAGAACTACAGGACAAATATGTAAAGACGAGTGTAGAGAAGGAGTTACAGAGCCAAAGAGAAATGGAAATGTAAAACAAAAGATGACCACACTGTGTTAGTGTAGTGCGTTAACAAGACAAACAATGGTGCTGAGTTTTACTCCCACATGGAAACAAACAGCTTTAACGTCTTCAACGTGAATAGTTGGGTCTCACCTTCCCTGGGCAGCACGCCGATGCTGATACCAGGGTCACTGAGCTTGATGAAGGGAAGACTGCCCGTTTTCCGATCCTCCTCTCTGATCAGAAGAACATTCTTGGCACAAACATTTCCATGAATAAGGTTTTTATCTTCCTGTATAAACATAGGACAGAGAAAACATAAATTCCACGGATGCAGTCTTGCTTAAAGGCTGAATTAATTTTATTCATTTGCAGGGAATAATGCATTTAATGTTGAAGTTCAGCATCTGAAGATGCGTCTGTAAAGTGCAATCAGAGCTGGCTGGAGGTCTTACCAGGTAATGCATGGCCCAGGCGAGCTGCTTGGCCACTTCCAGCTTCCAGGTGATGTTAACCGAAGATTTCTTCTTTTTCAGGTAAATATCCAGAGACCCAAATTTACCATATTCCTGCACCATCATGTCTGACAGGGAAAGAGGAAGAGTGGGGATATTATTTTACATTTTTGCATACCTTCTTCCCTTCCCACCTCTGTAGAAACTCTTCTAATTCAAACTCATAGACATGTTTATGTATATATATATATAACTCATATACATGATGAACAGCAGAGGTTCCAGAGATGTGGCATTTACACACGAAAGAACTTTTTCCCAACCCATCAACTTTGTTTTGTTCAAGATCAAAGAGATGGTGGTCGAGTTCAGGAGGACAAGATCATTGATCATACCCGTCAGCCTCATGAACAAGGGTGATGACGTTGTGAAGCACCAGAAGTACTTGGGTGTACGCATAAAACTACAGACTGCACTGGGGACCAACGCTGTTTACAAGAAGGTGATGAACGGAGTCCACTTTTGGAGTGAGATCAGATCCTTCATTGTGTGCAGTGAAATGTTGGAAACCACCCTGTGGTGGAGAGTGGCATCTACTGTGGTTCGCTGGGGAACTGCATCGCAACCAACGAGCGGGCGCAATAATCTCATCCACAAAGACAGAAAAGTAATCAGACAGAGCATGTTGGCCTTTGAAATCCACCGGAGACCCTGCACCACTTTCTGTTCCTTTACATTCTTATCTTTTGACCATTTGTAGATACAGTTTTGTATCATAACACACAGAAACTCTGGAGGGTGACCGAAGTTTTCCATCACTGTACTGACTATGTACAGAGTCAAGTACATATCTGTCTGTATAAAGTCTCACAGCTGATACATGAACCAGACTTTAAGACTAAGGCTGGTCAGACTTGTCTGTAAGCCTACAAGGCTGGATGGTGTCAAAGCTCAGATGTAGGAAACCTTTTGAGAAGTGGAGTTTTAACAAATCTGCCAAGAAGTATGGGAGAAGCCTCCAAAAACCCAGAGGCCACCGTTGCTGCTTCAACCAGAATTTAGGTACTAAGAATTTAGGATTATGTGAAGAGAGATGTTACGTCCCACATTCAGTGAGCCAAAGCTGTTGTGCGAGTCCACTGTAAACGACTGCTCTCCTCCATTCTAGGTTACATGTTTGATTCTTGTGGCTGTTTGATCACTTGATCGGCACTAATCATGCCTAAGTTATGTCTTTTTTTTTTTTTTTCGATCACATTACATCCAGGGCAGCACGCTGGCTTAGTGGTTAGCACTGTTGCCTCACAGCAAGAAGGTTCCCGGTTCAATTCCCGGCCCGGTGGGTCTTTCTGTGTGGAGTTTGCATGTTCTCCCCGTGCTTGCGTGGGTTTCCTCCGGGTACTCCGGCTTCCTCCCACAGTCCAAAAACATGCAGCGTAGGTTAATTGATCTTCCTAAAATTCTCCCTAGGTGTGAATGTGAGTGTGATTGGTTGTTTGTCTTCTATGTGGCCCTGGATAGACTGGCGACCTGTCCAGGGTGTACCCCTGCCTTTCGCCTGATATGCGTCGGGATAGGCTCCGACAGACCCCTGTGACCCGGAAACGGATAAAGCGGGTACAGATAATGGATGGATGGATGGATGGACATTACATCCAGAAACTGTAAAATGTCATTTTTTTCGCCTCCTGTTTAACCACTGCTGCTCCGTAGAGCGTGTCTGTGCCTCATACTTACTTTCATCACCACAAACACAAACGCCATAGTTGAGGAGCAAGTGCTTATGGGAGAGCTGGCTCATCATGCTGGCTGCCTCAAAGAATGACTATGAGGAAGAAAATTAGAGAGAAGAATTTTAGTCCAAGCCTTGAGGTTGTTGGTATACCATTATAATGATCATGTCCACTTTTTCCCAGACTTGTTCACTGATTCAACAGACCAACCTCTGAATAATTGCGATGAGCCTTGTCCAGAATCTTGATGACCACGTTGATCTGGTGTATCTCACCATAGTCTCCCTGCTCCTTCCTCACACCGCAGAAGAGCTTGGTAAATGTTCCTTGGCCCAGACTTTGATTCTGAAATACAGTTTTACTGTTATGTCATTATATTATATTTTATCAAAACTTAAATGTTACACTTTTGGTTGTAAATCTTTAGGCTTCCACACAAGTAGGTCACAAATCAGTCCTTCGTAGGCCGTGACCCAGCTCCACTGACTCTGAGCCTTTAGCTCTGATGTACAGATGATTCAACAAATCAAACCTACCACCAGACTTTCTGTCTCCAAATAAACGGCTGAGATAGTGTCACATAAACTGCCAAATATTGAAATTATAAAAAGCATACTAAAATGGAAATGAGCAAGTAAAGTCACAAACAACAAACCCAGTGAAATCACATATTCTGAAGGACGTCTGAGGCTGAGCTAGAGATGGTCTCTTCTTTAACTGGATCAAAGTGTTTTTGTTAACTGTGGACAGGACTGTTTCTTGAGCTTCTGAGCTTTAAATGAACAGTGCTTCCTTGTCAAAATAAAAAAAAAATTCTGTGTACTAACTCTTTACTTGGCTTTGCACTTAATGTGCTTTCACAAATCACACGGGCACCGGCCAGTCACACATGCAGAGTTGAGTCCTGGTTTAGACTTTTGCAAAACTATCGACAAGAAGGCTTTTCACACAACATTAACTTTCACAAAAGAAACATGTTCAAACAAACAGCACATCTTAGATCTAATCCAATTTACCGTTGCAAAAACAAAAACATTACAAAAGCAAAGAGACAGTCTAGTTTGTGTTTAGACAGGATAACGCTAAAGCGAGTGTTGTCTTACAAAGGTAAGGTCCTCCTTGCGGATCTTGTGGAAGACCATCTGACTGATGTGTTTGTGTAGTGACGGGGACGTAGGAACCTCTGCTCCTTGATTATTTCTGCACACCAGCAGGTTGGATTTGTCTAGAGAACGTCGAGGATGGACAGGGGTTAGGATCAGTGCCGTATTTACGTAAACAATGAAATAAATGAATGATGACATTAATGTATTAGATTATACATGGACACATTTTAGAGTATGTTGCACAATCATTTTGTAGTTTAAACTGCTAAATTTCCATTTCATAACATGCTTTACCTTTGCTGATATAATACCTAGTTGTGTCTGAGTGGAAATGAGAGATATAAGCTGGAGTGCCAAAAAAAACAAAAACTTATCAAACCTGGCACAAAACAGCATGCTCCTTAACCTAAAGCGCCATGATCCCTCCAGCCTCTCAGTGTACACAAAGCTGTCATTACGGCAGATTAGAACAAGAGGGCAGTTTAATGTGACATGTAATCACCAGGGACACAGACAGAAATCACACATAAGACATGTTAGGTTGACACGTCTTGGCCTGTTAGGAGCTACTGAAGTTCACTTTTTTTTTATGATTGTTTTTAACCACTTATTCATAACTTCTCATATACTTGGCTTGAGCCACCACATTAGATATTAATTTTGCAAATGCTTTTTAGAGGTGAGATTGACACCAGGGAGCATTAAGGAAAGGCAAAGGTTTAAAGCTTATCAGCCAACGCCAGATCATATTAAAAAGCAACCGGGGCAGGATGGAAGTGAAGAAGGATTCCTGTGTTCTGCTGGAACAGGAATCTAATGATTGTAATGATTGCTGAAAAGTCATAAAATTATGTGTTTCCATTTCTTTTTATTCCATCGCATGTCATGTGCATGGGCACACGTGCTTTTACCATACTGTGGGCCTTTTAACTGACCTTTTGGGCTGGGTGGGCAACACTTGGTCAGCTGAAATGTGTAGCCATCAGTACGGAGCGCCTCCTTTTGATAGCAATGCATCAGTTCTCTGAGAGAACCAAAGCTCTTCTTGGCACCGCTCAGAACGTATTTTCCTGACTCCGTCTTCAGAATCTGACAGTGCTTATAGTCCACCATGGTTTCATACTGAAAAATAAAAGGAGAGAAAAATACATAAATAAATAAATAATGTTATATTTGAGTTGTGTTTTGTGTGTCAATACAATATTGACTTACAGAGGACTCGCTGTAAACATTACACTAAGGGAGGTGTAGGTCAAATATATAGGTCTTATAGCTCCCTCTAGTGGGTGAAACAGTTCAAGATTTACAGTGAGGTCTGCATTTTGTGGGAATGGTAAACAAAGATGTTTCCCTTTCCGGTATTAGCCCCACAGCTTTAATGCAGTGAGACTGCAGTTTACAGCATTTATCAGTTTCTCTTTTTCTTGCACAACAACGAATATGTGGAATGAACAAAGATACATTATTAGTCTGCAGGTTTGCATGTAGTTATGGTTTTAAAAAAATAAGAAAGTATTAGCACACAGTTGAATTGCCTGTTAGTATCGTCACACAGTATGTCAGAGTTGATGAATATCCATCATAAACATAAACTTACCCCCACAACGAATGACATGAAGTATTTGTCATAGTCCCTGGGGCTGCAGCGAAGGATGTACAGGCCTTGGTAGTTACCAGACTGGCGCAGTTTGCTAATTGTGAAGTCAATCCTGTAATCACACAGAGAGCATGTGCCTTTGTGTGAATTATCTTTGATGCATAACAACACATGTGGATAGCTGTATTTGGTTTTCTTCTTGTTTGTTTCCCCTTTGTTTGCACATATATGACTGGTTTATACCAAGTTTAGTAGAACCCAAGAGCCATATATATGGATTTTATTCTTGCAACAGAGGGTTGGGTTGTTTGTTTTTGGTGAGTGTCTTCCCTTAACCAGCCCTCATGACAGTCTAACCATATTTTATTAATCCCTAGAGAAATAAAAAAATAAATAAAAAAAGGGGAATAAAATTCTGCCAAAGAGGACTAGGATCACTGTGTGTGGGGTGTGAAGGAGCAAGAATGAAAAGACAAGACAGTGATGGGTGCAGTTTGGTGTCTGTGTGATGTGTTGTAGTGTGCAAATGAGTGTATAACGTGTTGTTTTAGAATAAAAGTAGACAAAGGACAACCAGGTATTTACGAACAGAAGAGGACAGAGAAAACGGAGAGGAGCATTACGTTTACCATTGTTTGAAGTTGGTGTGTGGAGTGTGTGTGCAGTGTGTTTAGGATGCATGTATGACTGTGAGCATATCTAAGTGTTGGGCTATTGATATGTATAAAAGACATATACACAATATACATAGATATGTATGAGCAGTTAAAGATACTTCTGAGTGTGCTAATATAAAGTCGTATACATGCAGTCAAGTAGTACAGTGAATAGCTGCATTTGTGCATAAGCGCCACACTCACGAAACAGGGCCGTGGCAGTAACTCTGAATGCACTCCAGGAGTCTCGGTGAAGCCACCTCTTTACACACGTAATGGTGAGCATCTGCGACTAGTCGGTAATACCCATCAACTAACGACACAAATGACAGCGCCTCTGACAGCGAATGAAACTCCAGCTCCTATGCAGTGCAGATGAAGAGAGAAGCAGAGAAGCAGAGTCAGTCATTCCTCATCTGAGTTTATTCTTAAAATCAGTGCAACAATTCAGCTTTTATACTATTTAGTGTTGCAAGTGTTCAAGAAAACCTGCTAAAATTGTTAATACCAATGACAAATCCAACTGTAGAACTGATCATCTTCATGCCCTCAATCAATTCATATAAACAGATATAGATTTTGATCAGCTTTGTTTTATACATAAAATATACAATGCAAATACTATAAGACATTATCGAATACACACACTATAAACGTTTAACACTATTTATTTACTTATATTATGCATCTGAAGTTTTTTTAAATGCATTTTTATATTTTATGTCGCCATTTTTTGGTATGTATTCCTTGACATACTCCTAAACTACATGTTTGCTTTTGTTTCCTGATAAATCCCTTATTTACAAATAACATTGACCAAGTGGACATTACTATATCAATAACCCCCCCACCCCCCCCCCCCCCCCCCCCCCCCCCAAGCCTACTGTTATTTCAATAATTATAACATTTTATACAAGATAACCCATGTTGCCCCTAAATTAATTTAACAAGCCAAAATAAACCAAACTTCACTAAAAGCACATAGGGGCATGTCTGCTGTCATTAGTAACCACATTTGGACACCAACAAACTATATTGGACACCTCAAACAGTCAATGTGGCCCACAAGCAAGTTATAGTTATATCAAAATTAAATCAACATAAATGTTTCTCTAGAATTTTAAAGCCATATAACGAACTTAATATTCTTGTTATTTGTAGTAGTAGTAGTAGTAGTAGTAGTAGTAGTAATACTAAAGAAAACAAACAAACAGAGAAGCAGATGTATGTACTTTACCAGGATGTGGTTGTCCTGTCTGGTGAGGGAAACTATTCGACTCTCTGCAGAACCCTCCTTGTTGCCCTGTTTGATGCTGATGTCAATCACCTCTGGAAAATCACAGTATGTCTGTAGCTCCTGAAGACAACAGGAATACAACATAATCAATTCCAATCCCACTTAGATGAATTTAAAAAAATTGATTCTCATGTTAACATAAACCCATCTCTTGAGGCTTACTTCCTCTGCTCCCTCCTCCCCGTTCCCTTTAGACCACTGGATGCCCTTGTTGCCCATGACAACGATGGTAACCTCTCGCGAGGAGAGGTCAGTGACTTGGAAACGCTCAGAGTAGAGAGAGGGCAGCAGCATCTCCAGGCTCATCAGGTACTTCCGCTTGAGGTTACAAAGGGTGGCCTTGCATTCGCTGAACTGCTGGATGAACCTTCTGAAGCGATAGCGGATTCTCTTCCGAGTCAAGAGGTTATACTCCTGGATGCGGTTTCGGATGCAACTCGGCAGGAAGGACTTGTAGCTAAAAGCAATGACGGGGTCGTGGTACAAGTGAGGACAAGGTGTACCAAGAAAACAGAGATGAAATATTTATAACACTTATTGAAGTGAACATTATCACAAAGACGCACAGTCAGTGTTAAATGTTGAAGCTCAGTTCTGTGACTGTGTACAGCTAATAAACTGTGATTAAGATGTACTACATACACACACACCAACCAACATAAGGGTTAACACGTAGGACAAAGTATGTTCTTGAAACTGCTTAGAATGAAGTCTGATGAAAGTTTAACATCCATCCATCCATTATCTATACCCGCTTTATCCGTTTCCGGGTCACGGGGGTCTGTCGGAGCCTATCCCGACGCATATCAGGCGAAAGGCAGGGGTACACCCTGGACAGGTCGCCAGTCCATCCAGGGCCTAAAGTTTAACATTTGAAGTTTATATATATTTTCCTTTCTGCAACATATGCCAAAGCATAGCCATGTTCAAATTGGGTAACAGTAACAAGATCATAAAACACCTGAAAATAAGACAGTTTCATCCTGCAGCGAGCCCCAGGTCCTTTTTTTGTTTGTACTTTATTTCAAGAAAACAGTAAAAATGTACTGAGACAAGTATTTGTTGGTGTTTAAATCTTAAAGTTTTGGGCTTTTTGCTAACCAAATACTAGAAATAGTTTGACCTTTCAAAATGTTTGTCTGCAGTATGGTAAGGTTAGAAATGATTGTGTTCTATTTTTTGGGGACTATGGGTTCATTAAATGTCAAGCCCCATTTAAAGTTGGAGCTTTTATTTTTATTTAACGAGCAATTTGGGAGAAATTCAAAGCAAGGACCAACTGCATGCTTTTTCATTTTTAATTTGTGTCCAGAACTCTGGCCGAATTGTTTTGATGAGTGTTTCTGAATGTAAGCACCATTTTCACTCCTCAACTTCCTTATCTGTTTATTCGTTTAGAATCTCAAACGAATCGTACAGAATCCAGCATTCAGCACACTACCCAACAATCTTAACCAGTATATTTTCATATAAGGTTTAACCTTGTTTGGTCTTTTCCTAATTGGAGTTTTACTTGCTAATAACATTTCTAATTCTTTTTCCACTTGTACGCAACATTTTACATTATGTCACACCATCATAATAACATGATATTCCATTTGGTCAGTGCTGCTCATAGCTCGTGAGTGAACATGTCCTACCTGGTGTCATTGTAGATGTCCACCGGCGACTGACCGTTTTCCTTGGCGAGCCTCATCATGTCCAGTACCGCCATCCCCAAACACTCCTCCTGAGCTTCATGACTTACTGGAATCTGAACCCAGCCATTCAGATAGTCATTGTGCCACTGGAGGCGGTAAAGGAAAAAGGAACATTAGGAATTTGCAATTTCTGAAGTGGGAGAGGAGGACGAATATATTCAAAATATAGTAGCAGGAACTACTAATGTATGGAGTCTATGACACTTAAGCAGCAAGAGTTTCAAAGCATTCAGATAAACTCTGGAATACCATTTTGACACCATTGTGATGTTGTGATGGGTTTTTATCCCACTATGACCTAAGGTTTTATCTCGTGCTTCCCAATAGACATTTTCAGAAAGCCGTCACTGTCAACTAAACCTTTTATGTTTAGGGTTTTTTGTTGGGTTCTTGTTTTTCTGTGTTCTCTTTATAACCTGGGTTCTGTGCTGTTGTTTCTGCAACTGTTCTAGGAGTTGTGTTTTGCTGTTGTAAAACTCCTTTTTTAAAGCCATCAAATATAACCTCTGTTCAGTTTAGGTTTTAATATCTCCCAATTTGTTTTACAGCATTTTCTCTGGTGTGTCACTTCCTTTGTCTGCTCTGTCTTGTCTCCAACTGTTTCAGATTATCTTGCTTGTACATGTCTACATACTATCCCATTTTCTCTTCCTTCCCTGCTTCCCCGTTGTGGCGTGCTTTGCTCGTGTCTCTGCTTGCATCATCAATTTTCTCTGCTGGGCTTTCTTGTCTTTTATTTGTTGGTTATCGTGCCCTGCCAATGTTTTTGGTTTATTATTATTATTTAAAAAGACTTATCTGCAGTAATTTGTAATAGTCACGGAAGACGTCTATGATTTTAACCCCGTCCCAATGCGCCATGTCTGTGATTGGCAAAGTAAAATAACCTGCCCTATTTCAGCAAACTACGAGGTAATTAGATCATTTTAATCCCGTCTGAATGCACATGTCAGTAATTCGGTGACGTGTGGGCTGGAGTCTTTTTTTTTTTTTTTTTTTGTTTAAAATTCCTCTTGTTGCCTTTTCTGCTTCTTTCCCAGCATAATTTTGGCAATAGTTGTACATAGTCTGATATCATATTACAACATTAACATTAAACATTTTAGATGACAAACATGCAGACATTAACTAACATTAAGCATCACACAGAGACTTATGAAACAAAAAGTCCAGATCAACAGAACGACAATGACATTGGCGAGATGTGTGGCTGCATTACACAGAAAGAAACGTATCTTTTATCAAGCTCAAGGCCTCTCTGACAGCACAAAACCTTTAGAGCTTCAATGAAAGCTACAGTTATGTTTACCGTTAAATCTTCTGTTCCCATGGCAACTTAAAACATTTTTTGTCACTTGTCAATACGTGATGTGTAGTCACTGAAATCTATCTGAGCATCTCATCTGATGCTTTCAATACAACATTCAAATTTAATTTTAAATAAAAGGTAATTGTTTAATAAAATGCGAGGCCTCAGCGTCATTTCCAGGATCAATGTCTGTATGGTCCTGATGTAATTTTGGTCCAGTGTGAATAGGACAAAGCACAAGGTCTGTATGAATGTGTTATCATTCAGCTCCTTGTGTTAATATGACAGAGGAGACAAAACAAAGTCAAGTGGATGTGAACGTAGGCAAGAAAAGAAAATGAACATTATTTACAACACACACAAACGTTTTGTAGAGACGTCAGCAAACACTCAAGAATCCCTGACATATCCTTGTTCCCCATTTGTGCATCTTACACACTTTTACTACTCCACTTCCTGTTTCCTTAACTTTACAAAGCAATGAGCTGGCAAAGAGATTAGGAAGACTGCCAGTCACAAAGACAGTAAAATGTGCACGATTATCACCACCCAGCAGTTCTTCTTATCACTTTATATACAGTATGAACAATAGTATTAGCAGAGTCTGTTAGTTTTGCAAATGCTGTTTTCTAGTCTGCACACAAGTAGGAAATGAAAATGTTTCGGGCTGTTTTTGAAAACACCCCGACCTAAATTTAAGAAATTTCTTAAAAAAACAAACTAACCTGAGAAAACAGGTATGCCATGACACAGTCATCCATTACTGGGATTTCCATCTCTTTAGATAATCCATAGCGGTGGGCATAGGATGAGTTACTGCTGTTGTACCAGCCAGGAAAATAATACCTGCACAGAAAAATGAAAAACACGGATCAATGCAAACCTATATCAATATATTCACATTAAAATAAATAAATAAACAAACACGGTCTACCTGATTCTGAACAGCAGCTTCTCATTAGCCGACTCCTGCACTTTAAAGACGTGGTTAGGAGGGAACCATGTTCGGTCACGTTCCCTCATTAGGCCAAAAACGTTGCAGTACCCTGGACTAATCCCTGAAAGAAAATATACAACAAACGTTTTCTTATATATAAAACATTCAACACTGTCTTAATTGATTTAAAAGTTACAATAAGATATCACCTGTGTATGTCAACTGTGATGCGTTCTGCCTGCATTTCCAATGTCAACGCAGTTTAAAAGCCCAATAGCATGTCCAATTAGAATTGTGTAAAAAATCAAAACGTTTGGCATTTAAACTGCACGCATTACAACTTAATCCCTAAATACATGAGACACAATCTATATATCAGAAAACAGTCAGTCATACATCTAAAGAGGAATTTCAATAGATTAAAAAAGTAAATAAATAAATAGAGTTCCTTAGCATTTTTTGCAGCTCCATGTTCAATGAATGTCAAAAAAAAATATTTGCTGAATGTGTTTTGGAAGTGAAGCCCTTCATAGAAGGTTGAGAAAACCCTCATGAAGATCACCACCACTTCCTTGGTGCAGCCTCTGCATCTAAACCCTTCAGTGACTTCAGAAAAAAGCCCCATGCACATGCACAGAGTATTTTAATCACACATCTTTCGCATGTGTTACAGTGTCACCGTAGACTGCACATGACTGGATTTCAGTGATGCATTTGCATGAGAGTTTGCACTAGTTGATATACTTTCCTGCTCAAAGAATGTCCATAAATTACCTGTTTGCAAATACCTGAAGTGGGGTTTTTTTTAATAATAAAAAGATAATAAGTCTAGCAATGAGAGTATGCATGATATCTAACCTTTTAATGATAGGAAATATTAAGATTGCTTAAATATAAAAACATCTTAAATGGACATCATTGTTTCCTTAAATCCTTCATTACATCTTCAAACCACCAACATACAAAAGGTTTTACTTTAATCACTTGTATCAAATGGAACTGGCAGACAGGAGAACGTCATTGTTCAACAGGAAGCACTCACTCAAGTGTGAAGCAAGACAATGTGGACAGGAGTGCTGCCAAAGAGGAAGTACACTCACCACAACAGGGGAAGTAAAGTTATAATGTAAACAAGGTTGAGCAAGTACTAAAGAAATTAAATCCACTGCTGAATAATTTATACATATTCATCCTGAAATTCAGGTCAGTGCATTTGCAGGTGTTTAATGTGCCAAAACACAAATGCAGAAATTCACCTTCTATTGAAGTGCATTTACGTGAGGGGTTGAATTCATGCAAACGGTTTAAAAACCTACAGAGATACTTGACCATTGATGTTCGTCTGACAACTCACTTCCGAATGTAGAAAAGGAAAGGTAGATTTAGGCAGATAAAAAACACACACAAAGCACAGGAAGTAGAAAATTAAACACAACAAAGACTAGGCATAAGATATGACAAAAAAGATTAAAGATGGAATGGAGCAAGAAAGCATGCAGAGACAGAAATGAGGAGTTATTATCAATTATTTGTTATGCGTTTTAGAGGGTGCAAGAAAACAGGCCAAATACTGCTGTTGTATGTGCACAATACATGCTGGACTGACTCCAACAGAAAAAAAAGACTTTCATTTTCATCAGCAAAGACGTTCTAGTACACAAACGCAATTTTTTAAACCTTTTATAATTTCACCTAAAAGAAACAACTAAATGTACGCACGATACAAATGTTTCCAGCATAAGATAATAATTGGTGCAACGTATGTATAGTATTTCAACATGACTTTTTCGAAGGGCAAAAAAAAAATAAAAAATGGCACATCTGAGTTGACCAACACTGTCACTTGAGGAGTACTTCTGTCTTACGAAGGATTAGGGCTAAGCAAGCCACACTTAATTCTAAAATCAAACTACAAAATAAAATCTAAAATAAAAGCCGTGCACAGCTGTTCACTAGATTTGCAGATGAGTTATAGAGTTAACAGCAAATGCAGCATGAACATAAGTTGTTGTCATCAAAACCTGCACAAACTTCAGTGTTTGTAGAGGGCTGTACAAAATTATTTCAGAAGAACCCAGCGGGCCTGTTGTACTATGCACATCTTCCCTGCTAATATCTGCTGGTTTTAATGCAACTTCTACCTAATTCTGAACTCACATACTGCATTTTCAGTTCAGCAAAAATCCAAACAATACAGCTAGTATTCCCAAAACCTCAGTATAATAAAGAAAGGTGGCTAATATTTGATGGATAATTAAACTGCAAACAATTCTGTGTTTTTATATGGCACATTTAGATTTAGAGCAGTAGGCGCTTAGGCAAATAACAAAAGCAGAAGTTTGCAGTGTTGTAAAATATTCACAAAATGCAGCATCACAAACAAGAAAATGATCCAAACAGAAAACTCTTCAAGCGGTTTTGATCACGACACTACAAATGTATGAATAAGATGAAGGATAAACAATTACATGGTATAAGTTTTCACTTGCTTAACAAGTAAACCTAACATGTGAAATAACAGTAGGAGTGCTAAGGCAAATATGAGAACAAAAATCCTTGTGTGACTCACCACACCCTTTGGCTGCAGTAATGCACAGTTCCTCTGCTACATACTCCCCAGGTGGAAATTTGAGTGTGTTTTCTGAACAGTTGGCCCTTCTTTGAGTGTTTCCAAGATGGTATAGGTGGACACTCAAACAACTGCCCTCCATTTCCTGCTTGGGATCATCTTCGGTGGCTGGGAGAGGGTCTTCGGTAACACCACTCTGAATTGTTGCTGGACTGGCAATAGATGGGTTCATGTCTGTCAGCAGAATACAGGCCATTTGCTGCTTAAGACAGATTTCCACCTGTTAGGGAAAGAGAAATAACAGAGAGAAACTGAAGCAAAAAAGACAAACAGAAAAGTGCATGATACACCTGCTTTGCTAAACACTAAAAATAATTAGGTATTAAAGAAGCAAATAGAGGCACTAGAAAAGCCCAGTTATATATGGAGTAGAGGTGGAGCAGGTCCCCCCTTCCCATTGTATATTTCACTGAAGATTTGACTTGGTGTGGGAACTCCATAGAACTAGTAGAACAAAAACAAAAGTGTGATTGTTACTTTACTGTTTAAATGAGACCTATATCAGACCTATATCAGAAAGGCAGCCAAATATTTAAGGTCTTTTATGGAGCAAAGAGATTTCATCCAAAATTTCAGGACGTTTCCTAAGATTACATCTGTCTGTGCTTCTTCACAAGACTCTCATGCCAAGGCATTCATTTCTGGTGACCCAAGGGATATGAAAGTCACATTAATTGTGACATGACTGGTCACATTAAAGTTGCATTGAAAAACACTGCAACTGTATCTATTTAGGACATGGGCTGCATGAAAATCAGATTTCTTGTCAGTTGTGCTATTCAAACTGTCAAAAAATAATAATAATAATAATAATCACATTTTGAGTGTAGCCTGAGTGTGTTTTCACACTGCTACTATTTAGGTCAGCTCTGGACATGAGTTCAGCTCACTTGGTTCAGTGTGAAAACAGAAACTGCACACTCTAACTGCCATACTGAGACCTCTTTGGAGAGGCAGGCTCAACAAACAGTCTGTTTCAGTCTGTTTGTGGTTTGAACGCTCCTTGACATGACCCAACTACAGGCGCACTCTACATGTTTGAGCTAAAAGAACTTCCATGAGCGTCTGGTTAGTGCTTTGTGGATACGAAACAGCACATATACATGGCAAAGAAAGTAACACCAACACTCATGAAAAAATGAATTCCAGTCGCAGTCACAATTCATTTACAAAAACTATATAGTTTGCCTCAAATGGCAAAAACAATAATAAAAAAAAACAAAAAAACATACCTATATAAAAGTGCACATTGCAGTCTAATGTGGATGATCGCAAATGTAAGTAGTTGGAAACCAAGTACTGAATTCAGTAATAATTCATGTACAGTGTGCAGTATTTTAGGAATATATGTAGTGGAGGAATTGTGGGAACTGGTGTAGAAAGTGTGAGTATCTGTTGCAATGTACAACAGAAATATTTTGACTACTATTAGGATACAGTAAAGACAGCACATGACTGTCGCATCATGTTTTTCTATCAAAAGTGAAGCAAATTTTGTTTACAGTGTCAGTGTCCAGTGGCAGAGTTTTCCTAAGGAATAGTTGAATTTATTTGTGTGTTGAGTGAATGGCACAAGACGTGGTGGACACTGGTTTGTGTGATTTTCTATGCCTTATTCAGGGCACAACTGGAAGAAGAAGTGGATTTTATAATGGGGTCATTCCCAAATCATGTCAGAGTGGCCGTCACGACTGCCAAATTATCTGTTTGCATTGTATCTACTAGGCACCATTTAATCAATCATTCAGTTATCACATTGATAAGCTGTTATGTACGAAAAACAAGGGGGATGCAAAAAAACAGAGCTAAGAAGATATGCAAGAAAGGAATTGCATTTGATAAGTTAGGAAAGTTTCACTGTATCAGTATATAGATATATTACATAGAAGCAAGTTACTCTGTTGAAAATACGGACGCTTTTACCTGCCATTCAAATTCAAGTGGGTCCAAGTGATAACAACAAACTGAAACACATTTGCATGGAGCGTATTCAGCGTGTCAAGGACAACATGCAGGACACTGGCAGCCTCATCACAGCGGTGACAACCATGGCCACACAAATGTGATATGGTAATATCCACCCAGTCACACAGCTGCATTCAATTTCATAATCTATATTTTCAGTTTGAGTTTATTCTTTCTTTCAATTTTCAGTTTAAATTATAGGACCACAAAACACCTTTTTTAAAAAGGTCTGATTTATATACAATTCATTGAGATCACTCTGTATTCTGAACCACACGTTCACATTTACTTTAGATTGTATTGTGACTGGAGGGGTTAAGTTTTTTTTTGTTGTTTTTTTTTGTTTCCAAGTTACCTTTAGTTGCAACTGAAAGGGATGGCAAAAGGTGAAGCAAGCTAAATGCTGAAACAAGAAATGCACCAAACCAAAGATTATGATATCATGATGGGGGTGGGGGGTAGTTGTGTTACGTTTCTCTTCATTCCCCTTTTGTGGTTTGTGGGCTCACTAGCCACCACTGATGTTTCTTCTTTGTCTGATTTTAGTAGATCACTTGTTTGAATTAGTTCTGTTACTAGTTATTTTGAGTACAGTTTTTTTTAAAATTTGATCCCTTTTAAAAGTCCCATTCTAGTTGCATTTCCATTACACTGCTGTGCAAAAAAAAATAGAATCTCTGAAAGTTTTGATAAAAAAGGTAGTGCTGCAGGGAGTCGTTTCCATTGAACGCTGGTTTTCGAATAAGCGGTATTCTCATAAATATCTTGTACTGCAAGATTTGCCTTTAAAACAATGAAAAAGAAAATCAACGTTGAAGAAAATTGACCTAAACATCTTTAGTCTTTGACAAACTTACTGTGATTACCACTACTGTTTAGAAAATAGTCAGATGATGAAAGCAGCAGATGATAATTTAAAATGATTATTCAGAGGCAAAGCCCTTATGTAACGCATAATGATCAAATAGGGTTACAGCACAACTACATCATATCAATGAGGCCAAAAACAGCTGGAAACTTTATTTTGATTACTTTAGATTGACTGGTTACCTCACATCCAGAGCTGCCAGAGATGTGGAAATTCGCAAAGGTGTTTCCATTACACTTTTGTAAACAGCCTCTCCTTGGACTTCTTGCTCCCTCGCAAGTGGTATGGGCTAGCCAGGAAAAGTGCATCAGGGCACTGCAACATCAGTTTCAGCTGTTACAAGTGGGAGTGCAACCCCATACCTCCCCAGTCCCTGGTTTAAAATCTGCTGAACATGAACCACCAGGCGCAGAGCCCTTGGAAGCTGATGTTCCTCCCCAGCCTGGTTCCAGGAACGACTCAATAAACATTCCCATTACTCACTGCTAAAGCAAGGGGTGCATATGTTCATACGGATGATTCTTTATACTATGATAAAGTCAAGGCAGCTATTCTTCATAAATATGGCAAATTCTGAAACATACAAAAGAACTCCATTGTTGTTGTTCCATCAAATGTGATCCATACAGTTCAGACAACCTCCGTTTATGAAAAGCCCATCCAACTGCTGACATGTATATCTACTGGCCTGACATGCATGCAGACATAGCCCCGTTCTGTAAAAGCTGCCCTCACTGCCAAAGGTCTTCTCTTAAAATCCCCTGCAGAGGTCAACCACAGCCTCTTCCAGTTATCAGCACTCCATTTGTAAGCCTAGAAATGGAAATCATTTTGCCCCTTTGGATGGATGTTACATGCTGATTATAACAGAGTATGCTACAAAATAGCCAAAAGTCTTTCCTCCCAAGTCCAGGAAAGTCAAAGAAGTTGTCGTTTGCCTTGTAAACTCTTTAAGGGTCAGCTTTTTTATTTTGGAATTTCATACAGTAATAACTCCATGTCGAGATTGTTAAACCAGATGTACCAGCCTAAAAGGACAACTCTCCATCACCCTTAAGCATATGTCGCACAAGTTTTATACAGTGGAAACTCAACAGTACCAGAAGACCAGTCGACCTAGCCGAGGACTTTCAATCCTGGCCAGATAGTGTTTGTGTCCTTCCCCAGTGATAACAGTAAGCTGCTATATGAGATCCAACAAAGAATTGGGCACCCTAGGACAACAGTTTTCTTGATTGCAGGAATTTAGGAGGATGAGAAAGTGGAGGAGCTACATCTGGCTTCAACTAGTACCCAGAGCTTGGAACTTAGCTATCTCTCTGAGGAAAAGCATGTCGAGGTGGGAGAATTATCCTAATCAAAAGAATTTCAAGAGAGTCCTGCTAGAAATACCATTATAATAATGCACGATATTATGTTAAAAGACGAAGCTTCTGTGACATGACTGACTTACAGAATACCTGAATGTCTGATGGCTTCCCTGAAAGACAAAGTGCTGTTGCTCCGGATCACTGAACCATCAAGGAGTGAGTGGTGTAAACCAGTGGTCCTGGTTTCAAAGAAGGATGGCGATATATGCTTTAACATCCATTTAAGGTACCTGCATTCAACATTTGATTCATACCCAACTCCCCACACTAATGACATGGTTGATTCCCTAGGTAAGGCCAGGTATCCAAGTACCATAGAGCTATGTAAGGGTTTTAACCCCACTTACTGAGCAGTCAAAGGAGCTGACAGCCTTCCAGACCTCCAAATTCACAGTTTTACCTTTTGGACTGATTGCACCATGCATCTACAACATTTCAAAGACTGATGGATCAGGTACTGGCTGATTTGTCTGATTTTCAAGCGGCTTACCTTGGTGGCATCTACAGTGCCACCTAACAGCATGAAGTAGGCTTACATCTATTGGATTGACTATCCATCTGTTTTTGCTGAAGCTAAAACTGAGTACCTGCGGTTTGTGTTTGGGAATGGTGTGATAAAGCCACAAGTCAACATGAATTCTGCTATAGAGTCCGCCATAGTCAAGGCGGCAGCTCAAACTTTTCTGCATATGGCAGGATTCTGTTTTTTAGAAACCCTGCCATGAAGTTTTAAGAATTGAAAATAGATTTAATTAAAAAATACTTTTTAAAAGAGAAGTTCCATATACTATCAAATAATGTGTAAGAAATAAAATCAGTGTACTGGCCTTGTATGAATACTGTCTAAGAAAAAATATATTTCAACATTGGATACCAGGACTCCCAGGCCTTTAAGCTTTTATAAAGTTTCTTACTAAGAAGTATCGCCAGCAAGAATAAATTATGCCCAAACAAATGCAATTCAAATATAAGACTGCATATCCATTTTAAAAGATGCATCTACATAGGGACTGTTTAAATGGTAGTGTGGTGTCACCTGGTTTGGTTGTACAAATGTAGCAGAATATGTTTTTCAAAATAGTCAATATGTCAATATGAACATCTACAATGTCTTCTGAATATTGACCTTAGCAGATGTTACATGGTTGAAGGCCTATGATGAGCCCATGTTTAGGAATAGAGGAAAACACATCTCTCTTGCATTTTGTTAGTGTTTACACGCCCAAAATGTTTATCACAGAACAGACAGGCAGAGAGTTGGAGCAGTTTCTCAAATGTGTCTTATTCTTATCACACCTCTCTTGGCACTTGAGGTCATGGCTATCAGCTCCACCACATTTTTGCTTCTTATCACTGCTTTGTTCAACTGCTAGCTGCTAACTGGGGTGGCTGTGGATCAGTGGGAAAAACAAACTGTCCTGAGCTGTGTTTCCATTAGTAGAGGTCCAGGTAAAATCTAGGATACTGGTGCTGAAACACAGCCAATCTTCTCCTCAGTCCTGTCAACTGTTGCATCTTCATTTGCAGTGACGAAGCCAGCAGGTAGCACTCCTTACAACCACCATTAAATAAAACATGTAGATGGCAGAAAAAGAATCTGGGGGGCGGGGGCCAAACTGGAATGACAAGATTGACACTGAAGAGGCAGAGATGGTTGCTGTGTTTCCGTTTCCTGTTTGCATACTGCGACAGTGGCAATGAATGAGAGGAAACAACGTGTACTAGAAAAACAGCATCATCTTGTGCTCAAAGTATATTCAATCAGTATAGAGTCAATACACCAGGGATGTCTTTTGGCCCCATCGAGATTCTTGAAAATTCTTGTTGTGAGGTCTTTCCTGGTAATGGAGACACGTGACAATTTAGGCTTTAAGCCCGATAAATCTATCCCAGACCCCCACTAGCAAAAACAGGCATCAAGAAACAGAAGGTCACTAATTTGATTCCGAGGTGGTCAAAATACCTCTAAAACTTACAGACATGCAAGGTTGGGGGGAAAAAAGAGCAGGAAAAAAAGAAGAAAGCAGGAAAAAGTTCCTCTAGGGGAGAGACTTTTCTAATGAGAACATAATAGAGAGGGAGTGGTTGAACAGTCATTGCTTATGGGGTCACACACAATAATACAACACAACTGCTCAGTTCATTACGATAAATTTGAAATTTTAAAAAGTAAATCAATCAAGATATGATCAAAGTGTTTCACATAACTATGGTACTTACCATTTATAAATTAAAAAACAATTACAGCAAAGTACTGCTATTTCCATGGGCTCAAAAGTACTTGGACAATTGACTGAAAAGTTTATTTATATAGCACAATTCAACAAGGTGATTCAAAGTGATCAGTCAGGTGTGGTCCATTCACTCATTACTTCAAGACAAATGAAGCAGATGAAAGTTCTGGAGTTGGACCTGAGGTGATGATTTGGTATTTTGGGAGCTGTTTGACAGGAGCATCTAAAGTGCAAGAAGAACTCAATCCAAAATAAAGGGGGAAAAAAACATGATTGAAAAAACCTTAAATGTGGCCAATTCTTGAGAAAGAAAGCACTGGTGAGGTCAACAACATCAAAAGACCCTGAGGACAGCAGAAGACAGCTAAAGTAGTAAAGTAAAAGCTCTTGACAACACAGAGAGAAGTCTAGAATACTCCAGAGAAAAAAGATGTATTATAGTCAGCATCTATAACCAAGACATGTCTGCATGAATAAGAAATACAGCGGGTTTACAAGAAGGGGGAAACCGCTGCTAACATTCAAGAAAAGGAAAGCCAGATCAGAAAAAAAAATCTTTAAAAAAAAGCCCCATGTTCAGGATCAAATTTCTTTGGACAATCAAAAAGAAGAAATTTGGATCAGAATGATGAGCAAAGTATGAAGAAGGAAAGGAACGTCTCATCATCCAAAGGATACCTCCTCATGTGTCAAAGATGGTGGAGGCAGTGTAATGGCATGGGCATGTATGGTTGGAAATGGAAGGGGTTTACTGGTGTTTATCGATGATGTCACTGAAAGAAGTAGCAAGATTAAGTCTGTGGTGTACAGGGCTGTACCCTCTGCTGTCAGTGATGTGTGGGCTTCTCCTTGTTTGCGTCGAAGTACTGACGCCTGCTAATGTGGCTGCAGAAATGAAGTGCCGGCACAAAGACATTGGTGTCAGGGCTCTTGATCACTAGGTTACTGCTGCTTCGGATGATGAGCTGGATGCAGTATAACCTGGTGTCTGCCTCCTCCTGAGTTGTTTCAAGGTTTTGAACCTCCTGAACATTGAGGTCAGTGCAGCACCTGTTCATTTCAGTTGTCTGACATTTAAATCCATGCCCCACAGTGAGGGACACACTCAGTCTTTTTGGTTGTTTGGTCGTTGTTTTTTTTATTTGCAGATGTCCTCCTGTGTTGAAAGAAATACTTCTGCAAGTTTTCTTTGTTTTGACCATGCAAAGAATTTTTTTCACTGTTTTGGTGCCTTTTGGTCGTCTCCACATGTTTTAATTGTTTGGCAACCATGTTCTGCACGCCTACTTTGCTCAGCATTTGTAATGCTTTGTCTTTTATATGTTTCGCACACAAAATGAACCCCTGTTGATTTGGTTGCTTAGCAGGGTGAATAATGTCCTCAGAACGTGGTTAGAATATAGTCCAAGTGTTGGCTGTGGCATTAGCTGTTGCACCAGAGCCACAGCATCCCAAATCCAAACCAAGCCATCTTGAATGTTGCTCACTGTTGCAGGTTTGTTAATGTCATCCTCCAAGAGCTGCATAAGTTTCGCTTGCTTCGCTGCCAATTCTCTTTGCTTGAAAAAATGATTAGACTAAGATACTGATTAACAAAAATTGCGCAAGTAGTTCGTGTGGCAACAATTTTATTTTTACGTGTTGAAAAATGCAGCAAAAAACTGAATCCTCCCACGATGAGGATCGTTTAATTGCGTGAAAAGACCTGTTGACTTGCCACCTACTTGTGTTACAGGCCCTTCACACAAACATTTTCTTCCAGTTCAGTCTTTTGTTTACATGGCAAGTGTGTTTTGGACATGCGTAAATGCAAAGTTACACATTTCAAAGAGTATAATCTTTTGAATATGCAATGCTTATCTTCATCGTGCATACAGGCAATACATAAATACAAAAGCCACACGTGAGCAACAACGACTGTACAACAGACTATGGCAATGTGTGTGCTGCCAACTATTCATAAACTCAGTTTATGAACTGACCTCCTGCAAAAGTTAAGAGTTGTGGCACTACTACTGATCAGCAAATACACCTGAAGAAGAACTCTTAAGACTCTTAAGTATGTGACAGTTGCTTCATCACAGTGTTACATTGGCAATTAAACTTGTTTTCACATTGTGTACGTACAGCAACAGAAACTAAGCATTAAGCCATTTAATATATAATTGAGTTTATAAAAATATATCAGTCTCCGTGCTGGGTTCTGGCATACTTCAAAATCTTAAAAACTCTTCAACATTACATCATGGAAAAAAGAAGTGTAACAGAACAGACCATAGAACAAGATGAAAGTCATATTGTGAAATGTACACGTCGCCCTATTCCTGCTTAGTGCGCGTTTTTGCACATAAAAGGATAAAGACTGACATAATTTTAAAAAGGTCTTTGTCTTTAAAAAAAGACAGAGAGCCTTCTTTAAAATGCCTCCTACTGATTCAAAAATGAATAAATAAGTGACCTCAAAAGCAATATCTATTGCAAATAATAGTGAGTATTTGACTACTGACTTTGAAATGTACAGGTATTGACTTTCAGTCCCAAACTGCAATGTCAGTTAAACAGCCAAATTCCGAATTCATTATCGATATCGCTTATTAATTAGGTTCCTTATCGGTTCTGCTATCGATTCCCATCCAGTTATAAATAGTACAAGTTACTTCGGTTGCATTAACGCTTTTTTTTTTTCTTTCAAGAATGCACCAACATTTTGCACTCAATGTCAACTAGATCAAAGCTGACTTAAGCTGAAAAACAGTAACTTTTTTAAATGAACATTGTGACATAAAATACAATAGCAATGATCAACTTTTGCACATTAACAGTTTATGTGCAGAAAATGTTTCGGCATGTTGGAGGTGTGATCAAAGCTCTGCACGTGTTGCAACCAAGCGATTTCACATCTATGACAACTCGGGGGGGTTTACCACGCCAGAGTTGATAGCAACCACCCGTTTGTACGAACCCACGTCAGGTAAACATGGTCAGTTTTGAGTTCTTCCCCATAACATGCATGTGCCTGAGATTATATTCTTCCAGTAAATATCTAAACAAAAAGCAAACACAGGTGTGACTGCTTTGACAAATAAATCAACACGGTCTATATGCAACTGAAACACGTATAATAGTTGTAATCCTGATACTGCTTTATTTCCTCACCCAAGCAGGGCCTTTAACATACACTCAGAATGAGAATCCACATTTGCAGTATTGGTTAGCTATGATTGAAACACTGCAAATTGAATACTTCCCCACTCAAAACCAGACAAATAAGGAACCACATCATGATACCTAAACTGGAAATTGACTGCTCTGAAAGGAAAACTGAACAAACTGGCCTTTAAAATGAATCATCTATTGAATGAACAACTTGAATCATGTGAGACCACCGTAATCTAACTACAAGAACACTCACTTGACAGTATTTTAGGCTTACCTCTGTAACATTGTTAGTCTTACACAGCATGCCTGCAAAGGTTTATAACCACCAAAAGGATGTAATGGCAAGTTTTTGTTGAAAATCTATGACACGGGTGTTAAGGGAGTGATATTATGTGCACCTTTAATAATTAGAAAATTCTCAAATTATCACTACTATCACCAGAACCTCAGTTTATATACGTTTTAATTAAAAGAAGCATCTCTTACATCTCTTCTCTCACTGAGTGTTGATATATATATATATATATATATATATATATATATATATATATATATATATATATATATATATCATAAAAGTGAATAATACATCTCTACAACCTTTCTAAACAATACTTTGACCAATAAAACACATTATTATTATTATGACAATAAATGTGCTAGGCTTATCAGGCCTATTGATATCATCACAGAAGTACTGACATGCAAATGTAACAAATGCCATGCCAGACATGCTGAAATGAATTTGAATGAAGCGTTCCAACTATGCGGTTTGGTCTCCAGACAGAACTAAAACAACATGATAGTGTTATGGTATAGGCAATCTGATTATGTTAGTCGGCAATCCTAATTTTGCATATAATTTGTTTTCCAGAGAAAGTGTGCATGTCACTTGAGACAGAAGGATAAAATAAAAGGAACTGACAATAGCAGCACCAGGGAAACTTTTGTACTCTATCTGAACACAATAGAGCCCCGAACCGTGACGTCAGAATTCCCAGCGTGCAACACTCTAGAACGTAAACAACCCCATTTTGGCAGTAAAGCTGATGCAGGCGAGAAGGAGGTTTCTGCACCGGTAATAAACAGTAGAAACGATGCCCAATAGCTGTTTTCCACCGGGATGCCACAATATTTGAAAAAGGGGAACAGATAGAGCTTTTCAATCGGACTCGTAAAGATCCAGAGAGGTGAAGTAAACGGATTTATGCCATAAAACACGTGACCAGGACAGCTGACACATGTAAGAACCTCTCACTGAATCCAGCTGTGCAGTTGCAGTGGGCTTAAAGCACAACACCATCCTTTCTGACCACTATGCATGCCTTCATATGAGGGTCCTTTACTCTTTGTGAAGGATTCACCTAAAAAACATAAATACATTTTTTTAAAAAGGCATCTGCATGATAACTATTTATCATAGACCTATGAAATTAATGCATGAGGTGGTGCCTTAAATGTTTAATTCCACAGTAAACAGTCTAATTTATGTAACGTTTGATTTGTAATTAAAATGCCTATTTCATTAGCCACACTAACTGTGTTAGTGTTGTGTCTTTATTTAGCGCCTTTGTTAAGTAAATGAATGAAGTGCCACTTAAAATAATTCTTTGCTGAAAGATTCAAAAGCTGAATGTCATTATATTCATGTTAATATAGCAGTAATGACAAAGCTCAACGTACAACTCATCTTAGAGATGTTTTTTTTAAAAAAAAAAGGAAGTATGGTTGACCAAAAATAGTGGCAAGCACACAAACAACCTGCCAGAGGCATTGCTGTGAATGCTTCACAGAAACTGAGCATACCATAAATATAGGTCATTATTGTTAACACTACTTCTGCAAGCCATGTACATTTAAAGACCTTTACTTAACCTCATCATTGCTGTTGTCTGTAATAAAGACTTTTTGATAAAGCAATGGCTGCTGCAATGTGTATGGTTAATTAGAGCTGCACATTTGGTAGTTTTAAATTACCAGTGTTTTGGCAATACATTGTCAGAGTTCGTATGTTTATTGGTAAATACTAGAAAGTGGAAAAGCTGTCTGGAATCACGCTAGTCCCACCCCTTTTCCAAGTGAAGAAGCTCAACATTACTAAGTGGCTCTGCTCTCAGAGAGGTCCTCTGCAAGCACCTGCTTGAAAACATGATGCACCTGTTAGTTAGACTCTTAACCTTAAGTTGGTGTGGCAGGCTTTAGATCAGACCAGCCATATTATCATGTAGTCTATATCTCCATCCAGATTCATGTAAAAAATTGTGATTCCTATCATGGATCGGAATGTTAAAACCTGTTCTTTAAATAAACACGCTCAAACTTTTGAGGCAATCAAATGACCACATAAAATACGTAATAACATAATAATATCACCCCTGTCCCTAGAGCTACTCTTAAAGAGCATTTTAAGTATTATATGTTCTCATTTCTTTTCGTTAGTTTTTGCGAAACACTTTCAACTATACTGTGCTGTTAATAACGTACTGTAAACTAAAAGCTGTGGTACAATTGTGATATAAAATGGCCATTACAAACCACAGTTAGATTCGCATAACTGTATTTCTGAAGTTTTGCAGCCTACTGGAAAGATGTTAAATACGTCAGGCCTCCACAAAGGCAGCTTGTACTTACTCAGTTTGCTCGGGTGTGTTTTGGGTGAGTTGCCTGACGCCCGCAGACGTCGCTGGGTCGGCGCGGGTGGTCCAGCGGCGGTCCAGCGGTGGTCCAGGGGCGGTCCAACGGTAGTCCAGCGGCGGTCCAGCGGTCGTCCAGCGGCGGTCCAGCGGTGGTCCAGCGGCGGTCCAGCGGGTCAACGCGGACGGGCTCGCTGTTCGAGCTAGCTGTGCTACAAATCTAACGGTTGAACGACAAAAAAAAAAAAAGTCACCGTGAGCACTGCTGCCTCGTTAGTTGATCGTCAGCTGCCATGCTGTCGCTCCCCACATCTCTATCTCGACTTTGTAAGCCGCACAAACTATTTTCTTGTACTCATGTTTTCGTTTGTTGTTTTTCTTAAGTGAAAAACAAGTTTTCCTGACTCTGACTGTACTAAACACTGTTCGGCCGTCACTTTCGCTGACTAGAGCCCCTCATATTTATACAGTACGCTGATGACGACGCTGGTGGGGGCGGAGCGTGATGCTTCAAGCTGGCTTTTTTCGGCTATTTGTTGGAGTCTATCTTCTTTCTTCCGTCTTTGGCACAGTAGTGTTTATATATTAAATATTAATCCCAGCGCCCAGACGCCCTAAGGCGTCCTCATATATTATATTTAAAAGCTATAGCGATGTTAAAACTGAAACTGAAAACCAAACTATTTAAGCTGTGAGATAAATAAGCCTTTACTTTTCTTCACAAATTCAGTTCAGTGCTGCAATTACAGCAATCTTTCTACTCCACATTTAATTTTGTGGACTCTAATAATGTGTAAAAATGTATTTAAAAATAATCTAAAGATTTACAAATGACTGAAATTATCTTTATCTATATCTATCTACAAAAAATAATGGGAATGTTGTAATACCTGAATGGGTATGGGGAAAAGAATAACATAAATAAGAAGTAAAGATGACAAGGATAACCCTTCTGAAAGACACAGCATTAACAATACCGTGACCAATGTGTTTCCTTTTTTACAGTTTAAATATGAACAGACTCCACAACGAAAGAGATCAACAGACTTACCAAAAGTCTGTTTATGTCTCCGTTCACTTTCCAGCACTGTTCACTGCTGTTTCCTCCTTATGACACTTACATGCATTCGAAACACATTTTCTAGACACGTGTGTGATCATGTTTTGCTCTACATGTCCTTTTGACACAAAATTAGGGAAGTAAATGACTTTAGTTTGATCATCTTTTTTGCTATGTAAAAAAAAAAAAAAACAAGAATAATCATAGTAAACAATGTTAACCACATCCTCGGAGCTGTCCGTGATCCTGCCTGTCAGTGGCTGTGAACCATATCACCACCAGGAATCTGAATACGCTGACATTTAAAAATTCCCAACCCACTTTTATGCCTCTTTAATTAAGTCTGGCGCCTCAAAAGCAATTTATTAAATTATACTAAAATAATATGGTCAGGTTTGCAATTAAATATGAGGGTTCTGGCTTCCAAGATTGGGAAAAACAGCCTCCCAAGACTGGAGCGTCCACAAGCCACAAATCGCCTGTTTTGGTGATAATGATTCATACTTTTATACACATATATACTATATGGCCAAAAGTATTGGCTCACCTGCCTTGACTTGCATATGAACTTAAGTGACATCCCATTCCTAATCCATAGGGTTCAATATGATGTTGGTCCAGCCTTTGCAGCTCTAACAGCTTTAAATCTCCTGGGAAGGCTGTCCACAAAGCTTAGTAGTGTGCTTATTGGAATTTTTGACCATTCTTCCAAAAGCGCATTTGTGAGGTCACATGATGTTGGATGAGAAGGTCTGGTTCTCAGTCTCGGGTCTAATTCATCCCAAAGGTGTTCTGTCAGGTTCAAGTCAGGACTCTGTGCAGGCCAGTCAAGTTCATCCACACCAGACTCTGTCATCCAGGTCTTTATGGACCTGCTTTGTGCACTGGTGCACAGTCATGTTGGAAGAGGAAGGGGGCAGCTCCAAACTCTTCCCACAAAGTTGGGAGCATGGAATTGTCCAAAATGTCTTGGTATGCTGACGCATTCAGAGTTCCTTTCACTGGAACTAAGGGGCCAAGCCCAGCTCCTGAAAAACAACCCCACACCATAATCCCCCCTCCACCAAACTTTACACTTGGAACAATGCAGTCACACAAGTACTGTTGTCCTGGCAACCGCCAAACTCAGACTGGTCCATCAGATTGCCAGATGGAGAAGCACCATTCGTCACTCCAGAGAACGTGTCTCCACTCTCTAGAGTCCAGTGGCGGCGTGTTTTACACCACTGCATCTGATGCTTTACATTACACTTGGTGATGTATAACTTGGATGCAGCTGCTTGGCCATGGAAACCCATTCCATGAAGGTCTCAGCACACTGTTCTTGAGCTAATCTGAAGGCCACATGAAGTTTGAAGGTCTGTAGCGGTTGGCTCTGCAGAAAATTGTTGTCCTCTTCGCACTGTCCGCCTCAGCATCAGCTGACCCCGTTCCGTGAGGTTACATGGCCTACCACCTCCTGGCTGAGTAGTTGCTGTTGTTCCCAAACACTTCCTTGTTCTTATAATACATTTGACAGTTGACTGTGGAATATTTAGGAGCGAGGAAATTTCACTGAGCTCCTGAGAGTGACTCATTCTTTCACAAGTAGTTGTAAAAACAGTCTGCATGCCGAGGTGCTTGATTTTATACACCTGTGGCCATGGAAGTGATTGGAAAACCTGATTCTGAGTTTTTGGATGGGTGAGAAAATACTTTTGGCAATATAGTGTACTTCAGTAATGACACTAAGCATCAAAGAGCATGTTCAAAAAAACTAAATAAACCTAATTTGTTCTCATTTTCCAGAAATTTGTGGGAGACCACAATATCTGTATTAAATACTCGGTGACAAGTGACATAAGCTCCTGTACCCAGTGAACTTGAACAGGATGAAGTAGATGGTGAACAAACATGTTTGTTGATTTTTTTTTTTTTTTTTAAGATGACTACTTGGCACAAATACCGTTTTGTAGCTTTTTAAACTTAAATTTTCAACATTCAAGAACTGAACAAAACATAAAAAAATAGTTGTATATAGTTGTCTTCAAAACGTATTAGAATGAGTTGGACTCAACACTAAAAGATCTTAGAGTAGTAATTTGCCTTGAAACTTTATGTTTTCTCAGCTTTTTTGTTTCCACAATGTACAGTAAGGCTATATCCTCAGCAGAGACCCTAAGCAGGACACAGAGGAACTGAAATGACTACAAAAATAGTTGGACTTGAGCCCAGTTAATGAAAGGCAGAAAAAAGCAACAAAAAAAGCACTGAGTCTAACCAAGCAGTGAGTGACAGGGTTCAGAAGTGAATAAAAGGGAAGGGCCTCTGAGGAAAACAGATTTAAAACATAAAAAATGAAAACTGAATCAAAGACACTTAGAAAGAAGAGAGAGAGGAGAAAGAGTAAAGAGGCAGAACAAAGGACCTGGGATACGTTATAAAGTATTTGAATAAATTAGATAAGGGACCCTATGTGTTACTCATAAAGATACAATTGAGTCCCAAACATGGGATGGATGGAGGGAGAAGACGCACCAGGATCAGAGGATGGGGGATTTACTGCAAGGAACTATTTGTGAGAATCATAAAGCAATGTCATTAATATACTTTTATTGTCTGCAACGGATAATGTTGCAGACAATACAAAACAAACAGATGCCTGTGGTCCTCTTGCACACCGACATGAAAACGCTGAAGGCGAATATGCTCAAAATGTTGTTAGGCAAAATAGCAGTCTTGTGCTGCCACCAGTATCATTCACATGCTTTCATCTGTGGAATAATGCACTTAATGCATATTTTGTGTTAAGAATGGAGCATCTGTTTCCTTTAAGGGGGGCCATGTGGGCCAAAGACTGCAATAATGTAATTTGTACCATATAACCACAGGAAGCTGAACTATACTATAGTTCACAATTGACCACAAGTACAACACATTCTCAAGACACACTGACGCCAAAATCTCACTTTACTTCCCTGATCTTATGTACTTGAAGTACAAAGTAACAGTAGGCCCCAAAAGCTGGAAACTGATATATAAGTAAAAAGATTCTTTAAGTCTTAGTTCCTACAGTAAATAATCCCTTAGTCAATACAAAACAAAGCTATTTAATAATTTAGCACATATGTAGGTTGATTGCACTGTTTTATGTCCTGATCAGTTTATTGTTAATAACACATGATGTGCGCAGGCTTTTAAAGTAGTTGTAATTAACCTATATTTTAAATAAATATCATGAATATGACAATTATAGCAAATAGACACCAGCACCAGTGACCCTTGCAAGGATTAAACATGTTAAAATGAACAGGTGGATTACAATCAGATTGAAATGAACTGTATTTAACTTGACTTGTAATGAACTGGTATAGTTCTTTCTCCCTCAGAAGTAGTGTTTGTCACCTTAGACCTATATTCAACCTTTCCTTTATATCTTAAGTTGTCAAAAACATTTCCAAATTAACTGAGTATATGTACAGAAATGATATGTTTAAAGAGTTTCAGTCAGGATTTACAGCACGTCGTAACTCAGAAATTGTGCAGGTGACAATGATGTCATGTTCTCCATGTAAAAGTCCAGACATTGAAGTTGTGTCTATACTGTTAGATCTCAGAGACACATTTGATATGATTGATTACAACATTCTTTAGAAAGAGGTCTGAACATTTTCTTGGAATTGAACTAATTGCTTTAAACTAGTTTAAGTCATATTTTCCTGATATATTCTAGTTTGTTCATGTGAATGAGGAGCTTTCCTCTTCTAGATTTAGTCATGGAGTTCCACAGAGCTATGTGCTCGGACCCATTATCATTATTATTAATTTCCCATTCCTACCTAATAAGGTAGTTTTGAAGTGAATCTTATTGAACTAAATTGAAATTAACTGAATTGAAATTAATTGAATTTAATTAGCAACACGGTGGCTTAGTGGTTAGCACTGTCGCCTCACAGCAAGAAGGTTCCCGGTTCAATTTCCGGCCTTTCTTTCTGTGTGGAGTTTGCATGTTCTCCCCATGCTTGCGTGGGTTTCCTCCGGGTACTCCGGCTTCCTCCCACAGTCCAAAAACATGCAGAGTAGGTTAATTGATCTTTCTAAATTCTCCCTAGGTGTGAATGTGAGTGTGATTGGTTGTTTGTATGTGGCCCTGGATAGACTGGCGACCTGTCCAGGGTGTACCCCTGCCTTTTGCCTGATATGCGTCGGGATAGGCTCCAACAGACCCCCGTGACCCGGAAACAGATAAAGCGGGTACAGATAATGGATGAATTTAATTAAATACTTTTTACTTTATAAAAGCTCCAGTTATATCAAATGTTTAGGCAGCACAGCATCATTTTATATAGCTACACTGATTGGTACTCGGAAATTAAATGACATTACTTTAATGTCTAGTAGGTATACTATGAAGAACTTTAAAGTATGACCACACCATATATTGTCATACATAAAACCGTTCCTTCATTCACATAATGCACTTACATAGCACATCCATTTTATGAGTAATGCAGAAAAAACCTTCTCTAATGCTTTTATTACTTATTACAAGATTGTAAGCTGTCTATTTATCTCTGTTCTGTCTCTCAGTCCCCTATCGAGACAGATAGTTAACTTTCCAGAGCCGGGCTCTGCCAGAGGCATCTTCGTGTAAAATTGGAGCTTGTCCTCTCACCTGCCACATTACATACACACAGGACAGGCAGAATTTGGGATTACATCGCTGTAAAGATTCAACAAAGTCCACTGGCTTAGGCTGATTTGAATTTGCATTACACAAATACAGTTTCAGGGAATTAAACTGAACTGGAATGAACTGGATTATAATTTGATTTTAATGAGCTCTGAAATGTACTGGCAACCTGTCCAGGGTGTGCCCCTACCTTTCACCCAAAGAGTGCAAGGACAGGCTCTAGCAGATCCCCGTGACATTAGACAGAAATAAGTAGGTATAGACAGCGGGTGGATGAATAGATATAATTGTAGTGTAATTGAATTAACCCATAACCCAGAATCCTCCTACTTCTTTCCAGCATCAACTGGGACAGGTGCCAACCCCAGTAACCCCAAACTGAATTAACCTGTTTTAGAAAATGGATGGGTGGATAATTCAGTTACAATCACACTGAACTGAACAATACTTCTTGGACTTGTACTTGTACATTTTACAAAGTGCTCTATAAAAATGCCTTGACTTCTCTATTGCCTCTATTCAGATCATCCTATTGCAATGCAAATACGTTTACATTTGCATACACATTGAGATTTTAAATTAAATCCTAATAAATATAAATTTTTCTACAGATACTGGTATATATAGTGTCATAGACATGCCTACACCACATGAGGAAGGTAGTGTAGATTGAGCATTTTCACCATTGTGTGGTTCATTTTTAGTGTTGCAACCTGTCCACACACACTCATCACTCTTTTTTACTTAATCGCAACCACGCAGTACTGTCTCAGGACATCTTGGTGCCTTGGGACAACTAAAGGCAGTGAAAGAGTTAAATAGTGCACACACTATTTCTAAATACACAGCCTCTCAGCTGCTGCTTATTTTAGAGATCCTCAGCGGAGAGCAGACGAAAGAGCCACCGGAAGATGTATGTTGTCCTACTGCGTGTGTGGACCATCAACATTTTTTTTACTTGTTGATAACAGCGACTTCGTAAAAGCCACCTTAAATATTGGACAAAATTGCATCTTTTCTCAGCTGTCTGTCTGGAAGAGCCTGCAGCGTGAGGTGAGACTATTTCATCAAGTCCATGTGCAAACTATTAAGTATTACATAAGTTCAACTTACACATCTTGTGTTAAAAAATTATAATTTCCATATATATTGTTAATGATAGTTTGCATCCATTTTCAGCAAGCATGACTTAACTCTGTTCAAAACCAGTCTTTAATGTCACGCATCAGAATGACTCTAGATGGAATGAAACAAAATTGACAAAATTGAAGCTATATATGTAAAATATTAAACTCACAAAAGACCTAACATCACAAAACAACAATAATATTCACAATTTATTTTCTGAATTCCAGAAGGACCATCATGTCAAGCTCCTGTGACACTCTACGGTTTACTTTTCCCCACTATGGAGACTTCATCCTTTGCAAAATCAATCTTCTGAGAGAAGAGCATCACTTCTGCGACATTACACTCATCCTTGGGAATCCAGATGGCTCCACTGCCCAGCCTCTCCGTTTCCACGGTCACAGAGTGGTGCTTGCAGCATCCTCAGACTTCCTACGCGATCAATTCCTTCTCCATGAAGGACAGGCAGAGCTGAACGTGGGTGCAGTTTCCAGTGTGAGAATTGCCAACTCATTGCTCCTGTCCTGCTACACCGGGCTCTTAGAGGTGCAGCACAAACTGCTCTATGATCACCAAGCACATATATACATTTATTTATATAATGTACAGTGGACAGTAGATGACCACCGTATTTTAGAATGACAGCATTACAATGTTCAGAAGCAAAGAGCAAGACACATGTTTAAAAGTGATAAAGGGAAACTTTAGCATGAGTTTGTTACTTTGGTCTTAATTTCTAAAGCAGTACAAATGGCCTTTTGTAGCTTGTAACTCACTGGGTCCCCCTATAGGTGTAAAGGTTTTACAATGCTGTCTAAGATTTACTTGCTGGATATCTTGCTCGGTCGCTCCGGTTTTCTCTCCCATCATTACTTTCTCGAGTCTCTTAATTGCCTCTGCCATAAAGTTTAATGTAGTGCTTTGAGCTGGTTTATCATTGTTCCTGTGTAACATGAAGTGTCACGAAGCAATACGCAGTGAAGACCTGTGTTGCTTTGACTCTGTGGTTGTTTTTTTTTTGTCAATACCAGGAATTGGCAGACTTCACAAGCTAGACACCACATCCTAAAAGTAATCAACCAGTTCTTCAGATAACACTGAAACTGGTTTTAGTATGAAAAAAAGGTTTTGTGCAGAGATATGAAAAATAATTATATTTTCTTGAGTGCATTAATTTGGGTTTTTAGAGTCACTACTAACCAAAAATCTCAGAAATATATATATATATAAACTATTTAAAGGGTGGTAGGTCTGAAACTTTCTTCCGCACTAAACGGTACAAATTTATAGGGTACTGTGACATCACAGACTCAGATCAGAGCAGAATTGTTGCACTTACCCATCTTTATTATTTCCACTCAACTTCATATCATTGTGCATTTGCTGAACCTCCGCAGCAGGTTGCACAAAATGGCAAAAGGGATAAGAAAATTGCCACATATCACAGAAGTCGAACAGCTGACTTCCTCAACTAGAACTGAGCTCTGAAAACATAAGTCAGAAGGGAGATTTTGTACTGTATCGTTGTGATAATTTGACCAAAACATGCTACAGACATTCCCTTAAGACCTCCGGAAATGCTGTTGTCCTTTTTTTTAAAGTCATTGTTTGTACATGTTTGTGTATTACTGCTACACAGGTCCCTTTGAAAGAGGTGGTGAACTACCTGACTGCCTCTAGTGCACTCCAGATGAGCCACGTGGTGGAGAAATGCATCCAAGCCATCTCCCAGTACCTCAGTCCTACCCCAGCTTTCTTGAAACTGGAGATACACTGCAAGGACAAGGAAAGCCAGCAGCTAGTCAGCAGCTGGACAAGTTCCAGCTTTGAAAATCAGAGGGAAAAGGATGTAGTCCAGCCCAATGCCAGGATCTGGGAAGCAAATGCTCAGACAGGGGAAACGGTGGGTCAAAGTCAGCCTGAGCTGAAAACCAGCCAAGAAGGCGTTCAGGCGGTCACTCAAGAACTGAAAGTGATCAAAGAAGACACTAAGGTGGTAAACGTGAAAAGGGAGTTATTGGAAACATTATTTTTTGACACCTTGAAGTCAGAAGAAAGTAGGGGCATTAAGCCTTTTTGCAACCCATCACTTCATGTTCACCACACTTCAACTTCTCTCAAGTGTAATCTACATCCTCCTGTAGAGGTCCAAGACCTTGTTTCCTCCACAGCCTCCAACCTCAGAAGTGCTGGAGATCGGGAAGTTTTAATGGAAGCCCCCCCAAAGCAACATGAACAAGTAACTGATGAGCCAACAGAAGACAGCAGTGTGTGCACACTGGTTCACCAGCTCCAACAAGGTACTGAGCTGATGGACTCCAAGCAATCCGGCCACTCAGGAGCAGGTATGTCAAAAAACCACATGATAGCAGAAGATGCTGTAAGAAATCCAGAGGACGAATCGGTCCAGAGGCCTTACCTGTGCAGAAGATGCGACAAACTTTTTCAGCACCTGGAGAACTACAAGTGTCACTTGAAGGAGCACAGACGGTTCTTCTGTTTGGTCTGCGGGGAAGGATTTTCTCACAAGAGCAAACTAATCCACCATATAAACATCCACACCAGCACCAAGCCCTTCAGATGTCCGTTGTGCCACAAGATGTTCACCCAGAAGGCGCTGCTGCAAGACCACCTCCACCTGCACACGGGGCAGGGGCCTCATAAGTGGGCTCAGCAACTTAAGTCCAGCCTTACGGACCACCTGAGTGATAGCAGCCTGCCAGACAAGCTTAAGGACGGTGGAGCAGCAGCTTTAGCTTGAATCCCAAGTAATTTTATTGATTTTCTTATTCAACTTTCAAACTACGTATTGTTTTCCATATTACTGCACAATTCAATCATGCACATACAAATAAATTAAAAGAAATAACAAGTATGTTAATTAAAATGAAAGAGGGAAAGAGAAAGGGAAATAAATACCAGAAGGATCGCTGTAAATATTTATAAATAAAATAAATGTTATAAAAGTGTAATCAACATCCAGCATCTCCTCCGCTACATTGGCCTTAGCTGTTTTTATTTTGAGATCTCATATGTCATGGTAATACAGGTTTTAAACATGGGAAATTAGCATTCTGAACTTTATCCAGAGGATAAAAAAAAGAATCACTTCTGATTATTTACGCAATGTATTTGTCAAATAGCTGATTTTTATAAACGGAAGAGTGAGCCTCACACCCACGTCTCTTTTTGCTTACTTTACATTTACAATTTTCTGTTCATGAGTAGATACAACTGATGACAATGCATAAATGTACATATCCTCTTTACTGTGTGCAGCAATTGTATACAAATTCGGCTTTTCCCTGTAGACTTTAACGTATTTTAAACTGGAAATGTAAATGATCGGATGCGTAACAGCTGTCAGTTACAGAAATCTTATATTCTTTCAAAGCACAGAGTTAGTAAAAAAAAAAGTAAAAAGCAGAACTGAAAACAAAATGCAAATGCCACACAGAAAGACTCCCACCGGGCCCAGGAATTGAACCAGGAACCTTCTTGCGGTGAGGCGACAGTGCTAACCGCTAAGCCATCTTTTGACCACTGCAGCTAAAATGATGATAATCCACCTTTCAATTTTACAGCATCAAATATTTTAGCCCCTTATCAGACAGGGTGTCGGATGGCTAAAAAGTAATTCACTCACTTGGAAAAGTCAGAGACATAAAATAAAATATGTTGTGTTACATTGTCTTTATAAAGTATTTGAGCAAATGTTGCTTCACAACTTCTATCCAATATACAGATTATGAAACAAATCAAATAAATGTGTTTGCATTGTAATGTGTGATTTATAATGGTGGACTGCAATTAATCAAATGCAGAAAGCAGTGCATCATTGCATCACTGCGTTCTTTTTCTTGAAAATAGTCTCACAGAGGGCTGAGATGTTTCCAACATCTTTGACAGACCCTCAGCATTTAGATGTGTAGAGATGCAAAATGCATGACTTTGTTCCCTGCACATCCAAAAGGATTTTACATTTCACAAAGCGACGAGTAACCGTTGAAGCTACACAGTAAAAAGACAAATAATGTGGTTTATATTTGGTTCATATAGGAAATTAAAACAAACAAACTCCAATGTCTTTTTTAAACGTTTTCTTGTCAATTAATGGGAGTTTACATCCAAATGCAGTAGATAGGAGGAGGAGTTCACGGATTGACATTGCTTCACCTTTTGACTCCTTGTGTGCAGCTCACTGAGCATGAATCTGTAAGTGAGGAGGTTTTCCTACATGGCTGAGAGGATTTCCATGCTCTCCTTCCTTTAATATGTCTCCTTTTATCCCTTTGGCCCAGAAATGTCATTGTCACTCGTCCTGCTTAATGGAATATAAGCCAGTGGGCATCTGAGATGGCACCGGCTCCGTGTGTTGACACAAAGACTGCATGGGCAGGGTGTGTCCTCAGAACAAAAGTTTATGCGAACGTATGTTCGTGTGTGCAAAATCAAGGAAGATTAATCTGTGCAAATGTTCCACTGATGTGAGATCCTCTTTAAAAGTTCCCTGCATGAGGATCCAGTGTCTCCTAGAAGTAGGTCAAATGCTTGTATGCACATGTGCATGCACACACAGCTGCACATGTCAACGCACACACTGTCAGGTCACTTCCATTATGAATGAGAGACTGAGAGCGCTGAGGAGGATGAAGGCAACCATAAAGATAGTGGACATTGAAAAAAATGAAAATGAAATGCATTCATAACTGCGTGTCTCTGGAGTTTAGAAAAACACTCCTCACCTTTTGACAGCGTCCAAGTTCACAGTGAGTTTAAAAGAGGAAAAACTATTATGCTGCTGCCACATCTCTCAAGTTTTACCGCTGATTATTTCCATTTTGAGTCGGAACAAGGATGTCACATTAAATGGAAAACAGTCACATTTCAGCTGGACAAAATAAAAACACATGTATAAGCGATAAAGTAATCACATCTGTTTATTCTCTGGTGAAAGTTTTGTTCAGAAAAATAACCCTCTCTGGTGGTTACTGTTGAGCCACAGATATTTTGTATGATAATAATAATAAAAAAAAAAGCTTTACATAAAAGTAATTAAAACGCAGCTTTACTTATATATTGCAATAAATGCCCCGTCCACCCACATGCACTGCAGACCTGGCTGACGATATCAGTTTTCTTGTTGCAATGTGACATTATTCACTGTTTTTTTTTTTTTTTTTTTTTTTTGTGTGGTAAGCTTACACTGAAATGAATGCAATATTCTGCATAAGACATCATATTACTGTTTCATACTGTAAACGCCAACATAATCCTCAGAAAGAAGGTTGTTAGTCACATAAATGCTAATTTGTCAATAAATACACTAAGTTAAAAGAAAAATGTTGGATCTGAAGCTTTAAAATCACAAGACTCTGATTTTTTTTTTTTTGTAAAAGCTTGATTTTGAAGCGTCATATTTTTGTTGATTTGATCTCGCCACCATCACGACACAGCCAGTCAGCGTTGTTGAAGCTGCTGTCTTTCTCTGAGTTTGCAGGTTCCCTCATGGGGGTTTTTCTCTCCGTGGTCTCATTTCCTGCCACATTTCAAAAGCTAAAGGACTTCGGCCACTGAGGTGAAATGTATCATGGCAGCTTCCTCACTTCTGCCGCTCAAACTCGGTCATATTTGGATGAATTAAAGTTAGTATCAAAGCAGTCTAGTCTTTCGTTTCATACTAGAATGAAGCAAAAGTCTGTGTTGGATTCATTTCACAAATTCTGGTCCAGTGCTTCCTATGCTAAAACAGATAGAAAAGAACATTTTACAGTATTTGACCAGATCTTATAGCTTCCGAAGATGCGTAAAGGTCATTGGATTCAGTTAGGCACCTTCCCTAGCAAACAAACCTATAAACTATGTAGAAACTGTTTGGGTCATTTAGGGATTATAAATTGGTCATAGATGTATATCTCTTTCCTAAATCTGCGGTAGACTCTGACCGGTCCAGGTCCTACCCCGGCTGTCTACCCATGACATCTGGCTGCAGCTCTCCACAACCATCTGCAGGATGAGGCAGGTATAGAAAACTGATGAATGGATTAAGAATATTTTTACAATAAATACCATTTTGCCATTAACACGAGACATATACAGTACTGCAGATTCAAAAACAATTCAACATGCAAGAACCAAGAGGCCTAGAATGATCTTACAATGTGTGAAGATATTTCAGCTGTCGCACTGAAACGGGAAACAATTGAATAAAGTAGTTTGTAAGTATAGAATTATCATTAAATGTTTACATTCAGATTTAGAAAGTTCACTTTTCCTCCGGTGAGTAACAGGCATTCAAAAAAAAAACCTTATTACTACAGTATGACACAAGTGAAGACGGGCTGCGTGAAGCCTTTATGGTCGGTGCACATGCAACATCTAAACGACATGCATGACTATATCCTTTCTTAACTGCAAGAAGGCATCCAACTAATGAGTGCAACCGTAATAACTCGGTCACTGCCAGTGGGTTTTTATCAAACTCCATATATAATGCTGTGTGAATGACTGACTTTTATTTGTTTGTTTTTGTCACAGTGATTATATGTGAGGTTATATTACACGTGTCTGATTTCAGTCCAGTTCAAAAGTCAAGTGCTATTAGAACAATTATCATAACAGCACCAGGATGTTGAAGAGTCAAAGCCACACAGGCAACGCAATAAGGAAGACATGTGGTACAAGCTTGCTTTTTCCGCTTTTAAAATTTCCGTGAACAATTCATGCCCAAAAACAACTTCCTCTTGACGAGCGCTTGTGACCCCCAACCAAGCCAACGCTCAGTCTGTGGGTCTGTGTCTTTAAAACAATCCATAGCCCACGCCTCGAAAAGCGGCTTGTTCCGGCTTGCCCCTTTACATCTTTTTATCCTTGCTCACAACATTAAAATAGTGCCATCCGCGAGTTACGCACCATCATTTGTGTTGAGTGTTCAGGCAGCGGGACGGTCGCGCATCTTGGGGCGGAGTCTGCGTGATGCGCAGCGGCGCGGCAGGAGCGGCAGGAGCGGCAGCGGTGCTTCTCGGGCGCAATTCAGACACCATCACTGCCGGCGGAGCGATACCACCATCTCTCCTCGGCGTCGGTTAGTCAAGCCGAGGAGGAGGGCGAGTGTGGCTTTCAGTACCTGAGAGAAAGTGTCCGACGCGTGCTGTTGCGATGGGGGGCAGAGGATCAGAACTGGACTGAGGCACCTGTCATGCATTGCAAGAGCACTCTGGTATCAAAATTGATCCATCTGCTGCAGCTGCTGTTTTGCAGCTAAACTGGAAAAGATTTTTTCTTTTTTTTTTTCTCCTTTTGATGCGTTCATGTGGGTGTCTACAAATATGTTTACTCTGTTTCTCTGGCGTTGTGCGTGAGGTAAGTGACTTAGAGAGATGCGCGCTACTTTCTCATCGTGCTGTGCGCATACATTGCACATTTTAATGCTGTTAGACGTTGTATCTATAGAAAAAGAAAGCGATTCAAAGAGCTTCACACCTAAACCGCAACATCCATCAATTTCTTAAACTAATGGAAAATGATAAGGAGGCAGGTTGTGGGCTCTAACATAGCTTTTTTGTCAGGTGCAAATTCAAAATAGGCATTTGGACAAGTCAAAGCACTCATATGTGCACAGTAGCTGTGCGTGCAATATGAAACTGTAGATATGCTGCTGTAATGGTGGAGGCTGGTACCTCCCATGGAGAGTGGAATTTCAACAAATGTGAAATATATGGAGCAACATAACTGTTGTCTGTCAACTTGGCTCTGAAGCAGCTTCCAACTTCAGGAGTAGCTTGTTATGAGCTGTATTCAGTGGCCTGCCATGTTGGAGGTTACTGTGTAACCTGCTGATTTGCAGCCGGAGACTACATGTTATAACTTTAATTTGCAGGGGATCAACAAGGTGACTCACTACTGAACTGCATAACTCTCGATCGCACCTGTTATTGCAGACACATACATGTGCGATGTTTAAATCAGTAACCTTCCATGCAGACAGGAGTCTGTGGAATGACTGGAGTAATGAATAAATAATTACAGAGACGCATATACAGCAAATCTACACACAAAATAAGCAGAGAGAAGGCATGCTGAGATAACTGCAGCGGCTCAGAAAAAAAAAAATTCAAATGAAGCGTATTCCAGATTATGTGTTTTATTTTATTTCTTGTTTTTTGCACTTGCATCAGCGTTTTGTTGCAAGTATTTCTGTTGGATTTATTTAACATCTTATAAGTTTTTCAAGGGAATAAAGTGTTAAAGTTAAATTTTTTTGTTACCCTGTACCTGCTTCTAGTGGTTTACAAGCTTTTGTTTACTGTTTTGTTCACATATTGAAGGATAATTAAAATCATTTTACCATGCTTGAGTACACATACAAATAACACAGTATTTAGTTTTTTGTTTTGTTTTGTTTTGTTTGTCCCTCAGCGGTATGATGGTGGGCCTGAGGTTTCAGCCTTTTTGTGCTTTACTTTCTTGAATGGTAGTGTATTTATGGCTTTTTAAAAGTGTTCTTGTAACGTGTCTAGTTATAGTTTTTGTTGTGGAAGGAGGTTCGTCGACTAATTTTGAGGGAAGGATGCAGATTTACAGCATTTTCATTAGAAGTGATGAAAGTTGTAAGTCATACTTATATATATTCATACGGTTTATACAGTGTGGAAATAGTGGGTGTGTTTCTAAGAAAAACAAAAACCTAGAATAGGGATGAAGGTTTCATAAATGTTCATATTTGGTGGAAACAGACCCAGTGATTTCACGTTGTTTATGCAGTTGCATACATGCACACGCCACCTGGAACAGCGTTCAACTTCAATGCCGTGTTGCAGAAAACCTTTTTGAGGTAACATTTTTGCTGTGTGACAAGTGTTTGTCTGTCAAATCATGCAGACTGGATCAGCCACACTGAAGACCACTTATTGATCCTTCTGGCTGGTATCGAGCCACAAGCCTTTAATTTTAACATTTATTGGCCTTTATTCGGAAGCTACAAGCCTAAATATGTTAGTTAAACATTAAAGTACAATTGTTGCAGGAATCTTGACCTTTTTCACTTGATAGTCCATATTGATAGAGAGAGGTGCAGAGAAGATTACTTTTTACCTTGGAAGTCAGAATTTGGATCAAGTAATTACGCCACACCTGATTTGACCTCATTCCATTTGCAAAGATGGACACATTTATATTTACAGTTGGTCAAAGAAAACTTTTTTTTTTCAGTTTTGTTTGAGCTCAGGGCTCATTGCCTGCTTGAAATGCAAATGTTCGGCTATGCTCTTCACACAGTCAGCTCAGCCATTGTCGTTATCCATCCCTGACGTGTATTTCTTCAGTTACAGGGGTGCAGCAGAGGTAACTGTGCCACCTCGGTCCACTGGGTCCACAGAAATACTAATCTGGTGTCAAAGTTAAAGTTTAACAACACAGTACAGTTTGCAACTCCTGGCTGCAAGGCTGTGTAAAGTTAGGAAGAGACCTGCACATTCGATCTGCAGCGCAGTCGTCAGAATAACACTCCTGCAAATGGCAGATATGAATAATCTCACTGTTTCTTAACCAAGTGAATGCACAGAAAAATGCAGCCCTCTGAAAAGACAGAAAGGATTTTCATAAATTAAACTAGTTTAATACAGCATAATTTCAAACATTATTCTCCTATATATTGTAACCATTAAAAAAAACAAAACTCTTTTAATTATTTTGTGATTTTGGCTACATATCCCCCTCCTGAAAATAACACTTTTCCTTTATGATGCCTGCTAGTCGTGCTGGTGTTTTTGCTTAAAATTTATAGTCTTGAGGAACAAAATGATTCATTGTATTGTGATTCTTTGCAAATCACTTCACAACCCAAGAGCCGATGAGTCATCAACCTTTTCTTTTTATTGTTTTCCAGGAAGTCACAGACCCTAAAACCCCATTTAAAAAAAAAAAACTGTTAAAGTACTTTCTTGACATTGTTAGGTCAGATGGTGAGTTCACTCCATATGTGACATGTTAGTTGATACATACTGAACAAAGACACTGAATGGGTGTTTGAGGTCATAATGATTTGTTTTTTTTAAACAAGAAAAATCAGCTAGTGAGAAAAAAACCCCATCTAAAATGACATGGGATCAGTAGGAACTCAAAGTAGAAAGATCTGGGCTTGAGAAATTAAAAACAATGTGCATATACAGAATCTATAGTCCCACTGAATTAAACCCAAGTCTTAAGAAAGATCCTGCAACTTAGTGCAGCTCATCCCCTCCCGCGTCTTAATGCACAATTTATTTCTGTTTCATTAAGGTGTTCCCTCATGCAAATCATAGGAAAGCTTCCCTTCTGCTTCAAACATTACACCAACATACTGTAGACGAAAAAGCTTGTGTCATCTCGTAGTTTTAGAAGTGCAGATTATATGCGTCCAAGGTTTGATAAAACGATAAAGGTTACACATTCCAACCTTTGCACTCACTAACTGTTAGCTCATCTTTCATATGTGGCTTTGCCTCTTTGATCTGAGTCGTCTTTAATCAAACTCCTCCCTGCAGTCGTGCTGATGTTTTCTGAATCCCTCTTTCATTCGATTTGATTTTGAAAGTTTATTTGAACATAAGGAAAAAGATATAAACTAAAACAAGGGTTAAAACTGAGGAAAATGCAAAAAAAGACAATTTCCTAATTTAAAAGGAGTGGGAAGAGGCCTATGTTTATTTAAAGCCACCCCATTGCCATATATATATATATATATATATATATATATATATATATATATATATATATATATATATATATATATATATATATATACACATCATATACTTACTAAATATATGATGTTTGTATGGGAAACTAAAACAAAACTATGCGCTAGTGAGTGAAAAAAGTCAAGAAGAAGAAGTTAAATTGCACGTCTTAGCTTTAATTAAGTGAAATATGTTTCTCAAAAGCGTTTCCGTTGGCTGACATGATTAAAAGATCCGTCACTGTGACAATGCAAACCTAACCTTGAGTCAAGACATCAATAATGGAGAAGAAAACAAGAGGATGAACAAATACGAGCTCCAACAAGTGTAACCAAACAAGTTAAGACACTTAACTTCTGCACCAACTGGTGAATCCCTGAGCTAAAAATGACAAAAGGACCTCTGTACTGCTTTCAGATGGACTTAGAAGGGGTGTAGTTTGAAAAAAACCCAACTATGTTTCTGCACTTGACACCATTTATTTGAGTGTTTGAAGTCACCACTATCCCTGTCACATTAAGCAGATCAGAATAAAAGCTATTCAGCACCAACCACATTTCCCATGATGCCACGTTTGCTGTACCCACCAACTGTATGAAGCAATGGATAGAGCATTAAGTCACATGACCCACTGCCTCTAGTGGTCAGTCGAGGAACTGCAACACGTCTTAGTTCCGTGAGCCTCAGCCTGGAAATAGATGGTTGGCGCTTGGCTGTGAGCAGCACATGGAGAAGGGTGGTGTTAAGTGGCTGACTCCACACCCCGAAAACCAGCTGCTAAAAACGCAGCTGCAAAAACATGCTGACCAGCTTTTACCAAAGCTGTATGCACACATTTCATCAACGCCTCATGAAATTGTGTCAAATAAAACAAAAGTAACACATGTTTTTTGTGTTTTTTTTAACGTGAGGATGTGCCAAATCCCATTGTGAGGATATTCTTTCATCCCTTAAAGCATTCTCTGAAAACAATCCAATGCTGTCTCTGTCTCCCTGTGAAACATGCCCAAAGAAACCCCCACATCACCCCTTAAACACACAAGGAGGAAGACTCGGGGTGATCCAGAGCCGGATGATGGCCAACCTTTTGCCTGTAAAGACACATTGCACTTTATTCTTAAACAATTATAACAACCTAATGTTAATTTACAGCATCTTTTTAAAGCTCCTTTCTTGACGTTCAAATGTCAAATGTCACATTCTCTGCTGGATGGATGTCCTTGTTTTAAAGTAATTAGTGTGGAAGAGGATCTTGATGAGGAAGTCGCGGTCTACTGTGGTAATCCCCCCCCACACTTCTGGTGTCACAAGACTAGAAACATTCATCACTGCAGGGGGCCTTTCTAATGTGACATACAAAAGTATTGATCCGTTCATGCCAAAACTGCAAGTCTTGTGTAAACCATGATATTTGATGCAGGCCTTATGATATAAGGCGATCTAGTCGTTGGCCCAGCAGGCTGTGACTGAAGTGAGACACGGACAGGACAGACGTCTCCAGGAGACTTGAACCCTGCTGCACTTCTGTCTGAGGCTCTTTGTAAAATAAGAGTGCAGCAGTTGCACAGCACAGGAACAGGTGGCTGTCAGCGTGACTGCAGCGTGTGAATCAAAAAAAAAAAAGAAAAAAAAGTTGCACCCAATAGAGTTTGAACCACTCCCTAATCCGCGAACTCACACTGCCACACAACCCACACACACAGTTTCATCCGCTTTTACGCACCAAGGTAAAACTCCCCACCTACTCTCCACTCACTCCCCACTACATTTTTTTTTATAGTTTTCTTTTCTTATTCTTCTTCGCCTTCTTCACGTGATTGTTACCTCACTCTTTCTCAGACTCGGGTTCAGCAGTTTGTGGGCTTCAATGGCAGTGTTCGGTGTTATATTTGAGCTCGTCTCGGAAGGAAATATGACGCGCGAGGACAGAGCGGAGCTGTGCACGCGGTCAAGCAGCCAGCGCGAGCAGCGCGGAAGGTGCGTACATCGGCCGGTTTCTGCCAGTCACGCTGCCGTTGATATTATATGCCAAATATATTAAAAAATGATTTTTTTAAAAATGGACTATTTATGGCAAAATAGGGGGCGTATTTGTTATTCCATTTGGAAAACAGCACGTGCGTCGCTCTTAGATAAGCTCTTCCTTGCTTCTCTTTATTATTGTATTTCATTTTAAACCAAAATTAGTCGTAATTTTAATTTTATGCTTTTCTTGTTTTTGTTTGTTTGTTTGTTTTTTTGCTTTTGTTTTGATTTAGTCGACTGACACTGATTAACACACGGGTTGCATTCGCGTACGTTTTCCAAAACCGGTATTTTCAGTACTTCGCCTTTTTATTTTTTCACTGAACGTGTGTTTGTTAGTTCACGACCACATCTCCAAATCTATTTGAACAGATTTTTTTATAGCATTTATCATGGCTCCTCCTCCGTGAGGCCACCAGCTGTTGTTTTGATGGGAAGTTTGAACAGATGTAACAGACTTGGATATCAACAGGTGCTGACTGTCTACCTAAAGGACGATGGGTCTGTTCTGTAAATTGCTTTCCTTTTATTGATCAGATGGCACAGCATGGAGGAGGTCAGTATCTAAAAACACTAGATGCTGCAAGAAAATGCACTTCTCTGGCATACGTGCAAGATGTGAGACAAAGTGACTATAATTTGAGAGTGCACAATAATAAATTCCAGTGATCCAGAGTTCCTTATATGTGTTAGTGGTGTTGTTATTTTTAAGCATTCAAACTAAGCTATACATGTAATCTGGGACAATGCAGTGGCCACTTTATCGTCTTTGTCAAAAGGCATCGGTTGATGTCTTGTATGTTGAGATGTTTGGTTTTAGTCAGTTGAAAAGATCTTTCTTTAAAGCCACTCTATGTCATCTGCTGTGTGGACAAAAGTACCAATTATAATACTGTGGCCGTCACGTCTTGCAGTACCACTCTGTCCCACTAGAGGTGCACTTTATTCTGTCTTATGGCATGGCCTGACACATTTTTTTATGTTCCAAATGGCTCCCTTTTGTGAGCACATTGAAACCCAGGGCTTTATGTGCAGTGTTCTTACATTCGCAGTGTGCTGTCCCAATGTAAAAGTGCCGCCGTGCTCTTAACAGGCATGACGATGGTGAACTTTGTTCTTCAGCTGCTTCACTGAAGTTACGATCATGTTATTGCAAGATTTGACTTTTCATCTATCCTAAATTCCAAGCAAAATGAACCCAAGTTTCCTTCTCAAAGTAGAACGTGTGAGTTAGAACATAGCCATGAACGTTCTTGTGATGTGCTTTTGCTGCAGAGCGGGTTCTAAGTAAAAGGGCATAAATGGAAGTCTGCTGGAGATTTTTTTTCTTGGTTATGTATTTAATCATTTAGGATCACCATGGTACCCGCGAATGAGAAACTACACCAGCTTAAAGTTTATATAAATTATATATATTTTTTTTAATATTTAGCATATGCTTTGTCCTCTAACTGCTGCTGATTTCTTGCTTCACTGTAAAACGCTATAAAAGGTTAAAATAGTTGACGTGTCTCTGAAGTGTGAAAGAAAACACAGATCTTGGTGGTTCTGAGGAAGCAGCAAGTCAGAACCTGCTGATCCGATGGCATTTTTCCATTTGGCTTTTGTCATACTTGCCAGCTTTAATATTCATATTTCAGTTCATTGTACCTTCTGGAAACTAGAATTTCCTAATTTACACACAAACTCGATGCTAGTATTGTGTGGCAAATGCACAAGAATACAGCTCTGTATAATTTATTTGTAGTAATAATTTGATGTTTAAATGAAGTATATGATGTTTGCAAAATGATTGGTTTTATTACTATAATTAACCTGATGAGCTGTATATACAGTATGTGCAGTCTTGTTTGTCGTAGGCTCAGGTTAGTACATCCCTGGAAACTATTGATTCTCTGATATAAACATTCACACGTACAAGGAGACTGAGTCACTTGCAAAAGATGTTTGGGAACAGTTGACATAAACGGTGAGACTTTATCTCGCAAACTTCCACTGAACCGGTACAGAGCGGCTCTGCCCGTCTCGTCCTGCATTTCCGTCTTCGATGTTCTGGTGTCTGCAAGCTGATGTGCTCGTGCTGTGTTACTATGATTCAACATAAACTCAGCCTTCATATGAAAAAGTGAAGGTGTGTTTTAACAGCGGCAAACGGGAAGCCAGGGTGGTTCTGCTTTGCTGGAATTGCTCTCTCTCCCTCACATTAACACTCACTCAGCGTTCAATCACATGCATCTAGTTGCGCGATCTCCTGCAGGTACATGTCTTCGTTTCTATGTTTCGTTTGGATTCCAACAGGATATCTTGCTGTGTTGATTAATCTCTTAAAAAAAAAAAACAAAAAAAAAACAACTAAGATGTTCACATATGGAGTTACTCTGTGAATTGTCTTTTTTGCTCATTTTTGTTTATGGTTATGGTTATGGCTTAAATGCAATAAAAACATTTGGACTACAAATGTTGTTGTTAACATAGGGGCTGTATTTTAACGCAGCATGTGTCGGAGGAACTGGCGGTTACTTTGTTTAAGAGCGTAGCTCACATCGGGTCCAGTAAACTAATGCCTTTATTAGAAAGAGATGCTCAGGGGTGCCTGAGTACTTAGTTAACTGCTCATTGTGTTTAAAGGAGTCAGAGGAGCGATGATATTGACGAAGCGCCTTCATTTGCTGAGTGTGACGCACACCAGCGCCATACGAGACACTCAGTGTTTCTGTTGCATCCTTTAATGTTCCGATATGTACTGCCTGGGATTGTTTATTTATCTACTAAAGTTGATCTTGATTTAACTGTCCTGTTGATTATACGTGCATTAAAAATACTTGTAACTTTAACATTACATTCATCAATATTTCCAAGGAGCTCATCTGAACTGCAACAGTAGCATTTTTAAATTGTTTATGAACTGCTTATGAATGTCTACTAGAGTCCAGTGAGCCAAAGCCGTGTCTAAATGACTTAAACATTGTTGTGTCTTCTCCCTCACAGTCACCGTTGGCCTTGGTGAGCAGCTGCTGTTGCCTGTTGACATGCATTCCCCTTAAACCTAGTGACGCCTCGTTCAGTGGCGTAGTGGCAGGATGCCAGTGCAGGCGGCCCAGTGGACAGAGTTCCTGTCCTGTCCCATCTGCTTCAATGAGTTTGACAGCAGCGGGCACCAGCCCATTAGTCTGGGTTGCTCCCACACGGTGTGTAAGACCTGCCTGCACAAACTGCACCGCAAGGCCTGCCCGTTCGATCAGACGCCGATCAGCACCGACATCGACCTGCTGCCAGTCAACTGTGCCCTGCTGCAGCTGGTCGGAGCTCAGGTGAGGCAGATAGAGAGAGAGGTGCTGTCTAAATGAGCCATCCTGAGACTCGGGCTTTGAATTCATCCATGTAATGTGTGTGCATATCTTTGATGCTTGTGCGTGTGATGGTCCTAGATCCCAGATGTGCAGCCAGTGAGCCTGAGCAGTGCAGCAGAGGTTGAGCACTATGAAGTCTGCAAGGTCTGTGTAGAAGAACTGGCTCTCTACCTGAAACCCATCAGCGGTGCAAAAGGTACTGACTGTGTGTGTTTGTGCATCTGATGATGGTGCAGTGGACATTTGGTACGAGACAATAAGATTTTTCACATTCGGACTGCGGGGGCTGCAGTTGAGCTGCCTGCGTACATAATTTTGGCAGTCTTACTTCTAACACACTCACAATGTTGGATGCTTGTGTACTTTTATGGTATCACAGGAAAATTAAGCTCTATGCGTAAACATCTTACAGATTAGCATGAACAAACCCAGTTCACCCAGTTCCTGTTGAATCACAGGCAGTTTTTATGGTTTTATTTCGCTAGTGACATCATTTCACAGTTTACACGTGTTAGATTGGGGATCTTACGAAGCATTACAGACAAAAAGTGAAGTCCGGATGCAGTCTGGGTTGATTGTGTTTGCGTGGGTGGTTTTCATTAATATGATTCCACCGAGACGATGTCAGTTCAGTTAAAGGATGTCTAATGAAGTTAGACGCCCACAGATCTACAGTTTAACCCCGGAGTTTTTATTTCCTGCAGGTGTGACGAACCTGTGTCCGAGCGTGCTCAGTCGGCCCATGCAGAGGAAGCTGGTGACCCTGGTGAACTGCCAGCTGGTGGAAGAGGAGGGCCGCGTGCGGGCGGTGCGGGCATGCCGGTCTCTGGGGGAACGAACGGTAACTGAGCTCATCCTGCAGCACCAGAACCCCCAGCAGCTGTCCGCCAACCTCTGGGCGGCAGTGAGGGCCCGCGGCTGCCAGTTTCTGGGACCCGGTGAGTGTTTACGTCGCTCGAAAATCATTATGATCAACAACATGCTTCTAGACTCAAATCATGCTGTTAAGTGTGGTGTTAGTTTACAGAAAAGAAAAGAATCAACTACATAAACCATTTTGAAAAGGAGGATTAGACTTTCTTTTTTTTTTTTTCTCTTGCAGCCATCACCAATTTAACAAGTTAAAGTTAGAAGTGGGAGAATTTAGGCGCTGAATTTTGAAATTTGAGACTGGCAAAAAAAGATTTTTTTTTTTTTTTACAAAAATAAATGTTAAATGCAGTAGAAACGTTTCAGCAGACAGTAATGAAACAGAAAACATGCTGGCATATGGGAAACAAGAACAACATTTAATTAAAAATCCTTCAGAAAACTATACACATAATACATAACAAAAACAAAGCACAAGATTTCACACGAGAAAACATTTCACAGTGTTGCTGGAGAGTGGCACTGTGGGGGGAGGCTTTGTGGACACTTTTTTCAGTGGAGTGCTGTTGTATTTCCTGTCTTTAATGTGTTTCACAAATGTATTTGCATTTTGCCCCCTGCAGGCAATACACTGTTGAAATTACACATTATACTGCATTTGTTTTTGTTTTTCTCATGACAGGTATAAAGTTTAGTTAAACATCTGAGTCGTTTGTATTTTCTCATCAAACTCTCAGTCGGTGCATTTGCTTGGTGTCCTGTGATGATTACTCATAGGGCAGATTCTGACTGGGATAAAATTCTCATCATGATAACAGAACGAGTTCACTGAAAAGTCTGAGGACACCTGCGTTCAATGCATTAGGTCTTTGGATGTGGCCGTAGGTGTACATGCTCTCTTATGCTGATTGTTTCTCCTTTCTTGTTCATACCCTCCTTCCCGTCATTCTGGCTTCCTCCCCTCGCTGCCATTCCCACCTTTTGCCATCATTCCTTCCATCCCCACATCTTCCTCATCAGCGATGCAAGAAGATGCTCTGAAGCTGGTTTTGCTGGCTCTGGAGGATGGATCAGCCCTTTCCAGGAAGGTGTTGGTTTTGTTTGTCGTCCAGAAGCTCGAGGCACGGTTCCCCCAGGCCTCCAAAACTAGCATTGGCCATGTGGTGCAGCTGCTGTACAGGGCCTCCTGCTTCAAGGTATGGACAACACGAAGGAGGTTCAAAACAGACAAATGAATATGTGTTTACATACCGTAAATGAACATGTGAGAAAACGACCTGCCAAGTGCTCCATTGCAAATAAATACAAGCAATCAAAAGATCCTTTGAGCCTCAAACCTTATGAAAGAGTCTCAGTTTGATGCTGTGAAGGCAAAGTACTTCTCCTAGTGCACAGGAGAAGTACTTTCCAAATTTTTAGTCATTGTCTTGGCAATTTACTCATCAAGGAAGCTTAAAAATAAATAAAAAAAACTATTTATTCAAGATGTCTGAGTGGACTTTGGAGGGTGCTCTGGATTTAATTCACTAAAGCCTCTGATCTACAGTTTGGACTCTGTAGAGAAGTTTAGTGTATGCATGTATTTTTGGGCATGTTACTTGATGTCAGACATCGCTGGCAGGGCAGAAATGCAAGCTATCTGCTTGTGATGTAACCACGGTCTATATTTGCCCTCGCCGTGCTCCCTGGCAGGGCAAAGGCAGACCGCACAGAGATACAGCGAAAGATAGATGAATGCTCAGAATCGAAGAGAAGGATGGAGAGCGCCAGGAGCTTGAGTAGCGCTGGGGATCTAATTGTGTTTCAGATCGGTGGCGGTGGGGGCGGGGCGGGGAGGGGAGGGGGTTACTGGTGTCTCATGATGATTACTCATAGGGCAGATTCTGAGAAGGGAGAGTCCCTTTGTATGATCTGTATTTGAGTTGAGTCTGAAGACACCACATACATGCAAAGACAAAGATCTGTGGATTTCATTAGCTTTTGTATACTGCAAATACTGTACCACTATTACAAATTATGAAAGAATATTTCACCCTTGAATAACTATATCACTAACTCATGAGCTACAACTAATAAAATATTTGCCGTGGGCGAAATGCATACATGAAATTACTCCAAAGAGGTTTGTTGTGGGCTTTAAAACGACCATAGATCCTCTATAGAGTGGCTTTCTGCACATACAAACTTTGAATATTAAAAAAAAACAACAACGAAGACAATCTCATTTTATCTGCTTTCAGAGGTACCACGGTGTAAAATGCTGAGTTCTTTACTTCATTTTACACCCGTATGGGAGTGAAATTTGATTTGGGGCTTGATGCAAAGATCTTCCATGTCTGTCCCATCTCCTTCTCCTGTCTCTTACTCCGTCCTGCCTTTTTTCTTTCTCGTGGTCCGTCCCCGCCATCAGGTCACAAAGCGCGACGAGGACTCCTCGCTGATGCAGCTGAAGGAGGAGTTTCGTACCTATGAGGCACTGAGGAGAGAACATGACGCTCAGATCGTCCACATCGCCATGGAGGCAGGCCTGCGAATCTCACCCGAGCAGTGGTCGTCTCTGCTGTATGGAGACCTGGTCCACAAGTCACATATGCAGTCCATCATTGACAAGGTGCCATTACAATTCCCAGGAATGTCTTTAGGAATAGTCTTTGTGCAATCACTGCGTCTTTTCTCTCAGGCATCTGGCACATTGGTTTCTGCCCCCCCCCCCCTACGATCTTGAAGACTTGGCATCTTTGCAATTTACACCTCTTTACAGTTTATCTGCTGATCTCGCTCCCCACAACCAGTCACACACTGTCCTGTCCCACTTAAATGTCCTGTCCCATTTTTCTGGAAGTCTTGGTTTCAAAAAAGGTATTTCAGTACTGAGGAATTTATAAGAAAATGATGCTCTGAAATCTTTTGAAAAACCTGCAATGAACTTTAATCCCCCCGCCCCCACAAGACTTTTGGAAATACTTGCAATTGTGTCATCTGGTGTACAAAACATTTGCCTCTCATACAGAACCCGTGGACGTGGACATGAGGCGTCAATCTATTATACAATGCTTCTGTCAGCCTCTGACCCTAATACACTGTCTCTTAAAAAGACACGGGAGGTAGAATTAAGACTTCCTTCCCAGAAGAGGCGCGGAATGGCATCCTTATAAACAAACAGATTATCACGAGAATTACGAACAAGATTGGTCCAGTTTAAGATTTTGAACGGAGTATACTGGACACCTTCTATGTTGCACAAGGTGAGGTTAACGGACACCGCTGCACGTTGATAGTGTCAGAGTGATAGTGGCGCACATTTGCATCTGCTCTGGGAATGCCCCAGATGGGAATGCCCCAAGTCCAAAGTTACTAGTCTTCTTTTCACACTGTGAACAGGTGGTTGGTCAGGTGGTTGGTCAGGTGGTTGGTCAGGTGGTTGGTCAGGTGGTTGGTATGGGCATGTCTTACTAATAGGCTGTATGTACTTGCGGACTCGTCTGTTTCGAGTTAACAGAGTCCTAGTCTGCGCTCTTCTCTTCCACTGTGTGTTCAGACTGTTATCATGCTGGGGAGGAAACTCTGTGAGAGAGTGGAAGGCCCCAGCAAATCCGACTTTCCACCAGTGGCACACCTCGCTAACTCCAACTAGCGGGCTTTGAAGGATCGCCGTACAGGCTGTTAAACAGAACCTGTTATTACTCCGACATAAGCCATTGACGTATACATCTCATTGGGTTGAATTGTTTGACTTGTTTGTTATGACAGAACCTTGTACATGTGTTTTGTTGTGTTGCCATCTAATTCTTTTAAATTACTGCTCTAATTTTTTTTTTTGTTCACATGTCATCAGTATATACACTTATTAGTGTATATACTGTGTAATTATGTCTTTTGTTGTATGTTATTTTACTGAAAAAGCAAATGAAGTTCAAACCATAAAAAAACATTAGTTCCTAGCTGCCGTGACTGCAGGATAAACCTGGACATTTTAAATGGTGTTTCTAACAAGCCTGCACGAACAGAACATGGATTAAATGCATTTAGCTGCTCTTTTTTTTTTTAAAGACTAACTGCTGTGTTCCTTCATTTATGTTATAGTTGCAGTCTCCGGAGTCATTTGCAAAAAGCGTTCAGGAGTTGACAATCGTTCTGCAGAGGACAGGAGACCCTGCGAACCTCACAAGCCTTAGACCACACCTGGAGCTTCTAGCCAACATAGACCACAACCCAGGTGCTGAAACTGCAACTTGAGCAGCATGGTTAAGTGGCACTTACGTTCCAGCTGTATTTCACAAGAGTGAAATGAATGCTAAGCACATGTTAAGTACGATCTAATAAAACACAGTGAGAAAGCATGATGTTTGATTGACTCAGAAACCAACCCAGGGCTGTGGCTCTGCTTTGAACCCGTTTCTGTCATTTTGCACACCATGTTATTCTACTTCAGTTTGTGTTATGATATAGTGAAACATGAGGCGTCTTTGCTTGTAATGTCATTAGGAGCTTCTAAATCCTCCCGACATGAACCACGTCTTTTAATTGAAATCATTCAGAAACTCATTATCCAAACAGTAAAGAGGCTAATTTGGCAGTGCTCGCTTCTAGATTTTGTATCAGCCTTTCAGGTTCGTTTGTACTTTTGCTCAAAAGTAGATTGTAGAAATGTAGTTCATCTGACATTTCCTTAAACATCAGCGTGAAGATGACATGTTTCTTTTTATTTTTTGGAGCATTTTTTTCTATTTTGTCTTTGTTAGATAATAAGATCATAAAAACATGAAACAAAACAAGGAAAGTAAAGAAGATCTGTATCTATGTCATCTTTTTTTCAAACCAAATGTCTGTCAGCTTGTGTTTGGAAAGTAAGGCTCAAGACGCAGGTGCTCCAAAAGGTCGACTCTTGAGGTTTTCAGTGAAGTATACCATCACATATGAGGCAGACGTGCATATCTATAGTTATTTCAATTAAAAAATACTTCATTTACCCCCAAAAAGGAAATTAATTTGTTGCAGAATTAACATTAACATTTATATTAGTAGCTTTTCAGGTAGATGTACACCCCACCATACCTGGGCTTTGTGTGATGTGATACCTTTTTGAGAATCTCTGCTAATCAGATTTCGTGTGATTGATCCATGTGCAGATGCTCCCACACCATCATGGGCAGAGCTGGAAAGTGTAATGCTGGCTGTAAAGCTGGTGGTTCATGGACTGGTGGAATTCATTCAGAACTTCAGCAAGAAGAGCCACGACACTCCACAGGTACGCTGACGGACGAGGTCACGCTCACACGCTCCGATTAGGAACTCAGAAATTCCGTTTCCTGAAGAAACGGTGTTTGCAGACACTGCAAAGCAATGTTTTCCTGCAGGACATTTTATTCCACCTGGTTGTGGTTTGAACAGTTTAATGACAATAAAATGGTCTTTGTGTACTAGGGGAAACGGTTTTTTAAAAGTATTAAATAAGATAATCATCTCTGATATTTCTAACCAATTTAAAAAGTAAAAAAAAAAAAGATAGAAGGAAATTAGCTAGCTATTCCTCTACCTTTTAAACTTATTGCAGTAACTTTGAGTCACACATCCTTTTTACTACTGGGACAGCTGTTTACTACGTGTACAGAGAAGCAGCACAAACAGCATTAACCATAATCGTATTATCGACCACAGTCTGTCAGTTAGTGGCAGAAAGTCCAACGACAACAGCTTACAAGGACGTCAGCAAGCGTGAGAGAGGAAACTTTAGGCTGGATGTTCCAGCTGTGCAAAAAATATAACAATGCATCGTTTTTTTACTTTGTAATAGAGGGAATTTGGTGATTTAGAGTGTGTGGGGGGGGGGGGGGGGGGGGGTTCCCACCATTTTCAGCTTTTGTTTTTACATCAGGCTTTTAAATCATGGGCTGCAATTAAATTTAAGAGTCAGAATTGATTTGTTCCATTTGTTCCAAATTACAGGTTTTTTTTTATAGGTTCCTATGACACACCTAATTTACTAGAAGACCAAAAGTCTGATATTGTTCAGATTTCACAAGTATATCAGACATAAACATGCTTAAATAGTTAGAGACGATTTCCCCAGAATAGGTGAAAACACTGGCAGGACCTCAACAAAACTCCTCCTCTAACCAATACAAAATCAATGTAAGCAGCTACAAACCAAATCGAGTACTTACAAAGTCACTGCATGAACCAAATCTAGCAAATAATCCAAAGGTGAGCGCGAATGCCACCGATGCACATCCTGTGTTAAACACTACAGCTTCTGTGTTACTGTCATCACACCGCGTGATCCACCAAAGGTGGGAAGACACTTCATTACCACAAAAGTCAATTTAACTTATTAAATCAGACTCATCTCATTATAGAGACATTCATAAACATAATGTAAACGTTCAACGTACATCAACATACAGCTGCAACAACTTAACCTTTTGCTTACTCGTCTGTTGTAAATTTTTTAGCCGTCATTGATCACAAGACGATCGATCATGAAAAGACTAAAAAATAAAAATTAAATTAAAATTCATGACTTTATGTTAATGTCCATTTTGTTGTGCAGCCTCAGGCCAACAGCAAGTATAAGACCAGCATGTGCCGGGATCTTCGTCAGCAGGGCGGTTGTCCTCGAGGAACCAACTGTACATTTGCACATACACAAGATGAGCTGGAGAAGTAAGCGAGCACCCACACAGACGCCGCTTTCGCTGTCTGCAATGCAATGTGTTACGTAGTTCATGCAAGAGATTAAACAGTGCGTTCTTTTAAGTATCACCCATATCTATTCTTTGTCAGTCTTCTCACTTTTTCCGGCATGCCTCCTCCTCTTCACAGATTTAGACTGAGGAACAAGAAGACCAGCACTGTGGGTCGTGGATTCCCTCTAGCCCCGGGCGTTATGAATAAAACATTCACCATGGAGAGCGGCATCCGCGCAGATGTGTCCGCAGGAGTAGGCCCGAGCCTCAAAGGCACAGGGGAGAACACCGCCGCCGTATCAGAGGGAGTCCCCGGGCTGACTCATCCGCCGCTGATCTCCAGCGGGGCGGACATGGCAGAAGAAAGGAAGATAGGGGTACCAAACGGAATCAGCGGGGCTAATGGCTCCAACGGGCTGACTGGAACCAAGAGAACCACATTGCTGTCAACAGAACAGTACGATTTATCCTCCGTTTATTGTTTGTACATTTAAACACATCAGTCTTAGTGTTACTTCCAGCATGGCACAGCCATGCATTTATATTATTGTACTTAAAAGCACATTTACAGGTTACTAGATGTCTTGATTTACACATATTTAACATTCTATATTATTGCGTTTTTAGTAGGAGATTTTTCAGACTTGTGATTCATCCTTAGGAGCAGTTCTGTATCTGTTCTTTCTCCCTGTCTCTGCTTCCTAGGAAACCAGTCTCTCCTCCCAGGACTCCTGTCAGCCACTCATCAGTATCGTCTCCCTTGAGCTCAGCTGGCCGTGCTGATAGTAGTGCTCTCATGCCCAGACACGGTCAATTCATTCTGCCTTCACCACATCCCTCCCAGTCGGAGCTGTACTACCAGGAGCCCCACCCCGCTTATGACACGGTCCACTATCAGCCACCCTGTGAGACTATTTCTTTTAAAAAGTGTAATTTAACATAGATATTTCCTGTAAACTATGCAACTTTCTCTTGAATGAGTACAACTCCTTTTCTGTTATTCTCCAGCAGGTTCCTACTACCCATCTACTCTTCATCCTCCTCAGAAGCCTTGCATGGCTCGTTTCCTCCGATCCTCCAACGTCCCTGAATCTTCTCTGCCGCCTTCACTGGGCCCTCCGTCATCTTCTTACCCAAACGACCCTCAGACGCCACACCCTCCTTCTTCCACTTCCTCGGGTTACCCGCCGCACCTCTCTAGAGATCGACTGGGAGCTCCACCCCTCCATCCCCACCCAGGGCAGCCTCAGTATGGGCCTTTGGCCCCCGCTCACGGTGTTTATGCTCCCCTGTATGACAGCAGGAGAGTATGGAGGCCTCAGGTCAGTCATTTGTCATTGATCATACTGCCACTTAACCTAATAATTACAAACTTTATTTTACGTTAATGTTTACTTCTTACAGCTTTACCACAGAGAGGATGCGAGGAGTAACTCGCTGCCTCCAGAGGTGCTGCATTCCACTGTTTACCAGCCTCCACTCAGGGAGAGATTCAACTCTTTAGATAGCAACTACTGTTCTGGAGCTGAGCACCGGCCAGGACTACACAGGGTATGTGAATTACTGCACAGCTTATACCGCGGCTCGCTTTTGACTGGGCAGAGGGATACAGTTTAATTCCTTCTCCATACGTGTCTCTCCTTTATTTAAAAAAAAAAAAAAGGTTCAACAACACTCAGGCATTCTTCAAAATAAACTGTCATAAACATTTTAAGGCACTCAGATGAGTCCACCAAAATCTGAAAAAAAAATAATCTTCAGAATTATACTTACATCAAATGACACATTATAGTATATTAATCAGTTGCGGTCTGACTTATATTGAAGAGATTGATTCTTTGATTCTTCTGGGCAGCTTTTCCTTCTCTACGCTTACTGTGTTTACACCCACACTTAACCTCACATCTATCTTCCTTCCAGTCACAGAGTTGCAGTATGAGAGTTTTCCTCCATCATGGTCCTCCCACTTCTCACCCAGAAATGTCTTTGCTTCTCCCACTCGCCTCTCTTCCTCTCCATCTCAGATTATCATTTTACTTTACCAGTGAAATCTGTTGCAGTACAGTGGCATCATTCACAATTAGTGCCATGTATGGTTACATTATCTGTGATGAATTGGATTTTTTTTTGGGGGGGGGGTCCTTGTGGTAAAAGAAAAACAAAAGTGAGTCACAGTATCACTGGAACCCCTGCAGGCACTACTGTTAGCAGATTCCAAGAAGAGGATTTCTGAGTTATATTCAACATTGAGCGGATGCAGAAAACTGTGGGAAATATATAGTGGGACACAAAAACTGTAAAGTCTTAAGACTGTGAGGCAAACTAATGCGTAGGAACCCAACCGCCTTTTTAACGCACACTTTAAAAAAAGCACTTCAGTTGTTACAATTACACAATCTATTTGTGTGTTAAACTTCGTATTGTCAGTAAATGCATCTCTGCCTGACGCAATCTCTTTTCCCAGGCTAAGACCCAAAGATGCAGCTGGCTACTCAAAGAGCTCCATTATTCACGTTTTCATAATGAATTGATCCTGACTTGTGTCACATGTGTCCATTATCTAATGGCATTTGCACTGAACTATCAATATTTGGAAACATGAGTGTTATATGTTATTACAGCGATGGTAATAGAATAATCTGCGGCATTTCTTCTAATTGTGTCCTCTTTCCCCAATAATTGCTTCAGGACTACGGTCGTGTTTCTTTGGGCTATGAAGATCTGTTCAGAAGGAAGCATGAACAGTGGGCTCATCATCACCACCATCACAACACCACCAGGCCCTCCCAGTCTTCCCCCATCTTCACCATTGATTTTGGAAAAGAGGTAGAAGCCGAATTGGGGAGACATCAGATTCACAAACAGGCACTCACACACAGCATTGTAATGAGCATGTACAGGCATGCAAATGCATGCCATAAGGCCACTGTGACCTGCTTATAAAAAGTGTCACTGCAGGCTCTTTAATTTAAAACTGACAAATCTTTGTTCGATTCATGTTTACTTTGCAAAACGTTGCAATTGATTCCTATCCCAATTCTCACACTTCTATTGTGCCCAATGATATTCAAGTGGGAGATAGTTGCCTAGCAACTGTGGAGGAATGCACAATTGTGGCATGTGTGGGTGTGTGCAAGAGAAAGGAGAATAAGAGAAAATGAGAAGAGAAGCAGTGACAGCATCTCGCTGTGTTTAAAAAAAAAAGAAATGCTGTTGAATGGAAGACTTGAAGATGTTGGGGAAAAAAATTGATTTCTGGAGTTTTATTTGCTACGTACTGTTGTGTTTGTCCTTCAGGGCCTTTTAAATAGTAAAGGCAGCTGCTGCATAGCTAAATATATTATACATTCCTACCTGCATGTTCGCAGTCCTCTGTTTCCTTTCAGATCCTTCAGTGAGTGAAAAGCAATCAGTATTTGTTCTCATCACCGAGGATGTCCCATGGTTCCTTGTTTTCCTTTCCTTTTAAGTGTTTTCTGCAATGGCACTGCTGCGTCCCAATCCATAGTAGCTACCTCCATGTGAATGTTGATGCACATGCCACATTTAAATTCTTGGCATATTGTAGTTTATAAATAAGAAGATAATCAACACTGCGTTTGCCTCTTCACCTCAATTTGAGTAACCTTGTGGAGCTAAAGCCCGTCTTAACTCACAAACACCTCTTTGTCACAGTTGTGACAAATGTCAAAGGACAACCATGCATTCATGCAGCCTCCTATACAAACACCTTAGAGTATCTTATTGACGTGCTTGTGTGTCTATTGCAGTCCATTGTGTAAACACCTGACTACCATACTCATCAAAGGGCTTCAAATCAAGTATCAAATCAAAGACGATAGAAAATGCACATATGATTCCTAAGTGAAAAAGAAAGAAGCCCAGATGTTCGCCATAGCTGTAGCTTGTCAGATCATTGTAGTTGAGTGGCACAAACATTCAAAAAGCAAAGTAATGTCTCTCTGATTTTTAAATGTCTCTCTTTCAGCATGTGGAAAGCAGTGGAGGGCAGTGTGTTGGCTGCAGGTTCAGAGGTGAGGATAGTTTGGCGCACTATTCTCCGTGGTCCTGTGGACCCGTCAGACCCTGTCTCAGCCCTTTTGAGCCTGAAACTCTCACGCACACATCTGCTCACTCCTGTTCGGAGCGTCCAGTAAGAATCTTCACACACCTGCCAGCATACAGCCAAAGTGATGAATATTTTTTTATATTTTAACATATTCTGTCCATGTGTTTCTCATGCAGGAGTTAGACAATAATGAGGGCGGAAGTGATGGGATTAGTGGTGGTGGGAAGCGATGGCTTCATTCGTTGGATCACTACCGACGTTTGAAAGATGAGGACCCGATCATTCCTTTTAGTGAGGGGCCGATTATCTCAAAGTGGGGTGCTATTTCCAGGGCATCCCGCACTGGCTATCACACCACCGACCCTGTCCAAGCCACAGCCTGCCAGAGCAGCGCCAGCACCACCCCCATCAACTTTAAAGGTAAGGATGGGCATCACACAATCTGAGAACTGTTGGGAAAACCAAACGAGCAAAAGGGCAGTAAAGGCACCTCACATCTCACAATTGTTTCTTTTTTTTCTCACCAAGTACAAAGGTCGTACTGTTGCTGTCGCCATCATCTGTAGAGCCTTTATTTTTCCTTTGTAAAATCTTTCTTCGGGGATAATTAAAGTTTTATTGAACTGATCAGTGCATTAAGCTTTGATTTGTTTTGCTCCCATTTCTGTGTCACAGATTACAACCCCCACTTGGATCACAGTGACTACAAGTGGAGCTCCAGGGGATCTGACTCTTCCAGCCTCTCCAGCTTCCATGAAAAGTACAACAGTCACATTCAAATTCTAATTCAAAACGTCAAGATCTTCTTTATTCTTTTTAATCAACTGTACGTTCTTGCACGCGCCACAGTTATAGTTCGTGTGTTGCTGTCTGTACTTGTACATTTTAGTGAGCACCTTTACGCATCAGAGCTACACGGCCGTCGAACTTCAGTAAGCAGTGGGGAGAAAATCGTGTCTGACTTGCAAGCCCAGCAGACTGCCTTCAGCCAAGGTCGGGACCGAGATGAGAGTGAAGCGGACCCGAATCGAGACATCGAGCTTGAACTTCGTGCTCTGGACATGGAAGATTCAGACCAACAAGAGATCAAGTCTCAGGTACCTTTTCTCAAGGCTTGAGTTAAGTGTTGGAGTTGAATGAATGTGCTTATGGGAGGCATTTTTATCTTGTTGTCGTGTTTGCGTTGCAGGAGTCCTTACATCTTGTCAACCCACAGTCTCAGGATGCTACCCACCTCCTCTCAGCTCCCTGCTCATCTCCGCTCCGCTCAACATCTGTAGAGGAGCATCTCCAAACGGAGGGTCTTGCAGCTGAAAAGATGGACGCTCATCTGCTAAAAAAGATGGCCTTTAGGTAAATTTCCGGGGTAACCGTTGTCTCAAAGGATCACCCTGTGTCCCAGTTGCCTTTGTGGGGGGGCAGACAGTATGTTGTTGATGATCCAATAACCTTGGAAGCTCGGCCTGTATTGCCTTCTTAATCCTTCCTTCTTCCCTTACCACCTTCCTTTCCGTTTTTTCTTGTTTTTGTTTTTTCAGGAAGTCTCTGTCTCCAGGTGGGCTGGTCTCAGGAGGTTTGGGCATTGGGAAGCTAGTGTTGCGGACCGGTCCTCCTCGACTAGGGGACGCTTCCACCAGGACGTGCCCCGAACCACCTGGGACAGAGATGCTGCTCAATGGAAGCTAAGGGGACACAAGGTGTGATCTTCTCTGAGCTGATGCTTACTCACCTGCCCACAACAAGGCCCTGCTTAAAGGAACGGCAACCAGCTCCATCCCTTTTAAATGTCAGTCACATGCCTGAATGAAATTCGACGGTTATTGATCAGGAGTCCGTGTTGCGCTGCACCAGGCAAGAGAAAACGTGCTGGTTCGGCACGTTTACTGTGGTGGTTTTTGTGTTTAGGGGCAGGGCTGGAAAGGTCACTGCGCCTTTTTTGACAGGTGTTTATTTGTTTTTTTGTTGTTTTTTTTTTTTGTCATAGAAGGCTTTTTCTGTACCATAACATATAGTCATAGCCTAAGCCTGTGGGTCACATTATAGGAAATTGATTATCATATGTTCATGTTGTCTTCAGATTTACTCACAGGATTTTTTTTAAATGTTTATTTTCCTTTAATGAGTTCTCCATAGCTTACCTCAAATCACAGCTGAGATCTTTTCTCTCAGTACTAAATTTGTGTTCTTGGAAGACTAAACAAGTAATATGTTATACTAAATGGTCCATTTATTTCCCTCTATCCTACTCATACAAGGCTTTGAACAGATTTATTCGTAATGCTTTTCAGCATGTGCCTTCAAAGAAAACGTGTTTCCATAAAAGCAAGCGCCGACCCACATTTAAGATTCCCATAACTCGTAGATCAAAGAAAACCGTAGGATTATTCATCCCCATTTTTAAGATAAATATATCTCTGTGAATTATTTTACACAAATGTCTGTCTCTATACATGGTCTGGAAAAAGGAATGCTTTTTCCTGGGCAGCTTTATGTAGCGCTGACTTCATCTGGTTTAGAGTAAAGCAGTGGTTGAGGTGAGACACTGCAGGTAACGTTTGTTATTTTTGACATTTTGGGATTCTTGCGCTCTCATAACATAACAACTACTACAGTGTGGGGGAAAAAAACTATCTAGGGTGTTTATTTTACAGCAATTTGTCGAGGTGCTGACTGATTTTACAGCATTATGTCCACTCCACATGCAAATAAGTGCATCTTCACTTGAATTAAAACTTATTTGCACATTTAAACACGACATTGCTGAATTGCACCCATAAATACATGTTTCCATTGAAAACTGATTTTTTTTTTTTTATGATCTTTAAAGCTTTTTGTAGGAATTTTTATAGCTCTTACTCAGCCAGAAATCTTCACTCCAGCAGATGTTACAGATTTTGTTATTCTCATCATATTTCTACATCTTCTGAGGCGTCTGGCAGAAGATTTTGGTCACATCGTGGTTATAGCTATTCTTATTCTAATTTATGTACTTTTCCTCTTTGAGGCGTGGCAGATGTTCGTTCTTATTCTTTTAGTATATCTTTAATATTTTCTGATTTGACAAAGAAAGAAACCCAGATTTGTGTTTTATGTTGGAAAAGTTAAATAACTCTTGATGTAAGCAATCAGTTGGTAAAGTTTTCTTTTCTTTTTGTATTTTTTTTGTTTGTTTTTTTTTTTAGCTTTGCAGTGTCTCGCCTCAAGCATCCTCTGAGGGAAAGTACTAAATACTAATATATTTTAATAGTGAGACTGAAATACTTATTTCGTCAAAGGGATAAGAAAATCCCTTAGAGAAAATAAGATAAATGCAGTCTTTAATGTGTTGGTCATGAAACAAGCTTCTGTTAGATGTGAGTCACATGGTCTTTCACATCACCCTCTGACTTCTGCTGACTGTTACGGGATCACAGAGGACAATGACACAGTCATAAACTCAGTTTGTTAATGATCTTTGATCATTTGAGATCACATGTTCAGTGAAAAGTGCTTTTTTTTTTAAATGTATCATTCACTATTTGGGTTTTCTGTTGGTTGAGTCTCTTCACACTTAAAAAAAGGGGAAAGCATTTTATTTTTGCTACAGAAATTCTCGTTTTTCAGGTGTAGGTTGAGCCAATTTATCAGTTACAGATCACATTAACAGACTATCGGGTTTATAGAGACTTGGCCTGTAGTGATACTGGCAACCAATCCTGCTGATTGTAAGATTTAAAAAAAAACAACAAAAAACAATCACGGCTCTGTCGCGTGAATGAATGGTGCCATCTGAGCAAACTGTAATTCCCACACAACTGAGGAATACTTAAAGCAAAGTGGCCTTTCTCTCCATGGTGTTATATTAAGCAAAATATGATCTCTTTTGAAAGGTGTTGGTGTGCTTTCCAGGTCAGTCACATTCATGCTCTGTATAACTCATTCACAAGTTTTGCTTGATGTTTAAAAGTGAAACCAACAGACGTGAGGACACCACCTCTTGCGTTGCCACATGTTAACTCTGTCTAACTTTTTTAAAATGTTTTGGTTCATTTAAAACAAAAAAATTCGTTTAGCATTGCTAACTTCTGTGAAGTTGTGTTGAGATATTTTGTATCTTTGTTTCTCTTGTTTTGTTTGGTCTGTTTTACATAGACAAAACGGACAGTCTTGTGTAACGCTGGTCTGTGCTGTACTATCCGATCCACCGAAGCCTGTTTCATCGTTCATTTTCTTTTTTTTTCTTTTAGTGTGGGTGTTTTCCACATAGCCCTGCCATGCCTCACTTCTTTTCACAGACATGAGGCATCCTGGCACGTGCGACTTAAATGAACAGCGTGAAAACATTAATCTATCTTAGATATACTGGATGTAAAGTCATTTAGACTCCTTCAAATTCTTTTACACCTAATTCCACATTTACTGAGAATCAAAGAATGGGAAGGGAACAGGTGACTAATCTTTAAATAGTTCCTTATTAAGTTCCTTTTGCCTCAAGCTGCCATTGTGGAGTGGCTTTACTGAGCATCAAGTTCAAACTATTAAGTTACAAAAATGAATGGCTTTGGAGTTTCCCTTTGACAGTATTCTCTCACTAGCTGCTCAGAATAGTGAAAGAATAGACTTCCGGTGGCTGAATATGATTGATTTTATTCTATTTTTTAAACGTTATCTTAGAAATCTCTTGAAGGGTTAATTACCAACTGTAAAAGGCAAGGGCTGGTGCAGGTGATGAAGCTGCACCTGGTTATTAAATAAGCTTGGCTACCTACTGTCACTCTGCTTCGGTTTACAACTTCACCTCTGAAGTCATGTAAAGTTAAGTGCCATGTTGTGTACAATACAATCGATCCCTGCAATTTTCCTACAGCTTTTCATATTCCTTACATGTAAAACTATGCTCGGAGGGATGCGCTCAGTCAAAGCTGAGGAGTGACACACTTCTCTTGTAGTTTAGCTGTGTTCCAGTAGGGGAGGCTAGATTGTCATCTGTGAATTGCTCAGGGAAGATTTAATTTGCTTGGCAACTTTGGCTTTTTCTATACTCATCTGTCATCTGAATATTCTGTGGAAGTATTTATTTGAATTTCACTTGCAGATGAGTGATCCTTTCACCCAACGCATAAATGGGACGAAGTGGTAAAAGTTATATTATTTGTCAACGCTTTCTTTTGCCTCAGTATCAGTATTGGCTTTGCTGTTAGTGTGATGACAAAGGGCTGGGTACATACTAAACTGTATGTAAAAACAGTATTGTGTGAGTGTTCAAGTGATTCTCCCTGTTTCTTTATTAAGTGTCTATGGAGCACTGCTGTAGTGGCCACGTGCACTGCACTGATTTCCTCCCCCATCACTGCCAGCGAGTGCCCTTCCCCGTTTCCCTTCACCCACACCACCTTTGTCCATCCGGACTTCCTGAGTCATGCATGCAATATAGTCCCTATTGTGTTGGCGGAGGAGTAATGACGATTCTGTAGTTGTGATACAACACACCCAGCGCTGTAACAGTTCTGCACATGCCCACTGTGTGGCCACGTCAAGTGCTGAAGTTTGCTTGCAGCATTTTAATTGCTTGCTCATTAAAATTACTTATTGTTTGATAGAGATTATATTATTATTACTGTTACTGTTAAAACCACATTTGGTTGTTGTGGTGGTATTTTTTTCTTGGTATACTCTTGTTTTCTTTGCTTTAAATTTGAGAGGTTTCTGAAACTGTTTTTATTAGACCAGAAAATGTCTCATTCTATATTGTATTGAAAACAAAAAGCTTGTTTGTTGATTGTGAAACATATGAGGAACTGATGTTTTTTGACTATTCATGTCTGTATTAGACATTTAATTTGCAAATCTATTGTTTGATTGAAATGTACATGAACTTTTAAGAGATGGTACACATCTGTCATTGTATACAGTCGGGCACCATCATTAGATGGACTTATAATATTAACGCTCATTTCTACAACCTGTGATAATCAGATATATTTAAATGTTTAAATCATTGGGGCCGTTGTGTAATGTTTCAGAAAAAGGAAAATACACTCCTTACGAGACAGTACATCTAAAATGTCCCTGAAATGAATAATACTGTTACGTATTCCATTTATTTCCTTGGAAATATCACATTGTGAAAGGTTTCCCTTTTACTTATTGTAATGCAGGACTGGAGTAAAGTCTAACCTGTTGTGATGATGATTTATGTGCTTTTAATAATAGATGAAGCTGTTTGAGTTTTGTTTTACTGACTCATTGATTCTTCTGTGCATTTTCTGACTTGCTCAGCAGTATTACACTGGTCTTTCGAGAGCTTGGCCAGGCAGCAGACTGTTTCTGTGTTGCACTGAGAGATGGACTTACGAAAAAGAAGATTACAGCACATGAAATTGCATGCTATAATAAAACAACAACAGTAGTGCCTACTTGTGTTTCTCGTTATTTCGGGTGTCTAGAATATTTGAGAAAAGTCTTAACACAACTAGCATATATCTATCAAGCAGGTACTGTAATAAACCTTATTTATTAATGTCTTTTTTATGTCAGATTTGTGGGGAATATTTAAAAAAAATACAGAAATTGTATTAAATTTTTATTAAAGCATATTAAATAAAAATTAATAACATGACAAAAACAAATGCATCCAAAAGAAATATTTTTCCTGCAAGGCTTTAAGATTATTTAAGAAATTTAACATATGCATAATGATTACTAGGGGCAAATGGTTTAGCCAAATGATGTTGGTGTAATTATGTACTGTACTGTGTACAGTCCAGACAGTGAAGCACGGTGGTGCAAGTGTCATAATCCAGGGCACCTTATTTCTGTTGCCAAACATTAATACATTAATCCCAGTAGACAGTTCCTTTGGTCTATTTTAAATAAAATGTCACATGTCACAAATTCTCTAGAAGCAAGCAGTTCTATTTAAAACAAACAAACAAGACTTTAGAAAACAACAAACTATCTCTCAGAACTTGCAGCGCTCTTAATCTCCAGTCCTCCAACACTGTCCCTAAAATTCAAAAGGTGGACTCTTCATCGTGAAGCGTTTTTTTTAAAGGTGTGTTGACTTTTGTTATGTCAAATTGCTGAAAGTGTTTCTTATTAAATGCAGACGAAATGCAGAATTTAGCTGCATAGGGACCTGTTAGCCACTAGGGGGCCCCAAAGCTACAAGCTCAGCCTATATAAATGGTATTCTGGGAGGAATTTTAAAAAATCTGGACTGGTCCTGACTGTTGTTTGTACTTATGCACCTAACAGCAGTTCAGAATACCCATGCTTTTTGGAGTCCTTGGGCGGGGTGCTGTAGAGTGCCCCTGCTGGGGACTACCTTGTTCTCCTGGGAGAGTTCAATGCTCACATGGGCAATGACAGTAAGACCTGGAAAGGCGTGATTGGGAGAAATGGCACGTCTGATATGAACCTGATATGAACCTAAGCAGCATTTTGTTTTTGGACTTTTGTGCTTGTCATGGATACATTTTATATATATATATATATATATATATATATATATATATATATATATATATATATATATATATATATATATATATATATATATATATGTTCATTCAACCTCAGCTGGCAGGAGGCATCCAGGGGCAGCGAGTACAGACGCATGCGCAGTGCGGACGCCAGCGGGTTGGTTGGGCTTGTGTTTACAGCTCGGCTGGATCCTGTTTGCTGCTGATGTTCCTGGGAAAGTGCAATGTCCTGCCAAACGCCAGTGGAATAAGAATAACAGTGGGGATAAAGGTACGCGTATTATAACTTGCACCTGCGTTTATTTTCAAGGTTAGAAGCAACCGTGTCCGCAGCTGTGAGTCAACACGCCTGTTTGTTGTTGGTTGGGGCTGCCAGGCTGTGGCTAGCAGGCGTTAGCTCAGCAGCCATAATAATGTAATGGCCTCTTGTCAAGGCTCTGGCCAACGCGGGCAAAGCAGCGGATTTATTCACCAAACTTATCACCAACGTCTCGTAACGACAGTTTGTATTCGTGATATACTGGTGACTGAATAGTGCAGCGTCTGGATACAAGGTTTGGTCGGAGTGAAAATCGACGACTGCTCCTATCTCGGCTAACGTTAGGCAGGGTTGCGATGGTTGACTGACACGACAAGTTCACACCAGAGCTGCCCGACTCGCCCAACGTTATCAGGCTCAAACCGCACACTGTTTGCTCGGTTATCTTTTGAAGAGCGCCGTGGCTTCGAGTGCACCGTCAGGTTCACCCGGCTGCGCTGACCTGCAGGAGCCTGACTCGTATCTGCTCCGTCTGGGGGTCACTGACAACGAACGCCATCGCATTAATCTGAAACCAAAATCTCCCTGTTATAGTTGTCATTGAAAACGTATAAATATTGTTATCACTTTGGAATTGCTGTGGATATTATTTATTTTAGATTCTTGAACAACTTGTACTTTCTTTGCCCAACTGTGACAGATGGACGTGCTGTGTGATTTCATTACGTAGTATCCAAATAGGCTGTAATGCTTCTGTAGATGCTGATTATCAGACCAGTCGTTCTGTGTTACTTACAAAATAGCACAGACTTTTACAAGGATACTAAATTTGGATGAAGTTCTAATATAAGAACAATTCCAGCTCATGAGTGAGTATTATTGTTCGTACCCAAACCTATTTGATTTGCACTGACAAGAAACAGAAATTAACACGACACCCTGCACTTTAAATGTACAATTTAACTTCTAAAATGAGTTATTGTTGAGTCAAATAGGCCGTAGACCAGCAGGGTGACACGTAAGTACAGTTTACTGTTTTTTTTTTTTTTTTTGTTTGTTTTTTTTTCCTGTTCTGTTTCCTGTAACTCAGGATTACTAAGTGTAGTTTGCATTTAATGCTGATAACACGCACAACATACACACATCCAGATTTATTTGCATGGAGATATTTGCCATATTAAGTTGAAACTCAGTAGCCTGATTGATCAGACCCACATCTGGAGAGATGTAGGGTCTGAAAATGATTGGGGCAGCGCCAACAGTTCCTCATTAAACTGTCCTTGTTGGTTACTGGTATGACCAGTCAGAGCAAGGAACACAGTGACGTATTTAGAGCGACATAAATGAGTCAATGGGAGAGTATGTCGTGTAGAAGAGTCAATTTAACTTTTGCCACAGGTTGTCAGCAAAACTCCAAATATGAACCTTCATACCTTGGAATGATTTGAGCGGCATTTTCTGTTCAGTTTTCAAAGGAAAAGTCTGAATCGTTTAACTGTTGGTGACAAAGCTGATTAAAACTGCCATCAATCCTCAGCTGCAGCCATCTACACTGTACATCCAGATTATGCCGCTGCTCTGTCGTCATCGTGTTAAACTCACCCAGAGACTCCCTCTACAAGGATAGACTGATTTGATTGGCTCTCTAAGAATTTTGGGCATATTTAACGAGCTCCAACGAATGGTAGCTAGACGTACCAGGAAAGCAAATTTAAATTTGCTGTCGGTACGTTTGCATTTCTAAGCTAGACTCACAGGTGTTTCACACAGAATCAGAATGTAATAGCTGGGATAACTGCTTGGGGGGCACGCACCCACACAATCCGGAGTTGCCCTATACCCTTTTCCCCGCCCCTCTCTCTGCATCCAGACCTCCTCTCATGGTATCTTAGGACCATTGACGGAAAAAAAAAAAAGTGTTTGATGGGGAGGTAAAATAATAATTAAAAAAGGCTGAATTTGTCATTGTAAAGTTAATAATTTGACTTGTATTCATTTGGACTTGGAAGCAGTCAGGGTCATCACATTGCTGTTAGTTCAACCATCGGTAACTACCACTACCAAATCTCCAGATGCACACAAATATAAAGACGTAATACAGTTTGAAACACAGCTTTTTTGTTTCCTTGAGTGCTTTTTCTAATGGTGGTGAAAATATTGTGATTTATTTATTTTGGGTGATCTCTCATCAAATTATAATTTACAGTTAAGTAAAGTATAATTTGATCAAGATATTGAGCCTAGGGAGTGGGCTTCATCTATTCACAGTCTGTGTTGTTATCCAAAAAGGTTTTCTTGCAAGATTTATAAAGTTTGATTTTCAGAAATACCAAAATTAGAAATATGAAGTACAACAACAGTTCTGTTGGAGCAAAGATGCTTCTGTGTGTGTTTTTTAATTTATGCAAATTCTTTTCTTTTTTTCTTTTTAAATTTAAGGTCAACTTTTCAGTCAGTGCGTAACACATTTTCTAACAGGGAAGACTTATTACTGCTGCTGTTCACTTGTTTTATTTGCACATATGCGCCTTCTTTAGCACAAGAAGAATAATAGTGCTAGTCATGTGCTGCATTGAGTTAAGATGGACTATTTTTATCAGTTTATATAGAATATTGATTTAAATCAAATATTGTCATTCAGCAATACGCATTTTTGTCCATATTGCCCAACCCTACCCCCATTCAGTGGATACATTTGACTTCAACCATCTGGAGCTGTAGCCAGCATGATTAGGTCTTGAACTGGTCTGCAACTTTGCATGACTGAACATGAACTAGGTCTCTAGCTGGTGCAGGTTCCAGCTCGAATAGCAGTCTATTCGATTTGCTTCCAATATGTCTCCCGGGAACATTATTCTGCGGTAAGTACTACCATCAAATACTGCAGTTGGAGACAGGGAAGTAGCAATCTTGTTGTGTGATGTTTGCCTCATAGGATAGCCAGCTGAATTATATCAGAGCCCGTCGCAACAGTGGCTTAACCAACCTGCAGGTAGGGAGATCTGAGACATGAGGAAGTCAACTGGAATGCAGTCAGGTGTCAAAGTGTCAAAGTAAAACCTCTAGCCACGAATAAATGATTGTTTGGTGAACACCATGATAGACAGTGAGTGGTGTCAGTCTTAGAAATGTTCAGATCAATTAAATATATCAAGAACTAAAATAGTTTGAACATATTTTTTGAGCAGTTTTTATTCCTCTCCCCTATAGTGAAACAATTATTGGGGACCTTTTTGAAAGAATTGCAGATATATGCTAGTCTTTGTACTAATCTCAATAGTCAATGATACTAATTAAAAAAAAAAAAACCCAAAACATATCTGATGTTTTTCCACATTTATTTACATCATTGTTTTATAGTGTTGTACAGGCTTTGGACCGAGCTCTAAAATTCCATCAGCTCCCATCATATGGTCCCAATAGACTGAACAAGCACGCCAACTGTAGTAATGTAACAAATTAATGTTTCATTGAATCTTCTCTGGATGAAATTAAAGAACAATTTTGGTAGATAAAGCAGTGGTCACTTGTAGCTTGGAGGAAAATTAAACTTAGATGGGTGTAGAAATAATTTTTAGTTGGGTTGAAATGATGGATTTTTGGCAGTGGGCAGAGCATAACTTGAACTTGTTATGATGTGTACTGTTTGCTGAGGCCATTTGGTGCCTGAATTGGTTGTTTTGAGTTAAGAGGGTTTACTTGTTCATCTGTGAATTTAAACTGTGACTGTGTGATACAGAAAAAATGAATTAATGGTTATTTCTTTGAACATTGACATAATCCTTGTTGGTTCATTTAATTTGGGCTTCAATTAGTGCTGAAACCTATGTGGCATATAAATAACCTTGTTACTCTGGTGGTTTCATCAATTAGTTTAAAAATAATTTGCCTGATGATCTCAGTCAGTTTTCAGATTGTTACCCAATGTGTGTTCATTACCTTTAGGAGGAGTGCAACTTTATTAAGTATTCATGATATCAGTAACCTCTACAGCCACTAACAGTCTTTTCAGTTCATTTTATTTTTGCATGGTCTCTATTTTACTTTCCAACACTCCAGCGAATACATTAAACAGCCACATTTAGACGTATTTGATTCTTGATTACCTATCACAAGATAAATGCCAGTATTGCAAAAAATGGTAAAACAGGTGTCATTATTTTAGGAATGATTTATGTTTCCCTTATTAAATGGTAATATACAGTGCTCATCTGCTTTTCTGTTCTAAAATTATTTACAATTATAATATTGATAGTAGTATCGTAAAACAACCGGTGTCAGCACTTTCATTTTTACGCTTCCCCTTTGACATTTCTGCTTTCCTATACAGAAATTTAGGAGAACTGAATTCCTTGTAAATTCTATTTTATATTTTCATCTGATAGTACAGCTGGTTTTCCTAATACAAAGTCACCGTTTGACAGCATTTGTTTTGATTTCAGCTCTATTTACATTTAAAATGACCTTGGGAATGTTACTGAACATGCACGGCTCACAGCTAGGCTGCTGCTGGTGCTCTGCTATGGGAACACGGATGCAAAAGAGGAAAAGCAACCGTTGTTTTTACTCACGAGGCTGTTCTGGTAAACCTCTTTAACACAATGTACTTATGATGTGCCCAACATGTCACTACTGTTAACACTTGCTTTTTTGGGGGAAGGGGTGCAGCAAAATAATAAATCAAACCCTGGCAGGACTAAACAGGACAAATGATATAAAACGAATGCAGTATACTGCCCGGCTGTATCATAAGATTTTAAGACTCTAATCAGATATTCACAAATATTCATAAACAAATTATATATATTTTTTAAATTTACTCAGTTGAAGTTAATATCACTGACAATGACTTTAGATATATTTAATAAGGGCTTGTTGCATTCGTGTTTACACGCACTAGACTGAATGCAAGCTTTCTATAAACCACTTCTGATTAAATGTCTGTGAAAAGCCACCACATGTCTGAAGCAGACTTCCACAGTAAAGGAGCTTGTTGAAGCCAGTGCTCCAATTGAGATAAGCGCTTTCCTTCATGTGTGAAATTGTGTGATGAGCCTCAACTCAACTCTGAATGGGAATGGAGATTTTTGTTAAATGTTAAAGGGAATCGGATGTGAATAAGGGACTTGTATACTTGTAAATTTGGTTTGTAGAGTTTAGTATTTGTTTAATGTCTTTGGTTTTTTTCCTAATTTTTAAAAAAATCATAATTTCTTTCCCAACCTTGTAGCAGTGCAGATTTAGATGAGATTCCCTCCCTTTTCCTCTATGCTGCTTCGTGTCTGTGCTATCTGTGCCTGGCTGAAGGCACCGCTGTGAGGCAGGTTAAGAAGAACTTGCAAGGCTGAATGCTCTTTGACTCTTTCTGTCCTCCCCCTTATGAGGGGCTCGTAGAGCCCAGCTGGCAACCCAGAAATGTCCATTCAGCTGGATAGTGGTAGAGTGAAAAGCATAGTGCACACACTTTGGGGAAAAAACTCTGTGGATCTGCATTGTGCATGCATGTTTTTGTCTGATCTGGGAACTGTTTTTCTATTTGACACAAATAAATGGATTAAAAAGGTCAGTTTTGAGACAGCCCCCATACACACAAACACACACTCAACCCATCCTTATGTGGGTTATATCTGTGCGATACAACTTTCCACCATCCAAAAATAACTGTCAGTCAAATTGGTAATTTCAAATTGCCCATAGAAGTGTGCGTGTATCCCTGTGTGGTTGTAGTGTCTACTGTACATGTGGCCCTGCAGTGGACTCGTGACCTGTCCAGGGTGAATCCTAGCCTTTTGCCTGAAGCGAGCTGGGATGTGATCCAATAGAGCCACGTTCTTCTTTGAATGGGAAAAAGACAGAATAGGTAATGGATGGATTTTACACACTGTCGATGTCTTACTGAGTTCTAACTTACAAGTAGGTTCATAAAGGACCATAATAGTCTGTCAGCTTTCCAAACACTTAAGATTTTTTTTTTTTTAATGTTGAGCTTAGTATTCCTTTGTCTATGCAAATGTCACTATTAATAACGTAACAATACCTTGATAATATAGAAAGACTGACACATAGTAGTACGTACACATAATGTACGTACTACTTTTTCTGCTTTGGTGTTTTACTGTTTTACAACAGTTTTATTTCTGGAAGTTACTTTGCTGCTTTATTGTTAAACAGCGCCTAAACAATTCCCAAATAATAATTGTTTACTTTATGTGTCAGCTGCAAATTCTGATTTGATGCTGTCATTTCATCAACAAAATCATTCAAGTGCTCATTGAGATGCATTTTGGAATCAGGAAAGTTTCAAACATCTATAAGTGTAAAGTTTAATAAAAACAAAAACTGGACATCTATTTCTATTTGTCTGAGTTTTATCTATCACATCTGAGCTGATTTTGGTTGCATGCATTAAGACACTTGTGGAAGGCAAAAAGATGTTGACGCCTTTGTTAACCATTAAGTTTGGACCTGAATATAAGTAATTTGATATTTGGTTATTGTTGATATCTTCTGCTGTCCCTGATGCACATTTGCTACATGGAACATTTCCCAGATTTCTAAAATCCATAAGACTGAATAATTTGTTTAGACTTTATTGTGATCTAGAAACTAATGAATAAATGAGCAATGATGAGTAAATCAATATTTTGCTGGTAAATGAATAATGGGATAACTGTTAATTGGAGTGCTGCCACAGTGCAAAATTAAATGACCATCTAAAACTAAATTTACATATTAAAGTGCAACTTTTTTAATGACTAATGGCTGCAGGATATATGAGCAGCCACGTATTTGCATTTGTGTCACATATTGGATCAAAAGTTTTTTTTTTATAGCAAGTAAAATAAAATGGTTAGTTTTAAACCTCCAGTATCAAACATTTCAGTGTTTTAATATTTGTATCATTTTTAGCATCTGAAACAATCAGCACCCATTATGACTCATATTGGAATTTCCCAAAGGCATTGAAAAGGTTTATTTAAAAAAAAAAAAAAAAAAAAAGTGGGATGGTGGGAGCAGGCAGAGATCTGTTGCTGAGGGAAGAGAGGAACGTGGGGTGACAAGGCAGGCATTATAAGTGTGCTGGAGCTGCCAGCTCGTCAGACTGTTAGGTTTGTGTGTGCATGCAGATGTGTGCTCGGGCCTGAGTAAGTACTTACTTCTGTTTGTAATACAGCTGTTTGCATATGTGTTATTTAGCTTTAATTTTTTTTAAAAATGTTTAAAAAATGGGTTTACAGTACATCATAGCACTGCTATGATCGATCACAGCCCTACTGTAAAAAATCTGTTTGGAAGGATATAAACACACACACACACACACACACACACACACACACACACACACACACACACACACACACACACACACAAATTATATAAATATATGTAATTTTTTTTCCTGAAATGCTGAACAAAACCTTTCATTTTTCAATGTTCAGGCTCCCAGTTTGGTCACTTTTGAATGTGAAATAATATTCAACCAAAATGCAGATGAAAATTGTGGTCAAAATTATTGGACTTTTATGGCATGACATGGATTTTGTCTGGCAAAGAGAACGCGGCCTTCAACAAAAGAACATAAACAATAACATGAATAATGTTAAGGACTCTGACACGTGATTAACTACAGGATAATGCTGGGTCTTCAACCAGCATGATCTTCTTCATGCATCCGTATTCATACAAAACCTTTTGAAGGACACCAAAACCAAGGTCCTTGAGTGGCTCTCTGAGTTTTAAGATGTTAGAATCTTGAGGGAGCTCAAGATTATTGTTTGTGCTTAGAAACCACAACATTTGGATGAGTTTGAGGCATTTTTTAATGGAAGCATGTGCTAAGATCCTTTTCAGAGACAAGAGCTCACTTACTTACTAACCACTGCTGTCAGTTGTATATATTAATTTACATGGAGCTAATAATTTTGGCTTGGCTTGTTTAATTTTTCCCTCGTCTTTGTTCTTCTGGAGCTAAATAAAGTAAATACTTTTAGTTAGGGTCATTTATATGGAAAAGCTAATTATTTTGATTTCAGGAAGGTAGCTTATAATTATAACCTGAACTGCTAATTTTTCCTCTTTAATTAAAAAGAAAAGAAAACAAAACAACAAAAACAGTTAAGTCTCCCCTACAGCTGCAAACTGCAAAAATGCTGTAAAACTTCAAATCTTCACACAGAGAGCCACTGTAATTTAGTATTTAGAAAGTATGACAGTGTTATCTTAAGTAATGTACAGTAATGGCTCTGTCTTTTGACTTTTTTACACTTAACATTATTATTGTTTGACCTACTGAGAGTAGGAAGTGGAGTTGTAGGAGACCTATTGATGGAAAAAACAGCAACTGACATCTTTAGATGACTGGAGCAGGGTAGGGGCAGAAGAAAAAAGAGGAAACGGGCATAAGTGGTTTGTTCTGGTCTTTTTGAATGCCTGCCAGGACCTTCTGTAGAGCTTTTCTTCCCGTCTTACACATAATGACATCTCCCTTTTTTCCGAAGTTATCTCAGGCCTGCACAGTGAAGATGGGAGTCAAACCTGGTTTTTATTTTGAAATCCTACAACTATATATAGTTGTCGAGGCTTTAACTACACTGCATATTAACTACATCATATTAACAACATATGTAGTTATGGTTAACCAGCCAGGAAAACAGTCACTTGGGGTTAAACACTTCATTAAAAACATCCTATTTGCATGTTCAATATGGAAATACTGACACGATTGATGGTTATAGCAAAATGATTTGTTCCCCAATTCTTCACTTGCATCATCATGGCTTTACATTACATCAAGCTGTTTTGCAAACAATTTTCTTTATTCTCAGAGATATACAAAATGGTTGTAAAGGACCCACAAATCATTTTATCTTTCTGGTTTCATTGCTTCTTCACAGTATCTGCTTCTTTATCACATTTACTTGAACTAAGCTCATTTGTTTAACCTTTCATTTGCACCCTTTCTCCAGATTTGTAAAAAAAAAACCCCAAAACTCAAGTTTCCTTTTGGTATTAAGTAAAACCTCTAAAACTGACCACTATTTAATTTTCACTATTTTTAGAGGGTAAGCTAAGATTGAACCTGCCTTGTGAGATGCTTTTCATGGATTTCATTACATCATGACTGTTTTTCTGCTTTTTCTTTTATTTATTCTTTCTTTTTCTAGGTGATTTTGCTCATCATCTCCCACCGCTTCCTCCTCCTGTCTTCCATTCATGAGCAGCATAGCTGAATTTTACAGCGGCAGCCATGGATGACAAGGGCTCGGTGGGGAAGATTAGTGTGTCTTCAGACTCTGTGTCCACTCTCAACAGTGAGGACTTTGTCCTTGTGTCCCGGCTGGGGGATGAGACACCCTCCTCCACTAATAATGGTAGTGATGATGAAAAGACAGGACTGAAGGTAAGAACGGTGGGTGTAGGTATACTAGTACAGCTATAGCAACCATATTGGCATTAATCTTTTCCTAAGGTGCTTCTTACTGAGAGTATGATGCTCACAATCAGGGTTGACTACATAAGAATAAGTTATAGTAACTGTAAAGCTATCACCATGTTCAAAATATTAGTAGGATAACGTTCCAGACTGTCCTACAGGTTATACTATTTTGTAAGAGTTAAAACAGATGCTCTGATTTGTAACATGACATAACAGAACATTTGGATTCATATTAATCTAATTATTTGCTGTGTAAATATCTAAATATCTAACATATCAGGGGCTACCTTTTTGCAAAGATTCCCTTACTAACATGTTCATCTCTGATCAGTCAAAAGCTCTCGTTCATTTTTGGATTAAACATTTACTATGACCACACTTAACCATAACTAATGTTTATTTCTTGATTTGCTTTTTTTTTTCATTCTCATTCTGCCCCTTTCTCATAAATGGTCTTAGATCTATTTGTCTTATTTATGTGTTCTTCATTAGCTACTTAACACCTTCTTGATGAATGAACATCTATAAAAATTGAGAGTACAGTGACTCAGGGTGTTTGTTGCAAATTGTCTTGTAAACCAGTGAAGAATTTTATTTTTTTTAAAAAATATATAGACATCTACTAAGTATTATTGAAGTGATAGACTGTAGTGGAAAAAAGAGGGATGTTCAACTTGAATCAACAACTTAAGAAAATACTTTTTGTGCCCTTTTTTTTTTTAATTGCTGAAAGTATAAGACCACGAGGCTGATATGAGGTAGTCAGTCAGCTTCTTCTGTTTGATAACTTCTTGCGCTGCTGAACTCTAGTTGGTTGACATACGGTTTCATTCAGGAGATTTGTAGTCTTCAAACAGTGTGGTGATGCAGCCTGAGCCTTGTATTGCACCCATTGTGAGGGAAAGTGGTGGTATTTTGTGACTAGGGTGTGGCTTTCCACAAAGAGAATGAGCTTTCAAGGCACAGCCATCATCCTGTGTGTGTCCCTAATGGGTTCAGATTTCCTCTCCTCTTCTCCCCTCTTGTCTTCTCTTCTCTCCTCACCTCCCAGGATACGTTTTTTTCTATGTAGTCTCTGTTCACCACTTATCACATTTTCTTTTATTGAGTTTACTGAAGTAACAGGCTCACAGGTTCATACTGTACCCATTACTTGATGTCATTAGTGAACCTGTCATTTTGTGAGGAAAGATGGATGTCGTAAAGGTACCAGAAGAGGGCGCCAGACTAGAATGGATGTTGCAGTTTCAGTTGATGGGAAGATGTCACAAAGATGCATTTTTTTCTGTGCTTTGGAGAGAAAATGCAGAGATTATTAGAGTATGGAGATGATATTTTCCACTTTTTACGAATCTTTTTGCGGGTCAACAGAGTTGAGATTTTGTCGGGTTCCTCGGCAATTGTCGGTTTTGCTGTCAGACGGATGAAAATCGGCACCAGACAAGTCCACTGTTCTCACTACATTGTGGTGTAATCACGCCATCCACTGAATCTTGGCCATCCTGTTATCATGTTTTGTGTTTTTTTGGCGACACACTCTTGTGCACACTTTCCTCCGAGTCAGCCCATGCAGTCAGGAGAGCAGTCAGTGTGTCTAAACTTGTTGTTTGTTATGCAGGTGATTTCTGAGGAAGGGGTCAGCTTTAAGGTCAGTCTCCTCTCTCACTATCTTTCCTTTTCTCTTTGCTATCTTCTTGCTTTGGTATATATTCCTCCTCTTTCTCTCTGTGATGTGATTTTGTGACAATTCTGTTTGTGATTATTTGTGCCTGCTGTATTTTTTTTGACGATGGTCAAAGCTCTGCGAATCTCTTATTTTGATGACTGACAAATAGACATTCTTATATATGGACTGTAGTTGCCAGTTCCCAGGCTTGTAGTGTAACCTCTGTATCCCAAGGGCCCTGAAAGCTGTGTTTGCCAAATGTGTGAGCTGTAAGTGCATCAATTTCTACATGGAGTAAAGCTGTGGTAGAAGTAGTATGCAGCCTGCTGTAGATAAATGCTAAAGTCCAACAGCATTGCTTAAGCCTTACTCCTGTAAGACATACTAGTTGTACAACAGTGTCCTCTGCTGTTTAAATGTAATTTCAGTGTGCCTAAACCTTTGGCAGCTGTCCCCGCAGGCAGGGGTAGAGAGCTTCATTTTGTGGCATTTCATGGTTTGTCCAGCCTTGAAGTTGCACTTAATCGTATTTTATTTCGCAGTTTTGAAGCAAGCGTATTTACAGATGGTGCTGGCATGGCTCCCTCTAATGTCTTGGTACTTGTATTTCACACTGACACTGACTTCCTTACTAATCTTTAATAATGCCTGAAATATTATCAAATCATACCTGTTAAAATCAGTGCTGAAAAGGCTTCTTTAGCCCTCTAACACTGCAGTTATTCAAACTGATTATTAGATCAGATTGATCCGTGGCACATTTCCATGAACTGTAAGATTGTTCCAGTGCAGTTGGTGTGGATAAGCTCGAATATGTCATGGTGGTTTTCAGTTTTCTTTTAAAACACTTATTCTTTTTGCATGCTAAGTGTTTGGTTTTAAATTTGTCTTCTGCGCCTTCTGTTTGTTTTTGTGTGTTTCTGTACCGTCGTGAATCAGATTGTGGGAAATGGAAGTGAGCAGCAGCTTCAGAGGGAGTTAGAGGATGTCCTTATGGATCCATCGGTGGCGGACGCTGGACTTGGATCGGATACAGGGATGGCCAGTCTCGGTGTGGGTGACCACGGTGGCGACCATGCCCTTCTGTCAAATACGTCACCTGTACCACCAGGCTCGGACCCTCTGAGCGCAGCACCACCCAAGTTGGAGATGGTGCTTCCTGTTCAAACGGCTCAGGAGAGTGAGCTGAATGAGAGGTCTTACAGAGGTAAGAATTTCTTTCCTTTCCATAAACTGTCCTTCTCACTCGTTTACCTAAAGCCCCCCCCCCCCCCCCCCCCCCCCCCATTCTTCTACCCCTTTGATCAACATATGTAATGACAATAACATACAGCTCTAAGATCATGTTGTTTTTTTCCTCCTCTTCCTCCTTCACTTTTGCAGCTGATGAATCATCATCAGAAGGCAGTCCTGGCAGTCCAATTCCAGATGAGGACAGTGTTGTGTTCAGCCAGCTGACATATCTAGGGTGTGCTTCAGTCAACGCCCCCCGGAGTGAAGTGGAGGCCCTTCGTATGATGAGTATTCTGAGAGGGCAGTGCCAACTCCCCCTTGATGTCACACTATCTGTGCCAGGCGTGTCTGAAGGCACCGTCAGGTAAGTAGATCACAAAGGTTATTTGTTAATTACATAGTTTGGTACTTCAGATTCCATGCGGTAATTCATGTTTGGGTAGCGTGCAATGTGCATATTTTCTTACATATTTTGCAAGAGGTCAGTTTTGAATATTAGGAAATCTAACTGCATTTTATTTGATGTTTTAACAGGTTGTTGGATCCCCACAACAACACAGAGATTGCCAACTACCCGATCTATAAGATTCTGTTCTGTGTTCGAGGCCATGATGGTACACCAGAGAGTGACTGCTTTGCTTTCACTGAAAGCCACTACAATGCCGAGATCTTCAGGATCCATGTGTTTCGCTGCCAAATACAAGAGGCGGTAAGCATTTTAGTTATCAAGGGATTGTTCTCGTTTCACTTGGTGCACTGCAAAAACTTATTTCCAAGAAAGTAAAAAAAAGAAACAAAACAACAACCTTATTTCAAGAAAAATTATACTATTATACTATTTTGCTTGTTTTAAGAATTCTAGTCGAGAAAATGTTTCTTACCCCATTGTTACATTTTTTTTTTTTTTTTTTTTTTTTTGGATTTTAAAATTTTGACTAGATTAATGGAAAAGCCGACTTATTTCTGGAGGGTTTTTTGCAGTGTATACATTTGCCTCCAATCCAGGGTTATAGAAACTCCCCCAATTCAAAATCATCCTCTGAAAAATAGCTTAATTTATAAAAAATCTGGGCTTGGTTGAACCATTTCTTGCATAACTTTTACAAAACACATGTAAAGATGTACAAATACAATATTTTTACATTGCACTTTAGAAACGGTGGCTAGAAATGGCAACAATTGGAAAAAAAATGTTTAAAATGCTCCGACTTGAGAGGATTTTTGTCCACTTTGGAAAAAGTGGAAAAATGTCAAGATGGTTGGAAACGCCGTTTTACAACTCACTTCTGGTGTTGTGGATGCGTCGCTCTTGACTGGTTACATGAACAATCATATGAACATTACTGAGTGAAAACCTCACCATTGGCAGCAGTGAAATCCAGGTTCACAACGGGATACGCAGAGGGCGGGCGCCTGTTCTGCTGTAGCTGCGATTGAAAAGTAAAAAAACGTCACTCCGTGGACTGAACCATCCACTGACAGCGACAGCGTCTGCACTCATCAGATCAAAGCTTTGGGTCAGGGGTCAGAAGATCCAGGAGAATTTGTTTTATTTATTTACTAGTTACTTTCCCCACTCAGTGCATGGACGAAATCGTGGATGCAACATACCGAGTACTCAAAGAAATGGTTTATGAATCCCTGTCTCTTTTTTAATTTTTTTTTATTATTGTGTCTGCTCGCATCTCCAGTCCACACCATGCAGCCCAGTTATTTTACTCCAAACTGAGTCATGGAAATCAAGCCTCGTGTACATTTTTGTTGAGGTGTTAGATTAAAAAGTTTGTTTCAAATGGGCTTTATAACTAGATGAGAACCCTGCTGTTGAGGCAGCTTTAGCACTTTTCCCCTGGGAATGATGTCATACTTTTGCAGGCTGCAGTTGTGTTTATAGGCATCTTATACATACACTCCCTAGGGCCATCTATAAGTCCTTTTTCATGGATGGAGAGGACACAATTTTGCAAGTGCACAAAATGTTCAACAGCATCATGAGAGGAGATGAGAGGTTTCACTAAAAAAAATGAGGTTAAAGTACTGCTGCTGTGCTCACTGACCTGATTTATCCCACATGGAATCGCTTGCTTTAACTAAAAACCTTTAGACAGATGCCTTTTTATCAGTCACACATCATCATATCCAGAGTCACAGACAGCCACGCATAATACACACACACTCCCACAAAAACATTAAAGCACTGAAAAATACCTAAATTCACTCGGTAACTTACACGGGGGATAATCCCCAGTAGTGTTTCGCCATTTAATGTAGCACTCAGGCATTTCTGTCCTCGGCTCTTTTTCTTTTCTTCACCTGCTCAGTCTTCTTCTTACACCCACAGTTGTCTTGCTTCCAATCTCCCAGCAACAAAGCCATCTATTCTGTCTCCAGCTTCTCCTGCGCTCTCATTTCCACTACTTGGCTGTAGTGAGTCAGCCTATTGGTTGGCCTCTTCCTTGGGGGGGGGGGGGGGGGGGGGGGGGCATTTGTAGTCATCTGATTTCCATCAGCTTCAATATATCAAACAAATAATTCTAAACAGGTGACTTTTTCTTTTTTTAACTACATTCTTAAACGTATTTATTTTGGAATGATTGACGTGAACTTAAAGGGGACGAGCTGCAGCCTCATAGCAAGCGGCATCGTTTTCTCACTACTTTGCCTGGTACGTGCTTGTTTATCACAAAGAAAAAAATTCATCAGTCAGGTCATTGTTGGCATCACAGCTGCGTTGTGGATGCAGAGGCAACGAGTTGCAAGTGAGGATAGATGAGGTGGAAGACAAGTCGTCTCTTGTTAACGGCGGATGAGACGTGATGCTGTTGTTTCGTATTGAACTCACATGGTGGCAGCTTTGCCCCAGAATATGCTGCCGGTGACTCCTGACTACAGAAGTTGTTGTGTGGCTGGCACAGTGCGTTCCTGCTGAAATGGATTTGATCTCTTATCTAGACGCCGGTTTAAACAAGCAAAGATACTGTTCAACTGAAAAGCCCTTCGTGTTTATAAAGCACAAGCCTGCGCGACACATATGAAAACGTAAACCCTCCAATTGGTCAGTATAACTTGCACTCTGGATATGTAAACACACATTAACCAGATAAACAAAATATTGTCAAATAAAATGTAATCTCACAGAGAGGTTTTTATCCTCCTATTTCAAAACAGAAGGGGAAAAAAAAAAGACTCACTCGGCTGAAGGAGATGGCCATTGACAGAGGAAAGGAGAGAAAAAAACAAAGCGCATGACTATGTGCAGTTTAGAGAAGTTAAAGGATGGCATTAAGTCTTAAGTTGAGGTACATTACAAAGACAAAGTGTTGTAGTCCCCCTCTGGTTTTTTATGAAGTAGTTGGAGATATTTTAGTAATTTTGCATACATTTGTGGACTGTATGAGTGTTCATACATAAACCAATACCACCTCCTCTGTCCTACAACTCCTAGTCAGGCCCCATTGCGTGTAACAATTGCCAGTTTCCTGTTGTTGATCCCCAGTGTGTCACATACCTAAGCCTTAAGTTTTTTTTTTTTGTTTTTTGTTTTTTTTACTATAAACTGGTATTTCTGTCCAGAGATGCGTATCAAGTGGTTTACAAAACGCATCAGTTCAGCCTGAAAACATTTGTTTCATGTAAGTGGCTCAGACTCCTAGCAAATTGGATTATGGCTGGAGAGGCAAGCGCAAGTTGGACAATGAAAAGGATACAGAGGGTTTTTTTTGCCATGACATCAATTAAAATTGTCAAGCTTCATGTAAGTAATGCACATGAAGGTAATGTCAAGTTTGGAAAAAATCTTGATTTTCCTCTACAAGCACTAAATGCTGTATAACAGGAGGTCGACACTCTAAAACTCTAAATTAAGGGCAGCAGATTTTATATAAACAATGGGGCCGATTCAAAAGCATTATGTAAATAATTTTGAGAGGAATTCTTACTGTTGCAGAGATATTTTTCCTACACGCTAAAATAAGAGCTGAAATGGAGGTAAAGGATTTTTGCGATGTTTCTGTTTGGCAACCTTGGAGAAGACCTTATATGTTGTTGTAGTGCAATAACCCTTTTTTTGGAAGTGCTTCTTCATGCTGCACACAAAGAAAGAAATTTGATTTGAGGACATGGAAAACTGGAAAGTGAGCAGAACAACATTTCCATTGTGCTAAATGTGATTATTCCATCATCACAGGGGGTGACCCCCCATCTAATGTTACTCATCCCCCAACTCACATCCATTCCCTTGTGGTTGCTGAAAAAATGTTTTTCAAAAATGCCTTCAGCATTCCCTTTTCTACTGTACCAGAAATATAACAAAGGCTTTGTGTTGGAAGTATTCAGCAGTGTTTTATATTCCTTAAAGAAAAAAACGAAGTTTAGTTTTATTTATTGGTAACAGCAGTTTCTCAACACCATCTCCTAGTCACTGCCCTTAAAAAGAGCTGCTGTTTACCAGATTTAGAAATATTCCAGGACCACTGTGCCTTTAGCCTCAAGGAAGTAAGATATGTTCTGTATTAATCAGAAAAAAAAGACCTAACAAATGTAAACGTAATAAAAAATCTTGTTTGTGGGAATTAGAGAGTGTAACTAGAGTATCACCACACAGATTTCCCCATACTTGGTGGTCTCTGGTCATCCTCTCAGCATTGCTTTCTTTGGCTTTTCTTTGCGGAACGTTTCCATCTTTTGACGGTTTTGGTGCCTGTATGTAAAATCCGATCACTTCTTTTTTCCGCCTCCCAAGGTAGACCACTCGCACCACACAGTCGTACACACAGAGACGCAGTTCGCTCCAGGGACGAGCAGCGCCCGTAGTTAAAACCCGCTCACAAATGAGACGGCAGCCGGTGGGGAAGACCCGGACACACCCAGCTGGAGGAGTTGCAACGCTCTTATTTACTGTACTGATGCTGTAACGCCAGTATGCAAGCGCCTAGAGATTCAACACAAATCTCTGCCATTAACATAAAACTTAAGAGTCCTCTAAGAAATGCAACCATACATGTTCCCCCTTAGATTTAACAGTAATTTTATTGCACATTTTTGGATAATAAGTTAAAGAATCTGCAGTCACTGAAGTTGTTTACCACTAAATTCGCTTTATTAAGACATTTACTTGCACAGTTGCAATAACAGATGTACAGAGATCTACTGTAATGGAGCTCACAATTAATGCTAATGACTCAGTGATTGTTTTGCTCGGTTTCTAAAACTCAGCTTAATGGGCCACACAGTGTGTCAGCTGTGGAAACTGTAAAAGTTTGTGCCAAAGTGGAGTGTTGCTCCAACTATGCGGTCAACTTATTATAGTTTAATTCATTGTTGTATCTAAAACTAAAATATGCTACAAGTGAGGCCTGACGACTGGAACAGGAGCGGTGTTAAAAATAATTTTGCCACTGTTGTCTTAACTTTTACTTTTCTTCCACGAAAGTCACATTAAGTAATTTCTGCCTCTTCTGACAAACTAATAGGTGTTCTGTAGACAAAATATGTTATGTACTGAGTTGTTAATTGTTTTTTTTTTTTTTTCAAATTGTCTTGGTAACTAACATCAGTACACATATTTTGTGCATTTAACAAGAGAAGAAAAAACATTAAACAACCTTAAAACGAAGAATTGTTTATCTTTGAGGAAAGTAGGTTCAAAATAATGAACTGCAAGTCCCATGATAAGTTGCATAAGCTCGGTCCTTCTTCGTGTTGTCTAAGAGTGTAAATGATCTCTGTAGTGTTAGAAATGTATGTCATTCTCAGTGTCTGTATTGCCTCTGGATTTGTGTCACTGACTGTTTTGCATCAGTTTCTCATATTTACCATGTTGGAAGTCAATGGTGTGTGTTTTTTTTTTTTTTGTTTAGTTTTTTTTCTTTCTCTCCTTTCAGGTGAGCAGGATACTGTACAGCTTTGCCACAGCTTTTCGGCGGTCGGCTAAGAGGGCGATACTGTCCTCTCAGCAGGCTGCTCCGCTCACCCCCGACAGTGACTTGTTTACCTTCACTGTCAGTTTGGAGATCAGGGAGGACGATGGCAAGGGTACCTTCAGGTAAATTCATTTTCAAACTTTTTTTGCATTTTACTTGTAATGTGATGGAAACCATTCTTAAACTGGTATCTAAAGTATTTGCTTCATATTTCGTTTTTTAATTGCAACCACCTTTTAAAGGGAAATGTAACCAGAGTTGTTTTCCAAACCCGCAATTTAAAAGATCACAGTAGTTTTTAAAGTGTAACACACACACACACACACACACACACACACACACACACACACATATAACAGTTTTGAAAAGAGGACTGCAATACAATTGTGTGAATGTGTTTACCTGGTAATAAACAGCTACATACACAAACACACCCAGTAATCTTGGGTTTCTGGCTCACTTTGAGCATAAAATAATGGATGAGGTGTGCCAGAAAAGCAGAGGTACTGCTAATTATGGCAGATGCTAAACAATCAAAGGGAAGGTGGCCTTGTATTAGACTCTTGCTTTGACTTAACCACCAGGAATTGTGTTGAATAGTGAGAGCTGTTCTTTTTAAATCCACACCCACCCGCCACTGCCATGTTTCCCACAGGGTGAGAATTTGCTCCCGTTAGTTCAGGGTGTGGCTTCAATTTACCGATGTACCTTAGATACCTAACATGCAGGCTCCCGGCAGTTGCAAAAATATTGGAGAACGGTTATCTGAAGGATTTTAAATGGACTATGTGCACTTTTACAGAGAAATACACCTACATTCAAATAGACTAGATACATGCACACGCAGCTCTGCGTTTATTAGTGAAGCAGATAAAGAAAACATGACATAAAGTTCTTTTGTTTGCTGTCTTCCCTGACCTTTTTTGTTTTTTGTTTTCCCACCATACTGAGTCACTTCCATGGGTTCGCAAACAGCCGCAATCTATCAGCTTATGTGAAAAACAAAACGCACTGAAATAAACCTTGTTATTTTTAACCAGTCCACACTTCCTCCTCATTAATTTTTGGTTGATTATTATTATTGTTTTAACTTCAAAGCTAACTGCTTTTACGTTCAAGGTGGAGCGATGCCTGAGTGGTGAGTTTTATAAACTGAAGCTGAGTTTCTATGCTCTTAAAAAGAAGGACGTTTTCTTCATTGTTTTTATCTGACTGCTTCCTGAAATTCACAGTGGGTTCAGAATATTTTCAGTGTGGATCAGAGTAAATAGTTTTTCTTTCTTTCTTTTTTTATTTCAGCTTACTCATCTTACTCAATATTTTCTGTAGTATTTCCTCAGGAATGTATGTCATTGAGCTTTTGAGGGAATGTAGATGGCTTTTTCTTTTTGGTCCAAATCCTGGCGTTTTTCCAGCTCCAATAAGCTGAAACAGGAAAAGGACCGGAGTAGGACAATGAGCAGATACTGTTCAAAAGTGTCTCCTCTGAGGTTTTATTTTCATGTATTAGCCTTTTGTAATCTTAATTCATTGTCTAAATTGTTTTGTTTTTCTCATTCATACTGTCCTCTTTTATGAAAAAAATTAAAAATTCCTTTAAGATGTTGACCATAAAAATGAATAAAAGTACCAAAAACACTAGAAATGGCTAAATAAATGAAATAAAAACCAAAGTAGAAACTGTTCAATATTCTAACTTAATCAATCGTGTTTCTTATTAGCTTGTAATTATTGGTTTAGCTGTCAAGTTTAAATTTGGGTTAATCTGCTTTACTTTCTACTATATTTCTGTACAGCTACTTATTTTAATGATCTTTCTTTCTTTCTTTCTTTCTTTTTTTTGTTTTTTTTGTTTTGTTTGTTTTACTATTGACATCCAGTGCTGTAGCAAAAGACAAGGACAAACAGAGCTTCAAGCTTCGTGCAGGACTGGACAAGAAAATAGTCATTTATGTCCAGCAGACCTCCAACAAGGAACTGGCAATCGAGAGGTAAAATAACAAGCAACATTCATGCGCACAGAGTGACTTTTCACTGTTTATTAGTGAGGAGAGCTGAAACAGAGGATGTATAGACGGTGTCGCATATCCATTTGCTCTTTCTGTCACAGTTGATGGACTTAAAGTCTTGAAAAAATGTCTATCAGGAAACATAAATCAAACATCCAGTGGCCCCTTGGAGCCCGTAAGTCAGTCAGTGCAGGAAATCTATTGTTTTCATATACAGTAATTCATGAACAGCAGCTGCTGTCACTTGTTCGCAGAGAGCAGGCACAACGTACTTGCTGAAAAGCACATGTTATAACGTGCTGTACTGGAGCGCTGCACTTTCACATCATACTTGAATGTTTTTGTTTTTTTTGCAGCAGCGAAAATTTCCACAGCAATAGTTGCTGCTTTGCCACAGTCCAAAACTTCCTAAAACTTCCTAAAACGTTGTAGAGACAGTTAAGTCACAGCTTCTAGTTACTGGTGGTGAGAACATTCAGGTTTTGGGATAGTTGGTTTTGATTTGCTGCGTGACAGTTTTCATTTTTAAGCGGTACTGCTTTGAATAATTTACTTATAATTAATCTAGATAGATAAAATAGTATAGTAAAAGGCAATTTCTCAAGAGTATATGAGTTCAGACTTTGCCGCTTTGACCTGAGCCGTCTTAAAACTCCAGCAGACACGTTAAGAGAGGAATCACTCAGCTTTAATGAATGAAAACACTGCTGAAGATCTGTACATCCGTGTTTCTGTTCATGTCAGGATGTAAGTGTTCTTGGGCAGTTGTCAGGTGGCTATTAAGGAGACTGTCTAAGAGGCACCTCATTGTCCTCAGTTAAATAAATTAGTTAAATTTAAACATACTGTGCACACTTCCATTTTCACTTTGGACTGTTATTGTTTGATGATCTCAGAAGGTAAGGATTGAAACGATGTGTTTAATATTCCCTTTACTCTGGACTGTGTTAGATGATGAGGTCAGGAGGATATTTCCAGTAATTAATGTGACGTGTCAAAACCAGTTGTATTTCATTGAGAGAGATTTATAGTTCTCTGTCTGGTCCTCTGTTATGCTCTTCTAATTTACATTTTCTTTTTGTATTGTTCCTTGTATAATCTCATTCACGTCACATTTCTCACTTTACATCCTCATCTGTGTTCTGTAGGTGTTTTGGACTCCTCCTCAGCCCAGGGAAAAATGTGAAAAACAGTGACATGCACCTGCTAGACCTGGTGGGTCACAGTTTTTGTGTGTGTGTGTGTGTGTGTGTGTATGAATTGTTTTGTAATTGTGTGTGTGCTTGCCAACATCCTCTGCCCTGTGCCTGGTCAGGAGTCAATGGGAAAGAGCTCAGACGGAAAGTCTTACATCATCACAGGAAGTTGGAACCCCAACACGCCTCAGTTTCAGGCTGTGAATGAGGAAACGCCCAAAGGTAAGAGCCAAACATTTGTCCAAGGTTCAGATAAGATGGAATTGTTCTCAACTGCTATTATATTGTTGCTTTATAATTACTGGCTTGTTGGTTTTTGGGTGCTTTTTATTCCCAGATTATATTTTCACACTCGTATTTGACAGAAGTGCTAAAATACAATTATTCAATAAATCCATAAATTGAGCATTAAAAAAAAAGCTGTTTATTGAAAACTATGGTTAGAATGAATAAACAGGGATGTCATACTTAAATGATAACGTTTGACAATTGTTTTTATCATTTTATTAGTTGTAGATGGAGAATGGAGGTCAGTTACTAAACATTATTTGATTTTTTTTTTTTTTTTTTCTAGATAAATTCATGTACATGACGACAGCAGTGGACCTGGTGATCACAGAAGTGGAGGAGCCGGTCCGTTTTCTGCTGGAGACGAGGGTCAGAGTGTGTTCTCCCAATGACAGGCTGTTCTGGCCCTTCAGCAAGCGCAGCTACACCGAGACCTTCTACCTGAAACTACGACAGGTTTGCTCCTGCCCTCAGATGTCAGCTGGAACATGCAGTGAAGAGGGGTCATCTATTTGATAATTATACCGTGGATGTTTTTTTTGTTTGTTTAGTATTTTATTTTCATATATGAACTATATAAAAATGCATTTATTTTTTTGTTTTTGTTTGGAGTTGAAACGGGTTTCAGATGTCTTAAAGCTGGTTGATTTGTTTCATTCCTCTTCTAACAGATCTCTGATACTTCACTCCTGTCTCATAATTGTTCTATTTAATTAAATTTTTTTCCAGTTTCTTCACAAAGAGGTCAAAATGATAAATAAGTATCAGCCTAACTTGGCAGTTTTGATTATTTTAATATTTAGAAACTTTAGTATTGGTGACTTACTTTTTCCTCAACATGCATTTCTAACCCTGCAATCTTGTTTTGTGACACTTCCCTGAGACCTAATGGCAGAACAAGCCCTCCCCTGTTCATTATGTGTTTTTCATACGGTTATGTTTCTTTTCTTAGATGGAGAGGAAGGAACGGAAGAGTCCTGCTTCTGACACTCTTTATGAGGTGGTAAGTTTGGAAAGTGAGACGGAGAGAGAAAAAAGGAAAACCACAGCAAGTCCCAACATACTTCCCACTGGGCCTGGTACCATGGCTCCTTCGCCACCCGACGACGATGAAGAGGAAGGTGATTGGACATTGTCTTAGTTTTCAAATTGAGTCCCTATGAAAGGAAACTTTTTAGAGCAGCACACAATACAGACAAATGATCAAAATCTTAATATTGTAACAGGATACATTTTTATTACATTTTTAGGCATTTTAAAAACAGACTTATTCATTTTTTTTTTTTTTTTTTTTTTTTTCTTCAAAGCTCGGTCCTTTGGGGTGGAACCAGATATAGATTTTGTAGTCCACAGGAGTCAGAATCATGTGAGAGATCACTCTGTTACAGAACTGTTTGTACTGTCCCAAAATAATTAGCCAATCCGGGATCTGAGTTTTGAAGGACTATGAAAGGCAGTAAGCATCATTTTGATTCCTTTTGTATCAATCTCTGTATCTTCTGGCCTTTTGGTACAGTTTGGTTACACCCTTTGGACTCTTTGTAGGATCATATTAACAATCACTTAGAAACAAAGACAATAGGTACACTTTCTAGATTTGGTAAAAACTGTCAATACAAAACACACCTCGAATGAGTTAACATTATATGAATGTTGTTGTATGTTGTTTTCATATCCCATTTGGATGTAAGAAGTCAGCGTTTGTGTTTTTGCAACAATGGATCGCACCTATTATCGGTCTGTGTTTACATTGTGTCCAGATAACGATGAGCCCTTACTCAGTGGGTCGGGAGATGTTTCCAAAGAATGTGCAGAGAAGATCCTGGAGACTTGGGGAGACTTATTGTCCAAGTGGTATGTATTTTCTCCCCTGTTAACATTGTTCTTCAGTTTAACTTCAACTCCCGCAGCGTTGCTCTGAATTCACATAGATGAACATACATGTAATTTATGTGAAAGAGATGAAAACAAGTTGACAAGCAGCCAATTAAGACTGGTTTCCTTCTGCTACCGCATCTGTCTTTGATCAAAAACTTGTGATCAGCTAAAGAGAAATAGTGTAAACACAAACAATACCTAGAAAGGTATTTCTGTAATTTCCATTCGTAAATGTTTTGTTTGCTTTAATAAAGAATTGTAAGACTAAACCGAATTTAATAAAAAACAAAAAACAACCCACTATCAATCCCACATAGGATATTATATTTTTATGGTGTCAAAAAAAAAAAAGAAGTTTAGATTGTTTTTGTATGTCTAAAACAATAAAATGTGTTTAAAAAACATAGGCTTAAATAAAAAAATTAAAACACTAAGTGACAAACCGGCAAGTATATCAGAAAGGTCACAGAGGTTGTTTTTTTTGCGCCTGTAGCTTGGCAGCAACTTAGGTGATGATGTCATATGTAGCATCGGTAGGTAATACAGGTGCTACAGTTGAAGGCTTGAACGTGACAGCAGTTCAATGTCTGTTTTTAGCTTGAGGTCCAGAATTATTCCAACTGCTGTCAATAAGCACTGCAAGCTCACCACCTGACTTCTGCTGGTCTGACGACGATCGTCTGCCCCAACTGTCTGAAATCCAGGCCGAGAGGCGTTGGACTGGAGTCTTATTGTTGGCGTTACTTACTCACTACAAAGCTAAATCTGCCATTTCTCATGTAAACAACTTTCCTGGGATTATGGCTACTTATCATACCCAAAATTTGAAAGTGCGTGAATTTAAATTAAAAATAATTCACGTAAAATGTGAATTTTAACAACAGAAAGCTCAGCAAAAAGAAATAGAATGTCATTAGGAAAAGAGACACAACATGACCACTGCAACAAGCTTCCACTAGAATGGTTAAATGTTTACAGTAAAAAACTATTATGACATCAATTTTTTAATTAGGGGTTTCCTGTGTGATTGCTGATTTTGACTGCATGGGGGAGTCTGCATATTCCAGTGCATGCATCATTGTGTGTTTGCGTCTGAGGGGGTGGGGCGCTCAGAGAGGCAAACCACAGAAAGCCCTTTACAGTTTTCATGCCCGCAGGGCCAAGTCTGGCATTGCTTGTATCACATGTGCACACACATGCACACACAAATACAATATCCCTTTTTTTTCGTCTCAGCAGAAAATGTCACTTATTGCATAACCTGACACTTGGAACAAATAAACAAAATAAACCTTTGAAAAGAGAGGAAAGAATTAAATAAAAAGAGTGGAAAAGTGAGAGAATCATCAGGGATTAGCTTTTTGTTTGTTTTTGCTGCTGGGGATATACGCATTTCCATTTTCATACCTGATTCTTTTTTTTTTTTTCTTTTTTTTTTAATTTAACCTTTTTTTTCCAAGAGAAAAAATGTGTAAAATCTGAATGTCTGTCATTCTTCGGACTGCACTTTATCTTCAAATACATATACATTAAATTACATGATTTAAAAGTTCTGGGAATGCAAAATTGAATTCCACAAATTTCTTTTCAGTGGCGTTTCCTTTTTTTTTTACTGGTGATCAATGTTACCCACAGAAGCAGATGATGGTTGCAACAGTCGTTATTTATATACACTGCAACAGAACGCCTTCATTTTGTTCTTGTACGCCGTCATGCCTTGTTGCGATGCAGAACAGACTGAGGTTGAGTATTCAGCTGCTGCAGCTACTTGCTTGTTACACTTGTGTGCATATACGCTTCTCTACGCTTGAAACGGAGAGGAGCAGTGAGAGCGACTGTCTTACACAGAAAGTTATTACACTGACTCAAACATTGCTCTTTAGGAATGTAAAAAATCTGAGCTATTTTTGTACAGACGGGGCCATCACCCCTGAATATCACAAAACAAAACCTGTCATGGAAGCACCTATAATAATTTTTAAAAAAAACAACAAAAAAACAGCCAAATGTCACCAAAAAAAAAAACTTTCACAGGGTTTTCCAGACGTGTTGATAATCCAGTTTATCCCACAAGTCAATTTAAATAATCAAAATCTAGTTTCCAGCAAGCTTATTAATATGATTTAGTTATACTACAACGCTAATTAATCGTTATACATTACTGGATTACGTAAGGACTTTGCTTTTGAATAATTATTTGAATGATCATCCGCTGCCTTTTTGATTATGTTGGTTATTTTTGCAACAGTGGTAGCGGCAGTTACAATAATTTTTCCGAAACTGAAAATGCTTTCATCCATCACTTCAAAGTCGAGATCTTCTGTTTCTTTGTTTTGAAGAGAAGTCTCGCAGGGCGAGATACGGAGAAAGAGCTAGGAGTAACACTTATGAAAAGAAAAAACACTGTTTAATAGAAACACAGCAGCGCCACCTTTGTCGCAAATTCAGAGTTTCACTTTTGTTTTATGAAAATAGATGGAAATCCATCTATAGAGAAGGGTAGTAGAGAAAACTGGACTCTGTGTCTCCTCGCCTTTGTGATTTTGGGTCAAATAAAGCCCAGACAATGTCAGAAAGGAAAAAAGAAATATCGTAGGAGATAATTTAAAAAGGGCATATGAAAAAATCTCTGTTATTGTGTGTTTTAAAAGTGAATATTTGGTTGTCTGAAGTAACAGCCGATTCAAAAATTCCAGCATAACGCATCCCTGTCATGTTGTTTGGGGCTAGTCAAGTAAAAAAACATGTCAGTAAATGTTTCGGAGCCCAGTTTAGGGTTCTGAACCGCTTACTTAGAGGAGAATCTTCACAGCATTTCTTTATTTTCCGATCCAACTTCACAACATATTGCATTTTCTTTTCCTTAAGAGTTTGGCATTGCAAAGCTTTAACAACAGCATGAAAAGTCCCACAGAAGAGAGGGTTTTGAGTTTACTGGAAGGACTCCCTCATCACCCGATTGTGGCTGCTATCAGTAGAGCTGTAAAGATGTGTTTGAGAAGGGAGCTTCACCCTATAGTACTGTGACCAAAGCATGTCGCAGACATTTCATTAATTCCCTTTGGGAACGGCGTCAGCTTGTGGGAAAGAAATAAAAACGCATAAAATGTCTTCTTTTTTTAAATAGCATTCTTTTTTCTAAACAAAAATAGCTCATATTTTACATTCTTAAACTAGTAATGTTTGAGTCCATAACTTATTGCTCCTTTGTGGGATATGGGACTGGAACTTTTGCATGTCAGTCATTTCTACTGGTTTTGTTAGTTTACATAATCCCTCTTCATTCTCATGGTCTTGGCCTCAGAAACCATCGGTTCTCTTTCAACATTCGTTTCGGCATCCCACTATGGGCCACGTCCCTGTGCGCTGTCCTCAGAAGCACTTTCACATGAAGTCAGCCTTGACTGGCAGACAGAAGGTGACGTCTGCTCCCAAGAGGAAGGGCTTCCTGATCCTGAGAGCCTGATGTCACGTTCTCTCCCCAGTCTAACTCCTCTTTCAGATACTCATGTCGTTTGTGCTGCGTGTTTAGGACTCCAACTTACCCAAGACGCGTTAACATCTCTGTCTCAAAGACACCGGCTAGTGCGCTAACTAACATAAGCTGGGGCGACCAGATCAAACCTCGAGGAGCCTGTTTTTAGTCCTAAAACGGGGAGGGGGTCTTCGGCCCATACTAGATCTGCAAGTTCTGAACCAATACTTGAGGAAGTACAAATTCAGAATGCTGATAAACGCCGCTCTGGTATGTGTCATGCATCAAGGAGACTGGTTCGTCTGCATGGATTTGAAAGATGTATATTTTCACATCCCCATACACCCCTCTCACAGAAACTGGTTTCTGGTGCTCCCATATGGGCTGCCATTAAGTGTTAGGTGTTTGTGAAATGCACCAAAGCTTCTGTTGCACTCCTGAGACAAACGGATGTTCGTTTGGCAACGTACATAGATGGCTGGCTCCTTGCAGCACAATCTTCCGGAGAACTTTGGACGCATGCCCAGTTGCTCATGTCGCACCTGATTGCGCCGGGTTTTACAATAAACTGAGACAAGAGCGTCTTGACCCCAGTCCAAACAATCACGTTTATCGGCCTGGCTCTAAATGCAGATGAGTTCATCTCAGCTTGTCTTTCAGCGGAAAGAGTGAGGGCCTTTCAGGTTTGTCTGGCACTTTTCCGTAGGGGGGCGCGGCTGACGTTCAGGCTGTGCCTCAGGCTGCTGCGGCTGATGGTATTGGCTCTCACAGTTATTCCTTTCGGTTGCTCACCCGTTTCAGCAGTGGGTGGCGCTGCGCAAGTGGAGGAGTGTGATGCTCTTCACGACAGGCGTTTCCATGGGAACCGTTCAAACAAGACAGTTGGCAGAATAGTAAATGGCTTGTGGTGCTTGCCAATGCAATTGGTTCGCATAAATTGCTCTTGGCGGTGTCACTTACACCGGAACATTTCCTGCCCTTCCTGAAAGGGCAGCATGTTTTAGTCAGGACAGACAATAACATGGTGGTGGCATGTATCAATAGACATAAAGGACTGTAGTCGCGTCCTTTGCACACGCTGCCACGCAGACTGATTATGTAGAGCAGCTCCTGTCTGCTGTCACTGCTGACCATCCACGTACCAGCTTAATGAACCGGGGAGCAGACCTGCTGTCCAGAGGCAACCGTCTTTACAGGCACTGGAAACTCCACGATGATGTGGTGGCCCAAATATGGAGCATTTATGGTTTGTTGGAGATCAACCTCTTTGCGTCAGTGGAGAATGCTCGGTGTCCGATGTTCTACTCTCTGACGGATCAGGGCTCTCTGCTGGGGTTGGATGCTCTGGTGCACAAGTGTACTCCTGTTTGCTTTCCCACCGCTGGAAATGATGACCCCTACCCTTGTCGTGGTTCGATAGAGAAAAACCTGTCTCATCCTTGTAGCTCCCAAATGGCCCGGAAAACACTAGCTTACAGGTATTGTTCAGACGTTGCACAGCCCGCCGTGACCTCGGCCGATACACAGGGATCTCCTGTCGCAGGCGTGCGGGGAAGTTTTCCATCCATATCCGGAGCGCTTGGCTCTATGGGCGTGGCCCATGAGAGGCTGGACCTTGTGTCTTTAGGGCTTCCGCAGAACGTCATTGATATGATTCAGAGCGCCAGGGCGTCTTCTACTCGCAATGCGTATGATGCTAATTGGCGCCCGTTCGAGGACTGGAGCGCAAAGACAGCTGTGGTGGCTTTCCAGAGCCCAGTTGTTCCGTCAGAAACTGGTTGACAAAGGTTTGGCCTTTCCCACTGTGAAAGTGTGTCTGGCCACCATATCAGCCTGTTACATAGGTTTCGGGTCCGAAACAGCAGACCAGAACCTGCTCAGTTGTCGGTTCACGAGGGGCGCGCGTTTGCTTCGACCAGTGTCAAAAATCCAGAGCGGATTCTAAGGTTGTGACGAAACCTAACCCTGCGTTTGTACCCAGGGTCTTCAACCCTGCCTTACCATACCCCCCCAACTGAGCTGTCAGTGTTTTGTCCTCCGCCATTCTCCTCACCTGAGCATGAATGGCTTCACATGCTGTGCCCCGTGCAGGGATTGTCACCCCCTGTGGGCCTGCGTGCTCAGTATAACAAAAAAACAAGTTGAAATTTAAAAGTTCTTAATTTTGTGCGTATGATTTGCAAGCCAGCGTGGTTGAATCCCCTCTTCTGTTTCTTCCCAGGCACATGAACCTGTCAGTGCGTCCCAGACAGCTGCCAGCTTTGGTGCGGAGCGGCATCCCTGAGGCGCTTCGTGGGGAGGTGTGGCAACTCCTGGCTGGCTGCCACAACAATGACCACCAGGTCGAGGAGTACCGCACTCTGATTACGAAGGTAAGACCACACAGAAGTGTTATTGACAAACGGATTACTAGTTTTGTTTGAGAGGCAAAAAGAGCCGCTCTTAAAAGAAGGTGGCTTGGTCACAAGGTTCTTCTTTATTTATTTATTTGACTGAAACAGTTTTTATGTATTTCAAGTTTTTAGTTACTTAGGACTTCTGGGAACATAAGTGATACTGTTTTTTTTTTTTTTTTTTTCCCTTGACAACAGTTCTGATTCAGTTTTACTTTAAGCTCACCTCAGGGGCCACCAGTCTCTTTCATGTGCTCTTAACTTGTGACGGTCACCGCTATTGCCCCGTAGATCACATTTGCTGATATTTGCTACTTTTACTGTTATATAAGTGAGTGGAATATGGACTTTTTTCCCTCATACACAAAAATATCACTTTATTTATTTTTTAAAAATTATTATTATGTCTTTTAGCTGTAGTAGGTAATTAAATTGCTGCCTTTATTTTCTTGCATATTTCTAGCTGTGGGTTTTAGTTGCAGGAGTCAAACACAAGTTGATCTTGAGTTACAGTTTAATTATCATCCAGAGTTTGAATACATGTTCAGAAAATTCATCTAAGATTTTCAGAGGATCAGTGTACTTTTTAAAAGTGTCTCTGTGTGGGCACTTTAGGATGGTTTGGATGTGATTTAAGCCCGCTTTACTTGGTGATGCACAGTTTGCACTTAGAGCAGTGTGGAAGTTTATGTAATTTTATTTGGCCACAGCTCTGCCCACTCTTGTGTGAAATCAATGTCCCCAGTAGCAAGCTGGGTCCCAGGTGGCGACAAGATGCTGGCTTTGCCCTGTATTGCCTCCTGCTTTCCCTCCATTTTTTTAGACTAATTCTGTGTTGTTGTTTTTTTTTGTTAACATGAATGGTATCAATGGAATATCAGGTTTCACAGAGAAAGCAGGAACGGTGAATTGCAGTGCCACTGTATTAATGGCCATTGGACAGATAATTGAGCTGGAATTTATTGCAGAAACTGATAAAGAACTGATATGAATAAAAAGATATGGCGCTTTAAACATAACAATTAAGCCATACGCATAAATGTTTCTGATGGAACAGCTACTGACGTGGCCAGTGAACAAAGGGCTGTAATTCATCTTATTCTTTAATGGTATCTATTATTTACAGATTTTGTCAAGTAGCAATACATTTCACCTCAGGTAATGGCAACTATTTCAAAGGTGACGGGTGACGCAGTGTCAGCTCTGTGTGTGGGAGGAGGGTTTGTCCACCTCTTGACATAGACGTCACTAGTGCCCAGTCGTTGAGCTCTGACATAATGATTTTAAAGCTTCAGGAGATGTTCCCCATGGTGAAATATTCACTCAGGCTAATCGGAGAAGGGTTGTTTTCCTCTGTTACTCTTCACTTTAGTTGACTTCTAGGGTTTTCCAGGTATTTTGTTGTCAATGAACAGGATTGTCAGTTGACTTGTATTTGAGAAACTAGAGTGACAAGTTAACAATGGCTGAATTTATTTTAAGTCTACACGCCATTCCTGATTGTCTGACCTCAAACGCACTGTGATTGAGTACGAAGGTAAAATGATAAAAGTGTCATCTGTGCCAAAGACCTGACTGTATGCATATATCACCTGTATCTGGTTTTTACTATCATCTTGGCCAAGGGTTCAAGTTTGCTGAGCCAGAACTAACAAAAGACATGAAAATGCTGCAGGCTGCTTATTAGCCATAGAGAACGCCTGCTCCATATTCATTTTGTACGCCTTCAGTGTTGAACTCTACGCCTGAGCCTTTACGCTTTGGTGCACTCAAAGTACATCATGTCCCATGTACTGCCCTGTTTTTTTCCAAGTCTCATTTATTTCACCTACAAATATCAATGAAACGTATTGATAGAAGTGGACACAGGGCTTCAGGTTTTAGAGACATAACCCATTTCTTCGCTGCGCTGCCCTAATGAACTCCACATTAGAGACCTTGCTGCTGAGTACTGCGAGTGCTACTGAAACTCTGAACTGTGGTTAAGCAATACTCCTACTGTAACCAATAAACTCGTCAGGCCGCTGTAGCCATAGACCACATTATGCATAACAGCCAAATGTTCTTGTGAATAGAAGCCAGTCATTGAGAGTTACCGGCTCTGGTAAACTAACATTTGGTGTAATGGCGAAAAAGGACGGTATTAAAACAGGTTGTGGATGAGTGGATAAACTGTGGCCGTTGGGGGGCATCAGTTAGATTGTGCAGACTCTGGATGTTCCCTTTTAAACTTTTATTATTGTTTACTGTCAGCATAAAAGTGTTCGTTTGTGGTCCTGCAACAGAAATAAAGAAACAATAATCAAAACAAATATACTCCAGTACTAGTGGCAAACAGCAGTAACGTATAAATACACAGCATTCACATATTGCTATATAAGCACATGCACGGGACCGTGGATAGACGGACCGATTATTATCACTTAACCAGCTGATCATAAACAAGAAACGTCCTGGTTTATGAATGCACACTACATGGCTCCTGCTCACAAGTCCACTTAAACAATAACAATCACGACGAAAACCCCTCTTTCTCTCCTGAGCATGTTTTCTTTTCTCGCTTCACTCTCTCACCATGTCGTACCCTTTTCCGACAACAGGCTGCGTGGACCTGCCACTTACTAATTGACTTAAGTAAGTGACCAGTCACTTACTTCAGTGACTGGTCCAGTGGCAGGTGATGTTCATCAGGAGGATGTTACGAAAGACGGTGTGACTTTTCATCAGTCTGTCTTACTGTCAGTAAGTCATCTTACTGTTTTAGTGCTATAAACGCCTTGCGAGTGTAGAATCGTGTAATTGACTTGTGGATTTTCTAGAGGGATTCAGTGGTGACTGCTTTCATGCATTTCGACAGTGCATGAGAACATAAAACTTAAGATATAGTTGTCTAGAATATACATCCTTGGTGCAAATGTTTGAAAATAAGACCTTAAGTGGAGACCTTAAATGGACTTGTATGCTTTTGTACTCATGCTGCCCAACATAAACTTAAAAGTTGTTTTCTTGTGCTCTAGTATTTTCATTTGTTTTCTTAGAATTATATTCTACATTCTACTTTACCACTTTTATAACTAAACAAGGATTTTAAACACATCAAAAAGTGTCAAATAATGCTCTGAGATCTATTAACATGCTTAGAAAGATGCAATAGAGCTGACAAACTTGAGCAAGCTTTGACTGACGAGCTTTCTCATTTTTGATTGATAAAAATCGGTTAGTAAATATTATTAAACTGTCATGCTTGTTATTATTCACCTGTAACTTTTACTGAAGCAAAACCTCAATATATCCGCACCCTTCAGAAAATATATCTTAAAATTATGAGCTCCTGCTGCAAGAAAACAGTCTATTATTGGCAGTGATAAAAAGCAAATTTGAGAAATGGAAATTGGAAATGTTTGAAAAATAAATGGCATCAGGGACATAATATTTAATGTGGGAATAAATTATTATGTTAGAGGGTTGGACTTCAGGCGATGTTGTACAGGGCTGAAATCAACTCTGTTGTCCCTATCTTAAAGGAAAACCTAGTGGAAGAAAACAAACTGTAATTTTGGCCATGTACTGGAGAAGAATGAAGAAAAGTCTTTATAAATTACTTTTTCTGTTTAGTTTGTTGTCATTAGTGCATGCATCGTGTGTAAGCAGGGACATCTGCACGGTCATGTGTGTACATTTTTCTGTTACATCAGAGCTTATGCACTCTTTCTCAAAAGGTTTTTATAAAAGCACTTATGCACATCAGCTCTTTTTCTGAAGGCAGCAGGACCCCCCCCCCCCCCCCCCCACACACACACACACACTTTAACCAAGATGAAGGCTAACGTGTCATTAGACCTTGGTGCTGAAGCTGCAGTCCCACAGCAAGCAAGGCATGGTTTTGTTTCTCTGTGTCTTCTAAAAGCAGTGTCTTCGCATGAAACACAGTGTTCCAGGAATTGAGTAACTCCTGGATTAAACTCGATTCGTGCACTACTACTCAAAAAGAGAGAGTACCCGGCTGGTCGTTGTTGGCACTGAATGGTAGCTCAGCTGTGTTGCAGATAGGACAACGGGGTGTTACTGGGACTTCATAAGGTGTAAGACAGATTTCTGTTGCAGTGGACACAGATGGGACATGAGACAGCTGCTCCGTCATCTACCAGCTCGGGTTGGTGAAGGACAGGACTCCACTGAGTTTACTAGTCTAGCTCTGTGACTCCTACACATTTAGTCACAGTACAAAAACTAGTTATCACAATAAATGGATATCCCCAAGGCACGCCTTTTATAACCGTGTAAGATATACTTTTATTAAAATATTGATATGTCTGTGTTACACAATTTAAACAAATATAGTCAAAACCAAACAGCTGTTTTGGCTTATAGAATGAAAATCATGAATAATAATTTTTTCCTACCCTATGACCCATTCCAGTGTGTGTAAATCCTGATGCAAGTCAGCTAAAGGTGGGAGTCTACCTCGCGGCCCACACACGCACAATTGTCTGTTTGCAGTGTGGAGACGGTGATCACATGGACTTTGGCCATGTCCTTAACCTCCCTTGGAAAACAAAAACAAGTTCTCATAAGTTCCTGTGTACCTGAATGTCCCTGTCCGACCCACATGATGACCTGGCTCTGTGCTGCTCAATCTGTCTTAGTAATCGCTTGTATATGTGATTCTGACTTTCTCTGACTTCTGCCTAGACCCGTTTGTGTTCCTGTCAGCGTGTGTCGTCCTCCTTCTTCCTGTCTGCATGCTCATTTACACTCTGGCTCACCGTCATTTCTCTTACTCTCCCCCTTTTTTCTGCTGCCATTTTAGCATATCTACTTCTTTTATTTTCTGCGTGGCTCTGTTTATTCCTTTTTAATAAATTGAAACACTTTTCTGATTTGCTATTATTTTCCTCGTTGTTTTTACAACTCCTCTGACCACCCTTGCTGTATGGTAAAATGAGTTTATATATACAAGCTCACCATTCTTTGGTGAACATGGTTCATTAAAATAGCAATCATAATTCATTAGCTGAAGAGTTAATTGAAATTTCCACTTCCTTCAAGCATGTCTTTGGTTAATCGAGACTTCAAACAGGACATCTCAGTCAGCTGACTAGTTACTATTATGCTTTTGTTAGTCGCACTGACACACAAGCTGGTATTTTTATCTGATTAAAAATGATCAGACTAACTTACTAACTATTAACTTTCTTAATTGTGAATAGCTTATCGTCCAACAGTTTTATTTTGTGCTGACTACATAAAACTGTATAAGAGTTGTCTTTGGGAACAATAATAACTCCCTAATTTCATGAAACCAACACAATGTTACCCAGTCAGGCAATGTGATTTGAAGGGTTATGATTAGTTGTTCCTCTGGATCATCTGCGATTATAATCATCAGCCACCCCAGAAAAAATCAGATGTGCTGCACAGTTGTCCAGGACTGTTGCTGTCGCCAGGTGTGTCAGCTTCTGGACACGTGTCCTTGGGAGGTCGACGGATGAGGAAGCATAGTTCAGACAGCTAACAGGCTTGAGTTATACTTCTCTTGGCAACCAGAGGACGTTACATCATGCATGTTTTATTTTTTTCTTCCTCTTTTTAGCGACCCTTTTCTTTTTGCCATCTTGGATTCCTTGCTCTCCTCCTCTCAGCATTGATGAGCTCTGTGTTTCTTTTGACTTCTATCCTTATCCCTCTCCCCCATTTCCTCTCTTTCTTCCAGCCCTTTAGTCCTACTGTCATCTATTTTTAGCTCCTCGTGTAGTTGGCAGAATAGATGCGTGAAGGCATGGGAGTGTGTCTGGATTGCAGGGGAGAAAGGTGCCTGCTTGTGTGTGTGTGTGTGTGTGTGTGAGAGAGAGAGAGAGAGAGAGAGAGAGAGAGAGAGAGAGAGGCGGAGAGAGACTGTGTGGGTATGTTTGGGTCTCCATCATGCCACACCACATTTACCAGCACGAGGCAAACTCTGCAGTCTTCAGAAAGTCATTAGGGACAGGAGAGAGACAGTGCTGCACTAAATCTGACAGTAATTACTACCCACTGAAGATGCTAATTTTAGCACAGGGATACTGAGTAATTCAGTTTAATCTTCACATCATGTGAACTAGAAAGAAATGTCAGTAATTACTCCAGCAAAGACTCGGTGCACTCTTCACAGAGGTGCTGAATTGCCTGTGCAAGAAAAACATCGCTGTTGGTATTTTCGAGAGGGCGATTAAAAAAGTCTGAAGAGATCGTGCTTCACGGGAAGAGCTTGGTTTGATGGTGTCGAACCAAATCTGCTGTGAAATGCAGCATCTGCTAAGATGTGCAAATTCAGGGCATATGAATAAGTTGACAAAGTTGCATTCATTTTGTAATATAAAGGTTTAGTTGATCAGCTTATTTAGACTTTATTAATCCCCAAAAGACGACTATTCTGTTTTTCAGATGGTATTAGATATCCAATTTCTCTCTAATCTTGCAGTCTATTTGTCTATTTGTCTCTTGATTTGTTATTAACTTAACAAATTTCTTTAACTCTAAGAAATCTCAGAGAAAATGGGGCATAGGCAGAAGCTGCACGCACTCGGCGCGAGCAGTTTCACATTCTTGAGCATTAATCTTGCATGAAATATTATTATGACTGTTGTTGGCATTGTCTCAGTGTCCTGATATAATTACAAGATTCAGGACACGGTTTTCCATAATGTTTGACCATGACATTTTCACATGATGCTGCACTTAACGCCACAAGTTTTTGTCCAAGCACCCTAAACATTTGGTTAAGTATTGCAAAAGAACATCACTGTTGGATGTTTTGCTGTTGTTTTAAATTATGTGCTTGAACTGTAAACTTGAATTTGACGTAGAATTTCTAAGTGCTGAACATTTCTAAGCATGATTTAAAACACAGGAAGACAATCTGGTAAAGACACGTGAAGAAAAACATTAGTAAACACTCATGGAAAGTTTAAAAATCCCTATTGATTGATTTTCATTGTTCTTTTGAGGACATAATTATGGGCATGCCAATAGTCTTGGGTCTTAATAACATTTTCTCCAAGAAAACAAAAGGGCCATAAATAAATATTTAAGAATGAAAAACCCAAAGTCAGTATTTAGGAATAATCAAATATTACTATTAACCTGCCTGACCTCCAATAAAGGTAATCTTGTTTAGTCTCTTTCCTGCCACCACTTTCTTGGAAGTCAAGGAACAATTCAGGAATAAATCTGACTACTTTCTCTTTTGTAGCAGGTTTGGGATTTTGTTTGCTCGTTTAGTGTTTTTCTTGTAGTCAGTACAAGTACTTCATTCCTAGCTCTTCATACTAGCAATGATAGTGTTGTTCTTTTCTTCATGGCCAGGGGCAGTTGCACACTTGCTTATGATGCTTCAAGTCACGTCTTTTGACTTATTCTTTCCATTTTAGTGAAATTGAGTGGTTTCTTCTCTTAGCCACTGAGGCATCTTACTTGCCTTTTTTCACCGTTTTAATTACAGAATGAACTTTCTGTTATCACAAAGGGCCTTAAGATTTTTTTTAATCATATTTCATTAAAAAAAAGTGGTTTTCTTACATACAAGTAACAGATGAAATTATATAATAGTGTATGCAATTTTATGATTCTAGCATGGCTTTAAGACAACAAAAAAAGATTTTATTCCTTTCCTCAAAAAGTTATTTGTCTCATTTCAGTGATCCATTTTTAAAAGCAGATTTAAAGCAGTGATCATTCTGTCCAATTTATTTAGTTAAGGATTGTCATTTCAGAATTATTCAATTTTTACACATTATGTGAACTTGACTATTTCAGGAGCGTCTTTCAGTGTTTTATATATTTTCACTCTCTGCTTAGAGGCTTTGAAGTTTATAAATCTGTAATCTGTTCTGCTTTATGGTCAGTAATATTATCTACAATGTATATTTTATCTACAGATTATATTTGTGGCGGTGGCGGTTAGGGGCTTTTTTTTTTTTTTTTTTACATTATATTCAAAGTGGCATATTGTTGTACTTTTACTTTACTAAAAAGTGTGGGAAGTTACTATAAAGTGAATGTTTGGACTTAAAAACAGTTATTAGTCATCTCTGGTTACTTTTTACCTATAGAAACTTACCTCAGCATGCCAGGAAGTGTGTCCTTTGTATACAATGAAAATATTTCCTGTACATGGCACCAGAGCATGTGGTCATTGTTGGGCGTAAACAAAAGCTACTGCACTGTAGAAAGAAATTGTCTCTATTTTTACTGTCCAAATGCCTCCGTTCTCTGGAAAAAAGGGGACCGGCTGTAGACGCGTTAACAGCCAGATGACAGTTTTAGCACTTTGGTTTACACAGAATGTTAATAATAACAGTTCAGACGGTATGTTTAAGTCTTGTGGTGATTATTATTAAAGACTGGCACAAAAAGTGAGGAGGAGTGTGTGTGTGGGGCAGCCTCGTGTCTCTGCAGATGGTCATTGGTTGGAGCCACAGAGAAGGGGAGGGGTCTCAGTAGCACTGTTTCTGTAGAGAGAGGCAGAAGCAGCGAGACAGAGTGAGAAAGAGGCAGCAAAGGAGGACAAATGAACACAGAGGGTTTTCCGATCACTGGAATGCCTGAGCTACCTGATTTGTTCTCCAAACAAAGTTCTTGTTCTTCAGAAGAGAAATGATAGCCGAGTTTTTTTGTTTTTTGTTTCTGTGCGCATGTGTGAGAGCAGATTTTTGACATCAGTCACCCCACACACTGCCTTCATCCTCACATCTGACAGTATTCTGCTGCGATCTTGCTGCAACGGACCAGACACAGACTGAGACGGGAGCAAGTGTAGAAGGTCTAAAGGATACAAAGAGGATGAAGTAGTAAAACGACGAAGGTGAAAGCATGTTAAAGGGGAATCTAAAAAGAAGATTTTATTCTTAATTCCTGAAATTAATGGATGCAGCTCATTAAATCGTAATCCCTTTTTCACTGGAAGCTGGTTTTTGACTCGGTGGACTGTCGACTGTTAAAAACCGTCAGTTTTTGCAGTTGCAGCAGATGTTGAGGACATCCAAGACTTTATAGGGAGTGGAAGCTCTTCAGGCATAACTTGGACCTGAATTCCTTCAAAGTTCATTTTCTGTCCAGTTTTTTCTTTTTCCCTTTTTTGTGCCTTACGCTGGGAACTTTGTCTGCCTGGAGGAAAAACGAGAAGAGGAATATTATTTTAAATTTGTATACCAATCAGTTTTATTGGTATTGTAATTGTGCCACTGTGGACCTGCAGTGTGGACAATACCAGGGACCTCCCTCGCTTTTATCTGCCCTTTCCATCCTTCCTGCATTTGTAATGGAGCATGGAGATCTTTGGACTAAAACCAAAGAACAAGTCAGCTAGTGGGTTTTTTTGGATTCATTGACCTCTGAAGGGCTCCCCAAACGTATTCCTGCAAAAGATCATGAATTCTTCCCTGGATTCACTGAACCAGAGCTCCTCTAACTCGTCAACCTTATCACCTCCCTTCTGCTTACTTGAGATAGGCTATTCCCAGATTTTCAATACCTGTATCCTAGAAGTATCCATCATACTTCTCCTCACTGTTCTTATTATTTGTGGTAACCTAGTGGTGATTTTTGTGTTTCACTGTGCCCCTCTGCTTAGCCAGCACACCACCAGCGCTTTCATCCAAACCATGGCATATGCAGACCTGCTGGTGGGTGTCAGCTGCATCTTCCCTTCTCTGTCCCTACTCCATCACCTGCAGGGGCTTGACCCCAAACTCACCTGCCAGGTGTTTGGGTACATGGTGTCAGTTTTAAAGTCAGTTTCTATGGCATCTTTAGCATGCGTGAGCGTGGACCGCTACATTGCCATAACACGGCCTCTGACTTACGCGTCTCTGGTAACACCTTGCAGAGTGCGCTGCTGTATTGTTCTGATATGGGTTTACTCTGCGCTGGTGTTTCTCCCGTCTTTTCTGGGGTGGGGGAAACCTGGGTATCACGGCGACGTTGTGGAGTGGTGTGCACTTGAGTGGAAGACCAGTCCATTCTTCACAACTTTTATCGTAGCGCTGCTGTACGCCCCAGCTGCTTTCACAGTCTGCTTCACCTACGCCCACATCTTCAAGATTTGCAGACAGCACACCCGGGATATCAGTGAGCGCCACGCACGTTACCGACCCCAGCAGCTGCAGAGCCCGGGAATCGGAGCAGGGTCTGTTGGCAAGGACACCAGCACGGTAGAGCAAGAACATTTGCCCTATATGTCCCAACCTCGAAAGCCCCAGCACCACGAACATCACCATTCCACATCAACATACCCGGACAAGAGATATGCTATGGTATTGTTTCGCATCACTAGTGTGTTTTACATCCTCTGGTTGCCCTACATCCTCTACTTCCTGTTTGAGAGTGGAGGGATATATCGCCACCCTGCAGCATCATTTCTTACCACATGGTTGGCGATCAGCAACAGCTTTTGTAACTGTCTCATTTACAGCCTTTCCAACTCTGCTTTCAGAAAGGGCCTAAAACGCCTCTGCTCCTTCTGTTTGCAGCGCAGTGGCAGTGGCCTCGGGGTTAAGAACTCAAAAAAAGCTTTCGTCGGCTCTATTGAAAAGGGTTGTGCAGGACCGGGATACGGTTGTGGACACGACGACATGAGAGTTGGTGCAACGTGTCACGTGTAGTGCAAACGCTAAGGAAATTGTTACGCAAAATTTGCATCCGGATTAAAATGCCTCAAACAGCATCTGTCAAATGTCACTAGAATGTATTATAAGGAGATGGAAGATGCATTGATCTGTCACTGCCATTTCTGTCGTGTTTGGAGGCTGACCAGGCACTTTCTGCACAAACCACAGCTGGCCAAGGCAGCAAAGAAAAGTCGAAGGCAAAGCAATGACGTTTGTAAAAGCCTTAATAGTTTGTTTTTTTAATCTTTGTAGTGAACATGGTAAGATGGGATACAGTACATAAATGGTAGGAATGGTAAGAAAAAAGTGTTTGGAATTTATTATTACTATTTGCAACAAATAACATCAAACGATTACTCTTATTTCGTAACGTTATGATTTTCTGCGTTCTCACCTCTTTGTTGCTGAATGCTGAAAACGATGAAACGGTGTATTTGTTTTGTTTTGCGTTTTTTTTTTAGTTATCTGATTCAGTGATTGAGCTGAGTCAGAAGCAAATGGACAGCAAAGATAAAGATGGATGTAAACCCAGTGATTATAATTTGTCTGTATCAAACAATCGCTTTGTGAACTTTGAATTGAACATTATTTATTGTTGTTGTTTAAAATGTCTCTAAGTTATGGATTTGCACACTGTACCTGCTGTTCATACTATGACCCAGCTCTTGTGTACAGCTATCAGACAAAAAAAAACCTTTCTGAAAAATCTCCTCTGACGTGATATTTTGAAACATTGCCAGACTGATTGCACCTTTATTTTGATTGTGTAGCTTAACTTATTTGCTAATGTGTATTTAGGACAAAGAAACACTAAGAAAGCTTCTTTTTTTTTTTTTTTTTTTTTTTTTTTTTTTTTGTTGTTTGTTGTGTACTGATTTTTGGTACATCACTTGATTTATTTCAATCAAAGGTAAATATGTTAATAAATAAATTGTCTAACCCTTGAAGGCAAGGCAAGGCAAGTTTATTTGTATAGCACATTTAATGTACAAGAGAATTCAAAGTGCTTTAAATAAATACATTATAGAGTTTAAAATCAGAATAAACAATTGAAACTGATTGAACAGGCAGTAGTAATCTTCTGAGAAAATAAGGTTATGACTGATTGTGAAAACATAATCTTTTGGGGAATTGTGGATGTATACACACACACACACACACACACACACACACACACACACACACACACACACACACACACACAAAATCAGACAAACAAGCCATTTACTTTGTGTTCAATCTCAATCTGTGTTCAACACTCTAGACTCATGTTAATGTAGTCACAGATATTGTAGCTTTACTTATCTTGTCTAATGTACCAAAGAACATTCTGTACATATTCTTAGATGATGACATTTCAACTGAATTTCTACTTTATGAGGATTTAGTAAACCTCAGTGGGATTTACACAACGTCTGTGTAAGGGTCCACTGCACTGTGTTGGCTCAGTGATGCCTCGTGTGAGTGTGAGATGATGACTTTTTCTCAGTATATAGTGATATATTTGTTGCCTTGATTTAAAGAAATGATAATAAGTTGAACTGTTCGGGAAACCTCTTTCCTTAGACAGCTGTCGAGGGCTCAGTTAATAGGCACGCGACTGTTTTTAGAAGGCACAGACTGGCAAACATGCAGTGATGAAAGTTCCCTTTAGCCAGTTTCTGTCACTGCTGAATAACCTGGAACTGCATTTTTTTTTAATACTTCACAAAATTACACTTTGTTGTTATTGCTCCTCTTTTTGCCAAAGCCCTAAAATAAGAGTAAATAGGAGTAAATGCACAAGTCATGACTTGTATCTGGTGAACTGCTTATTTGTCTGCTTGGAATACATGAGCAAACGCACGTGTGTCCAGTTTTGACCACTGGCTGAATCCTGACTGTTCAAAGGTCTTCTGGTCTCTTTATATTGTAAGTGTGTGTATGATGTACAGTAGTACTAGATAGATGTCTTGAAATATTCCAGCTGTCAACTGTAAAGCATTTGCCAAATATTGTGATCTTTCGTACAAGTACCTTCCGCTGTTCCACTATCTGAACAATTGTATGTTTACAGTAAAGCCGGAGTGAATGTTTGATTAGCAAAGTACATCCGTTTTTTTTGTTTTTTTTTTCTAAACGAGTGTCACCTAATTTTTTTATCTGTCCTTTTGTAAAGTGATAAATGTTTTGTATAGTCTACGTATTGTCAGCAGCATGCTTAAAAACAGAAAGTGTTGAAGTTTTTCCTTCATAAACTTCCATTTTATTTTGATTAAATTGATTTCTGTTGTGGCGTTTCTGCTGTAAACTGACATTTTAGTAAAAAGAAAAAAGAAATGCAGTGCCACAGCAATTAATGGTACATTCCCTAAGGACTGTGAAGGATTCATGGCAAAGTTTAAAAAAAAAAAAAAATGATGCCAAAACATGCCCACGCTTGGTTGTGCACACACATTCGTTTCCTCCCGTGGGAAAAACGATAAACTTGCACGATCTCTAGAGAATGAAGCTGGTGGTTATGATGAACTCCAGTGCCATATTGGGTAAAAATCAGGGAGAACAAGAGAAAATGTGGTCAGTGGAGCTGTTGTAGAAATTGTGTTGCTTAAATGCAGCCGTCTGATGTGTAAGAGGAGAATTGCTGCCGGTTGCTGTGAGTGTGCGCCACAAGTTACAACAGATTATAAGTCATACTTTGCAAATTTTGCAGTAAATGGAAAAGCGGGTAGATGAAAGTGGTTCCTGACTTTCACAACTAACTGTCTCTATTGTATTTCCAAAATACGTACAATAAACACAGTCTCTTTGATCCAAAATGAAGATGTTTGAGATGACTGCGAGCTATGCCAAAGAAAACAAAAGAGTAAAAGAAAATGTACTCGAAGTCTCTTCGGTTTTCTCCCCTGGAATGTTATTGAGTTGGCAAACGGCTTTAGGTGCGTTGATACTATCTGGACGGGGTCTGTCCAGAATATATCTGTTTATGTAATAGGCAGAGTTTTAATGTAGCCACCTGGGTCACGTGCTGGATGTGACACTGATGTCCATGTGTTTACTTGTAACTTTATTTATTTATCTTTTTTTATTTTTTTAAGCGTCCTCTCTGTGTAGTGCACTTTTTCGTGCTACATGATGGTGACTAATTAAGATAATTAAATGAAAAGGAAGTGACTTGTAAAGTGTCAATCAACTAGTCTGATTCCTGTCTCGGCGAAGACTCAAAAACGACTAAGCAGCTATAAATGTCCCATTACTGCATCACTGACTTATTGAGTTTTAGCATTTTTGACCGCAGATTTGATCTTTCTCCGTATGCTGAGGGACTGTTCACCAGTTTATCACAGTTGTTTTTTCTTTTTTCCTTCTTTAAAAGTATAAAGATCATTTTATTGCATATCCTTTCTCTAAACAAGCAATGCTGCTAATGTCTGACTCATGACCCAGCCTTTTTAGGGAACATATGATTATCACACACCACACAAGACAAGACTGCCCACTGTAACTAAACTTTGGTCTGGAAACGATCCAAACAGGAGTTTCTGCCCGCAATAAATGCAGAAACATGCTCGGAGAACAATGAAGCCTTGGAAATTGGAGCCTTTAGAAAATGAAGGCATTGCCATGTTGTCTGATAAAACATGTCTTATTTCATATGCGTACGGTGTTGAATTTATTAGACTTTTGTAAGATGTCTGCTTTCATAGATCGCAAATGTCTAGATAGTATAAATAGTCAGATATTTGATTATGCTGAAGATGAAAGTGAGGTTTTTCAGTGTATGATGATTTATAACCTATATGGTTTTGTAAGATGTACACGCTGTGTATCTGTACTGAACAAATAAATGTGATCTAATTTCCATGTATTAAAACGATCTCAAATGAATTGCGTTGCTTTGATCAGAGCCACAGACATTCAGATATTTGATGTTTGTCTGCTTGAATGGGTGCCAGAAAAAGAAAATAGAAGAGGAATATCGTGTACTCTTCTTTTTTTTTTTTTTTTTTTTTCTTCCCACCATCTCTAGATAAAAGTACATTTTTGTTGGCGTAGCTCATTGTGAATACAGTAATACAGCAAAACCACAGTTGTGCAAACATTTTCAGTTTGCTGAATTTACAGGCTTTTAAAACTATTAGGGATGTTTTAAAAAAATGTTGCACTATGTTTAATATGTGGTGATTTACTTTGTTTGTTTCTTGTCTCCATTCTGATGAGACGTATATTCTGTTTTTGTTGTGCTGAAGCAGCGTGCCATTGCTTAACTAGCACAGAAAGTAGGGCATGGGACGGACTATTAAGATTTAATGATGGATGAGGCGAAGGTGAAGGAACGCCACTGTGGGTAGCTTGAACATCTGTCTGTAGAAAGCCAAGAATCACTGTGTCTAAACCTCACAATTTACTTAAAGGCTTCTTTGCAATTTAAATTTCATCCCGGTAAATCAAATCACACTGCTGTTGGGGATACAGAGCAAGGCTGGTAGCCAGCTTAATAAACAGTAGCCTGTGTTGCCTTGACGTCCCAGCAGGGTCGTTCAGGGGCAGCGAAAGAATAACAAAATGACATGTCAGCTATTGTGTCCAGTCAGAGAGAATCAGTGCAATGAACAATAAAGGACCAACTGTTCAGCCTTCTCACGGAAAACCCTTTTCTAATGGTTTATTCCTAACATTTAACACTCACATCAGTCCAGGAAGCACAGTATTTTTGATTTAGTGCCTGTAAGGAGCTCGTATTTTACAAAGAACAAGTTTTATTCTATGGCTTTGCTCACATTTTATAAAAGTTTTTTTTTGAGAGACTCATTAATTCACAGAAACGCTGCGGTTCTTTCCTGTCAAACTTGTCATTTTATTTACTGTTGATCGTTTTGAGTTTGTTTGTTTTTTATTTTTTTTCCCTTCCCTCCCCAATAAGTTGGCTTGTAACAACGTACATAAATCCATGGATCAGCGGTAAAACATTTACGTTTTGCAGAAACGGTTAAATCCTGTGATAATGTGTGTGGTCACATACCTAAAACACCTAAAACACCGCAGCTGAAGAAGGTGTCGGCCAATCAGAAGAGTCTAATCCGGACACAAAGTCTTTATTATTGTTCTGTTCAAAAATCACACTTGAATTGTTAACACTTATTTAAAGTAAAACCAAGCACAATGAGTTGGTGTTCTATTAAGATCAAAGCCTGATTTAGGTTTTTCGGCTGTATTTTTCTCTTACTATCAATAATCTGAGGCTTCGGTAATAAGTGCCCAGTGCAGTCGTTAGTATTTTTGCATTGACAGTCGCTTTGTTTGGCTCTGCATCAATCTTCTGCTATATACCATGACACATTGGGTATGTTTTCTCTTCCCTCTCACGCGACACTTATTTGAAATCGCTCTTTTAGCGAACCTACAGACAGAGAGGAAGCTAATTGGCCGCTGTGTCAGAGGTCTTTGTCCGCTCTCTCAGCACTTCAGATAAGTATGGCTAAGTGGTGCTTGTACAAACATGGATCGCTATCTTTCAGTGAGGGACCGTAGCTGCGTGTAATGTGCCCTTACACTAAATCTGTTTCTATGGATTTTTCTATGAAGCACCAGATTTTTTTAAAGATCTACCTTTCTCTAGCATTTAATCATGTTATATTTGGTTAAACTTTTTCTGTCATTATTCCAGTTGAAGCCTTTGAAATCACAAGCATATTGGGAAAAAGTGCCAGTTGAAACTTCAGAAACCCCCAAAGGTCGTCAAACGTAAAGTAAAACGTATGGATGTCAATTGTAACCAGTAACTTGTCTGTTAGAGGAGCAGAGACGCATTGTTAAAAATGTAAAAGGTTGCAATGTTTTTACCGGTTGTCTACTAATTGTTGTCGAAGTTGGAGTTTAGAGGCGAGAAAAGAGGTGTGGTTGTTCCTTTTTAAGGTCACTAAATGGGATGTGCTGTGTGTTCTATTAAATGAGATAATTCAATATACTGCATATAGTTTCATTAAATACCCACCATGCAACAGCAGAGAGGCAGACCCTCCTATGACTTAAATTCCTCTAAGCAAGACTAAACTGTTTATAAATACGCACGCCAGTGGAAGCAGGGTTTAATCATCTCGACTAAATGCTTCACCCCGATTGTTGCTGTACCCTTAGGCTGACTTTAAACCACAAGGAAAGTTTTAAGCCTCATGGGGACATTTTGTCCTCATTTCCAAGGTCCAGGTCTTAAACCGCTGTCGCACAACTAGCCACACAAACACACTCTCGGTTCCTGTGACTGACGGGGTGGGGCGTAACGCAGCTGGTCTCTGATCACCGTTAGCCTTGCTTTGTGTTTCTATTCCTTTCTTCCTGCATTTCTTCTGATACTTACAATATTTTTGTTTCATTCTCTTCCTCTGTGGAAGTTAGAACAGAAACGGGAAAAAGAAAGGGAAGGGGACTTGATGGGTTCAGCGGCAAGAGAGCGAGAAGGTATAATTGGCTACAGAGGGAGCGAGAAAGATAAGAAAATAACTGATTTACTGTAAATGAAAGGAATTTCTCTGGTATGACTGTAATTTTCATCTGCTTTGAAGATGGAGTTGCACAGTGGTGTTTGCTGGTTGGGGCTTCGAGCAGGTATTAATGAGGAGCTGCACGCTTGCAGATGTGCCTTTGAGCAAGTTACTGGATGGTGAAAAACCTTGGGTGCAGGTGAAATTCCTGGTGCACGTATAAGAGAAACTTTTTCCTATTTTTTTTTTTAATTTCGGAATTAACCTGAATTTCACAAAACGTTCCTTCACGTCCCTAATTGATACCGCGGACTACAATTCATATTTCCTTCTTAAAAACAACGTGAATTTGACCTGATTTTGTCTTCCCAGCTACACATTCACTCCTTCTCAAAAGTCTGTATTAAGACGTTTGAGTGTGTTTTCATCTTTCCGTATCGTCAGATTGTTTTAGGTTTGAGGGCACCATTAGTTATTTAAAAGCTATTTATTCAAAATACACTCATAATCAATAAGGAAATGAGCAGTAATTAATCTCTGAAATCCCAGACTAGTTATTATTGAGGTATTTACTGCTCGGTGTGATGGCGGTGGAGGGGTACCCCGACGAGCGTTCCCCAGTCTTGTGCATGTCGTGTCTGTGAACAGCGTTGTGCTCATGTTACGTCTGTAGCTCCTTGTTCCAGCCAACATGCTGAATTCAAATTAATTAAAGTGCTTTAGTCTTATCGTTCTTTTTTTTTTCTTCTTCTTTTAATGAGGTTAATGATTGTCGTCTTTTGACAAATAAAATGTTGAGTAATGTGAATAAATTTTCTTCAAATGTCCAGCCTGTTTCCACACGAACCTGCAAAGCCCTCGGTTACCCGCTGTGACATATTAACAGCACCGTAATCGGGTCAGAATGACATTTTACTTAATAATTAGTTTGTTTGTTTGTCGTTTGTGTAACGTCAGCATGCTGACGGTGTCATTGTTGCGATGCTGGCCTCAGCGGTTAGTGTTTGTCGACCAGCACGTCAGCTTTTCTTCTCTTTCTTCTGGTTTTGATCACACGTTTTAAACTGCACATACTTGGCAAAACAACACTCTTCTTTCCTCAACTTCTTGCGCATACTTGTCTTTTTTAACTTAAAATAACAGCATTTATAACATTAACAATTCCTCATTAGAGGCTGCTCGGACTGTTGATACCGGATGTTTAACAGTAAAAGACAATCAGCCTCTTATCAGCCTGGTGCTTCATTGTGCTGTAGTTTAGTTTATATTTATTATGCTGTCAAAAGACATCTTAATCAGTGTGAAGTAGGTCAGTGTACTGGATTTTTAGAAGAAGCGAGTGCACTCTAGTTTTATGTCACTAGTCTCAGTGATGGTAATATTATAGTTGTCTGTAGCGTTTTCGATCAAATGAACACTTCCGTTTTTCTGTATGCGTATACAGATTTTTTTTTTTTTTTCCCTTTAATGTGTTTTGAAATTTAGTTGGTCTTATTTCCTTACTTTATGTATCTGAGCACCTGGCAACACAGTCATTATTTGTGATGTTCTGAAAAGAATTGAAATAAATCTGGAGCTGTCAGAGTCATGGAGACATGGAGGTGTGGACAGTCCGTAGTTGAAAGGAACACTCTGTCCCACCACTTATTCTTCTTCAGCAGTGTGTTGGGTCTCTCTACACTTCAGAACCCTTTGTTGTATTATTCTTATCACCGACACCTTATACAAAATATATCCATATCATGGATTTCTGATTACTTTTCTCTCGCTGCCTCCCTTTATGCACTGTAACCTTTTCCCCCTCACATTTGTCCTGTGTTTAGGAGTCTCCACAGGACAGTGCAATCACCAGGGACATTAACAGGACGTTCCCAGCTCATGACTACTTCAAAGACACTGGAGGAGATGGCCAAGACTCCCTCTACAAGATCTGCAAGGTGGGACTTCCAAAACACATGAAGAAGATTAACATGTCAGTGGAATCATTACAGCACATTTGGGAGACGGTGTTAAAGATGGATTCATGGCGTGCACATATGTACTGCAACAGCCGTATGCCAAATGAGGTGTACACGGTTTCATTGCACTGCTGAAATAAACAAGCAGCAGAATCTCCTCCTCCTCCTCCTCCTCCCCATCATGATTGGCTTTACTCTTACATTTTTGATGCAATTGAAAAAACATATATTTGTGTCCTCCTTCACTGAATCCTGTGACGGGACATAAAATGTTTCAGGTGGTAACTTTGGAAACTTTAAGGAGCTGCATTTAGTTTTATTTGTATGAAATTATACACACAATCTTAACTAGTAGCAGGTATCAAAACTACCTTATTTTTCTTGCAATTAGATTAAATTGTAAATGAATAATCACAAATGAAGATGCTGTATTTACAAAGGCGCGTGTACTTACAAGCGCTTATTAAAAACTTTAAAAATTGAGTCGCACGTAATCAGTTTATAAATGACCCGCGTTGCAGCAGGTGCGGTTAGTCGTCGATGCTGTGAATTAATTAACACCTCTTTCAGCGCGCGGTTCAGCGAGTTCACAACAGTCTGTCTAGCAAAAAACAAACAAAATAAGTTTGCAGTCAAACACACAAACCCCAGGCTGAAACAAATGTTGGATTTTTCCGTTTTAGTTCTTGTTTTCTCATTTTTTCGAACCAGTCCTCGCATGCGGATGTTTAATTATCGACGGTCAGAGGACGGCCTTTGAGGAATTTAAGCTCTCCGGTGAATAATTCATGAGGGTTTCAAGTGCTCAGTTATATCATCAGCTGATTCACTTTAAGTTTTGAGAAAAGGTGAAAATGAGCTAATAAAATGTCACATTAGTTTCTGCTTTAATTTCTTTCTCCAAGATCTTGTATTGATGATTGGAGAGTTGGGCCACATTTCCTCCTCAAGGAGGATGTTTGACCATCCTTCGAGGTTTTAATAATGAAATAATAAAACTGTTGAACAGTCCTTCATTCAGTTTAAGTAGTGTCCTTACTTGTTTTGTTTGTTTGATGCAGACTATTAATTTGAGGCTTTTGAGTCGGAGTAACTTCTTTTCCATGACCTCAGAATCCGTCTTGTGACATAAAAGGATGAAAAGCTACTCGCTGCATCAGTTAGGATTAAGTAACCTGTCGCCAGATGAAACATATTAATCGCTGCTGACCTTTTCTATAAGCTATTCCACATCATTGTTTAAAAGTTAATTTCATTTAATGTCCATATTGTTATATAAACGTTACATAAGATGCCAAATTGGTTTTAGTGTTTTTGCCGCCTGTCCAGTTTTTGTTGTACAAATCTACATACAGATTCAACTTCATGAAATAATGCATAAATAATTTAATAGATTGTAGTAAAATAAATTCAATTATACTTATCTTTAAGTTTGTATTTATTGCATAACAGGAACTGGATTAAGTTGTGCTAAACAATTAAAGTAAAAGTTGTCAGCCTCCAAATATGGGTTTGGTGTGAAAACACACCGAAACATTTAGCTCGGTAATACGTCTCGGATGGCCTGAGTGCAGCATTTTCAGTTTTCAGTTTCATATTATTCATAATGCATAACTCTGGTGAGGGCATCCATCTCTTCACAGACAAGCAGCTCCTGAGGTGTGCTGAATAATTCAGTCTCCCCTCCCTTTTCTCTCTGTCTGCATTGATCCACACTTTGTCCGTTTGACTTGTACTTGTTATTTGTATTTCTAGTTCAGTAGGCCACTACAATCCTGTTCCCAATTTCCGCCTTTTTAACTTCCCTCGTTTTTTTACTCTGTTACACAAATACTAACATTTCTCTCAAACTTATGGCCTTTTTCTTGCCCTTTGATTTTCATTATCAATGAAGTGCTTCACAGCCAAATAAGTCATATTTTGTGAGTGCTGGGAAAAAATAGAGACACAAATACTCCTAAATTGGGGATGTAGACCACTTATCTCTCTTTAATTCGTATGTGTTCAAATTCAAATGTTCAAATGTATATAACAAACTAGCTAAAAGACATTTTCTTCAGACAGTTAAAAAAAATGTGTATATATATTTTCTGTTTTTAGCACTTTTAAGCTGGATGTTTCATTTGTTTATTATAGTTTTATTTATTTTTTTTTTTATTTCCTGTGAAACCTAACCAACATGTTTCCTAACTTTGTGTTTGGTCTCTCCTACAGGCTTATTCTGTGTACGATGAGGAGATCGGCTACTGCCAGGGACAGTCCTTTTTGGCTGCAGTGCTGCTACTGCACGTGAGCTGAGTAACAACGTATTCAACAATAAAAAATAAAAAAAATATGTAACTCAAATACACGTCAATACTGCCATCTAGTGGACAAATACAGTCTCTTTAGAGGAAATAGATGAATAAATAGATGTGCAAAGCAATACATCAAGAAGTTAATCAAAAAAATTTTTTTTTCCTTCCAGGGGGAAAAAAAAGTATTTTGTATTTTATTATCATTTTACCAATGTTCAGTTCTGTAGTTGATGCTCACATTAACTTGTAACTGTATCATTTAGGTATCAAACAGCATAAGGGGTGATGATTAATGACTGTGGTTTTTCTTCAGATGCCAGAGGAGCAAGCTTTCAGTGTTCTGGTGAAAATCATGTTTGATTACGGGCTCAGGGACCTTTTCAAACAAAACTTTGAAGATCTACATTGCAAGTTCTTCATACTTGAGAGACTCATGCAGGTTTGTGTGTTACATTGCCCACTATGTTCATAAAAGTACAGCTCACAATATGTGTCTATTGGCATTTGGTAGATTAAGCTACTATTTGTCGACCTTCATCTACCCAAAATGCTTTTAATTTCTTTTATTTGATAATTTGCTTTCACTTAACATTTACATTTTTTCTTTTTTTTACAATTTCTGTTTCCTTCTTGTGCTACTTTACATTCCATGTTTTTCTGTCTCTGTATTAGTTGTCTTCTGTCTGTGGTTTTTATTTATTAATGTGTGGATTTTCTGCTTTGTCTTAATAGGAATATATTCCAGATCTTTACAACCATTTCCTGAACGTGGGGCTCGAGGCGCACATGTACGCCTCTCAGTGGTTCCTCACCCTCTTCACGGCCAAGTTCCCTCTTTACATGGTCTTCCATATAATCGACCTGCTGCTGTGTGAGGTTGGTAATAAAAACAGAACCATTTGTGTGGTTGTGATTCACACACATGACTGGATTTACTGGACTTCTAAAACCAGTTTAGTGGATGTATTTTTGCTTCTTGCATGCACACTTCTGAAAATGATGAAGGAACTGTTAAAACAGCCAAATAATGCCGTGTAATAGACTTGAAATACAGAAGAATTGTAAGAACTGGGATGTTTAAAAAAAATGAAGTTTAAATATGAAGTTCTGAGTAATACAAGATTATCATGAAGAGTTTTGGACTAAAAAGAAAGTAAAGTTTGTTCTCCATGAAGCTTTAGAGAGCTTGTGACGTGATATAAATAGTTATTTTTCACCTGAATTGGGAGCGCCACATCTTGTTAAACCCACACCTCATTTATCAACTAAGTTGTCATTGCCGTGATGATGCATTGTGATTTTATGCTGTAATGATGCATAACGGCAGAAGAAGCTAAGAGCCTTTTTAAGGTTTGGTAAATTATGAATAGACATAGGAAAACCTGCTGCAATCTGGTTCAAACTAAGATTTAAAAAACAAAAAAACTGACCAGCAAGCCTGCTGGTTGAACACAGCACCTCTCCTTTATTGATTTCTTTTTTTTTTTTTTTTTTTTTTTAGGGCATTAGTGTGATCTTTAACGTAGCCTTGGCACTTCTAAAGGTAAGTAACCCCTACTTAATTCACAAACACTGACAGCTATATATGTCAGCAGAAACGGCAGCAGATAGCACATGTCAACAGGTCGAGTCTTGGAAAAGTTTACCCGTTAGTTCAGGGGGGGAACTTCGGACACGAGCACATTTCCACCCAGTGGCTTTGTTGCTGAGAGCAGCATACACCTTTACACTAAAGATGGATTTCCCTTCACAATTAACAAAGCACAACATCATCTTGAATTATCATCTTGTGTTGCTTTTGTTACATAAAAATAAATAAATAATCTCCTGGGAAGTTACTTGCCTTGGATAATGCAAGTCCATGCTTAACTGTCATTTGTGTTATGTTTCCCTTAGACATCAAAAGATGATCTAATCCAAACAGACTTCGAGGGTGCGCTCAAATTCTTTCGTGTCCCGGTTCCTAAGAGATACCGCTCTGAGGAAAACGCAAAGAAACTGATGGAGCTGGCCTGTAGCATGAAGGTGAGAGTCAAGCAAAAATAGGAAATGATTCCTGTAAGAAATGGGAATGTCTTTGGGAATATCTAGAAAAGTTTAAACTGCATTGGAGCTGCATTCAGTGAAAAGAAAAAACGCCAAGTCGGACAGATTCACAGATTACTTGATTATCAGCTCAGGATGATTTATTTTGTTATAAAAAAAAAAAGAAAGAAAGAAAAACAGAGAGAGAGAAAATACCCAGCAAATACCAGTAGGGGTCACTGTTGAACTCTGATGATTTTAATGCAATAAAGAACTCACACATTCCCACAAACAGACTGCGGACACATGCATCTGTCTCTTCAGCGCTCACACCTGTGTCCTGACCTGTTTTGAACAATCTGTCCCAGTTTAGGGAGTCCGACTTTGAAGGTAACTTTGGGCAGATTCATTTCTTGGCATAAACTTTGTACAGGAGCCAGCACGGAGAAAGATTTTGAACTTTGTTTTTTGCCCCTCACTGGGGTTGGCAGCAGGGAGATCAGACTTTCCTCCAACAAAGAAAAATTCAGTGGATGTAAATCAAAGGTAACTGGACCAGCTCTGCAGTTTTGAAGATTCAAAGCTTCACTGCTCGTCTTCGTCATTACTTTAGAATTTAAATCAGATGGGTTCAGGTGGCGGGAGGAAAAAGCCTCCTCAAAGCCTATGTTGTAACACTTTAAAACTGTTTGTACCCACTCGTATGAAATGCATTCATGTATTATTTTCAGCACAGATTCCAGCATGGGAAAATAATTCCAGGAAGTCATTTGGGAAATTGACCTCAATGCCTGCTGTAATGGTGGTAGGCTAATCTCAGACTTGGATGTCTCTATAGTGGGATTAACGGACCAGATTATTGTTGGCCTCGTTAACTGATGGAGGTTGAACCACAAGTCACACACACACTACACCACCTTTTGCTTTTATTACATCATGCTTTTGCCATGGCATCGCTTCAACAAGATTATGCAATGTCACATTTATTTCCATCCAGGGCCGGATTAATCTTTGGCAAAGATTTTGTTTTCATGAGTGGAGAGTCAGACCACAAGTCTTCTCTAGCGCATCCCAAAGATGCTCAGTGCAGTTGAGGTCAGGGATCTGTTGTGGCTGATCCACATGGGATAATAATGTCCCATTCTTTCTGAGCTACTCTTACACATTTTGAGCCCGTTGAATCCTGACATTGTCATCAAGGAAGACTGAAAAACTAATCCAACAATGGAAAAACCTGGTCAAGATATTCATGAAGTCAGCTGGTCTCATGATGTTGCTGAACGTCGAACTGATTGACTCGGGCAAGTCTGGGTCACAATGACGTCCACGCGGGCTGGCGTGGTAGGCACTAATAATACGTGGCCTCCTTACCTGGATGCCCCCATCACGCTGTATCAGAGATTGTTAAATCATCTGTTGCTTGCTGAAATGTACCAATCATTGCAGTTTTCCAATGGGAGGCTCTTACCTACTTGTTGTTGGACATTTTATGTCCAGACTCATGCTCTCTTGGGAGGAGTGTAGTTTTCACACTCTGAGATTTATTATCAGGCTGCTACATGCCACAGATTTTAGATGGCCGCTTCGCTTAGGTTTTGATCCCTTGAGCTTTTCACTCCTCCCTTTTAATGTTTTAACAATCTCACAATGACATTTATGTAAAAATACAAAAAAAGTCATGAGTGTAGTGAGCTTACTTCAAAGGGAAAATGCTGTAACTTACATAGATCTTGGTAAATGCCTTAAATTATGTCATATGTGGACTTTGTGTCAAAGAAATGTGTGTTCTGGTGTTGAGAGAAGCATATTTAATTTTGAATAAATCATGTTACAAACACTTGCAGCAGTTTATAGCTGTTTTAAAAAAAGGATTATCCAGACACTCTTGTGGTCAGATTAGCTGATGTATTTATAATTGATCCAAGCTTCATCAGTAGAAAAATGTATCTAATGTTGTTAGTAGTGAAGTTATTAACTGGTGGGGGTTAAGAACTGTGGATGTTCTGCAGTAATTGCTTCATCTAATTAGCTTCTGCAGATCCCACAATTCCTGCCCTCAGAAACCACCTCTGCTTTACGCGTCTATTATCTGTCTCCCATTTATAAAACCATCGACCAAATAAACCACGAGAACACGTGCTGACAAAACTAAATGTAAGCTTGCAGTAAGGTGATGATGTTTAAAAGGCATTAATCCTGCAGCGGCAGTAGATGCATTTAAAATGTACAGAAATGACGAGCATGTCCTCGGAGAAGCTGCCGGTTCTTTCTTTGTTGTTAATAGCCATGCAAGTAGTGTTAAGGATGCGGTTTGATCTAAAATTGATCTGCGGTGCTCAACTCAACCTGACGTTGACGTGAAGTGATGAATGCTGTGAGTGTCAGAAACCCAGCTCTTTTATTCAATAACTTCATTTGAACACCACTTCTCAACAATTCTGTAGCAGGTGATGACAGAAAAGTAGTAGTTTAATCCATCATTAGGTAATATAGGACTTCTTTATTCTGGTGTAAAAGTTCACAAAAAGTGGTTAGAAAAAAGAAGAGATTTCCCCCAATAATTATCCACAAACGCAGTGGGTTCAAACTAATATACTTAGTTATTATTAACAACTGGTTTTTTTTTTGGACTCGCTTCGCTTCACAGATCAGCCAGAAAAAGTTAAAGAAATATGAGAAGGAGTACCACACCATGCGGGAGCAGCAGGAGCAACAAGAGGCTCCTATTGAGAGATATGAGGTAAATGCATGTGCACATGCTGCAGCACACGGACATAAAAGTCATTCCCTCCAGTGGCAAAACTGAAATCAGGTTATTTCTCTTGCTGTACAGCAAGTAGATGGAGAACAGCAACAGTTATTAGTCGTCTCTTTTGTTTTTATACGGCCATAATATTTGATGTGGCAGCCTCACAGTTCTCATGTAGCCGCGGGCAACGCTCCAAACCTCACACTGCTCCTGATGTGCTCATCAGTCTGAGAGTGTATGCATGACGAAGAAGAAACACTGCACACACAAGATATTCCTATTTCTGTGAATCAGGGAATGAGGCTAACGGTGTAAAGGCATTTTGAGTTGACAAGAAGACTAAATACTGAAATATAAATTATGTTTATCTACCAGTTAACTTGGTTTAGTTGCCTATTGAAACCAATTAATTTAATAAAATCGTTTTAAAATCAGTATTTCTAAAAGATTGGAAGGAGATATAGGTGATTTGTCTTTTTTCTGCAGTCATATATATATATATATATATATATATATATATATATATATATATATATATATATATATATATATATATATATATATATATATAAAATCCTATTACCAATTCTTGTTGTAAATGATGTGCAAACAGGTTATGTCCTGTTAAACATTACAGAGGACTCTTCCAGCGCTGTTATGCTCTCACCTGATCATAGTGAACTTTTACACCCAGTCTTGTATGCATGTTGACTTTACTTTCAAACCCGAGCCAGTGTAAGAAGTTTCAACATTGTTTGCAGCTTCATGATTAACTCTCTTTCTCGCTCCACCGACTCCTTCCTCTTTTTTTATGGCCCTTCACTTCTGTGTCATATTCCACTTTTCCCCTGCATCATATTTGTTTTTCATTCCTCCGTCTGTTTTGTCCTGTTTTGCTTTGATGCCTTGTCGTTACTGTTCTTTCATCACGTTTATCCTGTTTCTCTGCCCCCCCCTTCCCTCCGTGCAGCGGGAGAACCGTCGTTTGCAGGAGGCCAACATGCGGCTGGAACAGGAGAACGACGACTTGGCACACGAACTAGTTAGCAGCAAGATAGCTCTACGCAAGGACCTGGACAATGTAAGCTCAGAGGAGAGACTATATTTGAGCATCTTGGTGTGGGTTTCCTTGTACACGTTAGGAAATATGACGTTCCTTTTCCTACAAGAACATCTAGCAGAAGTAATTACCTTGTGTTTAGTGCAACAGTTCCAGAGCTGTATTGAAATTAATCAGAGTGAGCGAATAAGTTAGCTGTGCTGGTATAAAAGCAACACAAATTTGATTTATGTGACCTCAAAGTGTGTGTGTGTGTGTGTGTGTGTGTGTGTGTGTGTGTGTGTGTGTGTGTGTGTGAGACACAGTGTACATTTTTGTGTAGGATTTTCTTTGACCTACCTTGAAAAGAGAGAGTAAAGAGGAAAGTAGGACAAGTCTAACTTTCAATGACTTTGTCAGCAACGGTGTATTTTGTTCTATGTGTGTGTGTGTGTGTGTGTGTGTGTGTGTGTGTGTGTGTGTGTGTGTCAGGCCGAGGAGAAGGCAGACGCCCTGAATAAAGAACTGCTGCTGACCAAACAAAAACTGGTGGATTCGGAGGACGAGAAGAGACGGCTGGAGGAAGAATCGGCGCAGGTTCAAACAAACAAGTTACTATCCTGAAACCGAGTCTGTTTTGAAGAACCAGAGTCGAGTTGATGTCTTTAAATATACGTTTGTCAGATGTCGTAAAGCGAGCGCAGTTAGTGGTGGCAGCAAAGTGGTGGCCTCTGCGTCAGCTGCGAGTCCCCGGTGGAGGGAGGGGAGGGGGGGTGCACACTGCTGGGAGCTGTAAGGAGGCCAATGTGAAGTTGTAATGTCTTTTTTATTGACAGTCGATTAAAGTCAGAGAAATAATCATCTCAGATGTAATCAGTCTGTTTCATGGAGTCGAACGTTTGTGGATCCACAGCGCGGTTCTGCTGGTCTTTCCATTTGTTACACTGTCCTTGACAAGCAAGACTCTTAATTGAACATCAGTTTCTCTGTATTTGCACAGCTGGTCTGCCCTTATTCTTATCGTTGTAACACATCCAGCCCACTTTAATAAACATTTTTGATGGTAATCCGTTGATCCCATCAACTTTACTTCTAAAGATTTCTATAGCTATTCAGTTCAGTCATTGGGAAGAAAAAACCTTCCAAGGCCTGCTTTATCAACTTTCAGTTGTAGATATTCATCCTGTCCATAGTCACACTTACAAGACCAAAGTGTTTGATGTGTATTTTCTTGGGTTTGGGGAAGCATCATTTCAAGGGAAAAAACAAGCCTTTGCCCTCCATCTCACCCTCCAAACATCTCCTCTTGTTGAGTGTGTAGGTGGTTTGTCTGTCTGACGGCAGGTTGGGTTGAGGGCAGGACTTTGCCATAAGCTTCTTGTCTACGGATACTTTTCTCTCCTCTGCTTTACATTTCTTGGCAGTCTCATGGTCTCTGAGCTCTCTGATCGGCTGAACTTCATCTGCGTTCTTGTGTTTTTCCCGACAGCTGAAGGAAATGTGCCGACGAGAACTGGACAAGTCTGAATCGGAGATTAAGAAGAATGGCACCATTATCGGGGAATATAAACAGGTAAACGCTGAAGGGCTGTTTTAATATTTCTGAATGTGTTGTGTACAAAAATAACTGAAACACTTAAAGTATAATGTTTAATAACAGTTTTTACTTCCACTCTGGAAGTGTTGGATGCACTGTTTTGCGTGTACGTTACTTTAGTGTGTCCTTTGTCTTAAATGAAGCCGAGGGAAGTGAAACTGTAAACTGGTGCCGTTTCTATGTACGGTTTAAACATTTTGGGACTCATCCACGAGTGGCTTTTCTTCCCAATAACAGAAAAAGCAGGAAAGAAGAGGCTTTCCAAATTATCCATTTGTACAACAGTCACAGCCTCTTCCAGTCCCCTTTTCAGGGGTGAGCAGCTGATGGACATGAATCCCATCCAACGTGGGCTTCCTTCATGTGGGCCGTCATGTGAAATGTCTAGAAGTTTGCAGGCTCCGATTTTTATTGAACGGAGTACGGAGAGGCAGGCCTACCACTGATGACATTTATAAGCAGTTAAGCTGTTATCTAGCATTATCTTCCCAACGTGCCAAATGACAGAAAAATTGAATAAAAGCATGAATACGTTTCAAATGATCGCAGGATGACCCCAGAGGAAAAACATATAATGTTTAACAGCAGAGGATAAAAATCCGGAGAGCGGAAGTGGCCAGTTGGCAGTTTTAGAAAACTTTCATTGGGGTTGTAGTTTGGTTATTTGTATGGTAGTTTTACTGTTTGGGAGCATCGAATGCGCCTTACCGTGAGACTTTTGACGTAGTCGTAAATAGTTGGAAATTAGATCCTCCGTAGAGCTTTTATGTTGTCAGTATCAGTTTCATTAGTTCATTTATAAATATCCAGTCAGCCTATATCTTTGATAACTGAACAAGTGAATGTTCTTTTAGCTCCATCTGTCTTCTTCGCATCTCATCCCGTCGCTTAAAGTTTAAAAATAAATGCATCCAGATCAAGTAGTTTTGTCATCAGCACAGGGACCTTATGCAATAATCGCCCTCCTGTTTCTCCCTCAGAAGGTTGGCGGAAATAGCAGAAAGACTCATTTAGACTCAAACCTGAAGTTCACCTGAGTCTAAAAATACCAGCAGTCATCCGAAATTGACAACATAAAGCGATTATCACAGAGGTGGTGCTTGTTGTGTGGCTAAAAGCAGCTTCAGTTGAGAGCTGAGCAGAGCCAAGTGTGAATCCGGGGACTCGTCAAAAATAGTCCGTTCATACGGGACTGAGGGCCAGAGAAAACGGACAGAAGTCCGGAGGGGAGAGACGGGCGACTGGCACCCCCACAAATAACCCTCGCTGTTTTCCAACCCAGATAACTCAAATTATTCTTCAAATAGCATTTTCCTCTTACGAATGCCAACCTTTTTTTTTTGTACGATTGGAGCCAAAGAAGCTTTGTGCACTAATTGCCCCTCCAGAACACGAGGACGGAGAAACGTCTATTTGTGGTGTCGAGCGGTGCGTTGTAATCTGCACGGTTGGAGTGGGGCTCGTGTAGACCCACTCAGCCAAGCCCGGTACATCGACGTGTGTCAGTGTCGACGTCTCTGAGGTCCTATCGGCTTCACATTTAATTTACCTTTTTATTTTTTCTTCCCCCAAAATATTTTCAGCTCTGGACACCGCTTCGAGTGGAAAGCATTTCTCAGATCAGCATCAACCTCTGTTCGGCAGCTTCTAGTTCAACGCTTTAAATACAAATTTAGTGACATGATCAATGCATTAAAATCTCATTTTCTTGCATAATGTGCCTTGTAAACGTAAATGCTCTGTACATGTGATCTTGAACAAAGGAAGAACAAAAAGGCATCAAGCAGAAAATCTACAGCTGGACGGGATAAATTATTTAGTAAAGCTCTTCAAAATTAATATCACTGTGATTGTTCTGGAACGAGCTGTAATAAAACAGAACTGCACATGAGTGATGCAGCTGTTTTAAATGAAATAAAAATCCTAACAAGGACAAACCCCCCCCCCCTAAAAACATTGGATCATCCAGATCTTTTACGAGTACCATCCTTGAGAGCTTTCTTGGAGATGTTGCAGCCAGTCCAGTAGTTAGGAAGAAAATAATCCGGAGGAGAGGGAAGCCTGCTCCTGAAACAACACTGAGAGAGCAGATATACGTCACCAGGGGCTCAAACGGTCGGGAGAGATGATGGAGGGGTAAAGAAAACGGGGCAGTCCTGGTGGGGAACATGAATGCAGACGGGACGTGAAGATAACTCACGTCCCACCACAGACGGTGGTCATCAACTCTACCGAAAGATGCCACTAATCTAATTTTGTTTTAAGCATCTTTATGTTTGTTTTCACACCAAAACCAGCCTGGTAGTTGTTCATTGACAAAATTGACAAATCTCAATTCATTCGGACCACGCCGGCGTCATGATGACCTTTCCTGCCCAGATGTTCTGCGAGCGCTTCCTGTCCACTTAAATAAACTACAGCCCGAGTTTGTGGATTTGTGTTTTTAATTCTTGTAAACGTGTTTATGAAGCTGTTTTTTTACTGGTTTTGAAGGAGGATGAGGGGTGATAAATAGAGACGCGTAAGGATGCGGCTGGCGCTTGAATGATCCGTGAGACGCACTGAAGAAACTGACCTCATGACGCCGCTAATGGACTTGCAGTTAAGAGGATGAACCTGACAGGCTGAAACACCAAGAACCTCAGACAGAGTTGAGGAAGGAAAACGCCAAAAAAACCCAAAAAAACAACCAAATGTCCTAAAGGTCTTTCTCTGGGAAAAAACTAAACGACTGTCTAATCACAGTTATCTAATTACAAGACAGGAATAATTGCAGAGATTCCGTGTGAATGAGCTGTCTAAGCGATGCCGCCTCTGGCTTTTTTATTATTTTCCTTTCATACTTTTCTTGCGGCTGGAAATCTTTTCTTAAAAATGTTGCCTCCTGTGGAGATCCAGTGGTGCTTTATTGATAAATGCTGGAGATGCTAAGCTTTGTTGCATAGAAACCTCATTCCTGTGACGAGGTTTGTTTTTTTTTTTTAGTTTTTGTGACTTCAGACTGAAGCGATAACTTCGCTTATGTTCCCATCTGCTCCGTTATTCAGGTGCAGCAAAGCTCCACATTGTTTCCCTCAGTACGTGATGGAGAAACTAACCACTCCAAGTGCTGTTTGTTTGCTGCTCCCAAAAATAGTCACACGTTGTGTTTATGTTGAAATATCAATAACATTTTGCGTCTATTATTACTTCTGGATTTAGTTGTAATGAGTTTGTGTTTGGAGTTTAATATTTTGTTGCTAGAGCGGGAAAACGATTAGTTGATAGTCGAACAAACACGGGCCGCAGGTGGTTGCATGGCATCTTGAAGTGCAGCCTTTCGGTTGCTGTTGGTAACAACCGTCTTCCAGTTCAAACACGCCAACCGAGCGCCCGTCTCTCAGCTTTGTGCGTGACTTTTACGCGATGGCGTGGAGAGCCACCGCGGCCGCGTCACTGCAGCGGGGGCGGCCCAGCTGCCGACCGAACCTCGAGCTGACCGAACCTCCGCTCCCATTTCTGTTTTCTATAGATTTGCTCCCAGCTGAGCGAACGGCTAGAGAAGCAGCAGACGGCCACCCGTGGAGAACTGGAGAAAATCAGAGTAAGTTCCAGCTGGAAACACACAAGCACACGCTGTTGATGTTGTGTCTCTAGGACAGAGGGAGTAAGTTAGGAGCAGCAGTGACATCGGGGGTCAGTATTTACGAACCGTGAGAGAAACGATGATGATTTACACTTTTCAGGATTGTAGAGGAGAGTGTTGCTCTTTTTCTCCTCCATCCCTGCAAAAGTTATGAGACATTTGTATGAACGGGATCAGCAGCCCTTCATCATTTACAAAAAAAACCCGTCAAATGCTTCTGAAATATAAAAAAAAATGCTAATTTACATGAATATATCTTTTTTTTTTTTTTAGTCTGGATGATGTAGATGAAATGTTACGTTGTAAAAGAATATAAGTTTTTGATGGAATACCTGAACCAACAGTTAAACGTTAACTGCTTACAACAGAGTCGTTCTGTACGCTTTACAACCAGTGTGATTTTTCCTTTGTGCCTCACTTTTCCTCCTGAAGTCCAAGGTTGAAGGCTGTGAAAAATGCAGCGGCCTCTTTAATAAAGAGGGTCGCATACGGGTCGCAGCGAGCACGGCGCCGGCCGGTGGACCCGAGGAGACAGATGAGGAGAAGGAGAGCTTAAAGAACCAGCTGAGGGAGATGGAGCTCGAACTTGCCCAGACCAAACTGCAGCTGGTGGAGGCTGAGTGCAAAATCCAGGTAAATACTCTTCTGGCTCGAATATAACTGGATGAAGAAGAAAAAAACAAAAACATGGATTAGGCTTGCAAAGACTTCTGCTTTTTAGACAGGACTTTTGTTTATGAGCACGGCTCAAAGCTTCACTCGAGCTGCCAAGCACGACGGTGGCGGGGTGATGATGTGGACTTGTTTCGCAGCCATGGGATCCGTACTTCTTGCTGTCAGGGAGTTCACTAGGAACGGCACGTCAGCTTTCTTGAGTCAGTTGTGAGGCCCATCTGTCTGACAGCTGAAGCTTTGCTGAAACTGGGTCACGCAACAGGACGTGGACCCCAGAAACGCCAGCAGATCAGCTCCAGGATGATCAGATGTCAGCGATTCAGACAGACCTGGAGTCGCCTTGTTTCTGCTGTTCTAACCTTTGTCATGGCGCCGGATGCAACTCTTTTTACAGCCGCCAACACCACAGCGAGGATAATGTCATCCGGCTTCGTAATGGGACAGTAGTTTCATTTCCACTCCACGCCGGTTATTACAGTATAGGATGCTGCTGCGCGTCCATGTCTTTATCCAGGCTTCCTGCCTGCGTGTGGCACTGTGTGCAACCTGCGTAGAAATCAAATTAGAGGCCATGAGGCTGTTCTGCTGACTTATCAGAGCACGCCAGCAGAGGCTTACCGAATCAAAGGAGAGAGTTTTCTATTAGCCGAGTGCAATTAAGAGAAAAATGAGTGAGCTTGACTTCGTTGGACAAAGAAAAGAAGACGCGACAGTGCTCGCCAGCGCCTGGAGGAGCACCAAGGTGTGAAATGCAGTTAAAACCTGATGCTTATGTACATAAATGGGAATTTTTTACATGTGTGTATTTATATTGCGATGAATTTGTTAAAGAAATGAAGTGACGTTTGGGGAAAAAAAACTAGTTACAGATTGTAACTAAAAGGATTTTAAAAACCAGCTGTAAACAGGTGTCTCTTTGTAATTGAATATGATCTGACAGGAAGGATGAGGCGGAGTTTTTTGACTTCCTTTGTTTTCCCTGGTTTATCTCCTCTTCAACCAGGACCTGGAGCACCATCTGGGTCTGGCTCTCAACGAGGTGCAGGCCGCCAAAAAGACCTGGTTCAACCGAACGCTCAGCTCCATCAAAACCGTCACTGGGACCCAGGGCAAGGACACGGCCTAACGTAACACCCCCGCCCCCCTCCAGATGCACCCAGTCTGGAGCTCATCACACTCACACCTACAGACCCCCTAATGTACCCCGCCGGGTCACAACTTTAACTTGAACATTAACCGTTAAATCTATCTCTGATCTCTTCTTGTTCCTCTTTTCATAAAAAAAAAAAGAAAGAAAAAACTCTTCTTGTCTTTGCCTTACCCCATCTGCCCTGACGTTTTCTCTTCAACACAAACCCACCAAACGACTTCAGGCGAGCAGTGCAGATGACGAGGGGATAAAAACACAAGAAGTACAGCGATACCACTTTCCACTCAGAGACGATGTGCTTACATGAAGAGAACTTTAAAAAAAACAAAAAAAGCAGAAATGCTTCATTTATTTCTGTCTCTTTACTGCTGATATGAAAGACTCAGAGTGACAGGAAGGACATCAGAACTGTATTTATCCTGACGGGATAGAGAAAACAAACACTCCGTCCTTCCTCACCTCTCTGTTAGCCCCTCCCCCTCTAAACTACTGGCACAAAACAAGTTCATGAATTTTTTTTTTGTTTTTGTTTTTTTTGTTTTTTTAGGTACGAGAGCTTACAGACGCCTTTTCGAAACTGAGCTTTTTCCAATTTTTGTTGAATAATGTCTTTCTTTGTTCTGTGTTTTCACAGGAGGTGTTTGCGTGTGAACGAGTAACTTTTTTTGTTGTTGCGTTGAATGTGATGTATTTGTTCAAGTTTGCTTGACTGATTGGGGAACAAAATATATGAATGCATGACAAAATGTGCAAAGTGTGTCTGAGACTTAAGAAGAGGCGAACTTGTGGACGTTTAAGGGAAAAAGAAAAGCACTAAGGTTATGAGTGTGTGCATGCAAGGCTGTCTCGTGTCCCAAAAAATGTTCAAATGTTTATATGAATGTTGCTGAAGATGAGTTTGCTGACAAAGTCTGGAATTGAAAGTTTATGAAGAAGGTAACAATGGATGTGAATATGGAATTTATGAACGCTTCAAAGCTGTAGCATTAACAAACAGCAGCGCAGATTTCTGCATAAGAAACGCACACTTGAGATTTGTTTGGTTTAGATCTTCCAGCACAAAGAAACTTTAAAAAAAAAAAAAAAAAAAATGTCGTCATTTTAAACCTCAAGTGTGTGTCACATGATGAACATATGTGTTTGTAGGGAAACTGCACGGTCAAGAAAGCGTACAGAAACCGATGATTCCTGTAGCACTTAAACGCGCCGCTGGCACCAGTGTCTCTGCGGCCGTTGACGGTCATGGTCAAGTTTAAGCTACCACAAACACTGAACTAGTGCATGTTGCGTTTAAAGCATCTCGATGTAGCAGCACCGGTTCTGACCACAGGGAGGCAGCAAATTACAGGAAAGTTCACTCGTGTGACTCAACACACAGATCACAAGACATGCTGGACAACACAGTTCTGTCAGAAGCTCTTTTGTCAGCACAGCAGATCTACATGCCCCCCATGTGGTCAGAAGTGGTATTACTACATAGGGTGGCTTTAATGTGCAAAACAAAAAGTCGCCACTTTATTAGTAACTTCAACTTCTTAAAGTTATCCTCTATGTCCCAAATCGTGCAACCTGCTTCAGGAGGTTTTTAGGCACGTCTAAAAAAAATGTTATTGGTGGACGATGAGAGAGGTTAACTTTGTATGGGATTTTAATGTAAAGATAAATAAAATATTATAGTCAGCAGAGAGGACGCAGGTAAAAGCAAGGCGCGTTTTAGTTCTTGTTGCTCAGCAAAACTGGGCGTCTGAAATCTGGAAACTGCTACATGATGCAACGGTATAGTTTCTCTTGTTATAAGGTTGAGTCAGGGGTGAAGCGTCAAACATCACTTGAATGCCACCGTGTGCAGTCGGTTTTACTGTCCACTGTCCTCTATAATCATTTGAAAATGGCTTCTTTTTTTCTTCTTTGTCCAGCCGCCTTCACTCAACTTGGCACCTTTATAAATGCAACAGAAACTGTCATTAATCTGAAGGAATCGGTCAGCTCAGTTGAACCAGAGCAGAGCAAAAAAAAAAACCCCGTCAGAAACGCTCTCAGTACTCCGACAATTTCATTCCTCAAAGCAGATGTCACTCAGTTCGGAGGAGATTCAGACGCCGGAGTGCTGATCGAGTGTGTCCGCACACCTGTCGGCGAGCAGAGGTGCAGCCCTGAAGCACGGCAGGAGTCGTGCCTGAAGGGGCGTCGGAGAAATGTCAGCCGAGACCAGAGTTCAGGTCGAGCAGTCAAGAGCTCTAAACGAGTCCTGAGGTGGTCTAGAAGGAGCTGTGTGTGTTTTCATGTCGAGGCCAACGGTAAATATTCCAGTTTCTACTCGTGCTTGGTTCCAAAAGACTGTAAGAAAATAAAATTAAAAAAAAAAAGGAGAAAGAAAAATCACCTTTTTCTTTTGCCAGCCTAAAACTAACCGTCTCTAAATGTCATCGTAACTTGAATGGTGGCGTCTGATTGGCTGGAATGTGCTTGTGATGTCAGAGGAAGAGTCGCGTCCCTCTCATGGCACTGGGTTGTAAATAGCAAAACGTTAAAAATAAATCTGACTTGTTTTTGTTTCGTGTAGGATTTTCTACTCTAACTTCAACTAACGTTGCCTACCTGTGCCCACCCACCTGCTGCTGTGCTACAGATTAATCCAACACAAGAATTTAGTGTTTTTCTTTTTTTCTTTTATTTTATTATTTTGCTCCGAGCTTCTCAGTGGCACTGCTGTTTGGTTAATTAATGCCAAAACGTAGCTTTATCATCCAACCAGAAAATCATTATCAAAGTGTGGAAATTGTAATAGAATAGACTGCATTGTGTATACATGAATTTAAATATAACAAAAATATCAACATGCCAATATTACTGTCTCTTTCTGTTGTTACATCTTTGTCAATGAAAGCAACGATTGCATTTAACACAAATTAAAACATCTGGTTATGAGTTTGTGGGTTGACGTGCAAACCGATAATAGAGCTGAATGATGCTTTTAAAAACGTTAGATGACAGAGGTTTGGCTGAAGAGAAATCCGACGTTTATCGAGGTTTTGTTGATGAAGGAAACAAAAACTAAGATAAAAGATGGTAGAAGGGGAAAACCCAGCGTAGGGACCATGAGAGGACTGAACTGAAGAGTGACTGGTTGGATCAGGAAAACGAGCCCAGATCATTGGAGTATAAAGGAGAAAGAAGAGACTCCAGACAAGAAAACAGGACGACGACCAAGTACAAGTACGCTGACGTTGTTTAATCTGGACAACAGATTCGCTGCTTTAATAAGATGGCAAAGAGAATTTAACAGATTTGAGCTGAAGATCATCTGTTATGATTTTGGTAAAGATTGGGTTAAAAAAAAAAAAAATCAATAAAAAACGATGCTCAAAACAGAGGTCAGTTAATCCATTTGGAATTATTTATGTGGAAGAATTGCTTGATCCAGGGAATCGAAGGTTTCTGTAAATCAGGAACGCAGTTGTCACATTACCGTCATAAACTCACCTCCACCTTTGACCCCCTGGTGCCACTTGTGTGCTGGAGGCGCAAATCTCCGTGTCCCTGTGGAGTCCCGCCAGGTTGGAAAACCATGAAGAGAGTCAGGAGAGGGTCAGGAGAGAGTCAGGAGAGAGTCAGGAGAGGGTCAGGAGAGGGTCAGGAGAGGGTCTCCCATCCACGTGCAAAATGTCACAACTTCACGATGTTCTTGCAACGGTGGAAGAAGCATCTAACCTGTCCACAATAAACCTTTAGATTCACAAATTTTGTCTCCTTAAAAAAAAAACCTTCCGTTGGTTTGGGAACCTTTAATTATTTAAAAAAAAAAAGTTTACCAAGATCAGTTATTGGAGCCGCCTTGACGCTGGTTTCTCCTCCTTCTACCACTTTCAGTTAGAAGTGAAACTGGAGGCCTTTTATTTTTTTTCATGCATAAAGATTCTGCCACCGTTATTAAAGTTTAGGCTCCTGCTTCTCTCTGTTTTATCTCTGATTTGTCCCTCGACTTCTTGCATTAATACTGGAAGTGAGAAAAAGATGAAAAGATCCCAAACTGTGGATGTGACGAGAGCTCCGGAAGTCACCTCTCTGGAACAATTCCCTGGGAACCCAAACATGATTATAAACCTGTTTCTCTGAGTTAATTACGTGTTGTGAAAACAGCCTCTATCTGTCAGACACTGGAGCTGGATGAAAACCTCGCACTCGCTTCGTCTCCGTTCCCACCCCTCCCCTCCTCCCTCGGAGAGCATGCCTCCTAACATGCAGCTGCTTTGTTATCTGTGTCAGGGATGAGATATTTTCTACCTTGTCCACAGCACGTAAAGTGTAGGGAATACTCTGATGTAGCTGGAGGTCCTTACATAAATCATTCTGAGTGTTTTATAACTTAATGTGAGCGTAAAAAAATGATCACCTGCCGCCGGGATCGGCCGCTGGGACGATGAGCTGGAGAGCGTCTACCTGCAGGAGCTGAAGGTGACGAGTGTCAGCGTTATGCAACGGAGGCGTCACGTTCTCCCCGCTCCTCCTCCTCCTCCTGTCCTGCATTACAGAGCTATAAATACGACTCGCAGGCAGCAACAACGTAAAAATGCAAAGGTGGAATGCTGACGGATGAGGTCTTGGGTTGCTGCTTTCATCAGTCGTTTGTGATGTGTGGCTGCAGCCACAGCGACCTCGGCTGCCCTTTAACCTCTTGAACTCCAGGTCACGACATCTCCCGACTGATTTACCCCCGCGAAACTCGCACTTTCTGTTCCAGTGACTTTGACGGGTTTCATTTTAAGTGCTAAAGAAGCCGTAATCGTAAAAAAGGAGGCGCTCCCGGGGAGGTAAATGTTACTAAAATATAAACGGAATAGTTTATGCAGGATCTATCAATAATGAAACACTGATGAGGCTGTTTCATGAACGAAACGGGCTGGAACTATCGTCCTGTTGATTCATTAAGTGGTTTTTGTTTTATTAATTGGGATATGGATCTGTTGTGCAGTGGCTTGGTGGTCACAGCAAGGAGGTTTCCTGGTTCGAATCCCAGCTGGGGGCTTTCTGTGTGGCTCTTCCCACGCCCTTCCTGTGGTTTCGTGTTTTCTCCCCAAAACACCCATGTTAGACTCCTTTATTCAGTTCTAACTCGACCACAGCAGCGAGCGTCCCGGGGTTACCCCTGCGCTTCGACCCGAGACCCCTCTGACCCCAAATAGGAAGACGTGTGTATAGATGGTGGATGGGTGGACTTGCAAATTATTTGGCCTCTAAAACGCAGGTGAGTGCGAAAAATAGTAAAGACGTTCCCTAAACAGTTGTCAGCAGTCCGCGGTCATTTATAGCCCTGCCGGGCATGACGCAGCAGCGAGCGCGCGGATGCCTCCAGTATACTGTGTCTGATGAGTTTCCCAGATTAGTGTCCAGAACTCCCGAGATTAGGGTCCGTCACGCCGACGTCGGGGAGGCCAGCAGACCTGCTCTGTCACTGGAACACAATCTCACATTTCTGCTGCAGTTTATTTTTCATCACGAACGTCCTCCTCCGCTTCTGAGCGCTCATTTTGAAAGCTCCGACGTTAGACGGCTCTTTTGTTGTTCTTGGGTTTTCATCTGGGAGCCGGCACACAAACAGCGTGACGCTCACATTTCTGGCACTTTTCTTTTCGTCGCTCTGGAGAGAAGGGAGGATAATAAAGTGCAAGCTTTAAAGATTATTTGAAGATTATTTGATGCCTGGGAAAAAAATTATATATATATATATATATATATATATATATATATATATATATGTGTGTGTGTGTGTTTGTACTTTGCCACGTTTGACACCACTTATTGATACCAGTCAGGGTTTCATTTGATGGGACTTCATCATCTGGTGAGCTTATGTTTCCCTCTCGGTCCCATTTGCTTTCAATCAAACACAATTCCGAGTGTTTTCCTTGCAGTCGTTGCTTCGGGGAGCACACACGACCACCGCGACTTTTTGGCGGATCAACAGAGGGTCGGTGGATCGATCCCCAGACAGACGGTGGACCCAGCATTGCTTCCGAGACGCTCACTGATTGTGTGATTGAGTTAATGAGATCACATCGTAAAGAGCCTTGTTGAATCTAAACAAGATGTTTTTTTTGTTTTTTTTATTATTTAAACAAAAAAAAGCATTATACAAGAGCAAGCCGTTACCGCTGGTGGGATGATTGGCACCTGTGTCTGTGTGCTGGTGGTGTTAAATGTCGCTGGATATTCACTGGAGACTCAGCCATCAACAGCGCTGCTCTGAACATCGCTGACAGCTCATTTGGCTGAATCTCCACACGCTGAAACCCTCAAACCAAACTTGCCAATTATTACTCATAACCTTGACTCATAAATGCCTAACAAGCTCTAACAATGTGGGCATTTAAATTTGAACCTCCACTGAAATCCAAATGTCATTTGCTGCATCGTTACAACTCGAAAGCAAGTGTAACGTTCAGCATTTCTAATCGCTTTATGAAATGTTGCTATACATTGTTGTAGATTTGTGTCGAAACAGCTTTAAAGTGCTTTTGTGCCGACGTTCGTGGTCCTCGGAGGACGACTGCTGTTGACTCCAGGGTCTTCCTTAATGAGGTTGGTGTTTTGGTTCCTGAAATCTTCCCTCACTTATTAGATCGGTTGCCATGAAACATTCAGGTTCCTCTGAGGATGAACTTCAGTTCTTGGTGCCATGATGGGGTTCAAATCCTCATTGGTCCGAAGCTTTAGTCCACGATGACGGCGGCAGCTTCATTTACAACGATAGAATTCTGCATGTCGGTATTAATGCAACTCTGTTACTCTGGTTGTTCTTCACACTGGATATGAAGTATTTTATGTTTTATTATATCAATAACTGACTTGTAAAGGACAAACTTATACAAAAAAACCCCATTTAAATAGATATGGCCGGTACTAAGGTTCAGCTGGAGGTGAGGGTTTGCGGACCACAGTGTCGGAGAAGCCTCAGCTCGCGGTCCTCGAGTGCAGATGACTCATCCAGGATCAACGCTGCACCACAGGTTAAGTTCAAATTAACTCGCACCTAATTTGTTTAATTTTGAAAGGCATAACTTTAGATCTAATGCCACAACGGCCGCTTTGGCTGGGAGCCGAGCTGGCGGCCGGTGACCGAGCTGGCAGCCACGTCGAGCTGCCCCGTCGTCCAACTGGGTGGGTCGTAGACGGTCGGCAGCAGTCCGATGACTGGTGGCGCTCCGGCAATCGTCCTTTTAGAAGTCACTTTGGTAGCGACGCCTGGCGTCAGTACAGTTCACACGGTTTTTGACAACCTGTTCAGACCGGGAGCTTCATCAGTTTTAGAAAGCATTTCAAACAATATAGAGAGTTTTTTTTGGTTTTATTTTCAGTTATTCAAGCATAGGTTACGCCAGGAAGAGCGACGACCGCAGCTCAGCTGCCGCGAATGTCACCGATCAAAAACAACCAACACAGCCAGTTGAAATGACCCTCATCATCATCATCATCATCATCATCATTGTAGTATTTGATAACTTTAATAGCTGAATGGATCAAATAGATCCTGAGAACAGATATCACATTATAAATTCATAGGCAACATCGTAGGACAATTCTTTTAATCCCCTTTTCCCCAAAAATAAAAAAAATAAGATATTTACAAGAATAACAAAGCACTCAGGAGCTGTTACATTTGTCAAAACAACATTAATAAAATGAAATAAGGGGGAATATTTGACTCTTAAGTGGTTAGATGTGCCCAAAATAACCCTCATACACAGGCATTTCAAAAGATATATAGATGTGTGTATTGTATATATATATATATATATATGTATATATATGTATTTAACCATATATATTCTGTATATATGCTTCTCTACAAAAAAAAGCACATTTACTCTTTCTAGGAGTAAATACATTCTACTCAACAATCACTATAGCAACAGTGTACATTCCCAACCGTAATGTTTAGATCAGTAATGAGGGTTTCAAACCATCAGTGGGCTGTGAGCGGGACGGACGCGACGGCAGTTTGGTGTGTGCATGTGCATATGGGTGTGCAACACCCGTACCACCTTCCCCGCCCTCTTTCACGAGTGCGCACACACACACACACACACACACTCACACACCCACCCAGAGAAAACGATGAGGTCAGCACTTGGTCTGGTTACCTTCGCTGCATCGGTGGAAACGCGAGCCGCGGTCTATTTCTGCAGCTCTGCAGAGCTCAGGATAAAGTCGTTGATGAACTTTCTGCATGTTTCTTTAGCTGTTCTACCTCTGGCACTCAATAAATGTGGTGCAATCTGCTGAGCTGAACCCCAGTTATGAACTGGACACAGTTTTTCTTGGGAGGTTTCGTTTACTCCCAGGAAAGCAAACGTTAGAGACGTCGACGTGGCGGCTACCGGATCCCATCTACTCTGGTTTTTCAGCGCCGAGACTGCAGATGAATCAGATTTGTGAACGTCTTTGGTGTCTGGATAAATGTCATCCTGCAGGGAAAATTAAATTAGAAGTAAAGAAACGCTTGCCCGAAGGAATCCCTGCATTATACGCTTTTCTTTCACCTTCAACATGGCACCAGGATAAAGATTTTGGGCTCCAAACAGAATGACTTTACCGGGTGAGACAAAATCCCTCAGAAATCATTAACTACTGGACATGTTGGAGCGTCCAAGGCTCCAATATGTGGTGCTAAAAAGTTATTGATGACTACACTCCTCCTTTCTTCCTCCCCCCAGAGGAGAACCATTACATCCAGTGCTACAGGTAGCCTCTCACAAAGCACCATGGTGACAACTGCAGGAGGTGGGGATGCGGTTCTCAGCTCTGCAGGGTTCGAATCCTCAATACAAACAAGGCTCAACCACACGGACTCACCCTACACAGAAATATACGACCCACAGAGCAACAGACGCCACAGCTGCTTCAATGTGCTTGGCTGTTAAATACCCACATATTCACATGTGATCATAAGAGTGTGTGTGTGTGTGTGTGTGTGTGTGTGTGTGTGTGTGTGTGTGTGTGTGTGTGTGTGTGTGTGTGTCAGGTAGCCCTGAGTACAATGTGTGAGTGTACTGCTCGTGCGCATTTTGTGCTTTTTAGATTTATGGGTGTAGCTGTAGCTGAACATGAGCTGAGGAGAAGCGTAAAGACTATGGTGTCTTCAGAGCACCGGGGAACGCCGACAAACTCTCCGGGTGTTATCCGAGCAGACGTTACTCCGAACCTTTCACGGCCTGAATGACCTCTGAGAGTCCGGTTTTTTTACGATGGGGTATTGACATCTTCTAGTTAGTGGGACCGGATGGTTAAAACTTAAAAAGTCTGGACTTTCAGTGGAGCATTAGTTTGATTTTCAGCTGTTGTCACCGTCTGTCTGAATGCAAGATCACACACAAGCCGCGCAGCTGAGCGCCATGAAAGTCGAGTAATGAAGAAAAAGTTGAAAAATCACTACCAACACTTTGGAGCAGCACAGGCCTGCGCTTTCCTTATTCAAAACAGCCGTTCAGACCTGCAGCGGGCCGATTTTATCAGCCAGCCTCCTCATCCTCATCTCCTTCCTGCACCACATCATGCTGCGTTTGGTGTTCCTCAGAAGGCTCAGGAATAAGCTTTAATACACTTTTTTTTTTTAAAAAGCACAAATGCCAGAACAGGAGGGTTGAGTGGAGTCCCCCTGCAGCAGGCTGCTATGAATGCAGCTGTGAACACAGTGGTTCAAAAAGGTGCTTTGCTACTGTATTTCTCTGGCATTTTTATCAAGAAGTTAGAAAATTGTGTCATCTTGTTAAAAACAAACACAAACACAAAACAAAAGGGCCATAATACGTCTCCACTGGTCCTGTGACGGGACCTCTGGAGCTGCTTCGTCCTGTCCAGGCTTGTGGAAGGGTTTGAGCCCATCCTTGAGGTCAGTGGGTAAGATGTGGGGTCCACCCTGGACAGGGCGCCTGTCCGTCACAGAGACCAACAAAACAGAGAATCGTGCACGCTAATGTCACTTTTATGGACAATATGGAATAATCAATGACGCACAGAAGCTTCGGGCGGGATTAGAGCCCTGAACCTTCTTGGTTTCAACACACCACCCTACAAGTTTATACACTTATTAAACCACTCAGTTCAATAAACTAACAACAAACACACGTGTGACTTTTGCGTAAGGAAAAGAGAGAATAAATCCCCGGTAAATAACACCGTCTCCGACGGTGGACGAGTCATGTGCTGTATATCCCCATCAGACTGAGCCAGTTTTACACCAACCGCGTGTCTCTGTGTTCTCAATCCACCACCCGTCCCCCGTATACGCTCATCCACCCAACACCCGGAGAGGACGGGGTCAGCAGTTAGGGTGACCCCTCCTCTGTCTGTTCAACGTGAGGGGAAATGAAAAGGCTGCTCACTGAGGTCTGACTGTCTGCCTTATTAATGTGGGCCATCTGGGGAGAGGAACGAGGCCAGAGGGAGGGGACGGACGGAGAAAAGTCTTGGCTGATGGAGCGCCTGTTTTGACACAGTACAGGAAGGAGTTGTACACTTGCGTGTGAATTTTACACAAGGATGAAAAGTCAGAGCAAAGCAGCGCAGCGCTGCGACCAAACCTGGAATGAAAGCAAAAAAAAAAAAAAAAAAAAAAAAAAAAAAAACCCCAAGAAAACAGTCAGCATATTGTAACGAAGCATTAAAAAACAGGCAGCCAAAGTGAAGTGCAACAGTCAGTTAAGTGAAAGGATCTTGTTATCCAAGGGTGCGTTTTTTTTCCTATTTTCTCTAAGACAGTCCAATATAAACATTAGGTTTAATAGCGGTGTAATAAAGGCTTTATGGACCTCTTAGGATGCAACAATCACACATCCTTCACTCCAGCTTCAGAGTCCCAGTCAAAACTCCTGACTAAAGCTGCAAACGGTCTCAAAAACGGTGTAAAAAATTGCAGCTTCTTTGACTAATTGCCCTGAACTGTTGACTTTGAGGGCTTCTTGTGTCCACTGACTCGGACTCGGACTCTGCCGACTGACGCCTCCGTCACAGATGAGGAGTAAGAGTTCGGTCTACGTCTGGACTGCAAATGTGTACCACAGACTCAAAATGCTGTCTGATGAAAGCAGGTGGGGGTTAATGGAATTTGTTATATGTACATACATCTAATATGCGTTATGACAAGAGTAAACATTCTCAGGACACAAATCAACTACTATTATTATTATTCACAGATGCTGGTTTTGCTTCCTCTTGAGTCATTTAACACAAGAATATAATAAGAGAAGTTTAGGTTCGTCTTAGCCTCAGATGATGAATACAACACGCTTTATATTTCACTTCCAATATCAAATACAAGATTGATAATTGTTATCAGATTTGTGTGAGGCAGCACGAGGCCAGGAGGAGGAAGTGGGCCTGGGCCCGACTCCTCCGTCCAAGCTTCCAAACATCCCATCAGAAACGCGTCTCCGCACACTAAAACGCTGCAGCAGCTCCAGGCTCCACTTCTGTCGGGCATCTCCTCTCCTCTTTATCTGTAATCGGCCTGTCAGATGTTTGCGCCTTATGCACAGTCGGGAAGTTTCTGCCTCCAGCAGCGTCGCTCCCAGCCATCGAGGAGAGGACTGAGGAGCGCGCGCGTGCTGAAGCCGGGAGTGTTGGGGGGGGGGGGTGTGCTTTTCGGGCCGTGCGAGGACAGCAAGGACGGGACTGATGATTGCTCTGCGTTAACAGCTGCGTGCCCACTAACGCTGAGGGAGGAGCACACACACGTAAGATCATCCACATGGCGCGCCCACGCAACCTTTGTAACAACAGTATTCCCTGCCAGCAGTGAGAATATAGAAAATGTGCTTTCTGACAGGAGAAATGTGTGTGTGTGTGTGTGTGTGTGTGTGTGTGTGTGTGTGAGACCGGGTTCTGAATGCGTTCGGGCCGTGTGGGCAAACCCCAAGCAGCAGAGCGCGTGCTCCGAAAGACATCCAGACAGAGGAAAAGAGGACGGAAGGAAGGAGGGGAGCAGTAATATTCTACTAGCACAGGTTAATACCAAAGATAATATTGCATCGTCTAGAACTAGATTCAGTTGCTCAGTGTATATAAAATTGGAAGAAAGCTATACTGTGATATTACAGTTACATTTCACTTTATAATTTAAAATAGTTTATAACAACAATAGTTATACTTTATAGAGTATTTACATAAATACATCATCATATATTAATATTGTCAACACATAGTTATAGAAATACACCGTACCTATGTGTATATAGTCTTGTTATAGCCACACGTACACACGTACAATGAATATACAATCAAAATCAGCTATTGCAAAGCGGTGTTGAGTAAAACTCTGTCGGACATTCACATTTCTCAAGTAAGTAAGCTCAAAGAAACGAGTTCAGGTGTATTGCTATAAGAAAGACCAAAGTTCAGCCCCGTTCTCCAGAGTCACAGCCGAACGTTCCTCGCCGTATCCGAGTATTGCTTCGTGTAAAGTCGCTCCCCTCTGAGGAGGATAATCTGGGTGGAGAGAAGAGAAAGCAGAGAGAGACAGAGAGGGGGGGTGGGGCTCTGAGCCTCTCGGGTCAGCAGGTCAGACAGTTTCCTCCAGCGGGCGCTTTCAAAGGGAAACCGCTCTGAATTCTGGGTAGAAAGGCGGCCCACTTGTGACGGACAGAAAAACAGGTGGGCATGTGTGCATCCAGGTGATCTGTGTATACAGACAGGTATGTGTGAAGACTGTATCCAAAAACCTGCTGCCTTCAGAAGTCAGAGAAGAGATCCTGTGGACCCAGATGGATGATGAAAGGTGCGATGGTACGAGGCTGGTAGAAAGGATTGTCAATGAACAGACCGCCTGCAACGACGAAGAACAGAGAGAAAGAGTCAGAGAATAGCACCAACAGAACTAAACACATGTGATCTGGTGTTTTTAATTCCACTCCGAGTACACCTGAATGATGCAAACGCGTGCGTGCTGTTGCAGTAAAATACTTGCGTCCACAGCGATATTAATAACATCCACTTTTCATCAAGTGCACCTCCATGCGCGTGGTTGCAGATGAAAGTCCAAACAACACATCCACATTCTGAAATGCTAATTCATGGTTACGAAACGCTACAAATCCAAGGATCCGAGGATCATGGATTTGCAAAATAAAGTCAGGCTCCCGTCTAGTTCCCTTTATTTATTCTGCACAAAAGCCAACGTGCTAAAACACCTAATTGCAGTTAAACAGGAGAGAATCTGCGGGACGGTTTTAAAACAGATGTGCTATTGTTGTTTGCTCGACTGTTGGTTATCTGGTGACCTCAGTTATAATATTACACTATGACTGTCTAGAATAAAGACACTATAACTATGAGGCGGAAACTGCAGTATAGTCAATTTATACAAGTCATTTACATAATTAGAGTGTCAGAAAATGTGTCACAGACTGAAAACAGGATTTTGGAAACAACTTGCAGAGGTATCATAGATGATCTAGTGTTTTAAAGACTGCTAGAAAATCAGCACTTTGTGCTCTCCGTCAACAACTCTTTTCATCTTTAAAAGGTCTTGGGCTTTCCAGCTCCGTGGGGTTACTAAACATTTACTTCTGGTCTCTCCGCTAAGCTGAGTTTATCAGTTCGAACATGTCAAACAGGGAACAAATACATTTCTCTAAATGTCAAACAATTTCTCCAGTAATTTAAAGCTGCTCATATCATCAACAGTAAGAGCTTAAATAGCAAATATTCACACACACACACAAAAAAAAAAAAAAGCCATGGAAACAATATATGTAAAACAAAAGAATATAAGTAATAAAAAAAAACTAAACAACATAAAAACAAGCATCTTCAATCACGTGAGATTGAAGTGAAGTCTGGATGAAAGATTTTGTGGAGCTCAACCAACCATTGGACAAGACACTGGGCTCTCTCATCCAATGGCTGCGCCTCATAGCCGTAACCATGGAGACGTCGTCGGGGGTTACCACTCGGTGGCTGGGTGACCATGATGTGGTGAAGGGGTGAACAACTGGTTTTGAATCTCTGGTGCTGCAACTCTTTCAGCCAGGTGCAGTTTGTACTTACTGTCAACGTTTGCTCATCTTACAAAGAAGTTTTATTTATATCTAGTTAAACCTGTTTGCTGTGACTTAGTTGGAACTTAATTTACAAAAGATGGAAAAGAAAAATAAGAAAACAACAACACAGCAATGACACAAACATAAAAACACTCAATGACTTGCAACTACTTTTTTTTACACTTTTGATTTTCTTACATTGTTTCAAATCTACATGACGTTTTTATGACCTCTTCTCAATAAGAATAAAAAATGCATTTTTAAATGCCGCAGAGATAAAAAGGCATTGATAAATTCATAATGCACAATATAATCTACAAAAACGTCTGCAGTAAGCCGTCTTAAAATGACAAAATGAAAGCTCTGAATTCGATTGAAGGACAAAACGTCTGATATCTGTGGGAAAGCGGCAAACATTAATCCAAATACAGTAATGAGACTGTGCAGCTGAATAAGAGATAAAGGATCTTAAGAGTTTTTTTTAATTTCACCATTTGTCTTTGGGTCTTTTTCTCAGAGTATTTGGGAGCTGCAGGTCAAAAGTGATGCAGCGAGTGATGCTGACGTAGGTGGAAGGCGTAAATGCAGGATGTGCAGCTTGAAGCTTGATGTTTAAATATTGTGAGGTAACAGCAATTTGTGCAGGTTTTAAGTGCATTAATCTCTGAGGTGACACAACTACAGTGCAGTAAAGTACAAGTAAAAAACAACAACAACATAACAGTGTCTCCATCAGCTGAAAGCTTTTAAATCAGATGCACAACAGTTACCGTTGAGCTTTTATTGGAGATAGACTTTATTCATTTTTCAGCAGTAATGATTTATTCCTATACACACAGCTCACATCGTTACTTTCTTTATACACAGCATATGTGTGTTGTGTCTCATCAAATTGCAAAAGGACATTGTCTTCTTAGCAAAGGAGGAACAAAATAACAAAAAGCTGATATATATATAATTTAGACTCAAAGACTGAGGTAACAATTCACAGTACAAATCCTTCAAGTTTTTTATGCTTAAGAATTTAAACTCGCAGTTCTTAATTCATAAAGTTTGTTTTTAAAACAGGTAAACAGTAAGAAAAATAAGCAAATAAACAAACAAAGATTTAAAAAAAAAAGAAAGAAAAAAAAAAAAAAGCTCGTCCGTGATCCTTTCCCCATCATTGACAGTGTAGAAAAAAGAACCGACTGAGTTTCCCTCCTAGAAAAAGGCTGGCTGCGTTTGGTATGTGTGTCTCCTGTGCTAAAAGAAGTGGTAGTGGGGGACGGGGTAGGCGGGCACTTTCATGACAGGCAACAGAAGCATTCTCTTGGGCAAACCTAGAGGGGAGACATGAGAAGAGCACAGCTCTGCATCAGTCCCGGGCAACACATCACCAAGACTCTCTATGCTCGCTGCAGCACACACACGGGTATGTCCAACTATCAGTCTGAGCTGGAGAAGCAGGGCTCCCGGAGCGGGGAGTGTGAATGCGCGGCAGCAGGCAGGAATGTGTGCACGCGACGTGGCAGCCCTCGTTAGTGATTAGATGATCCGAGAAGGAAGGAAAGGAGAGTTAAAGGGAAGGAAAAGAAAGGGCTGGGGTTAGAGATTAAATTCAAATTAGCTCCTTTTTTGTTAAAACTCATCATCTGAAATATCTGCTTAGATCTAGAACGTGGTGACAAAACAAAAGGATAAACGATATCGACAGCTGTTAAAACTGGAGCCGGACACAGACGAGTGCTCGAGTGTCGGGCCACAAAACGAAGCCAAAAAGAAAGAACACCTGTGGGCAATACTAAGTACCCCCATGGGTCAATATCTCCACTCAACAGATCCACCCTTAGCAGCAATAACTTGAAGTAGTCAGCCGACGTATGACTTTACAGTCTCTCACATCATTGTGGAGAGATTTTGGCTCATTCTTCTTTACAACACAGCATTTCACCCGGGTGGAGGTCTGAGCTCCGTACTTTGACTGGGCCGGTCCAAACCCTTGATTCTTTTATGTTCCACCCATTCTGCTTTGCTTTGGATCACTGTCCACTGTTGCATGATCAAGCTTTAACTATTGTACATTTGTTTCAGCAATAATCTGGTGTGCAGAGGAGTTCCCGTTCATGAAGTCCAGCCCACATCCTCCCGCTCCTCCGGCATGCCGGGCAGCGGGTAAGAGTCACCTGACTGCAACGTCCTCTCCTCAGTCATATAGAAGCACAAAGAGGTACTTAACATTGGCACATTGTTTTTTATGTTGTGTCTTTTTTTGCTTCATCAATGAAATAAAATAAAAAGTTCATAAACAACACAGAAAACAAGTTATGTGCCATTATTCGTCAGATGTTGTATTAGTCTACTTATAATACTCACTATAATCAAATCATTTTCTATCATATATTTTATAAAAGATAAACCCTGACTTTTGCACATGACTGTAAAAGGGACATCTGATGAAGCTTGTTTTATTATATAATGTTCTATATAACATTCTGCGCTCTAGAATTACAAACACGATCTCCAGTTCTATGTAATAATAATAATAATAATCTACAGTATTTTGTTTAAGATTTTAAGTGCAGCAGCTTTATGTTGTTTGCTTTCAACAAACTGACAAAGCAGGGAAAGAAAACGACAACATTAAAAACCACTATAATTTCATATTTTGAAATGTTTATTTTGTGGTTTAAAAATGACATCTTGGCAAGCAGAGACAAAACCCACCCCAGTAAGGCCTGACCGTGTATCCAACACATTCTCCGTTGTCCCGAACCGTGAGGGTGAACTACTTCATTCCAGACATCAGTCTCGGGGGGTCGGGGAGACTTAACACCTATCAGGGGCCTTAGACCAGTTTCCCCCAAGCACATAAGGCCCTTTCAAACTCCAGACTGTACAAAGGACAGAGAGGCTCCCCAACGTCACATGTGTGCACAGTAAACAAGGCCGAGTCTGTTAAGGTTAAACACGACTGTGTGTGACAGTGAAACGGGTGGAGCCAATTTCTCTCTAATATGCTGGAAAAGGTAGAGAATTAGTAAACATTTTTACCTTTAAATGTCTTAAATGACATGTCTGCGGATGTGTGAGATGGCCAGGAATTACGCAATGACGTGGACACAGAAAGAGCTGTGCTGCCTGAAAAAGGCAAAGGTTCTTCGTTCTGCTGAGCAGAAAAGACAATGACAGTGCAGAAACTGTGTCCACTTATTGAGCTAGAAGCGGTTGTTCGACTTTACGGCGTTTCGCTCCTTTTTTTTTTTTTTTTTTTTTTTAGTGTTATTGAAGACATTTGTGGGGGCAAAGGACGGCAAGTACAAGTTTGTCTGTGTCATCATGATCATAGTCAGTTTGAGCAAGACTGGAAGTCAGAGAAGATAACACTTCCCTGACAAAGCAGTGGTCCAAAGTCAAGAAATACAGGCGAGAAAATAGCGAGCAGCTCATGAAACAAGGGGTGAGTGGAAAATTTGTTAAAGAAAGATGGATAGGAATACAGGATCTGACTGAAGCACAAAGCCATAAAGAGCCAGCTTTCCATATTTATGAAGATAACTCTCAAACCCTGAAACACTGGTTACAATTTAAATGAGTAATTATTATGAAAGGTTGGAAAAAGTGATGTGAAAAAGCAGAGGGAAAATAATAACTCAAGGTGTAACATAAACTTGCTGCAGATATCATTAATCTCCCCAGGAATTGTTAGAGAGGGAAGCGGGTTACAGATGGGAAAAGGAGGGAGAAAGGATGAGGGAGGAGGCACGTACCGTATGCAGGAGCAGCTGCTGCAGCAGGACTGTAGCCATACGGTGTCCCAAAACCTGTAGGGGAAGAGGTTACAGGGTCTAATTCAATCCTGTACTGGTCTGAGTCCAGGCCACACCTTTTACCATATTCAGCACAAGTATTTGGCAGTCCAGAATCTGAGCAGACAGTCGTAGGATTAGGGCCCTGAATGGACACTGCGCTCCTTAAATAGGATGTATTATAGAATAAATAACTTCTCTGTGCTCGTGGGCATCTATTTGGACAACTAAAGGGACTATTATCTTAAAAAAAAACAAAAAAAAAACTGACAAACACAACCCGTCACCTTGTCTGGAGCCACACGGGTCTGAAAACGTCTCATTAAGTGAGCCCCTCAGATTTGCAGGGTATTGTTATGTCACCAGATCAGAGCAGAAGTATGCAGCGTCCACAGCTTTATCGCCGTCTAACTTCTCTGTGTCTCCGAAGAGGGAAGATGAAACTTAAAGCACGGAGGAATGAGCCAGCAGTATCAAGCCTACACGTGTTGGAAGATAAATAATGGAAAAAATATCTCGAAACAGGACGAAGCCGGTTTGTAAAACGGATAGATATTTTTGAGATGTAAACAAAGTTTTCAGTCACGCCAACAACGGTGACATGATGGCTTCCCTCTGTCCTTCAGACTGCTGTAGGGTGTTTGTTAAAGGCTGTGATATTTACATTTTAACTTCAGGGAGAAGAAACAATGTTTATTTGCCACAGAGAAATGAGCGAGCAGCCTAAAAAAAAAAAAAAAAAAAAAAGAGGAAAATGTCAAGAGCTGTAAGGGAAACTAAAAAGAAAAAGGCCACATCTACAAACACAAAATCCAGTCGTAAACTGGGAGTGGGGCATCAAAAATGTGCTATTATTATATAATGTAAAGCAAAGTGTGTGCTTGTAAAATAAAAAAAGAGCACACACACACACAAAACAGAAAATGTCTAAGTACCTGGTGTGACGTATCCGGGTGCAGCTGCGCTGACGAAGGCTCCTCTTGCGAGGGCCGCTCTTCCTCTTCCTCTGGCTACCTGTGCTGCTACCGCCGAGGCTGCCGCCGCCACGGACAAAGCTCCTTTAGTCTGAACACAGACACGCAGAGCAGAATATACGTGACCATCGCCTCTCTTAGCACCCAGACACAGCAGTTACAGATATGCACTAGTGTGTCTGCGTTTGGGAAGTGCAAATGCATATAAAGTTGTCAGGTATTTTGTTGCTGTAGTGAATGCAGTGCCCTCGATGTCTGGTCTGCACCGTCTCCTCACCTGAGGCAAAATCTTCTTCTTCTTGTTTGCAGCTGCGTTGGGACCAGAGAAGAGTTTCTCCAGAGCTGCTAGAGCAGCGCTGGCCTTTGCTACTTTTTTGTTGGGGCCTGCCCCGCGAAACTTCTGCCCATCGACCTCCACCTAACGAACAGACGCACAAATTATATTTATTAACACGAGCTTTACTCTAAGTAAACGACATAAAACACTGTATTTTGGGTGAATAAGACTTAAAATCCCACAAATGCTGTGGTCTTTTCTGTTAAGACGCCTTCCTCTTTCATGATACCATTCGGCCAAATCTAACAATCTCACAATTAAGTTGCCCAAACTGTATGTTTATCTGGCGTCTGTGACTCAGCCAGCGAGCTTCTCTGAGCAGGACAGCTTGTTTGGTAATGCCCTGCTGTCAAGTAGACCTGCTAATCAGTCAGCAGTGCGATGGAGCAGCCAGGCGTGTTGGAAAACAACACGCCCCACAGAGAACAAGCCTGCCTTAGGAAACAAGTTGACTGATTGACTCTGCTGGGTGATCTGCCTGTTTCTGATTACATATTTTAGCCACTGTGCACATTTTCCCCCCGCCTTGAGCACACAGCTGTGCGAGCGCATGCGAGCTGGAAACCATTTCGCCCGCGTTTCAGTCCGTCCGCGGTGGCGCCATTCTCACCTCCATGACAAAGCGTTTGTCGTGGCTGCCTCCGCTCTCGGAGATGAGCTCGTATTTGAGGCCTCGTCTCTTCTCATTAAGCTCCATAACGGGATTCTTCCCACTTGCCGTTAAGATGGGACCCTGAGTTCGCACCTGGGGAGAGAAAAGTCATTTCATTTTAAAAGCACTTCATTGCTTCATTAAAAAACACGCCGCTGAAGTAAAACTGGGAGATGGACCGCGATAAGCAGAGGCTGTCACCGGGTTTAAAGTGGAATTAGCAGAACGTGACAGCAAACATCTGGCAGCATTTAAGAGAGTTAAGATACAGTCAGTGTAAAAGAGCAATAAGCGTATATTTAGATTTAGTAATTGGAGCAGGTCTGTTGTCAGCTACATGTAAGATTTAATAACAAAGTTCTGCAGTCGTCACCAGACACTTGTGCTGCGGACTTTAATGCGATAGGTCGTCGTTGCTGTGATTCTTACCTCCAGTGTGTTGGAACCGTCCACGGAGTGTGTCGGGTTATTGCTAGTGTGCGAGGATGTGTCATTCTTCCCTTCACCGTCCGACTTCTCATCTGAGCTCATCGGGTCCAGGTCTGAGTCGAAACCCGTTGGGTAGCCCATCGCCTGGAGAACCTAGAGAGACAAGGTGATTTCATGGTTGAATTGATGAACTGATGGATTCTCAGCTAAACAGAAGTAGTCTACTATTAGTCTGCTTGTTAGTGAACGCTGTACTGAGAGAAGAGAGTATTAGTATCACGGAGAAGAAAGGTGATGCGAGTCATGTTTAATGCTTCAACATGAAAATATTGAATAGACTGTCCAATTCACATAAGTGTTTAAAAACAAAAAAACAAAAAAAACCCCACACAAACCAAAGCTTTGTGGAGTCACGTGACTTTTCTTTCCCAAACACGACATTGAATGACAAAGTGGCTTCAATGAATATCCAGGTAGAGAAGAAAAGGAGAATGACCCAAATGCCACAGCTGCTGAACCAGGCCCGACAGCGAGGAAGCGTGTAAGAGGGAAAGAGAGGAAAACGAGGGCACTCAAATGAAAGAAGTGCGTGAGAAGGAGAGCAGAAAATAGGAAGAGGAAGGGGAAAAGAAGAGCCTTTTATGGGAAAGAAGTGCATAGCGGATTATCCAGGCTGTGTGGACTGGAGAGCCTCTTTGTTCACGATCGCTTTGGGATGACACGTCTTTGCCCACCTTCATCGCTCCGCGCAGACAAAAACACAAACTGGTAAGGACACATTTACCAACAGGTATCGCAGCAGTTCCAGTTTTGATTGTCGAACAGTTGCAGAATAATATTCCACTTTTTTTTTTTTTTTTAATATCTCACCATCTTCAGTACACAATATCATCAAAAGTATAGGACAAGGAGGACAATGAGCACCGTATGCCTGTGAACGTCAGGCCCTCATCAGCAAGGCTGTAATGGAAATCACTGCTTGGGCTCAGGTACACTTCCAGAAATCACCGTCTAAGAGCACAGTTGGCTACCGCATCTACGACGCCAGGTCATAGTGCCGTCATGCAAAGAAGGTCCATGATCCAGAATATAGGTTTTACAGCAATACATGCGCCCATCCAGACCACATCTTGTTTTACAGGGAAAGCCTTGCATATTTCAGCATGACAATGCCAAACTGCTTACTGCATGCGTTAGAAAAACACATCATCATAGTGGAAGAGTATGCCTGCTGTCCAGACCTTTCACAAGCTGACAAGATTAGGAGCATCATTAAACGAAAAATATGACAAAGAGGATCCAGGACTTATGGGCAGCTTAAATCAGACAAAAATAGAGCAACATTCGCCTCCAGAAACTCCAACAACTGGTCTATTTAGCTCCTGGACAGATATAGACTGTTGTTAAAAAAAAGAGGGGTGCTACACGGTGGTAAACATCGCCCTGTGCCATATTTCTGAGGCAGGCTGGTACCACTAATGTTTTTTTCCATTAATTTGTAAAATATCTCACTTTCAACATTTCATGTTTTCTGTGTTCTATTGTGATTAAATATGGGTTTATGACATTTTTATTACACAGCGTGGGGCTTGCATATATAACAAGTTTAAATATTCATTTAATCTTTAATTTTTAACTTCTCTTGCTATATACATTTGGGAAGGTTTTTTTTTTTTTTTTTTAGACCTCACAAATATTAAAATAGACTTTCTTTCTTAACAGTCTTAACAGTCCCCACCCATTATAAGTGTTTTGTTCCCATTTACAAAAGTATTCGCAGCTGAGCTCTGGTACTTCCTGCTGCTATTATGGGCCCATGTGATGCATCAGCAGCTTGGCTGCCCATCGCTGCCTCACTTAATTTATTGGACCAGAAAAACCACAAGCACTTGCTTGAAGTCACTGCTGCCAAAGGAGGTTTGACTAGCTTTTAAATCCACTTATTTTTTCTATCAGCACTGTGGACGTTTAATGGGCACCTTCAAAGGGATGATCACTGCATGCATATTATCATCTTAAGCACATTTTCCTTGTCTATAATTGTAGCATAGATGAGGATCAAATCATGTTTATCTGGTAAACTCATGCAGAAAAACAGGACCACAGTTTTTTTCTTTCAAGCCACAGACAAGAAAACTTCAAAAGCATTTAAAAAGCTCAAAAGCACAGCAGCCTCTGACCATGATAAGGTAAAATTATCTGATTGTAACTAAGTGGTGATAACTCCATTTTTTTTTTTTTTTTTAAATATGCAAGAGGCTGATGAGTCGGATCAGTCAAGATGGAGAAAATCGTAACAAATAGTAACAAGGGGCCTTTTTCAGAGTGCTGGGCTCTCAGGATTTGATGCTGGGTTGAATATTTGGACTTCAACAGGTGATTCGAATGATTCGAAGCGTTTCACCAGTACAACAAAGGAGTGGCACTGGGAAAACTCCGACAAAGTGATGGAGTGACCCAGCCAGAGTCCAGGCCTGAACCCTGCAACGCATCCCTGAAAATGACTGAAAACATCAACACTTCCCTTCAAACTGTGTTAATACTGAAAGAGTCTGCCAAGAAGAACGGAGAAATGTAATAAATGTTTTTAAGAGACTTTCTTTATCAAAGCACTAAGCAAAGGGGCGTGATTCGTTTTTGTAATACTGTATTGAAACCATTTAATTTCAGTGTGGAGTGCTTTAAAATGACTTGTTTTGCGAACAGGTGCAACACAAAATGAACCGATTTGAACAGATAGCAGTTCTCTTGTCATAGTACCTTTACAGCAACGTGGAGCTTGGCGGTTTTCTTGGAGGACCCAGATGCTTCATAAATGGTTCCATCCAAGTCCACAGACATGGTGAAGACCGGAGCGTGAACAGGCCCCGACTGGGACAGCAGGCGGTACTGCAGCCCCGGTCGGATCTGGTTCAAACGCATCAGGGCGTTCATGGGCTGGTTGGAGTCTATGGCCTTACTGTCCAGGACTGTAGCAAAAACAGGTGAGAGAGTTTCAGGGTGAAGAGTAGAGCAAATCAGGATTCATTTAATAGTGACGTGTAGAGTCTGACATTTATCCAGACAAATCCAGAGATAACAATGACCATAAATCAAATCATCTAATGCTTCTCACTTTGTCCCGGTGTTTTCATGATGAATAAAAGTATATTTCTATTCTATTTCTCATTAAATCATGTATGTCTTGTTTGCCAACAGCTAGAAATATCTCAGTGGCCATAAGATGCGGTTCATCTTCTCCTTGTGTAAAAAAACAGGGGGGGGGGGGGGGGGCGCTAAAATGTTAGCAATCAATACTATTGACCTGCCTCCAGGGATGAAAGGAGGGATGAAGGGAGAGGAGAACACAAATAAAACAAGTGAAAAAATAGAGGCGAGAGGAAGAGCAATGAGACAAAAAAATGACTTCTTCCATCTATAACTGCTATACTTTTTTCAATAACTGAAGATTATGAATTTATGTTTTCAAAGACATAATACATTAGTGCCCTTCTACTCTGATTTAATATATTTCTCTTCCTTATAGATGTAAATATAATAGGAGTAGTAAACACAAAATACCTCTTCTGAGATTTCTCTTCATTTTCTTGATGAGGTCCTTGTCATCCATGGCTCCATCCTCATATGGCCTCTTCAGACCTAAACCTAAAAGTTGGGGATCAGGAGACCGAGTCAGAGTTAACACTTACAATTATTTCTATGACAATTTGTCATGACGGAAACACAGTGAGGCAGTGCTGCAGAAAACAAAGTATAGATGAGAGCAAACCTAGATTAACATGGATAAAGCTGCAGATGGGATCAACAGAAGTGGCAGGCAGACAGGGAAAGAGCCAAACAATGATGAAGACATGTAAGATCTTTTCCTAGGTGCACTTCAATATCTAAATGCTCAGGTAATTTTCCATGTCAGTCTCACGAGACACCACAAGGCCAGAGTCGATTTTCAATTAGAAAAAGTTTGGAAATGTGCCAGCTTAGTATCTTATGAGATTCTGTGTATTTTCCCTTCATGTGTTCAAAAGCAGCAACACTGCTGCATAGTTAAAGAATACTAACTACTGACACTGGTCTGAGGAGGTAAAGAAAAAAAATGTGTGTGTGTGTGTGTGTGGGGGGGGGGGGGGGGATTCATGTTTAATTTAAAACGTAATACGACCAGAAAGGTTATGCTGTGTAGGTAAGGGGCAAAAAGCACAGGTCAGAGAAAAAAAAAAAAAAAAAAAAGTTTAACAGAGAAGATTAACAGAGAAAGTAAAAAAAAACAAAACACCTATAAACTGAAAGTTCTGAAAGTCCAATGATCAAGGCCATGCACACATACAAGAGGGCCGTGTGGATCAAAGACAAACACGCGTTAAAACAAGGGAGCTGAGCAGACAGAGATGGGGACGGGTACACACCTTCTTTGTCACACCAAGGATATTTCTGTGATGGTTTATTTGATGGAAGAGGTTCCATCTCTAAAACCTTGTAGATCTGTCCAAACGCCATGAGTCTGAGAGCATGCTGTTGAATGCAAAACAAAGCACACACAAGGAAAAAAAAGGGGGAAATTGACAAACTTGATTAAATTCACTACAAAACTATCAGGGTTTTTTTTTTTTTCATATATCATTTAACAAGTAATCCAGAAGTTTAGTAATGTACATTCTCCTAGTAAATGCTTTTAATGTGCAAAGTAGAGGGAGTGACCCCCCAGATTAAAATAAAATATGTTTCCAGTATCAACATTTCACTCTGACTCAAATTACAGGCATAAACAAATATAAGTAAAGAAGCAATTACAGTCTGCTTTTACACTGTAATTTCTTGCTTTAAGTTGAAGCTCTGCTGTAAATACACAGTAGCCTATAAATGGTCTCTTTGATCTTTCCACAGTTAGAATGGTGTACATCGCTGGTGAATTGTTCAATAGATCCATGTTTTGGATCTTTATTTAGCTCTGAAGTCTAAGGGAGGTAAGTACATTTTGTGTAGTTAGGAGTATCGGCTGTATTGTTGGAGTGCAACTGTTGCCCTCCAAGCTCGGGATTGACAAGCTATCCTTCTTCTCCGTGTCTTCCATCTGAAGGTTTTCGAGCGTCGATTTTTTCCCAGACATTTCTAGGAAATGGATCCCGTTAGTTAGGAGGCAAAGGATGGCTGCTTCTAGCCAGGTGGTCAACAGGGACTTGACTAAGGCGTGGGGTAATCGAGGTGGGCGAATTGCACTCCCAACGTATTGTTGCAGGGTGGTCGCCGGCAGGTAAGCAGCACAATTGGAGGGGTCAGTTGTGTGTGGTAGGTTCTCGAGGTCAGCTCAGGTAAGGTAACCACAGGAAGCATCTCCATTTTTCCTTTCAAAGTTGAGGCTCCGAAAGAGTTTTGAAATTCCTGATGAATGGATTATGTGCATCACCTCGATCCAGGAGGTGAAAGTAGCAAGTTCCTCCATGACGCTGCGGTTCCAAGCTAGTGTTCTTCCGTCCAGGTCCTCGAGGGACACCGTCCTGCTTGTTTTAGGTGTCTCCCTGCTCCAACACAACTGATTCAAATGAATGGTTCGCCATCAGCTTGGTCTGCACTTGCATCTCGGTCAGCTCAAGTTTTATAATGATGCATTCATTTGAACACTGTTCCAGGCATGCATCTGTCCACTGGAAAGACCGCTTATTTGAAACAGCAGACCCCCCCACAGCTTCTTTTATTTGAAATAGCAGACCATCTACATTGTTTTGACCTGGGATTTAGTGTTGGGACTCTACACTCAAAGACCATGTATTTCTAATGTTCCCATTCAAAAATGAATGACATTAACAGGGATTTTGAGGAGTGCCTTAAGGACAAGCTGCTTTGTATTAACCCACGTGTAAGAAGATAACCAAATTGCACACAGTGGCTCTGCTACATTTAATCTATTAGGAAGGTAGATATTCAGGACGCCTGGTGTAACTCATTGACAGAGTAGCACCCTCTCTCCTATCTGCTCTTGTATCTGCTCCAATACAATTATCCCCATTGACATTCCAGCCTCGTTCGTGCTGCCTTCAAAGGAAATGGACGGCAGGATTCACTAAGCCATGCAGCTTAGAGGCTGCCCTGCTCAGCCAAGTGTGTGTGTGAAGAAAGACCTGACAGTGCGCGCGCACACAGTGCATGCAGGTAACCACCATCCTCTGGGTGTCAGAGACAGATTTATGGCTTGCAATGGAAATGGTTTCCCACACCAATCTTTAAAATGCAGCATCACACAGCTCTTTCTGGAGACGTGCAAGCACCCTCCCACAATTGTGTGTGCGTGTCAATACAGAGTGTGTGAGAGGATTTGTGTCTGGTAATAGTTGTGTTGCTTACTTATTCCCACAGTGTGACAGCTCAGGGCAAGCAGAGCTGGGGGATAACAATACCGTCTCAAAGCTGCATTGTGTGCGTACCTGTGCGCTGTAGGTAACAGCCTCGGCCTGCTGGTCGGTCATGTTGGCTAGAGTGTCTGTGGGCTCCTTCTCACAGGGGTCATGTAAACCTGGGCCACCTGGGGGACGTAATAGAGGACACACAGATGCATACGGACATACGTCATGAAGTCAGATGTTGCAACTTATCGTACTGACGCTGCATATAACCATCATGTAATTACGCTTCACTTCATAAGTGGCAGTGGAAATGCTCACAATGACGGTTTCCCTGACCATTTCACATTAGCTGCTTCTATTGTTTCTATGAGCCCTCAGTCCTTTTAAGAGTAAGTCCTTAAAACGCATTAATGTAGACAGACTCTTAAGTCAAAACTTAATTTGTATAATGAAATAAAATCAAAAGCAGTTCTATGCATAACATTTTGTAAAGAAGCCATTCAGCTGCAACTAATGAAAATGCTCTCCTGACTCCGACAGCTGTGCTTTCAGGGTCATTCATAATGTTCCAACCTCTGCGAGGCACAAAAATCCGATCATCCACCCAAGCATGACAAATTTTATTTACTTTTTAAAATCTTTTTCATAAGAAATGCCATGATATAGCCATGCTCGATTGCTGACTCTAAATGCGATGTACCTGGTAGCAGTATGCCTGAGGCCAGACACTCCATGACTCGACGCAGGGCTTCTCCTGCCCCAAGAGGTCTATTGCAGGTGGCAATGGCCTTCTCACATATGAGCTCTAAGGGCTGCAAGAGAAGTTCATGAGTACCATGATGAACAAGCACGAATGAAAAACGAGGTGCAGTGCCAACACAAGTAAGCCCTTCTACACAAAACATATCCATAAATGTTGGCGTGATCTTTCACCCTTCAAGCCTGGAGTTGTATTGGACTCGTTCAGCACAGCACCGTAACACGGACTTAATTAACATTTTTGAGCATAATTTCATCAACTATATGGCTATTTAATTACAGATGGGGAGAGGGAATGCTTTAAAAAAAAAAAAAACAATACTACAATTAGGGCTGTGCAGATAATAATTTACAGTAATTATTCATTCATTCATCTTCTAATCCTGTCAGAATCCTATTCACTTTTACAAAGTGGGTGGGTGGTTGAAAGCCATTGCAGCTTGTACTTCATTTTTTCATACCATAGTTATTATCAATCCATGCATGTTGTGACAAGCCAGAAGGGGCTGAACAGTTAGTTCCTCATCATTTCACAGGAGTAACACTCAAACAGAGGTAATCACAGTAAAAAGACTCACCCATCCCTTGAGAGGCTCCCAGACAGGGTGTCTATTGCACATGTCTCTTAGTATCCTGAGAACGATAACACAGGACTTAAGTCCGTTCACTCGAGCCTGAGGGAGATAGAGGGATGAAGAGGGAAGAAAGGGGAAAGACGAGGGGAGGCAGGCGGGGAGATCAAACAGAGAGGAACGTAGGAAACAAATTGAGCAAAGGCGGAGTGGTACTTTTGCAAATACATACAGATAACAGCCTGCATTACTCCACAGTGCCATAATCATAATGGAGTGATTGTATCAGCTCTGCATGAGCTCCCCACAGACAGGAAATTCGGAGGCACGCTAAACATTGCTAAACAGACTGAATTTAGTGCACTAAAAATATTTCTCCTTTTTATTTTAACTCTGCCCTCAGAACATGCATATATTCTGATAGATGCACTTTCGTTCCTTTTTTTCAGTAAGGTAAGTGTTGCGGGGAGATAGATGGAGGAAGAAATGGGTGGGGATCAAAGGGAAGCACTGACACACTGTACGAAGCAGGCAGGTTCACACAATAGCCAGAAAGAAAAACAAGTATCAACCACTGCTTTTGTAGCCTTACGATACTTATTACATTCACCAATTTACAGCTCATGTATAGTAGGTAGAATTTAACACTGTAAATAGCAAAAAATGCTGTTTGAGAGACTGAAACAGAATCTGACAGTATTTTCAGAGCTGATGTGTAACATCTGTCATGTTTTGCTCACAATGTGGTGAGTTAATGTTCCTAGAATTTGAAGTGCATTCATATTTGTGATAGTCTCTAAATACAACCTCGTTTTCATGTGAAAATGTGCCTCGAAACGAGTGGGCATATTAAAGCACTACGGCGTAAGCAGGGAGTGTGTGTATCCTCCCTGGGTGAATCGTCAGGCTACAATAAGCGTCGGGCACGAAGACAGGAAGTGAGTGGGTGCCGACCTGGAACCACTTGGCGTGTCGCAGCGCTGCCAGGGCCAACAGACATCTGTGTCTATCCAGCACCTCCCCCTCCTCCTCCTCCTCAGCCTCCACTCTCTGCGCAGCAGCACCCAACACTGCCACAAAACAATAACAACCCAATATAGAGAACGTAAAACGCACACACGTCATGTCTGAGTGTGTGTGTTTGTAGGCTGCGTGTGTGAATGTATCCAGACACGCTTGAAAGTGCGCATGAGAGCATACAAACACACACACGTGCATGGATACTTTGGTACATACAGGGAGCTTTTCATGCCAGAAAGCTGAACACTCCTTGCAGAAAGTTGTCTCTCTCTCTCTCTCTGTGTCGAGTTCATTGATCTGTGATAAATGCACTTAAAGGAGACATATCATGACCCGTTTTAAAAGCTGGCACAGTTTCTTGAGATCTTAAAGAAATAGTTTGCAAAACGTTTTGGTCAAAATACCACAGGGATACGATATAAAAGTATTTGTTTTAAACAATGCTTTTAAGCTGTGTTCATAGCAGCTGGTTAGCTGGGGTGGAGTCAGCAGATGAACTTCACTCCACCCCCTCCTTCGTTGAGGTGTACTTCAGTGTTAAACAAACATTTTGAGACACCCATTTCGAGGGTACAACAAACAGGGAAACGAGGTGGAGATTAAAGGTGAAGCTGGATAGTTCAGCTTACTTACAGCTGAGCTGAAGAAGTGGCAGGGATGTTTTTGAGTTAGCAGTCAATACAGACAACAAATAACTGATCTCAAGCACGGATTATTTTTTCCTCTTTATTTTACGTCTCCTTTAAAGGTTTCCTCACACTGTGTGTGATTTTCAGCACGGTGAGTGGTCTTACATGTGCCAACTACATCCCACACTCTTTCTTTAATAAACAGATGTGCTGAGAATGACACACGGACTGTTTAGTAGTTTACATCTTTCCAGTTTCTGACAAATTAGTAAGAGGAAGAGCAACCAGTGTCACAAGGAAAGAGGCAGCTTTGTGGGATGGATAGCTCCCAACAGATATACACTAAACAAATACCTAAAGAGTGTTTGGTTTACTGTCTGCTGGCACTGCAGGGACCATCATTTCATGTGCCCAGCAAGGTAAATCAATCTCTCCTTTATGTATTTGATGATAATTTTGATCCAGTCTGCACCAGGCCAGAGTCAAAATAGTAGCTTGTTTTTCTTCTGGGTTACTTAAGGTGCACTTGATTTCACAGGCTCATAGAGAAACGGTGCAGAGAAAGCCATTCAACAACCTCTCGAGGCACACAGAATCAAGCGCTCCAAAAGTAGAGCTGAAAATGAAATAATATTTAAAAAAAAAAATAAAAAAATCTAAGATTGTTTGACCCAATCTGAGACAAACACAACACAAGAGGGATCAAGGCAAGGTTTAGTCAGAGCAATGTGGTTGGTAAAAGAGAAGCAGCCTTATATTTATTATAAGAGTGTGTTTGATTCGTGCTGCCAAACACACCAGGCTGGGGTGAGTAACATGTCTACTCTATTATACTACTTGAAAATCAACACAAAGTGATACACAAGGCATTTGCAAGGCAAACTGAATCAAATGCATTTCGCATGAATGAATGTCATTCCATGGAGCTTCCACAGATGGTTTATTATGCTGAAAATAAATGACGCAGATCAGCCGTTTGGGTCTCTATAGAAACACAACAAGGTAAATACTTTCCTCATTGCTGTCATGTAAAAAGAATGTCCCTTATTCAAGAGTCACTTGAAATTTCAGATGTCTAATGCAGCAGCGCAAGAACATCTATTTGACATTATCCTTCAAATGCAATATAACTGTTTCTCTATTTTTAGCAGGCAGTGTGTATCTTAAGGTGTGCCAAAGTGGTCCCAGCTGCATGTGGGACCGCTCTGCTGCTAGTGGACCATTATAATCTTTCTGCTCTCACATGTCCTCCCACAGTTCCCTCAAACCCTCTGCTGGCCGCTCCCTCTTTAATCATCATCTCCTACTGTGTTACAGATCCCCTTCTGTCCCTCAGTCTCATTAAAAAAAAAAAAATCCCCCTTGCTTTCGTGTCTCCAACAATTTTCAGTTCCTCCCTGCCTCTGTAGCCGCACAAAGCAAGTGAGACACGAGTGCCTTCAGAGCAAGAATCCATGTAGCACTTGTGTGCACACAAGATATCTTCAGTGGGATATTTAACTGTAACATCAGCATTAAATCTGCACTAATTTAATCTAATTCATCACGTCAAAGACTAAAATGGCAGTAACTTATAACAGAGTGAAAAAAAAAAGATGAACTCAGATGACTCAAATTGTCAGAACCTACAGACAACTTGATATTTTTAATTTTACATCTCAGCTGTGTCTTCTATGTGGTTGTTGCTGCTGCAAATGTTTGTGCAGCTTTATGACATATCTAAACCATTTAATCTGTTGATAGCCAAGCCAAGAGCACCAGACAGCTGGTGTTTGCGTTTGCTGATTCACGTGTTAATGTGAAAAAATGATAGAGCCCGTCTTTTAAAATATGATCCCCATAAATCTGAGTGATTAAATCTCCGGTGTGGCAGGTATGTTTACGTCTGACCATCAGCAACAAAATATGACCCTGTCCGTGTGCGTCTCCGCGGACTTCCGAGCAGGCGTGCATGCGCGCTCTCGTATCCGCGCTTCTCTGAGACCTGTGGAATGATGAACAGCTAACGCTCGTGCTATCTCCCATAACCCTCTGAGAGCTGAGTGTCTAGCTGGACAGGAGCCACAGGATGGATGGGCAGCTTGCTGCTATTTGGTTATTGATTTCACTGGCCTGCTGGCCTTGCTTTCCCAAGCTACCCACTACTAATTATAACCAGTTCCTGATAGCCATGAGAGAGAGGAAGCAGGGTGAGCACCAGACAAGCGTGTCAATCCTGGAATGTGCCCCGAACGTAACACCCTGTTACACGTATTACTTTCATGTCAGCTGAACTTGATAGAACAGCACCTGCACACATTCATTAAGCTACTTTTAACAGTTCATTAATTTATGCACTTTTCCTTAACAGGCTGGTGGTCTGCAGTTTCCTGATCTTCCGGTGTCGCATCCCACTGCAACGGCCCTATGGCTTTGTTTTCACTAATAAAACGGCTACATGTGGTGTGGGAGATCCACATGACACAAAGCATCTTTGACCTTCACTACTGGAGACGGGCTCTCAAGCTGTGCTACCAACTACTAATAACCACCAATGCCGCAGTGCAGCCAGACCGGGCCGGAAACGCGGGTCTGAGGTCGGCACACTAAGGAGAGAGCAGTGCGTCTTGTGTTCATTATATCAGTCAGATGTTTGTTTTCACTTGATTGAGGACACAGTGAGATCGGATGACAGCAGCAGGAACACTACTGTAGGGCAGGGGTTATCAAAAAGTTAAGGACAGAGTGACATTTTGATACTCGTTATATTTACTTTGTTGATTTCAAATTATCTGTCGAGTCAGGAGAAAAAAAAAAAAAACAGGCAAAAGATGCAATTAGAGCCATCTGCTAACAGAGTATTACATGTTGTTAATATCCCAGTCAGAAACGTCTTAAGGAAGTCACTAAATATTGTATCTCCTGTTGACTGGTCAAGATGCCACATCACATCCACAATTAGTTCAAATTTCTATATTTTCTAACAAACACTCCAATGTGCTCTTGTATTTACCTCCATGATGAATTTTCACTGTGACTTCTGGGGAAAAATATAGTTGACTTTAACATTTTAATGACTTCAAGGCACCACTCCACAACATGACAGTGAGGTGCTGATCTCTCGTTGGTCTAGTAGGCCCCTGGGAAGCGTCTGGAGATGGTCCTCTTAATGATGAAGAACCTGTGATGGCTGAGCATGTGGGGTCCAAGCTCACAGATGATGAGGCAGTGACCCTTCGAGGGTTTTGTGTTAGTTTTCTCGATCTTACTTCCAGAATATGATATCCTCACCTAATTCGTTGGTGTGTGTTCTTAACTATGAAGATGTGGATTCGTGGTGGGGATGAAGTGACCCCCAGGAGTTACATCAAGCAGGCAATCTCTGCAGTGCGTGCGCCTGCTTACATTTACCCCCCTGAATGGTTCTTTCCAATTACTCCACTTATTCTTTGACCTATATAAGGGACAAGAAGTATGTGCTCTTAGATGCTTTCAGATGTCTCACCTACCAAGCTCGCTGTTAACCTACTGGGCCAGACGTGGTGGAGGGTGGTGTTAGTTCTACACTGTACACTGTATTTCCCTGTAAGCCTGATAAATGACATTTGAGCGGAGCCTAAATGCCAAAGCCAAGTATGTTTTACACTTTAAGTGTTTAAAACCTTCACTGTGTGAGTTGTCTGACTGAAATTACACATTTTCTTTAAAAGATGTAAAAATAATAATTAAAAAAAAGCATACTGGTATGTTTATTTATTTACCCGTTTATTTCTGTTACTTTGGGCTATTTCGACTCTCGCACTTGTGTTTCAAAGGACGTTTGTTGTCATCTCTGCCTTTTGCTGTCTTGTTTTGTGTTAACATCAGTCACTGAGGTCAAACATCTAGGTTTTTTTTTTTTTTTTTTTATGAAAACAACTGAGTTTTATGACAACGTGGAAAATTTTAATACAAAGTTCATTCCAATGTGTGCGTATTGGATAAAGTCTGAGAAACAGAGAAAAAAGCGATCATCTTCATATGTCAGTGTTCCTACCTTGACCGTTTTCCTTTCCCTGCTCTTCCTCTTCTTCCACCACTTCCTCCTCTACCTCTTCTCCTTCCTCTCCATTCTCAAACTCCTCTTCTTCTTCCTCCTCCTCCTCCTCTTCTTCATCGTCATCTTCCCTCATGGCCGGTGAGGTGAGCGTAATCTTCAGCGTGAGTTTGGGCTCTGCTGTAGTCTTCACCAAGATTGCTGCCTCGGGCAATGAGCTGGAGACCTCGTATTTCTCCTCTGTCAGCTTCTGTGGTGTGATAAAAGAAACAAGCAGATGCTCAGAGGCCAAGGTCATAACATGACTCAGTGTGGATGTAAAATGTGTCCACGTCCGCTCAGCTTCCAGACACTATTATAGGTAGGTATTTCGTGAAAATCAAACACATAGAAAAAGTGGTAGAAACTGATTTGCCCTTGATATACTGTATCTCGTGTTATTTCTAAACTGAGGCTTTATGGGTTGGCATAATGCTTTCAAAGGTAGGACACTGGAGGTTAACAAAACGTTCACGAGCTAGAAGCCGGAAGACGACTTCAGCTTCATGTGCATTTCTAGTTTAACTGCAGATCAGCAGAAGCTCTGCTTGCTGTGACACTGCAATCATGTTCAAGTTCAAGCCCAGCTGCAGGTTAGAATTTTTAAAAATGCTTAGATAATACCATCCTGGTAAACTCACTCCCACCAGTTAACCTGATGTAAATGTTGTTGGATAAAAACAACAACAACATACAAGCACAGGAGAGCATGTGAACGCCTTGTATGCGTTTGTGTGATTATCTGTTGAAACACTGTGCGTCGTTCAGCTTCAAGTAATCAGTTACAGCTGATCTCTGGTCAGACTGAGTTTCACCAGTCAAAATGAACCCATGTCATCATTCAAATGGGTCATCATTGTTCGTTGTTGCAGACATTTATTTAATCCACGTCAAACAAACAAACAAACACACAAAAACAAGAACAAACGCACACACACAACAAAAGCAAAGTGAGTCATCTAATAACTCAATGTGGCCAGGGGAAGCTTTTGAGAAATGGCCTGCAAGTGCACTTTTGTTTTACTTCCATGTGCTGCTCTTCTTGCAAACCGAATCTGCTGTGTGTGTTCGTTTGTATTAGTTACACTTTTGAGTTTGAAGCCTCTCTATATCCTGAGAATAAATATATGAAGCTCCCAGTAACGGGTGAAATAAACGCTCCTTACATGTTTACAACTTGTTTCAAGTCTTTAATGTTTAAGATTATGATGAGCTTCGAGATTGACAGAACTATGTATCATTTATAAAGTTATAGGAAGCTCCCGGGTTATCCGTCTGTGCTTGTGCAAATATTTCAGGCTTTGTTTAAATGAGTGCTGAATCATAGGGGGTCCAGCTACATCTCATTTGGCTCTCATGTGAAAATAAACATTTCAAAGGCGAGAGTACTTTCTTGCTCTCACACAGGCACGAGGAAACACTCTTCTTGTTCATCCTCTCACCAGACACTACCAGACACACTAATAACAGAAGAAGCCGGACTTTGTCAGACGAGACATTTTTTGGTGGGAAACAGTTTCCTTCGTACTTCTAGTTACTGCTAAATGCTTTAACAGCAAACAGATTGATCAATAAAACTACATCTGGCTGCAATATATTAAAATATATTTAAAATATGTATTATGGATGCAGTCCCTAAGGGCTAGAGTTAGTGAAATAGTAAAAGTATTCTTGCATTATTGCAGCATAGCAAACAAGTACTAATTAAAGGATATAAAAATACTCAGAGTTGGAAATATATGTCATGCATATTCAACTAAGTTCAATTGAATATTACTTTACTAATCCCTGAGGGGAATTTATACAATTATACTATTATATCTGTGTTTTCTGTGCATGATTGTTTGCGGATGATTGCCAGAAACTTTACTTTGAAATCATGACTTGGCCATGTGTAAATAAGACACCAACATAACGACTCTTAACTTTAAAGTTCACAATGTTGTTATCTCTTCTTGTCTTAAGCTCACTGACACCCTCTGCAAAGTCACCCCCAGAACACGGTACAAGCTGGTGAACTCAAACGGAAACGTGGAAAATAATGTCACAGCTTATTCATTTAGCCTCCTGTCTGACATTAAATCGTCTGTGCAGGAAAAAAAAAAAAGAAGTAGAAAAACAACAAACATGACTTTATTGGATTACATTTGGCAGGGTGTACTGCCACAGTGATTTTAACTAAATGTGTTTATGTGAAAACCAAAGTCTCTGCATATGTGTGTGAGTGTCTGTCTGACCTGGATCTGTGTTGGTAAATTGTGACAGACAGTGTCCAGCAGTGTCTGTGTGGGTTTGTCTCTGCACATCAGCACCAGCTCCAGGTCCATGTCCCCTTTGATCAGGAGTCCTTTGGCCACTAGACCGATCCGCATCACTCCACACAGCATGCCTCCACTGCTGGACTCCCTGTTTTTAAAGAAAAATAAACAACTTTTTTTCCCCTTCACCCGTTTTAAAACTCTGCAGGTAACATTTCCCAGCAGAATTTATGCTTAGCCTTTAAGGTGTTGAAAATTACATTGCCACATCATTATTAATACTTAATTTCACAAAAAAAAAAAATCCTCCAATTATCCTCCAAACATATGCTAATAAATAAAGTTGCACTGTCGGTCGACACGTCTAACCAGGAGAACTTCTAAACCTTGTTTGCTCTGCATCATTAACCACTTCAGACTGTGTGATTAAAAGATTAAAACATAATACTCTAGTTTATACTACAAATAAGATCAGACACAGTATTTCACCTGTTTAATGAGAAGTAGTGAAGCAGTGATAAAATGATTCATGAAGAGAGCCAACCATGAAGACTGTTTGTAACCAGAGACAGTAAACGGAAGCAGTTTATTCTCGCTGCTGCAACAGTTTCTGCCTGCAACCAGCTCCTTGTAGATATACGGCAGCTGTGCCTATTTTTCTTATTTTTCTTCATTTTTCTAATATGACAAACGAACATAAATGGTGTCTTTGAGGTGTACTGAATTATAATGCATGCCTGCGAGTGATAAAGTCTTATTGTCAGGGACCTGAATAATCCGTCTGCTTCTGACTTAGCAAATATGAAATTCTTTTTCCACGTCATTGTAAATATTCAGAGATTTAACCCTTTTGTGTTAGGAGTGAAATAAGAAGATGTTTTAAGAAGACTTGGTGGAATCACCTGGGAAACTCCAAGAAATAATTTCTCCCAGCCAAGAAATACTCCATCACAAAACAAACCCCCAATACTACAGCTTGCAGGGAAGATTAAACAAGTTGAGTATTTGTTACTTTGGTATATATCAGGGAGGGGTCTTGTTCTCATCTAAGGGTCCTTATATCCCAAACAGATGTAGAGATGGACAGAGCTTTCCGTCCGCACCCTGCGTTAATTTCCTCTTTTTGGACATCTTCTAGGCGCTTACGAATACAGACTAAAAAGAGCAATACCACTAGAAATCAAGGGTGGCAGTATTGAGTTAACTGTCAAACTAAACACAAGAAAATGATGGGCAAGAAAACTGGAAGACATCCTAAAAAAGTATTTAACATTACAAAGTAAAGAAATAAAGAAATATAATGGTTTATATATCGACTTTCGTTTAGTGGCCTTGTTTCCTCTGACTTAGAATTAGCGCAAATAAAACAAGCCCCGCTTTAGTTGACATTTTTATATCAGTTCTCATTACTGCCCCCTGGTGGATGTGTTGCTTAACAACCATACAAACAGAAATGAGCCACAGGGGAACAGTATGTAGGGTAGTGACGTAAAGCTTTTCGAACAGACAGATGTACAAACATGAAATGAAGCATAACTCTCAATCGGGTCACCAAATCAATATATATGCCGTCCCTCCACCATTTTCCACTCATCCGAGTTTGGGTCACAGCGGGAGCGGCTTAAGCAAAAAGGGCCAGACATCTGTCAAGACGTAATGTCCAGAGTTGTGTGGTTTTAGATGGCATGTTTGACAAAACAAACTTCTTCTTATTAGAAATAGATGATGATTAAAAAAAAAAGGAAGAAAAAAAGTCATGGTTTTACTGAAGGTCCATTGTGCATCTGTTAACCTGTAGCTGTGACTGGAGTCCTCAGTTTCTTCGCTCTGCTCATCACCAGGGTCGTCCTCCTCTGTGCTGTCTGCTGGTTGGCTGTCGGACTGGTTGTGGACGTAGCTGCTGCTCTGATCTAGCCAATCAGAGACATGTTTGAGGGCGCACTCAACCGTGGATACCAGAGTCTGAACAGCTTCAAGCTCCTGAGAGGAGGGATAGATGGTGGAGTGCTTCGCCATGACGTGGCGGTCATCATTACTAAAGGAACGAAAGGACCTCTGAAAGAGAGAAAGAGATTTACAGTGAGAATTTTCATTTAGCACATTCCCATACTTAACTGCAAAAGGACACACAGTGCACGTGCAAATGCTTTTTATAGTCTACAGGACTGCATGTGCTCACACAGCATGTATCTCTTTTTTGGGTAACAAATCAATCCTTGGTTCCATGATGGCCAACATTTATGGCCACTGACCCTGACACGCATGCACAGATGCATGCGTATTTAATAGATATCAGAAAATCCATTTCACCACCATCCTCACACCCTCTACGTCTGTCCTAATTCAATCAGACGTTTGGCCTTGGAAATTCATGCCAGCTCTTCAGCCTCTCTCATTTGCTCCCTCCTGCTCTCCAAGAGGTGTATGGAAGAAAACCACTGGAGGAGGATACCAGGTGCGAGGCATCAGATGGGAGTGGCACAGGGGAGAGTAAATGACAGAAAATAGAAGAGGCTTGCCACAGGAGCCAAGAAAGAAAAGCAGAGATAACACCATGAGAGGGCTATGGGAACAGCACAGAATGTTTTTAAAGGTAAAGGGACAAAAACTGATGGGGGAGCAGACGATGAATTCAAAAATGGAATAAAAGTAAAGAGATAAAGGTGTGGATCAGGTGTAACTGGGGCTTCTGTGATTTGCATCTTGCAGTAAATACCACTCAGATGGGACAATGCACTTAGGGAGAGTTATATAAATACACTTTGGGGTTCGGTTTCTGTCGTTTACATCATGTGTCACATTTCAGTGGCTTCTGCTTTACAGGACTAAATGTCAAATAGAGAAGACTGTGATGAGAGAGAATATCTTATATCTATCACATTTCAGCCAATTGACAATTGTTTGGGCTTGATTACGAAATCAAATAATCCAACATTTCATATAAAAAGCCTTTAGCTACCAGCATACCATTGTATCACACAAATGTTTGAGTAGGTGCATCTTTGATAATATTCATCTTGAAACTTCACTCGATCCTTGTTTTCCTCAGCTCAGTCAAGCCTTTATATATCTATTTCATATTATATCTCTTTACTTCGCTATTTCGCTTCAACATAATATATTAAAATATTATGAAAAAAGATCATGATAATATAATAAGAATAAAACTATTAACTGCTATATATGTAATTTCTTGATAACATTAATTTGAAAAATGTGGTACATTTTTAAGTAGCAGCAGTTATCATATTATCTCGGTGAGCCTGAGGTGCACAGTTGAACGTGAGGAGGGTGCACCCTGCAAGGTGCAAAGTAGACCTGTAGACCTGCTTATCTCCAAGACCCACATTTCCGTTTATTCACTTCTACACACATACATGTACTGAAACAGACACACACCAGTGATCATAACTACACACACACACCCACACACACACCCACAACACAAGGAGAAATGACCTTTCAGAGCTGCGGACCTTGACTGCTACTATCAATCTACTTAAAATACAAGGACCACACACACACACACACGCACACACACGCACACGCACACGCACACACACACACACACACACACACGCACACACAAACGCACACACACACGATTGTCTCGACATCTTTGTGGGCACATTCCACAGACATGGTGCACTCCCTAGTCCTTGACCATAAAACCCAACCATAAACCAAGTTTAACCCTAAGCCTCTTAGCCTTCAAAAGTGACTTAAAACTAAAGCCAACTGCAATTTGGTCCCCTTGTTTACAGGCAGTTCCAAAATGTAAGTCTCCTCTCAGGATTTGGCCCTGTGTTATGATATAAAAACCCAAACACAGACACGGAATACACACTCCATCCCAATCCTAATTGAACTGGTGACATTCTCTTTTAGCAGAGTGGGCGAGATAAAGCTATTACCAGCACGGAGAACAAGTGCTGCACAATAATTGCAGCCTCATAGCCTGTGTAGCTCAGTATGTAGAGCGTTGCAGGAACATTTGGCAGAGTCACACACTCCATTCCCACTGAGGCTCAAGTGTGATTCTCCAACACTTTGTCAGACTAACTGGAGAGACATGGGGTGAATATAGATACCCTAAAAGATATAATGGTACTGAAATCTTTAAAATTGGCTTTATCATGTCTTTACTTGTATCGCCAATACAGCCATGGTCGTTTTTGACATGACTCAGTGGGTATACCTAAAAATTCCTTTTGCAATTGATTTTCATTAATCTACTGCGCTGCCCGTCAAAAATATATTTTGCAGAACAACTTATCCTTCAGCTCAGAAAATGTCAAGACAATTTTTTTTTTTCGCACTGCTGCAGAAATTATTTTTGATTTGATGAAAACAATCATTTAATTCAGTTTCAGAGTCCAGAATGCATCTCATACTTGTGTCTCCTCAAAACAGTGTTTAACAGGACACCAGTCGCTGGCTTTATGAGCTGTCGCTAATGGGCGCTTCTGCAGCCATAAACCACTTTGCAAGGCGGGATGGTGCCTATGAATGCATGTATGTAAGTCTGTGCTTCTCGACCATGGGGGAGTTGTTGCACAGCTGCTCTGATCGCCGTGTAAATCACAGCAGTTAAGCAGAACACACAGACAGGAATCGAACCCTCTGAGCTGCTGTGCGGTGAGTTCATGCTGTATACATTTAGATAAGTGACAAGATAAGTGTGTTACTGAGCTCGCAGGTGCACAACTCATTTCAGAGATTATGTTCAATTTTAGGTTTTTTATGTCCATATAATGTATATCTGTTAGGTTACTGCGATCACCTTGACTGATGAATACCTTGGAGGCAATTCTGTACACATGTGAGCAGATGAACGAGAGCAAATTAAATCATGCATGGAGATTAAATCACAGTAATTGTCATCCAGTTTGCCTCCAACACCTGCCAGCATCAACATTAGCTTGTGGCCAATTTAAAGACTTCAGAAAAAAAAAAAAAACTTCAGGTGTTTCCTAGTGTTAAAGTTAATGTTGCAGTGTCTCAGTTCATGTTTTAGTGTGACAGTATTACGTCAAAAGAGGATGCAGATATGTTAAAGTAGTTAAAGCAATCAAGTGGGCTATTATCTTTATTCAAACAGGAGGTGTAAACCTGGAGGAGTGCATACAATATTCTCTCTAGGTAAGGAATAGGTTCAAAGCTTGTAAATTTATTCATTGCTCCCGTCCTCTGCTCAGCCGTCATCCCAGACATTATTCAGATATTAACACTGTTGGTTGGTACAATGAAGTTGTAGGATGCTCCTTCCAAGATAAAAAAAATAAATAGTAGTCTTAAAGTGACAAGAGGGAACTTTTGCCACTTTTAGCACCAAGGGTTCGCCTACAGGTGTGGAGGTTAAGTCGCTTTTGTGACCTTATGAGATTTACTTTTGCTGCATCTTGGGCTGCTGGAATTGGATTGCAGCATAACTTGGGTATTTTTTGCTCATAGCAAGTAGAGGAGACGACATAAGCTATGCAACACTTCCTAAAAATAATCAAATATTCCTTCAAAATTAAATTAAAACTGATATTTTAACATGAAAAACGCGTTCAATTGTCTAATGAGCCGACACTATCAACACTAATCTTCTACGAAAAACCGTTTCTTTCTAACCTCTTAAAGTACCGTCTCATTTAACTTGTGTTTTATATTTATTTCTCAACATTCTTTATCATTTCTAAAAATGTTTAAGAAATGAAACCCCTTTTGAAATGACTTCAAACTACTTAGAATGAGTAATAATGTATTTGACCTACTTTACTATTGAGTGCACTATTATAATTTGTAAGTACATTGTGAAATTGAAGCCTAGATATGAGCCAGTGTTTTGACATGGTAGTTAAATAGCCAGGTCACAGGTTATACATATAGCTGAACATGGCGCAAAAAAGCCTATAATCCTGACAAATCTCAGACAAGCAAAGTAACTGATGAGTTTGTCAAATGGACAGTCACAATATTTGCATGATATTCTTCCCACTCAATCATAAATACATGTACATATTAGACTGAAAACAAACAGTGCCGTGCCCCCCCCCCCCCCCCCCCCCCCACACACACACACACACACACACACTGTACACTTTGTGCAGGTGTGTATACATTTACCTTCATAAAGCAATGCTGCGTGCTGTTTTTACACTGCACAAGTTCTAATTACGTCCCATTTCATGCTCCAGTGAAACCTACCAGAAGGCAAGCCCACGTTACATAACTACATTACACAGCATTCACAACTTACAGAGCTCTAATGTGCACGCACTCCTGTGCAAGAAAACACAGAACATGTCTTGGTTAAAATCTGCAAAGTGAATATATGCAGCATACATGATAAAGATGAGAGTAAAATTACTAAAATTATACACAGCATCTTTTACAAACTTTCACATCTATTACTTCCATCACCTCTACATCTATCTTTAAAGCTCGGATGTAAAACCACTTCAGTTCAAGGTGTTATGGAGAGACACGCACACTGTCATGAGCAGCTACTTCACTGAGGTGCAGTAGAATCCAATGACTTTCATCTCCTTTCCTGTCGGTCTCCTCCAGGCTCCTCTTGTCTCATCCTGTCTCTCTGGAGCCATCTGCTATAAATTACGTGACCCAATGCCAAGGACTTGCTGGAGCAATATCGGTTGTGACAGGAATGGATACTCTTCACCCGTGTCTTTGCCAGAGACTCATCAAATGCTTATTACTTTTCAACTTATAAATACTACGTAGCATATTCACTGTGTGTTAGGCAGTGGGCATTACAAGGTGTACTTTTACTCTAAACAAGGCTTTTGTCAAAAGTGCTGTCATAATCACTGAAGACATTGCACAGAGAGAATATGAAGGGTACAGAGATGACAAACTGTATTATTTTTAGCCAGCAGCAGAGAAAAACAAAGATTTGTTTCTTCAAATGCAGATAACATTAGAAACATCTAATAATCAACTATAAATATCCAGCAAACTATTTTAGATGAGGTGAGGATTTATGACAACTCAACAACAAAAAAAAAAGAAACCACGCAGACTTAACAGAGAAAAGAAATTCAAAAAGCCATCTAAAATAGGCTTCGGTGACAGCACCAGCGACACTGAAAAAAGCGACTCACTGCCTTCTCTGCAACATCCAGCAGCCTCGGGGGGATTGCATTAAAAATTCATCCTGTGATTTATCTGCACTCTGCTAGCCCTGCCACGCTCCGCTATACTGTTTTATTGTGCGCTCTCTTTCTCGCTGTCTTTCAAATTGACACATATGCACGTCATCACAGAGAGATACCCGCGATAGCAGGGTACACTTACACTTCATAACATAAAAACAAAACAGCACTAGTGGACAATATCAGGAAGGCCGTGTGTATGAAAGACCTCTACTGTCCTGATAAGAATGAGATCAAATACAATACAGAGTAACCTACAAACCCGAATACAGAGAAGTATGTAGTGCATGGCATCAGTATTCCCAGATGGCCTTGTCTCAGTGGGGATGAAGTTCATTTCATCTCTGCTGTAATCAGTCAAGTTTATAAATCGGTCTCCGAAAACAAGAGTCCACAGCTTTTTGTGAGACCAAAGAGTATAATAATCCAGACGAGGATTGGCAACGCAGTAAATGAGGATAACAGGGGGCGGCGGTGGTGTTATTTTATGTAGGTGGAAGTATGCAGACCGGGTAATGTCACTGATGTGGGATTGGAAAGATAGAGTACTGTCAAGGATGACAGACAGACTCTTAACATATGTGGATCGGGTAACAGAGAAATTATCGTTAACAAGACAAAAGCTGTCAGTTTTGGATAGTGTTGATTTTGTACCAATAAGGGGACTTTTGCCACTGTTAAAGGAAATATGTAGAAAACTAGGAGGTAATTCATTCATGCAGTCAGTAAAGGAAGGGGGTGGGAGGTTGGAACTGGGTTTAGTGGGGAGTTACACCTTGGTGTCATCTGTATAACAGTAGAAGCTGATGTTATATTTATAATGATGAAAAGAAGGGGCTGCAGGACAGGGCCCTGGGGCACACCTAAAGTGACAGGAGAAGGCTGAAATGTGAAAGATTTAAGATGAATGAAAAGAGTGCAGCCTGAGAGAATAGATTTAAACCTGTCTAGTGGAGTGTAAGTGATTCCAAGGAGGAATAGTCATTGAGGAGGGTGATATGACAAATGGTGTCAAAAGCTGCACCCAGGTCAAGGAGGATAAGACTAATGAGTAGTCCAGAATCAGCTACCATGAGGGGGGTCGGCGGTTATTTTTATAAGTGCAGTTTCTGTGGTATGTAGGGGCGGAAACCAGACTGGAGATGTTCAGATTTGTGTGACATAAGTGGGAGTCAAGTTGAATGGCTACTTTTCTTTCAAGAATATTGGAGATGAAGGGTAGGTTAGAAATTGACATGAGTTAAAGAGTTGGTGGGATCAGCACCAGTCTTTTTTAGGTCCTAACCAGGGCCAACAATTTCTTTAGTCCTGGGTAACACCCAGCCCTAAACAGGAATCTGGATTCCTTAACCTTAATCCAGTCAGGATGTATAAATACTAAACTAATCTTAAAAAGTTAACCAAATTGGTCATCTGGAAAACTGTGGTATATGGGTCTCAGGCTGCCCTGAAAGACAATAAAACTTCCCTTACACGACTCAATGTAAACAACAGTGTTTCCAGTAGGATTAGTTTAAACCCATCTCTTACTTACTACCTTAAAGTTGGAGATAAAACCAAACAAGTCTGTAAATTTGGAAATATAACAGAGATATAACTGCTGATCTGAGAAGTTCTGTCATTTCTTTCTTTCTCGCTGACCTACAGAGAAACATTATATCTGAAAATACACTTAAACTCAGTCCTATGTACTATTGACACTGGACTAAAATTACCTCTGGACCTGCAGTAATTCTGAAATTACACCCCGATATCTGTATTTAGTTCTGTGCTGGATAAGCGAAGTCTGTGTTTTACCGTAATTTACAGACGTTGATCCCAGAAGTGATATTGAGGCCTCGCATTTTATTCAACAGTTACCTTTTATTTAACATTAAATTTGAGTATTTATTTAAAAGCATCTGATCAGACACTCAAGAGTTAGATTTCAGGGACGACATGTCATATCTGGAGAAGTGACATCATTGGAAAACGGAGTATTGGCCTATGTTTTAAGATGCCCTGGGAACAGTAAACATATTCAGTCAAAATCAATATCCAAACTCAAAAATATATCAGCCATTGCAAATGTCATCTAAGTTACAGTTACAGTGAACAAGGCAGCTGTGAGAAACCTGATTCAAAACCTGATTCATGCAAGGATGCAAAACAACGGCAATAATGATGTCAGCAGCTCCCAGATTCTTGTAGTAAACTGTTAAAAGAAGATTCAATGTAATACATAGGTAAAAAATACCACTTTGTTTTTACACTGAATTACATCTTTTTTGATATCTGTTTCAATATGTTTAAATATAATTTCAATGTTACACATCAATATTAAACAATTTCTAAGCTTCTTCATTGTCTCAGACAGAAATAGATTACCCTAATGATGTAGGTACAAGAACACAGCCATACAACAAGGTAGACAGTTAGTTAAAAACAACAGAATACTTGTGTTGGTGCTAAAAAGTGAATAGAGGCCAAAAGTGTGGGGATATCTACTCATTAAACACCCAGAGGTACATCAGTAAAAGGAGCTCTTTGCTCTATTGTGTGGTTTACATTGTGACTCTCTTTCCAAGGTCAGCATTTGGTTCACCAAGTCAAAATTAATCACAGTACTGTGTTTGCAACACGGGCATGCACTGGTCTCATTACCCATGGTTATTTACAAACGCAGGCATGTTTCCCTTTTCTGTAATATCCAACCTCAGCAGCTTCAGTAAAGGCTTGTTTTCTTTCAATCATGCATTTTTCTCCTCTTTATCCCCTGTTCCTTTTCATTCCTTTTGTCCACTCTTCCATGCTCCCCTACAAACCACTCTTTCGCTTACTTTTTATACCCATTTTCCCTCCTCCCTCCTCTTGTTCCAGTTTTTTAATAATTCATCTTGTGCTCAGCTCCCCCCCTGAGGGGAGCAGCTCCCACTGTCACAGGCCAAGACCATTAATCAATCCCTCTTCTCGCTCATGCTTTACCTCTACCTTTCGCTGCTCTTAACATCCCTTCTCTACCCATTTCTCCACTTTGCACTTTTCTTCCTGCTTTCAACATTTTTTTTTGCTTTTCATCTTTCAGGTTACTGTCCATCATTTATGCTTTTATGGTCTTATCTGCTCCCTCTTGTCATTCTCTCCTTCCACTACTCTCTTTGATCCTTTGAACTATCACGTGGTGCTTCTTTTTACAGCATTGTCTTCATCATGTAAGAGACTTCCTCTGCTGCAGAAAGTGAGGAACAAACCTCATTTCTACAGTAAATAAGTGAGTCTCTACCGGCATTAAAAAAAATGCAGATAAAAGACAATTCACTGTACATTTTCGTCACAATACCAAACTACACCAATTCACTGGATGGCGATAGCGACAGATATGATGACTGACTGAACACAATTACTTCCTTTCATATCAATCACCGTAAGTAACTAAATTTACCTAAACAGTCCAATGAAAAACAAATCTGTTCATTCTGGAAAAATAGACTGCAAGAGGCCGTTTGATAAGATGTATTGATGAGGTTACATGCAATGATGTCAAATTGATATTTTCATTTTGTCGCGATGCTATTGAAACGTTCGTTGTTAAATAAATGTACCAATGTAGAATGACAGATTGTTACACACCTACCATACGTGCTTAGTTTTACAACACATATCACACAAATATTTGCAAAACACACAGAATTTTTGATGATCTTGCCATATAAGAGTAAAGAAAACAAACTCACAAAGTCTAAAAAATATACTGAAAAAAAGCAAACGTTCGTACTTAAACCATGCTTTTATTCTCCTTTCTGTCCAAGGCCACTATCTTTCTTCCTTTCCTTAACATCATGCCTCTTCCATTATCCTGTGCTCTCCCTACTGATGGATAGGCTCTCATGCCCCTACCTACTCCGAACAAGCTTTTATCAATTATCTACCTCTCACTAAAAGACACATTTTCTGTTGTCTTGTCTAGAACAACTTATCAGATTGAACTCTCACACTCCTTTGTCTGGAGGAGCTGTTCCTCCATTGTGGATAATCCACACCAGCACACCCACACGGTAACCTCCAGCACATATCAGCAGCGAGTATATTACCATGCCTGCAGGAGGAGTTGCTGCTTGTTTCCTTCCTGCTGACGCCCACTTCTGGAGTTGGCGGTCGCGTGGTGGAGTGCAGAAGCAAGGTTACTCGTCAGGATGTTGATGGCACGCCGTTTCTGCTCCACATGTGCTCCCCTCTCACTCTGGCCACCACTCTGAAGACGTTTCTTCCTAGTGGATAGAAAAACAGACAGGAGGAGGAGAGACAGATGAAAGTTTGATCAATACTGCAACCGCTACGGGAAGCTGTGTCAAGGGGAAATTGCAAGATTGCTTGTACCTGTTAAAAAAAAAAAAAAAAAAAAAAAAAAAGCACAACAATGACGAAATGCCCATTTACTAAATACATGTAAAATCTGTGAAAATACTTGCAAAACATTGCAGAACAGATAATAATAATAATAGAAAGACAGTGGATTGAAAGACAGCATGGCCACAAGAGTCTACTCAGCAACAACCCCAACGCACTCAGCCGGCCTCTGTTTAATCTGCAGAGCTCATCTTCACCCTTTGATTCCTCCCCTCCACTGTCACTGCACACAAACAGTTGTCTAAGCCCGGACAGAGAGCTTGTGCTTGTGTTAAATATCTAACAGAGTGGTGGATTGGTCGACGTGCAGATAGAAGTGGCCACACTAACAGACTGAGGACCCACACAGGTCCTCATTCATATTTCATGAGCTGGCAGGGGTCTGAGGGAGGGGAATCCAAAACAAACACATACTTGTTTTTACACACTGGGTTACACACCGAAGCCTAACACACCCGCCTCAGTTCACAGTTCACACAGATTTACTGACAGCTCAGACCTGTAAGCTGGTCTTTACTATGCCTTTCTGGGAAAAGTCATGTCAAAAAGTCATAAAACAGGTCTGGCTATAAACTGGAAAACAAATAACTGTAATTTGATTTATCTTTGGTGTTCATTTACTACTATTAGGTTGGGATGATTGGTTTTTACACCTTTGAATACCACCTTTTCTCTGCAAATCACCACCTTAAATCTATCAGGCTTGCAAACAAAGAGTGCCCACCGATGCTGTGCTGTTGGCTTTCCAACTAAATCCATTACATTAATGTTCACGAACAGAGAGAGTTAAGCACCTTAATTTACAAATCTAGTAGGAAATAAAGAATGGAAATGGTGCTGGAAATAAGACGTTTCTGTTTTTAGTGGAAAGGAATCCCAACATTATGAGAAAATAATCAGTTAGCTCAAATTATGGCCATAAAAACCATTTCACAGTAATTTTAACAGGTCTACATACACCTGTGGCACAGATTCACAGTACAATATATTATACATATTATTTAATTAAAGACAAATGCTACAACAGTGAGCCTCGGCATGTGTAACGTGGAAAAAGAGGTGATGACAACATGTCGGTTACTTTAGGATTTTAGCTTTTACTGAGGTTTTACTGGACAGCACTTTAATTCACTGGATGGTAACCAAACACAGACAAGAGTAAAGACAAGAATAAATAAGACGAAACCGAGCTAGACCTAAAATTACAATGTTTAGGGTTTGGTAGGAAGAGCGTGGTATATTACAGATTCTCCTTTCCCACCTCCTGTTTCATCCGTTGCTGCCATCAACAAACTCAAGTGACAGTAAAGTAATGCTGCAAGAACTGGAGGGACTCTTCACAGCACAAAAAGCTAATTATAAATACCTCAGTGACAACAATTAACCTTTAGGGCTTTCTGTGCAACACGGTATAAGTTATTATTTTTGTAAGGGTTCATTTAAGTACATTCTCACTTCCACCTTTCATCTCGTGGGTCTGAAGACTAAACTAAACATGTGGTGCTGCTATAAAAACAGTTTTATCGGGAGAGGTGCATGCCGAGGTGCACCGATACACAGCGTTCCTATATTCACAACACGACCATGTCAACAGTATCACCGCTGACAGTGAACAGGCACATCTGGCCACACTCAAACCAAAGCAGTGACATTTACAGAGCTATGCAGGTTTAAATTTGCTCACATAGGTTGTTTTCTTGAAGGCCTGCCAAAGAACATTCAGGAAGGTGTAGCAAAGGGTTTATTTTTCTGTAATTAATGACTTAACTGTGACCTTACTATGAACTTTACGCAACGAGGCTAGATGGTCATAAAGAAAAACAAAACAAAAAAACTAAATAAGCTGCAACCAGCGCTGCAGGATATTAGGAAAACATGTGAATGTATGAAACTAATGTCAGACAATGAGATGTCATCCCACTTATTAATGTTTTGCACTGTTGATATCACAATAACAATATATAATATTAAGCGTAACCATACATTATTAATATATTGTGCAAGCATAATTTTGACGTATTGTTGCAAAGATTATACACAAACTTAAGTTCAAAGATGCAATTTGTATGATTGTGGACAATTTGCTCAAAAAGTGGTCAACACATTCACATTCACCGCCTAGACCTGATCCAACCGGTCAGTTTCAAGACAAAAAAAAACAAGTTTTAGTTATAAAGAACTATCAGCACCTAAGCACTGAAAGTCTAAAATGACTTCCTTTTGATTGTACCCCTCTGTCAAATACTGTAATTCACAACCTTTCTGTACTGATCTATATATTATTTATACTGAAGGGAATTTGTAGGAATATTTATAGGATATATTTACTGTTTCTCCTTTAAATTTTAGCGATATAAGTGTTCCTTTGTGAAGCATTATGATTCCACAATGATGCTGACTCCTACCTCAACATTTGACCACCAAAAAAAGGTGATCGGCTCATCTTTGAGCACAAGTGAAAATTCCCTCCCGACATTCAAGAGCTTTTAAATTCCTTACAATAGAAGAACACAGCACAATACTGATTAAAACTTTGAGCAGCAAGTCTTATCATATCATGAGTGTGTGAGTCAGTCCATGTCAACAAATTTCAAGAACTTAACTAAGTCAAGTGTCATATTAAGCCCTATGTCAACGCTGACGTTTCAGAAACACAACTGTTTTCTGTATGTTATTCCTTAAATTTGTGGGTATGATTGTTGTCATTTTTGGGAGCCAGTTTTAACCAGCCTTTAGCCGTCTGCCTCTAAAACACAGTGGTATAAAGCAGAGTTGATTGTCTACTTAGTGACTTCATGGTGCTCATGTCCTGTTGCTGCAAAAAACCAGTCAAAATCGTCACCCCTCCACCAGCACTATGCTTGACAGTTGGAATGCGGTATTTGTGCTGATAATAATGTGTTTGGTTTTCGCCGAACAAGGAGCCGTACATTATAACCAAACATCTGCCCTGTGGTCTTATCTGTCTAATTGACACTGCACACAAAGTCATGTGGTTTGTTCAGATGCAGCACTGCAAATCTAAACTATGCTGCCATCTTAAAAAGAAAAAAAAACGCTTTTTCTTTGCAGTGCATCTAAACAAGCCAAACATATTCTTGTTCTCTTTGTACCGTCCTGAACTTTAACATTTTACACCCTAACAGGAGCAGGAACGTCAGAGATGTAGCTCTTGCTTGCTTTTTTTTTTTTTTTTAAACAATTTCTCTGAGCATTGTGTGGTCTGACCTTGGGCTGCACCTGCTTGTTCATCCACTTCTGTGAAGATTGGCAGCTGTCTTGAATGTTTTCCACTTGTGAACAATCTTTTTCACAGCAGAATGAGGGACTCCAAATTGTTTGAGAATGGCCCTTGTAACCCTTCCCAGATTGATGGACAACAACAATTGTTCCTGCAAGATCTCTCCTGATGCTGTTCCTCTTTGGCTTTGTGTTAAAACAAAATTACCTGATAAGCTCTGAAACCATTGCTGATGCCGTTTATGGAAGGTAAATTGATTCTCATAGTCTGCTATTGATGAATGAACTGGTGGCTGTTTGACAGCAATGTTTGACTGAAAAAAACAAACAAACAAAAAACAATGTTTGACTAACAAGCCTGCTTAAACTCTGTGTTAGAGGACTGCAACAAGTGCAATATAAACGCAGCAAAATGGTTGCTGTATGTTAAAACACTGATAAATATAATGTTTGATTAGTGGCTTGTACACTAGTGGCTGCTACATCTACAGCCTCCTCGCTTCTGTATTAACATGGCTTTCCTTAACTTGTCACATTACGGCAAAATATTTTTATCATACACCAATCCACCGTAACATTATGACTAATAACCGGTAACATGCGTAGAAACTTAACTGAACTTAAGACAATGCAATGGTCTGCTGAACCAGGCTATGATTTGTTCTGTTCATTCCTGACGTATCAAAGACTAATCCTGTCAATCTACATGTAATTGCTAATACTCCACCTGTGTCTTTAATATGGAGAATGTCGTGACCACCTTGACACATAAGGTTGAAATCCTGCTCAAAAATGAAACTTTAATGATGCTGCTGCCTAAAACTAAGAGCTCAGAGGGAAGACAAATGGAATTATACAGTGAATATTTGTAGAAAAAAGGTGAAGATATTTAAAAAATGACTATGAACAGACCAGGTAAGGCAGAGAAAATGGGCAGAATCGGGGCGCTACTTAACTACAAGACAATACGATGTTGGCGAAATAGAGGGGAATTGGATACGGTACGACACCAGGTATTGAGCTAACCCCTCGGGCACATAGACGCTAGCACACGCCGCCGGTCAATTTCTCTGCAGTTCTGCCTCTCAATGCTTCTGGACTTGAGCCTGCCACAATGACAATTTCCTCTCAGCACACCTGGCAGCGACAGTGTCTGGACCCGTGCACAGGTGTTTTGCCAGTTCTGTTAGAGCCAATGCTCTCTGTTAAGGGAGAATAAGCTTTCCTCCGACATGGCTCGCGTCTAAGGACTGCATACTCATGATTACAGTGCATGCACACGAACACAGACACAGATTCAAACACCCAGCCAAGAAGCATAATAGGGGTGTGCCGGCCTGCATTTGAGTTTCATTATCAGAACAATTCAGTGATAAACAACAGTACCATGTCCATCTCTGTTTCTCTCTCATGACTTTACTTTTACCCATTTTCTGAAACTAATCAAATGTACAAGAATGGAAATATACTCAATAACAGCTTTAAAATACAAAACATAATGGAATTTCTCTGTTTTTTAAATCTAATCCTCTTCAGACAAACGCCATGTGGCCCACAGTTTGCTCATCCTCATCTGCAGACAACAGAGAGATTAAGGAGCCTGGGTTTTGCTTGCACAAACTCTGCCTGTTTTTTCATAAATCCTGCAGCATTTTGCCTTCCTTGGACTAACACTGATCAATTATGACATTTCTATCTGTACTCCCCTCCCCCTATTTCTTTTCCCCACAATTATCCATACCCACTTTTTCCAATTTTCACTTATTTACACCATGATGATTGGTCATTAAAGTGTGATTGTGTTACTTTCCCAGGAAAGAGAACAAAAGTGAGAAAATCTGGCAGAAGCCCTGCCTCATTAACGACGATGGAGGTTTATGGATATTAGCATGTGCACACATACACATGCATCGATTGGCACATGGTACAAACACTAACTCATTCTCATCCCATGTTTATTGCATGTGTTTTTTTTTTTTTCTTTTCCAATAACTTACTTTATGCATAATGGAAAACACACCTGTTCCGAGTCTTTCCCTTGCCAGCCAGGCAGAGGAAAAGAAAAAAAAAATGGACTTGGAAGAGATTGAAAGATGACAGAGAAATAGAGCTGGGGAATATGCTGGGATAGCTGTGAGCAGCAATTCACACCTTTCTCATCTGATAACCATCAAATGATGAGCAGTGGAAGAGAAGGGGCTGGGAAACAGAAGATTGACAAAAGGCAAAGACAGTGCGCTAATTAGTGTTGGCAGACTGTATTTACTAAAAACATCTCTCTCAGACCTTACAGTATGATTCTTCATAATAAAATGCATTGCTAAAAGAGAGAAAAAAAATGTGTGGGACTTGTTTCGTCATGTGATGAAACCAGTACACTTATACCAAACATTTTGACTGGAATTGTACATTACATTAATGTTTCTTGTGTTTTTTATCCAGTTGTAATATATCTAAACTTTGCAAGGAAACAAGAGAACTAAACTGCTCTGAAAAGTTTCATGCATTGTCTTCTGGCCAATGCTATTTCCGACATTCATTATTCAGCTGTAAAGCTCCAAGCGCGAGTTTCCAGTGTGTTACAATGTTTTATTTTAGACATACGTGGCTGACTCCAGGGTTACTGGTGTCATGATGCCTTTATCTGTGAAAAAGAAATCAGCATAAAGCATGTGTTAATTCAAAATGCCACATAGAAAACAGCCCAGGAAAATAATGACCCTCTTCGGTCCCAGCAGTGCACAAAAATCAGAACTGGTGCAGAACCACACTCCTAAACACATGACTCTAACCTCCCCCGTTGTGTGAGCTGAGTTAAGAGGTGCCAGTCAACTTAGATGCCTGTTTGCTTCAGCTACTTCTCAACTGGTGTAAGACAGCAGAGCAGAGAAAGATGAAGACAAATAGGGAGACAAGTGGTTAAACACAGACCATGTCATAAGAAGACAGGGCAGCCATAGTAATGGAGAGGTAAAACACAATATGATAGAGAAGTCTAGTTTTTGATGGCCCAAGAGATTGCAAAGAAATCCTCCTACATGTTAAAAATGGGAGAATGATGAGAGTATTCTGTCCTCTCCTCTTTGCCATATATAAATCCATATCTACATTTTAAAGAAAACATTTCCTACAATTTCTGGCATGCACAATGACAAAATCTATCTTTTTTAAGCAGTCTGTTTTCCATTTCCATGTTCTATACATAAGCCTGGCACCAGCTTGCTTTAAAGTCCTATCAAAGAATTGTATTTGGGTGGAGGTCTGGACTTTGATGAGACTATTTCAAAGACACCTTTATTTTTCAACCATTCTAATGTAGGTCTGCTGTGCTTCGGGTCAATATCCTGTTGGATAGTCCAATTTCAACCAACCCTAGCTGACGGACAGAGGGCCTCACATTTGCCTCTAAAATACTCTGGTATACAGACTAAATAACTGAAGAGTAGCCAGGTCTTGTGGCAGAAAAACAATCCAAAATCATCACACCTCCACTGCTGTGCTTGACAGTAAATATAGTGTTTCTGCTGAAATGCTGTTTGTTTTTTCCCAAACAATACTAAACACCAATGCCAAAAAACTCCTCTGATTTTATCTGTCCATGACATTGCTCCAGAGGTCTTATGGATTGTTGAGGCACCGTTTTCCAAATCTCAGCTGTGCTTCCATGTTCTCTTTAGAAGAAACAGCATTATCTTTCCATCCCTTTTAAAACATTTACTTCTAAATTTTATTTATTTATTTATTTATTTTGAGCGTTGATCTGACATTTGGGTATATTTGCCGGAACATCCACTGCTGGGAAGATTTGCAACTGTCTTGAATTCTTTCAACTTTTGATTAATCCTTCTAACTGTAGCACATTGATCTCCAAATTGTGTGGAAATGGTTTTTCAACCCTTTTCAGGTTTATATACATTAACAAATGCTCCTAAGTCCTTTGCTTAAATCTTTCCTTGCTGGCAATGCACTTACATAGATCTGAATGCTACAGATAAAATGTCTGCTTTTTGGATAAATGCACACTTGCTTTTCAGAAATTCATCAAGGACTGATGATTAACTTTTCTTTTTTTTGGTACTTTGTATTGCTTTATTTTTATTATCTAAATAATGGCACAGAGAAACAAAAAATACATGGTCATCTGAGGTTAGGATTAGGGTAATCACGTAATACTAACATCCACTATGATGGGATGGTTTTTATGTGATTTTTACAGACACAAATGGAAAAGATAAAATATAAAGAGGAGGAACTAACTTTTACATCTGAATGTATAACATTCTTATTTGTAAGCAGAAGAAATAACACAGATGTCTGGGCTTCCCTTCCAATAATTAACCAATTTCCTTTTCACAAATAAACAATCATTTCCTATTTATGTCAAGAATCTAAATTTCCCTACAGATAAAACTGAGTTTTACATTCCTAGCTGGAATTAAGGCAGTATTTCCTTTGTAGATAAGAAAAATGGAAGGAAAAAGTAAAAGTAACCACAGTAGGAAAAGAGACACACATGGACAAATATTCCAATGAGCATGAAGCCATCCTCAAAAGGTTTATGCACCATTTATTTATTTATTTTTTATCTTTTTGTTTTTTTGCTGTTTAAATCTGCACAAATGGACAATGCACTATAATCTTAATACCTAAAAAATATTCAATCTCATGCACTCACATCACATGCATTGTATTTAGTAGGGACATGATTTTGAGGAAGCGACACAGTGTAGACATAATTTGCATTGTGTCTCATTAATCCAGGACGATGCAGCAGGATCAATGCAGATGGAAGGATATTAGAACAAGGAACACCGGGGAAGATACATCAGGTATGTAATGGATGTTCAAAACGGACTTTATCATCCTCATTTCCAGTCATTTCTCCCTCCAAGCTTAATGAGGCAAGTACACACATAATAGAATATATCCATTTGAAGCTTATGTCACCGTTCCACTCACTCCTGGTTTGTAATTACCAGAGATGACAAATGTTAACTACGGCACCAAAACAGTGTCAGAAATTCACTCATTCAAACAAAACAACATTTTCCATTATGGCTTCCAAATTTCTGTTGGAACTATGGAGCGGTGCTGATTTTTATTTCTAATTGTTACATCAAATATTATTTTATACAAGAGATTTAGCACAAGTGACATTTAGACTTGTACTGTGACCTAAATTTTGAAACTATGACAATGTTTAGGCAATGTTGGCGTTTACGATACACCAAACCTCCATATGTGAATGGAAAAAATAAAAAAAAATTGGTACGTTGTACCACAACTTGCCTCAACTTTTTGTGCAGAACTTTGAGCAGCAGTTGAGCACAAACACTTCAGATAGTAAAAACAAGCATGCATGGAAATCAAAGAATTTCTTAAATAGTTTTTGATAAATGCTACAGAAAACCTTCTTGATGGTTTATAGTACATAGATTTGTTCATGACTGAGAACATTGCATGTAATAACTTATTTTCTCTTTTATTGTTTAATGCAATGGTAGACTACTTTGTTCTTTATAATTAATATTTTAGAGTACAAGACACTTTTTAGATCAACATTCTGAAGAAAAACGGATTGATGTGTTTCATGACTACATGGAAACAATCCATCCCCTGGATTACAGCACACACACACACACACACACACACACACACACACACACACACACACACACACACACACACACACACACACACACACACACACACACACACACACACACACACTAAAACAATTACTTCTGCTGAGTAGCACACTGATTTCCCCACTGATTTCAACTTACACACCTGACCTGTTCTATTCATTTTAGCTCTCCCACCTCTCTCATGTTTCTGTGCACTTATTAAGTCCATCTTCAGTCTCTTAGTGTCAGTCTTCTTGGTGTAAAATCATATTTTGTCACTGCTTTTAATTTTAACTGGCATCCTTTGTTTGCCAAGTAGCAAGGTTCAACAGTTCAATACCAATTACCTTCAAATACATACTGTATTTGTGCTTTTTTTGAATGGCTGGAACACTGAATAGAAGGAAAAGCAAAGAATGATTAAGAATACTATGAATGTTATCACAACAACAAGCCTGAATCATGTTTTTTTTTTTTGCTATTCCAATACTTGACCACTGACTGGCATTGTGTTCGCTGTTTGCTTAGAGAGTAACTTTCTTTTTTGGTTTCTTTTTAAGTTTAGATACACTGTATTCCTGTCTTGACTGGGTCCAGCTGCAGCCCAGAAGAGGTCAGTGCACAACATATTGATGAGATGGCAGAGAGCGCAGTAAATGCTGATATAGCTTCAAGGAGGGAAGATAGATAATACTGACAGGGCAGTATAACTCCCCTTGGTCAGTTATTAAAAAGGAAGGAACTGACTGTGCACGGTTCCTGCTGGTGATGGATCAGACTGCAGAAACCTAAGGTCTTCCTCGTCTGCTTGTCCATCTATACGCAAATGCACTATGCAATATTTAGTCCTCCATCCCCATCATATTAGCTCAACTCTGTGAGTACGGTCCTGCGTCAGTGTGGGGAATAAATAGACTATCACTATGCCAGAACTGAGGCATGCTACAACAGTGTGTACTTGTGTGCATGCTCCAGCAGGCTCCTGCTGTGCTGATTTCAGCAGGAACAGATGGTCCTGCCAGGGCTCTGCCGCGGCTCTACAGTCAGTCAGTGAGAGGACTTGTGAATATGCGTATATTGTGTGTGTGTGTGTGTGTGTGTGTGTGTGTGTGTGTGTGTGTGTGTGTGTGTTCGTCCTTCTGATTCCCTCCTCTGTTTCTCAGCATCGACCCCACACTTCCATTTCCTACCAATTTTACATACTACTGCACTTGCCTGTAGACAGGCTGACTGTTGCAGTGTAAGTGATATCTTAGTGGTCTTTGGCCCACTTGTCTCCTCCATTGACACTTAGCAGCTTAATCCTGCTTGAAAGGCTCTTTACTGCTAAGCTTATGTTTGCCAACATGAAAAGCCATCATAACCCCACCACTGTGTGTGTGTGTTTGATTGTAAGAGTGTCACATATGCACCCAAGCTGGTTTGTGCATATGTGACTCTGGTCAAAGACATTATAAAAGTTACATTTAAGTTAACAAAAAAATGGTTGGGTCCTACTTAAAACAAAAGTCACAATAAATAAAAAGCATGGAATATTACAAACACCCAGCTTAAAAAAAACTAATCATAATAATGTACAATGAGTGAATGCACAAAGGTTGCATGAAAGTTAATCCAGTATTGTGCTTGTATGACCAGTAAATTAATCTTTCAATAGTTTAAAAAACATAATAGTATACAGTATAAATGAGGTACAGTATATATGGGGTTTGGAAAAGAAACATCTATACTATGGTACATACTTTACATGATGTCAAATGTTAAGATATTTCTTCACCATGTAAAAATCATTGTCCTAAGCTGCCAATGAATTTCAAAGATTGGGGCAGGTCAAAGGCCAACATTAGGTCAAAAAAAGATTGGGTGGATTTATTTGGATAAAAATCTAGGTCAGAAGTTGTTCTCAGTTATACATTTATACTGTGTATAAAGGGATGTTTACTTGTAAGAATACTGCAGCTATGATTGTCCAGGTGTGGACTAATTCCCTAATGGCTTCAGTTCATTAAGACAGGTTAACAAGCACGCAGCCTTAGTGTTGTGTAGTAACTCTGGGATGCGTCCTTGCTCCCTCTTTCTATGTCTGTCTTCATAAAAGTACTAAAGTGGTTGCTTGTGGCAGATGAGCACAGAAGTAATATGTACATGTAGCTGCTTTTGTCAATAGTAAAAAAAAGGAAATAAAATCCCTGTATGGACTCAACAAATGTTAATACTTCTGATATACATAAACATAAAACACCTTTAATAACTTGGGAAAATGTGTGGTTATCCTTCTTTTTTAATATGCTTCCCCATTTTCACTCCGTCTGCCTGACATTTTTGTCTGCCTCTCTGTTATTCTGTTCAAATAGCAGGCAGCGCACTTTGAATACAGATTGCTTTTACCATTAAGGCGACTGACTGAATTTATGAATACTGACAACCATCAATTTCAGGATAAAAAAACCAAAAACAAAAAAGAAACAAACAAACAAAACAAACAAACAGTTTTTCTATGCTCCCGTGCTTCACTTAATACCTCCAGACATTAGAAAGGCATCCCCACAAGTAAACACGTACAGATCCATCTGTTGTGTACTTTGCTCTACAGACAGAAAAAAAAATAACCATGTTTGTGAATGACATCTTTCTGATAGTAGTATTTCTTATGCGTTTGCTGCAGCTTCCGTTTCTTTTGCTTACATCTGTACCTCTTAATCTGCACTGCTTTAGCACGAGCTGATCAGTGCCTCCATTCATTCTAGGTCAATTTGAGCACTGTGCTCGATATGGCCGTGTCATTACACACTTCCTTCCTCTCTGTCTCTCCGACTCAGGGGAGAGACAGAGAAACTAAGGGAAACAGGAAAGAGCAGGAGGGAGGAGAGTGGGCGATGGGGGGTTGGGGGAGGATTTAAAAGGGGGCTGAAAAGTTGGAGGAAGGATATAAATGAGAGGATAAAACATGGTGCAAAGTGTAGACACACCAAAAATGTGAGACAGACAAGCAGCAATACAAATAACAGATTAAACAACATGCAACATACAGTAATATACAAGTATTTACTTAGGGAAATTTAACATCCATCCATCTTCATGCTGTCCAGGACTGTCATCAGGTCGAAGGAAAGGAAAATGTAGGATAAATTGGACACATCTAAACGTTTTTATGGTTTTAGTCATTTTACTATTTAGAATTTTGTATTATCATCACAATATTTACATTTTTCATGATCATTTTCGAAATTAAAACACATTATTTCACTATATAATCTTTAATCTCAAAGCTGTTTTATTAAATTAACCCATGTATGCATTACAAGTTGTCCAAATCACATTTTTTTAAAGAACATAAGTGTGTTTGAAAAGTGCCATAACTTATTAACTTGTCTGATTCAACTGCAAAGTGTTATGTATTAATATATTTATGGTGGTGACATTAGAAAGGCAGCCAAAAAGGTGAGAGGGTGAACATAATTAAATATCAGTGCGTGACTGATCGAGAGAAGAATAATGGAGTTATAATGTAAGACATGCAGAGGAAATGGGGATAAAAAAGTAGGGGAAGTGATGAAATAGTGAGGAAGGGAAACCAAGATAACATGAGGAGGAGTAAACATACTAGGGTCATAAATAGATCAAATGAGACAGGTGAGAACAGGAAGAACATAAATGAGGAGGCGGGGATGAAGCAGAGCTGACTGGCAACATTTTCTAATTCAAACAAACAAACTCTACGGGAAAAGGACTGGTCATTAATGATTCAAATGATTTATTATAAAAAACGGCAAATTAAAACTTCCATTTTATCTTCCAGATTATGCCCTGCCTGAGGAGCAGAGATTAAAATTTTAAAAATGAAAGGAAATTACTTGTCATAGTTTCATAAATTTTGCATCTGAAAATGTATTTTTTTTTCCAAAAGGAAAAAAGGTTTAATTGCAATAAAAGCTCACAGCAATCAAGCAACATCATGTCTTTTTTTTCCCAACTCAATGACAATGCTTACAATCTTGATGAAGGTAAGATGCAAAAAGCAGGGGCCACTGTGGCCCTCATATGCAAATTACGTACTTATTATCTAAGTAAAAAATTTAAAAACAATCGCAAAGACACACCTCTTTCACTACAGCAATGATGCTCACACACACATTTTATATATAAATGTTACTACGCTTTGAAGAAGGCCTGCACAATATATTGAAAATTTGTACTTGGGTATCAAGCATGCGTCCCAACGTCAATTCAGGTTTGACCAATCAGATGGACGCTTACTGCCTAAGGAGCACGCACGCAATCAACATTTCTGCTTGTGTTGAATATATATATATATATATATATATATATATATATATATATATATATATATATATATATATATATATATATATATATATATATATATATATATATATATATATATATATATATATATGACTCCATGTTCTTTGCCATTTTCTACAACACTGCATATCGCATGCTTTCCTAGTATTGTGCAGCCCAACTTTAAAACTTATCGATTAATTACTGACATAATATTTCATGCCAGAATGTCTGCTAGAAACATTTTCATTAGAGGCAATATTCTAACTGCTCACTATTAAAAAACATACATATGTTTCTTTTTATCAAAAGATGACTTCTGTAGTTCAACAAGTGTAAGTGATAAATGCTATGATAAAGAAATATTACTTTCCTGATGAAGCAGATACCAGAGACCATGTGCTGCTAGAGAGATGTGGCCCTTGTGGGGTACTTGCTAAATTGATGCTGTTAATGCGGATGATGATGTCGATGATGACCTTCGAACGTGAGATAACTGACAGCATTCTTTAATATATCAATCTTCTGTCCAAGGCTGTAACATCCTTTAAAATTATTCTTCCTTTTTCTATTACCTTTTTAAAAAAATCTGTCTTGAAATGCCTCTTTTGTATAATAATGTGATAGCTAAGGTCCAAAAACCACGAGCAAGGTTACTAATAAACAAGAAAACAAGCAAGAAAGTTTACATGAGAAAGTTTTAAATGAGAAAGACAGAATTTCATCAACCTGTGTCTCTAAGGGAGAAGTGAAGCCACTTCTTTTTCAAGTGCATATGATTGAAATCTGAGTGAAAAGAACCAACATGAGTCAAACGCCGCATATACTCTGCTTTTAGATTCTAACACTCGTGCATGGGGAAAGCATTCGACTGCAACAATGCCTGAGAGAAAGGAGGGAAAGAGTGTGAAAGAGATTCATCCTCAACTTTTCTCTTTGGGACTGATCACCATGGTTACAGAGGCATTTTTAGCTGAATGCAGGACAAAAATTGAGCAAGACAGATACAAACATGCACAAGATAAAGAGATGACATGGCGATAATGAGATTCTGTCAGGGTACACTGTAGTGTGCCAACATATGTAAAAAGATCTACATTTATTATGAAGATAATAGATTCAAAGTGCATACAATAAAAAAGCCAATGAATATGGGATCAGCATCAATTAATGTATATACACTCAGTGGAGCGTTGAGAATGCAATTACAAAAATGCATATGCCATATATAACAGAATAGTTAACAACAAGATACTTGATATTCATCAGAAAACACGTAGGGTGGCAGGAAGAAGCAGTGAGTACACGTTGGAACGGAAAACAGAAACCAAAGAGAACAAACAGCATCAAGCGACTATATCATCTCATCTTGCAACCAGACAATCAGACTCCATCTATATTTCAGGAGCTATGGAAAACTCCAACAATGGGCTATCCAAACCCAAGATTAGTGGAAGGGACCTTTAATAAGGAGAAGGGCAAGCCAGGATCATGTTCCCATGCCTAACTAAAGTTTCACCGTAGGGCAATTTGTTCAGATTTGGTAACAAACCTGGAGGAAGAGTAATTGTATTTGTGCATTAAAACCTGTTTATTTTTTCAATGTCTTATTACCAAACAAAGAAAATTAGAACATTTTAATTCCCTATTTGGGAAACATCCTGGTAGGTCTCCATTTCTCGGAACAGGACTCTCAACATGGAAGACAACTGCCCTAGAAATGTTTCTGCAATAGCTTTGTCAATATTCGTATCTAGTGTAACCAATATCACAGGATGATTTATTCATGGAGAAAAAAAACGGGGAAAAAGACTTGTAAAGGCTGCTGGTGCTTGACAGTATTGTCATGGATGGACCCAAACATGTGTGTGTGTGTGTGTTTGTGGGGGTTGAGTGAGTGTCGGAGAGAGAGTGTGTGTATAAGAAGAAGAGTGATGCGCTCTGCTGCGCTAACCAGCAAAGTCACTGCTTTCTCAAGGACACTGCGGCTAAGGGCCAAGAAAGGGAGAAGGAACGACAAACAGGAAGAAAAAGACAAGGGGAGAAACGAAGAAGCACAAACACTTGGTGACAGATGGCCAAGTTAGATAAACAAACTGAAAGAAAAGCAGTGGTGAAGGCAGCAGATATGAAAAGAGTGATGAAAGAGACGGAGTTAAAATGTGTAAGAGGGACAGAAGACGGGGTGAAGACGGGGACACATCGTCTTCACACTTCACTTTGTTCGGGATTGGTAATATGAGCTGCTTGTTTAAATTAGTTTATCTGAATATAAATCTGAAACCATTTCGTGTGTGAAAACCACAAAAGGTATGTGTAAGGTATGTGAAGTAACTAGAAGTGTTGACTTGCTCAAACCTGCTCAGCACGACAAACATGCAGCACAGCGCACTTTGTGCGCTGATGACTGCCAATACCAAGTAAGGCATTATTATTATCAACGTTATTTTAAACTAACTTTACACCTGAGAGGTCAGATTCAATCACATTTACGGCACTTCGACCCTGTGATTCCCTGATCCCTTCATAAACCTCTGAATAGCACAAACAAACTACAGACAAGCAGCCCAACACAACTTCCCACTGAGCAACAGCAAACATAGTACAGTCGTGTTACACGCAATGTAGCGTAGGGAAGTGGAGCACATCTCTTTGGTTCAGTCTCCTTGGTGATGCACTAAAACCTCTACAGCAATCCATTATTTACACATAAACACAAACGCAGACCCCAAAACATCCCACTGAGTAGAAAGTGGTGAGCGTGAGTTACATAAAAAGCTATTTAACATACATAAGTAAGCTGTTTACCAAATCAGAGCGGGCTCTGCAACCACATGGACTAAAACCCCTGACCAAAATGTGGCTAACCAGAGAAACACTGTCCCTATCCAGCCATAACAGTGACAACATGGGCGTGAATTTACGATGAGGCATTTGTTTGTCAGATGACATAAGTTATAATCTGAAACAGATAGGAATGGATGAGACTAGACGACTAGACGAGGAGACGTATGCACGGGTACTGTAAATATAAACTACTTATTTTATATTCCCTATGATTATTTTATACAGTTATATTCTTGAAAGGTCATCCCAGTATAAAGCCTAAGTGTGAAATAGAGCCGCTGCTTCACTAAACTACAGGATAGTGTGTCAGTGTCACATTTTCCCTCACCTGAGTGTGAAAACAACCTCCTGTTGTGCAACTTTAACAGAGAAAGGAATTAGTGCTTTATTGTTTAACGAAGCGGAACTGCCCATATAAGATGCTGATTTGTGCAAACTTTAGTGTTTTTGTTACAGATATTTAGCTTGGAGCATAACAAAATAGATTCTCTTCACACTGTAATCTCACAAATCTCAGAAATTAGAGCTGCCTCACAATACAACCTCCTGAGTGAAAATCCTGTGTCTAAGGTTCTCGCTTCCTTCTCTGTTCTTAGAACACCTGCATACACTTTTATGCTTTTGTGTTCTGCCAAAAAACATTATATGTACAACTAAAAAATAAAAATGTAGTAATCAGTGATCATACTCCCTTAAAAACCAAAACTTAACATTTAACTTCTTCACTGTTGTCACTCTCTAAGTTGTTGGTGGAATATAAATAATTTCCCTGTAGATGTGTAGCAAAACATCTCCAAATTGCAATAACTTGAAATTGTGCAATTAAAGAAATTGATAAATTTGCATTCATTTAGGATAATAACAGACATAAGATGAATGATGCAATGACGCATGCAAGTAAGCAAATAAATGGAGCCTTGGACTCAGCAGGGGTGTAAATCACACTGTCTTCAATAGGGCTTCTTTTGTTTTCTGGCTAATTAGGCACCAGCGTAAATAATAACACACTACACTAAAGCAGTTTAACAGTTTATGGTACAAAGGGAAACAGAACTCCAGATGCAGTTTACATATATATGCACAGAGTATGTTTACATGAACGGCAAAACTACGAAACTATTCTTACTAGGACACTGGCATAACAAAAGCAATGGATACGTATGAATATGGTAAATTACTCCAAATAAGATCATAAGTTTAAGCAATGATTGAATTAAGCCATTTCGAGAAGGGAAAAAAAAGCTCTGTTTTGAGGCATATGGATATAATTAAAGCTCGAGATGGGTGCAAATTATGCAACAACAGTGTGGGCCATTTAAAAGATTATGCTCTGTAGCACATAAATAGGATTATGAATGCAATATAATATATACAACTTATTTAAATACCATAATCTGAATGTAGGGGGTTTGTTTTGGAATAAATTGAATATTCAAAATGTTGCTGTCCACGTAAACGTATCCTCAATTATTGGAATGAATTCCCAAATTCATTTACTCACCTTCCCCTGTCCTCTTATCTGCCTGTTTTTTTTTTTCTGTCCGTCTGTCTGTCAATCTGTGTGGAGTCACTGTGTTGGAGCAGGCAGGGATCCTGTGTACACCTGAGAAAACAGGCAAGTTCAAAAGGTCAGCTAAATTCAGTGCGACAGCCCTTACGGATCACGTATAGCTGAAGTTAATACAAGAGTGAAAAAAAACAAGATGGGCAAAGACAGAAAAATTTGTATTAGACCACATAAAGTATTGACTTGCAAAAATAGTTAAAATATGAAAGACCAAATACCTCAATAGGAGCTTTGACAAGTGCATATTTAAACTATACAATACATCATATTACTTTGCCCTCCTGGCTTTACTTTTTCTTCCCTCCTGTCTGCATCAAACAAAAGGCAACAGATAACTGCTGATAGAAAATGAGCAGAGGGACAAGAGAATAAGCGCTAGGAAAAAAGATGAAATATTTGAGGGAGACATGGATAAAAAAAATAAATAAAACAAGTGACTAAAAATGAAACACAAACCCAGGTAAAATGAAAGTTATTTGTGGAAAGCAGAGAAGCAGACATTTTCTCTGGCCGCAAAATTGAAACCCAGCCTCTAAAGGGAAAACTGGGTCTTCTTTTTATTTGAATGTCTGTTTATGTAATGAAATAACCCCATTTTCAAATTGCTTTTCACTCAAAGAGTTCCGGGAAAAAAATGGGCTGAATTGGTTTCCACCGTAAAATTTATGAAAATATTCAATCGTGTGGTCGTCTGAGACATGTTTGACTTTGAGAAAAGCTGCCTGTGAGTTCATCTGAAAATACTCCTCCGACATAAGCCACTTTCTAAAGTTGCTATCATGCACTGCTGACCCATCTTTTGTCTACTGTATAATCCCCTGTATAAAGCATTAAAAAAAAAAAAAAAAAAGAAGCTTACTTTAATTTATTGTGATGAAAGTCTGCTGTGTATTGCACTAAGCACCTGCAACTTTTAAACTTTATGTAAGCAGATTTTTCTACAGTGAAGTGGTCTAAATATTCAACTTTAGTTTACTACATGCCAAATCTCCTCTGATCTCCATTAAAACCTTTTTCCTTTCTTTTTTTTTTTCCACAAAGCTATGACTGTTTTTGCTTCCCAATAACACACTTGCTCTAGTCTCCATTTGTCTCCGGCTTTAATGGCGATGCAACATTTTAACGCGTGTGCTCGTGGCCTTATGGCCTGTATTGGTTCCATGATGGTTTGCAGTTGCAAAGTCAGTTTAGGATCATCACATAATTTAACCTAACTTTCAAAAAGTAAATGACAAATTGTGCTAAAATAGTACATGACAAGAAATTAGATTTTCCAGAGCAAAGGTATGTAAAAAAAAGACATTGCTAATAGTGAGCCCCATTTAATTGATGACCCAACTAAAGTTATTTAATAACCTTTCTTGGGTTTCATTCTAACTATTGTAAATCTGTGAGACTAATAAAAGATTACCGGACTACCGGGAAACATCAGAGTATCTCTGATTGGTTTTTATGAGTGGAGTCAAGAGATGTCTTAAGTCAATGAAAACAGGAGCAGTCCTGCAGATCATTTGCCAAGCAGTGTACTTCAGTCACCATGTAATCACATGGTGCCACGCTGTGTGACAGAGATGATCCTGACGGACCAGTGACAACAAACCGAGGATGGCGCACCCTCCAAAAAACATGACGAGGAAGCTTACAGTCAAGAAAATCAAACCAAAGTTTGATTTAGTTATTTGCCGTCTTCTTCAGAAGACTCGTCACGCCACATCTAAAAAGGACATAACTGATGTGGGTGTTGGTTGGTGAAATGAATGTCTTGGTCCTACAAGTCATTCCAAGTCCGTTCACGTTGCATACTGGTAAACACAGAAACAAAAGTGAATTCTTCTGCATTCATGCATGTGACAATTCGTTTTTTTTTGTTTTTTTTTACTAGAAGTAAAGGTGAGAGTGGAGCATCTCAGAGGGGAAAAAAAAAAACCCGATTGAAGCTTATCATGTCGTTGATCCATAAAATTGATCCCTAAAACATCAGACAAAAAAAAGCACCAAAAAAAAGATCATTTCTTTTAGAAGGAATGACAGATTTGGCAGACTTTTATTCATTAAAGACATTCTGTTTGTATCAATAATTATAAATCCAAATAAAATCCAATTTAATGTCTTAAATCGTTTTAAATCTTGTATTTTTTTTCCTTAATTTTTGGCTTAAAGTTGTTACTTTCTCACCTCAGAGAAAACATTCGGTGGGAGTTGTTATCTCATGCAGAACAGCGATGCATCACAACAACATCTAAAAGCGATCTGTGGAACTAAAGCCTGGCATTATGACTGAAATTCATTTATCAACCACTAACAGGCACAGTGGTCTATTTTGAGGTAAGGCGTGTCATTTAAACTCATACAATATGGTCAAAGAATGATCTCAAATGACTGACTTAAGATCTCAAGATTGTTGTGAAGAGCTCTATATAAAAAAGGAGAGGGATCCCTTTTCTACAGCATTATTTAATTTGTTTTTCCATCAAACTCATTTAAAAACCAATGAAGAAGAATCACAAGATTGTAGGTGTCAAAGTAAGATGCAATTAAGTGTATCCCTCATCATGCCTGAATCACTAGATCCGGATAAGAAGATTGATTTAAGTATGAGCTCTCTCGCTCTTTGTTGATTCGTCATTAGACAGAAAATAATTCAGCTCTGTTGTGCTACACAAATTATTTACATATGCGCGGGTGAAGCTCTGCTGTAATGATGTCTCTGGCTTACTCTGCTAAATATGTAGATTGTGTTGGCTGCAGGTGCAATTTTTCTGCTACTTCATAACAGATCAGTTTCTTGCTTGCAGCATTACTAGACGCACCTCGATTCAGGGGAGAAAACAGGCCGCTGGCAGTCGTGAGATTGTAATACACTCCTTTAATAACAGATCTTTTCATTATTTGTAAGTTCTTGTTAGATTTGATCACAAAATAACTCAATTATAGAGAGATGTCTGACTGTTCAGAAATGTTAAAAAAGAATTTTAGAAAATGCAATCAGATATTTAAGAATGATTTGTTTCTGCTCTGTTGATTGAATTTCTGCTCTCCCAGCTGGGTGATATCAGCAGCTTGGTGGTAACACATAAGGATGATTATTCACAACAATACTACTTTAAGACCAGTCACATCCAACAGAAATGACACCTTTTGTTAACAAACAGTGCAAGACAAAAGTGACGCCTTGTTTGGGTTGAGACAGCGGCTGAACTTTTTTTTTTTTTGGTAAACACTGCAAGCACACTTATTAAAAACATTTATGCATTGGCTCTTGAATCATGTTGCATTTATAGAACTTAACATAATAAATGCCCAAAGCTGGAACTGTTAGAAAATATGCTAAGAAATTGTGAGACTGTGAATATTCTTGACAACAAATGGGAAGGCAAGTGAGCTACCAAATGGTGGCAATTATTTGAAAAAGAAAGTTTTTTTTTGACCACCTAAGAAAACCATTGTGTAATATATACAAATTCACTATTATAGTACCTTTATTCTGAGTTTATGCGTTTATGAAATCGTGGTATCCGAATATACATTTGTGTGATCTGGTACACTTTTATGCTGAAAACTAAGGACCTATAATCTTGCATAAAAGGCATATATGCAGTAATTCCACTTCTACTGGAGTTTATTTGTGCAAATAGCTCCGTCCACTAATCTGAAGCTTTTTTTTTTTTTTTTATGTTGAGGAGAATGACCTGTAACCTGGGTTACAAGGTTTGGACAATGTTAAAAGGAGTTTGGAGAAAATGGGAGTAATTTATATTTAATGATTTATAAACACCTACAATTTGTAATTGTAATAAATTAAAAAAATGTATTCCTATAATGTCAATTCAATCTAAATTTGCAAAAACAAGAAAAAAATGAAATGCAATCAGTGCACCGTAGATCCATCATTAAGACCTAATCAGCAAGTGTTACTTATTCAATTTAAGATCTTAAACAGATTAATATATCAAACAACAGTTAATTACAATGAAGCCGCTGGGATTTTTTGCAGCTTTGACCCTGAAATGTGATGGGAGGCAAACTTGTTTTTTAGATGAATATATCAGACCATTTCCACTTAGTTCTAGATTTGCTTCACTGTTTGTAAAATGAAATTCAAAAGACAATTTCATTTTTATATTCATGCACTTTCATAATCCTAATCCTGACCTTCTCTGATATACATCATTTTCATTACAGTGATGATCTTGATCCACATCCAATTTTAATTCTATCTAAAATATAAAAAAATAAAACTGTTTCCTGAATGATTTACAGTCTTCCAATATGTAACCAGTGCTTAAATTTGAGTTTGTGCATTTCTGAATCCAAATTCAAAACAACCAAACAATTTCTTGAGAAATTGAAGATTTACGCTCATGCATAGCAGAGAGCTGTGGAATTGGTTCTGTTTGTGTTTGAGACTGAATGGCCCATTTCTACCGACTCAGCCTAGGCTTTATAAACATATCCAGAAACAACTCAAAAGTGAAAACAACCTAGAGACAATATGCACAAGAGAAAGGATCAAAATTAAGGACCTCTACCTGCAACAACAAGCAGAACATAGCAATGCCAAAGCGTGATCGAGGGTGAGGAACAATACTAGTGCAAGCTGTGAACAAAGTGTAAAACATGAGCATGAGAAGCCAGAGGAAGAGGTATCAGAGAAGTGGAGACAGTGGAGAAGTGAAAACTGCAGGGGACTTTCCACGTTCAGCCTGCTATTCTGCATTGTTGTTTAGGAAGCTTTTCTCTTCCTACTTCCTTCAATGACTAAAGTAATTGACGCGTATACAGGTGCAGCCACTAAAGGAAAGATGATGAATTTACTGACTGTATTAAATATAGTTTGAATCATGAATTAGGTCGAACTGTGTTATTTAGCAGCCCTTGCATTTCAACAAGGGCTTCCACCGTCTCTCACACACACACACACAGTTGTACAGCTATTGTCATTAAAAGTGGTAGTGGGAGTGGTGGCCTAGTGGTTACAGTGGTGGGCTTGGGCGTGGAGGACCCAGGTTCCCAATTGCTCCCCGGGGCGCTGCCCTGCTTGCAGCCCCACTGCTCACTAGTGAAACTAGTTGATGGGGTGTGCATCGTACATACAGCGTGTGCACGATGTCCACACTGACAAGAAAGGGAAGAAGAAGAAGAAGAAAACATTCCACTTTACACCGGTTCTGCTTACCTGTATTGTGATACTTTGTTGTTATAGTAACAGTACAATGTGTGCATGTGCAATACTAGCATTGTGGTGTTGACACATACCAGTAGCTCTGACTGATCAAACTTCTCAATAGTAATTTACAAAATAAGTTAATTTATAAAACAAGAAACAAGAAACGGGGCTGCAAATGAATATCTGGTTGCAAAGTAAATTTCTTCACAGAAGTTCTCATAGAAGTCATTTCTCTCAAAACCTCCTGCTGCTGTGGGGAGAGGACTTGATTGAGCTCATCCTCTTCCATACAAACCTTTTATTAAAAGACAGAAAGCTGGTTGTCGGTTAAGTTTCACCTTTTAATGTTATTACGTGCCCTTCTTGGCTTCACTGCTGCTGAGCTGCTGAGAGGGAGCGTTTTAAGAACACCACTCTAGGGGAGCAGTAATGACAGTTGTTCAGTAAGTGGCACAGAGGGGCTTGATCTCAGGTGTTTGTTGCTTACATACTAATCTTATAGCATTAAAATTCAAGTTAAAAAAAAAAAAAACAAAACAACAAAAAGTCATTTGTTTGAATGCAGATGTACCCTCCTGAAAAATTACACCCACCATTCTAGAATACAATGATGAATTCTTACCAAATAAACCTGCTTAAACAAACCCTAATTTACATTTTAGCCTTAATCTTCACCAGAAACAACATTAGACTTCATTTACCTCCCAACACACACACACACACACACACACACACACACACACACACACACACACACACACACACACACAACACCCCCATCACAATGCTCCGAGGGCCCCTGCGTCTAATTAGAGGTGCATTACTTTTGTTTAGAAAGGAAGACATGTGGTGCTTTTTCAGCACTATTGATCAAAGGATTTCTCTCCTCTTTGTTTTGCAAAAAAAAAAAAAAAAAAAGAAGCAAAAATAGACAATGGCATCTAGACTGAACAAAACTGAGCGGAGGGACCTTTTTTGTTTGCTAAAAGTTTCCTAAGGTACATGAATTTCTTAGTTCAGTTCACCTTCAAGCAAACAATGCTTGTGTGTTGTGTGATGCTGAGCCATGGGTTTAAAAGTAGCTTTCTAAATCTCTCTCTCTCTCTCTCTCACACACACACACACACACACACACACACACACACACACACACACACACACACACACACACACACACACACAACTACATAAAGTCTTGCACACTTGGCAAAGGCCACACATGCCCACACACACATATATATATCTTGGTTATGGTGTGACATCTACACAGATCTGTTTCAAACAACACTTAAGAACTCCTTTATCTTGCGCCTCGTCTTTATCTGCTTAAATTTCAGGATTTTGTCTCGTCAAGTCATATATCAAATTGGTTGTGCAGATTCAAACACAACATAATCTGTTTTCAAATGCAAGTTTGTGAAGAAAATGATTTATCAAATACTGCAGCAAAGTAACCAATCAATAGTTCACAGCAAGCTGCATGCCACAGATGAAGCCTCAGCACGCCTCTGGTCAGACATCGTGGCACATAAAACAATCTCCAGTTGGCTCCTGGTGTCACTGGTGGAAATGTGTTCTTCAACATCAGTTCATCTACATGTTCTCAGGTAAAATTCCCAGAATGAAGGCACAGCTAAAGTTATTGTCCCACTTCCTGCAACTACATTCATTTTGTAGACATCAGTGTTTGTTGATCATTATAAGGGGATTTCTATGAAAGCCAGTCGCCTAAAAAGATCTTACTTACTACTTATGTTACTGCACAAGAGTTTAAATGAGAACACGCATCCACAACATCTTTGACACTAATGCAGCCTAGGCGGTATGACTAAGACACCCTGAGTGGAAATGCCAATTAAAGTTAACACACAAAAGAAACTACACTGAAAACATTTATTCCTGACTATCGACTCAAGTCGGATGTGTGATTTTAACAATCTGTGATATAGGTGTTTTTTAAAAAATAATATATTACATGAGTAGTGTTGTACATGGTCAGTATGAATTCAAGTTAAAACATTATTCCCTCCTTCATAATATCTGCGCAATCTGGGATGTACTCCAAAAATTGTATTTATAGGATACTAAATATAAAAAATGAGCAGTGAAAAATGAACAAAACTATTCATTTTTAACTCTCCTGCGAGGTCTTTCTTTTAATTATTTAATTAACCACTCGGGTTATAAAAACCAGCAGGTTTATAAGCAACTGTGAACAGATGATATGAGCCTGACAGATCACTTAAACAGAACAACGAAAGGACGGAGGTCTGGACTCTCACCATGTCTCTCACCAACACTCGTATCAATACCCACAACCGACACTAAATGAGAAAGACTGAGTAGCACTTGCCCTAGGCCACATGCAGCAGCTTTTAACAAATCTAAGCCTTACCCAATCGTGTCCTTTCTCTCTAGGTTGCCATAGCTACAGCCCGTCTCCTTGTCTGTACTTTGGGAAGGGTGAGACTTAACCGCTGTGTCACTGTGTGAGTGTACGCGTGTGCCGTGTGGTAATCCCACCAGATAGGGTCCTAACACTTCCCATCTATCAACTTTACAGTCCCACTCCGATTGGAGATCTCGGATGGAAAGGTGTGAGAGCGGAGAGGTGAGCTACGCCGAGATAGGGGCATCTGTTAGAAAATGTCGACAGTTTTGTGACCTTACACATGTCATCACAGTATTCACCCCACAACAACAACCTGACTTCTGTTTTGGGGGTAAGAATTACACAACCATTTCTTCACACACACACACACACACACACACACACACACACACACACACACACACACACACACACACACACACACACACACACACACACACACACACACACACACACACACACACACACACACACACACACACACAAAAATGGGCACTTTTAATCTTTTTTTCTCTATTTTGTCTGCTAATAGAATTATAACATCTCCCTGGGTGTGTGTTCGCCACGGTATACATTGATAATTCCCCTCATAATAAGATGTGATAATCTACCTTAACAAAAGGATCTGTAGTTTACAACATAATTATAGTCTGTAAGATTTTAGACATTTTTGAGCATAATGAAACAAACAGTCACGGAAGGCAATTAATCTAGTGATTGTGTGTCTGTTTGTGATAGTTGGAGAAAGAGTGGGACACCCCCACAGACGGCATGCACCCAAAACTGCTTCTGAGTTCACATTAGCAAAGTCAGGATGCAAGTGCGTGCGTGAACTTGGATGCACGTGTGGGACCTACACACCAGATGCCACCTTGCAGATCTGTGTCTGCGTGAGTTTGCTATCAGGACGGTAAGGTTGATATAAACACTTAAGGATGGACATATCGCTAAAACTCCCACCATCTGCCCTCCAGCAGACAAACATAAACTTCTCTTACTCTGCTATTTCTTTATCTCCCCTGCATCGGCCCACTTTTCTCTCTGTTCTAGCTCTCCGCAGAGCTGCCATCTATCATCATTAAGAGGCGAATAGATGACCTGCCTGCACACTCTGTCTCTTTGCTCTGAGGAGAGGAAGGCAAAGTGAGGGGTGAGTTTACGACTTATAAAAATGCCAGAGGAAAGCATCTAACTATATGTATAGTTGTATAGATATTAATTACAAGCACACAACATTATTTACTATTTATCTATAAAAGTATATGCATTGCTTGCGGTCCAACATGACAAAATATAAAAAAAGAAAAAAAGAAATAAATCAGTATCAGAGACCTTAAAAAAATATTTCAACATCTGCCACAATTTTATTTCAGATACGTTTTAGACAACCTGAACCATCTTTCGTCAGTTTACTCAGCCTCTTGTGACCATATTGAATGATTCAGGCTGTATCCTGTGCCAAACACAGCAGGGAGGGGACTGATCCCCCACTCCTAAAGGAGGAGAAAGGATCAAAGCCAATGAAGACAAATGAAAAAAGGGGGAGAGGTAGAAAAGGGGGACGCAAAAGGAAAGTATGGGAGTACCTAAGATGGAGGAGAAGGAGAAGCATATGGATGTGGGGAGGACGATCAGAGGACAAAGTATTGTCTCCTGGTAATATGTAAAAATAACTCTGCTGCTGCTGCTTGCTGCTTGATGGAGCTAACTAGGTCAGAGAATTCCCACAGAAAGAGACAAGACGGAGAGAGAGAGGTATGACATTGATTCTGCCTGTGGTATCAGTCTGAGGCAAAAGTCAGTCTCTTCACCTCAGGCTGTTCGGGATGAGGTGTGTCTGTGCACTTCCGCATATTTGTACATCAATCTAGCCATCTCCCTGATACACCATTCTTCCTACCACATCCTCACACATCTTTTCATCTCTTCCTTTTCCACCACCTCTCGTTTTTCTGTTTACACCACTTCGTTTCCCTCCACCACTAATAAACATATCCTTTATCACATAAACTTGTAGTCTTCTCTCGCATTCTGCCCCCGAGTTCATCTGTTACAATTAATCCTACTCCCACGCTGCCTTTCTCCTTCATAATGTCTCTTTCCTCTCTTTGTACAGTAATGCACCACACACCCGCTACGTGGGTAATAAAAAAAAAAAGTTAAAAAAAAAAAAGAAGTTACAGTAGCTCCTAAATGATTCTATTAACTTTATGCCATCTAATTACTGAGAAGTTAAGTAAAGCGACACATACTGAATCAGTAATAATGAAGTGAAACAAGGTGAAATTGACTGATATCCTTGTGGGAATAAGTAGAATGACCTAACTTATTACATTAAACCATGGATTATTACATGAAATCACACCTGGATACTTTTCTGTGGCATAATTCTTACAGTGAATATATGTCACATGTTTATAATATATTATATATATATATATATATATATATATATATATATATATATATATATATATATATATATATATATATATATATATATATATATATATATATATATATATATATATATATAAATAAAAATAAATAAATAAATAAAATAAATACATATATAAATAAATAAATAAAATAAAATAAATAAATATATAAAATAAATAAAATAAAATAAATAAATATATAAAATAAATACATATATAAATAAATAAATAAAATAAAATAAATAAATATATAACAAAATAAATATAAAAGGACTGCCAAACAGATTTGCTTTATATGAGGGTCACATGAGTGAGAACATCACTTACAACATTTACTGGCTTTACTTTAATTGCTTGTGCATCAGATGGAGGTAACATTTCCAAAGGTTATAGATTACTTGTAAATATAACAGGACAAAGCGAACTATTTGAGCCGCCTTTAAAAACGTTCTGCTATTTGAGATCACCTGTGAATCAAGAAGGTGGTGTAGATTTTCATAGTTTCTCTTTTGTAGTTTCTGCAGTCCCATGCGGAAATGATCTATGGTATACTTGTGTTTCAGGTTTTTTACTATTGCCTCAGCCAACTCCACAGCAATAAGATTAACTCATAAACCACACAAGATATGCTGGTCAGCACTTCTGAGCTATAATTAAATCTTTACTGATGAAGAATGCAGTAAGCATACCAAGTATTTTGCTGAGCCCCTACTACACATAGAAGCTACCGCATAAAATGCAATTGCTCTATGTGTCAACAAAAGTCATGTATCTATAATACAAACTAAGGATTTTTTTGGTCGGGGGGGTGGGGCTTAAATTAGCAAATCTGAAAAGGGCTATGCAAATGATGTCTTGCTAAAAGGTCACAGTAATGCGCAATAATTAAAATTTCACCACCTTGAACATTCATTGTACCAGCAATGTTTCTGTAGATTTCCGTGCTGCCTTTTTAAATGTATAGTATTTATTACGAATCCACACATACGACACCAATATTAAGCTTGCGTCTTGATATTCACATTAGTTCAGAGCTTAAAATGATTAAGATGTGAAAGCCTGAATGGATTAACCTGCAGTGTCCAAAATGGGCACGGTTGATCTTGGCTCACTAACTAGAAGCAACAGAAATAGCCTGAGCTGACCGCAGCATATGAAGAGGACTGCGGCAGCTCTCCAGGATTCTACGTGTTTGTGTCTAACCCACCTGCTGTATTAGTGCTTGTGTAAAAGAACAGCTCAATGCCTTTGCATGCTGGAGCGGTCATGTGATACTCACAAGGGTGGTGCAGGGTGTTGGCTCATCTATATTTATAAGGAGAAGAACAGCAGGTAAATGTGGCTGACACACAGTATATCTTAATGAGACCTTGGTGCAGTGCAGTCTTTTGAAACAACAGCCAAACACTGAATTTTATCAATAAAAAATGAATACAAAGCATTAAAGTCACGGCAGAGGGTGTCATATCGAGATACACTCCAGTACAGCTCTGCAACTGAAGATCTTTGACACAGATAAAATTATAGATGGTCAGTGAGAGAAAGCACTTTGACTTCCGTTTGTTTTAGTGTACATGAGGAAAACAATGACTTCCCTGCGTAAACAATTTGTATTGAACTTTATAACTATTGATACAGTAAACACACTGCATATCATTTGTTTGGCTTCAGTCATATTGAAAGAAATGTCAAAAAATCTGGCGGATGCTTGCGATAACAGAAATAATAATTTTGGTAGAAATAACATTAGATATTTATATCAGCACAACCTAAATCATTTATAGATGCGTTTCATCTTGGTTCATCAGCATTAAAAGGTGTCTGATTATTGTGTTCACTTCTTGGCATTACAGCTTGCACACAATATAAGGAAACAGCTCGTACACTGCAAAAACCACATCCTAGGCCCTGGCAGGTTCAGCAAATTCTGCAGTAAAAGCATCTTTTTCACAACTTTGCAAAAAAAGTGTATTGTTGAGACTGCAGCCAAGAGAATTTTTTGTAACTCCACAGTACCCAAAGCCTTATAATTACCAACACTGCCGCATCCATAAGCATCTCTTTGTTTTATTTCAGTACCTGCAATACCTGCATAATCTTTTTGTTTCATTTCAGTACCTGCATAACTACTAGTTTGCTGCAAGCTAAAACTCCTCCCTAAGCTGCTACTGTATGTTTCTCAAGAAAACAAAACTGCATTGTTTAGTGCATTGTTTAGAATCAAGTAACAGAAAGGTTTAAAGTCCATGAGTATAAGGCAATAAAATCACTTCACGACTAACGTTGAGGGTTGTAAAGTGAAAATCCACATTCTCCACTGAAACTTTTCTCTGTGAGAAATTACTAAAAATAATACGCATATAGTCATGTTTTACAGATATAAGACTACTGAATACACAGAGACATCCACATACAAAACATTCACAAGTCTGTTGTCTGACTAGATCTAAACATGGTTAGATAATGCTTTTGTGTTAGTTACAATCATTATGAAGCAGTGCTGATATGACCATAAAGTTGGCAGTAAGCGTTAACTGCACTGGCTCTGGTGTAATCTAACTTTATGAGAAAGCAGAACCAATTCAGCTTAGATTTATGGCACCATTGATCTTTGAATCTTTGAATGTTGCACTGCAAAAAGTGCATCTTACTACTGTTATTTTAGACACCAGAAAGTGGATGCATCACACTTTGCATAGTTTCATTGTTAAAACTGTATATATGCTACTGAAACGCATAGGTATTATTCGTCAGATGCATTTATCGATGTGTACACGTAGTTATTGCAATCATCATGGACTTGTACCTATTTACACCGGTAGGATTTCCATTTTCATTCCTACTCATGGATAAAGGTGGACACTCCCCTACTTTTGTATTTGCATATAAAAAGTCGTTATCGCAACAACAACATGAAAAGGAGAATTGAATGTAGGAAAGAAGAAGCAAAAACTTACTGACTGTGACACTAAAACACTCATCAGTAAAAGTAGAGAAGAGGAAATTATCTGTATTTGTTCTGGAAACACAAACTAATGAATGTCAGGTAGAAAAGTAAAAAGATTAGAAAATGACTGATCTGTAGGCATCGTTGCTCTAGGAGACAGACCTGCTTCATCTGTGGCTAAAAACTGGGAAGCTTTTTTATTGGGTCATAACAGCTTCACGGTGAGTTGGTCAGAAGGAAGATGCAGATGGACAGATGGAGCATGACTGACTGTTTTTTAAACAGAACTTGGAAGTCTAAAGTGGTTGGTAAACCATCCATCATCTGATGCCTGAAAATCAGAAAATCTTCAACCCATCGTTCTTTTTCTTAAAAAATGGATCAGTAAGGTTTTCTGACACCCTCATAGCATCAGGCTGTTACACTGGACTGCAATTATTCATAGCACCTACAATTATTCATCCATTTTCTATACCTTTAGTCCTGTTCAGGGTTATGAGGCACTTAGACAAGAGACAAGGAAAACAAAAAACCATGAACAATTAAGTTTGTGGTCAATTCAGAATAATCAGATAATCAAACATACGTGTTTTTGGACTGTGGGAAGAAGCTGCATTACCTAGATGAAAACTAAAATAAATTAGATAAAAATGAAAATCATCTGTTTCATGTGACAATGTCTCCTTTGTTTTATATCATCCAAAAATAAAACAAAATAAATTAATAAATGAATTGATAACACGTGAAGCCTTTCTGTATTTATCAGACTGAACATGGGACATGCTATCTATCTTGGGTCCATAAATGACTTATGGTGAATAAAACAGGTTTCTCATTTCTAAAAGACAACAGTGCAATCTGTGTTCGCAGTATGGCCAAAACGTATAACATTTGCTTTTCAAAAGTGATTTCTTTGTATACAAGCTGTGACTGAACATGACTCTGAGACAACAAAAAGGTGAGGAGGTCATCCACAACCGTCATGGCTTCAGGCATAGTAAACTAGTTACCCACTGTGATCTATTCTACAAAAAAGGCTGTTTCAAACAAAATATCTCTATCAGAGAAACCACTGATGGATGAGGAAAGGCAGATAGGGTTTAGGTTGGATCCATGCATAAAAGTTCTGTTGGAGCGTGGCTGTCTGATATGAGACCATTGTCATTCATCATTCAGCACCAAGGATAGAAAAATTCCCATCTAAACATAACATGTGTCAAAGTCCTCCAGATCTTGGAGGATTACGTCAACCTTTGACAAAAAAAAAAAGGAGGTGAGAAAGAGGAGAGAAGAGGAGAAAATAACAACTAAACTAACACAACAGTTTATAGAACTAAAGCAGCTTTTTAATCTGCAGTGGGTACGTCCCAGCACCCACCAACACGTTATGAGTTCTAAAATTCATGTTTAGCAGAGAAATAACAACATCAAACAGGACGCGACCTCAGGTTTCATCTATCCAACACCTGCAATGCAGCCTTAAATCTCCTCCCCTGGCAGATTCACAGCCATTTACACCGTCGTTCATGTGACTAAAATATAACATGACTGACCAGATAAATGATGTATGGTGGACAAAAATCCTTAACGACGCACAGAAAAAGCCCAGCGAGTCAACTCACAAGAATGAACGCCCAACAGCACCTAATAAGCCTGAAACTACCCGGCAATCAGTTAGACCTAATGAGGCCTTTCGGGCAAGAGGTGTCTCAAAGACATTTCAAGTATTACTACAACCTGGATGATTGAGAATCGACACCAGCATACATGCATTACGTTGCAAATACTCGAGACAGTCTGTTTATAATATTTAGGTCAGATAACTGACTATAATTTCCATAACTGGTATATTTTGTAACACAACTCCAGGCAGAGATCTACTGTTTGACAAATGTCAACATCAAACTAATATTTTAAGAAAAATGTGAATTCCATTTGTCTGTAGCTCACATTTTCCTTAATCCACAGACATATGAGTCACTGTCATTGTCTTATTATCATTCCCACTTACGGTACAGCTCATATTAAATGCAGCAGCAAATCATATCACAAATACATCTCACTGTAAATGTATTGATCATTATAACGTCTCCTGATGACAGTATTATTGAAGTGATCCTCTCAATCGAGCCTGGGTTCTGGGCTTTTATTGTTAGCTAATGAATTTGACATTTTCGGGGCAATTTATCAAAACAAATCGGCAAACTGTTAAAGCACCTTGAAAAACTAACTTTGTGAGTCATCTGTTGAGGAAGATGCCCACTTAATAACTACAAAAACTCACTTGTCCTCAGACTCACTTCCTCATGTTTGCTTGCAGCATAAAATCGTTGTCGTGGCAACACAGAATCCTGTTTCAGTGTACGCGGTCGTGAATCTATCAATGAATCCTTGATTAACTTGTCCATCAACCTCACACGATTTGGCTTTGACTGTCTGCGTTGTGGGCCGTACTTTGTGCCTTTTCGTCTATTTTACCATATGTTGTTTATTTTTGTATCAATGCTGGCAAAGTGCAGTTCGTATGCTTAACACCTACACACAAAATGAAAATGTAATAAAAAAAAAAAAAAAACGAAAAACTAAAAGGAGACAGGTTGTTTTTTCCCCTGTGGTATTAAAGAAATGTCTGTGACTAATTTGCTTAAAATACCTCAAAAGACAATATGGCATGTCCCTTTTCTGCCATGTCTTCCCACCACATAGTTTTACAAGGTGGAGTGAGGCACTTGACTCCACTCCACCTTTTTTTTTCCTGAGGTGGTGCATTTTTTCAATATTAATCTATCACTTTGCGCTACCCACCTCCGAGGAGCAAATTCAGCGTTTTGTAAATCTGGTGGAAATAAGATATGGAGGTGGGTAATTCTACTCTCCAAATAAAAACGACAGAGCTGTGTTTTTCCAGAGTTTAAAAGTCATTCGGACACCCAAAAAAACAAAGGATCTTCTCATTTATCATTATATGACAAAAATAGTGTTCTTACTTTAAGTTCTGTCATTTTAATTTTGGTGCAATTTCAGACGAAAATAAACTCTTTTCATCCAGGCTACTGTACTTAGCAGCACTGTCGCCATCACAACAATGGATCAATATAAATATACGTGTAGATAATCTCATCCAGCAAAGAACAAATGTTCATATTATAAACCGCATGAAATAAGCTGTTTGTTTTCACTATTTGTGTCCTCTGTCTGCTTGTGTTTTATATCACAGTGTGCAAAATGAGAACACACTGTCTGCTGAAAGCCAGTAATGATGAAAATCACATTTTGGCACCAAACACTTTGGACAGATGGAACAAAGAGGCAATGGCATGGCTTATTTATGTGAGCAAAAACCACCGTTCTTTTCCAAAAAAATTGATATCCTCTTCGCACGTCCTTCTCTTTTCTTTCCTCTTAGAAAAGAGAAGGACAGACATACGCACGCAGACAGGTGACGATACTGTGGCTGCGCGTACGCAATTCAGGCATGTGCTGATGTATGTGCCATGAGAAGATGAAAAGATGTGGTTGTGCTTCACAGCAAGTGCTGCTTGTTTGCTCTCCAGCATGTGTGAGTGTATCAGGGAGAGTTCGCTGCTCTGCTGCATCCTCTGCTTTTCAACCTCATACTCTCAGCAATCACAACAAACTTGGCTGGATGCATCCCAGGAGCTGTAAGGTGAATAACCAAAGCTAAGTGCATACTTTACAGTAGTATCTTTGAATTCATAGTCGTACAGGAGCCCGCCTCCCACAGCTTTATCATAAGTTTGCTTTCTATGATAACAAGTCTTTTATAACAAACTTGGGGAGCTGTGTCAACATGGACCAATCTGAATGTGGAAGCCGCTGTAATATGTCATAATAATTTGCCGGCAAAACCTTTGTACAGCATATTAAGCTTTAACCCGCAGAGAACTGATTTAACAACTACCTTTCACACCTCAACCAATGCACACGTCAACATCCCCTTGATCATTTTTTTTTTTAATGCTTCTACTTTCTCCAGACGTAGAAATTAATTGTTTTAACGGACAGTGTTACGTTTTCCGTACAACCTTCGCGTTAAAGAGGAGTGATTTTAAGAGATAGTTCTGAATGAGTTCATGGAGATTACAGCATGTGTGGCAGCGTTGGCTCGTATGTGCAGAGGAGAGAGACAAGAATCCCATAAATCCCATTTTATGAGATCAACACCCTCGCCAGAAATCACGCACCACTCAGCATCTCCCTGATAATCTCCAGTACCAATTACGTGGGGATACGCCACAGATTAACATGAAAACCACAATTAATCTGCTAATACCCGTCCGCGGGTCATGACGTAGTTCAGAGAAAATGGTGCTTTCAGGCACGCAGGCTACACGAAGAACGAAAAAGAAAAGAAAAATAAGAAAGGCGTTTTGTTTTATTGTTAGCACCAAATACACATTTCCACCACGGTGGCTCTTTTCCACTCCATGCGTCAACTCAACCTCTTTGACTACATTCACTTCCAGTTCAAAGATTTGTTGACCTTGACCCACCTGATTTCTTGCTCTCCCTGACTTAAGCACAGCTCTGCCGCCGCACCTTGCAAATAGAAAGATGACGCAACATGAAGGCACAACAGTTCCACCTTGAACAGGCCGCGTAAAAAGAGATCTGGCTCAGCTCAGCTTGAACCTGGATGACAAAAAGAGTCAGAGTGTCAAGATCTATGTAGAAGAAAACCGTTTCTGCAGGTGATCTTGCAGAGTGATGACGAAAAACGGCAGGGCGCTCTTCTATCGCCCTCGGCTGTCGTGGATGTCTCGCCCAGACCGCTTTCGTCTGTGTGTTGCAGAGGACAGCTGGTCAACAGTTCACCCTTAGGAGTGACTTAGCCCTCTGTCATTCTACCTTAAATTACTGAACCAAAATAGCCACTACAAACCAAATGTATTAGTGTTGAGGTTACGAGCAGACCTCCATCTGCTTTTGAACCCCACTAAAACACACATCGAACATCACCTTGGGCTTCTGTGAGTTATCAATACTATGGTTTCACTTTTCCATTTAAATAATTAATGAGGTTACGAAAGAAAAAAAGAAAAAGGAGACAAATAACTAATATAGTAATTTGTTGCAACAATAGTGCCCACTGCACCGTTTAGAAATTTCCAGTTTAGGCTTCTTGCAACAGCAAAGGAAGTTCAGTTCCTTTCCCAATGGCACTTTTACACAGGACTGAATCACCCAAAGTTGTTGAACTATACTGGGATTCAAACTGGCAAGTTTCCAGTCATATTCCATATATGGCCTGCTTGGCTTTAATATATAGCTTAAGTTTCCTGGAAGCCTGAATATGGACAAGGTATGGTTTCTCTGATCTAAGCTGTTTTTGACACAGCGAGCATAGCTGGGACATGAGCAGAGGGGTTTGTGACGCTGTGTGTGCGTGTGTGTGTGTGTGTGTGTGTGTGTGTGTGTGTGTGTGAGAGAGAGAAGGTGTGAATGTGTGCACTTTTAAAAGAGAGAGAAAGAGAGGACACAAAATGGTGAAAGACAGACCAAGAAGACCTTTGGTCTGTGCAAATGGGCTATCGACATGTGTACTAAAGAAAGGATGGACAATCTGGCCTAAAGTTTCTATAAAAACATCGTAGGGTAGAACCATGGTGATTGCTGTCACGGTACAACAACCAATCATAGCTGTGCTTAGTTAAAAGAGACCAAGAGATTTTAGAAGGTGCTGTTCTTTTTGTCTTTTTTGATGAAATCTGGATGACGACTCTAAAAAAACCAGAAGAGGAGAATGACCAAATCAAGAAGATCTGGGATGGAAAATTGCCAGGTCAGGAACCCCAGTTGTCCTTTCTTGGCAGCATATCAAAACTAGACTAGTCAACTAGTCAAAAAACAAAAAAACAAACAAAAAAAAAAAAAATCAACAGATAACTGTAATCATCGCTTAAAGCCAATACTGGCCTGCCGACTATCTGCTTTATTTTTGCTTATGTGCAAGTCTTTATAGAGGAATGTCTTCTATCTCATAGTAAAAAGGTGGATTAAACTGTAAAAAAAAATGTAAAGGATGACAGCAAGCAAAGCTCATGATCAGCATAGCGTGTTAGTGTCGGGTTAGTTAGGACAACCTTAACTGTGCTACTTGATCCCATCTACACTTTGCCCTTTCTCCTCACATGCACTGTTCAACCTTTTTCTGTAATTACTGTTTAAACCATTCAGTCTATCGCCTCAGTAGTTTCAAAGATGTGTCATGTTAAATAGTGATGTATAATTAGAGCAGAAATAATTTTATGGGATTGCATGTAAACCATCAAATCAATGAAAAAGCCCCCCACCCCATTCTTCCAGTTTCCTTATCACATACGGGAAGTAATCCTGATTATGCAAAAAGCAGATCTGAAAACGCTTCCCCAAAAGGGGGATGGTACAGTGGGATGTGGCCCAGGTTTGTTAAAATCCTCCTAAAAACTAAAAGATAAATATTAGTCAAACACATCTATATAACAGGTTCTGTCACATTTGATCATATCTAAAGCGCAGTGATCATTTGTCATTTGTTATCATAAGGAACCATGTGACATTTATCTGAACATTTTGGCATCAGCTGCCCAGATAACAAAAGGTAAGATTGATGTTTTGCCATCTATGTCAGTATAATAATAAATTCTTGGGAATTAATCTCCATTTGAACGACAGGGAGTCTGCCGAACCCACGTAGACTGGTTTATATTGCCATCTGGAGCATTTTCCCTCGTAATTAAAAAAAAAAAAAAAAAAATGTCAGTGTGTGATATGCAGTTCTTGTTACAGAGCAAAGATCAACACACGGTGCTGCGTGCGATTCATTTTTCTCTGACCACATTAATTAAAGAAATATTGAACTCAGTCTCTGCAAAAACATTGTGTCACAGACTGAGCAGCTCTTCATTAACACTTCTACTGACCTCCTATATCAACCTAACCAAACTAACCAACTAACAGCCGGAGTCCAGGACACTGATTACACTCGGGGAAATGCATTCACTTCGTTGGTTAGTAAATTAAAGCACTTAGGAGTACAGCTTTACTATACAGCAAATGTTCAAGAAATTAACTTCAAGGATAAAAGCAGGAGGCTCACCAATGCATCCTACTGTGAGTTAACTGCAATTTGGTAAAGCGAATACTGAATACTCTGAATACTTAATTTCAGGATTGTTTCTTGAGTACTGGTGGAAGCTGTTATGCAGGAAACATTACATGGCCATGTCCCCAACTCCCTGTCTGCATCTTACTGTCTCTTTGTTTCTGTCCCTGCCTTGCGTCTCTGTCACTCTGACCCATTCTTGGATTCCACATAGAGGTGAAAGGAAACCGGAATGACTGCAGCAGTGGCTAAATTTTGTTATTGCCACACACAAGGAAAAAAAAAAACAATTCTGAAAAAGTCAGACAAAAAGTCAATATTACCATTTTAATGGCTTTGTTCTTCAGCCAGTGTGGAGATGTTTCCTAAAACATGATGAAAGGGATTCCTGTTCCTGCAGATGAAATGCAGGGGGAATGTGTTTTTGCATGTGTGCGTGGTAAACAGCACAGCCAGATATAATCAGCTGGATGGATCTGAGTCAGCAGAGTGCAGATGGGTCCTTCATTACTGTGTGTGGAGGAACATTCAAAACAGTAGCACACTCTGTTGCTGTCTGCCCCTTTGCACAATCTCTCTTTTACCACAGCACAATTGGGACTCCCAACTCCCCGTTGTGCTTTCTAAAACCTTCGCAGCCAGCTTCCACATGGCCCAATAAGGAATGCTTTTACTAAGTCTCTAGCCAATTGGATAATTCCTACATTTCCTTGCCAGACACAACTCTAAATGTGCTGCTGTAAGCTCCAATCTGAGAACTGTAAGACTCAAGTTCCACTAATAGGCGTCAGGCATAAAAACACAGTGTAAATGCCGCAGGGGCAGCAGGAGGAGAGGGGGACATCTTCCACAATTACTGTCTCCTCAGCTGCTGGGTGTGTGTTACTAGGATCTCAAACTGTTTAAACTAAAAAAACAAGACTTAAGCCAAACCAGGACTCAAGCAGCTGAAGAACCATGACGTTGTTCTGACACTTAAATATAACAGGATCAGAGGGGTTTGCAGAAATAGATGGCTGAACCAGTGTGTATGCGTCAAGTAAGAGGACAAACTTAATGAAAAAAGGAAAGTTACATCAATAATATAAATGTTTAGAAGAAAGTGTAGTTTGTTGCCCTGAATCATTTTCATAGGCTTTTTCTCTTAATGTTAGTGGGTTTCTATAGTTACTGAGGCTGTTTTGAACAATAGTTGTAATTTCCTGTTTTTTTTTTTTTGACTTACTGGTGTTGATTATGAAAAAAAGTATGGTTAACATAAGTATAAAAAAAGAAAAAGAAGAAAATATCTTTCATTTCACCATTTCAGTGTTCATCATGTTCAATGTACCTACTGTGGTGTTGCCATTTAGCCATGTGTGCCCTTAATCTGGGTATCTAGGCGCAACTAAGATCCATTAGTGGAAATTAAATCCATATCTAAATCCATTTAAGTAAACAATCCAAATTCAATGAGAGTACTCCAATTGCCTGATTGATGCCAGGAGAATCAATCATCATAGGTTAAATGTCAAGTGGTAAAAACCAGCTTATAATTTTGATCAATTTGTTTTCTCAGTCTCCAGATTGTGAGACTGAACAAAATCATTGAGTTTTACATTATTTTTTCGGATCACCTCAAATCAAATCAAATGAATGCAGATCAATTAATTTCTCCGCAAGTCTGCAAACTGAACTAAAAGTCCTCACTCAGACACAAACATCCATCTTTTTTTAATCTGTTTCATCGTACAGAATGAAGAAGAAATCAAACAGAAAAAACTGAAAACCTTAAATGAATTGGGGAAAAATTAATGTAAAAGAGAAGGTGAGCTGAAATGAACAAAGATTTTCTGGATAAGATGGAAATGGCTGGAGAAAACTAAATGCATAGTGAAAGAGACAACGATAAGGATAATTGTGCAATGCCAGCACAGTCTCTCCCTCCATCCTCATCCTTCTATCTCCTCAATACCAAGGAAAAGTTCACTGCCGAGTCGATGCTTATGAGAACGCATCCGTGAAAGTGCTCATTGGAGCCGTAGCAGTGAAACACACTGACTGACACACACACACACACACACACACACACACACACACACACACACACACACACACACACACACACTTTCTAAACTTAACCTATGCCTAAAATCCTTACTTTCTTTGTGATGCTCTCTTTCTAAATGTGTCCATCAAACTCCACAGCAGAAAATCAACATAAACACACATGCAACAAATAGATTTATTTAAAAAAAAGAAAAGCAAAGCAAAACACACAAACTAAAAAAGTCCGGATGTTAAAACACCATCCCTAAGTCTCTCACACTGACACATTCACAACATCTACTGTAAGCCGTACAAGAGGGGTATTATATGTGGATATAAGCAGCAACAACTAAAGAAGTCTGTGTTTCCACTCAATCACTGAAGCAAGAGCTGGGCATGTCAACAAAGACACCTCACATTTCTACCTAACTAGGACAGGTGTGTGTGTGTGTGTGTGTGTGTGTGTGTGTGTGTGTGTGTGTGTGTGTGTGTGTGTGTGTGTGTGTGTGTGTGTGTGGTGGTGGTGGTGTGTGTGTGTGGGTGCTGGAGCAAACAAAAAATAACCCAAAGGCAACAGGCCATTAGTCGACCTTGGAGGTCACTTGAGGCCAAGACCTGATAAACCAGTACAGACTTGTATCAACGCGACAGCTTCGTTAATGAGTCCGACCATCAAAACAACACAATCTGTTGCCAGGCATTCAAAATATCAAAAGAAATTACACCTCACCAACGACGGCTATTGTTTGGAAAGTTTATTTATTTATTTATTTTTTGCACAAATGCAGAAATGCGTGTCACCTTCCTGGTTGTTGCGGGAACAAAAGCCCTGCGCGGGTTTGGGTATGCCAACGAGCAGGTTCAGCAGGACGGGACTGCAGATCAGCATTTCTCTCTCCCTGCCACTTTCTTCATGACGCGTGCACGCTCGCAAAACACAGAATGCATGTGAGGAACCAGCGCGAGCTCAGTGATGCAACACGATGGCTTGCCTCGAAAACTAAAGTTTTACTTCCTTAAAAATAAGACGCTCGTGAAAATTAAAACGGTTATGGAAAAACGACGAACGTGACGCCTGTTAATTAGTTTAGTTTGGTTCGGGGATGAAGGTTAACAAAGAACTGATCATATCTGGCGGTACAGTGCGGAAGTGGGCTCCCAGACACCTGCTGTAAAAGATGAGCTACAATCAAAGCCACAACTCCGGGAAAGAAGTCCTCCTGGTATCCAGAGAATTCAGATGAAAATAGTATACCAACAACGGGAGGGAAGTCCGCGTATCTTTTTGGATTTTGTGCAGCTCTTCTTTTCGTTTCTCACGCGGAAAAGCGAAAGCAAAAATGAGTGGGAAAAGAACATTAAATGTTGTTGAGAAATTAACATAAGCCAGAGACTGAATGAAATCGCCGCAAACCTCCGTTTCTTGTGCGATTTTCCTCTCCGAGTGTGTCTCGGGGATGTGGAGCGCGTGCAGGCAAAATCCCAGAAAATACAAGGTAGAAAGAAAACATCAACTTACGGTATTGGCAGCCTATTGTTGGGAGTCCTGTTGTTATAAAAGCAATGAAATCCGAATAAAAGGAGAGAAGGAACTGAGTCCGAAATAAAGACCCTAACCCGTCCGGTCACAGCGACCAGAAGCCTCACACTACCAGCGCCTTGACAACCGGGGCAGCGAGCGCGAGCCCGGTGCCGCCTGCTGGTCTCTCTCGCGCCTGCTGGTCGCTGCTGTTTGGCACGAGGGGAGAGAGAGAGAGAGAGAGAGAGAGAGAGAGCGAGAGAGGAAGAGAGAGAGAGAGAGATTTCCCTCGAGATGAATGGTGGTAGTTCGCATGCGCGGAAAAGGTCGACTCATTCCGGTGGAGTAGGGCTGTGAAATGGCAATTGCAGAAAAGTGCTGCATTTACTTTCTGGGAAACGGTTCTATAAGAACGACAACTGGAAGTAGCTAAAATAGATACTGATTCTCTGTACATTAACGCAGGAGAGGGCAAAAAAAAGATAAAACAAACAAACAAACTGGAAAATGAACCCATTACTCAGGTCGTATACAGGTAATGGGATTACCATGTTAACATGATAACCATGTTCATTGTGACGTTCATATTGTTAAATTAACCCGATTTATACTAGAAAAATACCCAACTACTTAGAGTTGAACCATAATTGGATGTCCCTCCTATAAAAATAAGACGAACACAAACTGGCCAATCAAGATCAATTTAGTTTATGTCTTCATCGGGACTCTCTCCAAAAGAAGCATTACTCTCTCCCAGACAGTCTTATAAATAATTCAGCAATAAAAGCTTGCCTCTGCTCGCCTGCATAAAGCCCCCAAATCCTCTCCAATGCATCGATCTATAAGCGGGCGTTACCCATTCAAGCAAATCTCGGGGCAGATTTGAGTTCAGCCGACATTCTTGTCTCGAAAATGGCTGTGACCGGTCAGCAAGATCAGGCAGGGATTACGCGGCTTCTGTCAACTATCAATAGCCATGTGCCTGCAAGACATAAGTGGAGGAAGAGAAGGAGGAGGCAGTGTGGTGGTGGTGGGGGCTGAGTTTTAATGCGCAGGAGGCACAGACCGAGCAACCTGCCAGGGATGCTGTTTGTCCCGTCCGCGGACTCAGAAGGGAGTAAGAGTCACCTACAAGCGATCAGAAATCTAATCTTACGATGCCCCCTTTCCCAGAGCCCGTGAACCGCATGGAGGCAAAACAAAAATATAAAGCCAAGAGCGAAAGAGAGAAAGAAGAAGGAGGGGGAAAAAAAAGGCAATTTACCTGCACGCTGCTACCGCCAAGCCTCTATTAGTCCCTACTAGATGTGGCTTTCAGGGCTGCTGCTCTCTCCGAGCTCGCTTGCTCTCCGCTGAACGGGAATTTAGACGAAGGGATTTGTTCACGTGGCTACGCTTAGTGCGCACAATTGGAGGAGAGATCTGTTGGAGCGGGCGCGCACCTGTGCGCTGGACGTTACATGCAGGAGCACAGGCAGGTGCAGGATGTCGGGCCGTTGTGTTAAAACGCCGAGACTAAAGCACAGAGTACCAAATAGCCAGAGATTTATGCAAACTCTTAAAAAGATCACTTTTGCTGTCTGTGGATGTTTGAGCGCGTGCATTTGCTATTAAGGCTGAGGTCACGTCCAGGGTATCGTGCTCATACCAAAGATGACTCCCCAGATGAGTGCACACTTACATTAACAATATTAGCCATGCATATCCTGCATCTGTGGCACATCTGTCAGCAGCATCACAGAGAGATTACCCTTGCCCTCTTTGGATGACATTTCAACAACTGGCGCCATTTTCACATTTACAAACCAATAAGCATTAACCTCATTACATATAGGCCACAAAAACAAGTAACACTAAAGCAGCCAGAAGTCAGCAAGCAGCATTTTAAAGCAATCCTGTTGATTTAGAGTCGTTTTTTGTGGTAGAGGAGCTCACATGTGTCACTATCACACACAAACAGGGAATACACAGCTGCAGAAGTTCTGAAATAACGTTTGGACACATCACATTTGGACTTGAGGGTTGCAAACAACGCTGCGGCAAACCTGAGATTAAATCCCATACCTCATCCTCAGTTGAACGCATGCACAAAACCACACACACACAGTTAGGCTATTCATCTACCTACTGAGGCCAAGGCATAGGAGCAGTCAATGGTACAAGATTATTTTTAGATTTCATGTGGGTTGCAGATGCTGCTCCGCTCAAGCAGGTCACAGCAAACCGAAAGACGTTTTTCACAGCCTTATTTAATTCCTTTTGACTATTTATGGTAATTACTTATTTAAAAAAAAAAAACAAGTAAAAATGTGATATTTATTTATTGTTATCATCTCTGTATGACAGCAAGCCATGACTGTAATCAAGCAATTTAAAGACCTAGAAATGTTTTTTTTTTAAATTCTTCTTCTTTTTTTTTTTTTGGCCTTTTGTGGAAAATTAGACCAAGACAGAAATGGCCTCCAGTGTTTTGGCAGTAATGAGGCTCCATATTTTCCACAACTCAGTTTTGGCTTTATTTTAAAGCATTTTTTTTTTCTTTTTAGGGCATTTTAACACATTTATAATTGACTCCCAGAAATCTGGCGTAGTTGCAGTTCCAACTGTAGATAATTTCCTGTGAATCATCTTGCAAGCATATATATATATATATATATATATATATATATATATATATATCCAAGACATTTCAAACTGAAGGGGCTAGGCTCAAATTCATAGCACATTTTGAAGCACAGTGGTAAAACTATTTGTTGCATCAGAAGATTGAGGGTCCATTGTAACACGCTGCTCTCATTTCCAGTCTGGAGGTGTTTCCTCGGGTTTGGATTCAGGGGGTGGAGAGTTACTGTTTAAGAGAACAAAAGCTACAGAGAAGAGCACAGACCAGTCCTCCCCTCCTCCTGTTTCCCTCTGTTCCATCCTTTATCTGTCCCCATCATCTCTCCATCCCCCCTCCACACACAGACACAGACGCCTGCCATCTGACACCCCTCAAAAGAGTTGTTTTTGAGAACCATCTTCCAAAACACACACCACATACACACACATGCATTTTTGATAACCGCAAGGATGAGATCCTGTCTTCTTTATCCAAGACAGAAAACTGGGCCAAATAGCACAGAGAGAAGCAGCCAGTATGACAGAGAGACAGATACCATTTCTAAAAAAAAAAAAATATCCGGCCTTAGAAGCAGAAGCAGGAAGCCGGAGGACTGAAGTTGACTTTCTGTTGGTGGAACGCACGTTGTAGGTCCCAGCATGTTTGCATCAATTGTTGGTCACTTGGTATGATGCCGCCCAGGCGTGCGACCACAGGCAGGATGCGGGGAGCTATATGTGCGGGAGAGGCCTTGCTGGGCCGGACAGAACTTCGACGGGCAGCAGATGGCGGTGCCAGCGTGGGATGCACATGGGTGCAAGGTTGACTCGCACACATGGATGCACGCAAGCTGTCCTGGCTGTGATCACACAGCCAGAGTTGTCAGGGAGAATTTAAATAAATACTAACCTGACAATCATACGCCACCACCCGTCTAATCCTGAACAAACAAAGAATTGACCATGTAGTTTTTCTTCTTTCATTTTCTTTGAGCTTGTTAACATAGATTATTATTCAGATCACAGTTCTAATTTCTTGTCTAATTAAAAAAGTGCCCTCAAGGTATTATTGAGGGGGTGGCTTGTCACTGTCAACAAAGGTCTAATCAATCTGTTTAAACATCTATAGATCTGCACAGTACCACCAGAATCAAGCTGGTGACAAGAGCTCTTTGTCAGACTGAATTCTTCTTGAGAAATGTAATTTATATATGAACTTGTCTTTCTGAGGTCCATTTTACACCAAAACAAACCCAGTCGTGTGTGCACATGCACACATGAACAAAAACACTGTGGCTGAGCAGCTGTCTTGGGAGTGGAGGACATCTCTATTGTTGGAGAGTGATGGATGAGACGGGAGCTTTACATGCGCCGCTGTGGTGGACTATAGATCAGGAGGGAAAGTTCCTGTGTTCCTTCATTACGGAGGAGGCCAGAAAAAGATGTTTTGCAGATGCCTGCATAAAAGGTGAAGACAAAGACTGTCAAATTAGGATCACACAGAATTAGCAGATGATGACACTATGCCTTTATAACACTGGTAATGTATGAAACTGGCTTTGGGAGTGTGTATTTGTGCACTTTGAAAGCACTGCTTTATTTTTGGCCTTCAGTCAGTAACTCATTAGTTGTTCCACTTACACATATGCACATATGAAGGATATCCTTTGACAGAATGGTCTCTTATTATTCATTTTCTGAACATTTTACCGTCTTCCTTATAAAAAGAAATTTAAAATATAATTTGAATGTACACATAAAATTACAATTCAAATTAATAAGATTACAATGGATTACAACAAACGGAATTTAATACCAATATAATTGAATTATTATTGGATCGGATTAGACTGTATCTAATATAACTTGTACTGAAATTGTTTGCTTTCTCTGTGCCATGAGATTACTCTTGTAATGAAATATTGCAAAACAACTCTGCTCTGAGCTGAATTAAACCAGATCCTTACTAAAGTGACCCTGACACAGACAAAAAGTTAAAAAAAAAAAAAAAAAAAAAAGGAACTGCACCAATTACACTGTTGCCATCTTAAAGTTAGTTTATCCCTGATTCAGACCATCAGGTGATGTGAGACTGTCACATGAACTCTTACTTTAGTTTAATTAAATTCAATTCAATTCAAAATGATCCAATAATGCCTGTAAGTAAAATGCATACATCTTAATTAATTAATTTAAAATTACACTGCATCTACTGTCTAACATGCGTGTTTGAGCTCAATCGCTGTGTCCTCTAAAAATGTCAGGTCTCGTTCCTGTGTGCTTCCTTGAACCTTGAACAGTACATGGGTGAGTTTTAACATTATTCCTTACTGCCAGAAACTCTGTGAAATACAAATAAAAGTCAGTCAGTTAATCTCATGTAGTCTGTACTGACTCCAAAGTCTAGATCTTTAAATTGCAGCAAACTCAAGGACCTTGAGGTTTTACATCCAGTTCTCAGGTTCCCATTTGGCTCTTGGAAAACGAGTCACTTTTACCAACTAAACCTGCACTTGTTGTGACTCTGCAATCACATTTAACCTCAAACTCAGCTGCAAGTTAAATCCAAAACGTCGCGGTGCATCTAGTAACCTGTTAAAGTTAGTCACGCAGTGAAACAATACCACTACACGGAGATGGTTTGCTGTTTCTGGGAAAGTTTCTCAACTGTGTCACTCACCATATAGTTTAAACATTATTGTTCCCGGCATATAACTCCTCGACACAGTGACTGTGGAGTATTACACTCCTTAATAAGTAGAGGGTGAAATAAAATGCAACCCTAGTGTGCAGCCTACCTCACGTAGTCTGTCCCATAATGCAGCTGGGTGGAACCACTCAGAGCAGTCATGTGACCAGCATCTTTTTTTAATTTTCCACAGCAATCAACATTTTTACTGTGACATACTTCGTACTAACGTAACCGCCAGACCAGTGGTATACTGGTACAAGATATAGTAGGAGAGGTCAAAAGCTGCCAAGAATTCAGAAAACAAATAATTTAACAAAATACATTTCAGTATATAATTTCCTATGATGTGTTTAAAAACAAAGACGTCGTAGGAATATAATTTTAACGTGTTTCTGACTGTGTGTTTTTTTTTGTTTTTTTTTACGCTTTCTCTGGTTTATTGTTGTGCATTCTTAAATATTACCCTTCCTCTATTATTGTCCTATTATCTGAGATCTCGGTGTGTGGTTGCTTTTAATTCGACCGGTTTGGAAGTTTTGCATGTCAGTTAGGCCTTCAGAAATGGTGACAAAGCAAGGTCTGCCCGAACTGTCCTCACTTATTCAAAACATCTAAAGTAAAACAAAAACTTGACCTTGCAAAGAAAAGCTGTGCAATGACACACACACACACACACACACGCTTACGTGGTGAGTGAATAATGTGTGAACATCTGTTGTCTGTGGCAGGTGATGGTAAGGTGAGACCAAGCTGTTGCCCCCTCCAAAAACATCACGCAAGTAAACAGTAACAATAAACACATGCACACGCTGTACCGTTGCGTATCCATGACTTCAGAGGACACTACACTCACTTACTTTGTTCTCCTGGGGACTTACTCAAATATTAACTGCAACTAGCGCTCGTCTAACCCTCAATCTATTCTTACTCTAACACATGCCTTCATTTTAAAATAAAATGGTTGTAATATGAGATTTTCTCTTGTTGCCCTTAATTAGGAGACGTCTGTATAAAACGGATCCTCCCAAGATGAGCAAGACCCGGACGAAACACACACAAAGCCTATAACGCTTAGTGTGGCTGGAACTGCTGGCTGCCAAACTTGCTCTCAGTCTCTTTGTACCAGTGGTGACAGCATGACAGACTCACTCATCAAAAGGACTGATTCCCTCTTTGTTTGCCATTATAGTCCAGGATCAATGCAAGAAAATGCAAAACACAACTGGTTTCCATTCTACACTTCCAACATAAAAAAGTATATTTTGTATTAAAAAGCAGAAAGCAAACCACGGTTTGGTTCATCCTGGCTTTGAACAACACTTAAGCTCTTGTGTTTTTCATAAATTGGACCATGACACTGAGGCCTCAGTGTGGCAAAGTGAAAAAAAGAAAAGAAATGAATGCTTTGGTCATACAAGCAAACTCGAAAATAAAATGTCCTGAAAATCAGCCTGAAGTGTCAACTGATTTGAGAATTTTATTTGGTGAATGAATCAAAAATGGTTTTAAAGTAAAGAACATTAAAGTAGGCTAAAACGATTTCATTGACTGCTTAGGTTAAAGAGACGTTATCTTAAAGTTGATGGGAATTGATTACATGGAGCCATAGTCATCATACATCTTTACCCTTAAACAAAAAGACTATGTATTTATAGTTGTAGATACTGGGCTTGACAGAAAAAAGAGAAAATAGAAAAAAAACAAAAGGAAGTAATACTACAGGTGAAATCTGTAATATAAATGTGTGCATGAATATTGTATACAAATGCACCACAGACATCCTGAACCTGACATATCAATTTTCAATATTTGCATATGTTGAAGCATGTGACCTTCCTGAGTACAGCAGCAAGAACTGGTAAGTTATCAAATATGTTGAAAGGAAACGTGTCTAATATCAGACTGGCACATGAAAAACTAGTTCTGGGATGTACAACTCGGTAGGAAAGATTACATGAAAGCATATAAGGTAGGACAGACTGTACAGCAAACCAACAGAGCAACCAAACAAAAGAGCAGGGTGAGCTCAGTGGAGAAGAAAAGCGTGGACGGCTGTTATTGCTAAGAATCCTGTCTTTCATTCATGAATATTGAGCAACATAACAAATGATAACAAGAACTGGAGAATCAGTGGACCGGTGTCATCTTAGACACTGTTTCTCTAAAAGAAATAGACCAAATTTAACCCAAAGACAAAAACAGAATTTCACTGGTAACTGTTCAAAATGTGGATGGCACTTTTTTTTTTTTTTACACAAAATGCTGTAACACAATTCAAAAGAAAGGATTCCCCCTTTTTTTTTGGCTTTAGGCTAAATGCTGTTGTGGGGTTTAAGTAGGCATTTTTATATTTAAAGCAATTTAATTTTGCAATGTGTAACATTTATTGTAAAGACAAACTATTTATAAAAAAGATGTTACAAAAAAAATCTCTTTTCTCACAGCAAATGATAACTTACATTTTCATTATCTTGGTGGACATCCTATTGCCCCTTTTGTTTTAGACTTTTATCAAGAACATGTGGGATTTTATTTTGTGACTGTGACAAATCTCCTCGTGTTGGTGCAACCTCTCCAGCAATGATCACATGTTATGGCCTCATAAGCAAGATCAAATAGACCCCTTCTGACAGACCACTGATCATGTGGCCGATGGTCACATCCTTCCTGCTGCAAGACGGAAAAGGAAACCTGACATTCAACCAAACTCCTTAGTTATGCTTTTCTCTACAGTAAACCTTTCCCAAACTGGGTGGGTGTGGTTACAGCTGACAGGTGTAATTGGGCAAATCTGCTCTCAGTCTCTTCAGCATCCTGTCAAACGTAAACAGCAAGAAGAAGTCAAGTGACATTTTGACCATGTCTCCTTCGTGTAACCAGACCAAATTCAGGCTTAAATAAAAATAACAATAAGGGGGCGTGTACTTACTTAGTTGTAATCCAATGTATGTATGTACAGCTGAATTTGATTCAAACATTAAGATTTTTTATGTCCTGTTATGTAAGAACTGAGCCAAAAAAGATTTTAAGAGTGTTTTTGTACAATGAAACTTCAATTAGTCAGACATAATGAAAAAAAGAGAAAGGAGTTTCACCCAGCAGCACCGGGTCAAACAGATGTGGCAGAAATCCTTTGTGATAATACTGTGAAATATTGCACTGCACTTAATTTACTATGATTCTTTTAACCTCCGATGTCTTACAAGTGAGAAACATGAGCTAGACATGCTGGTTGGATTGAGATGCTTGAAATTTTCACCATCTTCTTTCTTTCTTTACCGCCTCAGGCGAGCATAAAGGCACAAAAGATTGAGTCATTGATTGAATAAAAGTGGACATCACCATTGTCTGTCTGCTATTTTATCTTATCGTTGAATCCGTTTTATAGAGCAGAGCTCTGGAAAAAAAAAACCCAAAGACTTTTACATTATTATCAGTGTATATACTGTATGTTTGAAAGACTTATGAAGGGCGGTAAGTTGTAACAGACAAATATTTGAAGTTGCTGAAACGTATACACCTGTAGGAGCCCATGTACAGAGACCGGAGAGACGGGACAAATTGTTCAGAGGCAAAGTGAACAGAGGCTGTTGGCCAGATGATGCAAAGCAGGGTAACCAGCAACTGTTGCTTTAATCACTGCTGTATCTGTCTCATGTTAGTCAGCCTGAAGGTGTCAGAGGCCCAGCCTCCACCCCAAGGATTCTTTTCTAAACCCTCACAGACTTCACAGATGTCACAATGAAGTGAATTTGTGAGGGTTTAGTTGTTATAAAAAAAAAATAAAAAAGAAACAAGACTCCAGCATACGATCATGGCTGCAACATCAAGCAACACATCAGGATTTGTGCTGTAGGAATATTTATTTCAAGTCCATTAATTATTCTTTTGGTCTGTAAGAAAAACCATGAACACAATAGGTTACGTGCAAATATCATATTCACAACAAATAAACACAACAGTATATATGAAGATCTTGGGATTTACAGATGAAATACAATTTCCAATGAAGTATGGACCCACTAGAAGTCTGTGGACTCACAGAGATGGTGCACAGTGTTGGGAAGTTTACGTCAACGTCTTTATGCGGTTGACTGCGATCTGGATGAGCCATATGCCCCGCAGTCAATATAAAAGCTTTAAAGTCGGGGATTATGGGAATGTTGAGGATGGAATATATACATTTAATTTCTGCTTATGTGGTGCACAATGACCTAACTTTTAGGATTAAAGGTGAAAGAAATAAAAAAGAGAAAGAGTGCTATGGAGTCGAGAATTGTGACCAGATTAGTTTTGATCTAGTTTCGGTATCGATCTTCAGATAAAGGGTGCTAAAGATACTTTGATGTGTACTCCATCTGTTCTACCTTTTCTTTTACACCACCTTACAATTCGCTCCTTCCCCATCCTTTTGAACATCACTGTACTTTCATCTTCTCCCTTGTTTGCATCAGTCAAATCTTTCCTCTAAATCTCTTGTGAGTCCTTTCAGTGTAGGTCCCTTTATGCTCTCGGAGGACGTTAAAAGCTATAGAACGATGAAGATAGCCACCAGGGACAGAAAACAGAGATATTTATAGCCCTACCATATGTTTCTAATCTTTTTTATTGGACTACAATTAATAGATGCAGGTGTATATGGTAGAAGGATTGTCACCTGGAAGACAGTCTGAAGATGGAGGGGTGAATATGATTATTAATACGCCCATCTGGTGAAAATAACAGCACCATTCTAATTGTTGTAGAGTTTATGTTAATGTATATGTCAAATGTTTTGTTGAAATCTCCCTCAGTTTTGACCTAACAGTCAAAACTTAAACACTGCCAGCCCAGTCGTCAGGAAAATGTATCACTACTTTATGTCTGTGTAAACTATACATATATATATATATATATATATATATATATATATATATATATATATATATATATATATATATATATATATATATATATATATATATATATATATATATATATATATATACAACCCTTTTACGTCACATGCAAAAGCGTGTTCATATGTGACATATAAAGGTTTTCTCATTTCAAACAAGATTTCTACTCTTCCCTGAATGAATGACTCTCCCGTCCTTATATAGAAGCAAAGGTGTTGTTACAATTATCCCTATTGGGATCCATCACTCCAGTAACCAGACTCGTCAGTTAGATGTGCATGGCATAAAAATAGCTTCTTAACGATGTACAGCGTGTCGATTGTCTTGTTACTGGTATGTCATTTCACCCACAGCGTGCCTCAGACTTGTGATATGGTATTGAGAAGTAATCGTCCTGGCTGCTTAGGGTTGCATTTGTAGATGTTGCCTGTGGACATAATAGGGAGCCAATTAAAAAAAAAAACAGGCAAACGTTGGGATGACAGAATCTCTCTCCTTAAAATCGTCTTCAGAACTCTTCAGAACCCATGTAAACTTAATTTCATTACTCAGCCCTGGATTTCACATTTGCAAAAGATTCCTAACCTCTTTCCAAACAATTTCAGCAGGTTAATGGATTAAAAACATAATAGTTATTTCAAATAAATGATGTCAACAGGTGTTGGGTTCAAAGCAGCATTCACTAAAACCTGAATCCTTGAGGAGGACATATGAGTAGAGGATCTCGATAATATTAGGCTGGATGTCTGTGATCTCTGATCCCTCAGTCACTGCAACAATAATCACCACTTAAAACTTTAGAGGCTCATCAATGCCTCTGGGCTCTGGGCCCCCTCTATAGAATGGACTTGCATACAGTGGAATGTCTCTTGTGGTCAGATAATTCAGCACTCCAGACCTTCTAGGAAGAAATGGATACCATGAGCTCTGGACCAAAGATAAAAAGGGCGATCCAGACTGTTACCAGGAGCCTAAAAGCAAAGGTCTGTGATAGTATGTGTACCCTTGGGAAAGGTTATTTACTCTTGTGTAATTGCAACGTTAGGTGGGTTTCCACTAGCAGGAGTTCAGGGTAAACCCACCAGGCAGGAACCTCTAACAGGGCCAACGTCTCCTCAGCCCTTCAGCCAATGTGTCTTCATTACACTGCAGTGCCACACAAGAACTGTACAACAATACAGCTGACCACAAGGTGATGGTAATGGACATTTATTTCTAATTACAAACAGCCAGCAGCATAAAGGAGACGAAAAGAAGAAAGAGACAAAAAAACACATGAACCATCTCCAACTTCATCAAATGTACTCACAGCAAAATGTTTCTGTTCCAATACATCCAAATGAGTTGTGTTCACATGATTTATGTTCACGTGAGAGTGCTGAATGTAATATTTTTTTTAAATAAATGTACTATAAGAACGTTTTTCACCTAGTAAAGGATCCCGAAGGCCACTTTTGTAGGGTCATTACCCCATTGGATAATAGAGATGCGCCAGCGGTCCTCTTCAGAAAATCTACCCAGAACTCCTGCTAGTGGAAACGTCTATTAATACAGAAAAACTCATTGAGATCTTTCAAGACCACATCTTCTAAAGAGCCATTGATACATTTTTCAACAAGACAATTCAAAACCATTTTCTGCATACATTTGAAGGGCATGTCTGATGAAGGGAATGGGTACCTGCCTGCAGTCTTGACCTATCCTCATTATAGAAAAAGTGGATAATTTAAATTGAACTTATTCATGTTCATTTGTATGAAGTTTGGGGACATTCATTTATGCACAGGTTTTTTCAGGTCCTGCCATCATTGTCCTAATGTGTAGTCTAATTTCAGGCAAGCTTCAGTAGATGGACAGATGTTTCCGCATTTTCAGAATACTTTGTTGTACAGAAGAGTTTGTGGTTGCCTCAGTGACGGGCGCACAGGTCCTGTGGCTGCAAAACACCCAAATCATCCCACCTTCACCACTGTGCTTGACAGTTATTATGAGCTATTCGTGCTGTTAAAGCGGTATTTGTTTCCTTTCAAATGTGGCTCTGTGCATCTCAAAGCACAAAACATCTCCACATTACTGCACGCCGTAGTTGAAGGACATATTCTAAAGTTCTTCGATTCTCTGTATGTATCTCACATGTGGTAGAATTGACAATAAACTTGACTCTGACTCTGACTCTGACTTCACATTGATTCTGGACGCCAGTGTACTGCTATCTAGAATTATATGCTTATATGCTTTTTATTTCAGGTTTAGATTTGAGAATTAGAAGCCATCCGTACCTTTGAAGTATCTTTGTAGGCCATCTATAAGATTGGTTTTGTTTGTCTTCTCTCTGTATTTCCTAATAGAAGCAAATATACCATAAAAAAATGGTTCAAGTATAGACCCTTGGGGAGCACCATGACTACTCCTGATGTGTGAGGAAGATTGATATTTTTCATGAACAACTTACATCTGTCAGATCAACATGACTTGCAACAGTCCAATGTGATTCCTTCATTCTCAAAGGTTTGTTTAAGTCTCTGTAAAAACAGGATGTGATCAGTAATATCAAGTGCAGGATGGCCCTGTAATCCTTCATTTAAACAAAGGAGTAAAAAGGCAGTTTTTTCAGCACATGTGCTTATGTCTTAGCCTTTGTACATAACTACACAACCGAGGACACTGCCAAAAAACATGATTATCTCATTATTACTCGTGATTAACGTTACCTTTGTGTACATTATGTGTGCTGATGTTTGATAGCTGGTATGTTAATTAAAATGTATTTTAGTGTTGAGTACTGAGACTAATATAAATACCTTGGACTTAGACGAGGTTATATATGGCTTGACATGTCTCCTCATGTTTTATTTTATTCCTAGTCATTTTCCATCTCTGTCTGTTTCCGAACCTCCAACTTAAAAACATTAGCGTGTTTTTTCCAACCCTCTCGGCTCACTATTAATGGCTCAATCCCTTCATTCTCTGCAGCGTAATGAAAATGAGTCTAAGCTATTTACATATTTGGACTAACACACTTCTAATGTGTCCAGAGCCTTTAATCAGCTTCTTTTATTTATAAAGCAATGGCATGTTTGGTTTAAAGGTGTTAATTACGGTTCAGTTTTAGCGCGGCAGTTGTCTACTCTTCTTTAAAGAGAAATGTGTGCGTAATTCATTCACAAAACATGATGCTCGACAAAATAAAGGTTATATGTATGGAAAATCAGATTTTAGTTTTTTTAAAATCATGCCCAAATCTGAGCTTTCTTCAAGCAATTGTTTTTGTTAAGCGCTATTATAAGTAATAATGAACTGACCTGAGTGACGTCCAGGTTTGTCTATAAGGTGACTGCAGCTTGAAGTGCTTTACATCTACGACAGAGCTTGAAAAAAAAGAGAACACCGGTAAATGTGAAAAACTTGTTTTAACCTGCTTTAATCACAGAAGAGCTCACAAACAGAATTACCACAGGCAGAAGTTGTCAGACACATTGTGTAACCTGTGGGTTTTTGACACACTCAGGTAAGACTCTTTCAATAAGATCAAGCTCAGAGTTGCAGCCTAACTATTTTCCTGAAGTCCCGAACAACAATAAGCTCTCAGGGAATAATCCATACAAGCAGAAGATAAAGAATCAACTGTAATCATTTAAATATGACATAAAAAAATAGCTTGCACTAATTTGATATTGATCCAAAGCAAAGTTAAAGCTACTTTGTTCCTGGGCTCAAACAACTTTTTCAGAAATGCTATTTGTGAGAATTATCCTCAGCTCTGAAGTAGTAAAGTCATTATACAATGCAATGAAATTGTGTTAAAATGAAGAGAGACAGAGAGAGAGAGAGAGAAAAAAACACAATGAGTGGGTGCATGCAGCCAGATTGAAATCTTTATGACATATTTTTGTCTTCCTGAGAGACGTGTTAGAAGACACAAGAGGAGAAAGTGACAACAGCTTGCCACACACACACACACACACACACACACACACACACACACACACACACACACACACACACACACACACACACACACACAGTAGTCTGGGACTAGATTAATACCTGCTGAAGTTTTTCCTCCCAGACGCTGAGACATCTGATGTCACCACTTCTAAGTCTCTTACTCTCTGACTCTTCCCCGTCTTCCTCTCCTGTGCCTCCTTTCTTCAACTTTCACATTCATTTATTTCTTGCTTTTGTGAGGTGGTTTTGGGTGCAGATTCTTTCCCCTACAGAGATATGCTCCTTCTCTCTGTCTCTCTCTGTTTTTTAAAGCCCCCATATTCCTTTGGTTTTTGTTGTTTTTTTTAACTCGCTCTCTTCTCACACATTCCTCATCTCATTATCTCTTCTTTTCTCAGCCTCACATTTAACTCACTTGTGACTCTCCTCTTCCTGTTATATTTCCCATAACAATTGCAGAATTAAGTTGATTGTGTCATCATGACATTTTATATGTTAGTGAACAGAAAGTAGCAGAACATTGGGCATAAATATCAGTTTTCCCCCTTCATTAAAAAAAATAAAGTTATAAATGTAATGTGATACAGTTGTACATACCAATAAGACCCTTCCTGGTTACTTCAACACTAACTCTACATATTATACATTGTTCAAATTTAAGAAACAAAGGTTTTGATTGTCCGATGTGGACAAATGTGGATGAACTACTCTCCTTAACACATACCACCACTGTAAATACAAAGCAACATCTTCACTTTTTGCTGCCGATTGGAGTATCTACAGAAACACTAATGAACTTATACACATGTAAAACAAGAGTCAGTAACCATGAACACTTGGTTCGTTTGAAATTATGTGGAAAATGATGCATCTACCAGTCTCTCTGTTGTCTAAGAGTAACATGATAGCACATGGTGAAGCTTAGTCCACAAAGGCTGGCTGTGGTGATTAGTTTGAATCTTTTTTTTGATGAAAGTTAAGCGTTTTATTCTTTGATATGTGCCTGAAGCCATCTATCATCTGTATCCACTTCTTCGGTTTTCATTCAGAGCCTATCATCCCGTCTAGATGGATCCTGAATCAATCAGAATTTGAGCCAGAAGCTTCAAGTTGTGACCCAACAGCGTTCACCACCGAGCCAGGCACCATGCTGCCCGTGTAGGAAATCCTGGAGTAAAGATGAAAGGAATTAGGTTTAATACAAAAGGTATAACATTCATTTAGTTGTTCTCGTAACCTGTTTAGAGGCAAAACTAAATCTGCATTTCTGCTGCAGGGAACATTTTCCAGGAACCAGCTGTTTCCTTGGGTCCTATCCTTGGTCCCTTTCATTAGCACAACAGCTTAACAGCATTCCAGGGGAACACTGAGATTGTTTTTTGGAGTGGGCCTTGCAGTGCTGAACATTTCTGATCAGTGGAGTGTCTCTGGGATTAATTTCCTCCTTTTTTTTTTTTTTTTTTTGTCTGGATAACGCCAGGTTTAATCTTCTCAAACCTCCCAAAGTCTCTTACTTTTAGGTTGTGCCACACGAATCGGTGTCATTCTTTGTAAACACATTCTCAGTTTCAATCAACTGAGAAGAGTCTGCCAGGAGGTGGGCGGTCAAGTGAGCTCCAGAACGACAGGGGAGAGAGCAAGAGCGAGCGAGAGACAGGGAGATCGAAAAGAGAGAGCTCTGATTGTGCTAACAAGGCAGTGAATCAATAAAACATTAATCTTTGATTTTTTTGTTCACAGCAGTTATTGCTCTAGGGTACAATAAAAACAGCCCATAGCCATAAAAATATGTAACATTAACAGACTTTAAGTGAATAGAGGGGAGAGAGAACTCAGATTTGGATAAGAAAAACACAAATCTAAGCCATAAAACATTCTTTCACTGTAGTTTTGTTGTGAGACCCAGTTAGAAACGTCCTTAAACTTGCAGACGTGTCTAACATGAACAGATTTTAGTTGATACAGCTGAAGTGCATTTGCTGGATTAAGAGACTGACCACGTGTGATGATGTGATGGCAGTGCAGATACTCCAGCGAGGACTGCTGGGAGAAGTGGTGCACTTAGGGATCATGATTGACTCTGAACCTTAGACCTCAGCAGAAATGCATGAGACACTACATATTCCTTTAGCTTTCTGAAAAAAGCTATGGATTAAGTTCTGGGTGCTATTGGTTGAATGCGTCTTAAATTCGTGCCTATTATACTTAAGTAATCAATTGTAATTTTCATTGATCTTTACTAGAACAGATGGTACAAAACCGGGGACAGCATAATAGAGCAAAATCAATGCACTCCCACAAATTGGGTGGGAAGCCATCGGAGGGGGTGGGTGTTCCTCGGAGAGAGGTGTCAGAAGTGAGGTCACCCATCCAAGAGAAACTAAAAAACTGATCCATGACAAGCCCAGGCACTGTAACCTTCCTCTGAAGGTGTATGCTGTCCTCCAAATGTGCTGGCCTGATTCAAAAAACAAAGAACTGCTTATCATGTAAAGAATGTCATCGTCACCCCTTGTCAATCTATACCTGTTTTAATACTTTGCAGGGTGACGGGGGTCGGCAACCTCATTACAGGTCTATCCCACTTCATTACAGGTGAGGCAAGGATACACCCTGGACAGGTCGCCACATACGGACAAACAACCGTGCACGCTCACCCGTACGGACAACTTAGAATCACCACTCATCCTAACATACATGTTTTTGGACTGTGGGAGGAAGCCGGAGCGCCTGGAGGGAAAACACACAAGCACGGGAAGAACATGCAAACTGCCAGGCCCGGGAGTCGAACCAGCCAACAGTGCTAACCACTAAGCCAATGCGCTGCTGATCACTGCAAACAAACTTCAGATTTACACAACCAGAACAAACAGTAATTCTGACAAAATCTAAACATTTTGCTTAGGAATTCCATATAATTGCCTGAGATAGTGTGTATACAATGGCAATTAAATAATAATATTAATATACTACTACTACTACTACTACTACTACTACTACTACTACTACTACTACTACTACTACTACTTAATAATAATAACAATAATTGAAATTATAATGAAACAAATAATAATAATAATAATTATTATTAAAAATAAATAAATAAGTAAGTAAATAAAATAAAATAAAATAAAATAAAATAAAATAAAATAAAATAAAATAAAATAAAATAAAATAAAATAAAATAATAATGCATTGTTTATTTGTATAGCACATTTCATCAACAAGACAATTTGAGGTGCTTTACATACATATAAAAAGTGTAGAGAAGATAAAATTCAGTTCATACAGTTATAGTGCAAAAGCATAGTAAAGAACAGTTAAACTAGAGTCACATTTAAATTAAAACAAGAAAGCAAATGAGATTTAACCTTGATTCAGAGGAACTTGGGGTTTTAGCATATATATATATATATATATATATATATATATATATATATATATATATATATATATATATATATGCATATATACGCCTGCAGCAGATCCCTGCAGTCTCACACAAGTTTTCCTGAGCAGTTGTTCTCAGGTCAGTACATCCATCCTTTGCCAGCCTACAGACTGGTTTGCATCAGCCCTGTAGCATAAACATAAAACATTGCCTGAAATGGGCATTCAACAAATCACAATTGGATAGGACCAGAATTTTCCATTATTTTCTGTGCCTGACTACACACCAAAAGTATTCCTTGTGTTTTTCCAGGAAATAGGAAATAAAACTATCATACATGCTTTCATATCATTCTTCTTTGGCTATGTTATTGGTTTCTTTACTGGAATAAATCTGAGGTAAATTCATAGACTCCAAACAGTAAAGACTGTGGGAGCAAGTCTCCTCATAAAAAGCAGCAAGAAGCAGCATATTCAGGCTTTTGCAGCCGTCCCGAACTGCCTGCTGGTTGGTCCTTGGATTTATGATTTTGCACATTACTTTCACAATAAATCACTTCATGGCTGGGTCCCGGATCATATATTTGAATTTCTGTCTCCCTACCAAGCAGTTTATTCCTCTTTTGTTGGGCACTAAATTGGACTGAACCTTTGCAGTCACTGTACCTCTGAACTAGAACTGACAGAACAATCTTACTGCTTTCTGGTTTCAGCAGTTCCTTTTTTTTAGTTTAAATTTATTGGTCTTATTTTATATTTAACTTGTTATTAATATTAATCCATGTTTTGTGAACCGACCTCTTGTGTATGCTACCAAAAACTTTCAGATGCACCTGGAAAATTAAAAAAAAAACCAGACAAAATAGAGAAAATCTATGGCTGTTGTTGTTTAAATACATAAATTGGAGACACAAAGGTCTATGTGATTGGATTGGCAGAAACTTACTTGTAAATGATGTTCAGAATGAAAACACCAGGTTGTCTTTGTCTCTCTGACGCACACATAAACACATATGTTTGTATTCTGGTAGATACAATCTTTGAAAGGTTCGTCGCTGACATCCCCGCGCCTTTTGCAAACCTTTACAATCATTACTGAAAGCCAGATTAATCTTTACTTTTTTAAATTAATTTATTTATTTTAAGGTCCAAAGCCTTAAACAGTGTTTTGAGGGTCTGTCAGAAAGCACTGGCCTACCAAGATAAACATAATTTCATCGTATCTTAGATCTTCAGGCCACAAATCACCCGCACTTACATTCACTTTGCTCTTCACGTCAGCTTTGCGTTTCAGTTTGAGACTGCGGTGCCCTGCAGCTCACGTTTCTTTGCAGCCAATCGCAGCATAGAAACAGAATATTCCAGTAAAAACGAACAACTGGGCTGCAACATTGTCACACACATATGCGGCCAGAGATGTTTTTCTGAAGGCGTTTCTAGTCGTCTATCACTTAATCATGAGTGAATGATGTGATATTTACTACTTGATTGCTATTTTTACTTTTTGCATTGGATATTTAGTGACATATATGAAATATAACATAATTCTTCTCATTATCTGAATTTTAAAGAGTGGAGGAAATATAAATTGTTTTTTATGGCTAACCTTGCACTTAGATATTTGTCTACCTGTTTGGTCCTTGCTTTTTTTTTTTTCACTTGCCCCCTATCATAAATAAGTCATTAACAAAGAAGATAGAAGCCAAGGGAAATATTAAAAACCCATGTATGTCAGTGGCTCCTATACTTTTTCTCATCGGCCCTGTGAGGCATAAGTTGATGCATTTCTGTTTGACTCCAAAATGTTGAAGACAATGTGCGATTTGACGTGCGTAACACAAAGTTCTCCTTCATGGCTGAATGTTTGTCACTTGTCATTCCCAAATGAGCAAGATGCTCTCACGGCAATGAAGCGGACTTGTCGTAGCAGGAACGGCACACAGGGAGCAGATAACGATAATGGTGACTTGATGCAATTACAAGCAGTCATACTCTTGTTAATTATGTAATGCTTTTGCTCGTGTTTGGTAAAGCAAATATTTGCTTTTTAAAATTTTCATGTTTTGGTCACGTTAAACCCCACAGGCTCATGAAGAAGCGTGGAAACACCATGCAATAATGTGAATCTTAGTCACTTAGGTGATGGCCTAAGATTATATTCGGTTATTTTTGGCACTGGGAAGTGAAGGACTGATGGGGCATGAAGTGAGATCCTAACAAGGCAGCCGGCAGCTTGTCTGTGCGTGAGGATTATCTGCAAATGATGACTGTAAGTGTCTCCTCACTGTATTTCTGTCTGTGAACTGAAGATGTGATAATTTCGTGAAGTCACACAAACAAGGTTTTGAATGGTTTTCACACACAAGCAAAAGAAGTATTCACTGCAGTTTTACATTTAGGCAGGTATTAATCTTACCGATGAACGTTTTGTTCACTGTGAGACCAATTCAAAATGTAAAATTTCCAGCGAAAGACTACAGTTTCTTCCTGATTCCTTTGTTTTTGACTCTGCACCTCTTTACGGCCCGTGTTGTGTGAGGCTGGCCTATCAGTCATTAAACACTTGCTGGGATTTGTCTTGTAAGACTGTCATGTTGCAGTGCAATAAACAGTAATTGATATAAAAGAGCAGGTTAGAAGAAAAGGGGTTCTCTATTACTCAATATTATAGACCTGCAGGGTGACTGTGAGAGAACACACACTAATATTCCTCAAGACCATAAGGAGTGTAAAAGAAAACAACAGCGTGTGACTGAAGGAGCTGTATAAAAGAGTAATAATAGAGAAAATACCTTCACAACAGAAGGCATGTATAAATATAACTTTGAACACTGGTAAAGGCTTTAATTTCCTCCACATATCTTTACACCAGATTATAATATAAAGCATATCCATCAACATGACAAGCTTTCAGTATGAAAATAATCTAACCTGGAAAACTATGGGATCATTTTTGAATGGATGCACAGACAACAATAGGTTTTATTTCTTTCCTAGTCTCTATTTTCTTCTTTGACCTGTGTACTGTAACATTTATAAAGGTAAGGTCAAAGCCCAAAGTCACTTATGGCTGAATTTTAAGTAGGCAGCTAATATTAGAGAAAGTAAACACAGGAAGCAAGAGGGAGACTGGCGAGGTGGAGGGAGGGGTGGGGTAGGGTAGGGTGGGGGGTAAATAACATCCATGTGAGAAGGAGGCAAAGTGCTGTAGGAGAAACGTAGCCTTGGGTGAGCAAATGGAGCGGATGAAGAATAAAAGAATGACGAATGGTGAGAAGGGGTGGGGGATACATGTGGGTGCTGGAGATGAGAAGACGTGATGGATCAACAAACCTCCTCTACCTCCTCTTCTTTTATGCCGGGATTCGCCACCAGAGCAGTCAGATGATGGCAGGATTGTACTGCAGTAGTGGTCCAGATTTACCGCTGACTAATGTCCGTGTTTTCCTGATTTAAGTCAGATCGTGACGACCCGTGAAACAAACAGTCAGCTTAGGATCGGAAATAAGTAAATACAAAGCTTATGCATACAGTAGACCACATTATACTTTTCACTTGATTGCGATGCATTGGTCCAATAATATAGTTAGACTGACAGAAAGGTGGCTTCATAAAGCTCCTGTGACGGTTGATGTGGGAAGGTCAGGAGTCCACGGCAGCCCTGGTGATAAATGTTCTCTGTGGTGGATAACTGGGAGCCAAGGATCCTCTGGGAAATTTCCAGCTCCCTCCCCCCAGAGTGTTTTCTGGTCCGATGTGGAGCAGTAGCCACACGACACTAAGATACAGTTTGCAAAAACGCTGGAGGCGGTGGAGGGGGAGACATGAACATATAGAGATGTTGATTTTTCTCAAATCAATGATGCACTGAAGAGGCAACACGTGACAAAAAGTAATTAAGAGTTTGCAGGCAATACAAAATACTGTGTAATATGTAAATAATAAATATAATATACTTGTTAATCTGTTATATATTTATAGATTTTTGGTTTTGGAAGAACAATAAAGCTTTTTCATTATGTTTATATAAAAATGATTCGATATAAATAAAAATGAATTGATAAATAGAAGAGCATCTAATAAAAGATCACGGAGATCAGAAATGAGAAATTAAAAACAATGTTTTAAAAAAACATATTGAGCCATATTCAGGATTTTATGTCATTGCCAGAAAAACACACTTACAGTATACAATATGCCAGATAAAAAATTCATGATTTGGCAATATTTCCTATTCTGTGTTGTCCAAAGGTAGTTTTACATCTAGTATTTGAGTAAAAATTTGACTGCAGCATTTACGCTTGAGACCGAGTGTTTGTGCTGCATGACTATGTGTTTTCTCCACCTCCACGACTGCTCACAAGGGTACAAAGTGTATGAAATGTGCAAACTAACACAGACATCAAACATACATCAGGTGACAGGTGACAGACATCAAAGAAATCCTCTGACTCACCTGTCTGCTGGTGCTCAACATTTGTTAAGGAAGATAACCACGACATTAGGACGAATGTCACCACTTTGAAATGATCTGCATAAATTTGTTATGCATTGCAATCTGTTTTTAATCTAAGATACAGTAAATGATGACATCAAAGAAACAACAATCTTAAATGAGGTAAAGAAGAGCCCATGATCAAGACCTAAAAGCTTGAAGACAGCACTGGAACTGGTAAACCTTTCTGTTTATGACCAGGTAGGTTGTCCATCTGTGGTCACGTCACCTGAGAGCAGCATCAAAAACTGCAACATGACCAGGGGAGTGTTTTGTAGGCCGATGAAGCAAGCGTTTATTTATTCAGGAAGAAAATTCAGCACTATGTGTGGTGTAAAAAAAACCAAAAAAAAAACCACATCTTACCAACACTGGCACATCTTCCCATCAGGGAAGCACGGTGGAGGGAGCATCATGATCTGGGCTGGCCTTGCTGTTGCTGGATCTTCTGCCGTCATCATCCAGGGAATAACATTATTTTATAGAGACAATTCAAATGAATTTACTAAATATCTCATAAGAAGGTAACGTGCAACACAATGACCTCTAGCATCGATGCAAATCCACCTCAGGATGAAAACAATAAAGAAAATCCACATATATGAAGTGTGTCAGTTACAGTCCAGCCCTAGCTACGTTTAATCTGTAGATTTAAGCACTGTGAATGTTTAGCAGGTGTAAATTTTTTTTTAAAAGACATGAAACTATAGTTCAATTCACATTTTATTGCAGATCAGAGCTGATAATGGGTAATTCAAAGAGGTTCACATGCTTATTCGTGCCACTGTTCATTTCATGAAATGATTTCTCTCTGCTTCTTTGTCTAAGCTCGGGTGTAAATAAACAGAAAAGACAAAAGCTGAGCATATATCTTATCAAAGATTCACATGTCTTCATCTATTAATGGAACAGCAATCAAAAGTGCTCTCTTCTTGACTGATTAAGCTTTGTACTCACAATATTTCTCACACCCACATTGGCTTCTGCATTGTGCAGGGACAAAGAGAAAGGGCATGCCATGGAGGAGACTCATCTTCATATTCACAACAGCAGGGATCTGGAGAGATTCGCCGGAGAGATTCATCAGCTTCACTGCACAACCCTCGGGGCTTTCAATGGATAAACAGTATTTAAGATGGCAGATGAAAATTAGAGGTTATCCTAAACACTTGAATATGCCACACTGAAATAGAATATAGCTTCCTTGATGCTTCTGAGTCCTGTGACCATTTTTCATGGTTGCAGTCAACATCCACGGAGATCCGTAGATTCCACTCTGTTTGAAGTCTGTTTGTTTGTAGCATCACTGCCTGAACTTTATAATCATTAGATAATGAAGGGTTTGAAAAACTCAACTCAGGAAGGTGATTCCCCCTGAAATCTCATAGTGTTATAAAAAAGCGTGAACATTTACCACAAAAGTAAAAGCATAAGAACTCACAAAACGGTATCATATCAAATGAGGATGAATGTAAGGAATCAGATCGTGTAGTTTACAAGCAGAAGCGAGATGTTAAAACGAAATTTCTGCCTCCAGAAGCTTTGCTTGTCTTTTAAATGGCATAAAATCACCATGGCATTTGAGCTCAGTGTGACCCTGAGGTTCAAAATTGTAAATCCCAGGCAGGAGTGAACGGAAGCTCCCAGTGGCAATGAGAACGACGCCGCATATCAGCATGCGGATGGTGTAATGGCAAACCTCCCGGAGCTTGCTCAGTCAGGTAGCAAAGCCTTCAATGATAGGACATTTAGATTGGATTTTAAACTGGATTTGGATTCTTGACCTCCGCTATTCTACTTCCCACAATGAACAGTTGCATCCTCTCGAACACCAATTTGTCACACCCCTGACCAGAGGATGTTTTATCTGGTCTGCTTTTACGTGAAGCTGATATTTACGCCGAGTGGTATTGGTGTGATACAACGTTTCTTAGCAACGCAGAAGTGTGACGGAAGCAAAGCAATTGGAGCTTTTGTTAGGAATACCAGATCATGGTGCATATGAGCATGTTTACATATACTAACGGAGCCTTTCATCCCTGACGTTTCATGTTGATATCATCTGATTCAGATTCTGACAGGCCTCGAGTCTGAGCCTCTCCGAGGAACAGAATAGCAAAAGAAGCCCGTCAGCTCCTTTCGCTCACGTGTCCCGCTGTGATTTCCATAATTGTGAATGTCATCGAAGGATTTGCTGAATGTGAGGAAAACCGCAGTACTACTTTGAAGCATTTAAAATTGCTTTTGTATAGTAGAGAGAGAAGAATACTGCAGGTATCAGAGCCAATGGGTTGTTAATTTTAGTTGTAGAATGGATGAAGAAGCGATAATTACCTCATGCTGTGAATATCTGTTAAACTAGTGGTTTTACATACCTAAATAATCAGAACTCTGTTCTATTACAGTTGACCCGGTTTATAAAAGTACTGATCTTGTGTTTGTTCATATACAGTATTTACTCCAACAGCGACAAGAGTGTGTTTTAGGTCTTCACTAAACTCTTTCAGGTTTAACCAAGTTCATGTTTTTTTTTTTTACAGAACTTTTTCTGGGATGTGAGACTTCTTGTTTCTGCCCTGACCAAATGCCATTTCATTTTAAGGGGTCAAACCTACAGACCTTTAAAAAAAAATGTTGTTTTTTTTTTTAAATAAATGAAAAAAATAAATAGGTTTGTACAAAGTGGTCAGTAAATATTTATTCCCCCTTCTTTATACAGGTAGAGGCAGCTGCTGTGTTAAAATGAAAGATACATATTTCTTTGTATGCTGGGTGAATTGACCCTGTAAAGAGCAGAACTATAGCAGAACTGTCACGGCAGCACAAACCCTGAATATGATGTCAGGACTGTGGGTTTTGGAGTTGCCAGTACGTGCATAATCCAGCTGACAAAGAACAAACTCTGAAGTTTAATAGTGAATTTTATTTCTTTTAGCTTCCTGATGAAAGCGCTTCATCAGAAATGACATGCGACTCAAGCCAGCAATGACAAAGGGAGATGAGAAAGACAGAGTAAAGAACAGAGACAGGAGAGACACAGACTCACCATCAAAGGTACAAAAGACAAGATATCCATCCATCCATTATCTATACCCGCTTTATCCGTTTCCGGGTCACGGGGGTCTGTCGGAGCCGATCCCGACGCATATCAGGCGAAAGGCAGGGGTACACCCTGGACAGGTCGCCAGTCTATCCAGGGCCACATACAAACAACCAATCACACTCACATTCACACCTAGGGAGAATTTAGAAAGATGCATGTTTTTGGACTGTGGGAGGAAACCGGAGTACCCGGAGGAAACCCACGCAAGCACGGGGAGAACATGCAAACTCCACACAGAAAGACCCACCGGGCCGGGAATTGAACCGGGAACCTTCTTGCTGTGAGGCAACAGTGCTAACCACTAAGCCACCGTGCTGCCCAAGACAAGATATATTAGAATTAATTGTCCGTTAACTAGAGAACTAAGACTTCCATGTATATATGACCATGTATATATGACTGATACATGGTTAGTTGGTGATCTACAGAGACGACTGTAAACAGGTGTAGGCAGCAGACACTGAGGTGGTCAGAGGGTGGGACTGCAGGTCATAATGTCAGCAGATATCCAACAGAGACATCTACACAGAAAGGTGGAGGTGAACACTGGGATGGTCAGAGGTAGGACTGTGGTTCAGGATGTAGCTCTGGAAGCTCTGGCCTGCAAACATGTACGGAAGAGAAAAAAAGGGGACAGACCAGCACAACAAACTACAAGAACAATGGAGCGCTTATTGCTTTTTGGTTTTAAAGATGGTGGTGTCAGCCTCCTTAACCCAAATTGGAAGCTGGTTCCAGAGTGATGGTGCCTGATAGCAGAAGACCTGTCCTCCAAATCTACATTTGGATATTTTAGGAACAACAAGTAAAGTATCAGGTCTTGCAAATATCACTGTGCCGTTTTGGACTTTATATGCAAGGAATAAAATGTTGGATTAGATTCTGAGCTTTACGGGGAGCCAATGAGGGAGGCTAACAGAGGAAAGACATGCTCTCTCTTGTAGATTCCTGTCAGCATTCGCACTGCTGCATCAGCTGGAGGCTGTTCAGAGAATTACTTGGACATCCTGCTAATAATACATTACAGTAATCTAATCTAGAAGTTACAAACACGTGAATTAGTTTTTCAGCATCACTCTGGGAGAGGATGCTCCTAATCTTTGCAATATAACAGAGGTGGAAAAACCTCTGGTGACAGTCTTACAAACCTCATTAATATGCTGTTTTAAAGACAAATCCTGATTGAAAATAACTCCAATGTTTTGCACAGTTGTACTGGAGGCCATCGCAACACTATCTAATCGCTTCCTAAGGTGTTTGGGACCAAAACCAATAATCTCTGTTTTATCAAAATTTAAGAGCAAAAAGTTAGTGGACATCCAGGTCTTAATGTCCATAGGACACACCTGAAGTTTATCTAATGCTTCATAGACAAATACAGCTGCGTATTATCAGCATAGCAATGAAAATTGATGCTGTTCTGGATAATACTTCCCATGGTCAGCATGTATAAACTGAACAAGACTGGCCCCATCACTGAACCCTGCAGGACACCGAAGCAGACCATTGTCTTTACGAAAGAAACGTCATGAACATGAACAAATTGGAATCTGTAAGACAGATATGATTTAAGCCAACATAGAGCTGTCCCTTGAATCTCAACAACATGTTCCAACCTGTGCAGTAAAATGTTGTGATCTACAGTGTCAAAAGCAGCGCTGAGGTGCCGCAGAACCAGTATGGACACTAACCCATTATCTGAGGCCATAAGAAGGTCCTTCATGACTCGAACCAGTGCTGTTTCTGTGCTATGATGCATTCTGAATCCTGACTGAAAAACTCCATATAGATCATTTCTGTACAAATGGTCACATAACTGGCCTTACCTTTTTCAGAATTTTAGATATAAATGGAAGGTTGGAAATTAGTCCATAATTTGCTAAAATGTCTTGGCCAAGAAAGATTTTTTTTAAGTAAAGGTTTAATTGCTGCAACTTTAATAACCTGTGGTGCACACCCTATATTTAGGGATAAGTTGATCTGATCAAACATTGTCGTACCAATAAGAGAGAAAACACTTTTGAGTAGTTGAGTTGGGATGGGGTCTAACAGACACATGGATGATTTAGCTCTATTGATGACTGAGGTCAGATCAGGGAGGTCTACAGGAATGAAAAGTCTAGAGTCATGTCAGGACGTAAGGTAGTTGGTGAAGCTGAAGAAATGCCCACAGCCACTGCGGGATGGGCCTGGTTGATTTCTTCTCTAATTCTAATTATTTAACTGCCAAAAGAAGTTCATAAAGTCGTCACAATTGAGAGCTGCAGGAATACACAGTTCAACAGAGTTGGCTACAGTGCTGAACAGAAAATGTGGATTATTTTTATTATCTTCTATTAATGACAAATAATAAGCTGTTCTAGCTTTGCGAAGGCTTTTTTAAAATATACTATTAGACTATTAGACTATTATCTTTCAATGCACGATAAGAATCTACAGACTTACAAGTGTACCACTCCCTTTCCAATTTATGCACTGTTTGTTTCAGCATGCAGATATCCGAATTATGCCAGGAAGTTAAGCTCCTATAGTTAGAGACCCTCTTTCTCAAAGGAACAACTGCATCTAAAGCTGAGTTCTGCAAATATGAAATTTAGAGCAAAATTACTCTACTCGTCAGTATTTAGTGTGACCTACCTCAGAACCAAGAATAGATTTTTAGGAGGCTCTCCTACAAAGGTACATAATTGATCCAAAAGAAGAACTATGAACAACTGAATGTGATGCACAGTGGCATCTATCTTTTAATTTAATTCACTTTATTTGCGTAGTGCCAATTCACAAAAAAAAAAAAAAAAATCTCAAGGCACTTTACTCATTTGTAAAGTGTCTTGAGTTGAAAGCAAGTTAAATACAGTCCAATTATGAACAATCCAGTTTAGCCCTATGATGTTCCACTATAGTCCATTTCACTGTAATGTAGTGAATCCTGTTTATAAAATCTAGATTCAAAATTGATTTTTTGTGGGTTTATAAAAAGACTTTCAAGTTAAAGAACCCAGTGGATTGGGTTGTGTTTTTCCCCATCCTGACCAAGCAGGAGGTGACAGTGCTGGAAAAAACCCAGGAAGGACGGCCATCTGCCCCAAACCGGTCGGGAGTCTGAGATGGCAGGAAAGAGAGACCATCCATCACAAACGGATTAGTCTGCGGATGACTACCTATGTGACACAATAGAGTGCATGTTAATTGCAATAATAATGAGATACACATGCAAGAAGAGGAAAGAAGAAAGAATCCAATGCATCATAGGATGTATCCAAGCATTCTAGGCCTATAGCAGCATATCTAAAGAGATGCTTTAGGGGGCCCAAGTCAGCCCAAGTTAGTATGTAAGAAACATTATTATTATATAAATTCGAAAAGAAAATTCCTCTTTGCAAAACAACACTTAAAGCAATAATAACAATAAAATCTGTTTAAAATATTTAAAAAGAGGAGTATAAAGTGCACACACAGATTTGGTTTGGCTGCTACAGAGATTTATTGTCCTGAATGTTATTAGATGATTTGTTGTTGCTCACTTCATAAGCAGACACAAAGACATTGTTCTGACGTTTCTAAGAGGATTATAGACTTAGTTGTGAAATCATGCTAATAACTGATCAAAAAAAATTCTACCATTTGTGTTTTTATTTATTTGTTTGTTTTTCCTCTGCCTGGCAATTTCTTCTCTTGCATCCTTCTACGAATGTGTTCACTATCAGGCCTTTTTACATCTCAACACCAGCTCATCTAGCTGGTTTGTGCTCTTTCTTAATTCTGTCACTGCAGCTTGGACTCAATGCCCATTTGGGCAGATTTATCTCTATCAAGTTACTAGATATCAACCCACCCCTTTTTTCTTTTTTCTTTTTTTTCATGATGCTTGAGGGAATGCTTAGTTTGATTAATCTTAATTTTATGCTTGCTGCTGATTTTGCTCCCCCAAGAAGCATCCCCTTAATGTCACATAAAGTCTCAGTTGTGGCAGAAGGTCTGATTCAGCACCATCAGTGCTAGAATAAAGCTGGATCATTTTGTCGGGTGTAGGAGAATGACCCTTCCATCCCAGTCCAAGTAATGATATAACTTATTCCTTATGCTTTCAGTTATTTTATTTTTTTTTTTTTTAGGTTGAGTGATTTGTTATTGCTTTTCAGAATTTATTGATTTATTTTTTCTCTTCATCACAGGACCAACCTAATCTCCAGAGCAGGCCATCCTGGTGACAGAGAGGCTTAAAAGCAACATCTGGCCACCTTCCCAGGTTGACTAACTCATGGCAGAGACTGCCATCACAGGAGCACAGCTGCACATCGATGCAAGACCGGGAATGGTGGAGCTCATTAACTAGGTCCAGGACAGGAAGACAGTCTTAACCTGAGAGAGGAAGGTTGCTGAACTCTGGCAGGAAACATTATGTAAAAAAAAAAACAAAAAAAAAAACAATGAATAGAATGAAACTTAGCTTTATTAATCATTTTACAAAAGTTCATTCCCTTTTTTGAGTTTAGGAAAAACTGACTTATTATAGGTAGCCTAGTCCTCACAGGTCACTGACCCGCAACAAAGACATTTGTCACAGGATGTTCTTGAACTACCAAACAATTTCAAAATAAAATTAATTGGCTTAACACTAAAAATCTAAAGCACTAAAAGGCAACATGTTTAACTAATGTGGAATCTGATCAATTCATCCACTAACTTCCATTTTTCCAAGTTCAAGTCGCAGAGCCAGCATCCTAAGCAGAGAGGACAAGACCTCCGTCGCTCTATCTATCTATCTACCTCCAACTCTTCTGAAAGTTCTCCATGTCATTCTAAAGCCAGCTGAGAGATACGATCTCTTCACTGTGTCCTATTTCTTAAAGAGGCTCCAGCCTCCCTCCAGAGTAAATTCATGTCAGACACTTTTATCTACAATATTGGTCTTTTCTTTGTACCGGAATGGTTTTACACTACGTGTTGAGGCCCAGATGAGACTCATAACATCTTGCTTTTGATGCCATGTTTGATATAGAAAAATACACAAAACTGATGAGACTCAAATAAAGAGATGAGAAACTCTCTTTACATATGTGTTATTTGTAAAGAATGGGCACAGTTTAAAGGCATAAACAGAAGAGTGACTGAGAGCGCAGGATTAGCTGGGTTTTAAGGAAGAAAGTCAGAGGAGAATCTGAGCTGAACACTGTTCTCCCGTAAAAGCTGACACTGGAGTTGATACAGCAAAAACAGCATCAGCACTGGGAAGGTCAGGTCACTGCGACTGAGATGAATCAATCAGCAAGGTCCCAGCAAAGCATGAAAAGTAAAATAATGAGAAATATCAAATTACAGAGTCATTATTCATTTAACAGGTTGTAGAACCACATCAAAGAGTAATAACTGGAAGTAATTTGTTTTGTGTATGGTGATCTGTCTTTACATCCTCGTGAAGGATTTCTTTTGCCCATTTTTCTTTACAGTGTTGCTTTGGCTCGCTGAAAATTGCAGACATTTGGTTATACTCTGTCGTTGTAGCTCTCTCAATGTTGCATTTCAATCATGCTGAGGTCTAAACTTTAGCTGGACCATTGCAACACCTGATTTTTTATTAATTTATTTTTTTCATTTTGCAATCATTCTGATTTAGATTTGCTGTTTGTAAAGATTTTCCTTTTGCATGACTCAATTTCAACCAAGTTGTAGTTGTTGAGCAGGTGGACTCAAATTTGACTCCTATAGTTTTATAAAGCTGCAACAACCTGTGCCGTTTGAAAGATAAATTCTTTATAATTTTGCTTGTTCACAGATGGATATGAGAAAATTCTGTAAACATCACAGTTTGTGTCTTGATACAGCTTTTAATGTATTTATCTTTTTCATTGTTTTGAAGCTAATTTATTCACAATGACATCCATTAGTACTCCAAACTTAATGATTATGTCAACAGCTATAAAAAGGTTGACTTTCTTAACACATAAAATACATAAACCTGAAAGTCAGTTTTCCGATTGTATAAGTTCATTGCATAAATATAACATAGCTATAACTGTTGGGGAGTTAAAGGGTATCAGCTTGTTCGTAAGGTGAGACAGAAGACAAGATGCTGTGTCGGTCAGGACACAGGGAAAGGAAGGACGACGCGAGTTCCAGTTGGCCTCAACCGCCGGGGTGTTTATTTGAACTCAGGGTTGCAACAGTTCTGAAATAATAATAAACAATATAACTTGAAACAATATGCAAATAAATAACATGAGAAGACATATAAATGAACATCTGCTACCATAAAGGGGATTCGAATACCATCTCCTCATATTTAGGAATTAAACTAAACTTTATGACCTACTAGCACCCTCTACTGGTTGAACGGTAAATCTCACACAGGCACGCAGCTCAGCTCTCCCCCTCCCCTCACTGACCAATTAACTATCCAGCGCACTACTGAACTATAAATAATAAGAAACCCAACACAAGTTACTCACTTCGGTCATTCACTGACCCTCGGAGTTCACAACAACAAGAAGATAACGAGAACCAGATCAGGCGAAGAGGAGAACAGGCTTAACTCGGTTTCGCTACTCTGGCTTGGAAAAGAAAAGAAAAAAACCGCCTTTGACCTTTCAATATAAAAGTCCTTCCGCAAACCCCCCTTTCAAAATAAAACCTTTTCAACAGCCGCCCCCAAATGTGTATAGAACATTTGCATCAAAGAAAGGCGTAAGGAGGTTCACAGTCCAGCACGTGCAGGAGAATCCGTATCTCCTGACGGAAGAGCTGGTAACTTCACCAATCGGGCCACTGGGCGGGTGAAGATCCGTCCTTGGATGTTGACATCAGCTGATCTGACGCATCCGTCATCACTCCGGTGAACCTTAATCACCTGTCCAACTGGCCACTGGGCACGAGGTAACTGGGGTTCAACTATCATGACCACCACTTTCTCTGGCAGGTCAGGAGAGAAGGACTGCCATTTCTGCCTTGTCTGCAAAGCAGGCAGGTATTCCTTTATGAATCTGGACCAGAACTGGTCGGCCAGGATCTGAGAATGTCGCCAGCGCCTCCGGCTTAGTATCTCAGTCTCTGGATACACTACTTGAGGGAGCGAGCCATCTGGCCGCCCCATGAGCAGACTGTTTGGAGTCACCGGGTCTAGGTCGGCAACATCTGCTGACACATAGCCCAGTGGTTTCGAGTTGAGGATGGCTTCAATCTCCAGAAGCACGGTAAGTAACACTTCTTCATGGACAGGTTGAACTCCAACACATTTGTAGAGTGCTGACTTTACGGATCGAACTTCACGCTCCCATACCCCACCAAAATGGGGAGCAGCAGGAGGATTGAAGTTGAACTTGATCCTTTGGCGAGCTAGCTGCTGCTGCAGTGCTGGTACCATGTTCTTGAAGGCTTCTCTAAGTTCACGTTCGGCTCCCTTAAAGTTGGTACCTTGATCTGACCACAGCTCCGCTGGGGTTCCTCTTCTGGCGACAAATCGCCTCAAAGCCATCAAGTAGGCATCCAAGTCCATACCTTTAAGGAGGTCCAGATGAACTGCTCTGGTTGTCAGGCATTTAAAGATGATCCCCCACCGCTTTTCCTGGCGTCTGCCCACCTTCACCATAATCGGCCCAAAACAATCCACTCCTGTTGAGTGGAATGCTGGTTTGTGTAACCGTAGGCGGGCCTCAGGCAGATCCGCCATCCTGGGAATAGAAGGTTTGCCCCGCCAACGCTGGCACTCAACGCACGTTCGTTGATGCTTGCGAACGGCCTCTCGTCCACGGAGGATCCAGAACCGTCTCCGCAACTCGGAGAAAACTCTTTCAGGCCCAGGATGGTGCAAGTCATCATCGTACTTTTGTATGAGGAGGTGAGAGGTAGGATGAGATGGGTCCAGAACGACTGGGTGCAGAGGCAAGTCTACGTCGCCTAAATGTCTCAGCCGGCCACCTACTCTTATCAGACCAGAGGATTGGTCAAGTACTGGGGCCAGAGTGAGCAGACGACTTGAGGGGAACACCCCCTTTCCTGCAGACAGGAGTTTGTAATCCTCAGGAAAGGATCGTCTCTGTGCTTGCTGCAGAATTCTGTGTTCAGCTTGCTGATAGTCTTCGGCTGTGAGTGGAGTACTAGAGGCGGCTCCACTCTGCATCTCACGTGCGGTAACCTCCATCAGCTCTTGCCAGGAACTAAACGCCCTGTCCTCTGGAACATCACAGGTGGGTGAAGTGACGGTGGCTCCACAAAAAACGGACTTACGGAGCTCTGCTTGATCCTCGAGTAATTCAGAGCCAGGGCTTTCCGGCCAGCTCTCTACGCTTTGGTGAAGGAATTGTGGTCCCTGGGACCACCTGTTTGGACTCTTGAGTTCTTCTAGGGTTTTACCCCTAGTTAGATCGTCGGCAGGGTTTCTATCTGAATCCACATACCGCCAGGTGTCACCTTCGGTTAGCTCCTGTATCTCCGCTACTCTTGTGCCGACAAAGACTTTGTAGCGGCAGGATTGGGAATGAAGCCAGGTAAGTACCGTCGTGGAGTCGGACCACAGGGTGATGTGGGCCACTTCCAGGGTAAGCTCTTTTCTAAGAAGACTGGCTAACTGAGCTGCTACAAGAGCAGCACACAGCTCCAAGCGAGGAATGGAATGCACCCGTTTGGGAGCCACCCTAGAACGAGCTAAGAGGAAGGAAAGGTGCACCTGTCCTTGGTTGTTCTCCGACCTCAGGTAGGCTACCGCTCCATACGCCTGTTCTGAAGCATCAGCAAAGACGTGCAGTTCACGAGTAGCCTCTTCAGAATCAAATCCGGGGGTCGCATATGCTCGAGGGAAATTCAGGAGGGGTAAGCAATTAAGTTCCTCCTCCCATCTGGACCAGGCTTGAAGTAGCGGTGAGGGTAAGTTCGGGTCGTCCCAACCTCGTTTCTGGTTCCACAGTTGCCGGATGATGAGCTTAGCTCGAGTGGTGAACGGTGCCAGGTAACCTAATGGGTCGTATTGGGAAGCCAGAACCTTATAAAGGTTTCTCAGAGTGGGAGCCTCGTAGGACACTGGCCTATTCTTGTAACCCAGGGAATCTCTCTCCCAGTTCCAACTGAGACCAAGGGTTGGCTCTTGAGGATCGAGCTTGTCTTGTGCCAGCCACAAGTCTAAACTCTGAGACCTAGCCTCCTGGGGCAAGTGATCCAAGACACCGGGCTCATTGCAGGCCCACTGTCGGAGGTCGAAGCCCGCAGAGGACAAGAGATCTCGAAGGCGATCTACCAACTGCTTCGCTTCCTCCGCAGTGCGTACACTTTGCAGGCAATTGTCTACATAGAAGCAGCGCTCTATGGAGAATCTCACGATGTCCTGGGCTTGGCAGTGGTCGGCTACATGGCGTTGGAGAGCATATGTAGCGCAACAAGGGCTGCAGGTTGTACCAAAGGGAAGCACCTGCCATTCAAATACCCTCGGGGGCTCATCCACCTTCAGATCACGCCACAGGAACCTCAGCAATGGACGGTCTTCCGGAAGGAGGCGAACCTGGTGAAACATCCCTTTGATGTCTCCACTCACTGCGATAGGATGCTCCCGAAATCTCAGTAACACCCCTACCAGGGATGGGCCGAGGGTTGGACCTGGTAACAAGTACTGATTCAGGGTTTGTCCATGGTACTGGTGGGAGCAATTGAAGACCAACCTATTCTTCCCATTATGAGAGACTAGGTGATGCGGAATGTACCAGCATTCCTCAGAGGGTTCCCTTTGACTGACCTCTTGCACAGCTCCCGAGGCAATGAGCTTGTGCATTTCCGCTCTGTAGATTTCTGCTCGCCCCGAGTCCCTCCCGAGCCGCCTTTCCGTGCTCCGCAGTAGCGCCATGACTGACTCCTTTGATGCATGCAGTGGAGGCATGGCAGCATGGCGTAGTAGGGGGGTAGCATATCTTTTCACTCTATCGACCTCCATGCGAACCGTCTTGGCTTCCAGTAAGGTGATTGCTTGGTGATCTTGCTTCGAACGAATGACCAGTCTCTCTGGCCTGTGAGGTATAGTGTCTAGCTGCCAGAGCCTCTCAACATGACGATACAGCTCCTCCGCTGGCGGTGGGAAGAAGGTGAACAGACACTGAACTGGGTGAGAAGGCCGCCCCATGACTCGGATCGGGCCCTGGAGGGTCCAGCCCAACCTAGTGTGGATTGCGACAGGGCCGCCTGCTGGCCCGAGTCGGACTGGTTCCACCGGTGTGATGAGGTGCGCTTGATCCGAACCGAGTAATAATGTGGGCCTTGCGTCCTTCAGTGTCGATATAGGAAGCCCTCGGAGGTGCTTGTACTTCCTCTGCAGCGCCTCCATAGGGTACGTATGCTGGGCTAGACTCAGACGACTGGCAGTGAAGGCGTCATGGATCTTATAGCTAATTTTAGGATCAGCAGCTGGAGAAACGTAAAATGATACCTTGTGTCCCTGAAGCACCTGGATGTCCTGTCGAATGGTCCGGAGGGGTAGGTCTTCGGGGACGCCCTTCATACCTAGTGCCTTGGCTGCATCTGGTAGTAGCATGGACCTCTCTGATCCATCATCCAGCAGAGCAAAGGTATCCATACTTCTTCCTTCGTAGTACAGAGTGACGGGGATGACCTTCAGCATCACCCGGTGTCCCGCTCCAGGTCGGTCCAGGTAGAGGGAATCAGAACCTGAATTGGTCAAACAGCTCTCTTCCTTCACTGCGACCTCCTTGTCCCCTCTCTCTGACCTCAGGTTTATCTCATGCAGAGCTAGAAGGTGTTTACCTTGACAGATACTGCAGGCTTTCTTCAAGGTGCACTGAGCTGCTTGGTGATTCCGTGCGCAACGCCAGCATCTTTTGTTAACCTGAATCCACTCTTTGAGTTGCGGTTTGGAAAGTTTGGCGACTTCACTACACTGACTGAAGTAGTGTTCGGTACTCTGGCAATAGGCACAATATGCCTTCCCGGTGGGTTTCTTCTTCCCGCCATTTGGTTCAGGGGCAGAGACAAACTCGGAAGGTTCTCCCCGACCATGGAGGACGGTCACCCCTTGTTTTGTAGAACGGCCATCAGACCGAGTTGGCTGTCTTTCTTTGCTGCTTCTTACACTTACTTGGCTGTCGAAGCTCAGACACCAGGATTCATAACTGAGCCACGCTGACAGGTCACGCAGTGTGAGCATTGTCCCCGGCTGTTTGAACCGGTGGCGACGGAAATCAGCTCTTTGCTCGGCAGGAAGCTTGCTTAGAAGTCGGGCCACATGAGAACCACACTTGAGCTCGATTTCTCCCTCTGGGCCTAGCGTTTGCAGTAAACCCACCAAGGATTGGATCTGGAGAGAGAACCTTTGAAATGCTGCTGAATCCCCGCGCTTGATCTCCGGGGCCTCTAGTACACTAGCGATCTTTCGTAAGGCTAGCTGGTGAGGCTGGCCAAATTTGTCATGAAGGGCTCTCATGGTGTCAGTATAGGGTGTAGGTGAATTTAGATAAGCATCAGCTATCAGCCTGGCTTCCTCTAGTCTCAAATGATCCACCAGGATCTGGTACTTGAAAAGTTCTGAGGAGTCAGAGGGGAGTAAGTTCTCCAAGGCAATCCGGAGTCTTGCAAACTCACTTGGATCTGGGTGGCTGAACTTCGGTATCGTAGGTTTCGGACCTCTGTAGACTTGTTCGGAGAGGTGCTCTCGAGGTGGGAGGTTGGAAGGGGGCGGGTTGGACGTCACCCTCGCGCCTGCTGGTGGGTATCCCGTGCTAAGGTAGGCTGGCACGGGGCGAGAGAGTGGTGTAGAAGGCTGCACTTGAGAGGGGACGTGTTCTTAACCTCTCTGGACAGGTCCTCTTCAGGTTCAGGCCAGGGTGGAGGATCGGGCCAGTCCTCCTCCTCTTCCTCCTTAGACTGAATTGAGGGGTGGTGAGGAGGGGAAGCGGCCGCACTAGCTTTGAAGGTTCGAGGGTGGTTTGGACTCGATGGTGAGCCGGTGTACTGTTCTAGATCCTCTCTCATGGAGCGAGCTGTTCTGATTAGCTCTTTCATCTCATTACGGGCTTCGTGGAGCTCCTTTAGGGTGGACTGAAAGGTTTCTTGGGTTCGCCACAGCTTCGCGTTCTCCTCTTGGATTGTCCTGATATCTGGGTAGGCGGGGTCTCTGTAAGGGCCCCATTGGTAGGGGGTTGGAGCTCTAGGTGCAACGTCGGCGGCTAGGATCCTCCTCTGAGGGCGCTCGGGGGCTAGCTGAGGGGTCTCGAGGTGAGCAGCATTCCCAAAGTGGTCACCAAAGTGAGGCTGAGCTACTTGGGAGGGGCTGGTGTGCGCCGAACTCTCCTGCGGTGAGAAGGCAGGGTCTGCTGTGGGAGGGCGGAGTAATCTCCAGGGCGATGGGTCTTGGGGATAAGCACCGATGTAGTCCACCTCAAATTCCTGGAACCTGGTTGGTCGACGGGTCTGGCGCTTAGGTCGCCCGTCGGGGTAGTCCTCTTCATCTGACTGCATCTTGAAGTCTGTCATCCGGCTCGAAGGACCATATGTTGGGGAGTTAAAGGGTATCAGCTTGTTCGTAAGGTGAGACAGAAGACAAGATGCTGTGTCGGTCAGGACACAGGGAAAGGAAGGACGACGCGAGTTCCAGTTGGCCTCAACCGCCGGGGTGTTTATTTGAACTCAGGGTTGCAACAGTTCTGAAATAATAATAAACAATATAACTTGAAACAATATGCAAATAAATAACATGAGAAGACATATAAATGAACATCTGCTACCATAAAGGGGATTCGAATACCATCTCCTCATATTTAGGAATTAAACTAAACTTTATGACCTACTAGCACCCTCTACTGGTTGAACGGTAAATCTCACACAGGCACGCAGCTCAGCTCTCCCCCTCCCCTCACTGACCAATTAACTATCCAGCGCACTACTGAACTATAAATAATAAGAAACCCAACACAAGTTACTCACTTCGGTCATTCACTGACCCTCGGAGTTCACAACAACAAGAAGATAACGAGAACCAGATCAGGCGAAGAGGAGAACAGGCTTAACTCGGTTTCGCTACTCTGGCTTGGAAAAGAAAAGAAAAAAACCGCCTTTGACCTTTCAATATAAAAGTCCTTCCGCAAACCCCCCTTTCAAAATAAAACCTTTTCAACAATAACAAAATGAAATGACATTTGAATGATTTTGGTTATTTACAGTTAAAATTCAATCCATCCGATCTTTAATCCATCACAGAAACAACACTGGACGTTCACGCCAAAAGAAAATCTAGAATCATCCATCAATCTAGCAATCTCTGGAGAAGCAACCCAGATCCGGGCCACCCAAATCCTGCCAGGATTTAGACCAAAATTATCCTGCCATGAGGTGCTGATGCTGACCACCATGACACTGCGATACCCAGACTTATTAATGTTTAACTCTGAAGGACACATATACATATGTAACAAATGTAAAAAAAATTGCTTGCAGAAAGGAAGGTTAACTTATCACTGTGTGGAGCTGATCGAGTTGAGTGTCTTCATTTATGTTTGTCTCTTCAGGTGGATGTAAAGGGGTTTGAGTATCCTGGAGAGGAATTTGTGAATCCCTCTGACACATTTCTTGACAGGTTTAACCTCCTCAACACTGAATTTTCTTTCAGTGAGCTGTATTGCTGGCTGCTGGCTGCTGGCTGCTGGCTGCTGGCTGCTGGCTGCTATATGACCTGTTTCTGACAGCCAGGTTTTATTGAGGTGTCTTGCTGGTCTCTTGCCCCAGTTCTTAGTAGAAGTGTTTTTTCCTATTTATTAAAGTTGGCGTTATATGTTTTGTTTTTGACAAGGTTTTTATGAGTAGTTTAACTGAGCCGCAGGGTTAGGGTTAGTGTCCTACGGCATCAACATCAATCCAGCAGTCGCTCTACTGCATTTATGAAATTAACATCTTACATACAAAACTGAGGGGTTGTTGTTGGGGCTGTTGGTCTATAAGAGGCCCTGTGATAGACTGGTGACTAATGAGTACCCTGCCTTTCACCCAAAAAACCCCAGCATAGGCTCCAGCAGATGCTCACATTCATCGATTTATTTTCTCCTTCCAGGAAAGTTACTTACTTAGTTAAAGTTTTGATTGCATTTTAGGTTAGATATTTTCATGCTACAATGAGGGCAGCACAGTGGATTAGTTGTTAGCGATGTTGCCTCACAGCAAGAAGGTTCCTGGTTCAATTCCCGGCCCGGTGGGTCTTTCTGTTTGGAGTTTTCTTGCGTGGGTTCCTTCCGGGTACTCCGACTTCCTCCCACAGTCTAAAAACATGCATACTAGGTTAATTGATCATTCTGAATTGCCCATAGGTTTGAATGTGAGCGTGCATGTTTGTCTGTCTTTGTATGTGGCCCTGCGATGGACTGGCGACCTGTCAAGGGTGTACCCCTGCCTTTCACCTGCAATGGGCTCCGACAGACCCCAGTGACCCTGAGGAGGAGTAAGCTGGTATAGATAATGGATGGATTTTCATGCTACAATGGTGGTCAGCACTGTTGCCTCACAGCAAAAAGGTTCCTGGTTTGATTCCCTGGCCTGGCAAGTCTTTCTTTGTGGAGTTTGCATGTTCTCCCTGTGCTTGCGTGGGTTACTTCTGGCTTCATCCCACAGTCCAAAAACATGCATACTAAGTTGATTGATTATTCTACATTGCCCGTAGGTGTGATTGTGAGCGAGCACGGTTGTTTGTCTCTGTATGTGGCCCTGTGATAGACTGGCAACCTGTCCAGGGTGGACCCCTGCCTCTCGCCTGTAATAAGTCAGGATAGGCTCCAACAGACCCTCATGACCCTGCAAAAGATAAAGCGGGTATAGAAAATGGATGGATGGATGTTACAATGATTCAATTTGAGCTTGTGATAACTCTTGGCTGCCTTTTAATCCTTTGATATCTGCATAAAGTATCTCCAGAGTTTGTCGTTGGTAGATTGAAATACTGATCTGGATCGCGATAGTTTGTACCTCTGATTTGGTAGACCCATTGCGTTTCAATTAATTTTTTGCTTGATTTTGTTGCATTGTGCTTGTAAAAATAATTGTCAATGCATGTGGATACAGTTTCCAAGGCTAATAGGGTAGATAATTCCTAACTTTATTAGATTATTGATCAACCAAGCAGCAGTAGTTCAACATGAAAGACTCTTATGGGCTTCCCTGTTGTCTCCAGCGTCCACGTTCTGCAAATTTGACAATTGCGTTGATGTTGTGTGACAACACGTGAGTGAATTAAGAAAAGAGGTCAGTGAGCAGCCTTGTGAAACACTTGTACTGAGTGCCAAAGTTGAGGAGGGATGTGGGCCCATTTAAATTGATGTTTCAGTCTGTTAAAAAGTCCATAATCCATAATCCAGGCAGATGTTATGTTGTATGTCCAGGTTTGACAACTTGGGGAACAGTCTGCTTCAAAAGATGGTGTTAAACGCAGAACTGTGGTCCATGAAAAACAGCAGTACATATGCTTGTTGATCCAAGTGACAGCACATTGTGGAGAACAGTGTATGGTGTCTAAGCAGCCTTCATGTATTCAAGGACCAGCTTCTCCACGCAATTCATGATCTCAGGTGTTAGTAGCACACCTGTAGTGTTTGAAGGAGGTAAAGTCATGATTTGAGTTGTAGAAAGAACCTAAATGTAGAAAAAAAAGAGTCTTTTATTCTAACTAAAAGTGCTGCATGAGCAGGTAATCCAAAAGTAATGACCAAAGGCCTTCAACCAAAACAAAGAAAACAGTAAAAATGACAGGATGCCAAAACAGCCAGGAAGGAAGAGAGACCAGAATGTGCAAAGACGGAGCAGCTGGGAGGAAAGGAAATCCAAGTTGTCTCTAAGCGCTTTCCAGAGACCCAGAACATGACCTTCGAGAAATTATTATATAAACAACGGCAGGTAACAACTCCCCTAGTGGAAGAAAAACCTTAAGCCAAACAGTGGCAAGGAAAACTCCCCTTTAGGAGGGAAGAAACCTGGATCAGGACCTGCATCATAACTGACTGATACACGGTTAGTTGGTGATCCATAGAGACAACTACATAAACAGGTGTAGACAGCAGACACTGAGGTGGTCAGAGGGTGGGACTGCAGGTCAGGATGTCAGCAGGTATCCAACAGAGACGTCTACACAGACAGGTGGAGGTAAACACTGGGATGGTCAGAGGGTGGGACTGCAGGTCAGGATGCAGCTCCTGAGGCTCTGGTCTGGAAACATGTACAGAAGAGAAAAATAGGGTACAGACCAGCACAAAAAACTACAAGAACAATGGAGCACAATTATGCTTATGAGACACTTCTAATTAATAACTGAGGATTGAGCTGAAGAAGGGAAAGAGAAACAGAGGAAAGTAAAAGGTGTAAGGGGCACTGCTCAGTGGATCTGGTGTCCCCCTGCAGCATATCTACAACAAAGATATGTTGAAGACCAGCTGGTCTAGTCTGGTCCTGCAGCTGCAGCTGTAACTACTGGTCCTAACACACTTAGTAACTATATGTTTTATTAAACAGAAATGTTTTAGGTTTGGTTTTAAAGGTGGAGGTGGTGTCAGCCTCCTTAACCCAAATTAGAAGTTGGTTCCATAGTGATGGTGCCTGATAGCAGAAAGTCCGTCCTCCAAACCTACATTTGGATCTTCTAGGAACTACGAGTAAACCTGCACTCTGAGAACGGAGAACTCTATTAGGAACATATGGATCTATCAGGTCTTGCAAATATCTCAACGCTGGGCCATTTTGGACTTTATATGCCAGTAATAAAATTTTGAATTGGATTCTGAGTTTTACAGGGAGCCAATGGAGGGAAGCTAAAACTGGAGAGACGTGGTCTCTCTTGTTGATTCCTGTCAGCATTCGCACTGCTGAATTTTGGATCAGCTGGAGGATATTCAGAGAATTACTTGGATATCCTGCTAATTATACATTACAGTAATCAAGTCTAGAAGATACAAACACGTGATATTACGGAGATGGAAAAACGCTGTCTTACAAACCTAATTATATGTTGCTTAAATGACAAATCCTGATCGAAAATAACACCAAGGTTTCGCACGGATGTACTGGAGGACATCGCAACATCAACTAATCCCTTCCTATAGTGACATCCAGTCCACATTAGTGGACATCCAGTCCTTGATGTCCTTAAGACATACCTGAAGTTTGGCTAATGGTTCTGTTTTATTTGGCTTCATAGGCAAATACAGCTGCGTATCATCAGCATAGCACTGAACCCTGTGGGAACCCTGAAGCAGACCATCGTCTGTATTGAAGAATCCTCATGAGCATGAACAAACTGGAATTTGTCAGACAGATATGATTTAAACCAACCTAGAGTTTTCCCTTTAATCCCAACAACATACTTTAGCCTGTGCAGTAAAATGCTGTGAACTACAAACACAAGAAAAGAAACACATCAGCAACTCTAGACCGTGACATGTTATGGCAGTCTGCTTTGGACATGGTGCTACTGTGGTCGTCTTCAGGCAGGTGGGGACAGGGCACTGTAATAGAGAATGGTTAAAAATATTTGTGAATATGTCACCCAGCTTGGAGCACACTCTCTTAAAACCCTCCCAGGGACAACATCTGGGCCAGCTCCTTTTCCTGAGTTTATCATATCACATCTGCAGACAGCATGACAAATGCCTGGCTGTCCGTAGCTTGAGTTGGGTTGATGGCTTCTACTGTTCTTTCCACCTCGAAGGCCACGGAAAACTGATTGAGCTGCTCTGCCATCGGAGTGCTGCTGGTCAGACTGCCGCTCTTATTCCGTCTGGTGATGCAGTATATCCCTTGCCAGGCCCAGCAGGGGTCCAAATTACCCAAAAGTGGCTCACCATCATCTGCTTATAGATTTCTATGGGATCCCTTATGCCCTTATTTAGATTTGCCAATGCTAATGTTTAATAGGACCAAGAGCAATTTTGAAATAGTAGTGCAACAGTAGATCTTAAAACAGAGATAAATGAACAAAGAAATTGTCCTTTAAATGGACAATTGCAATACTTACTATTAATTGCCACTCAGGATAATGTGGAATTATTTACTTTACTTTGAATAAGTCCTCTATGGCGTGTCAGCACATTCACACATGACCAGGCACAAACGTTTTTCTTAATGAGCAGCAGCAAAGCTGCACAAGTGACCCAACAATTCAAATCAGTATGTAAATATGCATGACAGAGTAGTTAACAGAAAGGTCTGTGTATCAGAGATAGATTTCCTCCCCTACTTGTGCACTTCTACAGTTTTCTTTTGTTGAAATATACTGATCATAACAATACAAATAGAAACAGGATGCATAACTTATACGGGAGTTGCATACAAGCTTGGAAGAGAATGTTACTATAAGTCAGCGTTTGTTTGTTATAAAACACAACTTAACCAGTCAATGCAGAGACAATTTACGAATTAGAGAAACTTTCTCTTATTTGGGTTTTGGGTTTAAAAGGATAAGAGTATTCTTTTTTTGCCCCAAGTAAGGTCTCTGTATATTCGTCAATATACTTGCCGCCCATCTAAACTCCTGCCTCTTATTGGATTTCATCCATAAATAATTGATGATTTTGCACCTCCCCCCTCTGTGCCTCAGCCTCTCACATGTTGTCACATCCCTCTCAGTCAGCTGTGGGGAAGGACACTCAAGGTTGAGCAATGTGATTTCCTGTGCATTTTCCATGTGTGTGCGTGTGTGTGCGTGTATGCGTGCGCGTGAGTGTGTGTGTGTGCGTGTGCACGAAGCTTGGCAGGGCGATCTCAAAAAACAAAGAGCTTCTCCAACAGATGGGAAACTGAGAGAAGGAGCAAAAGGGAATGAGTGGAAATGAAAAGGCAGAAACAATGTAAAGCAAAACAAATGTACAGTAAAGCACAATATTGAAACGAGCACAATCGGAATAATAACATGATGGAGGTGATTTAGATTAGAGCAGATTAAACATTTATGACCTGCATGCTAAAGTGGGTCACACTGGACGACACGAGCTTGGCAGACATTAGTCGAAATGTATAGATGAAGTATACTGGATGGGGGATAGAGTCATTTTGCAACAAATAAAAGTCCGAGTCAATAAGAGAAAGAACGGCGTCTGTCGATGACTTTTACATGAGCAAATTTTTGAGATGAGCAGGTGATCAGGCTTTGACTTTTTATACGCAGTCAGAGATGCTTCAAATGAACCAGATTCCCGCATCAGATATGCAAGTGTGATGCTTTCTACTTATATCCTCAGATATGCAGATGGAAGAACATTAACAAATTTATGCAAATGCTTATCGCTAGCTCCTGACACATTTTATGAATTCCAAAACAGAGAGGGAATATATAATTATTCTCTCCAAGTTCAGCAAGTGTCAAGTTAACTACTGGCTTGATTACTGCAGCTGAAAAATAAATAGAAATTAAGTCAATAGAGCAAAAGATAAAACTCTTGACAGCTGATGTAAGTGGATTAACAGGCTTTTATAACTGTAAACCTAGAACGTGACAGCAGTAAGAAGAAATAAGCAGGAATTTCAATTTGCATGTGCTGTTTATAACAACTATGGTTGGATTTTAAAGACTGGAGGGTGGTCTTAAAACTGCAAAAGTGTCTCCCCATGAGGTACAGTAGCTGTCCTGATGCTCTCGACCATTTCAGACACTGTTTTTCACCAGAAAAGGCTGTGCTGTTGTTTCCATTTGTCTGTGTTGCTGAAATCATATCCAAACCAGCATAATGTTTACTAATGGAGATGAAGATAAGTCTCATTACAAACAGGGCTCAAGCCAGAACAAACAGAAATTACATTCTAATGACTCAAAGCAACTGCCAGACTGAATAATGATGAAGGGAAAATGAAACAATTACAAATGCTGGATGGATGAACAGACAGAGCTGACTGCTTTGTTGTGCATATTATATTTACAAAACTTGACAGATTTCTCTTATCCCTGCTCCTGCAGCCTGCGGAGTCATTTGAGAGTTGTTTATTATCAATATTACCTCATAGAGTGGCAAGTGAGCTTGGCAAGTGCTCTTGTTCAGGTCAAGCAGTAAATTACAGCCTCGACACCGCAGCACCGAGAGTATCATGTTTTTGTATTCAGGCCTGATTACACTTAATAGTACCTGCATTGTGAATGAAGACTCACAGTCTCTTTGTCTTCATATTCCCCCTCCTGCTGAATACGTTAACAAGTGTGAATGCTGGCACACAGACACACAAATACACACAAACGCACACACAAGAGCTGATATGTTTTATCCCTCTGAGAGCTTATTCATGAGGAGTATGAACCCTCTAATTCCTTCAGACCCTCTCGGCAAGATTGGCTCTGGCTGTAACAACTGGAATTTATTCAAATTCCCCTCTGATAAAAAATAACATATGTGGTATAAGAAGCATCATCAGCAAAATCAGCCATCAACATGTATGATTTCTTCTTTAAACACCTACAACCTGAGAAAGGCAGCTTCTAAAGGCCGGTATTCATTTGCCAAGTAAAACATTAGAGTAATAGTACCCGACTATCTGCTGGGTGAAGCATATTTGCATGCACTGCAAGGAGTGACCTATGGGGAGGCAAAAAAAATAAAAAACAAGGAGGAGAAGATATTTGGTCTGTTTTGCTCTTCTAGCAAGTATGTTAAGCCTGAGATGCTCTTGTTTATGGCTGTAATAGGATGAAATCTGTAGGGCAGAATGTCTTCTCCATAGTATTAAACTATGACAGAAGTGGATTCATTTATTTGGAGACATCGCAGTGTCCCATGAAGGACCAAGACCTACATTTGAGATGCAGGCGGCACGGAGAGAATTGGGAGTTGACCTGTAAGAGGCTCAGCGCGAACCTGCTGAAATGAGTAACAATAGAAAGCGAATACATTACCATTCTAATATGCTGCACTTGCATGCCACCTTGCATAATTAGCTCTTCCTCTTCTTGAGAACAACTGTCTAGTTCAAGCATTTATGTCTAAATTATTAGATATATCCTAATTGGCCGTTGCTTACTTGAGAAGAGACCAAGGACACAGGGCAGGTTAATGTTTCTGCTGGTGGAAACTTCATAAAGTCCAATGCAGTGGTTAAGGAAATAGAATAGACTCATGAATAGTCGAGTTAAAGTCATCATCAAGATATAACATTTCTAGGAACACTGATGAGTTCTTAGGAAATTGATAACGGATCAAATTGGACTTTAAGCCTGTGTGATCATCTACCTACTTGTATTACCTTTTAGGGTCACAGATATCTTCTGGAGCCTTCCCCAGCTCTCGTTAGTGGAAAGCAGGGGTACACAGCGGACAGGTTGCGAGTCTATTGCATGGTCATGTATCCACTCGCACTCAGTCCTTTGGTCAATTCAGAATCACCAATTACCTGACATAGTTCATGTTGTGGACTGTGAGAGGAAGTCGTAGTGTTAACCATAAACACAGTGCTACCTGAGACTGTTCATAATAACTTTTTTGAAGCATAAAAAACATCTAAATGATCATATCTCTTTCAAAATGTTTTTGTTCCACATTTTGTACAGATTGTCAGCGGATAGTTTTCTTGTTCTGTTCCTCTATCCAGCTTGGTCTCACCCTAAACATTTATGGGTCATTTCACTCCTTAAAGAGCCTTACTAATCCAAAATGTCAGTCTAAGTTTTTCTACTATTAAATAGGTATAAAAAGGCAATCCCAGAAACTTGTTCTATACATGAAAACTACAAATTGTTTTACCTGAAAATTACATGGGTAAACAATCTATTCCTGAGATAGCAGGAAACTAAAAATAATTGAGACATACGTGTAGCCTAACCAATTGTTTTAATCTAGCTTCACGGATACTGCTGAGTTTCTTCTGTTTAGTAACGGACGTTTCCACCGTGTTGTATAACATTACTAATAGACTAATTTATGAAGGGAAAGGTTTGGGCCCAGTAACAGATCCTTGTGGTACTCCATGATTAATTCTGGTGTCTGAAGAAGACATAAACAAACTAAATCCTACCAGCTAAATATGATCTAAAACAGCTTAACGCAGTTCCTTAAGTCCCTGAGATCTAACAGGACAACTACAGATGTAAATGTATTGTCTGAGGACATGAGGGGGACATTGATAACCTTCACTAGTGATGCTTCATGGCTAAGACTGTGACCTAAATTGAGATTATGGTTTTAGAAGCACATTATTTCTAACAGATTGCCTCAAAGTTTACTTGCATTTAAAAAAAATAATTTTAGAAATACAGGGGAGATTTGATTATGTTCATATTTGGCTCACACCGCTGAATAGATTTGCTTATGTAAAACAAACGTTTAATTACAGCAACCTTGAAAGCTTGAGGCCCTCAGCAAGTCAATAGACTGATTAGATCCAAAATGGAGATGTTGATTGAGGGGGAAACTTTTTTGAATACTCTCTTTGTGTTGATGACTAAGATATAATTCGATGTTTAGGACAAAGTTGCTACTGTTGTTACCAGCAAAGAGGCCACAGTCGGAAAAAAGTAGTCCAGATATAAAGCAGCACCATTATTTCCAAAACTGCTCCTCTTGATGATGCATCAGAAGAACGCATGAATTATCTTTCTTCTAAAAATAAATAAAAAAAAAACAACTAAAATAAACTATTTTGTTTGTGAAGAATCTCATAAGGCGATCACTACCTAGAATTTAAGGAATACATGGTTCAGCAGAGATGAGTCTTGGTCAGTCTGGCGACTGTGTTCTTGTTCTCTGCAATCAAAGATGAATATTAATCAGTTCTAGCTTTGCAAAGAGCTGTCTTATGTGTTATTTAACTTTCCAGACTAAATTAGATTTCTCCGAATTAACTGAAAGCCATTTTCTTTCTTTTTTTTTTTTTTATTCCTCAAGGTCTGCTGGACTATCTTGTCCAGTCTTTCCAGTCAAAGTGAACTGTTCAGTATATTGTTAGAATAATATGTACACATCTAGTGTAACTCCCTTCAACTACACTCTTTATGCTGTCTGATTTAAGTTGTTCCACGAAACCACACTTTCACCTTTTATGAAAAAAGCATGAATACAATCTTCTGTGGAATGTGGAGGTTTCAATTTATAAAGACACGTGTCCATGTCTCCATGAAACCATCTGTCCTTTGTAAACTGATGTGATCCCTTGAAAACCAAAGAGAAGCACATGAATTTGTTTACAGTTAACTTAACGTCAGTTAACCAAAATGCCGAACTGCCAAGAAGATCGTTAAAGTGAAAGGTGCATCCTGGTGAAGTGTCATTAAGCACCTGTCTTATCCCTCCTAGGGAAGAGTTGGTGCTTATATGTAATCTGTGTGACATACAGCTGCTGCTTTCAGTCTTTTATATTCTTGGTATTATCTTCATTAAACCAGTCTGTGTCCAATCAGCCAATCAAGTTTTATTTCAGATTCAAGTCTGGGTCACATGGCATTTAGGCATCTTGCATGTTTATATTTATTAAAGTATTTCTATTTTAAAGCGTTAACGTCATGTATTCATGGCAAGTGGTTTCCCACCGATTTGAAAATTTAATTGACTTTGTTGCCCTCTGCAGTTTGAACTACACAATTACACATTTTAACCCATTCAAACATGCCGTGAGGCTTCATTTGGCGGTTTTCTGGAAAAACTCCAACTTGTGCCTCGTGTTTACCATGCTCTTTTATCCTAGAAGCGATGAAGTTGCATATCACGTTAGGCTTTAATAACAAAACAAATATGCTTAATTCAATTTAATCTTTTTTGTTTAATATGTTTAATTAAGTGTGACTGGGTAAGCTGTGTTACTTTGGCACTTATTTATTTGTGATACCACTGGTAGTGGTGTAGATGTAATTAAACGAATCCGAGCAATCCACCCAATACACTGGTACAAATTAGTCCAAATTCGAACAGTTTACTCAGCTTGAAAGTACCCAGAAGCAGAACCTGGAGAGGCTCAGGTATCAGGGACATTTAAGGTTATCGTTTAACATTAACATATCAAAAAGGTGAACTGTTTTCTTATTGATTTCTAGGAGTCTTGCTTAGTGAAAATTAAACCCTTGACCAGAAGTCTGGTGGTCCAAAGAGACTAATGCTTTTTCAAGGTCCTTGCAAATACAGCAAAGGATGTAGCTATGTGTGCAGGATGAAAGTGTGCAACTGTGTGGCTTTGGCTTCACCTCGATGACAAACAAGGTTTCAATAATTCAGCTCTCGGCCTCTGTTGTGTTGGGACAAATAGAGGCCAAGTCAATACGAAGTGCCCAAACCTGATGCAAACACATTCTGAAACTCTGTGGTCTTGACCTTTTTCTCTTTTCCATTTTCATTTCAGCTTAAGATTCATGTGTTTTGCAGCTTTGCTGTTACATTAGACAGTGTGCAGTGATAAGCGACAGGCTGGACTGCTGACAGGAAAAGTTGATTCAGTGACACAAATGAGGAGAGATGTTTAAGGGAAAGGTTGAATGTTTCACAGAGAGATTAAGACTGATACTCCTTAGTGGAGATTTGACCACGGTGTCTTGCTGCTTCTTTAGGAAGAACAAAACGAAAATAAAGATGCTGCATTTGAGTTAATGGCAGCTGCAATGTTCATTCTTCTAACCTTTCAGTCTTTTTTTTTTCCCTGCTGTGTGTGTGTGTTTGTGCGTTGTCACCTCCTTCATACTGTATGTGACACCCCAGAATATGTGTGATTAATGATGCAGCCTTTTGGGGCCTAGTTCAGGTATACATCTCAAGTTGCATTTTTTATTTGCTCTCACCCTTCGGCAGGGTTTATTCCAATTACTCCATCTTGTTCAGAGGTCTATTTAAGGAGCAAGAGGTACTCACCTCTCACATGCCATGATATCTCTCACCCGGCAAGCTCACTGCCACTTTTTAAAGTCCCACCAGCTTCCACCTAAGTTTCTACTCCAAATCTATGGATTGGGGGTTAAGTTAAATTTATCACCTCCATTGTCTCTACATATTCCTAATAAGTGGGGATTGATTGATTAGATCGGAGCCTAGATACCAAAACCCAAGTGATCTGCAGGCATTTGAAGACTTCATTATGAGAATCGACCAGCTGAGCTGTAGCTTATTAAAAAGTAACACTGTTGTACTTTAAATAACATATCAGTATTCAAACTGGCTGAATGAATATAGTAGTGACAACTTTGAAACATGCTTCCATCACATCAAAAATGACAATGAAAAGATTTAAGTAGCCAGATAATTAACATCATAGTTGCCATAAAAAAAATAAAAACGTTTCATTATCAATTTACTAGATAAACACCCTTTTACTGTTACATTTTGTTGACTAAATGAGCCATTTTCTCCATCACAGATGCTGATTCAAACGTCACAGTGTCCGCTATGGACCCTGGTGTGACTGCGTACCATTGATTACCCCCACGAGAGCAGACAGCAGGGTCACAATAAAGTACTAGAGCAAGCCACATTGGGGCAGAGGCTTGTAAGGCAATGACAGATGGGACAGTGGATGTTAAACTTCTCATCATCAATTCTGCCATAATTCATGATATTCTTTGCTGAGAATGAACTGTATAATTGAGATTTGTGTTATACAGGCTCCAGCGTCAGTATGGCCTATGACAGCGTTTTTAATTGTATTAATTGTGGGCCACCGTGGATAAAAATGTTTTCTATGGCAACTAGCGACATCTTACCTATATCCAAGTGTCAAGTAATGCATATATTAACACTTCCTTTGAATGAGTAATATATGAACATATATGTATCTATATCTGAATGTATTCAAGAATGTAATGTACTCAAGAAAATGAAATGACTGATTCTGGCCTCATCTTTCTTTGCAAGCTCACCGCTGGACATATATTTTCTAATACAGACTGTAATCTTGTTTCATAAATAACAAAGATCATCTTTATAAATGTTTCATAACACGAGACACCCATTGCAATATAACAGGAATGCACAGCAGATGAAGTTAAAATCGTCCAAAGTGATGTTTAGCAACCCCTCTGAAGCAATTTCTCCCAAACTGTAAGTATATGACAATATGTATAATGCTGGCATTTTTGCAACTATCACAGAAGTGATAAAGAACCCTCAGCATGTGAATCCTTTCTCAACTACATCATAATGTCTTTAAAAATAGTATGTTTTTGTTTCATAGTAATTGAAAATAATTAGTGCTTGTTCATGTTTTGACAGTGCTATTATAATAAATATAAACCACATTTCATTTACTGCAGACATATTATGTAATTAGAAGATGATTTATCTCTGACAGCATCGAGGAATATGACATAAACAGCCAAGAGGCAATTCTTCATTTGTTATCTGTCAGGACATGCAGCATCCTCATAGCTTTTATTGAGCACATTTTTAGAATCCAAATGTAGAAACGGTACATTTTCTGAATTTCTGAGGAGAACAGTTATATGCACATAATATTGTTTTGTGTAAAAATGAGGGAAAGAGTACTAGTTCAGTTATTACACCAGTGTAAGGAGACTATAGCAAACTTCTGTTTTTATCTAAAAAAATGTTTTTAAATGCCCCAGTTTTTGCGAGTCCCTCAGTGCCGTGTGCAGGATTGCGTCCTTGCACAAAAATGACTGATAGTTGTCGCTGTGTATGGAGGCAGAGAGCTGAATTATTGAGGGCTTGTTTTTCATCAAGGTCCAATTAAGGCAGCACACACATACTGAAACACTTATGTGCAACAAAACACACAGACATTTACTCAAAATAAAATGACTTCTGTGGTGAACATGGTTGAGGCATGAGGAGAGGGGGTGTTCACTCACTATATACTGTTTCCAGTTCTACTTCATCTACGTCCATACCTGTGAGATGCATAGCTGAGGCCAGCAGACGCATTCACTAGTTTCGGTTTTTAAGGCCACCAAAGGAGGACAACCTTCTCAATGAAAAACTAAAGTTACTAAAGTGATTCACTGAGCGCAAAGCTCAGCTTTTGAGGCTTCAGGAATGTTGTACATCTTTCTGAAGAGATCTGTCCCTGATGCTACCATTCCTCCCCACCCCATCACCAACAACCACCACCACCCTTTCACACACACAGAATTGGGAATTGTGGTTAAGTAGTTTAATCTTCGTATTTGAAATTTTACATCTTGGCAACTTGGGTTATTCAGGTGCTTTTGTCGAATTCCCAGGAGACAGTCATGTTTCTTCTCATGAGAAAGGGCTTTGGTTGGCTGCTCTTGCACAAAAGACTTCATGAGTGGAGTGCAACACTGACATTTGCCATTCTGTAAGGTTCTTTCTTCTTCACAAAGGAACCCCGCATCTCATTTCATGTGCCCAGTAGCCGGCTCTTTTGCTGTTGGTTGCTGCACCCTCGTTCATTCAACTTGAAATACGTATATATTTAATGTATATGCATGCTGCCTTTTAAAACCAAAACGTCTTACCAGTGCAGTTACGAATATATATATAGTTAGTTTTACCCTACTGATGATCTGTTGTTTCTTAGTCATCACTTTGGATAATTGTGTGTAGATAAGAAGTATAATAGAATTATTACAAGAGACATGTGTTCCTACGACACCAATCAAGATGCGATATTCCTTTTATGTCAGGTCTCTAACAAAATTTGGGAATAAAACAGCCTTTGTCCTAAAAGTCACGAAAAATAAATCCTCCATTTTTTCCCCCCAAGAAGTCAGCAGCCAACATAGTTTAGAGTGATTGTTTTTGAATAAAGCTTTGGCTGCTGTGTCTACAAAACAGCTGAAAAGGGGAAAGAAAAAATGCCAGTAAACTCTTTGGAATTATAAACATAAATTATTACGACTAAATTAAATTTGTTACACTTGATGTTTGATATGTTTTTGAATGACTGAATTTGATAACACATTTAAACACTGGAGATGTTTCAGTTTTCTAGTTCTTCAAAAGATTGAAGGAACCAAAGGCAAAAACGTGGGAGGATTCCTGTGTAGTCTAAAAACACCCCCATCCCATATTAATGCATGAATTAGGGGTGTATTCAGCAGGTTGTAAATATATTGACTTCTGCTGTAAACACTTATGTTCTAACATAAGTGTTAATTAAAATGGATTTGCTTTTACCACCTAGTGGTCATTTAAGGAACTGCTCACATTTCCATTACCGCATTGGTGTAGCCCCTTGGCTTTTACTAAGAGCAGACCTTTTCAGTGAAAGCACTCAAAATATTAGAAAACGGGGTGCACCTCGAGCTGTATGGATAGAAATAACTAAGAAAAGGTTAAGTAATAATCAAATAGAAATTCTGCCTTCCAGCTGGAAACATTTTGAGACCAAAACGAGAAAATTCACAGCAGAGACAAAAAAGAACATTTGAGTCAAGAAATCAACAAAAAGCTTCATAAAGTCAAATCATTAAAAGACAACAAAGTCACCTTTGTGGAGGTGGCTTTTGCACACAGCCTGTTGAAAACTGGAAAGAAAAGCTTTAAGCAGAGTATAAGATGGCAGCAAATCTTGAAGTTGAACTTAAATTGGTGAAGAAAAGAGGGAAAGATTTCACTCAAAAAGTTCAAAGCTCAGCCAACAGCTCCAGGTAGATAAAGGACGTTGAGTTAAGGCAGAGGCTAAACAGGTTTTTCTGATATAGCAGACAAATTCTTACAGAAAATGGAGAAAATGCATCAAATCTTTAATGCCGAACTGAAAAGTCAGACAGACGGCCTGGGTTTGAGAAAATCTGGGGTTGAACTTGATGCTTGAACCAGAAAAGCCGAGGAAGAAGACACACTTGAGACGCTCAAAAACGAAGATGGCGTTTTACGTAGAGGGTGAAGATGATGGTACAGGAAACCTGAGTTTTCAGAGGACTCCTCTGAGTGCTCAGATCATTATTTTAAGTAGATTAGTCCTCTGGAAAAGGGCATTGAGTTTAAATAAATAAATAAAATAAATGACATGAAATATTACTTCTAGTTTCACCCTCTGATATCACTTAAGGTAAAACACAAACGACTTCTTGAAGTTGCGTATGCACTGCAGTTTGTTTCGCCGTCGAATGCAGATCACAGTGGTGCGCCCTCAACACTTACAGTCACAGAGAAACTGTAGGTGTGGTTCGGTGCAAGCAGGAAGATGAAAAGCGTTTTTGCAGAAGCTACACACAAGTGTCAACAGGAAGTGAAAGACCATGCAACTATTTCTCAAACTAAAGAAAATATAAATAAAGAGTAACTATTATCATGTTAGATAGGTAGTCTCTTAATTATGAGAAAAATGAAGCTCTTCTTTTTTTTACAATCGTCTGCATATATATTAATGGTGAATATCAGATTTGGCAAAACCTTAAAGTCACATATACAAACATTTTGATCTCGCAACAGCGCTTTTTTTTTTTTGTTTTTATATTTGTTTTTTGTGCATGGGTATATATTAGAAGTATCTCATAAGCATAACTGTGCTCCATTGTTCTTGTAGTTTGTCGTGCTTATCTGCCCCCTCTTTTTCTCTTTTGTACATGCTTGCAGGTCAGAGTTTCCAGCGCTGGGTGCTGACCTCCGGTTCTACCCTCTTCAGTTACCCCTCCCTCTGCCCTCATTTCCTGTCAGGCTACTTTCAGTAAAGGCCACCAGTACCACAAAACCCTCTTGTCAAAATGTGACAAGAGGTGTTGGTGACATGCAAGTATTGAGTCTTCCTGTAAACGATCTCACAAGACTTGCAAGCGTTGCTTTTGGAGAGCACGCTCATGCTTCCTGGCAGACACTTCGACAAGCTCGAAAGGGAGGGCCTCGAACATTCATACACCCTGCAAACATCCTGCCAAAGAATTAATGCCATATTTATGATCGTATCTGATCGTATCAACAGAGACTGTCTCCGGGATCACGTCATAACACGCAGAGACAGCGTCATTCACTCACTCAAGTAAAAGCCAATTTGCCCTTAATACAAAAAGTCATGTCTGATTAAGTTTAGGAAAAACAGGTTTAACAGGGTTGTTATGTCATGTTATGTCAACAATAACAAACACACATCAAACTATTATGAAGACCATCATTGCTAAATGTGTAATTACTTGAGATGCAATTTTCTGTAATGTATATATATATATATATATATATATATATATATATATATATATATATATATATATATATATAAATTCAGAAAGAGACCTTTCATTTCCTCTTAACAAAGGTGCAGTCAGCTGTACACAGGAAGCAACAGGTCAACTGCCTTACCCCACTTGCTCATCTCTTAGTTTTAATCGAAGTACAGGGCCGAACCCACAGTGGAGGAAGTGTGGTGCATAACAAGGTTGATCTTAACCAGCACAGAGTTATCATCTGTCTTCATCCCAGTTTGGCTACAGCATTTCATCCGAAAGTCACCTGCAGCTTCACCTCAACATGAGCCTTCGGAAACTGAGTGAGTACCGCCAGTGTTTGCTCGAAGCTCAGTCAATCAACAGCTTTCTCTGTACCGTTATGATACACACTGCCCTGTTAGTCAGGTCCACATTGATGAGGATGGCATGAAATGCAGCCAGTTACTGTAAGGACTTTGCATCTTTGTTTGATTATTCATACAATGTGAGTGTGGGAAATTTTCCAAAAACTTCAAACTTGTAGTTACTTATGGTTCTGTCTTTAAACAACACGAGGCAAAAGACTATGACAGAAACAAAAGATATTTCTTTAAGCTGCATCAGAAGACCTTTTGTCCCTTAGGGAAAAGCAGAACACGCCTAAAACGCCACATCGAATATATCATTAACTGTTACGGTCTTCACCCAGAAAACAAGACATTTTGAAATCACGTCTTGTACCCCTGACACTTCACACTTATCTTTTCTTCCGTCTACAAATTTCTCAGGAGTCACATTTGATTCCCAAAAGGAAATTCATGTCACGTTACATTTTTTTTCTTTTAAGTATGAAACAATATAAATCCATGGATGACTAACAAATATGGAAGCGCAATGAAAGAGAATCACTAGAGAAATCTAAAATATAAACTTCATTTCCACAGAAGTTTTGAAAATACAGAAAAAAAACTCAACACAAATGGTGTTGAAAAAGAAATGAACTAATCTTAAATGTGATATACTTTAAAAGATGTTTTGCCAGAGGTATATTCATACTTTTAATTGTGTTTTTAATAGGTTAGTTTGACAAGAAGAACCAGTCCAGTCTTATTGAATATACTGTTGTAGCTGCTCACCAGTCTGTAGTTGCAGGCGGATGCATGATACGCTTGATTAAGAGCCAGATTTGGACTGTACACAGGCCCTCACTTATAACAAATGAATGCTACTTATAATATATTCTGTCTGTCATTGTTTTTCTCCTAACGTTTTAGTTTTGGGTATTTAACAGGCATTAAATTCAAGATTTGTTTAGAGCCACTTAATACAGTGAAGACTGTGAAAGTACATTCCTTTGTACCAGTGCCTGCATGCTTAAAGCCCTTTAAAACCAAGTAAACAAATAACAGATTTATTATTTTAGACTTTGCGTCTTTGATGCATTTTAGAAAACCTTTTGATGTACAAAGTACAAAAGCAACATAGCTGAAGTATAAAATATAACAGTAGACCAAGTAGAAAAATGTCTGCAAAGAATAATAGTTAACCATGGCCTCAGATTTGGAGGTGATGATTGTCATCCCAGCCACTTTACACTTGGCTCCAAACCACCCCAGCACATGCTGAAGGTCCTGGTCCGATGAAGCCAACATCATCAACAACATCATCTGCAAAAAGCAGAGATGAAATCCTGTGGGTCCCAAACTGGACCCCCTCCAGCACCTGGCTATGCCTAGAAATCCTGTCCATCAAGATTATGAACAGAACCGGTGACAAGGGGAAGTCTTGCCAGAGTCGAGCATGCACTGGGAAAAGGTCTGAATTACTGCCGCTAATGTGAACCGAGCTGCTGCTCCGGTCGTACAAGGACTGAACAGCCCTTAGCAAAAGGCCCCATACTCACGGAGCACCTCCATCAGAATACCACGAGGAACACGGTCAATTATCTTCTCCAGATCCACAAAACACATTTGGCTTGTTTGGGAAAACTCCCATATACCCTAATGCACCCTGTGGACGATACAAAGCTGGTCCAGTGTTCTATGACTGGGACGAAAACTGTATTGTTCCTCCTGAATCCGAAGTTCAACTATCGGCCCAATTCTCTTCTTCAGTACCCTGAAGTATACCTATGGTGCAATATGGTTTGGGTAGCAGTCGTGGCAACGTGCCTCGATGACCCAACCCCTGGACCAAAACTCTGGCAAGGGGGATGTGAAGAAATTCTGCCAGCTATTACATGCATAATAAATACTTCACTTGCCTGAGACCCATTTCCCTCTCGCTAGGCATTTCTTCAGCATGTCATGGCAAGGACAAATGTCCTCATCTCATCGTTTCATGACAGGCATGCCCCAAGACTTGGTGCTTGGGATCCTTCTGGTTGTCATATACACCACCTCTCTGGGTCAGATTATCAGGTCACACTGCTTCTCATATCACTGCTGTTTAAATGAACTCATATAAATGTCATAGCTGCCAGATGGCTCCACCATCTCTTCATGAATCTCAGCTTGCCTCGCTGATCTATCTGTATGGATGAAGCAATACCAGCTTTAACTTATCTTGTCAAAGAAAAAAAGTCCTGGTTATGCCTGCCCATCATTTAATCAAACAAGACATCCAATGCTACAAAGCTGGTCTGCCAGCTTCCTCAATAAAACATCTACAAAAGGTCCAGAACCCTGCAGCACATTTGTGCTCATTGACCTTTACTGGCCATATATGGATGCTCAAATCAAACATTGGCATGACACTTGAGTACAAAGTGACTTCAGGGTCCACACCTGCTTATCTAAACTCAATTGTAAAGGATTAAGCCTCTTGCCCGGCATTACACTTATCAGAAGGACATTGATTGGCCTTGGCCTCTATTCACACAAGGCTATCTCAGTCAAGGCTGTTCTCTTTTGGGGTTCCTCGATGGTGCAACAGGCAACCAGTTAATAGAAGAGCAGCGCCGTCCCCTCTCTGTGCTCAAGAATCTCTTGAAAATGTTTTTTCTTCCTGGAGTACCTGCAATCATAAAGTGCTCTAACTTCTTTATCTACAACTGAGTGGTGTCTTAATTGCACTACCTTTGCAATTTACCATGTTTACTGTGGCTTGATTCTTTTTCCTCTTGTAAGTTGCTTTGGAAAGACGCATCTGCTACATTTAATGTAAAAAGATAATTGCACAGGTCAGCAGTCAAGCAGCCTAAGTGGGTAACAACTGAACATTTTTATACAAATTCTTAAGAAAATGCAGTTATCAACCTGGCACAGGAGTGGGTGCATCCACTAAACCAAGCTGTTGTCTAAGACTGTGTGACACTGATGGAGCTCATTCAAAGATTGATGGGTCAGGCAGAATTACCTTCTGAACTCTATTGTACATCTTGATGAGTCTTCAACTAATCTTGTACCAACACTGCGTTACACTAGAGGACACCTTACAAAATAAACATGAAACTGTTTCAGTAGTGCAGCAAAAGAACAGAACAAAAGAAAATAAAAAAGCAAAGTGTGGCTTTGAAACCTTTTGTGTTAAAAGACTTCTTTTCTCCATTCACAATGTCCCCTTTTCAAGGTTTCAAGTGGTTTGGCAGCCTTACCAACCTCCCTTTTTGCCGGATCTCTGAGAAATCAGACTCCAAGACCTCTAGGTCGAAGTCTGGAGTCCAATCAGGAAGTGTACCAGAAGTTCACTATGAAGGTGTCATCGCAGAGAGACTAAGTCCACTCGCTGAGACCACGCTGGATGACTTGGAGGGCATGCGTCCTCGCACTGCCAGCTATGTCCGTTCCAGTGAGGACTACACACATGTTGGCACGCTTCCCCGGCTGCTGATGAGGAAGAGGGACAAGAGTAACAGAGGTAAAGGCAGCAGTAGTCATTATCAGCACTTAAGAAGTGTTATTGCAGATGCCCAGCAGCTGCCATTGACAGAGATTTGTAAATGCAGTCGATGACATGCTACCTTTTTTCATTTTCTTTCATTTTTTTTTTTTACACCTTATCACCTTTTTGTCCCCTATGGCTCATATTGTCCATTTCTTCCTAAGGATGCTCCAGCAGCAACAAGAAGAGTAAAGCCAAGAGTGGCCTGAACAGAAGTCAAAGCCAGAGACCTGCAGGGGACTATAATCATGTTGCTTTTACACACCCGGGTGTATCATCCAAAGTGGCTGAAGGTGAGGAAGGGGTTACTTCTGACAGTGGCATCAAAGAAGACTGTCCAACCGATTCCAACACACAGTCTGAACCTATAAGCGAAGACAATAACGCCAACGGCCAGAACCTCATCTTTGCGCCCACTGCTGCCAGTGTAGATGTGTCGCCATCTGGTGGGTTGAGAGCAGAACTTCAATCAGAGGAACATGGAGCGTTGAACCCTGAGTCCAAGACAGAGACTTCATCTGCTCCCCTGACACAGGGGGGTGATGAAACTTGCAAAGATGGATGCTTAGAGTGTGATTCGACCTCTGAGCCAAAGGATGCGGCAGGGAAAGAGCCAACAGAGGCACAAAGAAAATCTGACAGCATTGACAGGTGCCTTTTTTCTTTTTCTCTTTCAGTAATATTTTTATTGTCCGCACTCGGTTCATTGACTTATCAGTACTGACTTTGGTAGCATGATTCTATTTTCCTGCCTAGTATTTTCAAGATTGATATTTTGTTTATTCAATTTAGATAATTGTAGATTATAAAATACTCAGTTCACTTCAGTGTATTTGTACTGCATCACAGCAAAGGTTCCTCAGAGCACTTTAAAGAGAAAGCTACATTTTCCATCCATCCATCCATCCATCCATCCATCCATCCATCCATCCATCCATCCATCCATCCATCCATCCATCCATCCATCCATCCATCCATCCATCCATCCATCCATCCATCAAAAAGGTGTTGACTGACCAAAAACATTAAAAGCAATCTTAACAATAACTGAAGTTTAATTTTAGTAGATTTATGCACCCTTTTTTAGCTTTCATACACAATATTTTAATGTTTAATATTTTTTATTTTTAGTTTCATATAATTTTTAAGTATAAAGGTTTGTAGTTTTGTTTTTGTCAAACTAAGACATTTTTATATTTTTCAGACCATCTCGTGAATTTTTTTCCAAACCAGATAATCAGTTAGTTAAATAACAGTTAATAAATAACCTTTAACAAGAACAATCACAGTCTGCAGCCAGATATAAGAGTCTGACTGCTTCTCCTTCATGTACAATAGTAGAATACTAATTTATACATGAATATTCATGTAACAATATTAGACATTATTTCCTACTTTACTTTCAAGACTACTTAATCCTATACTAACATACTGACCTGGACTGCTAGTAAATGATAGAAAGACAAGAGCAGGTCATGCATTAGCTTTCCTGTTGGAGAAAAAAACTTGCTGAGTACACAGAGTTGGGTATACACTATAATGACTAAAAATGTGGCTCCGCTCTGTATACCTGCATAGAACCGGTGCAACATCACTGCAGACCATATATAGTACTTGTACAACAAACCTGGGCTTATAATTTAATAGGCTGCCCATGACGGACTTCTTCTGTAGTCTGCTCATTCGGAGCCATCATTGTGAGACTATGTTCCCTGCAGGCACAGAGAGGTGCAGGTCTGTGAGTTTTACTGCTCGAAAACTTTGGATAATCGATTTTGTGCCGATTTTTACTGAGGACACAACTTCCTGGAAGACGGGAATATTTTGAGTAAAGGCAGCTGGTAACACTTTTTCTTTGTATTGATCAAATATTACTGACAAACTCCACCTCCTTCTCTGGCTAGAAGATTTTTTTTTATTCTATTCTATTGATATCTATTCTTTCTAAAACACAGAAGACCACAGAAAATAACCCTTCAGTGCATTTGCTGTTTGCATTTCTTAGTTTTATAGATGATTTATTAATAAAGCCAGAAGTTGGGGAGTTTGAGGGAGAAATGCAACCCTTGCAACCCTAACCCTCCTAAGCCAAGCAGACTGTTCTTTCCCAATTCTTTTCCCATGGCATGCCAATCCCTGTGCCTCCCGGTGGCCCTCGTATAAACGCAGAGTGCGTGTATCAGGTCACAGACTTGGATGCGTGAAAGGCCACTGTGTACTTACATGCAAGGGCTCAGATGTGTGAGTCTGGAGTCTCAGCTTGCGACTCTAACCCAGGGACCGTGGGAAATGCAGCTCTGTAGTGAAAACTGCAGGTTACGTATACATGGGCGCATTAAAGAGCTCTCCCTCCTCTGTCGGTTCAACCATAAATCAAACCGCCTCTCAGCCACTCTGGCTAGACGCCACAGCACTACTTCTTTGCTTGGGCTTCTTTTTCAGACAACATAAAACATCAATGCAAGTTGGGGAAGTTTTTGGGTGGCTGATCAAATTTAGCTCTTAAATAAGATGCTTTTAATGTATTTACTCGCATCTTTTGGACTGAATGAAAGGTCCCCGGTGTGATCTGTGTAACCAATTAGTAAGAACCTGTTTGAGCAAATATGTAGCAACTAAATTATTAAATTTTTATTTTCTGCAGCAATGTGTATGTTGTGTGGGGATCTTGGGTTGTGCTCCATGCATGTTGAATTTGCTCATATGAAATTAAATTACCGTAAGTCGTCCGTCCAGTGAAGTGGTGGCTGTCATTGGCTGGTAGCACACGATTTGACCACATACTTCACAGTAAGAGAGGTGTTCCTTTGATTAACTTTATCTGCCTTTTCTCTCCAAACATAAAAAAAAAACATTCATTCACAGGACTTTTTTTTCCCCAAAATGAATAAATCTTGTGTAGATGTTGATTGGTAAACACCTGACACTGAATTATGAGTTTCTTTTTTAACGTCTGGGTGGATTCTTTGGAAGACTGGTTTTCTATTTCCTGTCTCATTGTTTGCAAACACAAGCAATTGTGTCTCAGACTTATTTTTAATGATTGCCTATGTAACCAAGATGAATATTATTCACCATGGCACAGCTTCAAATACTTTCTGTTGCATGAGGCAAAAATAAATATTCCATATTGTGCAATGTTTTTTTGTTTTTTTTTCATTTCATTTATTTATTTTGTATCATCACAACACTGGATCAGCTTTGGGAGGCCGTGCAGAACCTCTCTACTGTGGGACCTATTAACACTCGCCAGCCCACTGCCACGCTGGGATCTGTTGATCTGACCTCTCTGTACTTTGTGTAACACAACTTTGCTGTGGGCCCAGCGAGACTCATCATGGAGTTGCGCTGATTGATCTTTAAACTTGTCCGAGGGTGTACTTAACCCCTTTGCACTCTTGCGCTTCATGTTACAAAGCTGCGTAGCAGTCCCCGCTGCAGGGCATCACAAACAGCAGCACAGCGGGGAACTTGACACACGATTGGGATCCACCCTGAGTGTTAAAGTGCGACCGATGGCGCTTGAGAGATTGGAGAGACCCAGTCCATATTGGGAAATCTGAGACGCTCAGTGGGGTTTGTTATGTTTTTGTTCCACGAGGGCGAGCTGCATCTGTGTTTTACGCAGTTGAAAGCCTGCTACGGACCGTCATGGGAATACAGATTTTTTTCTTCTTCTTCTTCTGTTTGTGGTAACGTGCACCTGTTACAAGAGTGGATCAAACACAAAAGCAGACCTGTGTGCATCAAAACACATGTACACACAATTTGAACAGAGGCTCAAACCTTTTTCCTCTTTTTACATTTTCTCCCTTTCGTCTGCCTTATACTTTGATTCCACTCCCATAACTTCTTTTTTTTTTTCTCCCTTTTCAGCATCATGAAGCCAGCAAAGAATCAGGATGAACATGTTCAGGTAAGTCTCTGTCTAGATGCCTTTCTTCCAAATCTCCAGCTGTTTCTATCCAGCTGAATTAATGTTTATGCTAAAGGGTCAATAGTACGAAGAAGTACCAATTTATGTACTTAAAAGCATATTTATGGATAAAGTCACTCAAAAACTCTAACATGACACAAACTTGTCATGTGGTTTGTAGTGCCCTCATTCAACACCATCATCTTTACCTCCGCCAAATTTTACATCTTTGCTGCAATTGCTGCACCTCAGAATGCATAGCCAAGGCGTCCGGTTGACAGACGAGGACCACAAAAGAGTTCTGGGAACATCTTTTGTCATAAATCCCAATCTGCTCCTACACTGTACAGTCTTGCTGGTTCACCGACAGCTATCTTAACACTCATGCAACCAGAGATTGCCTGAGATCATGTCCTTATAGTGTCAGAACCTAGTGAGTAGACAATGAAAATGTGACACAAAGTGATGTATTAATTTATGCAAATTTCCCCAAACTGTCTTTGCAAAACTGACATCTAAAGTTGGCTTCATCTGTCCAAGCATGACTGAAGCCACGTTCTCCTCCTTTTCTTTTTTTGAAGTATCTGCACCATACATAAAAGCCACAACTAAAGAGTGGTTCGTTTTCTCGTTTACCATCAGGACTTGCTGATCGGTCTATCATACATACATCTGTCGTATCCTACACTTCAGGAGGTCTCATGATCGTAAAGTCAAAAGATTATTAGTGCCAAAGATGAATCAATTAATTCTTCTTTTTTTTTTAATCCTTTTTGGCACATCCCACATAAGAGGGAGTGAAGCAGTCTATATGTTAACTCCACCCCTTTAAAACCAACTTTTATGAACAAAAGTGGGAGGAAATGTTTGAAAATACACTATGTCTCCTTTAATGCCTATGACTTTGAAGGGAACAAGCACATGAGAGATTTTGTTGTTATCCTTAGTTCACATATTTGAAGATGTAGTCCTTTGGAGTAAGACCAAAACAACAGCTTTTCAACTCTTCCCTGCTCACAACATCAAAAACTTTTGCTTTCTTTCGTTCACTGTTTACGCTGTAGTCATAAATTTTACCCTACATGCACAAAGCATTGCTATCCTCTACTATTAATGGATTAGATTTTTACTGCGACTCCTCAGATGTAACTGGCTGACGATCAGCAGTTAACCTTCTATAGGTTTGCTCATATCAGCAGACTCAGTCCGCATTCAGCCTAATTCTGACTGCCATTTAGCTAATTGGGCTTTCAGTCAGGAAGTGCAAATGTCAGCACCCAGCAAGGAAAATGCTGCCTGTGCTGCAGCCAGCAGGGGGAGCCATCCTCTCAAGCCTGACCTCCTCAAAGATCACAGACGGCAAGAGGTTGTTTTGTGACCTTGGAGATGAATAATCAGGCTTCATGAATCCTGCATATGAACAAAGACTTCTACTCGAAGCAAAAGTGAGAAGCAAGAGGAGAATAGTGAAGCTGAGAGGTGAAGGGAGGAAGGACTGGGAGTCAGGGACGGAAAGCCGACAGCTGAGTACTTGGAGGTCTGTTTTTGTATCGATTGTAAATCACCGGCTTGGTGGTAAAAGCCTTCTCCTATGACCCTGACCTGTATTCCCTTTGTAAAACAAATGTGCCCATCTTCCATTAGCCGCAACAAATTGACTGCAGTAAAATCTTGTTAGGATTTTATGATGTTGAAAGCAAACCGTGCCTAATGTTGTGATGTTGACTTCTGTCGGTGATAGTTAATGGCCAGTTTGGAGGATCGTAATCATTAACACAGGTGAGTTTACAAACCTAACCTGACTGCATTAGTTTCCATCATGGATTTTCTCCCGCTGCCCAGAAACGTGCATGTCAGGTTACCCGGTGATTCTGAATTGCCTGTAGTGGCATGTGTGAGTGTGTGCACGGCTGTCTGCATTGTTTTTCTTTGAGAGGCCTCGTGATGCGCTGACGACCCGTCCAGGGTGTGCTCTGTCACCTGAAGACGGCTGGGCCGGACTCCTCTGACCCTGAATCAGATGGATCACGTGCGACCTGGACTCCAGAAGTTTACATTGTTATTTAATAGCACATACATGGTTTTACGGTACAGTCTCTTCAGTCAGACATCTGTAGAGTATCCAGATTCAAAAAGAATCACAAAATTCACCTGAAAAAAAAAATATTTTGTTTTATTCTGTTTTTTTTTTTTTTACTATATTCATTTATTTGCTTTTACTTGCTGGGTGATTAAATTTAGACTAGAATAACTGGATATGGTTAGGTTGGTTGGGGTTAGACTTCATTCGTTCACATTTTTACCAGCTTGTCACAAAGCTTTAATTTTGAAGTTATTGGCTGTCGCCCCCGGAGACTACGAGCCGTCCAGTGACATGCGGCGGGTCTCCAGTGCGACTTGTTACTGAGATGTGTTATTTTAGGATGGGTGGCCTCTACTCACTCCAACATACTGGCCTGTTTTATGGCCCGTCAGTGTCAATGCAGTGCCAGATAATGAAACTTTAACGACGTTACAATGAAGTCTGGTGTTGCTGGTTTTTGTTTTTCATTGCTCAAAGTGGGACAGTTTTCATGGCTTGCTTATAATACCGATAAGAGGTTTTGTATCACTGCTGCTTCCATCATTTCATCCCCCCACACCTACTCTTTTCCTCCAGTTTGACACCCCCCTCCCCCTGTTTGCATGTTTTTGTCACCCAAATTGGCGCCACAGCAGCCACTCCCACCGCCACCCACCTCCCTGAAAGCTGCCAGCAGTCCCTCCATCTCCTTCCATTTCTCTGAAACATTTATGACAGCTGATGTTTAAATCAGGAGTCGCCCTCGCCGTGGCCCTCTTCATAATGCCAGCGTCCAGGCCAGGGACTCTCCTTTAGTTTTTCACATGTGCGCGCGCGCGCACACGTGTTTTTTTAGACACAAGCGTGCACGCAAACACACAGAGTGAAAATTAGACTAAGTGTAATTGATAAAAGGGATGCTGTCTGAAAATTGGTGAGCTATATATTTTCTCAAAGACTCGTGGTAATTAAAAAGCCTGAAAGCCTCCGAGACAAGTTAATGTGCTTTCTCATAAAACATCCATCATCATTCAGTTTTCATGGGGACGAGGAACTGGTCGAACATTGAAGTTTTTGTGATTCGTGGAAAAAGTAAAAAGCCTCTTTAAGACGTTTTTATGGCTGGTGCAAATAGGCCAGATTGTTCTGTGTTATTAATGAACTCATCTGCCTAAGCCCAAATGTTTATGAAGAGTGTCTATGACATGGCTGCTTGTTTTATGATTGTGTGCATCTATTTTTGAATTTTGCCCTGCCTCGCTTTGTCTCCTGCCCTGTTTTTGTGGTTTGGTTCTACTTTGATGGGGTGGGGCAAGAGGGGGAGGCGGGACGGGTCGGTTCATAAGAGGTTTATTAACATATGTCTGAGTCTCACAACGCTCTCTAGACAAAAAGAAAAAAATGTGTGTGTGTGTGTGTGTGTGTGTGTGTGTGTGTGTGTGTGTGTGTGTGTGTGTGTGTGTGTATGTGTGTGTGTGTGTGTGTGTGTGTGTTATGGGGGCTCAGCTGCATATCAGTGCATTACAGCATGTTTGATTATGCGAATGGTTTAAATTTCAAAAATCCGTTCGCATCGGTGTGGTGCTTGATTATATTAAAGCTGCACCCTGTAGGGGGAACGTGTGCGTGTGCCTGTTACAGTGGGCTCAATTAATGTGGTGCCTCTGTGAGTGAGAGAGGGGGAGATTTACAAGAGTGGACTCCACACCTCTGAAAGGTGACCAGTTACCGGCTGCTCTCCTGGCATACAGATTGACAAATCACGGCGCGTGGACTCGTGTCCTGAGTGTGCTACTCCTTATGTGCAGCTGGTTCAAAGGTGATGTTAAAAGTGTTTACTGACATACACTGCTCAGGTGAAGCTGTTAGATTTTCTTTGGTGTTCATGTGAATCTTTTTACCTGATTAAGCTCTTTCAATAGAATTATTCTCTGATGGCTGTTTTTATTTCGTTCTCTTCGTCAAGGTCAGCGTGCCACGAATCAGCACATGAAATGGAGTTATGACACACTCATCTCTCTTACACGCTGATTTATTCATGCTCAAGATGTGTCTACTTGATGCAGCAGCACTTTTGTGAATGGTTTACTCATTTGAATGTGATTACAGCAGGAAAACTGACTTTAAATTGCATTATTTCACACCTAAATCAGAATTTTCCAACACATCTGTAGGGACAAAGTCCCAGTGCTCCCATAAGGCCTCTTCTCCCTCTCTCTTTCTCCGTATCATTACTCCAGGCTGATGTTTCAAACAAGCTTTGACACACATATCTGTGGTTCAATGCGGATTAACCAGTAGGTGAATGAGGTCCGCCCCGTGAAAACACGCTGATGAAAATCAGACGCTCGCACAGACAAATCATTAACTGCAGCCGTCTGCACCCCCAGCGGAGCCTGGCCTTTATTTTTTAGACATGTGCACACATTGACACAGTCACACGTGTGTTTGCACATATAATCTTCATGCACCCTCAGCGTACCTCTTTTTATCTCACACACGCGTGCACGCCCACACGTTTTCCTCTCTTCCTTCTCACACTCGCTCTTACTCGTGTGGGTCTCTTTTACACCCAGACGCACTTTCATTAGTGGGATGCTCAGAGGCACATGCTGGGATTCTCCATTGTCCTTCCTATCAGCCTGCGGGATGAAGCTCACTAATTAATATTTAACTGAAGACCGCCTCCAAGCAGGGGAGGGAGATGGAGAGATAGAAGACTGGAAGGTGGGGAAGGTGGAGGGATGGCCAAGGAGGGGAAGGGAAGAGCAGAGAAGAGAGTGGAGAGAAGGATAAGATGGAAAAGGAGGCTGGAAAACGGAGGTTAGGCTATTGATCAGATGGATAAGAAGGCGGGGGGATGACAGGAGGAATACAGTGATAAGAATGACCTGAGAAATCCTGCATTTGATCGACCACAGAGCAGGCCAGAGAGATATGGCAATGGTGAGAAAGGAAAAGAACAATTCTGGCAGATTTAGGATTCAGATCCACATGATAAGGAAAATCAACCACAGCAGCCAAACAAGGAAGAGGCCAAAGACTGTATAAGAAGAACTGGACAACCCCTGCTTCGCTAAGCTTTGCCGTCAGACGCTTTCAGGCCAACCCACGGCCAGTCACGGGAGTCAAAACATATTCTCTTTAAAACTTGAATGACTTGCTCTGTTAGGTCCTAATTCACAGCTCAGGGATGAAGACAGAACGAAGGCTACACCTGTTGTCCATCAAACGAATGCACCCTTAATCATACATACATTTGTTGCTTTATATCATTTTAATTTTGTCATATATATTCTAGCTATAGAGACCACAACTGTTTTGAACCAGACTGTAAATATGTTTATTTCTGCTTCAAAAATAAAAATAATACTAGTATTGTAATAAATTATATAAATTATTAATAAAGAAAACCTGTGATGCATACATTCAGTATATTCTACTTTGTGTCGTATATTTCAAGAAAACATGTTTGGGACTTTAATGCTGCTGCTCCCTGCGACAGCTGCTCGATATCTGTTTCTCTTATTGTAACGGCATTTGGAGACAAGTATGAGCTTTAGGAATGTACCCTGTGCCTCTCTTAGGAGGGTTTTTTTCCAAAAGAAAAAAAAATCCAAGAATGCAGCAACTATTGTCGTAGGGATAAATATAAAGAGCCTTAACCTTTTCAAAGAAGTGTTGCTCTTTTATACTTTGCTTGGGTTTTTTTTATGTGTAATGGTTGGGAGTCGATGCAAATAAAATGTGCTTTTAAGTGATCACCTTGGTAAACATTTACATTGTCCCATCCTTGGGCTTCAGCTGGCCACTGACTGGTTTGATACGTATTAAAAATGATGCGAATCACAGTTAGCAGACCTCATCCCACGACAGATTTCAAACCAGCGGGTTAGACGGCACATTCGCCACCAGCATCGTGAAAACGCCGAATGTTGGAATATTTCCCCAAAGAATGGTGTTTGACTTGCAAAGATTTGTAGAATGACTGTTAGTGTCTTCACAGAGGAAGCCCCTGACTGTGAAAGAAACTAGACAATTCATGTTGGTTTATCTGTCCATTTGTGACCATTCTCTGTGCCTTCGTTGCTTTGGCGAGCGTTGCTTAACTTCTCACCTCAGAGTCTAATACAGTCAGCTTCAATGAGACACTCGGAGAAAAAGTGGACCATCGATGAAACTCCTTTAAAATCTTCCTCCATCATGTTGTCATGTTTTCTCCAACATGTATTTGAATCTTTAATGTCAGAACGGGCCGATTGCCAACAGCTCCCAGAACAAGATACAGTGTAAAAGTGTTGAAGACAAGACAAGACAAAAACATCCTATGCGCAACCGACGTCTCTATTTCTGGGTCACTAACTGTTTTTCTCAACGGCGCGCTTTACTCCGCGCAGTTGCCAGATGTGACATACTGTAGGCGTTCTGCTGATTGTTTTGCCGGGGTATTACAGATAACTGAGAGTCGGATGAGCGTAGAGCAACAAGAGATTATATGTGACCCCACTGTGTAATCTGTCCAATCCAGCGCAGGATGGTTTGAGATTAGAGGAGATGCAGAAGTTAAGGAATCTGTCCTGTGGTTTGTAGCTCCTTATCTGACCCCATCCTTTTTGTTTCTTTTTTTTTTTTTTTTTTTTGGAACTTTTCCTGTGACCCACTGGCATGCATTTAAGGCATGAATTAGAAATGCGATTGCTGGTGTCATTTGATGTGTCTGTGGGGCACAAAGACCACCTCGGCTGCACACACTATTTTTGAGAGTGAGTGCATTGCTCCGTCTGTTTCTTCCATTCTGCCTTCCTGCAGTGGTGCAGGCTTCACTAAGTGCAGTGTCAGAATTTTGGATACCGTCAAGGCTGGCTTGCTGTGTTGTCATGGTGAAGCGTCCTCAATGATGTCACTCACTGAGGCCTCGGGAGACAGAACCCCACCCCTGCTGACATCTCCCTGCCATTACGTGTGTGTCTATGTGAAATGGGCCGGTGAAAATAGCACTGTTATCTTTGAAACACCTGCCTCAGTGTTCCAGCTTATAATGAGCTGTCTAGCTGCAAGCCTGCACGGCTTTTTAGGACTTGCATCGTTATGTGCGGCTGTGAGCAGAGAGCATCCCTGCCCAGAATTCCACCACAGGACACCAGCACTACAGCAGTATACTGTATGTAGCGGCGTGCATGTTGCAAAGGTGTGAAAATGCATTTTGGGGTGAGAATGTGTGATAAGGCAGCTCCCTCTTTCATGTCAGAAGAAAGGTTAGACTCTTTTTGAAGGCTTGAACGGCGTCCTCTGTTTCTCTTCTTGCCTAATCTCCTTCATTCATCATCTCATCTTTTAATTTTTCCTCTCTCCCCTCCCACCTTCTCCTCACTTTCGGTCTGTTTCCCTCCCTCCGATGCGATGTACCCCCCCCACCCCAGTCTCCCCTGCACCGCTTGTCAGCATTGTCTCAGGACTTAAGCTGTGTGTGTGTGTGTGTGTGTGTGTGTGTGTGTGTGTGTGTGTGTGTGTGTGTTTGCGTGCGTTTGGAGGGGCGGGTGGGGTTTCTGCCCACAATTCCACAGCCCTCTCTCTCTCCCTTTCTCTCTCTCTCTCTCTCCCTCCATTCCTCCCACCTCCTCCTCACTCCCCCTCCACCACCCCTCTCCCCCCTCCCTCTGGTCCAACCTCCCCCCACCCACACTCCTTTCATCAGCAAAGCAATGAGGTAATCCCTAGCAGCCGCGTGAAGCAGCAGCAGCAGCAAAGTGCAGGCTAAGAGCGAGAGGAGCGGCAGAAGCCGGTGCGGGGCAGCGGGAGCGCGGAGGATGTCGGCAGCTGTGTCATCCCTCGCCGTGGTGCGAGCCAGCTGTTAGCGGCTGGCGCGCAGGTACAGTGGCTGCTGTCTCGAGCTGCAGCTGCGGCGTTATCTGTTTTTATTTGCAGCGCCGGCACTATGTTGAAGGGCTGTTAAAACCAGAGAGGCGGAGTGGCAGGCAGGCAGGCAGGCAGGCAGGCAGGCAGTCAGGGGTGGGACAAGCTCAGCCCAGAGGCGGCTGTTTGGACTGGACTGCCCCGGGTTGGGGTAAAGAGGAACAGCGCACACGCTGCAGCAGCGGCGGCAGAAGAAGAGGCGAAGTAGAGGAAAAAACACGAAGAGGAAAGCGGGGAGGTTTGAAGAAAGATAGCGGGAGAAGGTGCGTGTGTGCCCACCATGACGGAGAGGTGCAGTCTGTGGAGTGCCCTGTCGGCTGCAGCATGCTGCTTCTACCGGGGATCCTTCATGCAGGTGCAGGTCAGTGAGCATCAGTTCGTATGCGTTACTACTCACTTCATGTGTCATAAGTTTCCTCACATTCGTGTACTCCTGTGTGTGTGCGCGTGCGTGCCGGCGTGCGTGTGTGCCGGCTCCTCTTCTGTCCCAGTCCGTCTTCTAGTTCGCAGACTGATGAGATCATAGACTCCGTACAGTATAGTTTCATGTCAGATAGACTGTGGAAACACAGCAAGGACAGAATTGGAGGTAATTGGCGCAGAGGTGCTTTGAGAGTTTTCCGTGCGCGCGTGTGAGTGTGCGTCAGTGTGTGAAAGGGCTCAGAAATTGTGTTCGTGATATTGCGTGTGAGAGTTTCGAGAAAGTGTTTGAAGGGCACAGCAGTGTAAAGCGCACAGTATTCAAGAGTATCAGCTTCGCTTCTGTCTAATTTTGGCTTGAAGCTTGAAACAATATCCGAACCTATTCTTGGACAAACTGACTCCTGCAGTGTATTTTCTACGTGTTTACCTGTGCATACTGGATGGAGAAAAGCTTTCATAAAGAAATTACATGTGTAAAATCTCCCCCTCCCTTTCTTTTTGTCACTTGGCTTCTTGAGTTGCGTCTGTTTTTGTTTGGAGTGAAGTGTTTCAAAGCTCAGAGTAATGAAGTTATTCTAATTAAATCTGTCATAGAGTTCCTGTGCAGTGGTACTTGCGGTAGACCGGTGTGCGTGTGTGTGTGTGTGTGTGCGTGCGTGTGTGTGTGTGTGTGTGTGTGTGTGTTTCTAAATGTGCTTTGAATTGAGTGTGAATTAATTACCAGTTGCTGAATAGTTAGAGTTAAGTGGGGGGTCTTTCATGGGTGAATCAAATAATTAATCCACAGCAACAAACATGGCTTTGTTTACAAACAGCACGATTTTGTCTATAGACCGATATCAATTCCACCATCCGTTTTAATTAAAAACATCCCGTCAAGCACAATAAAAAGTCTCATGCAAGCCAAAGAGAAGCTTTAATCATACTCTGCCGTGTTGATTCTTCTGGTTTTCCTGCAGAAGGGTTAATCATCTGGTAGAATATCTGCAGTCATGATACTTTTTCTTTGGCACATGAAAGAAAATGCAGCACCACACAGTGATGTGTGAAGCCATCGACTAATAAGTAACCAATCTCAAACCTAGTCCTGCTTAAAAGCTTCATTTTCCCACTTGTTGAAGGTAAAGTTTGGACTACCTTGGTAAGAAAGACCTGATTGTCCAGTTTTGGTCTTTTGATTTATGTTCATAAGGCAATTGTAGTGTTGTCGGCAGTAATGATGCCAACTCGTTGCTGCCATTGAATAGAAACTTTTTGTTATACCAGGCTACATTTGTAGCTTTAATAATCGCGAGCATGTCAGAGATCACGGAGGTTTTTTGAACCAGGCTGTAAATATGTTTATTTCTGCTCTAAAGTTGGACATTTTAACGTGGAGGTCAATGGCAATTGACTCCCTTTGCAGCCTGCCTCTATTGGTCAGTCGAGGAACTGCAACGAAACTTGCTTAAGCATGAGCGTCAATGCAGAAGCGAGGTGGTCGTCACTTGAAAACAACAAGACAAAGACAGACCTTCAAAGTAATACAGGAAGTGAAGTAAACAGAAACAGAGGAGGACAGAGGGCATAAACACGAGACGAGACCCAAGAGCACCAGCACTAAACCGAACCCAGATCCTGAAAACTAAAGAACCAAGTATAAACACAAGAAATGAAACTCAAACGCCTACCACAAACCCTCTAAACCATGACAGGCTAGACTCCCATCTAAAAAAAATAAATAAATACAGAAAAAAAAGAAACGATGACTAACAGATGTGCCCTAACCTTTAAGAATTAAAAGGAAGTTCTTACATTATTATCATGACGTTGTGATTAAGTTAGTAGCATGAAATGGTTTTTAAAAATCACAGTGTTGTAGCTTTTCACAATTATTTTCAGGTAAACTGCTCATTATATAGCAAATCCTTAATAAGCTGTCATCTGGCTCCGACAACAGGGGGTGATGAAGGCGTACACCAGATATGTAAACCCAAAGGTTAACATCGATCTGGTGTGTAACAGTGTGACAGTAATTACTCACAGTGTCTCTCCTAGCTGTCTGTGCATAATTGATGTCTTCACATTGTTCTGTTCAAGTCATCTTTTGTTTTTCCAGTTTCCATTAGTGGTTTGTAAAAGAAAAAAGCCGACTTCTTTACACAAACGCAGCAGTAAAAACAGATAAACATTCACAAGAAACACTTTTAAGGATTTACACACATCAGGATATTATATATATACTATATATATATATATATATATATATATATATATATATATATATATATATATATATAATATAAAATGCTGACTCAGATGAACAACAGCTCAGCATAATAAAATGCTGTAATTATTTACTGAACTAGTTATGATGCAACAAAGTGAAAGAAATCAGCAGAAATCATCAGAAAGTATGACACCTGTAAGAAACTTTTGACACACATACTGGCACTTTGGTGGGATTGAACATTAAAGTGTATGTTAACACAATGCAAAAGAGGAAAGACATGAGCGATGATTTTAAAGAAACAGTTCTTGTTGCCCAATTTGCCAAAATGTTACGGACTGAACTGATTTGTAGATGAAACAAATGATCACAGTAGTTTTATGAAAGTGTCTGTTAACATGTTGTAAACATTAGAAGTTAGGTGAAGAGTCTGAGATTTTTGCAATAAGCGGCTACGTGACATTCCTTCTCACGATGGCCATGTTGTGGCCTTATAGTGTTAATATTTTTAGGTTAAGTTTCAAAACTTTACCCGTTGTCAAAAATGGTTAAAAAAGTGTAACCGTAATAGGATGAAATGAAAAATAAAAAAAGCTGATGTGCTCACAGTCACAGGTCTCATAGGTCTGTGACCTAAGCGCATCTGCTGTATCAGTAGAAAGATTACACTTGATCCCTTGGTCTAGACTGCTGTGTGCTAACTGTGAATCCACACACGCAGCTTAACAATTGTGTCTGCAATTCTTTCAGCATGTCAGTGTAAGTGGGACAATGTAAGTGAATGCTGGACTCCTGCAGTGATAAAACTCCCCATCAGCCCCCAGATATACACACACAAACACGCACAAATGCATAAACAGATGCATGGACATAATGATCCCCTATCCCCTCTGCTTTGTTTGTTTTTGATGTTAATCTTTTTTTTTTTTTTTAATCACCTCGCCTACCCCCTCCTGTATCATCGCCTCTTCTGCTCAGCTCCATCGTCTCATTCCCCGGTGACCTGACCAGCATGTGGCTGCGTCCTGCCAGCCAGCAGCCGGCCCCTCTGTCCTTTAACATTCTTGCAGCCCTGCATTATCTGGAACATTGCTGTCACCTCCAACCTTGCAACCTGGCTCCTCTCTGCCATCCAGTCCAAGTCACTGTAACCTGCAATACTGTGTTTTTTTTTTTTTCTTTTTACAGCCTTAGTGATCATTTATGGTTATATATATATAATACAGTATGAAATCATTTCCCTAAATGTGTTTTTAGGTCTTTTTAGTCACTTTCATGACAGTGCACATTTCTAAATTTGGCTTAAAGGACCCTTGTCTGTTTAAAAAACGATACCACGCTGTCTTTGTGAGAACAGCTTATATGGAAGAGATGAAGCAGAAACCTGAAATTGCTGTACGATTGATTTGTTAAACTAAATTTGAGTCTGAATGATTAAAAATGATTAAAAAAATCATACATTTTAAAACTTTAAAAGCTAGAAATATTGTTTGTAGGGATATATAGCAAAGAGAATTCATAAGAGTCCATTATTACTTGCTGAAGGTGGATTATTCAACAAGATCTTCTCAAAGTAGATCATACATATTAAAGCGTCCAGATTTTATTGCACTGATGCCTCTTCTCTGTGTATTGGTCTTTATTAGCTCTCTTTCTATTCCTAAGAGCAGGTCGCAATTTAATACCACAAAATTGCACTTGTAGCGTTGGAGGTAAATCCTCTATATGATGTATATGATGTTTATTGTCACCACATTCTCCACATTCTGTAGCCTTGTTGTTATTAGTTATTAGAAACAAAAAGATGTGTCAAAAACTCTCTCCTCTTTCACTTTGAAAGATGAAAATCCTAAAACTGTTAGTGAGGGTTGTTTTTTTTTGGGGGGGGGGGGGGGGGGGGGGGGGGTCCTAGGGGTTTTGTTGCAGCTTTAACCATCGCTCCACTCGTTGACTGGGTAGATCTAAGTTGGCTGCACAAGATATGGTCCTGCTGGTGTGTGTGTGTGTGTGTGTGTGTGTGTGTGTTTGTCTGACCAATTGGTATATTTCAGCAGCGAAATATTCAGCATGTAATCCCCTCTTCTCCACTCCTCCTATCTCCCTCTCCCTCTCCTCCCCAAAGCTTTTCGCCACAAATCCTCTTTAGGCGTGCCTGCCTGTCACACCCTGCAGGCTTGTAGTGTGAAGGGCAGCTGTGCGTGTGTGTGTGTGTGTGTGTGTGTGTGTGTGTGTGTACTTGCTTAAATTGCCTTGTTCCAGAGTTCTGTATCCTCATTAGAGCACTGTGATGTTTTTGGCACTAATGAGCAGTAAGACCGTCTATGCGAGTGTTTATATGTGTCAACGACTTGCGCATGTTTAACTATGAGTGTTTTAATTTCGTTCATTTTACTTACTTTACTTACTGGTTTGTAATGGACGTTTTCATCGATTATTGTCAGGGAAATAGCTGAGAAGGAAGCGCAGTTTAAGCCACTGTAAGAGAACAAATGTTCTGTGAGCAGGAGCTTTCACTTTTAAGTGGCCTTCCTTTCATACAAAGAGTTACTAAGAAAGCATTTAACCATCTCTTAGCTTTTTTGCTTGATTGGGCTCTGTTCCTAAATGCCTGTTGGATTATTGTTATATTAATTGATGCCAGAGCCAGTAGAAGTATCCAAAGCAACAAAAGATCAGACGGCAAATAAAACATGAAGAAAGCAACTGCTGTAAGGCATTTATGAGTTTTCACAGCAGGGATGGTTTGAGAAATCTGCTGTGTATTTTTAACCAAATCACACCAACCGGGTGTCTGGAGCAATCCCCTTTTACTCAGTTATGTTATAATCGACATTTTGTCACTTCCATAACTGTCTGGACTAAGTAAAGTGCCAGACTGCCAAATTAGTAGAAAATGATAAAAAACAAACAAGTTATAGTTAAGTAGAATTGTACATTCTGCGATAAACATAAATGTTGAGGCAAGTGAATGTCACAGCACCTTTCAATCAGTTAACACCAAATGTTCCTTCAGTGCTCACACCGAACAGATCTGACAGCAAGAAACATCTTGAAGACTCCCTGTAACCAAGTGCTGTCTGTCGTGACCGGTCCAGCCGGGGGCTTTGACGGCTCCTGCTCTTCTTCATCCTGCTCATATTTCCTGTCCCTCTATTGAATTTGTCCAGTTAAAGCAAAAATGCTGAAGAAGATCATATTTTACAATACGTGACATTTAACAGACACTTTTATCCAAGGCAACTTACTACAGAGGAACAGAGTCAAGTCACAGTAACATAGATCTCAAGTGGTTGTAGGAAAAAAAATATTTTAAAAGTTCAGCGAAGTGCCGCTAAGGTGACATTCAAGTGGAGCTGAAAGTTAAAGGGGAATCATACTTCATGACAGAAGGTGTGAAAGTGGAAGGTTTTTTTCAACACCTTCTTCAACATAGACAAAGGAGCGAAGGCAAAAAATTTATTAGAAACACTTTTTTGATTTTTGCACGTTTGCAACAGTACTACATACATACTCTGTCAATCAAAAGCCATCAAAATCCAATTTCCAGCCATTTTTTGGCCTCATCAATATGACGTAGTTGTGCTATAACACTGCTTAATCATTTTGCATGATGTAATGGCTTTGTACCGTTGTCGCAATTGTCGGTTTTGCGTTGGAAAAAGTATAATGAAAATCTGCCTAGAGGCTTTCGTTTCATTCAAACAGCCACAGGTAGCGTGTTAAGCTGAATGAACAGTGTTGTCACATGTGCACATTCGGGTTGATTAAAGACCAGATGCGCCGGCACATTTGACCGTTGTAGAGAGCAAAGCGGCACCACCAGGACACAGAGGCAGTGTGGTCAGAGAAAGATAACTGATCATCAGACACGACACCCAGATTCTTTGTAATCTTTGTGGGAGCGATAGGCATAGAGGCAATATCTATATTGCTCTCAAGACTGAACGAATGACGGGCAAGGATCGCCAGGACTTCAGTCCTGTCGGGTTAAGTTTAAGGTGGTGATCCCTCATTCATGCAGACAGGTCAGAGAGGCACGCTGAGATTCGTGCAAAGATTGTGGGGTCGTCTGGTGAAAAATGACAGGTAGAGTTGTGTATCATCTGCATAGAAGTGATTATGAAAAGTCATGTGCATGAATAATCAAGAGATCTTAAGTAGAACTTAATGTATTTTTGCTGGAAGTCCCAAAGTAATTCACTTGTTAACAGTGTTCTGTCGCTACTTTGTGCTCTGGCTCTTTTTAAATCTTCATCTTGGCTGAGGAGGTCAGATAAAGCACGGAGAAGAAAGGGCTTCATAAGCCGCAGGTCACTGTTTGGCAGGATACTTAAATGGAGGAATGGCTGCCTTTTGAAAAAAGATAAAATGCGAATTAGTGGATGTGTTGACACATGGCTCATTGAACGTCTTGTCAAGTAAAGTCATCTTGTTTGCAGGGTTAATTGTACGCATTAAAAGCTGAATTTTGAATGAGATCAAACTTTAGACCCGAAGGCAATCAGGAGAACTCATTACAAACAAGACTTTAAAAAAGTCTAACCAGCGCTGTATCGGAGAAGAGAAAAGACCGTCTAGCAGGAGCGTTCCTTCAGGCACCCTTACGGTTCATCACGCTCTAATGCAGAATATGCTCACATTCAAACAAGTGAAAATGCAAAAAATAAACAAGTGGTCTTTTCATATCATTCAGCTGCAGGCCGGGATCACAAAACTTTCCCGCTCAGTGCTTCATGTAGTCATCTGCTTTCTTCTGAGTGACAGAGGAAAGCTTGAATATATGAGAACGTAAATCTGTGGTGAAGGCTCCTGTGCATTTAATCACAGGGTAGACCCTTGGAATAGAGGACGTTGGAGGAGATCTTATTCTGATGAATACCTGGCAGCAGTTTAGTTTAAATTGCTCTTTGTTTTTTCTTTTTTCTTTTTTTCTTTTTTTTTTACTCAGGATAATTTGAATCTGACACAAACATATAGGTGTAGGACCTTCTGCAACAGCTTTGTTAAGAATTTAAATTCAACTTTAAAAAAAATTCTTTTTGTGCTTTTGCATCTTGATTTGGCCTATTACCTCTGACAGTTGGACAAAGCGATTGAAACGATTCCCCTCATAATACTGCGAAATTTTCCTGTAGGACATTATTGAAGGAGTGGAAGCTAAACGGTATGGACACGGTAATCAAGAGTAATTACATGATAATACCTTGTAAGAAAGTTACATTGTTACTGTTAAATAAAGGACTGGTTTTATTTTAAACAGAGGTTGATCTTATCCCTCATTAACTTCTATATTCTCCTCTCTCAGGCCTTTGTTTTCCCACATTCTACATCAATAATATCGACTTTAAAAGTGAATGAAGCCAACTGTTGGTTTTCTTCAGTACACTTTCAAAACTGACATGGAGTGCTTAAAAATGTCCCGTTTGAGAATCATTCCTCAGAAGTCTGTCCATTGGGCTCTCGCTCAAGACATTTCACATACCCGCGAGTCCACCGCGCCTACACACACGCACACAAACACACGTACACACCGTGTTCACATATGCTGGGACAGACGCAGCTGAGAGGGAGTCTGGAGTTGAGGGAGGATTTGGAGCAGGAGGTTGGCAATTGTTTCCTGTCTTCATCTTTGACCTCTTCTGAGCTCAGAGAACATAGAAGCTATCGCACGACATGTTTAAAGGCTCAGTTCTCCCAAATGAAACTACTAGGCATTCCAGCATGCGGAGCAGGGCTCTGATGCTCTTTATGCTTATTGTTTAATAGAAACGTTGAGCCTTCTGGCTGTAGATGTTACACAAAGAGTGGAGTCTGAAAAAACCAGCCCCTGCTCTTATGTAGTTTGTAAATTACCACCAGAAAATATTTGTTCTAACGCTCTAATTAGGCATTTCTTTGTAAAAGCTGAGTGTTTGTATGTAATGTCTGTCTTCTCCGGGACACTTTGGGTTTTTTTGTTTGTTTTTTTTTTTAGTTTTAGACATTTTCCACCTCTCCACACCAGTTTTGCTCCATCTTCTAATAAATCCCACCGGGTAAAGTGTATTTGAGTTACGGAAGGCCATGGACCTCTGCGGAGTTTTTAATGCATCATTTTCCTTTATGAAAAGACCCGAGGCTGTTAAAGCGTCTCTGGGTGATTTGCACAGAGCAGCTGAGAATGGCTGCGAACACACATGCACACACTTGCTTAATCCAGCTCGTTCTCTCACACGCATTTTCCTTCCCCAACCAAATACACTCTGTCATGTATGTGCACATGCCTGAACATGCACATATGCAGTAATCCTCAATTTAGGGTTGCAGCTCTTCTATGATCTTTTTTTTTTTTAGGTCTATATTTAATTAAATTTTTTTTTTTTTTTTTTTTTTTTTTTGAGCCGCTTAAGTGACTAATTGACGATTAAAAAGGTCTCAGCAAGGCAGCAAATACACAAAGCAAACGCAGAGTGGAAGTGCTGCTCCGAAGGTGCTGATAACATCTTTCCGTTTATTAACACAGCAAACTGGAGTGTTAATGTGAATCAGATACAGATACTGATTAGAGATTAAACTGATTAAACTGACACACATCAGGTAGCATTTTTTTTGTTTTTTTTTTTGTTTCATTACATAATTAAATCCTAATTAAATTTGATCCAATTCATACTTCTGCCAATAACTTGGAATTAATGCAACTTGGACACAGAGTCCAAGTGCTGAAACACCTATAACTCATGCGTGCACATGGCGCCTGGCCTTCAATGACAATGATTAATTTAAACAGAGAGAAACAGATGAGGAGACTGTGTGACGACTGAGCGACAGATAGCAGTTATTATATTTCCTGAGTGTAATAAGTAAGTAATAGAAGCTTCAAGATGGAAGAAAGTAATGGAAAAGGCACAGGAAGAGACAATGTCCTCCAGCAAGGCAATTATTTTCTGTATCAGGGTGTGCAGAAGTGCATTGTTATGTTTCCCTAAGTGGCTTTCAGTGTGGAATATATAGATTAATATCTGTTTAAAGTGTACATTTTGTCCTAAGCCTTATGCAAACACAATCCTGTTAGTGGCATTAATATAAAAAAAAAATATATTGGGTCTCAGGGTGAGGTGGAAGGTGTGATTTGGTTAAAGGCAAAGGAGTGTAAAATATGTAATGAGGAAAGAGATGAAAAAGGGTTAACATGCAGTAACAGGAAACTAGAGGCTAATTTCTCTTGAGCATCTCTTAGAGGATGTGTCTAGTGTCTCTCCTGGGAATGTTTACAGCTCCGCACTCTGGCACACACACTTCCTTACGCCGAAAGTCTGCTTCCTATTATTAGTGTTCTTTGAAAGCAGTTGTAAAGGCAAGGTTGCTTTCAAAAGGTGTGCACATGCAAGCATCAATGAAAAACAGTGTGAGTGTGTGTTTCAAAGTGAGGGTCCCAGATAGCAGTAAAAGCTCCATCTGCATCACCATGACAACAGCTTGGTAACAACAGGGAGGCAGCACCCATCTCCCCACCCCCATCAGCTGTGTGTGCGCAAGTGTGAGTGTGTGCACTCATGGATATATCAAAGTGTGCATTGTTGTGAAATTCCACTGTGCATGTTTGTGAGTGTGTGTTTGTGTATGTGTGTGTTTGTGTATGTGTGTGTGTGTGTGTGTGTGTGTATGTGAGGCACAAGGCATGGCCATTAGGGAGTGTCACAGCAGGTAACGTTTGTGCCTCAGAATGATGGACGCGGCCCTAATAGCTCTGCCTGTATGCCCCAGTGGGGAGTGGTCACACACACACACACACACACATACACACACACACACACACACACACACACACACACACACACACACACACACACACTAATGTGTACACTTCATTGGAGCTTCTGTATGAATGGAAGTGATACCTCAGCAGCGCTCTCTTACTGCCTGCCTCAGTCAGCCAATCGTACAGCTCCCTGCTCAACCTCCAGGAAGAGATGACATCATTGCTGGCCAATGACATCTCAGCTGCAGGGCGTGCTTCTTTCTGCTGGCTACACAGTCGGGACGATGAGGAATCTTGTGCATGCTCGTGTGTAGAATGTGTGTGCTTGTGATATAAAGATAAAACTGATGGACATACATTCATCCTCCACCTATCGGATCAAATATGATCTCAGTGTATGATCATAACTGCTTTTTTTGCCATTTACTCTATCATTTTCTCCTTTCTCTCATCCCCTATTGCCTTATTGGCTCTAATTCCATGATTCCCTTCTGTTTCAATGGTCTTATCCCTCTTTTTCCACCATCATACCGTTACTCAGCCTTAAACCTCTTGTGACTATTTGTGTGTATTCTCCACAGTTGCATCTTCAACATCAACCTCTTCTGTGCTCATTTTAGTGTCAAGTTACAACACCAGTCGATAGGTCACCATTTGTACTGCATGTACTGTGTGTTTACTGACAGAGCTACAGATAAGCATGTTTCTGATACATTTAATTGGAAAGTGGGGGCTCTTTTGAGACTGTTTTTTTTAGTGTTTATTCAAGAAGAAGAATTCCTATTGTCATAACTGTAACGGTATCAGAAAATAGCATTTAAATGGATTTTTTTTCCACATAAACTGTCTTTAAAAGGTCTTATCTAAATGTTCTGAATGTTAGGCAGCTTTCCCTGCATTCACCTTTCATAATATTACCATGCTTTAGGTCATTTGAACTGTATGGCGACTGTATGAGAAGGATACTCTCTACCACACTTCAGCCAACAGAGTAAACACGTAAACCTGAGTTTTTTTTCCATAAATGTCCTGATAAAAGCTTAGCAGATTTGTATAAATTTGTACCAAGACTTGGAGTGCATTTTAGAGACATATGTCCATGTGTCTTGGCTATGTTTCAGCTGGTGAAGATGATTAATCCTCTGCTGTCAGTTATTGATTAATTAATAAGATGCTGTGTCACCATATGTGTGTGTATCCTTGGTAACAAGGCAGCAGCTTCTGTCCACAACCATATAAAAAGTAAACCAAAGAGCAATAACTCTGACGGCCATCAAATAAAGCACATCGTTTTTATATGTAATAATATAGCAGATGTCAATATCCGGGATGTATTAGACATTGGTTGTAACAAAGTCTAGGTCTGTGTGGTCCCTCTTTATTTAAAGGACTATCAGTCCCGACTGCGAGCCCTACAGGGTTAAAGTGCAGAAAATGCAAAACGGATACATTCATGGGTAATACCTTGCTGCTATTTCATCAATATTGTGACAATTTGACAAATAAATAAAAACCAGCCCGTCCTTTTTCACCAACCCCCATTCCTCATCTTTGCCTCCCTCTTGCGTGTCCCTCAGCTGCTGGCTCCTGCCTTTTTGTCCCTGTCCTATTTAACTGCATTGGAGAAATGCGTTTTGGGCTTGTGGTTTTCCCTTTACACCTGCCACTGTCAAGATAGATGGCCCTGGCGTGGACAGTAATGGCACTGGCTTGCAGTTAAATGGCAAATAAAGAATAGATGTGTGTCTGTGTGTGTAGTTTGCATTTTTAAAATTTGTGACTGCATGTCTTGCATCTGTTCAATTTTGTTGGTGTTAACATACAGAGGTAACATACATTGATGAGTCCTGAGACCTTCCATCCATCAGTGTCGTGACCTTTTACCTTTCAAAGCCGGAAAATTGCCTATTAATGGTAAAGCCCATATAAGCAAGGATGACAGTGAGTGGCACCACCCTCAGGGGAAATGTCCCATGTCTTATTTGGGGGTGGCGGTTGGTGTTTTATTCTAACTGAACTGTAATTTAGCATACCATCATTTAAATATTAGTCATAATGAGGTCATTTTCTTTTCAAGGCCCAGTTTTGTGACATTCAAAACCCTGTTTTGCACATCACAAGTTCTTCTCTGAACTGACAGAGTTAAAGGTTAGACGTGTATTTCCAGCTGACTGAATAAACTGCCTCAAGCATCTTTGAGTTGCACCAGCTGGTCCTGGTGTCATCGACACTATCAGGTCCTGCTTCAAGACAATATTCCTTACATGGAACAAACTAGAGGGAGAATCGAAGAAGGGTAATGAAAGCTGTGGGTTTCATAGAAAAATACTTTTTTGTACAAACGGGATTGAAATTCAGAAATGACTGCCAAATTAGATGTTTTTTATGAACACAGCATAGAGACAAAGGCACTTATTAGGCAAGTAAAACGTTGGACACTACATTGAGTTTGATATAATGCTGCGGTTGGATCATATGTGGAGACCACAGACTGTATAAGAAGAGCTGATTACAGCCGGCCACTGGCTACGCCAGCCCTCAATAATACGACTACGCCCCTATTTATGCAAACATTTGTTTTCCTTTATATACTTTTACCTGTTGTGGTGCAAACAAATTAACCTCAGAGGTCACTGCATCTGTTGTTGCTTTTTGCCATCTCGAGTGTGCGTCAGAGCAGCTGCAGCAGCAAATGAAACCAGCAAAGGTTTTCCTGGTCATTTTGGCTCAGCCACTGTGAAAAACTCCTAAGTGTGCTGCTGCACCAGATCATATTTAAGAAAAACGGTATTGTCTATTTAGTGCTTCTGATAGGCACCTTATTAGACAACATTTTATTTCCCTCCCTCTATTTGGTCTTCATCTGCTCTGTCGGTCCCCCTTTCCCATCTGCTGGTGCAACAGCGAGATGATGCTTCTGTTGTACGACATCAGCCCACCAACAGCCCATCCGAGCGGATCGGTGAGTGTAAGTAGGATGTAGAGAGAGGATGGAATATAGCAGAAAGATAAAGGCTAAATGTAGGAGGAAATTAAACTGGCCAGATAATGGTTTCTACCCCACTTTAATGATGACTGTCAGAAAAAGGAAATCAGACAACTGGCTGCATGAGCTTGTTTCCTTTTTAGATACGTTATACAAGAAGGTAAGTGGGGGAAAAAACAAAACAGAGAAGTTCAGAAAAGAACGATGCATCTCAAGAGACGGAGAGAGGCCGCACAGTTTGCCTAAAGCATGAGACATGGCGCGAGCTAAATTTGATGAGAAGCAGTGGAAAAGACAGCAGTGAAGTCAAGAAAAGCCATGGGATGAGTCAGATGTGTGTGTGTGTGTGTGTGTGTGTGTGTGTGTGTGTGTGTGTGTGTGTGTGTGTGTGTGTGTGTGTGTACATTTGAGATGTCTATAAATCGCACCGCAGTGAGGAAGAAGTGAAGTATGGGCATCACAGACGGAAATGCAGTGATTGAACAGCCAAATCCTCCATTCGCCGTGATTACTCTGGGCTTTGGCCAGGCTGGGAAAGATGGACAGAGGAGACAACTGGGGTTAACAGACATCGTGAGTGATGCTATTTGCAGAAAGAATGAGTTTCTGCCCCCCCCCCCCCACCCCCCCACCCCTCGGATATTACAGAATATATATCAACTTTTCTCTGCTGCATCTGTATTCACACTTTGTAGAGATGTCTCACCCCAGAGTGCGCCTTTGCAGAGAAGCGAGAAGGTAAACGAACGCGCTCCCAGACAGAAATAAAACTGCATGACGTAGTGTCACGATGAACTCACTGTTAGCCGTTACCTTGTAGATCATATCAAAAAAGTTATTGCAGCATCCAAGTCAGCAGACTTAAATGTTTTACTTTTATACAAACGTCGCTATGATATCAACATCTCACTCCTAATGCATTATCGATGCATGTCAGAAAGCATTATTAATGAGAAGGCATCCTGTATTTTAATTCAGGTGATGATGTTTAAATATTGACAGCTTAACGTGACAGCAAATGACGTTAAGGCTGCACTCGTAAAGACTCAAATCACAGTGTCAAGAGCAAAACTAAGAGAGAAAACAATGTTTCCTTATTGATTAGGCACATCTTGTACACCTCAGAGGTTTAGAGACAGTGGGATTTTACAGATCCATTGAAGAATGGCAACTTCTTTCGTTTGGTGATTAGGCTGATTGATTTCAAGAGGTGACGCCGATCAGTCGGTTTAAGATTATTGAAGAGGCAAATAAAGCGTAACTTTGTAGAGTCGCCTCAATAAATTTGCAATATTTACAAGCAAGAGTAATCAGCTTAGTCGACAAAAATCGATGGCAAAATTGGGTGCCAACGAATGTAATAATTAGATGTTTAAAAACGCAGATGATATTTTATCTATTTCAGGTGGCTGATGGGACATATTTTCGACATGCTCTCTGTCCGCCGGTGGGAGTGTCTCACCTGTTACACATGACACAAAACATCCTACCACGTTTTTATCTGAGACTAAGGCGCAAATATCTCACAAACGGCTAACTAAAATGGTCTATAATCGGCCTAATCATTTCATCGGTTGATTAATCGACAAAAAAAAAAAAGAAAAAGAAAATCACTGTTAGTTGGAGTCCGACCTAAGTGAATCGGAAAAGTTTTGTGGTGTTGCGTCATGGCTCTCTGATTTTGTAAATGCAGCGTCCTTGAATGAGAACTGTGAGAGGAGTCGTCTTCAGTCAGGCGTGGACTACTTGAGCGACCACTGACCAAAGGGGAACAATAACAGAGAAAACTGAAGGAATAATACTATTGGAAACGATCGATTGGAACCAATCCCAATCGCTCAACGGGCCACTATGATAACGGGCTTCGACCAGCTATGTTTTCCTCCTCGGTGCACCTCGCTGCACATGACAGAGCAAAGCACACACGGGGCACTTTAACCTCTCCCTCCGTCACACACTTGCACACACCCAGGCATTTTCCCCCCTCCGGGAAACACCAGCTGGGGCATGCAAACTATGGCGTTGCCTTGGCAACAGCATTTATAGGCGTGGCATTGCTGAGTCGACTTTAAAGCGGCAGGGAGGGATTTGTTTATGTGGGGTAATGTTGGCATTAAGTGTTTATTTTAGATACTGGTGCTGTGCGGGTCGGGGGACATCATGCTGTCTCTCCATATTTGAATCAAAGATAACAGTTTGTTACGACGCTGTCTGATATGTGGATCCACTGAAGAGTCAGTATGAATATGCAAGAAACACTAACATAAAGATTTTAAAGCGTTCTTGTTGTACTATTAAAGTTTGCTGTAGCTGTAGTTGTGGATTGTTTGGATTTTGACTCGACTTGGGTCTTTCTTCTTAATGGTAACCCCTCGGCTGAAGCTCCAGGCTGTCTGAGCTGGTACCAAAGGATGAAGTAAAAAGCTGTGGGCCACTTATTATTCCGAGAGAAGAGACTCTGTCTTGCCACGGCAGACGTTTGGGCTCCGAAATCACAAAAAGCTCAGGTGTAAAGGCTGTTACAGCGGTGGCTGAGTTCATTTTAGGACCCCAGCATGCCCAGCAGTGGGTCTTTCTGGACCCACCATTAATATCTCTTTGCATTTGCACTGTGAAGAAGCGATCCCATCGGTGCTCCCAGTGTACACGGCTCTTGGTATGGACTGTATAATCTCGGAAAAAGGATTTGAAATCTATGTACACAATACTATGCAGTGGAAAATGAAGTAGAGGAGAGTACTTTGTGGTAAAATCAAATAGAGAGAAGCTGTTTTGTGCATCAGAAAAACCGCCAAAGTGGCCAAAGATCCCATCAGCTGCCATTACATTCGGACTAAGTGCTCTCCATAGGAAGAAGGTCATTAAGAAAAGCAAAAGCTTTAGGCTGGACTGCTCAGATATGACTCCGCTCGTAAGTCAGAAAGGAGTTTTACTCTTCTGAATCTGTGCAAAAGAACCTTAAAAACTGTCTTAATTCACTTTAAAAAAAAAATTGAATCCAGTTACGTCTATACAGTGTGTTAGGCTGCATTCCTACATCATAAGCCATGTCACATTAACTAAATCTGATCTGAATTGGCTCATCCAGAGAAATAGCTCATTGCATCAGTGTATGTCAGTGACTGGATGGAGCTTTTTGCGACATCGTCGTGCTGTTTCTTTAACCGTTGGACAGGACTCTTCAGTAAAATTAAAATATGTCATCTCTTTCTCGCTGCCTCTGTGTACACTAGTGGCTGCAGGTATTTTGTGTACACGCTCTGTGTGTATTTTCATTTGGAGGAAAAAAGGGTGTCGTGTCTGTGCAGATACTTTTGGGAAATGAATGTTTATTCCTCTCACAGTTTGTATGTGTGTGTTTTGACAGAATGGGAATGTTGCTCATAGGCCTGCTTAGCACCAAAACCCTGCGTTAAGAGGCATGGAAGAGACACGCAGCCGTATTTTACAACCAAACATCATTAAAATCTACTCTGCTCCTCTGTGGGCTTTGTGTCACTTGGTGTGTTTGTGTTAGTTTGACTCCGTCTCTTCAAGTCTTTGAGGATAAAATATGTATATATAAATTTCTTTCTTTTGCTTTTTTTTTGTTAGGTAACTTTTTCCCTTCATTTTTTTCTTTATTACTGAAAGACCTGGGGTTAAACAGAGTATTATGAAGGAACTGCAACAAGATGTAGCTCTATTCAGGGTCAGCATTGTGAATGCTCCCACAGTAATAATAAAAAACAAACGCACACTTTTGCACGCACAGACACAGAGAGGACGTTTAGCTCTTCAGGCGCCTGGCTGTTGTCATACATCTTTTGACACAATGACATGCACACATACACTCACTTGTGTCTCACTCAGCGATGGTCCTCTCATCAAAGTGTTGATAGATACTGTTGAGCAGGATGATTATAGGGAAAGACAGCGAAATGGAGCAAGGAAAGGCTTCACTGAGCCTTGAAGCCAGGTACAAAAAGCAGCTACAGAAGTGTGTTACAGAAGAAGATGTGAAAATATTAATGGCGGATTTTAATACAGAGAAGAAGCCTGGGAATGTAATTGTCCCTCAACTTGTGCTTCAACTTCATAGATTTGCTCTTTATTGGTGGGAAAGTGCAATTATACTTTAAGAGAAGCTCTGAAAGTCCCCATAACCTCAAATTTGAAGTGTTCATGTATGAAATTATATGCGTTTTCATCACCTATTTGACTGTATCAGGTCCAACAATGACAAAAGTTGTTTTCTTAATGATAAAATAGAGTTTTTGATAAACTGTTAAAATTGTGGATGACTCATCCTCATCTTTCATCTTTTAAATGAAAAACTTTTATCTTACAAATGTATATTTATTTCAACTCTGTATTTCTATTCCGTTGTATGCTGGAATTCCCCCCCTGGGGGGATCAATAAAGTATATCTTTATCTTTCACTCAGGTGAATAGATTTGATTCTTTGCCAAATAAAACCCTGTTAAAGCCCTGAGCCTGCTGGAACCGCCTTCCAAGCCGCTGAACCCTGAACGCCCCACTCTGAGACAGTAACTTCAAACCTAAACAAAGCAGTGGACGGTACCTGCTAAGACCTGTGATGATGACCAATCAGAGCAGAGCGAGTTTTTTATAGGCGGCGGTGCCTATGGTGGAAGTGTGGAGATGCGTGTGGCACTCTGAAAGCCGTTTCGTAGGAACTTGAAGGCAGCTGCTACCTGACGAGAGGCTGCAGCGTCGCCTCTCGGTTCAGCATGCTCCGACCTGATGTGCCGGACTCTGCCAGAGGCTGTGGCTCACACGCTGCTGACGAACATCTGATTATAAGAGACATTTTGGGCACATCTGGGGTTTTTTATTGGGAGAGGCACATTGCCCTTACTTAATTCGTTTAGTTAAATCTCTGAAAACTAAGTGCCTACACCCAGAGTGCAGATTAAAGGAGACATGAAGAGTTGATAGAATTATTGGTATGTCAAGGTCACTTGCAATTGTCTCAGCAATTAAGCATTATGAGCTGGAGAGAGTGAGATGCAGACTTTCTTTTCCCCAGGGTTACTTCTCCTACACCACACAGCAGCGTCTGCCCTTTCCTCTCATTGGTGGAGGGAGAGAACTCTTTGTTACTGTACTTCATACCTTTCCTCCTTCTTTTTCTATTTTAATTTTTTTTTTGCTTTGCCACGTGCTGACTGTTTTTTCTTCTGCTTTGTCGCGGTTAACGTCCTGCCTGTAAAGACTCTCTCTGGATGACAGGATGGTGTGGAGAGTGGTTTTGAGAGTGGGGTCGTGCAGAGCTGCACTCTTGCTTCCTGCACGCTCAGTGGGAACGTGGGTGTGTGTCATATCCTGTCCACCAGCTGTCAGTCAGTGAAGGGGGCGGCTGCCCCGACACCACGCAGACTGACAGCTCGCACTGGTGATCCGTATGTGTGTGTGTGTCTATATTCTCCTGTGGTAAGAAAGGATCCTGTATATCAGCATCCAGCTGCCACGAGGGGTGATGCTCCGTGTGTTAGTGCGTACGTGTAGGAGACATTCATTCTCAATGACGGCAGAAGGTCGCCGTCATCACGCTCATGCTCTCGCTTTCTCTGTTTCTGTTTCTGTACCAGCCCTCACTCTGTCTATCTGGAGACACTAGTTGGATCCCTTAACTCTGTAATTATATGACACATCAGCGCTGGTATTTCTTACCTTTCCTTTTTTCTTAAACTGGTCTCTGTGAGTGCTTGTTCACCCTATCAGAGTGGAATTTCCAGTCCAGGGTCTTTGTCAGGTTTAGTGACTATACTACTCAAAGTTTTCAAAAAATCAGTGTGTGTCCAACAGCTTTTGGACGCTTTTACATTAAATATATCTCCGTTATTCCCATGCTAGCTTTATTTCCTTAGTTCCTTTCACAAGACATCTTGCAAATCAACATTTTATTGTGGTCTCCTTCTGCTTTATGAGCTGCAGTATGAACATGAAGTTCAAAACAATTAAAAATAAAAAGAAAAACAGGGAAGCGAGATGGGTCTTGACGTGTTTGTAACTAATGCAGAAAAAAATATTGAACTATTTTAATACTGAGGAGAGTAATTAATAAACTTAAAAAAAGTGTGGCACCTGGTGTGACACAAGAACAGGAAGTAAGGCTGAACACATTGGTAAAGGGATAAAGGCTTTTTTTTTTTCATTCTAGTAATTTCACGACAGTCTGGTTTTAAGACATAAAACGATCTCCTTTATTCGTCCATGACTTATCACTGCCTTCTTAGCTGTGATGTATTACTTGTACCTGGAGAACAGTAAGTAGCTGGAGCTTCTCTTGTGTGCAAAGTTTTAAACGACACGACTGATCCCACCGTTGATCTGAACGTTAAAAGATTTCCACATGGGTGCATATAGTCAACAACATAAACAAACGGTTGCTCCTGTTCTAAGCTTGTGGTTTTATTTTAAATCTGGAGCAGGTGGATTTGTCGGGGGACAACTTCTTGGTATTTATATTAATGGTCTATAATGTAACTTCAAGACGGGTCTTTAATGATGTTAGATATTTTGTCCAGTTTGAGAGTCTACTTTTAGTTTCCAAAATCTGAATTGAATACAAATAAAATGGGAAAAAATGAAAAAAAAAAAAAAAAAAAGGTAACCACACATAAATGATTTTTAATTTTCTTCACAAGAGGCAAGAAATTATCAAGAGTTAGAAAATTAATTACTAATTCATACAAAAAAGTAATTTCTTTGAAAATTGTCAAAAAACATTCTCGCCTTTGTTCAGTACATGTTTACTGCTACTGGTGTTTGGATCTTTTACAAGCAGTGAATTTAACTTTGGTCAGTTATTTCTGTCTTCCTTTTGTTGTGGAAATAAGGATGTTTGCGGTTTGGTCTGTAAGTTGCCATCAAGTTTAAACAGAAACTACCAGGCTGTATTTGATGAAACTTGGTGGAAGAAAGGAGGAGGAGTCTGGCTCTGGTCTTGGCGGAGGAAACCTTATCTTTTCTGATAGAGCATCCTCCCTTGGTTATCAGCTCAAGGGGAAATAGTTTAATCATCCAAAATTAAACATGCAATCATGTGCAAACATGTGTGCAAATATTACACTTTTATATTGGGATAGTGTGAAAATCTCACATCTACTTTAGTTGAATTAGCTTTGATTCAACAGCATTTTCACCTCTTTGCCAAGAAAAATAAAGAGGACTAATATTAACACTCTGCTCTGTAATGCTCTTATCGTTTTACATGTGACTTAAAGACTACTAGACCCACGAGGACCGGAGTGAAAGCAGCCGTGGAAAGCAGACTGGAGGGCATAGCAGAGGGATTACAGCTGTCTGGAGAGGGGTGATACTGGCTGTGTACGTTCGCATAAACTCCTATAAGGCGCACGTACGTGCGAGTGTGCGGCTGTAATAGGAGATAGGAGGATTCAAGGGTCTTTTTTTCAATAATCCAGGTCTCTATCACCACAAGGGTGAGGGGGGGGGGGGGCAAAGAGAGGAGGGGAAAGCAGATAAAGGTAAAGAGGGTTCTCTAGGAATTGGACCCCTGACCTCAAAACCAGTTTGTGCTCCTGTGTCTGCGCCAGAAATGGGACCTAACCCCCCTCTTCAAACCCCCACTGTCACCACAACCCCTGCTGTTACCCTGACAACGGGGTTAGAGGCTGGCCCACTAGCTGAAAAAAAGAAAGAAGGTGCATTCTGACATGAGCTTAGATCCCAGTGCAGCATTCTGGACTGAATTCATCTCTTTTGTTGGTGCTTTTCCTGTTGGAATGTGTTCCTACTTTTTTCACTTTGCATCCGTACTGATGCACGACACTTTGAAAAAAAAAAAAGTAATCCCTGCAGTCTTTCATACTTGTCAGGGTTATATTTAATTCCAGCTATCACAGATGCCTTCACTCCTGGAGTTTTTGTTTTGTTTTGTTTTGTTTTTTTGTTGTTTTTCTTTTTTCTGTTGACATTTTTAGACACAGCGAGAATTAACTCAGTTTCATCCACAAACGGCTACAAGCTGGTCTGTACCCTGCAGCGTTTTAGATTATACGTTACTGTCTTTTTATATTTTCACACTTTCTAAATGTACAGAGATGGTATTGTTTCAGACAGTTCTGTGGTACTGCAGTTAAAACGCTTGCATCTTTTATAATAATCATTTTGTGATTTCTAATGCTGAACACTTTCTCTGCAAAGAAAAATCCTGCAAACTGGACGCAAAAATACTATCAATTCAGCGTGAAACAGACACAACAAAAATCAAAGGACCATACTCTTGCACACAAAATGGTTTATAATATATGTATAAATATGTGCATATATTTAAATTCCTCCCCTTTGTCATCCCTTTCATTTATTTTCCTTTAAGGTGTCTTATTTATCTTTTTTTTTTTTACAGCCCTCTTCATGATTGTGAGTGATACCAATGTCAATTTTCACTTGGGGAGGGTGTGTTGATGCCATGAGCCAAAGCCGTCCAACTGCTAAAGTGCATGCTGCTGTAAATTAGGTGTCACATCACACTGCATTGTTATCTGCGGCTCGTTTTCACACATGCATATTAACCCGCTAAACCTACAGGAAATGTTCTGACTTTCTGTGCTCTTATCTTTTGGTTGCTGGTCCCACTTTCGCTCCAAATCACTCCACAACCAAAAACAGTCTCGTCCATTAACAGAGCTTCCCATTTAGATCTCACACATATGCACGCTTGCCTGCACACCCACACTCATTGTCATGCACGCATACACACACATACACACGCACACACTCACCAGTCGCTTTCCCTCTTTTCACGCCCCCTGGGGAAGCAAAGTCCTGCATCAGCTGCTAAATTGCCTAAACTCTCCCATCCTCTAATGGGCTACCTGTCTTCCTGCATGTCTACCTCTCTGTCTACGTTAATGAGTTTCTGTTATATGTCTGACTGCCTCTCTGCGCTCCTGAATGTCTGATGTCTTGTCTGTTTGTGCATTGTGTGTATTTATGTGTGTCTGGGACTGGTATCCTCCAGCATGTCTGCATGTCAGCACCCAGTTCATCTTTTGCTGCTCAGAGTCACCAATGTGTTGATAAATGCGGTACGATCAGCCAGCAGGAAACACGGAAGTGTGGAATAAGAATTTGAATTCTTAAAAATTAAACAATATTTGGGTTCATTTTTAATAGCTCAATAGAATAATATTGGATATAATATCTCAATAATGAAATGGTCCTCTGGCCCTTGTCTGGCACAGACGTTATTCTGCTGCTCCATTGCGTCAGGAACTTCTCTAAAAGCCATTGTCACTTAAAGCAAATGTTAAAGACATAAACACATAAATAATAAACAAGATCCGGAAACTTAGCACAACCTGGCTGCGTCTGTGCGTGAGCTCTTTTATTGCAAGATGAACTTGAGGTGGAGTAAAAAACTTTCCAGTGATTCATCAAAGTTTAGTAACTAAAGAGGAAAGAGGCGATGGATCTTTTGGCGTGTTGGCACACAGTTATGAAAACAAAACCGTATGTCATGCTGGGAGGCATTAGTGCACATGAGTGACAGGAGCACATATGTGAACGCAGCGATAACGCTGAACGATAAATGTTGTATTTGAAGCAACGTTTGGTCTCATGCAGATGCGGTTCGTGGGACAATTTTGATTCACCTCATCTTTGTAACCTCTTGCATGCTGCTCGAATGGCAGTTTTGAAAAATGACTGAGTTGAGTTTGGCAAGAAGAATGTCAAGATCCTTTAAATTTCTTAAAAATTAAAGATTGATTATATGTTTGTGATGAATGATGACATCCTTTAAAACTCCTTCTGTTCCTATAAGAGCAGTGTGAAACATGAAATGGTTGCGGTTGTTTCCTCCTTCCTCCTTCCTGTCGTCTTTCTCGCTGCTTCGTCCGGCGACTACAACACACACCACCAGGAGCTGTGTTGGTCAGTGTCAACTGAGTAAAGAATTGCAGTGAATAACTATTGTGGGACCATTCAGAGCCATGCTTGCTATTATAATGATGCGAGAGATATCATTTTATTGTCAGATGTTCTTCGTTGTCTTCTTGTGACCTCGTCAAATAACTTTTTATTGTTCGGCTATTTGTTGGCCTTTGTCAGTGTCTCCTCTCTAATATCAGCTCGTTCTGTGAACCGTATCATAAACAGAGCCCCAATGACATTTCAGTTTACCTCATAACCCTTCACACACACACACACACAGACACACACACACACACACACACACACACACACACACACACACACACACACACACACACACACACACACCAAGTTCATTGTTGAGTATCAGTTCAGTGGCAGTCCTCTCTTGGGTTTCCATGGAGACAAAGAAAAGCAATAACTGCACACTTGACCCCTTTGCTCTTTCATTGGCCTCTTCTCACCTTCTCTCGCTCTCACACACACACACACAAATACCTCAAATCTAATCTGGGAGAATGTGCCTCCATGGTGATATCCCTCCATCATCCCCAGAGGGTTGGAGAAGAGAAGAGGGGAAAAGGACTGGAGTGGAGGAAGTTAATAATTTCATCTTGCTGTGGCCTGAAGACAATAAGATCGAATGTTTGCCTCTTGTATCATGCAGACACTTTGATGCAGGGAGGCAGAAACACACAGAGGTCATCACAGTTTCCCCACACTCACTCACTCACTCACTCACTCACTCACTCACTCACTCACTCACTCACTCACTCACTCACTCACTCACTCACTCACTCACTCACTCACTCACTCACTCACTCACTCACTCACTCACTCACGTTTTTCTCCCTAAAAAATCCTCACAATAATCTCACTGAAACTTCCTGACTTGTGGGAAGGGAGAGAGGAGCTGTTTGCAGAATGTGTATTGGAAATAAAGTTGAAGGAAAACTCTGGCCCCCAAAAGAAAGAGGCAGAGACTGAATGTTGAAAAATATTAGGAGGAACGAGAGGCTCGCCTCAGCAACAGGATTGTTTACTGATTATTCTGCTCTCAGCCTCATTTCTCTTCATATTTTCAGAGTTCATCTCACTGTTTATTCCTGTGTGGATTTTTCTTGTCGTTGCATATTTTAGCAAATGTTTGCGTGCATCAGCATGCATTTGTGAACACGTCCCATATTTTAATCATGCTAGGTCATTTGTCCAAACTCAGTCTTTCCAGAGGCATCGAGTGTTTTCAGACAACGTTGGGGTCCCAGTGAGAAAATTCCCATGTTCACATGCCTCACAGCCAGTCAGGTGAGAACCCAGCTCAGGAGAATGATGGTCAGGAAGGCAGCAGGTAGCATGGGATCTGCTCTAACTGCTCTAACTGCTCAGGTACTGTGCAGATCAGTTCTGTCAGGCGGTCCCACGTATCTGAAGCAAAGCCTCAGTCTGGAGAGGGCTCCCGAACTGTGGAAGACTTCCTGCATGGTTCCAGTACCAAAGACTGTACGCCCCAGGGAGCCCAGCCCCTACAGAACTGTAGCTGTGACTTCTCATCTGATGAAGACCATGGAGAGGCTCATCCTGCACCACCTTTGCCCACTGGTGAGCTCAGCCCTATCACCATGATACGGCCATCATCGGATGCGTATCAGACAGGAATGTGCAGGAGTGCAGGGGGGTCATCGATTAATTTGTCCGCTGGTATGAGACTAATGAATTAACGCCAGCAAGACAAAGGAGATGGTTATAGACTTCAGGAGGAACCCAGACCTGTTATCCAGGTCTTTATGGACCTGCTTTGTGCACTGGTGCACAGTCATGCTGGAAGAGGAAGGGGCCAGCTCCAAACTGTTCTAACAAAGATGGGAGCATGGAATTGTCCAAAATGTCCCTTTCACTGGAACTAAGGAGCCAAGACAACTCGTTGTCCTGGCAACGGCAAACCCAGACTCCTCCATCAGATTACTAGATCGAAAAGCGCGATTTGTCACTCTAGAGTCCAGTGGCGGCGTGTTTTACACCACTGCATCCGAATCTTTGCATTGCACTTGGTGATGTATGTTTTGGATGCAGCTGCTCGGCCAAGGAAACCCATTCATGAAGCTCTCTGCGCACTGTTCTTGAGCTAATCTGAAGGCCACCTGAAGTTTGGAGGTCTGTAGTGATCGACTCTGCAGAAAGTTGGCGACCTCTTCAGACTATGGGCCTCAGCATCCGCTCACCTCGCTCCGTCAGTTTACGTGCATAAGTGCTTCGTGGCTGAGTTGCTGTCGTTCCGAAACACTACCATGTTCTTATAATAGCTGACAGTTGACTGTGGAATATTCAGGAGTGAGGAAATTTCATTACTGGATTGCTGGACTGGAATCCAGTTCCACGCTGGAATTCCCTGACATCCTGAGAGCGAGAGTTGTAAAAACAGTCTGCATGCCTAAGTGCTTGATTTTATACACCTGTGGCCATGGAAGTGATGGGAACACCTGATTCTGATTATTTGGATGGGTGAGTGAATACTTTTGGCAATATAGTGTGTGTGTGTGTGTGTGTGTGTGTGTGTGTGTGTGTGTGTGTGTGTGTACAGATATATATATATATATATATATATATATATATATATATATATATATATATATATATATATATATATATATATATATATATATATATATATATATATATATATATATATATAATATGCACATCCTAATTTATATTTAAATATTATTTATTTGCATATCTCCACAACCTTCCATTCATACTAAATACTGTGTATGCTTGTACATAGAATACCAGCTACCGTTGTATATACTATTGTATTTTTATCTTATATCATTTTATTTTATTTTTTGGTTACTCTTCTGTTTTTTTGTACTTGAGCAGTGGTAATGCGCACATTTCCCCTTGTGGGATCAATAAAGTCCTATCTTATCTTATGGTTCTGCTTTACTCACACAAAAGTACTTCTCAAGAAGAGGATTAGATCACAATCCTTCAGGGGTAAATTTAAAATGTTGAGAAGATGCAACACAGATCAAACATTGACAACTACTGCACACTGTTTTTCTTTTGTTTGTTCTTTGTGGCTCATACTAGATATTAAAAGTAGATTCATTCAGTGATTTTTAATGCTTTAAGTTACGTCCACATTTACCCACTGCTTTTTCTTTTTTTTTTTTTTTTTTTTTTCTTCCCTTTCTTGTCAGTGTGGACATCGTGCACACGCTGTATGTACGATGCACACCGAAATTAGTCTCTGCTTTTAACCCATCAACTAGTTTCACTAGTGAGCAGTGGGGCTGCTAGCAGGGGGGCGCCCCGGGGAGCAATTGGGAGTTAAGGGCCTTGCTCAGGGGCCCCCAGTGATTTACCATTGTGGGCAGCCCTGGGCTTGAACCTGGGTCCTCCACGCCCAAGCCCACCACTGTAACCACTAGGCCACCACTCCCTTCTTTATATGTGCAATAAAAATGTTTCTACCCCGCACACATCAATGATGCACAGAGCTGCTGTATAATGGCAGTTTCTCCAAAGGACACTTTGAGCTGAGGACTGGAGAGGTCGCAGATTGAGCCACCAACCATCCAATTAGTGGACGACGTGCTCTACCTCCTGAGCCACAGCTGCCTCAGTCACTGAGGCAGAAATAAAAAAATCTCCTAATGAGTATATGCTATCATTATTATTTCAGATTCAAGCAGCTGAGGAGGATTTTTGTGTATGTAGTTTTTCCTTCTAACAAGTATTCAAGTGGTCGTTTGTTGTGCAAAGAGAAATATGAAGCTTTGAAACACGAAATATCTCCCAGTTGTTTGTCTAGTTAGTGCATGTGTGTGTATGCGTGTGGGTGGGTGTATGTGGGTGTGTCTGTGGGCAAAGCAGCACATGGTGATGCCTCCCTGCAGTGCTGCCGTCTGTAGCACAGGTGTGTGTTTTTGTGGACGTATCTGTGTGCCATATACCCAGGGGGCATTATCACGTGAGATTTTAATGCAATTTGTATGGAAATTTTTACACTATTTACTTATAAATATATTCATGTATTCTGTGTATCTTTGTAAATAAATCTTAATCTCGCTGGGATTCATCTGAATAAATAATGTATATATAGATTGTACTTCTTTTCATGATCAATTTCCATACAAATAGAGTGTACGCGCAGCACTTTACGAGTCTATTGCACAAATTCACCCCGACTTACTCTGTGTTTTCTTGTCTTGTTTGTTGGGCACAGTTCTCCAAGGAGAAGTATCTGCTGGAGTCTCCTCCCGAGAAACTCCGTAAAGAACTAGAAGAGGAGCTGAAACTGAGCCCTGCTGACATCAGGAGCCATGGCTGGTACCATGGACACATCCCCCGAGAGGTAGGAGTAACTTCATAAGAGCAGAGAAGAGTACACTGTACTAGCCAGCAGAGTAAAAATCATCCAGTAGAGCATAGGTTAGACGAGCATTTTTTATTTAAAACCAGATGACTGCTGTTTTATTTTATTATGTAAGTGTTTTAGATGGTAATGTGGTGGTATGATGGTATGTGACTGGTGGACTCGGTTGGCCAGTCAAAGAACAGGTTTGTCCCTCCAAACATTTTCTACACCCGCTTAATCCTGTACAGGGTCACGGGGGTCTGCGGGAGCCTATCCCAGCTCATTACAGGCGAGAAGCAGGGGTACACCCTGGACAGGTCGGCGCAGGTTTAATTAGGCAAAGAAAGAACGAAAATGAAATGATGTAACAGGAGCGGAGTGATCAGAATCGTGATGGTGAAAAAACGATTTAATGCAAAAGAGTTTGGCCTTCATGCCAATGCAACATGTTTGGCAAAAACAGAACGCTGCTTTTTAGAAAATAACACCTCATATCCACCCTAAAGCACGGCGGCGTTGGCGTAAGGAAATTTTAGAGTCATTTTGCAGCAACAGTCCGTTCGAGTCATTAAGCGTACCGTGGACTGTTCTGTAAACCAGAGCACTCCAGAGGCAAACGTGAGACCTTTTGTTCGACAGCTAAAGCTTGGTCGACACTGGGCCACGAAGTCCAGACCCCGACCCGATTGAAATGCTCTAACAGGACCATAAGAAAGATGCCCATATGTGAATGCTAAAAAAACTAAAAAATAAAAATTGTTATAAGATGCTCTAAAGTTATTTTTAACAATGATGTGAGAGATTGATAGTCACACAGGACAGATTATAACTTATAGTTGCTGCTTAAAGTGGATCTATACGCTAAAACTATAGAGAAAAGACAGTGTACTTACTTTTAAATATGACTGCACCTCGTTTCAGCGATTGAAAAGCTTTGAAAAGGACTTTAAGTTACAGTATCTCAGTCCGAACTGCAGAAAAATAAATTATTTATACAGATTTCACATTTCAAATAAAAAATACAGAATTCGATGAGAGAAAAGTTCAAACATAGTAGTGTTTTTGTGCTGGTTGACATGCTTGCGAAGCAGAAACTGAGCGATTACCGAGCGTTGACATGGCTGAGCGATTACTTTGCCAAAGTCGCTGTCTCTGAAAGCGCAGTTTAGATGGTTTACACAGAGAGTGACAACGATTAATGAACCCCATCATCTGTCACAGCTCACTGGAAATTGCTTTAGCGTTCAGAAGGAGGGGCACTCTGCCAAACAGACAGCTGTGCATGTTGCTCATGTACACAGTTGCAGATCGCAGCTGGTGACAAGACACAGATAGAGACACATGATCCGGACCCCTCACACACACACACACACACACACACACACACACACACACACACACACTGGATGGAGGGTCCTCGTTCCTAGACAGAGGCTCCGTCTCTTGATCAACCTCTGTCTCTCATCCATGCTCACATAAAAACAGATTCAGATCAGCCATCTGTGAGTCTTTCCTCTTTTAATCTGCATAAAATATTCATTTATTCATGGAAATGCCCCAGTGTAAACTTGGGAAAACCCCGGGCCCCCTGGTTACCAAAACAATACTTAGTGAGTTTACCTCACACACACACCCTGCAGGTGTGTATTGTGCATCAGCTTTCCTAGATCTCCTTAAATCCCATTTAGCCTACCTGATCATTTGCTTCTGTTCCTCTTTCTTTGTAAAGTTAAAGGGATATTCTTTTTTTTTTTTTTTCTTTTTTTTTTTTTAAGTGGGCTTGTGTGAAGTACTTCTGAGAGTCACGGCAGGAGAGCAAACTACGCACACGGCTGATATTTAAGAAATGTAGTGACAAAGTTAATAATTTGTCTGGGCCAAAAGCATAAACGTATCTTATACAACATTCACCCGAACCACTAACAAATGAGTAAAATTAATGAGGTTAGAGCTGTTTGTGATGGTAAAAATTCACTCCCGATAGTTAAATTGTTTTATGTACATTTTTCTCCAAAGCTGTGCAAAAAAAAAAGGGAAAAAATAAGGGAGAGAGGATCCTGCATGGTTTTTGTTTTGATCTGTGTTATGTGCTGCCTCCTGCTGGTCTGTGACAGCGTTAGACTCCATCACATGTTCTGTCTGCCGTCTGCGTTCAGCAGCACCATCCTCACCGGTAGTTTTGAAGGACTGTTGCTCAGTCTGAAATTTGTTTCTCTTTTACTACACAGCCACCAGATCAATATATGTGATCTCACTGATAACCACAGCAACAAAGCAGCAGGAGTGCAGCGTTTGGATCAGCAAGATGCACAGCCCGAAGCCGCTCCGCTGACCACGAACGAGGCAGTGCATCTCAAAGCTGCATCGAATTCCTTAACTATTTACTAAACTATTTATTTCGTACAACAGTGCTGAGCTCAATGACAAAGCGTCCCCAGGAAGTCTTTCCTATTTCATCCATCCGTTTTTTTTGGACATATTATATCGCAGAGACAATTTGCAAGCGAGGGAGACAGCTGCGATGGTTCAGCAACACAAACAGACCCGAGGCGCCGTTTCTCTAAATTCAGTTACTCGGCTTTAAAAGTGTCATTAACGACGTGTTCTCACGCAAGCTGCAGCTCAGCGACAAAACAGCCCAGGCTTCAACTTTTAGTAGTAACCGTACTTTTATTTATTTATTTTTTCGTGTAGGTGTCGGAGACTCTGGTCTTGCGTAATGGAGATTTCCTCGTGCGTGACTCTCTGACGAGTGTGGGCGACTACGTCCTGACCTGTCGATGGGATAACGAGGTGCTCCACTTCAAGATCAGTAAAGTCCTGGTGAAATCCAACGAGACAAAGGTTCGCATTTATCTGTTACTGGCACAAACTGTTTTTCTCTAAAGCGCTCACACATGTCACATTTTAACGTGTAAAAATTCGTCACCTTGATTCTTTCTATGTGTGTTTTTTTTTTTTTTTGTTTGTTTTTTAAGAGACGAAGAGTAGTTTAATATCTAGTTTAACTTTAAAACCAAAGAGGTTTTTCTCACTTTTTCTCACATCTCATGTCAAACAGTCGATACATTATGTTTGGTCGTCATCCTCAGGTGAAGTACATGTTGGAGTCTGACAGTTTCGACTCAGTCCAGGAGCTGGTGCGTTTTTATGTGGGCCAACGCAAACCCATCTCCCAGTCCACCGCCGCCCACATCTACTGTCCAGTCAGCAGAACTCTCCCTCTGCGGTACCTGGAGGCGACCTTTGCCCTCTCCAACAGCAAGCAAGGCTCCTACTCTCCGTCCAGTCAGAGGGGAGCATACATCAAGAGAAGGAGCGTCACCATGACCGACGGTCTGACAACCGAAAAGATGATACCTCACAGGTGAGGCAGTCGAAGGACGAGTCGCGGGGCGTGTCTGAGGGCCAAAAGCGGCCGACGATGAAACAGTAGTAAATCTATGACTATTTTCTTTTGCAGTCTCATGGCTAAACTTGTCATTGCTTCATTGACACCATTATGCTATATACACAATCAGTGATTCAGACAGTCCCAGTCCGGTTGAGACACCAGTGGCACCGCCGGAACCAGAGCCGGAACCTGCGCCCAGATGCAGGTTGTGTTTGCGTGCGTGTGTATGTAAATGACACCAGTGTTGTTCCTGTGCACTAGACTAGTGCACCAACCTTCCACCTTCCTACACCCCCCTCGCCCCACAGACTCCCCCTGAAACGAGCACCAGGTCCACAGTGTCACTCAAGTTTCAAACTACTCAGACGTGTTTGAAACTTGATGAACCTACGACAGCAAAGCAGACAAATCTGTCATTTCCAGTGGGTTAACAGGGAGCACGGGATACAAAAACAAAACAAAAATGGTCCCAGTGAAACACGAGAGGTGGTTTGGTTAAACATTTAGTCACTGTTTAGCCTCGTGATTACACTGTACGACGCGTCTGCTTCTGCTTCAAAGTCCTGAACGTGATGAACACTAAGTGTAATACCTCCCTTTTCTCTCACCCTGACGGATGTAACGCCGCTGTCGTTGTTGGAAACTGAGGCTCCCATCAGTAACGGTCCGACATTCGTTCTGCTTGCAGCCCGTCAACGATCCACCACCATAAAGACGCAATGCGGAACTGTGCAATGAGCATGGACCAGATTCAGGAGTACCGCTGTCCCTTGTCGCCAGTTGGAGAAACCCCGCTATCTCCCGCGTATAGTGCCAGTAAGTGCCAGACACACACAGACTCAGACACATAAATAAAACATTCACAAATGCTGTCTGCGGAGAGTTGAAGCTTTTATCCTATCTTCAGTTACCAGGCTGAGAGCCCACTCGGGCGGGCGGGCCCTGGCCGTCGTCCCTCCCTCCCCCGTCATGCGTCGTTCCAGCGACCCTCAACTCAGCCCCACAGCCAGCAACAGCCCTCCAGAATATCCCACGCAGACCTCTCACTCGGCACACTCCTCGCCGGCGCATCATTCCTACCAGTCGCATTCCTCTGAGACAGCGGGGAGCTACTGTGACCTAAGACCCTGCGTGTCTGGGCCCCCCAAACCGCCAGCTAAGAGCTATGTGGAGAGATTGCGAGTGGAGGAAGGAAAGGAAGACGAGGGAAGAGAGGAAGGAGAGGGGTCGTTCACCACCCCACAGGTGGAGACCACTTCCTCATTCAAGCCTTCCAGGTATGAAATAAAACTGCTTCCAGACTTAATGTTTGCTTAATGTTTTGGTGAAGAAGCTGGATTCATTTGGATTCATTTGGCTAAAAGACCAGGATTTTTTGTTTTAGTGCAGAGCAGTGTTGTTTTAGACGAAAAGTAGGCACTGAAATACGGGAAACATGTTTCTCTTTTTCTTTTTTTCTTTTTTTTTAAACTAACAATACAATTTGTGAGTCATCTTGAAAAATATGTGTGATTTCAGGATGCAGTAAAAAGGAAAAAAAGAAAAAGATAGAGAGCCTCCGACTGAACTGCAGATCAAAGAACTACTGTTTGATGACAGCAAAATAAAAAGCTTTATTATTACTCCTTCTCACCAGAGGATTGATGTGAAGCAGGTGTTATAAGAAATATGAACGTTAAGCTGTTAGTCTAGAGTGAACTATTAAACTGTGGGGTGGGATCTTTTGTGATTTAAAAAAAGTATCTGATAGTTGGGCATGTTTTCTGTCAAATATTAACAGACGCGATGTCACCCAGAAACCCCTTACCCTACCTTTAATCAGGAGTTCGTGACCTTGCTGCTACTCATCATTTTTATTTGTATGAAAGCAAGAAGGAGGTAATTAGTTTTTCACACACTGCTTTTGCGTTATAGCTTCGTTTTAAGTCAATAAATAATGACACAGTGTCATGTCACATGAAAGAAAGGTGATTTTCTTTTTAAATTATGTCTTTGATATGTAAAACCTTGGAATTGAAAGAGAGTGCAGGATTGAGGAAGTTTCGGAAGTAAAGCTCTAAGTGAACAGACAGCTGCAAAAAGACAGCAGATAGACTCTGCGCAATCAGACATGACAGATGTTGTAATTTATTGTGATTAAAGCCATAGGAGGACACAGGAGACAAAGGCTGTAAAATGAAGCGGTTGGTGTTGGCAGCAGCAACAGAGCGGGCAGCTCTGTGGAGCGTCTAAACGTCCCCTGTGGATTTGAGAGCAGGAAGATTATGGCTGAAAGTCTGCAAACAATCGACACTGAAAGCAGCAAAAGCTGCAACCATTTGGTCTGGTCTTTGCATCACAGTTAGCAGATCAGGTGCTGATGGTGTGGCAGCGTACAAAAAAATGTTCATACTCTTCCCAAGTTTTCCACAATTCCTTGTGCTCAAACTTATCTTGAAATGAATTTGGTCTGTAAGTGAGACGGTGTCACTGCGATGTCCAGCTTCTGCAGTTCAAACATCAAAGTGCCTCGGACAGGATGCTTAATGGTGCGTTTGTTGAGTTTGTTCCTTACTTATATATAACTCGTACGGCAGAGTAAATATAACGTTAAAGCCCGGAAACTGGAGCGTGCATTCCTCTTTCACGGTAGCTCCTGGCAGTGTGCACGTCCCGCTTCAGTTTTTTTCCTGATCTCGTGAACTGGTTTTTGTGCAGGTACGAGTCGTGCCTTCTTCCAGCGGAGAACAAACCTCTCGAGATGACCGTGCTGAAGAAAGTCAAAGAGCTTCTGGCTGAGGTGGATGCAAAGACCGCGGCTAAACACATCACGTTGGTGGACTGCAGGGTACGGACACGCGCCCGCACACGTTTACTCAGCTCTCGTACTCGCCCGCTATTAAACGCAAGCTGAAATGCGTAACTACTGCTGTAAATAAAGGCTTACCCACAGACGGAGGTAACGTTTCTTTGCTCTTGGGCAGGTTGCTAGAATATTAGGTGTAACCCCAGAAATGCAAAGGATGATGGGAGTGTCCTCAGGGTTGGAACTGCTCACACTACCACATGGACACCAGCTGAGACTTGACCTACTGGAGAGGTAAAAATGTGTTTTAATTCCACTGTCTTGAGCCAAAGCATCGCTCAGTAACTCGGGCATTGATAATCTCCGCCGCTTTATTTTTTCCTCCTTCATCTCCTCTGTTCTCTTATATTTCTGTTCCTCCTCTCTGTTTTTTCCAACGTCGGTACCTGTCTTCTCAGGTTCTACACCATGTCTATCGTGATGGCTGTGGACCTCCTTGGCTGTACGGGAAGCACAGAGGAGAGGGCAGCACTGCTCCACAAGACCATCCAGTTGGCAGCGGAGCTGAAGAACAACCTGGGAAACATGTTTGGTTTCGCTGCTGTGATGAGAGCCCTGGAGCTGCCACAGGTGAGACTCTGGCACCCGCAAGCATCCATCCTAAGCGCAGACACTGCAAAGTTTGGTTTTGTAATATGTATTTGAATGTTGTGTTTTGCTGTTCTTTTAGATTTCCCGCTTGGAGCAGACATGGGTGGCTTTACGGCAGAGACACACGGAGGGCGCTATTCTTTACGAGAAGAAACTCAAACCTTTTATGAAGAATTTGAATGATGGAAAAGGTGAGGTTCTTGCGGTTGTTTTGTATTTCTTATATATATATATATATATATATATATATATATATATATATATATATATATATATATATATATATATATATATATATATATATATATATATATATATATATATATTACACCTGATCCCCTCGTTTTTCCTCCAGAATCCAGCATCCTGTCCAACACCTCCTTCCCCCACATCCTTCCGGTCCTGTCTTTATTGGAGCGCGGCATGGCTGTCGGGGAGGTGCTGGAGCCCTGGGAGAGCGCGGAGGCGGGAGTGGACGTGGTCATGTTCCACCTAGAGGCAGCTCGAGCCATCGCACATCACGGGGAAATCTACAGATCCAATGCAGAGACCAAGTTGCAGGGTAAGACTTTGATGTTTGCTTCAGGATCATTTTTGGAAATCTTTGTGGACATTTCAAATTATACCTGACTCCAGTTTCAGGTAAAGAAAAAAAATATTGACAATAACATTTTTTGAAAAGCAGAGTATCTAAGGAAATCAACAGACTGCCTCACTTTGATTTGCTTTGAAAAACCCCCAGTTTTACACTTTGACCCCTACAATCTGTTTTTATTAATTCATTTAATCTCATTTGCTTTTCATGTTCGTGTTGCACCATCAGCGCTGTGTTGCTGCACAGCGTTGCTGTAAATAACATATGTTCAGTATCTGCCACAACACTGTTAATTTGATGCATTAATCATGTGTGTAGTCGCTGTGTTGACCGCATTGATCGTCAGTGTCTCACCGCTGATTCTCGGTTTAATGCCATTACTGCTTTATTGAACAGCGTGTCAATAGCTTTCAGTTCACACGTCCGTTTCCTGTTATAACCCGCTATCGACCAGCATGACCTCAGGTTGCTCCTTTTGTCAACGGTTCCTCAAGCCCTCGTGGAGACGTTCGTTTTCACACGGATAAACGTAGCTGAGCTTAGAAATGTATAAAGTCAAAATCCATTTTTGTTTCATTTGGTTATCGAGGGCCAAGAAGCTGTTCTTTGTTTGAGCGCTGTCTGAAATGAATAAGTGCAACAAACCGATTTCCTCCCCTTGGTTTACTGCAACAGGAGAAGCTTTGTACAGTATGTAGGTATGGAGGTTCGGTGAGTGACAAATCACGTTGTAAAGCTGCACCTCGAAGACCTGTTTGTTTTTGGGTTTTTTTAATTATCTCAGACTCTTTTATCAGGAAATTGGTTCACAAACATGAAAAGGCTGATAAGCAGCCGCCGACAGGAGGGATGGACGCTTTTTTAATGGGTTTACTAACAATGTGTGAATTTATTTTGAATGTAACTTGGACTTTATTAAAAGCATTTTGTAATTGTTGACTTTGTTACATTTCCCATTATTGTATTTATTTATTTTTTTTAGGTTTATCTGTTTTTAAGACACGTTCCACATCTTGTGTCAACAGGTCAGCATGTATTTGGACTTTGTTTTCTATTTTAACGAACTCGGACACATTTTAGAAACTGGTCTCTCGGTTTGTTAGCCGAGTTCAGGTCAGGGTTGCCTACCTCTGCTCCTGGACGGTCACTGGCCTGCATGATTCAGATCAGGGGTGAGGAACCCTGGTCCTGGAGGGCCGCTCCCCTGCAGGTTTTAGACGTTTGCCTGCTTCGACGCACTCTGATACAAGTGACTGTGTCATTAACAGACTTGTACAGACCTGGATGTAAAGCTGATGGCCATTAATCAAGATCAGGTGTCAGTCATGATGCATTCCTTTAACGAGTAAATGTTCCCCGTTTACCATTGGTGATCATTGATGACATTGATTATGGGGGTTATTATTTTATTTACTGGTAGTAACCGCCTCCTCTCTCTCGTCCAGGATTTCAGGACCGGGCAGACGTACTCGCGATCTTCCAGACGGAGTTTCAGATGCGGCTCCTGTGGGGCAGCCGCGGCTCTGAGGGCAACCAGCTGGAGCGTTATCAGAAGTTCGACAAGGTCCTCACTGCTTTGTCACAGAAGCTGGAGCCTCCTGCGCGTCACAGCGAGCTATAGCACCTGCCCTGGCACGCTACACCGCCAAAACGACCCTGTTTGCACTTACCACTCACAGTGATATGGTCTTGTTTTGCAGCTCAGTCGATGATAATGGATGATGAACACTTTGAAGGGAAAGGAGATGTGAGGAGGCAGCTAAAAGAGTATAAGGATTTCAGAAAGGAGTCTCGGAGCGTGTGTTGCGCTCACTGTGGACTTGAAGTGAGCCGGTTTTTGCCGTTCTTCCCAGTGGACTTGCTCTGTGCTGAAATATTTAAATGCAACAAAAGGGAGACAAGTAAGATAGGGAAGAAGATGGGGTAACGGGATACCGACCCCCCTAATCTAGTACAAACATTTTTACGGCGCGCCCTCAGGGCTGAGCGGAGCTACAGAAGTTGGCTTTGCTCCAGTATAACACAGACTGTCACACACTGTAGCCAAAACGATCACAAGAGCTCACATTTGTAGATTTCTGATTTCTGTCTGTGTGAATGAGAGTGTGTGTCTGCGTGTGTGTGTGTGTGCGTGTGAATGAGAGTGTGTGTGTGTGTGTGTGTGTGTGTGTGTGTGTGTGTGTGTGTGTGTGCACGCGTGAGTCCTCCATTTACAAAAGTCCTTAATTTTTTTCTTTTGCTTGCTTTATTTCTTATTTATTTGTTATGATCACAAGATATCAAAGCATTGCCGACATCTCCCCAGTAGCCTCGTGAGAATCTGCAGCGAGTGGAACCCTGTTCGTGAAATCTCATCGACTGTGTATCGGGCAGTCCCATCGAATCCCATTAAAAATGTATCAGGCATGCATTAATAAATAAATGTGAGGGCTTTGAGAGTTGTTAAGAAGACAAAAGCCACCTCCCTCTGTTTTGGCTGTGTAATACATTCAATGTTGTGTCTACTGCACACAAAATGTAACTTAAAAAAAATACTGCATAATGAAGAAGACTAAATGGGGAATGTATAGACATTAAATTTCATTAAAGCAATGTTTAACTTCGTATCGGAACATTTATGAACATGTTTGGTATGATTCTTCCTCTCAGTTTGCAAACCTGCTGGAACAATAAAAACAGTTGTTGCATGCTGCTATAAATGTTGTACCAGGTCAAATGTTGCTTTAATAACAATTTAAATGCCTGTGTCAAAAAAAACAAAAAAAACAACATATATGGATGACCGAATGACAACGCTGTCGCGTCTGGAAAATCTTTAGGCTGAAGAAAATCTGTCGTCGTGTTTGTTTTTGGATTCTTGTCTTTTCAGTTTAAAACTGAAGTGAAACCAGGGATGCGTTCGCAGCAGCTGCCTTCTCAATCTATGATTTTTATTTTATGTGTCAGCAAGAGAATTACAATGACTGGAATGATTTAATTTAACATTTTAGCTTGATCAGTGAGTGATATATTATGGCTGTATTGACAGTATATGCGTCTGAGAGGGCTGGAGCCAACTCTCGGAGCTATGCAATCGTTTCAACTAAAGCCGAGACCCCCGAGAAGCAGAATCCCTTTTAGGATGTTTTAGGAAACCCTAAACCTTTTTATCCAAGCAGGCAGATGAACGTCACATCAGTCAAACATAAATATCTCTGAATATGGTCATTGTTATTCTGAAGACAGCTGTACAGATAAGACCATGAGGTTAGTCATGAGGTCATGTGCCAGTTCCCCTTATAGTCCAACAGGGGGCGCACTTACACCAATGAAAAATACTGAAAGGGAGCTGTAAAACACACAAATGCGCAACCATATACACTGAAATAACACATTTACTGTGTGTGTTTTGAGACCAAGAGGATGCCTACTGGTTTAGGTGTGATGAGAATGATGATGATGTAAAATGTTTTTATTTGTATGAAGTGAAAAGCAAAACGTGATTCAGGACTCATCTCATGTTTTTTTACGTACTGTACATAGCAATTAACTTTTTTTCAAATAAAATGATTGCTTGTGTGGATGTGTTTTATTTGTCACTCTGAATTGGGGGATCTACAACCAACATTGGATTCAAAACCTGGATCTTTGTGTCACCGAGGATGGCAACTGGCACCACTGGAGTTTTCCATCAAATTTGACAGCATCGCCTTTAGGTGCAGAGAACATCTGGGGCTGCTTGATGTTTGGCTTTTATGTGTGATTTCAACCAGCCTAAATTGAACATTTCTATCGTCCATCTTTTCTACTTTACTAGGTTTCGGAAAGTTTTCTATATATTTTTTTTAGTCTTTTAGTTACTTTGCAGATACAAATAAATGTTTGTTTTATTTGTAGGTGGTACTTCACAAAGGTGTAGAGTATGTATGTAAGTGAGCATTTGATTTTGATTTGAAAATTGATGGAAGAAAATTTAGGTAAAAGAATAGATACACACACACAGTTGTTGAAACAGTATAATCACTGCTCCAGATCATGGATCATATGTATTCAGTAACTACTGTGAAGAAAGAGTGCTTGAATGTTGTTGATAAAGTAGTTCAGGCTGAGCTGCTGTACAATCAGGAAAAAAAAAAAAAAAAAAAGAATTGTGGCCCAAAAGCACTTTTTCTGGATGAGTAATAGTACTGGTTGTTAATTTATTACAAATACAATTAATAAGTCCTGCTAAGATATCTATCAATTTATTTAATTTTTAAAAAGTCGACTTCTTCTTTTGCCACTTTTTTTTTGTAAAATATCTCAAGTACTTTTTCTCTGTAAGCTCTATACGATATAATGTCTATATGATGACTTCTGATAAGGAATATTTTGTTGGCAGGAAATGAAAAAGAAGATTCTGAGTTGTACAGACAACCACCTACTCAGTTGTCACCAATACATCTACTGAACACAATAAAACGAACTTTCTTTCTCTTTTTAATAACTAAAACGTTCATTTCCTTGGTCTTGAGCGAGCGCTTTGCTATAAACCTTTCCACCACTAGAGGGAAGCATTTACCACCAAACAATCTGGAAATGTACTTGAAATTCACTTATAATCTTCGTTTTAATCTATCCACCTGTAATCATTTATTTTTGTTTGTTTGTTTTGTTTTGAATTAATGTCAGCTCTTTTTCTGTTGAAGTAGAAATGGGATTAAGGCCTTTGTTGCGCCTAATCTGGGGCTTGGACTTCACTAAGGACAAATAATTAATGTTGTTGTTGATATGACTTCTGGAAAGATTTAACCATCTTTGCTTTGTGGTGTTATCATCCTGAAAAATAATCCCATTATAGCCAAACCTGCTTTAGACTGACTGTATTAGAAATTGTCCAAAGCTTCAATGTATAACCAAGCATTTACTGTAGTTGGGCCCTTTCTCCTGGTCTTTTATCTGACATGCTTTTTCCTCTTCTGTCAGTCATTAATTTAGGTTTAGGTATCTGACAGTCCCTTACTTTATGAGTTTTAGTTCCTTGCTAGAGAGACAAGAGCTTGTTTTTACTCATTTATATGTACAAATCCGGGAAATTTGACCGGTTCGATAGTATTTTATAAGTTAAATCCTCATTTACTTGCATGTGAAACCTACAAGTAGACCTAGGTGTCTGTGTCCAAAAAGAAAACGTACCACATGATGCGCACCGAGCATGCGTGTTATGTGAAGCATCACACATTGTTTTGCAGATAGACCCATGGAGAAGGCAGTGGGAGGGAGAAGGGACAGATGGAGCGTGTGTGTGTGAGAGCATGTGTGCCTCTGCACATGCAATGGCCACATTTATGTACATTTCATGTGTATAACCGTGTGCTTTTGTCAACAGGAGCGCATGCATGTGCTGTAACGCAGATGCTACAGGAGCACGGCTGATGCTGACCACTCTCTTCATGGAGGAGACAGTGGTGCAGTCTGTTATAGTGGGTGGAAGGTGGGTTGCCTTTATTTTTTAGGTAAAAGCAATCTTTAAAAGTAAACGCAACAAAAGAAGAGAAAAGAAATGAGAAAGAACAACACGGAACCAGTCAAGATAGAATGCTGCATAATCTGCAATAACAGAACAGCCCCCCTCTCTCTCTTTCCATACAGTTCCACAGGCGTGACGTGTTATGGATGTAATCTCTAAGAGGATTCTCTCTGCTTGGTATCATGGTAAATTTTATTTTCAGAAACACACCCAGGATCTCCCAGGCCTGTCTGCCAGCCATCCTTCATCAATTCACTCCCTAATCTCTCCCCCATTTGTACAGCTAATCCATCGTGTTGGTCATTGTCATCTGATCATGTGTGACCTTGGCTGCTCTATAGCTGGAGTCCAGCCGCCTAGCGTGGACGTCCGTTTACAGGCAGACATGTTGGTGGAGGGGTTCAGGGAGCGGTCGAGGGTAAAGGTTTACTGTGTCTTGGTTTGGGGTGAATTGGGGTTGGAATTTGGATGGAATTTGTTTGCAAAATATCCCACTCACGGCTCACCTTGTGCCTGTGTGCCTCCCTCTGAGCTCTTGACTGTTTTCACTTGGAAGGATATTCCTTATTCTGGGTGGGACAAAAGACTCATCACATCTTTTAGATCTTCCACTGCAGCCTTAGCCACCATGGACTTCCTCAATTTCCCGCCTGTCTCCTCACTCCTACCTCACACTCCGCCAGGCCCCTAGTCAATCTGTCTATGTGCTCCTGCACTCGCTCCTCATTAACACATGAATAAAGACAGGGAAGGGTCTGCTAATGCTTGGACAGAAGGCAGCAGATTTGCAATTCAAACCTCTAAACATCCACTCTCACCCCCCTTCAGACCGACTGCCCTAGACTGGGGCTGTCACCAGTATGATTGAGGATGTAGGTAAGAAGGGAGCTGAGGGTGCAGGGGACAGATGTGGACGCACAGACGCATGTCATGCCTCTGCACACTTATAGGAACGAGCACAATGCAAAGACGTGCATATGCAAAGTTAAAAACAGAGTGTGTTGTATAGATACTGGTGATTTTCAATATTATTTTCAAATAAAGTTAAGGCCAAGGCAAACGTGATAGCAGAGATTTTGGAACAGAAATACGTGTACTGAGAAATCTTGCACAGGGGACCACAGATATAATTTCTAACATTCTCCATAACAATACAATAATTCCACCTTATCTGACGGATAATAATACCTGCACAGGTAAATATGTACCTTCTTGCACTGCCAGAGTTTATATTCTTCTGTTAAATTATTATTCATATTTTTCTTTTTGTTTGTTGTATAGCTAGATACGTCATACGAAAATTATGTTTTAGCAGCAAATATATATATATATATATATATATATATATATATAAATATATAAAATTAAGTATTAAATCAGTAATCAATTCGTTTCAGTTAAATAAAATCCTCTAAAATAGTGAATTTGCTCTAAAAACTCACATATCAAAATCAAATTCAAGTAGCTGATCATCTAAACTGTAAAAAGAAAATTGAGTGTTCCTACAAAAAAAGAGCAACTATTGTTTGAGCTACAGTATGTTGAACATAAATATTTCCACCATTTCTGCACAGAGAATATCTGTAAGGTTTTGTATTATAATTATTAGTAGTACAATAATGATAATGACAACAACAATAATAATAATTTTATTATTATTGTTATTATAACAATTTTATTTATTTATTTTGTCAAAATGAAATTGCAGAGAAATGAATTCTGGTTTTGTGAATTAATGTGAATAATAATACTTCGATTAGATGAGAGTTTGCATAAGGACTGAAGCCTTTAGATGACAGTTTTACGACCACTACCATTTATTGCTCTAAATGCGATGTACTTATACTTACACTATAATAAACCTTACGGGCTCTCTGTGGTATGTGTCGTCATCACGTTCAAGTAAATGTAAAAATAAAACCACTGCGCCGTGACGTCACTTCCGACGTCCTCCTCACACGCTTCCTGCTGTTCCGACAACATGGCAGCGGCCGTGGCGGTTCACCTGGAGTTCGGGTATGCACATTTAAACTCGTCTTTGCTGATGGCCTCAAGGTTTTTACTCCGTCCGGGTCGCTGCGGACCACGGCGTCCCCTCGGACAGCACCTGTCCGGTGGACCGAGAGCGCTCGTAGATGCGTCTTCCTTTGAAGTCGTCGATATTCCGCGGCTGTCGGCAGTTATTCAACAAAACACCAGGAAATACAACGTTTCACACACCTGCCAACTCTAGAGGCAGCCCGTAGACATATGCAATTAAAGACACGTTTGTGAGCAGAAGAAAAGGTAAAACGGTAGACGGCGTGGAACCAGCTGAATCCGCGGAGTGTCGGAGACGTCGCTCACGGCTGTGACGACATCTCCTGTCGCGAGGACACGTGCGTCAGTGGCGGTAACGCCCTGCAGTGTAGGGAGGGACGCTGTCTGGATGTGGGGACCAGGACTGGTCCAACCAGCAGTAGCGGAAAGCCAAGGACCTGGGGGCGAAACGGTGCAACAGGTGTGAGGGGCGTGGAGACGGACCCACGCTGGAGAGGCGGTCCCCGCGAGGACATGACGCTAAACCCGACCGTCGGCGGAGAAAGCATGTGCACGAGCACAGATACGGAGGGATGACAGATCTTCTCTGTATTCTCTTCCAGGACACATTATAAAGCCGTTGTATTCACACTTTTGAGATCTCTTTCAGACTGATGTCTAGATGCTGGTTTGGGAAAGTTTTATCTGTTAGATGTTTCTGCAAATCACTTTAAATGTGTAAGAGGTTATGCCTTCCTGACATTTTAAAATTAATGGGAAGAAAAAAAGGCAGAAAAATGTGAGTCCAAATAAAATGATCTCAACTGCAGACGTTTAATAAATTCCATTAGTTTTGTCACTCTGGTAAACATAAGTTAGATACTGTGGAAGAATGAACAAATAAGGAAAATAAGCTGACAGAGGTGCTTTATTAGATTCCTTCTCTATTCAGAAAGGGAAAACTACAAACCCACATTGACCACAACTACAACGATACAAACAGCAAAGACCTGTCATCGGTGCTGCTTATTAGTTTGGTTGAAGACATTTGAGATGTGACGTTACTCTTCACACTCGTGCGATATGAAGCTCGGTTGTCTTCCAGCAATTTACATTTCTCCTGATATTTTAGATTCGTGTAAAACTTTGTTAGATTAAACTCGACACACACACACACACACAAAAAGCACTGTTTTTTATGTCCTCGTGCTCTAAACTTAGGGAACAATCTTTAATCCTGCAGCCCATTGTGTCAGTTCTGTTGTATTATTGTTAAAAGTTTTTTTTATTATAATTTTAGGGAGAAAATAATTAATTGTGTCCCTCCATTGTCTTTTTAGCTTTGTCAACAGATATCATTAATGCCACAGTTAAGTAGAGTTGGTTGTGTGTGGTTATAGCAGACAGTCCGCTCTTTCCTTTACTGTGTGGAACTACACAGCTGCAAGCTCGTTACATGAGTTTTGTTTAAAATACATATATATATATACATGCTGCTTTTGATATGTGGTCCTTTCTTTGTCTAGAGGGGGAGCGGAGCTGCTTTTCAGTGGTGTGAAGGAACATCATGTGACTCTTCCGAGCCAAGAGGAACCTTGTGAGTGTCACTTGGAATTTTAATAAAGTCCACCAGTCCATATCGGGGTGGTAAAGGCCTTGCTCACACCTGGTGAATAATCCTGCTGCAATTGTTTGTTTGTTTTTTTGCCCTTGTTTGCACATATATTAATGGTTGATACCAAGTTGGTAGAACCCAAGAGTTATTTATATGCATTTTAATCTAATCAAGTTTTTTTTTTTGTTTTTTTTGTGTGCGTATGTGTGTGCAAGTGTGTAACCTTAAACGGCCCTCATGACAGTCTAGCTATTTTTTATTGATCCCTGGGTAAGAAGAGAAAAAAATAATAAAATAAATTCTGCCAAGGAGGGCTAAAATCACCGGGTGTGGTATGTGAAAAGACTAGAAATGGAAAGAGAAAGAAAGAGAGAGACGAGACAGTGGTGGTGCAGTCTGGTGTCTGTGTTGTAATGTGTGTTAAAAAAAAAAAGTTTATAATGTGTTGTTTAAAGAGTAAAGGTGGACACAGGACAAGGTGTTATAAGCAAAAAGAGGACAGAGAAAAGGGGGAGGAGCATTCTATTTACTATTGCATGCCTGTGTTTGGGGGTGTTGGGGCAGTATTTAAAAAGTCATATATAATAATATACATAGAAGTATTTAAATACTCATGCATGTCAACATATATCGAGATAAGGAGATATATATGCAGTTAACTAATACATATTTATATACATTGAGGGAAGAGAGAGCAACAAAATGCAAGTGTTTTTAGCTCTAGTTATTTCCAGCGGTAAACTGCTGGAAATAACATGTGTCGCCACATGTGCTGCTGCCAACCACTTATGATCCAGTCTCCGTTTCTGGCTCTAAATTACATCGTCTTGTTGTGGTGTTCTTTCAGGTGTAAACAGGGAAAAATGCACATTTTGTGTTTTGAGTAGCACAAATCTGTTTCTGTTACTGTTGCGTTTTGTCTATCTTTTAATATGACTTCACTGACACACGTTGGACCATAAAGAAGTGAGTCCTGAGCTCGACTTATACTCGTGTTGGATTAACACTGTCAAGAAGCAAAAACGTCAGCGATGATCTTAAGAGTCTCGGTTGTTGCTGTTCCGAATCTCGGAAAGGTTGTAAGACCATTGCAGGACAGTTTGAAGCCTGTCATTTTACAGTGAGAAAGATGATGGAGAACATTCAGGCAGCTGATAGCCAATTTACCTTAGCTAGATGAGAAAAAAATGGGTGTTTAGTTTTAATGCTTTAAAAAATGATAATAAAACATATCAATAAGATGTGTCCTCACTGCATCTTGGGTGCAGGCCACACTTTCATGTTAAATCAGTTGATAACACAAGACGCATGCGAGTGCCAGGTGTGAGCAGGACCGAAGACTTGGTGGTGCTGTATCTTTAGAGATTCTCTGTTTTACAACATAACTGTCATGTGAGAGGAACACGGAGAGGAAATATTTCTAACGAGTGAACTAAGTGTTTTTGTCTGTTTGGTTACTTGAAAGCAGTCAGTGATGTTGTGAGTTTGCATCTCAACTCAGAAGATGAGCTTATGCCTTCCTCTTCAGCAGTCTTACATCAAGTACCCGTTTCCTTCTCTCCATCTCTCCATCTCTCATGCCAACTGTCTTCTCTTCATCGTGAGTGTCGATGTTGTTGCTATTAGTGGATCGTTCCATTTTTTTTCTTTTGTAATTTTTCCCACTGATGGCGCCGGAGCAGGTTGATGTTTGTGGTGATGGGTGGGTGGAGTGGGTGGGGGGCGTGGTAGAGTGTAGATAAAAGATTTTGGTGAGACAGTCTTTTTGTTTGCTTGCTGCTTTCTCGATTTTCCAAACGTTTTCCACCTCGGCATGAAAATTGGATTTCCTTTCATTGCGACATAAAATGCATGCTCATCCCAGTAATGGTCCACTTCACGGCTCAGAAGAGGGAAAATCAACAAAAACCTGCCCGCAGAGAGGACAAATAAGAGAAATATGCCTCTTTGGTATTTGGCTAAACAAAAGATGTTCATCTGGGGTGCTGATGTTACCAGGACAACAAAGATACAAAAGTTGACCAGAATAGGGAATGTCAGGCTGATATGACCTTGCTGCACCAGCTGACCTGTGTGTGTGTGTGTGTGTGTGTGTGTGTGTGTGTGTGTGTGTGTGTGTGTGTGTGTGTGTGTGTGTGTGTGTGTGTGTGTGTGTGTGTGTGTGTCCTGACGTTCTATCACGTAGCGCACAAAGTTTCAAATTTTCATGCCACACATTCCGGTTACATTTCTGGGCTCTACTTTCGTTATCGCGATCTGACATCAAGCCTTGTTGTGGTTTTGCTGATCCTGAAGTATATAGCAGTACACATTAGTGTGTGTGTGTGTGTGTGTGTGTGTGTGTTTGTACGTGAGTGTAGCAGCTCAAAGCTGAAGGGGCGCAGTGAAGGCAGATATAATTGGTTCTGAATCCCTTCGCATTTCTTTTTGACCCCAGCCGGTGATTGATGACCCTCGACTGAAAGACCCCACCCCCTCTTTTTTTTTTTCCTCTCATATACACACACACACACACACAACAAAACCCCTGTGGTGGAAGGATCCCTCACATCAGCAGAAAGATGGATGTCTCATCCCCCTCATACGACCGTCATAATTGCACTAAGATACAAAAACTAAAGAAGAAAGATGGTTAAACCACGCATGCATACAAAAAGCGGGAACAGTTTTGAATCGGCATCAAGATGGCGCCTTTTCTCCCCACTCCCTCCATGCCTCCTCTCCACCCACGCAGCGCAGTTATATCCCATGATGCACTGGGAGCCTGTGACGCATTTTCCCTTCTCTACTGTCTGTTCCTTCATTTTCTCGTCCCTTTCTACCTGGACTGCAACGTGCTACCAAACTACATTTGTCTTTCATCTCTAACGCAGTCCATTGATACAAGTCTGTACGACATCTTCCAAGAAGCCAATTTAAAAAAGCGCTGCAGCTCATATTTCAGATACAAAACCTTAATTGATTATAGTTTGCAATGATACCAGCCTGCATTATTAAACTAAACCATTTATTTTCACGTCTCGCAACTTTTTGTGGCGATTGCCTGCGTGCGCTTTTCCAATTGGGGGTCATAAAAGACGAGGTAAATGACGGGAAAGAGATGAGAGAGGAGAGGAGGGTGGCTTTTTATGGGGGAGCCGTGTGTGTGTGTGTGTGTGTGTGTGTGTGTGTGTGGGTGTGTGTGTGTGTGTGAGAGATGAAATGAAAAAGTAAATAGGTGAGAGGATGAAAGAGCGAATAAGGGGTAATGGTGGAGAAAAATACCAATAGTCAAAGGCAGAAGGAGTGTCCGGAGAGGAGCCGGCACAAAGGAGGAGTTATGACTGCTGTGGTGATTAGTTCTGTTTTTAGCTCCGCAGAGGTGCAGGTCAGCGTGCACCACCTTCGCTTGCGTTTGCGTGCGTGAGCGGCAGGGACAGATATTCGTCTCTTTTAATCTGACGACCTGGAACCGCAGCAAATCAACACCATCACCGCACTACAATTAACCTGAGCAGCACACACATGAACCCGCTCACGTACATCCTCCACAGCGCCTGTTGCCCTCCAAACCACAGCGGCCAGCCAGGTGTTTTTTTGATGCAGGTACATTTGTGATCAGCTTTGGTGCATTGGGATGGTTGCATTAGACATCATAGGTGACAGACAATGTGGAAAACGAAGCTAAACATTTTTGTCACATCAAGACATCAAAAATAAGTATTTGGATAGTTATAATAAATCTCATAATTTAATACATTGATGATCTCAGAATGGATGATGTTTTGGTTAATTTCAGGATTTAGGTGCAGGAATGTTTTTGAGTAATTCATTAAAAAGTAAAGAAACACGTTAGCTGGTGAAATGCCAAATTTTTGTCCCTAATTTTTCTGAATGCGTTTTATTTAAAGATGAATAATTGGAGTGTGTTCGTAGCTCGGCCTGTAATCCAGCCTACTGAAGATCAACATTTACCTGTGACAGCTTCGGCACTCCTCCTCTCTCCTGGCTCGGGATGACTCACCATCTTCCTCCTTTGCTCTTCTTCTGCTCATTTACGCTCCCTCCCCGGATCCGTCGATCCCCTCCCGTCCTCCGGTCTTCCCTTGCTGTTGGAACCGGTCACTGAGGCTGATGCACTTCGTTTTGATGATGCCTGCGTGTGTTTGTGTGACGCCGACTGCAGTCGCAGACACGAGTCGCCTGGCCGATGTCAGATCATACAAGCCACAAAACGGCCACAAAAACATTTTTATTAATATTTATTTATTTTTATGATTGCATGTTTGTTTGTAGACCCATATTTTACATGTTCCCTTTTTTTTTTTTTTCTTACAAAGCATGCACCCTTCACAAGGAAACGCACCACAGCTGACGCACAGACTCAACAACTCTTACACCGCCTTGACTCTTAACATCAGCGACGGCTGTGGCGATGATGCTTCCGTCGTTGGTTGTTTCATGGGGATTTGTCCTGAAAATCCCTCGTTGGCGTTGTCTTTGTGGCTGTGACCGGTCCGAGCGAGGCTCAGCCCATTGTTGAGACAAGGTCAGTCTGATTGTTGAAGAGGTCAGACTCATAGAAAATTCAAGCATCAGATGAGAAGCGTTTGTGTTTAATGGCTGGCGGAAATTTGTCAAACCGGGATGTTTTCCTGTCTGCACTGACCGAAAAAAAAACACTGAAGCTAGAATGAGTAGTTTTTATTTTAAGGCTTACATGCTTCGAAAATAAGTCTGGCTTAATATTTTTGTCTTTTTTTTTTTTTTTTAATTCTTTTAGCTTTTGATAATAAACTATGAAGAAGTACATTGCGTTTTTGTTTTGTTTTTTATTTGAATGTAAACACAAGAACCCATCAGTTGAACTTTTCATTTGGAGGAGAACAATGCTGCCGTTGGCCGTGATACCAATCATCCCTGCCTTTATTTCCAACGTCTCCGTCACCCCCAGCATACACATACACTCATAAATATGCATGCACGGACACACACACATGCACACACCCCCTGTCCCGCCTGGTGCCTCTGTCGCGTCACATCGACCAGGAGGCTGGAACCATGCACCTTGACCCTTAACCCATGACCTGTGACCTTCGTTGTCTGCTGTGTATGGACCGTGTGTGTGTGTGTGTATGGATGTGAGTCATAAATCTGTTTGCACAGTTACTCTGAGGGAACCTGACGCCCTTTTGGGGACAAACAAAACAAGTCCTCATAATGTAAGTCTTTGCATTTGAGCGAAAAGTCCTCCTTTGAACTGCGGTTAGACAGGTGGTAGTTAAAGGTATGTCTCCGGGAAATTAGTGGGAGTTACTGTGATGCCCTATTAAATAAAGATGGATGTGTGTGTGTGTGTTGTAGGGGACTTGAGGCAGCTGCTGGTCTGGATCCAACGGAACCTGCTGAAGGAACGACCCGAGCTCTTTGTTCAGGGAGACTCCGTGTAAGTACACGTGACACTCGCATCGCACTGCACAATGAGACCCGAAATGGTGCAACGTACACCACTGCCTCTAAAACTGAACCCGAATGTCCGATATAGGATCATATTTGCTTTCTTATCCAACCTCGCAGTAATGTAGAAGCATGTGTCATGGAGAACGGGAGACCATTTCTCCTACTGTTGAAACGTCGGGAAAAAGAAAGCTTTCAGGTTATAGGCTTCTGTACGATGAGTACGTGTGTGTGTGTGTGTGTGTGTGTGTGTGTGTGTGTGTGTGTGTGTGTGTGTGTGTGTGTGTGTGTGTGTGTGTGTGTGTGTGTGTGTGTGTGTGTGTGTGTGTGTGTGTGTGTGTGTGTGTGTGTGTGTGTGTGTGTGTGTGTGTGTGTGTGTGTGTCCAGAGCCCACTGCAGTCATATAGGACTGGCTGACTTTTACAGCCGCCTTTGTGCAGGACTATTTATAGCACCATCTAACCAATGAAAGGAGAAAAAGCTGGCCTTCCTATAAACCTTATAGATTAGATGTGTGTGTTTTCGTGCAGCGTGTAACGTTAACAAACCATCATCGAGGTGTTATTTTATTTTAGTTTTATAAAAAGGTCCACGTGAGACTGACTTTATAATCTTTGCCTTGTTGTCCGTTCTTTTGTTCCTCTTGGGAACCGGTTTTCCGGCTGCGCGTGCACACTTACGCAGACATGTTTGCGCCCAGTTTCCTCCCGTTTCGCTCTTTCTCACTGACGTCAGAGGCAATCTGTGAGGTGGATAAGAGCAGTATGAGAGGCATCAGTGTCTGCCTCCAGCATTATCTCAGCAGACACATGACTTTACGTTGCCTCTTTTACGAGAAACACACGAGCATCCGTTTGAGAGATGGGACCCGCAGATGCCCGTTGTAGTAACCCTCTTCCATTAACCCCATTATCCTCCTGTACGGGATGTTTTTGGGACCCTGTTCATTTCCAGTTCATTTTTTTTACCCCCACCCTCACAAATATTACTCATAGGATTACTACTTTCACAAAACAGTTTGGGGATCGTGACTTGTGCCAATGCACATGCTCCGTGGACATTTGCGGATGAACTAGTGCATTAACAGGAGCGGTGAGGAAAACCCCCGCAGCTCATGTTTGGGATCGTCTGTGAGCTCCAACGTGGATGTATAAAACCCACACGTGCAAATACTTACGATGACGAACATGGTCTCATATGTGATATCATTTTATTCTCTCAAGGGCTGTAAAGTGGAACGGCAGATTTGATCACCTGTTTTCTCTGGATTGCTGTTTTCCTTAAACATTAAAAAGGAACAAAAAAAAAACAAAACTTCAAAATATATTTTTCTTGTTTAGGTGTTTTTATTGCTTTTTAAATGTAGGTCACACAGATGGGATTAATAGTATTTGTAGTTGATTTATACCCGACTTGTTTCCTTATGATTATAATTATTATTATTATTAATATTGAAGCTAGGAAAAAAAGGTTCAATATTTTGTCAAAGATTTTCATAAGATTATGCTTTTGTCTTATTTTAACATACATATAACATTTTCTGATTTTTTTTTTGTTGTTTTTTTGTGAAATTATTTGTTTTTCTTTCTTCTTATTTTTCTTGTATCTTTCATTTTGGACTAGTTACAGTCATATTTCTGTTTTTGTATGATTTAAACACACGTATCTATGGAAAGTGGGTTTTCTTCTGTATTTAGGTCTATTTTTGCTGGAGTGCTGTGTTTTGCTTTATTTGTTTTGCTTTATTTCTCTGAACGGGAACGTTCAGCTATCTCTTTGTACCCTTTTCTAAAGTTTGTGTCCCCTTCGCTTGAATGTGTGTCACTTTGCGTCTGACTGAAAATGCCGTGTTTTCCCGCAGGAGGCCTGGAATACTGGTGCTTATCAATGATGCGGACTGGGAGCTAATGGTGAGCAGTGGGAGCCACGTTCACTGTCAGATGTGTGGACTGCGTGTGGGTGTGTGTGAGTTATTAGGGTGTGAAAAAGCGTGCACGTATTTTCTGTTTACTCATAAATAAATAATACAAGATTAGTGCATTATTTTAAATTGGGGGCATATAACAACTATTTATTCTTGAATTGGAGGCTTAAACTACAGATTAATTCGAAGTGAAATTGTTTTGTTTTTTTTTCCTCTGAGTCAGTCATCATTTCGTTTAATGTGGAAGCTGCTGCAGCAGGCTTGTCTCGAATGCAGAATTACATCCAGACACAGTTTGAATACCTCAGTTTAATTCAGTCACAAGATTCAATACAGGATATAAATGACTTGAAAAGTTTGTCAGTGATTAGACCTGGTACAAAGACAGAACTAATACACACTTCCATATCAATAAACTCACTACTTCTCCTTTGCCTTGTGCTTGAATATTGTATGTTTTATCTAAAACGCAGGGTGAACTGGACTACCAACTGCAAGATCAGGACAACATTGTGTTTATTTCCACTCTTCACGGAGGATAAATGACCAGGAGGACAAACGTGTCCATGGCGTATATGTCGTTCAAGCCTTCTTACACCCATCACATCCCAACATCCTCCTGGCTGGATGCTGACTATGTGGCGGCCTGCACCCTCGCCACGGACACGCTTGATGGTGTTCAGTGGGAATGAAGAGAACGAAAAACTGGACATCTGCACACTTTTTTTTTTTCTTTTTTCTCAGTTGAAGGTGACGTTCTAGTTGAACCCCACCTGAAAGGCAAAAAAAATAAAAAAGACTATTGTGTCACCAGAAGATATAAGAAAACACACCTAAATCTTTCCAGGCTATTAGCATTTTTAACAGCATACAAACATGTAATGAGCTTATTTGTCAACTTGTGTGAAGAAATACTGTAGGTGATTATACATTTATGACACTACTATCATTCTTCGTTTGTGCTCTAGCAATTTTGGATTTTTTACAGTTTTAGTTTCACACAAAATTATTAGATCTCTTCACAGCTACCTTATATTGTTTTATAAACTACTCTTTCTTGTTTTGTGTTTCATATAAGTAAAAATGTTTTTTTTCCACATTTCTTCATTTCACTAAAAATTAAAGAGAATCTCTTTTATACCGTATTTTATACCTTTATTTATTTATTTATATATATATATATATATATATATATATATTTCAAAAATATTTTTTTGTATTTACATTTATTTTTTATGTCTCCTTGGTTAGGAGAGATTTTTATTTATAAAATGCAATTACACATGTCTCTTGAATTTACAATTGGAGCTCGTAGTTTTGAATTTAAAGGTCATTATTTATGTATTGTGTGATTCTGATTTTGGGGAACTGCACAATCTCAGTGGACATTGTCGCAGCTAAATGATTTATTTTACAACCAAACATTTCCTTTCGACATAGAAAACGTAACATCACATTTTCCATCCAGTTCTGTAGGTAGCAGTTTGTACCGATTAAAGCGGAGTAGAGAGAGATTATTACTTTCCTACAGCAACACAGAGATGGTAAAAAGAGCTGCAGCAGTCAGACTTTACTGTTGAGTGTGTGGCGATGGAGGTAACGGGCAGGGCTGTGAACTCCAGCACCACCGCGGGAGGTCGAGGTCTAGCCTCCGGGCTGCCCTTCCTGGAACGCCCGAGGCGACCTAAAACCTTTTCTCGGTTGTGGAGTGCGATTTGCAACGGGAAACCGGCCTATAATGGCCAGCAGAAAGGAAATGCAAATGAGGCTGACAGAGGAGAAAGTGTGGCTCTGTGTCAGCTGCTGCAGCGCGTCTGAGAGGGGCACGAATACATCAGTGACATTTGTCCGCATCTCTGCATCAGTCTGAAGCTTCTTGTGCGCCGGCTCAAAAAATGCACATTTCCAAATTATTCTCAGGAAATATTAAACGTTTATAATTTCGAAAGTCAATTGTTTGTTTTTTCTTTTAAAAGACTACATTGTACTTATGAGATCTTTTCGTGTCCTAATCAGGTTTGTAACCCCCCCACCCCCACAAAAAATAAAAAAGGAAGTAATTATTGAAACTGTGATGCACTAATTCATTAGTCCTGCAGCTTTCAGTGGGCCTCCACACTTTCACTCAAGTCCATGTCCACAGCTGCTCATTGATGCTCAGCAGGAGACGTGACCTGTCTGCACCAAACACGTCATAAAGACCTGGACAGTTCACACCAGCATCATGGACCGCCATAAAGGAAACAGAAACAGTGGCCTGTAAAGGTAAACTATAATCATATGATTCCATTTTTTTTTTCGTTTTTCATTAAACTGACTGCAAAAAGATTTTTTTTTGGGGGGGGGGGGGCAGAAAAGGGGGTTAAACTTCCTCTTTGCTTCAAAGAATTAATCTTAATCGTTTATTATTCATGCTGATTACGCAATCCAAACTTTCCTCACGTTTAGTTTTTTTCATGCTAAGAGATAATATATGAATTATTAGTTGTTAGAAAACACCAGCTGCCAGCCATCTATAATATTTTCTTATTTATCTTAGTTTCCCTTCTCATGTCGCTCTCTGTCACCAGGAGCGCACATGTCAAGGTGCGAACATCAAAACTGAGTTTTAAGTCTTTGTACGCTTTTTAAAGAATTAATATTTGAAGAAGAACAGACAAACCACTAAAACACGTGGATTTAAATGTTTTGAATAAAAAAATGTTCAAAAAACATTCTTATGATTGTTATAAAAGGATAGTTTCTCATTCACTGTGGCCATTTTTATTTTGACTTTAACCGTACCCCATTTGTGACTGTACTTCCGTGACTTCAAATATTCTGTAAATAATTCTAAACAAGGATCTTTTTGTGACGCCAGCTGTATTAAAGGTATTAAATTCCCGCAAAGACAAACATTAAACACTAATCCCCTGGAATTAAGAGAGGTGAGCCTTTAATGTCATACAACACACACTTTGGTTCGGCTATGTGTGTGTGTGTGTGTGTGTGTGTGTGTGTGTGTGTGTGTGTATTCAATTAATTAGTGAGTCCATAAATTATAACATACTGAAAGCCATTTAAAAAAAAACAACAAAAAAAACAGCCTTTTTCCAATACTAAATACACAGATTAAAATTTTGATGGCCCTAAAAGCTAAAAACGAAAAAAAGTGTAAATGCTTACTTTTTCATGTATTAAGAATATATTTTTCAGAAAGATTTGAATTAGACAGATTTGTAAAATAATTGTATTAAATCCACAAAGCCAGAAGGTGCCGCATCCAATGGGCCAAGAAGCGGCCCACGTGATTTATGAGTGATGCTGTTTGACAGCGTCAGTCATCAGTCCATGTTGTTTCTGGTTTCTGTTTTCACAGGACCCTCACACTCCAGTAAACGCGCTAAATTCTGCTAAAACGTCAATACGGTCCTTTTTACAGGCTATTCGGCTGAATTGTTTAACTAAAATAATACATTGCTACTAAATGAATCAAATTTTAAGATGATGCAAGACGTTTTTAACCCTGTAAATGTTTAAGGAAAAGTATGTTTTTTTTCCCTTTAACTCTCGTTATTTGTCTTTATTCCCCTCGTTCTTCCTGCTGATTCAATCTTAGACCCGTGTCTATGTGCGTCTTTGCGTGCATGCAGGCCTCACTGCGCGCCCTCAACTTACTGCCTCCTATACAGTCGATACGTCAATGTTTCCGGTCGATATTTACCTTTTAAAACAAGCAGTCTTGATTAGATATTTGACAAAGTGTAAATACTAATCGGTCAAAGCTCAACACACACCCCGAAAAACACATATGAGGCAGAATCAGGTTTCCTCCACTTTATTGGCCCATGCAGTCCCGCGTCTTTTACCTCATTTCACCTCCATGTCATGCAAAGTGGGATTCGCACCTTACCTGAAACGACACAGTTACAAAACAATACGAGACTGAAGGCCTCCGTGTTGCCTGCCTTTGTGGTTTGGAGGCCTATAATCTCGACGAGGCGCTTGGCCAAAGGCAGCAGTGATGAATGCGAGTCTGCAGCAACAGATGTCCATACACAATTCTTGGGGGTGAATTGGATTTTACTCAAGAATTGCGTTTGGACAATCAGTCGCGAGAGACTCCCTATGTCCCCTGCCAAGATGAAAAGCAGAAAATGAAGCATTTGATTATTTGAATCACAAATGTGCACGGCCAGTTGCTGGTATAGGCCCGTGGGTGCACCTGCTACTGCTGCCTGCATGTCCCTTGATAGCACCGGCTGCTCCTGAGCTCCTTGACACAGAAAGCTGTTTTTCTTTCCCTTTTCTGCTACAAGATAAGAAGTTGCACTGCTGTGCATTATTTGTGACACTTCCACCGCTCAGCACTGCCGCTTAGATTCTCTTTTCCCTTTGTAAAAAGAAAAAAAACCCCTGCTTTTTCCTTGTGCATATCCAATACTGAGCTGTATTTTTTTGTTTTGCGCTGTCAGGTCTCAGACAACTTACAGTGTAACTTTCCCACAAAATTGACAGAATAAATTTCCCCATAAAGAGAAAGCATATTTTCTCCCAGATATGTTAAACCACCAAGCAGGCGTCTCAGCTGTAGTTGCACTGTGACTTTTCTACTGTTAACTATTAAAAAAAAGAAAAAAAAACCCTCCTATTTTATCTTAGATAGCATCCTTTGTACACGCTTTACAATAGTTTTAAAGTATCCATATCTAAATAGGCCCCTAAGATGGCTGAATAGTCACTGCAGGTTTTTTTTTTAATATATATATATATATATATGTATATATATATATATATATATATATATATATATGTATATAAGTCAAATGTCATCACTTTTGATTCCTTTAAGAGTCTTTAAAGTGTCTGAAAGGGACAGCAGGAGTAAAATAAAAATAAAAAGAATAATAACAATAAAAGAGTCCTATCTGTACTTCCTTTTATCTTAAAGCCAGACGCAAGAGCGCCAGGAGAACGCCATTTCTGCACCTGTGTAATGTCATCGATTCAAGGAAAGACTCTTCAGTTCTGGTGGCTTTCCGCGGCTCTTAAATTAGAGAGAGAGAAAAAATTCCCTCCTATTTAACAGAGGCAAGGCGACTGGCTGTCTTCTTTCCGTTGGTGTTTGAAGCTGCTGATGAAAGGAAGAAATTTTCTTTTTTTCTTTTTTTTTTTCTCAAGAAAGCCCTTAGTTTCCGTTAGTGCGTCCTTGGTTCAGTTCCCACATCGCGCGTTCTCTCGGATCTCTGCTCCGTCCAAATGCCCCCCAGCGAGGAGGATGGTGGCAAATAAAAGAAGAAGGTGCGGAGCCGGAGAGCGGCTCCGGGCTTCGTGCACTCCGGACGGACGCTCGTGCCTTCACTCCACCCATCCTGCACGGGTCCCTCGGACCGACTGGATGCACGTCTCTGTGCCCTCCTGGCTTTTTCTTTGCGCTGCTCCAACAATAAACGCTGCGACTGCGACGCAAGGCGGAGAGAGGAGTGGAGAAGGTCCTCGCTTGGTACTGAATTTGAATAACACCACGGGGTGATAAATGTCCATTGTACTGCTTAAGTAATGAATCTCCGCTGTCCTCTATGTTACACACACGCACACACACACGCACACACGCCAGCAGCTGCGATGAGGGACCAGCAGCCCCTCTTAAAGACACAACAGCCCCATTTTCTTCCCAAAAAGAGATTACAATCCCGACACTGTTTACTCTCTGACCACACTGCATGACGTTTAGTGTTTCTCTTTTGCCCCCTCTCTTGTGCGAGTGAACTAGTGCAACGCTGTAACCAGGCACTTGGACATAAAGCGGCGCCTTCAGCGCCATGCGCAGCCGTCCTGCTCCTGAAAGGCCAGTTTACAGTAGGCCTCTGTGGAAAAGTGACAGAAAATGAGTGGATTATATGAGGTTCATGTGGCGGACGAATTGATCGGATGACAGGCGATGTGTTCTTTACTCAAAGTGATCAGAAAGAACTGAAACAGAAAGAACAACTAATTTCATGCCAAAACATACAATATAACCAAGAGAGCGCAAAACTGCCCCAGTCCCCCTTTTTTGTTGTTATTATGTCATATGCCTTTTCTTTTTTTTTTTTTTGAGCAAACATATATGTTGCACCTTTTCAAATGTTGTTAAAATGTTTTAACATCCCATGTGAAGCATATTTTCCCTTTCAATCGCATGCAATTAATCTGGAAAATTAGGTTAGTTTGTGTTTTAAAAAGAATCAAAACTCAATGCAGAGCAATTTGAGCGTTTTCTATTGATATTCATGTTTTTAGGCACGCAGACTTGTATGATCATCCAAACTGTCCTAATATGTGAGGGAAGACCTAATGCAGTGCGCCTCCTCTCACTGCAAGCACAAATCTGAATCAGGCCCATCCACATGTGGTGCACATCAGCACTTTTGAATGCTGCGTTTGCGCTGCAGCTTTTTGACGCTCGCAAACGCCGCCTTCTCTCTCGCTCTCTTCTAATAAATCATCCTGACTGATCCCGCCCCGGGCGCAGGGGGTCCTCCTCTTTAAAGCTCAATCCGTTTTTTTTTCTCCCCTCACCTCCCCCTTTTCATCCCTCTGAAGAAGCCGAGTTAACCTCTGAAGCTCCACACAGCCAGAGCCCCTCTCAGCTCCAGCCTGCCTCCCATTCATTCAACCGGTCACCCATTCACTGCTCTTTTCTTTCTTTCTCTCTCCCTCTCTCTCTTTTGAGTGGCAAAAAAGCCCCCCCCCCACCCACACCCCCACACCCCCAATCTCCAATCCTCTCCTTCTGCCTTTTCATGCCTTGACTCCTCCAGAAGCGGGAAGAAGTCAAGAGGGTCCACTTTCACTCTCACCTCAAGCATCTTTCACTTATCACGATGGTTGCTTGGGGTTATGCCTCAAAAGAGGTTTCACACTCCTGCTTGATTTCATTGACTGCACCGGAGAGTAAATTCAGCCTCTTAAACTAAACTTGCTAGTGGACTTTACTGTAGTGGTCTGAATGTGAATTTCAAGTGCTAACACTTTCTTTGAATCTTTTCACGTCCCTTTCAGTCAGCTGAACCTGAAAAGTGGAGGCTGCTTTTCTTACTGCACAGCACTGGCCTGACAGCTGACTTACGTCCTGATAGTTATACGACTACAGCTGAAAAGATCAAGCATTTATTACTGTAAACTGACAGAAAAGTTGGCAAATTTATTGATAATCCTTTTATGCACTTGTCAGGATATTTATTCTTCATTTTAAAACTCAAACGGCTTATTGGAAAATGGAGGAAAAAATGAGCAAACCTAATAAAATCAATTAGTTATTAGTAATTAAACATTAAATATATCTGCCTATAACAGTAAAATCTTGTGTTGTTAGCACATTGTTGGTATACAAAAATACATTTGTTGGCTTTATGGAAAACACTTTCCATCTTATGGCAAAATAACAAACAAACAAACAGAGAAATTTCAACATGATTCAATGAGGGAACTTGCAATTTCAACTTAAATAAAAATATTGGACAGAAAAAATGTGAAAAACCTGCAAAGTAGTTTTCAGACAAGATTCAATATTCCAAAGATAGACCATCATATGTGCCACAGGTTTACACATTAATAGACACGTAACTAACCAAATAAATGAACTAATTAGGTGTTGTGGGTATAATTTGCGACCATAAAAGAGCTCAGCAAAACAAATCTTAACCCACAGAGACCAACAAGAACAGTAACTTCAGCACTAACGGACCTGTTAAATTAATACTGCGCTCCATTTGTACTCATAAGTCAGAATTACTTACTTTAAAGTTTTAATTAAGACACCAAGTCAGAGACACAGAAAAGTAAACACTCAGCCAGTTGCACTGTTTGTAACTGCTCCGTCTTATTTCATTCACATTAGGACACAGATCAGTGGAAATGTTACTACGCACGTCTGTACTCGTTCAACAGGCCACTAGGCAAAGCATTGCTTTGATCTGTGTTGCAAACTATGGATAGCAGTGTCAGCTGTCACTCAAACCCCCAAATCTAGCTATGAAATCTTGGGTGCTTGAACATGGGGTTAACAGAAGTTGAAACTGGTTTTGGAGAAAGAGCCTAGTGGTTATGTGATGAATTGAACTCATGTCAAGTGTGATGTCATTCTGTAAGTGTAACCCACTATTTAGACATTTAAACACGATAGGGTCTGGGGTTAATGAAACAAACAAAAAAAAAAAGAGTAAAAAACAAAACGAGAACAAAAAACAAAGAGACATGACAGTTCAAATACAATATCATAGATAGAAACAGATGAATATATTACTTATAAATAACCTATGCAAAGACAAGGATATCAGTGTTACTCCTATCAAAGAAATAAACAAACGAGAACTCCCGATCCCTCCCGATCCCTCCCGATCCCTCCCGATCCCGTTGGTATAGCACATTTAAGCAATCAACCCCCATTTAAACAGGTGTCCTGCAGCTGGGTTTGCTTTCATTGGCCAGCCTGGAAACCACCAAATCTCCTGGGACACGAAGAGAAATTTAATTACTTAATTAATTAACTTAATGCAAATTAACAAATTATTGAACTGTAGAAAAACTGACAAAGGAAGTTAACCAAATATGTTTTGTAGTGAAAATAATTTTAAAAATATGCTAATACACCAGGTAGCCTTTTAGAATATATTTTTATGTATATTAACCTTAAATACTAAATCAAGGCAACTACACAAAAAAGTGTTACTACTGTGTCCTTTGTTGAGCGTGTAGCTGCTGAGGTCACCACACACACACACACACACACACACACACACACACACACACACACACACACACACACACACACACACACACACACACACACACACACACACACACACACACACACACACACATACACATCAATGTTCATCACTTATTGAATCAAGGCCTGTTGGCTCAGTGGCTTTCATGGCTGCTACTCTTGGTGGTGTATAGTAGGGGTGTGTGTGCGTACACACAGAAGCAGCAGGGGACTGCTGTACTCCATGCAGTTGCCACTGCGCTTCCCTCCATTCACAAATCAATGTTTAACCCAACGGCTAAAACGTTTGGCAGGGGAAAGGGAGGCCCAGTTACTGAGGTGGGCAATGAAACAGTCTTGTTGAGAGATGGAGAAGAGAGAGAAAAGAACAGAGGGAGCTGGGGAGTCGGTAAAAGATACCTCCTCTGGTGAGGGCATTTCCTCCCCGCTGCTGTGGGCACAGCACCAGAGGTTGGAGAGTGGAGAGGTTTAGAAAGAGAGGCAGTGGTGTGGCAGGGAACGTCATTAACATTTATAGTGGGAAGCCTGTTCACAAAAGCCAGGACGCAGAGGTGAAATGGGAGGAGAGTCTATGAAAAGGGTCACTGGACAAACACAAATTCTCTATCTTTAAATCTACTTGCTGGTGCAGTGCAAGAGGGTCCTCATGATGGAGCAGCTAATTTCACTCAGAAAAATGAACATCCAGTCAGGCACAACCTCTGGGGCCAAAGGAGTGAGAGGGCTCCCAATCATTACTTATATATATATATATATACATATATATATATATATATATATATATATATATATATATATATATATATATATATATATATATATATATATATATATATATATATATATATAAGTTACAAAGTAAAAATAACCAAAATATCAAACAAAATGCTAAAATGAGGCATGAAGGGATGCAAAGTGACTCACATGAGACACAAAGTTATGACACACTGGTACCGAAATATATATATATTTTTTAACTTACAATAACAGTTGATACCAGAGCAACATTGAGGATTAAGGAATGTCAGCAAAGCCATTCAGATCAGGGGTGATCACTCTCAATATGTAACGTAAGCAGTGAGTCAGAGACATCAGATTCTGATCAGCTTTGCTAGAAATTGGATTTGGGCTGTTTAAATGTCACCTGAGGGGATGTATTTATAGCGGACATATTATGAAGAAAATACTTT